>CM063110.1:17552499-20410374 GCA_031841125.1 Acanthococcus lagerstroemiae
ATAAGGTTCGAGAACTTCTCGGAATTTACAACCATAGAACCATTTGAAAGGTAGGCATCACTGCACAGTCAGTGTTGATCTTGGTGTATCTACAAAACTATGGTAACTAATAATCCTCGCACAACCTTTTACATAACTGTTAAGGACATTTTTCGGTTCACAGAAATCAGCATCGAAGATTTAGACGAGGACGTCCGGTGTGGTTGCTGTTGTTTCTATCCAAAATGGCTGCAAATATGCGCCAGCAAGAAAACCTTTGCAGTCGCGTACACTATCGTTTTGACGCTTCTGTACGCCATGAACTCGTATTTCGTTGGCACTATCAGCACCATCGAGAAAAACTACAAAATGACCAGCAAAATGTTAGGTAACTTTCGAGACACGACTACAAGTCGATGCCAAACTGTTATGGAGTTACAGTGTGTCACAAAAAGTCGCGTCGAATAAAAAGTACCGCATCACTTCGAATGTACGTCAATAGGTACACGTTTCGTTTCAGGTTCCATCAAAGGAACGGCGGAGATCGGCGGACTGATCTTCAACTTCGCACTGACCTACTTTATAGGAAAAGGAAACAAAGCAATGTGGCTGGCCGTCGGAATGGTTGTGTTGGGTGTGTCCAGCTTTGTGAGGACAATTCCGCATTTTGCTTTCGATCCGGGCTTGAATATTCGCATGTACACGAAGGAATATAGTGTCGAGTCTAGGAATGAAATCTATGGAAACACTTCAGGTTATACATTGGTATAAATTATATGCACAGGGCAGATGTGCCACATGTAGCTCAGGTTAAACAATTCTACTCTACAGGAATCCTATAAAAGAAAAGGAAACATCTTCCTGCGTACTTAATTTTCCAAAGCTCTCTCATGGCGCATCTGTTTTATTAACAAACTGGATACTACAAAAATGTAATACCTCGGGATGACTAATAAAAGGGTTATCACACTAGCCTTTAATTGGCTCCCGTCGTTGTTAGTAGTCTATCAACTTACTTCAGCTGGGAATACCCATCTGTAACCAGAGGTATTTCCTGTAATAACGAATGTAATAAGTGAATTGACTTGGCTATGTGCTGAGTTACCTAATTGCATCTTCAACCAACATTACCACTGAGTGCGAATTTTCTAGAAGTTCCTATCGTGTTATAGGATCCCTGTAAGAAAGAGAATTTTCTTGAAACTCTTTAGCAGGTACCTAATGACATTTTAGCACTGTATGGTAAACCTTTGTTGTTCTGTTTTGCTGTAAGCATTGAATAATCAAACAAAACACAACGACCAATAGGAAGACAGAACAGGTTTACCATATGGTACTACCACCAACCATATAAAAGTAGTATACGTATACGAGTACATAGGTAGTCAAAAAAATCAAGATAAACACAAGATAAAAACAATCAACCCTATAATAAACGCTGACAGCGAGCCCCTTTTCATACTAATAACATAATAACAAACATCAGTCAGAGGGGAAACCCCGATAGGTACACGACAATACTATACAGCCATAGGACAATCAACCAGATCACAACTACCAACAAGAATACAGGACAACACAGACTCACCATATACAGCATTACCACTAACCATATAAACATACACTCTAAGAACCTCAATGGCAGGATAATTGTAAAGCACTGACGATGTGGCACATTACATTTGTATGTGAGGTGGCGCTGTGTGCGCCGAGTGCCCAGACTTTGTAATCCATTGCACTTTTCCTTAGGTGACTATTAAGGATCAGCTCAGTAGCCTCACTTTTACAGCCAAAGTGAGAATTTTACTGAATTCTATCCTTTGACTTCACTGGGTGCTGGATACTCCAGTCCCAGAGCTTCGCGTCTTGTCCCGGCAGTTGCGGGGCATTGACACATGATGTGTATGAGGTTTCTTCCTTTTCTCCACAGTGCCTACTGCTGCTTTTCGCCACTCCTATTTTATACCACATGTGTTTTGTGCCCTTGTGACCAGTTAGTAGTCCGACCTTAGCCTTGCATGTTTTTTGTAGAGCTCTAGTAGGAACTTGGCATACTTACTGGGGGTGTCCCCTGTCAGTGTTTTGCTGACGTTCATGCCACTGGCCAGCCGCCAGTGCATTTCTGCCTGCTTACTTATCCAAACTTTCACATTGTATTTTATGACGCTGTATGCTACGGGAGATGATAGGATAGGGGCAGCCCCGTAGAAAGAAAAAGAGGGTCCGGGGGAATTTTCACGGGCCCCCTTCTTCCAGTTCATTTTTTTCTTTTGTCAGATGGGGAAAAATTATAGGCTACGGGATTAGAGGTTTCTTCCATAGTGTAAGGAGTAATTGCTGATTTGATGTACATGATGTAGCCGTAAGCGTTGAAATTCAGGTCTTTCAAAAATATAGGGCCCTCCTGAAAGTCCGGGCCCGAGTTATCCCTTCCCCTTCCCCCCTCCATCTCGACAGGGTTGGATAGGGTAACACCTGAAAACGTTCTGCAATAATCTGTACTACTTTAGTGAAATAAAGGTACTTGTTTCTGTAGGTGTTGGTTTACCTATACAGTCACATTAGCTGTCCGCATTGATGTGACACGTCCCAAACATGTTCAGGGTGAGATTAAACCTACAGCAGTCGAGTACTTCATAACTATAGTTGTTGGGTAATTCTCAGAAAAAGTCCATATTTGATGTCTTGAAATTTCAACAAAAAAAAGAGGCCATTTTATACAAGATTTTCTAAAGGGAACATTAGTACAGGTATCCTAGATATCAATTGTAACTTTTGGCTGAAGTCATCCCCACTATAAGAGGGGGTAAAGTGTTTTCAAAATTTTATGTCCACGGCTTAGGAATTTCTTGGGCCGTAGTCAACTATAAAGGATCACGGACTAGAAATTGCTTGGGTGGTGGTCAACAATGAAGAACCACAGACTAAGAATTTCTTAAGTCGTGTTCATCACAATATGCACTCGCTACTACCTTAGAAAACGGATTGCAGACCACGATCTAGGAAAAAATGTATTTTCACAGCAGAAAAATGATTTTTTAGGAATTTTTGTGTTTCATTATATGTATTTAATACTTGAGGGAGATAGAAGATGTTTTAGACAGGGCTAGGTTTTAGATAGTCGATTTTTCAACTATTTACACTGACTCAACTTGGATGGTATATTGGCAACACTGCTAACTAATTCCACAAAAAAATTACCGAAATCACCCTAATTCAGGCGAAAAAATGTGTTTTTTTCTAAAGAAAAATAATTGGATTTGTGGTTTATAAAATTAGGAATATCTTTTTGTTGTGAAATTGTACAAGTCTCTAAATTGGTCACCAGATAGAGCAAACATTCCAGAATATAATGTTAGTACGTTTGTAGTGGAATGAGCCTTCAGTTATTTTTCGATAATTGTAAACAAAAAAAAAATGGCTATGAGGATGTTTTGACAGTAGAACAAGGGTATGTTTTGAACCCATTATTTAGCGTGCAGATCTAACACAAGTACGTTATTTATAATAAAACGAATATTTTCTGACTTATAGCATCCGGTAGATTGGAATAATGTAGTATGTTGGTCAGTGGTGACCAACACCAAATTACGAAAAAATTTGAAAAATTTCTTCAGTCTAGGATAAAAGTTTTAAAATTATGCATGGCGCTAAATGTGTTTTGCATTTCAATGTGAAAATGCCTCATCACATTCGTAAACAGCCATTAAACGTGTATGTTAATGGAGATGCTAATTCTCTTTTCACTTCATTTATAAAGATATTGACTGCTATGAAAAGTATTCAGATTCTTAAAATAACTATTGGCATATTTTTTTGCTTTGCTCTTTCAGAATATTTGCCTATTTCAAGTGTGTCCAAAACTTCCTCCTAAGGTGGAGATTTGGGACAAAGATCCAAAAAATTCAAAAATTAATTTCTTAAAATCTTACTGGATAAAAAATTTATTCTTACACCGTATGAGTAAAAACAGTACATCTTCACGACCATTGATTATATTTTTCCTTGGACACATAATTTAAGTGGAATATGTATTGAAAAATCTGATAACTGTCCGGAACATCCTCCCTCGCCCTAATTTAGATTTTTTTTCCCGAGTGGAAATGTGTTACACCGGCCAAAAGCTGATAAGCCACGACCCAGGAAGTAAGAAATCGTAAAATCGTAAACATGTTCATTCTCACATGATAGTGCTATGATAAAATGGCAATACTGAACTTAGATCTCATGAACAGATATGCTACGCAGCCATTCAGCAATATGAAAGTGTGAAAATCAATTAGTTGAAGAAGCGAATAAAAAATGACCACGGCCCAAGAACTTGACCCAGTTATTAAACTGTGTACTTCTTTGGAGGTGCCATGGTACATTTTTGGTCCCATTTTTTTTTGGCATTAACCTAGGCTGCAAGCTCTCTCCAATAAATTCTCGTGTCATGTTCTCCAAAAAATTGCTCGGTTACACCTACATTGAGACATAGAAATTTTGATATACAAGGGGTAACGAATCACGGCCTTGGAATTTTTGACTTATAACGCACATAGGGGAGGCAGCATTCATGTTCAACGACGGGAACAGATTAAGAGACTAATACTCTATAATACGGGGGGATTATCATATATTCTACATTCGATACAATGTAGCACCCAAGGGTGATTCTCTAAATAACCTGACAAACACTGAAACCACTTACAACCTCAATAACTAAAAATGCGAGAACCCATTTCTTTTTGTTAATCAGTAGTCAATCCCCTTCATCACCTCCATGAAACATTTAGTCACCCATTTTCATAGCAGCATCTTTATTGGCCACGTGTACTACATGTATCCTTACAACAAGTACACTTATAATATTTACAAGTATTTGCATACCCGCGAATACATCGCCAACCACTCAAAGTCGGGCATATGCCTCGCCGATTTTTCTCCAGTTTTCCCTATCGTAAGCCTCTCTATGCCATAAGGTGCCCACTCTTCCTTCCAGTTCGTCTCTCCATCTCGTCTTCAAGTATCCTCTCCCTCTCTTTCCCTCATACGATCTCCATATGGTTGCTATTTTTTCCCATTGTCTGCTTTCATCTCCTGGGCTTTTCCATGTGTATTTTCTTGTCTCGTGATTTTTAAACAGTGTTCCCAATAACTAATTTATATTCTTCACAAAATTGTATGAGCCTTGCCTCTTATTTTTCATTTCGCTCTCCTAAACCATGTTCTCCGCATACCCCTTGTACTTTTCTTCCTCCTACTCTGGCTTGCCCTCTTTTCCTGCTGTATTAATTATTCTATACTCCCCCGTCCAAAAATCATTTTCTTCTGGCCATCTCACTTCACTAATTCCAATTATATCTAACTTTATCTCTTTTCATCTGTAAGTTCTCTAATTTGCCTATACTTCATTCAGTGTCCTTACATTCCATGTCCCTATTCTCAGTTCTGATAGTTTCTCATTAGGTAGTCTCTGCCCGGATATCCGAATGGGAGACTTTTTACGTCCGGAATCATTATTTACTTTGTGAGTTGGCATCATAATTGTTGTGGTAGAGACGCACCTCCAGGTGAAAATACTGATGTAGTTTCCCCTTGCTTTCATCAGGGTTTATCTGTCGGAGTTTTCCTTCTCCTGTGTTAGTTTTTTCTTTGAGCCCCCTCACTACGCCAAGGTAGCACACACAGAGGAGGATTTGATGTCAGACGCCTCTCATTATAGAATCGCAACTCACTATTATACCTTTTAGAAACTAATCCAACTCTACAATGGTAGAAATATATAAATATTTAAAATGTGTTTGAATTTTTCAGTGTTATACGGCGGAGATGTGCAAGGAGAGAATTGTGAAGGTTATCGGGCAGAGAACAAGGCCGAAGAATTCGCGTTCAATGATTTCTTAGTAGCTCATATAATATTTGAAATGGGTGCCATACTTTTGAAGACGTCTGGAGCAGTATATTTGGATGATAATACTCGCAAAAACATCTTCCCCCTGCTTTTTTGTAAGCGATAAGATACATCTTTCTAAACAGTTTCATCAGCTATGGTAATTGATTTTCTGTTGCGTCAAAACTTATCAACACAGAGATAAGTACCTCATAACCAACAACGAGATAAATTTTAAATTCAATTAATAAATAACGGTCTTCTAATCTTCACATGTACCTACTTAATTAAAATTGGTCTTTGAAATTCGTTGGTTAATTTGTACGCAAATAAAAATCAGGCCTCTACTGCAATGTTACTCTCAGAAAAGTAAACAACGTCCAACATTTTAAAGATTAATTTACAGAATAGAATTGACCATGAAAAGAAATCTTTGAATCGTAATTAAATCTGCAGATATCTCGAACTATCCAGTCATATCTATATTGTATGTTTCAGCTATCATTTATGCTGTTAGAACCATCGGAACGTTCATTGGATTCCTTCTGGCCTCGTATACGCTGAATATATTCGTAAATCCGAACCTAACTCCCAATATCAACTCAAATGATCCGCGATGGATCGGAGCATGGTGGTTAGGTACTTTTTCTCTAAGCATTTTTAAAGCGTTGATTGGCTTTTCAAAGACCCACAGAACGCACTGTCAATTATTGACACAAATACTCGTTGGAAACACTAGCATACTGCATTAATAACAGAAACCATTTTGTCACACTATTCAGCTTCAACAAATCTAACAAGACTAACATTTGTCTTGCACAGGCCAGTATCACTCTCATCTTGAAAGTCAGCTATTTTTTCATTTGTAGGTTGGATTCCCATCGGCATAATATACATTACTCTGGCCGGATTTTTGTTTCTGTTTCCACGTTCCTTACCTCGAGCCGCGATGAGAAGGAAAGCTCTTGATGTTCCGCAGAACACCTTACCCGCTTCATGTAAGCAACTTGCATTTTCATTTTCAATGTCTTCATAGGTAGCAAATCGTGAAAATTAAAACTCGCCCCTCTTCCATTAGATAGTTTCCGAAGCTACCGTCCAACATGGACTCGATTAAATATCTAATACTTAATCGAAATAATTTTTCTTCCAGTGAAAGATTTCTTACAGTCGATTGCGCGGGTATTGAAGAACAAGATAGTTCTGCTGGACTCGTTCAGTTCAGTTTGCACTAAAATCGGCTTAGCAGCGTTTGAGATTTTTCTACCCAAATACATCGAATCGCAATACGGCGTTTCGGCTGCCAATTCGAGTTTATTAGTCGGTAAATTTATGACGCCATCACTCTGGATATCAGGGTAGATGCGCCAAATGTGGCCATCAGGAGGTCTGTTGCGACCATTTTCTAGTCAGTGCGCTGTAACAATCATGAAGTGGCAATACTGAGTTCGCGGAAAATCAAGGACACACACACACGGCAACACCGTTCCATCTAAGATATCCTTCTATTATGGGATTTTTATAGCGCGCGACTTGTTACAGTGGCCATAGATTGGAGCCTGTAACCGCACTTGGCGCATTTGCTTTTTTTTTTAGTCCCACTTGTGAAACTTACGCCAACTGCCAAACTTGTTTCAGGATTCATTATGCTCCTGGGGAAATCGCTGAGTGTACTAATTGTGGGTCTGATAATAACTAAGTTTAAACCGTCACCACGTTACTTAATGGCGGTCAACGTATTGATTGGGGTTTCGTGTTCCTTGGTTCAACTTTTGTTCATTCTTGTGAGTTGTCCGCAACCACAGTTACAAGGACACTGGAATCAAGAATATAAGTAAGAATGAGTTCGTTATTGAATTTCATTGGTACATATACCAGCTGAATAACATGAGTACGTTTAATTTTTTTTTAAATTTAAAGCAATATTATACGCTGACATGAATACCAAATATGTAGGTATATGTATATACCTACACTTACCTACACATCGACCCTCGACAGTAACATGGACTGCAATTCATGGTAATAAAAATTACGAAAATCGAACACATGTAATTGTGAAAATAAGTTGACTAGTAAAACAATAGTGTTAATGCAAGTTTAACCTTGTCGGCTTCCTTCACAAGTGATGTACAAAATGTAGACAATACCATAAATATAATGTTCTTCATGAAACGGACATCATCGTACGAGTTATCAGTCATTGAGCGCAGTCTGTGTTACTGTATGTAAGGCCTATCCGGTTGTACATAGAGGTTAATAAAAGTACCTATGTATACCTATATCTGAGCTTGATATCTTTCAAGAACTATTATCCATGGTTGTAAAGAACCTCTACACTATATTTGGAAACAAATTTTTCCAGATGGAATTTAACGCAGGAGTGTAACACAGTTTTAAACTGTGATCCTGATATTAAATACTCACCAATATGTAATACCGTTGACAATTCCGTGTTCTACTCCCCGTGTCATGCAGGATGCCCAACAAGTTCGTTCATCAATAACACCAAAGTAATGCTCGTAATTTTTAATTTTTGAAATAGGAAAAACTTTGACATTGGTGATACCTAGTTGATATTGACATTCATATCCTACACCGTCCTCTGCTTCCTGATAATAGGAAAATTGACCATGATAAGAACTTATAGCCCTTTCCAACTGAGAATGCCGAAAACAGTTGCGAGTATGGGGGTGTGTGGGGAAAGGAGAAAGTAGTTATTCACACAATACCACAAACCAAAGCATAGATGACCAACTCATAGTTGAAGGACATCTGACAAAATTATCAAAATTTATGATGCCATCATGTTTTATACAGGGTTAGTCAGTTTTCCTTCCGCCTTAGGAAAACTCCGTTATGCTAAACAAAGTATGACTCAATGTGTTATCTACCAAAATGTACAGTTCGTTCTGTTATTGGTTATTTGCGCTATACGCTATTCGTGAATAGCGACGAAACCAATAATAGATCTTCATTGTAACGGAGTTTTCCTACAGCGGAAAGAAAACTGACTAACCCTGTATATGTGTGACCTGGAATCATGAAATGTGCCTCTTGTGCAAAACAGGTTTTGGAGATAAACGAGTGTAAAGATGGGATGATGGTTCTGGTGCGCACCCTGTGGTGGTGCGTTTACGCGTTGCTATGACAACCATGTTTCGAATTCTTGTTCTCTGTCATTCACCTAGGCCTGTTTCACACGACGCCATGTAAATGGATGTTTTTATACTTTTGACGTAATTTTTAAATGCAATTTGTGGAAAAAACTGATGAAGATAGGAAGCTGCGATTTGTTTCATTTGAAAGAGCGTGATTTTTTCTATAAGAATTGTCAAGAAAGTGAACAACAATTTTTTGACACCAGAGGCACATTTTATGATTCCAGGTCGCATGTATTAATTTTTGTATTTACCTCATGTAAAAATGACTTTTCAAAATTAATTGCATAAATACTCAGCGAAGTATGAAACGCCTGAACTGTTTTCGGCATTCTTAGTTGAAACGGATTATAGTATCAATCTTATTGGAACTTACTACCACTGATGCGATACTCGAAAGGGTAATTGCCGGGGGCGCGGTGTCGGGGGAGCCACTTTGGCATGCGTGCATCGCCATACGCTCTACCAAATCATTAGTACTTACTCGTTAATATTGCCACTAAGCAAGATATTGTTCGGTGATCAGCGGCGTCTGTACCTCAATCAAATATGCATAAACCACTATTTGCATTATGCTATGCAGAAAGTAGACAGGCATGACGATTTATACAAAAACAGGAGAGGGTCGCATAAGTAAATTCTTATAGAGCGAATAATCTCATCAACGCTCAAAGGACATACACCTTATACATGCTCTACTAATTATGTAACTTAAGTAATTAGTTTATGTCGACATTTATAATACTTAACGCTTTTTCAGATTTTCAACGGCTGTACATGCACACCGAATGTTGATCCCTTATTAGTGCGCGATGGTCCTTGCTCAACCAACTGTTCTTCTTATATTTTCACGTTTCTTCTTATGTTGGGTATATTCAGATTTATACGCACTTCAGCCAAATCTATCAAAAAGATAATGCGCTTCAGGTATATGCAAACAAATAGAACATTTACAACTCCCATGTCTGGGTAGAAATTCCGATGTAGTACGTCATCGTTTGTCATGTATCCACTCTACCTCATCATAACTGTATGTGTTTCAGATTTGTTGCTGAAGAAGATAAGTCACTATCCCTGGGTATAAATAAAGCCATGCTCTCGCTGCTGGCGGCGTTTCCATCACCAATAATTTATGGAATGATATTTGGTAAAATACAGTCTAGCACATTGAGGCAGTTTCGTACCATATCCATAGAGTCATCCATCTAGAATATGCGATTTACCGTAGATTTATTTCAGACTGGGCTTGCATATTATTCAATTCAACCTGCGGTACAGCTGGGAACTGTTGGTTTTATGATATTAATAAACTGAGATACGTCTTGAATATAACAGCCTGCAGTAAGTGCATTATAATTAGGTGCTTATGCGATTCAAAGATGCTTGATTTATAATCTGGCCATAAGTATTACTAGTGTCGGACTGACCAAACTTCAGGCCACAAGTCATGTACGGCTTGCAGCCAATTTTTTACAAACAAATTTATGCATTTTTGAGCTCACTAGCCCCCTTTAGTGGTGTTGGTTGACGTGGTCAGTCCTATACTGAGTATTACTGGGTTTTCATTGGATGAACTTCCAATTCATATCTGTCCTGAAATTATGATCTAACAGGTTTCCTGTTACTTGGAACACTTCTCGATGGCGTTCTGTGGTACTTCATAAAAGGACTGAAAATGTACGATGAAGATTTTGAAAAAGAAAGAAACCAGATGACCTTGGAAGCTGAAGTCGAAGTCGAGAAATGATCATTCGATATAGTTGAAGGTGTACTGGAGGTGTATATTTCCTTTTATTTAAAATTCTCTCGATCTCATCCGAGTGGAGACGATAAGGCCTCTTTTTAAAATGTGGGCAGAGGTTCGTTTTTGACAACGAACTTGACCCTTCTTCAGTTTTAGGTACAAAGTTCAGCAGATCAGCAATTTAACAAGTAACTTCACCAATAAAATCGAACTCGGCTGATAATCTGATGTGACAATCTATAGCCGATCGCGAATACAAACGATTTCAACATTAGATTCGCATTCATTATTTGCGCCTATTCTCGTTTTGTATACGGCATTATCGAAGGGGGCGAAAAGATTCTGGAATGAAATCTTCACTCAGTTCATTTTTCCGCTCAGAAACTGTGATTAGCTTCTATGTACATATTTTTTGACTGCAATCATCAGTGGCAGAGAGCGACTATAGATTCATTCCCTGGCAGACGCTGAGGGATTTTTCAGAGGCGTGGTCAAAATTTTCGAACTTTAATGACTTGAGGGTTTCATTTGTAGAGTGGTATCGTCAGTCTGGTGGTAATTCGTTCTTTGGAAGGTCAAGGTAGTGATGTGACATTTGAAGAAGGTTTCTTCCGGGGCACAGGTATGCGCCATTGATCAGTGGTACCTACGTAATTATTCTTCGTTCTCAATAATCTAGTGTCACATTCACTTACTAAAGAGTGCAACAGAGTAGAAGAAGTAGTTGGTCTGAAGTGACTAATTTTACTGTAACAATCTGGAAATCATTCAAAAAATCCTCGGGACATGTCAGTTTCGAATTGGTTGTCTTGGAAAATTCTTGGAGCATTCTTAGAGCTCAAACAGAGATAAGTCACCTGGTATCCTGCTCCCTGTGTACAGGACTACTCCCACCAACGTTTTCTATGCAAACGTGGAGAGGCTAAGTGCATCAACGCAGAATTAAAGAAACAAATCAAGTTTTATTCTACCGTTTTCATTTTTATGTTGTGGAATCAGTGTCGGTATGACAAATTTGTGCACTACAACAAAATACATACAATATTGACTCCAGTCTTTTTGCTGGATTCAGATTCAATAATCAATTCCTAGACCGCTACTGCTTTTGGTAGACTAGTGTGACAATTCGACAACACTGCGAAAACATTTTTTATCGATGTGGCTGGAACGAGGAGGGCCAACTGGAAATATTCATGTCTTAATTCATTTTGGGCTCCTAGACTAACGTATCATCCCTCGTGTCTTTTTAGTTACCAGACTGAAAGTGAAGCATCCACTGAACAGTGCAGTGTTTACTTTTGTTCATTTTCATGAATAAACTCGTAGAACGTGTTTTTCTGTATATTTCTTTGTTTTTATTAATTTGTACATGTGAAATAATAGTTACTTAAGGCATGTTTCCACTAATAGGTCAGCTATTTGTTGAAAAAAGAAAGAAAAGAAATAAGATGAAACCTAATTATACAAAATTAAAACAATACAACTTATTTCTTACTAACAAAGTTCCTTCGCAAGCATCTCTTTGAGATGTATACTGTACTTCATGACTCGCGGACTGCACCCATTGTGACAATTGTCACAACTGGTGATATTTATGCACGCGGCAACGCCAGGAAGTGAGACTCGGCGGAGCGTCATCCGATACCAGGGTACCTCCTCTATACCTTCATTTTCAGGGGCAATGCAAGTTGCCTACTTGAGTCATTGAAGAGGCTTGACTCTTGATTCAAGGAATTTCACGAGACAGAAAAAAAAAACGTAAAAATTATTATTCTGCAAATTTAAGTTAAAAATGTATAATAATTATATGTAGGTACGTGACTTTCAAAATAATTTTTCTGCCTGAATAAAGACAGACTTCAAAAATTGTGGGCAAATACAATTTTTTGTAGCAGCTCTTAGTTTCTTGGTTTTTACAGGCGTCCCAAAAAATGATCTATATGGAATTATATTTTATAACAAAAAAAAAAAAAAAACAACACGCGGCAGAAACGGGTATTTTTGTATTTCTGTGTGTAGCTTACTTCATTTTTCCATGGATTTTCCATGGAAATATAATTAGAGAAGCGAGACAAAATGACAAAAATCTTTTCTCTCATTCTTAGGGTCGGCGAGACCCTATTGCAATCACACGTTATCAAGTTGTCATATGGATGACGTTCCATGGAAATAATTTTTTTTCTTCCATGGAAATCTTGTTTATTAGGGTATGATCGCCTCAGAAGAAATTCTTTGCCAGACCGACTGGAACGAGAACGGTCTTGCAAGAAGTGCGTTGTTCGCTCGTACGTTTTGCAATCCAATTCAGTAGGGTGAGTCCCCGGTTTGCGTCACGTTAAGCAATTTTCAGTTTCAAAATTGATTAAATCAAGGTAGGCATGAGGTGAAATACAGAAATACATATTCGAACATAATTTTTTGAGTTGTGTTACGTAGGAAAAACCTTAAAATATTCGCGTGAAATAGACGTAATATGAAGTTGAATTATTCAGTTTCTCCAGTTTGTGTCATAGGGCCAAAAAGGCCTGGGCTCAGAGAAATGGAGATTATGGTCAACAAGAGAGTGTAGCCTAGTCCTGCAAAAATTATTGGGTACCATCTCTGCTTAGAAATAAATTAAATCAGATTTTTTATGATACCTGTGACACAGACTTAGGGTTGACGCAAACCAGGGGGCTCACCCTGTTGTTTCATTGAATCGATTGCAGAGTGCGTTCCTGTTGTGAGTGGTAGAGCTTATGAACTGACTGCAAAGTGCGTTGGTGTTGTCGATAGAAATTAACGTGGAAATTATAAAAATATTCTTCCAACCATCCTCAGTACTATTTCATTGAATTAATTACTGAGTGCGTTCCTGTTGTTGATATAGTGATAGAGCTGCGTGGTTGCAGCCTGCAGATTCGCAGTTTGAACTGACAATGGATTTGAATAGTAAAGGCACATAATATAAAGTTTGTTTTTGAATGACTGTATTTAAGGAGTGATTGGCGG
This sequence comes from Acanthococcus lagerstroemiae, assembly GCA_031841125.1. Taxonomy (NCBI): domain Eukaryota; kingdom Metazoa; phylum Arthropoda; class Insecta; order Hemiptera; family Eriococcidae; genus Acanthococcus; species Acanthococcus lagerstroemiae. The sequence continues at coordinate 17,566,250 of CM063110.1, forward strand.
ATTGTTAATATTTCTATGAATCTTGAATCAAGTTCTTGACTGTCAAGAGTCGAAATGCATGATATTGCCGACCCTCCTCGAGTAGTGAGGTTACTTTTTTTTTTTTTTTTTTTAATTATTCTTTATGTTGTTCAGTACCCAGACGTTATCAAGTAGTCATATGGATGGCGTTCCGTGGAAATAATTTTTTTTTCTTCCACCCATGTACTCAGATCTTTGCTGCGTGACTGCAGAGTGTGCAGCCGTGTTGTTAATAAAAATTTTCATGGAAATTATCACACATTTCATCGTCATCTTCACTTTCATTACTACTCCAGCTATTTAAAAATTAAACGCCGGATACTATTACTTTTTTTTCCACCGAATGGGCCATATTTTCAACAAACTCACAGACAGAAGTTTGTTCCTACCTTCGCAGAAACTGAATTAATCTCCTGAATTATTCCAAAGATAGATTTGCTCTACATACTGTACCCTCTCAGTTTAAACAATCGCATGTTCGATGTACTCCTCAATTTTGACAACATACTCTTCAAAACACAATCGTCAGAAAATTCATCATCAACGTAGTCGCTGTTATACTGGAATTTACATCTACTGGCGAAATTTTCTATTATAGTTGGATGGGGTGGATAACACATTTTTATGTTTTCCTATATTTTATTCCAAAATTCTTGATGCTACTGTTATATGTAGTGTTGCATCTTGAAGAGCACGAAATTTCCTTTAACATCATATCAAATCTTCATTTTTCCACAAACATGGATATACTCTTCTTTGCGCTAACCCATCGAATTGCACGGAGTATACCTCTATTGTCCAGCCGAGAGCCGACCGTCTTTGTGCAGCCGTGCTGCTTGTTCATCTTACTGTATTCAGCGAGTCCGTCGCGCCTCACGCCAATCGAAACCGGAGTTTCTATTGATTCATGGGAGGTCGCGTCAAACGTTCTGTGTATATCTACGAATATTGCTAGGGCAAAACTTCTGTCAGTCATCCCGCCCTCGCTCAATTACCGTGACAAACAAGTGCAGTGATGACTCTACTAACCTGCCTGCCCTGTATGCATGCTGGTTCTTGTATAGTTAGAGGTGAAACTATAGGATCCTAGTATAGTGGGAACCTTTTGAAGGTAGCCTTTCTTAGGTGGCTGTCTACCAGCCTTTCCAAGGCTTTTAGCAGTGTTATGTAGCCAGCCGAAAGCCGAAAACTGACAGCCGTATTCAGCTAAATTTTCCATCAAAAAAGCCAAAAGTCAGCTTTTTGTAATCCAGAAAAAATGTATTGTAACAGTTAAAAGCCGAAAGTAAAAGCTGTAATAAGCCATATATTTTCTCAAGGTCAAAAGTTTAAGCCAAAAGCCGAAGCTGAATTTTTCGGCTGCAGTACACTGGTTAGTAGCATGAATGATAAGAGATTTATCGCCTATGTGATTTGACCTGACAAGGGTCTCTGCCTAGGGAGGACCCTGATAAACAGTTCCATGATGGCCTCTAGTCCTATGTGGAGGCAGACTGGATAGATTCCGTTTGGGCCCGGTGCATAGTATGGTGAGAATATGTGTACCGCCCAACATACCTTGTCCGATTTAACCACCTCCATCGCCGTCTCCCAATCCATTCCGCTTTGCGTGCGACTGGTTCCCGGCTCTATGTGTTTTCTATGATATTTGTTCCTGTAAGGTGCGTGTCTGCCCTACTGCTTTCCTGCGGGTGGTAGAAAGACCACCTGTCGAAAGTGCGAGCAGCTCCACTTTCCTTTCTTTGCTCAGCAATATTTGCAGACGTACCTTCTCCGGTAACTTTTCTATGGATCCGCCGAAACGTATCCGACCCTCTGTTTTAGCTCGCTCAATTGCTCTTTTATATATGTGTTTTGGGTCTCATGATTCAATTCTCGGTAAGCTGGTGCATTATTTTTCAGTGTAATTCTCAGCCTTCTTCGAGTATTTTTCCTATATGTTTCCCCAGCCCTGCTGTCCACCAGATACTTTGGTGTAGATTTGATGATCTTGGCCTCACAGTTCATCTCGTAAGCACCCCTGAGTGTATCATTCAGTATGCTGGCTTGTGCCTCGTGGTCGTCCACGTTCTGTTGTCCGTTGCCAGTTGTACCTCGTTGTTGAACATTTATGTGGCTCCTTAGAAGGCGAAGGGCTCAAAATAATTATACAATGTAATATGGATGGATGTGCGTGACATGTGGTGGCTCTCCTGAATCGCATCCCCTTTTCAAGGTAGGGAGATCTTCCGCAGTGTATCACGTGGAAATTCCAAGAGTATGGACGACTCCCGTAGCAACATGTTTGACGCTCGGTCGAGCTGCCGTGGAGTGCTCTTCGAAGGTCCGTGAGCTTTCGTAATATGGATGTTGTTCTATCGATTTTAGTATTTTAATTTTACCCAGCCTTAAGACCTGTGACATATCTAAAGGTAAGAGGGAGAAGGTCACTGGTTAAGTTCACCAGTAGACACGATATGGATATCATGTAAGAGGGTTTGAAGGTCGCTGAACTCAATTTTAATTCAACTCTGCTTCAAGAACTGAGGCACCTGAGGTGGAAAGGGGATCGAAATAGAAACATTTGAAAAATACAAAATAACATTTTTGGGGGCTTCGACAGAATTAAGTTTATCATGATGATTGTACTGACGCATTTCTAGTTCAACAACCTACTTCAATTGGTGGGTATGTTGACATTCGCTGGTGTATCTCCGGACACATTCTTTCACGCTTCCTTTTGCGGGTTTCCACCAAACTGGTTTCTGATTCTCAGCATACACAGTTCTTCGGTCTTTCATTGTAACATTCATATTTATGTCACCATATCTACCAACAGTCAATGTCTAACTTACTATGATCCCAGATCCTCTTACATTTTGAATTAGGTCTGTTGTACCAATTCACTTGGTCGAGTCCCGACTATTGAGCCCGATGCACAATACCATAGGTAAAAAAGAAAATTGTATTGTATATTATTATAATCAGAGCTTCACAATTTACTGTGCAGTTGAATCCAAATCAAACTTCGCAAGCTTGTGGTATTGGTCTGATAAAAAATAATTTACATGATTCTGTTAATTACATTTTAAAGCGTTTATCTAATATCTCTCATTAAAATGCAACCACGCGACGAAACAGAAATTCTTCATGATATAATTTTTACACCAAGTCAGTATTTCGTAAGAGATGACACTACTCCTATACCTACAGTGCACAGAATATAATTTATAAACGTGCAAATAAAAAAGATATCTAGTTTATCTCTCTGAAAATTAAAAAAAAAGTCATCATACAACGCGTTACTTTTATTAGCATGTCTAATAAGAACAGTTTTGCCTTCTTATTTTTGGTGTAAAATAACTGCCATAAAATTAATTATACGAGTGAGAAAGTAATCAGAATTACACGCGAATTCTGAAAGAACTGAACAGAAAATGGGCAATCAAGATCATGTCTGCGAGGATGAAACCAATTTTGAAAACACGTTCAGTAAGTTGTACATAAAAATAAGATAATTAATAAGTACTATTCGATTTTGGTTATACTGTCTCCAAAAGCTGACAAAAATTGAAGCAAAACTTCAAATTACTTAACCCTTTCAGTCCCAAGAACGGGGATATTTTCTTGAAACCAAAGCTGTAGTGAAACTTGTACAGTAGGCCCCTAAGAACACAAAACTCGTTAGAATGGATTTTGTAACCCCTTCCCCCGCCTACTGGATGGGACAGTATGTCTCAGTGGGATTATTCGATGGGATATATTGTCTCACTGGTACTGAAAAACCCGCAAATACAGTGGCTGATAGCTACTCTGCGGCGCGCTCTTGCGGAAAACGAAGACCGGGATGTTGTTCAGCAGCTCAAATCAGGGATTAGGAGCGGATCAGATCGGATCGCATGGGAGGAGTTGATGGTCCTTTTTTCGTGCACTAAAGAGCGAATGGAGAGCGAATGAAAGGGAATTTGTTTACCGAGAAGGAATCACGGAGCGAATGAATCAAGCTATAATGAACATTGGAAAGAGCGAATGAGGAGTTTGGTGAAACATTGTTCAGCAGGAGTGAATCAATCAGTGGCGCAACCAAGCGGGATGCATAGGGGCTCATGTACCCCTAAAATTCTCAACAACAAAAAATAGGTACCATAAGCTGCTTACAACTTGACGAGTTGACAAATTGAATAAATTCGATATGGAAACAGAAATGTTTAATTCTAGCACCCCGTAAAGAAAATTTCTGGTTGCGCCACTGGAATCAATGAATGAATTAATGAAATCTCTGAAAACAAAGAGCGAATTGATAAAGAGCGAATTCTTAATCCAGATAAAATCTTTTAATTTTATAATTAACAAAGTCCTTATGGGCATTGAAAATCAGTTCTTGAAATGTCAAAAAACTTGGAACACCCTAGTTGAGTAGTCTTTATTTATTTATTAAATTGATAATACATCTGCTTCAAAAAATGGACGATTTTATCTGAATTTCTAAATCACGTGGAAGAGCCGAAGGGAGCGAATGAGCAATTGAATTGAATTAGTTTCCTGAAAGAGCGAATGGGATCGGATCGAATGCATACACACTGCCTTAGAGAGCGAATGCATGAATTGTAAGACGACAAAACGAATTGAGAGAGCAAATGAATTGTATTACACGTCTTCCAAAGAACGAATCGGATCCTATCAAGATTTATTACAGTTCGAAGATTTAATCGGATCGGATCGTATTCAGAAATAATGCACTCCCAATCCCTGGCTCAAATACTTTCAGTGAGACGGTTTAACCGGATTTAAACTCTGTTAGTGATCCCAATAGGATTTTTTGAAAATTCTTGGGACATTTTGTCCCGCTTGAACTGAAAGGGTTAACCTGGTATAAGGTAGAATAGGAAAGATTAGCCAATTTCCCTTTTTTTTTTTCAGGAGATAACAGCAACTTTGAAACCCCAAAACTAACAAGAACACATCTCATAAATGACACAAGAGAAGAGATATCATCAAAAACCCTTTTTGTCGAAAGTACTCACAGTAAGTCGAATTAGTGCAATGCAAACTTTGTTCCACGTATAATGGAAGTAGTCAATAGCAGGGACGTACAGATAGGGAGGGGGTAGGGGGCTACTCACCCTTCTGTAGGAATTTTTCATTCACTACAGGATTTCTCAAACCTATTCTAGCAGGGCTTCTCCGTAACTATCCATCCAGAATCGCATAATCCGACTTTTACTTATGAAAATATTCTCCTGGACCACATTATGAACACCCTGTTGAACTGATTCCGGCCATTTTTTTTGTGTGGTTACCACAACTGCCCTTTTACTATTACCTACTGGTGCCATTTTTCTGTTTATCTCCAGTAGTGAGCAGGGGAGGGGGGAAATAAAATATAGAAAACTTTTCAAAATTTGACCTTTACCATTTCAGTCAGGCGGAGTTGGAAGAATCCAACTAGTCAAAAGTTCTTTTTCTTATTTTTTCTTTGCTTGCTTTGACACATTGAAAAGTTGGGAAAACCCAACAAGTCAAAAGGTGTCTTTTTTTTTTTGCTTTGATATTTGGGAATTTTGAGTTGGGTCATCAGTTGGAATAATCCAATAAGTCAATGAAAAGGTTTTTTTTTTTGCTTGCTTTGACACTTGGAAATTGAGTCGAGAAGTTGGGAAAAGCTAACAAGTCAAAAGGTTTTTTTGCTTTCATATTTCAGAATTTTGAATTGAGTCAGCATCAGTTGGAAAAATCCAATAAGTCAATCAAAAGTTGTTTGTTTGTTGTTTTTTTGCTTGCTTTGACACTTGACACATGGGAATTGAGTTGAGAAGTTGGAAAAATCCAACTAGTCAAAAGTGTTTTTTTTTTCTTTGCTTTGATATTTGGGAATTTTGAGTTGAGTCATCAGTTAGAAAAATTCAGTAAGTCAGTCAAAAGTTTTTTTTCTTTTTTTTTTCTTTGATACTTAGGAATTTTGAGTTGAGTAAGTTGGGACTTTCACAATGTTTGCGCCCCTCTCTCCAGGAAAAACTTCGGTACGTCCCTGGTCAATAGTCTTACTTGTAAACTAACTACCTGTATAGCTAGAATTTATCTACCGTACCTTGAGTCGCACTCTAGAATCAAGAGATTTGGACTGTGAAGAAGCTGTTGTAAGCCCTACAATAATGATTAATTTATGACAAAAAAGTCATATCAATGTCCCTTTGAATGTTCCAGTATTCTGTCTTAAGTATCCCTCTAAGATGACGATGTTATTGGTAAGCCAACAAAACATCTTCAAGGCTTTCCTTTAAGAACTCTGACCATCGAGTAGACTTTTCTGTTCCAAGTAGGTTAAAGCTAGATATTCATAATGGCATACGGATTGAACGCCTTGTTGGAACGGTTTTAGAATTGTATCAAGACACAAAACTATATGAGCGAGACACACAATGCGGGATCGGATGTTTCCATCCTAGATGGTTTCAAGTTTTCGCGAGTAAGAAGACATTCGTGTGTATTTACTCCCTTGCCGGCATGATGATAATGGCACTCTCAACATATTACATTGGCATAATGACTACAACTGAAAAAGCGTACGGAATGTCTAGCCGATCATCAGGTTCGATTTTATTTTATGCAATAAGTATACGCATGTGGATATTGCAGTATAAAAACAAAAGTAGAATTTCCATTGAACTTGAAAACATTTTAACATGCCTCAATCAGCCATGCATGTCTCCAGCTAGCTTGATTTATAACTCTGTCTGTTACAGGGTTAATAACTGGTGCTTGGGACATTGGACTACTGCTAACAAATTTGGGGATCACTTATGTGGCTGGTAAAGGACACCGTACCCGTTGGATAGCATGCGGAATATTCCTAGTATCCATCACCAGTTTCATGCGAGTGATACCATTTCTTGTGTTTGGCCCCGGTGAAAATGTCAAATTGTACACAAAAGAATATCAGGACACGTCTAATTTTTATGGGAATGAAAGTACATTCAGCAATCTCACAGGTAGGTTATAGTAACTGAAGGGCCCATTAAAAAACAAAAAAGACAACCAGAGTCATTTTTGAAATTTCGACTTTGCTGACAGAATAGCGTTATAAGCAAAGCTCTAGATAGTAGGGTACGATCGTCCGCCATTTTGAATCCAGCCGCGCCCATTGATGCCGAATTGACTAAAGTCTGGTCCAGTTAAGAAACATAACTGGCTACCCGCAATACACATCGATGTATGGGTATTTTGAAGTTGGAGGGGAAGGACGACGAGCTTAAGAACACGTTATCAGCGCCGTGAAAAAATTATGTTTCTTGACTGGACCAGACTTTACGCAGTACGCTCCGCGTAGTCAAATTCGGCATCCACGGGCACGGTTGAAGTTAAAATGGCGGACGATCGTACTTATACGAAGTATACAGAGCTCTACTATGAATGCTCTTCAATTAGATGAACTAAGATTCTATAGTTTCGCACAGGTATAATGGACCGCAATTTTAATTCCCAACTAGCCCGAACATCCTTGATCATGATCACCCGTTCGCGAGCGGGTGCGAGCGCGTCCGAGAATCAAAATGGCGGTCCAGTATACCTGTGTGAAAACTATAGTACCCTAGATGAACTGGACGCTGTTAAGCAGAAAGTGCTCAAGCGACAAAATCTGTTTTTTGAGGCGTAACATTAAAAGCTAATGAATAATGCCGGTTTACGGACATAGCATTTATTGATAAGCTTTTTTCAACGTGGGTATACATTTTTCAATCAGGGGCCCAATTTTGAAAAATTCTACGTTTACGCTCTTTCCAACGATACTAATAACTTATTTTGTTAACAAATATCGCTTGAACACTTTTTGCTTAACAGCGTCCAACTGTCAAGGTGAGTTTACCGATATAGATGTTGCCTTATTCAAATGCACTATTATGTGAGGCCATAATGGTTGCGGATAGAACGCTATATCTGTCTACAAAGTCGAAATTTCAAAACTGGCTATGCCCTTCAATTGAAGTCTCTCTGTTTGCTTTTTATGGAAAAAGTTGTATTGCAAATACAGGAAATACAACAAATTTAAAGAAGCTGAGTACGAACATCAACTGTAAAGAAAAAGAAGACTATTCAACGGAGCTGATATTCTATGTCTTGTGGACTTGCCAGTTCCTCTCTGGTGCAGGAAGTGCTATTTACTGGACACTGGGAGCCACTTACTTAGACGATAATGTTCGTAAAAACATTGTTCCAATCTTACTGGGTTAGTAATCATTAGAGAGTTAAAAGCCGATAAGTCTTTACTGGAAATCCCAACCTCCCAGGACACACCTCCAATGAATACAATAATAAAATGAATATATTAATTGTAAGTAGAGTGAATGTATCAAATATGGCCGCAGGTCCTAGTGTTGCACTCGAAAACGAATGTCTACTAGAAACATTATCGTCGTCTGCATTCCTCCGTGGCCGAAGATCCCATTATCAATTCACCAGCCTCTGCTGTCGCCGAATGTGGGCCTGTCGATGGCTCCAAAATCCAATTCGTGATTTGATTATCCGATGGCATTCAGGACACTCAAAAGTATTCTGGTTCTGTCGCCCGGATACTGCGAGTATGTGGAGGGAATATTCCTTTGTTGCTGTGCATAATCTCCGGAAACATTCACTCTTGACAGATCCATATTTGCTACGTCGGTTAATGATGTTGGTGACTGGTGGTAGTGAAGAGAAGATGACTGTGCAGTATACGTGGACGAAGGGGGCTAGCATGAAAAGAAGAACCCCACCTGTTGTTACAGCTGCGAACCCTGAGTCTAGTGGCACAGATAGCTAAGATGATTAAAAGGAGGACGCAGCTTCAAACTTGCATGGGCAGTAACCCTTTAACGGAGTTTGTTTCGAGTCTTCCTTCTGTGGCTCCTCCTCTATTACTTCCCTAGCGCTGGTGCATCATAGGGACTCACTTTTTCGGGTTGGTCGCAAGGAAAGGTGCTGCCATGAATGGAAGTAACTCTGTCTATGGGTAGCCTCTTTGTTTGGCGTCTGGTGGAATGCATGGCAACTCAGTCGCAGACGATAGGCCAGCCCCTTTCCATTTCAGTCGATGCCCCGTGATGCGGCTTGTAATATCTCCGCCGTGTAAAAGGTTGGGATTGCAACAGTAAAAACAGCGTTTGTGATCTACCCGCCACTGAGGACGGTAACCCATGCAGCTCACCTTTGAGGACACGAGAAACATCATGAATAAGAATGGAATGGTTGGCAAAGGTTCCCGGACATTTACCCGAAGCCGTTTTCCCGACACTCCTTTTCCCGACAGGACATTTTCCCGACACCCAATTTTCCTGACACCCAATCTTTCGAATGCTATTAATTTTTTCCCGAATGTTATTAATTTACACTATTTAGTCATGTATTAGTGGTAATATTTATCAATTAATGTTGTACGACAAAGTACGGAGGAAGTCGAGGACCTTATTCTCATTTTTATAGGTTTCGTACTCAGATGTTACAGCTTGTATTTACTCTCCTGCACAAGTACCCACTTCTGCTTCCTAAACTAAGCTCTGCGACACAGCTTTCGGTATATATCCGCTTGTTCTTTCTGTAATTCCGTTAATGCAGAATACAGGTCCGGGTGATGCTGTTGTCCCCCTACAATCTGGAACCTATTGTGCCAGCCCTCACTGATGTTGTTCGTTCGATGGTTCTTATTCATGACGGCCTCGTGCTGGTTCCAGATGTCACGAGGGTATCGCGGGGCAACAGCAGGACGCTGTCCTCTGGCAGGGATACCGTTCACGTACGTTTTGTCAAAGTACGCTAGTATGGGTTTAAAATCATCTTCTAGCCTCGTTCTTTTCAAGAGTTCAAATATGCGTCCAACGTCATGTAACGGTACAAAGGCCAAAGCAGCAACATGTGCGCATAAGTCTTAATCCTGCGGTCATCCGGATTATTGTATTGGGCCTGCAGACCTTCTGGAATTCTTCTATAAAGCGATTGACCTAAGTGGAAGAAGCAGCAATTTATGTCCACGTCAGGGTATATACCTCAGCACATGCATTGTGGATACGTTTCTCGAAGTCGGTCATGAAGCGTACCGGAACGCAATGGGGCACATTAAATTCGCGAACGGCAGATTGTACGGCGCGGAGAACTTGAACGCCGTATTGGTCCCTTGTTTTACGTGTCAGGAGAGCATACACTAGAGGCAGAGCTACCTCAGTGCCTTCTGCAACATTCCGTCTTCGCAGCCCAAGTATTGTAAATATTTGAGTAAACAGTGTCGGCGATGTTTTAAACGTTCCATCGAGGAACCAGGATCTGCGTCGGAGGCTGTCCTGGATTGGCAGCTGCTTTCCGTTTGAGATTTTGGGTCAGAACTACGGCGCGCACTTCCTCCCGGTTCGGCGCGTGCTCGTGTGATGACTCCGCCGGCCCTCTGTATACAATGACTGGTTCTCCTTCTTGCGGATCATTTGTACAGCTCTTCCTGCACATTCTTTCTGCCGTACTTTTTGGCAATCCCAATGCACGCGACCGTTTCTAGAACGTGAGCGAAGGTAGATGTATCCATCGAGAAATAACTTTTTTTCCTTGATCTCAGCCATTGTACATTGCAGTTATTCTGTTTCGCAAATCGTGTCGCGAATAGCACCTACCCGGTACGCTACATTCAATTTCGTGCTATTGAAATTTTTTAGTTGTGAGACGGTTGTCGAGTACATAGGTGTCGGGAAAATGGGTGTCGGGAGAACGTATTTTCGGAAAAATAGTACGGGAAACTGGGTCTTGGGAAAAAGGGTGTCGGTAAAATGTCCTGTCGGGAAAACGGCTTCGGGTAAATGTCCGGGAATCGTTGGCAAACTATCATGAATGCTCCATTCTTTTTAGAATTCTTATACTTGATGCATTCATTTGCAGGTGGCCCTCTAAGGGCACGTGGCTCCATTTGACGCACATACCTAGCGTACCCAAAAGCGGCCCAGTGTTGGTAACATTTACCAGTCGCATGCTTATCAGTCACATCATTATAAAGGAGAAGCGATGGCATCCAATCTTAATGACGAATAGAAAAATATGTAAACTGCGCTAGTCGCTGTATAGCCAAATAATAACATGCCCGCTTCGTAATCCTTACGTCTCGGGTTCGAGTTCCCCCAACGCCGGAAAGCTATAGTGATATTCGAATACCCCCACTAACATCATCGAGGTGGAAACATAGCATCCTGGAATCCCCACTAGTTCGAACGAACAAGGCATTACCTATCGCAGTGTGTGTTACCACCAGATCAGAAAGATTGGTATTGTCCGTGTGAACGTCGTGAAAAGCTTACTCAACGTTGTGAAACATGTGGCTGGTAAGCGAACTGCGGCTGCACACTCCTCGGCACGGAGAAGGAAAACTCTAACGCTAACTAACCATAGGGAAAGCGACAGCAAACTATTACCCGGACTAACCTTGTCCAAGAAAATCGCGCGTCAGAAATCACGGCCAACGTCTGGCATCGGATACGGTATCTGAACACGAGAAACAGAGGGCTAATATTGTAATAATAATAAAAATATTCTTCTGCATACCAAATAAACACAGTTTCATCAGTCTTCACAGACTGATAAACTTTAAATAATATGATTCATAATTTTTCTCTTACTTCAGTTTCATCATTGAAAATTGATATACCTACTTCCAGAAAGTTTTGCGATTCGCAGTAATTCAAATTTTCATAATATCAGTTTCACAAATCATGATATCATAAAGAATGAGAAATTCAAGATAGACTGATGAGCATCTAATGTCAGCTATCCTGCAAAAAGGCCGAATAAGTTATGTAGGTATAGTTTTGTCATGTTAACCTGCACTCTTTTGGGTACTTGGATGAACTTTGACTGAGGACGCGAGGACCCATTCCTCTCACATAGTAAGAATCTCCCCACATTCACCCATGTGTCTCTAAACTGCCTTCTGATGCTATTGCGTCATTGTGTTATTGTACCCTTAAATCCTGTTCGCAAGCAAAAACATACTTCGGCAGAGGCGGAAATAGGGGGGGGGGGCTAAGAGGCTAAGCTCTCGGTTTTAAAATTGGCCCACCGAAATTTATTTTTAAATTAATCCTAATACATATTTCTCATAATCAATTTTTTCTTAAGAAGTTTTATACTTTTTAGGCTAAAGTACTATATATTCATTTTTTATTTTATTTTATTAAAGAAATTCTATACAAATTTTTTTTAACGTTTTTTCTAAAAAAAAAAAAAAAAATTAAAAAACGTTAGCTTAGTAAGACCTTTTTGTTTCTTTTCTCTCTTTTTTTCTTATAAAGTTATTTTATGCGCTGGGGCTTCAGCCCTTTCAAAGTTTTCGCTCTATTTCCACTCCTGACCTCGATCAACTTGAGACTTGATTCTTATCACTCGGTTACGTTACCCCGTTTATGTTCAACAGTGTTGATTCATTCTCAAATTACGTTGCTCATCAAAATATTCACAAATCCAAACATTTTTGCATCTCTGCGTTTACAGCGGTTATCCATTTCATCAGATTTCTCGGACCGGCGGTTGGATTTTGGTTGTCATCTTGCGTGCTGAAGATATATGTTGATCCAAAGCTCACCCCGATCATAAGAAAGGACGATCCACGCTGGGTGGGGGCGTGGTGGTTAGGTACATCAAATGAACTTACTCATTTATAATATTATAACTTATTACATGTTCTTAAGTCTTAAGGCATATTTCAATTCCTATTTCCTAATTACAGCCTACACCTACCTATATAGTACACTTTCTGTTCCTTTGGTCAATGAAAGAATTAGTATACGTACTAATTTCTAATCCGAGTATTAATTTACATAACAGGGTGGTATCCTATTGCAATCATATGTTTCGGGTTCGCTGTACTACTATCCATGTTCCCTCGGTCGTTACCCAGAGCTGCGGCACGAAAACAGAATGCTTCACTTCCTGCAAAAAGATCTTTTTCTGGTAAGCTAAAATTTCAGGTTGTTGAGAACCTATAACTTTTTGGTACTCGATTTTTGCAAAGTACCTACCATTGCTATCAAGTACTTAGTTTGATAAGTTTTGTTCGAGAGAAGGCAGTTTTTGACAGTGATTCTGAAGCGTGATCTCTGATTTCCTACCTACTTATAATAAGGAACAGATATGCTTGATAATATATAACTTTACATGTGACCTGGAATCATGAAATGTGCTTCTGGTGTCAAAAAATAATTTTTCACTTTCTTGACAATGCGTATAGAAAGAAACAAATTGCAGCTTCCTATCATTGTTAATTTTTCCACAAATTGCATTCAAAAATTATATGTCAAATGCGTTGTGTGAAATGGGCCTATGGGAATAACAGAGAATAAGAATTTGAAACGCGGTTGTCACAGCAATGCGTAAACGCACCACCACAGATGTACACGCTATGTACATCTGTGCGCACCACTGTCACCATCCCATCTTTACACTTGTTTATCTCAAAAACCTGTTTTCACACAAAAGGCACATTTCATAATTCCAGGTCACATATATATTTATTTCTTGTGATGAAGTTAATATTCTTACCTGCTGTGGTTTAGATTTCAAGGAGTCACTTATTCGATTAGCGAAAAATAAAATTCTCGTTTTCAATTCGCTGAGTTCAGTATCTTTTATGTTGGGAGTGCTGGCCTACTGGTCATTTATGCCAAAATATATGGAAAGTCAATTCAGATTGACTTCAGCGCAATCGAATTTTATAACCGGTAAGTTCAGTCATTTTAACAAGTTCCTATTCTTTAAATTTTGAAGGTCACAGAGTGTATTAAATGCACATGTAACATTACATATTTACCAGGTTTTAACAGTGTTCTAGAGTGATGAATTTTTAATTTTTGAACATTATATTTAACTACTAGTTTTCTGGGAATATTCCTAATTAACTTGATAATTCAAAAATTTAGGAAATCCTAATGTTATAATTATTATGTGATAGCTATATCTATAGGTATGAAATTTATTCGTTTATGTATTACAGGCACAATAGGTATTGTCTGCAACAGTTTTGGCGTGTTATTAGCCGGTTGTATTATCACTCGTTTTAAACCAGCACCAAGAACTCTCGCAGGATGGAATGTATTTGTTGAGATACTGGATATAATTGGAAGTTTGTCTTATATTTTCTTAAGCTGTCCTCAACAGCAACATCACGGACATTGGAACACTAATAACAGGTGATTTTCTGACGAAATTAGTATTAATTCAGACTCTGAGTTGGTTTATTAACAAGAGGCTAACATGGCCATGGCTTTTTGGGAAATTTCGTTGGTCATCTGAGTAGAAAAGAAAATTCTCTGTTACTTCCTCCTGCTACCAAAAAATTCCAACATGCTGCTAAAATTTGCCCCTCTTCACACCAGGCGCTGGTAACCAGTAGGCCATCAGAAATGGAGATCTTAAGGTTTCAAACTTCGTACAAATAATTTACGACTGCTTTTCCAAAACGCATTAAATGAAAAGAAGAGAAAGAGAGAGAAATGTAAAAAAGAGTGTGCTGTGCTGCGTGGCTTCAGGCTGTTTCCATTGTGTCGCATCAGTTGGGACTTGGGACTCGGAATCAAAGTGGCTGACATCTAGCGGATGTTTTGTGAACCCTCATTGAGTATGATCATGGAGAAAAAAATAAATACAGTCGCGCCGGCAACTGATGAAGTACCTTTCATGCTCTCATTTCTTACTTCACCGCACTACTATCAATTTTGTTACCTGGCATGTTAAATTTTTAATCGCAAGTTCGCACATGTAACTTCCTGCAGTTCAGATTTGAAGGATGTCTGTCAGAAATCCCTATTTCTCATTTACGGCAATGTTTAGTGTCCATTTTGGAGTGTGAGTGAACTTGGTTATATTCCTTTTGTAGGGTGTGCCAAATTGGCACACCCTACAAAAGGAATACGGCAATGTTATTTCCTTCCATGTTCACTCAACCTTTTATTAGGAAGTGCACATTAGCGCTCCTACAATCTGTTTCACATCTTGCTACGAATTTATTCTCTGGCGTAACATGTTCATGCAGCCTTCCGCCAAGAACTGACTCGATGCGTTTTGAAGAAGGACCCTTCAATTTGTGTGCGGGAATTTTAACCAATAATAATTTAGGAGAGACCGCTGAGCTCATTCGAGGGTTCCCAAACTTGATCACCCACTTGGTAAATATGTATCTAATCAAAAACCTGATCACCTATAGCTCAATTTGAGTAGTAAATTCAAATCCATAACCACAGTATTTGCATCAACTCCGTGTTTTACCATCCAGTTAAATCTATAAGAACAATGTTCATATCAACTCTGTGCTCTCTACCGTCCAATTAAGTCAAACAAAGTAGTGAGATACTAATTTAGTGTAGGAGTACCTATAGTTATTTGACCTGTATGATTTATGTCTTGAACCTGGAGAAAGATACACATTAGTGTGAGATTTTCCCTTCAACTTTCAAATCTAAGTTATAATACATTTTTATGTGTTTCAGTTGGAACTTGACAGAAACCTGTAATGCAAATCTAGGATGTGGAACTGACATACAATATGCCCCTGTGTGCGATATTTCAACTGGACTTGCTTACTATTCCTCGTGCCATGCTGGATGCACTGCATCTTACATGTTCAGCAATAAAACTCAGGTTTGCGTGATCATCAATTTGTTACACATAAGACATAACTTGACAACATACAAGGCATTATGATATTGGCCAGTTTTGATTAACATAAAATTATTTTGTAGGAGTACTCAGGATGTAGCTGTGTTCCCGGTGGAAAAGTAATTGACGGTCTTTGTCCAGTAGATTGCTCAGTGCGCATATTAAGTTTCATATTGATCATGGGAACTCTTGCTTTCACCAAGTCAACTGGACGTGCAGCCAATATTCTTGTACAGTTTAGGTTAGTAAAACAAAACTATTGGAACTTACAATTAAGTTCTCAGTAGTTTTATAATAAATAAGTTTGCCATGGCTCACAATACCTACATGGAAGAAATTACTTTCAGAGCTGTAGAAGAAAGAGATAAATCATTGTCCATTGGTGTAACAGAGTCATTGGTAGCGTTACTTGCGTTCATGCCGGCACCAATTCTATATGGAACCATAATGGGTACATCATTTCTACTGTTAATAAAATGAGAATCTGATACATCTAACTTACCTACGTATAGTCTGCAGGTCGTGCTGGTTATTTGGATTTTAATCAATAATTTTTATTCACTATCCTTCTACAGACTGGACATGCATTGTGTGGGGAGATGTTTGTGGTAAATCGGGAAACTGTTGGCTCTATGATAGTCAGAAGCTGAGGGTAGTATATAACCTTACAGCCGCAAGTAAGCCATAATACATTTATTCCGTAGCTATATGTATGTTCATCCATGATTTTATGTAAACACCGTATTATACTTATCTGTGTTGCAGCTTTCTTTTTAATAGGTACAGTACTCGATATTTTTGTATGGTATCATGTGAAAGGATTAAAGATCTATGATGAGGACTTCGTGAAGGATGACGATGAACTGGAGGTAAAAACGCCGATTGCAATCCGAAGTGATGAGAAAGACTTGAAAGATATGTAGAAAAAGTACCGTTTACCTGCGTATAAAATAAAGAAACGTGCATCTGAGTAAATGGAGTTAGAGATTATAATTTTATTCGAACAGGTTGAACTTAATACTTATATTATATAGATTTGAAACTTTCACATAGTTAAAATCTACCTATAATTCAGCTGATAAAGATGAAAATGGTGGTCAACTGACGAAATGTGTGAAGTTTCTGGAATTGGAGTTTAATAAAACTACAGGGTGTAACTGTTGCTGCAGAAGGAATCCAATATAGCAGATCTCGCAGTGTATTGCTGTCCTCAATCTTTCCTAGTTATTCCTAGTTGCCAAATCTTTTTATAATTATCCTTCTGGAAACTGGCCAATAGAGTGATGTTAATGTGCCCATCCTCACCAAATTTGTGTTATCCTGAGGATTGCTATGCGGTGTGACTGATCCTAGTCGTCATTTTCATCTGATCCAGAACCTGCTATGTTCCCTGAAATGGTTACCAGCGATTTACTTCATAATACCTGTGCCATTCTAGTGTATACCTGCTTGGTAACTGTGTTCAGCAATATGGTCAGTATTAGGAGGGCTCGTCATCCCACAGTGCAACGACCCTTTCTACTAATGAAAGTGTGTTCTCCTGACCGCCAACTCCAAAAATGAGAATGATGTGTGTAAACTCCCGGATACTTCTCAAATCTTTCAATAAAAACATTTCAACTGGTGAAAGATCAGGGGTCTGACAAAAGCTCACAACGCATTCTCTGCTTTACACACCATCCTTCACATACTTTCTAGCGTACGCCCGATGAAAATTTTTGCGGATTTTATGCCCCTCCCCCTCCAAAAAACAGGAAAAGAGGGAGGCTTCCACCATAAGTCTCAGGAAGATTCCATGAAATGAAGAGTAGGGTTAAACGAAGACAACCACAAAGAACGTCCAAACTTCTTCAAGACTCCTCTGGATTCGCTCAGGACCCATTAAGACGGCTTTGAGACTTGCTAAGACCCTCTGAAACCCGTTTAAGACTCGTTCGGGTTTTCATCGTTTTTGGCCAAGACCAACTAGTGAGCAAGAATACTTTATATGCTTTCGTACCCGAAAAAAAAAATTCCATGGAAATTTTTATTAACATTAAGGCTGCAGACTCCAGTCGCGCAGCAACAACACGGCTACAGACTGTAGTCGCGCGGGGCACAGCAAAGATCAAGATCAATGAGCACATGGCTGGAAGAAAAATAAATTTCCATGGAAATGTCAACCACTGAACTGAATCGTCACCATGAAGAGCTAAATCATAAGGACTGGTTGTTTGTGTCCGGGGGGGGGGGATAGAAATTTCTATGAACAACACGGCTGCAGACTGTAGTTGCCCAAGGCGCAACAAATGTCAACCACTGAATTCGTGTCGGAGGGAGCGTTACGGTTTTCGCTGAAGTATACCCATGGCTGGAAGAAAATGGAAATGTCAGCCACTGAACTGAATTATCACCACGGAGAGCTAAACTGAACTGAGCTGGAAAAAGAAGAGGAAAGAAAAACTGTAGTCGGGCAGGATGCAACACAGATCAAGATCAATGAGCACATGGCTGAAGTTCCGGTTTTCGCTCAAATATACTCATGGCTGGAAGGAAGAGAAATAAATTTCCGTGGAAATGTCAACCACTGAATTCGTGTCGGGGGAGCGTTACGGTTTTCGCTCAAGTATACCTTGTAGTAAAAGCATATAGAATGCTGAAACGGGGGGACCAATTCGTGAAACAGGTACCCTGTATAGTCATCACCGTGCCTGCAATATTGGACACCAAATGAGAAGTGTTGGTCCACAGTACCTCCTTCATTTATCGAATAGCGCGAGGCTATATTTTTGGATAACTTGGGAAAACCAAGCTCGTCTACCATGTAGCAATCGGTAATTGAAGAAAATTTTCTTTCACGTTTGTCGTGGGGACCCCAGAAAATATTCTGAAGACATTGACCTCTCTCATAAATGCTTCCATGATTCTGAACAAACTGTTTTTCGCTTCATCCAAATTAGCGACATATAATCTTATCTTTGTACTGATGTCTCGTGAAGTATAGTAGCTTTAAGATGGCGCTTCATTTTACCAAACGCCTAAATCAGACATCTCGCTTTTTATTTAATTCAGTTGCAAAACAGTTTTCGGAAATCTTAGTCATCGTGTATTCTAAGATACATCATCCAAAATGACTACTTGGTCTATTTCGGCGCTTCCATTTGCGAGGCCTGGGGCAGTGGAGGAGAGCGAGGCTTTCCCCTGACGCTCTTTCACTCTCATTTTCTTTATTCCTTTAATAAAAAGAATTTTGCTTTTGCGCGAGGCCTAAAAGGCGATGGCTCTACTTCACCAAGCTATCCATCAGGGTTGACTTGGTAAATCGGTGTAGGAAATCATCCAATAAAAACACATTAATTGTGGATTTGAAATCCACCAGAGATGTAGTCTTACATTTTCACGCACCTATCAGTAACTAATCGGAAGCCTAAATAGTTCCTATTTTGGTCGTACTTATCTTGCAGATGCATGAGCTACTTAGTACTTACCCTAATTTCTGCTCACCGCAATGTGATTTACAGCATGCCTACTTTCGTCGGCAGTGCCTTTCACGTTTCAGATATCTGCACGTGGTACTCTTGATATTCATAAAAACATAGGTAAGTAAATATACGACGCTCGTTATCATGACAAATTAAAACAGAGGTGTCATGAAGCTAGAAAGATATCGAGCTAGATGAGAAATGAACTCAGACGCTCATAGAGGAAGCAGAATCGCGGAATCTACTTTCGTGCGATGAGTTCAGGCAGTAATTTAGGTACTCGGAAATAATGGGCGACACTCCACTCGATCAAGATCAGGACAAGTCTGTGAAGAGGAATGGCGTTTGGTGCAACGAGATGAGCCTGATTCATACAAGCAGAAGAGATGATGGTAAATACCCATTATTCAATCTATTCTCTCAAAACCAAAGACTCTTTTCCATCAGTTTTTTTTTTTTCATTGAAAGCGTTTTATTTTCTGAAGAAGTCAAACACAAGTGGAATTGACAATCTCCACACTCCTGTGGAAATCAGAGTGCTTCCTCCTATTTGGCCGTGAAAAAAGACACGTTAGTTCATTGGGGAAGCCTTCTACTGCTTTCCTTTATTGCTACAGCCTAGCTTACAAATCAGGTTGTTCAATTCCACTTGTATCATTTAGTATCACCGGCATCGTCGTTTCAGTTTGCATTGACACTGCAGAGTAAATCAGTTTTTCTGTCCCTCCACTGTCTATTCTTCTGCCGCAATAATCTTATGATAATAGTGGTTTCTCGCCTCCATTTAGCCTTGCCGTTAGACACTGGAAGTATACTTCTCAGAGTGTGGCAAAACACTGAAAGTATACTGCTCCGAGTGTGGCAAATAGGTACCTCAGTGTCACGTCACCGACTGTTAGTACATACCGTAAACCGGGGTGACTTTGCCGAAAATGTTGGGGTTTTCACGCTTTGAACAGCTGTAGTGCGTAATCTGTTGGAGATACAGAAAATCAAAAAACTGTTCCGGATTGGTTAAAGCTCCGGGAATAAGATTAGTTAGGGGAATGAAAATTTCCCTCTTCCTCCTCCCTCCCAGAAAGGCCTAAAGGTGAATTGGCAAAAGTACCTGCACATAAGATGACATTGCCAATACGTATATAAGAAATGCATAGAAAATGAGTGAAAATGTTCAAAATTTATTACAAAAGGCTATAAATACGAAAGAAAAATTGCTATTTAGGTTAAATTACGTCTTCGGGGAAGATAAACATTCCTCAGGATTCAATGGGCTCAGGTAAAACTCTTGATGGCAGCAAATTTCACGCAATCAGAATCATCCTTCAGTGGATAGTGAAATACGTTTTTCCTATTTTGATATTGCTCGTCCTCCCGGATTCCGACGGATATCATTATCTGTTTTGTAAAGATAATTATAAATCGTTTTAACTGGTATCTTGAATGTAGCTGAAGCGGCTCTGGTCATATCACGGTTTCGAATTTTCTGTTTTACACTTTTCAAGTATTTGTCGAGTATAATCAAGCTAAATTCAAAACTCAAAACAAACTCGCGAATGTAGCGAAGAATCGCGAAATCGTCGCGAATTGTAACTTTTCAAACTGATAACAGAAATTGGCATGCCGCGGCAAATTCACCCCAAGCCAGTTTTTCGCTTATGCCTTGTGATTACGATAATAACTAGCAGCGCACCACGTATCTCTATTCTATATATTAAAAAAAAAAAAAAAAATACAAAAATTTATAAAGTTATCATATTACAGGACCTCCTTCTACATCACATTTGCAGTTTTATAGCTTCCAGGTTGTACTCGGATTTTAAAATTATTAAACGAAGTTGTCCGCGACAGAGCTACGTATAATTGTCCATGACTGAAGACATACTCGGGTAGATATGTCCCAACCTTCTCCAGCGTTTGTCTCTGGGCCTTGTTGATCGTCATACAAAAGGCTAACTTTATTGAAAATTGTCTCCTTTTGAATGAAAAAGGCAAGGTGTAATCCGCTGGCGACAGGTCCACTCTTGGGAGTAATATCCTTCGACCACACTCCACCCCAGTTATTATTTCCAGATCCAGTGCATTCGTGTACATGTTTCTCACAATTAGTCGTGTCTCATTCAGCAGAGCAAGTGCCACATTCATATTAAGTAGCAACATGACAATCGCACCAACTTTTAAGTGTAATGTATTTGGTGGTAAACCTGTCAACTCCAGACTATCCAGAAATTCAACGGGGAATTGCAGGATTTCACTATCATTTTCACTGATCAGTCTATTCACGCTTGTGTAGGTTTTGGCTTCTCCAGGAATCCAGTCCAAAATATTGTCGTTGATCTTCTGATAATGATCATTCTTTGGTGCCAGAATTGCAACATTGGAAACGTGTGGTTTTATATGATTGGATAATGCTGAAAGTCAATCAGAATGCAGTATTTTATTTGTATATGGAACGGATTTGAGTGATAAAAAAAGCATATGAAAAAGGTTGCTTCACTGAGTGTTCTTAGACTAAAGTGAACTTTGTAGGTCAAGTAGTTCGTGAGTAATGGACAAATAAGTGGAAGAAATGCGTGTGAGTAGTGAGATTGAGTTGGTTGTTACCTCATAACTCTCCTCAGACTGAACGGATTTGATTGATCAAAACAGCATATGAAAGAGGTTGCTTCACTGAGTGTTCTTAGACTAAGATGAACTTTGTAGGTCAAGTAGTTCGTGAGTAATGGACAAATGAGTGAAAGAAATGCTTGTGAGTAGTGAGGTTGAGTTGGTTGTTACCTCATAACTCTCCTCAGACTAGACGGATTTGAGTGATCAAAAAATATTCATAAGGCGCTTGATTCATCGTGTTTTTTAAGACCTTAACCAGCATTGTGCGATAATTAGGGCTTGAGATATAGGTGTTGAACTTTCATAGAACCCAGTTTTTCGAACATATTTTAAATATAATATAGAAGATAATATCAGCCTTTATTCTTGATGCTACGACATAATGTACAACTTAACTCATGCATAAACTCGGTAGTCGCATCAGTAGGCCCATCTCTGGGCATAGGCCTTTCCGATCCTTCTCCAGACGTCTCTTTTTACCGTCATGCTTTGCCATCTAGTTCCCACATATCCCATGATTTCATCCCTCCACCTTGTTCCTGGCCTCCCCCTCCTTCTTTTAGCCTGATATGGAGTCCATGTTATGGTTCTGTGACTCCACCGGTCGTCCCTCGCCCTCGCTACATGACCCGCAAACTTGAATTTGATTTTTTTCACCCTGTATCCAATATCTTCTATTTTAGTCTTCCCCCTAATAACTGTGTTTTTTATTTTATCCCTCCTTTTATTATTCATAATTTTTCTTAGCATATCTCTCTGCATTACTTTCATTCTATCGATTTGCATTTTTGTTGCGGCCCACGTTTTGCGCCCCATACGTGGACACTGGTAGGGTGCACTTCTCCAATATTTTCACTTTTGTTGTCTCGTTTATTCTGCCCTTATATATATATTTTTTAATAACCAGAAGTTTTTCCAAGCTTGGGCTTTTCGACGCTCCAGCTCTTTCTCCAGTTTGTCCTCGAAAGAAATTATCTGCCCTAAGTACATGTATTCCTTGACTTTTTCTATTACCACCCCGTTTATTTGTAGTCTGCTGGTTTCCTGATCTGTTAGGTATTTAGTTTTGGCAGTATTTACTTCTAGGCCAGCGATCCTGCTGTTTTCTATCCGGATTTCAGCCATGTTTCGCAAGTTTTCTACTTTTTCACCAAACAAAACTACATCGTCTGCAAACCTGAAATTGCTTAACCTTTTCTCATCCACGTATATTCCGTAGTTTCCCCATTCAATGGTTCTGAAGATCTTTTCTAGGAGACAGTTAAAGAGGTTTGGGGAGAGTGGATCTCCTTGTTTTACACCTCTCTGAACGTTAAATTCGGGTCCCGTTCTGTCTAGACGGATGTAGGCTTTCGCATTTTGTATATTTTTTTCACTATATGTTTCTCACTTTCGGATGGATACCCTGTTCTTCGAGTGCTTCCCACAAATATTCATGGCTGATCGAGTCGAAGGCTTTCCTGTCGTCTACAAAAAGTATACTCGTATGTATTTCAATTTGGTATTCTGTACATTTCTCAATGACCTGGTTTACTATATATGAATGTGATCTAAAGTTGAGAAATTCTTTCGGAAGCCTGCTTGTTCAACGGGTTGATTTAAGTGTAGTTGACTGTATATCCTGTTCTTTAAAATTTTTGTGAAGATTTTTGCCGGGTTGGATGAAAGGCTTATCGGTCTGTAGTTTGCCATATCACTCTTTGTTTCCCTTTTTAGACAGCAGAATTATTTCTGACACTTTCCACTGTACCGGGATAATTTCTGTTTCTATTATTTTGTTCAATAGACCTATACATCCTTGGAAAGCTAAGAGTTCAGGCTTTAAAATGACACCACAATAATTTTTCTGTGAATGCCTGGCTGGACTCCACAGACTCGGGGGCACTTGTAAAATGACACCAAAATTTTATTTTTCTCATAATTCGCCCAAATATGATCGGTTTCTTATGAAACAAAAACTAGAAAATAGAGTATGAAATTCTCTTCAAAATGGGCCCATTTAAGTAGAGAAAACACTTTTAGGGACCTCAAAAATTCAAGTGTGTCACATTGCAACATGTGTGTTACTTTACAACATCCATGTTGTTAAATGACATAGCCATGTTTTAATGTGACACAATTTGCAAAAACACAAAGTTGCGGATCCACGTGGAGATGGGAAGATCCCCCTAAACCAAAAAAATGAAATCGGTGGGGAGGGGGAAGATCTGTAGAGTAGAGAGATAATCTATGACTGACAGATAGATCTATGGGAAGGTAGGAAATGTGTGGGGGAGGAGGCAGCAACAAAATTTCGCGCGCTTTTCCTTCTGCTAGTTTCCCTCCTCAAAATGATCATCTGAATCCACGCCTGCGGCTATATTTATGTTAAATGATTAAGTGCGATTTTGACTTAAGGTGCTGCCTAACTTATGCGGTATGACCAATATGTGTGTCAGTTTGCACCAAGAGAGGTCCGCACATTGCAACAAATTTAAATCATTCGAACTACCATTTATTCCAAAATCTTTCAATACCATTTGATTCAGTTTTTCAAAAGCTACAAAATTATGTGTAATGTTACTTACTTACCTCAAAATTCTACACAGAACACAAAATTTTCCGAAAATGAAGAAACATTTTAACTTTGCAAAACTCATTTTTATTGATAACGAAGAACTAAAATCGATCAAATCGATTTTAAGTTTATCGATCATCATCATGTACTCCAAGACATAACTTGTGTGAATTGCCGGCAGGTACCGCTAATAGAAACCAAGATCAATCAATACATCGTGTCACTTTACACCACGTGTTTCTTTAGAACAAGTGCCCCTGTTTGTTAGGTTACTATTTCGGAACTTTTCCCCCGATGTGCAAAATCCCGCCAGCTACCCGAGTAACTAAAGGGGAATCAAGGTTAACTGAAGGGTTTCTAGGTAATCTGAAGGTAACCGAGGGTAGCAAATGGGTAACTTTTCTGCGGGTAACTAGAGGGTATAACTGATTGCATACCCGCAATATGTGTAACTATTGTAAAGAATAAGTAGTGCACTAACTAAAGAAATTGTAAGAAGAAAAAAAGAAGAGAAAAAAAAATGTAATTTAGTGCCGTTGCTAAACACGAGCCTAGCTCAGTTGGCAACGAAATACACCATTTTTCAATTTTCAATTTCAATACCGGGATGCGCAAAATCTCGTCAGTTACCCAGGGAACCAAGGGGAACTGACGGGTTTCTGAGTAATCTGAGGGTAACCGAGGGTTGCAAATGGGTATAACTTTTGCACGGATAACTAGAGGGTAACTGATTGCGCATCGGGTCTGTGCTTAAAAAACAGCCTACATTTGCGACCTATTTCGGCCTGTGCTACGTCTCACTGGTTTCTGAAGTGTTGTATATCTATGTCTCCTCAGGGGTGAATGAAGAGGAAGCGCGTCCGGCTGTGGGAAACCTGAAATTTCCATGTTAGTGCTCTGGGAGCGCGAACCTCGGTCAGTAGAGGACCCCCGTGGTGGCCTCATAAGATGCGCGCACCGGAAACGGAACGGCAAAATGGGAACTCTGGCCGTCCTCAAAGCGTCCCTCCGGCCAGTGATGTGATACTCGAAAGGGTAGTTTCCAGGGTCGGGGGTGCGGTGTCTCAGGGGCCACTTTAGCGTGCGTGCATCGCCATACGTCCCACCACGCCATCTCCCCTCATTGATCTATGCCCTTAAAAGTGTTAGGAATACATATTTGTATTCGTCACAAAGCCAATAATATAGTCAAAAATGAAAATCGGCAAAGTCACCCAAATTTACGGTAGTGCGTACCTGCAGTCCATCGGTGTATTCAACTGACATAGTTAAATTTTTCTAGAAATTCACGAGGAAACGAAAATACTCGAAGAAGACACGAAGTGCGGCATCGGTTGCTTCTACCCAAAATGGCTACAAATTTTCGCGAGCAAAAAATCTTTCGTACTGATTTATGCCCTGGCCGGTATGCAGCAAATGATTGTCGGATCTTACTACGTTGGTATAATGAGTACGACAGAGAAAAATTTTAGCTTGTCGAGTCAACAATCAGGTACAGTGGAGAAGATACATTTTCAGTTTTCATTTCTAGGTCGAGAGTGATGAGCCGTGTCTACTACACAGTCTATAATCTACTTACTAGATTTAATTCTATACTTTGATTTTATGATCATTACACCATGAAATTTTCCCTGTACAGGCATTATAACCGCAGCTTGGGATCTCGGTAGTTTGTTCACAAACATCATAATTACCTACGTTGCTGCCAAAGGTCACCGTACTAGATGGGTTGCTTTTGGAACTCTTCTAATTGGTATTTCAAGTCTGATGAGGGTATTGCCGTACTACATATTCGGTCCAGGCGAGATAACAAAAATGTACACAAAAGAATATCAAGTCAACTATAGCAACATGAGAGATGTCGAAAATGTATTTGGTAATAAAATAAAGATAACGTTTATCTACAATTGAGAAGTAGTCTACACGGAAACTAAGTAGAACACAAACTATGGGGAACTAAGTACTGTTTCTTTCTGGCCTCCTGGTTTTTATATTGCGCAGTACGCGCCAAATTGTCACAGAGAAGTCCTATTGTGGCCACTTTTCAAATCGATACCTTGTAACCAATTATGAAAAAGAACACAATGTCGAGTGTGTGGAAAATGAAGGACATAGAAAAACTATGGTTACAATCTATTCCCTTTTTTAATTCGAACTCGTCAAGAGCAAACTATGGAGCGCTGCTACACGCACTACTACTAACACACACAGCCTGCAGTTCTTATCAATAGTAGGATAAAATTGACGGATCAATGGTTCCTGCTATACCGTTCGAACATTTTGATACATTAAGTGAGATTATTGTGTATTACTTAATTGCCAACATGGCAGAACACTTGTCCTAATTGAAGAACATTCGACATTATGCGAAAACATGAGCGAATTACAATAAAATGCAGTAAAATTACTCTTTTATGTTCACCGTACGGGTTTCCGCCTTTTTCTATCCTACTATTCGGGCCGAGCACCCACTAGGAGCGCTACAATCGGCAAAATTGAAAACGGGATCAAGACGATTTTCCTATTTGAATGTTCATCTCAAAATAAGTCGAGAACGAAGCGATTTAGCGGGAAAATGAAGATACGAATAAAAAAATTTGTAGAGCGTAAAATTTCCTATAAGTTACCTTTTCTCATAAAAATTGATTTAGATCCTTCCGCCCACCACCCGCGCCGCTCACCAATTGTCCCGTTTTCATTGACGCGATACTAGCGCTGCCTGGCCCGAATAACATTTCGAGAAACAAAACAAGCGACGTGACGCTAGCGTGCCACCGATCTGACGAGTTCGAATACGTATGTAGGATTCTTATAGCGCATGAATTGTTGCAGTGGCCGCGTATTTAGACCTGTGACCACATTTGGCACAGCCCTACTGAAATATTCGACGATCTGGATTTGGCCTATAAAAGATTATGCCTATTCTGTAGAACAGTTCTGTTCAAGGTTGATATTGATATTTTCAATATCTCTTCCCACTGATGCGAGTAGACGATATTGGATTTTGAATGATGCACCTACTCTGAAGCTCAATATTTTTATCGACAGGTAATAGCACCGAATTGAAGAAACTCAGTACCAATGTCAATTGTGAGAAGGACAACGATTTTTCCAGTGTTTTCTCATTCTATACTTTTCTAACGGCTCAGATAATTCTCGGCGTAGGAACAGCCGTTTACTGGACATGCGGAGCCACATACTTAGATGACAATGTTCGCAAAAATATTGTACCTGCGTTATTAGGTATGTAGAAACTGTCTTGGATGATATTTTTTTCTTACTATATGTGAGACTCTCTGTAGAAAGGAACCATATGTCGGAAAACTGGATTTCACCCTACAGCGCAAAACATGTTTTCAAGTTGGAAATTCTGTTTTCGGATCTTGCGGGAATTGCTTTTAGACAGACCTGGCGACAGTGTTCAGGAGAAAGTAGTCGCCTGCAACGTGATATTTCAAGTTTACGAAGGAATTACAATAGACAGCGTGGTGTTCGAGAAAAGGTACCACAAATCACATCAATCTTGTTTATGTTTGTGCCCGCGTTATCACTTCAACTGCGCGTAATAATTATTGCGTTAGGTCGTGGGGTACAAGAGAACATGGAGCAGTTACTTTAATTCGATATTCATTGAGACGGATTAGGCAGTAGACGCCGAGACTTCGATTTTTTCACGTATTTTACTGTTTCACAACTTTCGAGAGCATTTTTCTGAAAATTAAGGGCCTTTTCACACGAATGTCGTATACCGGACCGATATCATGTCGGTGATCGGCTATGTGGATAGCTGGATACCATTCGGGTGTACTATATTATACCTTGGTGTTCCCTTTTCTTGTGAAATGCAAGAACGTGCGTGTTCTATCAGATTCTGCCGAGAACCCAAAAGCAAGTTCTCCGACATATGGTACCTTTTCATAGAGCACCTCATACCAATATATTATTGAAATAGTTGAGTATCCTAACTGTAGGGTAGGGTTGGGCGTAAGGGCATACTTAAGGCTTAAAAATCTGCCAAAAATTGGATTTTGAATATTTTGATACGGTTACTATTGCTTATGATCGTATAAATATTTCTACATTGAATTTTATTCCTATATTTAAAAAAAATGTTTGATATATGTATTTACTTTTGATGAGCTTTTTTCAAAACAAGTCAAAAAATCATTATGCTCGACCCCTCTGGGCATGATTACCTGACAAACATGAAGATAAATTTGTAGTTTCCTCATCAAATTAGTATATTAAAATAAACGCAATAACCGTACAATGAATTGACAGCTTAGCTTGCCTTCCACTAATGAGGTCAAAACAAAAAAAAGTCGTTGAAAATTTGAGAAGTTACTACGCCGTAATGAGAGCATAAAAATTGCAATGAAAACAACGAAGGTTACATTAGAAAATTTTTCAAAATCGTTTAATTGTTCGTTGGGCAGCATGTTAGGTTGACAGGCACGATATTTTGATGTCTCCAGCATTCCTAATCGTTTTCTCTGAATGCCCGGTACGTCATATTATGCCCGACCCTCCACGATGTATGAATTAAGTTAGCCTAACTTTTTTCAAGTATGCGTATTTACTGTTTTCTTGTATTGTCTAATCGCATAATTAATTTTTAACAGCAATAGTACAGGCCATTAGACTGTTCGGACCAACAATAGGTTACTTGTTGTCGTCATATGCATTAAATATTTATGTTGATCCTCGACTAACGCCCTTGATAGGATCCGAGGATCCAAGATGGATTGGAGCTTGGTGGATTGGTAAGCACTTGTACCTTTGCGTTTGATGTAATGATAATTTAAGGAACAGGCTCCATCAGCGTACACTCCCAACTGAATGTGTCTGCAAGGAAAGCATGCACGCGAAAGCAGAGTTTTGAAGAAAAAGAAAAAAACATAATAATGATAAGGCATTCAAATTTTTGAACTATTTACAGTATGGTCATTTCACATTCAAAAGACAGAAACAATGTTGTATTTTGACAGTTTCATGCTTCTAATTTCGGAAAACCATAACGTAGGAGAGCCCAATAAGGCTAGGGTACTATAGTTTTCACAAAGGTATACTGGGCCATTTTGATTCCGAAGTTAGTATGAGCATTCTTTGACGCGTTCGCAGTCAAAACCTTGAATTATGGTCTTATTTGGCTCACCTACCTTAGTGTCAATAAAACTGAACTCAATTAACTCTGCATATGGAAAGTGTAGTGAATGCTTATATGACCTTTATTCAGAGCGCCTTCTTCATCGGTGTCCTTGGTGAGCCTCAAATTGAGAATCTTCTCCAGAAGCTCCCCACGTGATCTTTCGCTAGCTTGCATCAGTGTTACCAAATAAAAAGCACAAAATAGAAAAAAAAGCAATAGTCGAATTGCCTCCATGTATGATTCCCCCCCCCCCATCTACTGTATTATGTATATCATCACTGTACCTGCATGCTTGTAAAAAACTAAACCGTATTCAAAAACAATTATTGTGATTCTATTAACTGGCTTGAGAGGTGCGACTTTTGCTCTTGTAAACACGGGTTCTCAAGAACTAAGAATCACTAAGTAAAATAGTAGGTACGCAGACTCTAAATTTAGAGTTGCCTCAAAAAGGACATACTTACACGTTGTATATGCCCTTTGGGACATAGCAATGTAGATGCGAAAGAATAGAAATGAGGAGAGACGCCCAAACATTTTGCGTGATCAAAGAATAATGTCAACATTTTCATCAGTTAGTAAAGTGGACGAATTAAAACTTTGCTAATAGGTATACGAGTGCAAGTTTTTCCTAGAAGAAAAATTAAAATACGGGGTGTGTCAATTATCTTGCAACCCAAAATTGAAAAATTGAAGAAGAAGAAAATAGCAACGTCAAAATGTCATATAATTATGAGAGATGTTGGAATTGGTTTCCCAATGAGTTTTTTTTTTTTTTAAATATATATATATATATATATAGGAGAGCACGCTTCTGGAGGTTTCAAAAAAGGTGGTGGATTGCGGAGTAATTTTCACGATTTCTCTTTTCCTGGTCGGCTATTGAGCCTGTTTTGCAAAATCTCGATAATTGTGGACTTATTCAATGCGTGGGTACTGGGGAACTTCACAACAAATGCGTCAATTGTTTCACAATATGAATTTTTAACCAGGTACCGCTCGAGTAGGAATATGCGTTCTTCTTGCGCAAAATTCATTTTTGATCACAGCATCTCACCCATATTCACAGGACTATAAGCAACTGCGAGCAGCCGTCAACTGTCGGACTGTCGTGTGTCGTGTCTAATGCGGTGGAGTGGGGGAAGTTTGCCGACGTGCACTTTGACGCACAAAGTTTGGGTTGGGCGATAAACGACACATCCTGTACTTGTTCCATTCTTCTCCGAACATCAACAAAAAGTGATGAACTCGCAGGAATTATTTTGTACAATTAAAAATAATATATACTTAATTATCTAATTTGCAGGATGGTATCCAATTGGGATTATGTCTCTTGTGCTGTCTTTGTTATTATTTTTATTCCCTAAATCACTACCCAGGGCTGCAGAACGAAAACAGAACACTCCAGATATCGTCACTGAATCCTCAACAGGGGTATCAATAAAAGGTAAATTTGTAAGATAGGTATAGCCAAATAACATATTATCTACTCGTGTACCTATATTTACAAGATCTGAAGAGCTTCCAATACGTTGAATCTTCAGAAACGATGATGCATAAATTTAAATACTTAATTCTTTATTGTTGACTATTTATCGTTTAATAACGTAATATACTTCAAGGTTAGTGTACACAATATATATAATTTTATATAATTGAGCATATTCCCCGCAAAGATTTTTGTGAATTTCACAAAAAAAAAACAACTGTCATGCCGCTATTAGGTGATATGGCAGTGCCACTGCCAGAACTTAGCATTGAATGTGGCAGTACTGGAGTGATACCCTACAGATTTTACTAGAAACATGTAAAAATACTAACAGTCTACTGTCAGACAGTATTGGCTGTGGTAGGGAGTTGGTGGTACAGTCAGTGAAATTGGCTACAAACTGGCACTACGTGAATCAGCATAGGCAGTATTTTGTGGTAGCACGGCCGACTGAAATAGCAGTGAACTAATAATGCATGACTTGGCAATAGAATTGCAGCACTGCTATCTTAATTGGCAGTGAGCTAGTGTAAAATCACCGAAGTACATTGGCAGTAAGATTAGCAATCCATTGCCATGTTTACAGCCACCAAAAATTTTTCAACCAACGCACTTGATGTATTTTACACAGCTCTGCATTAGTGGTTGTGTTGGTAAGGAAACCCCTGGTAACACTGCCACAGTATTCTTCATGAATTGTATTTCCTTATAGATGAGAATCTATTGCACTTTCATTCCCTGGAAACCGCATCTCGATATTGCTTTCCATTCTGACGTGATGAACATTTTCTAAAACCGAATTTACTCTGAAATAATATCGAAACAAAAACGTCGAACGTATCTCGAAACACGAATTTTTGATATTCGCCCTTCATGCAGCAATGTGCTGATTGCGAAAACTGATACCGCCATGTAGTCAGTCATTCGTGATTTTCCTTATTCATTTTGCTAAAACGTGAATTTGTTTTTTTTTCTTTGTTTTTTTTTCTTCAGATTTTAGAGCCTCGATGACGCGGATATTGAAAAATAAAATCATCGTATTTAATTCGTTCAGCGCTGTTTGCTTTACTATGGGACTGGGGGCGTATTGGACTTTTATGCCCAAGTATATGGAGACCCAGTTCAGATTATCTCCATCGAAATCAAATTTCTTAACAGGTAGGCTCTAACATGGCTGCCAATTACAGTGATCCACAATGTTTTTTCTAAATTATTTATCACTGAAAAATGATTTAATAATTATTCATTCTTATTCTGTTTTTCGGAGTACCTACGCATCTAGCTAACTATGGATACCTATCTATGTACTTACTAATCTATTTTGTCCGCTAAAAATTTCTTTTGTTAGGTACGGTTGGAATTCTATGCAACGCTTTAGGCGTTATGGCAGCCGGATTAATCATCTCAAAACTAAAACCCTCGCCAAGATATCTGGCTGGTTGGAATGTTCTGGTAGAATTTCTTGATGTGATTGGATATGCATCTTATTCATTCATGAGCTGCCCACAACAAGAATACCACGGACACTGGAACAGTGACCACATGTGATTATTCATGCATACCTATATTTATATCTTACCAGGCCCATAGCTACTAGCCGGTATGAGAGATCCCAAACCTTAGCCATTTTTGCACTAGACATCTCGTTTGCCTTCCGTAGGTTTAGTCTTTGGGTATTGGACTTGACAATTAAACATCTTTGCCTCTCAGGTCTTGATTTCTACTGTTTAAACGAGTTTCTGAGTCGTGTTATGTGTTGTGAACCTGCGATATGTGAGATGAGTTATTCGTAGAGAACCATCATCAACTGAAAACTTATTTAACTATTTCCAAGTAATACCTTTGTGATAGTAGGTATATACCTATATTGTTTAGTATTCATTTGAAATTAAAAATGTTTATTTTCAGTTGGAATTTAACTGAAACTTGTAACGCAGATCTGGGATGTGGGAATGATATACAATTCGCACCAGTGTGTGATGTTACTCGAGAACTTGCTTTCTACTCTCCGTGCCATGCCGGCTGCAATGCCTCGTATACGTTTAACGGAACTACAGTTCGTATTGTATTCATGCTTATCATATATATTCACATTTCTTCCATTGGCATGCCTTAGATCACGTGTTCCAAGACTGTCAAATACAAAACAAAAAGTAGATGTGGAAATTATAAGCAAGTCAGAATTTTTTTTTTTTAACTGATGCGGATAACCAGGAATATATACACAGGCTCAGCCAAGGTCCTTTAGTACTTACTTAGGTACATCAATTACTGTTTTTGATTTACAGAGCTACACTGGTTGCAGCTGCGTTCCAGGGGGGAAGGTTATAGATGGTCTGTGTCCAACTGACTGCTCGTCGAATATCTTGATTTTTATTTTGGTGATGGGGACTCTCAGTTTCACATCAGCTACAGGAAGATCAGCCAACACGCTAATACAATTCAGGTTGGATAGATTCACTATGCACTTAGAGTACCTATGCACCTTGGTATTTTAAATATTGTACCGACAGTATGCCAATAGTAGGTACTAGGTATCTGGGGACAGGTGCATTCAACAATTATCAGATGTTGTGTGTTTGTCATAATACCTACATCTTCATTTTTTTAAGTACACCTACTGTCAAAATGCCACAAAGTTCTATCCTACGATGCAATTATGTTTCTTTGTATTATTGCAGATGCGTTGAAGAAAGAGACAAATCTTTATCAATCGGGGTAACTGAGGCATTATTATCGTTATTAGCGTTCATACCGTCACCTATATTCTATGGCATGATAATGGGTAAAATTTCATTTATTTTGTTACGAATCCTAAAAACTTAAGTACTTACTAGATGAGTTAGAGATCGTCGCCTGTACAATAATCTACATTTTGCATGGGACATGTTCACAGATTGGACTTGCATCGTTTGGGGGGATAACTGTGGTACTACTGGGAACTGCTGGCTGTATGATGGACATCGCTTGAGATCAGTTTTTAATATGTCAGCTGCTGGTGAGATATTATAGGTTATAATTCACTGAAGAAATAAGCAACAACAGTACCTTCATTTTTAATTTTTGCAATGTACAGCGTTCCTACTGATCGGCACCGTGTTGGATTGCTTTGTCTGGTACCACGTAAAAGGATTAAAAATCTACGACGAAGATTTCATCGGAACAAAAACTGAAGTAAAAAAGAAAACACCTATTGTGAAAAATACTCATAAAGTGACAAAAGCTGATATTGAATTACCGCTGATCCGCTCTCACCATGCCGCAGATTCATGAAAAGAGGTAAGACTAGCTTGGACCAAGTAACAATGCATCCTGAAATCTTGACCTTGTAATTTCACTTGCTATTCTGGAAATAAAAATTCAGATTCTTTGTTATTTCATATTAGTTATTTGTGAATGAAAACGCTACATTAAAATGAAACGAAGTTTACCGCTTATGACTGTATCTTTGGTGGCACGACTCCGACAGTATCCACTATGCCTCTTCGGGCCTCGCGGTCGTCCGCCAGTCGCGTGAGCTCATGGATCGGCCTATTTGTTGCATCTTCGAACTTAAAATTCCATCGTTATGGTGACCTTCATCGTGACCTTTTCCCTCGACCTTCCTGGACGACCAATATCTCTAAGTTATCGCCCGTTTTTCTCGCTGTATGTCCCAAGAATTGAACATAATCTTGTAGCAGGAGGATGACAGTCGTTTCTGGAGTACCAGCTTTTCGAGGATGGAAGCGTTTGTTTTCTTTGCGGTCCATAGTATTCATAACCTCCGGCGATATACCCACATTTCGAGTGCGTCAATCCTCCTTCGATCCTCCGCTTTGATAGTCCAGGGTGGGAACGGGTAGTAGGATAATCCCACCACGGCCTCCTCGGCCGGTCGTCAAAGGCAACCAAAGGGGCTTGGAGAAGGCAACGGGAAACTAGTCCAAGCATTAACTCCCACGAAAGCCCGCCAATGATGGCATCTACTGTTAAACTTTCCGAAGGCCTAAATAGCTCCCCATTCGGATCTCCAGGAGGAGCAGCCGAGGACGAGATCGTCATCAATGTACTGAACCGTGTGCACAAAATAAGCACGTGGAACATAAGAGTAGATAAGCGGTCTTGGTCAAATGAAGTTTACAGGGTTACGGAAACTGCCGAATAGCAGGTAGTGGTGTGGTGGGACGGCGATGCACGCATGCCAAAGTGGCCCCTGAGACACCGCACTCCCGGTGTATGACAATTTCTAAAACCTTCTTCAGCTAGTAGAAAACGGTTTAAGCAGCTATTCTGATTAATTAAAAAATTATGTCAATAATCCAGCTACCATTAATTAACTGCGAAAATCAGGAGTATAAGTAGAGCACCTGGAAACACCCGAATACTGACGTCCGCCATTTTGCGTCGTTTGGTGCCCAACGGTTTACAATTTACTACGCGGACCGTTCCGCGTATCGAATTGTGAATCGTCGGGCACCAAGCGACTCAAAATGGTGGATGTAGATGCTCTAGTACGAGTAGGTACATCACTGGCAGTTGTTTCTGTCGGTTCTTACTGTGGTATGGTGACTTATGGTGGTCCGTAGTTATTCTTAGTGGGATAAAATTCTTTTTTTCGGTTTGCATACCTCCTAAAACGGTTTCAAAAATTAACAAAGCATGCTGCCAAGTTTTAATAAAATCAGTAAAAGGCAACCCGTGCCTCAAAAAGTTGAAGTTCGCTTTATGGGAATTAACATTGAATTTGGGAGTTTGAGTTTCAGTTGTGGGGATACCTTATCAGTCTACAAATTATGTTCTTCGGGATTTTCAAGGTCGCTGAATCTATTCCCGGAGTTCTTTTCCCTCTTCCCTCCTCTAGCAAGCTCCACAGGAAGCTGATTCTTAATTATTCCGTTCCAATTTTCGCATTATTTATGTGTGAATAAGGGATTTTTGGTCGCTGAATTCATTTTTGAAGTTTTTCTCCCTGTCTCCATTATCTTTTGGGCTCCACAAGGAGCTGATCTTCAGTTATTCCGATGTCCATGTTCTCTGTGTCTGAATAAGAGTTTTTTGGTCGCTGAGTTTAGGTCTTTCTTCCTTCCTTTTACCCTTTGAACTCCACTGGTGGCAGGTATTGAATTATTCCAATTTTAACTTTCTTCATGTCTAAATTATGATTTTCTAGGTCGCTGAATTCATCCCCAAGGTTATTGTCTCCATGTTCTCAATCCTTCAGGCTCATCATACGTAGGAAATTATATTATTGTATGTGTTGTCGAGTGCAGAGTTCAAGGTTACTGATTAGCACTAATGCATAATTGGTTTCAAATCCCAAATCTGCTGCTCTCTGAAGCCGAGGTCATCTGTGTGCAAATTCACTGTCGGAACTTCCGACTTAATTAACATAACAACGCAACTATTATTCATGTTTAGGGTTGTAAATTGTGTAAAATACCATGCGTAGGCAAGTAATATTTGTTCGGATGTACCAAAAATAACTCACCTATAACACTTTACGAGAGTTACCTGTCCACACTAGCAGCATAAAACTGCAATATTTCGCTTCCCCCACTATCAGTGGCACTATTTTCAACTTGTTTTCTGTAAAGAGTACTTAAGTGATTGGAGGGTTCAAATCAGGGCTCAAAACAAGAAGCGGTCAAGTTCACTTTCTTGCAGTGACAAACTATATCGCAGTTAACGTAGTCTGTCATGGCACGAAAATGTACTATCTGCCATGGCTTCACGCTCCGCATGTGAGAAGAGTGACTCTCCCGCAGTACCAAGGGAGAGTGGACCCGTCTGCTAGTGCGTGACCTCAACGCGTGGTTGTGCAGACACTATGGCCAACTGAACTTCTATCTGACGCAAGTGATGAGCGGCCATGGGGTCTTCAACAAGTGCCTACACCGGATAGTCACAGCAGAAAGCCCGCGGAGCTCCTACTGCCCTGCAGGAGGGCGAGATGATGATGCCTGGCACACCCTGTTCGAGTGTCCGGCATTCGACCAAGAGAGGGAAGAAGAGGCGGCCGCCTTTCGAAACGCGGGCGTTGAGCCGCTTATACCGGAGAACCTGGTCCCGACAATGCTGAAGAGCAGAGCGGGATGGGATCAGGCAGCTGCCTTCGTCAAGAAGACGTTGGACCGCAAGATGAAGCTTGAATGGAAGAGACAAAGGCAGCGGGCACAGCACCCTATTCGCCATCCCATCAACATCGACGACGACGGCGATGTTGCTGCTGCCAGCAACTGACGAAGAAGACGATCCGGCGCAACTCGACAGCGAAGTAGAAGAAGAATAAAACACCATAGATTCGCCGCCGTGAAGAGGCGAAAGGGGAAATGGGAATAGCGAAAGCTACCTCAAAGCGATCCCCCTGTTCTGACGCAGGCCCATTCGGGGCGTTTCCGTGATGGGGGTGCGGTGTCCTGGGGCCAATTTGGCATGCCTCCATCACCATACGCCCCTCTATCATCGATCTGCCACGGCAAGAATAAGTTTCTGACCCCTTCTTGCAGTGAAACTCTTAAGATTAATTCAATGCCTTCACCAGAGTTATTTCATACCTTGGGAAATGGGCAGGTTGACTTTGAAGCACAAACATGGACAGGTTTAGAGGTGTACTCACGGAGCCCCCACCAAATAATTGAAAAAATAAAGGGAAAAAATACAAATAGATACAAATTGTTTGCCGATCGTCAATCGATTGCTCATATGCACGAAAAATTCCGATTATCTCACTCCTCCTCCCCACGGAAAATTACAAATCCTAAAAAGTTACCACTAGATACCATTACCAATCTATAAAATCATTAAAAATCAGATTTCATTTTTTCTTAATGGGTGTACACATATTATTTCAACTTAACGTTTGTGTGCATTCTGCGAGGGAGGGCTCCATCAAGCTTGTGTCCCGGGGCCTAAAAATCCTAAATCCGGCCCTAAGCACCAAACGTTCTTTCTTTTGGGTGAGGTGGTGCTGTATGAGCCGAACGGTCAGACCTTGTAGTCCATTGCACTTTTCCTCAGGTTGCTGTTAGGGATCAGCTTAGTAGTATATAATTAGTGTGATACAGACACACTTTTTTTTTTCGAAGAAAAAAAAATGTGTGGATGTATCACACTAATTATATACTACATCCACATCATATTTACTCTAATTTAGCGTTTTTTCAACATGCTCAACGAATCTCAACGAATGTAAAATCGGTTCAAGAACTAATTTTTCAACACACTAAATGAACTTTCAACAAACTCAAAATCGGTTTCAAGAATCAATAATCAGCTTAGCAGCTGCGGAGCACCTACGGTGCGACGCAGCTGCTTTAAAAAAAATTCTGGCTCACATTTAATTTTACTACTATTTAACCGAAAAACCTGTATCATATTTAGTTTACCACTACTCAACCGAAATTCCTGCACCCCATTCTTTACGGTTTCAAGTCCGTAGATCCAGACTCACCTTTTTCGGTACAATAAGCTTCAATGGGGACCATTTCAATAATCAGAACAAGAACCGATAAAATAAATACGCTTATAAATCCGATGAACTCGATACAGTAATGAATCCGTAATTTTTCCAAGCTCACTTTTTTTTTTCAACAGGTTCAACAAATTTCAACATCTATAATTTCGGTAATAAATGCGTAATTTTTTCAAGCTCACATTTTTTTGCGATGGTGGATGAGTAATTTTTTCCAACGTTCAAACACAAATCTGATAATTTGCTTATTGGTCTTACGCGACTCATAACCTGACTCACATTTAATAATTCTCAAGTCACATTTTTTTACAAGGTCACTAAACAGCAGTTTGGTGCATAAGATTAATGTGTATGAGAGAGGAGAGAAAGAAAATGATGTATTCCTAATTCATTCATGGTTTATCAAGGTCACCAAACTCCTGTTTGGTCCATAAGACTCAATGCGTTATAGAGAAAAACATGTACGGTATGCAGACCAAACTACTGTTGCTTCCATAAGACCAATGTAACTGAGAGAGAAAGAAAATTACATATTCTTAATTCATTCATAGTTTATCAAGGTCACCAAACTCCTGTCCATAAGACTCAATGTGTTATAGATGGACCATAAGACTTATCGAGTTATAGAGAGATGTATATCTGAGAGAGAACAAGCATTGGAAAAGAGAGAAAAAATTTAATATTTAGAATCCTATTTTCTTAAAATCTCCACATATTGTACACTGATTGTACCAATTTCCTTTGAAATGTCTGGTTTCTTCTTTGCATTTATAACAAACAAGTATGATTTCATCTTCATTATAAGTACTTATCACTCTATAGAGAGTGATTTTACATTGAGTGCATGTTCTGACTTCTTTTTTTAATGTGGATTTAATTTCTTCCTCTGTAATTGAATGTTTGGTTGTTTTATTACAAGGTCTACAATGTCTTGTCAAAGTTTTCATCATGTTTGTTGGTTAATATATGTTTAATAACTATTATTTCAATTTCTTTTGATTTTATTCATTAACTTAAAAATTGCCACATTTTTCTAATCTGGTGAGTATATTTATTGAGAAAAAAGTTGAAAAATGAATATAAAATAATGTGAGTCAACTAATTTTTAATTTAAAAAAATTCTTTATACATTTTTTCTTTATAAATAATAGCTTACAATTAGCAAAATGGATTTAATCACAAAACTTCAAAATGAATTCTCTAGAGAAGAATTATATAATTACCTCAAAAAGGAGAATATAAAAGGATGTTCAAGATTAAAGAAAAATAATCTAGTAAAACTTGTGGCCCAAAAATTGATAAAAAATAAGACACCACTGGTATTCAATTTTGGTGATAGCATTTTTAGTACAGATAAACCAGATCAAAAATTCCATCAATTTAAATTTGATCCCAGTATTTTCAGTACTGACACACCTGAACAATTACCCCCAAGATGAGATAGGGATATTGAAGTGAGAGAAGGTACTACAAGAAATTGGCAAAATATGATTCATGATTATGAAATATACTGTGATTCTGCAAAGTATGATTTAATAAGATTTCTATTTAAGGTTAATGAAAAACTTTATGAAATTCCTAAAAGAGAATTGAAAACAAAGAATAGTATAAGCTTTCAATTGGTAGCAGTTGTAGACTATATTGAAGTTGATTTATCTGGTGAACAAGTTGATACTCATAGAAATTATTTTCGATCAACAAGAAATATTATAGTTCATTCAAGTGCAATTAAAAGTGCCCTAACATCAGCAAAAAATGAAGTACTAAGAAATTTTAATAGTTACAATGCTAGAAATACAAGATATAGATTTGATAGAGTAATTAAAGTTGATATTCATTCTGATCAAAATAATCCTTTGCGTGGCGGAACTTATATTCAATTACCAAGTTTCATTATCTCAAAGAAATGTTGTATTAATGTGAAAAATATAAAAACTAATAAATTCAAATGTCTCAAGTAAGAAGATCTAAGATGTTTTGAATATGTATTGGAAAGTATTTTAAAACCAGTAGCAAAAAATGGTGATAGAGTTTCTAACTATGATATTACAAAATATGAAGTCTTGAGTATGCAATAGGTACCCAATTGAATTAGTGCCTGAAAATATTCAAATTTATGAAAATTTCATAAATAGGTCAATTAATATTTACAGATACGATGATGTTGAGATAAGTTTGTATTATCAAAGTCAAAAATTTAATAACAAAGAAGGACATATAAATTTACTATTGTAT
Organism: Acanthococcus lagerstroemiae; assembly: GCA_031841125.1. NCBI lineage: Eukaryota > Metazoa > Arthropoda > Insecta > Hemiptera > Eriococcidae > Acanthococcus > Acanthococcus lagerstroemiae. The sequence continues at coordinate 17,606,852 of CM063110.1, forward strand.
AAAGAACATATTGTTGGAATTAAAAATTTAAGCGCTTTATTAAAAGGACAAATTCATAGAAATTCCAATCATGTCCATATTTGTATGAAATGTCATAAGAAATTTCAAATAGAGACAGACTATAATTCTCATATTGAACATTGTATTCATGAAAAACAAAATATTAAAATGCCAACTGATAAAAATAATATTAGAAAATACTATTCATTTCATGCTGAACAATATCATCCATATACTTTAACTTTGGATTTTGAATGCACATTGAAAAAGATGAATAAACAAATAACTAAAACAACAAAATATATTCATAAACATGTTCCAAATACCAAATAGTTTCTGTTTCTATTCAGATGAAATGAGAGAGCAATTAATGAGACATAGTAGTATAGAGACATTGATGAAATATTTCAATAAATTGCTACAATATCATGGGGAAAAATATCATACTTCGAGAATGAAGAATGAAAAAATGATTTGGGGAAAAGATGAAGCTATCAAGTTCAAATCAGCTACACATTGTCATATTTGTAATCATGAATTCAAAAATGAAAATGAAAAAATAAAAGATCACGATCATTTTACTGGTAATTTTAGAGGAGCAGCTTGTAATAAATGTAATTTGAACTTGACAATGCCCAAATTCATTTCAGTATTAATTCATAATTTAAAATACGATTCAAAGATATTTTTAAGATGGTTATTAAAAATATGTAATGAATATTATGAACAAAAATATGATTTGAATATTATTCCAAAAAATAATGAAAATTATAGCACATTTTCTAGAGAAGTAATTATTGATGAATATGAACAAGATTATGATTTAACAAAATGTCTCAAATGTAATAAAAAGTATTATGATGAAATATTAGATAAATGTCCCAAGTGTGATGCAAATTTAATTCCCAATCTTGAAATACTTAGGAAAGGTGATAAAATATATAGACCATATTCTGAATCAGATCTATTAATCAAATTTGATACACAAAAATATGATATATCAAAATGTCTAAAATGTAATAAGAAGAAAAAAGATGAAATATGGGAGAAATGTCCAAAATGTGATAAACCTAATCTTAATATAAAAAGAAAGGGTGATAAATTTCCAAAAACAATGGAATTTAGATTTAAGTTCAGCATAAGAAGCGCGAGGCGACTTACGTAATCAATGTTTTTTCGGGATTTAATTGATGCGAAATCTAATTTTGATAGCCGCGTAGTTCTGTTGTATTATACAAATGTTTTGGTCTTACACGTTTCCACTTTGAATGTGTCGATTTCAAATTTATACGAACTCTAATTTTGATAGCCGGGTAGTTTTCTATTTTTATAATACTATTCCTTGTCGAGAGTTGCGTTTTTTTAAACGTGAATGGCCTTAAACATTTCGGCCGAATACCACTCTAGTCCTTGTCGACATTTGCGTTTTTTTGAAACGTTAACGACTTAAAACGTGTCGACAGTGTCTTGATTTCGCGAGGAACAAGCGAAGCGAGTTCCGAGTGCTTTTCGGCCAAGGCCGAAAAGTCGGTACTGCTTTCGCGAATTTTGTATTTTTTGTTAAATTTAAAAATTGATGGTGAAATTTGTTGTACTTTTACCATTTCTGAGTTGAAAATGTTGGGGGCCGTCGCCCCCTCCCACCCAAAAAAGCCAAGTCGGCGCCTATGTTTGGTCTTGAGGTTGAATCGGAAACCTGATTAAATACTTAAACTCAACAACACAAAAAGTCATATTCCGATACTTTCTTCGATTTTCCAAGTTGAATCAATTTTGCCCATTTGAAGGAGTCAAAGTTAGATTGTGCGGTCCGAATCGGAGTCGGTCAAATAAGTTCATTTAAATTTCAGAACCCCCAAATCGAGGTCGGATCAGACCTTTAATATAACATTTTTAAATTCAACGACTCGAAAAAATCTATATTCCGATACCTTGTTCAATTTTCTCAACAAATTCAAGCTAGCCCTACAGAAGTAGAAATATTCGAATTTGGGGCCCACATCAAGGTCGGATCGAAACCAGATTACATTTTTGAATTTAGCGACCTAAAATGCCCCTGTTTTGATGTCTTTCTTAGTATATGCTTCTATTTAAAATTTCAAAATAATATGGCACCCTCTTCCCCAAGGGGAAGAGAAACTTTTTCACCCCGAAATAAAATAGACCTTCAAACTTGAAGATACCCGTTTGTCCCGTCTTGATCTGACTTTGCCATGAAAAAAGTAAATGGACCAATTCGTGAAAGTCTTTGCAGAAATACCTGAGCTCACAGTGTCACATGTACCTTCCCTGACAAAAGATAGCGATGCGAGAGGGCTAATATGTGGGGGTCAATATTGAGAGTGGACTGTACATTGTTCCAGCTCTATGCAACTAGTTTGCAAACACGTACAACACACCTGAGACAGTGGTATAAACGGTCAACGGTGTACTTAGGGATGTTAAGCGGAAGCCACTAGCTTAAGTCACAATTTCGGTCGTCATTCATTAAGCCGAAAGCTACCCAGGCGAATTCTACAAGTCGGCTATCAGCCCATAAGTCAGCCATCTAGGTTTTGTGGCAACTCTTCAATAATTCAGCTAATTCCAAAAGTCAAATAAAAAATAATTTATAAATAAAGTGATTAAAAATTTGCTAGCATTCATGTATAAGAAATTTACTGTTTTGAATTGGTCTTATTACCTATCAAAGTAGTGGGAAATTCCAAGCTCTGTGACTTGTGAATGAAGTCAACTCATGTGCAGAGATTAGGCCGGAAGCCAAACAGCATTAAGCCATATTTGAAGCCGTAAAATTAGCTTCAAACCATAAGCCAAGTCAACCGGCCGCTTAAAAGCCATCAACTAAGCTTAAGCCAGTGACCATTGACTTAACATTCCTGAGCATGACGTGTCCAGCTCGAGTCTGTAATTGAATTTGGATCTGGTTAAATATGTACTGTTACAGGGCCCATAACAGGTTCCTGTCAACCATCCTACGTTTTTCCGTTCTCGTCTTACGAGCTAGTCTCGAAGTGATTTGCGGCGTTCATTTGAGTGTAGTGTTACACTAAAAAACCGAACTGGCTGATGGGAATACCTGTACATGGTTATAGGTGCTCTACTACCGTCAATGGTTCGTTCAGTCGGACTGATTCCAATATAATGCAAGTCAAATTCTTGCTGATATCTGATTCAAACAAAGTTACAATAATCAAACACATTTAATTCATAGAAACTTATCAACAAGTAGTACAAACGATTATCATAATAATACTGATAATAAATATTTACTGCTTAAAGCTACAAAAAATCTCACTAAGTATTCCAGTTACAATGAAATTCTCATTATTTGGACATGAACTGATCGATGCGTTGTTGCTTCGCACCAACTTTATATGAGTCTACCAGTGATTTCAACAATCCATACATGTGACCGTTTTTCATAGGGACGGTAGGAATAATTTTGTCTGCCTTCACAAATTTGATGAATCGACAAAGTTCTTCGAAATTGGAATGCTCGCTATATGGAACGCCTAAATGTAAACAGACAAGAATAAACCCCTCCATGTAATTCAATTACAAAAACAGGTCAATGGGAATTTCACGTTTCATAAATACACCTCACCGTATATCGTTATGTTGCCTTTAGACGATGAGTTTACCCAATCGTCGGAAGTGGTGCGTCCCATTTCCCATCCAGTAGGTCTGAATGCGAACACGTGCGTATAAGCGCCATTTAAATCCAATAGATGCTGCTGCAGCCTCTACAAATATTAAGTCAGTATCATCAATATTCCCATCTGCCATAATACCAATTTCTTAAAGAAACCTGAAGTCAACTGGTAAGGTGTACAGCGATACACGCATGCCAAACTGACCCTCAAGGCATCGCGTCAGACCTGAGGAAAACACTGACTGGAAGACCAAAAATAAAAACGTGCAAGATTTGAACATACACCTATATGCAGTAGAGGCCAGTTTTCTTCCGAAAAAACCACTAGGGACGCAAAAAGCACCAACATTAACTGGGCTATCATAAGTATATCATTTAAAAATAGGACACTGGTTATATTTCTACTTTACGCGAGAATTGTATCAACTGGAAGTAACATGAGAAACATAAAATGTAACTGAACTTACGTCAAATCTTAAGTGATTCATAGGTAAAACGTGAATTTTCGCTTCTGCCTTTTTATTTGTCAAAGCTGATAATATAACTTCGTTATTGACACATCGAAACACATCCACTTTGGGTGGTAATGCCCACAGCTTACATTTTAAAACATCCAGCATACCCAGAAATACTTTCTCTTTTCCTGTACAACCACAAATTAACATTAATTAAAACTGTAGTTACAGTTAATTACAACCTTATCAACTTCGCATTATTTACCAATGAGGAATGTTCCGGACACAAACAGTGCACGTTCATGTTTCGATGACAGTTCACGTACAATATCCTTCACTCGATCCACAACTTCTTTTTGAGTAGGAAACACATATTTAGGGTTGAAGTATCTGAAAAACATTGACAGTATGAAACTTGAATTAATAAGTTGATTACCGGTCTCTCGGATGCCACAGAGAGTGTTCCATTTAAAGTGAAATAGGACTGAAGACTTACGTTGTATCCAAATACAATCCATCAATGTGTGCCCTTTGTAATTCTGGTTCCTCTTCCATTTGGGGGCAAGCTCTGAAATCCCCTACGTGCAGAAATTGTTCACCACTGACTAACCGGAACAGAATTATCAACGCACCAGGACAACTATAAATAATACAATTATATAATATTTCTTTTTATCTCAGTGACTGTGAAGTCTTGAGGAATCTCCATTTAAAACATACTGGTTAGCATCAAAGCAAGTCACTTCGACTCGATGTATCACAACTGGTTGATTCAACTCTAGTACATTCAAATACTTTTCGTTGACTCGTAGTTTCTTCTTAACTAAGTTAGCTACAACAAAACATGCGCGTTTTATTCCAAGTTATGATAGTCTGATAGCCAACAAAACAAATTATTATTTTACATCCTTTTAGTAGAAAAGAAGACAAGCACTCAGTTATGGCAGCTGCCAAGCAAGTGGCTACAGCTTATGCAGTCAATTTGGAAATATTTTTAAAATAAACAGAAACGTTGATTACCTCCACATTTGCTGAACATATTTCTCAAAAGCAATCATTATAGAGCTATGCTTAACCAAGTCAATACATACATAATTGCCTACTTGAAAATTTCTTCAACCTTTTTATTTATTTACCAATATTTACCCGTGATTAAGGAACAGTATATCGGGTGTGAAAATGATTTCTTTAATCCTATGTAATGATCAAGGTGAAAATGGGACAGAAAGTAGGCTGCGATTCCGGGAATACTACCAAATTGGAAGGCATCGACTGCAAATCCTGTTCCTGAACACAGTACACCGTATTGTCATTAGCAAAATGTACTCACAAATAAGCGTCTATTATCTATTTATTTAATGTAGAACAAAATACTAGGAGACTTCGCCTCAGAGCTACTTCGTGACCTTTCAGTCAGTGCCTACTTCATTCATATTACCATTCTATTAGAAACTTTCCATTAAGCTCGGCGTCTGTGAGACTGTCTCTCAAGCTGCCAACTCGTTCCGAAATTACAACACCTTCCGAGCAACTTCTAACCCCTTCTCTGTACATACACCGTCCTGCAGACCAGATTCCGACGCCATTCACTACGACAGCTAAAAATACTATGAACACCTGCTGCGCACGTGTATCTTCAGCAAGATTTAGATTTGGCTTCCCTACCCCTGGCATTCATCATCCTGGAGAAGAAATGTCAACGTCACTCGCTCCAGGAACCAAAAATACATGGAACATATGGACCACGCTGTATGTTTCGCAGGTTCTCGGTGGTATTAACTCGACTAAGCAAATACTACTGATGGAGCGTCAGCACTGTCCTTCTCGACCACTAGTCACTTTCACTTCCTCAATAACCTGTCACCAAGATTGGAAGTTGAAATGTTCACAATCATTACTCTCGTTAGAGCCCTATAACCCATACAAAAGCGGAAATCTGCCATTTTGTAATCAACCGTGCCCGTGGATGCAGAATCCGACTATGCGGAGCGTACCGTGTAGTCAGTTCGGCATCGACGGGCGCGGTTGGATACAAAATGGCAGTTTTTCGCATTCATACTGTTATAGATCTTTACTCTCGCATCCTTGAAACATACCCATTCATCATCAACAAGAATAATGATTCATAAGTACTTAACGAATACTTCACCTGGAATCTTCTTGAAACTAGGACAGACTTTTGGTTCTTTTGAAAACATGCCGCCTCCTTTTCTCTTCCGTGCTTTTCTTGGGCTGACTGCATTTGCTTTGGTAATACTTGCAGCATTACTTTTAAAAATATTACTCCATTCTGCTTTGCACTTAGCTGTGGAAAAAGCACGATAACATTATAATTTGACACGAAGACTGAGGAATAAAGAAACACTGATAAAGATTATAACCTTTCTTCTCCACACTTTCATTGATTCTCTCTTCTATGTCCTCCCAGTCCGAAGAATCAAATAAAACTTCATCTTGATTAGTATCCTCGAAAGTTACCTCACACTCAACTGAATTTTCACCGATATCCCAGGTATTTTCGCATTTAATTGAAGAATTATCTTCATTATCTTCGTTCTTTACGGTTGAAGTGTTGATACTGCAAGCTTCTGTGACTCCTGCCAACTGTGGTGTCTCCTTGGCCAGTGTATGGTCAAGGCGCGTCTCCTTCACCGGGGTATTATCAACCCGAGTGTATCCATTGCTGATGCTGTCAACAGTCTCCAACGTCTGTGTTCGAACATTACATATTTTCTTACTGTCAGTCACAAAAATGTTATCATCGTCATCGGCTTCTTCATTATACTTCGCAACAGTTCGTCGACGAGATGATTTTCGACCTTTGTTTTCCTTCAACTTGGGTTTACTTGTTTTATCAGCCGCATCTTCGATTTCGTTCCTTTTTCGTTTGGTGCTCAAATTCTCTCGATGTGCGGCGAGAATCCGGTGTGAAAAGTCTCGGTAGTGGAAAACACTGTTGCTATTGCAATCGACACCATCAGCGCAGTCTAAAAACAAAACCGTCTGTAGTTACCGTATGCCGTAAGAGGTTTCAATTCAGCATCTTTCTTGGTTTAAGGATTCGAGGAAGAATATGCAGAGTACTGTGAATACGATACCTTCTAATTCGCTCGAACGCACGTCGCACTTGTTGATATGGAGAACAAACATGATCTTCAGGCTTTTCAGCGGTACTTGGCAAATCGGACAGAACTGAAGTTCGTCTGGTTCAAAATCTGAATCACTCATGCGTGGAGCATTTCCCTTCGGATGAAGACGACGAACCCCTACTCACGCAAGTCTAACATCTGTTGATCAAAGTGCAGAATACATGTAACTCACTGTTGGTTCCCTTAGCGGTATTGCACTCAGGGAAGAACTCATGACGTGCGAGTAGCTTACTTGTGCCATTATCAATTTCTCGTCATTAGCGGTGTTTACTGTTCATCTTCATCACTTATCTGTGGCGGCTTAGCATTACTCGAACTTAGATCGAAGGATAAAGCAGTAACGAACGATTTTTTTGCATGAATTTGTGTACGATCTAAATCTAAAGTCGACTTTCGGTATTTTTCATCACTATCAATATCCATTCAGCTGATAAGATTAAACGTGTTTTCATTTCATAAAATGTGGCAGCACTGATGCCATTTTTACTTCAACGTTTCACTATGTGGTCGCACTGATCAACTGGTATCGGGTCGGGAAAAACCATGCAAAGCACGCTTGCGAAAACTGAATTGCTGAAACCTGAAAGTTCGTGTATTGTTCTTGAGTTGTCGCTATGAGACGAAGAGAATTCCTCTGAACTTTGAGTTTTTCTCGTTTGCAGGTACATTCATTTTGGCATGTGAAGACACAGTAATGAATAATTGAAGTTGTATTAAACCAGCGTGGATGTAGAACATGGAGCACTAACCCAGCCAAAAGTGGTAATGTGGATCATATTTTTCCTGTAATCGGATCATATTTCCTCTCTACAACGTTTTCAGGTATGGTCATGTTTGGAATTTATCGGCTAGAAGCAAATATAGTAACTAGAAGCTGAAGACGTCAATACCGTGTTAATAATCTAATAATTTGCTGTTCAGGAAATTTGGAATTCGTACATTTATCAAATCTTATTAGCTTTGGGAAGCTGCGAACTGTTCCACGGAAAAATATTGTAGAAAGGAAATAAGTTTTTGCTTCAAAACAGTGGACACGATAGAGACAAAAGAAGTAAATTTTCCAACTAATGGAGGACATGGAGCACGAGCGTGAATTCTACGCTATTGAAGTATTGTGGATGAAGGTAGCATTGCGGTCATATTTGAAACGTGTTTATTTCGTGTCGATCAAAGCAGAAACAGTTTCTTGTATTGTTTTTTCTGGTTATCAAAAATATATAGAAAAGTGATGACGAGTCGGTTTGCCGAAAAGAGCGAATTGATGAAAGCCGATGAACGTTACGTCAAACGGTGGGTCGTATCTAGATAATATTTTTGAGAGAATAAATCGAAAATTCCGTCAATAGGTTGTGCAGGTAGTTCTTGCTTCCGTCGAATCGGTTACGTGTTATCGAGGAATACAGGAGGAATGGTTCTGATTTCTTTTTCAGTTAATTTGTATCTTAGAAGCCAATCGTCATCTTCACGGATCGCAACGCCAGATAACATGCATATGTAAGCAGACAATCACTTCTGTTGGTATATGCTGAGGTTATCAAAAGTTGAAGAAGATAATCAGTATAGGATGAAGTAAACATGACAGGAAAGATTAAAAAATTTTCTAATCAATTTTAATTTCAAATTTGAGGTTAAAAATTTTGCCCATGAAATATAAAGTGCTCCCCTCAACCCCTCTCTATTATGTCTTGATGTATTTGTTTCGTCGGGGAAATCTCCAGTAAGATCAGATGAAATTCCTATCAATTTTCAGATGAGTCATAACCCACTCTCCTGCTGGATAATTAACCTTCGCTTTTCTAAGCCCCATATTTTTGATCTCAAATTTGGTATTAAAATTGGTTCTGAAAAATTTTTAATCTTTCCTGCCATGTTCACTCCATCCTATACTGATTATGATCTTTCGCATGATGTTTTTAGGTCAAAAGGCAACAAAACCGCCCTACTTGTCGAATAATTCAAACATGCTTTTGCTTCATCCCAACAGTCAGGCCACTGTCCTATCAAAACTCAAATTTAGTTGAACAGTCAATTTTTTTTTTTTTAATACACATACCCAGCCCAAAATTTTCAAACTTTTTTGCGAAAATTGTAACTTTCCAATTCTTTACTTCATTCCCTTTGGTCGCTTTTTTAATTTATACGTAGTCCCTTTTTTCACTTATTGGGGCGAAAATTCAGTTCCCCACCCTGTATTTACTATATGTACCGTAATTGCAAAAATTATTGTTGTATTTGATGCATCAGTGAATTGCGTCCACTGAGTAGTTTTTAATATGAGGAGTTATCTGTCAAAAGGGCGTCCGTTCAATGTATTTCTTATGGAACGGCGCCCTTTTGACAGAAGATAACTCCTCATATGTACATTATTTTATTATATTCTATGAAGACTAAACTATGCATTTGAATTGATGAAGACCAATCTTTATCGTTCGAGTAATAAATTATACCCACTGTTTTTCGTGTAGTGTGTATTGCAGAATTAGTATTAAGGGAGAAATTCTCATCTTGAAGCTACAGAGATTATGAACTGACTTATGTAGAGTGGAGAGTGTGTAGTTTATTTTACTCTGGCTTAAGAAAGTTGCAACTGGGGTTCTCACCTAGGTAGCACTATCACAGGCAAACGTTTTGCGCGTATTGTTATCAGTTTGGCGTGATCTATTCGCGAAAATTCATCCCTAAATGATAAGAATACAATGAACACACTGACAGTGCTGCCAACATATGTAACTTAGGTTTAAGTCCCAAGAACACTACACAACAATTTGAGATTTTTCAAAAAACATTACATTATGAGAATATATGATTCTATATGTACCTACCTATTTACAACTACAAAGTTAATGCCGATGTTTATTTTGTGATTCCAGTTCATTTTTTCCCCTTTTCTTTTCTATTTCCTATCTTGAATACGAATTTTAGTACCTATCATCAAGATGATACCACTAATCAAACAACTATGCGCGTTCGTTAGTATTGTTATAAGTTATCAGTATCAGTGTAGCTATTCATGGACAACAAAAAGGAATAAAAAGTGAAAATTTTGATAATATTTTGATTTTGAATGTGGAAAATAAAAGGTTCTCGAGGAAAATGGTTAACACCATCATATTCAGCAATCAAAATGTAGCTAAAATCATATAATCTCATCACATTGTTTTTTTATGCTGTTGTGTTATGTAATTGTCCTTATTGTAATGAATAATTTAGTTGATTTTATCATTCCTTTTTGTTGTGGACCTGTAAGTAGAATCTTCATAAAGTTATGAAATAGCTAGGAACAGGTTAGATTGATATACATTTGAAAATGGTGCATATAAAATTACTGATAAATTTTGTCAAAATCCCAGTCAACCTAAGTGCAGTTAGTATAAAAGTTAAGAATAAGAATATTTCTATATAACAATCAGATTTTAGGACTCTAGTAACTATGGAGACCTTCCTCAAATACAAATAATTCTATACAACAATCAGATTTTAGAAATCTAGAATCTAGTACCTATGGAGACCTTCCTTACGAATCACGACACCCGAATTTGTGGGAGCCAGGGTTGCAGTGTTTTAATAAGCACATCTTCTTGTCCTATTCATGTATCAAATATGACTAAACCAGGGCTGTTAATTGGAACGAATGTCAATTTGCTTCATAATTTTCTCAAAAGTCCTTAAAATTAATCCGCACATCCAGTTATGCGATTGTGTACTGATCAGTAGCCCCTGCTCGACCACCCTCCTTATTTTCGTTTTGCCCTGCTTATATCATAATGCGCTTAAGATGTCTGTAAATTGATTCATTTGTTTTGGTTATTGTTATGGCAATTATTATGGACAAAGTTAAGACAGCAGTATAAGTGCAAATAGCCGACCTAGAGGCGAGAGAGCTAATGGAAGGCTGACAACTGATAAGTATCAGAACACCATTAGAAATTCTTTTGCCTGTATAGTTTTCTATTTTTCTTCTTGTTGTTTTTTTTTTTTTTTTTGAGGGGGGAGGAGATTTAGAGACTTGAGGCTAAGTCTTCCCTGAGCCTATTTGAGCCTTTGGTTAATAGACACCGGAACAAACTTTTTTTTTAATTATTATTTTATACAAATTCCTATTCTGTGAGAATATCTATTTGTATTTCCAGTTTTGATTTATGAGCGTGAATGAGTCGTAGCTTTTGGTTCTGATCTATCTGTATTTTATTGAGGTCCGATTTCTTCGCGCAACCGCAGAGGGCTATACTGTTAGTAGGTCCATATCGATTTTAGGATTTGATTGTACAGCAGTATTTTGTTATGCAGTGCGACAGCTGGGAGAATGTTCCCAGCAGCCAGTACATTTTTCTTAGTTTTCGCATCAATTCCCATTGTTTAAGCCTGACATGTTCTTTCGGGTTCAATCGGCTGTCAAGAGTATCCCTAATAGAGTAATTCCTAGGTATCTAATGGTGCAATTCTGTGGTACTATTTTTGATTGTTAAATAGGTATAACGGGTTGGTACTTGGTAGTTCACTTTGCGCAAAGCAAACGTGACGTGCACCAATTTGCCTTCGTTGATTTTAATTCTTCATCACTGAGAGCGGGTTATCCTGGACCAAACTAATGTCACAATTTCAATATCATTGGCACCTGCTGAAAAAGAAGCTTTGATAAAAAGTTTTTCGCCACCCTAGTGGTAGCACTGATGCTACTACTCGTGCACATTAGCGCGCTCTAGCTCTAGTACGGTTTGAGTTCTGCTGAGTTTCTGCTTTCTGAGCAGTCCTGGTTGTTTGTGTCTATGATCTATTACTCATTCATCTTTCAATGTTGATAAGTAGTGTATTCCTTAGAAAAATAAAATTGTGCATTCTGCATTGTGCTTTTACTTAGGTTGTATGTACAGAATATTGTAATGTATAATTTTAAATCTTTGTGATTCTTCGTTGTTTTATATTTTTATATGAGCTTCCGTTCTGTAAAAAGTTTGATAACCACCTACTCAACAGTCATAATTCACGTTCTGAAACATGCCAGTGTTCCTGTAAATATCACGTTCTGTAACCCGAGTTTTACACGATTTCGAATATGAATGGAGTCGAGTTCATCGTTATCGAATGCCTGAAACAGAAGAAATGGGAAAACGCGCTGCTCCACCTGAATCAACTGCTAAACGATGGTAATCACCAAATGGAGGATGAGAAACTGCTCGCCTATCTGTTATGGCGATCGCAGTGTTTCTACGAGCTGAACAAACACGAAGCCTGTATCGATGACTGTCGGAAGATCATGAAGCTGGTGCCGAACGAAGCACCGAGAAACAACTTCTGGTTCAAAGCTCGATGGCGTCTAACTCATTCGTTGATTCAGTTGAAAGCATTCGACGAGGCAAAGGAAGTCGTCGAGCAGCTAAAAAACTTGTGCACGGATTTCACAAAACAAGAATGCGTCAAACTACTCGAGAGAATTGAAATCGGGTTGCATTTTACGAAACGAAATGAGACGCTTACTTGTTTTAATGCGTCGAAGAACGCTCTAATTGTGGACGATCTTGGGAAGAATACAGGTAACGTAAATCAAGTTGTTCGATTTCAACAATCTTATTACATCTCTGGTCTTATCAGTACATAATTTGTGAGTAGGTCCTTTATTGGTAGTATGTATTGTGTTAGCCGGTGTGTGAGATTTAACTTGCCTCCACTTGAGTACATACAGTGAAAACCTGGTACCGTTGGACCGAAGTGTTTCTGTACAGATGTTTACCCCGAAACTAAACATCTGAAGAACCCTTGAATAACATACATCCATCGAGATACTACTTCGAATAAAATCTTTATTTACATTCGCTCATGATTTCTAAACTTGATTCATTTTTTACAGAGACCAAGAAAAAAGTTCCGAAATCCACTAATCAAGGAATCAGCAAGAAAGGCGCGAGCAAGTATCACTGTATATTCTGCAACGTTTCGTACGAATCAGTAGACGAACTTCGAAGTCATTGTTCCACACAGAGTCACCAGCGAACGGTTATGAGCGATGAAGGTAGAGACTGGAAGAAAAGACCACCGCCTCGAGGACTAACAGCCGATACTTATAAGTGAGTTTCGACCTTCGATGTGAAGAATAGCTTTGTATATTGCAAAAACTGCTCCCACGCGGAGAGAGGGAAGAGGCTGAAAAATTGAAAAATTGTATGGGCAGATCTGATAGCTCAAGATCCAACCAGGCACAGTGAGAGATAGTGAGTCAAACTGATAGAGACAATCAGAGTTGGAGACAAGCGCGCTGTCGGGTTGAAAGACCCGACAGCCAGGTGGGAAGGCAATTGGATTTACCGACTGAAAAAAAAAAAACACCCGGGAAGCAGGTAGACGAAGAAGCAGGCAGGTAGTCTCCTTCATATGCGCAGATCTTACCGGTTCTTTAAACCCATGGTTGACCGGCTGAATTGTCACGGTCTGCCTCTCCATTTGCTCCGACTGCCTTTGCTTGAGTTCTGTGTGCTGCTCCTGTTATCTGCTCTTTCTTCTTTTTTTTGTTTCTCTGGACTTGTTGAAAATCTGTTGAGACTTCAAGAGTAGTTAATATAGTTAATACACTAAAAACTTAGCCTCCCCCTTTTCCCGCTTCTGCAGGGGAAATTTTCAGAGTCTGCCTGGCAAACAAGCAACGAGGGGTGAAGCTAGAAATTGACTCGAGCTTGGGGAAGTGTTGGTGTGAATTAGCTAGGGCGTAAAGCTTCCTAGTGGTAGACCATTAATTATTTCTATTCATGTTCTGTTTGTTGTCTTAGTTTGTGCCCTGTTTACGGGAGTGGTGCCATCGGCCAGTGTAAAAATGGAGCTCAGTGTGTTGATGCCCACGGGATTGAAGAACTGAACGAGTGGAAAGAAAGATTCGAGTATCGTATGATGAGGCTACAAAGAGCCAACGAAGCATTATTGTATGGCAAATCTTATACGGAACTTATGCTGAACAAGTAAGTCGCCGCTCTGTTCGTGCTCAGTCTCAGTAATGAAGTGCTAACTGTACATTGATTCGTCGTCCTCATTCTAGGCTGGCGGAGTTATCTAATCCCGAAACGATCATCCGCGAGACTCTGGACGGCGTTGAAGAAGTGATCGAAGGCGATCTAACCACGGTGGTGGAATCGAAAGTCAGTACCAAGAAGTGGCATTTCACGTTGCGCACCACGAAACTGTTGAAAGTGGTCGCGCTGCTGTACGACTCCCATCGGAGTCACTTTTCACTGGTGCGCATCAGTACGTCGAAGGGCAAAAAAACCTTACTGAACGACGAGCCGATAAACAATCAAGAGTGGACGTCGCGATTAGATCTGAACGATGAGAAACAAAAGCTCACGCATACGGTTGAGGTCTCGTTCTCGACCAAACTGTACGGCACGTTCCGGCAGACGGTGTTGTTTGATTTTGGCAGCGAACCGTTCCTGGTAAAGCATTTGTGCGTGGATGTGGTACCGGTCAACGACGCCGAGAAGATGAAAGAAATGCAGCAGGTAGGTTTTATTGACACGATTGAGCTGAGCTCTCTGGGTTGAGGAGGAAATTTGGAGATTCTGGTGGCCAATGATATCAACAGAGTGGTGACATTGCATTATGGAGATATCTGGAAAAAAACTTGCCCCAACTCCTTAAAAAGTTTTCTAGAATGTATTTGGATTGCCTTTTGGGTGGAAAACGCTTTCCTATGATGATTAAGACGCATTGATTTTAACATGTGCTCTTACACATGGGCATACAGTGTAGTTGGAAATGTTGCATCATCATTGATCATACTCGGAACTTGGCGTTGTTTCTCTACAATGCAATTTTCTTTCGGTTGCAGGAACTGGTACTCTCGTCCTCCGAACGCTGGGAGAAGAGCAACGCGATCATTGTGCCCTTTACTTCGACCGTCATCGACCATTCGTACACGGAACGCGAACAAGAGTTGTTGACCAAGTACTTCGTTCCTACCGGACACAAGTTCACTATTACGCAGTCAATGTTGAACGATGATTGCGTAACCAAGAACAGCTACCGCTCGAGGATGCACGAGCTACTCTATATCGAAGAAATGGCGTGCTATGATCAGGTACCATTCGTGTTCATATTTTGTGATCAATTGACTTTCACGGATAGCATTTAATGGCTTCTGTTTCGCAGGTCGCCAAGTACAGTGTAAGAGCCAATGTGCAGATAGTGAGCTCGTACATTCTGTCATCGAGTATGTTTGGCGCCAGCACAGCCAAATTCTCAACCGGTGGTGAGCTATTTGCCATGATCACATTGACCGAAGACGTGAGCGAAGATAGTCCGGGAGGTCGTTTGGTGCTCAACAACTGTATCACAGTTTTATTGGCTGATGGAAAGAAAGGTGAAATTTTATTTCTCCTTAGAGCAGGAATACCGAGAGAGTAATGTTTGGTAAAAGGTTTTTTGCAGAAGAAAATGACATATATGCTTTTTGATAACTTTGGTTGAAAGTTTTGGTTTCAATATCATGGGGAATTCAGGTTTATTTTATTGGAAGATTGTCAGCGAATCGGCTATCCCTCCTTGCCAAGTGAACAGACTGACAAACAGTACCCTATCTCATCACGCCTAAGACCACCAGGGTTCGGAAGCCAGAATCTCTCCACTATGTCCTGTGTCTATTACAATGTCTTTTTATGAGTAATAGATGGATATGGAGCGGAAAGGCAGGATTCTTAAACTTACTCTAATATCGTAGCTTGTCTCCCTAAGCAGTGGTACAAAGAAACAAACTGATTAACTGACTGGCTGACAGGAATACAGCTACATAGAATTATACCTTCCAGGAAAACTGACAACAGGATGCCTCGTGGCCAACAGAAAATTGAACCTCAAAACTTTCTTATCATTCAATGATATTTTTCAGATAGATAGAAGAAAAAAAAAGGTAGCTACAGCCATCATCTACTGCAAATCGGAAATCGTTTCTATGAACACGTGTTATGTTAATGTTGCTAATGATAACATTGTGTAGGAAGATTACCTCTCCATTTGGGTTCATTTAGGACGTTAGAATGCATCCCCCTCCATCCATATGAACACAGCATACTCACCGATTGCGCCAACTGTTGGACATCTGTTTGATCTTATTCATGTGAAGTTTTGTTCGACATGACGCAATATTTGGCTCTGTTTCGTATAGTCATTCCAGACTATTATAATCTTGGTTACTATTTCCCTTCTGTAACTCGTAACAGCTGATCGAAATTGAGTATCGTTTTCGAGAAGACCCTATCTTATTATAGGATCTACATAAGCCATAGGACCTTCCTGAAACCCGGTACTCGATTATTCTACGTTTTGAATTTCGTATCTTGTCTGGACTGAAAATCCCTGATCAAAGTGGCGTGCAGATATTCCTCGATGTTCGAGTAGACACGACTCGATACTCGTTGATACCTGCAAACTAAC
This sequence comes from Acanthococcus lagerstroemiae, assembly GCA_031841125.1. Lineage (NCBI taxonomy): Eukaryota > Metazoa > Arthropoda > Insecta > Hemiptera > Eriococcidae > Acanthococcus > Acanthococcus lagerstroemiae. Next base: position 17,623,522 of record CM063110.1, read on the forward strand.
TTTCAACCGTTAGTCTGTCAGATGAAACTTAACGTTCGTCTGTTTTTGCAGTTCGAAGTGCGGACAACGGTAACAAGATGAAGGTTTACGAAGCGGTGATCGAAGACAAAGGCAAAAATGTCGTGTATCTGAGACTGTCGGCGGTAACGGTTGCCGATTTAAAATTGAAGCCTGACACCAGCGTGACCCTAGAAATGCAATTCCAACTGAATCGCATTCCGTTTTGCGAGTGGCATCAGGCCGTCGACTGTGTTTCCAATTACAGTATCATTTTTCCGGACGTGATGAATATTCCGGTGATACCGAAGATTTCTGAAAAGTTCGTATTCTCATTTCGTTTGCTGCGTCGTTGGGTGCTCTGTTATGTATTGACCCTAACTAGGGGCGATACTTATGAATTAATCTCCCGTATATTAGACTGTATTCAAGTTTCGCTCTGTTGAAACCCAGAAGCTCATTATCATTGAATTTAGGACGCATATTTTGACTTTTTGTTCGCACAGGAATTATACTACCCATTATGGAAGTATAACTAACATGTTATTACGATTAAGAAACGTATGACACCCTTGTATGTGTTCCTAAATGTTCGTTCATTTTGCCAATTAGAAAGTGGACGAACGAAGACTCGAAGCTGAACGTGAAGCAGAAAGAAGCTATAGTCGCGATCACATTTACTCAAGAGGTGCCTCTTCCTCCGGTGCTCATAATTGGTAAGAAGTAGTATTATCACGCCTCTAACCGGGCCGTGTAACGTCTGAACGTAAACTAATTTCACAGGAAAGATTTGTTGTTTATCAGTTCGTATAATACAGTATTATTCACAAACCGGAAATTGTAGTTTGGGCCTCTCCGGCGCCCAAACTCCAGACTCCGATTTGCTTGTGATCTTCCTGGTGAACCCAAAGTGACATAGAAGTTTTTCTGAAAAATGAACTGTACCAAAAGCTGAAGTATCGAGATTTCCTGAAACTGCATCAAATCTCCTCGCGACCGTTGAGACGCCATAACTGTGGGCATTGTCACGAAAACATGTTAAAATTCATTTACACTCCTTTAACACTCATAAGGATTCTATAAAAACTATTTTGAAACTATGAAAACTCGTTAACGTTCCTTAAGAAACTGAATACTAGTTTAGACTGAGTCGAGACTCATTAAGACTGTTGGAACTGTCTCGAGACTCACTAGAACTTTTAAGGATGTAACTTGAGAAACTCATTTAATGCTCTTTAAGACTATGTTAAAGTTTTTGAAAACACTTCAAGACTGTATAAACTCAAGTCTTGATTCAATTCAACTTGTTAAAATCATGATAAAACTTATTAAGACTACCAAGGTTCATTCAGACTCGGTTAAGACGCCTTTTAAGACCCTCTACTACTGATAAAGACTCTGTAAGACAGTTGAAGACATGAACGCCGACTTATTCGTTTTCTCTTCTTTTTTTTTTCTTTTTTGTTAAATTTAAACATTGGCGGTAAAATTTGTTGTACTTTTTCCATTTTTGAGTTGAAAATATGGGGGACTTCGCCCCCTCCCCTCAAAAAAGTGCGAAGTCGGCGCTTATGGTTGAAGACCTCATTAAGGCTTTTTAAAACTAGTTAAAAGCTTTTGAAGACTCGTCGTTAAAACCCTTTTAAAACTCGTTAAGATCGTTCAGGCTATTTGAAATTCACTGAGACGTATTGAAACTTGTTCAACGCTCTTTAAGACTTTAGCAAGAGTTGGAAAAGTTCATTTTTCAATTCGTTAAGCCACATGCAGACGCAGCGAAACTGTGTTGAAACTCATAGGACTCTAGAATCACTAATTCTTGATACCATTTCGTTAAGATTCGTCTAAACCTGCTAAAAGTATAGCTGTGTAAGACTCGTTGAGGTTTGACAACATTCTAAAAACTGTTGAGACGTGTTAAAATTCTGTTCAAACTCGCCAAGTTTTTGTAGAGTTTACTTGGTGGAACGTATGGCGATGCACACGTGCCAGATTGGCTCCTCAGGCACCGAACCCCTGGCCCCAGAAACTACCCTTTCGAGTATCGTTAATGGACGTCTTGAGGCTGGCTCGGGCCCCTATTTCGCCTCTCCTTGCTTCGGATTTGCGCTGTTTTGCCAGAATCATTGTAGGACATCCTACTGACCGAGGCTGTGCTTACCCAGCGTTAACTTGGAATTCGGGTAGCCCACAGCCGGACTGCGCTTCCTTCCTTCATTCCTCACCTCCTCATCTTGGAACGTGTGGTGACGCAGGAAGGTGAAGTTTTTATTGAGTTGATTGAAACTCTATAAGGTCTAAGATTCAGTAAAAAACCTTATGACTTCTCATTACCAGTTGAGATCCTTGAGACTCAGTTCAGTTTTGGTAAGGCTCAGTGAAAACTAATTAAGACACTTATAGGATTCATAAAATCTGATTGAAACTCGTTGTGATTTAATCCTAGGTGCTCCTCAATAATCCGTCATAACTCCTTAAGAGTCATCCGGTTTCATTATGACTGCTGGCTCTTTTTCTGTCATTTGAGAATTTCTTCTCTTGTCTCGTTTGACTGTTAAATAGAATTGAATAAGGCGGAAGGATTCTTACATCGCTATTCTCTGAATGAAAGCGAGGTTAAGTTAAAATAAGGAAAATACGTGTTGGTGAAGTATACTGAAGGGCTCAGACCCCTAATTATCCTTGCTTATTATTTTTAACACCCTTGATAATGGATATGAATGAATGTATGGGGTCAGGTTGACCGAGTAGATAGCGCGCTGCTCTCGGAATCCGAAGGTCCCGGGTTCGAGCCCACGTAGAAAAACTCGCTACATTTCGACCCAGGCCGGTTTTTCGGCAAGAAAAGAAGAAGGCTACCTAACGGTCTCCCCGACGTCTCTGAGGTAATGCTCAAAAGGGCGGAGTCGAGGGCTCGAGTTGAGAGCAAAAATGAAAAAGAGAATGGGTATGAATGAAGTCTTCTTTTTCTGTCAGTGCTTGAAATCTTGCTTCTTGTATTCCCTTATTATACGTGTCTGTATATTTGGAAAAAAATCTCGTCGCCTACGGTGACAATAGTTGTATCTAAAGGTGTTCAAGTTTCTGGAATAACTTACACCGGCTCGTGTTGTTTTTGTAGGACCTTTCGGTACCGGCAAGACGTACACGTTGGCACGTGCAGTCAAACACATACTAATGGAAAAGGACACCAAAATCTTGATCTGTACGCATTCCAACAGCGCTGCCGATCTATACATCAAGGAGTATCTGCATCCCTATGTTCAAGCCGGACTGAAAGAAGCTCATCCGCTGCGAATTTACTACCATAAACGATGGGTGTCGACTGTGAACAGCACCGTGCTCGATGTACCTAATTTCATCGATTTATATTTCCTGCATTCATGTGGCTGGTGTTCGTATACGCGACTAATTGATTTTGTTTTTTCTTCAAATTTTAGTATTGCTTGACCGAAGTTATAAATGGCACGCGGATTTTCAAAATTCCATTGTTGGAGGACATACTCAAGTATCGCGTTATCGTCGTTACCCTAAACATCGCTTCTCATCTGTCGGCTATCGGCCTACCCAAAGGTATTCGTTTTTGGTTTTCAGTATTTTTGATGTTTAGACTTGGAATGAAGTACCGTTTTTTGATGTCGTATTTAGAAGAACTAATGCGAATATTTTACGCAGGTCATTTTACGCATATACTGCTGGATGAAGCTGCCCAAGCGATAGAATGCGAGGCGATAATGCCGTTATCCTTGGCGAATGAAAGAACACGGATCGTATTGGCCGGCGACCATATGCAGGTGCGTTTGTCATAATCAGCGTCGGAAGTCTGAATTGTTGGTATTTATATAGTCATCACGACAACGTATTCTGAACACATATTCTGCATGTTTTAGCTGAGTCCGGAGATATTCTCATCGTTCGCGAAACAGAAGAAATTTCACATTTCGCTGCTCCAGAGGCTGTACGAGAGTTATCCGACTGATTTCCCGTGCAAGATCATCCTATGCGAGAATTATCGAGCGCATAAAGCGATCGTTCAGTTCACGTCGAATTTGTTTTACGATAACAAATTGATCAGTCTCGGTGGGCAGCCTAGACATAAGAGGTTCTTCCCGTTGACGTTTTTCACTGCGTTAGGCGAAGACGTGCAGGAGAATAATTCTACTGGTTTCTACAACTGCGCCGAGGTAAGGGGAAAGGAAAAATTGCCACTATTGTATTTACACTTGGAAAGGGGATTATTTGGAAATTTTGGGTTTTACGAGTTGGTAAGAGAATGTAGTGGCCTTCGATTGGCCGAGAGATGTCCCTCTTTTTTGGGGAAAGAAACCGAACGGGTGGCCTATTCAAACATTAACAAAAGTTATGAGCAGATCTGTTACCCTAAGACTCATTCAAGTCGAGAGACAAACGGAGCTAAAAATATATAGAGCTATCTCTGCAGCCTGATAGGCAATCAGGCGGATAGACAGACAACTCCCTCCCGTCAGGTGGATCGCCTTCGTGAAATTCGAAAAACTGTAGGGACACGTTTGTTACCCCAAAATGCAGTTAGGGGGAGTGATTTGAGAGGCAATCAGTTAATCACAGAGTTGCCGGTGGTGGCACATTTAGATCGTATAGTCGTTTTTTTGAGAAAATACGCAATTTTCTTCATAGAATTTAAAATAATAATTCACACATGAAAAAATCTCTTCTAGTTGTGTGCACTGTAGTACACGACTACAGGACAGGACGGTTTCGCTGCAGGCTACAAGATTTGTTATTGATCATTGATTATGATTAGTAATGTTAACGTATCGAAAAAATTAGGTATCAATACGTATCGATACTTGGGAGCACCCTATAGCAATCAGTGTGCTCTAACAATGTAATGTACCATGCGCGCTCCGGGCTCTATTCGGCTCTACCGCTCTTTATTCTACAAAATGACAGGTGGCACAAAGTGGCCGGGGAAACAATTTCAGAATTTCTCGTGTTGAAAAAATCGAGAAGTCAGTTATTTCCAAATTAAGTTTTATTCACTTTGATAATATATGATACCCGGATACCGTTTACCAAAATTTTGAATTTATTAATGAGAAAAAATTTCGAGCGCTCGAGTCTTTGTTGACGTTCGGCTGAGATGAAAATACCAAACTGCTTCCCGTCTCATCACATTTGATGATGGTCTCTTTAGCACTTGAGCAATGAATAATGAACGTCTGACCCTCAGTTGCCTCGTTATATTAGTGCGAACAGCGAATAAATAATGTACCTTTTCTACAGGTCTACGAACTGGTCGAAAGAGTGGCCGAGTTAAAGAAAGACTGGCCGGACTGCTGGGGTAAGTTCAACGAACACTCAATCGGAATTATGACTCCATATCCGGATCAAGTTTATCGAATTCGAATTGAGTTAAAAAAGCGCAAGATGATGGGCATCTCGGTGGAACGAGTTCTCAACGTTCAAGGTGAAAACCCAGCGTCTTCCTTTCTTTTAGCCTGTTGTTGCTGAGTAGCGGATGGAAATATCTGATGGAGTGACGATTGTTGCAGGAAAACAATTTCGAGCTGTGTTTCTGAGTACGGTGCGTACGGCTCGCACGTGCATCACTGATGAAGTGGACACCGAGGATACGTCGCTGTACGATTACGGCTTCCTGTCGAATAAGAAATTACTCAACACGGCTGTGACACGAGCGCAGAGCTTGGTAGCGGTGATAGGCGATCCAGTTTCCCTGTGTTCCGTGGGCCGTTGTCGGTAAGTCGGAGATTTAGCAGCACGACACGGCGTCCCACATCGAGTACTCGAGCGGATATTCTTATTATCATCCGAATAGTCACTAGAGTATCCACACGAGTACTCGTTGCACGCCTCCAGGATATTAGTCAGTAGATCAATTATTGTACATCAGAAATACTTCCCTCTGAGCTGTAATTTCCTGTCGTGTGTTTCAGTAAAATCTGGGAGACTTTCGTCGAGGTGTGCTTCAAGAATAACAGCCTGTTCGGACTGTCGTGGCAGGACCTGAAGAGTCTGTTATTCGCGGTCGAGCTGAAGAAGAAGTACAAGCTGAACCCGCTGGCGCCCGAGTTCGTGCCCCGGTGCCTGCAAATGGAGCCATACCTGCAGTTTCTAGGAGCGCCGCTGACGAGGCCGCCGCCCGGACTGCATCCGGTGAACAGCGCCGTCGCGATGCCCTGTCAAAATATGATGGCGAATCGCGTCTTCACGTACGACAACGTACGCTACCAGTTACCGCAGAAGACGGCCGTCATTCAGCCGCCGATGGTGCAGCCAGCTCCGCTGATAACGCCGGCGGCGCCGGTCACGTCGTCTCCGGCCAAGTGGAACACTCCGCCGCCACCACTACCATCGTTGAACCCGATCGCAGTGCCTTTGAGCACGGTCAACTTGAAGCCGACTTCGCAATCGCTACGGACGCCGCCCGGCTTCGCGCCGTTACCGGTGGCCACGAACTCGGTTCTGTATCCGCCGATGCCGGCGCCGACCTTCTCGAACGTGTATCAGCCTTTGCAGCCAGTATCGCAGTTCAGTCCACAGCCGGCGCCCTACGTGTCGCCGCCCATCCACACCAACACGGTCACGCCGGAGACCAGCATTCCCCTGCAGCTGACGCTGATTCCGTTGTCGCAGTACATGCGCTCGCATCCGCCGCCGGCGTACACCCTCACCGGCTCTAAAACGTTCAACGCACCCATCGTCAATTTGGGAGCGCCGATATGCGCGCCTCCTGTTAACGTTCCCAATGGATATAAGCCGAACATGGTAAACGGAGTGTACGTTCCGTCCGCGGCGAACGGTGTTAAGTACGCACAGGAGTACGCCAGCTACCCGATGCCGCAGAATACTGGATCAGGGGCTCCGTCTCCGAATGTGGCTGTTACCAACGAGGTGAGTTCCGGCATGTGTTAAATAATTGTCTTCCGCCTTCGAAAGTGCTCCTCCAGCCTATCCACAATGGTTCGCTCGAACACCTTACCGACGGTATCGAGCAGGCAAATAGGCCGGTACGAGGACGACTGACTATCTGGCTGCCCTGGCTTCTTGATCAGTGCCAGCCGCGCCGTCTTCCATCAGCTCGGAAATGTCTCCTCCTGTAACGCGCGATTGAATACGTTGGTCAGAAGGGACGGGTCTGCTCGGTGGACTACTTCCCAGACGACGTTGGGAATCATATCTGGACCAGGCGCCTTCCTCTTCTCCGTTCTGATCCGGTCGATCGCGCTGTCCACCCCTTCAACACTAAGCAGAGGGAAATCCTCTCGCACCTCGACAGATGCCGCCGTTAGCGAGTGGCGCTGGGGGATTCCTCTTGGTTGTAGAGTTTGGAACGCGGTGTCTCCCTTGCTGTCATTGAGCTTGATCCATTGTTTTCTGATTGTCGGTCCATCTATTTCACTCAGGGACGTACCGGTAGGAAAGGGAGCTTCCCCTTCCCCTGTAGGAAATCTTTTACTCAGTAGTTGGGAAAATTTAGCATTTCAGTCAGATGGAGTTGCCAATAGGTCAAGTTTTTTTTTTATTTTTTTGCTTTGTTACTTGAGAATTTTGATTTAAATCAGTTGAAAATATCCAACAAGTCAAAGTGTTTTTTTTCTGCTTTGATATTTGGGAATTTTGAGTTGTATCAGTTGGGACTTTCACGCTCCTCCTCCCCCCCCCCCCCCCGCCAGTAAAATCTCTTCGATACGTCCCTGATTTTACTAGTCTTTCTTATCTACCGGTGGGGAGATGATGGGACAGTTCACTGGTTTCCTGTTCATCTGTTTCGCAGACAGACTGGCTTGCTGGTAACCTCTATCAACCTACCGGAAGAGGAATGCCTTCACTTTCCAAATTTTTATCTGTTGGAAAAATCTGAAAAGTGAAAACGGATTTTGATTCGGTTTGTTGATTTTGAAATTTCAGAACAGGATCCTTGTTCGGTTAGTACGTAAAATCGGAAATAAGTTAATATTTTTATTGTCTTCTGCCAAGTTTTAAATTATAAAATTAATATTCAGTGGAAACGAGAGAACTCTTTGGATCGTGAAACGTCACTCGAAGTTTTAAATTTTCTCTTTTCAATTCTGATGGACACCTCGAATGCGAGTTTCGATTTACTCACCGAAAACTATCATCTGTTGAGGTGTTTTTCAGTTATGGTGAAACACCCTGTTTGTAGTATATAACTGAACGAAAAGGAAAGATTGGAGCCTACAGGGCTCAGCATCCTGTAACCTGTCATACAATACAGCAGTTATGTTCATATCATTTCCTGTTACAGCCGATCGAATACGAACTGAAGGATATTCTGCCACCCAGAACCAGTTTGGCCGATGTTTTGAGAAATACTAATCTCCAGAAACAGTGGTTGGCTCGATTGGTCGATTCGAAGCAGCTACAACGAGCACAGCTGTCAGTACCTGCCCACATGTATCCATTATTTTGACATTATTGTTACTCGCATTAACATCAGTAACTGATCAATTTTTCTTTGCTTCTGGTTCGGTAGATTCTTGAATTTGATTAACACGCATATGCAGAAAGAAAATTCGTTCAAAGATGTGAGAGTGTCGAGCACGGATAAAATGGAACGTGACGTGGACTCTGTCATGGCGCGCGAATCGTCTTTCAACCAAGTTCAGGTATTAGCGATTTATCCTCACTATTCTGGCTACTTTCTTGTAGTGCCTTGATGAGACAAATAGCCCCTCGAACAGAACGTGAAAACGGGAAACAGTTCTGGTCTGTGTGAAGTAAACAGACCGAAGTTCATTCAGAACTTGAAAATGGGAAATGGCTCCAATCTGTCTGAACTCAGCAAAGTTCAGAATTAGAATGATCTCCACTTGGTTGGGGCGGTAAAGAATTGTTAGAATATCGACGCTGACGTGAATAAACCTTGTCTCTGTCACTAGAGGTCCTATGGCCTGCACACCTTAGAAATTCCTCTGTTTTTGTTCTAATTCACAAATCAATCTCGCAAGTTGCCGTTGGAGTTTTATGCAGTATTTCAGAGACGTATCGATAGTAGACAGGTGGGAAATTTACCATTTCAGTCAGGCGAGTTGGGAAAATCCAATAAAGTTGAAAGGTTTTTTTTTTTTTTGCTTTGAGAATTGAGAATTGAGTTGAGAAGTTGGAAAAACCCATCAAGTCAAAAGGTTTAAAAAGTTTTTCTTCTTTTGCTATGATTCTTGGGAATTCCGAGTTGAGTCAGTTGGGACTTTCACAATTTTTACCTCTCCCCCCCCCCCCTCCCAAGGAAAAACTCTTCGGTACGTCCCTGCAGTATTTACAGCTGACTTGGTTGAAATTTCAGTTTTCTGTCCTCTCTCCATTTGTTTCCAGTAAATATTATTTTTATTTTAAGAAAACAAATCCATAATGAATTTATTTCGGAATAAAATTATAATTTTCTCTTGAAAAAATCAATTTTTCGGCCACAGTCGGATCTAGACGTGATCGTCAATCAGTAATGATATTCCCTGCCCCCGAGTTGGTCCTCTCCGAAGGAACTGCTAACTAGTACTAACAGTGAGGAGTAACAAAACGAACTAACAAACAACTATCAAGACACGGGTTTAGAACAAAGAAGTGACTGTTCACATATTTCATTGCAGATTGCACAGTCACTGTTAATGTCATTCCACATCCATATTTCCTTTCCATTTCATTCAGATTCCTATCAGTCACCATAAACACTCTACCTTATCAACCGTAAGGCAACAGCAAGAAAGCTTACAGACAGGACTCACGTTGCTCTCTGCTACAGGAAATTGTCCTATATTTCTTGAAAAGTATTTCATAAGATAGTTCTGCTCCTCGAGAATTGTAGGTCCTTTTTACCAGTCAGTACTGTGTAAATATGGTACAAGTTGATTCTTCATTATACTATCAATAACTATCGATAGTTTTGCCATCCCTAATTGCTGTCAACTGCCGTCACAGAACATAATATTATAGTACCATTAAATCATTCGGCATTGCGAAAAATATCTTTCTACCCCACATTTTGGAGGAAACAGCTGAATGTAGCCGAAATTGTATTTACAACGTTTGTTCACATCGCTGTCGATATTACAAACCGCTGAATGGCCCGAGTTCTTGAAAACACTTCTTAAAGCTTATTCGAACTCTGTTAATGGTATTGAGACACATTCTAGATCTATTGTAAATGAGTTCATCTCAAAAGGAGGTATTTCTTCGGAGATTACGGAGATGCTCTGTACGATACACCTTTCGTACGACAATGAGTTCAATTAATTCTGACTTTGTGACGACTCGTGAGACTCATTCAAATTCATTGGATATGTATTACTCATAAATGTTGAAACTAATTTAGACTATGTTAGGATGAACAGGAAGACGGGCAACGTGTTTTTGTACTCAATAGCCAGTCTATGCGCTTTGTCGCCATCTTCATGTCCATCTTCTTCTCGGGCACGACGAAGGACTTTAGCTGCCGAGCCGTCCGGTGAGGGAACTCGCTCACATTCTATTGCGTAGATTACCGCTGTCTCACGCGCTCAGCGTCCTCCTTGGCCCGGTTTACTGTGCCGGCGAATTTTATCATCACTGACCAGTTCTGCAGACTAGCCAGCATCACTTCAGCCATCGTCTTGGGAGTGATGCGGCTGCCTACAGACGCCTCGAGCACTGCGTGTGCGTGTTTTCACGCCTTGCAGCAAAAAATGGTATGCTGGACAATGCGAGTACTAGCTAGGTACTTTATTCTGACGTACAAAATAACCGTTGAGGCACCCATGCGATGCCCGGTGAGCATTTGCGTAAGACGGTACGTCAGCTCACTGTGACGCCACGAAAGCTATGCATCGAGGTTATGTACTAGCCTCAAGGTCCAGCGACCATCGGCAGGCTTTTGGAGAGGTGAGCCACCCACTCTTGAACTGTTTGCCGCGGGATTTTTCCCTTGATCTTCATTGCTCCTTTCTTTTCTCTATCAGCTGGAGAGATTTTTGGAAGCGCTGATAGGACGTAGCGCTGGTTCTAGTCAGCACATCAATAAGAGGCATTCGAGCTAGTACGAGAGCCGTCTCATATGAGACAGTTCTGTAGGCGCAGATTATGCGTAGCGCCGTAGCCCGCTGGACCCTCCCTATGTCTTTCTCTGTTCTCGTGGAATGCCGCGGCTAGTGCCCAGTTGGGCGCCCCATAGAGAAGAACCTAGTGGATTATAGTCGAATACAGCCTTTTTCGGCTCTCACTCGGCCCCCAGTGGTTTGGCATGAGCTGACCCAACACCTTCAGCATTCGCTCTGCTTTTCCTGCCGTCGTCTGGAGATGCGGTTTCCAGCACAGCTCGTTGTCCACCATCATCCCCGAGTACGATCGATGTAACTCTTGTAAAACTTGTTACTATTCAAAGGCCGCGACTATTCAATTGTTTAGACTGTTTTAAGCGTCGTGCAGACTCAATCGGACTCGCAAACTAGGTTTTCCCATCAAGCACTGGCGGAAGTAGAGGGTGTGTAAAGTGTACACTAGCACCCCTGTTAATTTTACAACCAGAAAGAAAAAGGTTTTATATTTATGACCTCAGCATATCGTTGGGTTGGTGTGAAAAGGGTTTGCAATTTTTTCACAAAGTGACTTTTTGGTGTCGTTGGATAGGAAATTTTATTATCCACGAGATACCATACGGTACATGATAACATATTGCCTCAGTTCAACAGGAAAAGCAAAAAACAAAATGGGTTCAAGATACACTACCAACAAAATTCATCATACGAAAAGGTTTAAGAAAAGAAAAGTGGCATGTTTTCACCTCTGAGATGTATTCCTAGTTAATTGTTATAACAGATTCGTCGTGGTTGCTTCAAAACCTTCAAACCTCTCTCCTGTAAAATTTATTTTTTTGCAGATAGCACCTTTTCATATTAACCCAACGATATTTTGTATGTTGATGGATTTTCAGTTTTGAAAAATTTGTCCGATACGGGATGAAGTATCATTTTTAGAAGGGAAGGTGGGCACGTGGTAAATTTTACAAATTTGAAAAAGGCGGTATCATATGTTTGAAAAGTGGCACACTTGATCAATACGTCTGGTTCCGCCAGTGCTCTCGAGACGTGTGCTGACTTGTTCAAACTTCTGGAATTCGTATTCGCAAGAGTCAGAGCAATGGCGGAGCGCTGGTGTTATACTGATACGAGTAACGAAAAAGTGATCTTGAAGTGTTTGTGTGGGTTGAGCTGTGGAATCTGCCTGGTGCCAGCCATTTTATTAACGCAACCGAATGCCGAGTCTGTTTTAAAACTCCCGCAGACTTATAAAAATCATTCGCATCGTGTTCAGACTCAGTTGGATTCTGTGCAGGGCCGTAGCGAAGTGATCTTTTTCGAGGTGGAGTGGGGACGAAAGTTGGTATTCTTTAAACTGCTATAATTTCAAGATCGTCGAGCCTCTACCCCATCCTGAAAAAAAGCTGTCGCTGTGTTTTTAATTTTGCTAAATGCAGCTACATACTCAAATTACCAACTCTTGAGGATTTCAAATTACGAGTACACTAATATCCAACCTTAAAATTATGGAGGGACCACCCTCCCTTTTAAACCGCCCCTAATCAAGGCTAATTTTCGAGTTCCCTTTCTCGAAGCGCCTTCTAATATCGTATTCGCATTTACCCAGATGAATTCGTACCTCGGCAACAAGACGAACGGCATCAGGGACTACGAAACGCCTGACGATCCCTCCTCGATACCGATAGACGTGCACCTGCCCAGCTCGCTGCTTCCAGATCTGCTGCCATCCAGCAGCACTCGTCAGGGGCCGCTGTACAAGCGCCAGCCGAGCGCCGCGACGCCGCTGGTGAACGGCGTCGACGGCGGATACGTACGTACCAACGTAGGCGGCGGTACGGTCAGCGACAGTATGGCCCGTGCCGGAGTTGGCGGCGGGGGTGGCTATCGTAAAACGAATGTTGCCAGGGCGGACGTGTTCGCCGGCGGACACCCGAGTCCGTCGTACCCGTCCGACCCGATCAGAGCGTACGGTAAGCTGCAGAACGGCGAACTCGATTTTGACTTGCAGACCAGGGCGGCGACGGCAGCGGCAGCGGCTGCGGTCAATCCGGCCGCTGTAAAGTTGGACTCGGCGAACGAGGCTCGCCGAATGTTGTTCGAGGGCCGATCGGATGCCACGTGGAACTTCATGATGTCGTCGTTCGCCAACGGCGGCGAGTCGAACACCACGATGACGTACGCCGCTGCCCTCAGACAAAGCCAGCAGAACCTGGCGAGTAAAGAGTTGAACGGGAAGTCGCAGTTCAAGTTTTAGTCGAGCTCAACGAGGCGAGCTCAGATTAGTTGAGCAGAGCCCCCCGCTACTGGTGATTGTGGCTCGATCGAGTGAGATCGAGTGGCGTCAACCGGGAGGTCTGCGGCAGATCGGTCGATTGTGTTAGCATCGAGCTAAACGCGAAGTGCCGATTGGGTTTCTCCAATCGGAGGTGAGAGTGATACCGAATGGGTCAGGTAGATGTAAATGTCGCTGAGGGAGTATTCGATTTTCGGTTTAGAAGTTCTCCCCTCCCTTCTTTTGTTTTTGAATATTCTAGTCAATTTTAGTTGCAGCAAACGTTCGTGTTGATAATTTGAAAAGCGTCATGCTGCGCGAACGTGTGGAAATGTGTGGCAATCCTTTATTATATTGTACATTGAAGTGAGAATAGAAAATTATCTAAAATAATACAAAAAAATTGAAAAATTTAAAAATTAAAAAAAAAAAAGAAGTAAACTTGTTAATATTTTTTAATTACGCCGTTTAAATTACGTTTTTTTTAAATGCGCGTTGTAATTAATTGTTTATAGGGTGTTATTTTTTAAATGTAAGAAGCTTTTGTTGATACGTATGTCTATCATGTATTTATGTACATAATTCTCACGGTTTTCAGGATTTGATATTTTTATCCACTTCAGCGTATTAAATTGCAATTATTCTTGTTTAAGGGAAAAAGTGAAAAAAAAAGAGAAAAAAATTGAAAAACTTTTAAATACCAAAAAATGATGTTTGTTTAAACATAGTGGAAGTTCAGTCGTTGTTGTATTTTTATTTGTCGATTTTTACAGTAATGATTGTGAATATGTGAATATTATCGATATCGTTTTTACATTTTTATTTTCCATTTTAAACGCGTATTCTCGTTTGATTAGTTGATCATTTCATTTTTATTTTTTTTAGTTGTACACATTTTTTTTTGATATTGTTCGTTACCAAAGATATTTTTACGTTTCTAGACACGTTAATATCAGTTGCAGGTAGGGTAAAGTAAGGATATACAAATTATGTTTTTATTATCACGAATTCGGTATTGGTCTATCGACAGCGCGTATTGTATGTTTTTTTGTGAGCTGTCCAAATTAGAAAATGGCCGGTTTTATCAGAATTGACTAGCTTATTGTGAAAACCGCCTCAGTCAAAATTTTGGGTTTTTTGTTTTTTTCAAAAATATTGTTGGCCTCTGGTCGAGTAGATTGCGGTGGCACATCTACTTTGACGTCATCTACCAGAAACCGCTCGAAAACGCAACTTGAAAAAAACACGTATTCGCGTATTATTTCCGATTTTTTGTGAAAACAACCTTAGTCAAGCTAAAATGTTATATAGGCAACGGTAGACCAGCGGTCTTCGCGACGAATGAGGTGTGTTACAGTGATGCATTTTCCCCTACTTTATAGTTACCACCCCACGCGCAAAAAATATGACAAGAGTTTTTTCGTTCTCCTGAAAAATTTAACCTGATTGACTAAGGTTGTTTTCATAATAATCTAGTCAATTTTTCTTTGCTTCTCCCTCCCCCCCCCCACACACAAAAAATCAGTTTAATTTCAACTATGTGATTTTTAAACGTATGTATGTACTTTTGTTTTTTGGAACTTCCTAAAATTGGTAGATGCACAGCACATTTTTGGTTTTGGTACTGCCCGTTTTTGATCCTTTTTTAGGAGGTGTTCAAGAATGCACTGCCATTCAAATACAGTAGAATGTAGAACATTTTTTGGTAGCTCACTTTGTCAAAACAACGCATTGCAATCAGACTCATTTTAGGGGCGGACTGGCGCGAGGACATAGAAGCAAATACCTTTTTGGTGGTGGATTCGTGATGACCGGTTGGTCTTGAGCTTTTATTGTTCGTCTTGCAGCCCCTCGAGCAATACTAAGCAAATGTGCAATATATTCAAGTGCATTGAGGGTAATTGAGAAAATTATTTTTGAATTTATGCTGAATGCTGAGTGTGCTTGTTTTGTTATCCCAGTGAAAAATTCTCAATTTTTGTTCGTTAATCGAAATTTAAAACGAAAGTCTAAATTTCAGCCGGACATTTTTCTTTGTTCTTCCTCCTTCTTCCCCCTTCTCCTGTTTTTTGCCAGTCGCTGAGATTAGGGACAGATCAAACTAGAGTTTTAAGGATTTTCTTTTCTACTTTTGTTGCATACGAATTTTTGGGAAAATTGAAAGAAAGAGAAGACATGAGTACTCGCCTTTAGATGAGAATGAAAATGGGATGGGGTAAATTTTTTTTTCTTTGTTATTATCCCTCCTTGGTGACACTGAATACAAGGTGGCAGTGCCACAGAAGGGATAAATAACATTTTGGAGGGAAACCGGTTCACGACGTCTTCGATTTTCTTGCAATGAAATGAGGTTACCCCAGATTTTCTCTTTTGCTGTAGAAGAGGTTAACGTCAAGGGGTAGCATCCCTGTGCTTTCTGGATTGCTGTCCTGCATTTTTTTAAAATTAATTATCCTTTCCTCCTCCTTATTCCCTTCTCCCTCCTCTTTCTCATCTCTGTATAAATCAAGATCCTTGTTATTGCGCGCAAACTAGAGCTGGAAAAAAGGATTCGAATTTTTCTTTGTTACTACAGTAGCCCCTGTAGGGTTACGAGTATTGGAAAGGAAGTGTACTGATGGGCAATGAACGCCGCACAGTGGTGTCCGAGACTGTGAAATTACAAACATTATTGAAGAACTTGATGCTGAAATTTGTAAATGGTCTTTATTTTCTCGGGAATGCTCGCGTTTTCGAAATCTCGGACCACAATGCAGTGCTTCGTTCCACACCAAGATATTACCCTTCTTGCACTCGTAATGTCATGTATCTCCTCTGAGACATGATTCTGGAATTTAATGAGCTCTGTGGTCTGTTTGGTCCCAGTCCGCCCCTTTATCAGGGTATCTACCGGTCATAAAAGTCGTACCAAAGTCCTACATTTGAGGCAGGGGTCATACAAATCATATACAAAAGTCATACAATTGCCTCTAATTACTTACAAATTTGGTAATTCTTCCTGAACAATCGTAATATTTTTAATCAAAGTATGACCAAATTGAAAAATTGTGTCCTTTGCAATAATTTGTTCATTATTACTTGGTTTTTTTTTGTTTTTTTTTGTTTGTTTTTTTCTTTTTCAAAATTTTTGTATGCAAGTAGCATATTTTCGATTTCTTTTTTCCTTGTGGAAATTCTGTTCAGGTGTGAAAATGTTCCGAAAAGAAGATCATAGAAAAGTCGTACAAAGATCATACTTTTGGAAGATTCGTATCTGGTAGACACCCTGCTTATACGAGTATGTTAATGAACCACGAAAATTCAAGGGATGCTAAGTGCCACCTCGGTCGAAAATTAGTTATTGCCACCGTGGTGTACTTTGTTCATGCCTGCACACTATGAACCTACCTATTTGCCCGATACCTACATTCTAATAGTTCGAAATCTGTCCTGAAGATCGCGCCTTCTGTAAGTCCATTCACTTTATAAAACTTTAAATTAAATGAGCTTATCTCGAAAACAGGTTTTTAGCACCTAACATCCGTTGAATTTTTGTGGTTCGTTTCATCCTGTGACTCAGAAGCAATGCTACTCAAATATTTGAAATTTTCTGGGGTGGGAGGAGGGAGGATTAGGAAAATTAGCAGAAAACTGAAACTAGTCGAAAATTACTCGAAGACGCACACATTTTTGTAATTTGATTGAATGAGAAAATCAGGAAAACTGAAATCCAGCAAAGAATAATTAAAATTGAAAAAGTCTAAATTTACTTTGAAATCTGAAATTGAAAATTGTTTTAATATAAAAATATTAAGAATCATGAACATGAAATTGAAATAAAGCTTTAAAGTGAGAATGCATGAAGTGATGTTGGTAATTTTTCAAATAGAGAAATTTTGTACTTCGTTGACCTGTAACTCTAGAACAGAAAATATTTTTCATCGCCGTTTTGTGGGTGACTACGCGGTGAACCTCCGCATGAATTTACTAAAGCTGGTTTTTTAGAACAAATGTTTTTAAAACGCTTGAAAAAAAAAAACATTGTTTTAATCGACTGTTTGGAGACACGATTTTTGAAAATAAAATACTTTTCTTTCAAAAACAGTGTTACCATGTTTTTACCTAGTTTTTACTTGTTTCTTATATAAATTATCAAATTTATTTTGAAAATGTCGGGAAAATTGAGAGAATATCGATAAAATTAGGAAATTATCAGAATTAGTTTTTAAATTTTCCAGAAGTTGAAATTAATTTTAAAAATTGTTGATGACTTTTTTCCTTTATTTCTGTGATCAACAGCTTAAAGGCTCTGACAAAAATATTGAACTTTTTTTTCTTTGAAATACTGTTTTCTTTAGACTATATGAAAGCATATGTTTAAAACCACAAAACAAATTTTAAAAAAAAGAAGAAAGTAAATTTTTTTCACCATACATTGAGAGTTAAAAATATGTTTTCTTGTTCTAGAGTTACAGTCTAACAATGGTACATTTTATTCATTATTTTGGTCGATTTAGAGAGCATTCCTCATTTTCAGAATGTTAAGAATACCGGAAAATTGAAAATCTAGAGTTTTCAGCTTAGTGATGATAACAGGTCATTTACATATTTGAAATTTATTGTTCTTCAAAAAGATGAACGGGTGCTCCAGTTTAGGAAAAGGAATTGTGACAAAATATTTAGTAATAATCACTTCATTTTCAAAATTGGATCACTTTTGGTTCCTCTCTGGTATTGTATGTGTTACGAAACCATTTTTCATTTCATATTTCATTATTGTGTCTGATTTTGAGTATGTGTGTCCGAGTAATTGATCCTTTCATTAGTCGGGTAAACTGGCACCTTCTCTTGACCACGTGTAATATGTTGGTCCATCCTTATCGTTGAAGGGGACAAGATATGGCTACAGGAGAAATTGTTTACCCTTTAGTAGAAATTTCTTACGATTAAAATTTGATAAGATGTATACTTTGTGGTAATTCTACACGGTGTTCGTATTTTAGTGGTACAGCCGACATTTTCATTTAGTCCTGTTTTTGCATATGTGCAGAACTTCTCTTATGACCTAACAGGGTTTTGCAAAAAAAAAAAAAAAAAAAAAAAAAAATTACGTCTACTCTTCACATGTACCCATGAGCCTAGCTTTTTTATTTTCAAATCTGTTCAAAAAAATTATAATTTTTAAATTTTCTTTTCAGTCGAGGTGAAACTCGATTTTGCGAACACCCTGTTGCATCAATGTCAGTGAGTTTTTCTTTTGTTGCCTTAGCAAGTTCCATTCCGCTATTTGCGATCATAAAGAATGTTACCTCTAATGAAGTAAATACTTTTGTATACTAACCCCATCTTAGCCCCTTTAGATGTAAAACTAGGCAAACAATGCAGTGATGTCTAGATTAGTTGCATATTGAGCTAGTTACAGAAGAATCATTTATTCTGGCACATCCTGTGTAAAAGACATGTTTAGATAGCGATCGCTGAGAACTCGGAAAATCCAAGTCCTTAGATGAAGAATCATCAGTGCCTTAGACTTTACATGAAATTTCAAACTCGATTTGGGTCACTTGTTCTCTAATCAAGATACTTAAATTGGTCCAGCGAGCTTAAATTTTTTTTTTTTTTTTTTAAAGCCATCTCGTTGATTGTGTCCAACTGAGGTAACTTAAAATATTCCGATACCTACCTGTATCATGTAAACGTTATTATCACGAGCAAGCAATAAACTGTTTGCTCGACTCTCTTGTACAGACACGTGTTTGAATAGCCATCGCGTCAGTTTTTATTCGTATGTTCTTTTAATTCTTATGGAAACATTTAAGTTACTTTGAGTTTTTCCTAAAGAATACTGTGATACAATTCGCATTACTTTCTTTATGTGTGTATGTGCGTGTGCTTCTTCATCTCTACATATATACATTATTATTTAAACATTTTTTTAAATATTATGTACATTTATACACGTTAGCATTATTTTATTTCTTTCGTCGTTTTCGTCAGTCTGTTTCAAAGTATTGGTTGAAATTTTATTTGTTCTTTTTTTTTTTTTAATTTGTTTTTCCACGTTTTTCGTCTCTTCAGTGTCGACCTATACAGTTATCATTCTAATGTATCTCCTAACATAGATGTATTTATGGGTCCCTTTTCCCGGACGTGTCAATATGAATGCCTACTTGTGGTTGGCACGTGGTCATTATTAAAATTTGAATTAACTGGGTCCCAAAGAAGGAAATCTAAACGACATGCGGTTAAATGTGCAAAAGACAATGTTTTGTGGACACGAATCGAAAGGTCGAGCAGAAACGAGTGTGTGTGGTGGTAGCTGAAAAACAAAGTGAACGATGTGTTTCTTTGTAGCTCATTGTATTGGCAACACTACAGGCTACTGATTCCGTCATTAAAAACAATTTCCCCAAAATTGCCGCTTAGACTTCTTTCTTTGGGACCCCTTCAGTTGTAGTGCCTGAAAATTGAGTGTTTTTAACAATTCACGTTCTTCCGTGGTGGAGGGCGGATATTTTAAAATATTTATGTAAAATAATAGCGGATCTGCCGAATTTCGTCCATGTTCCGACTCGACAAACAATATTAAATGAGTTTTAAGTGTTGTTAACGATCTCTAAAATTTCCTTTTTCCCAGACTCGGGAGGATATATTCCACCCCCTCCCTCCCATTTACACTACTTCCGATAATTGTATCCGCCGTTAAGCCTGCGTCGAGCAGTACTCACTACTCAGTGGAGGCTGTCAATGCAAGAAGGATCAATCGTTCGGTGAAAATCGTGTTTTGAGAAAAATGTGATCAAAGTTTTGATATAGTTGTAACTGTATGAATCGAATGTTTAAAATATTTTAGTATTATTTGGTCTGTAAAGACTGAAGTTTGAAAACAGTATTAGTTTTTGAAATTTTGAACTCAATAATCCTGCTTGCCGATCCGCCCTTCTGGCGACCGGTTTTGGGCAACTAAAAACTATCGAAAACCTGAATACAGATTTATATTTGACAGTTTTTTCTCTAAAAGGGAACCAAGTAATTTACTTGAAACGAAATATTCTTTTTAATAAATAGGGAAATGAAAAAATTATGTGTGACCTGGAATCATGAAATGTGCCTATGGTGTCAGAAAATCATTTTACACTTTCTTAACAATGCTTATAGAAAAAATAAATCACTCTCTTTCGAATGAAACAAATCGCAGCTTCCTATCTTCATTAGTTTTTCCAGAAATTGTGTTTAAAAATTATGTCAAAAGCTTAAAAACATCCGTTTACATGGCACTGTGTGAAACGGACATAGGGGAATGACAGAGTACAAGAATTTGAAATACGGTAACAATGCGTAAACGCACCGCCACAGATGATGTACACGCTATGTACATCTGTGCGCACCACTACCACCATCCCATCTTTACACTCTTTTATCTCGAAAATCTGTTCTCGCACGAGAGGCACATTTCATGATTCCAGGTCACATGTATTTTAAAATAAAACGAAAATTTGATGGATTAGAAAAGAACCAAATATTTTATGAGATTAAAAAACAATCTTAACGCATAAATATTAATTTTTTTCAAATTGATAATACGGTAGCTAAATTGATATGCAGTGGTTAAAGTGTTTCTGAACAGAAAAAGAATCAAGGAACCCGATTTTGGAGAGTCGTTTGGACCTTCTTGCATTGACCACCTCAATTACAAGAAAGAACGTATTTTTCTGAGCTTAATCCACGATTCCGATGTATGTTTTCACGTTGACTCGAATCCGTGCTCAGAACTTTTTCACCGGGCGCCGTTCTCGTGTAAAAAATTTTCTAAGTAGCCAAAAAGGTAATTTTGGGTATTTTTCGCGCTTATTTCTGTTAAATATTTACGAATTGGTTAAATGTTGGAAGACGTCTTGGGGACACATCTTTGCGTAGATTCCGAATCTGACTTCCATACTTGGATACAGACCTAAATAGTTTTTGGAAACCGAGTAAAACCCAGTTTTTCACTTTCGATATGACTGGGAAATATGGCGTTTCTGGATGTATTACTTGTGCTAATTTCGTCTGCAACCTTAAAATTCCGATGGACTCTATTCTCACCCCGAAAACAGGCTTCTAAAGACCAGTTAAAATTTACATGTATTATGAGGAAGAAAAACTTGTGTTCTTGAATCAAAATGTAACCAACATTTTGATGAAAGCCTTTCCCCGTCTTAAAAATGATCTATAAAGGTGCGAGGATGTAAATCTTACATATCGAAGAAGAGAAACAAAATCATGTTTCGTGTTTGAATTTTTGCGCTGGTTTTGAATCGTATTTTGAGGTCTTGATAGAATTTTTTTTTTTCATCCTGAAAATGACATTTTAAGAGCCAGATATGCCGAAATTCAAACCTTCCGTAACAAAGAAAGATGATACCTATGGTTTCTGAAACAGATTTTCATACTGATTTGGCCCGTAACGTCAGGGCGCCCAGTTCAGTTCTGAAAAAGTCGAAGAATTTTGAAATTCTGGCAAAGTCGGGGATTTCAGGAAATATTTCTGGGAAAACATGATTTATATAGAAGATCTTCCGATAGTGTGATTTCATGTGTTGTCTTTTGAAGTGGTTGAAGCTGAAACGAAGCAAATTGATTAAGTTTTTTTGATTCTTATATTTTAATTTCATTTTTATACTTCGTAATAAAGTTGCGAAAATTTGAATAATACACACATCTTTTCACACGTCCTGTAACTTCATTTAGCCACCTTTTAGACCGCTCTGAAACGTGTCTGGGAAAGTTAGGGAAAAGTTGAAATAAAGTCAGGGAATTTAATTTTAGGAAAAAACTGAGCTCCCTGAACGTGACCACTTTTCCAGAGTGGAGAGTAATTTGGCGCAAATTGCAAATTTCACACCCAAAACGTAAACAAAGAAGTTAGTTAGAAAAGTCAAGAATGAAATGGTCTTGGCCGTTCAGCTAGGGGGAGCGGGCAATGCCCAATTTGTATACCCACCCCAACACGGTACAATCTGATTCCGGAACATTGTTTTCTTCTTCAATGTGTGTGAAGTTACTTGTCAGGGCGGAGAAACGGTTTTCTTCAGATTTTAAGCATAGATTTGAAATTATCCCGAAAATTTAATTTCACAACACTACGTTTTTTTCTTCGACATCTACAAAGTTTGAATGTTGACCCTTTTAGCCTTTAAAAAATCATTTTCAAAGCGAAAAAGAAGCTTGAGAATTTCAAGGACAGTTTCGAAATCATCCCAAAAGTCCGATTTTGACTTTGTTCTTTTCTTTAGTGGGTGAGATTTGATTTCGATCTTTTTAGCGCTGAAAAATCAAATTTATAGCGGAAATAGGTTTTCATCAAAATTTTTTAAAATCAGATTCAAAAGCATCGAGAAAATCTGATTCCAGAACTCTTTTTCTTCTGTATGTTCTAAGGGTTGAATGTTGACTTCGTAGCTTTTAAAAGGTAATTTTCCAGATGGGGAAACAACTTTCATCAAAATTGTCAGTTTTGAAATTATCGCAAAAACTTAATTCCGTAACACTTTTTACTTTTTTTTTAAATGTATATAAGGTTTTAATTTTGTCCTTTTTCGCTTTTGAAAGGTCATTTGTTGGGTGGAGAGACGATGTTCATCAAAATCTTGAAGTTAAATTCGAAATTACCGTAAAAATCTAATTCCAAAATACTTTTTTTCTTTCTATAATTTATGTAAGGTTTGCATGTTGACCTTTTTAGCCTCTAAAAGGTTATGCTGAAGGCGGACGAAAGCCTTCCATCAAAATTTCAAGAACAATTTCGAAATTAGCTTCTAAATCAGTGCGAAAATGTGATTCTGAAACTTTTTTTTCCTCTCTTCAAAACAAAAGTTGACAATATGAAAATATAGAAATCAGGATTCGGAACCAGCTCAAAAGTTGGAATAGAAATGTTAGATTTTTTCAGGGATAGGCAGATCCAACGGTGTTAGGACCTAAGAAAATTGCGATCCGTGATTTAATCAGAATCATTTTTTCCACGAGTATTCGTGATTCGTGATCAGAGTCAATTTCTAGTGATCCGACCAGTAAAATATTCAAACACTTTCGGATCATTTCCAAATACTAGTATTAATATTTTATTAATTTCTAAAATTTTATTTACAATAAATTTTTTTTTTAAATAAAATAAAAACTGGAAATGATCCGAAGAAATGATGCGAATTACTTTCCTGGGCTGATTTGTAATTCGAATTAGTTGTTGCCAATGGACCGCAATTCGAATAGTTTTTTCGATAATTTGCGTAATTCATCTATTTTTCTAGCGATATCAGAACAGAACCTCGTGCTGACTGACCATTCTAGCAAAGAAAAAAATCACAAAAATAAATATGTAGAGTGAAAATTACAATTATGAACCAAGGTACAAATATGGACCCCCTTCTTACAGGAACTATTGCTAGCGTTCCTGACGAACCAGTCCCGAAACGTGTTGCTATACACTGAAAGAACTTTGTTCTATTCGATTTTCGGTGACCCGGTTCAATTCTTTAGACACTATCAAGGTAGGAAAAGTCATGGAAAAATGTAAAAATACAAGCCACTTTTTGGAGAATCGGAAAGTCTTGGAATTTCGTCAGTCTAGAAAAATCAGGGAATTGCTATAATTTTGAGCAAAATCAGGGAACTTTTTGAGATTAATCAGAACTGAAAAATATTTGACCGTGCCCCAAGAAACTTACATAAAATACTTTAAACTATTTTTTTTTTTTTTTTAATAGATTTTCGGACACTATACACGTTTTTTCGGGCACGATCATATACAGGGTGTTCCAGTTTCGGCTGCCAACCAGTTCAGAAACGACAGAACTCTAGACATAAAAAATATTTAAATACCATTTTCTCAAATTTCAAATGGGAGGAAATAAGTGTACCTGAAAGTGTACCAGCTACAATTTTTTAGGTAGAGTAAAATGTTATCAATGAAACTTTAACTACTTTTAATTTCCAACAAAAAACGTGAAGTAACACTTTTGCCTATCTTTGAAATTGAAGGCGCTATACAACATCAAAATGAGAAAAATTTGGAAATTCTCCCCTAATTTAGCGGGGAGGGAGTAATTTAGGTCAGGTGGAGTGTTGAGCTAGGGAACTTCGATCACCTTTTCAAAATGTGCACTAGCGCTCCTGCAGTGAGTGTGCTTTATACGCGATTGCAATGATTCATCCGATCGCGTTTCGATTCTGCTGGAGTGTTAACAACATATGAGGCCTGCCACCACCGCAAACGATTTGAATCTAATTCTCTTTCTACCATTTGTATCCACAGTGTTGGTCTAGGGTTGCAAGATAAATGCCACACCCAACCAAATTCAATCAATGATGTTTTGTTGAAGTCCATTAGCTCAGCACTCCACCTGACCTACATTCCCACCCCCCCCCCTAAATTAGCGGAGAATTTTCAAATTTTTGTCATTTTTTGATGCTGTATGGCGCCTTTAATTTCAATGATAGGCAAACATATTACTTCACTTTTTTTGAAATTGAAAGTAGTTAGAGTTTTATTAATAACGTTTACTGTATCTCAAAAATTGTAGCTAGTAGCTGGTACATCGGGGTACACTTTCAGGTACACTTAATTTCCTCCTATTCCAGAATTCGAGAAAATGGTATTTAAATCTTTTTTACCGACTTTTCGAAGGAAAGGGGGGTATTATTATTATTTTTTCGTCTCGATGAGTTCTGCCGTTTCTCACCTGGTTGACAGTCGAGAATAGGACACCCTATGTACAAGAACAAATGTCAACGTAAATTGTAAAGAATTATTTATTTTACAAAGTATCCTCAAAGCTGTGCATAGTACTAGCTGAAAACATGTCTGGGAAAATTTGAAAAATTGGTCTGGAAATCTGGGAAGAATCAAGAAAAATCATTCTAAAAAAGTGATTACCTGGTATGTGAAGTTATTTGTTTTTCACCCTGTTATCAACTCACATTGTTTAAATTTACTTAGTTTTGAAATTCATGTATTTCGAAGATAATTAAATTTGAAAAAATTTCGAAGAATAACAGTAGGTATCAAAAAAAAAAAAAAAAAAAAAACTGTTTAATGATATTATTATATTTTAAAAATATTTTTATTTTTGGGGCGTATTTTTCTGTTAATATCTTTGAATTTTGTTAGGTGTTTTATATTTATACCTAGGTCCATGCTAGTCCCTCAATTTTCAATGTCACCAGATTTCACAAGAATTTTGGTTGTGGGTAAACTTACAGAGTTAGAAAAAAAATTTCAATGTATAAAACTAGACTATATGACTCACCTTTTGATCCACTGCTTAATATCGGATAATTTCGAACCGAGTTTTATGTGAGAAAAAGTTAGTGTGGTCCGTGCTTGTACCTTTTACTTTGCCTATCTTCCTGTTACCAGTTCGTAAACAGGCCAGAAATAAGCCTTAATAACGCCTAGAATAGCATTTTTGACTAATTCAAAGGTCTTTTGTTAACAAATCTGTACCTGATGTTTGGATGCTGTTGTAACCCAGAGTGTGGTTCGGGTTGGAGAAGTATAGGTGCGAAAACAACGCTGCCTCCGTTTGAAAAAAAAGTCACCGTCTCACGAGGCTGTGCTGAAAAATATTTTTCTGAAGAAGAGCGGTAAAAGCTGTATACTCGAAAAATTTCGATTAAAATTTTGTAATTTCTGCTAATAAACAAAACAGAAAAAAGGATTTCCTGAATTTCTAAGCCTTTTAATAAGCAGTGGCTGGAATGTTACAAATTCAAGAACACAAGAAAAAATCACTTCTTTTTTTTTCCTGCTATCTGAACTTTCCAAGGATATGATTTCACGAATTGAGATATCATACACCTTACCCCTCCTCGAGTCAGCTTGTCATCATATTCCGCTACTTCAATCGGCGATTTCTTTCAAGCCAGGGCAGCATCCTTTCTCTGACGCGAACTACATTATCAAAATAAGATAGCAGAGCTTTCCCAGAATCATTATATATCATCTAGGACCTGATAGGACATTTCTAAGCCATACTCGGATTCGGCGTGAAAAAATTGTTTATAAATTCTTTTTATGTTCCACACAGTAATAAGTAAAACTTCTACCAATTTTCGAAATTGCTACCAAGTTGCACTGCATTCGACATGACTAAATCAGCAAAGTTTCCCCTTCACTGCGGTAAGACTCTTCGTAATTGAAATGAATTAAATAGGGAGTACGTTGAGGTGCGAATAAATTTTGGTGTATTTAATGTTTTGCTTCGCAGTATTATCCTCGTGAATTAAGAATAAGCTACGATACCGGATCAAGTATTAGACCAAATTGCTAAAATGGTGTTGAATTCGAAGTGGGGCCGCCGGAAATTATGAAAAGTTTTCAAAAATTCGGAAGGTCTGTTGCCAGTCCTCAGCTAATATTCGGTATGGTATGGTTTAGCCAAATTCAAGTTAAGAGTCGAACTTTTTGAAAACGGCCCATCAATGAGGGCTACTACAACTTGTATTCTTGGATTTACACTCATTCCAGTGTTGGTCGTTTATAATTAGCCGGTGATGGCCTCGCGAAATTTTTATCTTCGGCTTTTCTCCTTTTTCATTATATGCAAGAAATTGCGCGGAAATAGGTGCCTCGTTAAACGTTATTGTGAAACTGTAATTTTGTTATCCTGTTATTTCATTTTCCCCGATTGTACCTACTTCTATATGGCGTATAGGTATAATTACACTTCAGCAAAATGCAATAGCGAATTAAAAATCGTTGTTGTAATTACATAATTAATTATTCGATAATGATTTTTTGAATAAAACAAACGTGTACCTGTACTTGTTTGATTTCTCACTAAAACTGATGTACGTAATTTGAGAATGTTCGCAGCCCTGTCGTTGATGGTATGTCGCGAGGAAAGTACGAATTTGGACCCTCACAGGGTATAACAGTATGGAGAACTCATTCCCAGCCCGTCAACATTCAGTTCGGAAGGATTGTGAGCGCTACCCCTACTTCAAAAAAAGCCATCGTTCGAAGTGGCTCGAAGAAGCGTGTGAGGGTTTATCCTGTAAGGTGAGAGTGCAATAATTCAACATCCTTCGGCTTAAGTATGTCTTGTTTTTCTGGAACACTTGAACCCATGTAAAGCCGTACGCCATTTTGAATCCTATAGCCCGTGAATAGCGAGTCCGACTCTGCGGAGCGTATCGCGTAGTCACTTCGGCATCCACGGGCGCGGGTAGATTCAAAATGACGCATGGCATCCAGAGTCTGAAAGCCAGCGGATAGCTTTTAGCCGTTAGCCAGGCATTTCCCCAAAAATTCTAGCTTAGCAAATAGACGAATACTCAATTGTAGATAGCGATTAGCGAAGCCAAAGCCGATTCTTTTCGGCTGTTTCTTCTTCTTTTTTGTATTTTGTTTCCTTTTTTCCTCTGCTGATTTCTACATCCAATAAATTTTGTGTCGTCATCTTATGATTCTTTTTTGTTTTGTCTTTCAGTGTCGCCATTTTCCCGTTCTTTCCTTGTCTCAATTCTATTTCTACAAACGGCCAGTGGCGTAGCCAGATGTAGTATGAGAGGGGGGGGGGGTCGTTTCGTTTCTCTTTCACACCATTAAAGGTGTAATATTTACTATTACCAGTAGCATATCTAGGATGAAATAGCTAGCCAGAAGCCTTATATTTGAAGGTCATATAGCTTTAGTCAATAGTTCAGCTTTTTTAATTGGCTTGCAGTCCCTTGATGGCAACCCCAGGTGAGAGTGCTTTAGACAAACTGGTATTTTGAAATGGTGTGATCCGTTTCTTTTTTGGTGGAAAAATGTTATCTCTCCCAAAGGGAAGGGAGGTTATGAAGTTTATAACGTGGTCTCTATGTATTGAAAACCTGACGTCCCTTTTGTCCGAAGAGAAACTTCAGCTGCTGAGACTCAAATCAGGACGGCCACCTGATCCCTTTTTCAACCTTTTGCCACCTTATATCACCTTAGCCACCTTTCAAAAATTTGGTCACTAAATGCACTTTTTATGTAAGAAGTCATATTTTTTTCATTAAAATTCTTCCAAAAAATTCTAAAAATCAACCAATTTGAAGCGAGCTTGTTGAACATTTTTAAAGGAATAAAATCAATTAGAATCGAAATAGTACTCAGTAACTTAGTAGCGCTCTCTATAAAAAACTGTCCTACCTGCTGATCAGTAGAACTAGATAGAACAATATAGTAACGCAGTATGTAGGGGAGACGGACGTACCTTTGAACACTGACGCATTAGATGTCAAAGAGCGCTCTCTGGCAGATTTTGTTGGTACTATGTACCTAATGTGTTACTGAGAGAGGAAATGGCTATTGAATTATAAAGGTTCAGTAATAATTGGTTGCCAGTTTACATCGAGAAAACTGGAAAAAGTTACTTCAGACGCTAAACCACGTGGGGCGTTTCTAAAGTAACTGGAAATTGTCTATAACTCAGCGCGTAGTGAACGGAATTAATTAAAGACTGCCGGGAATATTTTTCCATAGCTTACAGTAACACTGTCAAGAAATCACGGCTTGTTATGAAATGCGAAGCAAGGAACACGTCACTAAACATGGAGCTACCATTCGAGACAAATGTAGAAATGGAAGTGCGTAGTAGTACACTTGTCAACTTTTGAAAACCCACTATAATTGTGAATTATTCGCCAGACAGAGCTATGAGAGCAATCTGGCGATTGCAATCAAAAACACATATTCGTGTAATTTCACGCATAATTTCCGCGCCGCTTTTACCGTCAGCAGTTAACACTCGAATTGTACTACGCACTTACATTTCTACATAGGTATGTCTCGAACGGTAGCTCCATATTTAGTGACGTGTATCTCGCTTCGCATTTCATAACCAGCCGTGATTTTTTGACAGTGTTACCATAAGCTGTGGAAAAATTTTCCCTGTAGTTTTTATTTAATTCCGTTCGCTACGCGCTGAGTTACAGACAATTTCCAGTTACTTTTGAACCTCCTCCCCCCCCCCCTGTAATTTTACAAGTTGTGAATTTTTCGAAAATTCCATGTTTAATGTTTCATTTGGAATGTTGTACAACGCCATTTAATAGAGTAAGTCCTCCTCTACATTTTCATATATATTATTCAGTATTTCGATCAATTTTACCGCTTGAATAGTCGATTTAAGAAAAACCACACAGAGCGACGTATCATAGAACATTTTTTGATGACGTACCTTTGAACACTATTGTTTTACTTTTGTAGTAATGCCACGAAGTAAGAAAGGCATTAAAAAAAACCTCCAGTCAATATAAAAAAATTACAAGCTATATGATCACATATAATATTTATCTAGAAGAGAAGTCCTTCAGAGTTGCTTCAAGGGAACCTGGTGTTCCTATAGGTATTCTCCAACACCACATGAAGATTTTTAAATCACAAAGTAAGTGAACAGTTGATAAAATAAATCGAAGTCTAAGAAATAGTCTACAGACTACGGCTGGACTTACCCATTTTTTGTGAATATAGTTGCAGATGACCCGTCATTGAAGTCTCAACCATATGAATTTAGATGTACAAATTATGTAGAATCTGTATTCTCCAAAGAACCAGAAAAGAAACTCGTTGACTATATTATTGTGGGGAGGATGAAATATGGCTTCACAACATTGCGAGCGAAGAAGTTAGTTCTAAGATATGCTCTTGCAAACAAATGTCGGATGTCGAATGAATGGATACGAGAAGGGCAGCTGGAAAGAAATGGATTCAAAGAAACCAGATAATACATCTCTTACTCGTTACACTAGTTTCAGTAAAACTTCAGTTGGTCAATTCTTCAACAATATGAAAAATATCTTCGCGAAAATTGGCAAAAGGCTATTCCTCCCCGTCCTGTATACAATATTGACGAGACTGGTGTGAGGACTATACCTCAAGCTGAAAAAATCGTAAGGGCAACAGGAGAGAAGCAAGCTGGTAGGTAAATTTCATACTAGGTCATTTTATCGCTTCACGTCTTTAACGATTTCTTATTTTTCAGGTAAAACAGCCTCACGTGAACGTGGCAAGTTGTGCACTGCAATTTCAGCTATATATATGCAGGAGGCGGGTTTGAACCACCGCACATTGTTTTCCGGCGAGTACGACAGGAGGATCATCTGTATTTGAAGAATAATTGTTATCCTGGTACAACTGCAAGTTATTCTAATAATAGATGGTCGAATGAAGAGATTTTTAAGAAGTACTTCATAGGACTGATAACGTGTTTGAAACAATCAAAATAGCACGTCCTTATTATTTGGCAACCATGACAGTCACCTCGATCCAAAAAGCGAAATTGGAAGGTATGTCTACGTTCATTTTTTGATTATTGAGCTGAGTCTTCTCATCTTGAATGACACTTGAAAAATAATTTTTTAGGTGTGCATGTGCTAACATTACCGCCTCATACTTCACACAAACTGCAGCTATTGGATGTGGAGGGTGTTCTCGCCGTTTTAAAAAAGCAGTGGATGATTACCTATTTAGGACTGAGAGGAAATTATTCTCAGTATATGAAGTCATTGAAAGTGTTGGTGCAGCTTATATCCCTGTCATTCACACCAAAGAATATTATCAGCGGATTTCGAGCTACATGTAGACCTACACTATAGCCTGCTGGGAGAATCAAGATCAGACTTTTCTCACCTAAAATGAAATGTGATCAATTTTTCAGGCATTTGTCCGCTCAACCCAAATATATTTACGGAAAATGAGTACTTGTATCTCTGTTCATATTATGTTTCTGACCAGCCAACACCTCAACCTACTCCGTCGGATGGTAGGCTTATGTCTACAAACATCACTCCTGAGAAAGTTTCATCCGGGGCACGGGGCAGATGCCATTGTTTATTATTATATCTTTATATCTATTGATTTTTTGAAGGTTAATTGTATCCATAAAGGTTTCGTAGAATTCACTTACTTCCTCCTCACTGGAGGCTGACGTGGGGGCGTACACTTGTATAATGGTAACAACGTGCTGCTGGGATATTTTTAATTTATTTATTTATTTGATTTGATTTAACGTGTCACCCAACAGCCAGACGGCCAATAACAGGGCGACACGGGAAACGAATAATAATAATAGGTGGTGTGGTGAAACGCATGACGATGCACGCATGCCAAAGTGGCCCCTGAGACACCGTACCCCCGGCCACAGGAACTACCCTTTCGAGTATCGCGTCAGTGACCAGAGGGACGCCTCGGGGCCGGGCCCGAACCCCCATTTTTACGTGCCGGAACGGTGCGCGCGTCTACCAGGGCCACCATGGGGTTCCCTACTGACCGAGGTCCGCACTCGCCAAGGGCTCGCCTGGAAATTTCAGGTCCCCCACGGCCGGACGCGCTGCCTCTCTTCATTCATCCCTTACCTCCTCGTCTTGGTCCGTGTGTCGACGCAGGCAGGTGGTGACGACGGGTGAGCCCTGCTGGTGGGTCCGCAGTGCAGCTGCAGCAGCTCTTCTCTAGGATGGTACAGAGTTCTCCTCCTGTTCGATGGTGTGGACCGAGTTTGGTGAATCGCCGGCCCTCTGTCTCGACCACTCCGTCTACATCTTCCTCTTCATGATGGCCGAGACAAAAATAATAATAGGTACTAAAAATAATAAGTAATACATAATACTAAAAATGATAAATAATAATACTAAAAATAATAAATAATATTACTAAAAATAATAATAAATAATAATACTAAAAATAACAAATAATAAATAATAATAATACTAAAAATAAAAAATGTAATAATAATACAATACTTGTAGTATTAGTTAAAGTTACCCGTGTTCTGCCTGTTTTGTCCCTAAATTCCGCGATTTTATTTTTCCATTTCCTGTTGATTAAGACAGAGGTTCCCAATTTTGTTTTGCCACAGAACCCTAATTAATTATACTTTTCTTAGCGGAACCCTGTTTTAATAATAAAAAATGATTACCTTGTAGCTTGTATGTTTTCTTCTACGAACGTTCTATTTATTTAAATCTCGGAGTGAACGCGGAACCCTTGTGACCCTTCCACGGGACCACCTTTCGGGAAACGCTGGATTAAGAAACCCATCCCTTTTTGTCCTCCCGTCCATCCACAATAACAGAATAGATTTCCCTTTTTTGTTACCCTAATAGTATCTCCTTCCCTTCTCATCTCAGCAATGCCTAAAATGTCGGTTTTGCCCACTTGAAAAAAATCCTCTAATTCCATGAAATTTCCTTCTTTTTTTAAAGTTCCTACATTAAGGCTCCCCATTGTGATTTTCACACCGGGCTCTCTCCCCCTTGTTGATTTGGACTTTTTGCGCCTGTGAGTTGGTCTTAGGTACCCAGGCTGACCAGGCGAATCTAAGTCCTTATAAATACAAATATAAGATCCTTAGTAAATACAAAAGATCACAGATGGCAAGTTTTCAATTTCTAGTGTGGTGCTCGAGCCTTTGGGACCTTCACCAACCACCTTCCCAATTGAGCCGTTTCGAAATGATGCCTCTGGGTATTTACTATTTTTTTCTGCATATCTATGTCCTACAAAGAACAAAAAAATAAATAAAAATTTGAAATAACATATGAGGAGCGTTTTTCCAAAATGGATTAAGTCCATTTAGGGCAAAAATGAGACAAACGCGGTATCTCGTGGAGAAATATGTGACGCTTCACCTCGGAGCACAAAAGTGTCAGAATAACCTTTAGAGGAAGTGTCGGAAGCCCAAAAAAAAAATTAAAATATCCAAAATGCATTAAGTCCACAGATGCTGAAGTTGGTGACGTCATATCTCTGTTATTAGCGCATAGCTGGTACGAAACTTCGACCTACTTATATTCCTGTATATGTTTGAGTATGCAACAAGGGTGTCATCTGCGTCGGAACTATTGTAGGTAACACAGGAAACAATTATTTGCTTCTGCTGTAAAATCGCTTTTTTGGACTTAAGCCGTTTTGGAAAACCACTCCTCATATATGAACGAATTCTATTCTACTATTGATAAGAACTTCAGCAGGCTGTGTGTCAGTAATAGTGCGTTAACAGCGCTCTGTAGTTTGCTCTTGACGAGTCCGAATTATAGAGATTGTGCGGCAGTGTGGTGATGGCGGTAATTTCAATACAGATATATATATATATATATATATACATATATGTAAGTGTTTGTTTGTCTATGTGCCTGTGTTTGTTCAAGGTGGGCGTATGAACCGTTAGAGCCAGGGACGTTATTTATTTATTTATTTATTACACCTTGGACTCGGGTCCGCGGCGCAGGTAGGCCGCCGTGCTGTCGAGTCCGCCCAATGTCGGGCATAGGTTTCCACCATCCATTTCCATTTTGATCTGTTTTGGGCAGTTCTCTGCCAGAGTGGGCCGAGTCTGGTGATGATTTCATCTCTCCAACGGGTGAGTGGGCGCCCCTTCCCCCTTTTAAATTCGAGTGGGGTCCAATCGTAAGAGATTTTGTTCCAAGAGTTGGACCCCCTAGCTAGATGACCCGCGTGGTTAAGTTCTAGTTTTCTGACACTCCATCCGATATCTGCTGCATTAGTTTTTTGTCTGATTGTTTTCACTCGTACCTTGTCGTTCCATCTGATCCCCAGTAAGACTTCTGAGCATACTGTTTTGTGTGGTCCTCAGCCCTTCGATCTGTGACCCGGTTGCCGCACACGCCTGTGCCCCATATGTCAGCGTTGGGATTACTCACTGATTTAATGTTTTTATTTTCGCTGCTACATTAAATTTGCCTTTGAGGATGCTCTTGTTTGTCCAGAAATTTCTCCAAGCATTGGTTTTCCTAGCACTGAGTTCTTTTTTCAATCTTTCGTCGAAAGATAATGTTTGTAAGAGCCGGGGACGTACCGAAGAGTTTTTCCCGGGAGAGGGGGGAGGGGCGTGAAAATTGTAAAAGTCCCAACTGACTCAAATCAAAATTCCCAAGTATCAAAACAGAAGAAGAAAAACCTTTTGATTTGGGTTTTCCCAAATTCTCAACTCAATTCCCAAGTATCAAAGCAAAAAAAAAAAATTTTTTTAGCTCATTGGATTTTTCCAACTCGTCTAACTAAAGTGGTAAATTTTCCCAACTGCTGAGTGAAAAATCCCTACAGGGAGGATAAGTTGCCCCCTATCGGCACGTCCCTGGTTAGAGCTGAGGAGTTCGTACTTTCTGGATGTGTTCGTATGAACTCTGAATAGGTTTTAGGCTATAAAAAATCTCGTTACCCTTATTAGAAGGGGGCACAAAATTTTGTTCTCCTTGGCCCCCTAATTTTTTTGGGAACTTTCGGAAGTGTTTTACCTTGAACTTCTTCACATTTTGTTGAAATTTGGTAGCTGCATGTAACTGCCTCCTTTCAGAAATTATTAAGAGGCAGAAATCTCTAATCTCTCAAAGTGTTTATTTGTCTGTGCCCCTTTCGGCGGATCCAGGGGCTTTAGAAAAATGGTATCCACCCCTTCTGGCCGTGACCGACTCTAAATTCAAAATTACACGCAACTCTAGTCCCCTTTTCTTCCTGCTCTGTGTGGATGCTGAGAGGCGCTTGGCTTGACGCTCACTGGTCTTTCTAAAGGTGGGTCTGCGTTCTCCGGGGTCTTCTACCTGTGGGCTGCTAGTATTATATATATACAGGGAGGTCACCCTTATAGTTTCCCGCTTTTTTATTCGTATTTACTCAGACTACTTCTGTCCGGTGAAGTTACGCACCTCGAATCCGAACCGCGCTTGGTGACATTGCCCACCTCGAACCCGAACCAAACCTGGTAAGTGGCACACCTCAAACCCGAAACTTGAAAAATTGCTACTGTTCCTTGATAGAAACCTGATCCGAAACCCAAACCTATACTACATGAACTCCTGAAATTGAAGTCGAAAAGAACGCCGACCCTATAAAATGTTCTATAAAATAAAAATAATGATTAAATAAACTCCGTAAAAGTCGATTTGGTTAGATTTTTGTGGTTTGTATCTACTCCTTCGATGCACTGTGTAGGCAGCTTTGCGTTCACATCTGTGTGTGATAATTCATGCTGGCAGTTTGTAAGGAACGTAATCTAGTGATGTCTTGTTTTGATGTTCGTACGATTAGCTGTTCACCTGAACTGTTCGTGATCTATTCGTGTTAAAGGCGAAGTGATCATGCTTTTTTGGTTCAATCCTCGTTCGAATTCGTATTCCATTATTTTAATACATGACCTTACGAAGATGATCATAAACCCATAAAATTGTTAAACCGCCAATCCCTGCGCAAATCTTCCTCATTTTTTTTTTTTTTTTTTCTAATTTGCTCTCCATCCGAGCCCTGGAATCCACCCTTTCAAGCATTTCTTCAGAGACGTAGGGGAGGCTGTTAGTGCTATCCTTAGCCCTCTTCCCTTCTGGCCGAAAAACCGGCCTAGGTCGAAAATTCTGGCGAGTTGCTACGCGGGTTCGAACCCAGGACCTCCGGATTCTGAGACCAACGCGCTATCCACTTAGCCAACCAGACCTCGGTCCTTACTTTTAATTACCCGAGTTATCGTTTTTTCATTCCTGATCATGGACTGGGCACATAGATATGAAGTGTGCACATCCGAACCGAACCTTATGTAGAGAAGTCAAGCTTCAGACCGGCCACTCAGTATAATCTACCTTGATACATGTCATGTGCATGGGTGAAAACCCAAAGAAATTTTCCACGCCTCGACATTCCAAAACCAGCTGCACTCGACATCTCCGTCGTATTCTACGAATCGTGCTCCAGTCCAATCGTCATTCGCGAATATTCGAATGTTTACTCCCAGCCAACAACGCAATAAAAAAATTATAAATACTTTGAAATCGAATCGTGTATCCCCCCCCCCCAACTCTCGTTCTGTGTTTTCAATCCGTGTACCGGTTTAACTTAATGAACGTTGTGACATGCGTAGAATTCGTGCTACGGAAAACTAAACACGAGGAGTTGCTGCCCTTTACTGTGCGGCATACACTCGTAGAGGTCGCGAATGATTCGCTCGAACTGTGCCGGCGCTTCTGCAACTCTTTCATAGTTAGAATTCATTAAAACTCTTTACAGCTTTGGCTGCCTTTTCTTTTATTCCGGAATTTGGCACCATCAAAGTGCCTCTAAATATCTTTCTGCTCTTCCCCAGGATGATAGCCCATTCCGCCGATCGCTTTACGCTAGTGTGCCCGGGATCAGAGACGAAACTTGACGTTCATTTGGGGGGAGGGGGTGGAGAAGGAGAATTTACCGACAAATAATTTTTGAAAACCAAAAATTCGCCGACAAAATGTTTTTTTTTTAAGAATTTGAAAATTTGCTGACTTTTCAAATAAAAGCAAGGTAACAAACAATCCAGCGTCCCTGCGGGTCCGGCTTTCGCCAGCCCCAGCAGGTCCGCTTTCCTTACTTTAAAAAAAAAAAAAAAAAAATTTTGGTCCCTCCATGTGGTTTCCACGAGTACCGGAGAACGGAGAAATATATCGTCCACCGTGGCAGAGGGCAGAGCTCCGAGTACCACGGCAAGCTTACTTGCTGAGGGAGGTCAGCCGGTATCCCTCAGGTTCCTATTCGCGACTGTTTTAGCCTAACAGCAATGCATCCCTTCGGCATAGGTAACACCAACCTTGGGATTGGGCTCGTAGCTGTACTGAGATACAGGCTACGGAAAGAAGGGGTAGGCAACTCATCGTCTGTCGTACATGGGTCACCCGACGCTGGTGACGGCCCTCACTGCTACATACCCGATTTTGCGGGGGGAGCAGCTTTGCCGTCTATGCCACACGACCATTCTGACTTTACGTCATCCAGTCTTTATTTCGCAGCCAACGTCGGGTTCCCCGCCTAGCGCACAGATTCCGAGTGCGGGACGTGCTTAACTGTAGGGACTGAAAGAAGTTAAGACACTAGCGTAAGGTCCTCGGGTGCGCCACGCCCGTACTTGCCAGCTGCAAGCCCTTGAGGTTCCCTTTTAGTCGCCGTTTACGGCAGGCAGGGTTACCGTGGGAAAATCCTACTACCCGTCCCCACGTGGGGATAGAAAACAATAAAAACATGAAGAAATTAAAAAGAGATTTATTCCTTGGCTCCCAATTAACTACATACCCCATGGACTAACAAGGTAACAGAGTCTACGACAGAAACGAAATGAACAAAATTGCCACAGAATACTATACAGAACTTGACTCGAAAAAATCAAACCAAGATACAACAACCGAGGACAGCTTCCCCAATGAGGGGATCGAACTGAAGACCGAGCCACAATTTCTATGGGCAGAAGTCAAGCAGGTTGTCAGTAACTTGAAAAAAAAATGAAACCCCAGGAAGCGAGGTATAAAAAACGAACACATAATCTATTGGGGGGGGGGATGACCGAAACACTAACTATACTATTCAATGAGATTTTGGAAACGGGAATAATTCCCAAAGCATGGAAGTTTTCGGATATCATTCTCTGGTTTAAAAAAGGGAACAAACACCACATTGAAAATTACAGGCCAATTAGCCTCTCATCTACAATTTCAAAAATCTTCTCCAAGCTAGTAGAAACAAGAATTAGGAAATTTTTGGAACAGCAGCAACCTCCAGAACAAGCTGGTTTTATGAGAGATTACTTCGCTCTCGATCACCTTCATGCCATCAATCAAATTATAGAAATCACAAGAATATGGAATGGAGTTGAACTTGGCAACTTGGCATTCATTGATTACAACAAAGCCTTCGACTCTCTTGACCATAAATGCATACTAAAGTCACTGCAAAAGTAAGGGGTTCCCACACAACTAACAAATCTAATAAGGAATATGTATGCAAACCCCCAAAGCCGCATTACAACAGACTGAATTGGCTCGTATTTCAAAATAAAGAAATATGTTCGCCAGGGGGATCCATTGTCTCCCATTTTATTTGATACAGCTTTGGAAGAGATCCTAAGAAAGGTAGAATGGAAAGACAAAGGTTTGCAGATAAATTGAACAAAGCTATCCAGCTTGAGATTTGCTGACGATATCGTGCTTATATCGGAATCAATGGAGGAACTGGTAGCAATGATTAAAGAGTTGAACCAGGAAGGGAAAAATGCGGCGGGACTGTCAGTAAACATTGGAAAATCGAAAATTATAACTGCAACCCACCCCCCCCCCCCAAAAAAAAAAAAAGTCGAAAAGAGAGAGCTGGAAATAGTAGTGGAAATAATCTACCTGGGACAAACAATTTCATTAGAAAATAGAACATAGAACATAGAACAGAAGAAGAGATAAATCGTAGGATCATTTTAGCATGGAAAAAATTTTGGGCTCTCGAACATAATATCTTTAAAGGAAACTTCAAAAATGAACAAAAAAGCGAAATCTTAAATATGTGTGTCGCTCCAGTTCTTACGTACGGTTCCCCTACCTGGTCCCTCGAACCTCAAGGCTAATGAAAAGAATACAAACTGCCCAAAATTCAATGATGGGATCAATTCTAGGATGTAAATTAAAAGATCACACCAGCATAACAACCATTAACAACAGACTGCCCAATATAAAAAGCTGGATACAGACCATCCGAAATCTGAAATGGGGGCGGGCGGGACACGTAGCCAGGCTACTTCTCAACCGATGGGCATACCAAACCACGTTCTTGTTTCTAGGACACAAAAAAAGGAAAAGAGGAAAACCCAAAATTAGGTGGAAGGACGAGATCGATCTATTCTTTAAAAAAAAAAAAAAAAAAAATTCAGCAAATAGCACAGGAATGAAAGGAATGGGAAAGGGTGAGATACACCTTTACCCGTTATGGGTGGAGGGGGGTACATTCAGGGTGTAGGCCGCTAGCGAATACAAATAGGAACGAAATGTATGTAGGTAAAAATAGAACATAAAAACACGGCGTGTCGGCAAAACACCCACTAATGTACTTTCAAATAAAGGTTATTATTATTCCTCTCGGCACTGATGCGATGCTCGAAAAGGTAGTTTCCGGTGCTGGGGGTGCGGTGTCTGAGGGGCCACTTTGGCATGAGTGCATCGCCATACGTCCCACCACACCATTATTATTATTATTACATGTCTAGAAGCCAGTACATCGGCTCTGGTAGCAGGGTACTGCAACAGATGTAGGATGGAGGTCCGTTTCCCTTGTGGTCCTCCCTTGCGCATTTAAGGTTATCTGGTATAGACCTACTCGTACACCCCTTGGC
This sequence comes from Acanthococcus lagerstroemiae, assembly GCA_031841125.1. Lineage (NCBI taxonomy): Eukaryota > Metazoa > Arthropoda > Insecta > Hemiptera > Eriococcidae > Acanthococcus > Acanthococcus lagerstroemiae. Next base: position 17,662,929 of record CM063110.1, read on the forward strand.
TATTAAACCCCTCAGTTTCTGGGCCTCTTAGTGGTGCCCTTGAACCCTCTCCGCATACGATCCTATAATGTCTGTTCCCTTGGTCTGTTCCAATGCCAACCTCTCCCCCTCTGTATAGTTTAGTTTTAGTTTTAGTTTTTATTTATTTTTTTACTTTTTATTTTTAATTTTCCATTCTGTACTGTCCCTCACCATTATTTGGACCTTCGGACACCTGTCGGGGGGGGGGGAGCACCCCTAATCTTGTCCAAACTTTGCATTGGAGTCTTGTTACCCTTTTTCCCAGTTTAATTGGGTTTGTAATTGTAGTTTTATTTTGGTTTTCGAGGGCTGTACTAAGCCATGTAGCCTCGTAAATTGCTTCCGAGCATCGGCGGGTTTTCCGGAGGGGCTAGAGGGGCTACGCTCTCCAAAATCGAATGTAGCCACCCCCCCCCTCCCACCGAGCAAAGAATGAAAATTAATATAGGCTTAAACGAACCGACGGCGGTGTACATACATAACCATACGACTTAGAACGAAATAACAAATAAGAAATAAGCAACACATAATATTTAAAAACGACAAATTTTTATACACTTCTGAAAAAGTACATTTCTGATTATTTTTGCGGTTTTCAGAGCACTGTTTGCCATATACTGTAGACATGCCTTTTTAGGGTCGGCGTAGCCGAGCCTTACACAATGGAAAAAATAGTTCTACCGCAACATTGGTGACGTCAGTGGTTTGTGTTCGTCTTCCATTGGCTTTTTTTCTTATCAATCAATGTTCGAGATACACGAGAATGAATCGCGTTTGCTTTCGACCGTGGCGCTTGTGGTTTTAAATGTAAAAGTGAACGTAATTGTGTGTAAAAGAAACAGATAGGATATAGTTTTACATCGTGCTTTCAGTCTCAGCAAAAGTGATTCGAGGTATCAACATGAGGAATCGATGAAAAGAGTTCATTTTGTGAGGTTTGTAATATTGTGTATGATTCTTGCTGGAATTAGAGTCGGCGTGAATCAACTAACATTTTTGTAAACAAAATGTGTTATTAGTATCGTTGGAAGGAGCGTAAAAAGTAGAATTTTTCAAAATTGGGCCCCCGATTCAAAAATGTGTAGGTACTCACGTTGATAAAAGCTTATCAGTAAACGCTATGTCATGTAGTTTCTACCTGGCTCTTGAACTTAGAATCTCATATTCTCAAAAAACAGATTTTGCTGGTTGGTTCCCTTATGCTTAACAGCGTCCAAGTGCGATTGTACTTTTTGTTTGAAGTTGGTTAGTGGAATAGTCGCCCAGACTGGTTGAAAGGCCGACCTGGCTTGTTCACTCTAGTTTAAATGTTTTTCAGTAGGCAAGTGGTGATGTGTAGTTAGCAATATAGTACCCGTCGTTAGGCTTACAAATGTATTGACTCTCATAATAAAAACACGCAGAGCAAAGATTATTATGTTTTACTACCTGAGAATAAGAAATTTATTAGAAACCAAAACTTTATTAGCAAATGCTAAGAACCTTCTGGATTAAAAATAATATATACCTTTAGTTTCTGACAAATATTTTATTCTCAGGTAGCAGCGGCAATTTGTGGCCATTTTTTCCACAGATGCGGCACAATCTGTTTTTTATGGGAACAGTCTTTGCTCCCACAGTAGGTGGCTAGGCAACAGGCACCTGTGTGACTACATGAACCTTTTCTATTTCTGTTGTACAGAGAAGTGTAAGAATCGCAATTTGGTTCATGAAGGTTTGAGGAGATGATTATCGGTTGATTGTAACAACAATTTCAAGCGAGCTACACACCTTTTGATGGGGTGGTAGGTCAAATTTGTCGCTATGTAAGCTGGAAAATACATAGGAAGTATAAAACCAGTGCTGCTTCCAAGAGAAGCCACTCTCAATCAAAGGACCAGGCTCCTTACCAAAAAGAGAAAAATACGTCGAATTGACCTCTTCCTCAGCTCATCGTACGTTTATGGGAACTTTCGTAACAATGTCGGTTCTAAATAATCGTTCCATTTCATTACACGCAGCATGCTGAACAGTAGCAGCCATGCCCCCTATGTCCATACTAGCATCCTGCACAGGCCTAATGTATGCCCCTCTCATAAAGTGGTGCTTGCATCACAGTTTTATGATAATCATGATCAAGCTCATGTTCCCTCTGCTAAGGTAGATGTAACATTCATAGGCCTAAATGGTCTGTTCGAGATTCGTCTCTGTCTTCAAAAGAAGTAGCGTCCATTTCCCCGTGTGGTTACGAATAAATGATGCTAACCCAGACTTTGTCACTCAGGGACAGTAAATGCACTCATTAGAAATTATCTACACAACCTGTTTGTCAGTGTCAGTCGTGACAAAAAACTATAAGATGGTCTACTCAGGTCGACTTTCTTCAGTAGGATACTTTCTGGTAGGGCTGTTACGCGTGGAAAAGTTCAATTTGTGAACACCTTAGCTGTCTCTAGGAATGATTGCACTAATCCTTCATCCTCAAAACGAATTTCTACACTCCCTTGAAATGAACTTTCTATGGGACCTAGAAATATTACAGATTCGATCTTCAGAAATCAGTTGTGCAGAAAGCACTGTGATTGAACAATTCTGAAGAACGACTCCATTTGAGAACAGAAGGTTCCTTTGTTGCCCTCTCAAGCCCGATAAAATGGGTGTAACTCGCTCAAATATTTAAAACGCGAGTTTTTTCTTACTGGTTTAAACACTGTTTAAAACACACAGTGTTTTAAATATACAAACCCTGATCATATAGGAGGCGCAAAGGGTTTCATGTCCTAACTCTCCGCTCTTGATAAAAGTGGCTGGAATAACGAGCATTGGGATGACCTATTTATAGGTCCACGGGCTATCATTTGTTGATGTGCTCCCCGGCCTTTGATAACTAATTGATCTAAGCTTTCTGTCTTCCTTAGCACTTTTTGACAACTGATTTGGGTTCAAAAAAATAAAATAAAAGAGAAAGTGAAGTAAACATTTTCCAACGAAATTCCTAAATTCTCAACCTCAGTTTGAAGAAGTTCACATGCACAACTGCACCATAGAAGTCGGAATAGCAGACACATGTATAGTGAACAAACAATTAACTGGTAAAAACCTGAAACTGCTACAGTAACCACTAACCACTAACCACTAACCACGCGGTTCCTTGAGAAGGCAAAAACTGAAACAGATATAAGCGAACATAATTTGTATGAACCTCACAAACACAGCTCATGAGCTCACAAACAGAAGGCGCAGATGAAATTATGGGGGGAAAATAACAGTAAAAACGAGATGAACGACTCGTCCAGTCGTTCAGTTCACAAGAAAATTACGTTCCATTCACGTTCCGTTCATTTCAGATTTCATACATAAAGTCGTTCCCGTTCCGTTCCTTGTTCACAAAAAAACCTGTGAACGACCTGGAACTAGGGCTCTATAGTTTCACCTGGGTATACTAAGCCACCATTTTGGTTCATACTGCGCCCGGCGATGCCGAATTGACTACGCGGTAGTCGCATATCGATTGCATCCAGCCATATACCAAAATGGTGTATACCCGTGAAACTTAGAGTATGAACATGTCGTTTTAAAAAGACGCTAGCATGGAGTAATTCGTGAGCTACGATGGTATTTTGCAAATAACATTGTGTTGCGTCACACGAAATCGTCTATGCTGAAATGTGATGACTGCGTATAAATTCAGCTATTTTAGAGAAGTGTTGGAATCATTCTGGCGTGATTATTTGTGTTCAGGCTGCTGCGTATTGATCAATATTCTTCGTGTCATTATTCTATTATGGATATGGACATACGAAAGTATTTCAAAAAACCGTCTAGTTTGGGTGAGAAAAACCCTTCCAGTTCTACGTTTCCAGACTGTAGTAGTGATACAAATGTTAAAGCAAGTACTTCTCATTCGGAGATCGAAATTAGTTCAAAACAAGATGGTTAATCAACTACAATGAAAGCCACTAGTATGATTTTTGATTTGGGTTCTCTGGAGAGTGGACCAATGCAGCCTCTCTTGCAGCAATTTCGACGTACACTTCCTGGAAAATATAGTTGCGTTCATTGAGTGGAAGTTACCAAAAAATGTCATCGTTTATTGGGTGTGGGGTGAAGGTCGAGAACATGGTAACAAAATTCGAAGATATTTGGGGCACAGTCCCCCCCCCCCCAACTGCCATGAGCAAAGTCCGCCTAGGCTTCCGAGATAGCCTTGTCAAGACAATCCATATTTTCCGTAGCTGAATTTTTCATCGATTCGGCTAAGCAAATTTCTTCAAGCAATCTACTGATTTCGACATGGTAATCTCCGGAATTTTCAACCTTAAATACTTCTACCGGCATCATAGATTTGCAACGGTTACCTCCTTTTCTTATCTCTAATTCGCATTTTACTAGCCTATGATCCGAATGGAATTCAAATTTAGGGTCAACCGAAACTTTTTTTTTCTAGTGGCCTTCTACCATCATAAAGGTTATCTATCTATGTATCTATGTACTTGTAGTAGGGGGCTGAAATTCGGCGGTTGGGATAAGTGACCACCTCAGTATTTCATTTCTGTCAACTGGGAGGATTCCTCGAAGCTGCTGATTTCCAACACCACATGCCTTTCTAAGCATCAAGGAGAGGGGAACCGTAGCAGGGGGGGGGTAATTTGACCCGAGGTTATAAATCCGTCGAATGCGGCCATTCCCCGAGATCAACGGTTCTGATTATCTTTTCGTATTTGTTATTTGTTGAAATCGAGATTGGACTTTTATCAGTTTGGGAACAGCGAATGCCGGCGCGAAACGCGGCGGTGGTCGGCGGTAGCGTTGCGGAGCGCAGCGACGCTCACGTCGTCGGTCGGGCCGCGCAGCGCAGCGCAGGTTAGTGCACGTCGACGAACGACGGGAACCGGTTCGTCGATTAGGAATAGAAATTCTCGGCGGTTCAAATTCGTGTGTGTGTTCGTGCGCGTACGCACACTGGCACAGAAGCCGTATGTGCCGGCATTAACGTGTGGCGTAAATACATACACACATATGTATAGTGTGTGTGTATGTATATATGTATATATAGCGGTTAAACCAGTAAAAATGGAAACGAAACCGACGGGCTAAATAAAGGTGCGCGGCCGCGGGGACCCGGCGACTAGTACGTGTGTTAAGCGGTACCAGGTACGGCGGCTTCATCCAGCAACCATTGAGGTCGATTCCTCTTGCCTCTCCACGAGCTATTTCCTCACTATTCCGCTTTGACGGCGTCGACGCTCGCTCGCAATCGTGTCCATTCTCTCCAGGTCCATCCTGCGCCCGTCGGCCGTCTCCGTTTTTCTCCCATTTTAACGTATAAAGCGTTATAATCGTCATCTGTATATGCGGTTTTTTTCGTTTTTTTTTGTTTTTTTTTTTTCCCTCTCCTATGTATCTCCATTTCTGTCGTCATCGTCGGCGCAGAGCGTAATGTGGAAACGAAACCCAGCCTAGGTTTTCTCATTCGAAGCCTATTGTCGGGAAAAAAATTTTAACAATGCAAATGCAAGGCGAGGAAAAAAATCGGAATTGTGTAACGAGACGAGATTTCGTTTCAATTTCTGGCAAGCGCTTTCACGTTTTCCGCAGTACGATTAGAGTTTTTTTCGTGTTTTTTTTTGGGGGGGGGGGCGACGTAAATGAGTCTCCGGGAAATTGAACATAAAGTCGGTTTCGCATTCTTCGATCAACTTGATCGAAGTGAGCGCTGATCAGGTCCAAAGAAATGGGCATTTCTGCCCCGGACCCGGCCTCCGTGAAGGGGCCCGAGCAGGGCTGCTAACCGTAATGAATACCGTAACGTTATGTAATGTTACGGAACAAAAAATAACGGAATGAATTCACCCGGTGAGGCCGGCAGTGGAATGAAAATTTGAACGTGGAAAGCGCAAGACTGCGATTCTGCGCTGCAGTTCGGCATTAGTCGCCTATCATCTACAGGGTGTCCAATCTCTGGAAAACCTGGGGAATTTTGGAATTTTCAGCATTTTTCACCTAAAAGTCCGGGAATTTCGTTTAAAAAATCGTCTGCCAAATACTGTAGTATTTCAAACAGATTTTACCCTTTTTCTTATCATTTTTCTTTCACAGGAGAAGGGTGTGGGTAATACAACCCCCTCTCTATCGCAGTAGTAGATACAGAGTGTGTTGGTGTGATGAAATCGTTTTCATGGTATTCGTTACCGCGTACACATGTTACGCTCAATTCACGCAATCGACGAATGCGCGCAGTAAGCAAACATTTTGCCGGAAGCGCGCACTCTGCATCCACTCTGCCGGCTGCGTGCAATCTGCACCAAGATTGCTGAATTTGTGCAAAAAATTGCCGAATGCGAGGAATAGGCAACACATCTTAATACATTGCGCGCATTCAGCAACTGAACATAAACACTGTTACACTCAATTTGTGCAGTCGTCAAGTGCGTGCAGTAAGCAGAAATTTTGCCAAATTCATGCCCTATATTTTGTCTAATTATAAAACTTGAGTGTGTACAGCTAAAAGTTCAGAAATATAACTCCACAATTAAATTATGAACACAATAATTCTCTCATCTATGTAACAAGAGAATCTTTGACCACAGTATTCGCTCTTTCTACTGAACCTTGGCTTTGAGGGTAACGGGGTCTGCCATTTACCAAAACCAATCCTGGCCATAGTGTGGCTAACTCTGATATAATTTCGACGCAAAATTCACGTCCGTTGTCCGATTGGAGCACTCTTGGTGCACCACACGTATGAAAATTAGGAGGAAGTTGTTGCGCAACTAGTGTGGCTCTTTTGAAAGTCAGGGGTCGGAGAAAGGAATATTTGGTCAGGTATGCTCCTTGTAGTGCAGGATCCACTTGTATTCTCCATCTGCTTCAGTACAGTAATCCATTAAATCGACCTTCTCACGATTATTCCTTTGGGTCAGCTGTTTAAAAGGCCTTTTTTTTTGGGTTTTACAATAATTTTTTCCAACCATTTTTTTTTTTTGCCTTTACAGCGGGAAAACAGAAAAGGAAAATTTTTTTTTAGTTCTGTAAAAGTTTTTGGAAATTTTGGAAAATTAAAAGGGTAAAAAATTTTTAAAAAACCCAAAGCCCTTGGCCCCCCAAAACAAATTAAATTCCCAACGGAAATGGGGTTTTAATTTTTTGGGGAAATTTTTTTTTCTTTTTTGGGAAAAAAATTTTTTTCCCAATAAAAAAAAAGGGCCCTTTTTTTTACCTTTTTTTGTCCCCAAATTTGAAAAAATTTTAAAAAATTTTTTTTGTTTTAAAAATTTTTCATTTTTTGAAAAAACCCTTATTTTTTTTTTATGAAAAAAAAAGGGAAAAAATTGGGAAAAATTAAAAAAAAAAAAAATTTTAAAAAAAGGGGCAAAGGGGAAATTAAAGAAAAATTTCCCTTTTTTTTTTAATTTTTAAAATTTTGCCAAATTTTTAATTTTTTTGGGTTTTTTAAAATTTTCCTTAAAAAATAAAAAATTTAAAAAATTTTTTTTCTGTTTTTTCCCTTTTAAAAGGTTTAGTTTTAAAAAAAGGGGGGGGTTAAAAGGGTTTTTTTAAAAATTTTTTTATGGGTTTAAAAATTTAAAAAAAATTTTTTATTTGGGGGGGGCAAAAAAATTTTTTTTTGTTTTTTTAAACCCCAAAAAAGGGGGGAAAATTAAAAAGCTTTTCCCTTTTTTAAAAAAAAATTTTTTGGAAGAATTAACTAGGGAAATTGATTTTTGGTTGTTGGGGAATAAAAAAGGATTTCTTTGTTTTCCCGTTTTAAAAATTTTTTAAAAAATTTTCCCAAAAAAAACTTTTGGAAATACCCCCCAAAAAAAAAAATTTTTTTAAATTTTTTAAAAAAAATTTTTAAAAATTTTTAAATTACTTTGTTGGGTTTTTTTTTTTAAATGGGTTGGGGGGGTTTTTTAAAAATTTTTTGGGGAAAAAGGGGATTTTCGGGTAAATTTTTTTTTTTTTTAAGATTTTTTAAAATTTTAAAAAAAATTTTTTAAAAAAACCCCGGGGTTTTTCCCAATTTAAAAGGGGTTTTTTTTTTTTTTTTTTTTTTTTTTTGGTTTTTTTTTTTTTCCCCCTTTTTTCCCCAAAATTGGTTTTTTTTTTTTTCTTAAAATTTTAAAAATTTTTTAAAAGGGGTTTTGGGGAAAAAAAAATTTTTTCCTGTTTTGGGGAAAATTTTTTTTGGAAAAAAAGGGAATGCCCAAAATTGGGCCCAAAAAGGGGGAAAACCCGAAATGGGGGTTTTTGGGGGGGGGCCCCCCCAAAAAAAAGGGGGGGGGGGGGGGGAAGGGGGGGGAGGGGGGGGGGGGGGGGGGGGGAAAAAAGGTTTTAATGAAAAAAAAAAAAAATTATTTTTTTTAAAATAAAATTAAAACTTTGAAACATTTGAAGCAGTCCCCCCTGGTATCCGGGAAAAAAAACCCCAAAAAAAAAATTTAAGTTAAAAAATAAAATTTATTAGGGGTTAAAAAGACCTTTGTTTTAATTTCTTTTATTTTCTGTGATTTAAAAGGGTTCCCCCCCCCTTCCAAACCGGGCTAAATTTTTATTTTTGCACAAACGGGTTTTTCCCCTGATTTCCAAAAATTTTACAAATTATTTCCCCTCCCCTAAACCTTTGGGGGAAAAAAAAGGGGGGAATGGTTATTTTTTTTTTTTCAACCAATTTTTGGTTTTAAAAGTCATTTTTTGGACAGGTCCCAAAAATTTTATCGCTGATTAAATTTTTTGATTAGAAAATTTTTTTTTCCCCCGTTTGGAAAAAAGTAAAAAAATTTTCCCATTTTTTTGGAAAAACCCCCCTTTGACCATAAAAAAAAACCTTATTTTGGGGGAAATCACATTAATATCAAAAATTTGGTCCCCGGGAATTTAAATTTTAAAATTTTAAAGAAAAAATTTTTTTTCCCCATTTTGATTCCCCCAAAGTTTTTAAATTTTTTAAAAAAATTATTTTGGGGGGGGTTTTAGCTTTTTTGGAGGCTAAACTTTTTTAAGGTTTCGGGTTTTACCCCGAAGTTCAAAACCAAAGGGACCCGGGGTTTTTTTAAAAAACCCGCCGGCAGAAGGGGAGCCGGGCGAGATTACTTTTATTTAAAAAATTGACAAAAGGGGGGGGGGGGGGGAAAATTCAAAAATAATTTTATTTTTTTTTTCAAATTTTTTGGGGTTTCCCCCTTTTAAATTTTTGGGTTTGGGGGGAAAAGTTTCCCGGAAATTTGGGGGGTTTTTTCCCCCCCCTTGAAAAGGGGATATTGAAATCCCCCCTAATAAAAAAAAAATTTAAAACGGGGAAAAAAAATTTGAAGCCAAAAAGAAAAGGATTTAATCACAAAAATTTAAAAAAAATTTGAAAGAATGTGGTTACATGAAAAGTTATCATTGGGAAAAGTCAGTAATAAGGGGTTTTTACAAAAAGGGGAAAATTAACCCAAACCGGGGGGAAAAAACCAAAAAATTCCCCTGCCCGGGGGAAGTGCGGTAAAATATCCCAAAATTTCCAAGAAATGTTTTAAATTTTTAAGTTTTCCCCCAAAAATTCCGGGGACCTTTTTCCCGGGGGGTTTAAAATGGAATTAAAAGCCCAATAGGCCACTTTTAAGAAAACCAAATTTTAAACATTAAAAAATTTATATATAAGATCTAATTACTTCGAAAAAAAAATTTTTTGGGGGGCCCCTTTTTTGGAATATTTTCCCCAAAGGGGTTAAAATTAAATTAACCGAGTTCAGAAAAAAATTTTTTCCCTCAAAAAAATTCTTTTTATTAAAAAAATTTTAAAACAAAACCCTTTCCCCAAAATTAAGCAAATTTAAAATTTTTTTTTATTTGAAACAATTTTGGGACAACAAAGGATGTTTTTTGGGGTTTTTTTTCAAAATTTTCAAAAAAAAATTTTAATAAAATTTTATTTAAATGGTGAAGAATTTAAAAAAATTTTAATAAATTTCAAAAAATTAGAGAATTAGATTTTTTTCGGGGGGGGGTTTGAAAGGGGGGGTAAAAAAATTTTGGGTCCAATTCCCTTTGCGTTAAAGCAAAAAATTTTCGTCAGATTGCAAATCAAAAAGGTTTTAAATTTTGAAAAATTGGGGGGATAAAAACAGTGTGGTTTGGGGTTTTTAAAATTTTACCCCTTAAAAATTTTCCGCTGGGTTTAGTTTTATTGCAATATAAATCACAAAATTATTTTTTGTAATAAAAAAATTTATTTTTTTTAATTAATAAAAATTTGAGGGGGGGGGGGGGGGATTGGATTAACTAAAAAATTAATTGGGTTTAATTGAAAAAAAAAACATTTTAAAAAAAAGAAAAAAAAAAGCAAAATTTAATTTACAGAAAAAAAAAATTTGGGAAAAAAAAGGGAAAAAATTTTTTTTTAGGGGAAAACAAAATTTTTTTATTTTATTTTCCCAAACAAAAAATTAAATTAAAAAAAGGGGGGGGCCCATTAAAATACTAAATATCTCACATAAAAATTACAAATTAATTTTAAAAATTTTTAAAAACTTTTTATTTTCATTTTTAACCAATAAACATCCCCGGGACCCCCTTTTTTTTAAGGGACAGTTTTAAGGGGAATCAAAAAAAAAATTTAGGACGTAAAAAAACAAATTTTTTTTTAAGGTGGATTTTAAATTTTTTTTTTGGGGAACTCCATGAAAGCCCTAATTTTCGGGGGCGGGGGGATAAAAAAAAAAAAAACCCGGTGGAAAAATTTTTTTTTTTCAACAAAGGAATTTAATTAAAAATGGGGGTGAAAGAAAGAAAACCAAAAAGGAAAGGGGGGGCCGGGTAGTTTGACAAATCCACAAATCCACCCATTTAAAAAAGTTTAAAAAATTAAAAATAAATTTTTAAAAATCATTTAAAAAAAAAAAATTTTTGGGGATTCAATTTTTAATTTATGGATTTTTAAAGGTTTTAAAAATATTTGGGTAAAAAAAGGGGAAAAAAGAAAAAAAAAAAAAAAAAGGGGAAAACATTTTTTTTTTCCAGTTTAAACAAAATTAGAAAACAAAAAAAATTTTAAATAACAAAATAAAAAAAAGGGGGGGGGGGAAAAAAAAAATCCTTTTTCAAAAATTTTGGACACAAAATTCAAAATTTTTTGTAATTAAAAAATTGGGGGTTTTTGGGAAAAAACCGAACCTGAAAATGGTTCATTTGGGTTTTGGGGGTTTTTGGATATTCCACCAGAAGGGGGGTTTGGGCGTAAAAAACTTTTTTTAGCCAAAAATTTTTAACAGGGCCCCCCTTCCTTATTTTTTTTTTTATTATTTTTAAATTTCTTTGTCAATTAGTAATTTTTTTTTTTAAAAAAAAATTTTAAATGGGAAAAGGGCCCCCCCCCCCCAAAAAAAAAATTTTTTTATTTTAAAAACCCAAAAATTTTTCAAAAAACCCTTTTTAAAAATTTTTTTATAAAAAGATTCCAATTTTAAGACAAAACCAATAATTTCCTTTTTTATAACTAAAAAAGTAAAATCCCCGCCCCCGGGCCCCCGCCCGGCCCCTCCGCAAAAAAAAAGGGGGTTTGTTCAAAAATCCAAAAAATTGGGGGGAAATAGCTCTTTAAAAATAATTTTTTAAATAAAAAATTTCCCCAAAGTTTTAAGAAAAACCGAAAATAAAATTTTCCAAAAAAGCAAAAAAATAATTTTAAGAAAAAAAACCGGATTTGGGGCCCCCCTTAAATTAAAATTTTTTCCCTACTTTTCGGATTTTTTTTTAAAAGGAACCCCTAAGGGGGGGGGAGAGGGAAAAAGCGGGGTATAACTATTTTCAAGGAATATTTTTTAAATAAACTTATTTTAATACAAAAAAATAAAAAAAAAAAAAACAAAAAATAATAAATTTTACCAAAGTTTTAATTGGGTTTCCACTCCCCCTTTATTATTAATAAGGTGTATATAAAAATTCTTTTTGGGGGGGGGTCAAAAAGGGGGGTGGGGGCCCCTGGGGGGCGTGGGCGTGGGGAAAGGGGGTGCCCCCCCCCCCCCCCCTTAAAAAAAAGGGGTTTTCCCAAAAAAAAAAAAAATTTTTTTTTTTTAAAAAAAAAAATTTAAAATTTTTTAGCAGGTTACTTTTTGATTTTCGTCCTTCCTTCCCCTCAAAAAACTTTACTTTACTTTTTTTTTTCCGCATCCATTTTTATGTAATGGGGGTCCATAGTAAAAAAAAAAAAATCAAAGTAAAAACTGGTTTAAAATTAATGACAACAACTAAATCACTTACCAGCACACTTCACTACCTCTTTGTAACTGACGAGAAGCGAAAGAAGATACCAGATGAACAGAATTCTCATGATAATTTTTTTACCATATTCTACAGTTTCAACAAAACCATTAGTTCATTTTTTTGTTTATTGTTGCTTTCTAAATTCTGCATTCAGCAGAAAATTATTGCCGAATCCATGTCAAAAATACAATTACTATCAGTCGATTGCGCGCATTCAGCAATCGTGATGCAATTGCGCGCAGCCAGCAGAGTGGGTGTTAGAATGCGCGCTTTCGGCAAAATGTTTGCTTACTGCGCGCATTCGTCAATTGCGCGAATTAAGCGTAACATACATCTTTCTATTAAGGCTGCTATACCACCCTTAATGTATTTTGTGACTTTTCACGAACCATTTCACGAAAAATGTGACCAGGGAAAATTATTTTATGTTTTGACATATTTTTCCTATTGATTCATATAGGGAATATCCATCATATCTTTATGATTCGTGTAATATGCAGTCAATTGGACGCAACTTGATTGGACATAATTTGCTATTAAAGGCATACAGCTGCATATTTGTATTACTTTCCTCGGTTTTTTGGCATATTTTGGGAATATTTGGCCATTTTGGAGAACTTTTCGGGAATATTTCTACTTTTCTGCTGGAAAACAATAAAAACATCTGAAACTTCGATAGGAAATGAAATGACAAAAACTGGTTGGTTGTACATTAGCATTAGCGCTCCTGCATTTTTTCATGGTTCAAATCCGAATGCGGATGTGAAGTTGTACTTCTGAATTATGTTATCTGTGTCATGTGTTGATTTCTCTATCTGTGATGGACTAAGTTTTTGTTTTTGTAATTTTTGACCGTAGATATGGTGTCACAATTATTCAGCTTGAAAAGTCCTGCATTTTGATACCCATATTGTGTTACTGAATATTTTGAGCATATTTTACACGGTGAGGGAATATTTTGAATATTTTGGCCTTTTTGGGGGAATATTATATGCGCATATTTCACTGTTTTTAGGACATAAAATAATTTTCGCTAAATATTACGAAACGCGAACCGATCCCTATACACTTCTCCCAATATCAGCTGTTTCGTTTTTTGTGTTTTCATCTCATCCTGTTCGCGAGAATTTGAAAATCGGCGCGCGAAAATGAAAAAATATTCGGGCTAGCTTCTTTCCCCGGTGTAAAGATTTTTTTGAGAAAGTCGTAATGAAACGAAAATTTGAAAACCAATGAATTCACCTTCTGGGACATCCTCTGCCATCGGGTTTTGCTTCGGTTCCCCTCTCCTTCGCAAATATACATAAGTATTGAATGAAAGGGACTTCCGAGATTTTGGGGGAAGTACAGTGGCCAGCTGGGATTTTCCCGAAGGGGGGGGGGGAGATACGGTTTTCAAGGGAGAAAAAGTCGAAAACTTAGGTATTTTTTTAAGAATCGCCAACATTAGAGAACTATGTAAACATATTGAGGAGCACGTGCCCCCCCTGACGATACGTCACTGGGAAAGAGTAATTAATCCACAAGACTAAAAAAATTCTCAAGACCGCATAATAATAATTATTATTATTGCGTTACAAAAGAGTCCATTGTTTTCAAGTATATGACCTTTTATTGTATCTGTCGATACTCTTAAATTGAAGCCTCTTCCGCCTCCCCTGGTGCCATAATCTTCCAGATCCTAACCACCTTTTTACTTTCATAGCATTTGTCGTTAGATATGCTGCAGCTTTTTCACCTGAGTTCCAGAATTTATTCTAATAGTTATGTTCCCTCCCCCTAAACCATTCAGTCTCCACGAAGGAGGGGCTAATTCCGGTTACTCTAGTTTTCTTCAAGTTCCAAATTCTTTACGAGATTCTAAAGTCAATTTTTTGGACAGGATAGCCAACCAAGCTCTGAGTCGCTGATTTCGAATATTCCCTTTTGATTAGAAATCCTACTCCCTTTTGACCTCTTGTTTCGCCGAAAAAGTAAAAAGAAGTTTACCGATTTTCTTTGGAATAAACCCTCCCCCTATGTCGTATCTCGGATAAACCCACTATATCCCACTTCACTTTGGTGAGGGTGGCCTCAAACTCGACGAGTCTACATATCTTCAGTTTCCGGTCCCCTGCAATATAATTAAAAATTTTCAAGTCCAAAAATCTCATTTTGCCCATTTTGTTATTTCCCGCCAGAATTTTTAAATTTTGGTTAAGCAAAGAACTTATCCTTGGGGAGTTCTTAGCCTTACTTCGCCGCGATGGCTAACTTCGTCTTGGGGAAGGAGTTCCGGAGCTCGGTATGCCCGGCTGTTAAGTCTGCAACTAACCCGAGGGCACCCAGGTTGCACATCACTAGGCAGTATCCGTCCGGACATCCGAATGGGAGACTTTCTGGTCCGGGATTACTATTTACTTTACAAAAGTTGCCATCATAACTGTGGCGGTGGTGACGCATCTCCAGGGAAGAATACTGATGTATGTAGTTCCCCTTGCTTTCATCAAGGTCCATCTGTCGGAGTTTCCCTTTCTCCTATATGCTTTTAGTCGCTGTGTGGCCGAGTGGTAAACGTGTCCGCTTCGCAATCCTTGCGTCTCGGGTTCGAGTCCCACCCACGCTGGAAAGCTAGCGATATTCGAATATCCCCCGCTATCATCCCAGCGAACACAGCGACTACAGTATCAATCGAGGTGGAAAGATAACACATCTTGTAACCCCGCCAGTTCGAACGAACAAGGCATTTCAATCACAGAACGTGTTACCACCAGATCTGAAAGATTGAGACTGTCGTGTACACGTCGTCAACAGCTTACTCAGTGTCGTGCAAACACGTGGCTAGTAAGTGAACTGTGGCTGCACACTCTCCGGCACAGAGAAGGGAAACTCTAACGCAACAAACCGTGGGGAAAGCAACGGCAAACTACCTGGGCTGACCCTGTCCAGGGAAGTCGCGCGTCAGAAATCGCGACTGCCAACATTCGGCAACGAAAGTGCTTTTACTTTTTCAAGCTTCCTCGCCGCGCCAAGGTAGCATTCACAGGGGAGGCCATATCGCGTTCTTGTGTGGATTTTAAAATGGTCACATGTCGAATACAGTCCAGAATCGAGCCATCGAGTTCACCAGTCATAATTTATCCAAATTTTGCAGGCATAATAATATTATATTGTAGTCAGACGAGACTCGTAATTAGCCTTCGTCCGAGCAAATGCGATCGAGGTGTTCCAATTCATCTTTTCGTAGACCATCATCGGTTCGCTCGCGATACACTGCCGCGATTACAACTTAATTAACACTCGAGTCTCGAGAAAACGTGTCAATGCGAATTTATTATTATTATTTGAATAAATCAAACAAAAAACAAGGTTACCGTTCAACTAGCTTAAATTCGCTGAGTAATTGTGTTTCTTTTATATTTGCCACAAAGTCAATATTGCGATTCACGTACTAGGTACTGTTTGTTGTGTTGTTACATTTCGTAAATAGAAGTTTCACAAAAAAATTAATAACAACCTTCCCAATTATCACACTCGGTGAATGAAATTTAAATGTAAAATTTTAATAACCAGTTTCGATATTAGAGACAGTGTACGTATTTTATTCGTGGCCTGGCGGTCTGGCGATTGTAACGTGGGCGGGTGAAGAAATTCGGTGCCGAACTTGCAGGCTGTGCAGTTGAATTAGCTGAAATAATTTCGTCGCAGATTGCAATCAGTCTGATTAACAGGTTTTCGAACTTTGCAAACTCAGATTCGAGGTGATAGGAAGAGCACAGTGCTGGATTTGGGATTTCATCACAGGTTTTATTCCTCTAATCCAAATCTTCCGCTAAAGAAGTTACGTTAATATGTGACAGACTAACTCCACAAGTACACATACATTCTGATTGGTTTCTGTATATCATTAAAATTATGTCTATGCTTGATCGGTCAGATTGAGATAGAAACATTGAGCCGGGGGGGGGGGGCAGTTGGGTAGTAATTCTAAAAAAATTAATTGCCCCGAGTTTCATGAGTTGAAAAAAATACATTACTACTATTTAAAAACGCAACGATGAAGAAAAATGCATTCAACGTTCAATTTACTAGAAAATAATGATAAAACTATTAGGAATAAAAGGAGATTAATGTTTTTTACGGGAAATTGCATGCAGAATTCCGTTTTATTTTCAGTTTTACCAAACAAAAAATTAAATTAACAGAGAAAGGAGATGCCCTATTGAAAATCACTCAAATATCTCACATAACAAATTACTATAGATCAAATTGAATCCCTACATTTGGGAAACTGAAAATTCTTTTACTATTTTATTTTCATTTTGGAACCATGCATAAATCGATGGCCCAGGAGCATTTTCCTCCATTATATTGGATTTGAATGGGAGCTGAGAAATTAGGAGTGGATTCGTATCAATAATTTGATCTAATAAATGTTATGGATTCGTGAAATTTATTCGAATCTTTTTAGTAGCTTCGTCGGATTTGTAGTATTTTTTGTCTCTTTGTGAATCTCACACTGAAAGCCCATAATTTTCGGGGGGCGGGGGGATGAATAAGAGAACAACCAAAAACGCGCTGGAAAAATATGATTATTTTCAACTTTTAATTGGAATTTGAATTAATTACAATGGCGGATCCGAAAGAAATGGAAGATGGCCTAGAAAAGTTGATTGGGATGCCAGAACAGGTCAGTTCGTGTATTCGAATCCACAAATCCACTCCATTTATTTGAATCCGATTGGAATCATAGCAAACGTGAATCATTCTCGAATCATATTCGAATAAAAAAAAAAGTTATTTGGGGATTCTGGTTCGAATTTTAATTTTAGTGGATTCGTTTTTAACCTTGGTTTCTGAAAAATGATGCTTTGGGTGAAAGGAAAACTGAGTAATTATTGAGGTAAAAAAAAAAACAACGAGAAAACATTTTTTCTTGTCCAGTTTAGTGCAATCAAAATGTAGTCAGACACAGAAAGATATTTCAAACTAATCAGAAGTTGAATAAACCCATAAAACGGGGGGGGGGAACACGAAAATCCGGATTTTTCCCAAAATTTTCGGACATCATTCAGTAATTCGAACATTTTTGCCTAAGGTTGAAAAATTCGGAGATTTACGGGAAAATCCGGACACCTGACAGCACTGATACGAGTTCGTTGATGTGCGGGTAGAAGAGTATGTGCGCATTCACAGTACACAGGCGCGCGTGCGCGTAGGAACTTCTTTCTATGGCCAATAATTCCTTCAACGTGGGCTGCCATTCCTTCAGCGTGGTCCTAATCATTTTGAGCCCCCTGTATCTCCTCCGTTAGGAAGTATGCTGTTGGTTCAATCTCAGAAATATGTTATATGCATTATAAATGATTTCTATGAAAAAAAAGTAATGTTTAAAAAAAAAACACCATTAATTATTTTGGTAGAATGACTCTTATATTCAATTTCTGATGCCTTGTGAAGCATTCCCCCTTGGCCCCGCCTCCCAGTGCCGTTTTTACCATATGTGCGGACTGTGCGGACTCACAGAGCGGCAAGTTTTTAGGGGCGGCAAATTTTGAGGGGAAAAAAACAGAGAAAAACAGAGAAAAAAAATTGGAAAAAAAAATCGGGGAAAAAAGTAAAATCGTCGAATTATGAAAAATGTAGTTGTTTTTTGTCTGGGGCGTGAGGCCTTGATTTTTTTGGATGGGTGGGGGGGATGGGGCGGCAAAAAATTTTTCGCACAGGGCGGCGGCGAACCTAAAACCGGCACTGCCGCCTCCTCCCTTGGCTACGCTACTGCCTCGTCTGTTTTCACATTATATACGATGTGTATCCTCAAGCCTCCCCCCCTCTGATAGACAGTCAGCACCCCCTACCACAAATGGCTGGTTACGGGCCTGCTATGACATCATACTAGTGAGTATACTTGAGCGAAAATTGTATTTATACATTCCCATAGAAATTTATTTCTTCCAGCCAGGGGTATACTTGATCGAAAATTGTAACGCCCCCCTCGACACACTCCCTGAAACACGAAGCCAGTGCCCTTTCGAGCATTACCTCAGCAACGTCGGGGTTCTCTTCTCATTTCCAGCTTAGTTCAACTCACAGTTCTTTTTAACTCTTCATTGTGACAATTCAGTTCAGTGGTTGACATTTCCGTTTTCTTCCAGCCATGGGTATACTTGAGCGGAAACCATAACGCTCCCTCCGACACGAATTCAGTGGTTGACACTTGCTGTGCGCCATGCGTGACTACAGTCTACAGCCGTGTTGTTAATAGAAATTTCCATGGAAATTTTTTAAATATTTTCATGTCTTTACTATGGCACACAAACCGGAAAACATTATTTTTACGCGTTACATTTAAGCAGAAAAGAAATGATCATTTCCATGGAAATTTATTTTGACATTTTCTTGTCTTTACTTTGGCACATTCCAGCCATGGGTATAGCATATACGGGAAAAACGTTACATTTGAGGAGGCTGAAAAGGAGTAACAAAAAGGAATTATCATTTCCATGGGAATCATTTCGGCTTTTCTATGTCTTGATTTTGGCACACAACGGACAAAAGCGTTACTTTGGAGCATGACGAAAAGAGCGTAATGAAAAATAATAATAATAATACTGACTGACTGACTGACTGACTCAACACTTCATTCGCCTGCGAATGCCGCACTCCTTGTTGATCAGCCTGTTTTCCCTTGCGAGCATCACATTCCTTGTACCAGCCTGCAAGCACTATGCTCTGCTAGTGCATCATCTCGCAGACGAGTCTGCAACCACGGGAGAGCATTTTAATGTCTGCTTCGCGAACTGCGCTGTCATGAGAATGTCATCATCCAGCGAATGTAGCGTCCAAAAAATAAGCGCGCCAAATAATATGGAGCGCAACGTGCTCTGCGAAACGTAGCGGACGACGACATTCTCACGTCGGCGCAGTTCGCGAAGCAGACATGAAAATGCTCTCCCAAGGTTGCAGATTTGTCTGCAAGATGATGCACTAGCAGAGCGTAGTGCTCGCAGGCTGGTACAAGGAACGTGATGCTCGCAATTTATTAGGGTACGAAAGCATATAAAATGTTCTACGTGTCTCTGTAGGAGGCACCGTTTTTAAGTTCCCTTCTCCCCTTCCCTCCCCCATCAGACCTCTCAGGTTGTCAAAATATACGTCTTAATGAGGCTTCACTGGGTTTTGATAGCCAGAGTTTCTGTTTGGATTCTGCTGTCTCCCTCAACTCCTGGTTCGAGCAGTGGAACCATTAGTGCAAGTTAACCTGCCAAGACTTCTCTCTTCTCCCTAGTCCCCGACCCTCCTTGATCTCGCCCACGAGAACCAGTTGATATGAGTAAAAATTTAATACTCTGAAGGAGCACCATTAGATTGGTCATGTTTGGGTTCATGCGATTTTTATTATTTTTGACATGACTTGATCGTTTTGTTGTTTTTATTATTGGGTCCAATTTCGTTGTTTGGTCGTTTTGTGTTGTTGTGTGTGTGGTTTTTTTTTTTTTTTTTTTTTTTTTGGTAATACAAACAAACTTTAATGCTTGGGAATTTTGACTTGAGTCAGTTGGGAATTTAACAATTTTTGCCTCTCCAGAAAAAACTCTTCGCTACATCACTGAATGTTACTTATCCTCATCTCTACTTGAATTTTTGAATGTCCTGAATAAGTGTAGCCGTTATGTCATTTAGAGCAAACCTTCGGATAAAATGATCCATCATATTTCCAGTATGAATCCGTAAGCAATGGGATTGGAAGTTTGGAAAAACTTCCAAGTCATTCTTTCAGGGACGTACCGATAGGGGGAAAGTTCTCCTCCACGTAGGAATTTTTGACTCAGCAGTTGGGAATATTTACCATTTCAGTCAGGCGGAGTTGGGAAAATGCAACAAGTCAAAAGGTTCTTTTTTTTTTGTTTTGATAATTGGAAATTTTGAATTGAATCAGTTGGGACTTTCACCCAGGAACGTACCAATAGCGGGGGGGGGGCAACGTACCCTCCCCTCTGTCAGAATTTTTCACTTAGCAGTTGGAAAAATTTACCATTTCAGTCAGGCGAGTTTAAAAAATACAACAAGTTAAAAAGTTTTAAGATTTTTATTTTTTTTTTTTCGCTTTGATACCTGGGAATTGAGTTGAGAAGTTGGGAAAACCCAACAAGTCAAAAGGCATTTCTTTTTTTGCTTTGATACTTGGGAATTTTGAGTTGCATCAGTTAGGACTTTCACCCAGGGACGTACCGATGGGGGAAGGTAGAGGGGTGTAGGAATTTTTCACTTAGCAGTTGGAAAAATTTACCATTTCAGTCAGGCGAGTTGGAAAAATCCAACAAGTTAAAAGGTTTTAAGATTTTTTATTTATATTTTGCTTTGATACTTGGGAATTTAGTTGAGAAGTTGGGAAAACCAAACAAGTCAAAAGGATTTTCTTCTTTTGCTTGATACTTGGGAATTCTGAGTTGAGTCAGTTGGGACTTTCACAGTCCTCCCCCCAGGCACCCCCTACTTCTTTGGTCAAGACTGGCCTCCCTAGAACATTTCGCTGGTTACGCTGCTGGAACTTTGAGCTGAGATATTATTGAAGCAGAAAAGCCGATGAATTAGATAATTGGAAAGTAAAATATAAACAGCGAATAGAACATGAAGAGGATAGCTGTCTAGGAAATGTTTTGAGCAATTTCCGGTAGAGCGAAACTGCCCTAGTCTCCCCTCCTCCACATTCAGAAATACGCTCGACTTCAGGTATCGTGCAAATTCGAACATGACCTCATATTTACATACTTATACAAAGCAAAGCAGCTATAGTTAAGGATGGATAATTTTATTTTGAAACTGATTAATGTTGCGTAAATTCGACATGCGAATCCGTGTTACAATGCCAAATTTCTCGATGAGTCCACCCCGAACCCGCTATATTTATCTAGCCCTGTCTGAAGTTGAAAAAGTGTGCACCTATCTCTCAATCCAAACAGTGTTTGCATGGCAAGTTACTATGGAAATACCTGCTGGTAAACAAAATTCGTTGGTTCTCTTTTTATTTTAAAATATCGATTGTGCTGAAAATACGAGTCAACGACTAACGTGAGATGAAACGTTGATTCAGTGAACATCGCTGACCACTTTGTCGGTATTACGTGGACATCGTAATGAGGAATTATTCATTTTATGAACTTTTTGAATCAAGTATTGTTTTATCAGGGCAGGTGATCGAAATTTCGGGCGTGTTAGAATTACAATTTCAGGTTTCTTGTATTCCCTGATACATTGTTAAGACATGTACACTGTACGCAGCAAGAGTGTGCTCCCGTTTCTGGGTGGTGGCGTGAAACATTTCAAAAGGAGTCCCATCTCTGAAAAGGGCTCCCTCCACTTCCCCATAAATGTATTTTCAAATCAACCGCTCTGGCCACCTGGGGAGGAGGTCCGTTCTGGGTTGGTGAGTTCGGCGATGGCTAAATATTTGAATCCACTCAGGCACCTCCCCCGGAGATCCAAGCAGGAGGTATTTTGACTCCGGAAAATTTTACTTTCAATAGATCTATGCTGTAAATAACGTGATGATGAGATGGGATGGGGCCGAGATTGACTGCGCGAGTGCGTGAATGGTAAAGCTCGCATGGGACTTCGCCCATTGGCCACAGGTGTCCAGAGCTGGATCAGCCTGAGTTCACGAGCACCTTTCGTGGCAGAGTGGTTTCATTTCGAGTTTTCCTTCTCTATAACCCTCCGTCACCCTTACATTTAGTGGCGGGAGTGGAGGCATTTGGATACTTCGTGTATAGTGGAGGGAGTGGACCGACAGTGCTTGAGGGAAGGTTTGTCAGGATAGGAAAAGATTAGGTCTCCGGCTGTTGGAGTTTCTGCTAGCCTCCTTCTAGCATCAGTTCCCGCTAGACTCTTGTCTAAAAAAGCTTTAAGACGTGGCGGAGGGAGGAGAAAATTCTTGTGCCCAAGTTGCAACACTATCCACAGATTTCTTTGACCAGTCTTACAAACTCAATCTAACGATCAGTTTGTTTACATTTCGTTGACAGAAAAATAGTCAATATCTTTTATGAACCCTATACTAGAAGCCCTCTTAAATTTTGTGATTGATCAAGCACAATACATTCAGACGAGGCACCCACCTTATTTCTCAAATATTTTTTATTATATTAGGTAAATATGTTGACCTCCCTGAGTGAATGCTCGAAGGAGCGGTTCCAGGGCTCGGGTGAGAGCAAATGAAAAGAGGTAAATATGCTGATCAACAGAATAACAGAACAGTGAAAATTCCAAACTGCTAGAAACAAAGATTAGGACATAACAAGTACCAAAACTACCGCAAGTACTCGGAAAACTAGTATAGGTAGGTAATAATGTTTATGAGCTGTGATATTAAGATGTTCTTTTTTTATTTATTTACACACTATAAGTAGATGTAGGCTAATGTTCCGTTATAGTGTCAGGTAGTTAAATGACCGGACCTATTGCTCTCTTTTTAGCGATAAGAAAATTACCGAGACATTCGTTTTTCCGGTGTTTGCTGAGGATTTCAATTGAGTACGAGGAAACTGATTTACTGCTTTAATTCACTTTTCGAGTTGCTGCAGTAAGTAATTTACGTCAACGCAATCATCGCAGTCGTGTGTGGCATGACGAACCGAAAAATCTATTCTATGGAGAAGGTAGGCAAAGAAAACATGAATATCGTTTTCGGGTGTTGATTTTACTCTGCGTTATCATCCTCCCACGCACAAACATGTTTTTCTGTATAGCTTTTGCAGAACGCAGATATTTTCCTTCGGAAAATAACTCACGTACTTGGGAGTTCAGCCGTCTACTCGGGGCGTAGGCAGTCCTCTGCATTCGAGTTGACGATACAGTGCAATTTGAATCTCTTGTAAAAAGTGTTTTGTTTTGAATTCTCGAAAATGAAAATCGGTAAGATACAGTGGCGGATTCATCACTTGAGCCGCCATAGGCGGACAGAAAACTGCCGCCCTTGCTAATCGGGCTGACCAGATATTTTTTTTGGGGGAAAAAAAAAAGAGTAAAAAATTTTTCGCTCACTTTTTCAATACTTTCTCTCCGCGAAGTAACAATGACAAGCATATGTTACTACTTGTTGGTTTCATTTGCTCGTAAAAGAGTATTTTCCTTATAGACTTAAGCTAAATTGCCAAAAAATAAAATATACTTAATAAAAAAAGAATATCTTACATCATTTTTCAGAAAAAGGGAGAGTACTCTTTTTTGTGAGGAAAAAAGATTTTACCACGCTCGATTCCGCCCCAAAATTTGCCGCCCCAGGCGGCCGCCTACTCCGCCTACTGCTAAATCCGCCACTGGGTAAGAAAGTAGACACTTCAAAGGAAAAAATGTTACAGCCAATGCTCTCTCGGTTTCGTGGACACTAAGAACAAAAAGTTACCTGATGTAGGCATTTTTACGTGTTTCGTTGACAAATTTCAATCGTATCCTATGGCATGCTCACTGATCACTTCAAGCGTACGCGCAATGGGCCGCTGGGGGGCTTAGTCCCCCCCCCCATCAGTTGAAAAACCCATTTCAATTTTTTGAAAACTTCCTCCAACACTGCATTAAATAGGTCTGGGGAGAGTGGATCCCCCTGTTCTACCCCTTTCTCAATATTAAAAACTACCCCAACCGTGTCCAATCTGACGTGCGCCTTTGTTTCTCGTACCATCTTCTGAGTACTCTTATAATATCGTTGTTCACCCCCTGCTTAGACAACGCATCCCACACCGCCCAATGATGAACCTCAGTTGGAGGATGAAGCCGTTGGTCAGATTCTACGAGCCAAGCAAGCAGGCGAAAGACCACCGTGGCAGAAAATTTCGGATCAGTCAAGAGAGTTGAAAGCTCTATGGGCTCAGTGGGACTCGCTGCGCATTAGTGACGGCCTTCTGGTGTGTGCTTGGGAGTCGGAAGATGGCACAACAGTACAAATGCCGATCATCATTCTACGGAAGAAGGTTCCGGAAATCCTACGCGGTGTACATGACCAAGTGTCCAAAGGGCATCTGGGCACAAAAAAACCCTAGCGAAGATTCGAGGGCGCTTCTACTGGCCGACATACAAGGAAGATGTGAAGACTGGTGCCGTCGCTGCACCACTTATGCGGCAGTGAAAGAGCCACAAACTCGGTCTCGCGGGGGGATGCAGAAGTACAACGTTGGATATCCATTTGAACGGGTTGCAATGGATATTGCAGGACCATTCCCGCTCTCAGGTGCTGGGAACCGGTATGTGTGGTGTGTAGACGATTACTTCAGTAAATGGCCTGAAGTATACCCGATGCCAACACAGGACGGTGCCTGAGAATTGGATCACATGTTATGGTGTTCCATTGGAACTACATACAGACCAGGGGAGGAATTTCGAATCCAAGTTATTCGAAGAAGTATGTCAGCTTCTGGGAATTCAGAAGACGAGATGAACTACTCCGCTGCATCCGCAATCCGACGGCATGGTTGAACGATTCAACCGGACACTTAAGGAATACCTGGCCAAAGTAGTTGCCGAACACCAAAGAGACTGGGACTAACACATCCAGTTGTCTCTGTTGGCCTACAGATCAGCTGTCCATGAGAGTACGCAGTACACTCCCGCAAAGGTCATTATCATTAAATATAAATTGATTTTCATTTACATATTACTAATATAAAAGATTCATATTTTCTTTACTAACAATTAAGGCAAACAAAATGTGTATGAGCCGCCCGAAGGGCGGGTAGCTCAGCTAGTCAATCTATAATCGCCGCGTGTTGTACAGCCATCGGTGATTCTTTTGCAAACGTTTTTGCGATGCGTTAAGGCGCGTCTACACTTTGCGAAAAACGTGCCGATCGGCAAGAATCGGCATTGCCACTCGGCTTCTGCCGATGAAGTGCAATGTAGTGTAGACATTGCATCATCATTAGCCATCTGGCTTTGACGTGCCGATCGGCACCAATCGGCACGTCCGAGTCGCTCGGCAAATTAGCGGTCTCAACAAAGCAAAATGTGATCGGCTTTGCCGATCGGCCAGTGTGTCCCCACTGGCGTGGTAAAAAGATGATCGGCCTGAGTTAATTGTTGGCATTTAACAGCAATGCCGATTCTTGCCGATCAGCATACTATCGGCATCAGTGTGGACGCGCCTTTAGTGATTCCCAAAACGCTGAAGAAACACAAAGCTCAGAACGAATTACATAGCAAGACAGATTGAGGCGCGTGATTCTGTTTTTCATCTCTTTGTAAATCTTGGTCCAAATCAGAGAGCCCAACAAATAAACCAAAGTCGCGTTTCGAATTACCATCCTGAAATTCGCGGTTGCAATCCAGCTCATGTCACTTACGACATGAGATCACTCCGCTTCAAAAATTTCAACCTGGACCCTCTTCAGATTAAGTGATTTCATTTTCAATGACCATTCATCTTGGTTAGTGAAGAAACAGAGGAGGAAAGAAAGAGGGAAAAACGCAAATCTTACGACTGAATCTACTTTGTCAGCTAACCTACTGGCTCTCGGATTTAGAGAAAACACCCGATCTCATTGATTTTTTCATTATTAAGAATATTTCAACAAGATACCTAGAAACAAGTGACTATGCAGATTTTTCTTCCAATCATTTACCTGTAGTTTTAACTTTGAGTGAGAAAATATTGTTCAAGGTAAAAGCAGTGGAACTGACCAGTAAACACACCAACTGGGAAGAAATGCGCAAACAAATAGATGAATCTATTAATCTCAAAATAAGATTGAAAACGCCTGCAGACCTTGATTACGCAGTTGAAACATTTACCTCACTTGTTGTCAAAGCAGCACAAAATGCTACACTGGCACAGAACATGGTCGCTTATAGAGAAATTCTGTATCCACAACATATATATATGAGAAATGGTTTGAAAAAGATGCTCAGCATGTAAACTATGCAGCGCATACACAACCCAGCTGATAAAACTATTTTGAACAACCTGAGTAAGCAGACCTCTGAGCTGATATGTGAATTCAATCAGAGTTTGCTTAACAACTACTTAACTGAACTGTCGCATAAGAAAGAGAATGACTACTCATTATGGAAAGCCACTAGAAGGCTGAAACATCCACAGGCTACTCAAGCGCCTATCTGGGATGAGAAGGGAAAATGGATGAGGAACAACATGGAGAAAGCTGAAGCCTTTGCAAGATACTTGGCAAGCATTTTTTAGCCAAATAATATAGATTCTCAGGCTGAAATCAGGATCTGTCCTAAAGATGACATACACATCCTACTATTTACCCCAAAAGAAGTGGCCTTAACAATTAATGGATTAAATGCAAAAAAAGCTCCCCGAGTTAACAAAATAACGAGGATACTCCAAGAATTACGGAAGAAAGCAATAATTGTCTTCCTGGTCTATATTTTTAATGCCATATCCTAAGGATAAAGTATGTTCCTGACTCGTGGAAAGAAGCAAAGGTCATCCTTATCCTCAAACCTGACAAGCCACCCAATGAACCTTAGTAATACAGACCAATTTTGTTACTCACAACGCCTAGCAAATCATTTGAAAAATTGATGCTGAGATGACTCAAACCCATAGTTGAACGAGAAGCCATTATTCCAGATTGGCAATATGTTTTTTTTGTGTTTTTTTGTGTTTTTTTTTTTTTTTTTTAAGGCAAGCATTCCACCATCAACCAGATCCATCCAGTCAGCAGATTAATTGAGATTGCCGTAGAGAACAAGGCATACTGTCCAACGCTGTTCATAGATACTAGGAAAGCTTTCAATTGTGTGTGGCATGAGGGGTTACTCCATAAATTGAGTAGACTTCATCCTGGAAATTACCTTGAAATTCTGAAGCCATACCTTAAAATAGACGTTTCAGAGTCCAATACAATGAAGCTTTGTCAACCACATTGATGATCGGAGCAGGTGTCCCACAAGACAGTATTCTAGGTCTCCTGCTTTATCTAATTTACTCTGCCGACCTACCAGCAACCACAGCTTCAACACCAGTAGAAGTAGCAATGTTTGCGGATGACACTGTTGTACTATCAGTGAACAACTCTTACAAACAAGCCATGGCAGAACTGTAAAAGACAGCACAACAAGTGTGTAACTGGGCACAGGCTTGGAAAATCAATATAAATGATAAAAAATTTGTCAGAGTTGACTTTTTGCTCTGTTCATATAGTTATATACCAATGGTCTTGAATGAGAAGTTTATTCCGAGAAGTGATATGGCTAAATATCTAGGAATGCATCTCAATAAACGCAGTGGTTGCTGAAAGGGTATACGCTGTATACGCCATATACTCTCAAAAAGAAAGTGGAAAAAACAGCGTATACTCTGTATATTCTTGATCAGGGAAAAGAAAAAATAAGTCTTTTCGCTCTTGGAAAATAGAATCCCAAGATGCAGAGTGCATTGTTGGGACAATATGTGGATGTTTTAGGAAGTATGGCCTAAGTGAAGAATTTAGTAAGAAAAATATGGTCGCCTTGGCTACTGATGGAGCGGCTGTTATGGTCGGAAATGAAGGTGGTGTTTGGGCCAAAATTAAAGAAAAATTTCCGAACATATTCACATTTTACTGCTTGTCTTATAGACTAGAATTGTCAGTAAATGATGTCAAAAAAGATGTTACAGGTACAAACTGCTTCATTTGCTTCAGGGACAAATTATATTCTTTATATTCCATGTCACCAAAGAATGCACACGCATTACAAGAAATATCCTCTGAACATCGTTTAAAATTTCTAAAAATTGGACGAGTGCTGGGAGTGCGCTTGTACTTTATAGTAGTTTTCGTACTGTGAAAGCTGTGTGGATATTGTCTGAAGCGCTGCGTGAACATTTTCCAAGGAATGCTAATCCTAATAATAAAAAAATGAAATTGGCAGAGCATACTGTTTTCCAAAGTTTGAAAAAGAAACTTGAATCTTCTGAATTTCTACAAGATTTAGCGTTTATGTATGATGTATTGGGCGAACTACTAACCTGAGTCAAATTTTACAACATTTTGGAACTACTATTTTTAAAGCTAATCAAGAAAATCACAGAACTGTATGAATTTTGAGATCATTCAAGGAAAGAAATGGAGAAAAAACTGCTGAAGTTTTTGATGTCATTGAAAATAATGACAAATTTCGCAACATTTCTCAGAGAAAAATTCTGGAAAACAGAACATAAACCAAAAGAAATTTCTACAGTCCTTAGTTAATAAAATGTCGCAGCGATTGGCGGATAATGAAGATGCTGTAATAGCAGATCTTGGCATCATTCAGGAAATATTATTAAATAAGACACCAACAAATACGACCCAATGCGAAAAGGAAGTAAGAAACATTTTGCGAAGATTTCATTTATGCGCGAGTCATTGTTGGCTTTAGATTGAAAGACACAAAATCAAAATTCATCAGACTGACTCGCGCTTTTACTTGCTCAACAGCAGAATGTCAGCAGGGATTCAGCGTGATGAATTGTATAATGACTGATTGACAGACCAGACTAACTATCCCCTTGCACTTCAAACTTATTATTCCTGTCATTGAATAGCCCAGCAGTCGAGGACTTCAATCCTGAGCCATAAGCAAAACTTTGGTTGAAGACTCATCGAAGTGCCGATGACCAGAGTAGGGGTGGAGTCACAAAGAAAGAAAATGAAGATGAGCTGGCTAAAAATTATTATTATTTAAATTTATTCAAAAAGTTGATAATGTCTACTACTAGTATTTACTGACAAATAAAAAACCGATACTTAGTCTACGCTTTATTCGAATTCTTAAACAATAGTATTTGTATTTTTATTAATAAATTTGGCTTCCTAAACCTGGTAAAATGATACCCATATTGCTTTTGATGATGGGAGCTCAAAAATAATTTTTTTGGAGTGGAACTCGAGCCTCTGTTTTTAGCATATACTCTCAAACATTTCCTTCAGCGGACCACTAAATAAACATTTAAAATGGACAGTCCACATAAAGACAAAAATAAATAAGTTGAATCTGAAACTGCGAAAATTGTATTGGCTTATGGGACATCGATCACCCATCAGTATAGTCAATAAACTACTGCTATTCAAATCAATCCTCAAACCTGTGTGGTGCTATGGACTATACAGGGTGATGAACGAGAAGTCGCACCATTGGGCCAACATGTTATAAGGCACAACATGACGATGCGTGAATTCGGCAAACGTCGAATGTTTTGGGATTGTTTCCTTTGACTCGCGTCAGTTTACCGACACCGGATGGAAAATGTTCGGCATTCGGCGAACGTGCCTCTCACACTCGCCAAATGCCAAATATTGCCATACACACCACTAGATGTTCGGCATATGACGAACATTCGTGATTCGAAGTTTGGCGAATGCCGCATGTGTGTAGCCGGCTTTACATACATTACGTACATGTTGCACGTTACTACATGTTCACCTATGGTGCGACTTCTCGTTCATCACCCGGTAGATATGGGGTACAGCCAAGAAATCCAACTGTCTGAAAATACAACGATATCAGAACAAGGTCCTCCAATTAATTATAAAAATGCCTTTTGGTACATGCCGAATGCGCTTATACACCGCGACCTCAAAATCCAGGAAGTAGACAATGTGATTAAGGCCTATGCACAAAGACACAAAGACGGACTGCATAAGCATCCCAATACTACAGCGATTGAGCTTTTGAATACTTCTTCAGACACAAGGTGTTTAAAGAGAGTAAAACCGTAGAAACTAGTATAGCTAATCTACAAAATCCCTACACTTGTAGTGGAAATTGTATTTAAATTATTAGTTACTGACTGAGACAATGGTCAAAGTCATAAGCACTGTGATTATTAACCCTATCATAATTACTTGTGTATGCCAATTTGGCAGTTCAGTATTTAATAAATAATTTGAAAATATATACCGTCAACTGGGGTAATATCGGACACCGGTGGTAATATCGGCCACTAATGACTTGTTTACTGATAACAATACTAGCGCTCCTATAAGAAGTCATGAGTAGCCGATATTACCACAGGTGTCTGACAGTACCCCAGTTGACTTTACTGATAATGACACTAGCGCTCCTATAACAAGTCATAAGCGGCTAATATTACCACCAGTGTCCAATATTACCCCAGTTGACGGTATTACTAATATAGAAGATTCATATTTTCTTTACTAACAATTAAGGCAAACAAAATGTGTATGAGCCGCCCGAAGGGCGGGTAGCTCAGCTAGTCAATCTATAATCGCTGCGAGTTGTACGGCCATCGGTGATTCTTTCGCAAATGTTTTTGCGATGCGTTAGTGATTCCAAAAAACGCTGAAGAAACACGAAGCGCAGAACGAATTAGCAAGACAGATTGAGGCGCGTGATTCGACACCGGAATCCAAGAGCTCTAGCTATACCAATTAAACATGGAAAAAAGCTATCGCAATTACGCAGAAGCTCTCGGCACACCGGTATTATGACGAGTGTTTTTCATCTCTTCATAAGTGTTGGTCCAAATCAGAGAGCCCATCAAATAAACCAAGGTCGCGTTTCGAATTACCATGCTGAAATTCGCGGTTGCGATCCGGCTCGTGCCACTCACGACGTGTGATCACTCCGCTTCAAAAATTTCAACCTGGACCCGTCTTCAGATTAAGTGTTTTCGTTTTCGGTGACCGTTCATCTTGGTTAGTGAAGACGGAGGAGGAAAGAAAAAGAAGAAAAAAAAACCCGCAAATCTAACGACTGAATCTACTTCGGCGGAAAAAATGAATGAAAATCAAGGCGACGGGTGTCGTACCCGAGAGCAATCCACTCGTTAGCCGTAACCGGTAAACAAAATAGTTGCCTGTGCCTGTTACGGGTAGGTTTTACATAGTAGCGGGGATAACAACAATCCACTGACTGACAAACTGGAAAACGTTCACTTTATTCGACTTTCTCTTCGTAAATATCATTAATATTCTTTTTATGAAGCTGGTCAAACGTAGAAGGTGGTTTTTAATGGTGATCCGTACTTGCGAGCGAATGAGTTTCGCGATTTTAAATCGCCGATTGTTTTGACAAATCATTATTATAATTTTTTTTTTTTTTTCGTAATTTCGTAGATTAACGTAGCAGTGTCGGGTTTATTACGTTTTTCCGGTTTAATTTAAAAATGAAAAGAAACATGGAGTGATCTCGCCGTTGTACGTGGTTTTAAAACGGTATAAAACATTTGAATATGTCTTTGTACATAGTTCAGTGCGGTGTTCATGCATTTTTCGGTGTGTTTTTGATATTATTGTGTTGCAATGACAGCGGATACTCGAAGTCAACAGGTAAGCCGGTGATTTTACGTTACGATTACTACCCGACTAGGTATACAAAGTTCGACCTGTCTTAGGAAAGTTCGAAGTTGGGCTGTCAAGCACAAACATGAAAGTCGAGTTTGTAGGGTCGTGTGATTAGGTTTTACCGTAGTTAGCTTTGGAAACCGGTGAGATGGAATGTTGGCACTACTGTCTCACAAATTGGGTTCAGAAATAGTGGAAGCATCGAAAATGTTTTACCTGTGCGGCACATCCACACCAAAGTATAGTGGAACTCACAGAGCATGTAAGGTGTATTAGATAGAGCGCATTGTAAACTCCCTATCGGAAGCCCTTAAAAAATGGGAGATATAACGTTTTCAGAATAGTCAGCTCATCGGGCTAGCGTAATTTGGAGCTAAATCCAATTTTTCCCCAAAATGAGATTTTGGCATCATTGGAAACGTAATTCCATGCGGCATTGAATAAAATAAGTGTATTTACTGCTGATTTCAGTAATATTTTCTTTTTATTTGACAAAAAGTAAAGATGTCATATCCAGCTTCTCAATAAATTTGGGCGAAAAGGTGCTATTTCCAATAATTTGAAATTTGGTAGGAATATAATCATTGTACTGATCGATTTAGTACGAAATTGCCGTATGTGCAATTTTAGTCCATATTTAGTGTGTGGTATCATTTGAAAGGGAATTGTATGCTCTACAAGATAAAACACAGAAAAAAGAGAATTTTTCATTTTTTATGTAAATACAGTAGACTTTGCTTATTAGAAACACTTAGGGACCAAGGTAATTTATTTCAATTAACCGATTGTTTCACTAAAGCGATGTTGCGTGGAAAAATTATATGTACAGTATGTTGAAAAATTACAATTTGTAATTTAGAAAAATACGAGTGTACCATAAGTATGTATCTGTCGTGCAGTACAGTATGTATGTACATACATATCATAAACTACAATGGTTTGCTTCTTTCCCTCTTCTACCAACTTCACAACTTCCCGTTCATACAAGTAGTGCTGATTGAAAAATGAACCATCTGCACGATGCTGAACGGCTTTTCGAAGAACATCAAGCGCGTTAATGACGTCCTTATTTGATGGAGGTGGGTCTTCATTTTTCGCTTCATCTTCATCATCTGTGAGTGGCTCAGCTGACTGGTCATCATTACCTCTAATCAACTCATCTCAGATATCCTCTTCATTTGGTCTGTAAGCAACATCATGGTCTGCATCAACCCGTATCCAATTTTCGTAATCTTCATGAGACAGATCACTTACTGGTTTTACAGGTAAAGATGTGTCTGTTTCCTCCTCTGTTGCACTGAATCCACCATGACAGAAACAATTCCAAATGGTCTCTACACCCACTTTATCCCAAGATTCATCAGCTAAGTGAAGAACCTGAAGAACGTTTTTTTTTTTGCAATCTCGTTAGCTTGCAACAAAATTGATGAGTCGTTCAATCCAGCATCAATAATGCTGATAACCCTCCCCCTAGTTTTGGTTTTATAAAACGCTTTGAGGGTGTTTATGATGCCCTGGTTCACATGGCTGCACAATTGAGATAGTGTTTGCTGGTAGATAGACAACTTTTATATGTTTGAGTTTTACATTCATTGTATGCCCTGGGCAGTTGTCAATAAGCAGTAAAATGCCTTCAGCTCTGTCCCAGTTGATGGAGCCACTCTTCAGAAATTACACTTGTCATCCAAGCTTTTTTATTGGCTTTGTAGTCCACTTGTAACATCTTCATTCCCTTACATCGAGGTCGAACACTCTTTCCAATCACCAACCATTTTCTCACCATCAAGACTAGCACAGCACAAAATGGTGAGCCGTTCTTTACTTGTCTTGCATCTTCTGGTTTTTGTGTTCTTCTGATGGTACGTATCTTCAGGAAGAGCTCACCTGATCTGTTCCAAATAAATGAGGTCTTGTTTCTATACAGCGATCATTTTTTCATGTATCAAGATACAACCGGACCGTTCCAAGGCATTTTGTTTCAACAAACCGATTGTATCTATTATCCATGGTTCCATTAAGCAGAGTCTGCTGTAATTTAGTCTTTCTGGAAGACGTATAACAGAATCTTCAGTTTTCTTTTAGCGCTCCTGTAAAAATGTCATTTTGCAGATTCAATTCTACTTTTGTCATTAAACTCTTGATGCTAAAACATCTTTGTACAGATGGAGGTTCGTACAAAGACATACCACAACATTTTGTTAATCAGTTTTACTTCAGTCATTGAACGCTTGATGCTAAAACTACTTTTCCCTCTGTTGCAAAATTAGTTATTTCAGATATTAGGTTCAAATCGCACTGACCCAACGAGAATTGTGTTTGACTGGGGATATTTCATGAGCCCCTAGGTACTTGCTTGTGGTCCAAAACTATATTCCGTGTACACACAGCCTGCTCATGTAACAAGAAAATTCTTGATTTATACTAAAAATACTTTAAATTTACCCTGAGAAAGTCCTGTATTGTGAATTTGCGTATACTAATGGAAAGTGTTCTTGACCGGAGAATATCTTCATAGCGGAGAATAGCTACGAAAGTAAAAGCTGTAGCTATCCTAACCTACGGCATTCACTTAATATACCAAAGTCATTGCCTGAGGTGATGCGAGTTTCACTCAAACCAATATGGCTGTGTTGTTAAGTTGCTCGTTTGAATCACTTGGAATTCCCCCCCCCCCCGTAATTTTCCTACCTCTGAAACATATGGAAAAAGTTAGTGAGCAATTCTTTGGGCGATAAGCCTTATCGTCTTTCAGCTTATTTTATCAGAAATACTAGCAGTGTTGATACAGATGAAGAGTTGCGGTTAGAAACAATTTCCCACACTCACATTGTTTGAATAGACTGATTCATCCGTGAGGTCATCGCAGCTAAATGTTAGAACGAACAAGCCTAAACTTATTTCAGATAGAAGACAGGAAGATGTCCTTTGACAAAATTATCTTCATATAGATACAGATAGATTCAAAACTTATCTTCAGGTATCAAAGAGAAATAAATACCTATCCTCTAAATGACTCCACCAGTGAATACATATTCTTATAAATCGTTATACACATATCGATAGGGTTGTGCAAGAAGGGACAATTTGATATTTTCAATTTGTAAATTCCAGCAGTTTTTCGCATCTGCAGTATGAAGCAGTGAGGGCCAGTCAGGTGGGGGAAAATTGATACAGGATGAATAGAAATGGGCTCATACCACCAGAGCACCAAAATACTGCAGATAATTAAGATCGAGTGATTTCACTTTGTCAAAAAGGAAAAACCTATCTTAAAAAAGTGTCTAATAGGTATTCAAAAATTAGCGAATAGCCACTTCTGAGAAATTTTCTTAAAGAGAAGGTACAGATAGGTGAAAATTCTATTCCAAGATAGGTATGTTATCTATATCTTTTACATCTCTGCAAATATTTGCTACCCAAAAATACCCTGTCTTTCTACCCCACCATAGAATCAGCGAAGAATGTTTTTAACTATAGACAACACTTTTCCTTCGATCAGACGGCGATTTTACTTTTTGGAATTCGCGATAAGAATTTTCAGTCTTCGATCAATTAGAAAGTTTTCTGTGCGGGTACAAACATTGCGTCGCGATTTGCGTTATTTCCTCATATTTTACACTCAGTTCCCGCGCGCCGTCGTTATGCGAAGGTATTTTTTAATATTTTGTGGCGAGTGTATAGGGGCATCGCAGATGAAACCCAGTAACAGTGATTTCAATTAACCAGCACGCATTATAAATGCCACCATCGGAATCGTTAGGACGTTTTTATCAGAACTTCCTGCTTGTACGTTATTTTTGCCATTCCAACGACATTTCCCTGTTGTCACGCAACTTTATGCTCGTGCATTAAACCTGATCGATTACTTGCAACTTTTATGGTGGAAAATGGTTTTCTTATATTCTACCATCGGCGGCCTATAGCCAGTTCTTAGCATTCGTTTCAAATGTGGAACCTAGTAAAATTTAAATTATTTTTATGAGCCGAGATCGGATCTTTTTTGATGTACTGACTTGCTTGTGTCAGGTTTGAAAGACCAAAAATATCGGCTCTCGAGTTGAACCGACGTACCAAAATGGTACCAAAATGCTGATAATTTGCTGGAAATGTTACCCTCTGATTTACTAAACCATCGGCTAAAATGCAGAAAGTTGCATTTTACTGTGTCAGCGTTATTACATGACTGCCAATGTAGGCAGATAGCCTGG
Source organism: Acanthococcus lagerstroemiae (assembly GCA_031841125.1). NCBI lineage: Eukaryota > Metazoa > Arthropoda > Insecta > Hemiptera > Eriococcidae > Acanthococcus > Acanthococcus lagerstroemiae. Next base: position 17,698,651 of record CM063110.1, read on the forward strand.
TATTTGTTACTAGGTGAGCACTGAGCAGTGGCAAAGACTGACCAATTATCGCTTTGGGCCAGATAACAAAAATTCTATTTGCACGTTTCGGACATACAAAAGTATAGAAGTAAACTCCAAGGCATTTGAGCGAGCAATCTGACAGTATGACAGTGTAGTTTACATGTAGAGAATCTCACGTTACCTCAGTTTAAGTGCAGCGAGGGTTTTTACTGCGTAGATAGCCCCATTAAGTAAATGTGGAAATAAACCGCAATTCGGAGGCGTACTCTGAGATCTAAAATCGGTGACGGATTTCGTACTCCCATATTCCGCTTCAGTTGAGCAGTTGCAATTCAAAATTCAATCATTAGTATCCGCTGTTACTATAGGTACATGAATTATTCATTATTTATCACACTATTCCGTGTTTAAACAGTTGTAAGTGTCCAATCGTGTGAATTCATTTTATGCTGTATCTTTCAGCTGCAGTTGGACGCCATTATGAAGAAGGTGTCCAAACACCATGAAAACCAAATGACTAGAGTGACACAGTCTACTGAAGAATAGAGAAACAGATGACGATGACGTTTAGTATACTCTTGTCGTTTGATTTTTGTGATGCTTCGGCACTGCTTGTTTCAGAATAACGTTAATTCATGAAAACTCTGGTTCATAACTTTAGTTTTGTATCGAGACTGATGATCAGAAATGTTGCATTTCGTTCAGATTTCTCAAATGCAGCTTATGGAAAACTTCCCTCAAAAACTTTTTGCCCAAGTTTTTAAAGCTGATTTAGAACGCTCCATAGTCCCATATAAAGTTTTACGAACCCTGAAACTTGTCTGCAGAACTCGATGTGGTGATGTTAATAATCTTTAGCTGATAGCATTTGGCAATAAGACCAAAGCTCTTTCTAATGATGGCTCTGCTGTTCCGGCATTGGCTATTGGCTGTGATCTGAAACTAATAAAATCTTGGAAGCCACCGGATTTCTGCTTATTACTGCTAAATTTCCTTAGCGACTAAAGACCCCGTACCAAATTACCAACAAACCAATCAAAGACCATGCTGACACCATCTTAAGCAAACACTTCCAAGTGGCTTTGGTCTTTGGCAATGTTTATTCTACCAAAAACTGCTGACATCTTTTCTTGAAGCGAAAGTTTTCTGTTTACAGTCGGGCTACTGGCAGGATCTTGTAATGAGTCTCTGGTGGAACAAGAGATAGGTTTGTCAAAACTGCACTGTCTTGTAAGCAAAGAAGTTGTGTTTGTCCTATAGTTGATTATCCGGCCTGTGGCTAGCGGCTACTCAAAACAAGCCTCGTGCGTAATCTAATGGAATTAAGAATCGGAAATAAGCGTGGTTTTAGGGCTTAGATTTGGATGATTGTTTGGTTACCATTTTCATTAAAGTCGCTTAGATGGAAATTGCGTAACCTTCTCTAAACCTTCAGCTCCTGGGCTAGGTTTTTTGAGAAGTGAATTTGTCTTTATTTGCATTAAGTGCAGTCAAGAATGATTTTCTTTTGAAAAAAGAGTGAAGGGAAAGTCTAACACAGTACAGTAGGTTAGTACATCTTTCATTGATGAGCTCCTTCTCGTGTTTTAGTTAGAACGTTGTCACATGCCAGTTGTTTTTTTATTTATTCTGTCTTTAACTATTGGGAACGTATAGTTGATAAGTGTATCACTGTTGCCGACTGTTGTTGGTGGTGTTACTGATTACAAAAACGGGATCCTGAGGAATTAACCAATGAGATAACGTTATTCTTTGTTTTCATTATTTCAATCGAGTTCCGTCAGCAGCCATTCCAGTATACATTCTTAATAAGTTCTCCTTGTTTGCATTTTTTGCTACAAGGTTTGCCGAATATTTTGAATCTACCAAATCATCAGACTTTGGCTTTGTGTTGGATAATTTGCCTCATGCACATTTAAATCTGGAATGTGATTCTTGAAATTTTTACCATCAGTTATGATAACTGAAATTTGGCAAGCTGAATTGCTTCTTCAAACCAGTGGTCATGTTAGCTAACTTCAGTATTCATTTAACTTAGCATAACTTTGGTCGCTTAATTCATCATATAAATTTTAGTAGTATAGCTAAAGCGCTGTAAACACGAGTACAATCGTCCGCCGTTTCGACTTCAACCGCGCTTGTTGATGCCGAATTGACTACGTGGTACGCTTTGCATAGCCGGATTCGGCATCCACGGGCACGGTTGGAGTAAAAATGGCGGACGATCATACTTCCACGAAGTATACAGAGCTCTAGTCTTTGAGTATATATCTCCTGGAGGGATAGAAACCATGTTTCCTATGCTGGACCTGTAGAGCGCGCATTACTGTCATGCAGATGCTCCCGGTGCTAATGATTGAAAGCTAATGGCAATCAGTTTGTTTACAACGGGGCATTTGCATGACAGAAACGCACGCATCACACGGTATAGCGCGCTCTACAGTTCCACGTTCGTATAATTTAAATAATCCGATTTCTATCTCTCCAGGAGATTTATACTCAAAGACTCTAGTATAGCTGACTGAAGGTAAAAGCTTCTCGAGTCGCACTCCTGCTACTGAAACATCCTCAATGAGTAGAACAGACTGTGGATGCAAACATAGTGTTATTGATGATTAACAGCTGATAGTATATTCTGCTTGCTGCTTATCTTAATAGTGAGCTAAGTGTCTCTAAGGTTTTGCCGAATATTGTTGAATGGTGACGTGAGTCACTGCAACTTTGGCTTTTGTGTTGGATAGATTGCCTCATGCACATGTTAAATCGGATGTGATTCGTTAAATGTTTACATCGTTACGTTAACTAAAATTTTTAAGACTGAATTGCTTTCTTAATACCTTCAGTGGTCCTTGTTTTATCTAATTCAGTATGTCATTTAACTTGCATCTAACTTTGGAGCTTAATTCTATGCATATGAAATTGTGTATGAAACGTCGATTCTAGAAGAATTAGATGTTACAATCGTCTCGGTTCGACTTCAATTACAAACGTTTCAACTTGATTGATCGAATGACTCGCGCTCGCATCGCTTAGCAATCGATACATGGCATACATCGGCGGCGAAGCGTAGAGCTAATCTGTCGATTGGTGAAGTAAAATTTACAAAGTATACTTCTCAGGATGTTACGGCATAGTCTTCGAGTGTATAATATTATCCTGAGGAATTGAGAAAATCAATGGATGTCCTGATGCATGACTGGTGAAAGCCGTCATTACTGCTGAATCAGATGCCTAATTCTTGCTAGCATTCTGTTGTAAGCTAGTGGTCTATCAGTGCTAGGATGTTTGACAAACTCACCTTCCTGATGACGCAACTGTCCAGTCTCACTCTGTTCAGTCGCTTGGATTCTTACTTTATCCCTGCTTCCTTTCATCTTTGTAACTGTTTGATCAACAATGGCAATCAGCTTTTTCCAGATTTGATACGAGCACTCGGTTAGCCTTCAGTTAATTCTGAATAAACACGATTTCCATTTATCAGGAGATATCGTTCTATCTGCTACTTGATTAAATTCGAAACATTTCAACTGATAGAAAGACGTGGATGCAAAACATGTGATTATTATGTTCACAGCTGATAGACTATTCTGCTTGCTACTTGATCATTATATACTGGTATAATGTTTAAGGTTTTGTAGCACAGCGTAATTCTGAGGTGCGAATTTACGAAGAATGTAGAAAAAATACTTTACTTCATGAATGTAACGAGATGTGGCCCAAAATACACAATTCGACAATTGAATCAGGGCCGTTAATTCCTATGACAGTATGTTATGAATTTCAAGTGGGTTTAAAGAGATCTTTAGCAGAGCAGAGTTTGTACTGTTACCCTTCCTCTTGTTACTGTATAGTCTAAAGTTTCAGTCTTATTTCGACTTGCTCGCGGTCTGTAGCACGATCATGTATTTGATCAATTCATAAAAAAGCCATTTTTCCGATACGCAGTCAAATGCGTGACCTTTCATTCCTACCCCAGACTAACATTACGTTACAATTCATTAAAATCGAATATAGACCTTCTCAGCAATTCAGTTATTCTACCTGTTCCAAATACTGATGAAAAGATGCAACTTGAGACACTTTTTCACTACTCTGTAGACGCTACTTTATCTCTCTATGCAATCAATATGCCAAACACCCGATTGTTAGTGCCAAATTCCCTTCTGACGTTTTAATAGGTTTGACTGCCATGTGTCTTCCAACAGAGTATAGTTCTCGAAATACGGACACAATTTACCCCCATTGATCTAGAAATACCAGTTCCCTTTAGTGACGTTTTGCGATTGTATCGATTATTTTACAAACTGGATCAGGTGGTCCTCTTTGACAAAGTCACCGTTTACTTCTGATCCTATTTCTTGTTATATCCATGAAATTCATGAAAATGGGTTTGAAGGGCATGATACCGTATCGACAAGTAAGCTATTGAAATCGTTCTAATCGCTGCGAAAAATAATGATGTACATTTTATGAATAAAAAGTATGCGAAACAGTTATCAAGCTCTCGTTCGATCATAGATGGTCTTTTTCGCTCTCGGCTTGAGTTAGCAGATTTACATGTGATAAGTACTGGACGATGCGTGACTATGGCACTTCAATAGATCGAATAAAGATTTTCAAACTGTCGATAATGCTGAGGTTCATAAGGTTTTGTACGGCCAGCATTCTGCATGTCGTTTTGCAGTTCTGTTCAATTTCGAATGACTTGTCGAGCAATAAACTTATTCGAAATGTGACTATGGATTGGTTCAGTTCGAAGTCGGTCAAGAATCGGGGGTTAGGGCTTTACCTGATTTACGATACTTTACGTCGATGCATCAGTGACTGAAATCTTATTGTACGGACAAATGCCTACGGAGGCATTCTGGTTTGTTGATAAAATCCTCAACCTCTTAATGTCTACTTCTGCGAATCACATGCGGCTTTACAGAAAATCGGTTTGGGAGACGTCACTTATGCCACTCAATTTCGTCAATTTTGTAAGAGCTATATTGACAAAAACCGAAGCGACACTTTTCGCTTGTCCGTGTGATAACCGCGCACGTCGGTTACACGGCCATTTCATGGATCGCTGTAGAACTAAAACATTGGATACAAACTATACCGCGACTGGTTTTGCCAATGTTTTTCTGCAGCATTATAACTGCGTGAAGATTACATGTTCAAATAACCACAAAGAACGGCAAAACTTGGACGCAAGATTTATCATTCGTCTTAAGTAAACTGTCTCCGACGTTCGAAATGCAGACCGAGCGATGACGTAGCGACTCGTATTGTACGAAAAATTAAGTATGCAACAAGAGACAAATTTCGTGTGATTAACAGACGAAACATGAAAAAACGATTCCAGTGAGCTGTTTTGACTTTTTCATGTGAATTGAAAAATTAGCTTACTAAATATTTCGACTTATTCAGGGCATCGCCCTACTTGGAAAATCAGCGTGTAGATCGTACGTTCGCCAATCAAGTTTTGGTTTTATCGAAAAATCGAAAGGGAAGCTCGCCGGTGTGGTAAGAGTGACTTCTTGACCGGCACGAATGGAAGGTTGCCTGATCCTTATCCGGATATCACCTATGAATACGTATGAAAAATGTATCGGAAGTCTGAAATTTCGTCCATCATAACACCTGTATCAGGTCGAAATTTGGAACAACATATAAAACAAAAGATCGTTGTTTCAAACTCGGGAGATGGTGCTTTTTGCCCCTAGTAACAGATACGTTATACAAAAATCAAAAACTCATAAGTTTTACCTCGGGCTGGAGAAAACGTGCTTAGACCATTGTTTTCACTTTCTGTAATAAAATTTCATACCTGCCCTCTTGTATGCCTCCTCTACGTTAAATTTGAATGACTCTCGAGCTCCAACGAATTTTTCTCCATAAGGGCGTTTACTGCACGTTAAAATACCTTCTTTAATTGGAACTGACAGCGTACTTGACTGATGCCGTCCTTGACAACGGAAAATGATTGCGATGGCGTCGGGACTGATAATTCCGTACTCTTAGACTTGTTTTCTCGCTTATTAATCGACATTACAGAATTTCGTGTCTAAAACGCGACTGAGTCACACTAATCGGCCAACAAATCCGTAGAAATAACAATGAGACTTCCTTCTTGTCGAAGGAAAGACTCTTGATACACAAGTTGAAAACCTGTGGCTTATCTTTCCCTCTCCAACCATACGAAAGAAATCAAGTCAAAATCATGAAAATTTGGACCGAAATCACCAATAACGATCACTGGTGACGAGCCTCTGCGGTTGCTCCACTTACACTTGGAAAATTGAGCGAGAGCAAAGATGCGCGTTCAAAATAACAAGATCTGTCTAGTTCTCGTCCTCTAGTAGACTCCTGATGCACAAGTTCGAAAACTTATGGTTCATTTCCTTCCTATCATGCGGCAGAAATCAAGTCCAGAGCAGGGGTGGGCCAGGGCCAAATCGTGAAAGTGTTGTCTCAAATCACCAGTAATGATTACTGATGGAAAAATTGACTCAAATTGGGAATCAAAGATCAGGAAAAAAGTTTTAATTTAAACTACGAGTTACAATAATTCATTTATGTGGGTTTATAGACTTGGGCTTTGTTCGTTTCTTTCGCTCCTTAAAACAAAAAACATGTTCGTTCTAGGCTGCCCAGATATTTTTAATAGAAGAGAGTACTACAGGTCGTTCAGAAAATTTTTCCAGCAGACTCGCATATCGCTCGATACTCGCTGCAGAAGTTTTTCCAGACTGTGTCAGGGCCAATCCCAATAGAATGTATCCGACTGGCGAGCTGGCGGCCCCGTGGTAGCTCAGTTGGGACTCGGAATCAAAGTGGCTGATACCTCTAGTGGAGGTTTTGTGAACCCTCATTGAGTGATCATGGAGAAAAAACGCTTAAAAAATTAAGTGTTGTTTGAAAATACGGCTGTCATTTCTTACTTCACCGCGCTTCTATTAATTTTATTACCAGACATTAAATTTTTAATCGCAAGTTCGTGTATGTAGCTCCCTGCAGTTCAAATTTGAAGCATGTCCATTGTTTCTTTATTTTATACTGATTTTTTGAAAAATCCCTATTTCTCATTTACGGCAAGATTATTTCCCTCAACCTTTTATTAGGAGATGCACATTAGCGCTCCTACATTCCGTTCCACATCCCAATGTGCTTTGACAAAGTTGTAAAATAAAATCACAATGCCACAACCTAGAGTGAAGAAACAGACGTGTCACAAGAAAAGGACCTTAGTGGTAACTGGACACTGAGGTCCTTTTCTGGGGTCACGTCACATTTGGTTGACTGTCATAGAGTGTAGAGCGAAGGTCTCAATTTCAAAGCGAATTTTGGCCTTCGTTGTCACGCTATCAGTCGTCATTTATATAGTTATTTTATTAGGTATCAGCTTCAGCATAACAAAAAAGTACTCTTGATATTTTTTGGGAAAAGATGGAGTTCTCTTTTTTACAGTATTGAAAGAGTATTTTCCTCTAAAAAGAGTATGATCTGGCAGCCTATCGTTCTGTTTCTTAAGAACAAGAACAGTCGTTTCTTCTGGTCCCTTCTGAAAGAGAACGATTTTTATCGTTCCTCCGCTGATGGCGAGAGACAGCTAGAGATGGGATAGAGGGAGGGAAGGAACGACTCATTCACTCGTTGTGTTAGGACCGTATTGGGATATGGAACGGATGTAGGAGCGCTAATGTGCACTTCCTAATGAAAGGTTGCGTGATCACAGACCAGTAGCGTAACTACTCATTCCTTCTGGGGGGGGGGGGGGATTGAAATCATAAAATGGAAAGTAGGTATATTTTCAATATGTTCAATTTTCATTAAATGAACAAATTCCGGGGGAAAATGTTACTTTTCAAGGGTTCAGGAGGAGGAGGGGGTCCTCCGTATTTACACCATTGTCATAGACGGAAATAACATTGCCGTAAATGGGAAAGTACGGGTTTTTCAAAAAATCATTTTAAAATTAAGGAATGACGGATATGCTTTAAATTTGAACTGTAGGGAGCTACATATTCAAACTTGCCATTAAAAATTTGATGTGTCAGGTAGCACATTTAATAGAAGGGCGGTGAAGTGAGAAATGAAAAATGCTTTTCAGCTTCTTATCAGTTACCGGCATGATGTTTTAACTGCGTGGAAAAAGGTCCTTTGTCTCATGAGTAGCACATTGATCGACGGCCCTTTTTCTACGCGCGCTTCATTTCTCTTCATGATCACTCAGTGAGGGTTCAAAAAATATTCGCTAGATGTCAGCCACTTCGATTCCGAATCCCAATAGTTTGACACGGGTATAATGGACCGCCATGCGTCATTTTCTTGCAAGTTCGATCCGTCAAAAGAAAATCGGTGCCCCCCGACAGAAGCAAAGTTTTTTTTGTATTGTGTGAGTTGCTACATTAGTCGGTAGGTGCGTGTGCTGAATGTTATCTAACAAAAAACTGATCAGAGAGGTGTGGAGGGTAAGCAGTCTTGTTTTACATGGGCTCTCCCCCCTTCGCTCTCTATCTCACTAAATGTGGGTGAAGCATTACTACGTCACTTCCGTTGCAAGTTTCCGCGTTCGTTTCACTTTTTCAACCCCCCTAAGCCTGCGTAAAGAAGCTTCGCTTCAAAAATAGAAAACTTGCAAGCTTGATAGCTCTTTGGCCCTGCTCGTGACGCAGTCTGAATGGGTATTAATTAGGACTTGAACAAAGTTTGAATGAGTTTCTGAAGAGTCTAAAGAGTCGTAAGGAGTCTTGAGAAGTCTGAGTGAGTTTTATATCTTATCGTGGTGAGTCTGAATGAAACGAATTCAACCAATCTTGACAGAGTCAGAGTTGATCTTAACGAAGTTCGAATGTGATTTGAATGTGACTTAGTCTTAACTGCGTTTTATCTAATACAGTGTACACGAGTTTTGAAACTGACGAATCTTCAAGAGTCTGACGCGATTGTAAATGGACCTTAATTATCATAACCTCATACCAATCAGAATGGAATAGTAGCCCTGAAAGCAGCCAGTCACTTTCTTGATAACTGGGTTGAAAAGTGAATTGTTCTATAATCTTGCGTGTTGAAAATGTGGCCTCTCTTATTTCTCCCGCCCTCATGAAAATAACCGCTAAATCGGCTACACTCACAGCCTCGCCATTTCTAGTTTAAGCCTCGTTTTTATGGATATTTGGTACCGCTCGCGATTTTAAAAATTCTGATCGCTGTGCAAGACATTGATTTTCATCCTGTTGGTACGTAAAAGTGCTTTATTGCTTTTTTCGAACTGATAGTTGATCCTCGCTTGTTGAATTTTAGGTCTCTGTCCCTGGGACTGGTTATGGGGTACCGACCGCTCCCGTCCCCTGTGAAATCGCCGGTAATGCTGAGTGTATTCACAAAAATCGCTATAGGGAACAGTAGTGTGAATTGGACAAAATTTATGATTCACCTCATGAATTACAAGGCATAGAATTGACCGACAGGAAGGAGTGGACCGTGGAAGGTTTGGAAGGTTTCATATGGCTTTGAACGGAGGGGGAGAGGGCCGTTCATTCCTTGGCTGTTTCATGGCCCAATCCTTACACCGACTTGGCGAATCTTTCCAGTTACCTGTTCTCTAAGGATGACCAAAATGGAACGAAACGGGGTGTCGCACAGTTTTTCAAAACCATAAATAAGACAGGAACGTTACCAGATAAATTGAGAGTCAAATAGGAAATGGATGTTATGGATGCACCCTGTGTCCAGGATCTGTGACGAATGGACAGCCAGCCGGGAATATGGGAGCTACACTACACTGGGCAAAGAGCTGTCGTTCGGTTTACTTCTTGTCGTCATGTGGAGGTGCTCTCATATAGCGTCCAGCGAGTCAAACTTCTAGTTTATGTTAAAAAGTGGGTGTAAATTGCAAGTATTTTTCATATAGGTCTGAATATCTATCTAGAAGTAATAAATGCAATTTTTCTTCTCTTTGAAAATCTTGTGTAACTTTTTCATTGAAAATTTTGCTTCTGATTTCGAAAATTCAGATTGATTGGAGGTATAGGTAGCTGAAGTTTGAAATACTTTCCACCTATCAAATCTCATGATACCTTCTGTATCTGGGTTGGGAGACCGTTGCTAATTAGCAGAACTTTTTTTTTAAAACAATAGTCTGTTTGTCTTCAACGATGAGGTATAAACGAGCTATACAATACCGCATCAATCATGGTGGTGCATTCTTTCGTTTCATTAAAATATCGCAGCTGTGCTTTGCTCGTCGTCGGCTGGGAAATGAATAAAATTCTTCGATTTTCAATTACAATTATGTAAGTTCTGCTTCAGTGTTCACTGGAGTTGTTCCGAGTTATTTTGTACCGGCGATTAGAACCTCTTTCTAAGGCGAGCTTCGATGAGGGCGACCTAAATGAACTGAAGCAAAATTTAAAAAAAAAACATAGTTCATCGAGCAGAGTGGATTGCGTGTCTGGAGAAATTACGGGAAAAAAATGCTGAATGTCATTCGACAGCTATCGATCATTTAGATCGCGAGGAAGATTTTTTTCAATGCCTTCGGCATCCAACCAAATATACCTGCATTTCCCCTCTTTTTTGTGTTTTGTTCTAACGACCGCTTGCGAGTTCGATGGTTAATTACCTAATTGCGTCCTTAATGAAGAAGATGGCACACGTGAGATTGAAATTGAAAAATTCGGTCGAACGAATATAGTAGTACACGGAGTTTATTACTTCGTTCTAATTACTTTGAAAAATGTATTATACTATATTTGAGGAACCGTTGCAAAATTCGTGAAAGTTGGTAGTCGTAAATTCTGTGAAAGAAATAGTGAGGTATGGTGGAAATTTTCAAGCCGGGATTATACGTGTGTGGAGTTTATTAGAGATGTTTTTTTTTCTTAGACCTTTGGCGTATTATTTTTCTTGTTACTGTTCAAGGTGAGGAATTTAAGCGATGTTCAGGAAAATACGGGATAATTGAGGCCAGAAAAATGAGTAATTTAGAAAAGTAGCGAGGGAAGGGATGTATTTTGTGAGCAATTGAGCATGAAGGAGTACCGAGGCCGCTGTAGAAAGAAGGTATATGTTAGTATGCCCTTAACACATTGTCTAGGTGTGGAAAAGTTTGAGAAAATAGATGAGTTATTGTACGAGCATGTACTTGAGGATGTATTAAAGTCACTTCAGCGTGTTGTGAGTTGCGAGTCGATGGAAGAAGGCAAGTACTAAAGAGATTAATGTATACATGGCATATGTTTAATAGTTACACTAAGATGATTTTTTCCCCAAATTAATGCGATGAGTTTTTGTCAATGAAATTAAAAATTTTTTTGTATTTATTGTAATGCCGTATTGAAGGACACCCTTCCAGCAGGAAAAGGTTCACTAGTAGTCTTATCTATTTTGATAAAATAGAAATGAATTGAACCCAAGTTTGCTATGTTGGGGAGCAAGAACTTCTCATTGAGTTCCTCTGGAATACGAGGATAAGATGAACCCTTCCAAACAACCTAATATTAATTATTCGTTCCATTTCTAATTTTGAAATTGAAGTAAAAAACCTGTATTTCCCCAGCACTTATAGGTAATTACTCGGAGTATCTACGAAAATTATTTGAACGTGAGAATACACGAAATATATGAGGGTCCTAACACGTGTTTACAAAATACCAACCAATGGATTTGAAATTGTGGAGGTTTAAGAGTCATGGATTTGAAAGGCCAAACAGTGTTTTTCTTTCTTTCATGTTTCTTCATTTTCTTTCTTTCGTTTTCGTCCTTCAAAAGTCGATGTTTATCCTCGATAGTGTAAAATAATAGTTACTCAAGGCTTTGCCCATCTTGTATATTCAATGTGGTGTCCGTGAAGGTGGTTCTGTTGGTTGGTACCAGAGAGTGCAAACTTTTCAACGAAACTAAAATTGCTAATTTAATTCTAAATCTTCCCACTTAGCAAACCTTGATCAAGATAATGGCTGAAATTTTCAGCGTGAAAATTCCAATGCTTAAAGTTACTCAATGTTCAAAACCTTCCTGCTTAAAGCTTAGGGTTTTTACTCATAGAATCCCGCCCCCTCCCTCCCAAAAAAAAGTTGATAGTTTATCAACCTTTGCTTTGTCATTGCTGTTGATGAAAAGTTGAGAAATCTTGAAGATTACATTTAATCTCATTCAATTCATCGATAAACCGGTAGTACTTATAAATGTTCAGGTTTTTGGTTTTGCACAAACTTGTTTAAATATATTTAGGTTGGATTTGTCTGAATAATTTTATTTATTGAATTGAAGGAGAAGATGGAGTGAAATTACTGAGCTGGTTTAGAATATGTTTTCTTTCTTCTTTACAGTCTTATAATGATATGTGTGCCACACATAAATACAAACAGAAGGGGGCGCAGCATTGATCATATACCGACCCCGAATGGACGAAGGCCCAAAGGCCTCTTCTATTCTTTCCCGCGCTTTTCAATTAGAACATGGAGGCACCCAAGATCCGGACACTGACACGCCCTGGACCACATACTCGTCAGGAACAGAGACGTGGCCCACACTGGCCTAACCCGAGTGTACAGAGGTGCAGAGGCTGACACGGACCATCGCCTGCTGGTCTCCCAAGATATATTGCCAACCCACGCGACCTACAAGACCACCAAAGAAAGAAGCCAAAAAAAAAGACTCAATGTACCAGCTCTCAAAGTGGAGGCAAAGATATTAGAGCTAAAGCAAGCAATCGCTAAATGCGACTTATCAAGAGGAAACACTGTCGTGGAGAAATGGCACAGCATTAGAGACCAAGTGCTAGCAGCTGCAGAATCCACCCTTGGCCCAGCCCCCAAAAAGAAAAACCCTGATTGGTTTGATGAGCGCTCAGAAACGCTCGGAAGGGCATTAAATGCCAAGGCCGCCGCACACACTCGCTTACTAGGCCAGCCAACAAACAACGTGCTAGCCGCCAAACTCAAAGCAGCTGAACGGGCCCTCAAAAACGCGACCAGGAAAGCGAAGAATGACTAGTATATGAAAAAATCCGTGGAAATTCGAGAGCTTGCCCACTGAAACGACATCTCGGTAATTTACAAAGCAATCAAAGCAGCCTACAGCCCAATGCACAACACAAACCGGCCAGTCAGAGGCGCTGATGGAACCTTGCTATGAGGATGAAATCTTAAACTGATGGAGAGAATACTACCACAGCCTGTTGAACACATCACCAACTGTAGCCGACAAAACCACTGAACTACCACAATACCCAATCAGGGAGGATCTTGCCAGACCACTAAACTCCAGCAAAGTAACTGCGGCCATGAAGAAAGTCCCCAGTGAAGCAGGAGAGATCTACAAACACAGAGGTAGCTATCTCAAGAAGGAACTACTACACCTTTTCCAAGAAATCTGGGAACAAGAGGAGGTGCCTACTGACTTCAAGGGTGCCATGATAGTAAATATATGTATATAAGCGGAAAGGAGGTGCTTGAATCAGTTATCCCGGAGTCCCAAGCGGGCTTTAGACCCGGCAGGTGTACAGTGGACATGATTTTCACAATGCGCCAGATACAAGAAAAGGTGAAGGAACAACACTCATTGCTGCATGCGGTATTCATTGACCTTTGGAAGGCCTTTGACACAAGTCAGCAGGGACGCACTCTGGAGAGTTCTGGGCAAATTCGTCTGTCCAAAAAAACTAATCAAAATCACCGCTAGCTTCCACACTGAGGCCTTGAACACGGGTTGGGCGTTGAGCAAGTGGTAAGTGGTGAACGTTACCGCTCAGAATATCAAAATCACATAGAACTATAAAACTGGACCCGAGTCAAGCGTCGGCCGAGCGTTGGTAGAGCGGAAGAAACTATCGTTGCTGACAGTTGCGCTCAACTTTTGATATTTGAGCGTCAGCGCTGAGCGTTTTCAGTGTTTTTATTGTTATCAATTATTATGCTAGGTACAGCAAATTTCTGTTCTTGAAAATAGTCTGCGGAATTTTTTTCAATTTATTATTTAAAATAATAAGCATTATTATTAATACAGTAGTTTCCTTGTAGACATGATTACCTGCCCTCTCTCTCATCCCATGGCTGCACCAGCCATAATACCTGGGAGACGTAAAGCATAGCGCCTCAACGTTCATTCAACGTTCATCGCTTACCGCTCGCTCAACGCCCAACCCGTGCTCAAGGCCTGAGAGTCAGGCCCGAGTTATAGTTGGTACAAGATACACTGAGGACTTTGAAATCTCAAATGTAGTCCGACAGGGATATGTTTTGGCTCCCCTTCTATTTAATGTCTACATGACTGCGTTCCTGGTGATCCTTGACCGCAGGCTACGCCAAAGAGGAGTAGGCATTCATTACTGTATCGATGGTGGCCTCCACAACCTACCCAGACTGAGGAGTAAAACAAAGACACACAACCGTCAAATAACAGAGCTACAATATGGGGATGACTTGGTCGCCCTTAGCCACAGTGCTGAAGAAATGCAACAATGATAGAAGCCATTACTGGCGCCTACAAACTGCTGGGCATGGACAGCAACACAGCCAAAACTAAACTGTTCATAATGAGATACAATGCCCCAGCGCACCTAACAAATCCAACTATCAGTATTGCTGGAGACCCAATTGAAAGAACGAATTGGTTCAATTACCTTGAAAGCTTCATAAGTAGTTTTAGTGACCTCAACACTGAAATCAACCGACGAATTCGGAATGCCGCAGCAGCGATCTTCAAACTAAACCAGAAGGTATTCCTGAACAGGGAGCTCTGTGTGGCAACAAGTGTTGCCGTGTATAAATTGGTTGTCAGAACTACTGTGCTGTATGGAAGCAAAACATGGACCATCTACAAGAGATATGTCAAAGCTTTTGAAAAGTTTCAACATAGAACACTAAGACAGATCCTGTCCATCAAATTGCAGGACTATGTCTCCAACACACAGGTGCGTGAGCGTGCGCGATGTGAATCAATTGAGCACCTACTAACTGGACACTCCCTATGTTGGCTCGGACACATCCAACAAATGACGGACGGGCATTTACTGAAATAGGTTCTATATGATGAGCTGACTGTGGAAAAAGGGTCCAGGGGGGGGCAAACGCTATGAGAACACCATCCATACTGCACTCAATGGCTGCAACCTCAATGGAAATTGGGAGGAGATTTGCCAGGACAGGAATGCTTGGAGAACAGCTTGCCACAATAACACCAGCATCTTCCCGCCCACTGAGAGCAGGCAGCCCCGCAGCCCAAAGCCGCTTTTCTGCGAGGTCTGTGGCAGGAGCATTGCATCTTGGATCGGCATGCATAGTCACATGCGAGTACACCAGCGGGGGAACAAAACTGGCTGGTGATGGTGATAACAGGATCCCTGTATCGGGGCCTGACTACAACGACGATGACTGCGCTATAGGAGGGCGAGATGATGATGCCTGGCTCACCCTGTTCGAGTGTCTGGCTTTCGACCGAGAGAGGGAAGAAGGGGCGGTAGTCTTTCAAAACACGGGCGTTGAGCCGCTTACACAGGAGAACCTGGTCTCGACCATGCTGAAGAGTAGAGCGGGATGGGATCAGGCAGCTGACTTTGGCATGAAGACGTTGGGCCGCAAGATGGAGCTGGAGTGGCAGAGACAAAGGCAGCGGATGCAGCACCCTGCGGCACTCGCCATCTTACCAACATCAACAGCGTCAAGGAGAACGACGACAACGATTTCGCAGCTGCCATCAACCGACGAATAACACGATCCGGCGCAACTCGACAGCCAAGACACAGAAGAATAAGACGCCATAGATTCGCCGCCGTGAAGAGGCAACAGGAGAAATGGGAGTAGCAGAAGCTACCCCAAAGTGATTTACCCTATTCTGACGCAGGCTCATTTGGGGCGTTTCCGGGATAGGGGGTGCGGTGTCCCGGAAGGTGTAGCTCTATTACTGGTACTTGAAAATATACAAGATACAGATGAAAATTCTTTTTACATCTTTGGGCGTGTATACGTTTTAGGGTCCAGAATGGAACCAGTTGACGAAACTATGTCTACTGCCTGAGCGTTCACGTTCTCCGATCTCCTGTTGTACTTGATATTTATATATACTCGTAACATAAATATAGAACAATCTCGAAAACAAACCATCCGTTCTGTTTGTTGTAATTTGTTCGAAATTACGGCACGAAATGACAGTCGATCATATCGATGAAATGGCGCACAATTAGAGTGATTTTTCTAACGGTGTGTCGATTTTTGGGAGAAGAATGATAGACAGGGGAGGGGAGAAAAAAGAAAAGTTAAGTGCCTATAAATCGCAACGTAAAATTAAGATCAATAAAACATCGAAATCCGATATAATTTTTTGTGTACGCTCGAGAGCGTCGACAAATTGGAGTTGGCGTGTAATTCCGATGTGTTTGGTATTCGTTATGTAAAGTCAAGGTTTGAGATTTTTTTCCCTTCGATCTTTCGTCGTCTTTAGGCTCATTCTTCTCGTCTTTCCCGCTTCTTCGTGTGTGTGTGTGTGTGTGCGTGGTCTTTTTTTCTTTTCGTCATTCGAAATCGTGTCACTGTCGTTAATGAAGTATTTAATACGTCGTCTCTGATCGTCGTTAAATAATGTAATATATCTCGTTGCTCTACAACATCTTGACAGTTTTCGTGTGTGAAGAGAGGTATACAGTGAAAAGTAAGTGGGTAAAACCACAATCGAGAAGTGCGGTGGAGGGGGAGGGGTCGCCGACTGCGCTTGTAGGCGTTGACGTCGTGGAAGAGTCTTCTCGCGTCTTCCTTTACGCCATTAATATCGTAGGTCATTCAACTGGGTCATTTTGCATCCGCTATCTAGGGCGCCGTACGTACGTTGGCCCACATATGGACTTGTGTGTGCCCGTCTGTGTGCGTGTGCGCTCGTGTACCGCTCGCGCCGTCCGTCGACTGGTACGTGTGCGTGAGCGTGAGCGCGTCACGCCGGTCGCCGGCTGGCGTTTCCTCGAGATAAGACTTTCATTTATCTCGACGGTGGTTCGAACGTAAAATGTGTAGAAAATTAGAATTGAAGGTTAATAAAATTTTTTGAAGTTCAGTGACACATCCGAGGTTGCGGCCGAACGCACCGACGACGCGAGCCCGCGCTCGCTGCTCGGCGCGCGAATGCTTTCGACCTCCGGGTTTGTTAACCCTTCGGTGACACCTGCGTCGCACGGTCCGTTTATGTTGACGCAGGGATTTAGGTGGGCTGCGTCGCGGGTCGAGGCGAGAATGCGCAGAGTTCAAGGATAGGATTGGGTGGTCGTCGACGTTCGCGACGGAGCCCGGATTTCGTTTGGGTGCGGAAGACAGAAGAAAAGAGGAGATATAGCTGGTTGGCCGCTGTCGGGTGATGGGGGTGAGGAATTGGGACAGTTTCGATAATGGTTTAAAAGTAATCGGGTGAAAGTTGTGAAGGAAAGTGCTTACTTTTCAAACCTGATGGTAGAGGTATACCGTGGCATTTCTGTCCCTCGGAGAAGGAAAATCTACGCCACCTTGTGGAATGTTTCAGTTTAGTATGCCGACCCGGTGGGAAGTGATGGTACTCGGCGAGAGGAATGAATAATGTTGTGCACACGTATGGCCTATACTCGAAATTGAAGGGGTTACAACTCTTCAGAGTTTGAAAATAGGGAACATTATTGCGAGTCGCAGTACTCACTGTTTTCATCTAGCCAGACTGCAACACAGGCGGACAAACAGACATACTAAATGTTGGTGCGATAGCACGATAGCTACCTAGCAAAGCAGACAAACAAGTACTATTTTTTAGATATGTAACGCGAATCACGAAAAGGGACCATGGGTGAAAATCGAAATTGCGCAGTGAAGCACAAGAGCAGCAGGGCCGTTCCCAGGATTTAAGTAAGGGGGTGTTAAGCGAATAAGATGAATTTTTCTTGGTTGGGGGGGGGGGCTACAAACACGCCAAATTTATCCAATTGCCCTCATGTATATGACGAAAATTTCAATATTTTTTGAAACTCTCATTTTCATACTTTTTTTAAAAAAATGTGACAGGTCCCCCCGCCTCTCCATCTCAACCCATTGTTTTTGGTTTGTTTTTTTTGGCCAGGGGGGTAGCCCCCAATCGGTACGGCCCTTCACATAAGAATGCTGAAAATTAAATCTCAGATTTTCATAGGCTCTTATTCTGGGAACATATTTATACCTCAGTGTTTGGGGGGGGGCAGAAAATGTGTGTCTTGAGTCATGACATTTGAACAGTAATCTGAATAATATAAATTTAGCCTTTTAATAGCCCCTTCAGGGCTGAAGATAGTCAACCAAGAGCATTTACCCTCATCGTCCCATTTTCCAAGTACTTCACAGCTACCGTTTGGAGAATATGTTGCAACAGGGTGTCTGCTGGCCTGAAAAGTCATGAAAAGTTATGATTTCTGAAAATTGTCACAATATTTTCATTACCAAAAAAAACAACAAAATATCAGTTTTATTCATTTAATGAGAAAAAAATATTGAGTGAATATTTATTATGGAAGTTTAGCGCGTTCTGTATTGATAGGGCGTTGGTATTAAATGAGAAGTATTTTGTAATTTCTTCCAAAAATTTTTCTAAAGTTATTTGTTTCAAGTTTAGCAATATTCTTCAGAAATTTGTTGATAAAATAAGTGGTTAAAGATTTTTCTAAATCAAGACATAATGTATCTGATATGTATTTGTTAGCCTTTCGGTTATTAGATGCGGAACACATTTATCACCTATTTCATACAAATGGAATATTGTTTGTCTGTTCAAATTACCCACAAAGAGGGGCAAAACTATGGGCATTTTTCAACTCTCTTAAGACTGTCTCATTTGTATAACAATCCTTATTACTGTAATGTCGTTAAAGGAAAAATGTTGACGCATGCAACAAGTATAATTTTAGTAATTTTTTTTTTAAAGGAAACAAATTCTAGCCTTATGGCCTTGCCATGAGAGTTGAAAAGTAGGGTACACTTATACTCTGAAAATATTCTCTTATTTCAGGTATACTCCTATTAGAAAATGAGGTGCAGAATGTATTTTCCACCATACAGGTTTTGGGTTACCTGAAAATTAATCAGAATGGGGTGTTGGGAGGGGTGTCAAAGGTGGAGTCCCCGGTGAAGCGCGAAGCGCCGAGTTTGCACCCTCCCTTTCACTTCTTTTTATATCCCCAAGGATAGTCGTGGAAAAATGTCATGAAGAGTCATGATATTTTGTTTCCGGAAGCCAGTAGACACCCTGTGCAAGGAAGTTGTCATAAATATAATTTAATTTCAAAATTTTAAAATTTCAGCAAAAGTTTGTCAGAATTCTCAAAGTTTGGAGTGAAATTCCGTTAAGCATGATGCATTTGTTACAGTTTTCGAAATTCAGGAAATGTCAATACTGTTGGCTGCCTATCTTCAATCCTGAAGGAACTTCTAGAGTTTTAATCCATCTGATTCAGATTTTTGTTCAGATTTCGTGAATCAGTTTTTCAAAATCCTGTAGCCTGTTCAGGGTGTTCAGTATTAAGAATAGACAATTTTTTTGCAGGCTATTCTATTACTGCATTTGGCAAATTTTTTGAATAACAATTTTGTGACGGAATTTTCGAGAATAATTCACTTTTTTCCAATTTAAGAACCTTATAGCCCCTTCTATTTTGAGAATGTCCTATGTGTGTATGAATTTTTTTTTTGTTCTCGACGTGCACTACCACATTGTTCTCCTAATTTGAGACACCTTGTACGTAAGAGGTAACAGTAATTTACTGAGCAGAATTGCCTATCTTTGGTATTGATGGGGCTCTCCCAGTTTTAAAATTTTAGTAACAGAATTGAAGTAATTGTTGAAGCATGCAACTTTAATGTTTGTACACCTTCCAGTTTCTAAAACCGGTAGTAAGCTATGACGTAATTTTTGTTTCTCTTTCAAAATAGTCGCGATTCTCTTGCCCTATTTGATGAAGAATGACACTTTGCTGTCTAAATTTCAACATTTTCAAAATTTACAAAAATTTGTTAAATTTTCCAAATTTTGTAATTGAATTTTGTCCGTGACAGCTTCTGTGCGATCTTTTTTGAAAGGTAACAGTAAATAGTGCACTGAAAATGAAACAAAATTACTATTCCCACTTGTTGTCTGCCCCGGAAATTAAAGGGTCACAAAAATTGTAAGTTGTGCTCTTCAAAAATTATATGCACTTAGATTTTATGTTGCATTTAGCCCTTTCAGTATCAAAGGTAGCAGTTTAGTTAATAAATCTTGATCACCTTTCGATGTTCTACCCACTGACTGAAATGAGTAATCAGACTCGCAGTGAAGGTTTTCATTTTGGAATACAGGACGTACATTTATGCATCGTTATTTGTTCATTCCGTTGAATACTATTACCTCATACAGGCTTGGCGTCCAACTAAGTCTCTCTCCGTCCTCTAGTATTCATTTTGCTTGTGCAGGCACTCTCTTGGAATTTCTCGTTTTGCTTGTGTCTTTTCCCTATTGGTCTACTTCGAATTGTACAGGTTTGTGTGTGTGTGTGGGGGGGGGATGCTTGTATGTGGAGAAATTAAGAGTTCAGCATTTCTCGTTCGGAAGAACAATGTATACAAACTACTGGCATTTGTCAGTGTTCACGTTTTTTCGCTTTCTCATTGTCGCACGAGTTCGAGGAATGGGGTATAACTTTATCTCTCTGCATCCTAAATATATCTAACCTGCACGTCCCCCATTCCTGGGAGAAAAAAATTGAAAAATGTCGTTGACAAATCCGTTACACCTGATCTAGTCGAAAACTATGAAAGTGAAAGATTGTCAAACAAACAGACTGACAGAAGGATGGATAAACTGATAGTCGGCTGCACCACTGGACAGATAGGCAGGCAGATAGACAACAGGCAGATTGAAAAGAAGGAAATCGAGCTAACAGTAGTCAGAAAGAGGGGCAGATGTACAATCTGGGAGCAAGACAGCCGGACAGAACAGCAGATAGACAATCGGTTAAGCAAATGGATTGAACAGACAGGTAGCTCCTATGCCGACCCCAAAATAAGAATCATGATTCAGGATTTGGGATCTAAAACCCTCACAACTGTCAGTGTCTGGTATTTAATATATGTATCTTTGCCTCTGTGCTTCACTGGCCCGCCGTCGAGATCTTAAGATCCAGAATCTGAAAGTCAAGATGTCTTCGACTTTCCTAATTCTGCGTTCAATGTATGCCCCTCTGTTCCTTCATTTGTTAGTATTCTCTGACTAACTATATCCTATCTTTTTATTTGTCCGTCGTTTCCTTGTATTTTCATGTCTCTCCATCTTTTTGCCTTCTATCCGATTGTATCGACGGGGGGGGGGGGCTTCCCTTCAAAAAATGTTCTAGAGTCGGCAAATTCAGTAGATTGACTCAATTGGCAATTTTTTTGTCAGTTTCAAACTAACAAAATCAGCACTCTCTCTCCTGAAAAAGTCGCCTCAGTACGTTCCTGCTTTTACCTACCTATCTATTTGCCGCCTCTCATTTTCTCCCTGAAAGCAAACCGAACGAGAGTTGTAATTTTCCTTTTTCTAATTTGCTCTCAACCCGAACCCTGGAATCCGCCTTTTCGAGCATTACTTCAGACACGTCCGGGAGGCTGTTAGGGTTGTCTTAGCCCTCTTCCTTTTTGGCCGAAAAACCGGCCTAGGTCGAAATCTGGCGAGTTGCTACGTCGGCTCGAACCCGGAACTTCCGGATTCCGAGACCAGCGCGCTACCCAGTCGGGGCCAACCAGACCCCCTAACGAGAGTTGTTATGCAGGTTCCGAAAATTACCTACGGTTGTCTGTTGGTCTCCTAAGTCGCTCGTTTTGAAAGAAAGTCCCCCAGTCTACCGAATATGTCCAAGGAAATTAAAATGTGAGTGTTTTTCTTAAATGAAAGTAAAACCGATAAATTTGCTGACAGAATTTCTTAAAAATTGACCTTGTAAGACTGTAGAAAGTCTTCCAAAATCCAATAATGAATCGCTCCCTACCCCCTTTTTAATATTTGACCTTTGTGGACTTCCTGCTACAGCTCTGGACGCAAACTTGCCTCCACTACCCAAAAAGAAACTGAATCCAAATGGGGAAATAGGCTTGTAGGAGTAGAGACTGGAGAAACAGAGATAGCTGGCCAAATAATTAACCCCCACGAAGAGGAAGCTAGTGTGCAACACTCAGAGTAGGTTCGCTCAGGTGGTTGACGTCTTGACGAGAGGAAGGAGTTGATATGTATTCGAGGGACGAAGCCTCTTAATATTATAAAAAATCAACCTCATGATATTCCAGCAAACATTTTCTGAGCTCTATCCCTATCCTGTACTTCTTCGGAAGAGAACTTCCGTTCATTTCTACTCGCTACCTCCTCAACACCACTGCTAAAATTGCTTGTTGAACTGCGTATTGTAATTATGAATTTGTCGCTGTATGTTCGTGCCCTATATTAGTGCATGAGCATGTGTTACCTCAAAATCCAAAGCTGTTTTGGCATTCTTATCGCTGTTACGAAAAATGGGGGCTATGACGCTTGGCTGCGATTGACCTCAAAAAGCTTTCAGCTTTTCGGTAATTACTGGCTGCATTCGTTACCATATCCGTGAAACGTTATTAGTCAGATGATGATTTTGAGACCCGGGGCATTTCCGTGTTCTTGAATTAAGGCAGGTTGAAAGAGAACTTACACTGCGAGTTCGCAGCGTGTGTCTGATTTAAAGTGTCAACTGAACGGCAACGCTGCGGTAACTGTGCCACCTCTCAGTTGATATCGAACATGTTAACCGTGAAAAATTCTTACTTTCTCAGGCTGTTTACTCTGTGTTTTCGCTTCAGTTGGCCGCTGATTTTCCCATCCGGGCTTTGCTTTCGGACTTGATTAAAGCGATTTTCGAAACTCTTAATTCGTGTGTATCACGCCCCGCTGCTGGACGAAAATAAGGAAACGAGCGAAACAGATCTCCAATTGGAGTAATTAGGTACATCGTTTGTTATACACCATTTTCATCTCCCACTCTTGTCGAAAATAGAAGTAATGTACGAACGCACTCGAGTGTGACTATTTTTTTAAACACGTTTTTCAGTCTCTCCGATGGCACGATCTCGATTTTTGTCTTTGGTTAAACTTGTGTCGCCAAGGAGACCTGTCGATGCCGTCGTTACAGATCACGGCGGAATCAGCTGGCACTGGAGAAGACAGCAGTGTGTCGAGTCAGGAGGAAACCCAAGATTATCTGTGCTGGTTCTTGTATATATCTGTACTATGTCTCTGTTGAAGGATACTTGTTTTGGCATTCTAACGCCAGAAAAATTGATGCTAATTTGAAAACAACGCCCGAGTAGTAAATACAAGTATCGGATTTTCCTGGTATTTAATGTGAGTTACACGCATACCAAATGTAATAGCAGCTCCCGTGTGTTTACTATTATGCCTCGGTATTGTTGAAACTGAGTAAGGAAACAAAAGACCTGATACACAAGCGTACAAGACTTGAACAAGAAACAAGCTCGCTATACGATCGAATAGAACTATGCGAAACGAATAGACTGATTAGAAAAATGATATAAACAATTTCGAACTGGAGATCGCAATGCCGATAGTTGATGAGAATCGGTCAACAAAACCAGCTAGAAGGGCGGTAGCAAGAGGCCGGACTCTCATTTTCAAAATTAGGAGCCAAAATGGCCAATTAATCAATCTGGGAAGAAATTGCCAGAACAGCGTCAGAATTCTATCAGGAACTGTATAATGTGGGCTTATGATATACGACAGAGGTCGACAGCTGGCACAACCACATGACCAACGGAGACGAAATACCCAAAATTACGCCTCACGAAGTGGAAAAAGTAGCTACTTAACTAAAACCCAATAGGGCACCTGGCCTAGACGGAATGAAACTCGCAGTCTGATACAAGGATGAGCATTACGAGTAGGAAGTGCCTCGCGCCCAGTCTTGATTTAAGCAATTCACATTTCGCACCTTTATTTCGACGACGAAATTTTAGCGAAATACTTCAAGCGGCGTATGTCTATTGGTTGGCCAGCATAGCCACGTCACTAGCGCAACACCACTATAACGACACCACCCCCGACACGAAGACAGTCTGTATGATTTAGCTCTTCATGGTGATATTTCAGTTCAGTGGTTGATATTTCTACAGTCTTCAGCCGTGTTGTTTTTATATAAATTTCTATGGAAATTTTTAAATGTAGGGTAAGATACAGTCAGTCCAGTCCAATCAGAGACATGAAAATGTCAATAAGAAAAAAGTGAATCAGTCAGTGAGCCAACCAGCAAGCCTAGCCAGTCAGTAACCAAAACGCGATACTCTGTAGTATTTTGAAGATAAAACTAAAAGATAAAATTAGTGTCTCGGATATAATGATTAGAACAAACGCCGAAGAAGTGGGAACTACTGTCGAAAAGCTAAAACTTACGTATGGTGGACACATAGCCAAAGAACCCATCTGCAGATGGAACAGGATACTAGCGGTATGGAAACCCACGAAAAAACGCAAAAAGGGGAGACAGGGACAAGGTGGATCGACGAAGATGGACAGGTGGCAGGCAACAATGACAATCATCTGCTAAAAATAGAAAAAATTGGGCTGATTTGTGTACGGCTTATGCTCAGAAATGGGCCACTGAGGGCTGAGGCTCGCGAGAGGGCGTCTATCCTGCCTCTTTTTCTAATTTTGCTCTCAACCCAAACCCTAGAATCCGCCCTTTCGAGCATCACTTTAGAGACATCGAGGAGGCTGTTAGGGCTGTCTTAGCCTTCTTCCCTTCTGGCCGAAAAATCGGCCTAGATCGAAATCTGGCGAGTTGCTACGTGGGCTCGAACTCGGGACCTCCGGATTCCGAGACCAACACGCTATCCACTCGACCTACCAGACCCCTCATCAACTGCCAAAAATAGTAGAAAGTGAGCTGATTTGTGCACGGCTTATGCTCAGAAATGGGCCACTGAGTGCTGAGGCTAGGGAGAGGGTGTCTCTCCTGCCTGTATTGATAAGAGTGTAAATTGGTAAAATTTGATGTACTAGCATCAGCAAGCCATTGAATAAATAAATAAAAAATTGTTGAAACTCATCCATACCGTTGCTAATTTTGAGCAACTTTAACCGTGCAGTGTTCATTGGGACAGAATTGATTGCCTATGTTTCCCATAGGAGGGTTTCCAATGCCATGATTGTCCTCTGTAGACTCAGCAGAATGTACAGAATGACCTATTACTCGTGAATTAGCAGTGCCAGTAATAAGACCCAACCAATTAACTATTTTTTAAATTGCGTTTGGAGGTTCTGCTTGTGACAATTGTACTGCAGTTTTTACAGATGCTCATCTTTTACTGCAAAAATAGTGCTAAGTAGCAAATACAATAGGATTTCTCTGGTATCGAGTATGAGTTTAACACATCAGTACAATGGCAGCTACCTTATATTTACTATGTACATAGTATGTGTCAGTATTGTTGAAACGCATCCACGCCTGTGCTAATTTTGAGAACCTTCAGTGCAATGTTCATTGGGTCGGAATTGCTTGCTCATGTTTCCCATAGAATGGCTTCAAGTGCTATGATTGTTCGCTACTCAGTGAAAGGTACAGGTGGATACCGTTCTGGCTTCCCTGTCTTTGCTAGATGGTCTCAAGTGTAATGATTGCCCTCTGTTGATGTACCAGAATGTTCTGGGTGATGTGGTTGATGGTTGCATTTTTCGGAACATCGTTGGAGTACCAGCTACTACCAGTTGAGTAGAGGAACGCGTGTCATAATAATGATATAACTGATTGGGGATCAGGAAAATTCATCGACAGAAAATAGGCAGCTTTATGAAAACTGGTCGTGAGCAAATTGACCGTCTAGGTTGAAATGATGCTCACAAGATGTAGCGTTCAGACATGAACATGCGATAACGCATAAAGTTATCTTAGGTAGGGTCTTATCATATGCAGAGGGAATCTCTAAATCATGCTATAGACGTTCTTATTCCATCGTCTTTCTCTAGCATTTCTTAACGTGTAGCAATACGATTTCATTTCTGCCAAATCTTTGTTGTGAGTTGCGTGTTCTCGAAAATATGCCTCCGATTTTGTGTTTTCTGAAAAAAAGCAAATTAAAGCTCACTTATGAAGCGTTGTACGCGAAGCAGCGGTGAATACAAGAGATGCACCACAGAATATCCTCATGCAGTCATTGTCATCAGCTTCCCAGTCTGCTATCAGTCGCTTACCTGGATTCGAAAATATGAAGAGGTTGATAAATTATCGGTCTACAGTTGTTCACAAATACTCAAGCATGCCAAAGCATTGTATAAATGTAATTTTCATTTTTGAACAGTCAGTTTTCTAGCGATCAATTCCACTAGACGCTCAATTTCCCGACAGTCAATTCTCCGCGGTCAGTTGTCATGGACCCAACTGATTTGCATTGCCTGGCCATCTACATTGCTTCAACTACATTACTTCTATGAACTCTTGATTAGTGGCAAATTCAACCTTCTTCATTCGAGACCCGCCATCGGTTTTCCATCTGGCAAAGTAGGAAGGTCTCAGTCTTGGGGGGGGGGGGGGTTGATCGCTACAGTGCATATCCCGTCATCCTATTGCTATGATTGAAGCACTTCTTTTCTAATTTCGCTCTCAATCCGCCCTTTCGAGCACTACCTCAGAGACGTCGGGGGGCTGTTAGGGCTGCCTTAGCCCTCTTCTCTTCTTGCCGAAAAACTGGCCTGGGTCGAAATGTAGCGAGTTGCTACATGGACTGGAACCCGGGACTAGCGCGCCATCCACTCCGCCAATCAGACTCCACAATTGAAGCACTAAAATACATCTTGAAATGCTCTATTGACAGCGTTTGTCCCTCTCCTTCCTTTCCCATTGAAAGTTCTCGACGTTTTGTAAATGTTCGGGTAAGGTATATCACGCCATCAATGATGGTCAGCGTGGTTCGTGACATGACGTAACCAAAAAAGGGAATTCATGTTGTACAGTTAGGCAGGAATGCTGTCACAAATTACGGAAAAATCATCGTGTGTGCTTTAATTATGAGAAAGGAACGCCGTTCACCGTTGTAAGGTCATTTGTTTATCAGAATCGAGTGGCACGTGGTGATGTCACGCGGGAAGATGATGAATTACTACGTTCGCATTCTTGTCGCCAATGTCTAACGGCTGAATACCTGACCAGTCAGAAGAATGCCTGCAGTTCTTTATGTCTTTTATGCTGGAGATGTTACCCGAAGTTCTATGGAATAGAAAGAACTACATGGAATTGTCTGTATCGTGGTTTCTGACGTGTCCAGTTCTGAGATCCAGTGGATACAGCTTGTGAGTGGCATGTGAGTTCCTAACTTCGTGCGATACTAGGCATCGAGTAATCGAGTGGATACTCGTGTCATTCGATTAACGATTCTAGTAGCTGTTCGAGTACGTACAGGATTCAGTTGGATTCTGTAATCCTCCAGGTCGTTGGGTACAACGGAACATCCGACCATATAGGGAAGGCACGAATCTGCGTTTCCGTCGGAGACTGTGTAGCGCTGAGTCTGCCGCTTGTGTGAAACAGCTAAACCGTTTCGCATGAGTGACGACGGCGGCTAGACACGACTGGAACGGAGTTCTCCGCGAACGGTGGCTGCGGTGACAGTGCCGGTGTGCCTCTGCGAGTCCTTGTGAACTGATCCGTAAACCTGGTCGAGATCACGGGTTCGACCTGCCCTTCATGCAAATATCAACTCGACGTCGGTATTTACTGTCTTCGAGAGCCCTAATGGGTCGGATCAAACGAAGTTTATATGTTCGAAGTAGTGGACCAATTGGAGCTAAATTGTGGACACGGCTGCTCCCTCGTGTGCGTATACCGCCATCAGGTCACGTCACATCGCATCGGGAGTCGGCGAGGGAATCCTACTCACAACGGAAATGCCGCAAATAAATCACGGAATACACAACGTGAAATGTTTTGTCATCGTGTTCGTACCTGATCGTTACATTTCATTGTTCTTGGTTAGAAAGTTACCGCTGAGCCGAGTCGAGCCGGTGCTGTATAAGAGTTGCATTCGCAAATGATGCCCGAGAACTCGCTGTACACAGCTAGTGTGAGAGCGTAATTTCCACTCTGGGACTTTTGAATATTCCATCGTTGTCCGGCCGTGTTCACCTGTGGATTGTGTATCTATAATGTCTAGTTACATTCGTTGTTGTGTAGTCGAAAGTGTGAATTGAGTGGTCGAAATGTGCAAGGTGGGCCTGTTTCCATTCAGACAACTTTCCTATCGATTGTTGATGGAAGGTTGGAGTCGTTGCGTGTACTCGAGTTTCAGTTGAGTTGTAGAAATGCCGGTAGACTTACGCTAGATTAGCTGTCAGTCACCTGAGTTGTGGTCCGGGAGCGTATCATGCGACAGCGAAGAAGAGGATTGGTACTTGGCTAACAATAAAACTTCCGTGTGTGGCTCGGTAATGACTCAACTTTTTAAGACAAATTCAAATCGGCAGAGTAGTTTTTTGATAAATTTCACCACCATGTACTCTAATTCTTGCACGCTTATCGGCAGCGGAGCGTCGCCGCTAAATTTGGTCAGTGAATTTGAACTCAGGGTGAAAAAGTGAGTGTAAAGTGGGAAGTTCGCCTACTATAAGTTGATCTAATTAATTGGCTGCATTGTTTTGTAAATGAGAAAAGCGCTCCTCTGGTATGTCCCTGATGTGAAATGTACTCGAGAAGTGGATGATAGAAACGGTATTAGTATACTTTAAAGGCTGTATATCAGACTCCTGCGGGATTAAGATAGCGAATACCATGAATTACATTAGATCTATCAATGGTGTGCATTCCAGGCAAGCAAGGTAAGCGCCGCTTACCCTGAAAATTCCAGAAAAAAGTTTTCATATACTATATCAAAATTTTATTTGTATTTTAATCTATATAATATTAGAATTATTTACTGTCTGTATCCAATCTTATGTATTTTTCATTCTAAATTTATTAAATTTAAATATCAACTTCAATTTGTAACAAATAAAAGATAATGAAACATAGCGACCATACTGACTCTTACAACGCTTACACTTATACGCTTAAATATATAATAAATTCACGGGAGAGTGAGGAGACAGTTGAAACAGAAGCGTTACTGCTCGGCGTTTGGCAATCTTTGTACATGTATATTCGTATAGGCTAGATAGTCCAGGAATATTAGACCTAAAAATAGCATATTAAGGGGAAAATTGCTGCAGAGTTCAAACTTGGCATGATTCTCAAGGAGAACACCCTAATAAACATAGTAAAAACCCCCGCCCTGTAGGAGTGAGCTTGACCCCCTAGCGCTAAAAAATTGTACAAAAAAAAACAGTTTCATGACAGTATCTCATCAAATATTGATTTATATGCGAAAATACTTCTTACCTAAATTAAAGAGCATTAAATTCTCTACAATAAAGGTCTCTTTTACTTTCGTCCTAGGATCAAGACTGGCCGAGATAATCGACCCAGAAATATCCCAAAGGCTCCGCCTGTAGTGTTAATTACCAACACAAAAACACACTAGCATGTTCAACGCGACGAAACTTGTGCGTTTGGTTGCGATCTGGAAGCGGTTTGAGTCAGGCTTGGCTCGGCTTGGCGACACACAAATGTCAAAGTGAAACATCAGAATGCCCCCCTTTCCTTCCAATGATAATAAATTTTATTATAGTCATTACCAGCTCGAGAAACTTGTTCGAAATACTATAATTATCCATTTGCTATATGTATATTTGCTAACGATTGTTCTTTTTTTCTTTTGTTACAGGTGAGTGATATTTCTGATTTTTGAATGGTGAAAAGTAAAGCCGTGAGTAAATATTTTAATTTTATGACTCACTGTACTCAGTAATGTGTACAAAACCGTAAATGTTATGTTGCCCCTAAACGTAGTAAGAAGAGAACATGATGGAAGTTTGGTCGGCACTGCAGAAATTGCTTAGCTGTGAACTTAATACCTAGTCCAGGTATGATTCGATAATAATCTAACAGGCGTGTTATCAAGAAAAATGAAATTGAAACCCAATCTCTCGGTCATAGCTTTAAGCTCGATGACTGGGACCGTATGAATTTGTGAGACTGATAAGCCTGATCAAATTCAGGGGAAATGATATCGCAGTGTTGAAAAATGAGCAATCATTTAGTGCCCACTGCCCCACTATTGTTCCTTTGATGTGTGTGGATGGTTCTTGTGGCGTGCAGTTAGTCATACCTGTGTACAATTCAATGACACGAAGGCATAAAAAACCGTTTGCGAATTGTAACTAACAATGGCTTGGTACTGATTACTGGAATGCCTAATTACCTACCTTGGTTTTCGAAGGTTCTAACTTCATTGAAAACCTGAGATTTTGAATTAAGTTATTTCCTATTGATTCTGGTTGTGGAAAAGGGATCTAAAACTGTCAAACCTTGATGTCGTTTTTCGTGGAAATTTTCTAGGTTTGAAATACATTTCCGATTTCCAGACTTGGAATTCTGATGCATTATGGTATATGGTTGCTTTTTGTCGTACTGGGCTTGGGAGTTCAGTGTAGGGTTGCCACTTTCTGGATGACCTGGAAAAGTCATGGAATTTGGGTGGTGAGGGAAATTCATGGAATTTTCATCCGAATTATGGAATCTTGATTCTCTGAATGACAGCCTAGGCATATGGCTTATATTATATCAAAATTTATCTTTAGTGAATAATCACGCTTAAAAAAGGAAAAAGTTTCAACCTGTATTCATATTTAATTAAGAGTATGGCTATATGTCCATCATTCGAATTGTTTTTGTGTGTAAATTGTGCTGATAGCTGTCTGCGAAACACTGCGCCACACAGACGTAATGCAGTAGTTTTTTCTTGATGGCGTCATGATGAAAATCAAGAGGGAAAAAAGTCTTGCCTGAGTCCAAAACTCCTTCCCCGCTTGAAAGAACAAGTCATGGAAAAATAGAAAAATAGACCTAGAAAGCCTGGAAAAGTCATGGAAATTATTCTTGAAAAATGTGGCAACTCTATTACTACTACTGCTACTACTGCAACAATTACTACTACTGTTGCTAGGGTACCAGATCACGTATGGGTATAATCAACCGCCATCTTGGTACCAAAAAGAAGTAAACAGTAAAACAACAGGCCGCTCGCACTCGCTTGGTTTTTTTTTTTTTTGCTACCAAGATGGCGTCTGATTGTACCGGCATGTGATCTAGTACCCTTATTACTACTATTATTACTATTATTGTTGCTACTACTATTAGTATTACATATTACTATTACTATTAAATCTGCTGAACTGCAAGGTTGTTGGTAAGGCAGAATGAGGCTGCCAGTATTAAATCATTCTGGTTTCACCCGGCATCAATGGCCGAAGTGCGCACTATAATAAGAGAGCTGCCGTCCAAGCTAAGTGTGGGGATTGATGGAATTTCTAACAGAGTCGTAAAGATGAGTGAAGGCTACACAGCTGGGATCACAGCAGATGCGTTTAACAACACTGTCCTCAAAGGTCAATTCCCAGAAGTCTTCAAGACCGCAAAAGTTGTACCAGTTTACAAATCGGGTAGCAAACAGCTGCCTGTGAACTATAGACCCATCGCAATACTATCCCCCCTATCAAAGGTGTTCGAGAAACTTATGTGCACAAGGCTGACTCGATATCTGAAGGTGACAAACTTTCTGTCTAACAATCAATGTGGGTTTGTTGAAGGGCGGGGCTACAGAAGCGATGGTGGGCCACCTCAGGTATGTTAATGAAGGGATGGTTTGGAACTTGTACACAATTGGGATTTTATGTAGATATAAGAAAAGCGTTTGACACAATTGATCACAAAAATTTATTGCAAAAGATGGAGGGATTTTGCCCTGGCATGGTTTAAAAGCTACCTAGAGGAACGAGAAACCGTTGGTTGTTGGAATTGCAGGTGAACTAAGCTAACTCCTGAGGGTCCTGAGGGGGTCCCCCAAGGTAGCTGTCTAGGACCCCTACTATTCACAATTTACATCAATGGGCTATGCAACCTAGACCTACATGGTAAGATTGTGCGTTGCCGACGATGTCGCACTTGTGTACCGAGAGATGAAACAAGGTGACATAATTAAGCAAATTAGCCAGGACTTAGAAAGGGTGGCAGCTTGATATTGTGAGAATGGGCAGGACGTCAATTTTGCTAAGTCAAAATATGTAGTTTATAGTCACAAAAGGGACAACTATAGATTTAAAAAAGGAATAGCGATAATAGATCAAAGCGGCAATAGAAATATATTGGAAAGAATGAAGGAAATAAAATGTCTGGGGATAATATTTGATGAAAAATTCACTTGGGGGGCCCAGCTTACAAAAATGCAAAAGAAACTAAGGCAGCAGAATTATCTTTTGTATCACGCAGGAAAGTACTTTGACAGGCCACACCTCATAAAAATTTACAAAGCCCTGTACAAATCGGTCCTTAGGTACGGGATAATACTGTGGGGAAATGCTGCTGATGTCCATATCAAACCAATTAAAGTACTGCAGCGGAAGATTTTAGAAATATATGTGGATGGGACTCAAGAGAAGATGGCCGGACACAGAAACTAAATTTAAAAAGCTCGGTATACTAACAATTCCCCAGCTCTGTGCGCTAGTTGGCACCACCTTTATGTTAAAAAATGTAGAAACCTTTGACCACTGAGTAAACTCAAGCAGGGCTAGAGAACGAGCCGAAGATAATACTCCCTGGCTACCTGAAGGAAAGCAGCAGGAGTCAGCTAGAGTATGAACTTGCCAAGCAGTATAATTCAATACCGAGGGTATTGCGGGATATGGCTATTGGGATAGAGAGCCTGGGGGCCAGGGATAGGGAGAAAAAAATTTTTAAAAAAAGAAGCGAGAAGTTGGTGTCTATGTGTCTATCTATGGTCGCTGACATAACGAGAGAGCAGGAAGGGAGGGTTCCTTCTGAGGGATTCCTGGTGTTCTGGAATCCACCTCCCCATTTCTTGATCGGCTGGTCGCTAGGTGTTACCTGAGCGCGGTCTGCTGGTGTTTAAATTATTGTATAACCATTACTGTTGCGAGTTGTTATTCTCTTGCTAGTACAGGAGCATATCACTCTATTATTATTATCATTAGTCCGACATTAGTGTGATTACTCTTAAACTCATTATTACCTCTTCAGATAGCTGTAAAGCACGGTTAGTATTCCTACTGCTTTTTGATGGTACCTGATTTAATATCTGTTGTTATTATTGTTAGTTCACTGTTTATTTATTTTTGCTGATTGTTTGCGTCTAGTCATGTCAATCACTGTAGTCCCAGTTAGGTAAGCTGTTATTAGTTGACGGAACCACACTGTGTAGCAAATTTATGGTTCACTGTAACCACTGTACTGTAGCAGTCAATAGTACTGACCTCTATTTGGGCCTCGCTCGGCCATTGAGGGGTCAGCTTGCTGATTTGTAATGTGCTATGTATTCTGGAAATAAATTATTATTACTATTACTATTACTGTTGCTACTACTATTACTAGGGTACTAGATTACATGTGGGCATCATCGGCCGCCATCTTGGTAGCACAAAGAAGTAAACAGTAAACAGGCCGCTCGCGCTCGTTTGGTTTACTGTTTACTTTACTTTTTTTTTTTTGCTACCAAAATGGCGTCTGATTGTACCCACATGTGATCTAGTACCCTACTATTACTGCTGTTATTACTACTTATTACCATTACTATATACTACTACTACTTACACTACTTCAACTTACTGCATCTTTGTACTGTTCGGTTCTGTAAAGAGTATCTGGCTCAGTGGCTCAACTCGAGTTGATCGTAACATGGGCACCCCGTGAAGGCTATGCGTGAAAGTAGAGAAACTCAATAGGTCCCTGATGATCTTGTTTTACGCGTCATATTTCCTCTAAATGTCCACAGGATTTTGGATGAGAACCTCGCATACTTAAGACTATCTATTACCAGTTCTTCTGTCTATACTTCTGAGCGGCGTCTTCAGGGGTTTTGGATGAAAATCGCGCATATTGAAGACTGTCAAGTACTAGTTCTTCTATCTATACTTTCTAGCGGCTTGATACGTGGCAACCATTGCCAAATAACTCGAAGCAGGCTTGTTGGTGTCCATCATTGCCCGGAAACGTGCGAAATATTTCGGCACTATGTGACTGGAAAGTGCATTGTATATTCTATGACACTGTCCGTGTTCACTGCGACCAAGCCAGTTCGATGAATACATCAACCGCAATTCTCCTTTTATAGCCAGTCAATGTTTCGAATCCGATCAGATACTAAACTGTTGAAAGTTTGTGGTCGCTCACGCCTCACGCGCGTGCTCTGTGTCACGTGACGCGTTACTGCTGAACGATTCTTAATATCTCGATCGCTAGTCAGTGATACGACCTGATGCGACGAATCCCCCCACGAACTGTTTCATTGAAAACACCCCATACTTGTACTTCTTCACAGGTCATCAAGATCACGGCCTTATGACATGGAACAAATTTCCTCGCATTATGTATTCATGTGTCTTTTTCTTTTTTTCTTCTTTTTTTCTGCATATATCTCTCGAACTAATTTATTCGTCTATTTTTTTCTTTGCACGCGCTCGTGAACACAAGCAGGGCGGTATCTTACCTCGTTTCTTCTCCTTTTTTTTTTTTTTGCCCATTCTTTTCTACAAATTGCACAGCAGATGCCAGCATGTCTTGGAAACCAGTATCTGGCAGTGCGTTCATAAGAGTCCGCTCTCAAATAAATATATACAAAGTTGGTGTATGGTATGTATGTACCAGGTATCATCATTCTATGGACTCTTTGCTCTTGGTCGACGTGCTGTGCACGAGGATACTCGTTTCTTGGTATCCTATTTATATATTTATGCTTCTTCTTTCGTTCTTTCTACGTTGGATGGTTCGTTTTTTTTTTGCCATCGCTTCGCATCGTATCGCATGGTGCTGCGAGAGCATAGTCGTTGTAAATTATATTTGGCCGACGGATCAATGTCACTAGCAGATATAAGTTCAAGGTTTAAAGGTTGCTGCCAAAATGATAATCGAGTACTGCCTCCGATTGATCCATTTGTAGTACGAGTATGTACGTTTTTTGTTGTTTTTTTTGCGAACTGGCGCAGGTCGCCGGCATTCGAAGTTCCTTACTCTAATTAGCCTTGCTTTTAATTGTGTTCACTATCTGTATGTAATGAATCCTAACTAATGGTTCGTTTAGATGGGTGATCATTTTAAGTGGCGCGAATGATCGGCTAGGTACGTTGTAGGAATTGTGTAGGTGAAAAGTCTATATGTGTACGTTGAACGTGTACTTGAAGATTACAATGCTATCCTCGCAAACAAAATTCTATGTCCGATGTAGCAGCGTAGCTAGATTTCGGAAAAGAGATGCCTGGTGAATGAGGGAGGTGGGTATCTACAATGTTTAAGAATTGTGGTAGAATTGATTTACTCGTGTATAACTTCGTGAAGACTGAGTTGAGTGAGATGGGGGCTACGTTATGAATAACGTTTTTGTTGCTAGCCACCAGTGGCTTCGGCTCTGCAAAGCTCTCGAGCCATCATCATCAGTTGTCACAAAATTGATTTAAAATTACCCGGAAACTACTTCCTTTTCTCTGGTGGCAGTATGGCGGTTGGCAGAGATGAAAATTCTATTTCTACTGAACCTAACCTGGAAAATTGTGTTTTCCGTATTCCATCAATGTACACAAACTGTATCCTCAAATGTATGAAATCAATATACTGCCTGTTGGATTGTCAAATTACTCTTCTAAGGCCCACTTTCTCAATCTCTAGTTAGCGCTTGTCTAGCGGTTAAAGTACCGGATAACTATTCGGTAGATGGAGTACTGAGTAAGAGTAACTAAAGGTTAGCTAACTAGAGGTTTGATTAGAGATTGAGAAAGTGGGCCTGACTTGAAAATGGTTATGGGAAAAGGCAAATACTCGGCCCTATTCGGACCGGCCAAACAACAATAACGAATTGAACCTGCAACAACAACAATGCAATGCTATTTTTATGCGAAAAAGAAAATCACTCGGATTTCGATAAAAATGAGCTCTTCTGAACGGAAATGTTATTTGCTACAAGGCATGTTCTTTTCAATTTTTCGTTAACCGTGTTCATTCTCGAGATATTTTGAAAAACGTTAAGATTGCCATCAACTGTTGCACTGAACACCCCCTTTTCGCCTCCTTTTCCTTATCAGTTTTCCTTCAATCGATGCTAGCGAACCTACAATTTGCCCTGTCCGAATTTCGAAACAGCGATTGCAAAGAAGGAACTTCGCCTGTTGTATTGAGTAACAGTATTGTTGTCGGTATTTCTGTGGCAGAAAGTTGCCTGCCTGTCAGTTCAGTCACCTGTAATTTTCGGCTTCGTCTCTTGAGCCCAGTTCTATGTGTGAAGTCCCTGAAAAGTAGCTGCTTCTCGGACTCCAGCTTTCCCTCTCTCACCACCACTATTTATTCATCTATCTACTATAATTTGTGCTTCGTCTCCAGGCTCTAGCTTCATGTATAAAAATTCTAAAAAGTAGTTTTTTAAAATTTATGTATCCCTTCAGGGTGTCTACAGGTGCTGAAAAGTCCTGAATTTTGAAAGTAGGCCCTGAAAGTCTTCAAAAGTGCTGAAATTACAAAAAAGTAATTAAAAAGTCCTTCATTTTTATTTGGATACCAGAACCGGTCAGTTCGTGTATTCGAATCCACAAATCCACTCCATTTATTTAAATCCGATTTGAATCACAGCAAATATGAATCATTCTCGAATCATATTCGAATAAAAAAAAAATAGTTATTTGGGATTCTGATTAGAATTTAATTTTAGTGGATTTATTTTTAACCTTGGTTTCTGAAAAAGGATGCTTTGTATGAAAGAAAAACTGTGTAATCATTAAGGTAAAAAAAAAAACGAGAAAACATTTTTTCCAGTCCAGTTTAGTGCAGTCAAATATCCACAGAAAAATATCTCAAACTAATCAGAAGTTGAGTAAACCCACAAAACGGAAAAAAACAAAAACAAAAACAAAAAAAAAACACGAAAATCCAGATTGTTCCCAAAATTTTTGGACATTATTCAGAAATTCGGACACCTGGCAGCACTGATACGAGTTCGTTGATGTGCGGGTGAAAGAGTCTGTGCGTATTCACAGTACACAGGCGCGCTTTAGCGTAGGAACTTCTTTCTAAGCCAACTATTCCTTCAACGTGGTCCTAATCATTTTGAGCCCCCTGTATCTCCTCCCTTAGGAAGTATACTGTCGATTCAACCTCATAAATATAAATGATTTCTATGGGGAAAAAAGTAATAATGTAAAAAAAAAACAAAAAAACAAAAAAAAAACACGAATTATCAAGGTTTTGGTAGAATGACCCGTATGCTCAAAGATAGGCGGACTGACGTGCGGGAGGCTAGCCTAAACATCATTAAATTCAACACAAATGTACTGCAGTTTTGTATAATTTAGTTGCCCTGTACCAGACTTCGTCCTATCGTTGTCCAAAAATAAAAGTTAAACTATCAGGAATCCTAGGAAAACTGACTGGGGAGGCATCAAAAATGATTTAGAAAGACTGACGAGATACAACTGGCAACGGATTTAGAACGTGGAGGACCTGAAAGCACAAGCCAGCATACTGGATGGTGCACTGAGGGACGCCTACGAGAGGATGTGAGCCTTACGCAAAACCATTTGGTGGACAGCAGAGTTGGGGAAACGTAGGTAAGATACTCGAAGAAGGCTGAGGGCTGCACTGAAAAATAATACGCCAGTTTACTGGGAATTATATCAGGAGGCCTAAAAAGCACATAAATAACCATCCTTGCCGAGATACAATCAAATCATCAGTAAACTATGATGACGAGTATCTACACTACATGCAGATACATCTTACATTGGTACATGGATACGTCTTACAGTTAACATGTTCTACGCATTCAGTTACATGTCCTTTCGATTTCAGAACCATTCTCGTCCTACTATTTAGAGACGTGTCTAGTTTCACGATTGATATCAATGAGCACATGGCTAGAAGGAAACTAGAAGAATGTCGGGTAGAGCAACGAGCGAGACGGGAGGGGGTGGGGCGTTACAGTTTTCGCTCAAGTGTACCCATGGCTGTAAGACGTCAAACATTTTGAAACGTTGCAAATTAATCGGCTGCAGACTGCAGCCGCGCAGCAAAGATCAAGATCACTGAATTGTGACCATGGAGAGCTAAATCATAATATTATACTGATGGCTTCACACAATACGCACAACTGAACTGGAATCGAGTTCCGTGTCGATCGGAAATAGGATGGGAGGGCTAGCCAATACACATATCCACGTCAAAAACTAAATTTGATTTCAAGATTATGATTTTCATTTATTCACTTCTCAATTTCGACCATTTCTGGGCTGTGGTAGCAGTGTTCAGCGTGACTCCGTTATTTCATTATAAATTAAAATCTGTAAACAGTGCTCTTCATGCTCGAGCATTTCTCATCTCTGCGGTACATCCGCGGCTTCGGATGAATTTAGACGCGATTGAACGCAGTATCGTCGAGCCATCGTTATCGGGCAGCCGTGATCCGTGAGCACCGTATGATGACGAGTTCACGGAATTACATTCTCGACACTTCGACTTCATTCTACTGGGAGGTAACTCGTCGTTTGAGTTCGGTGAAAGGCGAGGCGAGTAAATGTGTATAATGGTTTCACAAGGCGGACGCGTCTACAGATGTCCGGTTAGGTGAGAGTTCGCGGTCGCGTATATGTATAACTGGTTCAGAAAATGGTGCATGGGAATTTCAAATTTTGATCATCGTCGATGTCCCCAATTTTCGGAATGCTATATCTGAAATCCTGACTTCTTTCAACGAACGAAATTCAGCCACTCAAAATCAGAATTATGATCCTACCATCGTATGTACAATTTCGGTCAAATTTCTGACAGTTTTGATGAAACACAATAGTTTACCACCACCAAAGCGGAGCGCGCTCGAACTTCGAAACCGGATCAGCAATGGCTTCACAGCATCGGATGGATGGTGGTACTGGAGGTGGGGGGGGGGGACTATTTTTGAATAGGTCGGCTGAGAAGGTACAGAAAGAGCCCATATTCTACAGCTTGGAGACTTCCCCCGAACTAGAGCAGGAACCAAGAGCCAACTGAAATCGGAATCGGAGTTCGGGGCTGCCTGAAAGTCTCGTCAGAGCTACAGTCAAGAGATGAAACTACTTTCTACGAGCTTCATATACGAATCTGAAGCTGAGAGACGAAGCTGAAAATATGGATGACGGTAGTAAAAGAAGAGGAAACTATTGTTAGACGACTAGGCAGACGAGGTGTAGAAAGAGTCGACCACCAAAGTCCAGAGCCCAGAACTACTACAGGGTGTCTGCTACAACTGAAAAATAAGAAAACGTTACTTTCTCACAGGGCTCATGAGTAAAAGAACCTCAATCAGTTTTGAAATTTCAACTTTGCCGACAGACAGCGCTGTAGCGTGAATTTGCCGGCAGATGTTGCCTTGTACAAATGCACCATTATGTTGGAGCAACGCCTGTCTGTCCACTAAGTCGAACTTTCAGAAATGACTAAGATTGTTTTTCACATGAACCCTTCAATTTTTACAGGTCTTTTAACGGGGAGGAGGGAAATGATAGTGTCACCTCTAATTTGTAAAATTTACTTTTTCGTACTGCGAAACCTCTTCCATAAACAAAATTCTACACACGGACCTAATCTTTTCGCGCTGTTGAGGGGGGGGGGGGCACACAAATATCATCTTCCATAGCTGCTTTTTGAGATTGCCAACTTTTATACCTTCCAATGTATTCCTAACTCATTTCTTTACGCTCACAGAACAGTTTAATCCAAATTAAAAATAGAGTTATGAAGTCAGTAAGCTTACAATCCGAATTTCAACTTTCAACAAATCAAAAACCCACAACTTTAACTGAAAAAAGGCATGACTTTTACAAAGCTGCGTGAAATTCTACAAAAAAACATTACTTTTCCATGACTTCAATGACCAATTGGCATCCTGTACTAGTTCCCCCGCCCCCAAATCGGAGCAGGAACCCAGAGTCATTTCACTTTTTCCTAAATTGGAATTCGAACTGGAGTTTAGAGCTTTCTGAACATCTTCTGAGAGTCGGAGTCAGAAAAAAAAATACTTGTCACGAACTTCATACACGGAGCTGCAGTTCGGAGACGAAGCTGAAAATTATAGAAGACGGATGTGTGGTGGTAGTAGAGATAGGGGGACTATCTTTCAACAACTTAGTAGAACAGTAGTCTAGAGCCCGGAACTACTACAGAGCGGTTACTACAACTGAAAAATGAAAAAACCTGAAGTTTCCAGCCCTCAGTTTATAGTTATTTCTGGTCTCATTTTGTGGCGGGGAGGAGAACGGGGCGGTGTCAGCTCTCATATGTTGACATTTCAGAACATTTGGTTTTTTTTCTCCGTGGAACTTCTTTCATGAACATATTCTACACACAGGCTAAATTTGTTCGTATTATTCATTTATTTATTTTTTTAGGGGAGGGGGGGCAGAAATATTTTCAAAGACTGAATTTATGAAAATTTATTCTTCCACGCTCATAGGACTATTTAATCACAATTAAAACATAGTTCTGAACTCAGTAGGCTTCTGATCCGAATTTAAACTTTCAACAAATCAAAAAAACCACGACTTCAACTGAAAAAAGACGTAACTTTTACATGACTGCGTGATATTTTACAAAAAACGTTACTTTTCCATGACGTCCGTAACCAGCAGACACTCTTTATAGTTTCTCCCAAAATTAGAGCAGGAGCCCAGAGCCATTCTAATTTTTCCACAACTAGAAACTGAGCTAGAGTTCAGAGTTGTTTAAACATCTCAGATTCTGTATGTAGGGTATACTTAGTCACAATTTCTTCCTTCTGTAGTCCAGAGCGCTTTCTGCTGTTATGCCGTCTTCAGTGAAGCTCCCCTGGCATAACAGCTGAAAGCGCTCTGAACTCAGAAGGAAGAACTTGTGAATTGGCATACCCTACATACAGAATTTACCAAGTTCATTCACACTCCAACATTGACACTAATCTTCTCAGAGTTGGAGTCAGCAAAAATTAAATTTTCACGAATTTCATAAACGGAGCTGGAATACAGAGACGAAGCTGAAAATAATACTGGATGAATGGATGGTGGTAGTAAAGAGGGAGGACTATCTTTCGACAACTTTTATAAAATGAAATTCCCTGGCTTTGTCCTAACTTTCTCAGGTACGTTTCAGAACGGTCGAAAAGGTGCCTAAATGAAATTACAGAGCGTGCGAAAATACATACGCAATATTCAAATTTTTGCATTAATCAAAAAAACTTAATTAATTTGCTTCATTTCGGCTTGAACCACTTCAAAGGACAACACATAAAAGTACACTTTTGGAAGCTCTTTTAAGATGCATTATGTTTTTCTCAGAAACCTTGACTTTACGAGAATTTAAAAATTCCCTGACTTTTCCAGAACTAGGCACCCTGCAGTAGAATAGGTACATAAAGAGTCGACCTCCAGAGTCTAGAGCACGGGACTACTACAGGAGGGTTACTACAGCTGAAAAATGAAAAAAACTTAAAAGTTTTCACGACTCAAGTTATAGTTATTTCAGGTCATTGTTTTTTTCATAATTACTTTTTTTAATAGTTGTAATGTATTTTTTTCGACTTATGAAATTCGGCCCCACGGTCCCTTCCCTTAGGACATTACATTTGTGTCTGGATTTTTTCTTTCTGAACTGTTCTTCAGATTTTGGCAAAATAAATCTAGCAGCACTGACTCGTATTCACAAATTTCCGGTCTCTCGTGGAACCAGACTTTAGTAAATTCTTTCATAGTGGTATCGGATTCCTTCATCGTGGCTTACATAATTCTTGTTGCCACAGTGATGGAAATGGGGGAAAATCTTCACAAAATTGATAAAGGTTCACTGGATCTCTCGATTTTGACCATAGGTATTTTAAAAAGTGATGAAACGATAAAGTGTGATCTGATGTACATACACATATATTAATTTAATTGCGATTATCAAAAATTTGAGTCGCTTGCGGCGCTCTTGTTTCCAGCACTTTTTGAAATTAAGCGGCAATCCATTCAGAATTCGCAAAAAATCATGTGTGCACACCACCTGACTGATGAAAATACATCAGGTTAGCTATTCTAAGTTCAAAAATATTTGCTCTGTGTCGGTTTTCTGATTGGTTCAAATTTGACCGCGGTGAAGGACAAAAAGACGAGGGACACGTTTTCAAATATGGCTGTACTGATTCTGATCGAGTCTGAAACACGTACTGCATTACCAACTTGTTCACTGTACTCGCAAAAACTGTACACACGCATCAGTTTATCCAAACACGCAGCGATAATATTTACAAAATTGTTTTGAAGTCCAATACATGGTGAGGGGCAGCCACGGTGAAGGAATTTTTGAGAATCTAAATGAGATTTCCACAATAGGGGTGGGGGTACGATAATTCAAATTAATGAAAAAGATACAGTAAGTTATCCTCTGAGCCTATACAGTATTAGAGGACCCTATTGTTTATACATTTCCAGATATCTAGCTGGGACAAAAGTAACAAGGTTTCGGTAGAATGACCCATACGCCTCCACCACCCTCTAACTGAGACGTTTGTGTTTGGTCGTACGGCCCTTTAACTAGCCTATGAAATTAACTATCTCTCGTCGTGCCATTTTGAGCCCGATTTCCCTTTAATTCTATTGAGCCTCTCCTTGCGTTCGGTCAATTAACAGGGTGTCTTCCGGTTCATCTAAGTTTTTGAAAAGAGGTCATGTAAGTTACCTGAAGTCATATTTTTTCGCTGTAGGTCATCTAAAAAACTTTATTCCATTGAATAGTTTAGAATAAACTGCCAAAGAAACATAAGTTTATTATACAGACATCAGCTAATGAGTAAATAGCGTGCATGAATGTAATAGGAAGAAAGAATAGGAGTGATGATGGTTTAAATGCAACATAAAGTAGGGAAGTAACAGAGGTACACGATCGGAGCGAGCAGGAATTTTTTTGAGGCTGCTAAAAAGTGGACGGATAAAGGTCATCTAAAGTTATCTTTTTTTACTTATCAATGCTAGTAGACATCCTGGTTAAAAATTGATTCCATTTCTTTTAGCAAGCTCTGTACATATTTTCTACGTAGTTATTCAACTTTCTGGCTATGTGGTTGATATTGAATGATTTGTTTTCTTTCTTGGAGCATAATATGTAGTTCTATTTTCTCCTTTTGGAGAATTTTCAGTATTGTTCTTAGCATTCCATTTTGCGTTGATAGGAGCCTTCGACTCTTGTCTTTTAGTAAGATCCCAGCTCTGGGAACCATATGGTAGCGGTCGGTAGCTTTGGGATTACACAACTCTCGAATGTCCTGATTTTTGTATTTAGTCTCATATTAACTTTGTAAGATAATTCTAGGCCAAAATTTTTTTCCAGGCTTGTGGTGAGGTTCTGGTATGAATTTCATTTTCAAATTTATTTGAGAAAGAGATCTTTTGGCCTACATAGCAGTATTCTTCAACATTTTCAATTTTGATTTCATTCAGGGTGACTTCCGAATGTCATTTTTTGACATAATTTTTGTTTTACTTAAATTTATTGATGGCCTACTTTTTCGCCTTCTAATATTAGCGTATTAAGCATTTCCGAGAGTTTTTCTTTATTTTTAGCGATTAAGATAATATTGTCTGTAGAACGGAGATTGTTTAGCCATAGGCCATCGATCTTCATCCCTTTCCTCTCCCAGTTTAGATTATTAAAAATTTCTTGGAGAACAGGTATGAAAAGTGGAGGTGATAGAGGGTTCCCTTGTTTTACCCCTCTTTGGATTGGTAACGTTGTCTGCAATACGGAGATTGATCCAGCCAGGAGCCATTGATCTTGATCCCTTGTCCTTTCCAGTTTAGATTATTAACTATTTCTTAGAGAACAGGTATGAAAAGTGGAGATGATAGAGGGTTCCTTTGTTTTACCCCTCTTTGGATTGGGGACGTTCTACTTTTGCGATTTGATTTTATGTATGCTTTTGAGTTTTGATATGTTATGAAGTGCCTTAATTATTCGACGAGTGACTCTTTGCTAGCTAGTACTGTGATGAAAGACAGAGTCAAAGGCTTTATTGTAGTCATTGAAGAGCAGGTGTAGGTCAAAAACATATGTTCTTTACTCTTCTCATTTGTTTAATTATGTGAATGTGGACAGTAGTCGCGTACCCATCTCTGAGTCCTGTCTGCTCCACTGAGTAAAATGCTATGATTATTGGATAAAGTCTATTTTTTAAGATTTTGAAGAAAAGCTTTCCTATGTTTGATGACAGATTAAGTGGTCTGTAATTGTTAATATTTTGCTTGTTCCCTTTTTTGTCGAGCATCGAGCATGATTATTTCAGATCAGGGTATCTACCTGTAATAAAAGTCGTGCAAGTCATGGGAAAAGCATAAATTGAAGTCAGCGGTCATGTCATGAATTCAGTTGAGGAGCGATATTCCAAAACTAAGTATACAACTGAGAAGCGATGTAATGACTTGAGGGCGTTGCAGGCTATTGTGAAGATTGTGGGCGGCTGAATAGGTTTCAAAAAGTTAAAAAATTTCCCTTTTCTAGTCAGTATGGGGCAGTAGCATGTCATGGGGGCCAAAAATTTTGATTCCTCTTAGTAAAGATGTTTTTCAAAGTGTTCCCATTCAATTATGAGCAAACGAAAGGTTAAAATCATTTTGAGATCGTTTATACCCCGACGTTCAGCAA
This sequence comes from Acanthococcus lagerstroemiae, assembly GCA_031841125.1. Lineage (NCBI taxonomy): Eukaryota > Metazoa > Arthropoda > Insecta > Hemiptera > Eriococcidae > Acanthococcus > Acanthococcus lagerstroemiae. The sequence continues at coordinate 17,743,424 of CM063110.1, forward strand.
TAAAGATCCGTGGGGACATTCCTTGCGTATTCAGCCATAAACATTTCAAAAAACAGATTTCTGCGTAAAAATTCTCCCCCCGGCAGTTGTACCTTGCCTTTTGAAACATCACAAGCCCCATTTTGGGTTGAACCCCAAACACTTCGCAGTAAAAACCCTTTTTTGGGGGAAAATTTTGGGTTTATTTCAAAAACCCCCCGCCATTTAAGGGGAAAAAATTTAAAAAAAGACCAAAATTTTTTTTTTTGGAGGGGGCTTTTCCCAAGTGATTTTTTTTTTCCCTATACTTGAAACAGAAGAGAAAATATTGAGGATTACTGCAGACAATTTTGTGTCGAACATTGTTCGCTCAAAACGGTCTTACTTTTCGTACGTATATAAAAAAGTAATGAGCCAACAGCGCGATATATGCGAATAACTACATCAAGGTCACTATACTGTCGATACCAATGTGGTACCGAGGGGCCACTTTGCCTATATTCTACCACATAGATACTACTGCCTTCAAGGAAAACAAGCGTCGAATATTTTCTCAAGAATTTCACGTCGAACAATTTTTTTGGGAGAAATTTTGGTTAATTTACGTTGGCAGTCACCACATTCTGCTAGCAACTTCGTAGGCACGGACAAACGAAATGACGACACTTAAGGTACGTAAACTAACTGACGATTGTAAATCTCGGATACGGTCTCCAAATTTTTCTCGTAGGGGCCCATATGATGCCGCAATTATTGAGTCTCTAATATACACAAACTGAAACTCGAATATTGATAATATCGCCATTTCGAATCAGTATCCGGAATCGGTCTGAAAGTCGGAGCGGCTTCGATTTCAACTCCGAACTTAGCAACAGCTGTCTGTAGTCCAGTTCCGCAGAAAACGTCTACGTTTTTTGCTTCGGCTACGGCACGATCAGTGCCTTTGAACCCCTTTCGATTTTTTCCACTATTACGCCCACAAGTAGAGTCGGGACAGATGAAAACAAAGGAGACAAGTTGCAGCACACTATACGAGGCTTCACTTCAAGGGAACTTTTCATTCAACTTTTTCTCTGACAAGTGTGACTAACTATAACATGAACTGAAAATAGTGGGGTGTCCCGAAATTTCCGAAGTTAGGAGTCGTCTTTTTCCTCATAGTCCACTGCGAAACATCCCGTCAGTTGGAAAAGTTGGGATTTACCACCGCTCCTCCTACACCCGTCAGAAAGTCGCTTTAGTACGCCACTGGATATTGCTGACCTTCTGGAGACTCGTTAAAACTACGCAGAACTCTGTTAAGTATCAGCTAGACTAGTCAATAGTCTTTAAAACTCCGATCAAACTCTGTTGAGAATCAGCAAGACTACTCAACAGTCTTAAAAACTCCAACCACTTTTCAGGACTTTTTCAGCCTGACACGGGAGACCATGTGAGACTCCGCGAGTCTCAGATGACGTCTGTTAAGAAGCAGTGAGATCCTGTTAAGACACCTTGAGACTAGTTTGAGAGTCCTCATGACTCGTTACGACCGGCTCGTTCAGATTCTTGCACGACTCAATGAAGACATACAATCTGCAAACTCATTAGAACTTGTTACAACTCCATGAGCGCCTACCAAGATCAGATGCCGCGCAACACTTGGAGGGGGGGGGGCAACTCCAAAATATTCCAAATGGTAGTTTTACAAAAATTTCGAATGAGAAAATAAAATGTACACTGCACGGTACCGCCGGGTAATTTGTACTGAATCTGCAAATAATGTCACATAAATTGACGGTCTAGAAAATACTGCCCGACTTGGGTTGGTACGCTTCTCTGGAAAAACATTAAAATTCGATGTGCCTCTTTCAAAATTCGTTAGAACATTCCATTCAACTGAGGATCTTTGGGCTTCATTCAGATGCACGAAGATTTTATGAAAACTCTGTAAGACTCCACTAAAATTAATTAAGATTTATCAGGAACTAAAACGCGATTGATGACCTTGGTTTTATGCCGTTCGAAAATGTCTTTCATTGCAGAAGACATACTTCTATTAGCAAGGAAGAGCTACTGGTTTTCAGAAGAGAGGACGGAGGAGGCTAGGTTAGATAATTCACCCGCCCTTTTTATGTTGTTTGATTTTTCTTCTCGACGAAATACAAAAACTAAAAAAGTCTTACCTCTCGGCTACTGGATCTTTTTTTCTCTGGCTCATTTGATTCAAATTCTACATCGAAAACCAACAGGGCATTTTTAGTTTGTTCAACTTCACAGTTCGATCAAATTGTTGTATTTGAAAACAGTCATCTAAGAAACTCCAATTCAGGTGGTCGTCCACTTGTTCTTAATGAAATGAATTCGGTCTTCTGAAAGAAGATTCAAATTAGGGGCTCAATACGCGGGCAGTTCGAAAATTTAATCGCATTTTCGAAATCAGTGATCCAGAAAAACTCCAAGGTGACTACTGGCGCAAAAAACCGAAAAACTACATTTTTCCATTACTTGATTTTTTATGTTTTTATGTCTTCAAGAGAAGGGGAGGGGTGATATTAGCCTTCTCCTACTGGTAAAAATACTTTTAACGTAAATTTGTGCAAATTTAAAAAATTTACTCTTTCGGATTGTAAAATATTCCATCTAACTTGATCTTTTTTCGAGTTGTTGGAATTGTGTGACTATGAATCTTCAACGGCATTTCTTTGAAATTGCGAAAACCGTGATTTTATTTGGGGGGGGATGACTTTCATATCCTTTTCAAAGAAAACTACTTTTTCCAGCACTTCCATGGCCTTTAGACGCTCTGTCCGATTTTGACACTTTTTTTCGACATGCTTCTACTTCAAACTCAATATTCCAGATACCTTTTTGAGCAAGAAAATATTTCTCTCCTCCCCCCCCCCCCTCCCAAAAAATATATGTTTACTTTTTATTTACTTTTTTACTATCTCAATTATTATTTTTCGAGAAAAATGCTTGATCTATCGGAAGTGCTACTTTGAAAAACGCTTTGAAAGGGGTAGATACAAACTGCATGAATCCCAACATAATTGAGCAGTTTTAGGGGGAAAATCCTTATTTTCTCATATTTTCAACCAGGACATAGAATTTTCAGATTTTTTGGAAAATACTGAATACAGTAGTATGAATAATTTTAAATAGTACACCACAAGATGGTGTATGCTCGGAGAGGGGGGGGGCAGGGACGCATCAAAGAGTTTTTCCAGGGGGTTAAAAATTGTGAAATTTTCAACTGATTCAACTTGAAATTCCCAAGTATCAAAAAGAAAAAAACTAGACCTGTTGAATTTATTCAACTGACTTAACTCAAAATTCCCAAGTATCAATACGAAAAAAGAAAAACCTTTCGACTTTGTTGGGTTTTCCCCAACTTCTCGACTCAATTCCCAAGTATCAAAGCAAAAAGAAGAACAAAAACATTTCAACTTGTTGGATTTTCCCCACGCACTTGACTGAAATGGTGCCCAACCGCTGAGTAAATAATTTCAACAGGGGGTGTAAGTCCCCCCCCCCATCGGTACGTCCCTGGGGGAGAGATATTGATCGCCAATATTTCGACTTCGATTAAACAATTTCAGAAAATAACCAACTCGTCTGCGATGTAATCTGAGAAAAGGTACACAAAGTCGGCAAATTGAGTGAAAAAAACAAAAGTAAGGTCAACATTAACGTTTTGCGGTTTTTGACGGGAATCTATAGAAGTACACTTCGAGAACATACCGCAGAAATTAAAGAAAATGGAAACACTTTCAAACTGCGGTATGACGCAAAGTGTGAAATGAGAAAAAGGTACACTAAGTCGGAAATGAGGTGGACGTGTTTATTTGATACTGTGCATCGCTTTTATGATAACGGTTATGTTAACACTCAATCGTTAACTATCAAAATTGTTGTTTGTATGATCTTCATTTTTGAATTTGAAATTAACATTTTATATTTCGAGTATAATATTTTTCACACAAAACTAGGGGTGGTTCACGTGCAACGCTGTCAAAAGTGGAAGAAAGAGGCTTTTTCATATAAAATGGACCATGGTATCGTGTCAAGCGGTAAAACGTACTTCTAGAACATCTCTTCCAAGAATATAATCATTAATTATGGCGTTCCAAATAATTTTTTCCCGAAAAACAGGTTCACCAACTTTGAAGCCGTTTTTCTCAAAACTATACATTTTTTGTACAACCAACTTTAAAGTACTGTTACTCGGCCATCATTTAACCTTTTGGCCTGATCTTTTTTCTTGGAAATTTTTATTCGATTCTCAGCTTTCTCATATCCTACGGTCTCGAATTTCATGTTTGCCCACTTTGTGTCACTTTTCTCAGATCGCATCAGACTTCTCATTTGTTCGACTAAGTCACAGAATCTCCAGACGTTTGGATGTATTATTTTAGATTGCGAGCAAAATGTCTACGTAGTTTCCCAGACTAGAAGTAAAAATTTTCCAACTTTTGGGAGGAATCTCAGGTATATAGAGTTGGGAGTAACTCCCCCTCCACCAACGCTAACCTTAGGATATCTGCGTAGAATTCGCTTTTCAAACATTCAAAATACTTCTCCAGTTGCATTTGTAGACATTCAATTTTGTAGTTTTTCCAAGTCTGATTTTACTCGAAAGGAGGGGGAGAAGGGAGATGCCCCCGAGCCGAACTTTTTTGAGGACTTGATTTTCACACTGCTCGACTTTCGGGGGGGGGGGGGGGTTGGAGGTGAAATCGTGATTTTCAAGGACAGCTGAGAAAAATATAACTTTTCTCTTTTAATGTTTTCCTCGGGCCCGGATTTTCTCTCGACCGTCCTGTTCCCATCAATCCCCTTTTCTTGGCTGTGCAACACCATTAATGAAACGCGAGTTGAAAATATTTACTCCATTCATCTCGTTTGACTATTTTTTCACCTGGCATTCATCCACTATGCTAACAACCAGTTTAGACGAGAATGTGTTTCGGTTCAGCTTCCTCCAACTTGGAGCCATGGTACACGTTTTCACGGTGACTCGAACGCGTGGGTGTTTTTTATGTTCGGACAGAATTTTCAGGATTTCCCGAGTCATTCCACGATTCCTCGAATCATAATTTTCTGATTTGCATAACGGGTCAGTACTGAACAGAGACCAATATTATGAATCCGCGCCACTTGTATACAAATTATAACCACCAATACCGGTATAGTGTTTTTTGTTGTCTTTTTTTTTTTTGGCATTACACCAAGGACGTGGTAGTTACGTTTAAAATACTCGACAGGTATTTTACGCCATTTTTGCGTACTTACATTCGGTTTAACTGTAAACTGGTACGAAATAACGACGACGTCACACGTTGCAAATACCTCTAAAAATGTATAGTGTATGTGGTTGCTGCAAATACCGAGTTGATAGGTCGGCACTGCGTACATTCGTGTACACAAGGCACAACTCGGATGATCTTTTCCAAGCAGTAATTCTACGATGAGAATGCGATAAATGATAATTTATTACCTTTGAGACGAATGCGTGTAATTATATAACCAGGTACGGGAATTCTCGAGATGAGCATATTTTTTGGCTTCGCCAACCCAGCACCCAGCAGCGCTCAATTACAATGTTTGGCGAATACATAAAGATCTCGTTAATATTTGTCCGCCTCATCGCTGCTTCTATTTACACCATCCTCACTGGTTACAGATAATTTACCAGCTTATACAAAGCCACCGGTGGTTCGATTTGATAAACATACGTGTGTACATCCAGAGATGATTCTAGGCCGAGCATGTTGCATAAACTGAGCACAAATTCTGAGGGCTTATGCTGGAGCATAAATTCGAAAAAAGAAATTCTATTACAAATTAAAAGAAAAGTAGAACAGGTTGTACGCTTTGAGACGTACAAAAATTGTGCCCTCCTAATGGAACCCATCTAACACTTGATTATTGGTTTAAAGATCGGTCCAGAACGTATGCACATTAGCGCTCCATAGCACAGATTTAATATTTTCATCTATTATTAAGCGGCTCATGATGCAATCCAGGGATGTTATTGATTTTTTTCTTCTTCATTTTTCTAATCAAGATTTCAGGTAGCAGAAATTCCTGATAAGAAAATAAAATATCAAGAAAATTTCAAAAACGTCTCAATCTGTTTCTGGAACCGAGAAGTTTTTTATTTTACAGCTTTTTATTCGCCCGACATTTTTGACGCCGATCATGTGGGGGTCGTCATGCCGTCGAATGCCCCCATTTGTGAGCATAGACGTCCATCGTCTTCTTCCACTAATCTCGAATTCCTTGATCAACTAATCCTTCCACCTTGTGGGTGGTCTACCCCTTTTCCTTTTCTACTCTCTCGGAGACCATTCCTCTCGTTATGTGTCCCGCAAAGCTTAATTTTTCTTTTTCTTAATCCTCCATCCGAGATCGTTTGGCTTCGTTGTTTTCCGGATCTTGTCCAGACTTTACTTTCTGTTTTCATTATACTCGATGATGGTGGGGTGTGTGGCGGTGCACGCACACCAAATTGGCCCCGGGACACCGCACCATCTATCCCCGAATTACCCCGATTGGGCCTGCTGCGTCAGGATGTTTTCATTATATGCACTTCGTAGCTTTCTAAAATGCGTCGTGTTCAAACTATCCTATTGCGACCTGGTTGGTGACCAAGAAGTGCCCTGTATGAATCGTCTTCATTTCGCAGGGATCTTGCGATTTGAGCCCTATGTATACAGGTTAAGAAAACTGATCTGCGGAAACAGTCTTCACACAGTAGAGGTCTGTTGGGTTGGGTTTCTCATATGCAGGCTGAGCAAAGTGCCTTAAAGGAACAGTTTTCACTTAGCATGAATTTGTTGATTAACGTGCTGGCTGAGCAAACTGATCTGAAGGAACAATTTTCGCCTAGTTGAGATCTGTTAACTTGCGCCCATGATGTGCAGTCTAACAAATTGTTTTATAGGAACCGTTGTCACTTAACAGGAATTTTGTGATTTGAGTCCGAAACGAGGAGACTGAGAAAATTGCTTTGCATGAACAGTGTTCACTCCGCTAGGGTCCTTAGGTTTGGGTCGAATAAGTACAGACTTAACGAACTGCTTGGTACAAACAACCTATAAAAAGTTATTGAAAGACTACTTACTTGAAAAATATTTAAAAAATTCTAGTCAGTAGTGCGGTAGTATTCTCTATACGATTGAACTCTACAGATCAATAGTAACTACTGAAGTAATACTTGTGTTGATACTTGAAAAGCTGAAAACTATGGGCCAGTAGTTTCTGATGGTAATAACTGAGGCTAATACTTGTCAAAATTACTATTAGTGGTCCTTTCTAGTAGTCATTACAAAGCTGCTGCTTGTTGAAATTACTATTGAAAACAGCTGAGTGGTAGTTCTCAGTAGCAACTACGGATGCTTTTCCTTGATAAAATTACTATTAAAAATTTTTGATCAATAGTGTCCATTAGGAAACAACTGCTTAATAATTTCTAGTAGTTCCTTTTGTAACTACTGACTAGTTGTTTTGCTGATAGTTACCCTATTGATTGTGTAACTACTGGATGGTAGACTTCGGTTTTGTGACTGCATAACTTTTTTGTTTTTTCTGTTCTGTGTTGGCGTCATGCGAAATCCCTCTTGTTAGAAGTGCATGGCGTATAGCTTGTTAAAATTAAACGCGAATTTTGGAGTCGAGAAGCTCTGAAACTCACTTAGGGAAAGCCAGTCCTCAAATCATGTCATCTGTATTCGACTATTTAATAATTTGTAATTATCTACTATTCAACTCCTCGGACCTTTTTGCCATGGTGTAGTGACTGCGTTATTTTCAGTTATCCAGCTTCCATGTGAGATTAACCAGAGTTTCCTGTTGTTTTCCCTCGGTTTATTGCCTTGGGTATTTCTTTTTCTGTGCCAAAGATGTGAGTGCGTAGATGAATCCTTACCAGTGATGTGTCTTAGGATGTTGAGTAAGCGGACCGCAAGCCCCGCACTCCAAGGCACCAGCCCTTCGGATACTGGTTGTAATACGGTGTTCCTAGATGAAACTTTCAAAAATGATCAAAGAGGAAAAAATTGTATTTCAAAATTATTGAATGTAATAATTTTATGTTGCCAAAAAGCTTAAAATTCGTAAATGTGGTTCAAAAGCATGCTAATTTTCTTTTTCTATGTTCAGTTTTCAGTATGTTATTTTATTTCCTGTTTTATCATCATTTCGAGCCTCCAAACCTACTATTACTAGCACTCTTAGCACTATAACCCATAATATTAAATTTATATTTGTTTCAACCTCATCCCATGGCTGTTTATAGGTCTGTTTGCACGCTTTCAGTTTACTAAATAATTCAATTTTCTGAAGAATTCTAAAATCTGGAAAAACTGGAAATTCTTATTTGTAAGTTTTTTGATGCATGCAAACAGATTTCTGACTTTTTTTTGGATAACTCTGAGTTGTAATGTACAATACGAGGTTCGCTAGTGTTCAAACTCCAGAGTTTTGTTGTTGTTTTCATGGAAGAAGTGTGCATTTAGAAGAGGAAAACGTATAATTTCACAAAGCTGGTGACAGGTGGGGTGATGCTGAAACGAAGTTTACATATAGTATACTAAACGAATTTTCTAGTCACTTGGAAAACAGCCTTAAAACTCAGAATTTAGGGCCCTTATGAAAATTATTTTTTAGTCCATTTTGCGTAACGAAATCTAACTAGGCTTTGTAACCATAAAAAGCTCATGAAATTCCGAAGTGAATAGGGTACTTTATATCAGACGCAATTTTACAGTCATTTGAACTTGATTTAGTTTTCTCAACGTTTAGAATACACCAAAATAAAGCGAACAACAGTGCAATCAGTGTTACCGGGTATCACAACTTTACATTCAAAAATCTTACAGAGCAAATTGAGTCCAAGCAAATTGAAATTGTACCGCTTATTGCAAATGTACCACAAATTGTACCACTAAAAGTAAAATGTACCACATCTGGGAACACTGCTGTAGTGTGTTCTGCGAGTATAATATGTTTTTTTTATACTACTTGATCAGAAAGGCAATGTTTATGTTGTTGTTTTACGGACGACAAGAAGCGCCTATCATCATGCATCGAATGCTAACAAAATCTGCATGTAATGTAAACATCCCTCAATGTAAAGCGTTTTTACATGAAAAATTGCTGGCAAGTAATTTTGTATCGCGGAATCGAACCCGCGTCCATTGAAACATTTAACTAAAATGTAGCGATCGTCTCTAACAACTCGGCCACAGAGCAAATTACAAAATAGGAACTTAAGAACGCATTTAAATATTCACAGTGTAGTACAGCTGTTACCGTTCGTTGTTAACCGTCGTTATGTTTTTGCTGGCCACTAGGTACCTGTGTATGTTGTTTGTGCATGTGAACAAACTAATGACAAGACTGCAATACTGTACTTTGTAGTAATTAACTGAGTAAATTAAATTTTTGAATTAATTACCGCACACAAAAATCACCTGTCTATAATTTAAATAAATAAATAAATAAATACAGACCATGTCAGCGAAAAAAATTGTCGCGTCTGATCAAGTAGTATAAAAAATATCTTCCACAACAAGAGCCAAAAGTGAGTTTACATGACTTGGAAATTGCTCACTCGTTATGCTCGTTCGCAAACTTTCCCTTGTCATGTAAACGCTCACTTTTGACTCTTGATGTGTAATATACTATTTTGCGAAGATCCAGCAGGAAACTCTAGAGCACGCTGTCTGCCCGCCTGCATTGTTACTGTAGTCGCTCTGTTTGCTAGACTGCGGGGTCTAGAGACAAAACCCGTTTCCAGCTTATCACCATTTGGGCCGAACAGCGCTGGTTTCACGCCCAACAAAAACGGGACAATTGGTGAGCGGCACGGGTGTTGGGCCGAAGCTTTCCTTAAATCGATTGAAATCAATTTTTATGAGAGAAAGTAACTTGTAGGAAATTGTACGCTCTACAAATTTTGTTATCTTAATTTTCCCACTAAATGGCTTCGTTCTCGACTTATTTTGAGATAACTCAATCAACATTCAGATAGAAAAATCGTACTGATCCCTTTTCCAGTTTTGCTGATTGTAGCGCTCCTAGCGGATGTTCGGCCCGAATTGGGAATCGAACGTTGCCAGACTTGGTATATTTTAACTTCTCTGGTATAAACTCTGATGATTTCAACAATCCTGGTACGTTGTGGCACATTTTCTTTATTCCCCTTTACTATTTGGTAAATTGTCTGGTACGTTTTGGCATTTTTGGTTCTTTTTGGTACATTTAATGTATTCAGCGGATTTTGGTACAGTTTCATATATCAGACAATTCTATTTGGTGCGCTTCATTTGAAATCTAATACAATATTGGAAAATTTCTGGCTGGTACATTTTTTCAACTTCCTATTTAACAACACTGGCAGAATACCACTCAGTTATGGACAGAACTGGTTGAAAGTAATAGGTTTCTTATGCAACCCTTTGGTTCACTATCAACGAGCAATAGTTTACTACAAACAAGAGATTTAAATAAGGGGGAATACTGGGATCTAGCCCCTGCAAGCTGCTGCGAGGGGCCAAGGCCCCACCCGGCGGCCAGTCCTGGTTACATGTATTTTACAAAGTACATAAAAGAAAGGATTACCTTCCTCCATTACCTTACATACCTTTGAATAGGTTTAGTGCGGGGCAGAATGGGAGCTCACTTTTTTAAATTATATAAATTTAGGCGAATTAAAATACTAATATACAATACAACCTTAGAATGAGAGTAGTCTGTCTGTAGTCTGTCTACATCGGTTTAGTTATCAGTTGTCGCTTTCGATTCCACGACGATTCCCTGGCAGTTTCCCATCTCCCCACTTTTCCCTACGCACCCATGGTGGGAGGTTCGCTTCAGGCAGTGGGGATCGCCTCCATTGGCAAGATGGTTTCAGAAGACTTCCACCTGCAGTTCCCTGTCGCTTTCTCGAATTGGTGGTTGGTTGGAATAATACAGTGTATTCAAAAAGTTCCGGGACTAATTTTTTTACGAAAGAAAAACAGTGTTTAGAAAAAAGTTTTTATTTAGTTTTCAATGTAATCCCGTCCTCGTTCTATACAAATTTTACTGTGCTCGTGCAGTCGTTGGAATGATCTGGTGAACTCATCTTCTGGAATGGCTTTCAGAGCCCTGTTCACATTCCTTTGAATCGCCTCAGAACGCTCTCCCTTCATCACCATTTTTAATTTAGGAAATGAAAAAAAAAATCTAACCGAGCCAGATCTGGCGAGTAGGGCGGATGGTGAATCGTAGTGACTGACTTTTGACCTAAAAATTGAGTGACAAGTCTCGAGGAATGGGCTGGCGCATTGTCTTGTGTGTCTTGCAAAAATAAAAAAATCACCGATGCGGTATAATTCCGGTCTCACGCGTCGAATCTACTTCAGAAGTCGTTCCATGACAACTTTGTAGGATGCTGCGTTTATTTTTTGGCCTAGGGGCACAAATTCATTGTGGAGTGGAAGGACGCTCCTCTCGCAGATCATGTTCCAGCGAGCGCATACCACTGGAAAACCTTGCCTCAGCTTTAACAATCATCCCCATACGCGGTTTCTAACAGTTCGAATGTTTCCGAAACACTTTTTCCAACTTTGAGACAAAATTTGTGCGCACGCCTGCTTCATTGTGACGAAGTAACGGAAACACACCACTTCAAAGGAACACACAATCAGTACCTACATAAAGTTACAGCACTGATATTTCCATTTTGGGTAGCTAAGGGATGATATTGCATGGTTCCGGCGTCGGCTAACAGATAGCGCCAGTTGTGCATTTTATACAAAATTAGTCCCGGAACATTTTGAATACACTATGTATGTAAGTCCTATATCAGGTTCTAAGTTCTGTCACCAGTGATCCTCCCCATCCCCAGAACGGGAGGGTCACTCGCAGTACCTGAGGTGCCACTGGGTTTCCCCGTTCTCCTTCAACCTTACCTATTCCTGCCAGTATGAGTTGTTTTCTCGTGCAGCTTCATCGAGGATGCCGGTAATTGGTGTCCTCTGATGGTAGAGCACCTGCAAGCAACCGAGTATGGATATCCGCCATTTTGAGTCCAACCGCGCCCGTCGATGCCGAACCCGACTATGCGGAGCTAGCGGAGCGTACAGGGTAGTCAATTCGGCATCGATGGGCGCGGTTGGACTCAAGATGGTGGATATCCTTTCTCAGTTGTTTCCAGGTGCTCTACTGATGGTGGGTCGGTCCTCTTCCGGCCTCTTCTTCAGTCTAAGGCCGCCTTGAACGAACTGCTTGCTGTAATTCGAGCAATGGAGTACCAAAGCCGCTGTTCCTTCAGCTCGACATTCAGTGTATTCAGGTGCTTCTGTTCGCCGGTTTCTCGAGTAGTCGTAAAATTTCAACGTATTTGTCTTCGTCCACTTTGCTCCCTGCCCTGAGACACTCGCGTTGAGTATGATTTATCGCCCGACAGGCGTTCTGTCGCACACTTCGGTCACGCTTTTCGAACTCGCTGCATAAATATATTTCCGTTTCGGGTAATCGGTATTTTCCAAACGGATAGGCAATCCGTACAAAGGAAGCTCTTCTGCGTCTTGTTCGCTCCGTTACATAATGAGCTTTGACAAGGGCGTTAACCATGGCTCGTTTTGTGCCAGACCAAGTGGACGAGAACATGGTGACGCTGTCGGTGTGGTCACCGCCCCGCTTCTCCAATTTCACATCAGATTAATTCTTTCACACACACAGCCTTACTCCGGCTTTTCTTAATTAAGGTGTGAAGTTCGACCAAATTCGATTTCAGTCTTTTTTTTCTCGATTGCCGCGCACGCCTTCGTTTTATTTGCTGTTTACTCGAGTACTGTTCGACTTGGTGGGTAAGTTGTTGGTAGGTAGTGTACAGTAAACACTAGAACGTGACGAATTTCGTCTTTTGTTTTTGGTAACCATTATCTCTATTATGCTGTTTCGTTCGCATTTGCGAGCAAAACAAGACGGTTGCCGACTGGAGGAGGAGAGCAGATTTGAGGGCAGCTCTTACAAAGAGAAATAAAGAGCCGCAGTGGCGTGGCCGGGCACCAACACATAGTGGCACGTAATTTGTATAATCCGTCCTCACAGACCGTACATTGCATGTACGGTAAACGAGTGTACTCTATTCTGCGTGTAAATACATTTGGATGGAAGGAAATATGATCCAGCGTGACTGGAACGAATTCAAGGTCACAGCCACACCTTCGATCGATTTTGCTGTCGTTTTTTCTTTCTTTTGGTTTTGATCTTATTATTTATAGTCCACTTATCTTCTTTTTTTTTTTTGGTTCTTCTGTGCGGCGAAAATGACTAGCGGAAAAATCGCTCCTCGAGTGAGTTGACCGTGCATAACAATTGTGCCTCGGTATGCCCGGCAAAAGGAAACTGATGTTTACTATTATTTTGCTGGCCGAGCTCGTAATCGCGGATTCCACGATTTTTTTCTTTTTGGAGGCTCGTAAATTGACGTTGACGACGACACGGTTACGATGTAGTAATTTGATCGACTACTGGAATACACGAGAGCTATTTATTGCTACATCAGGACTTGTGGTCCCGGTCACATTCGACGAGCTTGCATTCGAACGGAATGCCAGGAAGTCTGACGAATTTAACTGGCGTGAAGTGACTTCTTCGTCATAAGCGAAACATCGTTTAGTGCACCGGAATAGCGGCAGTTTTGAATCGAAGTTTTGAGTTCAGTATGCTAAGCCGGGTACCGGAATTCTTCGATGGGGTGGATTTCATGTTGGTGACCCTTGACAGATGATAGGGAAAAAATGTTTTCAATTTTCGGGAGAATTTTTGCAAAAATATTATATTTGGGGCGGTTGTGGAGGAGGGGCCCCGCAAATCCCCTTCTCCAAACTGGCTATGGTGTTCTTAATAGACAGGAATCGTTGATCCGAAGATGAAGTCTAATCCCTCGATTTCTTGAAGGCTCTTGAATCCCGAAATTCCAGCAATTATCAACAGACACGTGTGATCAATTTTCCGACGGGGAAGAGGAATTTGGAGCTAAATGAAATTCTCTGCAGAGCTGCAGCAGGTCTTGAGTAAGCTTAACCAGCTCAAAGATTGTAAAATGAAGTCTTTATGAATCTTAAGGTAACGGGTTGGTAATATCATTTAATGGCTCCATAGCAAAGATTCTCAACGTTTTAACGACTCATAATCACTATCCGCAGAGTTTACATGAGTAATTGTGTCTGCCCGACACCTGATGAGTCCTCACTTCTCAGTCAATCTTAATACAGTTAATATCTTTTAGTGACGTCCCAGTTGACTCTTTTGATCAGGACCGAATTTAAAATTGGGGACCCGACATTTTTGAAAACCCAATTCTCTTAAATTTTAAAACAAAACGCGTATAGAAAGCTTAGAATGCCAGAAAGTTGCACTATTTTCAGATGCGAAAATGATAATACGTTATTGTTTGTAATTTTTTGAAATATTTGGCGGGGGCCGTATATTGATTGGTACTCTGGTAAGGGTCCCGTTTACACTACCCTAAATAAGACCCTGCTTTTGATACACCTATTGGAAAACTGTCCACAGACTTATTAGGAAATGTTTTTTACAGGGACGTACCGATAGGGAGGGCTTCCCCCCCTGTAGAAAATTTTTTACTTGGGAATTTTGAGTTGAAAAGTTGGGAAAATCCAACAAGTCAAAAGTTTTTTCTTTCTTTTTTGACACTTAGGAATTTTGAGTTGAATCAGTTGAGGCTTTCACATCTCCTCCTCTTCCTCCTCCCCACTCGGGGAAACTCTTCGGTACGTCCTTGGTTTTTTGTTCAAAATTAGGATATTTTGCGACAGAGTAAACGTTCGCTGAATTATAAGTCGGTGTAGCCACCAAATTTTATAGCGAATTATTTGGCAGCAGAGGAGGGGTGCATAGAGAATGAAGAGACAAGTAATAGTAATGGAAATATCGAACAAAGTACACCCTCTAATTTCCCGAGCATAATGCAGAAAGAAGTGGTCAAAACGCTGAAAACCTTGGAGACTGAAAAGGCAGTTGGTTCTGATGGCGTAGACACAGGGTCCCTAAAACTCCTAGCAGAACTATTCCCTACGATGACAAAATTATTCAATAAAATTCTGGATATTGAATCCACCACGAGGCAATTGAAAGGGGGAGGGGATCAGAAGCAATCGTACTTTTCTAAAAATGGAACCAAGGAGACATCAAGAATTATAGGCCGATTAGTTTTACATCAAATATGGGCAAAATTTTTATGAAAATTCTGAAAAAGAGGTTCTGCCTCCAACTGGATAGTCAACAAGCTGATGAGCAGGCTGAATTCCGGGAAAATCATTAAATAGTGGACCAGATTTTTATATTAGCCAGATCATTGAAAAAACAAAAGAATACAATTTCGAAATTTTCTTACTGTTTATTGACTTATCTAAAGCATTTGACCCGATAAACTACAGATTTTTTATGGAAAGCACTAACAAATCAAAGGGTTAATCAAAAAGCTAGAAATATATAGTATGAAGGTGCAACAGCTTATGTCAAGACAGATATAAAAGGGGAAATCTTTAATACAGGGAGGGGGTTTGGCGGGGGGATCTATTGTTGCCAAATTAATTTAACTGCGCTTTGAAAGAAGCGATGCGAAAATTAGATTGGGAGGGGAAGGGGATAAAGATCGAGGGGAAGTTTTTGAACAAACTAAGATTCGTAGACAATGTAGTCTTTGTAGCAGGCGACCTAAAGGTACGAGTGTTGATTAGAAATGCGGAAGAATTTATAGATGCATGTGAGGAAGCAGGGCTGGAGCTAAACTCAAGTATAACGAAGCTCCTCTCGAATGCAAAGTGCGAACTAGTGAAAATTGGGGGCGAAAAAATAGAATGGGGGAGGGAAGCAAAATACTTGGGGCAAATGATATTTTCCGAAGGTTTAAGAGAAACAAATTTCAAGCAGAATTAGAAGTGGGTGGAACTCCTTTGAGAAGCTAAAAAGTATCTTTAAAAGTACGATTTCCATAAGAACTAAAGCGGAAGTTTGGAGGAGCTGCGTGCAGCCGACGATGACATATGGGGCCCAGATGTGGGCCGTGACAAAAACAAGTACTAATAGACACCGAACTACCGAGCGGGCAATAGGGGAGAAGCATGTTGGGGATCAAACTGGAAGACAAAGTCGAGAATGCGGTAATTATGGGCAAAACTAAACTAAACGACGTAGGCAAGACTTATGAAAATTTTAAAATGGAACTTCGCGGGTCATATTATCAGGTATGGAGGGAATAGATGGGAGAGAAGGGTGGAAGGGTGGACGCCGTACGACAAAAAGGAAAGCCAAGGTATACTTATAACTCTCTGGAGAGACGGAGTACAAAAGGCGGTAGGAAAGGACCCATGTGGAGGAGATACACCCTAGACAAAAGAAAATGGCGGGAAGAAGGGAGGCTTACGCCCAGAAACGGGCGGATAGAGAACAGGGAGGAAAGGATGGAGAGGGTTGAACCTCCTCCCATGGCCGCGAACCGGTGAGTAACGGGACCCAACCAGATTCAAGTAACATGTAGAAAATCATCACCCAATAAAGCTGTTATTATTACTGTACCTGTACCGAGAGCGAAAGGAGATGCCAGAAATAACAAAAATTAGAGGGGGGAGGAACGAATTCCAGAGATTATGGAGAGGGAAGTGGAATACGCACTGAGAAGACTAAAAAACGACAAACCCTAGAACCAGACGGAATTACAAATGGGGCTTACTTGGCAAAGATTAGCGTAAGATCAAACAAACTGGAAAGAATACGTGGAGGCGTATGCCCAAAAATGGGTGGAGGGGGTGGCCCACGCGATCCACTGCATTTACTCATAAACACTGAAAATAAATGAATAAACTGTTCCGAACACTCCCATTTTTTGGGATCAGATCTAGAGTCGACTAAAGTGCTATTGATATGTTTGAGAAAGACCAAACGGCTTCAATTTTAAGACCCGATGAATTTCTGCGCTGAAATCCGAATTCGTGGAGGCGTAACCCAGCGTTTAGTTCTCCGGAGCTCCGTATAGTAATATAACATGAAAACAGCCATTTTTTAGGCCGAAGGACGGAAATGTAGCGCCGCGAGCTCACTGGAATAGCGTAAAGTTCTATGAATCCTTCAAAGTAGCCACTTTCCGGAAAATCGGGAAAATTCAGGGAAGTTCATCAGCCTGAAAAGTCGGGGAAAAGTCAGGAAATTGCTATAAGTTTGATCAAAATCAGGAAACTTTTTGAGAATAATGAGAATCGAAGAATACACACAATTTTCGTTGTAGTCGATGAATATCGAATTGGATCTCAGATAATACGTATTCTCAAAACTGCGCCAGGCGCGGATCCAGACTTCAATTTTGGGAGGGGAATGGATTCTAGAGGGTAATTTTTTTCTGTGATTTTTTTTTGATGAAGGAAGTGCATAATGCTGCATCACAAAAATGGTGTATTATTATTATTATTATTTTTCAAGTTGGGGGGATTCCTCCTCCCCCTTGTATCTGCGCCTGAACTGCGTACAGTGCTGTCTGGAAAACTGAAAAAATTATTTTTTTTAAAGTACCTACCCTGATCCTTAATTCTTGAGAACTATATACAGACGAAACTCGTTGAAGACGACTTCAGCATGGGTGGTTGACCCCCCTCCCTCTTGACCGGTCTAATTGAAATTTATTCGTAAAATTTTCCTAGGAAACTTGGAAAAAATTTGCTTGCTTTGCTCGCAAGTAGATGTTTCTTTTCATTTTTGAGGGTCAACACCATGAAATCCACCCCATTGAAGAATTCTGGTACCAGATTCAAACCTCAGCCATCAATTTAAAGTGTCCCTGTGTTTGATGATAAACTGGAAGAATGTTGAGGTACTCATCCAAAGGAACAAAAAACCGGCTGTACACGTATGACATGGTCTTAGAATTGAAGAGGATACGTGGCTTTGAAGTTGGAAATAGGAAAACTAAAGCTTCCGTCGGAATTCGTTGACAAATTCTTGGTATGAAAATTTTCTGAGAGTAACCATGGATAGTACTGCAAAAACTCTACCAAAACTTGTTGTTTATACTCAATATCGCAGGGGCTTCACGAGTTTGGAAAATTTGAACGAAAATTTTAGTTGCCTTAATTTAGATTAACCATTTAAAACTGAAGTAAGGGAGCGAATGTAGGCAACACTGTTCATTTTCATTGTATTGCTCGCTGTTGCTCTCGGAAAGTGCTGTAAAGGAATATTGTAATCAACAAATTCGATGTGCAAATTGTTCAATTTTGAAATGAAATGTCATCGAGCAAAATGTCTTCATTAGATTTTTTAAGATGGTACTTCGAAAATAGAGAAAAATATGTGGTCATTGTGTTGCCTATCTTCAGTTTTGACGGAACTATCGAATTCTAAATTTGTGATCTAAATTTCCGTGTGAATTTTATGACTCATATTTTGAAACTCATATAGTCGCTTCAGTCTTGAGGATAGGCAATATATAGTTCTGTACGTTTTTGCTCCATTTTCGCTGTTCAATTCTTTGTTACCTTTTGAACTGTTTTCCAGCATGAAAATGGTGCTATCTGATTCTCGGGGGAAATTTACGTTTTCTCCATTTTCAGATGCTCGTAGCCACGTTTATCTCCAGACTATGATACATTATGTACACAGAGAATTTGTTGTACTTCTCGACGAGTACTCTAACATCCTTTTAGCTTGTCTTTTGAAACTAGGTTTTCCTGTGTAGCAGTCGCTTACGCGGTGGATAGACGAGCTCGTAGACAGGTAAACTGGTCATCATCGAACCCGTCAATGAGCAGCAAGTAGACAGGAAACTAGACCTGCAACCCGAGAAGAAGGCTTAAAATTGTTGAGCTCAAGCTCGACTCCTTGCACAGCCACAAAAAATGTAGAAATTCGCTGAAAAAATAGCTTCGTGATCCCGGGTTTGAGGCAATTTTGACTGGACCTCGCAATGACAAATTTTCAAGTTCTCTGTTTTCTTAAGCAAGATTGTTTTCAAACACGTCGTTGGAAAACGTTGATGAAGCAGGACCCATCATGTCAGTCTGCTACAAACCTACCAGGCTACCAGATCAAGTGGTATATCTGCCCTATGCCCTTCTGGACAGTTCGCCCTGAGCACCTGAGCTAAACCCGTCTGGTTGGCCGAGTGGATAGCGCGCTGGTCTCAGAATCCGGAGGTCCCGAGTTCGAGTCCACGTAGTAACTCACTACATTTCGATCTAGGCCGGTTTTTCGGACAAGTAGTGAAGAGGGCTAAGACAGCCCTAACTGCCTCCCCGACGTCCCAGAGGTAATGCTCAAAAGGGCGGATCCCAGGGCTCGGGTTGAGAGCAAAATCAGAAAAGAGAAACCCCAAATAATATGATGACGAAAATAGGAACAATTAAAAGACTTCAGAAAACAGACTTCTCGTCACGTGTCGGTCAGTCGTTTTCCAAAGGCCTCTCCTCCCTCGCCCAAAAAAAAGTAATTTTACACTGTTATTCTATTACTCGATTGTAATTTGTCGCGTATAAATCGTGCGCGATCTTTCATGGAATGACGATATAAAATCATAATGGGCTGCAGGCCTCAGTTTAACGATATATCGTTGGAATCGTAAAATTACGTGCCATTTTTCTTCATTACTCTGAGGAGATAATAATCAGCAGAGCATCCATATGGGGACTTGCACAATATTTGTACACGAACGCGGTTCTCGATGTTCGGTGGTAAATCGGGAGGCCCGAGCACGAGTTATATTCGACTTGATCGTCGATTACATCGTTATTATATGGCGAGTTTTCTATCAAATTTTCACTTAACTCGCTTTAATCACCGGCGTATTATCGCGTATCAGATGTACCGTTGCCGATTTTGAGCTGCGAGGGGACAGATTAATTAGTGGATTCTGCACCTGGAACTGGTTTCGCTCGTGAGCTTCGAACCTTGGCCAGTTTCGATGGGAGCGAAGAAAACAGAGACCGAAGACATTTGGCGCCTCTTGTCCGAGCGTGTTCGAGATGGAGCAGATAAGTTTAAAAGCTCGTTTTCACTTTCTTCTTGTCGATTTTGTGAGGCACCGCCGGGAAGCAGACTTGACGAGGACAGCTGGGGACTTCGGCCCCGGGGACTCGGTCTCTCGAAAGAGTCCAAGCAGAGTTGTTCCACATTAGGAGAAATCTGTTTTCAAGAATCCAAATCCGTTACAAAATGATTCAGAATATGTGCACTAGGATAGTACGAGGGCCCACTTGGTCGCTTACAGTTTTTAATGCATAAATAGCAGTATTTTAATGATTTAGGTCAAAATTGCCGATTTTTTTCACTTCGGCAGTTTATGACAAAGAGAAGCTTCCTATTTCTTCCCTGGTTGGTCACAGGTCGCTATGACCATTGTTTCCCGCGTAAATTGAATTTTAGGCGAGAAAGGAAAAGGACTCTCTTGGTCGCTTCCTACGTAAATATGTTATTGAGGCATGGAACACAAGTCGTGACAATCATGAAAGCCATAAATTGAAGTCGGTGGTCATGAAAGTAATCAAAAATGATTTCAGCTGTGTAAATATTTACTTTGCTTTTCCCCAAAGATCATAAATTCTGTCGAAATTCTTCTGGAAAAAATATAAAAAAATAAAAAGTAAGCAGCAGCTGAGTTATCCTAACTGTTGATTATTTATCCTCAAAAAATGATTTGTGGTAAGTGATGACGTGTAATTGATATAGTAAGTACGGTGGTGACATGAGCCGGCCTGCTGTGTGTGTGATTTTGAAAAAAGTTACGGAAATGTCATGAAAAAGTTATGAATTTCACAAATTTGTATTTGGTAGACTCCCTGATTATGAATATCAACAATGATGTATTCAGTACCCTAAGCACATGAAATAAATAGCTTGAAGAGTTGGAAACGGGTACGAATAATTTGATTATCCTCAAACTCCCTAGTTTACCAACTTTTAGTACATAATTTTTCAACATTTCTTCTATAGAAACTTTAAATGCTGTTTCCCAAAAGTTCTCGTTAGTTCTACTTAAAATCCCTACAGTTTAGCCAATTGGGCCAAAGACCTGAGCAGGTTTCGTTCAACTGGAAATTTCATCTAGTATACAGCTGAGATGCCCAAACTATTTAACTTACAAGTATAAATATTTATTTAAATATATCAAATAGGTATTTAAATATTATTAGATTGTACCTGTATTTATTTACTATTTAAATAGATTTTCAGTGACAAATATTTTTGAAAACTGTAGCCTATCTAAATAGGTTTCTCAAATAGTTTTTTCTCCCGCCATCATCATCATTATTAAACATTAACAGCATAATACTCATCTATAGGATAAAATGCAGTATGAAACCTCAGTTTTGTAGATCATTAAGTTTACATGATTCCCTCTTAAAGAGGGGGAAAAAACTATTTGAAAGCCTATTTAATAGGTCTGGAAAACGAAGTCTATTTGGTTTGCTGGTTTATCCGTTTGAAATACGTTTACAGGGTTACCACTTTTTGGAAAACCCGAAAAACCTGGAAAAATCATGGAATTAGTCTTGACAGAGTCTTGACGTATTCTGACCTGTCTTGACGGTTTGAAATGTATGGCACTCTAAACAGAGTTTCGAATGGTATCAGCGTAGCCTTGAAGGCGGCTTTAAAGAATCTTCATGACTGTTAGCTGGGTCGTCACGAGTCTTAATAGAGACCTGACGAACTACTACAGTTTTAACGATTCTTAACGGATATTTCAGTTGGTCTAACCAGTTGATGCGTCCCCACCAGTCCTGTAGCGTGAGTTTTATCAGGGGAGGGGGGGGGGACTTGAGCCATTGATTCAAGATAACAATGTCATCCTCTAAATTATATTTACCAGGAAAGCGTGAATAAAATGAAGTACAGAAGTTTCATACTTCGATTTTTGCTCTTGAATTTGGAAAATACTTATCTTTCATGGGGCAAATCGTCACCTGATTGGGGCAATGGCCCCATTAGCTCTCCCGATGCTATGAGCTGGGTCTCAATAGAGTCTTCGCAGTTCTAAAGGAAAATATTTAAGTTATCTAAAATGGTCTGCATGAGGTGTGTGTGGGGCCTCCCCCGTCTCAGTCAGCTAGAGTTGGCAAATTGGCTATTTTAAACGCTCATTCAGTAAATTCACGTGTTTTCATAGTCCTCCCCCCCCCCTCCATTAGTTGGTTGACAGTTTAGTTTTGATTTTCGCCCCCCCCCTCCCCGAATAAATTTGCTTCACTATGTCATTTGACGGTCCTAATTGATTCCTAATGAGTCGTAGCGTAGTTTCAACGTTTTTTTGAGATTACTAACGTGTCTGTTATTGGGTGAACGTGTTTTATCATAAAGTCCTCTCCCCTCCCCCCCGGTCCAATTACAATCTTATTACAGTCATTATAATTTCGACAAACTTGTTCGAAATACTGTGTATCTTTTTGCTGTATTTGCTAATGATTGTTTTTTTTCTTTTGTTACAGGTGAGTGATTTTTCTGATTCTTGAATGGTGCAGAACTAAAACCGTGAGTGAATGTTTTAATTTTATGACTCCTTGTACTCAGTAATGTGTACAAAACTGTGCAGAATTTTGTGGCCTCCCTCCTAATGAGGGTACCGAAATTTTTCAGCCTAAAACCTTCCCAGATTTCATACGAACACATCCAGAAAGTACAAACCCCCTAGCTCTTACGGTTCACCCGCCTACCTCAAACAAATTCTGCAGACAAACACTTCATATAGGGTCCCTTGGGGGCGAAACGTTAACACCAAGTAGTTTTTTGTTAAATATTTTGCTTCTAAGTATGATTTCTTGTTCAAAAGTACATTCTGTTGGCTACCGCTTAAGTATGAAAATAAGCTCACTACTACAGTATTTATTCATCAATATATCTGTTCATTAATTATACCCCGCCAAATGGGGCTGATAGTGAAACCTTTGAGGCAAAGAATGGAAGTGTATTTCTTCTGAAACAAAATTTATGAACTAAAAGGAAATAAGTTGGTCAGAATACAACAAAAACTTGTTATTTATATAATATCATTGGCATGAATATTCTAAAAAGTCAGTTTTATAAAAATATTGAGTAAATATTTACTATGGAAGTTTAGTGCGTTCTGTATTGAACCCCCGGTGAGGTGCGAAGCGCCGAGTTCCCCCACCTTCCACTTCCTTTTTATATCCCCATGATAGTCGTGAGAAAATGTCCTGAAAAGTCATAATATCTTGTTTCCGAAATCCAGTAGACACTAGACGCCTTGTTGTAACTCATTTTGTCAGCAAATGTCGCTTGGTTTTGTCTCGTTTACCAGCGTCCACGTACGTGATAGCGTAGCGTGCAGGCGGTTTCACAGCAGAATTACCAACTATAAAATCGCGTGCAAAATATTCTCTCAAATCAATCAGAATAATACGTCCACTTTTACCCCAACAGTGGTTCCTTTTTTGCCTCTGGGTAGTTCTGAAAATTCCTCATTTATTGACTGGTTAAGACTTACCAGTTTTTGAGAGCACTCAAAGAAAGCTCATTCTTTTTGTTACTCTAAAATGTGAAAGCAGTCGAGAAATAATGGTTGCATCGTCAGCGATCCACTTTTTTTTCCAATTATAGTGATTGAGATATCAAGCAATTTCGGATATCGATATTATCAATATCAAAGTCCCCAGATATCGATATTATCAATATCAATATCAAACCAAAAATTGAGGAAATTTTTACATAAATAAAATCATGTAAAAAATTTTGTTTACTGATGTTGACGGTTGACAGAGCTCCTATAGTCATGTCTATCTGAAAATTTCACACGTACCTTAATGAACTTAATATTAAACATTGTTCCTGAACACAAGTTTAATGCATGTGAGATACGAAACAATATAATCGTTCTTATCGTTGTCTGTTGAAATTTTTATTGGGCCAATGAGAGAGTTGCTGCTTCATATGTATTGCTGATAGGTTCCGGCTGCGTAATTATGATATTGTTGATATTGATATTGAAATTTAATATCGATATATCAACCTCCACGCAGATATCGATATTATCAATATCATTTGATATTTTCTCAGTCACTCTTTCGAATTGCAAGACCATTATTTTTTTTCCTAGAAAAAGGGAAGTTGTGCGCTAATTTTCCCCCCTTTAATTCTAAATGAGAATAGGTCAGATTATTTCTCATCATAGAGGAAGGATTTCCCTACACATTGTCGTTGAAAATTCCTTTTGAAACTCTTTCTAAAGGAAGCTGGACTATGTTCACTTATTACCCCAAGAATTGGGTGTTCTCGTTTTGCCCCCGAAGGATCCTATATTAGAGATTTAAATAGGTTCAATACACCTATTTGGACATCTTTGGCATACAGATCTGGTCTGATCTTAGTACCATCCATGCGGGCCCTTATCCTTTCCATGTACATGTATGAAAATCCGAATCTAGTATCACAATGATTTTGAGTGTGAGAATCCGAATGAAGAATAGATGATCCTAAAATTCAAGAAAGTGGATTCCGGAATCCGCATTCGAAAAGTCGATTTCTTATTGAAAAGAAACAAAATTATTATAGGATCCAAGAAGAATCCGAATCTAGGGATTTAGGTCTGCCTGGAGAAGAGAATTCTGAATCAGGGTATCTACCAGTTATACATAAGTCATACAGTAGCCTCTAATTACTTACAAATTTGGTAATTCTTCCTGAACAGTCACGATGTTTCTTATCAAAATAAGGCCAAATTGAAATTTGATCGAAAAATTGTGTTCTTCTTAACACTCTTTGCAATAATTCGTCCGTTGTTATTTAATTTTATATTTAGGGTGTGCCAATTCACAATTTCTTCCTCCTGTAGTCCAGAGCGCTTTCGGCTGTTGTGCTATCATCAGTGGAATACCCTCTGATGATGGCGTAACAGCAGAAGCGCAAATAGGGCTCAGAACTTGAGGGCTTAAGCCCCCTTATTATGAAGCAGTATCAACCCCACATCATTTTCCTTGGTAATTTTTCAATGTTGGGGGGCTGTTTAGAAGTTTGGGGGCTAAGACCTCTCCCCTTTTTTGCATTTATGCGTAGCAGCCAAAGCGTTCCGGACTACAGAAGGAAGAAATTGTGAATTGAAATATAGAATTTACCAAGGTCACTCACACTCCAACATGGACTTTTTTTTTAATTAAAAAGTATTTATTACAACATTGGGGGATTATTACAAAACATTACGAGACGATACCACACTTTCCCTGGTGGTTTTCAGTGGGTATCGTCTCGGAGTCTATATGATGTATAAATTTACATGATTATAAAGGTGCACTACTTTAATTGTTCTTACTACATGCTTAGCCTATTGAGATTAATTCTACGGTGTACATACTTACATGAATAATCAATCAATCGGTTTTTCGACAAGCTTGTATTTTTTGATTTTTTTGACTTTGAATTTGGTGGAGATAATCTACAAAATTGTAAAACTCGTCTCTGGACATATCAGTTATGTTTGTGAGAGAAGCATTATTCTTTATTTTATATTTGCGTCGCAGGTTTTCCCTCTGCGGGCAGTTACGGATCGTGTGTATTACAGTCTCGCTCTCTTCCTTACACTCATCGCATAAAGCGCTATCTATGATTTTAAACCTAGCTAGGTAATTATTGAAGTTGCCATGTCCGCTTAAGAATTGTGTTACAGTGTAATCGGTGTAGAAATGTTTCATTTTTAGTATTTTTTCAATATTGGGGAAGAGTAGATACGTGACTCTGCCTGTCTCCGCATTTTTAAGCTGTTCCTGCCATTCGTCTATTGTTTTGAGTCTAGCCTGAAAGATTTTCTTTTTAACCTCATCGGAGCAGCCGTTCCAATCCTTGAGCTTTTTGAATTCTTTTATAGCTTTACGTTCTTTGATTTTGAGATCAATTGGAGGGATTCCAGCAATGCACCAGGTCGATATGTACGAAACTGTTCTATATGCAGATATTACCCCTAGGAGGATTTTACGTTGAGTCATCAGGAGTTTTTTAGTTTGCAATTTAGTGAGGTTTCTTGTATAGGCCAATGAACAATAGTCTACATAAGACTCAAAGGTAGCTTTATACAAGATTAGTCTGTTTTTAAAGTTGTATCCATACGTGTTTCCGTAAAGAGCTCTGAAACAGTTATATCTTTGATAATTTTGTTGCAAATATATTCGACATGCTTGCTAAAGTTTAGATTCTCATCAATGATGATTCCGAGGTATTTCATATTTGTTTCGAATTTAATGTTGTTATCATTGACCGTTAGGTTTCTTTGTAGCTCTTGTTTATCAGTTTGCCTTACCGCTTTGGCTTTACGTTTATGAGTGATTATAAGCCCAGTAGTTTTAGCTTCATTGAATCTCAGACCTAATGATTGTACCTTTTCTTCCATCTTTTTTATGTATTCATTAATTTTTATGATTTCCTGTGTTTTTGTTTGCAATCATCATGTTTTTGAATTTATTTTACCTATTCTCATTTAGAATTAGAGGAATGTCCAAATTGGTGTATTGAACCTATTTAAATCTCGAATGGGTGGAGAATTGGCTTTAAAAAAATGGCTTCTGCGGAAAAGTAGAATCTGGATATGAAAATTCAGAATATCTTGAAATGGTTTCTGTGGGAAACAGAATCCCAGAATTCAGATCGAACGAAACAAGAATCTAGAATCTGAATCAGTGGCGGATCCAGGAAGCAACCTTGGAAGGGGCAGTGCTGAACGTCTAAGAATTGAATAAACTTCCGCCATCTTATCCGAAAATTTGGATCATTTTTATAGTATAATGTAGATAAGCGAGAAATACTTGGAGCTTTGGACGATTCGAGTCCCTGTTTTCTTAATTATGTGTAAAATGACGATACCTTCTTTAGTGTGCTGTCAGATTGGTATTAGATTCTCGACTGGACGGCAGTTTTTTCACCGTTCATTACCGTACCATTCCATCTTTTCTTTCAATAATGGGCAAGCAGTCTTCAGGTTTCGCTGTCGTTTAAGTATTGTTCAGACTCACAGGATTATCCAAGATTCGCTAAAACTATTTTCTTTCCACAACCCTGTGAAAAAATACTTCGGTGACAATGGAAAATTGGTGAATTTTCCAATCTGTAGTGTGGTCGGCATGTTCTCCTGTGTGGATCGAATACTGGCGATGAAGTGACTCGCGATATACCTCACAAATTGGTCTGGTTGGTCCTTCGGGCCGCACGACCGCTTTGATGTTTTTGTCAATAGCCTGTGTACATACTGCTCAGCTGTACTAGATGAACTCATAGGTGATACTTGACTCCAGGCATGGTCGAAGACACCCGTATAACAGCATCAACGGTCCCAATATTCACGACTTCTCTGTAGTTCTTACCAGTTGATGCATGTTGAACATGATCTACGAAATCAAAGTTGAACATTCCACACGTTGTACTCTTCATCTCTATACCAATTACCCAGTAAGAACATGAATAGTTTTCGAAACGTGTAACTGATGGTTGAGAAAAACTAATGCCGTGCGAATGACTTTCTGCAGCGAAGTCAACAGCGAATGCTTTTGTTAAGCTCTGACTTTTTCCTGGGTGAACACAAAGTATGATCAATTTGGTATTTATCATCCGTCTTTCCTTATCACATCCTGGTACTGACGGACACGGCTTGCAGTACACCAGCTCCACCATCGGTTACCTTGAGAGAAGGTTTCCGTGTACCGGGTGTCGATATGTCGGTGTGCTGTCATACCTTCAATGGTATCCATTCTGCTTTTGTTCGTACTGCATACAATACGCGGTCAAGTAGTTCCTCTCTTCCTTTCATTTAATTATTTATCTTCTTAACGAGTTGAAGTTACGTGGATTGAATTCTCTATGTGTTTATAACTGTGCGTGCGGCGCGTAGAAGATTTCTTCCGTGTAGCGATGAGAAGATTCTTGAAGAAATGATACGATGAGCCGCTGACTGTCTAGGTGCCCGTTTTGCAGTCCTCAGACCTGAAAACCGCTGATCGTTCTTTAGGCTGCGAGGTGTGCATTTCATGTCCTCGGACTGGTTGCATCCTGATGATGAATGCAGCGGTGAGCTTTTCAGTGAACTTCTCGTAGCAGAATCAGGTCACACTCGAGGATGCCCGGTTGAACATGTTTGGCCTTTCGATTTCTCATCAGATCCTGCTGCCGGGTTTTGGTCTTGTGGAACGAGTAGAGACTGTTATTTTCTAATAAGGTATTCGAAAAATATTATTGTCTCCGAGAGCGATAAAGCGAGCAGGTAACGGCAACGCCGAATGAAGAACAGATCTGAATGTGTGCCTGGTTAATGCTTGTATAAGAAACGGTAGGTCATTAACATGACATGCGTAAATTCCATTTTTACCTAATCTTCGCATGTGACGGAACTTGTCGGATTTTAGATTTAATGCCGGCGGCTGTGTGTGTGTACGAGAATGATGTAAACCGAGTGTACTGTCGAGTGAAAAGCGTAACCGGTCTTAATTCAAATCGGTATGATTTTGGTACGCGTTCCTGCTTGTCACGGGAGACAGCCGAGCAGTAAAACAAGACTAAGGAATGAAATCCCGAGGTACACTCCGAAGGTTCGGAGATGATATTTGGGTGAACTCGTGTACTGCGTGGACCCTTCCACTGCTGTGTATTGACAAAAGAAAAGGTTGGCTCTTGGGCCACATCTCCGTTACCGTTACCAGTTGGACAGCAATGCTCCTAACCGAGGGCTCGAGTATGGTAATACCAGTGCAGCAGTCGCTTTCAGTATTTAAGAGGTCGCGTACATCACTTTTATGGTTGTATTCCCAGTGTTAGTTGTACAGTTATAAGTATTGTATAATTATGGATTGTAGCAATCCTGTAAATTTGTGCGAGGTCATAAAAAGCGTGCCTTGAGACAAGAAATGGGGAGAGGGGCTGAAAACTGAATTTGTAGTTCTTGTTATGCCGGGCCGGTCCGAGGTTTTGATCGCCCGTTGCGTTTCTCACTCGCAGTGTCATCAAGATTCGACCAAAGTATGTTAAGACGCTGTGAAGACACATTCATACTTTATTAGGACGCATTTCTGATTGTATGAAGTCTCATTAATAATTATTCAGGCTGTTCTGTAGGAGTTTTAAGACAACTGATAGTGACGTAACAGCCGACAGTGTTCGTGCCAAATTAGAATTTTGTTTTATAGGGCATTAGAACATTCAGCTATTGTTTTCACTTCAGATTATTAAAGTATGACGTTATGAATTGAGACTTGGGGAAGAGTCAAGACTGTGATTGCTTTAAACCCATGTGGACTGTCTTAGTACTCATTTGAACTTCCTTAGTCCTTTTCAAAACTCATTCAAATCCACTTAGTGCTGTTTAAGGCTCTCCAACTTCTTTAGATCTATTCAGATATATTCAGCCTCCTTTAGCACTTCTTAAGACGCTCGAGGTCTCTAAAATACAAATTACGAAATTGAAACTAATCTGGACTGCTTCAGCTCGTGGATGAACTCATTCAGCCATGTTCAGATTCTTGTTCACTAGCTATTAGTACAGTTAATGGAATGCGAAATTCATGAGAATAGTGCACTTCATCGCAACATGTACGAGATTCGGTATATGAGCTTTCTCGGGCATCAGGATTAGTATCAGATTGAAGTCAATTCTCCTAGCTCCCTCTTTCGTGCATTTTTATCATGAAAGCTTGAGATTCGGTGTGTGAGCCAGTGTTCCCTTACTAGAAAAGTGAAATTCTGCTGTAGACGAATAACAACTCTGCTTTATTCTGCTAGTGAGGCGTTCAAGTCTGCCATTTTCTTCTGCCATATAAATGTTAAATTCTGCCGAAATGTTGTCTAATTTTAATAAATTTTATATTCTCTTTCTGTACCTATTATTATTTTTTTGCCTCATTCATAAAAATGCAAAATAAGCTTAATGCTTCCTTACTACGAGTAGAAAATAATTAGGACTTACTGCAAAATTCTATGCCGTCATTCGTATTTTTTCACCCTTATTTTACAATTTTTATTATATAATATTCTGGTATTTAGAAAATATCACCCTTTCGTATATTCTGTGAAGTTCACCCGTAATATCAAAATTAGTTGAAAGGACACAAATTTAGTTTGGAAATTAGAACATCAACACTAAAAGGTATGATCAAACCCGGAAAAGAAGTATCCTAATTCAAGATTCCTTAATTTGAGAACGCGACTGGAACTAGGTAAATGGTAAACTAAGATTCCAGCGATCAGCATAAAACCATGAACAACTGTCCAATGAAAAGTGCAGTCATTGGTCATTGAGTACAGTACAACGTTTTGTAGAAGCAATGTTCCCTTGATTTTAAATTTTAAATGAGATAATTTTTCAAAATTCTGATGAAAATTCTGTTTGTCTGCTGATTCTGTTATCATTTTCCTAACTTCTGCTAAAAATTTGCTTTCTGCTCAATCCAGAGAAATTCAGCCAAAAGAGCAGAAGCTCATAATGAGATTGAAGTCAGTTCCTCCGACCCCCTTCCAACGGGCTTTGCCGTACTTTTGTCCGAATAGGAATAATACAATTCAAAAAATTCGGTGCGATCTTCTCCTGGGAGAAACAGATGAGATTTTTCGTGCAATAATGCCGTTTTTGAAAATTCAGCGGATTCCTCATTTGCTACCTGCCAGCATCACAATTTTGGAGTCGGAATTCACGTAACATCAAAAATGACCGTAGCGATCTACAGAACCACGTATTTTATATCCGTGATGTGATCTGTTAGAATTTTTCTGCAGATTCTCTTTCGGTTGAACAGTTCAGGATTCAAAATTAAAACAGTGTCCAAAAATGTAACAGTCTGAAAAATATAATATGTGATATGCGTGTGAATTAGCTGAAAATGTGTCCCCGCCTTCTCTGCCGAGTGCCACTAACTTGACCTCAGCTTCAAAATCGATACAAAGTCAGTGACCAGCATATCAGTTGATACACTGATTTCGTTAATAATAATGGTGTGGTGGGACGTATGGCGATGCACGCATGCTACAGTGGCCTCTGAGATACCGCACCCCCGGCCCCGGGAATTACCCTTTTCAGTATCGCATCAGTGGCTGAGTGCTGACAAAAGTTTAAAAAGTTACGTTTTCACAGGATGTCTACAGGGTCAAGTGAGTCACGTAAGTCAAGTAAAAGTCAAGTATTCAAAGAAAAAGTCAAGTGGTAAAGTAAAAGTCAAGTATTTTCTCAAAATGCTTTCATAGGTCAAGTAATGTTAATTATATGAATGACTCGGAACGAGAAATAAACTAAAAAATAACAAAGCTAGAGGTAAAAACTTTTGTTCCAATCTTCAATAATTGCAATTTGTTCTTCTTCATTATTTGCGCCGTATAGCTTATCATACTAATTTTTGCAGTTTTACGACTTTCTGAACTGCTTGCATGTTCCTGCATAAGGCGCGCCTTTTCGCAGTCCTTATAAAGTCAAATTTATAAGCAGGGACGTACTGAAGAATATATCCTGGGGGGAGGAGGGGGGGGAACTTGTGAAAGACCCAAATGACTAAACTCATAATTTCCAAGTATCAAAGCATCAAAGCGAAAAAAAAGAAAAACTTTGATTGACTTCTTGGATGTTTTCAATTGATGACTCAATTCAAAATTCTCAAATATCAGAGCAAAAAAAAAAACCCTTTTAAGGCTTGTTGGATTTTTCCAACTTCTCAACCGAATTCCCAAGTGTCTAATGTCAAAGCAAGCAAAAAAAAAAAATAATAAAAACTTAACTGACTAATTGAATTTTTTAAACTGATGACTCAACTCAAAATTCCCAAATATCAAAGCAAAAAAAAAAAAACAACTGTTCTTTTGACTTGTTGGATAAATATCAAAGTAAAAAAAAATCTTTTGACTTGTTAGATTTCCCCAACTTCTCAACTCAATTGCCAAGTGTCAAAGCAAATTTCTACGGGGGGGGATGTTAGTTGCCCCCGTACCCCCTAACGGTACGTGCATCTTTATAAGGCAAATAAAAGTCAAGTACTTTGATTTTCCAAATTGCGTAGATACCCTGTTTCAACGTCCTTCCTAGAACCAAAAAGAAAGACGACGCTATTTTTTTGATTTCTGCAGAGTAGTGGTAGAGGTCACGAAAAAATCCTTTTTAATGGATAGATACAGGGGGAGGGGGTGAAAAAGCATCTGTTCTGTTGGCAGAACTCGATGCCGCTAAAAAAAAATCAAAAATGTAACCAGGGTGCTTAGTTTTGGAAAAGTCAGGGATTTTAGAAAATATTTGCGGAAAAAGCGAAATGCATATAAGAGAGCTTCCAAAAGTGTGCTTCCATGTGTTGTCCTTTGAAGTGATTAAAACCAATTGATTAAGATTTTTTTTAAATTATTTTTTTTAAATTAAATTTTTATTTTTATATGTATCTTAGCTGTGTTTTTAAGATTTTATTCTGCGTAATAAATTGCAAAAATTTGCGTATTGCGGACATCTTTTCGCACGCTCTGTAACTTCATTTAGCCAATTTTGGACCGCTCTGAAACTTGTCGGAGAAGTTAGGGAACAGTCAAGGAATTTCATTTTAGAAAAAAAAACTGGGCACCCTGTTAACGTTTACGCCTATAAGGACCAGTAGTGATGAGGGGGGGGGGGGTAGACGAGGTAAGTGGCTTCTCTGGAAAAATAGCTAGTGCCTATGATTTCCTTTGTATCAATACTAAACATCCGTGGTGTTGGAATGTGGTGAGAGAGAGGCAGGGGTAATGGGTACAAAGGTACTAAGTGACATTAGTTTCCCCTATCTTATTTTTCACATTCAATTTCAGCAACAATGAACGTATATTTTTCTGCTTGCTTGAAGCCTTGCGATTAGCTATCAAAAATATCTCACCCTTCCTGAGAAAAGTACAAATCGCATCCACTGATAAGGCCTGGTAGTGTATGGCAGTATGTATTCGCGTATGTATGCAATAGAGTCGCTTCAAGTGACTGTTACCGAAAACAACATATAGTTCGCTGATTGGTGGATTTGGACGAAAACATGACATGGGAGTGAGTGGGGCCATACGCCATTTTGGATCCAAAAGCGCCCGTCGATGCCGAATCTCCGACTATGCGGAGCGTGTACCGCGTAGTCAATTCGGCATCGACGGGCGCTTTCGGATCCAAAATAGCGTATGACCCCACTTGAGATGGAAGGATGATGATAAAAAAAGTTATCCAAAATTAAGCTCATCTGATAGGAAATGAAAAAGGCCGAGGGCTACAACTTTTGTTCTTAGCATTTTTTCATAAAAATCAATATTTATAAAAGCCGCGAGCAACACTTTTATGAGCACACGTTCTTATGGAGTAATGTACACGTATCATATATGTTTTCGTCTTTGACATTAGCGCTCCTGGTGGAACTTACGTATGCGATGAAGGTTTTTTCAACCTGTTCCCACTTGGTAACGTTTTTGGAGCAAGTACATAGTACAAGTATTGAAAATTTTTACAGAATTTTTTTTTTTTTTTAATTGGAAACTTGAAGAGCATCAAATTTTGTTTGACACATCATCGCGGTATGATCTGTAGCCTGAGCGTCGATTTCGCGTGTGTGTGGATTCAGGGAGTCAGATGTGGTCGATGCCGTTGAAAGCTCACACATCACAGTTTGTCATTACGTGTACGATGTTCTACTCAGTTGAAGTAGTATCAGAATTTAGGAGACTGGGCCGGTGTGAGGGGGTGTGCCAGTCCCGCCAGCTGTTTATAAAATGGTACCAAAAAGTCGAGATGATTATTGTTGTCTTTATTTTTGCTTGTATGGAAACTTGTAACATTTCAGTCTGTTTTTATTGAAAGGTTAGTAAATTCTGAGGGCCAGTAGGAAACATTGAGAAGATGAAGAGCTTTTTTGCTAGTCAACTGACGGGGTTTCTCATGTGTCCCCCTCATCCTTCTTTTGAGCATGTTCTTCAGATCAACTCTGTATGGAGAGTAAGAAGTTCGTTGAGATACCATTGCAGTATTAAAACTAGTTTAAACACTGTTAGAACTCATTCAGTCTGTAATAAGAACGTTTCAATTCCTGATGACTCATTTCGCCTTCGTTGGGACTAATTCAAACCGTTTCCCGTACCGCCCCATTTCCTTCCTTAATTCACCCCTCGATTCTCGATTGCTGAACAAGTTTTGACAAGAGTGAAAAAAATCAGGAGTCTATACAGTCAGAATAATCTCTATTTATAGTGTCAACAAATCGAGCCTTGGGCTCATCCCTACAAATCTGAACGAGGGCTCTTCCAGCTATTGTCCAGTCGCCTTTATCTGCCCCGCTTGCTTGAACTTCCTCAACTTACAATTTGATGACCCACTCGTTGCTAGCAGAATGAAGGATACGACATGGTGGTCTTGGGAAGGGCGAAAAAGGTGACACGAATTGGCTGTACGTATGTGTTCTTGAGAAACACGATAACTGTGGCGAATGGATTTACAGTATTTCTTTCTCGAAGTACCCGTCTAGGGAGTCTCACGGTCAGCTTTTGGCATTGAAAATACGAATGCGGAAAATCAAGTATACGAGACGATTATAATACACTGGTCTTAACGGCGAACCTGCGAGGTCGAAGGACGGGAACTGCGTACTTACACTTTCTGGATGTGCTGTTTATATGAAGACCTTCGCTGCGTACCTCAGGTCACAGCTGCAGACAGGGACGGGCTGGCCCTAAACAGGCTTTAGGGCAGATTTACTCGTAGGAGAGATAGCAGATCTAGCAAGCCAGCTGGAAGTATTGGTTCAGAATATGTTATTGATGAATTGAGTGCTCACTTTTATGTACTTCAGACTCGGTTCGCCTCATTTTCAAGTTATACTCGCGCATATTGAGCACATTTGTAGGTTAACAAGCGAAACACGATTTCCTGTAGTACCAAAAGTACATCTCTGGGTACATGTTTGTTTAATAAGCAGAACATGGCCTCCTGTAGTATCACGAGTACATTTCGATGTGCAACGCTGCGCCAGTGCGCCGTACAGTAGTCAAGACCTCTAGGACGCGAGCGGCGCCGCTAAAATTGGAAATAAGAACACGAAGATGTGGTAGGTATGATTTCGGATCTGCGAGGCTTCTGCTTCGTCTGTATCGCGTTGAAATCGCCAACCACTCTCGAAATTTTCATCCAGTTTCGAATTACAGTTCTATAAATCTTCTTCGCCTAAACAAGACCGCAATAGTATAGTGTATATAGTTATAGGTGCAGCTTGTCATATCCGTCGAACGTACATGGTCACGCACCTTTGCTGTGGCCAAGGTCAGCGGTACGGTGCCAAAAAGTATATTCAACTGAGAGAGCATCTCTAGTACCTGACATCTGTTATTAATTACCGTCATGGCAATGGTATTAGTACAAACAAAAATCAATTTGAATATGGCTCGGTGCAAATAACTCAAATGTACTTTCCCCGGAACACCCACCTGGACAACGTGGCCGCCGGTGACTGGAGTGGGATGAGGAATCGTAATGCGCCCTATGGCAGTTGTGAGTCGAGAGTGAGTTCCCTAGTCCTCTTATAGGAACAAGTCGAAACATCCGAATCGCACTTTGCTTGCTGCCTAAACTACGTCGAAAATATTGTCGACACTGAAGGAACCGTTATCGCCTTCCGTGATATTCCCACGTAAATATGAAATATTTGTTGCGAGGTGAACCGCGCGGAGAGGATTCAAATTTTTGCGCCGTAGGAAGACGTCTTGGAATGCGTATAGTTCGCGTAGCGGGTAGCAATTTCTGTGAGAATTACGTTGAAACCGAGAACTGGTTGCTATGTTTTCGCACGTCTTCCTGAAAACTTCGTTAGTAGCCGAATTTGAGATTGTGTGGCATCAGGTGGCCTCTAAGCTTCAGTGAAGGAGTGCAGTGGACTAAGGTCGAACCTTGAGTACGTGATTCGAGGGCACAGTCTTCGCCAGTGGCGGATTTACTCTAAAAGCATGTGGAGCATTTGTTTACTATTTTGGATGGGAAAAGGCACCGAGAAACAGTAAAATAAAAGATGTCTACTTACGCCAAAATTTTAAGTCATTTCTTGTTTACTACATCGCTGAGTGTAAATCTGTCCGTATCAAAGAATCATGACATCTCGGATCAAATTTGGAAAGGGCGTGGATAGTAATTTTTAACAAGTTTTAAAACTACTGAGGAATCTTGAATTGAGGACCTGACTTCCAAAACGCGCTTAGTCCAAAACACAGAAGTATTTGTGTTCTTTACAACATGCTTTGCAATAATTCGTTCGTTACTATATAAGTTTCTTCAAAGTTTTTGTTTGCAATTAGCATGTTTCTGAACTTTTTTCTTTCTTTTCTGGTAATCAGATTCTGTTCAGGTGTGAAGATGGTCCGAAAAAATGTACACAAAAGTCGGGCAAAAGTCATACAAAGATCATACTATTGGAAATTTCGTATTTGGTAGACTCCCTGAATAAGTTTGGAAGGGTCTTGAAGAAGTATGGCAGTATCTTGAAGACTTAGAAAATAGGTCTGGAATAATGTTAAATAGACTTGAATAAGTTCTGAAGGCGCTGTAAACCAGTACTAAATGTGGAGGTGTGTTGAGAGTCTTGCACGAGTTTAAAATCATGTAGAACAGTTTGAAGGAATCTTGAAAAACCCTGTAATAGTCTTCGGAGAGTCTTACTTAAGCCTAGAAGAGTCTTAAACGTGTCAGTCTCATTTCACATAGTTTTAAGGAGTTTTTAACGAATTTTGAAGAACTCGGGGGTGTCTTGAAGTGGCGTACTTAAGTATGGTAGAGTCTTGCAGTATCTTGAAAGGTCTCGATCCTGTCCAGAAGAGGCTTATACAAGTTTTCAAGAGTCTTACAGAAGTATGGTAGATCTTGGGTAGATCCCTGAAAAGCCTTTAATCTCTTTGAAGTGCCTTGAATAAGCGTGCAGAAGTCTGAAGGTGCTGTAAACTTGTAAGTTTGTAAGTGTCTTTTAAGAGTCTCAAATGAGTTTGGAAGCATGTAGAAACTATCTGAAGGAGTCTTAAACAAGTCTGGAATTGTATTTTTCTCAAGCCTAGAAGTACCATACGGAAGGCTAATCAAGTCTAGAATCATTTTGAGGAGTCTGTAACACTTTTAACAAGCTTGGTATGGTATAGAACAAATAATAAATGAATTGAGTAACGAACTCGAACTAATGGAAATAACAAGTCAGCTTGATGAAAATTATTTAACACTGAAAAGAGCGAAGTATATTCATATACTGAACGGAGCTTTCATAAATTTACATTCAACGTAGATCGACTGAGCAAATTGATAAATCAATCACAATGCTGTAACCAATAATTATTGAATAATATTTGGGTTTTAAGATGGTTTTTCAGCATTTGGGAGTGTCTAGAATCTGTATAACTGAAGATGGGAGATCCTGGTAGTATCTTGAAAGGTGTCAATGAAGTCTAGAAGAATCTTAAACGCAATTAGAAGAGTCTCGATCAAGTATGGCAGAGTCCTAAAAACTCTTCTACCATATAAACATTTTTGTAAATTTCACTGATGAAAAGAAATATTCTGTCAGATCAGTGTAATCTGATTTAGCGGTAACACTACGAAAATTTGGGCATCAATACGACAGTACTGCTGTGATGCCTGACAAATAACGATGAAAACATTGTCGGACAATATTTGGCTTCAGCAGTAATTTGGCAGTACTCAGTGGCAGCATGGTCAGTGTAATAGGCCGTGAGCTGGCAGCAGGTTAGTAGTGTTCTACAGCAGCGCATCTGATTCAAGTGCCTATAAGCTGGTATTATCTGAACTGGTAGTAGAATTAGCAGGACAGCTGTGGCAATACTGCCGACTTACTAAACTCTTAAGTTGGCCGTAAAACCACCTGAATTAAGATTGGCAGTCTGCTGCCATAATTCTTCAAACGTCACATTGCTTGTATATTACACAACTTATGGAATTGGTTTGTTTGCTGAGAAACTTTTGGCACAGTGACATTTTTCATAGGAAACAGGTCTAGAAGAGTTTTGTAGAGACGAATAAATTTGTATAATTATGAGGGCCCTGTAAACAAGTATAGTCAAGTCTAGATGCGAATTTGAAAGCATATGGAACAACCTGACGGAGCCTTAAATAAATCTGAAATAATCTTTGAAAGTCTTAATCAAGTCTAGAGGAGTCTTGAGAAGTGTTGATGTCTGAAATTGTCTTCAAGAATCTTGACCAAGTTCGGAGTAGTTTGAAAGGGTTTTAATCTAGTTCACAAGAGTCTAGCAGTCTTATTCAAGTATGGAGTAGCCTTGAGAAGCCGCGAATAGTTCTGAAGTCAAGTCATAAGGATTCTCAAATCGGACTTATGAAAATTGAGACCAATTTATGTTCTTGAAGGAACCACACCATTGTAAAATACCTATTAGTATACCATTACAGTTCTTCGTACTCCTTTTCCAGTAGATGCAAACGGTGAAAACTGAGATCATCGTCCAGCAGTACCATATTTATCCACTTTATGGTCTGTCATGTTCTTTTTTTTAATCGAAACAACCGGCGCAGTAGTCGAGTAGTAATAGTCAGAGAGAAGCAGAGCAATGGCCGGAATCGAGGACAGGGTTCATCTGCAAAATGGCCCATATAATTTTTTCTTAACGTTTCCATCGAGACGCCCGTTATCCCCTTCTTCAGGCGCAATAAAGAAAATTGGAGACTTATGTCTATGCCCGAAATTCGGCTAGCAGTTCGTTATGCTTAATCGACGTACAGTGCTTGACGAAATCATTCGAGTATTTACTTTTACACCGGTTGATGAAAGGAGTTCAGTGGGAGCATCTGTACCAATCTCGCATCATAACCTTGTGTGCGCGACCAGCCGTAAATTAATTCTCCAAAACCGGCCTAAAATGACGTAAAAAGTTGGTGCCGCATCCGAAACCGGACTGTCGACCGTTCACCAGAATGGTACGAGGAACTCCGCTGGATGCCGGAGTATAGTCGCTGCGTGCATGTATGTGTACTGGTTAAGTTGCTGGCTGCTTGCTCCAGGTTCTTCACATTTGCACGCGCAACGTAATATCCAGTTTGGCGAGCATGACTACAGCACCATTCGGTTCCTATTTCGGTGTACACATCTATACAGGTTTACGGCATTCGATCGGGCTGAACTTTATCGTGGGGTGTAGCCTGAAGCTGGTTGTCAGATTTTACTTTTCTTTCTATCTCTCCCTCTCTCTCGTTCCTTCCTTTCTTTCGGTGAACTTGAACTCGACTGCTGTGCCTATATTGGAATGATTTCGTTTGTGAAATCCGCCTTCTTTACGAGCGACCAGTCAGTAATATTTTAGCTTCGCGTCTTCGTCTTGTTGTATGGTCAGTATCTCCTGTTGATCGGTATCAGGGTCACAGTTCCTCGTCGAATCGTTGCATCCATAACAAGCCGATGGTGTCGCTTCATGCAGATACCCAAGTTTCACCCATTTATGCTCTTTTTGGGATCTCAAGTACAATGTGTTTAATTGTTGGGGGAGGTGGGCAGTCGCAAATTGGGTCGTTGGTTATGCTCTATTTTGTTTTGGTGTCTCCGCATCTTCCCCTCCTAGTTCGGATTCGGCTTAGCCATATCCATTCCTTGCGTCGCTGGTCGAAGCCATTCACAGGCAGCTCAAGTGCGTCTATCAACGCGTGAGGGTCTGGGTTTGCAGATTTCCACCGTCCCCGCCAATCCTCTCCTGCGTTGTAGTTGTCGACTAAGTGTCCGTCAGCCTGCGCCTATGCGGGTTTCCGAGAGTGTCCTGATGAATTGGTAGGTTCGAGTCTTCCTAATATTTTGTCCGCTCTCACATTGCTACTGCTTTCTGTCTGTGTTCAGAGGCGGGATGTTATTCAAGAGTATGGTCACCATCAGGCAGGTTTATTCTGCCATATCCCTATGTGTACCTTGGGAAACGTTGTTTTTGGATTCTTTTTCAATCAGTGAATGCAGCGAACTTGTACTCACCTTTGTCTTTGCAACTCAACATAGCCACACAACCATAACTTAGCTGCATTTCTGTACCTCTTGGTTGAAAAGTCGACTGAATCCAACTCTTGTACTTACATTTGTATCTCTTGGTTGGCAACTGCGAGCACATCCAACTCGTGCGTCGAATACGTAACACCGATTACCTCTTTATTTTGCGAGTATTTCTCCGACAATGTTCGTAATTTCGTTGATCGTATTTGAGCACAGTATACAGAATTGAAGGAAGTTCTATGCTGCACGTGAGGTGTGCATCCAGCTCGATTTAAGCACAGTGGGACTCCGACAAATATATCGGTACTACAGATCGAGGACCTGACTGAATGCCGATCCACTTGAACATTGTACTGAGTAGACTTCAGTTGTGGATTGGTGCTGTCTGGTAAACGTTCCATCATTCACTTTTGGCTTAGGATAGCTGGTGTTAATTGCGAAGCGCTGGTTCCAAACTTGAGTAGAAGAACTAAAGTACCCTGACCGGACTCTAGTTCAGAGATGGAAGAATCAGACCCGAATTCGCACGCAGGCCTTTGGTGAAGTAGGGCTGCTGTGGTCGGTCAAAATGAATTGCTATGATGGGGTTACACGCACGCATTGGTGTGGTTTTATGTTCCGTGTGTTGTTGTTGGATCGAACAATGCGATGTTGAAATCTGTTTTTTTGGCTTCAGAGCTCTTCAGCGGGAAAATGTTTCAAATCTCCGTTTTCTCCTAGTGATACTGCAATGAAAATAGCTCCCCATCGCCACAGTTCATCAATCCGAATTAACAAGATTTGGATTGCAACTCGAGGGCCTGCGAATCTGACTGGAAAAAAAAAGAAGATGCAAAATGTCCACAGTTTTGAAATGTAAACATCATCTAATGAACTGCCGCTGTAGTGATTCACAGTCTATGAGAAAACTCCGGTTAAGCAAGGTAATTACTAGTATGTACATTGCTAGAGATTCCTCAACATAAAGTGTTGAGAATTCGTCAACAGTTGTGAGAGATTTGTCGAGATTGTATGCGGTAGTGTGAAGACTCGCAATGGCCTATTCAAACTGTTTCGGAATCTATGTGGAGACTCGTTTTGATTATGCCAGTACTCATTAAGACTTTTTGAGACGGTCTTGAGATTAGTGAAGAATCGATGGATGTTGGTTATAAGAGTTATGAGGATTCCTTGAGTGGCTGTGAAGGCTTGTAAAGACTTCTTTCAGCTTGTTGAAGACTCGTTTAGACCATGTTGAGATTCGTGTAGATATGTTCTCAGACAGTATCGAGACCTGTCAGGAACAGACTATATTGAAACTGTGGAAAGTTATTAAAATAACTGGAGGTATTCAAACTCGTTTGAACTGTGTCAAGTTTTCTATTGAAATTTGTTGAGATCTGTGGTGTAAATCAGAGGGTGGATAAATGTTGAATTCATTTAGTTCCACAGCCATCGCCAGCAATACTTTCTGTCAAAGCTATTAGGTGATGAGACTATTAGTGACAAGCTAACAAAATTTCGCCTAAATTTTATTAGTTGATAAGCTTCAGAATTTTATCACCTGATTGTGGGAGAAGACATGTATTCCCATGTCTCCTCTCCTCTTGTGTACGTTTTAAGCCTCTGGGTTGTTGAGAATCGTTTAGGAATAGCTTAGAAGTATGTTGAGACTCATGCAAGCTAATTGAAGACTTGTTGCGCTCACCCGGTCTGTGACCCGACTTTTTCAAGATGTGTGAAAACTCTGTTAAGCTGGACCCATTTGGATTCTTTATTAAAACCCATTGAAACTTATTATCATAAAATCGTTGAGAATGGGTTATTACTTGTTCAGACTATGTTAAAACTGCCCTGGAACTGGTTAGGGCACATTTGAACGATGGCAATACTCAAATAAGATGTACTAAAACTTTTTCAATATTTCGATATTTTCTCGGGCCCTTTGAAACCTGCTGAGATCAGATTTGTAAATCAGGGAATGGATGTTAGTATACAGGGTATCTGCTGGTCATCTAAGTCATCTAAAGTCATTTATTTTGAACAGAAGTCATCTCAAAACCATCAGAGCGAGCAAAAATTTTGTTGAGGCTATTAAAAAATTGGATAAAGGTCATCGAAAGTCTTTTTTTTATTTATCGATTAAGGATCTGGCTAATATCTACGGTTTAAATGGTTTATAACTCAAAAAAATGAGAATTTTATCATAAAATTCAGAAGTTATTCGTCTCTAGCAATGCTTTCCATTCGCACTGTTGGTTGAGACTGTCTTAATATTGTTAACGCTCATATAAGTATCATTGAAAACTGTGTTAGATTCATTCAGCCTGCCTTAAGACTCGTTGCGACTCACTCGGAATATGACTCGATTCAGTTAAGGTGTTCCAGTATTATCTTTCGATTGACTCGTTTGAACTATATCAAGACTCATTCGAACTTGTTAAGATTGTTTCAAAATCATTGGGAATTGGTTAGATTTCGTTTAAGACTATGTTAAGACCAGTGGCGTAGCGTTGGGGGGGGGGCACGTGCCCCTTAATATTCCTTTAATATCGTTGTCTTTTAAAAAATACCTCAATTTTCGACTTTTTCTCCCTTGAAAACCTTATTGTGCCCCCCTCCCCCCCTGGGAAACCCCTAGCTACGCCACTGGTTAAGACTCA
Organism: Acanthococcus lagerstroemiae; assembly: GCA_031841125.1. Lineage (NCBI taxonomy): Eukaryota > Metazoa > Arthropoda > Insecta > Hemiptera > Eriococcidae > Acanthococcus > Acanthococcus lagerstroemiae. The sequence continues at coordinate 17,786,007 of CM063110.1, forward strand.
AAAAGATTCCGAAGACTCGCTAGGGCTTATTCGGATAATGACAAAGATTTGTAAACTCGGTTGTATTATCCCAAGACTTTCATTAAAATTTGTTGAGACAATTTAAAGGTTGTTAAAAATCCTCCAGAACTCGTTGAAGACTATGGTAAGATTCATTGAGACTCTACTAAGACTTCACGGCTCATTGAACTGCAGGGTGTCCATTCTCTGGAAAACCTGGAAAAGTCAGGGAAAAGTCAGAGGAAAGTCAGGAAATTTTGGAATTTTCAGCATTTGTCACCTAAAAGTCAGGGAATTTTGTATAAAAAATCGACTGCGAAATTCTGTAGTATTTCAAACAGATTTTACCTTATTTCTTATTAAAAAAATGTTTCCTTCTCTTCGCTCAAGCAATTTTCTTATATTTTTTCTTTCACATGAGAAGGATGTGGGTAATACAACCCACTCTCCTATCACAGTAGTACAGAGTGTGTTGGTGTGATGAAATCGTTTTCATGTTATGTAAAAATTTTTTTTGGAGAAAGTCGTAATGAAACGAAAATGTGAAAACCAATGAATTCACCTTCTGGGAAATCCTGCCATCGGGCTTTTCTTTGGTTCCCCTCTCCTTCGCAAATGTAGATAAGGGTGAATGAAAGAGACTTCAGAGATTTTGGGGGAAGAATAATTAATCCACAAAATTTGAAAAAATTCTAAAGACCGCATAATAATTAGAGTCCATTGTTTTCAAATATATGACCTTATATTGTATCAGTCGATACTCTTAAATTGAAGCTTCTTCCGTCTCCCCTGATGCCGTAATTTTCCAGATCCCAACCACCTTTTTACTTTCATAGCATTTATTGTTAGATAAGCTGCAGCCATTTCACCTGGGTTCCAGAATTCATTTTAATAGTTATTTTCCCTCCCTAAACCATTCAGGCTCCACGAGGGAGGGGCTAATTCCGGTTACTCTTGTTTTCCTCAAGTTTCAAATTTTTTACGAGATTCTAAAGTCAATTTTTGAACAGGATAGCCAACCAAGCTCGGAGTCGCTGATTTCGAATATCGCCTCAAATTTTTATCCGACCCCTTCCAGAGCACTGTCGTAATACGAATTCAGCTTCTCCGGCGAAAAATTGCACGAAGTATCGAAATCGGGGTGGTTTTGTGTCGCTGATTTCGAATATCACTTCCGATTTTTATCTGGACCAAATTTAAGCTCCTGTTCGTTTTCAGTTGAGACATTTTTACGATGTTATTTTTAGTTAGCAACACATTGAACAAATAAAACTATATTTTTACCCTATAATTAGAAAGGGTGAATTCCGAGTCAACCGTTGCTTGTCCTACGCTCTTGCTACCTCATTAGTCGTACCAGGAGGGACAGGATCCAAAAATTACCCCTAAAATCGAATACAGCGATCTCGAAAACCTATAAACCAATTTTCGAATTTTATTCTTTCACACCCCCCCCCCTCTCGGTCGGCATTAAATCACACGAAGAAAAATCTATGAAGCCGTTAATTGGCATTGCACCACGCTGCACCTCATAGAGTGCGTTTTCATTTCCATCATTAAATTTTTACACCCCCTCTGCCACAGCTTCATAAGCACACGGTAGTAAAAAAAATTTTGTGGAGTGATTGACTATATTCGCCGCTGACGATGTTCGAAAAAATTTGACACATTCGCCGCTGACGATGTTCGAAAAAATTTGACACCCCTCCCCTCTTGCATGTGTAATTTCTATTTGAAGGGTCTGGAAAACTGGAAGAACTGGCCTGGAAAAGCGGAAAAGTTACCCATTTGTTACCCTCGGGTTACCCTCAGATTACCCTTGTTTCCCTTTAGTTACCCGGGTAACTGGCTGATACTACGCAATTCTTTATCCTCTAGTTACCCGCGGCGGAAAAGTTGCCCATTTGTTACCCTCAGATTACCGCCTTGTTCCCCTTTAGTGACCCGGGTAACTGGTGGTATTTTGCGCATCGGGTAGGCTGCATCAAGATTCTTCAAGATTTTTAGAACGCCGTTAGCATTCATTTATACCTATTCGAGACTCATTAGGGCTTCTTAGGGTTCTTTTACTCCCGTAAACTATATCAAGGTTTGTAAAGGTTTAACGAAACTGTTTCTATTTTTATGACTCAGATTTATAGGAGGAAAAAAACAGAATTTTTTCATGCACCTTGTAAAATAGAACACGTCTCAGTTAGAAAAATTTGAGTATCTCCATGTAAAAGTTTTCCCCTGATAGCACCTACCATTGGCGCTGAACCCATCTGGAGTGAAGAGCAGTTGCTCTACATGGAAGTTCTCCATGTGAAAATTGCACAGAACCAATAAAACTAACCAAAATAAAATGTAGTCTTTTTCGACAATTTTTTCACTATTTTTACAAAAAAGTACGATATCAACTCTGAAAATTTTATCTCACTCCATATGAGGTTTATATACTTCGGCGTCCTTCTCTTTTGTATTCCGTGTGTAGGGTGTGCCAATTCACTTTTTCTTCTTCTGTATTCCAGAGCGCTTTCGGCTGTTATGCCATTATCAGTGGAGTACCCTGAATGAGACTTGTCTCTTGTGGTCCTGTAGTTATAGTCGAGAGTAGTACCGTATGGTAAACCTGTTAAGTCTTGTGCTCCTATTGGTTGCCTGTGATTATGCAGTCCGTCCAATCAATGTGTGTTCTAATTTTGCTCTCAACCCAAGCCCTAGAATCCGCCCTTTTGAGCGTACTCAGAGACGTTGGGAGGCTGTTAGGGCTGTTCTAGCCCTCTTAGGTCGAAATGTAGTGAGTTGCTTCGTGGGCTCGAACTTGGGACCTCCGGATTCCGAGACCAGTGTGCTATCCACTCGGCCAACCAGGCCTCTCTTCGGCGCCCTTGGCATCTGCCTTTTGTAATAACATCAGGTAAGCCTTTTCAGTTACGCAGATAAAATGATATCTCTGGGGGAGGGGACTTGAGGCTCAAAATTCTCACTTTTCTAGAGCGGGAGGGGGTTGAGGAAAACTAGAATTCTTTGGAGCGCAGTTAGTGGGCTTGGATGGCTTAAACCCCTTCCAGAATCCTCCTTTACGTTGCCTCCGGCCTTTGTAGTCTTGAATTCGCTGTTCAAACTATTTAGTATTTCTGTTCCTTTAGGTGGTCGTAAATTTGCCACCGCATGCATGCGCTAATAACGCGGTTTACTGGACGTAGCTTACCAAGACGAGTGTACCAGAAGAGTACAGCGTGACTTGACCCGAACAGAGGTCAAGTGATCCGCGCATCGAGTTTGCAAAATCACTACACCGAAATCAGCCCCGAGTATAATCGCACAATGAGATTAAATTCCTTTACAATGAGCGTGAAAACTGAACGTGTCGACTCCGGCCATTGTCGTTTATTACAGCTCGCCAATTGTCCCGGATTATCGTAAAATTTGTGTTCACATATTTAATCTGAGATATTATCTCGGTGTGTTCTCTCGCATACACCAGATGATTTATTATACTTATTTTCGCAAATATAATTTGAAAAAAAAAAACAAAAAAAAAACGAAGTACCGAGACGCATTGCCGATCGAGTGTTGGCAATCGCGTTAGAATTTTATTACCGCATTTAAAATAAAAAAGGTACATAAGTCTTCGAAACGTCATAAACCAAAACGAGGATGACGATTTCAATTAAAGTTTATTTTAAAAGCGTGAGTCCGAATAACTGATGTACTGAAAACGACAATTCTGTCACATTTTCTTGTTTGGGTACGTGAGTTTACTGAAATTCGTTTTGCTCTAGTGCCCCCACCCCCCTGGTTTGGAGAAGAATCATTGATGTCCGTATATCTAAGTTGTCTTATTTTTTCGGTCCTTGCAAGGTTGCTGGCGTGCTCGTGCCAATCTGATAGTGCGATCGCGAGAGCACGAAATTTAAGCAACCGCCGCTTCGTAATTCTCGAATAACCCGGGCGAAGTCGACAACTCGTAGCCATCCAGCCGGCAAGAGCCTGGAACGAAAAATTTTCTCTAGACTGGTCTGCACTGAGCAGCCCTGCGCTGGTAGCCCACCTCTAATTATCGCGAATCGCGTTACATTTTTTTTTTCTTTCTTCTCCCGGCGTATAATTGCTGTGGAAACTTTGATCGTCGCCGGCTACACATCCGAATGAAGTCCGTTATACAAACGGAGAGTGACTTACGAGGTCACCAGAGAACAGAACGTGACTGTGCACTTAGAGATACATGTGATCTCAATAGATGCTGCATGTTGCCGAGTACTGATGCATGATAGTCAACGCTGGGCTGATTAGCTGAATACGTATACTCAGCCTTGCAGTTCTTTCCTCGAATAATTCTATTTGGGGGGGGGGGGCTCAGTGACTTTTAGAAGGGTCAGTGTAGCCAGTGAAAAAGTGGATGCTGCTGAGTGCTGACGCACGGTAGTCAACGCTGAGCTGATCAGAGGAATGCGTACTCAGCCTCGTAGCTCTTTCCTCAAATAAGTCTACGGGGGTGGGGTGGGAGTCAGTGACTGCTAGAAGGGTTTTGTAGTGAGTGAAAAAGTGATCGTGGACCTTCTCAGGTTTAAATTCACATATGTGATGTGGAATAAGAAAACCGACCTTACGTCTGAAAATCCAAATTTGGATTATGACATAAATTTGGGGAACTGCATTACTCTTTCGTATATAAGAATATTACAATTTTGTAAAAGTGATTCTAGATAGCGCTGGAGTCAGAGTTTCTCAACCCTGAACTCGAAGAAAAGTGGAATAAGAAAATCAACCTATGCATTTACGCGAAATTTTGTTTTGTGGCTAAGGCCGGTTTTCTTATTCCATCGGTGTAGGAGAGGGTCAACCACGTCTTTGCAAAACGAGGTGATAATGATGACGGGGAGACTATCACGGTGCTACAGCAGAGGAAATGATTCGAACGATGTAAAATACGTGATATCTCCCACTCCAGCCCCCTCCAGACACAAACAAGGCAAGAAGGTAGCGCGAAATTCTTTTAAACGCATATGTTTCGCGAAATTTCGTTTTCTGACGCGAGGTCGGTTTTCTTATTCCACATCACGTATACTTGGATAGGGTCCGGTTCCCATTCGTCTCCTGCAGGTTAATGAAGTTTGGTGTCAGAGACCAAGACACTCCAATTGAACCCATTACTGCCAGATGGAAAGTTGAAAAATGTACAGTAGACTCCTGATTATCCGCCCTAATTGGTGCTGAAGGTAGGGCGGATAACGAAAAGGGCGGATGACCTGCAAACATGTAATTTTGATCCAAAAACATTGAGAAATAGGGAAAATAAGTTTTATTGAATCAGGTACGTTAGAAGGGGAAAAAAGAAAATGCTGTTGAAGAAAGGAAAGAAAAAAAAAAACTAAAAAGGATTGCTAGCTTTAGTTTTCTAAACATCAGTGACTTTTCCAACGCTGAAAAAGCATTGTCAGGATCCATATGTACTGGCGCTTTTCTTACCAGTTTTTCATCATCATCATTAGCTGTAGTGAGGACTAAGGTTGTGATTTTAGTAAGATTTCGTATTATTCGCCCTTGGTGAGGCGGATAACCCGGAAAGGCGGGCGGTTAAATTCGAGGTGGATAATCCGGAGGGCGGATAAACTGATGGTGGATAATCGGGAGTCTACTGTACTAACAAGAAATTTTTCTTGATTGTATCAGTTTCCAGATGAAATGTAGCAAATAAAATGTGCGGTCTTTGATTTTTTAAACTTTTCCACCAAGATTCAGGATCTACCTTACAACTAACCTATCACAGAAGCGGAAGTCACAGCTACCATTCATCAATTTCTTAAAAACTCCGCCCCTGACCTTGATCGTATCGCACCTCCACTCTAATGCCATCTCTTACTTAACATCGCTATTTAACAAAATACTACAGGCAAGTTTCTACCCTTCTAATTGAAAAACAGCAGTTGTCATACCAATCCTAAAATCCTCTTCAGATGCCTCTCTACCCAAGTCATATCTTTCCATCTCACTTACTAGCATCCTCGGCAAAACATTTGAAAAAATCATTAACAAAAGCTGGAATCTAACAGTAGACTTTCGGTGTCACAGTACGGCTTCCATAAATCTGGATCCACACTCATGGCCCTAGCTGATCTGCAGGCACAAATTTGCGATGCATTTTCAACCAGAAATCATCTGTTCTCAGTATTCTTCGATAGAGTATGGAGGTACCACATCTGTTCTCTGCTTCATAAATACGGTTTACGCGGACACCTTTCTCTAATGCTACAAAGCTTCCTGCGAAACCATTTCATTAGGGTACGTGTGGGCGGACATCTTTCCTACCCCCGACGCTCGTCAGTGGAGTCCCGCTAGGCTCAGTCCTCAGCGTAACCTTGTTTTTGATTGCTATTAATGAAATTACTCTCTCGGTTCGTTTCCCTTTCACACAAATACTGTTTGCCGATGACTTCAGCATCCACTTCAAATCCAAAAACCCACAACATGCCCATAGACCACTCCAAGAATGCATAAAACTAATCGAAACACGGTCCTCTAGACACGGATTCCATATATCACCAAACAAAACAGAATTCATGATGTTCTAGCATCGAGCAAACAATCTAACTTTCCCGCCTCTTTTACTCAACTCACAATCGATTCCTCGCTCCAGTTCAGTCAAATTTCTCGGCCTCTTATCTTGACGCTTGCCTTCCGTGGTTACCTCATATAAAACACATAAAAGCTAAATGTATGCGCTCACTCAGTGTTCTGAAATGCCTCTCACATCCTTCCAAAGGATATAGCAGAGAACTACTCATTCGGTTATACCAGATTCTGATTCGATCTATCATGGATTACGGATCCCCCATGTATGGACTAGCCCCTTCCTCATACTTCGAGCTTCTTGACGTTGTTCAAAATGGCGCCTGTCGCACTAGCCCAGCTTTGAGTATGTGTGCCGATGCTGGAACTCCTCTATTGTACTGCAGAATGCAACTCACTGCCAAACTTCTCGTTACGATAGCACATAACCCTAATCTTCCTACCTATGAGTATCTCTTTAACCCTTCAAACTACACCCCTGTTCCTAAATCCTCACCAGTGGCGTATCCAGGGGGTGGTTGGGTCGTACCACCACCCTCCCCCCAAAAAAAATTTCAGGAAAATTGAAAATTTTGATTGGGTTTAGAACACAACGTGTGAAAATATTTACATTATAATTTTTTGAAGACATTTTAACCCCCCCCCCCCCCCCGAATTGAATCGATTCCTTGATCTCACCCGCAAGTTTACACTTTGAAGGGACACCTGTCCCTGACCTTTTCCTACAATTCACTGCCACCTTATCTACCCATGGTTGTTAACTCCTCCACTAAAACACAGTTTCTTAAAAATCTGCATCCTCAGTTAGCACATTTGCAAACGACCCTTCTACCTACCGCCACTAGTCAAGTCCTGGCCCTCAGATTTCCTTCCTTAAATAGTCCCTAAAATTCTGATCGCTCTCAGATTTCCTCCTTATAGTCTATTTCTGATCGCCTTCCAACGTACGCTGTCGTCCAACGTATCCATCTCATTCTCCATCTCATTTCCTTCACCACCAAGAGCATTTCACTCATCTGGATCCCAAGCCATATTGGTATCCTAGGAAATGAGGCAGTTGATCAAGCAGCACAGCAAGATACACAGCTTCCATGTATCACTGATCACTTCCCTATCTCAACAGATCTCAGTTATACCATTCGCCAGACCATTTTACGTAAGTGGTTCAGAGAGTGGCGGCATCAAGCTTCTCGGCACAACAAGCTCGCACAAATCGAGCTTACACCTGTCCCGTGGTCAACGTCCCAACGTTCCTGCCGCCGCGAGGAAGTTATCATCACCCGCCTAAGGATTGGACATACAAGTCTCACACATGCTCATCTTCTCACTAACCTTTATCCCCTCAACTGCCCACACTGTGAAGATGAGACCCTCTCACCGTGGACCACTTCTTCTCATGCCCCTCCCTCGCCTGCCTTCGTAACTCTCGCCACGTCCCCCATTGTCAAATTTTTACCCTCTCCAACTCCCACAACCACATAAACAACACCCTCACCTACCTTTCCGCTGCTGGATACCTCTGCAACATATTGACAACAACCTTTTCCAAGCCCATGGCCCGAGAGTGTAGCTCCGTGGCTCGATAATAATAAAATAAAAATAGGTAATACAATTTTATTATAGAGCCATTGTGTACAGCATTATCTTCCTCCTGAAGTGGGAAGTTGCCCTGGTGCAGGATTCACCCGGGTGCGGGCAGGGGCTTTCGCCGTCCTGTCCCATCTTTCCCTATTCCTCCCTGCCCTGGCCAGTGGTGGATTTACCAATGGACGAAGTGGGCGGTCGCTTACAGCGGCAAATTTTGAGGGTGGCCAAATTCGAGGAGAAACGGGAGAAATGGGAGAAAAAAAAATGAAGAGAAAGGAAAAATTTGTTAAAAAGTTGGATTTTTGAAAAAATCAACTACTAACCAAATCGGAGGAGGGGCAAGGACTTCCAGCTCACAAGATAAAAGGTGGGATGGTGCAACTGCCCATGGCGGCAAATAAGTTAAATTCGACCCTAGCCCGTAACACCCCAAAGCTTTTTACTAAATCGTCCTTCCAGCGAACTCTTCTTCTTCTGGATAGGTAACTAGGAGCCCATTCCTCCGCTAATTTTGTCCATTTTAGATGCACTGCTTCGAAACTCTTGACTCGGTGTGCAAATCGGTTAGATCAAAAGTAAATACTTCGTCTAGTTTTGCCTCATTATAGTGAGAAAACGTTTTAATTTAATCGAGAAAGAACATAACAAATATTCTTTGTTAACTGTAAATGAAAGTTACATTATATGTACATTTGAGTGTAACTTTATCTACGAGTTTGTGACGTAGGAAGTTTGCGTTAACAATTTATATTATGTTTACATTAATATCTACTGAGTTCTGTCCAAGGGATGAGGTGCGAAGGAATGACTGTTAGTATGAAATTTACGGGGACGATTGAGTACCAATAGGAATATAACCCAACAAATTGCCGGCAAAATCGGTCGGCATGGAGAGCAGAAAGGGACGGTTAATGTTTTCCGAGGGATGTAACTCGTGTGGTGCATCCGATGGAAAAATGGGTCTGAACTATTATTTGAAGGTACATATGATCAGGGTTGGGCAGGATGTAAATCCTTCGGGATTTTAAATCAAAATTTCCAAAATCCTGATTTTGGATTTCAAATCCTTTTTCAAAAAGGATTTCGGATTCAATTTCTAATTATTAGCAAAGGATTTTTATTTTAAAAATAGAGTGATTGCAGCGCTGCGCTGCGGCAAACACCCTAAAAATTCTCATTTCATCAATTGTAACAATTTACCATTAACTTATTGACACCTTGAAAAGCAAACCTTACATAGTGCTAGTTTTACATCCTTTTTGTTGTCGTATTCTGCGAACGAGAAGAAAGCTCATTTGGTCACCTTTAGTAAGTAAGAAGTTAGAACACTGAACGCAAAGTCCTAAAAATTTCTATCTTCCCCTGTTTACAATATGAACGCTGTTAAGCAAACCACGCCCAAGCGACAAAATCTGTTTATTGAGAAAATGTAACAGTAAAAGCCAATGAGTAATGCCGGTTTACGGACATAGCGTTTACTGATAAGCTTTCTTTAACGTGGATACAGATTTTTGTATCGGGGTCTCAATTTAAAAAAATTTTACTTTTTGTGCTCTTTCCAACGATACTAGTGTCTCATTTTGTCAACAAATGTCGCTTGGGCGGTTTTTGCTTAACAGCGTCTATATTAGCAGTTTAGCGCTGAGTTACAGACAGGGCTGCTTAGCCAATCGGAAGGGCTAAAAACTCGGCCAAAAGCTAACGTTTCCAAACGATTGGCTGCGGCTAACTTCTAACAGCTAACGTGGTCTCATTAGCTAGCGAATGGTTAGCTAATTTTGAGCCAAAATCGATCGGCTAGCGGCTAAAAGTTTCGGCTTAGCTAAGCAGCCCTGGCTACACAGAAGTTGTATGCGAATATCCTCAGCCTATGGTAGATTGAAGATGGGTGCTTACTGGCGAGTTACTGAAATTTAGAAATCAGAATTCAAATTATTGGATTTTGGAATTAAAATCGCAACTTTTCTGAAAATTGAGAGCATTTGGAATTTTGGATTTGAAATTCTTTTCTAAAAAAGGATTTGAGACTTTCTTTTTTTACCAGGATTTTGAATTTTGGATTTAAATCTGGGAGTTCCCGGATTTTGCCCATTCCTGCATTAGAGCACCTGAGAACAACCGAGTATGGACATCCGTCATCTTGAGTTCAACCGCGGCCGTTGATGCCGAATCCGACTATGCGGAGCTAGTGGAGCGTACCGGGTAGTCAATTCGGCATCGACGGACGCGGTTGGACTCAAGATGGCGGATGTCCATACTCGGTTGTTTCCAGGTGCTCTACCTTCATATGATTACCACAATTTGTGTTGCATTTATTTTTCGTGTTCGAGGTCGTAAAGTGGAGGTGCGGATGTTTAAAGTGCTACAAAGGAAATGCCCGGCACCGTGGATGTACAGATCGTGCTGAGTAAGGAATTACTTCAGCCTGATATTATATTCTGCTCAGCAGAGACACTGAGCTGTAAGAAGAGGTGCAGTATTCGTCTGTTCACATGAATGAATCATGACTAAGGTTCATATTTGATTGTCGATGAATTGGAACAAGTTGATTAATCAATTGTAACCCTATCCGAAGTAACTGGTGTTCATTAAGAAATCATAGTTTCTAATGCGCCGTAGCTGCGATTAGGTTTTTTGATTTACGGTTTTGGCTATCACTGGCACACGTATTCGTGTCCCAGGCGAAAGCAGATGGGACTGAAGATAAGAGCTTCGTAATTTGCGCGATTCGATGGCGGACGGGATATGCTCGTATGTATTTTTCAACGCGGAGTACGATTTTATTTTCATTTTCCATTTACCGGCGCAATGAGTATTAAGCAATCCTTGTCGGTGTCTGCCTCTTCATGCTGGCGCTGGTGAGAAAAAAAAATGGACGCGCGAAAAATGAAAGTAATTAACGGTATAGTTCGCCGAGCTTACGCAAATGAATATCAGCGAGTAACGCGTCTCGGCCTCTCGGTCTCGGGGTCTCGGCGCGATTACACTCTTCCTCCGGTGTTAATGGGTTCTGGCCCACCGCAGGCAGCGTGTGCATCTCTGCATGTGCGTTCATGTTCGGTGTCCACACTCTCGAAGGGTCAGGGTTCTCGGTTCAATCGTGAGTCAGCGAGTCGGTTGACCTATCGCTATTCGGACAGAAGTCGTTGGCCCTTACGGTTGCTGTACTTATTCTGAGTTTCTTCATCGATCTTATTTGTAATCAAGAACGGCAATCGAATGATCATTCAGTACGTTGGCAAAGCCGTAGTGATGATAGAGGGGTGTGGGATTGTCACTTCCTTTCCCTTCCCTTGTGACTGGAATGTCAGCGCTCTGCTTATTGCAGGTAAATTCTTGTAGCCAGTCGACAAAATTGGAATTAAGAAGCCTGTTTTTTTCTTCTTTTAGGGTTTCACTAGAATTTTGTATACATTTCTGTGTATCTCCCCCCCCCTTTGTCCAAGAAGACAACATTGTAGAATGAGGAACACGAGAACGTGTAATCTCGTATCCATTCAAATCTGTTCCTGCATTATTTAGCTGTGCTCATAGGTGAGCTGTATCGACATTGAACAGTATTGCCCAAACAAGCTTTAACATGGTCTTAGCAAGTCTGAATGTAACCTTGAATATATTCAATACTGTCAGTAGAGCACTTTAACACACTACGCACAAATTATTTACTCCAGGACGGGCTCCGTCGGCACTTTGCAGATGGTAAAGCACTTGAACACAAGTATAGCCGCACGCCATTTTGAATCGTACCACGCCCGTGGATGCCGAATCCAACTATGCGGAGCGTACCGCGTTGTCAATTCGGCATTCACGGACGCGGTTGAATCTAAAATGGCGTATAGTTATACGTGGGTTGAGGTGCTGTACCGTTGGTATCTTGAAGTACGAAGGAGTCCTTATGCCTTGGAGTAAATAATTCGTGTGTGGTTGTAGTGAGGAACGTGAATGTGTATTTCTTCTTGGTGAAATTGAGTAAAACTTTTCAAAATCTCTAAATAAGGTACTGCGATGAAAAACTGAAAGAGTGAGCTTTAACCGTGGTGGAGGTAACATCAAAGGAAACATGGAAGAAGAAGAGGTCGGGCGTTTTCCTGCTCGACGGTGGAGAAGTTCTAAAGTAGGTAGTACGGGTTGAGGCTGTGTTCGAAACGAAAATGTTGGTAAAGCCAAAACTTATTAATTGGCGGATGGATTAAACTTCCTTACTCTTTCGTTTTAAAAGGCACGAGTTTGTTTTTTTATTGAAGCGAAGAATTTCTCATCACTGGATTCCTCCAGTTCCACTGTCGTAGTAGTAGAACCAGCTGGTTTATGCCGGAGCAGGTCCTGCGGTGGATGTGCAGGTATGCCGTTCATTCCTCCCAGAAAATCGAAGAAACATTGAAAATGAGAGGTGGAGAGTCATTGCACAGTATTTCTAGATTATAGAGCAACAACCTCTTGTGCCTCACTGTGCTATTCAACACGTGATCTAGATACGCTTACAGGAATGTAGCATGAGGAAGGGTAAATAGGATGTTTTCCTCCTCCTTATTTCCCACCAGTGCCGACGGGTTGCCCCCTAGAAGGTTCCATCTTCCAAAGCGATATTGCAAAAATCGCAGTGAAGAATTTTCCCTTTCTTTTGGATTTTGCTTGCTTAACGAACTTTTGAAGTTGAAACTGCTGTTCTGCCCGAGGCTTCCTTTCCTGAGCCTCAAATTACCTCCAGTGAAAAAGTAGTCTCGCTTGCGTTTTAATTATTCTAAGAGAAGACGTATAATTAATGTATTTCATTTCTGTCTGTTTCAGGTATGAATTAATTAATTTTCAAGATATTCATTGGGGCTGCGGTTCAGGTAGTATTGATACATTGTAATGGATAGAAAGCTGTTATTTTATTTTCACATATGTACCTGCCGACTTATTGTGTTTCCATTTTTTCTTTGGGGGGAGGGGGGAAATAATAAAAATTGTTCGAGGGACAGCCATGCCGACGGACATTTTAGCATATTTAGTCCAATTTTGACCCATTAAAAGTGGATAAAATCTTCTTCTGAAAGCTTGAAGAAGTAGCATTTTTGAATAATAACCCCTCTATCCCCGCCACCTTGTATCAAGCTTTCTAAAACTAATTCAATCCTTTCGATAAGTTTTTGAAGTGCGTCCAAGCTCTTTGAGGTTTGTTGAAGACTTTTCCAGGCCTGTTTGAATAACTTCTTATGCCTAATTGTTTCAGCCCTAGTGTCTCGGAACATCTTCCCCCCCCCGCCATGTGTGAAGCTATCTAAAACTTCTTCAAGCCTTGTTATAAGCTTTTGAAGTGTATCCAGGCTTCTTGAGGTTCGTTAAAAACTCTTCCAGACCTGGTTGAACGGCTTCTTATGACAAATTGTTTCACCTAGAGCGTCTCGGAACACATTCCCCATCCCCGCTGCCTTGTAATAAAGCTTCCTAAAACTTCTCTAAGCCGTTCTATACGTTTTTGAAGGGCGTTGGAGCTCTTTGAAGTTCGTTGTAGTCTTCCCTGGGCCTGTATGAATGGTTTCTCATGCCTGATTGTTTCAGTCCGTGTATCTCAGAATACCTTCCCCTTACCCAGCTGCCTTGTTTAAAACTTTCTTGAACTTCAAGCTTTTCAACAGGTTTCTTGAAGCGCGTTTAGACTCTTAAAGGCTTGTTGAAAACTTTTTCGGACCTGTTTGAACGGCTTCTTATGGCTATTTGTTTCAGTCGGAGTGTTTCGGAACACCTCTTCCCCTTACCTGTCTGCCTTGTGTGAAGTTTTTCAAAACTTCTTCTAGCCTTTCTGTAAGTTTTTGAAGTGCGTTCAAGCTCTTTGAGGCTTATTGGAGACTCTTCCAGACCTGTTTAAATAACTTCTTATGTCTAATTATTTCAGTCGGAGTGTTTCGGAACACCTCTTCCCCGTACCTGCCCGCCTTATGTGAAACTTTCTAAAACTTCTTCAAGCTTTTGTGTAAGTTTTGGAGTGCGTCCGGCTCTTTAAGGCTCGTTATATACTCTTCCGAACCCGTACGAATGGCTTCATATGCCTAATTATTTCAATCCGGGTGTCTCGGAATGCCTTCCCCTTACCTCGCCGTCTTGCTTAAAGCTTTATGAAACTTCAAGCTTTTCTACGGGTTTCTGAAGTGCGTCCAGACTCTTTAAGGCTCGTTGAAGACTCTTCTGGACCAGTTTAAATGACTTCTTATGCTTAATTGTTTCAGTCCGGATATCTTGAAACACCTTCCCCTTACTCTTCCATCTTGTGTAAAAGTTTCTCAAACTTCTTCAAGCCTTTCTGGAGTGCGTCCAGACTTTTTAAGGCTCGTTGAAGACTCTTCCGGACTTGTTTGAACGACTTCATTCTTATGACTGATTGTTTTAGTTCGTGTGTTTTGGAACACCTTCCCCTTACCCCTTCGTCTTGTGTTGCGCACTACCATTTCTTCACGCCTTTCTATAGGTTTCCAGTAGCGTTGTGTGTCTGGGTGTTCAAGGTGTTCACTGCACACCCACTTAATTTTTGTCTTACAACAAAAATCCCAGAACAAAGAAAGATTTAAATTTTTATTAAAATACAAAATATAACCTCGAAAAATTGAAAAATAGCCGGAATTTTTTTCTTTGCGCTTCACGCGGTCCTTATCTTTGTCACATACTATGGGAATCGCGTAGGATGTTCACTAGCAACATTGCACACTCTTGTCAGTCTTGTCGCAGTGGCGATATCTTTGTCACATACGTACTATGGGAATCGCGCAAGGATGCTCACTAGCAACATTGCACACTCTTGTCGGGATTGTCGCAGTGGTGTTATCTTTGTCACATACTTTGGGAATCGCGTAGGTTGTTCACTAGCAACATTGCACACTCTTGTTGGTCTTGTCGCAGTGACGTTCGGAACAAAGACCACAAAGAGTGAAGCGGAGACTTCGTTAATTTAAATGGCAAGGTGTTCACCAGCAAAAATGAACGTTCTGGAAGCGCATGCGCATGCTGCTATGTGGTGAGTGGATGGATGCAACTTCTTTCTTCATTGACACCCATTATTTATACATGCTGATACTGACCATACGTTTTTGATACATACTGATTTTGTGTGTGTGGGGGGGGGGTGGCATAGACCCGCCAGTTAAACACCTGGGAAAGAGCACCACGCGATGCCACTGCGGGTTTCAATGTGTCCAGGTTCTTTGAGGTTCGTTGAATACTCTTCCAGACCTGTCTAAACGACTTCTGAAAACTTTCTGAGACTTTCAGAGTCCTATTGAAGACGAGCCGAAAATTTTCAAACTCTTTTACAGACTTATACGAGATTTGCTAAAACTCGGTAAGCCTTATCCTGACTGGTTCACGACACGTACGGGCTCGAAAGACTCGATGATCTCTTCAAGACTCGCTGAGGCTGTTTGGACGTGCTTAAGACTCACCGAATGCTCGTGTTATTTGTTTGAACTGCGTGCCTATACCTTTTCTCGCATGGTGTTAATAATAGTCGACACCGTGAAATGGAAAATACCAATAAGTATTAATCTTAATTACGCTAATGGCTAATGGGAGCGGAATCAGGTGGAACGTTGTTATCAATGTCACCCGTGTTAAATAAGGACGGCGCGCAGAAGTCACGGTTTATTCTTTAATTCACGAAATTTATACACGCAGCCCATGGATACGTGCATCGGAAACCGTGTGCACAATTCTGCCTCCTCGGTTTCAGCACGAAGAGCTAAAATAAATAATAATGGGATACCTGTACCCGAGGAGAGCTGCGTGTTCTTTAGCCCGTTCTTATTGTAAATAATACTCACCCGAGGCCGAGGCGTCGGCAGGCTGTTGTGCTTCTTAAATCAACAAACATCTCTCATCCATCTTCCATCTTATCACTTTATTTGAGCATCTAGAAGAGCGGTTGGGTGTAATTTATTGTACGAGAACAGTACTAGAGAGATCGGTTTACCTTTTGTAAGACTGGTACGCGTATAGGTTCGTATTTTACTCGGGTTTTTTGAACACCGTCCGGAGGAGGAAAGGGTTACGTAATTCGAAGATGGTTATTTCTGCCTCTCTTTTATCTGCCATCTCGAGAGAGCGAAGACGAATTTGTGTGACCGCGTATTGTTACACACAAAGTTGTTAAGTAGGAAGTTGAACGTACGCTCACGAATTAGGTAATTTGAGAAGTCACTAAAATTGATTAAGTTGAAGGTTAACGATGGTATCAGTTGGGGTTCGTTTGGACTACATTGTAGTCGCCTCGAGAGTGAAGTAAAAGCGGAGGCGATCATTTGAAGTTTGGTCGGGAGTATAATGGCTCCGAAGTCGAGTTGGTCCCGTCTGAACGAACCGTTTCAATCCATGTACGAAGTCCAAACAAGCGGGTGGTGGTCTGTCTTGACAAAACTGTTGAGGGCCGGCGAAAGTGGCTCTTCTGGTCACTTGCGGATACTAGCGGCTGATGTGTGAAACTGGACAGTCGAATCGCTGCTGATGATTTCGTGGTTAAGATTGATGGGAATGAATTCTCTGAAAGTCTTTCCTATGTGGTTAAAATCCGAATGATCCTGCTAGTGTTGGAGTACCTGGAAACAACGGAGTATGGACATTCTCCATCGTGAATCCAACCGCGCCCGTGGATGCCGAATTGACTACCCGGTACGCTCTCCGCTGGCTCCGCATAGTCGGATTCGGCATCGACGGGCGTGGTTGGACTGAAGTTGGCGGATGTCCATACTCGGTTGTTTCCAGGTGCTCTACTTATGTCTAGTTTCTGAATGGTGGACAGGTCTCTAAGCATACCAGTTATTTCGGGAAGTTGAAACCTTTTTTAAGTGATAACGCTGTTGTAAATTTTGACTTGTGTGAATGGCTTCGAGAATCGAGATGCGAACCAGCTGTTCCGAATCTTGGATTTATGTCAATTTTGGATTCATTTATTGATTATTTTCTCGGATTTCATGTTTTTCCATTTGCACTGGTCGAAAAAAAGATGTTTTTTAGACTCGTTTGCCAAATTGGTTTGTAAATCGATAACAAAGTAATGTAGAAGTTTCAGGGCCTATTAATCACCATTGTTCTGCCATTGTAGGCCTCGGGCTTAAAACAGATATGAATGAATTTTCTGAGCGTCTTCCTTGCGGCTGATGTCCTTATAATCCTGCCAATAATTTTTGTACAGGGAAAAATGTCAGTACTCGGGTGTTTCCAGGTGCTCTAGGCTGACCAGTGACCAGGACAGTTGAAACTCTCTCTGAGTAATAACACTTTTTTTAAATCGACAGAAGTCATATTTTCTACATTTTTCAGGAAACGAAAAAAAAAATCTGTTCTTGATCTAACTGTATCAACTTTGAGAGCAGTATGAATACAGATGGTACTTTTCATGTCAAGTCGGATAGTACCATTGAAATTCCGGTCATCAAATGACCATCGAGACATTTGGGAATCAAAAAAGAAAAACAAAGCAGCGGACTTGACCTGATTTTCTTCAAAATTTTTTCAAAATTTAGTTTCTCCAGTTTTTTTTTACAACATGACGCAGCGGTAACTCCATTTCTCTGGGTCATCCCTTGCCAAATGACCAGCGTATTTCAGTTTCAATTTTTTTTTTTTTTTTTACCCTATACTTTTTGCCTCTGTTTTTGCCCTGATAGTTTCGATATCAATCTTATCTTTTAAACGAATGCCCAAAATGCTCCTCAGCATTGAATTGTATGTGTTTTTAGACGCTGAATTTGCCTTTGGGTAATGCCCATGTTTGAGACCCATAGGTGAGAGCTGGGACCACACAGCTCTCGAGTACTTTCAAAATGTTCCACGAAGTATAAAAAATCACGTAAAGTATTTCTGAGTTTGAATTTTGTTTCATTTCATGAATGAGAGCCGGCAGGGAGTAACTCAACCATTATTTTCCTCTCTCTGGGGTTTTCCAGAAATTCATATTTACCTAAAGCACAGATGAAGACGCAAGTTTTTCTTCTTGAAACAGGGTTTTCTACCTCTTGAACGTACTTTACCCCCTCCATTCTACCTTTTCCTCATTCCTCCCATCCTTCCAAATTATTGAAATCTCATGTGTATCAGGAAAACGTTGTTGTTACCTCTTGAAAAAAGCGTACACTTTTCTACCCCAAATGTAGTTTCAGTGCATTTTCTCATAAAAGACTTCGAGACTTCTGAGCAACTTCCAAAAATTTGTTTTCTTCGAAATCCTTCAAAATGTATTTTTATCCAAGAAAGTACCGATTCCATGGGTGAGACCTTTGAAAAATCGAAATTTTTCCTCATGTGTTTGGGGCTATAGCTCCGCAAAAATTCGAAATTTTCTCAAAATTAATTCATGAAAATTGGCGGGTACCAAATCAGGTAGGTACCAAATTGAGTTTTCATCCCTGTCCAAGTTTTTTTTTTTTCTGAGTTCTAGCCCCCACCAAAAAAAGTTCTGGTTGCTTCCTTGTACATGTTAGCAACATCAGTTCTATTGTTGCTGTGGTTATCGAACTTGATCAAACTCGAAGAGAATAAGAGTAAAGAGTTTGAGTACATTGAAAAAGATATTCAGTGGGGTGAAGTGAAAATGGGGGAAAAAGTTTGAATTGTTTTGACGAGTAGGGCGATTTTGTGGCCATTAGTCCTAAAAACAACGTGTCCAAAATTTCAGCGAAAAATATGAAAAAATTTCCGAATTAATTTCGATAAATTGTAAAGTGCTCTCTATTATGTCTTTGTGGATTTATTGTGAAGGGAAAAATCCTCCAAATCGGTTTCAATAAGATCTAATAAAATTCGTACCAAGTCATTAGATCGATTGGAGAAGGGGCAAAGGAGTCACTGCCCCCCTCTTCTAATAAGACAAATATGATTAACCATTACTTCTGCTACAAGTAACGGCGCGGGTCAACATTGGTAACGATGTAAGTCGATGCTTACTCATTGTGGTTCAAAATTGGGGAAGGGGCTTAGTATAATAAAATTTCCCCTCTTTTTCTAATATGCTCTCAACCCGAGCCCTGGAATCTGCCCTTTCGTGCAGTTTGTGCTATCTTAGCCCTCTTCCCTTCTGACCGAAAACCCGACCTAGGTCGAAATCCGGCGAGTTGCTGCGTGGGCTCTCGAACCCGGGACTTCCGGATTCCGAGACCAACGCGCTATCCACTCGGCCAACCAGACCCCCGGTAAAATAAAATTTGAGAAAGGTGTTGATTTTTAGGTTTTGTGGGTCGTTGAATTTAGTTTTCTGGGCCCGAGTTCTCGGAGCCCACCGACGAGGGTGTAGACCAAATTACAGTATTTTATTCATGAGAATACTATCATGAATAAGAGTTGTAAGTTTAGCGCTAAAAGGGGTCGATAAAATCAATGGTTATGTAAATTTGTCTAATTAATAGGAAAGGTAGCTGTAGCCCCCGTGCCACTTATCCAATCGATCTGAAAATTGGTAGAAGTTTTCGGGGGGTACCAACAAAATAAAATCTACCGTAACATAATAGAGAACTTTACTTTTTATAGGCAACATTTTTTATTTCAAATTTGAAATTGAAATTGGTATGGAAAAATTGAATGTTTTTCGCTAAAATTTTGCACACGTTGTTTTTATGTCGAAAGGCAATAAAACCATCCAACTTATCGAAAAAATTCGAACTTTTTTCCACGTCACTCGAATGGTCAGACTATTGTCCTATCGATACCCAAATTTGGTTAAACAGTCAGTTTTTCTAAGACCTACCCGGTCCTAAACTTTGAAACCTTTTTTACAAAAATAGTCGCTTTCGAGTTACTTTCTTTCCTTAATTTTGTCACTTCTTAGTCACTTTTTAAATTTATGTATTTTACTTTTTGACTTATTTGGACAGAAATCGTGTTATCCATCCTGAGATTCCGAATCTATTCTTCAAACTTAAATATCGATCTTTTTCTGCGTTAAAGTAGTCTTGAAGCCCTCGGTAGAACTCAGTTTTCCTTTTTTGCTGTATCATTGGAAGAATATAGTGCTATTTTTTTCGTGCTAATTTCAAGTTTGAATTATGAAATTTTGATTGGCTCAAGATCCATTTTTGTTGTAAAAAGATCTGACTTCGTGATAAAGAAAAGAGGGGGGATAAATTCGTGAAACACCTCGTATAAGCTGACAGGTCATGCTCACGGTGGTCCTAACTTACCAGTTACATTTGTCAAATAAAATTGATCCTCCCTCCTTCGAGATGAAACTTCGATTGTAGGGGACCAAATTTACGACATTGGTACAGTTTTTCAAGTGTGGGAAAAATGTGTCCTAAATCAGGGCCCCATCAAAAATTTGATGTAATGTATAAAATTTTGATGAGAATCCCTCGATCATAGTGCGTGCACACGGGGCTCAGCGTGATCGGCATCCGGTGTAAGTGCCAAAGCACCCGTGGCTGCTCAGGAACCAAATCTAATCTGAACCTAACTTCGAGTGACTAGCCGTTTACATAAAAATAAACGAGGTGTTGTTAGCGTAACAAGTGGTATTGATGTTCATCTTCTCAAATGCTTTGATAAAATTGTATGCAGTGTTCCACGAGATGGGCTACGGAGTCACTGAATGCGTTGCTTGGGAAAATTTACAACAACTTGTCATTAGTGCTCCGACTTAAAGGTCCTACTCTTTTGGAAAACAGGCTACTTTCTCCAACACCCCCAGTGCGGTCACCACTCGGCGGGTACAGACCCTGTAGTCTCGGCTCTACAACGAGAGTCTGTATAATCGTAGACAGTCGTAAGTCTGTAAAAGTGGGAAAGAAAATCTCAGTGCATAGGGGTTGCGCCGTATCGGCTATTTAATCGCGAAAAAAAGGGAGCCAATCCGGTTATTAAATGACAAAGAAAATCGGGAGCAAATTCGGATATTAAAATGCATACTTGGAGCGAATTCGGATTCTGCGACCCACGGCGGTCACCCACCGGTGGGTGACGATTTTATAATGTGGAATCACACTCTATCAGTGAAGGGGAACGAGTTTTATTGTCATCAATTTCTTCGTATCACACTTCCTTCGCGAGATAGCAAAAATGCACGAGGTTATAAACTTGGAGTGTCACCCACCGGTGGGTGACCCAGCACTTAACGTGTCAAGTTCAAATGTAGAATGAGTGCTGGAATTCGATTGAGGAACTTCGTATAATTAATCAGCGGCTCATGAAATGCATGATTTTTGAATCTTCATCTCCAATGTAGCAAAAAACATGGTGGTGGGGTGGACGCATGCCAACGTGGCCCCTGAGACACTGCACCCCCGGTTCCGGGAACTACTCTTTCGAGTATCGTATCAGTGGCCGGAGAGACGCTTTGAAACCGAACCGAGCCCCCATTTCGTCATTCCACTTCCGGTACGCGCCGTCCTGCGAGGGCCACCATGGGGTTCCCTCCCAGCACTAACCTGGAATTTTTGGGTTCTCCACAGCCGGACATGCTGCTTCTTCACTCACCCCTCAGTCGCAGAAAACATATGGGACAACGTATTTTTAGTTGTTTTATTCGTAAGTTATGTGATACGTAAAATGAACTGGGGGAGGGGTGGATAGGGGATATAATATGAAATACTTTAATAATTTCGAGTATGGTGTAGAAGAGAAAACGACCTAACAGTAACTTTGACAAGTCCTGAAGAAATGACACTAAGAATAAGAAGAGGATGTATATGAAAATAATTCTACATGATACGTAGTCTAGGATGGTCGGGGGTCTGGTTGTCCGAGTAGATAGCGCGCTGGTCTGGGAATCCGGAGTTCCCGGGTTCAAGCCCGCGTAGCAACTCACTACATTTCGACCTAGGCCGGTTTTTCGGCGGGAAGAAATGAGGGCTAAGCCAGCCCTAACAGCCTCCCCGACGTCTCTGAAGTAATGCTCGTAAGGGCGGATTCCAGGGCTCGGGTTGAGAGTAAAATTAGGAAAGAGAAGTCTAGGAGGCGAAAAGGCCCCACCCGGTGGCCACTCTCTGCTGTTTTCCCGTATCTTTTACACAAAATAATTTTAAACCAGTGTATTATGCGTGCTGTGCGGATAATTTGTAAACTAATTTTGATGTTTCCTTTGAATTTTCAACTTTTAAAAAGGAACTTCTTCGGGTGGCTCCGTGTATTGGACTAACTAACATAGAAATAGATATTCAGAGTGTCTCCCTTCCACGGCCTTACATACCTTTGAGTAGGTTTAGTGGGGCAGGGAGGGGAGCTCACATGTTTAAACTACATAACGCGTGCGATACGTGTACAAGTTGGTAGTCACAGCCTTGAAACTAAACTACGACTATACTGTGTGTCTATCATCCAGTCAGTCAGTGTCTCAGTCTGCTTCAGGTTGTCTGTTTGTCTCCTTTGATTTCACGACACTTCCCTGTCAACTTCGATCTTGTTTCCCCACCCACCTCTTCAGCAACACATCCGAGACGGGAGGGTCGCTCCAAGTAGAGGAGGCCGCCTCTATGGTCAAGCGGTTACCACAAGACTTCAGCCTCAAGTTCTTTGTCGCTTTCTCAAAGTGGGTCGTCCTTGGCAGTTACGCTCCTCGGGACGGGAGGGGACGCTCGCAGGTGCCGAGGTGCCACTGAGTTTCGCCTTTCTCCTTCAACCTTTCTCACCCGCTACTGTCGTTGTCTCTTCTGCTGCTGCAGCTCTTCGGTGGAGACGTCGTTGCTCGATGGATTGACGATGAGCCCACCCGCTTCCGGGATCTTCGATTGGCTGCTACGGCACCTCCTTGATTCCTGCTAGTTAACATTGATGTGCCATCGCCAGGGGCACCGGGGGCGGGTCCAACGTAGGTGGACCCTGGCTCGATGTGGCGGATGCTATTTACCGGTAATTCAGAAGAAGAAGGCACGGCTGAGTATTTAGGTTCCTAACTACCTCCTGTACCACTAACCTAAATTAAGAAAGAAGTTGAACAAATCCCAGTTTTCCTGTTCCCGATCCAGCATGGTGCCAGACCAACGCTAGTGGTCTGTGCTCACCCTCCACACCGTGTAGACCCTTCTAAGCTGAGTCGTCCTGACGATCCCACTCCATACAGAAGACTCTTGGTATCCCCTTCGGCGTACACCTGAGAGAGCTTCAAAATTGGGAGATCAGCAGTGGAAGCACATCGTCGCCTGAGCCTTGCTTCCCCAAACACTGTATAGTACTCCCCCTCAGCACTACTTTCCGAGTACTGTCGGGTCCACAAGACAGCAGTGTTGATTGATCACTGACCTAACATATCATTAAGTACTGACTAACGTAACTCTACGTAACCTATCGAGGGCGAATACTCAATAAATGACCCACGTAAGAGATGAGCACACTTACCCAAAGTTCTGCAAATGAAATGCATAAAATCGCGATCCAAGAATATATCACTACTCAAGAGCACGAGCGCGCGAAGCCACGCAAATATCACGCTGACCATGTGGTTCTATTGGCGTTTGGACACTCATGTAGTTGCGCTAGTGTCGTGGACGAAAAGATGATCAGGATTTTCTTACCACAAAAACATGTACAAGTAAAATGACCTCTAGCATCTTCAATATTGTTTTTTATGTAAAACTGAAGAGAACTAAAGTGTTAGCCCTTATTCTTTCTTTTCAGATGAGCCCAACTTTAGTGTTTTTGCAGAACATTTTTGTCACTGATCATCTTCTCATCCAAGTACACCAGTCAGCGCGCCGCATTTCATTAGGCCGCTAGAGAGCGACTCTCAAGCCTCCAAACGCGAATAGCCCCCGCAAAAGATAGTGCCTGTGTGTGAGTGGGCTCTGCCTGTCGCTACATCATCCCTATTGTTCACATCCTCGAGGAAAGGCCAAGTTTGTAGCTTCGTGGTATCGACCATTGCCACGGGGACGGGGTGCCTGGAATACGGATATTACCAAAAATAGGTTCTTACAGTTATGGCGTACAAACATGTTTTCAAAACGTGTTTCATTCAGAGCAACTTGAACTTACACGCTGATGAAGGCAATTTGTGTTGTATGTCGTTTGGAAGTTTCCAGAATTTGAAGAAGGCCTGTTTGGCCGGCTCCAATATTGTGTAGTTCTGTTCCCTCTCCTCCTCCATGTCACAGTTATTCACAATATGAGCGATAGGTCGATTGATACTCAATGGCGTAGTGTGCCCATGTTTTATGACAATTGAGGAAGGCGAGTCACCTGTCATTCGCTTCCGTATGCGGGTGACTCTCTCGGCTATAGGAAAACAATTTTCCAGTGTAAATAGCAACAGTCGCCTGTTGCTCTACATGCAAGGTGTCAAGCTGTCGACGACTGAAACTCAGTAAGCGTTTCGTCTATCTTTCTTTCGGGCTCCGCCGTCTAATCGCCGCTTTCATGAGGTCGCTTCGAAGCTGCGCGCGTTAAAAAGTGAAGGTAGGCGGGTCGAAGAACGCTCTATGGCATCGTCGTACAAAGGTACCAGGTACGACGGCGATAATGATCGTTGTATAATAGTCGATGCGAATCTGTGCACGTGTGTTGGTAATTGGTGCTCGCGTATTGTGTATATACATGGAGGAAAAGAGCGGGCCTGATGGAGAAGCCGAATGCTGGAAAGGGCGCACACAGGCCAAGAAGACCAAACATACATGTATTTTTTCCTGCTAAATGTGTATCCTATATATATCTTCATGAAATACTATACACCACCGAATAGGTACTGTGTATTGAAGGTATACATGTATCGTGACCTGTATTTATGATCGGAACGGTGTGTGCATGTGTCTGCGCCGTGTGTAGATGGCGCGCGGTTCATTCACCCAAACTGTTGCGCCAGATTTGCGGTGGATGGCGGGCTGCCGCTAAAAACGCGAACAAAATCGCGCGTATGAACTATCTAGGCAACCGGTTCAACTCGAAAATGTGGATACTAGGCTCGGAGCCGGTTGAAAGTTGACGCGCGCTTGCATCGATGTACGGTACAGGAACTGGTTGCTTTTGGTTTCCGCATAACCGTATCGCGAACAGTTTGGTGTATTTGGTACGCTTCTGCATACCTGTATGGGCACTGCACTAGGTATTGGTATGGATTGTATGGACATGTAGCGAGAGGGTAGCGGAGAGAGGTCGTCTGACAGAGCACGCCGTCAACGGGGTCCCATACCATCCCCGCGGTCAACGTGTATCAACAGTTTCGCAATGTCGCGTATGAAAACGTGATTACGAAGCTGTGCAACGCTAATTATTGCGGTCTGAATATGAAAATGTTTTCTAATATCCTTCTCTGTTTTCGATTTCGTAGCCATTTTGTCGCCTAAAAATGATTATTATATTAGTTTTCGGTATTTGCCCCGCGTGTTTCCACCATTAGATTATTGTGTACTGTTTGCGCATAGGCCTGCTGCTGCGCATCATGTACGTGCGCGACGTCAATCTGCAGCAGAGCATAATTGAGGAGTTTCACCGCAAAACGCAACAAGTCACAGTTAGGTAATTTTTGAGTTAGATAGTCATTCCTATGGTAATTTCAACGAAGAACACGATGCTCTACTTTATTCAGCGCAAAACGTAATGTATGTAGCCGAAATAGCCCTGTGAAATCACGTTTTACGGCAGAACAAGTCCCTCTGAAAAGCCGGTCAAAGTACAGCAAATCCGCACAAAGTATCAGTTCGCAGAATATAAGCTGGTTCAACCAGTATCAGATGCATCATAGGTATATCGCCGTCCTCATGCCGTGATTCCTGTGTGTGTCTTTCGCGGGTATGTTAATCCGATACAGCTGGAAAAAAAAAGCAAAGAAGATCAGCCGATTCTGCTATCGTTTTTCGTGCGATTTATTATCATAATCGAGAATGTAGTCTTATAAACGGAGAAAGTAGTGATTTTTCAATCTTTTGGGGGTAATTGACTATGGTTAACGATGACGATGATAAGGTTATCTGTCTTACGACCGGTTTGATGCAGCTCTCCATTTCTCCCTATCTTGTGCAAGTTCTTTCATTTCGTAATAACGCTTACATTTGACATCCTTGATTATCTGTTGAACTTACTGGAATCGTTGCCGACCTGCCCAGTTCCTTCCTTCCACTCTTCCTTCTAGCAGCAGTGATATTATTCCTAGGTGCCTCAAGTTATACTCTTTTAGTTTATCTCTTCTTCTCTTGAGACAATTCCAAGTATCCATTTTACTTCCTACTCTGTTAAGTACTTCCTCATTTCTTACCTTATCCGTCCATTTGTCTGGTTGGCCGAGTGGATAGCGCGTTGGTCTCAGAATCCGAAGGTCCCGGGTTCGAGCCCACGTAGCAACTCGCCAGAATTCTCGACCTAGGCCGGGTTTTCGGCCAGAACGGAAGAGGGCTAAGATAGCCCTAACAGCCTCCCCGACGTCTCTGAAGTAATGCTCGAAAGGGCGGATTCCAGGACTCAGGTGGAGAGCAAATTAGAAAGAAAGTATCCGCCTATAGCACTACATTTCAAAAGCTTCGATCCGTCTCTTCTCTGGTTTTCCTATAGTCCATGTTTCACATCCATACATGGCTACATTCCAAACTTAAGTTTTCAAGAACAATCTCTTGATTTCCAGTTTTATTTTTGATTTGAAAAGATTACTTTTTCGATAAAATGCTTATTTGGTTTGTGCTATTCCACTACTAATATCCCTTTTACTCATTCCATCTTTTGTTATTTTACTCCCTAAATAGTAAAATTCGCTTACTTCCTCAACTGTTTTCTTTCCAATATTTATATTTGAGGAGTTATTTGTCAAAAGGGCCCTTGTCGAGCAGGGGCCCTTTTTGCGGAGATGCTGATTTTCGAATTCTCTGTGTCCTACTTTATTAGGAAACACCCGCTCTATGTAACAACGTATGATATTCAGAAAAATTCGCGCCAATAAATGACTACAAACGCATTGGTAGGAACGTGTCGTATATACACATAATAGTCAATGAAACCAAGAATACATTACATTATAGCATAGAGTGAAGAGAGAGTAACTCCATCCAGGATAATACACCTCAGAACTTGGCAAATTACACATTTTGGTTGCATTATGAGTGGGGAGAGACTTCGAACTACATTAGCTTCAATCACAAGAATGGACAATAACTCGTCATACAGCAAGTTAGAAATTGTATTGTTTCATAAGCTATATTAATGTATGGTAACCAGCAAAGTAGAAGAGTAAATGCATAAAATTCACCAATATTATCATGGGAAAACAGCTATTGATAAACCACAATAAGTCCCACCACACTAATTTTCCCATCGCTCTAAAAAGGGCCCCTGTCATCTTCTTTCTTAATTCGTCCGCGTTTGTTTCTGAACGAACTAAACAATTAATCAGTCATTTCTGTTGATGGAGTTACCGTGAACACTTTTTATAATAACATATTTTTCAGTTGAATCAGTCTGAAAGGAGTATTTCAGCTTGAAAGCTTTGAAGTTGTTTTTCTCAAAATCATCATTGCTCACAGGGGCCCTTTTGACAGATAACTCCTCATTTAAGCTATTATGTTCACATCGATTACATACCATTACTTTAGTTTGATTTGTATTCATTCTCATACGATATTCTATACTCAAAATCTCCTCCATTCCATTTAAAATATTTTCCAAATCAATACGCCTTTCAGCTAATAAGATAATAAGTATTGTCTGCAAACCTGAGCATCTTTAGTTGCTCTCCATGTATAGTGACAACTGCTTCAAATTTATCTTTTATTCCTTTTATGGCCCACTCCATGTACAAATTGAATAATGCTGGATATAGGGAGCACCCCTGCCTCACACCTTTTTCGATATTAGCCTCCCCTGTCTCTTGTCTCTCCTTCTATTCTTAATATGGATTTCTGTCCTTTATATAAGTTTTAAATAACCCGGGTTGCAAAAAAAAAACAAGTTTTTTTTTAAACCAACTAAACAAACTTTTTTTTTTTTTTTTTTTTGTTTAAAACATTGAAAATGTCTGTTCGAAATAAGAGTGTTTGAAACAGAAAGAGGAAAAATAACTAGAAATTGGCAGCGTAGTAAACACTGCATCAACTGTATGATCAGTTCTCGCTTCATAAGTCAAGCTTGCTAGAAAATGGCGGTTGTTTGAGAGAAAAAAAACATGTTTTTGGGGGAAAATACGGAACAGAAAACTTTTTTTTGTTTAAAAATCATGTTTAAAAAACTTGTATAGAAAATCTCTAATGAAGAAAATAATAAATTTAAATATATAGTACTTCAGTCTATATGAGTATACAACTTCCTTAAGTCTACATATGACTTTAGTTGCCACTACTTATAACATATTGAGTGGAAATACCAATAATTATTACGAATTCATAACTAGAGTTTGAAAGTTGAAAGTTTTAAGCCGAAAGCTGGAGAATTTCGACGGTAAAAAGCCAAAAGCCAAAAGTTGAAAAGTATTTTTTGTTGAGAAGCGAAAAGTGAAAATTTAAAAGCTTTATTTATTTAGCTTTCCTTTCATCTTTCGTCCTTTCCCTTTCCAAATCTCTAATACTGCAATGGCAAAAGAGCACAATGTATGCGACCTTGACGGAGAAAATATGGAACTTAGTTGTGCAGGTGATCTCCTATTAATAGCTGGTATTCAAAATTTAGATGATAAAAATAAACCAATAAATTCCGTCATTAAAACAATAAAATCGTGTTTCTAAAAAGTTCCCACTCTTTCGATTTTATTTACGAAGATATATCGATTTTTCGGATGTTAGGTCAAAAATATGAATTTTGGGTTTCTTAGCGTTTCTGGTAGAGTGAACCCTGCTCTTTCGAATGACGCAAACCGCATATGATCGAATGAGACCCCGCAGAACCTCCTAAGCTCAAAATTCACTGATATTTTTTACATTTTTCACTTGAAAATTATAACAAAAAGTTGAACGCATTTTTCTTAAAACTATGTTTTTTGAAATTTTGACTTTGGAAGCGAATATCTCGACCAATTTTGAACTTGGGAGGTTCTGCGGGGTCTCATTCGATCAGAAATTTTGTTTAGTATAACGTACCATGCATAACTCGATACCGACAAAGTAGGACCTTTTTAGATGCACGTACCTACACAAATAACGCGCTAAAATAAGTGGGATTAGAAATAAACCCTCAAAAAAACGAACAGCATTCTAATCACCAGGAAGCATAATAAAGAAAACCTGAAAAAAATATATACAGAAAAGCAACTCGAGCTAGAAGATTGAAAAATAACACTAAATAAAGAAATTAAATACTTAGGAATAATTTTAGGTGAAAACCTTGATTTTAACAGTCACACTAATTATATACTAGGAAACATTAAAAAATATTACTGCAAAATAACAGCATTATACAACACTTTCGGCATGAAATATACACATTGGAAAATTTTATACTCAGCACTCTTTAGGTCTATAATAAAACACGGCAGCATAATTTTCTTTCCGAAACTGAGCATGAAAAAAAAAAGAGAGATAGAAAAGAACAATGGAAAATATTGCTTGGTATTATAGCAGCGTGTAGAACAGTATCCTACAATGCAACTAATGTTGGGCAGAAATACCACCTATTGACCCACAATTACAAAAATGAACGAAATCAAAACCGTAAAATTGTCCTAAATGGACGACAGGCAAAAAAAAAATGATAACATTGAATAAATAAAGAGTAAATACATATAGAGATGATCTATGGCAGGAAGAATACAGAAATGGAAAAACAGGAAGAAGAACGGCTGCACTCATACCTATTATAGAGGAAAGACTTGGCAATAAAATACTAAAAATACCAAATTTCTACTTGACTCAATTTCTAGCAGGGCTTGGAAACTTCAGAGAATATCTCAAGAAATTGAAAATAACAGAAACAAACACTTGCATAAATTGTAGAAGTAGTAAAACCAGAAGCGTAGTCAGGATTTTCCCAAAGGGGGGGGGGGCAAAGTAAGATTTCAAAGGAGAAGAAGTCGAAAATTGAGGTATTTTTTAGAAATCGCCGATATTAAAAGTGATAAAACCAGTGGCGTAGCCAGGATTTTCTCAAGGGGGGGGGGGGCAAAGTGAGATTTTCAAGGAAGAAAAAGTCGATAATTGAGGTATTTTTTGTATTTTTTAGAAATCGCCAATATTAGAGGCCTATTTTATGAAAATGAACTGCACGAGCAAAAGTTTTTCAAAAAGACGTGTTTTAAAGGGGGAAAATTGCTTATTTTTGCCTATTTTTTACATCCAGTTTCAGGTGCCTTGGGGGGACATTCGCTCCCTTAGCCCCCTCCCCCCACCCCCTTGGCTACGCCACTGGATAAGACAGATACACTTGGTCCCACACTTTTAAACAAATCAGGGCTAAATATGAAATAAAAGAAACCAATCAAAACTGGTTCACAGGAAGCGAAATTACGCAAAACCCCTTCAATTATGCTTATGAAATTATGAAAAATAAAGAGAAGTACGCGTAACAAGGTACAATTGTTACAGTAATAAGTTAAGTTGTAAACTATTTAAAATTGTAATGACTTGAGGAGCGTCGATAATCTCAGTAAGCGGTCAGTATAGAAAAAAATGTAAAATACTCGTGTATCAATAAATAAATAAGTAAGGAAGCAATTTTATGTTTAGGCTTTTACAAGAAAAAAGACTGAAAAAAGATTTGAATACGTACGTGTAGCATTTGTAGGTTTAGGAAAAACTTTTGGTAATGTTGAATGATCAAAACTGTTTTTCACATATTCAACGAGGTAGGAGTTGAGTGAAAAGAAAGAAGAATAATATGGAACCTATATAAGGATCAAATAGCTCAAATACAAATGGGGGATGAAGTGGGAGAACTTAAAATTCAAAACGGAGACAAGGTTGCTGTTTGTTACCAGTACTGTTAAACCTGTTTATTAAAAAAGTAATTGAAGAAATAAAAACAAAAGAAAACAAAAAAAAAAACAGGTTTGATAATACAAGAGAAAACTTTGATAAGGTTGAATGAAAAATTGAAAATAAAATATAAAATGAAGATGAATAACAATAAAACAAAAGTTATGATAGTCAGTAGTTGGAAACAAAATTCAATAAATTAATATAGAAATAGGAGGTAGAAAAATTTAAATAATTAGATAGTCTGATAATGCAAGATGGTAGAAGTAAAATGGAAAGAGTAGAATGAAACAAGCTAAGAGTGTTTTTTTCAATAAAAAAATAGGAGATATATTGGGGGGCGGGGGCGTTTTATGCCATCCTAGTGAATAACTCTACTTTTAAACTGAAGTTCATCACAGTTAGAAACATCGTCTGATTACCATTGTGTATACTTTCTGAATTTCCAAGTTCATTATTTGTGTGCCAGTTAATGACTGATACGAGGGGCGGAAGAACTAATCTTGGGATGGTGAGTAAGTTGATAGATATTAATTACAAGTCTCTTCTTCCATACAATGACAGATAGCAGCGTTCAGAATTTTCCTGTATACTTAAATGCCAGTTGTCGTTCTGACTGGATAAGTGATTCCCCCTCACTCCGCGTGATGATTGTGATCTCTGGTTTCATTAGAAGAAGTGGCCCCAAGCGGATTTTCTTGTCCTCTACAAATTATTTTCTTGTGCCTCTGGTAACCTCAGCGAAGATGTGTAAATTGACGATGACGTTTCAGTAGGTGTCCATTTATGCGCTTAACACTAATTACCGATGACGTAAATGTGTACGTAGTAATTTAATTTTGACGTATTTTGTGTCCGAGGAGGCCTGTAATGGCCGGGAAATCCAATAGCGATGCTATCGAGGTGTCAGTCGAGTGTTCCCGTTGATGTTGGCGCTAATTGTACTCGTTTCAGGGGGATGTTCATGGATTTCCATTGTCCGTATCTGTGCCCCTTCAAAAGTGAACATAGGCAAATACATTTACAGTGTTTTGGGATAAGTTTACCGTTCACCCGCCGGCTTACACGAGTTCACTCATCCTTCGGTATTCGAAAATAAAAGGTGAAAAGAGGAGGAAGCAGACATCCTGACTGAGAAACACTTGGGGAATGGTAGCCCTGGCACAGAAGGTTTGAATCGTGCATTAATTCATTAAGTTTGGAAACTTGGCATGGCTGTTGTGGGTGAGGGGGGGGACGCCTCTAGATAGCATGTCAAAAGTCAGTAGCAACTAGGAGTGAGCTCGATCCTCCACATGACACTAAAATTAGCAAACATTCGTTTTTCGCCCATAGCTCCGTTCGTATGGCTCCCACAGAAAAAAGTGTGTACAAAATTGAAGAGTATCCAATTTACTGCGAAAATGCTTCTGTGCATTTTCTCTGTGGGGCCAGCAGCTGCTCCACAAATAACTGACAAACGAAGCCCCTTGCCGAAATCGTACTCTTAACGTATTCCTGTGATATCGTCGTGTAGGTGTGACCTTGATGATTCAATATGTATCCGTTTCCACACTACGAGGTAAGCTGCTAAACAGCTTATTGTTTTTCCAGCAAGGACATTGTGACACTTGTGAATCACAAAAAATTATTACAAAACGAAACAGATTTATGATGATCGTAGTTCTAAATTCTAAATTACAGACAGTTCTAAGAGCGAACTGGTGAATTAGCTGCAGCCCTACAGCTGAGTAAGTATCCAAGCTTTTCCAGCTTGATGATGTTTTGAAAAACAGAAGGGCCATGATGGCTTACAGTATGCCGGAAAATGACTCAGTGAATAGGTCGATATTTTTTTATCGTTCTCGATAACATGATTTTGCGCATAATAAGTGTTACATTTTATGATTGTGCGGAGTAATGACTAATGTTCCAAGAAATCAATAGAGAACAGATTTCATGTATACGTAACGCTTTTTGTCGGAAATCTGAACATAGTTTTTTTTTTTTTTTTGAGTGTGATGGAAACAGAGTTGCGAGTGAGAAATCCATTTCCGTTAACCTTGGTGCCCTTTGGTGGATCGAGCTCACACCAATCGTTATGGTTTGATATGTTACTACGGAGACTACCTAGTACCTACATACAACAACTAAGCCGAATTTCTAAACATTCTGAATAAATCACTGTACGAGTTGTGGCCTATGGCCTATTTTTAGTTTAATTTATCTGGACTGTAAGGAACTGGAGATACTTTTAATGTGATACTCTGAATTTGGACTCCGAGCTCAGATAATGGAACGATGAGACATTGGTTCAGCTGCTCCCCCTGCCGAAATTAAAATCTATTCTTCCCTCCCCCCTCCCAGTAAACATGCTCGCAACCCAACCACCACCTGACTGCTCCCATTGTCCAAGCCATCCGGATACCATCATCAAACACGTGCTCTTCGAATATGTCAAATATTTTTTGTCTCATCGAAATAAGTTCATAAACAATTTAAATCTCGTAGGTTTTCTGAATACATATATCAACTATCTGTTAGGTCACTAAGTATTAGTAAATCATGCTTTTTCTTCTTTTGCTTCATTCTCTTTATTTTTTCTGTGCCCTCTTCCTCCTAGTAAATTCTTCCTAAAAAATTCTATTAATTGAATAATTTGTCTTTTTTCGATCTGAATGGGAGGAAGACTTTTCACGTCCGGAATTATTAGATATTTACTTCGTGAGTTGCTATCATAATTGTGGTGTTAGAGTGGCCACATCTCCAGGGGAAAATACTGATGTGCTCGTAGTTTCCTCTTGCTTTCATCAGAGTTTATCTGTTGGAGTTTTCCTTCGCCTATGTGCTTTTAGTTTTTCTCTTTAAGCCCCCTCACCACGCAAAGGTAGCATACACAGAGGGAAGACTATCAAGTATGGACTCAGTTTTCTTATTTTTTAATGTCCGCACCTTGTCACCTTGTTTTAACGAAGCAAAGATCGTATTATCTACCGTTTACTTTAAATCTCGATTGACACTTGACAGCATTAGTCAATCCAGTTTGAAGTTTAGGGAGTCCTAAACATGAACCCCCTCCTTCAGTGATGTCCATCCTGTGATTGAAGTACGTAGCCGTCGTACTACTTTAGCGAAAGTAGTGGGTCACTTTTCAACTTTTTTCAAACATGAAGCTTAGTGGCACTCCTGCTGTATTCTATCGGCACCCTAGCCTTCTCTTCTCAAAATCTAATCTAATCCTCGAGTAAGAACCCTGCTCCTTCAAAGTTCGCCGCAGCTGTTTTTTCGATACGAGTACATTCGATACCTAGCTCAGGGGAAAAAAAAATTGAAATGGAAGACATTGGTGGGAAGCTGAATTGTTGTAAATGTCATCTACATGCGATTGTTATCATCTTCTGAAAACCCACCGTCGAACGGAGTGGAGCGTCGCCCCCTATTGTGGTTTGAAAAGGCGAAAAACCAGTTTTTGGTCTGTAACTCGTTAAATATTGAGTTAAATGAAATATGTCAAGAATAAAAAATTAAAGCTCATTAAATTTTTTATGAATAACGTATGTACATTATCCTCCCATCTCCCATACGAGGTCCACAAAATAACGTCAACATTTTCTCTCTTTTTGAAAATAGTTCATTATGACGAAAATCGAAAATTTTTATTACATCTACTACTGAAAAATCTGTGCGAAATCAGTGATAAAAGAAAACAAGTCCTTAGTAAAAGATGTTATACAGTGTGGTGCATGAGAACTCGCACCAATGTAATTTTCCCTACGGTGCGTGTTTGAGATGCATCAGCGTATATTATACGTGTTATATTACACAAGTGGAACATTGGGATTCAAACTTAGAGTTTCAAGTGTTGGCAGCCCTACGATATGTGTGAGTGATCACAGAGTTTCAAGTGTTGGCAGCCCTGCGATATGTGTGAGTGGTCACGTATGATTTACCGTAAGCGTGTAACAAACTTCAATTATCATTAGGTCGACTAAAAATTCACTTTCAAAGAAAATTTGTCCTAAATTCGACTGCATCATCACCAAAAAATTAAATTATAATCAGTTCTACTAGCAGAATAATTCTTACTCGTTTTTTTACCCTACTGAAGATAGCAGTGTTTCTATTTGAAAGTACACATGATCACTCACTCATTTTCACCCGCTAACATCCGCGCAGGTAATTTTGCATCGCACTCTAGTGCAGGTTTAAATGCCAATGAGAAAACGCACCAAACGGGCAAAACGATGAAATAATCCTCGGGGAAAATCTCCGATGATTTCCAAAGAATTTCATCGAAAATCTTTCGAAGATTTCCGAAAAATTTCATCAGAAACTTTGAGAAGATTCCTTTGATTTCCAAAGATAATGTCACAGGAACCCTTTGGAAAATATTGAGAAAAATTTCCGATCATTTTCGATAAATTTCATCGGACATCATTGAGTAAAACTCCGAGGATTTTAGGAGAATTTAGTCGGAAATCATCGAGAAGTATCTCTGATGATTTTTGAAGGATTTCCCTAGAAAAAAGTTTTGATGATTTCCAGAGATTATCATTGGGAAATTTTGGGATAAATTACCGATGATTTCCGAAGAATTTCATCAGAAATGTTCGGGGAAAATCACCCATGATTTCCAAGGAATTTTATCCGAAAATCTTTGAGAATAATATCTGATAATTTCTGCAGAATTTCATCACTCCAATGATTTCCAGAGAATTTCATCGAAAATCTTCAGAAAAACCTTGCAACGTGTTACAAAAAATTTCTTCAAAAATCCTCGGGAAAATTTTCCGATAATTTTTGATGAATTTCATCGGAAATATTCGGAGAAATACTCCCAATAGTTTTTGAAGAATCTTATCAAAAATCTTCAGGAAAAATGTACAATGATCTCAGAAGAATTTCATCAGAAATCTTCGAGAAGAATCTGCGATGATTCTTAAGGTATTTTATCGGAAATCTTTAGGAAGAAATTTCGGTTGGAGATTTTTCCTGAAGACTTTTGATGAAATTCTTTGGAAATCGTTGGAAATTTTTTCTGAAGAATACCGATGAAATTCTCCGAAAATGTGCGGAGATTATTTTCAAAGATTTATCGAAGATTTCAAATGAAATTTTTCTGCAGTTATAATGGATTTTTCTCAAATATTTCCGATAAAATTCTTCTGAAATCATGGGAAATTTTCGAGAAAACTTTCCGCTGATTTCCGAAGAATTTCATCAAAAATCTTCGAAAAATTCTCTGATCCGATCGCATGAGTGGAAAATAGTCTCAATTCTTCGGAAGTTACGATGAAATTCCTTCAAAATCATCAGAGATCTTCTTGAAGGTTTCTGATGAAATCCGTCGGCGATCATCGAACATTTCCCCTACAGATTTTCGATAAAATTCTCAAAAATCATCAGCGTCCCCCCCTCCTGAATATTTCCGATGAAATTCATCAAAAATTATCGAAAATTTTCTCGAAGAATTTTGAGTTGGAAAAATTGGAATTTTTTTCTAAAGATTTTTGATGAGTTTCTTTGGAAATTATCGGAATTTATTTTCCAAAAATTTCCGATGAAATTCCTTAAAAATCATCGGAGATTCTTCTCGAAGATTTCCAATCAAATTATTCTTTGGAAATTATTGGAGATTTTTCCTGAAGATTTTCGATAAAGAGTTCTTGAAAAACTGTCGAAGGTTTCCCCCAAGTATTCCGATGACATTCTTTAAAAATTATCGGAAAATTTTCCTGAAAATAATTGTTCTCGATGATTTCTGATGAAATTCCTTGGAAGAAGAATATTTCATAGTTTTGCACATTTGGTGCGTTTTCTCATGGTCCATCTGTATAACACGTCGCGTATACCCTGGCGCATCTTGAGCACACACCTTAGGGCAAATTGCCATGGGGCGAGTATTCATGCACCACCCTGTATATCCTCATCTTCGGATTCCAGCGCTGGCTCACTGTTGAGGCATGATGACCCGCGGCAGTGGCGAGCTGGCGACACAATGTGGAGCACAAAATACCGTTTTTCCGGCACGAACAAGATACTCCACACCATTTTGTGCAACTGCACAGAATTTTGCGAAGTGTTTCCTGTGGTGCTGGAGGCATGTTTATCTGAACGGGCACTAAAGGTCCGTTTTGTCTTCCACCCACACTCAGTTAGAGGTAATGTTTGGCCCATCCAAGTTTTTACTTGATGAAAACCACATAAAGAGTGCTGTGCGGTTGGCGTTGGAGGAACATTTTCAAAAGATACATCAAAAATTAAGTGTTGTTTTCGTATCATAATGGCAGGGACAATTTGAACTCAGAAATAACTTTCCACGGTTTTGTTTCTGTAGGAATACTTGATATCTCAACTCATTCAGCGTTGATATGTTGGAGGACCCACCGTACATGCGCAATATCAGTTTCTCCCCCATGCTCACTACTTCATCTTTTGTGGCGTCCAAATTTGAAACCAACTCTCTTAGACCCTCGATGTCAGCAATAGAATCTTCGAATAGCTGTTGATGGCACTGCAGCACAATTCCGGCGTGTTCGTCTATGAACTATTTTCAAAAAGGGGGAAACTTTGACGTCATTTTGTGTGGAGCTCGTATGGGAGATGCAAGGAAAGTGTTAATACGTTATTTATAAGAAATTTAATGAGCTTTAGTTTCTTACTCTCAACAAATTTTATTTAACTCAATATTTAACGAGTTATAGGCTAAAAACTTGTTTTTCACCCCTTGAAACCACAATAGAGGGCGACGCTCCCCTCCGTTCGACGGTCGGTTTTCAGGCGATGATAACAATCACATGTAGATGGTACTTACAACTTTCTAGCTCACCACCAATTTTTTCCATTTCCGCTCAATTTGAGGCTTCGTTTCCTGACCTAACCTAGATATTCGGACCTGCTATCTCACTGACCCCTCGTCGATTCCGAGAATTTTTTTCTGGTTGTTTCTCTTTGATTTCTACGCCACAACTGTTTTGTTACCGAGAACTCCGTTATTTAAAGGAAGAGAGAGAGAGAGAGAAGAAAACTTCGCTTTTTAATTCATCATGTCGAGTCTGAGTGGATGGAAAATGATCTATCGCGTATCGATTATTATCGTGTACAGACATCGGTGTATGATCGTAGTGAAAGGGTTTTCATTAATTCGTTTCGGTTAATTCGATTCGTATTTAGGTTCATACTTTTACTATTGTGGGAGAAATGGCGACGCACGCATTGGTCGGCATCGTTTTTATTTTTTCTCTTTTCGCTCTCGTCCAGCGATGTCCGCGCGCTATATCGTAACCGTCCTTCAATTTTCATCAAAATTTTTCGCCATCTATATGCTCGAAATTGGGGCACAGGATTCGTACGCGGTCGGTTTCGCGGTAGACGCGAACTGCCTTCGGCTGCGCAGTTCCGAGGATCCGAAATAATTTACTCTCGAGCGTGGCCGGGCTCCGATCCGAGCGCGAGACTCGTGTCTGCCTTTAATTCTCTGCCATACTCGCCGATAAAACGGGCTTGAAAGACGAAAAATTAAAAACGTAAACGATAAAAAGGAAGCATCAATTAGAAGAATTACAACAAATATTACGGGCTATTGAGTGGCCTCTCGCCACGTATCCTGTTCAGCGTTGTTGGCTTTTCACAAAATCTACACAAATGCGTACGCACGTGAAGTCCCTCGGCTACGTGTCTTCATTCGTATGCACGAAGATGGAAAAAATGACGGTGCCGACCGCCGTGGTGTTCGGATAGAGCGGCTGGGGGGGGGGAGCCCATCGCTGTCAAATTTGGCCGGTAAATGTGACCTCTCTCGGTTTCTCGGTTGTGTGCCAAGACTTACACGAAGGAAATAAAGGAGTGTTCGATATGAGAACCGTGTCAAGGTCATCGGAATCAGAATTGTTTCTGGTTTAATGGAAGCGATTCGAATTAGCGCCTCGGCTTTTGACATCGTGCGTTCAGCAGTTTTATACGTCAACTAGACAAGTCCAAGGTTTCCGCGTTGCCATCAATCAATTTAAATTACATAGGAACATGAACCCAGATATCGAATGCTAGACCTTGCGAATCACTGTTGAGCTTTCGTCTTCTAAACTGGTTCATCGAGTACAACGATCGACACGCAGCTGCAGTTCGATACGCGGGTGTTGTTGAAGACGAGTTTGCTGCTGGTTTTGAAGTCCATAACTACTATGGAGCTTTGTGGAGTAGCCCGAGGAGACCTTGAAAATGCGGGCATTGCCGGAAAAATCGAGGATGTAATTTTTATAACCGGAAGGTTTGTCCACTTCCGACGCAACTCATAACAATTTCTCTCGTGTTACAGTACGCTAAGTTCATTCCTCAAGAACATAATGAGCAAATTGGAATTTTGCAGTAGTGAGCTCAGTTTTTGAAGACGAGTTTATTGGATGCTGTATTCCAGAAAGATGACGCAAAAATATGTTGAGGGCACCAGTTATGATGAGTAATGATGGAGAAAAGTAAACCTCTTTGCAAGCCTCTGTATTAGTGGTCTGTTGGTCTCGGAATTCAGAGGTCCCGGGTCCGAGCCCATGTAGCAACTCGCCAGATTTTGACCTAGGCCGGTTTTTCGGCCAGACAGGAAGAGGGCTAAGACAGCCCTAACAGCCTCCCTGGCGTCTCTGAGGTAATGCTGGAAAGGGCGGATTCCAGGGCTCGGGTTGAGAGCAAATTAGAAAAGAAGCCTCTGTATTGATCTAACTTCCGTGACGTTTCTGCTCCTACCGAAGTGGTTATAAAAACCTTGCTCATAACTCGTCAAGATTCAGCATACTACTTACTACATTAAGACTAGCTTAGACGCTTTGGGACACTAGTCAGGTACTTATAAAAACACAGTGTCAGACTCTTCTAGGAACTCGTTCGGACTCCTCATGAAGACTCATTCGGACTCGTAAAACACAGTGTCAGACCCCTACTAGGAACTAGTTCGACAGACTCTCATTAAATCTCATTCGGACTCTTTAAGACACTTTCGGACTGATTCAGACTTCCTCGGCAGTTCTCGAGATTCACCGAACTTGTGTAAAACTGATTTGGGCTTTATTACCTTCATCAGGTGCCATATCCGATGGCGGACGTTAGCAGTTGCGGTTTCTGACGTGCGACTCTCCTGGGCAGGGTTAATCAGGGTAGTTTGCCGTTGCTTTCCCCACGAGAGTTTTCCTTCGAAGAGTGTGCAGCGCAGTCCGCTTACTGGCCACGTGTTTCACGATGTTGAGTAAGCTGTCTACGACGTGCTCACGCACAGTACCAATCTTTCTGATCTGGTGGTGACGCCCTGAGATTGTAATGCCGTGTTCGCTCGAACTGGCGGGCGTTACAGGACGTGCTATGTTTCCACCTCGATTGATACTGTGGTCGCTGTGTTCACTAGGATGTTAGTTGGGATGTTCAAATATCACTAGCTTTCCGGCGTTGGTGGGACTCGAGCCTGAGACACTAGGATTACGAAGCGGGCATGTTACCACTTGGCTACAACATGACGAAAGATCATTGAAGTTCTTTCATTAGCGAGTTAACTGTAGCTGCTCAGATTCACCGAGGCTCAGAATTCGTTGAGATTCATTCAGCTATGTTGTGATAAACTCAGACACTCTTCTACTTGAAGCGACCCTCCTGTCTTGGGTGTGTTGCCGAAGTGGTGGGGGAGGAAGGAAAATGGAAGCCGATAGGGAAGTGCCATGAAATCAAAGGAGACAAAAGACAATCTGAGGTAGGCTTGATTTAATTGACCGACTAACTGACAGACAGACAGACAAAATAGTACTAATCTAGCTTCTGAGATTGTAAATTTTATATCACTGTGTATAAGTATTTTGCTTGCATTATGTAGTTTTAAAAATATGAGGTCCCTCCTGCCCCGCGCTAAACCTACTCGAAGGTATGTAAGGCAGCGGAGGGGGTGACGTGATAAATTTTTATTTCTATGTACATAGCTCAATGTACGGAGCCGCCGGAGAAAGTTCTGGACTGACCGCTGAGGTGGGGCACCGAGAGGGGGAAAAAACTCAGACACTCGGGAACTTACTCAGGTATTTTTAAAAACCCAGTCAGATTCCACCAGACTAGTTTCGGCTCCTTTAGGTCACATTAGAGCTGATTCGTATTTTTTAAGACTCAGTAAGACTAATTTGGACTCCCTTGGAGCTCTTCGAAACTCCCCAGATACAAGGACGTAGCGAAAAGTTTTTCCTGAGGTGAGGAAAGGGGCAAAAATTGGGAAAATCCCAACTGTCTCAGTTCTAGATTCCCAAGTATCAAAATTTTCTGTATCGGCTAAAATGATTTTTTCTCAACTTTTGATCCATCCACTAAAACTTTCCAACTCTGGTGAAGGCTTTCGTGCCCCCCTTATTTTCGTCCCTGACTGGAATGGTAGATTTCCCTATTGTTGAGTGAAAAATTCCTACAGGGGGTAAGTTTCCCCCTCCCCTATGTGTCAGTTCCTATCCAGATATTTCCAAACTTATTCAGGCTTTGTTATCATCATCCAAGTTCTTTCAAACCTCAGTCGAGCTATAACTGTTCAAATTCACTGAGACTCAGAACTCGTTCAGATTTATTCAGCTGCGTTAATACCAGCTCAGGCAGTCTTCGAACCAATTCAGAAATTTTTAAAACCCTATCCGACTCCATTAAAACTAGTTCGGACTTGCATGGGATCCATTAATCCTTAAATGCCACTCTTAGTGAAATTCACTAAAATTGTGATAGGCAACTTTAGTGGCACGTTATGTGCTACAGTATCTCCCTGAACGTTGGGGCGCCAAACACTCACTAATGATACGCTCTTGAACCGCTATACGTTGGGCAGATATACCCAATTCAGAGGTCCTCAAAAATTTTTTTACGTGTTTTTGAAATATTGAGTTTCTGGACATTTTTGGCATAATAGTCAAAATTTGTAAGCATGACTTTTCTTCATGTTGTATAGAGGTTTATTTTGACCAGTAGTCTGGCACAATATTGTAGTTTCTATCAAAATTAGCTAAATATTGGAATTCAGGGGTTCCCAATTAAAAAAAAAAAAAAAAAGATTAAAATTATTTTGAAAAAAAAAATCAACGTAAATTAGCTTTTTTTTATTTTTTATCGGCCGGTTGCTTATTCCTAACGATTGTTAGAGGAATAACAACGAACATGATATATTCTGAAGGAAGTAAGGAGATACTAAGCATTACCCTGGTGACGCTTGGGAGAGAATCTGTTAACATACTGTCCACTCCATGCTTAAAATACCATTTTAGTGAATTTCACTAAGAGCGGTATTTACATAACAAAATATGTGTGGCATTGCATGGTTATACTTATTCGGTATCTCGTAGGACTCGTTAAGACTCGAGACGTTTTGTAGCTCTTAGTGATTTGCTGAGACTTATTCAGCTATAACTTCAGAACTCGTGAAGACTTAGTCAGCGTCATTTGGGACTCATTACGACTCCCTAGATTCTTGGAATGTATTTTCCCCCGTTTTTAAAACGTATTTAGAGTGTACTAAGCTGTGGTGTATACAAGGGGGCCTCATTCCCCTCTCTGGAAGGAAGAGGAGGAAAATTTTAATGGTTGTCAACAACCATTTAAACCTGAGAAATTTATTCATTAATTATTTTTGAAATCATTTATTTGTTCATGTATTACCGTGTCAGCTGGAAAGTTGAGCAAAGTTTTGAAGGTATATTTTTTCCCTTGTTTGTGATGTCAACATTTGGTCGATAATTTAGACCAGGAACTTTTTTGTTGGTTTTCAAGACAAAATGTGGCCGAAATCATGAAATCAACTGATTTTTCTACACCACTACCCATTCCCCTAGTTATAGCGTCCTACTTATGCTACTACTACTAGGACTCATGTGGGCTGTCTTAGAACTCGTTAAGCCTCATTCAGACTCTCTGGAGATCTGTTGAGAACTTACTCAGACACTTCCAAAACTCATTCCTCCTGTATAGTTAATTATTTACACTCCCTTAGAACTTGTTAAGGCTCATTTTGACTATATTTTTTTCAGGACTATCTAAGACTTTTTGGACTTATTCAGACCCCTAAACGAGTAATTCAACGTGCCTTACAAGTCATCAAGAACTCATCAGACCATTTTGAAACTCATTTACACTCTTTTAATACTTATTCGAATTGTGCTAAGACTCATTCTACCTTCTTAGGGCTTACTGAAACCCTTTTGCAGCTCATTCTGGCGATCTTAAAACTGGCACCAACTCTGTTGAAACTCACTGAGATACTTGAAACTTATTTAGGCTGCGTGAAAACTCATTCGGCTGCTTTGAAGAATAGCAAACAGCACGCCTGGGAGCTCAGAATTTTCTGGAACTTCTGCAGACACATTTAGAAGTTGTATTCTGACTTTATGATGATAAAATTCATTCTGACCATAATGGGACTCCTTTTAGACTCTGATAAAAATCGTATTCATTCTTATTTTAGTGTCCTGTCCGTGTTCGGACGTCGGCTAACTAGGCAGGATAGTCGGGATGTGGTTTGTGATTTTTGAGTATTTCCTTCTCTATACCAAAATAATCATCATTCCTAGCCGCGTGTCTCTATTAACGATCCACGAGACACACACACATAAGTAATACAGCATCAATCCTTCAGAAACTGTTTGTAACTTGTTCTGCGAGTATAAGGTCTTGCTCCTGAGAAGTGGCGAGGGACTGCAGAGCACGCTGTCGACCCGCCTTGATTGGTACTGCGAACGCCCTGTTCCGTGGGATGCTTGTGGGGAGATAAACAAGACCGGTTCACTAGTTTTTCGGCGCTGGGAATCAAATCCTCGTGAAGATACATGGCGGGCATGATACCCCTCAGTCACAAAGCGACATATTTAGATTCTATTGAGATCAATTTATGTGGTCTTAAAGCTCGCTTAGCGACTATGTTGTGTTTCAGTACGTTTCAGTACTCTTGGTTGTACCTGGAGTTTCGATCTTGAACTTCATTTTGTCCATGTGCTAAAGGGAGGGGGGGATAGGGTTTTAATACATAAAGGGAGATTTGTATTCCGAGTGTCTTTATTTCAACTCAAGATCCTAGTTCTCTGAAGTTTCAAAATATTGGGCAGCCAATTGAACGGCCAATCGTCCTTCCAAGGTTCATACACTTACTTCGTTTAACTCAGCAATCGTAAAACTTTTTGTTTTCTCCCTATCCAGCCGCGATCTTTAATCCAATTTCGACATTCGCAGTGATAAATCACGTACGCGTGTAAGTTTCTTGACTCGAATCGCGCCAACAATAATGTGTACCTAATTACAGTACAGCAACAATTGCTTTCGATTAATTAACGCCTTTTGTTTTTTTCTCTCTGGTTTTTCACAGATGTTAGTGCGACGCCTTCGCCTGCCAGCGTCTCCTGTGGGCCTGGAATGTTCCGTTGTTCCGAAGGAAAAT
Organism: Acanthococcus lagerstroemiae; assembly: GCA_031841125.1. Lineage (NCBI taxonomy): Eukaryota > Metazoa > Arthropoda > Insecta > Hemiptera > Eriococcidae > Acanthococcus > Acanthococcus lagerstroemiae. The sequence goes on from CM063110.1 coordinate 17,830,314, forward strand.
GCATTTCAAAAGAGTTGTTGTGCAACGATCAAAAAGACTGCGATAAAGCCGAGGATGAATATCAAAATTGCCGTAAGTCATGTTTTGTTATAATCTTCGCCCTGCTAACTGATTATGTTTTTTTATTTCCCGAACAATGATAATGCATCGTTATTAGCGACTGGGTTGGCGCGCGCGACGAATAGTTGAAATTTTTGTGCGGACTCGAAAAAGGTTATCGGTCTTCGAAATCGGCGAAAAAAAAAATGCTCGGATGCCGCTAGCGCCTGTTTAGCCTCGACTGGGTTTCTGGGACGCGGCGTGTTCATTAATGGCTGCGGCCAATCAGCCCTCAGCTTATTTGGAATAATTAGGGTTCCCCTTCTTCTCTCTTGCGTATACGACCTCATCGTTTTCCTATTTCACCCTCTAATTTCCCTGTAATTTTCGCGTTTTTAAGGTCTCAGACTGCTGTACAGCGCCAGCTAACTATACGCCAAAATAGACAGATTAACATATAGATATGGTCACACAGAAAAGCAAGCAGGAGGAAATCAGTTGGACAGGCAGATAGACGCATACGCAGGAGGCAATTTTGCACGCAGAAAGGCAGACGAACTCCCTACTTAATCCACCCGAAAAAAGTGCAGCCGAGAGGCAGAAATCAAGATCTTGGTCCAATGAGTTTACCTTCGAATACTATCCTCACAGATTGTGTGCTAAAATTGTGTCCCCTTCCCTACTTACTGGAAATCCCTAGGATCTGAGACAGACAGACCTCCTGACCGTCAAATTAGATGGTTCGGAAGACGTACTGACAGCCAAGTAATGCAGAAAGTACATCGGCAAACAGGAAATCGTGACGGACAATTGTCGGTGAATGAGGAAAGGTCACAGAACTGTAAGGGATTAAGCCTCCTAGTTGTGATTAGTGAAGATTCCTCAAGACTCTGTAAACGTCCTTGAAACCGTGTTCAGACTCGTCAAGACTCACATTCAGTTAGGACTTTTCAAGAATGCTAAGAATCATAACCCAAGTTGAAAAGCGTGTAAGGGTCATCAAGACTCATTAAGACTCATCAAATCTCATTAGGACTGTGTGACTATACTCGGACTCGTCAAGAATCGTCAAGACTTCTTCAGATTATTAATCAAAATTCGTTTGGAATTATCAGCGTATTCGGCTGAACAGAGGGGAGACAGGGATAAAATGTGCACTTATTAGGGGTTTGAAGAAAGATTTTGTTTGATGATTATGGGACATATGGTGATTCAGGCACGACAAATTGGCCCCGGGACACCGCACCCCCTATCCCGGAATTACCCCGATTGGGTGAGGTAAGCAGCTCTCCTACCCCTATTTCTCCTCTCATCTCTTCTCGCCGGCGAGTCCACGGTGCCTTATTCTTCTTCAGTGTCGAGTTGCGCCGGATCGTCTTCATCGTCTGTCTGCAGCAGCGACATCATCGTTATCGTCGTCGTCAATGTTGGTGGGATGGCGAATGCCGGCATTCCATGTTCATCTTGTGGCTCAGTGTCTTCTTGACAAAGACAGCTACCTGATCACATCCTGTTTTACTCTTCAGCATTTTCGGGTCCATGCTCTCGGTTGTGAGCGGCTCAACGCTCGTGGCTGCTTCTTCCTTCTCTCGGTCGAATGCCGGGGGGACACTCGAACAGTGTGTGCCAGGCATCATCATGTTGCCCTCTTTTCCAGCGCAGTAGGAGCATCGCGGGCTCTCAGCTATGCCAATCCGATGCAGGTACTTGTTGAAGACACCATGGCCGCTCATGACCTGCGTCAGATGAAAGTTCATCTGGCCATGGCGTCTACCCAACAACGCGTCGAGGTTGCGTACTAGCAGACGGGTCCACTTCCCCTTGGTACTGCGGGAGAGCTGCTCTTCCCACCTACGCCGCGTGGATTGCCTAATATTCCGCTTGGTCCGTAGCGCCGCTCTGCTCTTCGGTGGCATATCTTCCGCGTCCTGCCGTATCTGCTCGTCGGCGGATGACTAGTACGCAGATAGCCTCTGTGGAGACAGTGCAGTAGGCGCTGACACACCTTAGCGCAGTCTTCCGTTGGCCCTTACTAGATTGGTTCTTTTGTACTCCTTGGCACCGATGGCGTCGGACCAGATTTGGAGCTCCCATGGCAACATTCGCCAGCAGCTTGCGTTTCTTCTCTGTCACCCCCCCCCTCCTCCAGGTTCGACGTGAGTCGGCTTAATGCGGCCATGACTCTCTCCGGTTTCTGCGCTGTCTTCTTCGCATGCTCTCTAAACCACAGCTTCCCGTCGAACCACAGCCCGAGGTACCTCAGGACTGTATAGGGCGCAATTACTGCTCCCTTGAGGTGGAAGGAAGGGGGATCGTCAGTCTTTCAAGGGTGAGGCGTGAGCAGCACGCTGCTACACTACACTACTGTCATTAGCTCCCGAATGATGATTTGACCAGTGCTACTTCCAGTGTTACCAGATTTGGTACATTTGTACCAGATCTTGTTCGATTCAACTTTTCTGGTACAGTTATCATGTGATTCAACAATTCTGGGCTGGTATTCCACTAACAAAAGTGCGTGACGTACAATCGCACTTGTAAGATCGTACTTATGGGAGTGCGCGGGTACCACGTCGTACTTTTTTGGTGGAATACCAGCCCTGGTACGTTTTGTCATTATTTGGTTCGTTTTTGGCACATTTTAATATCTTTGGCGCATTTTGGTACATTTTAAAAATTTTGCCCAAAAAAGTTTTTTTTACATTTTAGTACGATTTCAAATATCACACATTTTATTTGGTACATTTCATTTTAAATTAGATACAATCTTGGAAGATTTCTTGTTGGCACATTTTTCTTCTAGTAACACTGGCTACGTGAGTTAGAGTGACCTTATACAATCGAAAAATATAAAATAGTTCCACGCGACGCGTGACATCAGTGGTTTATGGTCGGCGCAGCCAAAGGAAAAATAGTTCTACGCAACGCGTGACGTCAGTGGTTTGGGTTTGTCTTCCATTGGCTCTTTTTCTTATCAATTGATGCTCGAGATACACGAGAATGAATCGCGTTTGCTTTCGAATTAGGGTTGGCGCAGCCGAGCCACAATCAAATAATAGTTCCACGCGACACGTGACGTCAGTGGTGCAGTCAGCAGTTTACAGCCGGCGAAGCCAATGGAAAAATAGTTCTATGCGATCCGTGATGTCAGTGGTTTATGGTCGGCGCAGCCAATGGAAAAAAAGTTCTATGCGACGCGTGACGTCAGTGGTTTGGGTTTGTCTTCCAGTGGCTCTTTTTCTTATCAATTGATGTTCGAGATACACAAGAATGAATCGCGTTTTCTTTCAAATTAGGGTTGGTGCAACCGAGCCACAATCGATAAATAGTTCCACGCGACACGTGATGTCAGTGATGTAGTCAGCAGTTTACAGCCTGCGCAGCCAATGGAAAAATAGTTCTACGCGACCCGTGATGTCAGGGGTTTATGGTCGGCACAGCCAAATAAAAAATAGTTCTACGCAACGCGTGACGTCAGTGGTTTGGGTTTGTCTTCCAGTGGCTCTTTTTCTTATCAATTGATGTTCGAGAAACACGAGAATGAATCGCGTTTGCTTTTGACAGTAGCGCTTGTGGTTTTAAATGTAAAAGTGAATGTAATTGTGTGTAAAAGAAACAAATAGGAAGATGGTTTTACATCGTGCTTACAGTCTCAGCAAAAGTGACTCCAGGTATCAACATAAGGAATCAATGAAAGTAGTTCCCTTTGTGAGGTTTGTAATATTGTGTATAATTCTTGCTGAAATTAGGGTCGGCATGAACCAACTGAAAGTTTTGTGAACAAAATGAGTTATTAGTATCGTTGGAAAGAGCGTAAAAAGTAGAATTTTTCAGAATTCAGCCCCTGATTTAAACATGTGTACCCACGTTGATCAAAGCTTATCAGTAAACAGTATGGCATATAGTTTCTACATGGCTCTTGAACTTAGAATCACGTGGTCTCAAAAATCAGATTTTGTCGCTTGGTTCCCTTACTCTTAACAGCGTCCAAGTGCGCTTGTACTTTTGTACTTTTTATTTGAAGTTGGTTAGTGGAATAGACGCTCAGACTTCAGCTGAAAGGTTGACCCTATTACTAGGTCGCTTTGTGACCTGGCTTGTTTAATCTTTGTTAGATATGCTGGAGCGCTCGCTATGCCGCTCTGTGTAAGATATGGGATGCGTCCGGCGTCCCTTTTTGCTCACATGTACAATTTTTTTTTCTCGACATTTTAGGGCAACCGACTAGTAGTAACCTTTTTATTTTTTCATTTTCAGTAAATAACCTAATTATTCGTGCAAAAAAAAAGCCAAAGATTTGCTTTTCAAAATCTCCCAAGACCATGAAACATCAACGATACACTCGTTCAAGTTTACATGTGCTGTATGCGAGGGGGTAGGAAAATATTCATGTGGAAGGTCACGTACGGATATATGGCAATGGGTTGAGGTTTCAGTCTTTCTGTTCTTGCGAGTCACTGACGCTTAAGAAATGTCAAAAATTGTACGCTATATCCCTTAAATCACGGATCGTTGGCGAGATCTCGAATGAATTATATCGCTGTCATGGGAAAAATTATGATTTTTCAGATCACGAATTACTCATGAAAGGATGTTAGCCTAATCCTGCGCCTGCGGTAATGTGTGAGAATGAGAAAAGGTCATTTTCAACCCCCCCTCGCCTCCCCTCCTTCCTTGCGACGTTCTTAGTGGAGTTACAAAAAAAATTTCTTCTTCAAGTATCGGACGTTGGCGGTCGCAGTTTCTGATGCACGACTTTCCTGGGTAGGGTCAGTTGGGTTAGTTTTGCCGTTGCTTTCCCATAGTTTTTTACGTTAGAATTTTCCTTCCCTGTGCCAGAGAGTGTACAGTGTACACGTGTACAGCCGCCGTGTTCACTTACTAGCCACGTGTTTCACGATGTTGAGTAAGCTGTCCACGACGTGCAAATGCATAGTACCAATCTTTCTGATCTGGTGGTAACACGCCGTGCGATTGTAATGCCTTGTTCGTTCGAATTGGCGGGGGTTATAGTACGCGCTTTGTTTCCGCCTCGATTGATACTGAAGTTGCTGTGTTTGCTGGGATCGAATGTCACTAGCTTTCCGGCGTTGGTGGGACACGAACCCGAGATGCAGGGATTGCGAAGCGAGCACGTTACTTCTTCAGCTACGCAGTGATTCGGGAAAATTTTAAAGAATCATTTTTATAGAGAATCGAGTTCAGAGTAAACCAGCAATCAGCTTGGTATGGTTCTCTTTGGAATGCATTTCTACGTTGACTCTATTTTGGTTTGAAAACAAAGGCGGGGGGGGGGAGTAAAACACGAGAGTTCCTCGGTGTCTAGTCGGCGGGTCACCGTGTTCAATGGCGTTGAAACCATAACTTATTGTCGCAGTCCGAAATTGCGACCCAGGAAACTTGATCGCTGTCGTAACTGCGAACTGGTGAACTGTCAACCATGCGGAGAATGCGAGTTGTACACCAGAGAGGTATTTTTCTCATCATCTGTTGCCCTACGCCAGGTCGCGTTCGTGTATTAAAAAACGAGTTTTACGATTGTATATATCTACATAATAAAATGCGGATATGCAGTTCTAAATTGTGCATTTAACACGGACGTTACGCTCCTCGAACCACTCCCGGCGAGTTAGAAGAAGAGGAAGCGATACAGACAAAGAGAGATGGAGAGGAAGAAAGATCCTCTCTCCAATGCGATGGCTAAATGGCGTTTCAGCGTATGTAGATTCGGTACACGCTTCGCGTACGTTATAAAGATTTCAAACGTCAGCAAGTCGACGTGACAAGAGTGAGAACTGGTTCACCCCGCACTTGGATGCTTCAGTTCAGTGGCACTGGAAGTACGACCTATGTGGAAAAGATTGCAGTTTCATTCCTGAAGCTGGGTAACAGAGTAGCTGGGCTTGGGGGTGGAACTAGATTTCTATTTACGTTCTCAAATTTGATCATCCCTTTTTAGGCAAATGTTGGGATGTTTACTTTTGTTTTTTGTTTCATCCGAGCCATATCGAACGGAAATGAGAGCTGTAATTGAGTTCTTCCTCTTCAGACACCAGGTTGGTGATCCTTAGTGCAACGCTGACCCTTGAAGCAGATGATTGGAAGAGTCCGACTGATAAACAATTGAACCACTGGCGTAAGTCCTTCATCCATGAGTTCTGTCTTCTGCCGATGGAACGTTTCCATCAACATTCTCAGAAACTCGTTATCTTTCGCCCTGTAAGATATGGTCGAGATAGCATAGTTTTCTTTCCTTGATCGAGCGTGGTACCTGTCTGTTTCTTCACTCTTCTTAGGACTTCACTGTTAGTTATTTTCTACATCTGTGCTATCCCCAAGATACGGCGATACTCGTACATCTCGCCTCAATCCGTTTTACCCTGTAAGAATCCAATGTCCAACTTTCGTATCCATAATATAGGACTGAGGAGACATAGCTTCTCATCATTCTGAGTCTTAGCTCTTGAGATTTTGATATGTGGCTCACAGAAATGAAACGGAAGGTCGAGTTCGTAGATGGGTCTAATCAAACCATTTGGCGGGAGTGCGAGGACAAAATGTGTATTCTGGTAGGAAATGACGTTCCTTGACGCTTTAGTAATTTGTAATTGAACTAGTCCCCTAAAATTTTTATAATGAACTTTCACAGTCGTAGTGTGATTCTAATTCGAAGATAACCCAATCGGTCCATTGAGTCGGGAGATAGGGGCAGGCGCGGAAACTTTGGATTTCCCCATGTAGTACTCGGAAGTTTTTTCTCAACACAGTGGTATAAAAAATTTTTTAAAAAGGGGTTAAAGGGGAGGGAGGTTAGACATTAAAACAGCAAAAATATTATATTTTATACGACTCAAAATCGCAAACACAACATGTGTTTTAAAATAAATACGATAAAACGATAGTTATTTCATGCAGTGCTGAAGCACTTTGATGTAATACTCTAGCCTGTGAGCATGACCATACTTTCCACCGCTGGATAGGGGTCCTCAAATTATGTTAAGTCAATTTTCTCTAATAAATTGAAAGTCCTTTGAAATTTTTTATAACAAAGAGTAATTTTATTTTTTTGAAGTGTACAAATTTGGGGGTATGTAACTTCTTTTTTTATAGAATCATATGTGATGCGATTTTTGACGTTTATGAGGTCGTGAAACTCTCTCAATTTTGTTCATTGAAATTACTGTATGGACGGCAGTATTCTACGCAAATATTCTCCACTTTAATATTTAGTTCATAAAATGTTCATTCATCATCAATTTGGTTCACACTGGGGTAGGGGGTGCAGCTATTGTACAAACTCAATTTTTTAGTTTACCAAATGCACTGGTATATGTATAGCAAAGTCGGTGGTTCGAAGCCTGCTGGGGGCTACGTGTGTTTTTTTTACTGACTTAAGAAATTGGGTTTTTTACTTATTTATCAGCACTGTTTTATTCATTCAGTGTTGTTTATTGCTTTAATTAAAGGGTTCATGTGAGAAACAACCTTAGTCAATTTTGAAATTTCGACGTTGTAGACAGATAGCGCTGTCTCCGCAGCCATTATGCTTCAGCATGTGCATTTGAACAAAGCGACATCTGCCGGCAAACTGACGCTGACAGTTCACCTAGCTGAAGAAAACTCACAGCGCTGTCTGTCGGCTATGTTGAAATTTCAAAACTGACTAAGATTGTTTTTCACATGGACCTTTCAATTATTTAAGCCCGGTATTGTCCTATGAAAGTGAGAGTTAGATCGCAATCATGAAGCTGAAATTTTAATCCATGTTGCGTATCGTGTTGTAGTAGCCACTGGGTTTCTGCTGAAGTAAATCCGACTAATAAGGGGGGGGGGGTAATCGGGAAACTAATTTCTTATATCGACAACTGTTGCAAATTTATTCTTCTTCATTTTTTGTATTCATAAATTAATACCTTTGCATTTATTTTTTAATTAATTATTATTTCTCGCCTTTCTGTAGTTATGGTTATCTGTCTTTATATGTATTTTTTAAAGAATATTATTCATCCTATCAAGGGTGTAGATAAGGAGGGTCCTGGGAGTATGGGCCACCCCTTAGCAAAAAAATAAAATATTCTCAGCAGGAGTTCTGTGCGGCAAATCACGGGGGAGAGAGTGTAAATGGTCAGAAAGGTCGGAAGAACATTTTTTTAGACCCCCCCCCCCTTCCATAATGGAGCTATCTACGATTTTATCAGTATTGTTTCTGAACTTCAGATTACACATCAGTATTATAAATTCAAAGAATAGGTAATAATGTAGCACATAACTGGACGCGATCATGAGAGACATGTCTTCAGTGTTGCCATCTCTCACAAAATTTCGTAAGATCTCACGAGTTGTTGAAGTATCTCAAAATTTTCCACAAACCCTCAAATTTTCATAATATTTTCATTAATTTTTGTAATAATATGTATCTTGCTTTATTCTGCTCAGATAATCTCGACTAAACCCCAATTTCTTCATAAATTGTTTTAAAGTAGCAAACTTTTAATCTTTTTTTTTTCATGATTGTGTTATATCTGTAATATTGTGTTTCTGTGTGTTATCGCTACATGCAGAAGTCCATAATAATTTATTGCTGATTTTCATTGATAAGATGATAACTAATGAAGAAGCCAATTGGACGCTACTCAGCGTAAGGGAACCAACCGACATTTGTAAACAAAATTGAGTTATTAGTAGGGCAACCCAATATATTCTTCTTATTTTATTTATTTATTTCTTGTAGCGTTTTGATTACAAATGTGACGAAATCGGTTTCCATTTCAGAAAATTTCCTTTAAAATGAGCGCAACTTCATTTCGAATATTTGCGAATATTTTCCCTAAAAATGCATATTTTTGCATATTCGATTCAAGTTGAATATTTTAGAAATTTTTGCGTTTTGCTCATGGCAACACTCATCTTCTCAGTTGAAAAAATCTCAAGTTTGCTTTCTATCATTTGCGTGCTGTGACTAGCTGGTGGCTGGTGCGACTAATAAATGCTAAATAGAAAACAAATCTTAACCACTGGCGTAGCCAGGGGGCGAAGGGGGCAAATGCCACTCCCTCCCGAAGGCACCTGAAATTGAATGTAAAATGTGCAAAAATGAGCCATTTTCCGCCTGTGAAACACGTTTTTTCGAAATAATTTTGCTCGAGCAGTAATTTTACCTTCATTTTCATAAAATGGTCCTCTAATCAATTTTCGACTTTATCGCCCTTGAAAATCTTACTTCGCCCCCCCCCCCTCCCACATGGAAAAATCCTGGCCACGCCACTGATCTCAACTGACTGCGATTCCAAAATAGCTGAATGATTTCCCGTGTATCTTCAACTAATTAATAGAAACGAAGTTGAGCGTCAATTTTGATTTTTTTTTTAAATGAATTTTGATTTGTTAAAATGATTTTTCATATCAAACAATTTTTATTCAATCATTTGTCTTATTTTGCGAATAGTGTACCTATTTTAGAAATGATATCATGATTTCGAGTGGCGCTTGTCAAGACGAGTGAAATGATCATATTCGATTCGAATATTTTTGAATATGTATTTTCAGCACTATCCGAAAATTTTGGGTATTATTTCACTTCAAATATCGCAATAAAATATTCAATATTTTACCTCGTATAAGAGCATATCGTGGGTTGCCCTAGTTATTAGTACCGTTGGAAGGAGCGTAAAAAGTAGAATTTTTCAAAATTGGGCCCCCGATTCAAAAATGTGTACTCACGTTGAAAAACGCTTATCAGTAAACGCTATGTCAGATAGTTTCTACATGGCTCTTGAACTTCGAATCACTTGTTCTCAAAAAACAGATTTTGCTGGTTGGTTCCTTTACGCTAAATAGTGTCCAATTTTAAATGATACTATATACTGCGGTAAAAATGTCGAAAATGATTATCTTTGAATTTTTGGAAAATCGAAAGTAGGCTGAAGTTGAAAATATATAATTACAGTCAGTGCGCTGGAAGAAGACTTACATTTTATATGCAAGTAAGTAGGCTACGTGAACCGAATAATGTCATTGTACCTTCCGTCCATTGAGTATCCAGTTATTAAAAACATTTAAAATAAGTTAAAAAATAATTTTTGCGTTTGTAAAAATCCACAAGAAATGTCAGTGATTTCGCGAAGTTTTTTCTTGAAATCTCAAGAATTTTCATGGAAGGGATCTGGCAACACTGCATGTCTCCTAGCGTTCTAAATCTTCTATGACAGAATATGCTATGCGAGCGAACTCCCAAGCACAGTGATCGGGTTCTCGTCTTGTGTTTTTTCTCTCTAACATTTATGGTGGTTATTTCATATCAGATCGGCCTACTTTTGACCCTCAGATTTTCATATTTATTCAAATTTTGGTCGTCAGTTACCGTCCCCTCAAAGCTTCGAAATTCGGAGAGGAGGCCTGTTGAAATTTCCGCATTTTCAAAAACTTGCCCGGCTTGAAGCTTATAGTTACTCCGATACGAGTGAAGGTAAGAAAGTGAAGCTTACGTTTTTTAATTTGTTATTGTGTCCAGGGACGTACTGATTGGGGGGGGGGCAACTTCCCCCTGTAGGAACTATTCACTCAACAGTTAGGAAAATTTACCATTTCAGTCAGGCGAGTTGGAAAAATCCAAGTTAAAAGGTTTTTTCTTTAGCTTTGATACGTGGGAATTTTAAGTTGTGTCAGTTGGAAAAATCCAATTCAACAAGTCGAAAGGTTTTTTTTTTGCCTTGATACTTGGGAATTCTGAGTTGAGTCAGTTGGGACTTTCACAATCCCCCCCCCCTCCTTCCCGCGAAAAACTCTTCGGTACGTCCTTCATCGTGTCTAAGTTCGATTTTCGTGTATCAGAAAATGTTGTCTCAACTTTATTTTATAAGTTTTTGGATGTTCAGGATTCAGGAAAGTGCTGTGGACCCGCGTTTAAATATTTTAAAAAATTACACGGAATAGAGAAGGAATTTAATTGATTTTTGGTGGAGCGTCTGGCGATGCACGCATGCCAAATTGGCTCCCCAGACACCACACCCCTAGCCCCGGAAACTACCCTTTCGAGCATCGCATCAGTGACTAGAAGGAGGAATTTACACGAAAAATTGTGAAACTATCCCAGCTCCGGCAAGTTATTTGTTTCTGGACTCCGGCCTCAGCAAATAATTTTGGTGCAGGTTCCGGCTCATTACTTTTTGCATACTCTGATTTCGGCCCCCGTAAATAATTTCCTTCGGACTCCGACTCTTATGGAAAATGGTCGACTCCGAACTTCGACTCTGGGTCCCTGATAATCTTGAAACGTTTTGAAAGTATTCGGTTCAGCAGTCGGTTCTGTTGCATCTTCTTCGTCCACTGCCACATCCTATCCTGATGTCACATATCGTACGGCTTATTAGGTAAGCGGCCCACACCACCCTCAACCTTTAGATGCGGTAATGTGTTCTGCAAGTTTGATATAGTGAGAGACTGCAGAGCACACTACCTATGCACCTCGATTCGCGTTGAGTTCAGGTCGCAGGATGTAGCTGAGAGAAAGCTGAAATCTGTTCACTAGTTCCCCGGCACTAGGAATCGAACATGCACTGCAAGGATGCGAAGTCTGTACGATACCACTGAGCCACAGGGTGACTTTACCTCTGAATCTAAGTAAGAAATTGAGCTCTTCAGCTCTTAGTAGAATTCAGGGCCTAAGTAAGAACTACTAGAATTCGGGAGCTAGATAGGCAATATTTGTATCATTACCGTTAACATGGTAAACCTGTACAGGAGGATTAAAATGGAAGTTTCACAATGGCTGGATATTACTCAGGACTGAGTGGATTTTCGGCCGTAAAATACAATCCCAGGTATGCGATTCGTTACCATGTTCGTTAAAACGTTCAACACGTACTTTCCTCACTCGTGCTCGGCATTAGCTGAAATGATACAACAAAAAGTGCTCTTGAACATAAACGTACAAGTGATACTCTGAAACACCAGTTTTCCGCATGTATTTAGCTGAGTGCAACGTGACTGAATGAAACAATAAACACAACCAAACGACAGTTATACAAAAAAGAATAAACTTGAAAGCTGTTATAACTAATTAACTTTCTCGAGACGTATTTGTTACCTCACACGCTAAATTTATCAATCGCAGGGGCCATGATAAATATCAGCACAGCGAGTCTGCGACATACGGACCAATGATTCACATGTGTAACTATACGCAGGTTCACGATCACGTCTATGCACCATAAGTAATATATTTTTACCGGAGACCGGGGTGCAGTCGAACAGTACACACACATGCACATCGAACGAGGAAGCACTCAGTTAGATCCGAATCATGAACCGCGAACAATGGCTGGCAAGTTCGCCTGCCGTGCCAAGCATGTAACTGACCATTAGTACCCAGGAAGCTCTTCATTAGTGTTTGTCTTTTGTTTTCCTGCTTCGAGTGAATACCGTAATTTCTTCAAATATGACGTTGGTTGCCAACGTTGGATTAACCTATAAGATCGTCAACTTGGAGAAATCCCAGCTTTTGGCGGACTTGTAACCCTTGAGGTCAGATTATTTTTCTGATATAGTGCCTCCCTGATGCTTGGAAAGGCATGTTGTATTGGAAAGTAACTTCGGTGAATCTCCGCAGTTGACAGAAATGCGGTCCTAAAGGTTCATTTACCCCATCCGCCCATTCTTAGCCCCCTCCCCCTAGTAGACGTTTTAAAAAAGAATGTACGCAGTTCAGAAATTCGAATTAATGCAGGTACACGGTTTTTGCACTTAGCTTAGTGATTGATGACTTATTTTATCCAAAATAAATATGTATTACTACAAGCTGGGTGCTGAAAACTTTTCCATTCTGCCGCATTCGTGGCTTGGCACAGGTCAATGAACGCACGAAAATGAAATTTGAGCCGATATCAAGCCAAAAAAACGCGTCGGAATGAAAAAGTTTTCAGCCTTGAACTTACAGTACTGTTTGTTTTGCATTCATCAACCACTAAGCTAATTTAAATTTTGTTAAGACGTCAACAGGGGGAAGGGAAGGTTGAAATTTGGTGAGTGGGTTGAATGACCCCCAGGATCTTATTTCCGCCAAATACGAGAGTTCCCCGAAGTTACACATTTTCAGCGTATAATGCCTTTTTTGACATCCGAGAGGAGCACCTACATTGGGGGGGGGGTTGCCCCAAACAATTAAAAATCCATCGAATGGAGGATCCCCGAAGCTTTTATTTTATCTATTGAATGTTCGGTATGCCGTAGCCAATTACTGACCCGCACTGAACATAGTGGTACAAATGCAAACATCGAAATATACTTCCATATTTTTGTGCTGTGCTAATTCGTCTTAGGAGGGTGTATGGGGAATTTTAAAATACCTATTTGTTGTTCTAGAGTGCATTCGTGATGATTGATGAATGATTGAGGAACAGTTTGATTAATTCTGTGTGGGACAGGGCTCAGTTAAATTACTACTCGTTTATGATCCTCAGCATCTCAAGGTACGGGAACGTATTTCGGTGATCGGCTTTCATCAGTGGATTGTGGAGGCTTATTTTGTTCCTCTCCAACCAGGGCAAAGGATGTTATTTTTACTGACGTCCTTTAAATAATTGTTGTGTGATTCAGGGAAGCTAATACAGGGTGACTGTCATGTTTTCCACTTTAAGTCATCTAAGGTCATTTTTGGTCATTTTCCTCCTGAAATGGTCAATTAGGTCTTTTTTGGGAAGTTTCTCCTTCAAATTCTGCCGATTATGAGGGAAATTATTATGTTTTCGTTTAGTTTATGTTTCCGCTGTGCTGTGTAAATAAAACTGACTTTCAATTTTCCGGCAGATTGCAGCAAAAACTTCGAATTTAACTCAAGCTTGTCAGTTGGGGGTTTGATAATACATGTATTTATAATGGTGAGTAGATCTCAAAAGCTTCGACCATTCTCTTCTCTGGTTTCCCTTCAGTCCAAGTTTCACATCCATACAAGGCTACACGCTAAACATAAGTTTTTAAGAATAATTTTTTGATTTCCAGATTTATTTTTGATTTGAAAAGATTACTTTTTCGATCTTTCGAAGTATTTTTGTTATAAATGAATGGTTGTAAATAAATAAATAAAATAATTTAGGGCTGTCAAAGATTTTCACAAACATATGTAATATGGATACGATGATCTTCACGTTTCGTCGCCGACTGACAATCGGAGGCAGTGGCGTAGCCATGAGGGTGGGCGGGGTTTAAACCCCTCTTGCAACTTCGTTAAATTGTGGTTTTTTATGGTCGGCGCAGCTGAGCCTTATACAATTGAAAAATAGTTCCACGCAATGCGTGACGTCAGTGGTGTAGTCAGCAATTTACAGTCGGCGCCAGTGTGCTGCAGCCAGCCGAAAGCCGAAAGCTGAAAGCCAAAATCAGCCGAATTTTTACTGATAAGATGAAAGCCGAAAGCCAGCTTTAAGCGCACCTATGGAAGTCAAAAGCTGAATTCAGCCAAATTTTTTCGACTAGCTTTTGGCTCTTCTGAGTTATGAGAAGTTCGTACAAAACCATGTTTCTTGATAAATAAATAAAAAAAAGCGTCTTTTTTATTTCATTTATTTTTTTCTCTCCAGTCAAATTACAATATTTGTTGTAATTGCAACAAAATGTTGAGATTTACTTTCAGAAATAAAATCTTGTGGATTGTACAGGATTTTAAATTGTAACGCTTAGGGCTTAACAAATCACGTAGTAGGGAAAACAGGCGTTCAACACTCACCTGAGTTCCTGGAGCTCCAAAAATTACCTGTGCTACATCATACAATTCGCCATACTCATTTTTATGAGTTTCCCAAAACTTCAAAACATTTTGCTTTAATCGAATTTTACTGTCTGGGAATTTCAATGTTCGGCACTGAACTTCAAATTCTTCTGCAGTTGCAGTAGTATGATGAACTTTATTTCGACGTTTTGACTGTAACATATTTTCCCAACGCCGCTCTCCTTGGTCCATATCAGAGGAAAAAGAACTAGCTAACGATTCAGCATCTGAAACTGGCTCCTCATCCTTTTTTAATCCTTCTCTTCCTCTTTCCTCCTTCAGCCCTGTGTCAAGAAAGAAAACATATTATAGATGTAGTTTTTCTTTTCATTTTTCAACTTCAACTTATTCTTCTTCTCTTGTACCATTGTACTTATACGTTGTACCTCTAACAGAGATCCTGTTCTCCTGATCTTGTCTAATTTTCCCATTGATTGAAAAGCCAAAAGCCAGCCGAAAAAAAGCCAAAAGCTAGCCAAATTTTTTTTGAACAGCCAAAAGCCAAAGCCGAAGCTATATTTTTCAAGGTCAGAAGTTTAAGCCAAAAGCCGAAGCTGATTCTTTCAGCTGCAGCACACTGGTCGGCGCAGCCAATGGAGAAATAGTTCTACACGACGCGTAACGTCAGTGGTTTATGGTCGGCGCAGCCAATAGAAAAAAAAGTTCTATCCGACGCGTGACGTCAGTGATTGATTGATAAGAAAAAGAGCTACTGGAAGACAAACCCAAACATCAAAGTTCCCCCGAATGTTTCCTACGAAATTCTTCAAAAAATATCAGAAAATTCTCCCGAAGATTTTTAAAGAAATTCTTTGGAAAACATTGGACATTTTTCCTAAAGATGTTCGAAGAGATTCTTCGGAAATTATCGGAATTTTTTTCTCCAAAAATGTTGGATGACATTCGTTTGGGTTTGTCTTCCAGTAGCTCTTTTTCTTATCATTCGATGTTCCAGAAACACAAGAATGAATCGTGCTAGCTTTTGAATTAGGGTCGGCGCAGCCGAGCCTTATACAATTGAAAAATAGTTCCACGCGACATGTGACGTCAATGGTGTAGTCAGCGGTTTACAGTCCGCGCAACCAGTGGAAAAATAGTTTTACGCGACGCGTGGTGTCAGTGGTTTATGGTTGGCGCAGCCAATGGAAGAAAAGTTCTGCGCAAAGCTTTATGTCAGTGGTTTGGGTTTGTCTTCCAGTGGCTTTTTTTTCTCATCAATTGATGTTCGAGATACACAAGAATGAATCGCGTTTGCTTTCAAAAGTGGCGCTTGCGGTATTAAATGTAAAAGTGAACGTAACTGTGTGTAAAAGAAACAGATAGGAAGATGGTGTTTTGCATTGTGCTTACAGTCTCAGCAAAAGTGACTCGAAGTATTAACATAAGGAATTGATGAAAGGAGTTCATTTTGTGAGGTTTGTAATATTGTGTATGATTTTTGCTGAAATTAGGGTCGGTGTGAACCAACTGACATTTGTTTAAAAACAAAAGTGAGTTATTAGTATCGTTGGAAAGAGCGTAAAAAGTAGAATTTCTCAGAATTCGGCCCCCAATTCAAAAATGTGTGCTCATGTGGATCAACGCTTATCAGTAAACGCTATGTCATATAGTTTTTACATGGCTCTTGAACTTAAATCAGGTATTCTCAGAAAACTGATTTTGCTAGTTGGTTCCCTTACTCTTAACAATGTCCAAGCGCGATTGTACTTTGTACTTTTTGTTCAAAGTTGGTTAGTGGAATAATCGCCCAGACTTCAGCTGAAAGGCCGACCCTATTATTAGGGCTTAAAGCTACCTAGCTTGTCTAATTCCAGCCCCCCTCCCCCTCCTTTGGTCAAACCAAACACTAGGCTACCTGCGCTACTGATTCGATGTTAATTATTTAGAAATATGAACTGGAAGTTAACCCCTGTGAAATAATCTCGTGTTAGCAGAGGAATATCGCAACCCAGAATCCATACATTATCATGTTTATGATTTATATAAATTCATGAAAGGGTTAGAATATAGATTATTAAGGCCAGTTAATTAGTAATGAAAGCTCAACTTACTGCAGGGGACGGCTTGTGGACGAGCTTTTATTGCCAGCACAGTGGACAAGTAATGTTGTTCACGTACTGAGAGTCACTATTGCAGGAGTGAATACCCAACGTATGCTAACGAAGTATATTATAAAGAACTTAACAATATGTCTCTGAACTTGAAATTATGCTTATGAATCATAATGTAGATCTTCTGGATTCGGCATCTCGGCATCGTTTTTATTTCTGGTTGGCATAATCTGACAGTATATGGATAATACACATACTATCAGTCATAAGATGTCGAGATAACGGTAAAAGTGATTGGGTGAAGCGCCACTAAAGGTGGTTCTTGAAGTCAGTACAAGGCGGCGTGCGGGCAGGCTTGTATGACTTGTAATAGTGGATCAGCATATTGAAATCCTGAAAGCCTGTACTCGGGATCTTACAGGTGGATTCAATAACAAGGATTGTCTGAACATTAAGTGCACCACAATTTAGGTGGACTCGGTGTCCAGAACTTCTCGAAAACTAAGCGCACTACTTGGAGAGGTCATTTATTGTTGGCCGACACGAAGAGTCGGTAGATCTATGCATTGCAGGGTCCATTACAGTTGGCATTTTGCACGACTTATACAGTTATACAGTGACTGTCAATATTTTTACACTAGGTGGCTAGTAAGTGGGCGAGAGCGAGATCAGCTGTATACAATTGTAATTAACGCTACGGTGTTCTGACCCTGTAAATCTTCCTGATCTTGCATCAGCACAAACACTGATAACTAGCATGACTTCACGTATGCTGAACTATAAGATCAGCGCGGCAATGCGACAGGTATTTTGCCGGCTACCAGTTACAGTGGTGATTTCGTCAGTTTTGGATTGAGAAGGTTCAGTGAGGGACAAATGACAGGACTCAGTATTTTATAGCTTCTGTTAGTTTATACGTTCCGCTAATAACAGCCGAGTTTACACGTTACCCGCATTCGAGAAATATCACGTTCGAGATGTTGGTTTCGACTCAATATCGAAGTCGAATTTTTCGACAACCCCATGATTTTACAGAAATTGAGATTTCAATTAACGAAAACATCGAAGTTAAGATTATTCCAGTAATCAGCTATAATCGGTTTCGTGACGTTGGACTAGTTGTAACAGAATGACCTACCTCATGCAATCGCACAGCAATGAAATATTAAAAGCGATTTATTACTCATATGTGCTTTGGAAGATATCACGCACTAGGTCGTTCGTGTTTTATTGCATACATCAGCGGACGGTCAGCGAATATCCAGTCTGAAAATACCGGCTATTGGACACGAACTCGAATGCGGTTTGCGGTCAGCACGCGCCCAAAGCATATTTGAATACGGTTGTTGCTCTCCGGTCCGCGAATAAACCGATCACACGCATGTTCGAAGCTCAACACGCCCAAATTCTTGGTCCGGAACTTTCAAAAACACCTCCATCTATTTACCATCAGTCGCGCATCGTAATATGTGTACGAATACGACGGTACATATTATGTACTTTCTCACCTGGAGCCTCCTAAAAAATTTGCCACGCCGGAAACAGTTGAAATTTCACTATTGGAAAAAATGCCCGGAAATGATTTATATCATTTTTTTTTTCCTTTCTGAATCGAACAATTACGATGTGTTCCTATAGCTCGGCTGATTGTGTCTGATTATAATTGTTGCCGTGTGCGTTATATCGCATTGTGTTCAACATCGTGACTGGTTATAATAACATCGGGAACCCGGTGTTGTGGTAGTGTACATACAGAATACTGTATTCAGTTTATATTTATATATACTTGTATACTCGAATACGATGTACACATAAATAGGGCGTTGAATCCATTCCCAAAGAGACTGGTAACACTCTCACCATTTCCTTTTTGTTCTTGCATTATACGAAGTGAAATTCATAGCCGTCGTTTTTTTCAACATTATGGTTTCGCGTCGGGACACAGTAGCCAAAATTTTTCATCTCTGACTGCGAAAGTTGATTTTGGGAGAAAAACTTTCACGTTCGTCTCTTTCGTTTGTTCATCGTTCAGGTTTAAGGTAATCCGGAAAACGGGTCATTATTGTTGATCGCGTTTCGTGTACACGATCGTCTTGATTAATTGTCACGGTGATGACGGAATGACAAAAACGATTTGTGCACATATCGCCTAAAACCTGATAAGTAGAACGCGTTTCGATGTACTCGGCTGCCGGCTCCACCAATCTGTTGATGAGGTAAAGGTCGGATTTAATTGGTTCGAAGAATTTAGGTAGGTGAGGTTTCTGAAATTCGACGGTTCATCTTCGATTAAGAAAAAATTAGGAAAAACCGTTGATGCCATGCTACATTCCCGGCTGGTCAACTGTGGTCAGTTTGTGTCACCAGTGGTTACTTTGTGGCTGAGTGGCATTGTACCCATCACGCATCCTTGCGGCGCGGGTTCTATATACAGCGCCGAAAAGCCGGTGAATGAGTTTCGGCTCCCTTCTTGCTACATCTTAGCGAACGGAGCGAGCGCAGTATCAATCGAGCGACATAGATAGCGTGCTATGCAGTTCTCTGACAGTTCTGAGGAACAAGGACATCCTAGTGATTGGAGTGATCGCGGTGCCATTCAAGGGACATACATGGTGTGCTATGCAGTTCCTCGCCAGTTCTGAGGAACATGGACGTCCTAGTGAATGGAGTAAACGCAGTACCAGTTGAGGGACATAGATAGCGTGCTTTGCAGTTTCTGGCCAGTTATGAAAAAACAAGGACATTCTAGTGAATGGAGCGAGTGCAGTACCGATCGAGGGCCATCTCTTTCCTAATTTCACTCTCAACCCGAGCCCTGGAATCCGCCCTTTCGAGCATCACCTCAGAGATGTCGGGGAGGCTTTTAGGGCTGTCTTAGCCCTCTTCTCTTCTTGCCGAAAAACCGGCCTAGGTCGAAATGTAGCGAGTTACTACGTGGACTCAAACCCGGGACCTCCGGATCCCGAAACCAGCGCGCTATCCACTCGACCAACCAGACCCATGGCATGCTATGCAGTTCCTCGCCAGTTCTGAGGAACATGGACATCCTAGTGATTGGAACGAGGGCAGTACCAATCAAGGGACATAGATAGCTAGACAGTTCCTCGCCAGTTCTGAGGAACAAGGACATCCTAGTGAATGGAGCAGGGTTGAGAAAGCCGAAACCTATGAATTTGGATTCGGATTCAGCTTAATTGCAAGATGGAAGGATCTTTTAGATTCGGTTCTGGCTTCAGAAATGTCCATGTTGTACTTTCGATTTCGGATACAGCTTCACTGATACGATTACCCCAGTTTCAGTCTCCGATTCAGCTTCGCATTTCGACTTCTCATCATTTGGTCATCTCATTGTTTTCTAATACCAAAAACCAATCACAGCTGAACTAATCTGAGACGAGAGGTTCGATCTTTCGATCATTGGAAAACAGAGGCGAAACTTGACTCTTTCAGTTTGGGGGGGGGGGAGAAGGAAAATTTGCCGACAAATATTTTTTGAAAACTAAAAATTTGTCGGAAATTTTTTGTAGAATTTGAAAATTTACCGATTTTTTAATCAGAATACTTTTTAATTGAAAAAATTAAAAAACAAACAAACAAACGTTTTTAGAAAATGAAAAGTTCAAATGAACAAGTTTCAAAATTTGCCGACTGCCAAATTAGTGGGGGTGTTTCACACTCCTTCCTCCCTCATACTTCCGTCCCTGGAAATGCAGATTCGAACCTTGTCCCCAAGCACTAACATTTGCGCACATGAGCATACCCTAGTCTGGGAGGGTAAGCTGGAAGGATGTTGAGAACACTCGAGAGGAACACACAACTTCCTTTACACATTGAGGCGGTCGTTATTTACTCTTGGTGATGTTTATTTTCTGAATTTCCTCTGATTCGTCTCCTAAATTGGTTCCAATAAAATCAAAAACCAAAAAAAATCCTACAAAGTTTCAGGTCGATCGGATTAGGAGAATCCGTGCCACAAGTTCCGTTTCATTCTCATGGAAAAAATACATGAAGTTCTGACTTTTGTTCCAGACTAAATTTCCCTCCTATATTCACCAGGACCAAAGCCCATAAATTAAACAATAGAACATTTGCTCTCGGATCAGCTTGTGGCATTCGAAAATAAGTCTTTTCCTTTCAAATTTTAGATTTCAATAAAATATTCAACTAACTCAAATTTCAGGCTCAGGTTCAAACAGTGATCTAGTAAAAAGAGAATAGTCCCTCAAACTCGAAATTCAACGCTTGCTACCGACTTTCAGATTTCCGAGATGTCTTCCACATTTCAGCTTTGTTTCAACCTTTCAGATAACTTTTGATATTCAGCTTGAAACCTTCGGCTTTTGACTGACCAGTCTCTGACAGGGGTCCAGGATACTCCATTTTCAGAAACGAGATTTGACTTTTAGTTTAAGGAGAAGGAGAAGACAAATGTGCCGACAAATATTTTATGAAAAATAAAAATTCGACGACAAAGTTTTTAAGAAATTAAAAATTTGCCGATTTTTAATCGGAATATTTTTTAATTGAAAAAATAAAAAAATACATGAACATTCATAAAAAATGGAAAATTCAAATGAACACTTTCAGAATTTGCCGACTGCCAAATTATGGGGGGTGTCAACTCCCCACACCTCCCTATAGTTTCGCCCAGTTGAAAAGTGTTCATACATAAATACTTGGTGCCCTAGTACTAGCGAGCTTTAGGTACTTTTCCCAGGAAATTTTCAAGTGGATTACGTCAATATCACAGATCATGACAGTATGACATTGAGTTGAAACCAAAGCCCCATGAAAGAATCCATTACGGCTTATTTTCAACTTCAGTAAAATTGTATTATGAACTTCGATTTCGGCTTTTCCCTCGCAGGGTGATTACACTTAGCTTCGGATTCGGCTTCAGAGATAGCACAATTTCTTAAACTTCGAAATTCGGATTCAGATTCAGTTTCAGATGGCCAACCATCAATTGGTACTGCGCTCGCTCCATTCGAGGGTTGGCCACCTGAATGGAGCGAGCGCAGTACCAGTTGAAGGATATAGATAGCATGTTATGCAGTTCCTCGCCAGTTTTAAGGAACAAGGACATCCTAGCAAATGGAGCGAGCGCAGTACCAATTGAGGGACATAATTCTGAAGAGCAAGGACATCCTGGTGACTGGACAGGGTATCTACAATGTCTGGAAGTCAGGAAAAGTCAGGATTTTCTAAAGTAAGCCATGAAGTCAGGAAAACGTCTGGAAATTTTGAGGAATTTATTGAAAGGTCAAGAAAAATTCGTAAATGATTACTATCCAACGGTAGATTATGTAGGAAATCCCGTAGTATGAGTGAATGAGAGTCAAGAAATTATATTATATACGGACGTAGAGAATTCATAATTCGAGTCCTCGTTCACGTTCGTTTCTGGTAGTTTCATATTCAATGTTTGAGAAGAATCCAAACTTCTGAGATTTCGAGCGATGAAGCCTTATCCTTGCGGCTGTTCGAAACTTGCCTACCCATTAACATGTCTTGATAGCATTGGTGATGCTTATTGTAATGTTCATTTGAATTGAAATAAAATTCCCTCTTTGTCTCTAATGCAGAAATAATTAAGATTTTCGGAAATGCCCTCTGAATTAGATGGTTTAAAGAATTGTAGAAGAACATTTTCTAGCTCCAGGAGTCGGGTTTATCTACGAGTATTTTATTCAAATTCAATATTTATTGAATTGATTGCAGAGTAGGTACGTTCGTGTTGTTGCTTGTTGGTAGAGTGATAGAGCTGCGCGACTGCAGCCTGCAGCTCTGCCATTTGAAGGTGTTCTGTCATTCAGTTAATGTGATTCATTCGTTCCCGATGCGCAATCAGTTACCCTCTAGTTACCCAGGTACCCGCGGAAAAGTTACCCATTTGTTATCCTCTGGTTACCCTCAGATTACCCTTGTTTCCCTTGAGTTACCCGGGTAACTGGCGGGATACTACGCAATTAGTTACCCTCTAGTTACCCGCGGCCGAGAAGTTACCCGTTTCTTACCTTCGGTTATCCTCAGATTACCCTTATTCCCCTTTAGTTACCCGGGTAACTGGTGGAATTTTGCGCATCGAGTTCCTTCAACCGAATTAATTCGAGAAGGAAAGTCCGATCTCTACTTCCTAGCCGACTCTTTTCGAGTAGTTAAGTTACTTGTTTCCCCTAAATTTACTCATTTTTTTAAATCTACGTAGTAATTTTTTTCAGATTTTTTGAACAGAAATTCTTTTTCCTGCATTGCATGGGAAAGGATGCACAGTTCTGAGGGTCAACTTTAGCCCTTTTTTTGATTGCAGTTAGTGAAGGCGGAAGTTTTGTGGAACCGCCACCCCCTCTCCCCACGTCTGTATATGGGTATCTGATGGAATTCAGTTTCACCAAGGTAGTTCTTCAGTTGTTGTCTACACATATGTATTTAGATTGCTATACGTTGACGGATAGCGCGTGCAATGCACCTTCACGCTGTGCGAGGGTTGCGTTCACGCTGTGGAAGTGGGACAAGCGCGAGCACGTGACAGTATGGGTGCACATTTCTAGTACGCCGACTGGAGAGCCTTCTGGCCGAGAGTGGCCGAGCGGTTCTTCCGATGAGTCAATAACTCCCGGCGGATCGTCACAGTCGGCCGCCGATTATGGCCGTACACGGCGGCGTGGCGTGCGTGCTGCACCGTGTAGAACGACGGCGATAATTAATGAATTTTTGACAGCGGTCGAAGTCGGAGAACGATAATCATGCGTTTACGGACAATGAGCTGGATTTTTAATGATTTTTTCCAACTCGAAGCGAGAGAAAGGGAGCTAGAGAGGGAGTGAAAGGCCGAGAAATAGATAGTGAACTCGGAGAGGAGGATGCCAGGGTTATAAAACGCGATTGTGGTCGCATACGTTCGGGTTTGGCTGCCCTAGAGCACGTGCAGCGGATAGTGGTTGAGGGAAAACTGACAGGGTCAGACTTGGCTCATATGTGGATGGTGAGACTTACGCTGTGGGTCTAGTGCCTACAGACTGTAGCTAGCTTTTTTTGGGGAGTAAGAGGGTGTACAATGCAAAAATTCCAGTGAAAATACGAAACATTTCAGTTGGAACCTGCTAGGAAAAAAAGCTCCTCACTTCACTAAGTTTGCTGACTAGCTGGTAGAATTTTCCGAATGCCGATATTTCAAACATTTTGGAAGACCTTCCCCCCTCCACCGGTCCTAGGTACTTTGATTACGATTGTAAATTTCCCAGTTCAAGCTTCGAAATTTCATCAGTACCGAATCTAAGGGCGGTATCTTTGGGCTGCTGTTACTACGAGAATATACCAGTTGCTTTTGTAGTCCCGCGTATCGTTTACTGCGAAGGCAATAAGGCACTGGGAGTTCGCCATTTCGAACTGTGTCACCCCCGTTCCAGCCTGGGTGGTACGCGTGTTCAGTTTTGCTGTCTTATACTTTAATTTGCGTCTTGAACCAGTTTCTAATTTTGGTTTTGGCTTTCTGTGTTGCAGCGCCTCCTGAATGCGAACCTGGCATGTTATCCTGCAGGCAATACCATTGGAATAAGACGTATTGTTACCCCGCACATTACAGATGCGACAAAACTATAGACTGCGTTGATGGATCTGACGAAGATAACTGTTGTAAGTATAATATCAGTCATTTTGCGGGAAACTAACGGTAGTGGATCCAGCGGGATGGCTTGAGGTCGAGCTCCCGAGAATGGCATTGCTCCTTCGTTGTCCTCGAAATTTTTCTTGAAAAGATAAAAGTGGTTATAAATTCAGTAGCAGAAATTAGAACTGCTTCTCGTTATATGTGGGGGAGGGGAGAAATAGTGGTCCATCCAAACAAAAATTTCTAGACATGTAGTCGAATTGAGCTATCACTTTTCAAGGCAGGAACGTACCCAAGTAACCTTTGGTGGGAGGTTGGGAGGTTCTTAACCGGGGCTTGGTATTGATTTTAACTAAAACTTTTTTCCACGGTTTTTCTCTCTTTTTTTAAAGTAGTCTTTTTAATATGCTTTCTGAAATAAAAGTAGTAGGCAAAAAAAAACATGCTTGACATTTTTCTTCACAGCTGTTAAGATTTTGGCCCAATTATTTTCGAAAAATTTTTCAACTTTTTGCAAAATTAATAACAAGATTATCAGTTTGATATTTTTTTATGTTATTGATATTATTGATTTCCTTTTATCATCGATATTCTCCATAATTATTTGCTCGCTATTTCGTATAAATTCTATATTTTGTCTTGAAAAACAAAGAAGAAGAATGAAAAAATGGACGATCGATATTCTCCATATTTTATCGCTATTTCCAGCACGAATTTGATATTTTACTTTGAAAAACGTGAAAGATCAAAAAGAAAAAAAATGTAAAAAGGACGTAACGTTTTTATTTCAAATCCTTGGGTTTGAAATTACCGAAGTATCTAATCGGAGTTTTTGAGTCGCCGATACCAAAAATTTGATGAGATCAGTGATTCGACTTCAATTTGGGGGTTCAGCTTGAAATTTCACTCTTTAAAGTGAGCAAAATTGATCCGATTAAAACAATTGAACAAAATATTGAATGGTTGGTTATTTTGGTCGCTGATTTTCAGAATCCGATCTAGTTTAGGGAAACGATTCAGATTAAATCTGTATTTAGGAGCTCACACTGGCATTGGATAGAAATTATGATTGAACTTTCGAGTCAGTGACCTAAGAAACTCATACCTATACTTCGTTTTATTTTTCAAATCAGGTACATTTGGCTCATTCTGAAAAGTGAAATTTGGATTTGGAAGCCCGATTTTGGATCACTTCGGATATTTGATCAAGTTTTCTGAATCAGCGATCCAAGAACCTCGAATACTTAGTTATCTTAGCAAAGTTAATTCGGCCCTTTAGAAGAGGGGGGGAAGTCAAATTTACTCCCCAAATTGGGGTTAGATCAGTTGTTCGTTAGATTTTCAATATCAGCAAATCTATCCCTTTTTTGGGCGTTATTTATTTATTTACTTACTTTCTTTAAAAAAAAATATATTTCCACTAGCAATTCTACATGTGATGGGACTTTTCAGCCCCTCTTTCCGGGGGAGAGAAATTGTCCCCTACAAAATATACTAGACGGTAGCACTCAGAGTTTTCCGTTTGTCACGCATTGATCCAACTTGACCATGGAAAAAAACAGGGATGAGTTACTTACCACACCCTGTACACTGTGTATCTAATGAAGTGCGTCCCCTGCTTTATTTCTGACCGTGAAGTTGACCAAGCAGGATATTAATTTAGCAGTGCCTAACTTTCTGTTGAGTGAAAAACTTTTCTGTGCCCCTTAAGGAGGGGAGGGAGAGGCTGGAATGGTCCACCAACTTCAGAATCATAGTTTTGATTCAATCTCGAAACTCAAGTTCACTCTTGGAATAGGTAAAATAAACTTTTTTCCGAAAAAATCGAATAAAGTATCTAATAAAAAGAGATTTTCCCAGGTAATTGATTTCGAAAATAATTTTCTGATCGGGCCATGATGTTGAGAATTTTCGAAATCAGCGACCCGACACCTGACTTTTGATACTTGGCTCGTTCAAAAATAAGCAATCTTATTGAATTTGTTGTCAAATTTTGATTTTGGGTCCGAAAAATGAGAACCATATCAAAAGTCTGATTGGATATTGAAATAAACAACTCTTGAAAATGATAATTTGAGAGTCGCCTAGTTCGTTTTTGAGGTTACTTTGCCTGTAACCCCTGCTAATAATGGTCCATAGGAGGCAGAAACGAGAATATTTGAAGATTATTCAATTCTACTTCAAGTATATCGATAATAGGGATTTTTGAATTGCTGAATTCGTGCCTCAGGTTATTTCAACTGTAACCCCCTCCCCGAAGGTGGGATACATAAGGGATAGAGAAGTAAAATTCTCGAAATTACTTAACATACAGCTTCAGAATACATCGATAGTGGGATGGCACAGTCTCTGACTCTACTTTTGAAGTAATTTCTCGTATTTTAATACCCTCGGATCATCTCAGAGGAAGAAGAGAGGGAGGAGTTCATGAAAGAAAATTTGTGGAATGAGTTCAACGACTACAGGAACCCTGTTATAGAAATAGTTGAGGCTATGTTGGATAATTTTGAAGTCCCTTATGGTCTGTTGTTGGTACGGGTTACAATTAAAATAACTTGAATAACTAATTCAGTGATTCCAGAAAATTTATTTGCGGTGTATCTGTAACTTTTGGTTCCGTTCCTTTAGTGGAGGCTTGTAAATGGGGTTTGGATCAGAAAAATTTCATATCTGGATTTAGTGTCTCTGAAATCCGAGTAGACGATCGTTTTCACGCTTGTACTCCGTTCCCGTGGTCTGTAATGTTTGACGTTCAAAATAGTGTATTTTTATCCTGTAGTCCATTGACCTCTAAATGTGACATGCCAAGAGGAAAGGGATCTGTGCGCAAAAATGTAAAATTTTCAGGAGAGCGGGTAAACAAAACTGATAACGTTTTCACGTTATGAGACACTCAACTTTGAAGACTTCCAGCAGTTTGGGAAAATTTTTTTGAATTTTTTCAACAGCACTACGGGCTAAAGATAAGTCAAAAACAGTTGTTCTCACAACATTTTTTTTTTTTTTTTTTGCGCACAGGTCACTCTTGGCATGTCACAAATTGACTTTTTCTCTAAATTCTCGGTAAGTGCTCCATCCCTGTACGAATAGAACGAATTTTTACGGTCAGTTCAGTTATTTCGAGCGAACAGGATGTTTTGTAAGCTTCAAAGCTAAATTGCAGATTTCTGTGTGGAAAATCCTATCGACGGGATCTCTCAAAATGCTCTCTTTTAAAAACAAATTTGATGGATTTTCAAACTGAAAGGAACAAGTTTGGTCACCAAAGGCAAAATATTTGAAAAACGCCAGGTTTTAGACCACCGTAGTTGGGAGACACTTTGTGTACTCGTATAATACAAAAGCAAATCGAATAAGGGATGGGAGTAGTTAATGTATGAGTTGGTATTAGGGAAACAAAATTTTGATTGATTGAATATTGTATGAGCCGTACTTCCCAACAAATGTCTCTTGGGCTTAAATACTAGGTTTTTTCACTCTGATGTGGGGTGGGGGGGATACACACTTTGACTCCGATGAAAGAATTGGGTGAAGTTTGCTGATTGAATAGTTCACTAGTTACAAATTGACCGACTTTTAACTTCGTGTAATGTGAGATCTGTTAACCCCCTCCCTTTCAAGCTAAGGCGCTGAAGGCACTTAATTTAACTAAAATGCAATTTTTCTTGCCTGTTTCTGAAGAAAGCTGGTTCTAACGTGGTGATTTTTCATCTCACCTATTTAATTGCGGGGGGGGGGGGTGGATTAAAATGAATTTGTCCAGCATTTGTTTTAAATCATTATTATTCGACCGAAAAACACTGGATATTTCGAGATCAAACTTGAAAATTTACTCCATGAGCTACTTTTTTTACCTCCAAAATTGTTTATTGTTGCAAATTCGCTTCGGATCCCTTGTAATCACCACCAATAGCTGGGCTGACTCCCCCTCGATAATCTAAGGAAATAACAGCTTCCACGCCCCTACCCCCGTTCCACCGTGTGTACTACTACCAGATATGAAAGAAATTGCGCAGAATCGTCTTTTCGGAGAAGCTGAATTTCCCGAAAAAGTTTGGAAATCACGCGAGGCTGTGGACCTTCCCTTATTCCCGAGTAGTCATCATACCCCTCGGTGTGTAGGGTATGCTTGTGAGTGGGGTACGTTGAAAGTGACCAGAGGAAACTTCGCTACCTTCTGCCGAACCACCGTTTCGATGGTTTCGCCGAGAATGGTAATCAAATGCGTTTATTTTTTCATTTTCGTGTATCTTGCTGTGTTTTCTTGCAGCATACCGATCGTGCCAAGAAGGCGATTTCGCGTGCGAGAAACTCAACATCAATAATCCCACCTGTATACCAATTGAGAAGAAGTGCGACGGCTACTACGACTGCCGCAACAAGCGCGACGAGGAGCTGTGCGCCGCGTCGCAGGGCGTCATCTGCTCGCTGGACCAGTTCCGGTGCGCCAATGGACTGAAATGCGTCGACCCGAAATTGAAATGCGATCACAATAACGACTGCGGCGATAACAGCGACGAAGCCGGTTGCAGTAAGTTCGCTTATTAATTTTTGCGCCTACACACCCGTAGCGCTAGCAGCCCGAGCCCCTAGCTTTAGCTCGGGTACCCTGTGGAATGCCCGTGACAGACGCTGCCCCGCTGCCTGGGTGCCGACTCGGGTTAATCTTATCAGTTATCAGCGTTGCTGCCTCAATGGCGAAATGTTGAAAAGAGAAGTAAACTAGGTTCTCAGTAGTATACGAGTATTATGTTACAAGTTTGGTAAGTGAGTAATTACTGACGAGTGTGAAAGTTGCAGCAGGAGCGAATGAGAGTGCTGCAATTTGCACACAATATCATCACTCATTTACCAAACGAGTTGCACACGCTATGTTTTTCAACGGACGAGAGGAAAGTGTTAAAATTGTGATTTCATGGTGATTAGACGAGGAAATGTCCACCTCGTCATATCCAGACAATTCGTGATGACGGACGACTAAACGTCGGCAGGTACTAATCTTCTTCATCGCGAAAATCCACGTTGGTGATTAATAGGAATAAAAATACTTATAGTTTTAATAGCTTTCGAATTAAAATGGTGTAAATGAATAAGACAGAAAGCGGTAAACGGGTTAAAACGTGCAAATTTGCAAACCACTGATTAATTCTCACCCAATTCGGGGATATAGAACGGCCGCAGAATTTTCAGACAAATTGTGATATATTTAGAAAATGACTCGTAAAACTAATCAGTTAATGTGTTCCAGCAGAGTGGAGCAGGATTCTTAATCCATGGCGTTCTTTTTGTGTAGTATGAGCAGGATGATAAAAGACGATGACATCACCGATGTCAGGATGGATCTTGTTAGGAGCAACTTTTCCTGCGCCACGTGAAACGATGAAGTAGACAGAGCCAACGGTTATCTATTTCCGATCACATGACTGTGTAGTGTTCATTAGGTCGCAAGCAAAAGCTGTTGATAACATTGTATGTCCGCCCCGAGCAGAACAGAGCAAGATCGAGTGACATCACAGATCAAGCAAAAATGGCTTCCACTGTGTAATCTGTTCTCACTCGCTCCCGAACTGAAGAACGCGACAAATAAACACAATAAACAGTCACATGACTAGTAATAGATAACCGTTGGCTCTGTCTACTCCATCGCTTCACGTGGAGCAGGAAATGTTGCTCCTAGCGAGATCTATGCTGCTCATTCCGGAAAGAAGAACGCTACAGATAAACGGCGGCGACGTCATCGTTTTTTACCATCCTGTTCACTATGTACAGGGAAAAAAAGAAGAAATACCATGGATTAAGAATCCTACTCTACTTTGCTTGGAGCCAAGTCTAGGAACATTCTGACTAGTTCTACTAGTCATTTTCTAGGCACATATCACGATTTGTCTGAAAATTGTGTGGCCATTCTAAATATCCCAAATTAGATGAGAATTATTTGGTGATTTGCAAACTTAGGTATTCCCTTCTTGTCAAGCTGTGTTGTCGCGTACCGGCGTACCTGAAATTAATTTCTCAATGAACTGGTCAATGTGTGATGTATAATAATGTTGTATACTCATAAAAACTCTTCTCTTGCGCTGTTTTATAAAGCCAAATACATCACATAGTTTCCAGTTGTGTGGCCAATGCGTTTTGGTAGGTATTTAAAAATTTTTAAATTCAATCTTCCCCTTCCCCTTCTTCATTAGAATCGAGGACATTATTGCAGTAAACAATCATTTTTTCGCCCTGTGATCAACGCCGCAAATGGGCTTTCCGTATTGAAGACACGCATTATTTGTTTTTCGGTCACATGTTCGATCACAGTATGCACATTGTTCCTTTTCTGGTTATTTCCATTGAGATTCCTCATTTTGCATCTTTACTTCTTTTTCGCCAAGTATTTTTTGAATTTCTTCTTTCAATGTTTTTTAACGATGCCTGGATTCTCAAGGTTTTCGTTGTGGATTGCCACCTTTTTGCTTTAGCCAGTATAGAATTGACGCATTGGCTCCGGCTTGATCACACATTCCATAGAATATGCTACGCGCATCGACCATTTTCTTGTCTTTCTTGATGTGGGATAAGTCCCGCAAAGAAAATTGAAAGTATCTGTTCCCGATTTGGTTGAATTGTAGAAATGAATGAGTTCGGGTTTCCGGGAAATTGCATTGACATCGGGCTTATCATACAGACCATTTGTTGTGAAAAGCAAGACTTTCTAATTTTTTTTTTGACAGTACGACGTTAGTGTTCTTGTCTCATCAAAAGCGAACTGATTTGTGCTTTCTTTTCGACTTCATAGGGATGATGGAGGTACTTCTGGTTTGTTTCTCCTTAGGCTACCTACCATCATCAGTTTCTTCATCAGCATCTCATTGAAGAGAGGAATTGAGCAAAGCCAATTATGAGCTGTTATATTTCTGCTCGTTCCGCTTACTATTTTGCTCAATTCTTGTACATAGTAGGCTGCTGTTTGTGTTGAAGCTGCGGATGGAGGTTTTGACTAGGTTGACTCTGACGTTGTGTATTATCGATCACATGCCTGTGCATTGTGTTTACTGGGTCGCAAGCAAAAGTTAATTATATGTAGTACGTCCGCCTCGAGCAGAGCAGAGCAAGATCGAGTGACATCACGATCAAGCAAAAATGGCTTCCACTGTGTAATCTGTTCTATTACTTGCTCCCGAACTGAAGAACGCGACGAATAAACACAATAAACAGTCAGGTGACCAGTAATAGATCACCGTTCGACCGTTGGCCCTGTCTACTTCATCGTTTCACGCGGATAAGGAAATGCTGCTCCTAGCAAGATCTATGCTGCTCATTCCGAAATGAAGAACGCTACAGATTAACAGCGGTGACGTCATCGGTTTTTACCACCCTGTTCACTCTGTACAAAAAAAAAAAAAAAGAAGAAATGCCATAGATTGAGAATCCTGCTCTACTTTGCTTGGAGTAAAATCAAGGAACACGTTGACTAATTGTACTAGTCATTTTCTAGATATCACGATTGGTCTGAAAATTTTGTGTCCATTCTAAATATCCCAAATTGGATGAGTATTACTGGTGATTTGCAAATTTAAGGGTTCTAATGATTGAATTAACCTTCGATTTTCGACATTATCATTACTTTCCCGTTTCTGTAACATATCCCCCCCCCACAAAAAAAAAATTGTTTACTTCCCTATATGGTGCACCCGAACACTGGTTACATGTATAATGCTCGCCGTTGTGGTCGAGTCGGAAAGTGAGTGCGAGCCGGAGAAATTCGCGGCCAATTATAGCGAATTACTTAAGCGTTCAGTGCAGCATGGCGTGAAGCTTGGGTGAGAATCATGATGGAGACTTGCTGACCCAGTGGAGTGCGACTGCCGTGCGTGGTGTCCTCTGTGAAGGCTCCAGATTGATTCTTAATTATTAGATAGTATTCGTATCATTCAGGTTGGTCATCATGGGTGCCGCGTCCGTGCCCTTGAAGTGAGTGCAGCAGCTTTCTGCGTTATTGTGGACGAGCAATGCATCCTTGCGAGTGAAGTTGATGGCGCTTGATCATTCGATGGTCGATGGATGGGCGCTGCTCTGACTGACGCTTTTCTGAAATCGCGAATGCCGCGCCCTCTGGAGGGGTTCGAGGTGGGGGTCAAGATGTTGAGTTTTCATAATGGGGTCTCGTAGGATACGGAGGATATGTACATGAAAAACTCACCTATATGTATTTCGGGTCTGCTACAGGGCGCATGTTTGGAAGTAGCGTAATTTGGAGAAGGAGGAGGAAACACACTCTTTCCCGTCTCCACTTCATGCTATACTCTGTAAAGTGTCAGTTTTCAAAAGGGTAGCGAAGCCATAGAGTTGTGATTGGTTACGGTCGTTTACCGAAAAACTATCGACGGTCATTAATTGGTCAGTTTATTAGAAAAATACAAAAATTCTAATGAAAATGACCAACTGTGGAGAAACTATCAAAAACATTCGATACTATCGGTAGTTTCTCAAAACGGATACTATTGAATAACTGATTTTTTAAACTTACAACTATCGATACTATCTATAATGAAGAACTATCTATTGTCGCCCAACACTCATGATTTTCGCTTCCTCTTCGGGCAAAATTTATTATCTTGACTTCGGCTTCGATCTCAGTAATCTATTTTGCTTCGGCTTCAGCTTGGCCTCATTTTGGCTTCTTTTGGTTTCCTAATTTGACTTGGGCTTCAGCTTCCCGATGCGCAATGCGTTACTCTCTTGTAACCCTCAGTTACCCTTAGATTACTTTCCATAAACTGCCATTTAGCGTGAGTAACTGGTAACTCTCTAGTTACCCATGTAGCCCCGTAGTTACCCGTCAGTTACCCTCGGAAACTCTTCAGTTACCTGAGTAATCGAAGAGTTACAAAAGGGTAACTTTTCCGCGGGTAACTAGCTGGTTTTTGCGTATCGGGTTCGTAACCCGGTTTACGAATTCCCGGTATTTCAAGATGTTACCATATTAGAAGAGACCTGGAATTCAGAAATCTGGATTATGATACTTTTGGAGACAGTTTTTCCTTGTTTCCCGAAAATTCTTTGCTCTGGACGTGGATCGATTGGCGTTTCTTTCTTTCTCATTCAGATCTGGAGCTCGTTGATCTGTACTCGTATAGCGAATCCTGGCAGGCCCGAAATATAGTTGGTCAGCAGGTTTTGTCCGAGAATCGAGACTCCAAAACTTGTTATTGTCATGGTCAGGGGCGGACCTAGCTGGGAAGTAAAAAGGTCAAAAATGCTGACTCGGCGCCGAAAATTTCCGTGCAAGCCAAAAAAAAAACGAGCTGTTTTTATACATTGTCGACTGAAGATGCGAACTCAGTTACGCAAAGAAATTCCATCTAAGCGAAAAAATTGAAAATTTTTGGATTTTGCCGAATAAATGATCGAATTTTCCAGAAAATGTTGACACTACAGATTCAGGGGATGTTCCCCCTCGGTCCGTTCTTGTCGTGATGTGTTGGGGATGAGAAGCTCGGACTCGGAACGGTGTGGAAATAGTAGTACCGTGGCTAGTAAAGAAACACTCCTTAGAAGGCACTTCATGCTCTCTTGTCATCTTTAGATTTGTTGATCAGGGGTAGATTGTTCAGAGTCTCACTCGAATGATTTGTTCTAGAGGAATGGGGGAAGGGGCCGTAACTCCGGGTACCTGATTTACTAATTTTTATTCAAATTGTACAAAAAATGAGCTATTTCCACCAATGGGTTTGCGGGCCACTCGGTCATCCCTTCCATTGTCGTTCGAGGCTTGTACGTAAAATAACAGCTGTAATTAAAGTCATTGTTATTTTAACGTCATCGGGCGGTTACAGGGTGTCTCGTAATCGTTCGTAGGTAATCATTATTTAGAAGTACCTATGGCTACTGTCCGAGAAAAGACCTTCGTTCGTAACCATTTACCGGGCATACCTATCCATTAAATTATACGTTCAGCGGCGATGCTTGAAAATATGAAGTGGGCGGAATTTCCAATGACCACATGCAAGGCTCCAAACATCTACCGCGATTTTCTATTCAGTGCACATTTTCAAATTGTGAATTTTTTCCACGTTTGACGTAGTATTCGAACGATCTATTAATTTAAATAAGTCTGCCATTTTGTCAGCACGAGGCAGGCTGATGAATTTTTCGGAAGTGCGCCATAAAGCTTCTCTGGTATATTTATGGGTATATGTGCGTATACAAATTAACAGCCAGGAAGCTCGGCCTGCATAAATGTTTGTGTGTGGTGTCGCTTGGAGAGGTAATAAATAAACATTTTCACGGAACACTATGGAATTTGACGAATTTTTAGATTATTTTTTCTCTGAAATTCTGGCTACTAAATTATATTGTAGTGTTAGAATAGTGATTCAAGTCTTGCAGGTTACCTGCTGATGAGTTGGTAACGAAAATTGAGTAGAATAGTAAATTGGGTAAAATATGTTTTGTGGCGTAGATTGGCGTTTGGTGGCCTTCTCAGCCCTTCTAGATAGTTTTCAAGCTTGAAGAAAAAACCTGTGGAGTCCTTGTAACTCTTCTCGAATCTACTCGAGTCAGAGAAGAGACTAACATAAGACAAGACTGCTGGGCTGTTTCCAACAGACGTGTAGATTAATTTGCCTGCAGTTCCAAAATTCAGACATAGACATGAGAGAGGTTTCTGGGAGGGCACCCCTCTGAAATATTTGAGTTTTCATAAAAATAGGTTGGAAAGAAGTCGGCGGACGAAGCAAGCTGAAAAATTGTTGAGTTCTTTATTTCTTAGAATCTGTTTTGATCGTGGTCTTGGTACAGCTTTTCCGATGAGGGGGGGTGATTTTTGGTCCTGTTTCTTATCTTGCTTTGGTGCATTTTCACGTGTTTTAACTTGAATTTCTACGACTTTTTCTTCCCCTAATCACCATAATTTGATCAATTTTTTTTTTTAAATTCTGTTTTCGTCTTGATATTTATATTGATTCTTGGTATTCGTCGTCTGTGATCTTCTTATCTTCTTTTTATATTTTTTCGTTTCGATTTTTTTTTTTTTTTTAGTTCTTATTTAATTAATTTTGGACATTACTTATTTATTTTGAGGGCTAGGTATACGCCATATAATTTGTGAAAATTCAGAAGTTGTAGGATGTTATTATGGGTGAAGAAGTGAAGCACAGAGACTGGGTGTGGAGAGACTGAGGACATACAAGGTCTGGTGGTGATGTAGGGAGTTCGAGTCGATTACGAAGAGGATGAACCCGGTCTTATTGACGTTACAGTATTTTTGGGTTACTGTATGATCTTCATTCAGTGAGTTTTGATAATTATTTATGTATCTTTATTGGTCATGTTAGCTTTTTTTTGTCTAGCTCTGATCTTGCGGTTTTTGGTATTACCTGCAATTTTCATTAAGTTTGGAAAGACGTTACTTGGTCGTGCCAGTTGGATTTGGCCAAAAATGGCCATGATCGTTAGACAAAAAATTTCAAACGGATCGATTGTTCAGTAAGATTGCGATCTTACAATCATATATATCGCCATATTTTACAGTTTGACGGTCTGGAATCTTTCTCTGGTATCCAGATAATCTGAAGATTACGAACGGAGATCGAAAGGAAGACATAAAATTATGATCTGAAGATGGAAAAAGAGTGAACATATTGAAGATTGCGTTTCTCTTGTGATCTAGGATCTTTTTCTTTCCAATACGATTTTTGACCTTAAAATTGAGATCGATCTTGGATCTCTGACGTTGGCGATCTTACTAATCTCTGTTTTTTTATAATAGTCTTAGATCGATGGTTTGGTGCTTTTTGTGTGTTATTTCGTGGGTTTCGCTTTTCTCTGTCTTTGTTCTGGTCTTGATTCAGCAGGGTTTCGTGTTTTTTAGTCTTATTCTTCTGGATTTTGGTTTTTAGCCGTCTTTGAATTTATTTCGGTTGTTTTTGGTCCTCACTGTTGGAAAACAACAATCTAAAATCTCCAGTTTGTGAGCCTTTAAGGTTTCACTGGATATTATGGCATTCAAGAGGAAAGTGAAATTTTCAACGAGCATTTAAGAGGAAAGCGGCTTTTTCTCGTCAAAAAACCGTATTTTCTGATACATTTTTTGCTCAGAATTGAATGAAATTCGCGTCGTTTTGCTCGTGAATACTCGAACTTTTATAATTTTCATAAGGTAATGCCCTCCACTTCTTCCTCGAGAAAACTTAGTTTATCCGTAATATTTCGTATAATGATCTTGTACGATGTTTGCATTGATGTTAAAATTGAGAGCGATGTTTGTCAGGACCAGCCCGTGATATGAAATTGAAGCAAGGTGTCTGAGAGGTCAACTAAGTAAACTGAGTCAATTTAAGTCAATTATTTGGAGGAAGGTCAATAAAAATCAATTAAAGACAGTTATGTTGGACAATTTTACGTTGTGTCAATTAAAACAGGAAAAAAAATCCTATCGAAAACTGATCATCCATAGATTGATTTCAGTTCGTGAATGCAAACTTTCATTTCCGAGACCTTACACAAAGTTTTCGGGAATGTGAGAGTTAGCGAACGTGAACATAAAGCTATTTCTGAATGTGGGTCATTAGCCCTCGAAAAACTGGTGTTGGTATTATTGACTGTTTCTAAAGAATGTGACTTTATTTTAAATAACTTGCAGGAACGTACCGCAGAGTTTCTCCTGGGGTGGAGGAAGAGGGTAAAAGTTGTGGAGGGTCAACTGACTCAACTCAAAATTCCCAAGTATCAAAGCAAAAAAAAAAAAAAAACCTTGTGACCTGTTGGATTTTTCCAACTGACTCAACTCAGAATTCTCAAGTATCAAAGCAAAAGAAGAAAAACCTTTTGACTTGTTGGGTTTTCCCAACTTCTCAACTCAGTTCCCAAGCACATATCAAAATACAATGTTAAAAAAACTTCGAACTTGGATTTTTGGATTTTCGCAACCCGTCTGACTAAATGGTAGATTTTCCCAACTGCTGAGAAAAAGATTCCTACCGTGTGGGTGGGAGGGGGGTTGCCCCTATGACCTCCTCCCCCCTATCGGTACGTCCCTGACAACTTGAGAATCTTTTTTCAGTTTTCAAAGAATTGCTGTTATGAATCATTGCGGCCCCCTTATACTCGTAGATTGCGAGTAACGAGCAAAGTAAGTTGCGAGCTTTTAATAAACGGGATAAAATGGTCAATTAAAGTTGGCTGTATTCACTTTTAAATCTTGTTGGACACCCTGTGAAGTTGAAAAGTTTGTTTTCAAGCGGGGAAATGAAATCGTGTAAAGGTGCCAAGTGTGTTTCAGTTGTGCCTCTGCTTGTTCAGAGCTGTCTGATACTTCTCAATGCTCCTTAATGTTTAAGAGGGATTTCTCGAATCTGTTGGACTCGCAGTAGACTCTTCGAGTGGTCTGGAACTTCCTGGTATGTATCAGTTTTATCTTCTCTGTGTCATTTTAGTTTTGTTCTGTGGTGTCGCAAAAACGGAGAGGTACATGGGCTTATTGTTTTCCTCTCAAAAGAAAAAATTGGGAGTGTATTCTGAAAGAGAGATATCAGAGACGAAACTCATGAGATCTTTTGCTTACTGACTTACGTTTCAGAGCAGGGACGTACCGAAGAGGTTTTTCGGGAGGGTGGGGGGAGGGGGTAAAATTTGTTGAAGTCCCAACTGACAAGTATTAAGCCAAAAAAAACCTTTTGACCCGTTGGATTTATCCAACTGACTCGACTCAAAAAAAAAAAAATAATAATAATAAATATGAAAAAAAAAAAAGAAGAAGAAAGCTTTCAACTTGTTGGATTTTTCTAACTCGCCTGACTGAAATGGTAAATTTTTGGGAGGGGAGTAAGTTGCCCCCCTAGCCCCCTATCGGTACGTCCCTGTTTCAGAGACAAGAGCTGTTTTTTCCCTTATCAACTTAAATTTTAGTATGCGCTCGTAAAAGCTTCGAACGCTTCACTGGTTTTATTATTTCATTTTTTTTGCTGCAGTTTCTCCAACATATCATTGTGTATATAAGTTCTCACGTTCCAGACAGCAATGCTGCATCAATTCTGTTATTTTTGTCAGTTTCATTTCCGTCAATTCTCTTCATTATCGGTCATGTTATTTTACTCCTGGCCTTTTTTTTTTCATCTCCTCCTTTGGCTGTCTTATGGTCGTGATATTACAGGGTGTCTACTGGTTATACAAGTCAAACAAATGTCCTACAGTTGAGGCCGTGGTCATACAAATCGTACCAAAGTCGTACAATGGCCTCTAACTTGGTAATTCTTCCTAAACAGTCGCAGTATTGCTTATCAAAATAATATGGCCAAATTGAAATTTAATTGAAAATTTGTGTTCTCTACAACACGTTCTTAACTATTTAATTATTGAGTTTCTACAAATTGTTTGTTTGCAATTAGCATGTTTCTGTTGTTTTCCCTCCTTTTGGAAATCTGATTCTGTTCAGTCGTGAAAATGGTCCAAAGAAAGTCGTTCGAAAGTCGTACAGTAGTCATACAAAAGTGATACTATTGTGAAATTCGTATTTGATATTACGAGTACATCCTGAATATAAATTTTTGCATTAGTGTGTGAACAAAAAAACTTGACGACCGGTTCGGATTTTGTTGTTGGGAGCTAATTTGCTCTCAATCCGAGCCCTGGAATCCGCCCTTTCGAGCATTACCTCAGAGACGTCGTCGGGGAGGCTGTTAGGGCTGTCTTAGCCCTTCTCCTTCTGGCCGAAAAACCGGCCTAGGTCGAAATCTGGCGAGTTGCTACGTGGGCTCAAACTTGGGACCTCCGGATGCCGAGACCTACGCACTATCCACTCGGCCAACCAGACCCCTTGTTGTTGGGAGCTACATAATAGTCAATCGTATATATATTCTGTGAAGAAAGTCCCCTCCATTGGTGGAATGTAGGGCGATGCACTCATGCCAAGTTGGCTCCAGAAACACCCTTGGCCCCGGAAACTGCCCCTTCGAGTGTCGCATCGGTGACCAGAGAAACGTCTTGAGGCTGGCCCGGATTCCCATTTCGCCTCTCCTTTCTTCGGATTCGCGTTGTCCTGCCAGGGCCACTGTTGGACACCGAATATACTGTTACAAGTTTCTTTGGATGTAAGTTGAACATCAACAAGCTTACTTGGGAATTTGACGTGTTTAGATGAGGAAAAAACACAGATGGCAGTAAATCAGGTGTCGCTCATTGACCGGCCTCCAGGAACTCCAAATACGGGTGTTCTCTCAACCACTACGAATGTATTTTATTCGTGACAGAAATTTCAGTCTTTGAAATTGTGATACATTATCATAATTATGACCCATATTGAAAAAGGAAAAGTTTAGCTAGTCCAAAGCGAGTCTTCGCCATTCATCGCCGTATTGAATTCGCTTGTAATTGCGCTTGGGAAAATGAAATCTCAGCGTCTGCGACGTCGATTATTTTGGTTCCGGTTGGTCATGAAGCGGTTTTTTTTTTTTTTTTTCCATTCTCAGTCGTAATGTAGCCAGTCGATGCCAATTTTTTGAATCATGAGTTGTAAAACGGTAGACCGTTTAGTTTTCATTTCTCTCTTTTTTGTGCATGTTCTCTGATCAGGCATGCTTTATCAATGAGATAATTGAAAGAGAAAGTTATCGTAATTAGATCGCCTTAGCACCTATACATGAACAGATTGAATCGGCTCTGGTTATCCTCTAGCAAACGATGCGAACCAAATGAATTGTTTAAATATTGGCTAATGCGTGATGAATGCACTGGGAAAGGTTTGTAATCTGCCTGACTCGAAGTCTCATTACCGCAGGGTACTTTCAGCGTTCAAAGTGATTGAATCAGTGATTCGAGTTGATTTCTTACAAAAGATGTGTATAGAATTCTGCACGTTGGTGGTAATGATTTGAAGTGTTGGAAATCGCAGATGGCAGTTGAGGATTAGCAGGTTGATTAGCATGTTTTGGGTGTACCGTAACCAGAGAAGCAATATTTGCGTGTATCTGGTGTCTAAAACTGTCTTAAAGCTGCTATAACAGTATCGGCATATCAGCTGAACTTCCTTCTCCCCATAGAAGTGTACCAGCTGAGAGCTGACCACACCCGAATGGAAGCTCTTCTACCAGCCTGCGTTGTATGCGAAGTAAAAGTCTGCTTAAAGCACTGTTCCGGGACGCTGAAGTTCGTCTACCTTCTCCGCATCCACGTGCGAGTCAAGTTCACGAACATCATGTGAGCCTTGATGGATGATCTTCGTCCATGTCTCTCGAGTTCGCTGTCATCTAGCTTTATCAAGGAGGACCTCGGTTGTTCGCGGACTGGCGAGTTCACATCGCAGCGCGATAGAACATTCCTCCAACCTCTCACACCTGTCTGCGAACACATCGTCGATCTGTATTTTGAGAACACTATTCCGGTTGACGAGAGCTTCACCATCGACCGTCATCGTTCTCCCACGGTTCCAGCCTTCCAACAGCCGCAGATCATCTTGCAGCGTCTATCCAGCATCCCGCAGCCCACGGCCATGCGAATCTGCCGAACTCGATGAATTGTCGACTCATCTCGCCGACCAGTTGTGCCACCACGGAACTCCAGCATCACTCTCCTGGGTCG
Source organism: Acanthococcus lagerstroemiae (assembly GCA_031841125.1). Lineage (NCBI taxonomy): Eukaryota > Metazoa > Arthropoda > Insecta > Hemiptera > Eriococcidae > Acanthococcus > Acanthococcus lagerstroemiae. The sequence goes on from CM063110.1 coordinate 17,871,337, forward strand.
TCGGTCTGCGAGCTCGTCAATCTACGCTCGTTACTAATGACTTGCTTACGTTCGCTCTCACTCATCCCGACCGGCATCGGCACACCCGTCATCATCAGCAGAATTGTACACACACTCCTCGAAATACTCGCCGAGTTGCCAAGTACTCGAATTGCGTATTCCAGTCCAGAGTGGGCACATATGTTTACGCGTACTTGTGCACGGTACTGTCTACAAAGATTAATAACCGATTGAGAATTATGTAAATGGATGTGTATAATTTTATACACAAGATGGAGGGCGTGTCGGGTTACACGCTAACCCACCTGGCGAGCACACGGTCAGTGAAGATAGAGGGTCATTGTATCTTTTCACGCGGATAGAGTACGATCTTCGAGGTTCGAGATGACTCTTCTTCGTAAATTCATTTTCGATACAGTCGACACGATGCGGTTGGGAACGCGTCTGGCGTTAATCGAGTAGAATTAGTTTTGGAAAATACATCGGAGCATCGCATGAGAGAATTGCACCTTCTGAAATTTGCACGCTGATGGGGAAACTGCGAAGAGATGGGTCATTCTCCAAAAACTGAGAGTCAGGTTTACAGAGCAGGAGCATTGAAATTTAGGGAGGGACAGTTTTTGTCCATGACAATGGACAGCTTGTCTATGACGAAAACACTGATATCCACGACTACGGACAAAACAGTTTCGAGAATTTCCCAGGAAGTTGTTAAAAATTATAAAAAAAAAAAAAAAAAGGTAAGCGTTATCGAGACAAGATGGTGATATCCACGACGATGGACACCTCTCTATGCTTTTTCCATTCAGATGATGGTAATTGTCCTGTCTGATGAATTGGATTGATGGGAATGATCGCGTATGTTATTGTGTAACCCAAAATACCCCCATCTCTCCCCAAATAACTCAGCTACTAGCCCTGTTGCGGCCTGGAATTGTCGGATGCGGTAGCAGATTCCGCAAAGTCGAGTGCGAAGATCGTTTTCTAAGTTACTGTGCGCGCCCGTATTCACACGTAGAGTAGGCAGGTCACGCGGGCAGCACGGGCGTCACCCGACACGACTGTTGGAATTTCATAATACACGAGTACACGTATAGCGCGCACATCGCCATTGTAATACAGTCGTAACTGTCAGTTGATGATGATATGCAGCTGTACAGAAAATTGAAAAGTTTTCATAATTGCCTTTCAATTTCGAAATCGCTTGGTACTAACCTCCGGTTGTCGAACCTGGCGCGATTATCCATCGTAAAGCCAATCAGGTTATTACCGGTCGATATTCGATGGCTGACAGATTCGGCAACTGTGAGTGAGAAAATCAAGACACCGCGCAAGTCTATCGCCTGAATCGTTTATCACAAGAAGGAAGATAGGCTAATGTCTCAGCATAGCGAAAAACAGATTTCCTCCTCTCCACTCGGGGGGGGGGGTAAATAGAAACTCCAGCTGCTAAAACACGACGACATGTTCACCATCTATGTTTTGTTATGTGTCTATTCTGTCGGCCTCTCTTCATTTCCATCTTCTACCCACTCTCGGAAAGAACTCCAGCTAACCCATTTAACTGTCCAGCTGATAAGACGTAACGACGTATTCAACTGTTGTGTCGTTATTGTGTACCGTCTTCGTCCCCTCCTTCACCCCTTCAGAAAGAACACCAGGTGACCCATATGTATCATGTAGATGATGTCTTCATTATGTCATTTTAAATTTGAAACTTCAGCCGATCCGTATTCAACTACCCAGCTGATTTCATCATGACATATTCAGCTACATAATATTATGCCTGTGCGTATGTCTTATTGTGCCTCCCTCCCCCCTCCCCCCGCGCGGGAAAACACCAAATGACCCATACTGAATTATGTAGATTATGTCTTTATTATGACTTATCATGTCTATGTCTCATTATGCATTGAAAACTAAGGACAAGAGTGATGAAATGGTCGAAAAATATGAATGATAAAAGACCCGATTACAGAGGAGACACAAAAGTTATTCGGCTGACGTACAAATTGTACGAGTATTTCTTAAGTTTGACGTTCGAATTCCTGTGATCGGGCAAATTGAGGACCTGACTTCCAAAACGCGCCCAGTCCAAATAATCGAAAATCGAGTTTTTAGCGCAAGCTGGTGGAGGAAGTCAAAAGGCACCTTCCAGAGTTGGTTTCACGATTTTATCACGACTTAGAGCCAGCTAAACCTTTTTTTCGTTCTTTTTTGTAATATTGACTTACTTGGTTTTTTCAAATTTTATGAATACATATAAGACTCTTACGACTGTAAGTTATACTTGCTTTTTCCTGTGGCGGGGGGGGGGGGGGTACGGGTGGGAAGGAGGCGTTGTTCACGTGTGTTTCGTTGACCAGAATGGTCGTCTCTAAGCTGTATCTTCCGATTTCCGACAGTTTCTAAGTCAAGCTGTACGAATTTTGACCTTTCACAAGTATGACATGGTCTGCCAAAACGAGCTAAAAGTCCACGACTTCCCCCACTTGGCACTCCCGTAGCTCGAAGACTGTTCGCACGCCGACCTTCATACTTGGGTGGTATTAGCACTGACCCCCCCCCCCCTCTTCCCATCCACGCAGTTAAATCAGCGTTACCATTTATCGTTCGCGAGTCAGAATGTTTTTTTCGATTTCCCAACATCGCGTTTTTTGGACTAAGCGCGTTTTGGAAGTCAGGTCCTCCATTGATTTATTTCTACTTTTATTCAACAAAGAACGAAATTACCAAAAAATGAACGAATAAATGTCGAATGGAGAGGGGGCAGGGCAGGACCGCTGATCGAATAAGGAGATGACCGAAAGGAAATACTGTTATCAATTGAAAAAACAGAGGAAGACACGAAAATTGTTAAAAAGGGTAAAGAAGAAAAAGGACAAGTGAGGATAAAATAGGGAAAGAAGAGGTAGCAAGAAGGAGGGACAGGAGGATGAAGGATAGAAAGAAACAGACAAAGGGAAAACAGAAGGAGGACACAAAAAGTTGAAAAGGCGCAATAAAACAGACGGGAGAGAAATAAGATTACCATGAGATGTTGGTTGAGTCATTACTGAATCTGAGTACGTCTTGGGAATTACAATAAGTTGTCGAATGACTTCTGGGATTCAAAATGCTCCCATACACGAGTCTAACTAAATTTAAATAGAGTGTGTAAAGGAATAGACAGAAAGTGATGGGCAGAAGAAACGAAAAAAAATCTAGAAACAGGAGAAAAATCATGGAAAACAGAAAAGAAAGAAAGTGACGTAAAAAACTGGAAAATATTGGATGAAAGGGGAGAGGAAATAATTCGTAATAAATTGGGATGTGGAACGGAATGTAGGAGCGCTAAGGTGCACCTCCTAATAAAAGGTTGAGTGATCATGGTGGGAAATAACTTTGCCGTAAATGGGAAATCGGGGTTCTTCAAAAAATCATTGTAATATAAATAAATGACGTATATGCTTCAAGGTTGAACTGCATGGAGCTACATATTCGAACTTGCGATCAAAAATTCAATATGTCAGGTAACAAAATTAATAGAAGTACGATGAAGCATGAAATGACAGCCGTTAATTTTTTAAGTGCCCATAAATGGAAAAAATCACTTAAAATTACCCTTAAGTAACCTCCGGTGGTTACTCAAGTGCAGTTTTAAGAGATGTTTTCCCTTTAAAGGTACTTAAAAATTAAGTGTTTTCCCCCCATGATCACTCAATGAGGGTTCACAAAACATCCGCTATAGGTCATCCACTTTGATTACGAGTCCCAATAGTTTAAGGTTGTTTAATAGAAAAGGCTATAAAATGAGGATAGAAAGTGACAAGAAAGTAGAATTTTGCATAGTTCTAGCTCAGAATTGTTCCGGAGAGCCCACGTATCGACTCTGAGCCTCCTCGGTCCCTCATGGTATGGTACCGGTGGGAAAATATTCGATTTGTTTCACACATCGGTCTAAATCAACTGAAATACAATGAGGAAAACTTTTCCAAAATGCAGTAATGTTCATATTTCTGAATTATTTAGAACACACCAAAAATTGCCTGTATACCTTATTTTTATTTTCGTTCCTCCGATTTGTGACGAAAGCTGGCCTCAACCTTTTAACGGATACGGTGTAGAAATTTCAATTTCAAAACTAAAAAAATATGCAATAATAGAAGAAAGGAAAGAAAGAATAATAGCTATCAATAGTACAGGGAGAATTGACGAAAACATGTAATTAAATAGAATAAACTCGTCGATGGATGTGTGAGAAGAGACCTGGAATGAAACAAAAAACAGGAAAGACCTCATTCAACTCCCCAGTTATGGTGAACTTTTTCAAAATGAGCTCACATGAAAGTATTGAGCTGCGGGGGGGGGGGGGAGTTGAAGTAAATGTGATTTATATGCACATTCAAGGCTGTAGACAACATATTTGAAGTTGTTTGCTCATACCCAATGAAAATACAAATTTTGTTGATCTTTCTATAGCGGTACCTACGTTTGATCCGAAATAGGATACAGGTACTAATTCGAATCACAAAAATCAGAATACACGAATAGTCACATATGTACATATATTTCAGTACATGTATGTAATAATGCGTATCAACAGTTATCACGATCAAGGGCGCAACTAAGGAGAGGCTATAGTACTCCCCAAAAATTTTGCGAAAGTTTTTCAAAATCAGTTTTGAAACGAAAAAAAAATGAGGCCGGTGGCCTGATGCGGTTACGTTACGTTGTAGGTTAGTACAAATTTACAGCTCATGAAAATAGGTAGGTACCAAATCAGGCAGGTAACAAATCGTGCTTTCACCACTGCCCAAGTTTTATTTATTTTTTCCTAAATTCTACCCCCACCAAAAGAAAATTCTGGTTGCACCCCTGATCACGACCATCAGAATCCAGCACGATTGGTTTTATGACCATGTAAAATTTGTTCTCATTTGACCCGATCACGGATCTGATCTGAAATGTGGTCGTTCGATTATATCGGTATATACGTTCGATAAATTTCTTATCACTGTATATTAAAAGCCTAATTTCCCTCTCCTCCTCCCCTCTACTCCCTCAGAAAAAAACTTCAGCTGATAAGACATGACGATATTATCTACAATCCCGACCTATCATTTCCGATTATGCCCGTATCATGGTTTATTGTGTCATCTCTTGTGTCGTGGGCCACGAAGCTGCGAGGATCGGAGCCCTCTAGGGTTATCAATGAAAATTTGTTTTCTCTGGGAATCCTTGAGGGATTTTACATGAGGGCGTCATGGAATGCTGTATTTAGAACTGCCAGATCATCGTCAGACTGATGAATTGGCAGTCTTGAGTTGGTTAGCTGTAGCTAGATCATTCTTCCTACACCCTTTCGGTTGTGTGTTTGAAACCCTGAGTGACCAGCCAAGCCTTGATCTTCATGGTTGTGTCAGTTTCAGTTCTAAATGCGAAGTATACTTCGGCATCACTGACATGCACTATATGAGAAAGATGTTGGTTTCATCCTGGTCACTGTAAATAACTGGCCATGCACGATGTGTAGAAGCGGAGGTAGAGAAGGTCTTGAAGGCAGAGGCTCAAGCTCTCAAAAATCTACTGAAGCCTCTCTGAGAATCGAAATTCTTCCCTTTTTGGAAAAACGAATATTCAGAGACTCCCCCTTCCCTCCACCCTGTAGGAACAGCTATTGGAAGTAGTGTAACGGAAGATGCCACCTACTTTATCCTGTTATTCCTAGAATGTTTTTTTCTGATTGGCAGAAGGCGACGCCAAATCGTCTCAATCGTAAACGTGTCTAAGCGCCATTCTCAAAGGACTGCCACTGTGGCGATTCCGCAATCAATCAGAAAGCTTCATTGTATATCTCTACTGTTACCTGACGACAGTGACATAAAACCATGGCTATAAATAGTTGCGTTCCTTCTATACTAACATACGGTTCTCAAACATGGGCAATATCTAGAAAAGAAAAAAAACAAGATAAGAACAACTCAGAATACAATGGAGAGATCAATGATGGGAGTAAAATGAATTGACAAAACAAGGAACAAAATTTTGAAAAGAAAATTCAGGAAAATTAGAGATTTTGTCCGAGAGGTAAAAAGAATTAAGTGGGACTGGGCGGAACATGTAGCTAGACAGTCAGGAGAGAGATGGCCCTGCAAAACGATATTTTGGTACCTAAGAGAAAACAGAAAGAAAGAAGACAGCTATAAGATGGAAGGCGAAACAGATAATGTGTTGAGGACAAAAATGTTTCATAGAATAGCAACTGACAGACGTGAGTGGGACAGATTGAGGAAGGCATTTGCCTGTCCGGGCTAATGTTGTACATATAAGGCTAATAGATAATAAATAAAAATAATAATATCATGTTGAGGAATCTGTGGCAATTTACATACTGGCAGCCATTCTTCTTAAATGGAGGCTCAGAAGCAGTTTTTCTGGCCGCAAAACATTCGTAACGGGTGCGGCATTGCGGATCCAGATTCTGTTTATCACTAGATGTTCCAGGGAATCCTCCAGTCTATTGCATGGACTCTAGACTAATAGCTGAAACGCTTCTGAATACATGACTGAAGAAGAAGAGATGGTGGGTGGCTTCTGGTTGTAAGTTGTCGCAGTGGAGGTTCATCAGGTGACGGATGGCATTTGAGAGGCTTCAGTATCGTGGCTATTTTGAGTTTGCTTTAGTTAGTTGGGTTGAAATGGCAAAATGGCGCGTATAAGGTACAGCGTGACAAGTGCGCTCGAGATGTGGTTATAACTTGGCTAGTGAACTGCCCAGAACAGAAGACCCTTTAACTCAACTCAGTCGGGCACCTCATCTATATGCGTTGGAGCTTCAGTGACTCAGTCTGTAATTGTCCGCTGCCAGCCCTTGAATCAGCCACTGGGGATGTTTGACCAGCCGTGTCGACCGTGACTGCATTATTGTTAGTTGTAGCCGTTTTCAGAGTAAGGACGTGAGCAGTAGCGCAGCTTCGATTTCATGTCCGAATGAGGAAGAGTTTGCGACACAGTCGGAACTTATTGGTCCAGATGAAGTCTGAATGAGTCTCAACAGAATATGCTTGATTGCTATTAATCTAAATGGGGTTTAAGAAAAATTAAATGAATTTTAACAATTTTTATACAGCTTTGAGGGGTTTTACTGGAGTTTAGATGAGTATACAGAACAACCCAAGAAGTTGGAACGCTACGAAGAGACGAAGACAACTGGAAATAGTAGGAATACGAACGAAGAAATATTGTAATGAAGACGAAGACAAACTTAGGCAATGCACTTCTCTTTACATTGCTATGTACATACGAAACCAAAATCGGGACATTGATTCGCTTGACCGTACTCAGCGAGCAGCATCCAATAAGAACACGGTATTCCACGTGAATTTGCTCTTAAGGGTGCCGTCCCAATTGCCCAGAAGCTTCTTGTACGTGTCCGAGTTACAAACTTGAATGTACGATTTTGAGTACCGAAGCTCAAGGTCACGCCTTTCAAGTCATTGTCATTAGAGCAGTAGCCAGGTCATACAGGTTGTCGTCAACTCATGCATGAGTAGCCTGAATATGACGGTACTCGGTTCCAGCCCGTATGCCAGTAGCCAGAGGGTCGAAAGTTCCTGATGAGCTGGACGTAGCATTGCATCATGACGTTTCTCCGCTTGAACGGGCCTGAGACAAAGGACCCAAATTTTAATTCTTTTTCGGTTCATTTTGCCAGACACGTTGAATCCGTGCTACAATGGATAGGCCCGCAGAACGTCGATGTAAGAGCTGCACCGTTAACGAGCCCCCTCTCCCCCGATTTTCCTTGTTGTGCCGTTGTTATGAACCGTGGGCTGTATAGTTTTCTGGGAATATCGCTTACGCGGTTTCACATTTAAAATGACGTATAACGTAATTCTCGAACAGCGTAACGTCGTCAGCTGTTTTTTCTCTTCTAGTTTTGTGACGGCGCGACGCGGCACCGTGCATGACTAACCGGCGTCGGCAGGCGGCACCGCGAGACAACGACCACAAATAATTCGGGCATTTCCGCGCTTCGGCGACCCACTAATGATCTCCGCGTATAATTGAATACCCTATCGTTTTGTGTGTGTGTGTGTGTGTGTGTGTGTGTGTGTGTAAGCTAATTTTGACCGCCATTTTTTCGCATGTTCGCAGATTTTGCGGCCTGTCACGTCGGCCAGTTCCGCTGCGCCAACAGCCGCTGTATTCCGCGCAACTACCACTGCGATGGGTACGCCGATTGTAACGACGGCAGCGACGAGGCCAACTGTACCACGATAGCGTGCCCCGGAAAGTTTCTGTGCCCGAAAGGCGGGCCAAACGGCAAGCCCAAGTGCATCTCCAAGTCGCAGCTGTGCGACCAGAAGAAAGACTGCGACGATAATGCGGACGAGGAGGCGGCGTGCTGTGAGTATATTACGTAATATTATGATTGTGGTGACCGGTACGATCTGGGGGGCTGTAACCAAATGAGGACGTTCTATCCTGTCGACTTGATTCGCTGCCTCTGGCAAAATCTCGCCCTGCTCGTGCTGCCGAAGAAGGTCGGTAAAGCGGGCTTTCGTTTTCATGCACTCGTATTAAGGAACTTTTTGTTTATACAGCGGCATAGGAAGGGGGTTTTGGGTTAAAACCTTCCTTTCCCTACCCGACGTTGTCTGAAAGAGCATTTCAGAATGTATTTTAGCTCATTAATTACAGTAATAAGACGACGGAATAGGTGCTGTAGCGACCTTCCCCCATTGCTTCCTCCTCCTCCACTACCACTTAGACAGACCATCCTATGCCGGTAGTTCAACAGGTTATGGGCCCAGCGTGGTGGCTCTGCGGCTGAGAGGTACTGTGGCCGCCTCGCATCTTCGCGATGCGAGTTCAGTTCCCAACGCTGAAAAGCTAGTGAACAAATTTCGGCTCTCTCCCCCCAACATTCTTGCAAAGAAAGCGACCACAGTACCAGTCAAGGTGGATGGATAGCGTGCTCTGTAGTCCATCGCTGGTTCTCAGTATCAGGGGATTATAATCAATTTTTGTCTCATCTTTCCATCTCACTCCCATGCCAAGGTATATAATTTTTAATTTTACAAATGTTAGTTTCCTAGACTTCCACCACTTCTATGTAACAAAAACGGGACTAATCTGAATGTGGAGGTGTTGTTATTTAAAATGCGTAAACTAAAGACCCCTGAAAAACAGGTTCTTCAGCGTTGCAGCATAAAATATGAGTGTCAGTTTATACTGGGCAGACTATACATGTATCACGTCTCTTGTGGTTCGTTTACCTTAGCTTATGGGATATGTGGCTTGATAATTCATGTGCCTACATGTCTTTCAGTAAAGGAAATACTCCGATGTAATAAATATCATGGGCAAAGCAGGGGCATACTACCCTAATTACCCTCCTTAGTAAGCCGAGCGATATGATCACTTCAGTCGCCAACATCTAGATACAGATATGATGCTACAAGAAAAGGGGCCCAGCCTCCTCAAACGGCTTGAAAAGCTTGTTAAAAAAGAACAAAAAAACAACCTAATTTCTTAAATTACATCAGTTATTTTTTAACAATTGATTAGAATGAATAATTGTTGAATAATCAATTACTTTTGGTCAATATTTTTTATTATAAATTTGGTTATTGATGATTAATTAATTTCAATTATTAACAATTAATCAATTTTTATTATTTGGTATTGGTCAGTTTTGATTACTTACATTTAGTCAATTCCAGTTGTTTAGAATTAATCAATTTTCATGACTTATAATTTATTAATTTTGTTTGGAAACGATTAATTAATGTTGATTATTTGTGGATAACCAATTCTGATTAGGTATAGTTGATCGATTTGGATTCTTTATGAATAATCACTTTTACTTGTTTACAATCAATCCATTTTGACGATTTGCAATTAATCAATTTTGGTTATTTACACTAAATTGATTTTGATGATTTGTTAATAATTAATTTTGATTAATTTTGATATGCTCAGTAATTAATAGCTTTATTTTTATTAAATCGATTATTTTTAATTAATGAATCAATTGCTTTCAATTTCATTGAGCATTTTGCTGCGGATTATGGAACTTAGAAGAATTCTCTCATTTATGTGGTGGGGGGGGGGGCACAATTGACTTGAATGTATATTTTCCTTTCTTCTCACCTCCCACCCTCTTCTTCTGGCTCAAACATATAAAGTGAAGGGGGGGGGGATGTAAAATGACCTGAACTTCACATCTACTTTGCTGGACATTTCTCTTGCAACGCTTTAAATTTACAACTCCCGTTTCTTTCCCGTATACTGTCTCACACTGGGGCCATCATGAGCCCTACCCTGCATGGTGGGTGGATGGTGGAAATAGGTCATAAATGCCTACTCGGTGCAAAAACTTTCCCTACAATCTATTGAAAAGATGAAGAAAGAAGTTTCACATTTGGCCGTCTGATGTTGAAAATGCCGACTCAATTTTTGAAATTTTCTTGTCTCCCGTCCATTAGAAAAAAATAAGTAGTAGAACAAAATAGAAGCCAACGGATATAAATGCCGACTCAGAAGTTTCTTGTGTGTATGTGTATTGGGGGGGGGGGAGTGCTCTCCGCCTCGGTCTCAAACATGAAAAATAAATGGAATTTGAAATGTAATAATTAGTTGACCTTCAAAAATAGTCCTGACATATTTTCCGCGACCGAATGTATCCTACGGAAGTTTCAGTTTTCAGCTTTGTAATCCATTATTTTTGACTCAAAAGTAGACGATTTAAGAAATCGGCGCTACCAATTTTTACTCACTTCCAGGAAATTTGTTCAATCGACATGGGAACAAACCTAAAATGATCTACTGTAGTATAGAAAAGAGTCCTATGCAATTTTCGGCCATAATTTTTACATTTTTCACTGATGGGCTGATGGGAACCAAAATGAGCGAAGTCCAAAAAGTCCAAAACCTCTTTGAGCAGTTGTATCGCAGGTACTCTAGATTTTTTTTTTGCAATGGTATTAAAAATTGTCATGTGTGGTCCTTTTTGACTGTCCTAAACCAAATTTTTAGATTTTATGTAAATAATTTTTTTGTTTCTCCTAAAAAATGGCAAAATGGACTTACCCTTTTAGTTTTCCCCGATTCTGCGGGGTGTTTAAGAAAAGAGTTGGTGACCCCTTGAAAAAAAAAATAAAAAATATATATATATATATATACACACATAGAACCACCATGTACAAAACTGAAAGAACTCGTTTATTTTGGCAAAGTTATGTTACATTTTTTCAACTGATGTTGAAAATGTTGCCCATTGGCAGCCCGACAGGCGCAAGCGTGTCTGATATAACTCTATTTTTTGGTCAAAATTGGTCAAATGCATTGTATCACGACTTTACGATCACATTGGGATTCAAACCTGCACTAGAGTGCACTGCAAAATTACCTGCGCGGGTGTTGGCGGGTGAAAATGAGGGAGTGATCATGCGTACTTTTAAATAGAAACGCTGATATCTTCAGTAGGGTAAAAAACCGAGTAAAAATTATTCTGCCAGTAGAACTGATTATAATTTAATTTTTTGGGGATGATGCAGTTAAATTTAGGACAAATTTTCTTTAAAAGTGAATTTCTAATCGACTTAATATGATAGTTGAAATTTGCTACACGCTTATGGTAAATCATACGTGATCACTCACACATATGTAGGGCGGCCAACACTTGAAACTCTAAGTTTAAATCCCAATAAAATACGGCTACACGACTGCACAGCCTTGTAGGAGAAGGAAATTAGGGTTGCCGTTGTGGCATTTGCAGTGCTGCCATTCCTGCCAACCTTCCTTGTTTTCCGTACCACGTGCTTTGTACACCCTGTATTGTAAAATGTTTTGTTGCATCTTCTTTCTTTTCGTGTGTAGATTCTTTCCAGATTAGGCATCTATCACTAGGAAATTGGTTGTGGTTACGGGCTATTGAACCGGGGCTGGCATTTTTGTGGAAACGTGTGATAAAAAGAAGAACATACTGTTTTTAAGGTCTTCAAACGTGTGTATTCCTCTCATTTAGCAACATTCCAAAAAAACGACCTTTCTGTTTTCAAAGGTGTTCGTTGGTTGAAAAATCGAAGATTTAGATCTTCAGCTAGAAAAATTAGGTTTTTTGCTCCCTTTGCAAGAAGTCGTTTCGATACCTCTTAAGGATGTAGTTCTGATGATCGCACTACTTGAGTCATGTTCTGACGTATCGATCTGGGGAGGAAGTGGCTGGTTACCGTGATCTGACACATTTCCTTGTTAGTTCAGGGCCTATGAAACTCTCATACTGACCGGTGATAATTTCGTTCCCTAGGTTCTGAATAGCATCGGCCATTAAGTACCTTTTTTCATTTTGTACGAAAGAACGTGTTGTGTTCAGAGTTAATACCAGACTGGTTTTGACGAATCTGGGACCGAATTTTCGTACGAGGCGCCGACATCGTCGATGGCGAATTCGTTTGAACGCTGCACAAAAACATTAAAAGTTTACTATGTGTGAACACGTTTTGATCGGGTAATTAAGGTTAAGAATGCGGTGTGGCGGTCCAGTATAAATGGAGGTAATCTAACCCACCGGGACAGTGTGATTGTAAAGTTTCAAAGTGCGCCCGAAAGGAGTCCCGAGTACAAGAAGAGCCATCATTGGTCGTGTTCAAATTTTATGGACGGCAGTTAGTGTGACGACGTACCCGGTACCATGTACCGAGGTACACCATATCATTTTTTACGCGTTGCAAACCGGTTGCTCGGCTCGGCTTACTACAACACTCATTTTTATCAATAAAACTTATCGTTTGATCGCGATTCCAAAAAAACGTCTTTCTAATTTTCACGTGTTTTTGTGTTAATTGATTTGCAGCTACCGTCAGCTGTCCAGCACTGAACTGCGAGTACAGATGTCAGGCGTCGCCAACTGGAGGCTCTTGCGTTTGCCAGGAAGGTTTCAAAATAGCCAACGACAGTAAAAAATGTATAGGTAGGTTGCAATCGGCCGCGGCAGGAAATGACGAATAACGGTAATGGCGCGGTGTCGATGTCGATGTCGGCTCACTATCTATTAAAACAAAATGCACTCGCCGTTCGAGTTTCCTCGAAGCGAATACTTGATACGTACCTGTAGATAGATAGGCAGACAGATGGAATACAGCAATTACGCGTAATTCGAGGTGTGCGTTTAAGTGTACGGACTGAAATTACGAAAAGAAGGTTCGGTTTGGACGAGCTGAACATTCTCTGTAGTTTGTGTATACGCGCTCGTAAAAATGTTGAGGTCGTTTGAAGGAAATGAGATACCTGTATTGCACGTTTTTCGTGTTCCGTTCGGCGTTGATTAGCCAGTAAACATAGGAAAAGAGGAGAGGAAAGTGGTCGTTGTTGGGAAATGAGGTGGATCGAATGCGGTGTCGAGCTGTCGACTCGAGTCGCTCATCGGTTCATGTTGCTTGATTTCTCGTTTTCGTCATAACTGGACCCTGCCGGACTGAGTTATCCCAAATTAACGCGAGGGGCAGCCCTACGCTCTGCAGTAGCTTGAGATTGTGGTTTTGATAAATCTCTTTAAAAAAGGGACCTTAAGTCATGTACGCTAGAGTCCTTTTTTAGACCACTTTGTCAACTGATGTGCCTCTGCATGGATTCTGATCAGACTTGGGAACTGGAACAAAACGGAGAGACTGTGGCGAGAAGACGAAAACCAATGCCCAAACAAATTTTCAGAAACTAGGAAATCCAATACTGTTAGCGGGCTCAGACCGAAGCAACTATAGTAATAGGTACATTCATGAGCCACATCTCAAAGCAATATCACACCTATCCGGGCTGGTCGAGGTGGTGGCGCGCTGTCATCGTCAGCTTGTAGTAGTGATCATGTGGGAATATTCCATGAACCATACATACTTAATTTTCAGAAAATATCAAAAAATGAAAGAGTTTCTCGAAAAATAAGGACAACCAAATTGATGGAGGTTGAAATTTCCTTTCAGATGAGTCCATTTTCATTTCAATCAGAGAAATTTTCTAAAATGATCACTTTTATTAGGACTGCAAGCGCGAAAGAGTCGCCCTCTACAATTTTAGGCACGTGAAAAAAGGAACTACTGAAACCCTACACAGTTTAGAAAAATTTATAAGATTGAAATAAAAACGGTTTCTATGGAAAGGAAATTTTATGTACTATAAATTTTGTTCTATTCATTTTTCCGATAAACGCTTTCGTTTTCATAATATTTTGAGATTTCTTCATACGCCTGTAAATGAAATATTCCCTTTGATCGGGGTTTCAAGGTAAATGACAACAGCGCGCCACCGCTTCCAGCAGCCCCAATAGCAGTTCATCTTTTTCACGCTGTTGAAATTGTAGAGCGCGATTCTTTCGCGCTCTCAGTCCAAATAGTCTGTTCAAAATAAGATTGCACGTCAATCAAAATCCAGTGGGTATTTCGGCGTATTGAGGGGAAAAGAGATTACGTCGATTCACACTATGCAACGCAATGCAGCTGATTAAAATGAAGTCTTTCAAATGAAATCGATTCACTGTTTATTTTCTGAAGTTTACTGATAACGCTTGAATATAATGAAATCGTTTTTGAAAATTATGAAATACTTTTATAATATAATATTCTGTGGCAGGGATGCTAAACAGTGTGAACGTCTCATTGACTGGCGTGCTGTCTTATTTTGAACAGACTATAAAAGTGCGCACACCCGAGCCGCATGATTTGTGATGAATTGATAAGGTCGTCTAGAAATTGCTGCAATTTATCATTTGGGATACTATCGCGTCAACTTGGCAACTCGCGTGATATTGCGTTGCTCTATAGTCTGTTCAAAATTGGGAAGTTGACCAAAATTACCTATGTTGGTTGCCCTGCGTTTAGAACTCGGGGATAATTTTACTCGTTCATATAAAAGACGTGTAAAAGGAGTGATCTTTGAACGCCTTCGGCGTGTAATAAAAGTTTTGAAAGAAAGTTGGTTGAAATAAAATTTCAGCAATGGCATTGAGCTATCAGGATACAAAAGAATTACCTCCATGAACATTTGAAGACCTAATCCAAAAACCACCCATGTCATTTTTGAAATTTCGACTTGGCCGCCAGATAGCGCTATATCAGTGACTACACTCCTAACACTTCCGTGCACAGAGTATTCAGGCAACATCTGTTTATTCATCCGCAGCATTCATCCAGCAGAACAGCAGCATATTACGTTGCTGTTTGACATTGACGACAAAGTCGAAATTTCAAAAATGACATGGGTGGTTTTTGGATTTAGGTCTCCATTTTTTAAATGAAATTACATATGTGAAATTGAAAATCGCGATTTTTGATGTAGAAGAATAGGGAAGCTGAAATAATCCCCCAGATGTTTCCAGTGTGTTGAGCGTTACTTAGTTTGTGTTGATGTGTTACACTAGAGCTACCTAGGCAATGTTAACTTCCCAATTAGATTGCACGCCAATCGAAGAGAAGTTCACACTATGTTTAGCATCCTTGCCAAAGAATATTTTATTATAAATGTATTTCACGATTTTCAAAAACGTTTTCCTTATTTTCAAGCGTTCTCAATAAACTTCAGAAAATAAACAGTGAATCGATTTCATTCGAAGCACTTCATTTTTATCTGCTGCATTGCGTTGCATAGTGTGAATCGACGTTATCTCCTTTCCCCTCAGTTCACCGAAATGCTTACTGTATTTTGATTGACGTGCAGTCCTATTTTGAACAGACTATAGTGTACACAATTTTGTCAACTAGCACTGCTTTCTTTTGATGTGATATCTTGGGTGATGTACTGCTAGTTGCTTTGGTCTGACAGTCCGCTATAACCGTTTGGATACCCGATAAAGAATTTGGTTGCCCTGAAATTGCCCCGGACTTATTGCCCTGCAAAAGGCAACTGGTTGCCCTGTAATTGCCCTCCAGCACTCCAGCACCGACCAATCAGAACGCACCATTTTACCATTGCGTAAAAAGGCAACATGTTGCCCTCAAGTTGCCATCTGAGTTGCCTTTTCAGATTGCCCCATGGTTGCCCTATCGGTTGCCCTTCTGGATTGCCCTCTTGTTGCCCCATGGTTGCTCTCTCAGTTGCCCTTCTGGATTGCCCTCTGGTTGCCCTCTTGTTGCCCCATGGTTGCCTTCTCAGTTGCCCTCTTGTTGCCCCATGGTTGCCTTCTTAGTTGCCCTTCTGAATTGCCCTCTTGTTGCCCTATGGTTCCCAGGATGTTCTCAATTCAGTACTACTCCCCCATGAAGACACACTCACTTATATCACAGGTGAAAAAATGGAATAAAAGTGTGAAAGTCGAAGGCTATATTAACTGGAAAACAAGATTGAATATATACATATTATGTAAAAGAAGGGAATGAGGATGTAATCCAATAAAAATCCTCAAAGGAAATGAAAATGAGGTACCTATCTCTTATATATGGGTCATTCTACCGAAACCTTGATAATTCATGCTTTTTTTGTTTAAAAAAAAATAAAGACAAAACATTACTACTTGTTTTTCCATCGAAATCATTTATATGCATATAATAGAACGTATTTATGAGGTTAAACCAATAGCATACTTCCTAGGGAGGAGACAGAGGGGGCTCAAAATGATAAGACCACTACGCTGAAAGAATGGCAGCCCACGTTGAAGGGACTGTTGGCTATAGAAAGAAGTTCCTACGCGCACGCGTGCCCGTGTACTGTGAATACGCACGTACTCTTCCACACGCACATCAATGAACTCGTATCAGTGCTGCCAGGTGCTCCGGATTTTCTAGTCAATCTCCGGATTGATCGACCTTCGGCAAAAAATATCTGAATTTTTGAATAATGTTCGGAAAGTTTGGGAAAAATCCGGATTTTCGTTGTTTTTTCTCGTTTTGTGGTTATTTCAACTTCTGATTAGTTTGAAATATTTTTCTGTGGATGACTGCATTTTCACTACACTAAACTGGACTAGAAAAAATGTTTTCTCACTTTCTTACCTTAATAATTACTCAGTTTTCCTTCCACCCACAGCATCCTTTTTCAGAAATATTTGCTCTGTGTCTGTTTTCTGACTGGTTCAAATTTGACCACGGTGAAGGACAAAAAAGCGAGAGACACGTTTTCAAATATGGCTGCATTGATTCTGATCGAGTCTAAAACACGTACTGCATTACCAACTTGTTCACTGTACTCGCAAAAACTGTACACACGCATCAGTTTATCCAAACACGCAGAGATAATATTTACAAAAAAATTTTTGAAGTCCAATCCATGGCGAAGGACAATTATGTCGAAGGGATTTTTGAACATTTAAATGAGATTTCCAAAAGGGGTAGGGGCACGATACTTCAAATTAATAAAAAAGATACAATAATTTATCCTCTGAGATTATACAGTATTAGAGGACCCTATTATTTATACATTGCCAGATATCTATCTGGGACAAAAGTAACAAGGTTTCGGTAGAATGACCCGTATACATTATTAAAAATAGGATAATGAATGGCTGCGTCAGCATACAGCTATACAGTTACATATTATTGAATAGAATTGACATTTGAAATATAAAGAATAATATGTGACCGGCTCTGAAGGAGTAGACCTTATGGCTAAATTATTGATTTTGAGATGTGAATGGTTTCTGAACTTTCGAACTCTCCTCTTTCACACATTATTGTGTGCGAAATAGCAAGATATGCATTCTAGGCAAAAATACGAGTAATGAGCGTACGGTTCGTTGTGTCGTTGTTGAGTAATTGAGGAGATGAGAATCAAAAGTGACTTTATCCAATTTTCTTTTGAAATGGGTTAGTGAGCGTTCCTGACGGTAACGGAACATGAAAATGTTTGTCACGTACGTTTTGTGAGTTGCCTGCCTACCATATTAGTAGGAGAAACCGCCCCGGGCCACGCGCAGTAAATCCCATCAGTTTTTCTCAGTTTCTGAAAACATTTTCTAGCGAATAATGTCACTTTTGATTCTAACCTCTACTGCTTTAATGGCTTCTGCCGTTTTTGAATATCTGCAACGAAGCACTGCAATTTGATCAAGCCAAATATGCGATATCTGGTGCAAATTCCGTGTGATCCACGACTAAAAAACTCAGCGGAATTTTCTGATTCAGTCCGGCATGAATGCACCCTAAGAATGCACCCTAAGAATGCAATGCACAATCCTCTGATACCTGTCACTCTTATAATGCTATGCTGTTACACGTTTCGTAGGTACACAGAAATATATACGGAAAACGTATTACGTTTAGCATGTACGTCGTACTTGTACTCACCTCTTCGAACGGCAACGGTGTAGAATCTGACTATACTTCAAATTGCTTCGCTTTTTCACTTTTAATAACGTATGAAATACAATTTCAGCAATCTTTCACGCAACACTCGTATCTCGGAAATACTGGACAAAGTTGTACATTAAAAACTGTTTAACCGAAAGTCAACCAATGAGCAACCAAGAGCAACCAAAGGGCAACCAAAGGGCAACCAACGGGCAACCAACGGGCAACAGTGAAGTTTGCTGGAGAATATGAGGCAACTTCTAGAAGTGGGCGGTCCTTCAGCGTGGTTACCCTGTAGTTGCCCTAAAAGGGCAACAGTTACCCTATTCTACAAGGCAACTACAGGGCAACCGTATTCAAATTATTTATCGGGTAGTTCTTCCTTTTACCAATACCCGAAACCAGTTCAATACTGAGAGAACCAAAAACCCTAAAAAGAAAGCACTGGATTCGAATGAGGGGAGGGTAAAAAATAGCATTTGTCCATGGACTGTCTGCAGAAGAGGGACGCCTGTAAATAAAAAGAAAAATTCAGGAGCTGGAGAGAAGGAAAATGCGAAAAAAGGATACAAGGACAGAAGAACAAACGAATGATAGAATGAATAAAAATACCATACATCTGACTTTGGTCTTGAAGATCGAATCTTGATTAAATTTAGAAGCGTCAAAGAATCTTCAAAATGTTCGCCAAAGCTTCACAAAATAATAAGGAGTTTTAAACAAGTTCAGAGAATCTTAACGAATTTTGAACTAGTCGCGAGTATCTTAACATGTCTTTTAAAGAGTCTTGTGAGTTTTAAAAGGGTAGTAAACAAGTCTAGAAATATCTTAAAGAATCGTAGACACATTTGGGAGGGTTCAGATCGTCTCAGAGAAGGAGTCCGGATGATTCTTGGAAGTCCTGAACAAGTCTAGAAGAGTTTTTCAAGCGTATTGGCAATAGTCTAGAAGAATCTCAAAGAGATTTTCATTAGTTTAAAAGCGTCGAGGGTTTGTAGACGTGTTCGGTAAGTGTTGAATAGTCCGCATGTGTTTCCAGGTATAAGTGGATAATTTGTTACATCTTGGAATAAATGTGCCAACCTCTATCCTAATGTTACTCTCAACCCGAGCGCTGGAATCCGCCCTTTCGACCATTACCTCAGAGACGTCGGGGAGGCCGTTAGTGCTGTCTTAGACCTCTTCTCGTTTGATCGAAAAACCAGCCTAGGTCGAAATGAAGCGAGTTGCTACGTGGGCTCGAACCCAGGACCTCCGGATTCCGAGACCAGCGCGCTATCCACTCGGCTAACCAGACTCCTGTTCCAGTTTTATCTGGTGTAATACCTGATAAAATCCCGCCCAATAAATGTACTTGAAAATGAGACTGACACGTTTATTCCAAGCTGTGTGATGGGTCTGTAAGAATGTTGAACAAGTCTGGAAGAGTTATTAGTTGTTTCAAAGAGGCATAAAGAGTGTTACACAGGCCTAGAAGAGTTTGAAGGAGTCTTCAACAAGGTTATAGAAATTCTCATGAATCTAATACGAGTCAGCAAGAATTCTTGAACGAGTTTTGGAGAGCTTAAAGAAGTCTTGAAGAGTCAGAGTAATAATTATTATGGGAGTCGGTAAGAGACTTGAACGAATATTGACGAGTCTCAGCGAGTCCTAAAATTGGCCTACAAAAGTTGATAGTTTGTACGAGTCTTAAGCCGTGTTAGAGAGTCAAGGAGAAATTTCCGAGGGCGCCCAAACTAGGAAACGGCTCCGATAAAAAATGAAATAAAACTGAAGTATGGAAGAGAGAAGAAAGTAAAGGAAGAAAACAAAAGGAAAGAACGAAAAGCGGAAAAGAAACTAATAGAAAGGAAGAAACAAAAAATCCAGAAAATAATTTTATCTATTTTTTGAGGGGTGGGGGGGGGTTGTATTTCAATGACTTTCTTCATGGTGCATTTCGCCTGGATAAATAAAACCTGTAACTCACTACAGTGTCCCTCTCATTGTACAAGTATTTGCCTCCCTACCTTTCTGTCTGGCTGTTCATGATTATTTCTATCTTCCTTCGTACATTAATTGGTGTGTCGAAGAATGTAACTGACACTCTGGAGAAAAGTTCAAAAATCTGTCCGTCTACTTCCCACTTGTGTGTAATGGAAGCCCATCTCACAGATCTAGATCTCTGAATCTCAGTGTAGTGTCCTAACATATACATGTATGTCCTGTGTCGGCTGGTCTGCAACAGATGACCAATGAAGAAGATCCAGCTAGCTTAAAAATTCGGGCATTTGCTTGTCAAAAACTGTTTCTGAGAGGCCCTAGATGACTTAATAGCTTATAATCGCTGAGGGCTCGGACGTTTGGCCAGTCTGAGGACGTTTATGTCCAAGGAAGTTGGGGGGTTATGTCCGTCACCTTCTCTGTAGCTAGGGAAAACGGAGTCGTGAGCCAAGATCTCGTCACCATAGTATCACGCATGTCCGTGTCGGTCTCTCTTCTCTTCCGTTCATCACTAAGATATCTCCCTCCAGGAGGAAGAAGTCAAGATCACGGATCCGAGATTGATGGAGATATTTGATCGTATCAGTGTTCGACTGCGAAGTGGTCAAAGGCGAAGCCCTCCTCTTTTCTGGATTTATGCTTCAAGAAAAGTCTTATCGACTCGTTACCCCCGTACCTTAATTTATTCTTCGATCTGCTCGTAGTAATATCGCTGTATTCATTGTCCAATAGATCGAGACGAATGTTTAGAGTGGGGTTTCTGTGACCAGATGTGTCGCAACACCGAAGGCTCGTACATGTGCTCGTGTTACCCGGGGTTCGAGCTGATGGACAACAAAACCTGCATCGCCAACAAGGTGCTGCTGCCGTATACCGTGTTCTTCGCTCACGACCGATCAATTTTGAAGATGGACTCGCACGGTCAAAACCAAATGGTCGTCGCGAACGGCTCCTCAGTCAGCGGGCTGGATTACCATTATGATAAGAATATTTTGTTTTGGATCGATGTTAAAACGAAGAAGGTGGGTTCTAGCGATTTATGTAATTCTTCAGTTCGTCTTGGGCCACATCATAAATGTGCCTTTTTGCTGTGTCCAGGTTCATAGTCAAGAGTTGAGAGAATCGGCCATCAGTTTAATGGCGATTGGCATCCCGCAGTTCGCATCGAAACGCGAATTCTTGTTACCAGGCTCGTCGTCGCCGATATCGTTAGCCGTGGATTGGATCGGAAACAAACTGTACGTGGTCGATTCGCTCGGCCAGAAGATCGACGTGTTCGAGTTCGACGGTCATTACCACGCCATCGTGATGGGCAGCAACCTGACGAACCCGACGGACATTGCGCTGGATCCGATTGTTGGGTACGTTTGTAGCCCGCGTCGGGCGCCAATTTGTGTCGCCGAGTTCGTATACGACATTGCTTTTCAACTTCCGATATCTTCGTTTAGGTTGATGTTCGTGGCGGACAGCAACCAGATACTGCGGGCTCATATGGACGGTACCAATGTAAAGTCTATCGTCACGGAGGCCGTGTATAAGGCTTCCGGTATTGCGATAGACAGCTTCGGCAGAAGAGTGTTTTGGTGCGACTCGTTGTTGGACTACATCGAGACCGTCGACTACAACGGCAATAACCGTTTCCTCATTCTCAGAGGTTCGTGCGCGTACCTGTAGCTCGGCGTGGTTGGCGAAGCTGGCCGACGGCGATACGTTGCGATATTTTGCAAACGGGTTGTTTCATTGCAGGTCAATCTGTGCCATCACCTACTAGACTGGCTGTGTTCGAAAACCGCGTGTACTGGTCAGACAGTACGAAGCAGGGAATTATGAGTGTGAACAAATACGAAGGATCGACGTCCATTCAGGCTGTGTATAAGAATAGAGAGGTGAAGGACCCAAAGGCTGTGAAAATCGTGCATTCTCTGCTCCAAAAGAAAGGTAAACTAATGGCCCTTCACGTTCGTCGCCGATTGTGTTCGTGTTCGCGCCCGTTCTACATTTAATTGTGGGCTTTTTCCCCTCTTGCAGATATAAACCCCTGCGATAGAGGTAATGCCAGTTGTCATCACATGTGCGTGATCACGAAAGTGAGCGAATCGGACACGTTGGGCTACCGGTGCGCATGCAATATCGGCTGGGCGTTGTCGCACGATTTGAGAACCTGCATAAGTATGTTCGATAACTGATATATTTTTGATTTTACATTCCTCTATCTTTAGTTTTTAGCTTTTTGTTATTTGTTACTTCGTGAGGGGAGGGGGGGGGTCGAAGAGAAGCTGGGGAAATCGACTGCGTTCGCGAGGCGATAAGCCGGTGTAGTTTATACGGTTGACTTATGCCGCTGGTGGTGTACAGAATGATAAGTGAATGTGGTAAACGGTGTTTGTGACGAGGGGGCCTATCGTTGTACAAAAATTCCAGAAGCCACTGACAATAATTATACGTGTACAATACAGGCGATTTTTAATTAGTTTCTGTTTCTCTGTTTTATAGTGGTTAGTGAATTCCTACTCTACTCCCAGCAACGGTTCATTAAGGGGCGTGTTCTGAATCCGGTGTCAGAAGGTTTCAGCGACGCTATCCTTCCGGTAGTCTCTCGTCGTGCCCGGTTCGTTGGCTTAGACTTCGATTTCCAGAGCAATCATATCTACTACTCAGATGTGTTGCAAGACGTTATATATCGAGTGTACAAGAACGGAACAGGTAATCAGAGTTCAAAGAAATTGATTTTCAGGTACACGTGGACTGAAGGTACGGCGCGTTGGCGCGGCCAGAAGATAGCGAGACCTGTTCCTTGTCCGTGGTGTTTTCTCTGGCGTGCTGTGCTTTCTGATTTGGCTTTTATAGTTGAAACAGCTTATGATGATGAAAGAAAGTAATAGTTCCAAGACGCCAGGGCTGGATTGGGACTCATGAGAGAGAGAGGCCAAAAGTTGTGGGGGGGGGGGCAACTAAGAGTGTAAACATCAGACGTAAAAAAAACGAACAGTTTTTCGTTTTTGCCCGACAAAAAACACCGACGTCGTAGTTCAGCCTTTCATTGTTTTTCCACATGGTGTTTTTTACTTTCCTTTTTGAGAGCTTCATTTTAGAGGGATAAATGTGAGGCCCTAGGCCATGTGGCCCCTCTGGCCGTCCCCTAATGTCAGACAAAAATGTCTGATAGCCTTCGCGGTGTCCGCGGAGTATCATGTATACTATGTTGCAGAAAAATGGGATTTCTGAAATGTCTTTTCAGATCGCCTGATATATTATGTAGAATACGTGAATCATGAAAATATGTTTTTACAATAAAATCAGCAGTAATGCAGTGGGTAGCAAATTGAGCATTCACAAACTTTCTTCTACGTCTCGTGTTTGTTGTTTGTAGTAAGTCAGGAGATTTGCCCGGAATATATCCACAGAATGAAAGCTAAGAAAAGTATTTTTGTACAGAATCTTACACCTCTGTACTTGGACAGTTATTACTTATAGGCCTATGCTTTGAAAAAGAAAATTAGATGGACTTTTTCAACCACCTACCTATCAAATTTATGTACTTTACGTTTCATTTTTTTGAAAGAGATTGTTAATGTATTCCTATATGGTGTACTGCTCCCTGAAGTAATTCGTGAGTTTCCAAAAAATCGACAGGGTGACCCAAAAGAAGTGAAAATTTGAATTTACAAAAACTTCCAATTCGTTTAAAAAATGGGAAAAAGCAAAATGTAATTTACTAGAAACGTGCAACGGATGTTCTTAATTTTTCTTTGATTTCTCCCATATTTTAATGATGTTCAAAGCCAATTCGTTTTCTGAGCGGCCTCAACAGAGCTATGACCGCTCTTCGCGCTTCTGCCGTATGTTGGTGAACCTGAAAATTCGGAAACTTTGTTCCATCTTTTGTTTGTACATGGTGAATCAGTCCCTCTCCCAACACTAGCTTAGCTCGTGTCTATCTCCACACTTTTTATTTGGTCTGTCAGTTTGCTTGACTGGCTCCTGAGAGAAGAGAGCACCTCTAGAAATATTCCAGAGTTAGTAAATTTAGTAAAATTAACCTTCAGTCGACAAAAGGAATCCACAGTTGGCAAAATTTCAAAAACGATGACTTTTTTCCTGTGCTCCTATTGCGTGTTGATCGAGATTTTTCAATTGGAAAAATATACATTGTTATGGAAAAATTGAACCGCCAAACCTTTGATACGTCCCTGTTGGCTTTAGTGTAATGTTTTCCAAAGAGTGTGTGCAGAAGAAAGAGCTAAGGAGCTGTAGAAAGATAGGAGTGCAAAAGTACTGGAAAAATTGAATGACCTGGGACGATAAGAAAAGGAATTAGAGGTTACCTGTGCAATTTTTAATACCTGAGCTGCCAACATTTGTAAGTTGATTGAAAATTATTCTAAATACGTCTGAATTAAATAGAATATTTATAGAATTTACTGAAAATGATTTGGAAATTTAAAAAAATCTTGGTTTCATTAAATATATTCTAGAATACTAGTTCAAAATATAATTTTTTGTTCTGAAGTTCTGAATTTACAAATTGTAATCGCCGAAATAATTCGGAAGTCAAGAAACGAAATTTATTAAAAATATCAGAAATGAATTGAAAATTTACAGAATTATCAAATTATTTTGAGAATAATAATGGTTCCCAATTCACTAAAAAAATTCCAAATAATAAAAATTGAATATTTTATTTTTTTATTTTACAGCTATTCACTCGTTGTACATACATTAGGCCCCGGAGTGTGGGGGGGGGAGGCGTTGTGATGTCGAATGCACCCATTTCCGGGCACTGACATCCATCGCCTTTCTCCATCATAGCCTGTCCCTTCCCACTCTTCCCACAGTATCCCAAATTCCTTACTGATTTTGTCACTTGTTGAAGGCCTGGCTTTTCTCTTTCCGAGTTATGCTGCCTCCACTTTGATGCAGTTCTCCATCCAATCATATTCCTGTTGCAAACTGGGGTAATTTTCTGCTCTAATTTTTCCTAATTTCTTCCACAAAATTTCGTTCGCCTCTGCCCGCCTGTACGCTGGTATGATCCCATTCCCCCATCTACCTCTTTTCCCACCTCTTCTATTCCTGGAGTTGAGAGCAATGTCCACTGTAGCTCTGGCTATTCTGTGATCTGAAGAGAAGCTAAATTTACTTACTACCTCGTATTTTTTATCAACCCTCACATCGTTTATAAGGTGGTCAATTTCCCCTACTGTTTTATGGTCTGGAAAGCGCCCACGTCCATCTTTTTTGTGGTGAGTCCATGAACATGTTTGCTTTTCTTGGATTTTGCCCCAAGAATTAAATATGACTTCTATAAAATATTCATTTTCGAAAAAAATGCATGATGAAAAATTTTGAATTTTGTAAAGAACTGTAAAGCACTTCAAACTTTCAAACTTGGGAGAAAAAATCGAATTCAAAAACATTGTAGCTTACGACATTGTTTGGATGATTTAGGTATAACTTCCTATTGAAAAATTTTGATTTTTTCGAAAACTTGCTCATTTCTCCAGAGTAAAAAAATTTAACAAATTTAAAAGAAAAGTACCAGATACATCAAAATTTATTAAAACTTCGATTCGAATATTCTACGTAGCTAAAAATTCAGAAATTATAAACCTCTGGATGAATAGACAGTATAATGAAGGGCCGCATAATGGTTTGGAACCTCAGAAACGCACGCATAATTTGAATAATTGAAATTTAGAACTTGACTGTTGAGGAAAAGAAAATTGACATTTCTTTGAATACTGAATAATGTGCCTACATTGAAATTAGGACTATTACCGAATTTGTAATCCGATCCAGATTCGTACTCCATAATTTAAATTTCACATTCGAAATGAGCAAAATTTTCGCGACCTGGGCCGGATTTAGGATTTTTGGGCTCCAGGACCCAACCTTGGGGAAGCCCCCTCCTCACTTTTTAGAATTGGTGATTTTCCAGGGGATGTATTTTTCAAAGTCAGTACTTTCCTGCCAGCGATTGGCTACAACTAGTGTTTTTATTTCTATTAAAGAATTTTGTCTTCATTCGGTGAAGCCCTCTGTTGATAAAGTAGAAAATGACAAATGCCTTATGTGGCTCTCTTGTTGGTCCAGCTGTTACTTAATTTTTTGATTTTTCATGAAGTCATGGTCTGTCGAAGTTTGTTTTGCTATCTGAAAAATTTCTAGATTTTGGAATTACTTTTCAATCTTAAATTCTTCTAGAGTACGTTTATGAAGGGTAAAGAATCAAAACTCACATTTGCCATTTTACTTCAAGGGTGTAAATAGGCAAAATACTGTACACGGATGCAGGAATATCTTTGCTGCGCCTGTGAACGTGGAATATGTTATACGTATCGCACATTCACAGGCGCAGCTAAGATATTGCCGCATCCGTGTACAGTATCTTGCCTATTTGCGCCCGTGATGTAAAATGGCAAATGTAAGTTTTGATTCTTTACCCTTCATATTACACCTCTTTAGAAATCAATATTTCTGCTTCCTCATCCCCCCCCTTCATTCAAGAAAATTCTGGCTGCATAATTAATGATCTTTTTTCTACGAACTTACTCTCTTAATTATAATGTAGGTTCTGATAAGTTCAGTCCATGTATTAATTAATAATGTTGACCTTCCTGTGGTCTTAATCAAAATCACGTCATAATTATGAATTTTGTTCGTTACAGGTCGTGAAATTGTACTAGCTTCCCAGAACGAGGGCGTCGAAGGCTTAGCCGTCGATTGGGTTGCGAAAAATCTGTATTACATCGATAGTAGAAAGGGAACCCTGAACGTATTGAGTACTCGAAATATAACCAATCGGCGAGTGTTGTTGAAGAATCTGAAGCGTCCTCGAGCCATCGTTGTGCATCCTAACAAAGGGTAATTAATTCAACTTGTTTGCTTGTATATAAACCTGCTGATGGAAATGTATTGCATTCTGCTGGAGATACCACGTTGTATCATCTACGTTGTGTATTTTGTTAGTGGCAAGGATTAGATAGTATTCCTCTACCTCTAGGAACACTCGAAACACTTATATTCGAATTCATGGCAGTTACATTTAAATGGGGGATTTTGTACTTCACCAGAAGGTCAAAATAATGTCAAGGATGATGCTGTAATCTTGATTCGCGGTAATGGAGAGGGCAGCGGAATGCTGAATAGTGTAGTCTGTGAGATCTCGAAAAATTTATCGCAAAATTCGTTGAACAGAGTCAACCAGTGATTTTCTAAAATCCCATGGAGTGTAAATAATGTTGAAATCGAAACTTAGCAGTTGAGATTCATGATATCATAATGAGCCTCCTCGCCTATCATGTCAGTTTCAGCGAATACATTTCCACCAGCAAAGATTGCGCGTATGTTTGCTCCAAACGTACCTTTATTCAGTAATCTAGAGAATGAAAATAGGAAAACAATAATTAATTAAACCCTTTTTATTAGTTAACGGTTATTGTTATTTTTAATAGGTTTATATTTTTCTCAGAATGGGATAGACCGGCTAACATTAGTAGAACGTATACAGACGGTACGAATTTGATTGTATTCCGCAACGTAACATTGGGCTGGCCGAATGGACTGGCGATGGATTTCGCTATGGACCGCTTATATTGGTGCGATGCTTTGCTCGACCACGTGCAGCATTCTAGTCTGGACGGCACAGATGTGAAGACCATTAATTCGAAATTGATACGGCATCCGTTCTCCATTGTCATATTTCAAGGTAATTTGCCGTGTCCGGAGTATAGTCAATTTCTAGATTGGAAAACACCGAGTATTCCTTCGATTTATAATCGTTTACTTTTCTGTCTGTTACAGACTGGATGTACATCACCGACTGGAGGTTGGATTCGATAGTGAAGCTACACAAGTTGAACGGTGATATGGAAGAAATAGTTACCAGAGAACCGCAAAATAATCGGTTGTACGGCGTCAAGGTGTACAGTCAGAGCGAACAGGAAATTTACAAGCTTCATCCGTGCTTGGCGAGCGCAAACTACAGCGGCTGTCAGAAGTTGTGCTTCGGCGTTCCTTCAAATACCTCAGCCGGCTTGCAGGTTCGTTATTAGTTATTGATGTGGAGAGTCCGCGAGAGAACCAGACACTTCCGATTTCGCAACCGTTTGAATATTTTTCTGTAGGTGAGATGTGGCTGTCCATACGGCGAGAAACTGGCCAGCGATGAACGTACTTGTATACCCGATCCAAGTGCCGAACCACCGATGACCGCCTGCCCTAACAAATGGGATTTCATGTGCAACAACCAGCGTTGCATACCGAAAGCGTGGGTATGCGACGGTGACGACGACTGCTTAGACAATTCGGATGAAGAGCAGAATTGCACCAGTGAGTACTGTAGGCGCACAATCTCCACTTCACGTGTTTTGAGTTTGCGTCGCCACCGATAGCCAATGCACCCCGTTTTATTCGTGCGTTTCAGGGCCTACCTGCAGTGCCTCCGAATTCCAGTGCGGTTCAGGTCGATGCGTACCAATGACCTTCAAATGCGACGGCGAAAACGACTGCGGCGACTACAGCGACGAGACTGGCTGCGTGAACGTGACCTGCTCAATGTCGCAGTTCTTGTGCGAGAATAAACGCTGCATACCTTCGACGTGGAAGTGCGACTCCGAGAATGACTGCGGCGACGGTTCCGACGAAGGCGATTTTTGTACTGAGAAAACGTGCGCCTATTTCCAGGTGAGTTTTTAGCCATCTTGTGTTTTTCCTTTAGGGATCGATAACCAATCAGAGCTGTTACGCTGTAACGATAATTGTGATGTAATGCCGAAAGACAATAGAGTGAACAAAAAGTGTTCTGCCGTCGATTAGTACATTCCAAAACAAAAAATTATATGGAGAGTTGATAAAGGTTCTAATTCATTAATTACACGTAATTATTTTTGGATGATGACCATCTATTGTTGCATAAAGAGGACTATGCTGAAAGACACATTTTTTTGTAACTCTTAATTTTAGACAATAATATGCGAATGCACGAGTCTTGTCACAGAAAAAAAACGGGATTTGATATGCGGATTGTATTGCTCTGATAAAAATACGCAATTTGACCATCAACTGCGACGAAAAAATATTGAAACGCCTGTTCTGTGATTGGTTGAAAAGAACCATGCCGATGGACAAAAAATCGAGGGATAGTTTTCAAAGCTGACCATACTGACTCCCACCTGTGAAGATGCGATTTCAATGTTACCTTGTGATTTCTTCATTCATTTAAAGCAGCACTACGTTGTCAGTTTATTCTAATGGAAATCGTTCGAGAGACAGCCATGCCGACAGATATTTCAGCATATTTAGTACCATTTTGACCCATTAAAAGTGGATGGATCAAATTCTTTTTTTGAAAGCTTGAGAAAGTAGAACTGAGTCAATCTATCAACGAAAAAAATCAAAATGGCCGTATCATTAATAGCTTGTGAGATAACTGCTGGGGACTGAAATATCAACATGTTCGAAGAATAACCCCCATACTGTTGCAGTAAACGCGCGAACGCCGAACAGCCGATAATAATGTGCGAGAATCAATCTATAGTTGCAAATATTCAATACGCGGGTATTTTTACCTATAACATTCAAAGATAACACCTGAATAATTCCCAATTAGATGTGCAATAACTTGCGAGCCATTGAATGTATCCAGAATGTTCATCACAAAACGATACAGGTCTATGTAATGGTTAAAATTATGAAATGACTGTTGATTGGTAGTTGAAACTACAAACTGAATGTTGAGTTATAGTTAAAACTATGAAATATGATCGTTGTGCAGTGGTTAAAGCTATGAAATAACCGTTAAAATTACAGAATAACAGATCAGTAACGAATAAAACTATGAAATAACAGTTTGCTATCGTTTAAGACAGATATTGGTTAATATTATTGTCATGATGAAGAGCTTGCTGGTGTAGATAAATACGTGAGGGCGCCAATTTTGATCTTGCTTTCTACACCAGAAAGGGTTAATCCGCCCCGGCAGTTTTGTGAGCTGGTCACAAATTTTATCAGGAAACAAAATAATTCTACATAGAATCCACCTCAGAAATTGTTTCACAATGAACATATAACAGAATTGAAACCTTGTAATTGATGCTTATAATTATTATCAATGGTCATTTTACAGTTACATAACAGTTATCTGATCTTACTTGAGATTATGAACCAGTATCACTTTATAACACAACAACAACTCATAATTGTTGAAGAATATTATAAAGACCGCACTGTAACAATAACATTTGCTTTGACCATTCAATTGAAACCAAACAGTAACAGATACACATTAATGTACTTTAATTATCATACTTCAGTAACTATAATATGATACACCTTCTACGTACAAACAATTGAATATACCTACAGATTCTACCTAAAATTGTGAACAGGTAATGATGGGACTGTGGAATAATGGTTATTTCGCTCAGTTGTGGTTATTACCTGTTATGTAGGTATACTAATACTTATTGAACTTAATCAGCATTGGTTCTTGCATAACGATAACATAATACCTACTACGAGTATGAGAACGATTATTTAATGAGAACCGCAATAGCTTTTACCTTCTATATCTGGAAGCAACTAATAACAGTTATATACTCTGATTATTCAGCTTTATAACCAATAATCTGCAACCTTGTAGTATAATTATAACCATTACCAAACCACAAGTATCAAAATGTCGGCATATAAAACTGTTATTAATGGTTAAAACTGATATCTGAGAATCAATGCAGTTAATGGTTACTATTATGATTCAATTACGGCTGATAGTTATGAATAAAGAGTGTGGTATGGTTCCTGATCCATAAAGTCTGCTTATAGTTATAATTAATTTTATTCGATGGGATAAATATAATGAAATTTGGTAGTCTCAGCTATTTATTCCTAGTTATTTCCTGCCCCAGACGTTTGGTACATGGATATTATCATGTGTACTTAGGCTTTTTAATTCCCATGGTCAATGTATTGGTCTGATAACTCTGATTAAAATTATGAAGTGACCGTTAAGAAATGAAAACTGGTTGAAAACATGGTGTAACTGTTGATAAATATCAGTTACCACCATTTATGAAGTAATCATTAAATAGTGATGCGATGGAGATGACTAGTAAATAACGGCCAGCACTTGTGATTACCCACTGTTATTCATCTGTTGAATGCCAGTTATTTGAGTTGATTTGTATTCATTAACAGCTACTAACTGTTCTTCTTCAGTTGAATTGCACTTATTTGGGTTAATTTGTATTTATCAAAAGCTACCAACTGTTATTCATCAATTGAATGCCAGTTATTTGGGATTTGTATTCATTAATAGCTACTAACTATTATTCATCAGTTGAATGGCAGTTATTTGGGTTAATTTGTATTTAGTAACAGCTACCATCAATTGAATGCCAGTTATTCTGGTTAATTTGTATTTATTAGCGGCTGTGTCAATTGGTTCATGAATAACCATAAAATAACCATAATCATGGACTTTAAAATAACCAAAACCAAATCATAACGGATGTCTATTCATTTCCAGTTATTACAGCTCTGCTTCGGTGCGATTCCTCCATAATAGCATGGATGCTTTACTGTAACTTCAACGTGTGTTTCAGTTCACCTGCCCGCGGTCCGGACACTGTATTCCGCAGACATGGGTGTGCGATGGCGATAACGACTGTTTTGACAATCAAGACGAGGAAGGATGCCCGCCGATAACCTGTTCAGCCACGCAATTCAAATGCGCCGATTTGCGACAATGTATCCAAGAGACGTATAAATGCGACGGCATTTTGGACTGTAACGACGGCAGCGATGAGCTCGGATGTCGTAAGTGGCTTTTTTTGTACTTCAGTCAGTATACGTGTACGCTGTTCATTCAGGGTATATTTAAAACCTGTTGTGCATGCCGCAGCGACCGTTTCGCCCAACCAGTGCGATCCGGAGAAGCAGTTCCGTTGCGAGAAATCGGGAATCTGTATACCGAGGTCGTGGTACTGCGATGGCACCTCCGATTGCGACGACGACTCGGATGAACCGAAGACTTGCGGAGAGGTATGCGCATGTACTACTATAAGTAGCCGATTGTGCTGTTTGTGAAATTCCCACCCGTGTAACATTTTCGACTGCTTGTTGGTAGGTAGCCTGTCAGCCGAACTATTACAAGTGTAACAACTCGCGTTGTATCTTCAAAGCGTACATCTGTGACGGGCGAGATGACTGCGGAGATGGATCTGATGAAGACGTTAAGCATGCGTGTGTGCCTCCTCCTTTCAGGTGAGAAACGATGTTTCTTCGACTTTCTAAATTGCAAAGAGACATTGGCGTTGAAAGCGTTTGCTGAATTTCCAACTTCTCGTGCTTCCAGATGTCCGGATGGTCAGTGGCAATGTCCGAATGTGACCGAACGCTGCGTTAATTTGACCGCCGTGTGTAACAACGTTCCGGATTGCCCTAATGGCGCTGACGAAGGTCCGTTGTGCGATTTGCAAGGCTGCCAAAAGCACAGCGGATTCTGCTCAAACGGCTGCAAAGAGACACCAGTTGTAAGTGACCGCCTTGTGAAAGTTTGCCTTTTGATTATAATCTGTCTCGGAAACTCGTGGTTACTTACTGGGTGATGATTCCAGGGACCGATGTGCACGTGTCCGCCGGGAGAGGTATTGAACGGCACCTACGAGTGTATGGACTTGGACGAATGCGATCCTCCTGGAGCGTGTTCGCAGCTGTGTACAAATACGAAAAAAAGTTTCTTCTGCTCGTGTACTGACGGATACATACTGGAACCGGACAAGAGGAGTTGTAAGGCAGTGAGTAAGTAAACTGTGTCTCACGATTCTGTTCAACGAAACTGAAGCGCCAAAGAAGCGAGCAAAGTTTTTCTGACCTTGCCAATCGTACTTCACAGATCATAGCGCCGCGTTCCTCATCATTTCCAACAGACATTCTATTCTGCTCGCCGATCTGAAGGAGCAAGGTTTGGAACGAGTTCCAATCGCCGTGGAGAATGTGGTTGCGACCGCGTCCAACATGCACAGCGGGTCGATATTCTGGTCGGACATGAAGCTGAAGAAGATTTCGCGGTTGGATCGCGGCAAAACAACGCAAGATGTAAGCGGACAGTAAAATGAACCACTTCGTGTTTGTGCAGTGTGTTCAGATGAATGAAATATAACTGGAATTTGATCTCGTTTGCAGATAATTACGTCGGGGCTGGACCTGGTCGAAGGGCTGGCGTACGATTGGATCGGCGGCCATTTATATTGGCTGGACTCCAGACTGAACACGATTGAAGTGTGCAAGGAATTCGGCTCTGATAGAATGGTGCTGATCAAAGAGAATATCACGCAGCCGCGTGGAATGGTATTGGATCCAACTACAGGGTGAGTTGTGTGTGGTTCTGGTGGAATTGAAGCTGTTCTTCTTCCGGTTTCTAAAATTAGTCCCCTTAATTGTTTAACATCTGTATTTATTGTATCTGCATACAGAGCACATTGGCTGTTCTGGACCGACTGGGGTGAGAACCCGCGAATCGAAAGAGCTGGTATGGACGGCACCAACCGTTCTGTCATCATACACACGAAGATCTACTGGCCGAACGGACTCACTCTGGACATCGCGAACAAGCGAGTTTACTTCGCCGACTCGAAGTTGGACTTCATCGATTTCTGCAACTACGACGGTAGTGGCCGACAGCAGGTTGTTGCCGGAAGCCACTACCTGCTTCATCCGCACTCGTTGACGCTGTTCGAGGACACTCTGTATTGGACCGATCGTCAGCTCAATAGAGTATGATCATGTTTGTTACTTCTTGTATAATTCCGGCTACGTGACGTGTGCATTGTTGACTCCGGATTTTCTGCAGGTACTGTCGGCGCACAAATTCCGAGGAAAGAACCAAACCGTCGTCTCGCATTTGATTTCGCAG
This sequence comes from Acanthococcus lagerstroemiae, assembly GCA_031841125.1. Lineage (NCBI taxonomy): Eukaryota > Metazoa > Arthropoda > Insecta > Hemiptera > Eriococcidae > Acanthococcus > Acanthococcus lagerstroemiae. Next base: position 17,905,495 of record CM063110.1, read on the forward strand.
CCATTGAGTATTCACGTTCACCACCCGTCGTTGCAGCCGCTGACTCCGAATCCGTGCGCTGGTAGTAACTGCTCTCAGTTCTGCCTGTTGTCGCCGTCTACGCCGATGGGCTACGCGTGCAAATGCAAGCCTGGGTACAGAATTCAAAACAATCGCGAATGTGTCGAGGGTATGTATTGTCAGTTTTGTACGTTAGATGCGCCGTAAACGGTTTTCGCCGATTACTCAATTTTTGTTTGGTTTTTCCAGAGGACATAAACTTCCTGTTGGTTATGAAAGGCTCGCAGATCGTTGACGTCAGTCTTCAGCCGAAAAACAAGAGCACCGGGCACATCACACCCGTCGTGGGTATCGACGGAGGTGTTATGCTTGATTACGACCATACCAATGGCAATCTGTTCTGGGTGCAGGGCGTTAAGGACGACGAAGACAGCGAGAACAATTCCGGAAATGTGAGTATCAATGTTGAAATTACGACCGTATTCAGAAAGAGACAACTCTTGAAGTTGAGAATATTGGAAAATAACGTACAGTAAATGAAATTCGCAAGATCCCTTCAGACCACAGAATGCAGTCGCAGCATTTTTATGAATTAGATCAGTAGGAGTAAGGTTGAGATTCGGAGTGGTAATTGAATCCTCATCTCTGCATGTGAATGAAACCGGTTACTCCTTTTAAACAAAGCAAATGCCGAACTATTATATTTTCAAAAACATGTGAAAGCTCACAGTACGTTGAATACTTTCTCGTGTTGATTCGCGAATTTAAGACCGGAGTTGCACTTAGCGGATTTCGTAATGAGACTAGTGGTATTTTGTATTGTTGTTGTTGTTGCTGGTGTGAAAATGCAGATCGCTACTCAATTTCCTACCCTTGCTAGATATCTCGTCTGCGCCGAAATGAGCCGTCGCGTTGCGCGTATTGAAATCATGCAGTAAATGCCGTGATTTTCAAAGGCGTCCAGAAAACTACATAAGTGTTGATAAAATTGCCTATTCGAAACGCCGTAAATCCGTAATTGTAAGACGTGCTAGAACTAGGAAGGTTTCCTCCCGTGTTGTCTGTTGAAATGGTAACTGCTACGTTCGCAGGTAACTGACTCACTGGGTTGTTGAGGAGGTGGGGTGGGGGTCAATATGTATTTCGGTTTTCGGTCAACTACAGGGTGATCCAGAAAGTTATCTGAAAAATGTATTGTCAGATAATGCACGCATATTACAGCAGTTGCGTATTAGGATTGTGGCGAATTTCAGTATTTTCGTGTCGTCAATCCAATTGGGTGATTTTTTTGGTAGTATTGAGCCGTTTGTGTTTTGATAGTTCCGAAGCAGTTCGGAGGGTTTTGAAAGAAGGAGAGGGACTTACTACCGAGGTCGTTCAAAAGATTTTTAAATAGTTCATCAGCACGCAGTGCGTATTTACCTAGTCGATGAAAAAATGAGCTGCTTGTAGCATTGTCAAAATGAGAAATTTCGTAATGAAATATTTCACGAAATAAATTTTTGTCATATTCCACGAAGATGAATTTTAAGATGAAATTTTGCTGCGGTGTTAGCTGCTGATGAGAATGTAAACACAAGTTATGAAACTGTCTGACGCTGATTAATTTCCATTAATTGGCCCATAAATTTCGGGATCTATTTTGAAATTTTTCAGTGAAAATTTCAAAGAAACTCACGAAATTTAAGAACACGACTGCTATTTTGAGCTAGCGATTCGGAGCCGAAGCTCGGAGCTCCGGAGCCAACCCTTCATCCAGAAAATTTACACCTGGACGAACTTATTTGCTGAAGTTGGAGCTGGAATTTGGAAAAATTGTTTGCTGGAGCTGAAGTCTGTTTCAGAATTGGAATCAGTTTTCGGCATCAGCTTCAACTGCCCTTCAAACTCTTCTTTCTTTAGCTCCGACTTTGATTCCGGCCCTGCAGCCACGCTCCCCCTGGCTCATCCCCCTCTTCTATGACTCAGACTCTTCAAAGTCTTCCCTCCTTTTCCTCCTCCTCCCGGTGTTCTCCCTGTAAACTTCTCTCCCTAATAATAACCGGACACAGAACGAGAACAACATTTCTAGTGGAACAGGAATTGCAGCTCAATAAAAATTACGTTTCAACCCCCCCGTGAACTTCTCCCTCTAATAATAACCGAACTGAGAACAAGATAGCATTTCTAGCGGGATAGGAGCTGCTGCTCAGTCAAAATTATATTTCGAAGTCGTGACTGGAGTCGGGGTGCAATTATTTAACGATACGGGGGGGGGGGGGGTAAATGCAGATTTGCCTCTGGAGTCGGGTGGGAGCGGCTTCTAGTCATTCTTATTCTTGATGACCTTAAAGTAATGCATGCTAAAAGTTTGAAATTATTAAATGATTTTACTATTTTGATATGATCATTTATATTTTAGTGGTGGAAAATTAGATATAATTTTTTATTCACATTTTATGATTTTAAACTTTTGGTTCATTGCGAATTTTAAATTATTGCTAATTTTTCTTTAAATTGTCTTCAAATATGGATTTTTTGTATATAATTTTACCATATTTTAATTTTATTTTTGTTTGGCAATTTTTAAATTATTGAAAATTTTGGATTCTTTTTTAATGATTTTAAATTTGGAAGCTATTTCTTGAATTTTTTCAACTGGCGAATCGTTGTATACTGTAGGTACATTTGTTTTATTGTTCCAGTACCAAATTATTTTCCGTATGGTCATGTTCCTCAAGTTTTTGTAACAAAATTTGATTTTATTTATTTATTTATTTTTTTCAAGTTTTTGTAGCTTTGGAAACTCGTGTAATTTCGTTTTGAAATTTTGGATCTCAGTTTGTCTTGCAAATTTCTAACTCGCTGATTCACTTTGTTTGAAATTACAAGGTGTTCACTGGCCATAAAATTCTTCTGAGTTCCCCAAAAGTCTCCCATTTTGAATAAAGGTTTCTTTATCGCGTAAAAGTCTTCTGTTCAATAGAAAGTTCCCCGAAAATTCTCAAGGAGAACATTTGTCTTGAATAAAATTGAATTCATCTATTTTCTATGTGGCAGTCATTAGGAATTGGCCGTTCAGAATGAGAAAAAACCCTCCAAAATTCCAAAGAGAATCCTTCAAGTCTCCAAATAGTCATCCCTTTTCAATTCCCGATTTCGGTAGACCATTTTTGCGAATCATGTAAACTTCCTCATGAAGTTTTGTTTGGTAGGAAAACTTAAAATGTTGAGATGGATTTTCTTCTGAATACCTTGTGATCTGTTCATGTACCTAAGAGGTCTAGTCTACGTGTATTGTACAGGGTGTCACAGGGTCAATTATTAATTTTCAACTAAGTTAGCAAAATATGTACACTTTATAAAAGGCTGGGGTACGGTCTACCTATGTTCAGAAGAAATCATTTTCATAATAGAATTTGTTCTCATCATTACCGGAAATAAGGCGTAATAACGCAAATTTTTGGAGGTAACATAGGTCAGTTGCAGTAACTGCTGGAAGAAAATTATTCGACATGGTTCCATAAAGTGGCCACAAAATTGATTTTGGTAAAAGTTGCTTACAAAAGTTTTCATATCTAATAGTTTCTTCTGAAAACTAACCTCAACCCGTTAGTCTGTCAAATTATAAGAAGATTCTTGCAGCTTCTCCAGAAGAATCTTGTGGCTACACCGTCTCAGTTATCGGTCGGGGAATGCAAGATTAAATTGCCCTTCTAGATTTTTTCTATATTCTTTTTAAATTAGTGCAAAACTCAGTTCTTTCAACCGTTCAATAATTTTAGCGGTCCTGTGTTGTAAGATCCTCCCTCCTCCCTTCTTATTGCATTTATTTTTCTATTTCTAATTTTCGAATCCTTAGAAATGAAAATTTTGTAAAAGTGATAAATGTGATCATATCTTAGCTTCTTTAGAAGTAAGTGTAGGCCAACATATCTACATTGCATACCTTGCATAAATATAGAATCATTCATCGTGAGACACCGTGGTACCGTAATAGATTTGTCTTTTAATTGTATTTTGTCAGTGGCACTCAAAAGTAAACCTTATACACTGTTCACTTTTTCGAATTTCGAAGGTAACATTGAGTATTCGATCTCTAAGTTTACGTGAAACCATTTGCTATCCTGGGTAGTAGTGAATAAAGAGGAAGGGATACACCTACCCCCTTTCCCTCATAGGTCAAGTTTCTTTTATAGAAATAATATTGCAAGTAGCTGATCTGCGGTTATCGAACTCATATTACTTACTGACATTGAATCAAGATGCTTGAGCAGTAGAAATATCCAATGAAGAGAACGTCTTACCTAATACCTATTAAAAATTGATTTGAGGTCAGCGAAAAATTCGTCAGTCATGTGACAGTAATAAACGCCATTGATGTCACGTCATAAAATTGGCTAAATGACGAAAACTCAGCGGTCCTTTACCATTATCCTGTCACTTGATATCAGTGGCGCTTATTATTGTCCACCATCCGTCATATAACGTAGAATTTCCAGTTTTTAATGCGACTTGGTGGGTATCATTTGCGAGAACGAATGTTGGGTCTTACCTGTGTTCCTAATAATGCTAACTGAAAATTGTGAATGTTCGAAATTGTCATTGCAAATGAAATATTCGAAAAACAGTGACCTCAAAAGTGCCACATGAAATTAGTCTTTCAGTTATGTTTTTCAGTTCTTAAGTCAGATCTCGGCTAATATCTGCTCTTTCCTCTGGGGTGAAAACAGTCTGATGGAGTATTTCCAATTTTCGAAGAATTTATATATTAATTTGATCCAGTGACAAATGACTAAGTCGCACCCCATGCTAGAATTCTAATGGACACTCCTCTGTTTTCAGTGTACCATCTACTCGATGTCCTACCATGGTGGTAACAAAACGGCATTCCTCAGCAACGTGACCGGATTGGTGGGCGCACCTTACGCCATCGCTTTCGACTGGATCGGACGCAACCTGTACATCGGAAACCGACTGGCTTCGAACATAGAACTGGTGAAGGTCGACGGCAAAGAGAAGTATCGTATGGTGATCCTGTCAAACGACGGCAAAGAAACGTCCGTGGCTCGTCCGGTCGGCATTGTCGTGGATCCGTTCGACGGGTGTGTATTGACAACTTTCGCCAATATGTTTTCAACATCGAGATGAATATGTGTGATACGTGTTGCGTTGTAACATTAAAACGACATTGTGAAATTGTTGTCTCACTGATACAGTAAACTGTATTGGGCAGACGAAGGTGGATTTGGAGTGCCGCCGAAGATAGGCAAAGTTAATATGGACGGTACCATGTCGGTCGTGTTGGTCGATAACAAAGACGTGCCGCAGGCCATTGCCATCGATTTGGATACGAAACGGATCTACTACAGCACACAGTATCCCAGCGTGGTGAGTATATTTATAGGTAGTTTCAGTGAATGTGTGTTGAGCACGATTACAAACTCATACATCGGAGTAGAACTATGAGTAAACTGATCGTGCCGTTTAATTCCAGATAAAAACAATCAACAATTACGGTCAGGATGTGGTGACGCTGCTGACTGAGGAAAACGGTATATCGTTGCCCAAAGCACTGGCTGTGTACGATCGGCACCTGTACTACATGGACCCGCGTTACGACAAGTTGGAACGTGTTATGCTAGATGGCGCCAGTAGCACGAGTAACCCGGAAATTATTATGGATAACGAAACCGACTTGAAATACTTCGTTGTGTTTAAGAAACGTCAAAGTAAGTGCACGAATCCTACGTGTAGGTCATCTACTCAAGAGTTGAGTCCTGTAAGTTGAAGCAAATGGAATGCTAATCTAATGGACTCTGTGTCCACAGCCAAGAGTCATCCGTGCTTGCAGCAGAACGGCGGTTGCGATCAACTCTGCATACCATTCGAGGGTTTCGCCAGAGTTTGCGGTTGCTCAGTTGGTTATACGAAGGAAGACGATGTACATTGCGCAGCTTACAAGAATTTCGCTATCGTTACTCAGTTGGACATTACTAGAGGTTTCAGCCTGACTGATTCATCCGAGGCGATGGTGCCGATTTCGGGTCCAGGTAGGTTGCGAATCCAAACGAGATGTAAAGTGTTCACGAGATCACGAATGAGAGCAGTTATATTCACTGAGACACAGTTGTGTCGAAGATGGCGCTGGATGTTGGTGGAATAGTGGACGATTAGAAAGCATTAACATGGTGGGAGGGGGAGAGAGATTCGAGTGCCCTCTATATACTAAAATCTGGTCCCTGTTCCTTAAAAAAAAAAAAAAGCCACATTGAGAGGAAGCTTTCAAGCCGGTTAGCCTTTGAGATTGATACGCAGAATGACAAAACAGGATCTCAATTTCACTAGACAAACAGTTGATCAAACTTCTCCGAAGTGTTGAATCCCGGGAGATCGATCCTTTGGGGAAGAAGGACAAAATTTCTCGAAAGTGCTTTACCTATTGTTTTCCCTGCTGTTACGTTGTCCATAATGGGGCCCCAAACTCTACATAGTAGCAGTTAGGACCACAATAGCCCCATCGCAGTTTCCCAATTTAGGAAGGCTACCGCCACCGCAAAGGAAGCTTACTTCTCAGGAAGACTTTTTTTTCCTTGATGGAGCATATAGCTATGCACGGCTCCCCGGACAGCGCACTCTTGGTTTTGGAAACTACCTTTTCGAGTATCGCGTCGGTACTGCAGCCCCAAAAGCAGCTTGCTTCTCCTGGCACTTAACTCCAGCCGCTATATCCAGTATGCTCACTCTGTTAAGGATTCGTGCTGCGCCGTGAAGCATCCAGGGAGCAAAATTTTGTGTTGGGGTATTTTCAGACAAATGATGTCCACTAACTGAGTTAAGGGTTGGTCTCGTGAATACCTTCTAGAAGGGCCAAAAAACAGTTGTTAGTTCTCTGATCCACAGTTTTGTACGCTCACTCTGTCCCGTGTTATCCTGATCAGAGGCTTCTTTTGTGTTCTCAGGCCATCACATACTGCACGTGGACTTCCACTACATGCAAAAGTGGATCTACTGGGTGGAGTTCAACCGTGGTAACTGGAACGGCATCTATCGAGTGCGGCCGAACGGCACCGAAGTACAGGCAGTTGTTAAGGACGGCATCGGCTCAAATGGTATCCGTGGCCTGGCCGTTGACTGGATCGCCGGTAACCTTTACTTTACGAACGTGTTCCCGCACGAAAACTACGTCGAGGTGTGTTGGCTGGACGGCTCCATGCGAAAGGTCCTCGTGAAGACGACCACCGACTCGCCTAAGGACTTGGCTGTGAATCCGATTAAAAGGTGAGTTGCGCGCCAGCAACAGGCGATTGTTGGAGATCTGTTGGATCCGGTTGTGATTGGTCGACTTCTTTCAGGTATTTGTACTGGATAGATTACGGCCAGTATCCGCGCATTGGAAAAGCCTGGTTGGATGGCTCCAACTGGCAGCCGATGGTGACGGTCGGTATTAGCATGCCGAGAGACTTGACCATCGACATGAATACGCACGATGTGTACTGGGTGGACGCTAGGTTAGACAGCATACAGAAGGTATCCTATAATGGCGGAAACCGACAGGTGTGTAAAATAGTATCTAGCTGTTCGTAAATGTTGATGGTTCATCGAGATAACGATGGGGTCACGGGTTGTTTAGATTGTCCGGCGTAATTTACCGAATCCTTTGGGCATCGCCATTCACAAGAGCGACATGTACTGGGTGGATCGAAATTTAAACACCGTTTTTAAAGCTTCGAAGTTACCAGGCAACGTATCGCTGGCCACCAAGGTGCGAACAAATCTACCTCGTCTGCGAGATGTCGCCATTTACGACTCAATCAACCAACCAGGGGACGATCAGAACCCGTGTTTGAAATTAGGTGAGTATTTATAGTCTGTCTTGTATTGGGCGGTAAGTTCGAATTTGGCTTACTGACAGTTTAAAGGTGTGAGTTTTAATCAGGGCCGGCTAGTTTTCATAATCCCATGTGTAGCTTGAAAAATAACACTGATTTTACGCAGTAACGTTTTGTTTTATTATCGTATCATTAGGCCGTATGCATAAAAATTAAGCTTTTAACGTCGAAGCAGAAGAGCGGAGTGAGAGCCGTCGCTCCGAAGGGAAAGATAGAAGTTTTAAGGTTTTGCTTCAATCTGTATGCATAAGCTTTCTTCTTTGAAGCGAACGCTCCACTAAATGAAGCGAGTGCTTCAAAGATAACAACGTTTGTTCAAGTTGTTACCAGCCGACGTATATGTCCAAAGAACTTCTTCTAAATTGAAAATCATTCAAAGAAGCGAAGACAAAGATGCTGGTGGTGGTGTACAGGTGGAAAACGCACCAAACGTACAAAACGAAATGACTTTCGGGGAAATCTCCGATGACTTCCAGAGAATTTCATCGAAAACCTTTAGGAAAAATCTCCGATGATTTCCAAAGAATTTCATCAGAAATCTTCGAGAACATTCCTTTGATTTCCGAAGAATTTTATCAAAAATATTGGGGGAAAGTTTCCAATAATTTTCGAGGAATTTCATCGGACATCATTGAGGAAAATCTCCTATGATTTCAGGAGAATTTTTTTGGAAATATTTTCAGGAAAATTTCATTGGAAATCTTCAGAAAAGAATTTTCAATGTTTTTCAAAGAATTTCTTCAAAAATCTTCAGGAAAATTTTGCGATAATTAGTGGTGAATATTTGGGAAAAAACCCCGTTGGTTTATGGAAGAATTTTATCGAAAATCTTCAGAAAGAATCTCCGATGATTTCCAGAGAATAATTTCATTGGAAATCTGCGAGAAGAATCTATGATGATTTTTGAGGAATTTCATTGGAATTTTTTTTTTTTTTTGGGGGGGGGGGATACCGATAGTTTCCGAAGGATTGACTCATTTCCACTCATGCGATAGAATCAGAAATTTTTCCTGAAGATTTCTGATGAAATTCTTCGGAAATCAGCCCACAATTCTCGAAGAATTTTATCGAGAATAATTTGAGAAAAATCTCCGATAATTTCAACAAAAAAAATGTCATTGGAAATCTTCGAAAATAATCTCCACTAATTTTCAGTGAATATCTTCAGAAAAAATTTCAGACTTCCGAACAATTTAATGAAAATCTTCGAGGAAAATCTCTGATCCCATCGCAGGAGTGGAAAATAGTCTCAATTTTTCGGGAATCTGAATTTTTCCTTAAAAATTCCCGATGAAATTCCCTAAAAATCATCGGAGATTCTTTTCGACGATTTCCGATGAAATTCTTTGAAAATCATTGAACATTTTTCCTGGAGATTTTTGATAACATTTTTCAAAAACCATCGGAGTCCCCCCCCCCCGAATATTCTCTATAAGATTCTTCGAAAATTATCAGAAAATTTTCTCGATGAATTTTGATGAAATTTTTTTGAAAAACATTGACAATTTTTTCTAAAGACTTCCGATGAAATTCTTCGGTAATCACCGGAATTTTTTCCCCAAAATTTCCGATGGAATTCCTTAAAAATCATGGGAGATTCTTTTTGATTTCCAATGAAATTATTCTTTGGAAATCATCGGAGAGTTTTCCTGAAGATTTTCGATAAAATTCTTCAAAAACTGTCTGAGTTTTTCCTCGAATATTTCCTATTCAAAAATTATTGGAAAATTTTCTCGAAGAATTTTGATAAAATTTTTGGGAAAACATTGGAGATTTTTTCAAAACATTTCCAATGGAATTCTTCGGAAATTTTCTGAATTTTTTTCCCAAAAATTTCCGATGAAATTCGTTTAAAATCATCGGAGATTCTTCTCGAAGATTTCCAATGAAATTATTCTTTGGAAATTAGCAGGGATTTTTCCTATTTCTGGATGATTTCCAATAAAATCCTTTGATATCGTTAGAGATTTTCCTTGAAATTTTCAACAAAATTCTCCTGAAATCATCGGAGATTTTTCTCAGTGATGTCCGATGAAATTCTTCGAAAATTATCGGGAATTTTTCCTTAATATTCTCGATAAAATTCTTCGGAAATCAAGGGAATCTTCTCGAAGATGAATGATAACTGCACGTGTTTTTCGAAAAAAAGTCTACTCGGGACTAGATGCATTTTTTCGTGAGGGAAAGCTTCACGTTTGAAGTTAACACTCCTCTTTTATGCTAAAAACTCGTAGGAAAACATTTTTCCCGAAGCAAACGCTCTTACTCCTGAGCACAAGCTTCCTCTTCACTTTTTTAATGCATACACTTTGCAGCTTGTACTTCACTTTTGCGAAGTGAAAGCTGAAGCTTCTCTTTATGCCTCTAATTGTATCAATAATTTCCCCCGTGTTATCATGTGTGGCATTCGCTACATCCGCTATACAGAAGTTGCCGGCCCTTTAATGTCTGTAATGTTGAGAAAGTGGTGTTTGAATCGGCTCAGACATGGATAAGATAGACCCGCTCCCTCCAAGAGAGAAATTTAGGATCTGAAATAAAGCAGTAATTATAGAAGTCGACGTGTACAAATTTGTCCGGTATTTGTCATTACGTTCCTGGAAATAAGACCGTGATGAGCTGATGAGTTTTGGATGCCTTGTTTGAATTGGGAGTGCCATTTTGATATTTCAGGTTTCAAACGTTACATCTATACGGGTTCCAAGTTCGAATAGATTTGAATAGTTGCAGTTCAAATGTATTCCAGTGCCTTGTTGAAGACCAGTGTGGCCCCGAATTTGAATTAGTTTGAACGCCATACTGGGAGGAACATGCTATAGCACTCTGGGAAAGAAGGCCTCCTTTAATAGTCGGTTTCAGTTGGAAATTCAATTACCGAAGTTGGAAAATTTGATTTTGAAACGTTTTTGCCTCTCGTTACTGCTGAAGTCAGTGGAGAAACTTGAAATGTTCTCCACTCTTTCTGGTTGCTGAATAAATAGCTTCTTAGTTAGAAACATCTGGTTTTTCTCTCCAGTAGTAATATCCCTGGATTACACCCTTGTGCTTTAGACCAGAAAGTCTGGATTTAATTTAAAATAGTTGCTTTGCATCTAGACGTCGCCTTTATTTAATTTCTTCTGGTTGAGCCTGATGGCCTGCGTTGAGTATCGACGTCAGTAAGATCATAACTATCGTGATCTTGGTGATGCTCTCAGATCAGTTTTCAGTCGTTGATCTCGAAGGTGACTTGAGATCATCTTTCTTACTCGCTGATAAGCATGAACTTGAGAGATTCATTGAGATCATTAAGATCTATGGTCTTCGTAAAGACCTGAAATGAGATCACTGAATAAAATGAGATCGATTTTCATGTAATTTGCTGATATTGGTGGAGACCTATGATCATGTGTTTGTGATCTGGCCGCTTTCTGAATGTTGAGTCTGTTCCAATATCCCGTGTAAATTACCAAATTTGTGTTGATGAGGATTTGCTAGAATATTCACCCCTTGCTAGTGCAGTTAGAAGTTCAGTGACAGTCTTCAGGCATCCTCGATTTCCCAGATACCTTCACAATTTACAGCTCAGGAGGCCTTGTCCTACTATGTTGGTTGAATTAAATTAGAATTAGATTAAACATTACCATGTGATTCATCGCTTAGAAGTGATATTGGGTGTCTCTGCTGTTGCAATCTTGAAGTGTCCTTCGTACATCTCTACAGTTCTTGGCTCATAAGACCTTAGAATTGAGCATGTTGGGTATCGGTCCCTATTAAAATTGCTTAATTAGAACATTTATGGGTGATTCTTCTCTTGAAAGTGAGTCCATTGAGAGCTGAATTGCAGTATTGGTGCATCTCACATATCTTCACAGTTTTCTAGTGTACTTAGGTACCTCAAGGTCTATAGTAGTTACATTTCTTGGTAGTTACATTACAAGAAGATCAGTGACACTCTTGAAGAGGTATCTCTTGTATATCCGTACTTTATCACAGCTCTCACAATTCTAGGAACCAATGTACCTACTGGGTATATGGGATACTGATATCGATGATGTGAGAACTAGTTGATTAGAAAGAACGAGTCAGTTTGCCTTGAATGAATTAAACTTCCATTGCCCCCGCCTCAGTATTCATTCGTTCCCATTTACTCATCGTCTCCACGTTTCCATTGTTAACAAATGCCTCTCCTCGAATTCACAGGTAATGGTGGCTGCGAACAGCTCTGCTTCTCCTACCCAGTTGACAACTCTGTAAGCGCTCAAACCGGACGTCCAAAATGTGATTGCGCCACCGGTGTTAACGTACCAGGAACGACGAAGTGCGACACCATGTCCGAGTATTTGGTGTTCGCCACTAGAACCGAAATCAGATCGGTTAGCTTGGATCCACAGTCGACGAACGTACCTTTCAAACCTGTGGTGAGTAAAATGAATTCGAGTTCAGGAAACGGACGTATTCGTGTTGGACTTGACCTGATTTGCTGTCTCATTATAGGGCGAACTAACGAACGTGGTCGGCATCGATTTCGATTACTCCGACAACAAGTTGTTCTTCACGCAGATTAGGCCGTGGGCGCGTATCGCCTGGCTGTCGAGTAACGAACCGCCAACCAGCAAAATCAATCCGATCCTGAGTCGCGGTATCAATCCGGAGGGCATTTCGTATGACTGGACGCAGAAGAAAATCTACTGGACCGATTCGTCGAACAATTCGATTTACGCTATGAATTTGGACGGCTCTCAGGTTGTGATGATTGCCAGAGTGGAGAGACCGCGAGCTATTGTACTGGATCCATGTAACGGGTAAATCATGTAAATTTTTATCGATATAGTGACTGGCGACCGATGCGTAAATTGCACAGCTAATGGTGTTTTTGTTTCAGAACTTTGTATTATACCGACTGGGGACGTTTCGGAACTTCTGGAAAGATCTTCAGGACGACAATGGCCGGCTCGTTGAAGAAGGCGATCATCGACAAGGATCTGTCGCAACCGAGCGGTCTGACCATTGACTTTGATGAAAGGATGTTGTACTGGTCGGATGCGGTCAGAGAGAAGATCGAAAAATCCACGCTGAATGGCGCGAACAGAGAGGTGAGGCTAATGTTGTGGTAGTAGTGTGGAGTTCGAGCTGCTCCGGATATTGGTTATCATCGGCAATTTCTGTATAGGTTCTCATTTCGGCGACTATCTATCCGTTCGCATTGACGGTGCATGGAAGGTACATCTATTGGACGGATCTTCAACTGCGAGGTGTGTTCAGAGCCGAAAAGCATACAGGAGCCAACATGGTCGAAATTGTGAAACGGTTGGAGGATTCCCCGCGTGACATTACGGTTTATTCGAAGGAGCGTCAGAAGTGCACATTCAATCCGTGCAACTTTAATAACGGCGGTTGCGCTCAGTCTTGCCATCCGGGTATCAACGGAACGGTAAGTTCACATTTCAGTTACCTCCATTTTTGTCTTGCTTGTGTGGATTTGTGCTCACATGTGCGCTTCAATCCGTAGGCCGAATGCAAATGTGATGATAACTCTAATCTCGTTAACGACGGCCGAATGTGTGTGCCGAAGAACGTCTCATGCGAGGCCTCCAAATTCCATTGTCGTAACGGCAAGTGTATATCACGTATGTGGGCTTGCGATGGAGATGACGACTGCGGCGATAACAGCGACGAAGAAGTGAAATATTGCAGTAAGTATGATACCACTTAATGACGATGTTATCATTGAGTGTAGGTAGTCCTAAACTTACTTCGCAATTATGAAGGTCTAGCAATCCTCAGAAACATCTTACATACTGAGAGATGCAGAAATGATGAAGGTCGTATAAGGGTCTAGCAATAATGTCTTACATACTGAGAGATATAGGAATGATAAAAAATACTTCTAATGCATTTTCTGTTGAGCCTCAAACCATATCCATCAACACTTTGTATTCTGGAGTAGATTATGCGCCTTTCTGTTCATATTACCGTATTCGTTGTTTACCCAATGGTTGCGACTCGTGTTTCAGCTTACCACTCGTGCAGCAGCAACGAATTCCGATGTGCCAACGGTCGCTGTATCTTCAAAACGTGGAAGTGCGACCACGAGAACGACTGTCGAGACGGATCCGATGAAATTGACTGCAACTATCCGCCTTGCGCCAATGGCGAATTCACCTGCGCTAATTCCAGATGCATACCCATGACCCAGGTTTGTATTCAACACCGACTTCAGTGATACAGAACCCAACAAAGATCTGCATTATCTCCTTTCAGTAGCCAACAACTATACGTTGATTTCACTCGTAGGTTTGCAACGGCGTCAATGATTGCAAGGACAACATAACGTCGGACGAGACGCACGACCGTTGTCCGCGCAATATGACATGCCCAGCTAACCATTTGAAATGCGAGTCGACCAACATCTGCGTCGAGCCGTACTGGCTGTGCGATGGCGACAACGACTGCGGCGATAACAGCGACGAAAATCCGTTACACTGCGCTCAGCGTACCTGCCCATCGAACAGTTTCCGCTGCCCGAATCACCGCTGCATACCGGCTACGTGGTATTGCGATGGCGACGACGACTGCGGCGACGGTTCTGACGAGCCTCCCGAGTACTGTAAGTCCGAGGGACGCACCTGTTTCGGCGACTTGTTCACCTGCGATAACGGCCATTGTATACCGCGAATCTACATCTGCGACGGCGATAACGATTGCTTGGATAATTCGGATGAAGATGTGCGGCATCAATGCAGTAAGTACCGGATATTGAATACAGTAGACTTTGGATTATCTGAGCTAACAGGGGAATGAGAAGTTCGGATAATCGCTAGGTTTTTCTTTTTAATTTAATTTAATTGTAATATTAACATAACCCTTATCATTTCCCCAGTCGTTTACTGCAGGTACATAATGAGAAATAAATGAAAATTTCCAGTTTATTTGGAATCTAAACACAATATAGGATGTATATGTACAACACATAAGGTGGACGTGTATATAGGGTGACTTGGGGCAAAAAGTGGACACCAATTTCTGGGGCAAAACTTAAACCGGCTGTATCTCTCTGGATTTACACACTTCAAGGGAACTCTTAACACTACAGTGTTGCTTGTACCTTCTACTACAGTAAGAGATGTGTTAATACCTCTCTTATAAAAATTTTCAAGAGAATTTACAATGAAAAATTCCCATTCTTCTCTTTAAAAAATTATATTTTGCGGGGGGGGGGGGAAATATAATTTATACTAAAATTCCTTATTCATTTTCCAATGTTTTTACATGAATCGATAAACCTAACTATCAGCATTCTTCCTATGTAACTGAAAGCAAAAAATTATAATTTGGGACTTGAAAAAGTTCCAAATACTCTGGGGGAAAAAAAGAAACAACTCTGGGGCAAATAGTGCACCTGTTAATTCAGTTTCGGGGCAAATGGTGAACGTGTTAAATAATTCAGTTTCATGAAATAGTTTTTATGAACAATCATGATGCCCGCATTCTTATTTTGAAAACAGCCTCAAACCTCCCAGTATGCAAAGTCTAAATAGACCTTCTCATGGGCGACGTCATGTTGACTCATGAGGAGAACTGTGACGCAGCTGCTCCAGCATTCGCAGCCTGTAGGGTCCATCTTGTTTCACAAGTAAAATTCCACAAGCGAACATTCGTTCTTCTTTGCAAGTTCATAAATTTGAAAGAGAGCATTTCCTAATATTGAACGATGATTTAAATCAAAACTAAATGCGTTTAGATCATAAATAAGCATTTGGAAGTACTAAGGAATGCTCTTTTTCATATTTATGGACTCGCAAAAAAGAATGAATGTTCGCTTTTGGAGTTTTACATGTAAAATGAATGTAAACAAAACAAGCTGGGCCCTGATGGCTGGGCAGTATAGTTACATCCGGGTATACCACACCGCCATATTGTTCTGACTTGGGTCCATTGAAAGAAAGTCGGCTGAACGGTAAACACTGCGCAACACCGCGTGATCAGTTTTCGTTTCGCGGACCAAAGTTGCACAGATAAATTTATTACTTCAATAATTTAACAGTATGAATTTCGTCATTTAAAATACGCCTTACTTTTTTACCCTATGGTGTTCACTTCGTGCCCCTTTTACTGAGGTAATTAGTGGACAGATTCATTAAAGTAACTGCAAGAGTATTTTTCAATTTTTAGTGCGAAGTGAAGAGGAAGGTCCAAGCGACACATACATATACTTTTCATTGGAAAAAGTAACTATAAGTCTGAGATACATGAAAAACTGTGAATTTTGTCCACTTTTTGCCCCGAGTCACCCTACAGTACAATGTAATTATTCAAAAAGGTTCATTTTTTCAAAAACAAGTCCATAGACATTTGTTCGCTGGCAGTGGTGATTCTTTTCGTCGCCGCGAAATCTCGCAATTTTCTGAGCAAAGTCATATCAGCTGGCGTTATTTCTTTCTGATTTACTCAAGGGCAGCCTTAAGTGCGTTGTATCCCTCGGAGTGACTAGTCCGTAAATTTCCTGCGCGTATATCAACGAATTCTATCTCCATTTCGTCGTCATCATCTATTGACTTTTAAACTAAATCTACAGTATCCTCTTCCGTAAATTCAGAATCATCATGGGTAGCTATCCAGTCATGAATATTATTTTCCTGAATACACAGACATCATCTACATTCAGTGTGCATGTTCAGATAATGAAGAAAAATTCGAATAATCGACAGTCTACTGTACCTGTGTAATGTACAATAATTGTTACTGCAGCCTTGGAAATCTTGTTGATTCTTGGATATCATATGACAGATTTCATATCTGAAACCAGGACTCCTAATTAGGGTAGTAAAGTGCAAGGAAGCATCGCACTGAGTAATTAGTACGTTACTGGTTCATTAGTTGAAAGAGAAACTATTTGAGGTTTCATGATAGAACTTTAGGATGTTCTTTTTTTTTTCCCCTTCCTGGATCACGGCTTGAGAAATCTCTGTACTGGGTATCTGGGGTATCAATTCGTAATAAAATTAGTTAATTAGAAGATTGCCACATGATTCATTTATTAAAATTGAGTCTAGTAAAAGATTGCCGTATGGTTCATTTATCATAAATGAGTTAAGTAGAAGATTGCCATATGATTCATTTATCAAAAATGAGTTAAGTAGAAGATTGCCACATGATTCATCTATTAAAAATTAGTCAAGTAAAAGATTGCCACATGATTCATCTATTAAAAATGAGTCAACTAAAAGATAGCCACATGATTCATCTATTAGAAATGAGATTAGAGGCGGTTCAGTTACAATATTACAATGGCCTCCATATTTTTTCCTGTGTTCCAATTTATCATATAGTATACGAGTATGATGTATGGACCATCAGTGCATATTAAAATGAGTCAATTCCAACATTGAAGATTCATCTCTTGAAAGTAAAACTAGAAGCGGTTCAGTTAGACTAGTGGGATGTCCTTCCTATTCCTTTCTAGTTCCTGGTTTATGAAAGCTAAGTATTGGGTACATGGGTGAAAGGAAAAGGAGTTATTTCATATCAAGTTTAGGTAATTTGAACATCGCTGGATGATTATCTGTTAAAATTTAAACTACGTGAGTTTGAGTTACTATCTTGAATATGTTCCTTGTATTCATTCGCTGTTCTTGGCATAGGAAATTATAGTGCTGGGTATGCAGTGAGTTAATTTATAAAACATTATGTAAGAGTAAGGATAATTCTTTCCATACTTATTCGATTGTATGATGAATTACAGTAGGGGGTTATCGGGTGCACATTTGTATTGTAATCAGTTGATTAGAACCTGTTTAGATCAGTCATTAGTCATAAGTGAAACTACTCTGAGTTTCATTACTGTAGCAATCTTGCGTTCAGATCGCAATTTTATAGGTAAAGATAGCTTCTTGTATTGTGTATGGTTGTAGCCATAACGGGAAGTAACTGTATCGTGTGACTTTAATGGCTACTTTATTCCCTTAATGGCAAGTAGATACAGCCCATTTAGGCTGAGGCAGACACATGATAACTAGTAGTCATCCTCATTATATGGAGTTTCACCTATTTTCCACTAATTGAATAACGCATTTCATAATGTACATACCATGTGACTCTGGACTCATAATGCCTCCCTTTGACATTAGCAAAAAAAAAAAAAAAAAAAAAAAAAAAATGTAGAAGTCCTCCAATGTTACAAATATAAAAATACCGTCAACTGGGGTAATATCGGACGCTGGTAGTTATAGTAGAACTCTATAACCTTGTGTGAGTACGATCGTCCGCCATTTTGACTCCAACCACGCCTGTGGATGTCGAATCCGACTATACGGAGCGTACCGCGTAGTCAATTCGGCATCCACGGGTAAAGTTGACGTCAAAATGGCAGACGATTGTACTCACACGAAGTTATAGAGCTCTAGTAATAGCGGCCACTCATGACCTGTTGTAGGAGCGCTAGTCTCGTTATCGGTAAAGTCAACTGGGGTAATATCAGACACGAGAGGTAATATCGGCTACTCATGACTTGTTTTAGGAGCGCTAGTATCAGTATCTAGAGCTGTCAAAAGTATGCTTTGGCATATTTTCTCTCTGTGAAGCAAGTTGCGCATTTTGAAGATATCTTTGCAAAACATAAAATTCTGAATAAAATAAGCCCTATGTACAATTACATATTTTTGCATATTTCGACATAATTACATATTTGGTGGTCTTCTTTTAGCATATTTGGAGCATATTTTCATCAAATTTTCTAAATTTTGTATTGTAGAACCACGACTACACTATGTCCTATTTGTTAATTTTTTTTCCTCACTTCACTGCAAACAGCACTTGAAAGTTGTAAACGTTGGAGAAAATGAAAGTTATCGGTTGTGGCAACCTTGTTTGGTTCACTGTTGTTTGTCGCGCCAGTAGGGAAAACCTGGGAAAACTCTTTGAAACAATGTTGCCGTTGTAATCGACTCATTTCTCCCTCCAAAATGATACCTATATTAGAGCAGCATATTTTGGAATATTTTGACTCTTTAGAGAATATTTTTTGTATATTTAGCGACAAAAAAAAACATAAAATATGCGCATATTTCACCGGTTTGTTAGGCATATTTTTGACAGCCCTAGTCATGAAGTCATGACTGGTCGATATTACTACCGAGGTCCGATATTACCCCAGTAGACGGTATAAAGTTTCAGTTCGCACTAAGTTCCCTTTTAATTTCAGAGACTCTGGTATTTATATGTGGAGTATCAGTTTAGTTGAGTAGAACATTTCTAGATCATGATTCATCTCTTGAAAAGCAGACTACTACAATAGGTTTAATCCTGCGATATATTTTGTCTTATTTTACGATTCGTGCTTAAAAAAATTTCAGAACATGTAAATAGAAAGTAAGGTGACCATTTTGAGGGCAGCATACATAGGTATACTATCTCGAAACATTACTATTATTAGGTTCATACGGGAGGGTGAAAAGATTCCTTCATGAGTCCATTACCTAAATTCTAATTAGAACTACCGTATGTTTGATTTTAGTTTAGTAAGCACTTCTGAACTTATTGTTAATCCAACTTCACAGATAACAGAAAATGCGACGAGAGCACTGAGTTCACGTGTACTGAAAACAAGTCGTGGAATCGAGCTCAGTGTATTCCGAGAAAATGGCTGTGCGATGGCGATCCAGACTGTGTGGACGGTGCGGACGAGAACTCGACCGCGTTAAATTGTCCGAGAACATCTACTTGCAGCTCGGAGCAATTTACCTGCGGAAATGGACGTTGTATCAATAGGGTAAGTTTTTCGACCAAATACTAATTTTCTCGTAGCTGTGGCTAGTAGTTGTGAAGTTTTGGAACAGTCCGCAAAAATCGTGGGAAATTGACATAATGTGTACACTTCGGTCAGTAGTGGCCTGCTGTTGTTTAAGGTTCGTGGTGATAGGGGTCGTTGGCTGAATTCACGAGGTACTTTACAGATCAGATATGATTTCTAATCATAAACTGCCCTGTGCAACGAAGATGGTGCATGTTTTCCACAGTTGTTAGTAAAGAATTCTGATCCGATAATCAGGAGTAGGGATGAGGACCGGAACCAAATCCATAGGAATCTCTTGATCTTCAATCAAAAATCGAACTTGAACCAGGACTCCCTTTTTGAATATATAGAAATGTCCACATCTCTGATTAGGAGTGTCGAATCTAGATACTTCATTCATTTTCAAGCAATTGCAGATACACCATATGCGACTAACGTTGATGACCGGATGTGTTTACATTACAGGGCTGGTTGTGCGACCACGATAACGACTGCGGTGACGGCACCGACGAAGGAAAAGAATGTCAAAGCCATTACCATACCTGTTCGAGTGCGGAATTCGCGTGCCAGAACTTCAAGTGTATCCGTAAGACGTATCGTTGCGATGGCGAGAACGATTGTGGCGATAATTCTGACGAATTCAACTGCCAGAGTACGTTCAACCCTCCGATTCATATCACGGTAGTTGCTACTTTTCGGGAAACTCACGCTGTCACATAATGCCCGGCTTTTAATGATCCTTCACAGATAAAACTTCGACGTGTCCGAGCGATAAATTCAGATGTAAGAATGGCCAGTGTATCGACTACCAGTTGGTGTGCAATCGAGTACCAGACTGTTCAGACGAAAGCGACGAACCTGCTCATTGCAACGTGGACGAGTGTTCCAAGGTGGAGCTGAATCAGTGTGGTCACAAATGCATAGATACACCCACAGGTTTCCACTGCGAGTGCAACACCGGTTACAAGTAAGTCGTTGCCATTGCTCGATGTATCTAGCTGAAATTGATAATGTTAGAATCTCCAAAGAAATGATAGCAGTCGTCCTCGTGAATTATACCCTAAAACTTGAAAAAATATGGTTCAGTACAACTGGGGATGGGAGATTGAAGTCAGGAAATGATGTAAGAGCTCGAGATAGCCAGTTCAACAATTTCGGATTGAGTGCATATTTTCCTCGCATTCGATAAGTTTCCTCTATATGTTCATTCTTAGTATCCACTGCTCATGCTCCTGTTATCGTATCTCGTTCACAGACTTCTGGAGGACGGTAAAGCCTGCGCTGACATCAACGAGTGCCTGGAGACGCCTTACGTGTGCTCGCAGTACTGCTCGAACACGCCGGGTTCGTACTACTGTAAGTGCGACGAAACGTATTACGATCGCGAGGCGGACGAGCACACCTGCAAACGTCGTGACCGCACGAAGCCCTGGCTCATGTTCACCAACAAATACTACATCCGGAACATGTCGCTGGACGGAAGTGAATATTCGCTAATGCATCAGGATATGCTGAATGTGGTGGCTATGGATTTCGACATCAAGGACAATCGCATGTACTTCTGTGATGTGAACGCTAAAACAATCTACAGGTGTGGAGAGTGATCATGTAACCGGTTCGATCGTAAGTTGGACCATTCTAATTTGAGTTATGCGAATTATTACGTTTACGTAGATCCGTTGTTGGAAGCCCCGAACGCGAGAAGATAATCAGACACGACAGTCACGGATTAGAGGGCGTGGCCGTCGACTGGGTTGGTCGGAAGCTTTACTGGTTAGATAGGCACAGTAAGCATCTGGAGGTGGCGCAGTTAAATGGCACTCAGAGGAAGACACTGAAAGCGGGTATCCAGGATCCGAGAGCGCTGGTGGCCCACCCTGGTATCGGCTATCTGTTCTTCACGAGCTGGCATTTACAGGTAGAGTACTGCTTATTGGACATTCTTCCCGCCCGGAATTAGTTTTGATGTATACATTGAAAACAACACGAATGCCAGATGAAAAGTTCATATCCTCTCTTGTACTGCTCTTGTACTGCTGATGTGGAAACATGTACTTTTTAATTTGGATAGCTTTACTAACCTTGAACCAGGAATGAAAACTGGTTTACTAGGAAACCGAATCATTCCTGTAATAGTAGGTAGGCAATGGACTAGTGTTGGTCGAATATAAAAACTGCCTTGGGCGAACCAAAGCTTGGTTTTGAGGAAACCAGACGATAAAGAATGAGTCTAACACGAAAACTGTTCTCACCAGGCGTACATCGGTAAGATTGGCATGGATGGTTCGAACTTCACTCGAATCCTGACGTACGAAAACGACATCGCGTGGCCCAACGGCCTGACGATCGACTATTTCGCGGACAGACTGTACTGGGCGGACGCCCATCTCGACTACATCGCTTCGGCCGATCTCGAAGGTCGACATAAGCACGTGGTCATCTCCGGCGATAAGCTGGTTCCGCACGTGTTCGCGTTGTCCTTATTCGACGACTTCATTTTCTGGACCGATTGGAACCTGAAAGCCATTTACCGAGCGAACAAATTCACTGGTAAGACGTCGTTACTTTACTACGCTTCCGACTCTAGACAACGATCTCCTCGCAGATCGCAACGGCACCTTCTCAATAATTGACATTCGCAGGAGCCGGCTATACTGTGTTGCGGAACACGACGCATCGGCCGTTCGACGTGCATGTGTACCATCCTTTGCGCCAATTACCTTATCCGAATCCGTGCAGTAGCGACAACGGCGGCTGCTCACACCTGTGCCTGCTGAAACCAGTTCCCGGCGTCGATGCTAGTCCGGACGGCTACCGAGACACGAAGGTGCCGGTGGCGTTCGAATGCGCCTGTCCCAACCAATTCTACCTGGATCCGCAAAACAACAAGACCTGTATTGCTAACTGCACGGCTGGTCAGCACCGATGCGGTGGTCGCGACGAGAAATGCATACCGTGGTTCTGGAAGTAGGTTTTCGTCGAATGTAGTATTTATAATACTCGGCAGCATGTTGAGGGTGGGCTAAAACAGGTTACTAACTTTCGTTCGACTGCGTATAGGTGCGATGGCGAGAAAGACTGCGAGGACGGATCAGACGAGCCGGCCACGTGTCCGGCCAGGCATTGTCGCGGCGGCGCGTACCAGTGCGCCAACGGAAACTGCACGCCGTCCGCCACCATTTGCGACGGCGTCAACGACTGCGGCGACCGGTCGGACGAGATGAACTGCGATCTGCCTTGTCCGGAGCTGGAGTTCAAGTGCAAGTCTAACGGTCGGTGTATACTGAACTCGTGGAAGTGCGACGGCGAGCCCGACTGTAAGGATGGCAGCGACGAGGACGCGGCTACTTGCAGTAAGTTTTCGGCGGCAATTTGCACGCGCAGTTGCGTTTGAATAGGGTGGTTCGACTTCGAAACCGGGTCTAACGAAATCGTGTGTTTGTATCGCGTGCGCAGATAATCGATCATGCGACCCCGAGTCCGAGTTCAGCTGTAAGAACAACCGTTGTATACCGAAGTTGTGGGTGTGCGATTTCGACAACGACTGCGGCGACGACTCGGACGAGCCGGCTTACCAGTGTCGGCAGCGTAACTGCACCAACGGCTGGCAACGGTGTCCGGGACGCACCAACTACCGATGCATTCCGAAGTGGTTGTTCTGCGACGGCAAAGACGATTGCCGGGACGGCTCCGACGAACTGCCGGAGAACTGCCCGAAATGCCACGAGACCGGTGAATTCCAGTGCAGAAATAACAGATGCATTCCGAGGTGAGTACTGCGCGTTTGGCTGTGCGATTATAAACGATCTTAGCCGAACTTTATGCAGGAGGATGTGTGATAGTTGGTTTTGTATGAAGCTGATCGGTGAAAACTCGTTCATTGTATCAGAAACGCCTGAAATGTGGTACGTGTGGAATGTGAGTGGCAAAAGAGTCAGTTTTAAAAATAAAGTTAATCTATTGGTATATCTATGACAAGGGGAAGAAGTCATTAAGTTTCTGTACAAATCATTCAGTATCTGTTGAGAACTTGATTAGAACTGCATCAGACATTATTGAAGACTTGTGAAGGACGAGAGTGAACATCCAATGTTAATAGAGAAAAAGATTTGTGTATTGAAGGTCTCTTCACTTATTACAGATAGAAGAAGAAAGTTTAAGCAACAGTGGACTTAGAAGGCCAGCAGGGACCATGATTATGAAGCGTTCAACTGGAAGGGAGAAAGGAAAGTAAATACGAAATGTAGAATAATTGCAAGGAGATACTTGTGTGAATGAATTATTAAGATAATGTATGAATGAAAAGATGAGAGTGCGTGAATGAATTGATTAGTCAACGAATTAATTGATTAGTTCATGTAAAAATGGATCACCAAGTGAACCAATAAATGAAGAAACCAATGAATCAGCAAGGAATGAATGAGCGAATGAATAATGTGTGAATTGATGAATGAGAATGAATGCAGCTGATTAGGTAAATAGAATGAACAAATAAATTAATTGAAAAAGTGAATGAATAAATGGGTGTACACATGAATAGGTGAATATATTAGTGGATGAAAGAATGAATGATAAGCGAGTGAATAGAAGAAGAATGTATGCATGCATGCATAGGCCTTGCAAAGATGGGGGAATGTATTTAATCTGGTATTTTTTCTCATTCACAAATTAATACATCATTTACCCCCCCCCCCCCTACTAGAAATTTGTATTATTTCTCCTCATTCCCATAAATGAATGAATATGCAAATAAAGTAACAAAGTGAACAAAATGGATGGAATGAATAATTGCTGGGAATATGAATGATAGAATAAATAAGATGAAGAATGAATAAAGAGATGATGAATGAATCGACAATTACTTGATGAATTGGTTAATTAGTGAATTGATCAATTCATAAACATGTGAATGAGTGAATGAACAAATAAGAAAACAAATAGATCAATGAACGTAAACAAATGACTGAAGGAATTAATGAACGAATGAATTAATGAACAATAAATAGATGGATGAATGGATGAAATGAACAAAAACACATGTATGTGAGGATGAGTGAGTGGGTGAAATAATGAATGATATATGAATGAGAGTGAAAAAATTATGTATATATGCAGTGTCCGTCTGAGGAGGGGGAAGGGGCAGATGCGGTATTTTTTGCCCACAGATACAGCATTTCACCAAAAATCTCATGTTTTTCCCCTTGAAAAATGGTATTATTTCTCCACATTCTTTGGAATTATCTTGTCCTCCCCGAAAAAAGAAGACTACAAATCCCTACAAATAGATGAATGGGTGAATAAATGAATGAATTGATGGATGGATGACTCAGCAAATAATTGAACAAACTAAATGGAATGGAACGAACAAACAGGCAGATAGATAACCAAACAAATGAATGAATGATTGAATGAATACATAAGTAAATGAATGAATGCATGGACAAATAACTGGCTAAATAAACGAGTGAATGGATGCATAAATAAATGAATAGAGAAGTATTGACTTAATGAGCGAATGATTGGATGAATAAACGTAGTAAATGAATGAATGTATAAATGTATGAATACATAGGTAATGAATTAAAGAGTACATAAATCCGTAAGTGAATGGAGATTGAATGGATGAATGTATGCATGGAAAAATAATTGAATAAATAAATGAGTGAATGAATGTATAAATGAATGAATAAAGACATAATGAATGATTGAGTCTGTAAATTCATAAGTGAATGATTGAGTCTGTAAATCCATAAGTGAATGAAGAATTAATGGGTGATTTAATGAATGTTCGAACTAATGAAGGAATGAATAAAGGAAAATAAAAGAAGGAAGAAGAGTGAAGCTGATTTATTTTGCTCTTATAAGATTATTGAATTTTTTCCCCCAATCTCTCAGTACTCAGTCATCCGCCAGAACACTTCTTGAGAAACACGGTTTCAAATATGTAGGCGATACTAGCAGCCTGATATCCTCTCAATTGTGGACCTAGATAGTCTGAGATGGCCTCGTGAATATAATAACTGTTCGAATGTCTTTTTGAATCATCCTGCATCGCAAACGTGTCCCAGATAGTGGTATCTCAGTAGTATACATATACAAGGTAATAAGCTGTAATGACGAACTTTTATCTTTTAGAGTTTTTCAAAATGTAAATTCGACTAGCAAATATCATCTTACCCGATTGAAAACTATGCAGACTTTAATATGACTCATTCAAGTCAAGTTTGACTCGTTAAGGGCTGTTCTGGCTCTGCGGAAGCTCATGTTCGGGTATAGTTAGGCTGACTCTTCCTTAGTACTCATTATGACTCGTTCGGGTTCTTTAAAACTCGTTTCAACTCTGCTAAAAATCGTTCGGCCGCCGTTAATATACGTTAAAACTCATCAGACTGTTAAGAAACGAATATTCAGACACATTTGAAAATCATTCAGACACTGCTACGATTCATCCTGCCACCTTTAGGATATTGAGACTCCTTAGACTTACCAAACTCGACTAAGAGAAAGATTCATTCGGCTGCCCTGATCTCCGGATTTGTTAAGACGCTGCTTTAAACTATTGAAACTCACTGAGACTCCCTTGAGACTTAATATAATGTTTGGTGAAGCGTATGGCGATGCACACATGCCAAATGGCTCCCTAGAAACCGCATCTGGCTCCGGAAACTACACTTTCGAGTATCGCGTTGGTGACCAGAAGGGCCCTTGAGACTCAATAAGATTTATTCAAACGATGTTGAGATTCAGCAGACTTATAAAGGCCTAATAATTGTAAGATTTTAACAGAGGCTTCTAAAGCTTCGACATAGGGTTTGAACCTAGTTTTTTTGTATGGAGGGGGAAGTAGTAGGTTCCGGACAGACTGTCCTCTTAAAGTAAAAACCTTAAACTTGAACTATGTCTTTCATTTTTACCCGGGGAAGAGAAGTCTCCGCTTTGAAGGTTCGAAATTTGAAAGTGGTCAGTCAGATCAAAAAGTTCAAAAAAGACTGTTGTATGCCCCTGTAAGGAAATTCGTACCTCAGTGCTGAATCAAATTAATTTTGTGTCGCGACAGGAGGTGGCTGTGTGATTTCGAGAACGACTGCGGCGATAACTCGGACGAAGCCGACGAACTGTGTCGCGGTTCGTATCGACCGTGCTCCGAGTCCGAGTTCCAATGTGGCAACACCAAGTGCATTCCGAACCAGTGGCGCTGCGACCACGACGATGACTGTGGCGACGGCTCAGACGAAATCAACTGCGGCAACTTTAAGTGCAAGGTTTGTACACAACGACCGTTTATCCGAGTTTCGGGTGTAAGATTTCATGTCAGATCTAGTGTCGCAAACTAGCGATATGATTCTCACCTCTCATATTTCAAAATCGATTCGACAGAATGGAACCTTCCAGTGCCAAAGCGGCCACTGCATCGCGAGTTACTTCCGGTGCGACGGAGATCGTGACTGCCGCGATTTGAGCGACGAAATCAACTGTCCTCCGCGGTACCCGGGCGGCAAATACTGCCCCGACAACAAATTCGAGTGCAAGAGCACGAAACTGTGCGTCGACGATAGCGAACTGTGCGACGGTAACAACGACTGCGGCGATAACTCGGACGAGGCTCCGTCATTGTGCAGTAAGTACCGGACAGTATATCTCGAGTAGCAAAATTAATAGTCATTATCCTCGACCAGTTTCCAGTTTATTAACGTTGTCTGTTTTCGTTTTTATTATCTGCAGACAACTTCGACTGCACGTCGCTGAAACGATTCCAGTGCGACAACAAACGCTGTGTGCCGCTGTACCAACTGTGCGACGGCTTCGATAACTGCGAGGACGGCTCGGACGAGAATAATTTAACGTTGTGCCATCGACCGAACACGAAACCGTGCGATCTCACATACGAATTCCAGTGCGCGAATAAGAATTGTATACCGAGAGCTTCCGCCTGTAACCATATCAACGACTGCGGAGACAATTCGGACGAGCTGGGATGTCGTAAGTGTTGTGAACCACACCCTCGTTAGTGGTTAGATGAATAAGTTTTTTTTTCTTCATATTTTCCATGCCTTCATCTGATCCATTTGTTTCTGCAGATTACGGCGAAGTGTGCAAAGAGTCGACCAGAGGTGGCTGCGAACACTACTGCATGAATATTACCGGCGGCGATGGTTACCTGTGCGGCTGTAACAACGGCTTTATTGTAAATAACGAGAATACGAAGACTTGCATTGGTGAGTGCTGAAGACGCGGTGGCCGGTGGTTGTGAGCGTGGTCGTAAATACACGACCGGCAGGTTGGGTCTGGAGAGGAGGATGTAACAACGGCAATTTGACAAGAAGAGGTTAATGTCCATTGATGCCGTTATTAAAGGAGTTTACGTTTTGGTATAGAAGTTTTTTCTGTTTCATTAGTTTTAATTCATACTTGACGTGGTTGCAGAGCGTGGTTTATCAAGTATGAGACGGATAATGAAGTAGAAAAAATCCACAAAAGTATATTCTTTTAATGCCAGAATCATCGGACATTATTATTTTTTTATTTTGAAATTCCTTTGTCAGTGGCTCTTGTGGCTGTGAAATGAGACATTTTAAATAAATGAATCGATTGTCTGCTCATGTCTTAACCTGCTGACCGTGTATTTATGACCATGCTCACAACAGTAGTTCATACACGGAGTGTCAGCGACCTCCAGTACATAGTATCGGTGTGATACGAGTCATTTTTATACCCTGTACCCTTTGAGTTCCAACGTAAGGTCGAACTAAGATCAAAAACCGGTTCAAAAATCCTAGAGACCGAATAGCCAATGCAGCACAGCCTAGCGATGAAATTCTTGGCATGCAAAACGTAAGGGGTTCGGTAAATTCTTGGGATGCAGAACGTAAGGGGTCCGGCAAACAAATTGAACACTTTTTTCAGTGATATTGTTGATTGCGACGAAACGGGTCCAGAAGACCACAATAGGTGGAAAGGCTCAGGATGCATTTGTATCTCCGCACCCCCAGCCAAGCCATGCATGAGCTAATGTCCCTGTTTCATTGTTCGAGCTCGAACAGTTGTGTTGTTATCGTCTTTAATGAAACATCAGGTTTAGTATTCCTGCTGCCTCTTCTTATTGCACAAGTGGGGTAATAGTTTCCGCATGTTCTCGATCCAGGCAGGTTCATCTTGACCCTGTCATTCGGCTTTTCAGGGTCTGCCGCGATGAGGTGCCGATTGAACTTGAATGTAGAGGTTAGTACCGTCGCTGGTGTTAACTTGTGAAGCCTATATCGTCCCTTTGAACCCTGAGGTGCGGGTTTGTAACGTAATAGTTTCTCGGAGTAGTGGGGATTCCAACCAGTTTTATGTGCGGTGCAAAAGTAAAACTCTCCGTGGATTTGCACAAAGAAATTTAAACTTTTTCTGGAAACAAAAGAACTTGTGAATTACGGTACCGAAGTTGCCATTTTTTCGAAATGGGTTTGTTTTTTGGTGCAAACTGTTCTACGTGATGGCTCACATGCGAATTAAGTACCCTTAGTTGCTCAACACTGTCACAGGCACATTATTTTTGTTTCGGAGATCGCGCTCTGTGTATTCGAGGCTGCAAATTCTGTAAACTATACTAAGTGCCCCCTCCCCCCCCAGTACCATGCGCACATCAGGGAGTTAATTTTATTTAACAGAAAGCCAGAAGTTGAACAGATCATTCGGGCAGATCACAGCTATACCAGAATTCTGACGTCATCAGAGTCTAGTATACTTACTAGAAGAAAAAATACCAGAAAGTAGCTGCCCGAAATAACCTATTGATTTCTATTCATTTTCTGACAGGCGTTGCAAACTTGTTTTTTGATCTCCTGTAAAATTTTGATTTTGGCATTCAATAGGCATTGCAGTTCACGCGTTCAAATGTTGATATGTTACCCAAGTCTTAACGTTGATGAGATTTGTCATGATATGACGACCATGTTACGCAATTGTGTAAATGTTCTCCAGAACATGTGTCACCAACGTAAAAAAATTCTGGATACTATGTTGTATTCTTTGGTGTGTATCCACCATCGAACAATTGAGCATCAAGCTCCAGTTTCACCAGTCATAACAGAGCCTTAACGAATCATGATCAGTCTAAACAGTTATAACGCGTTTTAATTGAAGATTTGATAAGTCGTACTGGACAGCGTCTGCCCTAGTTCCAATGATTCGAGTCTTCAGAGTCTGGACCGATCTTTAGAAGTCTCAAGTGAACCTCCACGAATATTCCGGGGTCTTCATACAATCTCAGCAAATCTACCGAAGGATCTGAACGATCTTAAAGAGTCCATACAGTGTTATAATTTGGTCTATAACTGCCTTTATAGCGCTAACATGACTTAATCAGTGACAAAACTCTGTGCGTTTCAAAACTAGCCTGAGAGTCTTAATGAGCGTTGTCAGAGGTTTACCTGAAATAACCCAAGGAGGCAAATCATTGAAAGTAGTATGAGTGTCCATTTTGGAGTGTCAGTGAACTTGGTAATATTCCATTTGTAGGGTGTGTCAATTCACTTTTTCTTCTTCTGTAGTCCAGAGCACATTCGGGAAGTTAGTTGTTGTGTTTAATAGGTTGCTTTGTTTTGTTTTGCCTTTATTATTTCTATTTGTTCTTTTAATTTTCTTGTGTTGTTTTCTGTGTGTAGGATTTTGTACTTTTCTGTCAATTTGTCATTGTTATGTCCCTGGTCATTGCAATGTTTTCCAAACAGTGATTTGTCATTATTTAGCTTCTGTGATTCCTCATGGTTTTTGATTCTGGTTGTGAATTTTCTGCCTGCTTCTCCTATGTAGGTTATGTCACAATGTTCACTGTCCAGTCTGTGTGGCGCTACTGTTGTTTTTGTCCAGAGTTGGGCGGAATAATATTCGAATGCTGAATAATGAATAACGCAACCTTTATTCGTTATTCATGAATGATGAATATGTTATTCGTTATTTGTAAGCGCATGAATAACGAATGACGAATAGTTTATTTGTTAGTTGTAAGTATGAATAACGAATAGTCATTCATTATTCAGTAATCAGTATTCAATAACATCAATCACGCGAATAATGTCAAAGGGTGGCCAGGGAGCCCCCCTCCCCCTCCTGAAAAAATCGGAAAAACTTCATTTACTTTCTAATTACCCCGGTAAGATTAGGGATTACTATTCATGTTTTGAAACTTTAGTTTGGTATCACTGATTTCTTTCTCGTTCATTCTGCATTAAAGTTGTGCCTTAGAATAAACTGGCGTAGATGTTTTTATACTACGCATTGAATATACTATGTAGAATGGATGACTATTCTACACTTTCTCTCTTTTTTTTGGGGGGGGGGGAGGGGGATAAAATTTTTTATTGTGGATAATTTTTTAAATTTTCGAGTCAAAGGATTAATTTTTTCGCATCAAAGAACAATTTTCTTTCTTCACTGACAGTGAAGGGGAGGCATTTATGATTTTTTAATGATTTTTTTATTCAAAAGCAAAGACTTGAGTACATATTTTTTATTCAAAAAAGGAGAATTTGACTTTGGCGATATTTTTAGCCAGCTCGCAATGTTACAAGTGTTGCAATGAATAACGAATAACACTGATCAACGAATATTATTCACATCCTCATTTTACTGAATAATGATTGATGAATAATTTTACGTGTTTATGAATAACGAACAATGAGTGAACTTTTATTCATGATTATTATTCGAATAACATATTACTCAAATAACGTCCAATTCTGTCCTTTGTTTCTGTTTTGTCATTGCATATTATTTGTTTGATCAGAGGTGGTCTGTTTTTGATTCCGAGTTTTATGCTGTATTGGTTGAAGAATTCTTGTATTCTGTATGTATGTGTTCCCGTGAATGGTATTGCTCGTGCGTATTTGTCTGTTTTTGTGGTTGTTGGTTCAGTGGCTGTGCTTTTCGGGCATAATCACAGACAACCAATAGGAGCACACAACTAAACAGGTTCACCATACGGTACTACTCTTGACTATGACTATACAGGACCACAAGAGACAAGTCTCATTTAGGGCACTCCACTGATGATGGCATAATAGCCGAAAGCGCTCTGGATTACCGAAGTAGAAAAAGTGAATTGGCACACCCTACAAACGGAATCATTGAAAGTAATTCCCTTCCTCCCTTTGGGAAAAGCATTTCCTCATTCAGTATTCCCTTTTTTTCTTTTTCATTATTTCTTTCTTCCGTCGTATTTTTTCTTGTTATTTTTTAGCGTCTGTTTAAGACTCTTCAGGACTTTTTGAAATTTGTGTAAAAATCGCTGAAACTTTTCAAGACTAACTTGAAACTTTATAAAACTTCTAAAACATTTGCTCAAAACTTTCCCAAACCCGTGTAGTTTTTTGGTACTCTTCTATACTTGTCAATACTTCTTAGGACTTTGAACCCTATTTCAAACTGATTCATGAGTTTATGATGCTTTCAAACTGTTGAGGCGCTGTCCATGTATTGTCTTGTCCGAGTTTTGCTCGTTGTAGACCTACCCCCTCCCACCCTTTCGTATAACATATTCACTTATACATGTTCCCTGGATTTTGAAGAAGAAAAAAATCGTTATCAAGTATTGATTTTATTAATCATGGAAGCCCCTTTCAATCATTGAAGTCTTTTTTCGTCGTGTAATCATTTATAATTAAATTTCGGGTGCCCCTCCCCTCAATGATCCTTGAATTTATGAAAGAACATTTAGAATTTGATAAAGGTCCTATTAGACGTAAGTTGTTGTAAGGGTAGATAAAACTTGTTGAAGATTTCCAGACCTTTTCGAGAGAGTTGTTCACAGCTCATTCAGACTTATGCAGGATTCATTAAGTTTTATTAGATTTGTTTACGACTGTTTAGAGTTTTTCAAAGTTCTGTCAAGGTTTCTAGACTGCTTTGAATCTGTTTCAGAATTTCCGGGTTCGTTGTGGACCCGCTAAAATTCTTCAAGTCACTCCAAACTTCAAGATTCTTCTGTAGTATATACAGTGCTTTTTTAAAACTATTTGAAATGTATTTAGGACTCATGAAAATGAAAACTCTTTGAGACTCGTAAAGACTCTTCCACGCTTGTAAGGCTCAAGTATTCTTCATGGCTTTACTTGAATTTCCTGAGACTTCCGGATTTATTTGAAACTTTTAATTTTGATATTTTCATGTCTTTACTTTGGCACACAAACTGGAAAAACGTTACTTTTACGCGTTACATTTGAGGAGGAATATGAAAATTTATTTTCACATCTTTTTGTCTTCACTTTGGCACATTCCAGCCATGGGTATAACACAAACGAGGAAAACGTTACTTTTGAGGAGTAACGAAAATGAATTTCATTTCCATGGAAATTCATTTTGACATGTTTATGTCTTGACTTTGGCACACAATGGAAATAACTGACTGAATGGACTGGACCGACTGACTCAACACTTCATTCGCCTGCGAGTACTACACTCCTTGTATCAGCCTATATTCCTTTGCGAGCATCACGTTCCTTGTACCAGCCTGCGAGCACTATGCTCTGCTAATGCATCATCTTGCAGACAAGTGTGCAACCACGGGAGTGCATTTTCTTGTCCGCTTCGCTGACTGCACCGACATGAGCATGTCATCGTCCAGCGAACGTTGCGTCCGAAGAATGAGTGCGCCAAAAAATATGGAGTGCAACGTGCTCTGGGGAGCATAGTGGACGACAACTTTCTCATGTTGGCGCAGTTCGCGAAGCATACATGAAAATGCTCTCCCGTGGTTGTAGACTCGTCTGCGAAATGATGCACTTAGCAGCGCGTAGTACTCGCAGGCTGGTACAAGGAACGTGATGCTGGCAATGGAATACAGGTCGATACAAGGAGTGTGGTACTCGCAGACGAATGAAGTGTTCGAGTCAGTCAGTCAGTCATTTGAATAAGTCCTCGCTTTGGAAGTTAGTTGTTGCGTTTATTAGGACGCAGATTTTCGTTAACGGTATGAGGACTGTAAATTTTTAGTTCAGCTCATTCTTGTCTTCCCCTCCCCTTTTTTGAACCCCTTGAACTAAAGTAAGCAGAAAACCAGTGTTCGGTTTTCTATGCCGATCACCGTATTTCGAATGAGACTTCACTTGATTCGTTTTTTGTATTTCAGACGTGGACGAGTGTGCAACGAGAGCGGACGTGTGTAGTCAAATCTGCACCAATCTGAATGGTAGTTACGCTTGTTCATGCAGAGATGGCTTTGTGCTGAATGACCAGTTGAGTGGTGTATGTCGATCTCTCGATGAGAAAGTAAGTTCCGGATTTACCATTCGAAGATGAACGACACACTAGGTCTGACATATGCGAACTAACGTTGTCATTTCATTTTGCAGTTGACGGTACTGTATGCGAACGGACCGGAGATTCGAGGCTACGAGGTTCACAACAAGCGAATGTTGGAGGTGATCGAAAACGAGAACCGAATAGAAGCGCTGGATTTCGACCCGATCGCCGAAATGATATTCTGGGTCGATTCCTACAATCGTTCGGTGAAGAGATCGTACATGGTAAATGCTAAAGACGGCAAAGTGAAAATGGGATTTGCTCAGGATTTGAATATGAAAGGTAAGGAACGGTTTAAATGGCATTTTGGTTATTCTGTCGGCGAGTGAATGTGATGCAGTGTTGATAACATTTCTCTATGTGTGAAAAGCTATTGATGGTTTTTTTGCTCTTGGCTCATCAGTCGACTTTGAGGAATGAAAATTTTTGTAGTACTAAACCAGTGATCTTTGGTTGATAACATCGACTTCAGAGAGACAAAAGTTGTAATGGTTGGCAGCTACTTCTGACAGTGCTGTGTTTGAAAGTACATGTAGTTCCTGTAGTGGTTCTTTGTAGTCTTTACAAATTGAGGGCTAAGTTATCCTTCTCGTACTCCTGTGTAAAAGTACCCATAATGAGTTAGCAATATAACCAACTAATTTTACGCTAAATTGAGCTCTACGGTAACAGAGCGAGTTCTTGGGTATCTCTTGGTGATCCTGTATTGCCTTCCTCATTATTGATCTCTTTGGAAGAGTTGCTGGTGAATGCCGGCAGTGCATGTGTAGTTAGCGCATTAGAACAGCAGTAATACAGAACTATTCATTGACAGTTGATTTTCAGGTTTATTTGCTGGTGTACTCTTTGTTATTTGCATTCTTCATTGTTTTTTTTTCTTCTTTTAATTTCAGGTAACTCGAAACCAACTGGCATTGCTGTTGATTGGGTAGCTCGCAATCTGTACTGGACCGAAGTAGATCGTAGTGGACAGCGAGCCAAGAGTGGTCGAGTTATGGTTTCAACTCAAGATGGACGGTACAGACGATCATTGATTAGCACCAGTAAGTGATTTGGAGAGCTCAATTAAGATTCCGAGATATATGTGAGCCATCAAGATATATAGTCGAACACTCATGGTACAATAATAATGTACATTTGTTGTACTTGCAGGTATAGAAATGCCTACATCCATCACAGTCGATCCTAGATTAGGAAAAATGTTTTGGACGGACGCTGGAGATGTACCGAAAATCGAAACGGCCTGGATGGACGGTAGCAAGCGTCGAACGTTGCTCGCGGACAGGATACGACATCCAACCGGCCTCACGATCGATCACGCTATGGACCATACGCTGTACTGGGCGGATACGAAACTCAATACTATCGAGTCGATGAAACACGACGGCACCGGCAGATTGGTGGTTATACGAGGAGGTAAAATTTCGCTATTAGTGCTCGTGCGGTTCAATTTTAAGAGAACGGCAAGAGGGGGCTTCAGTGGTATTTTCCGCTCTTTTCGGTTCGATCAGCGCCGCATAAGTCATACCGGATGCTGATTACGAGATGTGTATTGTGTGTTTTAGAGCGGTTAGGCCATCCTCTGTCGCTGGATGTGTTCGAAAATTATGTGTATTGGTTGGCCAGAGATTCCGGCGGGCTCTTCAAACAAGATAAATTCGGAAGAGGAGTTCAGGTCATGATTACCAAAGACTTAGTCAATCCGTCGGCTGTTAAAGGTACGTGCGATGTGAAGTGCTCGTGTTGGAATCTTCAGTAATGTGAATTCAGAATAGGACATGTATAAGGAGGATTTGTTCGTGTTTCAGCCTACCACGAATCTCGGTACAATACCTCGCTTAATAATCCGTGCAAAAATACTCCGTGCTCGCACCTGTGCTTGATTATACCAGGCGGTATGTCGTGCGCTTGTCCGGACAACTCGAAGCCCAAGACTGGTGTCAGTGAAGTCTTCTGTGATGCAGGTGAGAAAATGAATCTTGTATCGAATGGCCGCGCAGTTCGTTTAAGATTTGACTTTTTTGTAAATATGCTTTTTTAGTAAAATATTAGGTAATTGCAACTTTTGAATCGTCGTGGTTGTAGTGTAGTGAACTGCAATGGTTTTTAATGCTCATGGTTGGCATTCCTTTTGTTGTGAAATGGCGTAGTACAGGAAGAAATAATTTTTCTCAGTATTTCTGTCGAATTCAGTGTAGAAATTTACCTTTCTGTATATTATCTAAAGGGAAAATACTGTCTACTTATCTCGGTTGAATTCGATAGAAATTCATCTGTATTTCTATCAAGTTCGGTAGAATCCTACCTTTTTTTTTTTTTTTTTTTTTTTTTTACGAGTTTGCTGTAAAATCGTACGAGTATATTTCTGTTGAGTCCCGTACATCAAAGCTGAAATAGAAATATATGTTTCTATCAAATTTGGTATCAAAATCTTGGCCATACATATTTTATCAAACTGAATGTAGAAATCTAAATGTCCATCACGTTTGGTGTGGTAAAATCTAAATCTCTATAAAACCCGTTGTTGTAAATTCATTCTTCTATCGTATTCAACGTAAAAATCATTCCTATAAAGTCTTAACAGTCTACAGGCCATTCAAAATTAGAGTGCTGAATACTTTCCGCAACATACAAAGAAATGAATAGTGGTAGGGGAAGGCGGGCACTCATGAGGGCTTGCTACACTGATACCGTGAAACGTAATACTATAAATATAGGTAACCATCGACAGATGACGTGAATTATTATTGTTAAATAATTATAATGATTCATTCCTGAACTGCCGAACACTTACTGATAACATGTAACACAAAATGGGATAACGCAGTACATACACTGTGTGAAGGCGTCTTTTTGCCCCTTATATTATTCCGGCACTCTTCTTTTGAATGTACTTATTTCAATCAAATTCATTATGAAAATGTAAGTGTCTGTTAAATTAATCTAACAATCTAAATTATCAAATACAATATCATCCACCTAATTCTAAAACTTGTTGCCCCGTTCAAAAGGATGAAACTTTTATCAGACGTGGGTTGGGTTGGTAGCGCTGGTGTGTACTTCAGTAATCCGATCCAGCCCTCTCATCAAAAGATCAATTACAATCATCCATGTGATGATGATTTTTATGAAAAAGTCATGTTTATATGATGTAAAAATCTATAATATTTTAATCAAATCCTGTGTAAAAATGTGTATTTCTATAAAGTCTGATGTAGAAATCTACATTTCTAACAAATCCAACGTCCACCAAGGTTGATGTAGATCCCTGTATTTCAATCAAGTCTAGTATAGAAATTTATGACTTATGAGCCTTCATTTGTCATTATTCATCTAAAAACATGAGTCTGATATAAACGATCTAAATTTCAGTCATGTCCAATATAGAAATTTTATTATGATGGTTGTGTTGAATCCAACATGGAACTCTGTATTTTTACAGAGTTTTTATTTCTATCAACATAGATTTTAAAAATACGAGTCTGCTATAAAAATTTTAATTTATGTAAAATTCGCTGTAAAAATTGATAAAATTTCTATCATCCAATATGGAATTCTGTTTTTTATCAAGTCCAATAACACTGTGTTTCTGTCAAATGTGATATAAAATTCTAAATTTCTATCACGTCTTGAAAAAAATTTGTAATCCTAAAATTCAACCTGGAAGTTGGTATTTCATCAAGTCCAATGTAAAGATCTATATTTCCATCAGGTATAACACAAAATTTATAATTCTATCAAGTCCTTCGTACAAACTTTCATTTTTATCAGTCTGATGTAGAAATCTATGTTTCTCTCAAGTTCAATGTGTTGAATCTATTCCTTGACCAAGTCTAATACATAGAAATTTGAATTTCTATCAAGTTTAATGTAAAAATTAATATTTTTGTATACTACTTGATCAGAAAGGCTATGTTTACGTTGGGGTTTTACAGACGACAAGAAGCGCCTATCATTCATGCATTGAGTGCTAACAAAACCTGCATGTAAAGGAAACGTCCCTCAATGTAAAGCGTGTTTTTATATGAAAAAATTGCTGGCCAGTAATTTTGTATCGGGGAATCAAACCCGCGTCCATTGAATCATTTGACTGAAATGCAGCGATTGTCTTTGACCACTCGGCCACAGAGCAAATTACAAAATAGCGACTTAAGAACGCATTTAAATATTCACAATGTAGTATAGTTGTTGTTAACCTTCGTTACGTTTTTGCTGGCCACTACCTGTGTATACTCTTTGTGCTCGTGAACAAACTGAAGACAAGACTGTGATACTGTACTTTGTAGTAATTAACTGAGCAAATTAAATTTTTGGACTAATTACGCACACAAAAATCACCCGTCTATAATTTGAATAAATAAATAGATTAAAAAAATATATATATAGACCATGTCAGCGAAAACCTTGCCGCTTCTGATCAAGTAGTATAAAAAATATCTTCCACAACAAGAGTCAAAAGTGAGTTTACACGACTCGGAAATTGCTCACTCGCTACACTCGTTTGCAAACTTTCTTTCGCCATGTAAACACTCACTTTTGACTCTTGGTGTGTAATGTACTATTATAAAGTCTGGACACCTATTTCTATAGAGGTTAATATGGGAATCTATATTCTGTGAAGGTTGGTATAGAAATTTACATTTTTGTTAAGGTTAGTGTAGAGATCTAAATTTTTAGCAAGGTCTATGTAGAAATCTATATTTCTAGTAAGTGTGATGTAGAAATGTGTAAGAGTCTAATTTGGTTTATGTCAAGAATTATGTCATTCGACCAAATTGGACAAGGCGGGTGTGTGTGGTAGGAGAAAGCTCCTTTCATCAGGTATCAAACTATTTTTCGTAACACAGTCTTTTATTTTTTAATGCAA
The DNA here is from genome assembly GCA_031841125.1 of Acanthococcus lagerstroemiae. Lineage (NCBI taxonomy): Eukaryota > Metazoa > Arthropoda > Insecta > Hemiptera > Eriococcidae > Acanthococcus > Acanthococcus lagerstroemiae. The sequence continues at coordinate 17,944,289 of CM063110.1, forward strand.
ACAAATCACTAATATGTTTATTTTTCTGAAATCTAATGTATGTAGAAATTGTTGCATTTATATCCACGTCCAATGTGATAATCTTCATGTCTATCAATTCCAACGTAGTCATGTCCGGTTAAGTCTGATTATATTTCCATCAATGTCCGTAAAAATACATATATTTCTATCAGGGCTGCAAGACTGATTTAGGGACCTACATTTCCATCAAGTATGATACAAGCATCTAAATTTCTACATAATCCTATGTAGAAATCTGTATTTTCTGTATTTTTATCAAAGGTCGATGCAGAAATACATGTATGTGACCTGGAATTATGAGATGTGCCTCTTGTGCAAAAACAGGTTTTTGAGATAAACGAGTATAAAGATGGGATGGTGGTAGAAGTGCGCACAGATGTACATAGCGTATATATGTGGTGGTGCGTTTACGCGTTGCTATGACAATTCTCTGCCATTCTCATAGGCCCGTTTCACACAGTGCCATGTAAATGGATGTTTTTAAACTTTTGACGTAATTTTTAAATGCAATTTGTGGAAAAACTATTGAAGATAAGAAGCTGCGATTTGTTTCATTCAACAGAGTGTGATTTTTTCCATAAAAATTGTCAAGAAAGTGAAAAATGATTTTTTGACCAGAGAGGCACATTTCATGATGCCTGGTCACATATGTCTTGAGAAATTCAGCGGCGAATTGGCTGTGCAAGGTATTAGGTACTTTCTCAGTGGGTGGGGGTAATTTTTAGAAGGCACATTTGTGAGTTTGAAGCTGAAGTAAGTAAGAGGTTCATGGGGATACATGGTATGATATAATAAATTGACGAACAACCAAAATAAAAAGTTGGGTGTGTAAGGTGTTTTTCCAGTCGCTTTATTCACACTTGATCATGTCCAGTGTTGAAATTTATATTTCAGGCCAGGCCGGGGTTAACATTTATATTAATTCCTATGAGAATTTGTATTTTTATTAAGTCTAATAGAAATTTAGAAAATTTGTTTCGAACAAGTCTAATGGAAATGTACCTAAGTGCTTCAGTCGGGTCTGGCGATAACATGATACAGCATCATGAAGAACAACGGGATGAGATTACATGATTTCCCGCCTGACAATTGCCGACAGAAATCCGACAGTGTCAGAACTGCCAATTCTGACATTAAAAACGACACAAATGACAATTGCTTTAGCCAATCAGAACGCTGCGATGCAATTTCTGACACAAAAATGGTTCTAAACCGACAAAATACTGGCAAAGTAGGCGGGGCATGCTTCCTTTGTCAGAAATTTGACGGTCCGACAGTGTCATTATTGTCGGCCGGCAGAAATTTTGTCAGACGGGTTTGGCTATAATTTGAATGCCGAATACGATTGCATTAACCGTTTTTCTCAAGAACCTCTCGTTTTCCATGTTAAGAATAGAATTTTTATCGAATTTTTCACTTTTTATTCCTTTTTTGTCGTTCACGAGTAGCTACACTGATACTGATAACAATACTGAACGCGCATAGTTGTTTGACTTTAGATTTATGGCGTTTATTCGCAAGCAAAACACGTAAAACAAGTAAATACCTAGCAAATATTTGACTAAATTCGGTAGCTGAGCATGTAAATAGCATCCGTTTTTGGACGGAACAACAACAAATTTAAGAATGTCATAAATACTTCCTACGGTGATATAAAAAATGCAAAGAAACACCCAGTTTTAATTTAAAAAAATAAAATAAAAACATGATTGATAGTTACTGAGAAAAAGAATCTCTAACATGTTACAGCGTTTTTTGTATTGTTAATCTGGTCAAATTGATTGTGACGTCAGTCTTTCAGAGGTGAGGCGTGAGAAGCTCCCTGCTGCACTACTATTGTCACTAGGGTCACCCGTGACTAGTGCTACCGCAGAGCGATCTTGTCAATCTTTGCTAGTTATGCTAAAGCATTAACTATTCCGCTATGCCTGTGTGAGGTAAGGGGCGCCTAGAGACATATCCTTTTCTACTCACCACATTTTTTTTGAAATTCTGAGGCAAGCGAATAGCTATCTTTTTCTTCTTTTTTTAGTTTCAAAAGATATTCTGTGAGACTCTAAAAATCACTTTACAGAATTCGAACCGCAAAGCTTATCTGGGCGAACAAACTCCGAACTCCCTACTCTAGACTAGTGTCTTGCGGTCTGTAGGAGAATGAGGGCTTGCACATGCCCACTAAATCATGATTTTGACTGTTACAGCATCTGAGGTACCAAAACCAGCCCCGCTCATCTGTCTTTGTGAAAATGGTGGTTACTGTAAAGAAGGCACGAAGCAAGACGAGCTAATGTGCGTTTGTCCGCCGGACTTCAGCGGTCAGTATTGCGAGGTTCACGCTCAACTGTCTCGCATGCAGTTCTTCATCAAGTCAAATCTAATCTACCCGTTCATAATCGCAATCCTACTCATATCCGCTGTGCTATTATTCTTCGTGATACGCAAAAGACCTCTGTAAGTATTCTCAAATTATCTTTCAATCGATATTATTAGAATTTTGGAGCTGAGTGTTTCTAATATTTACGTTTTTAAAATGAAATTACGTGAAATTGAAAATCGGGATTTTCATCTAGAAGAATAAGAAAGCTGAAAAAAATCCCCCAGTAGACGTTCCCAATGTGTTGAGCGTTACTTAGTTTGTGTTAGTGTGTTACACTAGCGCTACCTAGGCAATGTTAACTGGACAGTGTGAAGCGTAAGGGAAGCAACCAAGATTTGTAAACATAATGAGTTATTTAGTATCGTTGAAAAGAGCGTAAAAAGTAGAATTTTTCAAAATTGGGCCCTCGATTCAAAAATGTGTGCTCACGTTGAAAAAAAGCTTATCAGTAAACGTTATATCATCTGGTTTCTACATGGCTCTTGAACTTCGAATCACGTGTTCTCAGAAAACAGATTTTGCTGGTTGGTTCTCTTACACTTAACAGCGTCCAACTTCCCAATGAAGAAGCGTTCAGGCTGTTATTTATTTATTTTATTTTAATGTTTAAATCGATTACAGGGTACAGTATCATCTCTCTACATATATATTAAAAACCAAAACTCCCCCTCCCTCCACTCCTGGAAAAACACTGCGGGTTGCCTACCTAAAAATTGGAAAAATAGCAGGGGCAGATCAGCTACTTTCAAGAACATAATCTGTTCTAACATGAAAGATCTCCAAGTTTTAAGACATAACCGACATTAAAACTTCTCCCCTCCCTCCCCTCCTGGAAAAACACACTGCGGGTTGCCTACCTTAAAATTAAATAAAATGCTGGGGCAGATCAGCTACTTTCAAGGACATAATCTGTTCTAACATAAAGATCACCAAGTTTTAAGACATAACCGACATATTCGGACATAAAATGACATAATTACCCATAATCTTCAAGATCACAAATCACTGCGGGTTGCCCACCCTGCCCCTTAATTGCTCAATTTTCCAGGGGTAGCCTACCCTCAGGAGAGGGTTTATGGTTGTGGAGGAAGCTCCTGAAGAGGGAGGAGGACCCCTGAAAAATTGTAGGGGCAGATCAACTACTTTCAAGGACATAATTGGTTCTAGGAGAGGGATGAAGGCTCTGGTCGGTGCGGAGGGGAATGGTGAGTAAGAGGTCCTGGTGGAGGAGGAAGTCCCGGGGGAGGGAAATGAAAACCATGGTGCGGGAGGAGCCGGTGGCGGGGGTCTGAAGGGGAAGGGTGGTCATGGTGGTAGGAACTCCTGAGTAGAGGACCAGGGGATCTTCGAGGGAGTTGGGACAAGGAGGTCGTAGAGGAGGAGCAGTAGAAGGGGAAGTCTGTAGCAAAGGATTAAGGCCTTAATTGGGGAGGGCATAGAGATGCGTGAAGAGGTCTTGGTGGTAGTGTTGTACGTGAACAGAAATGAAGGCCATAGTAGTGTGGGGATGGTCTGGGGGACGTTGTCCTAATGGGGGGCACTCGGAGTGGAAGAGGGTGATCCGGGGGAGACTGGGTGGAGGACTGGGTGATGATTGGAGGTATGAACGGAGGGTGCCACGTGGGGGAGAAGCTGTGGACAGAGAAGGTCATGGAGAGAAGGAGAGGGTACTGTGAAGAGATTAAGGCCCAAGATGGTGGAGGTTAGTTGTGGTGGTTGATGATTGTAGAGGTGAGGAGGAAGTCCAAGGGAGAGGGCCTACCTGGATGTGCAGAATGGAAGGGTTCGCAGGGGGCATACTGCGGAGGTAAAAAACCATGGGGTGGGCATTGAAGCCTCTGGTAGGAGATTATGGCCGTTGTGGGGGAGGAGTTTGTGGCTGAGGAGAGCTGCGACTGTGGAAGTGTGACCGTGGAGGCAGAGAGCGACCGTGATGAATGAGGGGGTCGTGGTGAAAGAGGAGGCTTGTGATGAAGAAAGGATGGAAGCGGGTTCATGGTGGAAGATTGAGGACCGCTGATAGAGGGGGAGCAAAAGAAGCGAAAAGCAAACCTCAACTCAGGAACAAAAGTTTCAGACCAAACACTGAGGACTGTGGCGGTTGGACGAGGCGCGAAGCCCCCTAGTTCTGATAATTTAATGTGCAAAATATGTGGAGAAAACGTCTGCGTTATTTCAACTTTCAGTTATTTCAACCACATCATTCCATAATTAGTTGAGATAAACGAGCTTGTACTGCATTTTGACATTTTAAGGGAATATTTTTCCTTGACCTAGTGATAATCAGTTAATTACTATTAATTTATCATTTATTTCAGAGGTGATAAGCTATTTGGAAAGGCTAAAGCTTAAGCCAAAAACTAATGACCTTGACTGGTAAGGCTAAGGGATAAAGCTGACATTTGAAGCCAGCTAATGACTAATGCTCTTAAAGGCTAGAATTCAAACAGCTAATGGCTTTAAAAGCTGAAGTCTTATGCCTTTGCCGCGAAGTGCGTTAAACACAAAATCAAAAGAGCGAAAACGGATCCGGTTCCGAAGTTCAGGTGTTCAGAATTCATGAATGATGTAACGCGAACCGCGACAGAGCTGGATTAATTTTTCATTAGCTACTTAGTAGAACCTAGCCAACAGACAAGCTAATATAAGTAAACAACTACAAACTACTCAAAAAGCAATGGGGAGAAGTATTTTAGGCATAAAGAAAAATGATAGAATTGAGAGCAAAAAGATATAAGAAGGGTAACAAAAGCAAAAGACATGAAGAAGGTAATCAAAAAATAAACAATGGAATATGCGGGTCATATCATGAGACAGGAAGGGAGTTGGACAAAAAAGTAGAGGCTTAGGTGCCGTATAACAAGGAGAGTAGCCGTCAACAAAATCGAATGGAAAAGACGCGGGGAGGCATATGTCCTAAAATGGGCTAGTAACAGCGATAGGGAGGAGGCTCTCCCAAGTTTTTTGCCATAGTTGAATTGTAAGTAACATAAGGCACAGCCGTCCATCGCTGAAATAAATAAATAAACAGATTCGCTAATGTTTACATCCTTCTTCAATAGTTAAGCTAACAGCTAACTGATCTTGACCAAAATTGTTCGGCTAATGGCTTAGCGCTAATGGCTACACGTATCACCTCTGATTTATTTTGCGTCGTCTTCATCGACTCTGTAATTTAGAATGGATAGAAATACTTAAAATTACAAGATAACGACCTGAGAGAACAGCCCATGAGTAATCTTATTTTGAATCCTTTTTGCTGTTACAAAGTTCTAATTGCAGAAACACTCGATTTGTTCTCTTGTAATTCACATTTCCAGTTTTGATATTTCTTCGAAACAGTTGAACAGCGATTACATATTTTTGTTAATGTTACAGAGTGAAAGGTGCCAGTCTTAGAAGACTGACGAATTCGCAAAGCGTTTCGTTCCGACAAGGTACGAATGTGGAATTCGGTAATGCCGGCTTCATCAATGGACCAGCAACCGGCGTAAGTACCCCCTTCATTTCTGTGCTTATTGAACAGAATATGATGAATTTAGAAATATGTAATATGAGCAGCAGTATAACAAGCGATTTTCTTTAAGAGAGGAGAGGCTAACGTTTGAATTTCTCTACTGAGCATTAAAATCGTATGACCGTCGAACAGGAAAGTTGCAACGTTTTCAATTTTGCGAACTGCTGTGTAGTTTTAGGTTCTTCTCTAACGGCCAGTATTTTTAATCAAGTTTCAAAATACTGGCCCTTAAGAAACCACTTCGAATTACAGTAAGACTCCCGATTATCCGCCCTAATTGGAGCTAAAGGTAGGGCGGCTGACCTGAAAAATGTTTGTTTGGGTAATAGCTTACAACTGAAAACGAGGCTGTTGCCCAAACAATTTTTTTAATCCCCATTGAAATCCTATGAGATTGTTGATAAAATTTATCATCAAATAAAAATTTAATAATGTTATAATTTGTAACTGTAACTCTGAAACCATTATGAAAGTTGAAACTAAAGTCTGGAAAGTGGAAATATACAAGAAAAAACAAAAAAAAAGAAAATTACAAAAAAGTAGATGAACAAAGAATGAACAAGTTGATCAGGTCCTTAAATCGTGAACTAGTTCTTGTTCTTTTTTGGGGGAGATGAACTAGTTCAGAACTAAGTTCACCAAATAGTGAACAAGAGCAAGTGAACGACTTGTTCTTTAAGAGCAACGCCCATCTCTGCTTACACGTTACACGTCTGGCCAACTGTCTATGGTATAATAATCTTGTGTAAAACTGCTCCGGTGCTCGGATATGCTGGTGTCGTGTATTGCATTCAACTCTCATGTTCTCATTGTACTCTGACAGGAACCACTGGATGTCGAATACCACATGGCGAACATCAGCAGTAAAAATAGGGACTTCAGCAATCCCATGTACGACGCTCTAGGCGGCGTAGACGTTACCACCATATCGGACAATGGCGCCGGCATCTACGAAGTTCCTCTAGACGTGACCAGTCAGAAGATCACGGAGCCGTCGTCGGCCATATTGGCGCCATCGAGCGTGATACAGAAGTCGTCGCCGCAGATACACATACGGCATCGCGAACTAGACCCGTCGACCGTCGATTCGGGCAAGGATACGCAGAAGCTGGTAGAGGAGGACAAATCCGACTGTTAGCGTTTGTAGCTTTTTTTGGGCACCTACCGCCGCTGGCTGTGGCGCGACTAATATTTAATTACATTGTACATAATTAAGTGTTTTTCCTCGGTCTTTTTGTTTTATACGTTGACTGGAGCGTTTATACGTTGTTATTTTTTAATATATTATGTAGTATAATTTTTACCTTTGACGATCCGAAGACGCACGCGTTTGCATTTAACGAAAGAAGACTTTTTCGGTACAGTGCTTTCTGTCGACTTAACCGATGATCTCAAATTGAAGAAAAAAAAGTAAACGCGAATTCTTTAGCGTCGTTGAATGACATTAATTCTTTTGAAAACGAATATATAATTATTCGTAACAAAGACAAAACTGTGAAGTCTTCTTTCCATCAAACTAAACCTACGGAATCATAATGTAGGTCGTTATATTTGTAAATGTTCAAATATTGTTAATTTGATTTTTTTTTTTTTTGTAATTGTGTGGAATGTTGAAAAAGTGTAGTTTTTTTATCCCGTGTATACACTTTTGTATTATGTGTATTGTTATAGAAAAAATATTTACCGTTAAATGATGATAACCCGACGTATAAATACGATCTCGACGTTTCGGGCGACTTCGTACAGTCGTTAAAATTTAATTAACGTTTTTAAAATAAATAAATTAATTTAAATTTACGAAAACTGTCGATTCTAGTTGTAGAGGTAACCGTAAATATTATTTGTAACATTCCGCCCACCATACCATTTTATAATATTGTACATTTGTTGTGTTGTTTATTTTATTTTTCTCTTCCTTTTTTCCTCCTCGTGTTGTAACCCTGTGTATTATATGATTTTGTTTATATTATACTTGTACTGTAGTCTTGTGATAAAAACGACGCAATTTTTCTTTTCCTGTTTTTAATATTAAATTAACCACGTATTTTGAACCAATGTATTATACTGTACATTTAATTTGTTAATGTAAATTAATACATTTATGGTCGTTTGAGTGAGATTATATTTTGTGACGTAATGATGAATCACTAATCAGCCTGCTAGCTGTCGAGTTATTACATTTTAATCGGTTTTGTCAGGGTCACAAGGAGAGGGGGGGTGTAGTTATGCGGTAGGGAAAAGTCGTTCCGAATCATCTTTTAGAGCTGGCAAATTTCTCGTGTCAGTTTTCTTCGCTGTAGAAGACAAGCCCTTTTCGGCGCATCGAGGGGCGTTAGAAAAAGGTGTCCACCCCCTTTGTCCGACACAACGACTCCAAATTCAAAATTATACGCATCTCTGCTTGGGGTCTCCCTTTCTTCCTGCTCCTTGGGGATGCTGAGCGTGCTGGTGGGGAGTGCCTGTCTTGGTATTCGCTGGTTTTCCTGGTGGATTGGGTTGCGTTCTCTGGGGTCTTCTGCCTGGGGTGGTTCTAGGGGTGAGGGTGCTAGTCGGCCGGCATGAATATGTAGGAGAGAATTGTAGGCTGGGTACTTGAGGATGCTACAGTACGGCGCGTCCGCGTTGGGTGTGGTGCAGCCGGGCAGTTCGGACCGGGCTAAGGAAGCCTGCCGCAATCCTGTGCCTTATAGTCAAGGTAGCTCATTCGTTGTCCGGCTGGTATGGATGCGCGTCGGGTTGCTCTCCTACTGGCAGACTGGCCTGGGGCGTTCCTATATCTGACCGGGTGGGTTGACGTTGAACCTCATCGAGTTTGGACAGGGGCTGTGTTCCTGGTCAGACCTGGGTAGCAGCAGGTTACTCGGTACCCTGGAACTGGACGCAGGACCCCGATTGGGGGGCAGTCTTGGGTCCTCTGGGCAGTACGTGGTGTGAGAGTATGCGTCGCTCTTTGGCAGAGTGTAGTCTTTGCGTCTCGGGTTCGGTTTCCATCAACGTTGGAAGCTAGTGATATTCAGTTACCTTCTTAACATCCTAGTGAACGGGGCGACTGCATTACCAATAGAGGTGGGAAGGTAGCACGCCTTGTAAGCCCCGCTAGTTCATTAGAATAGTGTTTGTTACCGCCAGTATCAGAAAGATCTGGTACTGTGCGTGTGCTGGTCGTGGAAAGTTTACTCAACATTGCGGAAACACATGGCTAGTAAGTGAGCTGCGTCTGCTCACTCTTTGGCCCAGAGAGGGGAAAATACTGACGCAACAAACCCGGAGAGGTAAGGGCAAGTTACCCCGACTAACCCTGCCCAGGAAGTAACGCGTCAGCTTACAGCGCTTGAAAGTGTGAGAGTAAAAGGGCATGGCCCAACGAGCGACTCTTCCTGGCGCCGCCTTTGGCGGAGGCTCTGGGGGGAGGGGGTGCAAGCCTGATTCCGAGGGACTGGTGTGGGTTGGGGCTCGTTCCTCTTTGTTGATGCCTCTGCGAACCCAGGTGGAGAACAAACATCAGATTTATTTTGATTGAGGATTGTATAACACTACGCACCAGCATAAAAAACAATGGGATGAGATTACATATATACTTATGATTTTAGCTATATTTCGAATGCTGAATACGACTGCGTTAACCATTTTTCTCGAGAACTTCTCGTTATCCACATTCAAAATTGAATAAATTATCTAATTTATCACTGTTCATTCCTTTTTGTTGTTCACAAATAGCTACACTGGTACTGATAACAATGCTGTGAATGCGCATAGTTGTTTGATCAGTGGTGTCATTTTGGTGATACTAAAATTCACATATAAGATAAGAGATAGGAAAAAATGAACTATGATCAAAAAATTTACGTCGGCATTGATTTCCTCCTTGAAGATACATTCAGAGTCATATAATTATATTCTCATGTCATTGTTTTTTAAGAAGTTTCAAATTATTGTATTGTGTGTGTGTGTGTGTGTGTACCTAATGATTACGAGGAAAATCAAAGTTTGCGCCTGCGCATGCTACCGCAGTGTTGCAACTGCATTACCCGCATGAAGTACGTAATAATATGAGAGACGCATGGGCATCATGGCGGATCTATGCGTTGGATTGTTAAAAATTGTGCATTAAATTGTGGTAAGTAGGTGTATTTATTAGTTAATAAGTTATCGTAAAATGCTGATGTATTACTGATCGTATAATGTAAGGTAATTACCCACACTAAAATCTTGTTCGAATATTCATATCCTAATAGTCGCCATACAGTTTCTACTATTTCATTGACTACAATATTTTCTAGTTGCTGTGTTTCAATGATATTCGTGTGCGTATCTCTCCTTGTTGATGTGGCATTACCATCTACTCGACGTCGGAAATCGAATTGATTAGTCGTCGCAACTAGTACAGGAAATCGTAAGTTATAGAATATCAGTCGTTTACGTCCATTAGTTAAATTTGTTTTATCCTAGTCGCCATACAGTTCTTATTATTTCATTTGGCTTCAATATTTCCTAGCTGCTGTGTTTCGATGATATTCGTGTGCATACCTCCAAGTTGATAAGGCATTATCATCTACAACGACAGGAAATCGAGTTGATTCTCATCTACTACAGAAAATCGTAAGTTATAGAATCATTCTTTACATTCATTAGTTGAATTCATGTGTGTAAAAAGCTAGACATTTTCTACGACAAAAGACGTTGTGGCTGTGCGGTCCACTTTCGACCTTCAACATACGAAAATCTATTCATAGTGCATAATCACTTTTTCCAATATACCTGGCCGTAAGAATAGTTTGCACCTTGTATTTCTAGGAATTAGTAAAATGCCTGTATATTGATGCGTCTACATAAATAGAGCGACCTAAAAATTAAAAGACTCGTTTCTGACACGAAATACACGCCGAAATGCAAAAGACATTCAGCGCTAATCTATTAAAAAAAGCATTCAGTTGATCAGTTCTCCTGTCCGTTCCTGTAAACAGCGATCAGGCTACCTGACGAAAACAACAGATCTCGCATTCACCAAGTCGCCGCATTCCACTGAAATTTGGATAGTAAATGTTCTGACTTGTTTTCATCCCTTTGCACCTGTGAGGTGTATTATTAATTGTCTCCCTGCTCCAAAAAGAATTCCGAGAAGGAAAAATACACGGAAAGAATACTCGCCATTAGCCAAACAGGTTTTTTTTTCAATCTCTGTGAATTCGCATGTGTTAGTTTGCTGGATATCATTATCATCATCATCAACGTCTTAATCGTCAGCGACTGTCTTGATTACTATAGGATACTAGGCAAGCCACCGGGAAAATCAATTTTGCAGGCAACCATTATAATAATCACAGAGGCCAATAGTTATCCGCTCCTACTTCTTTTCCACGGAAGAAAGTTGAAAAAAATAACATTCTTCATTATGATTGACATTATTGTCACACTTTTCTCTTTCTTTACACTCTTCCCCCGCCCGTTTCTGGTTTATATCGCCCCTCTCACAAAAAAAGTTAAAAAATAACTTTTTTTTTAAATTTCTTACAATTTTTTATTTTCTTCTGAAAAATAATGCGACAGTCGGCGAAATTTTTTGAACTCAGCATAAAAGCTGGACGTTTTGGAGAAAACAATTTTTGCGTTTCGCGTGTGAGAATTTGGATACGGGGAAATAAATTTTCTTGTACTTCCATTTTTGTATCCTTCGTGGATGATTAGGAATCATAAGTCGAAGTATGTTCTCATACCTCCTCTTGGGTGATACTTTGCCATGGTGAGGAGGCTCAAGCATATAAAATAAAGAAAAAGGACTCTCTGAGGTTATATATCGTTGAAATCGCGACCAAAAGCGTCTATAGGAGAAGGCAAACTCCGACAGATAAAACCTGTTGAAAGCAATAAAAAACTACTGTATCTCTTTCTAGGAAATGTAGCTTTTCCAAATATTAATTACTGATGATGGCGTTCCAACAGGTAAATAATTTTTCCGGACGTAAAAAGCTCCTTATTCGGATGTCTGGGAGGGAGCTACTTGGGAGAGCATCATCATCGGAACGTTTTAAAAAGAAAGCTGCAATTAAAACCCTAGAACCACAATATAGTGTCAAAAACGACACCTCAAAAGTAAGCAGTTACGTTAACCACAACTTGGTGTCATTTTTGACACCTCAACAATCTCTCTATATACTAAAAAAGTAAAATCCGCCGCCGCCGCCGCCACCGCCGCCGCCGCCGCCACCTCCGGGGGAAAAAAACGCACTGCGGGTTGCCTATCTAAAAATCCGAAAAATTGAAGGGGCAGATCAGCTACTTTCAAGGACATAATCTGTTCTAATATAAAAGATCTCCAAGTTTTAAGACATAACCGACATAATAAGACATAAAAAAAGACATTTCTCTATACTAAAAAAAGTAAAATCCGCCGCCAGCGCCACCTCCGGGAGAAAAAAAAACGCACTGCGGGTTGCCTACCTAAAAATCCGAAAAATTGCAGGGGCAGATCAGCTACTTTCAAGGACATAATCTATTCTAACATAAAAGATCTCCAAGTTTTAAGACATAACTGACATAAAAAGACATATATAATGACATAATTACCCATGATCTCCAAGATCTCAAGTCACAAGATATAAGACATAAAAAACATATAATGACCTCTATATACGAAAAAAGTAAAATCCGTCGCCGCCATCGCCACTGCCTCTGGGAGAAAAAAAAACGCACTGCGGGTTGCCTATCTAAGAACCAGAAAAATTGCAGGGGCAGATCAGCTACTTTTAAGGACATAATAAAAAAAAACATATAATGACAGGTCTTCATGAATAGGGCAGACCAGCTACCTTGGACTCTGAGATCTCAGGTCCTTATGACGTCATTCATTTCTCCAGGGGTAGCCTACCCTGGGGAAGGGGGCGCTAATTTTTATTCTATCTAAAGGCGCAAGCATGTTAAATCCGGCCCTGATGACGTCATACACTGATAGTGAGTATAATTAAGAGAAAACCTGTTATTAAATAAAAATATTCGGCCATCGGTTGATATGACATGATAACGTAATAAAGTGGTCCTCAATTTAAATTGCTATGGAAAATTATGATGAACTATCAGACACTCAGTTGAAAGCTATTTCTCCTTCTGTGTGACTGAATATTTTTGCGGTACGGATGTATGTCAGTCCACAGTTTACAAAGCATTTTACGAAGACGATATTTTTGCGAAGACGATATTTTTCCGAAGAATTATTTTCCGAACTTTGAATCTCGTGAAGAAACCAGGACGCAGTTGTAAGTAAACGGATAATCTCGTAAAGAAACCAGGACGCAGTAAGTTGTAAGTAAACTGATAATCAGTATTTTCATTTTGGTCTTCATATATACAGCTACCTATTTAGCTATTTTACAATTATTTCTTAAGTTTTCAACTTTCGTTGGGGTATTATCGTAAATATTTATCAGTTTGCCGGCATAGTCTTTTTGGAAAACAGACACTTTTCGAAAGCAGATCGTTAAGAGTATTATAATTTTACTTCACACTTTCATACAAGTTCTTTATTCTTATTCAGCTGCCTTCATAACAGGGTGTACTACTTTCTAAAACTTGCATTGAATTGTGATATCGAAAAGCACAAACGTTTATCACCATTCTAGAAAAACGTTCCATTTTCATTTCTTACTCTTAGTAGCCACATATATCTCATAAATCGCTGGTATCAGTCCAGTCTAAAAAAATTTTCACTTTAACTTTTTCGGTTCGCGACAGTGATATTTCATAGTTACTTTCTTTACCCTTTGTATATTCGATCAGAAACTTTCCATTTTCATTTCTTACTCTTAGTAACCACGTATATCTCTCTATATCGCCGGTATCAGTCCAGTCAAAAAATTTTCACTTCAACTTTTTCGGTTCGCGACAGTGATATTTCATAGTTACTTCCTTTTCCCTTTATATATTCGATCAGTTAATCAATTACTATGCCGCGCCCTAAACTTAATCTCACTGAGCAAGAAAGGAAAGAAAGGCAACGACAGCAAAAAAATGCTTGGCGACAGCGAAATAGAGAGAGGGAACAAAGCTCTAACCTCTTGGAGAATTTGTCGGCTGAGCAGGCTGATAGACAACGAATGCGACATAGAGTTGAAATATGAGTGAGAACATATCAAGAAGAGATGCGCTTGGGGAATAGAGTGAGGGAAAAGTGATCGCAGAGGCATGGACGTCGACTGGAGAATATGAGTGAGGAACAGATAGAATCACAGAGGCATGGACGTCGACTGGAGAATATGAGTGAGGAACAGATAGAAACTCAGAGAAGTAGGCGTTTGGTTGAAAGTATGGGTGAAATAGCAGCTTACAGGCAAAGAAATCGAACAAGGGTATCTACTTCTAGAAGGATAGCAGAACGCTGTACCTTATTTCTAGGTGCTGAGGGAAATACAGTATCGGTGGACACATTGGATGTTGGAGATATGTCTGTGGTATGCATCCACTGTAGTGCATTATCTTTTGAAAATGAACACGGACGGGTCAAAAATAGTTGTTGCCACGGAGGGAAAGTCAACCTTCCTAATTTGAAACCTTATCCTGTTGTGCTTCAAGAACTTTTGTTTGAGTCTACAGAAAGGGGGAAACGGTTTCGTGCAAATATTCGCTCCTATAATAATGTATTCGCCTTTGCTTCTTTCAATGCAAAAAATGATGACCTCATGAATAGGCCAGGACCTTATACAATGCGCGTGGGAGGTCAAGCAAAGGTTTTAGTCACCAGCAGTTTACTTGGTGTAAACCAGCCACACTTTGGTCAAATTTATATTTATGATAATGACGAAGCAGCTCGTCATCGACTTCATGCTACAACCGATGCTGATATAATTAGTATTATACAGCCGATTATGAATGAGAATCCCTATGCAAAAAATTATAAAAATCTGTTCGCAACATATATTCAAAATCAAGATGAGGATGTGCATTTGGTGTTTTACCATTTAAAAGAGGACAATCAAGGAGTATACAATGCTCCGACATGTAATGAATTAGCGGCAATCATTGTAACTCAAGAGGGTGACATAATGAACGAGGTAGATATTAGAGTGTATCCAAAAAGAGAAACTGAGGCCAATTTTCTTTCTAATGAGTCTGCCCATACTGACCCTATGCTATTTCCTTTACTTTTCCCGACAGGTGAAGTTGGATGGACTTTTAAGGCATACAAATTACAATCAAATTTGCCTTCCCGACAGTACGTGTCTGCACTACAGTATTATAGTTTTCGTCTAGCCATAAGACCAACTGGTCAGTTTAATCCCCTCCTGGCCTCTGGCAGACTAACCCAGCATTTTATAATAAATGCATACTTGACGGTTGAAACTGGACGTTTAAATTATCTCAAATTTAATCAGTCTCAGCTACGTTCTGAAAGCATGCAGGGTCTAATGGACCATATCAGTAATAGTGCAGCTAATACTTCCGATCCAACTCGACTGGGCAATGCCGTTATATTACCATCATCGTTTGGTGGCAGCCCGCGAGCTATGCAACAACTCTATCACGATGCCATGGCTATTTCTCGTTATGTTGGCCGGCCAGACCTCTTCATTACAATGACTTGTAACCCTAACTGGCCTGAAATTAAAAGATTTCTTCGTACCCTGCCTCCTGATACCTCAGCCCAAGACATTCCTTACTTCGTTTGTCGTTTGTTCTACCTCAAATGTACTATGCTCATATCTGAGTTGGAAGCTGTATTTGGAAAAATACGAGCGTATATTTACACAATTGAGTTCCAAAAACGTGGTTTACCTCACATGCATCTTTTGGTAACTCTGAATGATAAACTCTTGACTGCGGATGACATCGATAAATTTATGTCTGCTGAAATTCCCAATAAAGAAACTGATTCCTTACTTTATCATTATGTAAGGAAACACATGCTTCATGGCCCACATACTGAAAGAACTCCATGTTGGAATGCTCAGGACAAGACATGCTCAAAAAAGTTCCCAAAATCATTCATTGAAAAAACAGACATGACTGGTTCGTCTTTTCCTCGATATCAACGACGTGATAATCGTCATGAATTACATACGTATCTGGCCAAAAGTAATAACCGAATAGTTCCTGTAGACAATTCGATGGTCGTACCCTACAATCCCTACCTATTGAAACGTTTCAACTGTCACATTAATGTGGAGTACTGCGCTTCTGTAATGAGCATTAAGTATATCCACAAATATATTCATAAGGGCCATGATAGAGCTCGCATAGTTGTATCGCATGTAGAACAGAGTGGCTCCAGTCGTAATGAAATCCAAGAATTTTTAGATACACGATTTGTAACTGCAATGGAAAGTGCTTGGCGAATTTTAGAACTGCCAATGCATGACAGAAGTCACTCCGTTAATCGACTACCTGTTCATTTACCAGGACAGAACCCTCTTCTGTTTACAGAGGGAAATGAACGAGCAGCTCTGTCATCAAACCAATCTAAAACAAAATTGTTAGCTTGGTTTGACTTGAATCGAATAGATTTAGAGGCCCGAGCTTGGAATTAT
Organism: Acanthococcus lagerstroemiae; assembly: GCA_031841125.1. Lineage (NCBI taxonomy): Eukaryota > Metazoa > Arthropoda > Insecta > Hemiptera > Eriococcidae > Acanthococcus > Acanthococcus lagerstroemiae. Next base: position 17,960,718 of record CM063110.1, read on the forward strand.
GCTCAAATCCCGCTGCATTATACATGGAATGTAAAAGAAAGAAAATGGTGTCGACGACGAAATGTTGGGGTAACCCGTTTAGTTTCTCGTTTATATTCCGTTTCTCCACGTGACGTTGAAAGGTTTCACCTAAAATTACTATTAAATAAAATTCCAGGGGCTACATCGTACGAATGTCTCAGGACTATTAATAACCAAGAGCATTCTACATTTCAGGAAGCGGCTAGGGCAGCTGGGTTGGTAAAGTCGGAAACAGAAATGTTCGAAGTCATGGAGGAAGCGAGTAATTCTTTGATGCCTCAACAACTTCGTCATTTTTTTGTTTATATGTTAATTAGCGGCATTGATGTACCAGGATCTGAAATGTGGGAAAAATTCAGCAGAGTGTTATGCGAAGACACTACCACCACAAATCAAGGTTTAATGCATATTGAAACAATTCTCCAAAAGGAAGGTTTCACCTGTTCTGATTTCGGTCTGTCACTTCCGAGTAACATAGATGAACCTACGGTAATTGAGGATGAGGACAGTCTGACCATTGATGAACATAAAAATAAATATGAGTCGATGCTGCTTGTACTTAATGAAGATCAAAGAAGGATCTTCAATGATGTGATTTTGGCTATAGAAAACAATACCAACAACTGCTTTTTCCTTGATGGTCCTGGTGGCACTGGGAAGACATTTTTGTACGAATGCCTAATCCACTATTTCAAACAAAAATCCATGAAAGTGGCTCCAATTGCTTGGACAGGCATTGCGGCTACATTATTACCATTCGGACGAACTGCACATAAAACGTTTAACCTCCCCCTATCTATTGATGCACGCACCTCTTTGAAGTGGAAAAACTCGGACAAACGTAGGTTGTTCCAAATAGACTGTTTCATTTGGGATGAAGGATCAATGATACCTGCACACGCGTTAACAGCTATTGATGCAGCCCTGCGAGATCTATGTCGTGCCCCTGAAACTCCATTTGGTGGGAAAATCTTCTTTATTGGAGGTGATTTCCGGCAGATGCTGCCAGTTGTAAAAAAAGGGGGTCGTCGGCAAATTGTAGAAGCTTGTTTAAAAAACTGTTCAATTTGGCCAATATTTCAGCAGCACAGGCTAACTAAAAATATGCGTGTAAATACCAGCGAGTCAGAATTTCCGAAATGGCTTTTAGCAATAGGTAATAATGAAATAGACGAATTTGTTCCTCCAGAAGACATGATCAGCACAGACCTCGTAGAAGATATGTATAATGACAATATAACTCCAGAGGAAATGTCCAAAGTAGCCATTTTAGCATCACGAAATGATGAAGTGAATGCGCTTAATGGACGAATTCTTAATAAACTTCCAGGGGAGGTGACAGTTTGTTGTTCAATTGATAGTGCTCAGGCGTTAGGCACTGATCTAACTGAAACTTCAAATGAACAAGTGCAATTGTCTTTTCCTCCTGAGTACTTGAATTCATTAACACCATCTGGTTTACCACCTCATAAACTATCCCTGAAAAAGGGTGCTATTGTCATGCTGCTTCGAAACTTATGCATATCTGATGGTCTCTGTAATGGAACAAGGCTGATTGTGCGCTTAATTGGCCAAAAGATTCTATGTTGCGAAATACTGACGGGAGACAAAGCTGGTAATATCGTGTGTATCCCGCGTATCGTTTTGGATACCTGTGGTGATCCTGATATGCCTTTTACACTGAAAAGATTGCAGTTTCCTGTCAGGTTAGCATTTGCTATGACCATCAATAAATCTCAAGGGCAGAGCTTTGACCGAATTGGGTTATATATTGATGCAAGTCGTCAACTTTTTACCCATGGTCAATTATATGTAGCTTTCTCACGCTGTCGTAGTAGAAGCGGGATCCGAATCCAAATTAATAACCAGCAGAATGATGAAACAGTAAGAAATACGATTAAAAATATATATAGTGTTCACTGAGGTATTGTAGACTCATATTCTTAGCTTACTCAACAGGATAGTTAAACTGAAACAAAATTACATTTCCCACCCTCAGCCCCACCTGATTCGTGTCAAAACTGAAACTGTTGTAGCCGACTTTTACCGACTTTTCGAAGAAAAGGGAGGTATTACACTCGTCACAGTTGTGAAGTTGGGGGCGGGGGCAATGTTTTTTTTGCGTTTCAGAGTGTTTAGAACACGACTGTAATAGTGGCTGAATTTCAGGTTTCCTTATATATATATATATATATATATATATAGGTTTATATATGTACACCCTAATTTTGTGGGAAGAAAATCTCAGAAACTATTGAATCAATTGATTCCAAATTTTGGTATATTATGGAGAAGTACTCGAAGTTGTTAAAATAAGCTTTTGAAGGCAATCGGTCGAGCCGTTCGTGAGTTTTCCTTGAGGACAAAATTTGTGGCACAAAAATCTCAGGAACTATCGAATCATTTGATTCCAAATTTTGGTACATTATAGAGAAGTACTCGAAGTTGTATTGGTGAAAGTTTGATAACAATCTGTTGAGTCGTTCACGAGTTTCCTCAATTTAAGTTCAGCATAAGAAGCGCGAGGCGACTTATGTACTCGATGTTGTTTGGGATTTAATTATACAATCGAATTTTGATACCCGATAGTTCTATTGTATATACAATGTTTTGGTCTTTCACGTTTCGCTTGAATGTTCGATTCAATTATACGAACTTAATTGATAGCCGGAGTTAATTTTTTTTTTATATAATATTCTCTGTCAAGTGCGTTTTTAAAACTGAATGCCTTAAAATATCGCGAATCCACTAGTCCTTGTCGACATTTGCTTTGCTAAGTTTACACTAAACGTGTCGACAGTGTTCGATTTCGAGGAACGAGAAGCAGTCGATACGTTTCGGAATACTGCAGGACGAGCGAAGCGATCCGATGCTTTCGGCCGAAGCTGAAAAGTCGTATGCTTTCGCGAGCGAAGCAGTTTTTTCCTTTCTTGTCTCTCTGCAGCAACTTCAATTTTCTAAGTATTATTAGGAATTAGAATATTTTATTTATTTTATTAAGAATATAGACTATAGATTACCAAAAAAAAAAAAAGTACAAAAATTAGAATTTTAAGTTACTAATGTTAGAACTGTATGATGGTGTTTTACAGAGTGTAGTTTTTTACAGGAGTACCTTTTGTTCAGGTATTCATGTAAATAATTAACATCACAAGTCCGAATCTTCTCCATCATACAGGCATTAAGAGGGGCAACCCTCTTCTTGCGGGCTCACGGCAGTTACCTCCCCGTGGTGAGCCTGGGAACTGGCTGATTTTTTTTTTTAATAGTTATACTTTTCCAGCTTGCGAAATACTGCCTCCTATACTCTTCTCCATTTCTCTCCTCTCCATACCATAAGAAAGATATGTCTGTTTTCCCTATTTCGGATTCCTATTAGAAATTATCAGAATGGCGCGTCTTCTCCATTTTTACCACTGTATTTCCGGTAAAAATCAGGCGGCAGCCGTCAAACTCTGACGGATCTAACTTACTCAGCTTCCTCTAATAGATCAAATTGAGAGGTGTGACTTATTCTTGAAGGTATAGAAACCCAGCAAACCTAAACCCAGTAACAAAAGTTTCAGACCAAACACTGAGGACTGTGGCGGATGGACGAGGCGCGAAGCGCCGAGTAAGGCCGGCACGAGCGAAGCGAGTGACGGCGGGGGGGTTGGGCCGCGAAGCGGCCAGGGGGCGAAGCCCCCTAGTAGATACTAATATTATTGTTAAGGTGTCAAAAACGACACTAAGTTGTGGTTAATGTAACTGCTCACATTTGACGTGTCGTTTTTGACACTATATTGTGGTTCTAGAATTGGAACTTGGAATGTAAGAAGCATGAATGGAGTTGGAAGATTAGAGAATTGACCTTGGTATACCAAGATGTGTAATTTTTTACACTTTGCTGTTAACAGAGCGGCAATATCAAGCTGTGTAAAAAATTACACCCCTATGTACACAGGACGGTAATACCAAGGTGTGCAAAAAAAAAAAAATACACCCCATGATAGAGCTCAGTAAAATTCTCACCTTAGCTATAAAAGTAGCTGATCCTGTACAGCAACTTGAGGAATAGTGCAATGGACTACGAAGTCTGAGCACTCGGCGAGGCACATATAGCGCCACCTCACATAACTGTAATGATGTAATGTTATGTAAAGTTTGATGTTACACTGATCGGGCTGTAGTTATTTAGACTGTCTCGGTCTCATTTTTTGTGAATCATATAATCTCAGAAATCTGCCACTACCCTAGAGAAATCCCTTCCGTTAGAATTTAGTTGAAAAGCGAGACCAGAAAGGAGGCAGGAGCTGATGCCAACATTTTTAAGTTAAATTTTCGACTTTATCAGGGCCCGCTATTTTATTGTTGTTCAGTTTTTCTAGCGTTTTTTCAATTTCATATGTTTTGAAAACTGGAAGGCGTGCATAATCTGAGGTGAAAATGTGAACATTTCGGAGGCCTAGTTTGGTATTTTGTTGCTTCTTCACTTATTTCTTTCCTGCCAAAAATCTTTCCTTTATTGGATATCGAGTTGACAAAAGGTGAGCGTTTGATAGGATTTTCTTGACTTTTTTAGTTAGAAGACCATGCCTCCTCTATTATTTCTTTAGCTCGTTCGAAATCATATTTTTGTACGTCTTTTCTAGTTTCTTTCCTTATAAGCGTATTGATGTCCACTAGATCTCTATTTTTTCCTACCTACTTTTATTCGATTCTAGTCTTAGCTGATACCTTCTCTCGATAAGGTCCTTTGTTTCTGCACTAAATGTGTTATCGGTCCTATTTGGACTATTGCGCACGCCCCATTTATTCAGGACTTCGTTTTGAGATGCTACTACCATCCTGTCGTATTTTTCTTGCACGCCTTTCAAATTGTAATTTTTTAACTTACTTAGCATGGCTTCTAATAAGGTATTCTCATCTTTAATTGTATGTAATACGCAGGGACGTACCGATAGGGAGGGGGGGGGAGGCGAATTACTTCCCTGTAGGAACTTTTCGCTCAGCATTGGGAAAATTTACCACTTCAGTCAAGGGTGTTGGGAAAATCCAGCAAATTAAAAGTTTCTTTTTCTTTTCTTTGATACTTGGGAATTGAGTTGAAAAGTTGGAAAAACCCAACAAGTCAAAAGGTTTTTCTTCTTTTGCTTTGATACTTGGGAATTTTGAGTTGAGTCAGTTGGACAAATCCAACAAAAGTCAAAAGGTTTTTTTTTTGCTTTGATACTTGAGAATTCTGAGTTGAGTCAGTTGGGACTTTCCCAATTTTACTTCCCCCCCCCCCCCAACAGAAAAACTCTTCGGTACATCTCTGTGTAACAGGATACTAAAACATTCTCTTTTAACCTTCAATTTTCTGGGGATATTTTTTACTTCTAATTTTAGTGTCAACTTACCTATTCGATGATCTGAAGATAGAATCTAAAATTGTTCCGAACTTCGCAGTTCTCCACGGTTATCAGATCATCAATTAATGAATGGTCGATTTTGTTTTTCGTAGTATCATTCGGAGCTCTCCAGGTCCGTTTTCTGTATTTTGGTTTGTTGGAAAAGGTGTTTACTATAAGCAGAGTCAGATTTCCCTTAAGGCTGACTAGGCTGAAGCCTTGCCGCAAACTTTTGAGGGAAAAAAAAAACAAAACAAAAAGGAAAAAATAAAGAAGATAGTCAAATGACAAAATAATACGAGTCTACATACCCTCAGTGCAATAAGGTATATTGCGAGCGAAGCGAACGAAAAATTGTTTACTCTTCTTTTCCAACAAATCTGTGGTCAGCGGTGCAAATTTTCCATTCGCCTTGAGCGCAAAATACCGAAGTCCGCCTCTGATTTTAAGGTTACTTTCTAATGCTAATTGTGCGTTTTTCACCATTTTCACTGGATTTGCCGATGCGAGATTCGCCAATACTTACTGACGGAGTCATATAGGTTCCTATATTGGCGTTCCAGCCGCCCATAACCAAGGTGTAGTCCCCTCTCCTCTCACCGTGTTTTCTACTAATTCATAAAATTCTGTTTCTGGTACCACACTGGTAGGGGCATAAACCTGAATGATTGACAACGTTTTACCTTCGCCCCAACTGAGTTTTTATCGCTATAAAATACAGAATGTTGCCATTCAACTTTTTGATGAAACTTTCGCCTGCTCTTTTCGTTTCCGAGATCTCTATTATATCCCAATTAAGTTTTGAAATAATAGTATAGGTAATGTATAGGTCATAATATGACGGCTGAAAATGAAAAAATTGCTGCATAAAATCTTATTGCTGGAACTTGATATAGTTCCCTAAAAGCAGGGAAAAAACAAATATAGTGGAAGCCGCTTATTCGAAATGCGCTTTATTGAATTAGTCGCTTAATTGAATGAGATTCTTGAAAACGGTCCGCTTTCAATGTACAACACAGGAAATTGGTCGGTTATTTGAATTAACAATTCGTTTAATTGAATCACTTTAGGGCTACAATATCGACGCATTCAACTCTTTTTAACTCTTATCGCAAGCAATTTTACTCTGTATCAACCTGTCTCGACAATATGTTACATTGTAACATGAATATTCGTAGTCTTATCTATACGTAGGTACAAAGAAAATCAGTAGTACTGCAGTTCAACAAGCGTCGGTGAGTCGTATTTTTCATCGTTTTAATCAATACAGTAAGTTCTTTTTCTAAAAAAAATGGCAAGTGCGAGTGAAAATGTGACCTGTGGAAAACGACGTGATCGAACGGTTCAGGAAAAATCTGAAATCTTGAAATCGTACGATGAATTGCCGAAGATGAGTCAGTCTGCTGCCGCTGTAGCACTGGGTGTTCCGCAACCGACGTTATGCAGAATTTTACGCTCCCGAGATGCAATCCAGAGTGAGTTCTCTTCGAACACTAATGTCTATTCTAAAAAAAGAAAACGAACCGGAAAGGACGCAGACGTTGAAACGGCCTTAAAAGACTGGTTTACTCTTGCACGCGCTAAAAATGCTCCCTTGAGCGGCCCCCTCTTACGCGAAAAAGCTAATGATTTAGCAGAAAAAATGGGGAAAAATTTTGAGGCCACTGAAGGATGGTTCAATCGGTGGAAAAAGAGAGAGAATATCGTTTATCGGAAATCATGTGGCGAACAACGGGATGCGGACGTAAAAGGAGCTGATGTATGGTTAAAAGAAGAATGGCCTAGGTTAGCTGCGAGGTATGCCCCTGACGATGTGTATAATGCGGATGAAACCGCACTGTATTACAGAGCGATGCCAGAGACGACCTTCATGTTCAAGGACGAAAATGCCAAAGGATGTAAAATCGCAAAGGACCGCATCACAGTGTTGACCTGTGTGAGCTTGACGGGGGAGAAAGAAAAGTTGATGGTCATTGGAAAAAGTAAAGCTCCACGCTGTTTCAAGAATGTGTCGACCCTACCAGTTGATTACCATGCAAATCAAAATGCATGGATGACTTCGCTGCTTTTTATCGATTTCTTGAAGCAGTGGGACCGTCGGCTTCGTCGTAATATTCTTTTATTAATAGACAATTGTCCTGCGCATAAATTTGACTGCGGTTTGAAGCATATTGAAGTTGCTCTTTTACCAGCAAATACGACCTCCTTGATTCAACCGTGCGATCAAGGTGTTATAAAAACTTTGAAGTCTCATTACCGCACTGAGATAAGGCGAAAGATAATCCAGGAAGTCGATAGTGACCTGACGAAGCTTTCAGCAAATGAATTATGCAGAAAAATCGATCTTCTCTCCGCGGTTCATTTGTTGGCACAGGCTTGGAAGCGCGTAACACCTGTCTGTATTCGCAACTGCTTCCGAAAAGGCGGTTTTTCATTGACACCTCTTGATGACGTTGATTCCATCGTTGGTACTGACGATTTTGAAATTCCTGATGACCTTACTTCGGATGCGTTCCAAGAATGGCTGGCCATTGACGAACATGAACCCACTACCGCTGCTGTGAATGAAGACGATATTTGCTCGCGCATTATGGAGGCAAAAAGACAAACAGGAACAGAGGAAGAATCGGACGACGAGGATGAGGTGGGAACAACCGTACAATTTCCAACATCGAAGAAAATAGAAGATGCATTAACCGTTTTAAGACAAGTTGTGCAATGTAAAGGAGAGGAGGAAGAGTTTGATTCTCATTTTAAGTATGAAAAGATGATAAATGGATTGTTAAAATTTAAGCAAACTAAAATTAAGAACTACTTTTCGCAATAACTTTGATCTTAAAAAAAATTTACACAATTTTTTGTTGTCGCTTTATTGAATCAGTCGGTTAATTGAATTATTTATGGTCTGCCCAAATCGATTCTAATAAGCGGCTTCCATTGTACTAACAACCCTGTGCTTCCCCAGATGTGGGAGGGAACCACAAATTAGTTTCGTACATTAACGGGGATAGCTATTTGCAAGGAACTGGTTCGATAAGGAGGAAGAGAATGGCATTTCCTGTGCAGACCAAATTCACAGGGAGGAAGGATGATCAGCGGTAAAGAGCCAGGAAGCACCGCAAGTTCTTACTATACGTTCGCATTACTGACTAGGAATATTTCCAGCACATAAGAAACATACTCTACTGGCCTACCCTCTTCCGAGTGTTTACAGAGCAGATGCAATGAAATGAAATTGAGCAGCCTTTATTTATTTATTTGCACTTGCACAATCATGAATGGTCACAATCAATTATGACGAATGGTTTATAATACAGTAGATGAATCCTAGCCCGCAGACCGGACACAGGCCTCCCCCCCAACATTTGCCACTCTGACCGCACATCAGCTGTTTGATGCCATACCTTGTTTTATAGAAAATGATCGAAGTCATTTCCCCATTTTTTTATTTAACACGTATCCTTTAATCTTGATTCATGCCCCTTCCCCCATTTCCGCTTGTTTCCTTAAATTATTTATTTATACCCCCCCCCCTACAAGCGCCCGAAGGCGCTAATGACAAAGGTGGAGACATTTACGTCGCAAGAAAATACATTTAAAAAAAAATACCTATTAACCTTCAGTAATATTATTACTTCGTTTTGTATATTAGCTCACTCTATTATATTATTTTTTTGTAGATAATGTATAAGTTATAATCCGTTTCAAGCCGCCCTCTGTCGGGCAAAAATAGAAACAATACTTCAAGACTGTCGTATTCCTGTTTCGCGCAAAATTACTAAAAAATATGCAAGAACATCTTTTGTAGATAATTTTTTGACGAATATTTCTTCTCAGATAATATTTTCCGGTTCCAATGTCCTCTCTGGAAAGGGGGAAGGAAAAACCAAAATGTGGGGTCTCCATCTCTTCACCATAACTCGAGACGCACAGTGTTGGGGGAGTTGGTGTTTTTCCCTGTATTCAGTGTGCCACCCCAACAATTTCCGGCAATAAAATTTTATGTAGCAATTTCCTTTTCAACAGAGGCGAAACTTGACTTTCAGTTTGGGGGGGGGGGGTGGAGAAAGAACATTGCCGACAAATATTTTTTGAAAACTAAAAATTCGCCGACAAAACATTCAAAAAATTTGAAAATTTGCCGATTTTTCAATCAAAATATTTCCTAATTGAAAAAAAAAAAAAAAAAAAAAATGGGCCCGGGGACTAATTTCTAAGAACGTTCTTATACCCTCAAAAAAGTCTGCATTTTTTCTACTCTTTATTTTTCTTCCTTCCTTCGTTCCTCTTTTTACCTTTTTTTATAGTGAGCCGCTTGAGACATTCTCCTTCCTCGGCCCTTGGGCAAACATACACCATCCGAGAGGTTTCTTGGATTCATTTAATACTACGATAATAAGACTCTTTTGACCCATCAAGACCTCCTCTTCCTACTTATGTAAAACTTTTAGGACTCTTTCAGGCTTCTCTGAGACTTCAAGGATCTTCCGAATTTGTTTTTAGAAAATGAAAAATTCAAATGAACAGTTTCAAAATTTGCCGACTGTCAAATTATTGGGTTTTTTCACCCCCCCTCCCATAGTTTCGTCCCTGCAAATGCAGATTGGAATCTTATCCCCCAAGTACTCACATATGCGCACATGAGCATGTCCTAGTCTGGGAGGGTAAGCTGGAAGGATATTATGAATACTTGAGAGGAACACACAACTCCCTTTACACATTAAGGTGGTTGTTATTTACTCTTGGTGATCTTTTTTCGTTTTGAATTCCCTCTGATTCGTCTCCTAAATTGGTTCCAATGGAATCAATAAAAATAAATAAATAAAAAAACTACGAAGTTTCAGGTCGATCGGATTTAAGGGAATCCGTGCCACAAGCTCCCTTTCATTCTTATGGGAAAAACACAGGGAGTTTTGACTTCTGTTCCAGACTAAATTTCCCTTCTATATTGCTATCGGATTCAGCTTGTGACATTGGAAAATAAGTCTTTTGCTTTCAATTTTTAGACAGCCCTGTAGCCATGGGAGGCAAGCTGGCGCTGAGCCCCCTTCCCCTAGGTAAAGATACCACCATTAAAAAGAATCATCATTACGCCAGGCCCCTAGCCAGAGTGGTGCTAGGGGGTACTGAGCACCCTCTAACGCTTTCTGGAGCTTCCCGTGGCAAAATTTCATGAATAAGAATAAAGAATTCCTTCTATGTTTCTCGCTAGTTTTGTTCAAAACTTTTCGTTCCACTACATTTTAATGTTTATAAACTTGTCAACATTGATTTGGCTTTGAAAGATAGAAGTATCGTATGTTTGTCGTTCTTTATATGTGACGTGTCACAAGAAAAGGGCCCGAGTGTCCATCCAGCAGTTTCAGACACACAGGCCTTTTTCTTGTGTCACATTACAATATTCACGAACACAGTGGTAGGCTTGCGATCCAGTTCACATTGAATATCGATGGCTAGATTCCTGAATGGCTGTTTGAGAACTGATAACTTGATGAGTCCACAGAAATAGAGTTTTTTTTACTTCCAAACGTTCGAAAATTTGATCGTTCTAAGTGTCAATTTTTTCACGCGATTTATTTCAATTTTTTTTTCTCGAATTGGTTGTCGGTAAGTTGAATCACAAATTTTGATTATAAATTTTGAGACCAAATTCAATCAGTGACGTAGCTGGGATTTTCTCGGAGGGGGGGGGGGGGCAGAGTAAGATTTTCAAGGGAGATAAATTCGAAAATTGAAGTATTTTTTTTAAATCGCCGATATTAGAGGACTATTGTATGAAAATGAAGGTAAAATGACTACTTTTGAGCGAAATTTTTTCGAAAAAACGTGTTTTAAAGCGAAAAATTGCTCATTTCTGCATATTTTACATTCAATTTCAGGTGCCTTGGGGGCATTCGCACCCTTGGCTCCCCTGACTATACCACTGCCTCGTAGAACTCTTCACATTATAATACTATGTGTATCCTCAAGCCCCTTCCCCATAGTAAACAGTCGGCACCAACTACCGCAGATGGCTGGCTACGGGCCTGCTTTTAGATTTGAATAAAATGTACAACTTTCTTAAATTTTAGGCTCTAGGTCAAACAGAGAATCTAGTAAGAACACTACCGACTTTCAGGATTTCGAAATAACCTCCGGCTTCTGACTGACTAGTCTCTGACAGGAGTCCCGGGTACTCCATTTTCAGAAACGAAATTTGACTTTCAGTTAAAACTAATAATTCGCCGACAAAATCTTGTAAAAATTAAAAATTTGCCGATTTTTTATTGAAAAAAAAAAAGAAGATAATAAACATTCATAAAAAATGAAAAATTCAAATGATCTGTTTCAAAATTTGCCGACTGCCAAATTATTGTGTGTGTGTGGGGGGGGGGTCAACCCCTTACACCCTCTATAGTTTCGCCCCTGCTTTTCAAACCCTTATTTGCCTGTACTAAGGTTGGAAGTTGACACAGCGAAGTGTTGGCACTACGTGATCTGGCTAAAGATGCATTTAATTAATTCGCCATTAGTTGAATAGAAAAGCTGAAAGAAACGCTGTTCCCAGAAAAGCGATGAGAACACGAACAGTACGAGCAAGGACAGCCATTTTTAATCCCGTTCGGTTCCCTGCAAAGAAGACCGGTTGAGCGGGCTGAGACCGAACGAAATAGAAAATGGCGTTATCTTTACTTGGGTATTCTAGGGACGAGCAAGGAATAGCATTTCCGGACATCTATTGTTTGCAATTTTGGTATTTCCAAAAAAGTGGAAGTGGTTGATGAGTCATTAGCACTGGCGATCGCTACTCTGTCTATACCTGACCGTCTTGGAATTTAACAAATCACTTTGGGTGTTCTGACTTGAGAGTGAAGAAGTGCTTTCGTTTTTCTGCAAATTAGACCCTGATTTTTAGTCGATTGAAAACACGTTTATTAGCGACTGGTTTGCATATTTGTTTTGCGCAAGTACAATTTCGCTTTCAGTATTTCTTGTTAAAATTCTTTTATTTTTCATTGGATATTTTCAATACAGAAAGTTATCATGCCTTCAAGTGAGTAAATATTTTCGTCAATTATTTTCATCAAACGCAGAAAATACGTATGTATGTAGGTGTATTCTGCAACAAACATTTTGTGCGCGGGGCTGAATCGTGAATCCGATATCAGTATTTTTTCTAAATTTACAAAGGCGTAAGTTTTATCCGTGGTTGTATTCGGATTCGGGAATAATTAATTTTTTCGTGTACACGTATTATTGGGGGAGGGGAGCTTCCCCTGTAGGAATTTTTCATTCAGCAGTTGGGAAAATTAACAATTTCAGCATTTCAGTCAGGCGGAGTAGGGAAATTTCGGTAGAAAATTCGACAAGTCAAAAGTTTTTGTTTTTTTTGCTTTGTCGTACGTCCCTGCCTATTGGCTACAGGCGTGGAGACTGTATGGATTACATTTTGGAGTACAGGTTTCTGGTTCTAGGAAAGATAGAGTCAGGGGCGGATGGGCGCTAAAATTATTACCGGGTATTTGGAGTGGTGCGGCGCCGTAAGAGTTTAGCCCCCCCCCCCCAACACACACATATAAATTAATTGACTTTTTTAATAAAGTGTATTTGTAACTGAGAACACCAAGAAAAATGTTTAAAACATGATAAGTCATAGTGAGAATTATTTTTAAAAAGTGTCGGAAGTTAGGAAATATGGAGAAAGACTGGCAGAAAGGAGGAGAGGCAGCTATCTATACTACTTTGGTTCCATAAAAGGTTACAGGGGGTAGGTTTTTATATTAACAAAAATAATGTTGTGTAAATTAAAATAATATCTGAAAGAATATGTCTACTAAAACTGAAAATAGATGAGAAGACAAAAATGCTAATCTTGCAAGTTTATGCACCTATAGCCGGAGCAGAGAAGGCAGAAGCAGATAAATTTTATGACGAGCTGGAGGCAACAATTCAAAAAGAGAAGGAATATTATCAGGTACTAAGGGAGACTTCAAGGCAGAAGTAGGAGGGGAGGCTAATTCAAAACACTGCGGCCCATCTGGTGTGGGGAAGAGAAACGACAGGAGGGAAAGATTAGTAGAAATTGCCCAAAAATTTAACTTATGCACAGCAAACACTTTTTACAAGAAAAAAAAGTCAAAATGAAATGGACGGGAAAACTAAAATGAGACTGATCACCTACTAATAAGTGACCTGTCAGTAGTTAAAGATGTAACAACACTGTCAAAATTTGGTTTCTCATGAGACTACCGCATATCACGCTGTAAATTGAGCATCCCGCAGAGAGTCCAGTATAAAAATCACAGGAAGGGTAAAGGGAGAGGAAGGCGAATCATCCCAGTCAGAAAGAAAGAGGATGCACGCCAGAAACTAAAATCAGTGCTAGAGGAAATGAAAGTCGAGAAAAATTTCTACGATAGTATGGTCCAAGCTTTAAAAAACACGGTTGAAGAGTTTGGAGTGACGAGGGCTAAAGAGAAAACCAGAGATAAGCTTTCATAACAGACTCTCGAGTCAGGAAGAATAACCTTTGGAAAAATAGAAATAAAACACCATTGGACAAAACTGAGCTAACTAAAATACAAAAATTGGCGAAGAAAAATGTTAGAGAAGATATTAAAAAATATGATTAGGAAAAAATTCAAGATATTTTGGAAGAAAGTTGGTCCACTAAAAAAGTTAGGCTCGAACTGGGTGGCGGGAGAGACGTTATGCTGAAGCTAAAAAATCAGACAGGATAAGTGGCTCAAAATCAAGAAGAGATTGTAGAGGCAGCAACAAATTTTTACGAGGACATTTACCGCGAGCGAAACGAGCTACTGGAAGGTGAAAGGAGGAAGGAATCCCGGAAATAATGGAGAAGCTGAATACGTACTAAATAGACTGAAAAATGACATAGCCCCAGGACCGGATGGAATTACGAACGAAATGCTGAAAAGGTTTGGCGATCAGAGAGTGCCACACCTGGCTAAAATATCTAACAAAATTCTAATTATGAAAATATGTCCAAAACAGTGGAACTTGGCCGAAATAATATTATTATACAAAAAAAGGGGGAAAGAAACTCATTGAAAATTACAGGCCAATATGCTTAACATCGAATATCTGTAAAGTATTTATGGCAGTCTTAAAAATACGTATGTATAACCATTTGGATTCAAACCATCAGGGGGAATAAACAAGCGGGATTCAGAAAAAGCTTCTCAACTGTAGAGAATATTTTCGTTGTGAACCAAATTATTGAAAAAACACACAAATATGATGTGGAAATTGAAATTCTTTGCATAGGCTTTTATAAGACATTTGATTCATTGGATCATAAATACATGTTAAAAGCACTGTAAAATTAGGGAATTGAAAGTGGGTTTATTGAAGTCATACAGAATTGCTATGCAAATTCGAGTGCAAGAGCCAGCCTTAAAAACAAAGGGAGGAAATTCAAAATTGGGAGGGGGGTTCGACAAGGGGATACCTTGACGTCAAACCTCTTCAAGTGCATTCTGGAAGAAGTATTTCGTAATCTGAAGTGGAAAAGAAGGGGACTAAAAATAAATGGAGAATTTCTAAGTACTTTAAGGTACGCAAACAATATTATCTTATTTGCAGAAAATAGTGAGGAGTTGAAGAGAATGGCAGAAGAGCTATCGAGGGAATGCGAAAAAGCTGGTCTCAGGCTGAATGGTAGCAAATCAAAAATAATCGGAAGAGGGAAAGGAAAAATCTGACAATCGATGGGCAAGAGATAGAAGAGGTGTAACAGAAATCGAATATCTTGGGACAGATTATTAGTTTTGAATAAAGAGGTAACAAAGAAATTATGAGACGTATTAAAAAGGGGTGGAACAACTTCTGGGCATTGAAATCTATTTTTTGCCGGAATTTCAACACCGCCCTCGAAATGGAAATACTAAATAGCTCAGCGGTACCAGCCCTCAAGTATGCAGCGCAAATCTACCCTTGAAAATGATCGGAAAATTTTCGTCAATATTTTCGAGTAACTTCATCGGAAATTATCTTTGATCATCAAAGGGATCTTTTTGAAAATTCGGAATTTTTTTCCCAAAAATTGCCGATGAAATTCCTAAAATCATTACATCTATTTCGAAGTTTCCGATGAAATTCTTCCGAGATTATCAAACATTTTTCCTGAAAACTTCTGATAAAATCCTTCAAAAACTGTCGCAGTTTGCCCCCAAATATTTCTCAAGAAATATTTCAAAAATTATCGGAAAATTTTCTCGAAGAATTTGGAACACAAAATTTTTCAATTAGATTTTCGATGAGATTCTTCGGAAATTATTGGAATTTTTTCCAGTTATTTCCATTGAAATTCCTAAAAAATCATCGGAGATTTTCCCAGAACTTTTCCGATGAAATTTTTCGGAAATTATCGGTAATTTATCCCAAAAATTTCCGATGAAAATGATTGGAAAACATCGACTTTTTCTTAAGAAATTATACAAAAATCATCAGAGTTACTTCTCAGTGATTGCCGATGAAATCCTTCGGAATAATTGCAGATTTTCTCTAAAAATTCGAAAAAAATTATCCTAAAATCTTCGGAGATTCTTTTCAATGATGTCCGATAAAATTCTTTGAAAATAATCGGAAATTTTTCCTCAATAGTTTCGATAAAATTCCTTGGAAACTATCTTGGATAAAATCAAAGGAATCTCCTCGAAAATTTCTCATGAATTTTTTTGGCAATCATGGGAGCTTTTCCCCAGAAATTTCTAATGAGATTCTTCGGAAATTGTCGGCAATTTATCCCGAAAATTTCCAATTGGATATCATCGAAACTTTTTTCTTAAGAAATCTTTAAAAAATTATCAGAGATACTAAAAAAATTATCCTAAAATCATGGGAGATTCTTTTCAATAATGTTCGATGAAATTCTTTGAAAATAATCGGAAACTTTTCCTTAATATTTTCGATACAATTCCTCTAAAATTATCTTGGATAATCAAAGGAATCTCCTTGAAAATTTCTCATGAAATTTTTTGGCAATTCTGGGAGATTTTTTCCTAATGAAATTCTTCGAAAATTGTCGGCAGTTTATCCCGAAAATTTCCGATTGGATATCATCGAAACTTTTTTCTGAAGAAATCCTTCAAAAGTCATCAGAGATACTTCTCAGTGATTTTCAATATTTGGGATGATTGCAGATGAAATTTTCTGAAAAACTCTCTTAAAATCATCGGATCGGAGTTTTTTTTTTTTTTTTTTTTTTTTTATGAGGTCCGATGATACTCGTTGAAAATGATCGAAAATTTTTCTTTAATATTCGATTACCTTTCGCAGAAGTTATCATCGAAAATCAAAGGAATCTTTTCGAAAATTTCCCAAAATATTCCCTATTTTTCCCGAAAATTTCCAATGAGATTCTTCGGAAATTATCGGAATTTTTCTCAGAAAAATTTCTGATGATATTCTTCAAAAATCATTAGGAGATTTTCCTCGAAGTTTCGAATGAAATTCCTCGGAGATTATGGAACATTCTTCCTGAAGATTTTTAATTAAATTTTTCAAAAACTGACGGAGTTTTCCCCGCCCGAATTATTTCCTATGAAATACTTAGAAAATTATCGGAAAATGATGAAATTTGTTGGAAAAGATTGGAAATTTTCTCTAAAGCTTTTATGTGAAATTCTTCGGATTTTCCCGCAAATATTTCCGATGACGTTCCTTGAAAATCATCGGAGATTTTTCCCTAACTTTTTTGATAAAATTCTTCTGAAATTATCGGTAATTTATCCCAAAGATTTCCGATAAAAATCTCAGGAAATCATATTTGGAAAAAATCCTTTAAAAATCATCAGATGTACTTCTCAGTAATTTCGAATAACATCCTTTGGAATGATTGCAGATTCTTCCTAAAATCTCAAAAAAAATTCTCCTAAAATCATCGGAGATCTTTTCAATTAACTCCGATGACCCTATGTTGCGCTATAAACTGAATAATCCTGTATACAGACGAGATAGAAGCGGAAGGTCACATTGGGAGAAGGGATCCTATTAGACTACTAAACCTTATTAAACAGATTCAAAAACTTGACTTTATCAATTGAATTCGTTTCCCGTTTCATCTTATCCCCCCCCCCGGTAAATACCAATTATGATGAGTGTAACATTATTTTCGATGTCATGCTTCCTCTTTGAGGGCTATGAACCTGGGTCTGTGCAGAAAATGAGCTTTCGCAAATAGCAGTGCTACGACCAATTGTCTCTATAATCGCCAGTATAGTGCGTAAATATCTGGGAAGGTTTTTAGTGGATGTAGCAGGGTTATTGGTCTAGACTTTCCAGATTTTTTGGTAATATCTAGCCGTTGTTCTTTCTTCTCGTGCTGGAATTTTTATATCAGTTTTCTTTAAGAAATTGTATTTGGTCATATCTATGGGGAGCAAAGATCAGCCTCGTCTTATGAAGATTCCACCTGTTAGTTTTGTTGACAGGTTTAATTTGTAGTCAGTGTTCACCCTCAAATAACTGTAAATTTCCTCGAAATTCAGAATATGGGAGCGGTTATTTGATCACCCGAACTGGATAGGTTTTCAACTCTGCCGCTAGGTGTCGGTCACTTTGATCATTCGGATGTCCCGCTTATTGATTGTTGATAATGAATTTCTCGTGATAACTTTTCTTCCTTAATTCGAATTTCGAATTCAAACTGGATGAAGAGTCCGTCGTATTCGAATTTACTCGCAAAATCGAATACTCGATTCATGGTGCATTTTATTTTCTAGGTATGATCATCTTTTTGTGCTCCTCTCTCCTGGCATTACAGTACTTGCAACCCGTCGATTCCTGCAATGAAGCTGTTTGTGCAAGCATAGTCAGCAAATGTCTGCTCCTGCAGGTTTGCAATTGCGACTTGGAAAACTGCACCTGCTGCAAAAATTGCTTCAACTGTTTGGCTCATCTCTATGTAGAGTGCTGTTCCTGCTTGGGTAAGTGTACTAATACCAAAAGTCTTAACTCACTACCCGATCTGCAAAATCAGCGACAAAAGCCACTCTTGACACGCTTTTTCAGTCAAAATAGTGTCGGTCCTTGACAATCACGTAGGCTCCGCCCACTCGTACAGCAGAATTGATCGGTCAAAAGTGTGTCAAGAAGTCAAAAATGCGGCGGAGTGCTCTGATTGGTTGTGATTGTCAAAATGTCAAAATTCGCAAAATTGACGCTGGTCAAAATTACCTATGTCAACCCTTGCAGATTGTGTATGGTAAATCGTAAATCACCTTTACCACCTGTTGCAGTGAACACATCCAGACTGATAGAATTCTGAATATTTGTTATGCATTATTCTTCCCTCGTTGTTCATGAAGTAATCGTTGCTTTCAAATTTTCAGATATGTGCCCCAAACCTAATAGCACCGTTAAATCGGAGCTCAGTAGGCAGAGTCATATAGAAGAGCTTCCGGAACCGATTCCATCTTTGTTTCATTCACTGATTTCAGAATCTGATTCGTTGAACCGTTGGTCTACCTTGACATTCCCCGTCGACTTTCCGAATTCGGCGATGAAAAAAGTACCTGGTCAGTATAGCTACAGTAATATATGTATAACGAATGCTGTTGGAAGCACGATACCTGTGTAATCGGATGGAAAATAACGAATGAAAATGATTTTTACAGTTGAAGAAACAAAAAACGAACAGGAAGTGGATCCTGTGCCAGACAATATTATAACACTGAACTGCTCAGTTGCATTCATGAATCAGTGTATGCCTTGGAACAAATGTAAGGCAGCTTGTCAGTCTATGGGGGCTCAAAGTTTCCGATGGTTCCACGATGGTTGTTGCGAATGTGTCGGTGATAAGTGCATTAATTATGGAATTACAGAAAGCAGGTAAGATATAAACGAATATAGTTTTGTTGAACCTGTTAGTTCGAATTCCGACCATGAATGTACTAACTTACATTTTGATGTATGTTTCAGATGCAAAGAGTGTCCTTCACCGCAAGTGGTTGAGCCGGATAATGCGCAGCTAGATTTTGGTGAAGATGGTTGAAGTTGAGCTGCCGTATCTCATTGTCAGTCTTCTTCCGCGTACCTAGACGTATCGCTGTATTATAGTAGGTTACATATTTCATCTGATACGGTATAAATACTGGATTTTGAGAGCTATCTACAAGGATTACCATAAAAACGGTGTTTGGCAGGACTACCTGGATAAAACGTTTGTGATCTCATCGACCACCAGTACTATCGCTCACTTACACACTGAGATTACGTTCGGCTGTTGCTTCTTGTGATATTTCATCGAAAAACTTCCGCATCAACAGTATAGAAAAGAATGCGTTGTTTCAGACTTTGAAATTGCTATAATGCCCATATACCTATCAGGTGAGTGAATAAGTATTTCATAAACTGGGTTTGTTGATCAATTGAAACATGACGGTGAGCTGAATTGAGCTATTAATCTGATTAAGTCTCTTTCGATATAGTTCCAGCGGGCTTTATTTCTTTGGATGACGAAATCTGAAGCACATGCTTAAAATCTGTTGTTTTGATTTTGGCTATACGCTTCGTTATTATTGAGAGTTGAGCGTGTGAGCCCATGAACTTGCTAGAAAGAGCTCAGCCTCCCCCCTCCTCCCCTAAACAAAGTGAGAGCTTGCCCATCCGTGCGTTTTAAACTGTAAGAGTTCTTGATGTTTTGTTTTTGAATATTTTTTATTTTTTAAAACTATAAAGACATTGTAATATGTTCATAACGTCCGATCTTACATTAAGTACTCTGTTGAGGTACCTACACGGCTCCAGAAATGGCCAATGCTAGCGTTAGTACTTCCTTATTCGAGGTACTTAGGATGGTCGATTATTCATTAGGACTGGTTTTCTACGAAATACACAGTGTGACAATTAAGTTCCGAGACTGATTTTTCCCGCGTTTATGGTAACACTGCGGACCTTTAAATTTCTACGCGACAGTCGGGCATCTCTCCTAATTATTGTGCCACAGTTTGGGAACCGGTAATATTGGATCGTCAACAATGGTATCATCTGAAAGAGAAAAGTTCACGCTTTAAGAATTAATACCCTATCACCAGAAGTGTTGGCGACCCTCGTGCGATCATTAGTTCTCTAGCTGTGTCGTGTTTTATACAAGTGTGTTAGTGACAGTCGTCACGAAAATGAAGGGAAGCAAAATTTCGAGCAACAATCTGTTTCTTTGCCGCGGGGCGGTCCATAAGGAGTTCGTTCCAGCTGGACGAACTGTTAACAGAGGCGCAGCGAAGATATCAGCATTGGGGGGGGGGATGTTTGTAAAATTTCCAACTTGAGTGGTGGCCGGGGGGGGGGCGTAGCCTGTGAAAAAATTTGCACCCCCACCCCATTTCGAGAAGCAATATGGGTATCATTTTACAGGGATTTTGAAACTGAATTAGGTGAGGAGAATCTTTGGCGGTCAACTCATGTAAGTTAAATAGAAAACTGATCCTGTTTTGTTTTTTTTTGTAAATAGAATTTTTATTTAACTCTCTTTTTTGCTTACCCCCGCCCTTGCACAAATTCTGGCTACGCTACTATTATCAAGTATTGATTTTGTCATCAATCATGGAAATCCCTCTCAATAATTGAAGTCTTTTCTCCTCGTGTAATAATTTACAGCCGAATAATGATTCTAAAATATATGAAAGAACCTTTGGACTTTGGTGAAGGTCTTGGCAGACTTGTTTAGACGTTTCAAGAGTAGGTACTTAGATAAAACTTGTTGGAGATTTCTAGCTTAAGAATTCCGGATTCATTTTGGACTTTTTAATGTGTAGGTATTTTGCACTACTTTTTCGGTTTCGCTGAGACTTCTTGAAGGTATGTACTCAATGTTACCAGTCCTCTTTCGGGACATGATGACTTCCAGACTCCTGGAACTGCAAAACTTATAGATTTGTCTAAGATTTGTGTAGGCTATTCTGTGCAAGCTTGAGACTGTTTTTGAAACTAGTCGGATTTAAGTTTCCTTTATTATCTCCCTTCTTTTTTTCTTTTTTTTCGGGCGACCCAGTTTCTATTCGAAACCCCTTGAACTATAGTGAGCTGGTAAGGATCGATTTAAACTAACATTGTGGTTACTCCAGGGTTAGCATTTTACATGTAAAATGATTTATTTTACATAAAATAATGTATTTAAAATGTAAAATTGATGTAAAACGCGAAAAAAAAACATAATTGATGATTGATAGATGATAGTGACATGATAAGAAATGAGAATAAAAAATTGAAAAGGAATTATAAAATAAATACCTAATTGAGATGAAATTAATTGAATTTTGATGGTAAAATAAAACAAATAGAGTAGTTTAAGTAAAAATTGCTGATACGACAAAGTCCGATGAGTTTTAACTTGATTTTTTGTAATGGAATTTATATTATAAGATTAATTAACAATCATTTTTTGTTAAATTTTTTTCTTTGAAAATTTTCAATTTTAAGTTTGAATTTTAAGAAGTTTGGTGAGAAATGTTTTTATTCTTGCCTGAACCCGATTGACAATTTGGAGAGCACTCACACAACCTATCACAAACCACTACCGTTTTGAGACTTTTGGCCAATCACATTTTTTTGTGAGTGTTCAACATCTCATCATTTTAAGATAGTGTGTGTAAAGTGATCGCTCAGCATTAGTGTGATTACTGAGTGATGCTCACAAATGCACTCACAATTGGCCTCATTGTCAGTCGGAAATTGCTCAATTTTTTAAAACATTGTTTTATACTCGTCTTTTGTAATTCACTTCCTATAAAAAACACTCTACTTTCTTATGAGTTACCTATTGAATTTGAGGAGCATAAATTATAAAATTGAATGATAAAGGAGACGACTATTTTTGACTGTAGTTCCAGTTGTGAGCAAGTTTTAAAAATTTTAATTGAAAAATGGAACCTTAATTTTCTTTTTACTCACTTATATTCATTTTACATGTAAAATGTATTTTACCTACCAACTCTGGGTTACTCTATCGGCGACTCGGCGAGCGAATGTAATGTAGTGTTGGTAACATTTCCATTTGTGTGAGGAGTTATTGATAGTTTCCTTGTTTTTGGCTCATCATATCGACCTCGCGAAGAGAGACTATAGGTGTTGGTGGCTAGATGTGCTACTTGAGTTTGATGGAAGTACGAGTAGTTCTGATTGCGGATTCTTGATCTATTTCGTATATATTCAAGATTGAAATTTCCTAAATGAAAATTTCTATAGCAAGCTAGCCATCTTGGTTGATCACGTCAACGTCAGAGACACGCAAGCTCGCGGATGAGCCACCACTAACATAGCTCAATTTTATCATCAATCAAAAGAGTTCATATTTTCATCCTCGATTTTTTATGTTTATTATTATTTTTTTTAAAATCCCTTCATCAGCATCTTTCAAATGCATGCCATTTTCCCGAATATTTGAAGCAACAAACTGAATAAAAATAAATTTCACTTTATCTATTTCTTCTGTACATTTTTTTTTTCATGTAATTCTGTATGCTCAAATGAAGGAAAAGAAAAAATGTTTCATTTATTAAACAGTACTTTTGATGTTCGATTGAATCTGCCTTCACCATCCCCGGAGTGTAATTTTTTTCTTGTAGGTCCCATAACAGTTCTTCAAGCATTATGGTAAGTAAGCCTCTCCCCCCCCCCATACTGATGCAGGCCCATTCGGGATATTTCTGGAATGGGTGTCCCGGGGCCAATTTGGCATGCGTGCATCGCCATACGCTCCATTATCATCGATTATGGTAACTAAGGTCATTGTCAGTTATGAATACTTCACAAGAGCGATGGCCCCCATAATTTCTTTAGTCTTGTTAAAAAATTTAATCCACGTATCGCAATCTCTTTTTTTTTCGTTCCTGATAAAAAGGTACCGGAAAACCATGTCTGAACTCAGCAACTACTACTAAAATAATTAAGTGAATGTCATATTTTTGCGTACCATGAGCAGAGGTGGGTACGTTCACTTATGAACGTCGTTCAGTTCGTGAACTCATTCACATTTTTGACAAATGTGAACGTGAACGAAATTTCTGACAAACGTTAACAAAAGTGAACAAGATTTATTTCCTTTCTGAACTCTGAAGAAATGAGGGCGAGTTGCAAGAGGCTACTCGGCTACTGACGTTGACGTTTACTCTTTACTGGTAGGGTGTAGTACCAGTAAACGTCAAGGTTAGACACAGGCAATCGGCAGATTGGCGACATGCGAATAATGTGAATATATATAGCTGGATAGAAGAACAGGCTGTTTTACTCGCGTGAACGCCGTTCACTCGTTCACAAGCAGTAAAAGAACGTGAACGTGAACTACTATATTTGTAGGTGAACGTGAACTGAACGTGAACGAGCAAACTTTAAGGTGAACGTGAACGAGCAAACTTTAAAGTGAACGTGAACTGAATGTGAACGATTTTTAAAGTTCGTGAACTTACCCACCTCTGACTATGAGTCATACCAATACATATTTTTTGTGATCCGAGAATTTCTAATTCTATTTCATGATTGTTTGCAACGTGACGTCTTAACAAGTTCATATCTACAAAATTATTATGTTTTTTGACTTTCTGGACATTTGATTTCTCTTTCTTCAGCAGCAGTGCCTGTTCAACTTTTTAGGGGACAGATCAAGTTCGTCCTGTATTCGTATATCTATTCATTAAAACACTAGTTACAGCAGCAGAGTATCTTTTTTTCTTTTTTTTTTTTGCAGACAAAATGCGAATGATGAGAATTGATTGGTCGAACATCAGTTGTATAATAGAGCGATTTTACTGGTGGCTGATCCGCAAGCTTATCCGGTTGTTTTCTTTCCTGTTTTTAATTGAACCAATGTATTATACTGTGCACGTAGTTTGTTAATGTAAATTAAAATACTTATGGTCGTTTGAGTGAGGTCGTGTTTTGTGGAGTAATGACTAATCAATGCGCTAGCTGTCACTCCTCTGGAGCTAGAAAACGTTCTTTTATAATTCCTTAAATTATCTAATTCAGATATGGCATTTCCGAAAATTGTATCTAAGTCTCTGATTCTTTTTGCGCTAGAGACAAAGGGGAAATTTTATTTTGATTCGAATGAAGTTTACAATTTGAACATGCATAACCAGGATTATTACCGATGCTATCGAGACATGTTGATGTTAACGCATAGTGTTTTGAGAACATCCCAAAAGGACCAAGTACATTTTTTCGTCATAATTTGCTAACTCAGCACTGACACTGAATGATCGAAAAATAATCTACCGCAGCTTATACATGTACAATCACAAATCTTTTTTTAATATCCTCCCGATAAATATCTCCAGTATATTCAACAGTACCCTCCAGAATTCAATTTCCATTCGCTTGATAATATTCACACATACATTTGACTATTTTTTCTCAATTCACTAAGTGATATTGCAGTTCACATTTTTGTTGCTGATGTTTCCTTTGTTCATTTGAAGTCTCTGTAGTAGTATTTCTCCGTGATACTATATGTGAGTCTCACGCGATGAGTGAGTGAAGAGGAAGAGGCAGCGCGTCCGGCCGTGGGGGACCTGAATTCCAGGCGAGCGCTCTGGGAGTGCGGACCTCGGTCAGTAGGGAACCCCATGGTGGCCCTGGCAGGACGCGCGCACCGTTCCGGACAGGAGAAATGGAGGCTCGGGCCTGGCCCCAAAGCGTTTCCCTCGGCACTGATGCGATGCTCGAAAGGGTAGTTTCCGGTGCCGGGGGTGCGGTGTCTCAGGGGCCACTTTGACATGCGTGCATTCGTTATACGTCCCACCACACCATATTATGCAGAAAATAGTGGAATAATTTTTAAGGCAAGGAAAACTGGGAGAAACAGCCGTTGAATTGACTATCACAGTAAGAAAATACGACAAAAAACACCCCTAGATATTGCATGCCCGGGTTTTTCAGGATTTTTGAATTTGCTTATTTTGCAACCGTGAATGACTTTTGGCGATTTTCTTTTTACGCATCTGGCAACCCTGGTTTAGGCAGTTATGTCGCGAAGCGGAACTGCTGTCGGCCAACGTGGGGTACGGTCGATCATTGTCAAGCAGTACTCATACACTCATAGCCATTGCTGACCGGGAGAGAACCGACAATATCGATGGGTACGTGCTGAAAATGTTCCACAGTCGAATCGAAGCTTGACCGGGGGCGATTGTATGTTTCGAGATTTCTGATTTTTGGCATGGAATGCGCGAACGCACCCAGAGGCCAATATCACGTTTCATGTTGGACCAGACATAACGGGACAACATCGGATGTTCGACCCAGTATAGTTGTAGGTAACCCGAGAGCCGGTAGAAAAAATTAGTTACTGATGTAATTTAGCATTGTGCTCACCAACACTAGATAGAGAGAAAACACACACAATAATGGAATACATTTAGTACCAAACCGTGCCACTAGGATTTTCGTAACATCGAAGTTTCCAGTATTAGTAGTCCAGTGTATTCGGCTGTACTTTCGAATGAAGAAACGTGCATTTTTATTTTGTCACCAATGCATCCAAGATCTATTTTCAAGGCAAATTCAAACAAAAATCTGTAGTATATAGACGTCATGGGCGTAGCCAGTGAGAGGCAAGGGGGCAGTCGCCCCCGTGGATTAAAAAAAATTATGTTCCAGTGCTCACAAAATTATTTTCGAATATTTAAAGCCAGCTGAATAAAATTCACAAAAAATAGATATAATTCTACCTTTTTGCCCTCTCCTGGAAAAAGTTCTAGCTGCGCCCATGATATAGACACCTTGAAGTAAAACTTTGCCAAAACCATTCGCCAGATGTCGGCTACTTTGCTGATGAATCTTGGGAAGTCGGAATATTGGTTCTGTCCCGAGTGGTGTCAGACGTTGAAAGGGGCGAGGGGCGACAGTGACTTCCTATTTATCAACTTGATTTACAAAAGATATGCAGGCACGAGACCACCGTTGGGAAGATTTCATTAGCAAATAGGAACGAACATCCGTATAAAAATACAGTTAAGGCCCCAGTACACTGGCGCTGTCTCCTGCGCGGTCTCCGAGACGACGCCAGTGTGCTGAGGTCTTCATGCGAAGAAAAAGAGGTGTCCTTACTTTTGTTTGTATTGAATAGAGAAACTGAATTTGCAAAAGCACCGAGAATAGCATCTCCAACCATCTATTGTTCTCGAAAAGAAAGTAGAAACGCTTGCTGGAATAAATGGTATACTTCGCTCTTGTGACTGGGGTACATATTTCGAAAAACGTGGAAGAGTGGTTCTTGTAATCGCTACTCTGTATCTATCTGTTCATCATTCGTTTTTTTAAGAACTAGAAAGTCATTGTGCGTTCTGGTGTGTTCGACTGCAGTTTTCGTGCAAACTAGACCTTGATTTTTGTGTCGCATTTTATCTCGTTTTGTAGTAACTTGTTTCACATTTTATTCAGACTTTGCGTTTTAAAGTGACTTTTTGGCGGCTTCAGTACATTTCGATTGTGATAATTATTAAAATTCTTTTGATTTTTTCGATACATAGAAAGTGACCATGCCTTCTGTCGATCATGTTTCGAGTAAGTAATACCTTCATCATTTAGCACTTCAGGTTGAGTAGTGAATCCGATATTAGTATATTTGTTTTCAATTTACAAAGTTTAAGTTTTGCTCGTGGTTTTCTTCGGATTGGGGAGTAATTGAATCGGTTAGAACCAAAATGGGTTAAGTCCAAAAATCGCACTTTCCAGGAAGCGAAAAAAGCTGTTTTATTCGAAAATTTGAAAGTCGTGTGGAATACGTCTTTCAGGATGGTGGTAGAGGGTCACAAGATACAACTCTTAAGCCCGGTCCCGTCGAATATAATTTTGATGGGCCGAAGGTGGGGGGCTCGAAGTTTTTGGACCCAACTCCTTTTGATTCTGAACGATTTTTTTGCAGTTTTAGGGCTCGAAATTGCCCCTCTTTTGTAGGCAGACGTAAAGGGGTCACTTTAGTGGTCCCATTCCAATCGAGCAAAGCCCCTGCTTGTAAGGAAAAAAGTTCTGAAGCTGTATTGGAAAATTACGATCTCCTTTTTGAAAATAGCACTTTTCAGGTGTAAAAGTGCAAAAAGAGGGCGTTGGGCCGGAAGTTTTTATTCATTTCTATTTTTTACACTAAAATACACCACCTTCAAACAATTTCTGGAAAAAATCCGTTTTTTGAAACATTTTATTACAAAAAAAAAAAGGAAGGAAGCGATGTTCCCAAAAAGCACTTTCTCTGCTGTTTTACGAAATTTCGACCACACCAGCAGATCCGCGATACTTCAGTACCCCATAATCCGTGAAAAAAGCATAAACGACAAAAGTGGACTTAACCCCTTTTAATTCTAACCGATTCAATTAATGTTTTCGTGTACACGTGTTCGTCAAAATCAGTGCATTGCAGCTAAAAATTTTAGCTTCGGCTTTCGGCTTAAACTTTTGACCTTGAGAAATACGGATTTGGCTTTCTGCTTTCGTTTGAGAAAAATTCGGCTGGCTGTCGGCTTTTTGGCTTCTTTATAGTCTTTACTGATAAAGAAAACCTAATTTCCGTTGCCGAATACCCTAAAGCCAAAATGTACAAACAAATTGTAGGCGGATTGAGGGATTGAGTCAGCTTGCCAAATGCCATTTATTTATGTTTTAATAAGAACCAATGTTGTTGATATTTTGAGCTGAAATTTGCCGTCAACTGACACCTGAGCTGAGGTGTTGAGGTTTAAGGAGGGAAAATGTAGTTCTCAAAAATATCACACACAAGGAAAATTGATAAGAGTTCACGATTTTGTAGGTTTTTGAGAAGTCAAAAGAAAGCTGGAAAAATTTGGCTCGTGAATGTACAAATAAAGCTGGCTTTCAGCTTTTCTCTTATCAGTAAAAATTCGGCTGAATTTGGCTTTCAGCTTTCGGCTGGCTGCAATATACTGGTCAAAATATATTGATGTTTATTATCGCGCAGATTTGAAAATCGGCTCGAAAAACGCAGTGTTGGGTATCCAAATGTCAAAATTTCCCACATAGCATTTCGAAATTTTTCTTTTTTACTTAATTTTTCCCTATGAAGATTTGTAAAAATTCCCTCATTTTCCTGCGTACGTTTTTGCTAGCAAACCTACAATTCGTATCAGGACACTTCGCAAGAAGAGCTCTAGTGTGATGGAAGAGAAGGTGATGGTCACGTGGTAGTCACGTGGTCAACCCTGTGTAAAACTCCCACAAGAATAAAATCGGATATTTTCGTTAGAAACAGAATTTTTAATGAAATTCCTCTTTGATGCTCGATAACTAGGAAGTCTGAGCTTCAATTTAAGCCATTGCGCAAGTTGAAAAACTTTTTCTACCATTAGGAAAACCGTTTCAAAGTTACATCGAGTCTTATGGTTATCAGTTCAGGATCACCTTCTCGTCCTAGTTCCACGTAATTCACTAGGAACGACGTAGCTATCCAAAGGATACACGGGGTATTTAACCCAAATTCGGAGTGTAATGTCTTTAACATTTTTTGAATTGAAATTTCAATCGATTTTTGTAAGGAAAACTTCTTGATAACATAAAAGTCTGTTTCATTTTTCAAATTTTTTCAACCACCAGGGACGAAACTATGGGGGGAGGGGGAACCCCCTCCCCCAAACTGAAAGTCAAGTTTCGTCTCTGTCAATCACAAGAAACACAAAACCATCAAACGATTATTGAGACTTAAGCCTAAGTTGCATGTGTTGGCAGCATTTTGTCAGTATGTTCATTATATTCTTATCACTTTAGGGTGAATTTTCGCGAATAGATCACCCCTAACTGATAACAATACACGCAAAGTGTTTGCCTATGGTAGCGCTACCTGGGTAAGACTTAAACCCCAATAAAGCATGAAGTATTCCATTCAAAAACAAACACAGACGACGTCCTAATTACAAATTATCTTAGATAAAGGACCTAAACCTCATATGTATAATGTTTGAAGTTCTGCTCCATTCAAGAATCACTGTTCTCGTTCTGTCATAATCTGTCATCTTCCATCTAAAAATTCCCCTTATCTTCCCTTTTCCCACGTGTTTCCCTTTGAAGGCCAAATTTCCCACGATTTGAGAAATTTTCCACAGTCCCCCAATGCCAAGAAGTTTTTAGTAGTTTTAGTTCCGTGTAGAATCATCCCCCCTCTTGTTCGACGTTAGATGTTTCAGAGGGGACTGAAGAAAGTTTCGTTGGTTTCGAAGATTGGGTCCCTAGATTTCTCTAACAGGTTTTGGGATTTCTGCTGCGAATCTGTTAATTGGGGTCGGTAACGAGCCCTTTGCAATCACTTTTTTTTTAATTTTTTAATTTCTATCAGCAGGGCTGTTAAAAAAAACAGTTAAAAAAAAGCAAATAACACCTTTTTTTTTTTTAGTTTAAAACGTGATTTTTTTAAAAAGAATGTTCAATATCGATGTTTTTTCCCTGTTTTTTCTTCTTTCTTTAAAGAGTGTTTTGAACGTAAAATTGCATCATTCGCGCGCAATCTGAAGATTTTATCAGTTACAGGTTGGAAGTTTCCTGTGTTCAGAAGATCGCTGGCACAAAATTAGTCCAAATATCCAAGTTGGGGTTTAAACCTCACCTAGGTAGCGCTACCACAGGCAAACATTTTGTGGGTATTGTTATTAGTTTGGGGTGATCTATTCACCTCCAATTGATAAGAATACAATGAACATACTGACAGTGCTACCAACACATGCAACGATATGTAAAAGGAAAAGATCCTAAAGTAAACGTGCTTAGAAAGTCTTTTTTCGCAGGCGAACACTGATTTCATTTGACAGTGGTCTTCTGGTCTACATAAGCGGAAAATTTTGCGGAATAAATTTTTTGGTTCGTAGAAAAGTAGCAGTTGTTGCTTAAAGATATTGATGTTCGTTAAGTTTTTTTCTCGGCGTTTTTTTGTATCAATAAATTGTTGAGATGCTATCCTATGTGACGAGTAAATGAATGTTTCTTCACACATTCCCAGGAGTTTTCCTTCACTTTATTTAAAATATTGAATGAGAAATCATTGTGTCACAGTGAGACAGTAGCTCAAAATCGTTTTTAGAATAAAACGTAGGGGGGAAAAAAGTTACAAAAGTATGCGAAACGTTCATAAGATATTCGCCTATTTAGGTTTCAAAAATTTTTGCGCAGATGAAAATTATTTTCAGTTTGGGCTATCTGTGTACCACCCTTCCCGTACAGTATTACCTACTGTCGAGTGTCGACCCCAATCGTGAGATGCATGATGTTTAGTTTCACTCTTCTGGTTTGGCAGCATGTGCTCGAATATTTATAGTAGGTATCTGTTTTGATTTCTTCAATATTCAAAATTATCTGTTTCGGATTTATGTTGTTATTTGATGCTAGAATTCTCGATACGAGGGTACAATACAAATATTCCTGGAATAGTATCAATTTGATTTCATTCATATGAATCCTAAACCCGATCGCAATCAGTTACCTTCTAGTTACCCGGTAGGGTGTCCTCTATTTTATAAGTTTTCGTCAATTCGCATATAAAGCACACTGCAGGAGCGCTAGTGCACGTGTTGAAAAGGTGATCATGGGTATTTTACTCTAACAATATGTACAAAGAAAATGAGAAAGAACATCCGAAATATCATTTTTTATGAAAAACTGTAAAGAACAAAAACGTTTCATTCTGTTATTTTCTTTCTGTATAGAGTCCTATTTTTAAATTCTTGGAGAACATTTTTGGTCACTTTTCGCACGTGATCATCTTTTCAACCAAACCCACCAATCAGCAAGCCGCATTTCATTTTGCCAGTGGAGAGCGCACCCTTCAATTTTATACGCGAATTGGTTAGGATCGCACTGAAATTTGTTCCAATGGACCTAGAAACTCGCCATAAAAAATTGAGATCAATCTGAGGTCATTAACCCATGCCTTGCTTTGACCTCAAAGTTATGTGTAATACTGCGATTTTACAAAAAACCACGAATATCTTGGAACATATCAACTGCAGGACCGAAACACATATAACATAAAATGTTTCTTGTTAAATTTCCTATAAAAAGGATCTACACAACTTTTCTCTAA
This sequence comes from Acanthococcus lagerstroemiae, assembly GCA_031841125.1. Classification (NCBI taxonomy): domain Eukaryota; kingdom Metazoa; phylum Arthropoda; class Insecta; order Hemiptera; family Eriococcidae; genus Acanthococcus; species Acanthococcus lagerstroemiae. The sequence continues at coordinate 17,992,128 of CM063110.1, forward strand.
AATGGATATTTACCGAGATAATCGCAATAATGTGAAAAAGTTTCGAAGAACGTGGCTTTTTGTTATTTTTTCTTTCATAACTAATCTCCACTCGCTAAATCATAAGTTATCTAAAAAAATATTCACTTTAGAACCAAAATGTAAATAACATAAAATGTTCCTCGTCAAGTTTTCTGTAAACAAGATTCTATACAACATTTCTTTAGAAGGCATATTTATCAAAATAATCGCACAAATGTGTGGAATTTTTGAAAAACATAGGTTTTTTAAAAATTATTTTATGCCTGAAATATCTATTAATGTCGGGTAACGCACACTACAATATAACTTCAGTCTCTGTCTACTGAGGCAAGCGCCCTAGTTTGCCTCCTCTCTCCACCTCAGGGCCGAATTTAGGGGGGGCCCAGGGCCCCGGGCCTCCACAAATTAGGGGCCTCCACAAAAGTCGTGAAAGTGTCGCTATTACAAATATATGTTGTTCATACTTCATGTGTACTTCAAATTACTTTTACTCGTAATTTTGAACCTTTTTTTTTAAGGGAGGAGGGTATCTTGATACTTTGGGGCCTCTACATCTTCCTGGGCCCCAAGGCCACGAAATCTTGAAGTCGGACTTGCCCCACCTACTATGTCCATGACAGTGTTGGGTAGCTACTGTAGAGGAGACCTCGGATTATGTATGTATATCAACAATAGTCAACAATTTACGCATAAGATATAACGTTGTGATGTTGAGGAACAGTCATATGTTCTTAGAATTCAGGGTAATTTCCTATGGACAAATCGCTGTTTCCTATTATTGACATGCATTATCTGAAGCCCACCATACCAAGTCTTCAACGGAATCTTAGAATGCTCAAGACTCAATAAAAGCAGTTTGTTAACCCTAGATTGCAAAGTTTGGTTTTCTTTAATTATTGAATTTGGAATTAGTTATGGTGTGGTCAACAACTACAAAAACAACACAGATGGAGCAGCATACGCAAACATCACAAAAGAAATCATTTACCAAAATTACTGCCAGTTTAATAACAAATATTACGAACAAACAGAAGGCCTAGCAATGGGATCACCACTCACCACTGTCACCCATTCTAGCCGAAATATACATGGACAACTTTGAAAATGACATACTAAACAACAGCAAACACAAGAAAAACATAAAACTATGGACACGATATGTAGACGACATATTGATCATCTGGACAGGAACAGATAGACAACTAGACCAATTCCTCACAGAGACAAATAGCATAAACAACAACATAAAGTTCACAATAGAAAAAGGCAATAAGACCATAAACTACCTCGACCTTACAATACAAATAAAAGACAAACTACAGAAAACCCACCCACACTGACGCAATAATACCCAAAGACTCATTTCACCATCAAAAACACAAAATGGCAGCACTACACAACTACTGCCACAGAGCAGTCAACATACTAAATGACAACAACCTCAGCACAACAGAAATTAACAAAATTAAACAAATAGCAATTAACAACAAATACCAACCACAAACAGTAGACAGAATAATTAACAAACTAACACAACCAAAAAACACAGACGCCGAACCAATAACCACAAAAACAGACAAATACGCAGGAGTAATACCATTCACAGGAACACATACATACAAAATACAAAAAATCTTCAACCAATACGACATAAGACTCGGAATCAAAAACAGACCACCTCTGATCAAACAAATAAGCTATGACCAAACAGAAACAACAGCAGCGAAGTATACAGACTGGACTGCGAACACTGTGACATGACCTACATAGGAGAAATTCACAACCAGAATCAAAGAACATGAAAAATCACAGAAGCTCTAAATGATGACAAATCACTGTTTGGAAAACACTGCAATGACCAGGGACACAACAATGACAAACTGACAGAAAAGTACAAATCCTACACATATAAAACAACACAAGAAAAAGAAAATTAAAAGAACAACTAGAAATAATAAAGGCAAAAACAAAACAACCTAATAAATACAACAACTAACTTCCAAAGTGAGAACTTATTCCAACTAATAACATAACACCCACGGATTGGACAGACTGGACAACCACAGACAACCAATCAGAGCACACAACCAATAACAATAACCACTGATTGGACAGACTGCATATTCACAGACAAGCAATAGGAACGCAAGACTAAACAGGCTCACCATATGGTACTACCCTCGACTATAACTACAGGACCACAAGAGACAAGTCTCATTTAGGGTACTCCACTGATGATGGCATAACAGCCGAAAGCGCTCTGGAAAACAGAAGAAGGAAAAGTGAATTGGCACACCCTACAAAAGGAATATTCTAAGACACCACATCCTCGGCCCCGGAAACTGCCCTTTCGAGTATCGCATCAGTGGCCGGAGGGACGCTTTGAGACTGCGCCGAGCTTCCATTTCGCCGTGCCGCGTCTACTGCATGCGTCCTGTAAGGACCATCATGGGGTTCTCTACTGACCGAAGTTCGCGCTCCCCGAGCACTAGCCTGGATATTTCAGGTCCCCCCACATCCGGCCGCGGTTTTTCTTCACTCACCCCTCACCTCCTTGTTTTGGTATATGTGGTGACACTGGCAGGTGGTGACGGCGGGGGAGCCCTGCCGAGGGTATTTAAAAGCCGGTCGCTCTCACTTTCGCAATAGTGCAGTCGACCTTCGTGGAGACACCGCTAGCACCCAACGATACTTGGAGTGGAATGCCGGGGAACCGCTACGCGTGATGACAGTAAGCAATGATCAGACCTCCATTAGCGCGGATTACAGGAAGACGCCAACCTTCCCGGCCAGTGGCTCATGGATACCTATTCATAATTAACGTTTCAATTTTAGGCTCTTTCGCAAATTTTTCATCGCTAGGATCGGACCCGCAATCCTACCTCTTGCAAATACAAGCTTTTAACAATCGCAAACACTTCTGCATATGTCCATCTTTACCATTGAACGATGAGATGAAGAAAAACATGTGCAGAAGTGGTTACGTTGCTCGTTCAAGTAAAAAGAAAGAAAGAAAAGAAAACAGTACTTGAAAAGTGTCAGTTTTTGCTGAGGACACTCTAATAAACATCAGTACTTATGTTTTCTTACTTGCATGAGCAACGTATCAACTATACTTCTGCACACATTTTTCTTCATCTCACCGTTAAAGGGGTGAAGATGGACACATTTAGAAGTGTTTGCGATTGTTAAAAACTTGTATTTGCCAGAGGTAGTACCTACTGTTGGTCTGACCCTAGCGATGACAAATTTGCGGAAGAGCCTAAAATTGATACGTTAACTGGGCATCTATGAGCCATAACTAATTCCAATGTTTTTATTGAGTCTTGGGTCCATTACCTTGCCTTCCCCCCCCCTAATTTGATTTTAGACCCGATTTTGGAGTAGGGGAAATGTACCCGAAATGTACCAAAATGTACCGCTAATATTACAAAATGTCCCTCCTCCCCTTGCGAAGGGGGAACAAAAGTACTTTGGCGGGGCCAGGGTAACGGGAGCCCCCCAATTTGTCTGATTTCGTCAAATTTGGTTCGAATGAAATGTACCAAAATGTACCACCAATTATCTGAAATGTACCCCCTTTATAGCCGCGAGGGAAAGGATTCAATTTCGTGGGGCTGTGGTAACGTTAGCCCCCCATTTGTTCCAGTTTCACCGAATTTATGCAGAATGAAATGTTCCCGAAATGTATGTACCATTAATTATATAAAATGTACCCCCTCCCTTCCCATGTAATACCAAAAGTATAAGGGGGCTGAAATGAATTAGAGGTCACAACTTAGCTGATTTCGTCAAATTTGGTTCGAATAAAATGTACCCGAAATGTACCACCAATTATCTGAAATGTACCCACTTTATAGCTGCGGGGGGGGGGGACAAATTTGGCGGGGTTGTGGTAATGTTCTGCACAAATTCGGTGAAAGTGGAACGAATGGGGGGAGAGGCTAACTTTAGCACAGCCCCACCATATTTAATCCTCCCCCCTGCAACGATAAAGGGGGTACATTTCAGATAGTTGGTGGTACAGTTCGGTACATTTCAGGTACATTTCATTCGAACCAAATTTGACGAAATCAGGCAAATGGGGGGGGGCTCCTGTTACTCTGGCCCCACCAAAGTACTTTTGTTCCCCCTTTACAAGGGGATGAGGTACATTTTGTAATATTTGCGGTACATTTGGGTATATTTCGGGTACATTTCCCCTAACCCAAAATCGGGTCTAAAATCAAATTTGGGGGGGGGGCAGGGTAACGAACCCTCAAAGATTCCTTTGAAGACTTGGTATGGTGGACTTTAGATGATCTACAATCATCAATAGGAAACAGCGATTTGCCCTTATGAAGTGACAATGAATTCTAAGAACATGATGTGACTGCTCCTGAACAGCACAATGTTATATCTTATGCGCAATGTTGAGTATTGATGCTATACATACATAATCCGAGGTCTACTCTATAGTAGGTACCCAAAAACTGCTATTAGTATAGCCAGGTATGGGAGGGGGCAAACAGGGGCGCTTGCCCCATTAGACAGAGACTGAAGTTATATTGTAGTGTGCGTTGCCCGACATTGATAGATATTTCAGCCGTAAAATTATTTAAAAAATACTAGGTTCTTCGAAAATTCCACGCATTTTTGCGATTATTTCGATAAATATGTTTTCTAAAGAAAGGTTGTATGGAATCTTGTTTACAGAAAATGTAATGAGGAACATTTTATGTTATTTGCATGTCGGTCCTAAAGTGAATATTTTTTTAGATAACTACAATTTAGCGAGTGAAGATCGGTTATGAAAGAAAAAATAGAAAGCCACGTTCCTCGAAACTTCACACATTATTGCGATTATCTCGGTAAATATCCATTTTAGAGAAAAGTTGTGTAGGTTCATTTTTATAGAAAATTTAACAAGGAACATTTTACGTTATATGCATGTCCGTCCTACAGTTGATATATTTCGAGATATTAGCGTTTTTTTGTAAAAGATTACACATAACTTCAAGGTCAAAGCGGCATGGCTTAATGACCCCGGATTGAGCTCAAATTTTGTATGGCGAGTTTCTAGGTCCATTAGAACAAATTTCAGGGCGACCCTAATCAATTGGCGAAAACTTGTAAAATAAGGGACACCCTATTACCCAATTACCCTCAGAAAATTTACCCATTTGTTACCCTCGGATTACCCTCAGATTACCCTTGTTCCCCTTTAGTTACCCGGGTAACTGGCGGGATTTTGCGCATCGGGAAGGTCCTTCAGCCACTGTTTAGATGTTCATGCAGGTAGTTCTTCAATAGATATTTAAGTATTTTGTTCACCTATGTTCCAGATGGCATTCTATGCCGCTGCAACAGCTGTTCAGGAATGGAAGATAACGATGAAAGTGGAACTTGCTACTCGAGACCGGGTGGACAGTGCTTCAGCGCTGTCGACGAAACCTACAACCCCGATAAAAAAGAATTCGAGCCCGTTCGAACGTTCGGTTGTATTTCGGATGATGATCAGGCCTTGTTGCAATGTCAAGGAGACTTGGTTCCTGCGTATTACGGTCGTTCCATCCAGTGTTGCAATTTTACAGATTTGTGCAATGCGGAATTATTACCGCTTTACAAACCTCGTGCGAAGATTTCTTCGCCGAGTTATACTTCCTCGTCGAATTCATTTTTCAAAAATAATTTACATTTTATAGCGCTTTTGATTGCCATCCTCTTCTGTATTCTGATGATTTTGTTTGCGTATCTTGCAATTCGCTTTCTTAAGTAAGTACCTCCAGAGTGGAGTAACTTTTAAATTCGAATTCAAGTGAATTTTCATACTAAAATGGTGGATGGTTTTTAGGCGTAAAAAAGGAGACAGCCCCATATCGTATAACGTATTGCGATCAAATCACGTTAGCTCTTCTGGATTGGACGCTACAAACCCCTTGTTGGTAGGTATATTTTATTATTTTACTATTGTGCAATTTATTTAGTGCATAGGGGCGCACCTGGTGTGTCGTGACGCATGGTGTAAAATGACACGACGTACCAATCTCCCGTTCTAGTAGCGCTATCCACCGGAAATTTACAGCAGTTATGTATCGACATGTAGAATAATGATCCGGATGCTTTATACAAGAGGTCTCTTTTGCAATGAGTCCTTCCACCTGATGTAGATACGTTGCATATTCTTACCATTTGAAGGGGCTCACTTATAGTCAAATTTTGAAATATGTTTTCTATCTTTGAATTTTTTTTTTTCTTCTCACGACTGGAGACAGAAAAATGGTACAGCAGGTAATAGTAGAGGGCAGTTGTGGGATGTATATAGTATGGAGAAATTTTCAAAATTCGAAAAAACCAAAAATTTCGAATTGAAGACTGTTCCCGACTTAATTTTTTACGCTGCGTTCGAATTAGGTGGTCAAATTAGGTGACGGCGCTCCGTTCCCAAGATACGCTCGGAAAAGTGGTCAATTCAGGTCAAAAATCACTCTAGCTCAATTTCGACGACGGATTTGAATTCGCCTCGAAAATTTGAGTAATTAGCACCCGCGCAGACGCCGAAGCTCTCCGAAAATTTTTTTGCCCCAAAATAGACATGATGTGTTTGGAGAAATTTTCAAAATTCGAAAAAAGCAAAAATTTTGAATTAAAGACTGTTTTCCACTTATTTTTTCACGCTGTATTCGAATTCGGTGTTCAAATTTGGCTTCGATGCTCCGTATCCGAGATACACAGCAAAAAGTTGAAAAAATTGGTCAGTTTGGGTTAAAACATGACTTTAGTTCAATTTAGACGACGGATTTGGATTCGCCTCGAAAAATTGAGTAATTAGCACTCGCCCTGACGCCGAAGCTCTCCGAAAATTTTTTTGCCCCAAAAAAGACATGATGCTACGGAGAAATTTTCAAAATTCGAAAAAAACCAAAAATTTTGAACTGAATACAGTTTTTGACTCAATTTTTCACGCTGAGTTCGAATTTAGTGTTCAAATTTGACTTCGAAGCTCCGTTCCCGAGATACACAGGAAAAAGTTGGGAAAAGTGGTTAATTTAGGTCAAAAAATTAATATAGCTCAATTTGGACGACGGATTTGAATTCGCCTCGAAAAATTGTGTCATTAGCACCCGCGCCGACGCAGAAGGTCTCTGAAAATTTTTTTGCCCCAAAAAAGACGTGATGTAGGTATATAGTATGGGAAATTTTCAAAATTCGAAAAAACCAAAAATTTTGAATTAAAGACTGTTTTTGACTCATTTTTTTACACTATATTCGAATTCGGTGTTCAAATTTGGCTTCGACGCTCCGTACCCGAGATACACAGGAGAAAGTTGAAAAAATTGGTCAGTTTGGGTCAAAAAATTACTCTAGCTCAATTTTGACGACAGATTTGAATTCGCCTCGAAAAATTGAGTAATTAGCACCCGCGCCGACGCCGAAGCTCTCCGAAAATTTTTTTGACCCAAAAAAGACAGTATGGAGAAATTTTCAAAATTCAAAAAAATCAAAAATTTTAATTAAAGACTGTTTTTGACTCATTTTTTCACGCTGTATTCGAATTTTTTGTTCAAATTTGGCTTCGACGCTCCGTACCCGAGACACACAGGAGAAAGTTGAAAAAATTGGTCAGTTTGGGTCAAAAAATTACTCTAGCTCAATTTTGACGACAGATTTGAATTTGCCTCGAAAAATTGAGTAATAATTAGCACCCGCGCCGACGCCGAAGCTCTCCGAAAATTTTTTAGCTCCAAAAAAGACATGATGTATAATGGGGGCATTTTCAAAATTCGGAAAACCCAACAATTTTAAATTAAAGACTGTTTCCGACCCAATTTTTTGTGCTGAGTTCGAATTGGGTGTTGAAATTTGGCCGCGGCGCTCCGTTCTCGAAATACACTCGAAAAAGAAATAACTGTATCTCAATTTTGACCATGGATTTGAATTTGTCACGAGAAATGAAGTAATTAGCATCATAGACTGATACAAGGAGTGTGGTACTCGCAGCATTAGTGTTTATGTTTAGTGTTCTGTTTGATTACTGCGTAGAACACATTAAAACGGAAAATGAATTTTGAACGCATTAAATGAAACGGAATGATATGGAAAAGGAATTCTCGTTACCTCTGTGGGTTTTTGAATAAGCAGTGTGCTCTGTCGTTCTGTGTTAATCGGGTATTTTTTGTGGAAGTTTTTATTAGGGTCATTGAAGCCGTTAACATTTCTTAAATTACATTGTTTTGATTATTTCATGATTAATTTTAACTATTATCAAGCGACTTTCTATTGTTCTTATGTCAATTCTGAGTTTTTAGCGCATGAAGAGTTACTATTTCTTCATGCCACCTAAATTGGTTGAATTGAGTAACTAATATAAGAACGTTTTCTATCAACAGTTACCAGTAATAGCGAGAAGCGAACGAGTTGTAATATGTAGCATGTCAAGACGTTATCAGTAACTCAGTATGTTGATTATCAAGGGAACAGAGAATCTGCTAGCGTGAATATTACCTTGTTTTCATTCCCTTAGAAGTGGATAATTGTTCGCTAATCATTTTATGTTTTTATTAGAGTCGGCTAGGAGTACTGTTGGTCTTTTATCTGTTGATCAATTGATTTTAGAAATAAGAAATAGGATGAAATCTTCGACCAGATGGAAGATGGTCGAACCCGTCGAAGTGCGATTGTTGCGGAGCCTACAGCTTCGCAGTTTGAAGCCTTTTGAACTTGCCATGTGCTGTTAGTGTGTGTGTAGTGTCATCCCAATTACCTTGTATCTATCAACTCTTATATTCCGGAACAAAAGATCTAGAACATGATTATACTAATAGGTAATAAGTCTTTTTCTTAATATCTTTTTTAACGACCGCCAATAAGAGATAGACTAGTCTCTAATTTTTCAGCCGTGAGCCGGCCCTGTTCCAGCAGCTAGCTGCTAGTTTTTGATTTTCTCTGCTGCCAATAGATAGCGCTTCCGAGGTTCTATCCAGCAATGCCAGAAAGTGAAATTCGAAAATAGTCGACCACGATGTGTTTTGGAAAAGGACTACTCATTTCTAATTTTTATCCACACAAAGCTCGACTGTATCAATCCTCTTTTATTATTAACTTGAAGTATTACAAGGAACGCTAAGAGTATCAGTTTCACTTTCTTCATTTTGTAATTACAAATTTTACTGTATTGTATATTACCAATTTCCGAGGTTATGAAGTTCCTGGAAAAAACTTCTCATAAGTATTTTTTGTTAAATTCAGTGAAATTCTTTACACTATCAGTACTCTTTTCATATTGATGACTATGGTTCACAGATTGACTGCAAGATTGTTGTGTAGAACTAGTCTTATTTTCATCTTTTATGTTAGTATAGTCTTAGGTTGACCTAGATTTTGACAAGCTTTATTAATAACCTTGTTTGCATCATTTTTGAATGTGCATTGACCTAGACAATTTCTAGTCATCTCATAACTTCGGTATTGTATGTTCTTTTAAATATTTTAGGATAGTCTTCTCAGTTTTTTGATACTTCAAAGAGAAACTTCTCGCACTATTTTTCTTGAAGTCGTATTCTTTTAATATTCTTATCAACTCATTAGGAGTCATTTATTTATATAAAAATTCTACTTAAAAAAAAAAAAACATACCGTACAGTATTTCTATACAGTATTTTCTAATTTCTCTTTTGAGGAAAAGACATTTTTCGTCTAGCAAATAAAAAAAAATTGAACCTTGCCTACTTGAAGACTTACGGTCGATCTGGCTTTGCTTTGAAAAACGAAACGTATGTTAATTATCTGTTATTACCTTGTAAATGTACGTTTACAATTAGCATTATCTCTCCAGAATGTGTGTCCCAAAATGAACACTCAGGTGATGATCGTATCAATTCAGTTCATTCTGTCTGATTGCGCTTAGATTCTCTATCATTGATTCCAGGACATCGTCGGGATCTGAATTGACTGATGTGGAGAAGTATCACGCCAATTCAATTCTATACTCGTTTTCACGTTACTAATTTCATTTTTTAATCTTACATGGCTTTTAGAGTTTACGTTACTCTATTTTATACTATACGTACAGTTTTTCTTTATTTCTTTTTCGTATATTCATTTTGTTGTCGGATATACAGAGAACGTATTTTGCACGAGTGTTGCAACTTTGTCATCCTTTGTGAACTCACTCGGGGACCTACAGAGGTTTCAACCTTAGGTACTTGTAACTATAGTTGGTCAGTAAGAGGTCAGTTGGAGTATAAATGGTTTTTTAATTCAGATCTCATTGGAGGAACTATTCGAGTGTTTTTTCATTACTTTTGTCCACTAGCGTAATCAAAATTAACCATCATTCGCCATATTACATTCACTAGTTCGGCGTGTGTCGCATTTATGATTCACTCGTGTGTTTATTCGTATTGTCCTTGTTTTATCCCGCTGATGACTTTTTGATATATGTTTTCGTATTCTTAAAAACTACCTACTTCACAATACTAGCAACCAAAAATTCTGTGGAATAACGGCTTTCTGTTTTTTAATCATTTATTTCGTCACCGAGAATTTTTTTCTCTCGCTCGTTTTTATGATTTAAGTTTCATAAGCATTTTCAAGCCAGTAAATGAATGGCGGAACGCTGCCACGGTCTACACATGTATAGTATTAGCTGTGAAGAATGGCTTCGAGTTCTCTCACGTAGCGGACGTAATTCCTTTTTCATTAACACTGGAAAAGGACCCGTCTGTGTAAATAGTAAGTAACTGACTATTTGATTTTTCGAAATAGAAAACGAATTTTGTGATATATAATTGTTTTAAGGTTGTTGATTCATTTTTTGTAAATCAAAAACGGCGAAAAGCGAAATGTATTATTTTGTGTGGCTTGATCGGTTGTTTCCTGTTCGCGAATGGCATTCTCGGATCTGCATTTATTGCCTTATGAAAATGCTAAAAGACCATAGCCGTACCTAAGCGGCTTATCCTTGGTAGCAGAAAGGGGGTTGTCCCTTTGTGAAAACGGTATGCAACCCAACTGACATCAAAAATGTTTCACATTTGAGTAATCAGCACCAGCGTCGACGCCAAGCTTTTCGAAAATGTTTTCGCTCCAAAAACAAGTATAGAGAACCTTTCAAAAATCAAAAATTTTGAATTGAAGAGTATTTTTTACTCAAGTTTTCACGCTGAGTTCGAATTTGGTGTTCAAATTGTTACTTCAATCTATAAGCTAAGTCATCCAGTAGCTTAAAAACAATTAGCTAAGTATGAGCTCGTGACCATTTACTTAACACTCTGGATACCTCATTGAAGTTATTATTTTCGTCTACACTTTTGTAAGTTTTTGAAAAACGTGATCACGCCTTCAACACGTCGAATATGCAGTACAGAATACACTAATGTGCATCCCCCCCCTTGAAATACATCATTTTCTGGGGCGGAAAGCTTTTGACTGGAGACAGGTACAGCAGAACGGTTTGAAAGTACGGTGACAAGAGGGCAATTCGGACCAAATGAAAGTAATGAAAAGTTAGAACATCTCTTCCACCAGGAAGAAAGTTCTCCGTTTTGCTCTACCTCTAATGGTTCTGGAGGAAAATGTGCTGATTGCAGGTGAAAAGACAGTCTTATTCGAAATTGTCTCCTGTATCGGAAATTTAAAAACCGGTTGCTCTAGCTGTCTCCAATTAATAGTTTTTCGCTTTTCGCCAGTTACCCTCAGGAAATTAGGAATTTCGGAAATGTCAATTGGTGTTGATTGTATTGCATATTTGACGTGTTGAAGGCATTACCAATTTTTTCGAAAATTCGATGGCGTGTGGACGAAAATAAGATCAGAAATATAGTGACGCCTTCAATGCCGTAGATATGCAAGACCAATTACGCCGATTTACGTTTTCAAAATTTCCAATATCCTGGAGCGAACTGATAAAATGCAAAAATCTTCTGAATGGAGGCATCTACAACAAAACGGTTTGTAGCATTGGTAAGAGGGCATCTTTTCACTCTCAAAATTCCAAACCGTTCTCCTCTAGCATTCATCAATTCAGAGATTTTCGCGTTTTACCAGTTCAGCCCAGGAAATTAGAAATTTTTACTATGTCAATTGGTGTCGATCGTTTGGCATATTCGACGTGTTGAAGGCAGTACCAAATTATTTGGAAACTCGATGGCGTGTGGACGCAAATCAAAACGGTAATGTGGTGACGCCTTTAATGCGTTAAATATGCAATACCGACTACGTGAATTGACGTTTTCAAAATTTCCAATTTCCTGGGCTGAACTGGTAAAACGCGAAAATTTCTGGATCAGTGAAACCTAGAGAAGAACGGTTCGGAATTTTGGGAGCAAAAAGATGCCCTCTGACCAATGCTCCAATCCTTATTGCTGTAGCTGCCTCCATTCCAGAGATTTTCGCATTTTACCATTTCGCCCCAGGAAATTGAAAATTTTGAAAACGTTAGTTCGCGTGGTTAGATTCGCGTAGTTGGTATTGCATATTTACCGCACCGAAGGCGTCACCACATTACCGTTTTGATTTGCGTCCACACACCATCGAATTTTCAAATAATTCTTTACTGCCTTCAACACGTCGAATATGCAAAACGATCGACACCAAATGACATTCTCTAATTTTCTAATTTGTTGGGGGGGGGGAACTGGTAAAATGCGAAAGTCTTTGGAATGGAGGCAGCTACAGCAATACGGTTTGCAGTATTGGTCAGAGGGCATCATTTCGCTCTTAAAATTCCAAACCGTTCTCCTCTAGCTTTCACCAATTCAGAGATTTCCGAGTTCTACCGGTTCAGCCCAGGAAATTAGAAATTTTGAAAATGTCAATTGGTGACGCTTGTTTGAGTTGCATAACTCACTACTGACAGGCAGAAAATGTTTTTTGAAACGAACGACTGGTGCCTGCCAGTAGTATGTTATGCAACTTGAATAACATTCAAATTCAGAATTGGTACTTTTCAATTTTTTTCAGTAACCTGGAAGAAAAAATCTAAAATTTTCCGGAAAATTGCCAATATCTCGAGAACGGTTGGAGATAGAGAAAAACAGAGAAAATTAGGTGAGAAACCTTTACTAAAGACGCGCTGATTTTTCATTTCCTACGTCTTAAGATCAACTTTCCCACACTCCCTGGGGGAGGGGCAGGGGCGGTGCGTCACATGAAAATGATCCGAGTGAACCAATTAGTATCAAATGGTAATTGGTACCCGCCGCTGGCAGGTGTGATGTAAACATGTCCCCTAGTCCCTTGAGGCTTCGCTTAGACAGGTGCTGCATATGAAACCGCTAATGTTTGCCTGCTGGAAATCATTTTCATCTGCAGCGCCCCCCTAAGAGAAGCCCCACAAGGGGCTAGGGGCATGCTGATATTATACCTGCTAGCAGCGAGTACCTATATTACCAATTGGTACACTTATGTCCACTACACAAGTCTTATTCAAAATTTACTCCTCTATCCAGATTTCTAAACCGCGCTGCTCTATCTGGCTGGGGGCATGTTAATATTATACCTGCCTGCCTGCAGCGAGTACTATTAGTACGTATATGTCTTCTACACGAATCATTTTCATCTCGAGCACCCCCCCCAGGAGAAGCCCCAAGGGGCGAGGGGCAAGTGTGGTGTCAAAATGTAGGAAATGAAAAATCAGCACTTCTTTGCCTTAGATTTCTTACAAAGTTTTCTCCGTTTTTCTCTATCTCTCACCGTTCTCGAGATATTCGCAATTTTCCGGGAAATTTTGCATTTTTTCTCAAACCTTTCGAAAAATTTGTGTAAAAGAACCAATTTCGAAGATGGATGTTACTTAAGTTGCATAACGCACTACTCGCAGGAAAAATTTTTTTTGTTAAAAATAATGCGTTGTGCCTACCGGTAGCAAGTTATGCAACTCATAGAACATGCGAATTCGAAATTGGTTCTTTTTTAACTTTTTTTTCAAAACCGGGGAGAAAAAATGCAAAATTTTCCGGAAAATGGCAAATATCTCGAGAACGGTGAGAGATAGAGAAAAACGGAGAAAACTTTGTAAGAAATCTAAGGCAAAGAAGTGCTGATTTTTCATTTCCTACATTTTGACACCAAACTTGCCCCGGCCCCTCGGGGCCTCTCCTGGGGGGGTTGGGTACTCCAAATGAAAAAGATTTGTATAGACCACATACATACATATTTGTACCACTTAGTAGATGGTACCTGCTGCCAGCATAACCCGTAGCCCTTCGCCGCTTCTCTTGGGGAGGTGCTGCACATATTAGAATGATTTGTATGCCGTATATGCATTGGTACGGTTTAGTTATGGGCACCCTCTGCAGAGAGCAATGATATCAATAAGCTCTCAGCCCCTTAGAACTTCTCCTAGAAGTAGCTGTACCTGGATATAATTTGTAGTATAAAGTAAACCGCCATGCAAAGTGATTATTTTTAAAAAGCCTTTGAACAGATCTAACATTATTTCCAGATGCTGATCCTGTACGCAATTCAGGGAGCAGCAGGGAAATGTTTGTAAATATTCAACAGTTCCTTTCGTTTTTCTGGAAGCCCAGTCCTCAATGGTTCTTGGGCGGGGAGGGGGTCGTGGGGATATTGTAACAGACATGCAAATTGTTACGTTCAGTACTGTGCTACCTATACCTTGCCCCCCTGCCCCTTGAGGTTTTTCCTAGATGGATCCTAACGATGAAATTTATTTAATCGTTAGTTCGGGCATACAAAAATAAAAAAGATGAAGTGTGCTAAACGTTCTCGTCCACAGCACCTCCCTGAAAGAAGCTACAAGGGGCCGGGGGCATGTTAATATTATACCTGCCTGCCTGCAGCGAGTACTATTAGTACGTATATGTCTTCTACACGAATCATTTTCATCTCGAGCACCCCCCCAGGAGAAGCCCCAAGGGGCGAGGGGCAAGTTTGGTGTCAAAATGTAGGAAATGAAAAATCAGCACTTCTTTGCCTTAGATTTCTTACAAAGTTTTCTCCGTTTTTCTCTATCTCTCACCGTTCTCGAGATATTCGCAATTTTCCGGGAAATTTTGCATTTTTTCTCAAACCTTTCGAAAAATTTGTGTAAAAGAACCAATTTCGAAGATGGATGTTACTTAAGTTGCATAACGCACTACTCGCAGGAAAAATTTTTTTTGTTAAAAATAATGCGTTGTGCCTACCGGTAGCAAGTTATGCAACTCATAGAACATGCGAATTCGAAATTGGTTCTTTTTTAACTTTTTTTTCGAAACCTGGGAGAAAAAATCGAAAATTTTCCGGAAAATGGCTAATATCTCGAGAACGGTGAGAGATGGAGAAAAACGGAGAAAACTTTGTAAGAAATCTAAGGCAAAGAAGTGCTGATTTTTCATTTCCTACATTTTGACACCAAACTTGCCCCCGGCCCCTCGGGGCCTCTCCTGGGGGGGTTGGGTACTCCAAATGAAAATGATTTGTATAGACCACATACATACATATTTGTACCACTTAGTAGATGGTACCTGCTGCCAGCTGAACCCGTAGCCCTTCGCCGCTTCTCTCGGGGAGGTGCTGCACATTAAAATGATTTGTATGCCGTATATGCATGTGTACGGATTAGTTATTGGCACCCTCTGCAGAGAGCAATGATATCAATAAGCTCTCACCAGCCCCTTAGAACTTCTCCTAGAAGTAGCTGTACCTGGATACAATTTGTATAAAGTAAACCGTCATGCAAAGTGATTATTTTTAAAAAGCCTTTGAACAGATCTAACATTATTTCCAGATGCTGATCCTGCTGTAAGCAATTCAGGGAGCAGCAGGGAAATGTTTGTAAATATTCAACAGTTCCTTTCGTTTTTCTGGAAGCCCAGTCCTCAATGGTTCTTGGGCGGGGAGGGGGTCGTGGGGATATTGTAACAGACATGCAAATTGTTACGTTCAGTACTGTGCTACCTATACCTTGCCCCCCTGCCCCTTGAGGTTTTTCCTAGATGGATCCTAACGATGAAATTTATTTAATCGTTAGTTCGGGCATACAAAAATAAAAAAGATGAAGTGTGCTAAACGTTCTCGTCCACAGCACCTCCCTGAAAGAAGCTACAAGGGGCCGGGGGCATGTTAATATTATACCTGCCTGCCTGCAGCGAGTACGATTAGTACGTATATGTCTTCTACACGAATCATTTTCATCTCGAGCACCCCCCCAGGAGAAGCCCCAAGGGGCGAGGGACAAGTGTGGTGTCAAAATGTAGGAAATGAAAAATCAGCACTTCTTTGCCTTAGATTTCTTACAAAGTTTTCTCCGTTTTTCTCTATCTCTCACCGTTCTCGAGATATTCGCAATTTTCCGGGAAATTTTGCATTTTTTCTCAAACCTTTCCGAAAAATTTGTGTAAAAGAACCAATTTCGAAGATGGATGTTACTTAAGTTGCATAACGCACTACTCGCAGGAAAAATTTTTTTTGTTAAAAATAATGCGTTGTGCCTACCGGTAGCAAGTTATGCAACTCATAGAACATGCGAATTCGAAATTGGTTCTTTTTTAACTTTTTTTTCAAAACCGGGGAGAAAAAATGCAAAATTTTCCGGAAAATGGCAAATATCTCGAGAACGGTGAGAGATAGAGAAAAACGGAGAAAACTTTGTAAGAAATCTAAGGCAAAGAAGTGCTGATTTTTCATTTCCTACATTTTGACACCAAACTTGCCCCCGGCCCCTCGGGGCCTCTCCTGGGGGGGTTGGGTACTCCAAATGAAAAAGATTTGTATAGACCACATACATACATATTTGTACCACTTAGTAGATGGTACCTGCTGCCAGCATAACCCGTAGCCCTTCGCCGCTTCTCTTGGGGAGGTGCTGCACATATTAGAATGATTTGTATGCCGTATATGCATTGGTACGGTTTAGTTATGGGCACCCTCTGCAGAGAGCAATGATATCAATAAGCTCTCAGCCCCTTAGAACTTCTCCTAGAAGTAGCTGTACCTGGATATAATTTGTAGTATAAAGTAAACCGCCATGCAAAGTGATTATTTTTAAAAAGCCTTTGAACAGATCTAACATTATTTCCAGATGCTGATCCTGTACGCAATTCAGGGAGCAGCAGGGAAATGTTTGTAAATATTCAACAGTTCCTTTCGTTTTTCTGGAAGCCCAGTCCTCAATGGTTCTTGGGCGGGGAGGGGGTCGTGGGGATATTGTAACAGACATGCAAATTGTTACGTTCAGTACTGTGCTACCTATACCTTGCCCCCTGCCCCTTGAAGTTTTTCCTAGATGGATCCTAACGATGAAATTTATTTAATCGTTAGTTCGGGCATACAAAAATAAAAAAGATAAAGTGTGCTAAACGTTCTCGTCCACAGCACCTCCCTGAAAGAAGCTACAAGGGGCCGGGGGCATGTTAATATTATACCTGCCTGCCTGCAGCGAGTACTATTAGTACGTATATGTCTTCTACACGAATCATTTTCATCTCGAGCACCCCCCCAGGAGAAGCCCCAAGGGGCGAGGGGCAAGTTTGGTGTCAAAATGTAGGAAATGAAAAATCAGCACTTCTTTGCCTTAGATTTCTTACAAAGTTTTCTCCGTTTTTCTCTATCTCTCACCGTTCTCGAGATATTCGCAATTTTCCGGGAAATTTTGCATTTTTTCTCAAACCTTTCGAAAAATTTGTGTAAAAGAACCAATTTCGAAGATGGATGTTACTTAAGTTGCATAACGCACTACTCGCAGGAAAAATTTTTTTTGTTAAAAATAATGCGTTGTGCCTACCGGTAGCAAGTTATGCAATGATCCTGTACGCAATTCAGGGAGAAGCAGGGAAATGTTTGTAAATATTCAACAGTTCCTTTCGTTTTTCTGGAAGCCCGGTCCTCAATGGTTCTTGGGCGGGGAGGGGGTCATGGGGATATTGTAACAGACATGCAAATTGTTACGTTCAGTACTGTGCTACCTATACCTTGCCTTCCTGCCCCTTGAGGTTTTTCCTAGATGGATCCTAACGATGAAATTTATTTAATCGTTAGTTCGGGCATACAAAAATAAAAAAGATGAAGTGTGCTAAACGTTCTCGTCCACAGCACCTCCCTGAAAGAAGCTACAAGGGGCCGGGGGCATGTTAATATTATACCTGCCTGCCTGCAGCGAGTACTATTAGTACGTATATGCCTTCTACACGAATCATTTTCATCTTGAGCACCCCCCCAGGAGAAGCCCCAAGGGGTGAGGGGCAAGTTTGGTGTCAAAATGTAGGAAATGAAAAATCAGCACTTCTTTGCCTTAGATTTCTTACAAAGTTTTCTCCGTTTTTCTCTATCTCTCACCGTTCTCGAGATATTCGCAATTTTCCGGGAAATTTTGCATTTTTTCTCAAACCTTTCGAAAAATTTGTGTAAAAGAACCAATTTCGAAGATGGATGTTACTTAAGTTGCATAACGCACTACTCGCAGGAAAAATTTTTTTTGTTAAAAATAATGCGTTGTGCCTACCGGTAGCAAGTTATGCAACTCATAGAACATGCGAATTCGAAATTGGTTCTTTTTTAACTTTTTTTTCAAAACCGGGGAGAAAAAATGCAAAATTTTCCGGAAAATGGCAAATATCTCGAGAACGGTGAGAGATAGAGAAAAACGGAGAAAACTTTGTAAGAAATCTAAGCAAAGAAGTGCTGATTTTTCATTTCCTACATTTTGACACCAAACTTGCCCCGGCCCCTCGGGGCCTCTCCTGGGGGGGTTGGGTACTCCAAATGAAAAAGATTTGTATAGACCACATACATACATATTTGTACCACTTAGTAGATGGTACCTGCCAGCATAACCCGTAGCCCTTCGCCGCTTCTCTTGGGGAGGTGCTGCACATATTAGAATGATTTGTATGCCGTTATATTGGTAGGTTTAGTTATGGGCACCCTCTGCAGAGAGCAATGATATCAATAAGCTCTCAGCCCCTTAGAAACTTCTTAGAAGTAGTACCTGGATATATTTGTGTAAAATAACCGCCATGCAAAGTGATTATTTTTAAAAAGCCTTTTGATCAAATCTACTTATTCCAGTGATTCGTAATTCATAGGAGACAGGAAATTTTGTAAATATTCAACAGTTCCTTTGCTTTTTTCTGGACCCAGTCCAATGGTTCTTGGGCGGGGAGGGGGTCGTGGGATATTGTAACAGACATGCAAATTGTTACTTCAGTACATGTGCTACCTACCTTGCCCTTCCCCTGAAGATCTAAGATGAATCTTTAAATGATTTAATCGTATTCGATAAAAAAATAAGGATAAATGTCAAACGTCCTCTGAGCAACTCCTGGAAAGACTCAAGGGTCGGGCATTTAATATACCGCTTCCCTGCAGCGAGTCACTAGAATATTGTCATTCTGAACCCAGAATTTCTTCCGAGCACCCCCAAGTGGTAGTCCAAAGCGAGAAGAAATTGCAATTTTGGAAATTAAAATTCCTTCTTTGCTTATTCTTACAAAGTTCATCAGTTTCCATTTTCAACGTTCTCAGTTTCAACTTTTCGAAAATTTCAGTTTTAAATCAACTTCGAAAATTGTTAAAAATAACCAATTTCGAAGAAATTATTTGTTGTTAAAAAGCTTGCAGGAAAAATTGTAAAATATCGAATGCATCGTAAATGTTTGCAAATTCTTTACAAATCAGGGAGAAAAAAGGAAATTTTGTAAATATTCAACAGTTCTTTCGTTTCTGAAGCCGACCTCATGGTCTTGCGGGAGGGGGTAAGGAAATTTAACAGACATGCATTTTGTCATTAGTAACTTGCCTCCTGGCCCCTGAGGCTTTCGTGGTCTCATGAAGTTGCACATATTAATGTATTGTAAAACATAATAATGGTCGCTAGTTTACGGCACCCCTGCCTGATTAGAAGCTCAGCCTTAGAATTTTATCATACCTGCTCGGTATATGACTTATACGAATGCATATATATAAAAAGCCTCTTGAACACCCTAATATTCCAGGTGAATTTGTAAAATAGGCAAGAAAATTTAATTTTTACCTTTTTACAATTTCTACCTTCTCATCTTACGTGGAGGGTCGGGAATTTGAAATTCAATTTTCTCAGTCTTGAAAAATCCTAAATCCATTCGAGTGAGGTTTTCTAAGTTGCTAACATGAAATTATATTTTTGGTAAAAATAAAACATTGGCCCCGTAGTTTTCACAACATCCACTGAAATGTTCTTTTTGACGTGAAAATAGAGAAAAAATGCAAATTCCGTCATAGCAACTCTCGAAACGAATAATACGGAGAAACCTCGTAGAACTCAAGAGGATTTTATTCTAATTGAACAAAATTCCCCCCTCAGTTCCAAGGTGTTCGGGTTTTCATAAAAGTTTGAGAATACACATTTTGTAAATTGTTTTTTCAAACTTCGATTTACTAAAACCATTCCCGATTGGGATGTTCGGAAATTACATTTTGAGCTAAATATTTGTTAAATAAGGCCTCAGAGAGTTATAATCATAAGCACCTTGAAATTTTTTTAAAACTGTTTCAACTGAGAAAAAAATCCGGAATGCATTTGAAAGCGTGAAGATTAAATTATTCAGAATTGATCTAGAAAGAGCGCGATTTTTATTTCAATGTCATTCGTCTCGAGCCCTCTCAGGGGTTGGGAGCAACTGAAAATTTGTATACACATACATTACTATTTGTACCACTTGTAGATGGTCTTGGTTCCAGCTAACCGTAACTTTTCGCGCTATCTTAGTGGATGCTACATCAAATAAATGATTTGTAACGTTTGCATGGTACCGTTAGAATGGCACCCTCTGGGAGAGTTCAATATTATCAATAAGCTCTCAGCCCCTTAGTAACTTTCCTAATAGCTGTACCTGAATAATTTAGTATAAAGTAACCCGCATGCAAAGTGATTGTTTTAAAAGCTTTGAACAGATTAACATTATTTCCAGATGCTGATCCTGTAAGCAATTCAGGGATGCAGCAGGGAAATGTTTGTAAATATTCAACAGTTTCCTTTCGATTTTTCTGGAAGCCGTCCTCAATGGTTCTTGGGCGGGACGGGGTCGGGGGATACTGTAACAGACACGCAAATTGTTACGTTCAGTACTGTGCTACCTAGTATACCTTGCCCCCCTGCCCTTGAGGTTTCTCTTAGAAGGATCCTAACGATGAAATTTATGTAATAGTTAGTTCGGGCATACAAAAATAAAAAAGATGAAGTGCGCTAAACGTTCTCGTCCACAGCACCTCCCTGAAAGAAGCTACAAGGGGCCGGGGGCATGTTAATATTATACCTGCCTGCCTGCAGCGAGTACTATTAGTACGTATATGCCTTCTACACGAATCATTTTCATCTCGAGCACCCCCCCAGGAGAAGCCCCAAGGGGTGAGGGGCAAGTTTGGTGTCAAAATGTAGGAAATGAAAAATCAGCACTTCTTTGCCTTAGATTTCTTACAAAGTTTTCTCCGTTTTTCTCTATCTCTCACCGTTCTCGAGATATTCGCAATTTTCCGGGAAATTTTGCATTTTTTCTCAAACCTTTCGAAAAATTTGTGTAAAAGAACCAATTTCGAAGATGGATGTTACTTAAGTTGCATAACGCACTACTCGCAGGAAAAATTTTTTTTTGTTAAAAATAATGCGTTGTGCCTACCGGTAGCAAGTTATGCAACTCATAGAACATGCGAATTCGAAATTGGTTCTTTTTTAACTTTTTTTTCGAAACCTGGGAGAAAAAATCGAAAATTTTCCGGAAAATGGCTAATATCTCGAGAACGGTGAGAGATGGAGAAAAACGGAGAAAACTTTGTAAGAAATCTAAGGCAAAGAAGTGCTGATTTTTCATTTCCTACATTTTGACACCAAACTTGCCCCCGGCCCCTCGGGGCCTCTCTTGGGGGGTTGGGTACTCCAAATGAAAATGATTTGTATAGACCACATACATACATATTTGTACCACTTAGTAGATGGTACCTGCTGCCAGCTGAACCCGTAGCCCTTCGCCGCTTCTCTCGGGGAGGTGCTGCACATTAAAATGATTTGTATGCCGTATATGCATGTGTACGGATTAGTTATTGGCACCCTCTGCAGAGAGCAATGATATCAATAAGCTCTCACCAGCCCCTTAGAACTTCTCCTAGAAGTAGCTGTACCTGGATACAATTTGTATAAAGTAAACCGTCATGCAAAGTGATTATTTTTAAAAAGCCTTTGAACAGATCTAACATTATTTCCAGATGCTGATCCTGTACGCAATTCAGGGAGCAGCAGGGAAATGTTTGTAAATATTCAACAGTTCCTTTCGTTTTTCTGGAAGCCCAGTCCTCAATGGTTCTTGGGCGGGGAGGGGGTCGTGGGGATATTGTAACAGACATGCAAATTGTTACGTTCAGTACTGTGCTACCTATACCTTGCCCCCTGCCCCTTGAGGTTTTTCCTAGATGGATCCTAACGATGAAATTTATTTAATCGTTAGTTCGGGCATACAAAAATAAAAAAGATGAAGTGTGCTAAACGTTCTCGTCCACAGCACCTCCCTGAAAGACCAGTAGTAGGTTATGCAACTTGAATAACATCCAAATTCGAAATTGGTACTTTTTCAATTTTTTTCAGTAACCTGGAAGAAAAATTCAAAAATTTTCCGGAAAATGGCCAATATCTCGAGATTGGTTGGAGATAGAGCAAAACGGAGAAAATTTGGTAAGAAACCTTTACCAAAAAGAAGCGCTGATTTTTCATTTCCTACATTTTGAGATCAACGTGCTCCCACTCCGTGGGGGGGGGGGTGCGTCAAATGAAAATGATCCGAGTGAACTAATTAGTATCAATTGGTAAATGGTACCCGCCGCTGGCAGGTGTGATGTAAACATGCCCGTAGTCCCTTGAGGCTTCGCTTAGACAGGTGCTGCATATGAAACCGCTAATTTTTGCCTACTGGAAATCAGTTTCATCTGCAGCGCCCCTCCCCCTAAGAGAAGCCCCACAAGGGTCTAGGGGCATGCTGATATTAACGAATACAGTTCTTCTGGGCGTACTTCAATCTTATACCTGCTAGCAGCGAGTACCTGTTACCAATTGGTACACTTATGCCCACTACACAAATCTTATTCGAAATTTTGCTCCTCTATCCAGATTTCAAAACCGCGCTGCTCTATCTGTCTCTAGTCCAAAATTATTCGCGTCTTGTTGGTTTAGCCCAGAAAAATAGAAATTTTCGAAATGTCAATTGGTAAGCGATGAGTTGCACAACTCACTACTGGCAGGCAGAAATTGTTTTTTGAAACAGTTTTTTCATGTAAAAAGGACTGGGCGGGACATGTAACTAGACAATCAATAGAGAGATGGTCCTACAACCCGACATTTTGCTATCTAAGAGAAAACTGAGGAAGGACGACAAAAAATAAGATGAAGGGACGAAATAGACAGTGTGTTGAGAAATAAAATGTGCATAGAATAGCAACTGACAGACGTAAGTGGGACAGGCTCGGGTTAAAATACATATTATGTATCATGCTAATAAATAAAGGGAAGTATTAAATAGCACGAAATAAAAAGTGTGATTAAACGAAATGTGAAACCACGAAAAAAAAATGTTTAAATGACGAGTTTTGAAATCGATATCACGAAATGACTTGCATACGGTATATTATGTTGTTTAAACACAAAAATTATACGTCATCGCGGATAACGTACATACTCGTGGAGATAAGAGATCCATGAGTTTAAGAGGTATCCAATTTTCTATAAAAACGGCCATTAAGAATTTTTTCTTAAGTACTCTAGAAACGCCATAGAGGGGAGCTCTGAGGTAATGCTCGAAAGGGCGGATTTCAGGGCTCGGGTTGAGAGAACAAAAAAAGAGTGGGCGTGTAAAAATTACCCATTATTACAGTACATTAGGAATTTTTAGACCTATTATTTATACGAATGACCCCATCGAGATCATCGAGGGGTTTCGAACTCAACGAATTCGTTTTTGATATCGGTTTGGCTCTTAATCTAAATTTGTGGCTCCTGAGGAGGCGGAGAATCGATTCATAGATTTTTATTGCTCCGAAATTTGATTTTAACATTAATTTGTGCGCAATTGTAAATTTGTGGCAAGTATGATGGAGGCCGAGAATTTAAACTTTTTATTTCGGGCGCAGTAATATCGTGTCTCTTTTTTTCATTGTGTGTAGAAGGTATTAAAATTCCGGGCGTATTTTATTTGATCGTGTAAGTGAATTATATTGCGTTCTGAAGTTTAATTTTTTCTTTAAACTCTTTCTTTTTCTGTTTCGTACTTGTTACTGCGCTTGTCATTTATATATTTCGTGCAAACAGCATATTTCTTTCGTGAATTCAACATTACCATTGTGAGCCGATAAATGGGTCCCATAAATAAATAAGTATACTTTATATCAGAGGCCGCTTTACAGTCATTGGAAACTTGATTTGGTTTTCTCAACTTTTAAAAGTCACCAAAATAAAACGAACCACATGACAGTGTTAATAAAATATTACAATTTTACACTCAAAATTCTCTTCCGGAGAAAATTAAGTCAAAAAATTGAAATTGTACCACATATTGCAACTGTACCACTGAATGTAAAGTGTACCCCACATGTGGTACAATTACAGAACACCGTCATCCATAGGTGCAATTAGGGAAGCTCCTCCCAGCCCGAGGAGTTTCTTCTTCTTCTTCTTCTTTTTTTTTTTTTAATTTTAGTGATTAAGCTAAGTAATTTAAAGTGTTAATTTCGTTTTGAAAAATATTTACCCCCCCCCCCCTTTTCTATGACTCAGCCCCTCCCACAGGTAATTAATTCCTGATTGCGCTTAAGCCGTCATAATTGCACGTGGGTAACTCACAGATAACTAATCCACAGATGGTCGACTCTATATTTAATCAAATTTACAGGGCAGAGATATTCTTCTTTTCACGTTGATTTCAAAAATTTAAATTCTTCGGCAAATTGAAAAAGCTGCGAAGACATCTCGTTTTTCGCCGTTTGAATTAATTTTCGCGGGCCAAATGTGATGCAATCTGAGAAAGAGACCAATGGGCACTGGAAGGGAAAATAAATGCAATCTCAACGTTCATTTACTACTGCCAAAACAAGCTTATATTTTTAAAGACTCATTACGCAAAGAACGTAAGCCATTGAACGGCAATCCTCTTCCCATATCATTCACCAGAAATAAGGCAAACTGCACTAGATTGATTTATTGAATACATATTCGCGATATCACGAATACCATAAACACAAATTCCTCGAAAAAATTCCCTGAATACACGCCACATTGTATTACAGACTCTCGGCCAATTGTCTCAGTTTTTCGAACGTCAGCTCCCTCACTTCCTGTGTGCTCATCGATACGCCGTAATTCACTTCCAAGAACTGCTGGATGTCGGTACCGATAAGCGAATCCAAGCCCAACTCCAACATCGTAAGCGAGGGTAGAACGCTGCTCGGGTCTTTAATTCCCAGGAACTTGGCCACTCCTTCCATGACCACGTCTACTTTGGATTCGCCTGCCGAGTCACTTTGTTTGCACGTGACGAAGGAAGACAGGACAGGCAACGATGTCTGCAATAGTCTGTGCATCGTTTGCAGACACGAATTAACGGACTGCGGCGGTAGGTTGGCCACTGACAGGGACTCGTTATACAGTACATTGGCACGTGATTCACCAATTGGCCCCCATTGGATTAACGTCTACACGAGAAACCCATAAATCAGTCGAATGTTGAACAGAACTCCATGAACAGGGCCTGGAGGTTACGCAAATTTCGAAAATCAAATTTGTAAAAACTCTTACCGCGTTTAGGTTCGAATTCTTTCGGCTACGCATCAACCTTTGTACCATTCCATTAGCGTAGCAGCAGAGGCCTTGTCCAGCTGCTCCGTACTCCAGTTCGATCGAAGAAAATGAAACGAAGTAATCCAAGTTGGGGCACGTTTTGCGACTGACTGCGTCCATATTGGTCAGGAAGGTAACTTTACCACTGAGAACGGTAGTCATATTGTTTTCGTCGAATAAGTCAGCAGATGAGTTCTCTGGGTTCTGAAATTGTTGAATACAATTGATGTTTTGAAAGACTTCGAAGAATAGACCAGATTTTAGAATGAGCACTTTACAAGAGGTTGTTGGGTGAAGCACTGCCAAGAATCCGAGATCTCGAAAACACGACTATCGAAAGGAGTGAGGGTGTGATTGGCAAAATGATGAAAATTGCAAGGGCGCCATAATGTCATCATTT
Source organism: Acanthococcus lagerstroemiae (assembly GCA_031841125.1). Classification (NCBI taxonomy): domain Eukaryota; kingdom Metazoa; phylum Arthropoda; class Insecta; order Hemiptera; family Eriococcidae; genus Acanthococcus; species Acanthococcus lagerstroemiae. The sequence goes on from CM063110.1 coordinate 18,018,320, forward strand.
TCGTAATCAGCTTTTTGGCGGGGTTTCCTGTCGTGTTCGTGTATTCGAAGTCTCGAACTTCGTTTAGTAGACAGCAGGTACCTTACTGAAATGTATGAGGAAAACAAACGGCGCTATGTAAGCCCAAGAACTCACTTTGAACTGCGAGAAATCGAACACACCACCGACTACTCCCATCTGGCTGGCTTTCTGTACCACACTCTCGCAGCTTTTGGGGCTGAAATTAGAGAGATTCAGTTTTGTAACATTGCACGCAGTTGACTGAAGTCTTTGGAGGTGAAAATCGAGCAGTTCATCGTTTCCAGGCTCGGCTGCATTCACAACCAATACCAGATTCCGCGCTCCTTGGCCAATCATCCAAGTGGTGGCGTACAGACCGAATTCTTCTGTACTTCCTGAAATAGGAGAGTCAGTTCGCTACAATTAGCTTCGCAATTAGAACATCTTGCAATGACTATATTCGTGACATGATAGAGCTAGTCTTTTTTGTGAAAAGTGTGAGCTTCTATCGATAACAGGATTTTTAGTTAGGTACCTACCCAAAATGATGTACGATTTCTTGCTGTCAAAGTAGGTTCTGCTATCTGCCATGAAGATCTTCTCAAGTGATTGGGTTTCGTTGTCCTCTACCTGCCTGATATTAATTACCGCTTTGCATACATTATGCTCTTCGCCAAGAAACCTGAATGAACAAAGCACATGCATTTATTTTAGGTACTGATCTATCTTTGCTCAGCATAATCATATTATTCTGTTCGACGTATCAGTCGACCATTCTTCACTTTCGGAAACAAAATAATTATCCTATTTGGCAAACAACTTTTACATTCCGGTGCGTTGTATTAAAACAACACCTTCGGGTTGTGTACGGACTTGGGTGCAGTAAATACCAATAATCGAGGGTAACATTGATAATCCAGGGGTAACTGTGATAACTATGTTTTTTCGAATATCAAGTGCTCTAGCGGCCGAACTAATGAAACTACAGCGCTAGTTTCCATCTTGTTAAAAAGAGTTTCAATCTATATTCTTCATTTGGTATCAGTGATGTTGATTGTGTTGCCGTCATTCGAGAGTAAATAATTTAAAATAGAAGGTTTTTTTTTGTTACTAAAAATTTTGTTTCAACGAAAGTCAGCAGTGCTAATTGGTAATGATTTGTTTTTTATGTTACTGTTATTGGGCTGTCAATAGAAGTAAGTAATCAGATGTTTCTAGGGTTGCAAAAAAAAATCAGTTTTTTCAACCAACAAAATAAACATTTTTTTGTTTGAAACACGTGATCAGTTCTCACTTCACTAGAGCGCTATAAACCCGAGTTGGGGAAATACGCCATTTTTTAATCTAACCATGCCCGTGGATGTCGAATCCGACTATGCCGAGCGTACCGCGCAGTTAATCCCGCATCGACGGGCGCCGTGTGATAAAAACTGACGTTTTCCTTACTTGTGTTCATAAAGTCTGGTCCAGTTAGGAAACGTAATTTTTTCACGACGTGTTCTTGAATTCGTCCTTCCTCTCCAACTTCACAATGCCCACTATCGATGTGTATTGCGGGTTGCAAATTATGTTTCTTAACTGGACCAGACTTTAGTGCTTTAGCTTCACGAATCAAGCTTACAAAAAAGAAAAAAAAAATGGCGGTGCATTACGTGAGCGAAGTCATGGTGTTCTACATATGATATTGGTTGCTACTTACTAACATACTGAGTGGAAGTGCCAATATTAGGGATCCACAACCAGAGTTAGAAAGCTGAAAATTTTACGCTGAAAGCTGAAGAATTTTGACGGTAAAAAGCCAACAGTCAAAAGTTGAAAAGTATTTTTTGAAGAGAAGCGAAAAGCTAAACGTTTTATTTATTCAGCTTCTCCTTTCATTTTTTGCCCTTTCCCTTTCCAAATCCCCTTTTCCCAAGTTCTGAAGCGATATCAAGTTTTATTCTCAACAAACTAATACACAATGCCTCCTGAATTTTTTTTGAATGAAAAGTTAAAAGTTGACACATTTTGATACTGGAAAGCCAAAAGTCGAAAGCTGAAAAATATTTCAGTAAAAAACGAAGAACCAAAAGTTTCCTATGTTAAAATTGAAAGCTAAAGTCGAAAGTGAAAGCTTCATCTTACGGCTTCTTTTCATTTTTATTAATAAATATTGTTTATTCTTTTTTTCTTCCATTTTTGCTAAAATAAAGATGAAAAATGTAAGACGAAACGATTGTTTAGAACAAAAAATAGATGAGAGAAAAAACAACGTTTTAAGTTTTAAACAAATGTTTGTTTCTTTTCGTAGTTTAAAACAAGTTTAAAATGCTGTTTAAAACATTTTTGTTTTAAACACGGCAACCCTGGATGTTTGTGTAAAAAAAAAAAAGTCTGTAACAACGGGAGAGCATTTTCATGTCTTAGCTTCGCGGACAGCGCCAACATAAGAATTTTGTCGTCCGCTACGCTCCGCAGAGCACGTTGCGCTCCATATTTTTTAGACGCTGTATTCGCTGGACAATGACATTCTCATGTCGGCGCAGTCGGCGAAGCAAAGACATGAAAATACTCTCCCGTGGTTGCAGACTCGTCTGCAAGATGATGCACCAGCGGAGTGTAGTGCTCGCAAGCTGGTACAAGGAACATGATGCTCGCTAGGGATGAATACAGGCTGATACAAGGAGTGTGGTGCTCGCATGCGAATGAAGAGTGTTGATCAGTCAGTCAGTCAGTTGCTGTACTTAATATTGTTGCATGGGAAGTTGAAAAATGTACAATCAAGAATTTTTCTAAGATTATATCAGACTTTATCAAATGAAATGTACCAAATAAAATGTCTGACTTTGGAAATTGTACCAAAATGTAGAAAAAGTTTGTTGGTTAAACGTTTAAAACCTATAAAAATCCGCCGAATACATTAAAATGTGCCAAAACGAACCAAAAAATGACAGAACATACCAGAAAATGTACCAAATCCTGCTAAGAATAATGGGAATTTGCCAAAACGTCCCAGAATTGTTAAAATCAACAAACATATTGTACTAGAAAGGTTGAAATGTACCAGAAAAGTTGAAATTCACCAAATCTGGCAACACTGCTCCTCGAAGTTGATAAAAAGAGGTAGATACATCTGTATTTTATATGTGTAGATGATATCCTTTTTTTTTAAATTATTTCTAATTATGTAAGTACTACCTGCTAATATGCAAATAAATTTATGCAATTTTTTACGTATACGGTGACCTGGTCTACAAAAAAGGGGCTTACGTGCGAAAACGAATTTCTGAGACAAAAGCTGACAGGACAAATCTCACTACTGCCAGTACCGCTCGCGTCGTTATGTCCGTTTCTTGACAGTGAGTTTTGTCCTGCAAGAAACGGACATAACGACGCGAGTGATACTGATGGCAGCAGTGAGTTTTGTCCTGTCAGCTGTTGTCTCGGAAATTCGTTTTCGCACGTAAGCCCCCTTTTTGTAGACCAGGTCAATGAATGTTCACTTATATCCCTTCAAATATGCCCCATGCATTACCTGCGAATTCAATGTTACCCCGTTTTTAACGATTTCTGCATTGAATTTTCAAAAAATTCCATCTCCTCATCCTTATATGTTTTCACAACCATACCGGGCACAAAGCATTCCAAATTGCATGTATTTGCCGATCTCCAACTTACCATTTTCAGATTTCAAGCCATTATAATGGCGGCCCATACCAGGCCCAGTAACCCTTTTTTTTTCGACCAGTGTTACCTTTGATTATTGATAGTTGAAAATATGCGAAATCTTCAATTTGTAAGTTTCTGATCCCCGATCTTGACCCTTCCGTTTTCAGATTTCAAGCCATTACGATGGTGGCCATTAATACGTACTTGAATGCATCAGCAACACTGGTGTCGGAGAATGCCGAGTACGGCAGTGGATGCACAGCTCCAGCGTTCAATCCATTCTGTATCAACTCGCTGATTTTCTTTCGAATGCTGACATTTTCGTTTTCAAACAAGCAGGAGGGCATTACTCGATGGAAAGTGATGCACCTCATATTTCCGCTGGACCCTGAGAACAAAACATTCGCGAAATGTGTTAATCGGTGATCCATGTTCTGCGTTTTTGAATTAAGAGTCACTATGAGAGATTTATGTTCACTAACAGGGCGACAGAAATTACAGTCAACAGAAATAACGGAAGACGTAATGCCGAAGATGAAAATGACAAAACAGAGAGAAGAAATTGAATAAGATGAAATAATAGAAAAAAAGAAATGAATAAAGAAATAATAAGAGAGGGCAGGATGGCCGAAGGATAGCAGATTCAAGATTCATAGGTCACAGAGATCGTGTTTCTTAAATTTTGAATCAGGGCTCTCGGCTCAGAATCTGTCTAGCTCACAGGCAGTAACACACTGGATACACGGGCAGCTGGAAAGATATTGGCTTCTGGATCTGGATCTTGACTTTTGGTCTCATTTGTCCTAATACGGGTGGTTCATCTGCCTGACTGCCTTTGTTACATCTTGGGATAACAGATCTCCCCCAGGAATTGTTCAGAATTCACGTGAGGGCCACCAGTCCGTTTTTATTGAGCTTGTACTTTATTCAGGGGAGCTGGATACTTAACAATGTCACAGTGGCATGTCTGAAACTTTCGGAATAAGGTTCCAGTGTCTGTTCCCTTATGTACGGAAGATTTCAAAATTTCTAAGGGAATTCCCAAGAAACAGTTATGAGTATTGAATTAAGAGATGCGGAGTGGGAAAGTAGAGCTTTCCTAGAACACTCATACTCCTCTAGTTGGCTCATGATGAGTAACGAGTTCCGACTCTCTTCTACCTTGACTCCAACAACAAATCACAAGCCTTAGGTAAGTATACCTAATTCTATACGTATATTTAGGGTGTGCCAATTCACAATTTCTTCCTTCTGTAGTCCAGTGCGCTTTCGGTTGCTATGTCATCTTCAGTGGAGTACCCTAACACTTTTCTCTTTGTCGTCCTGTATTTATAGTGGTAGTACCATATATGGTAAAACCTATTCGGTGTGTTCATTGGTTGTCTGTGGTTGTGTAGTCTGTCCAATCAATGAGTGTTATGAATTTGTTGTTAAACTGGCAGTAGTTTTGGTGTATGATTTCTTTTGTGATGGTGTTGATCGTCACTATTGTCGTTAGTTCTTGTTTTGGTATGTTCCCAAACATGTTTGGCATAGCAGCCAAGAGCGCTCTGGACTACAGAAGGAAGAAATTGGGAATTAGCGCACCTTAAATATAGAATTTACCTAGTTCACTCACACTTCAGTATGGACACCAAGTATACCTAAAATTTCTTCATTCGGTTGTTCGCTGTGGAAGTAAACGCATTTTCCGTTTTCGGCTAACGAGTTCACGTAAGACTGGAACTTGTACTTCTTCACAGGCTCTGTACTGAACACCACCTGAACGCCTTTACCAGCAGTGCTCTGCAAGACTTCCAGGTAAAAGTTGTCGTTTGTAGAAACAATCAGCTGCGAGTCTTTAATCTGCCAACAGTTTTTCGTTCAAACCGATTGTAGCACATTTTCATTCCTCATAAGGAGTCACTTGAGATACAAGTATGCGTGGGCTTACTTGAGGAAACAGTTTACGAAACAGTTGTTTTTGTTGTTTGTCCGCCAGCAACACGAATACGGTGGCGTTGTTTTGTAAGCCAACATAAACAGCAGCAATAGCTAGGCTTGTAGAGCCGATAACTAAGACAGAGCTTCCATTTTGCAGATTTCCACGAATGTTCAAACCATAGTAACTCTGTAACATTGATGTTAGCAATGTTAGTAAGACACAGTTCAACCAAAAATTGTTGACAAAAGAAAGGAACGCTCAAGTCTCAAGACATGCGCAAGGGATCTGAACAAATAGCTTAGAACTTTCATCAGTATCGGAGGAAGTTGTGCAGAATTTTCTTGTATTATATATAGATCATAAATCAAAGTTGCTTCACCCATTCTGGAATCTCAGTAGCACAGCCAGAGGGAGAGGGGAGTAAGAGGAGATCCATCCAGCTATCTTCCAGAATTCTACATACAATCTATAATCATAGTGCATAGGAAAAACATCCACAGCATAACCAGTTTCTGCAGCTCAAATTGTTGTAAAGTGAGAAAAATTGAACTTTTCATCTTGGAGGTTACTACTTCCCTTTTCCTTGAGAAAAGTTTCATGCGCTATTGTTTAATACATCAAGTGAAAAAACGTTTCCTAATATTATGACTTTTATTCAGATACCGTATCCGATGCCGGATGTTGGCGAGCCGTTTTTGACGTGCGACTTTCCTAGGCAGGGTTAGTCGGGGTAGTTTGCCGGCTTTATCGTGTTAAGAGTTTTCCTTCTGCGTGCCCAAGCCGCAGTTCGCTTACCAGCCACGTGTTTCACAACGTTGAGTAACCACGATGTGCACACGCCCAGTCTGTTGGTAACACGTGCTGCAATTGTAATGCCGTGTTCCTTCGAACTGGCGGAGGTTACAGGACGCACTATGTTTTTCTATCTCGACTGATATTTGTAGTCGCTGTGTTCGCTAGAATGGTAGTGGGCACGTTTTACCACATGGTCACGCAGCGACAAGATTTTGACTACATAACTCGAATCCGAAAGAAGTGGGTGGTTGAGTCATACATTGCTGATCACAAGCAAATTCTAAAATAAATTTTTGCCACAAACTCACCAGAGCGTAGGCGTATGGAACACTACAGGCTTCCTCTAACGACCAATCAGCAGGTACGTTCCACAGGAAGTCACCGTCGGCAACCACGGACGTGCACAATGCACCACCTTGTACCAATCCAAAAACTTTACGTTTTCCGTCGTATCCTGCGAATTCCCGGCCGAGATGAAGTTTCTGTCGAAGAATGCAACTATTACAACAGCGAACTCGCAAAGTGATCAGAAGCCGGGAGTTAAAAATACGCATAGGAATATAAGACACAAGCTCAGATTCTTACTTGATCTTCCAAACAGCTCAGTGAAAACGCTGTCGCTGATTTCCTTTCGTACAAATCCAGGTCTCGTGAGTCGAGAGCGGCGCTGTAGACGGTACAAATGCCGTTCCAAGGATTATTTGGCTGCCTGCAAACATGCACAGGTCAGTAACAAAACAGCAACGGAGTCGTGGATTTCCCCCAAGATTGAGTACATGCTAGTCTAATATTTCGGATGCGCGTGTATAGCAAGCTATATGAATCTCCCAGTCGTAGACGGCTTCCTCCTACCCTCTTGTCTAACGTTTTTTCACGCCACTGTGTCGGCACAGCTGTGTTCTTTCATCACGAATTCATACTTTAACCCACCAATATTAAAAAATTATATACCACCAAATGACAGAGACGACCAAATATTTACCTGTAAAGCGCTGAGTTGGCTTGGACATAACCGACATCTACTTCGTCTTCGGTTTTAAAATCCAGGCCTATAAACGCATCCTCAACTGGAATTGGAGCATTTAGCTTTAGAGTTGTTGGCACATAAGTACCCCATGTACCATTTTTGTACACGTTGACCGGGAAATTTTTCTTCAATTGATCCGCGTATGTGGCATTGGTTATTGAAAATACAGGGGCTGTTTTGTCATCAATCAACACGATACTGTAACAATATGCAAAATTGAAACTACTAGATACAACTGTACGGTGCAGAGAATGGAAGTGGTGCACTCAGGCAAGTAAGTCAAAATTTAGAGGTGGCAATTTAAAGATTTGCAAAGGTATCACGTAGGTACTAAACCAAAATCACGCAAAATAAGCACTACAATAGATACAGCAATGGAAAGTTCTCCGGTTGGAATTAAAAAAGGAACCGAATAAAAAATACTACTGTTAGGAATCTAACAGGGGCAAAAAATAGCCGATACATAACTAAAAAATTAAAGTTTGACTATACTGGCCATGTACCCCTCAATGAAACATCCTTTCTACGCCCGCGGAAAAACCACCCTTTTTCAGCCCACTAAAAGGTTTTCATTTTGCGATACGCGGCAATGTCTAGTAAACTAGAACCATTTTTTCTTTTGTTCAGTTTTTAAAATGGTAATTCTGGTTTAGGCTTCCCACCATTAATAATTTCTAATTGTTCATTAAGAGTAAGTCACGAAAACATGTTTTCAATAAGATCTCGAATACACATTTTGTGGGCAAAAAAACACAGAGCATTCAAACATAACGCGTTGACTAGTCGAAGAACATAATCACGTTTCACTGTCAACTTCGACGTTCGTGTGTAGCCAAGCCGAGCCGGGAGCGCAGAATGCAACCAAACGCACAGGTTTCGTCGCGTTGAACATGCTAGTGTGTTTTTATGTTGGTAATTAACACAAAGGCGGAGCGTAAGTCGTGCAATGTTACGTACAGTATGGAAAACAAGCATTAGATCCGCCGCACACCTCGCTGGTCTATATGAATATACATGTACAAGGATTGCCAAAAGCCGAACAGTATTGTGGCAAACGCTCCCGAACATTCGAGATAAGCGAAGAAAGATCAACACGTTTCGAGCAGCGGAATAGAAGTTTAATAACGGGAGCGATAAGGAATTTCATCGATAACGCCGGGATATATGAAGGCCGCTGGCCGACGCTGTATAGTCTAGTTTGTAAATTCGAAATCGTGCGTTTTTCAAGCGATTTAGCTATTGTGTTTCCGTGCAATGTATTATAGTGTGATATTAAAAGTTCTTGTTACGTGTTTCGTGCGTTTTTCGGCGCGAATCACGTTACAGAATACATCTCCTGTGAATTTATTGTAGGTATACTTAAGCGTGAGCCTCAATACAGTCGCTGTTTTGCCCAATGTTTCATTATCTTTCATTTGTTACATGTTCAAGTTGATATTGTACATGATAACTTATTTTCGCGGGAATTTTCAGGGCAAGCGGCACTTTGCTTGCCTGGAATGTACGCCACTGTAACTCATCATATTCTTATATTGCTCAACAGGAAAGCTGTTTGGTTTCAATTAATAAGCAAGCGTTGAACTATCACTCATTTATTGAGAGAAACAGTGAGCCTTCTCCAGAAGCGACAAGCAGTTCCAAGCTGGGAACATGGATGGGGAAGCGGAACAATCAACACGTTAATTTAAATTATTGTTTTCGATTACCTCAAAGCTTTATTCTTTGCTTCGGTAAGTAAGCTTTTCACGAACATGATAAGCCCGCTGGCTTCTGTTCCCTTGGCCAAGATTAACGTATTTCCATCTGGTATGTGTTTCAGCTTTTGCACGCAGTCGAGGACGTTCGACACTGCGATCACCCGAGGTGCATTTTTGACCTTGGAATGAACCTGCACAAAGCATAAAAATAATGAAACCCATTGATAACGTTGACCAAAGTAAGAATGGTCGTATCATAAATTGTTGAGCATGGTGGAGACTAGCCAGTGTAACGTGAAGGTCCTACCTATGTAAGCAGTAGGTGTAATGGGCACAAGTGGAACGGTATGTCAAACAGTACGACGACGATTACTTGAAAACTAATGGTTGATTGCACTGAATCTACTGAATCATGAGTGCTGGTCGTGCCTAACTAATATTTGCATCAACAAAGCGAGTTGATAACCTTGTATCAATATTTGTTTTCGAACCAGCAGTCAAAAAATCAAAAAAATCGAAGTGCCAAGAAATTTTTGCGAAGTGTTATGAGTCCGAAAAAGTATATTTAAAATTGAGTTACGTTAATTTTGAAAATTGCAATACCTATATATGATAAGTGTTGTATTTTAACGTGCACTATTGATTTTTTTTTCGAATACCTAATTAATTGCAACCGAGTAATTAATCCCCCACCCCAAATGGTGGTGGGGTCAAGTGGACAAAAAAACGAGAGGTCAAGTTGACCTTACGTTCATTTCTATCTTTGATAGAGAGCTCAAAATTTAAAGTCACAGAAAAATTGTTCCACTTGAGCCGTGTATATCCTGCTATACCTAGAAATTATACGATGGTGGGAGGAGTTCAACAATTTGAAAACCGAGAAAGTGTCGCTCTCGGGTACAGAAAGCGAAACTCCATAAATTGTGAAAAGGATCTCCCTGAAAATATCTCTCTATATTTCTTTTCATCAATCTCTATGTACTAAAAAAGTGAAATCCGCCACCACCGCCACCACCGTGGCACCTCCGGGAGAAAAAGACGTACTGCGGGTTGCCTACCTAAAAATAAAAAAAATTGCAGGGGCAGATCAGCTACTTTCAAGGACATAATCTGTTCTAACATAAAAGATTTCCAAGTTTTAAGACATAACCGACATAATAAGACATAAAAAGACATATAATCACATAATTACCCATAACTCCAAAATCTCAAGTCGCAAGATATAATACATAGCCTAATTTAAGATATGTATAAAGGCAGATATAGTGTTCATGAATAGGGCAGACTCGCTACCTTGGACTCTGAGATCTCAGGTCCTTATGAGGTCATCATCATCTCATTAGATCTGTTCACTGAGAATTTTCCCAAAATCATAGGCGGCGGCTGTGTGGCTGCACGGTGCCTCCGAGAGAAAAAAAAACACTGCGGGTTGCCTACCCTGCCCCTTAATTGCTCATTCCTCCAGGGGTAGCCTACCTTTGGGAGGGGGTTCATGGTGGAGGGGGAGCTTGGGGGAGGAAGGTCACGAAGGACGAGGAGGAAGGCCACGGGAGGGGGTGGGGGTCGGAATTGACGGTAAAGGGCGAGGATAGTCGCAATGACGGAAGGGTCGTAGTCGAGGAACAAGGAGGTTGTTGTGGGGGAGGGCTCTCTATACACTAAAGAGTACAAGCCACCTCCTCCTTCCCCGCCGTGGAGATGAGACTCTCAATTTGATCTGTTAGAGAAAGCTAAGTGGGTTAGATCCATCAGAGTTTGACGACTGCCACTAGATTTTTGCCAGACAAGGCTACCCTTGGAGAAATGAGCTATTAAGGGGCAGGGTAGGCAACCCGCAGTGGTATTTTTCTCCCGGAAGCAGCGACGGATTTTCTCTGCTCACTCCTCCACCATGAACCCCCTCCCAAGGGTAGGCTGTCCCTGGAGAAATGAGCAATTAAGGGGCAGGGTAGGCAACCCGCAGTTGGTTTTCCACCTAGAGGCGGCGGCGGGTAGGCTGCCCCTGGAGAAATGAGCAATTAAGGGACAGGACAGGCAACCCGTAGTGACGTTTTTTTCTCCCGGAGGCGAAGTCGGCGGCGGATGGTGGAGGGGGTTCTGTTATGGGAAGGCAGTTGTGGTGAAGGACCTTCCCCACCCTGGTCGTAGTGAAGGTGGAGGTCCTGGGTGCTTCCTCTAATAGACCAAATTGAAAGGTGTGACTTATTCTTGAAGTTATAGAAACCCATCAGTTATTTGTACAACTGGTGTTGTAACAAAAAGCCTCGATAAGGAAAAAAAGAAAGGAACTCTGACAGGAAGAGTGAGAAACTGGTGAACCTGCGTAGGCTGGGGCCGGCACGAGCGAAGCGAGTAACGGCAGGGGTTGGGGCGAAGCCCCCTAGTATTTCAAGTATTTATGAAAAAATTAAATTCTCAACAATAACGAAATTAGGTTGAGGGGTTGAAAGAATGCTCCTTCCTCAGAGGCTCACGCCATTCGGCTGAATCATTCATTTCCGCTGACATAGTTGAAGTAAGGACATTTTTCCTTGCTCATTCGCCCGTAGACTTATACCCCTTTGCCAAAAAATCATCTCAATCCGTTTCAGCCCTTTAGGCCTCAGACATGAATTTACTCCATGATTTCGATTCTTCAAGAGCCCACCTTTTTCAACAATATAAACGTCCTATCGGCGGATGATAACGTCGAGATGCACTCCACATTGTCATGATCAGCGAACTTCTCCTCGAGGCTCTCTTCCAACAGAATACAGCCGTCAGTTCTGACGCTGTTTAAGATGTTACTGAAAACCGTAGAATTAGCCAGCACATTCCTCGCGATAATAATGTGGCAGTTGTTATCAACTACTTCGACTGTTGCATCCTTGCACGCCAATTTTACGTTTTCATTTTTGGGACTCTCGCTGAGGAAACTGGGGTCCGCTGAGTAGATCGTCACTTCGGTCTGAAAGCATTAGAATTGAAATTTAGGCTCCGTGAAACAAAGCGATGACCGCTAATCAAATAATTTCGGAAAACAATGAATACATACATTGATGAAAGGATTCGCGTTTTTGATTTTCAGCGAAAGTAACGAATCCGAAGCATCGTTCACTAGTTCGGCTATTTTGAGGTCGTTGTATCCGGTCCAGTTTTCTAAAGCAAGCATCAGGCTAATCTCATCTGCACGTTCGATCTGAAACACCGATAAGTTCATATGAATTTGCCGGTTGATGACTTTCAGGTAAGCTCAAGGGATAACTGAACACTCTTTTCTTCTGTTCTCAATTCAAACTAAAGAAAATTATTTCTGTGCTATACTTTCTCTATAAAGTAGGTCAGATTAGCTTAACTCCGAAATGCTCAGAAGGATTAATTGACTACTACCAGATGCGCAATCAGTTACCCTCTAGTTACTCGCAGAAAAGTTACTCTCAGATTACCTAGAAACCCATCAGTTATCCTTGGTTCCTCTTTAGTTACGCGGGTAACTGGTGGGATTTTGCGTACTCATTCCGATACGCAGTTAGTTACCTTCCAATTACCCGCGGAAAAGTTACCCATTTGCAACCCTCGGTTACCCTCAGATTACCCAGAAACCCGTCAGTTATCCTTGGTTCCCCTGCAGTTACCCAGGTAACTGGCGGGATTTTGCGCATCGTCGGGTAGAGCATTATTGTGATCCGTGATAAAATGAACTGTTTGATTCCTATTGCCTCTCATGATTTTGTATATCACTCGTCATATCACCTGTTTTGCAACGAAAGGTACGAAGCTATTGGATTCGATCCTTGGCTTCAATATCTCCACATAGGGACGAGCTTCCATTTTTACGCCACGAATTTCCAAATAGTCTGACTTCAACACTTTCCATTTGGCGTTATACTGCACCGAAGTAGCTGTAAAAAGTACAAGATGTGAAATTTACAGCTAACACACCAATATTAAAGACACCCTGTTGAACACTTTGCAGTAGTATTTTTCATAAGTTCCTGACAGAGTAATAACTTCCGGTAGAAAACTGGAAGTACTAAACGCAACAGGTCAAGAGCTCTGTACGGCTATGTAGATTGCACACCTATTCCTAGTTCCGGATTTGATAATATGTATTAGATGTCCATGTCATTATGTGAAAAGTACATACGTTGTATCTGCGTTTCACAAAAGAGTAGCCCAGTGGCACTTAAATGAGGATGAAGCTGATGCAACTTGCACCCCCCTATGAAGTGGTGGATGTTGGTTTAGTCAAGAGAGACGACACGAAAGAAAAGGAAGAATCCGACCGCAGCAGGGTAGGACATTGTTACATGGATATGTCGTCCAGGCAACCGCGTTGATGGGCATGGTGTGGCGGAACGTATGGTGATGCACACATGCCAAAGTGGCCCCTGAGACACCGCACCCCGGCCCCGGAAACTACCCTTTCGAGTGTCGCATCAGTTGCCGGAGGGACGCTTTGAGGTTGGCCCGAGCTTCTATTTCGCTGTTCCGCTTCCAATGCGCGCGCCTTGCGAGGGCCACCATGGGGTTCCTTACTGACCGAGGTTCGCGCTCCCCGAGCACTAGCCTGGAATCCAGATGCCCCACAGCCGGACGCGTTTCCTCTTCACTCACCCCTCACCTTCTCGTCTTGGTACGTGTAGCGACGCAGGAAGGTGGTGACGGCGGGAGAGTCCTGGCGGGGGTACAGTAAGAGGATAGAAGATAAGTTAAAGGAGGGCAGCAACGGTTGGCTGCTTGCATGGTGTAAGCTTGCACCACCTCAAGTGTCTTGAACGCCACTGGTGTAGCCCAAGTAAAACACATGTAAGTTGTGCACTACAAGTAAAATCATTTGAGAGAGATTTAGAAACGCATTTTCAAAGTTGCCAACCCGTTAACTCTAGCATATGATTTAAAATAGAATGGTCAACAATCTGTGACATCATACTTACTTTCATCAGGTTTGTAGTTACGCGGATCAATTGTAATTTTCCGGATGAATGACACCACGGACGTGCTGTTTTCCGCAAACGTAGAATACAAAATTGATATTTGCAAAAATGCTTCCATTAGCGAGCACCAATTCTGGAGTTTTACTTTGGCTGTGTTACCTACGAGCATGAAGCACAATGTCAGTAACAGGAGGGACAGTGTTTCCAACGATGTTTCATCGTGAAAATACCAATGGGAATCGCATTAATACTTTTGTAACTGAAAGACTCCAGCTGCTGGAACTTGCTGTTGTACTGGTACTGTCTGACACTTAGAGTTCTATATATATCATCCTTGGTGATGCCATCGTCCGCTCCGGACGGTTCCCACTCTAATAAGCTGATTGGAATTTTTTCTTTAGCTACGTTCTGAGGAATGTGAACATGACCCGAGAGCACAATACTGCCGCTTTCCCAGACCTCAAATTTACCGGATGATTCGAGAACATTAACGGTGAACTTTACAGATTCTGAAGAAGCAAAATGAAAATTATGTTAGAGGGCTCGTAAACTGAAAATGTAACTGTACCTATTAGCACTGCCACTCGCTTACCGTCTTCAGGGATCAAGGTTTCTCTTATGAAGAATACGTTCTCGATAACAAGGGGTACGTCAGTTATAGGTTTGTTTTGGAACCGACTCATTGCTTTCAACAACAAGTTCTGAAATGAGCGAAAAACGGGTTAGGTACTCTTGACCAACTGCAATTTTTTTACACATAGCTCAATTTGTTTACTTCATTCTTCATTTGGGATCGGAGGAGGGCAATGCACTTGTCTGGAGCTACTGCCTACCTTGCTGACTTCATGTATTGTTTATAATATAATCTCCTTCCTTTAATCAATTCAAACACCTTCTAATTTCCAAAACTTGATTTCCTTTTGTGCATGTAAATCTTGAAATTAGGCCACCATACGTCATTAACGAAGAAACCCCTGATTTGGGAAGATTCCACTTTCTAATTTGCAATTCTCTTTCAACTTTCTATGTTAAAAAATTGCTCATTTCAAAAGAAACATAACTGTCCCCGCGTGTGTCTTTGAAAACTTTTTTTGTCAATTATGTTGAATGTGTGATGTTACCAAATAAAACGCCTTCGGAAACACTTCGCTGCCACAGAACACATTGCCAGGAAGAAATTCAAATTCTTCTTTGTTGAAATCAACTACTATATCGAGTTCTCCAGCTGTCCTGCCATCTTGAGGAGCAAACGAAACGACATTCCATGTCTCTGAGTGATCCCACTCGACCATGGACTGAATCATGGGAGTGCCGTGCGACACCGGAAACTGAATTTCAGGATACAGGTTCTGGATTTGGGGTTGGAGTCCGGAGTTGTATAATCTATTCAAGAAATAATGGTCGGTTTATTTGGTGAAGTGTAAAATTCCGCTGTCGATAAGGAAATGAGGGAATCGGGCCAATATGTTTTCATTATTCGGATGTGTATCTAGCTGGCGGATAATTGTGGGGCACTTACTTCGTCAAGTCCAACAGTCAAGAACATTGACCAATTTGTAAATGTGGCATAGATAGAATACTTGATAACAGCACTGATGGTGCAAACACTAACATGGGTATTCCAATTAGGGAGTAGCTATAATTATATACTTAGTCTAAACATTGATGCGTCAAGTATAAGAAATTTTTGATTACCTTCTGTTCAAAAAATGTAATAATTCCAATCAAACGTAAATATGAGAAACTTACTCTCCAATAGTTGACAGGAGACCACCGCAGTTCGCTTGCAGGAAGGCCAGATTTCCTGAAACTTCGTTCTCAAATGCACCCACGCAAGACGCAAAGCCGAGGTTTAATACGATTGGTGCATTCGTTTTGCTAATTGCCTTCTGCGAATATAGTCATTAAAATAATATGCGAGGGCGTGAAAAAGAAAATAACTAATCATAAGTAGGTACAACCTGTTTAATCATTCAACATACTTGAACCGGAGTTGCCTCTGTGATACTGTTTATCAAATGTTGCGAGCATGAGTCCGGTTGCTGGATCAAATATGTAAGCCATTTTGTCGGTTGTTTTGTATTGGTCAAGATCTAAGAATTCAAGACAAGAGATACTTTTAGTTTGGGCTACTTACAATGAATTATTTCGAGCTGAACAGAAGGAAACTCTCAGTGATATCTCCCCTCTACGCCTACTAAAAACTAGGCCTCCGCTCCCCTATTGGATATGATATAATGTCTAGCAGCTCACCTATACCTAAAAAAGGAAGAGTCCGCTACAGGAAAGGACATTTTGTTATACATGGATACGTCATCCAGGCAATCGCGGTTTAGGTTGACGCCCATACCCACATTGACCACATTCCAGTGCCTTCTTTAATCGTCCATTCTCAGCGATGCTCGGCATTCTCCGTGTCGGCCGATGAAACGTGATGGAACAATTGAAGGGTAAAGAATCGACTCACATTTGTCATTTTATTTCAAGAGCGCAAATAGGCAAAATACTATACACGGGTGTAGGAATATCTTTGTTGCACCTGTGAACGTGGAGTATGTTATACATTTCGCACATTCACAGGCGCAGCAAAGATATCCCTGCACCCGTGTACAGTATCTTGCCTATTTGCGCCCTTAAAGTAAAATAGCAAAAGTGAGTTTTGAATTCTTCACCCTTCAATTGACCGTACAAAGTAGAATATGCAACTGCATCATGATACATAGTAGGGTAACAATGTTTTTTGTGGAAAGTTTTTCTGCGGAACTAAATTGGACAGATTGTACAGAGGCAGATTCGTTACCCCAAGATAACCCAATAATAGACAGTTTTAGACTGCTCAAGTATTCAACGAATAAACGAAAAATCACAGATGGTAAAATATCCTACTAGACAGCTAGACAGACAGGTTGGAAAACAGGCAGAAAGTTGGGTAAATGGACAAAAATAAAGATGGCAAGCAGGCTGGCATGCAAGCAACCGAACAGACTAACAGACAAACAGGAAGGGGAAAAGCCGCCCTTCCCCCAGAGGACACAAGTAGAGCTAAGCCGAAATTCAGGGCCAAGAAATTGAGATCTCTCTAGTTCTCTGTGTGGTGTCGGATAGATCTTAGTTTGTAGCCAGCCTGCCAAACTGAGTTACTGGACGGACTAAATGAACTAAATTAATCTTATTGAGCTCAAACTGATATCACTCTATTTCACAACTACTCACTGAGTAACTTCTGTATCAGTTTTTGAGAAGGTAATCATGCAATAGAAAATACAGAAAGAAATGAGGTACATTCAACAAAGGTACTATTAGGATACAATCTGATAAAGTATTTACTTTTTTAAAGTCACTCGTTAGTTTCGGGATTTGGCCTGAAGTTCGTAATATACCGATACAATCCAACGCACTGCAGTCGAGTTCTTTAGCTTCGAAATCTTTGCTTTTCAGTTTTTGAACGAAGTTTTGAATCGACTGTTTCGGGCCCGAAAATAGGCTACACTGAGCGGTGATTTTCGCCAAAACGGATATGTCTGACGGAGGGTTGCTCCGACTTCGGGGAACGTCTAGAAGATTGCAGGTATTTCATAAAATTCAGTTTGAAATCAGTACATGATACGACAGCTATAGGTAGATAAAATCAAGTACATACTAGTGACGGCGATAGATGAAGGATAGAAAAACCGTTGCAGCGCATTGCCAACGTGATAAGCCGCTAAAATTGCCTCTTGCGAAGAGTACACATCGTCCGCGTATCCAGCAGCAATCTCTCCGATGTTGCAACCGATGATGTAATCAGGAGTTATTCCCAAAGATCGAAGAACATCAATCAAGCCAATCTATTGAAATCACAACTATATTTAACAGGGATGGCAAACGAAACCGCTTTTTTTTCCGTTTCGTTATTTCATTTCAATATTTTTGACAAAAATCAATCGTTATTTCGTAATTTCGTTATTTCATTTCGTTTGTTTGCCATCCCTGCTATTTACTGAACTCACCCTGACTCAACTCACCCGGGAAAAGAAATGAAATTTCGATTACAGTAGGCTCGGCTACTAGTACCCGACCCTAGAAAGTGGTTCCAATAGGCTCAGCTACTAGTAGCCGATCCTAAAAATCACAAATCAGAAAACTAGGGATGGCAAACGAAACGTTTTTTTTTTCCGTTTCGTTATTTCGTTTCAATATTTTAGACAAAAATCAATCGTTATTTCGTTGTTTCGTTATTTCGTTTCGTTTCGCTTGCCATCCCTGATATTTAACCTGATTGAATAAGATTATATAACAGTTTTGTAAAATGCTACTAGGTACGATTTTCGTTCAAGAGAGGGTTATCAGTTCAGATATATATTTGCAATAGCCCATACATTTTCAACATTAAAAAAAAAAAGTTTTCACACAGCATTACACTTCTCTTCATTACTTTTGGGCTAGAATTCGCTAAAATGAAACCATATACTTTTTCCAAGCTTAATATCTAGTTCCTACATTTACCCATCATAGTCATGTTATGGGTAAAAGCTCACATACTTGTATCTACCCAAGTTATCAATCCATAAAAATGCGAGAGTGGAGCTACGTCTTCTGCCATTTAAGAACTGAAAGCATAGTGACTTCAATGAAACATACCTGCAGAGCGGTTATCCCGACGACCACATTCAGGGGAGATTTTTCTGTTCCAATCGTTTTCAACGTCGAAGTTAAATTGACATTTTTAATCACCGTTCTCAAAGCTCTTTCACTGTTTTTGAATGAATTTTGTAAGACTGGCAAAGTCAGCAGATCTGCGTCGACTGACTTCCATTCGGATTCCACTCCCGGTAATATCAAACACAAGTTCCTTCCACACTTTGGTACTTCCTGAACAAATTAGGCGCTGTTAAGAAACTGTAGCCTTGGAACTTACAGCCCATCAGTATGAGAATTCAAAGCAATATATCGATCACCTGGATATACTTAATGGTTTTTCCGTTTATTATCATGTGTCCCCTAAAACCATGACCTTTGATATTTTTACGATGGATATTGTTTAACAAGGCGTACAGTTCTGGATCGCGAGGCAGTGAATCAATCTACAACATAATAATACGCGTTTTACTACAACGGACGATTATTAGTATATGTGGCAGTTTCTATAAAAAGGGGTAACTTTGTCAATTCGACGAATTTTGAGTTACAGACAGTACGTAATAGAGGAATGAATGCCCATTCCAACGAGCTATCGGCGAGATTTGTAGCATTTTTTGTTCCGGAGATACAAGCGGTCAAAGAAGAGTGTAACAAAAACGCGCGAAATACGTTTTTGGGAAAAACGCGTTTACAGTTAGACACACCTTTTTCTCCTTCTCCGTCAAGCGGCTCTAACTCGCCGCGGAATCACGTTACCAGCCTCAACGAGGGCTTGTTGGAAAGGTAATTTTTCGCTCTTTTGCGTGGTAACAATTTAGAACATCGGATTTATTTGTGAGCTCCAAAAAAACACGAAGAAGCGAACGCAGACATTCGCATTCTTTTCTCATTCTCTTTCTCTCTCTCTCCCTCTTCTCTCTCATGCGCGTAAATTTTGTCTCTTCGTTATTGCGATGTTTTTTGTATAGAAATCAACCAAAATCTCAAAATTGATTTTTTCGACCAAAAAACTTTGTTTTTCTTTTTTTGCGTTTTCTGAGACTTTGATTGATTGACAAAGTTACCCCTTTTTATAGAAACTGCCACATATATAAGTTTCAAATCCTCAAACCTTGCTCAATCTTGAAGATTAAGAATCAATAAAAGGCTAAAGTAATTCAATTTTACAAACAATAACCCTAGAATCCGACTTAGTACCGATCATTTGATCAGAAAATGAGGTTAGTAGTGAAAACTACCTTATTCAGCATAGTCTGGACTGCGCTTTCAGTCACTCCTGATACGCACACCAACCTGGGTATACTATCAGGCTGGCTCTGTTTAAGTTTCTTGTTTGACAGAAGAAGTGCATGCCCATTGGCACCACCAACTCCAAAGGAATTCACAGCTACTATACCACCATCCCACGGTGTCGGCTCCGTGATCACCTGCAATCATACCAATTAGTCAAGAGCAATATTGACTAGGTGCTATTATTTGTAGCTGAAAAATATCCCTTATCACCTTTAGACGACCATCTAATAAAGCGGGAATATCTGGATTAGGTGTTTTGTAATGCAGATTCGGTGGTATGATTCCACATTCCATAGCTACGCAAACTTTGATGACCGCAGATAAGGCACTGGCTGGTTCTCCGTGACCCATGTTTGATTTAATCGATCCCGTACGTAAAGCTCCTTTTCGATTTTTAGTGAACACCTCAGTAACTGCGTTCATCTCTTGCGGATCCCCGACCTAGTAACAGATCAAAAATAGGTATACACATATCACCGGTTGAAAATTACAGAGTTTAAAGCAGGTGTGAGACGTAGAGGTTCCTCAAACTAATTTGGTATACATAAAATTCGTTACCTATAATATGTATATAATAGATAATGAAAATGTGTAAGTCATTAAACTGTTTTGCGTTTTCTTTCTATTTAATTGTCTCATGTCTCAGTCATTCTATTAAAAGTATGATTTACCAACACACATTAAGAAATTTCCATACACTCAGCAACCAGTCTTATTTGTGATGTAAAATAATAAAAGTTATTTACGAATCATTTTTGCAAAAGGCTCAATTTGACACTGGTTTGATTTTTGACACTTACTCTAGTCGCCGAACCATGAGCTTCCATGAAATCGATAATCGAAGGATCTATTCCCGCTATTTGAGCAACCTTGCTGAACAACTTGACTTGCATAGCACCAGATGGGAAGGTAATACCTTCGTCTTTGTAACCATCGCAGTTACTTCCAGCAGCCAAGACATTCGCGTACACCCGTTTGGCGCATTTCGCTTTTTGCAAAAGCACTGCAACTGCTCCTTCACTGCGGACATAACCGTCTCCTGGAAATCATACCATAACATTGTATATCAACAGTTCAGCAAGATGAGGGAATAAATTATAACATAAAAATGGTAGGTACATAATTTAAGAGGGCAAATTGGAAAACTATACATACCTACCTCTACACACAGACTTCTTTTATGCTTACCTATACATGAATGGTAACTTATTCATAAAGAATGGACTTGAATATTGAGATTTCTCACAACCGAGTGTTACCTCTTTTTCAGTTAGTCAATATATAAATTTACTGATAACTTGAATTCCATTCATTATATTTATTCGTTATTTTCTTCCATCACTCAAGCAATGTATTTTGAGGATCAAGAGTAGAAGAACGAAAGCACATCAATGAAATTACTGCTCTTTGAGAACAGAGGTAACTGAATGAGTTACAATACCTAGTTGATAATCATATTAGATATAATTACCGCCTATGTCAAAAGCTTTGCATTTTCCTTCGGGGGATAACATGTTCAAACACTGAAACATGAGGCATACGCAAGGATTAAGGACCAAATCAGTTCCGCAAACGAAGCAAGCATCACAAACGCCATCTCTAATCATGTCATATGCTTGCTGGAAGGCTACCAAAGTTGTAGATGAAGCTGTATCGATGGAATAACTAGGACCTGTAATCATGATTTCAATAACTAGGTATATGCATTATACGACATACCCAAACTAATACTACTCACTACAAGAATTTACTTGAATTGAAAATTTTAGAAATAAATACACTCAGTTATTACCTACTTCGAATACACTCAGCTATTACCTACTTCGATTATCTAATTATTGTTTTATAATGAAACTTTTGTTGATGAACTTTACTAACAAAAACTAATTTTAATGAAGCTATGAGTAATTCTACTTTGGAAATGGGAGGAGGTGATTAGACAGAGGTTTTCAGAACAAACGTGTAGGTGTACTTATATTGGATGCAGCTAGACCTCCTTTCTCATTTGCACCCCGCCAAAGCAGCATTTTCGGCTAATTTCATTGCGAAACGTGACACTATGAAAATGCAAAACATACCTTTAATATCTAGGTAGTGCGAAACTCGATTTGCAAACATGGTCCTAGTGCAGCCGGTGTACTCATATCCATTAATTCTGTCTGGCATTTGTGACCACTTGTCCTGTGTCTCGCTTGATGCCACACCAACCACAACACCAGTTTTCGTGCCTTTCAAATCTTCGGGGTGTAAGCCTAAAGAAATATAATAAATTATAGGAGTAACAGTAATTAGGGTAACCGCGTACAAAGGAAACCTGAAAGGGGTTGTCATAAACCAAGGAAACGTACCAGCATCGACAGTAGCTTCATATGCCACCTCCAGCAAATTGCGAATTTGAGGATCCATTCGCTCGGCTTGTTTCGGATGGATATTGAAAAACTTGGCATCGAATTTCGAAAGATCCTTGAGCAGTCCATATCTCTTAATCGCCCCATATAAGCCTGCAAAATCATGAGAGGTAATAGTATTATTAACAGATATTTGCTAATTTGCTGCGGTAGTAGTAGCTCAGAATTTTATGTAGCAGCTGGTCGGTAGTAGTCGATTGATTTGCCTACAACCATGTCAGCTGATGACTTAAAACTGTTTTACTATTTGGCAGAATATAGAACTGAAATGTGGTGGAATTCCGCGTATAGTACATCATTGCACAGGTGCCTAAGGTTTGCTGTTTTATGAGCCAAATTTGTAATGGTCTAATAGTAGTAAGTTTACTGAACGCAAGGGCGACTAATTTCCAACAGGATCAAATTACTTATCATGGCTTACTGTGGATGAATGTTTGGGTAGTCCGCTTGATGAATGCCACATGTCATTGATAACTATTTTAACTGTTGTATCATGTTTACTTTATTATACCTAATCATCTTGATTTCAGGGTTAAGGGAAAAGGTCACTTGTATTGTTTCATCTTGCGGTTGAGGGCCATTTAATTTAATAAACAGTATAGCTCTGATTAATTTTGATCACAATGTAAGCGAGGATTTTTGACTTCTGAGAAGTAAGAAATGCCTATAATCAAGTATTTGACTAGATATGAAACAGATGTTGTATATGTAGCCTAATCACAATAGAATAGGTAAAAATGTTTTTTCAGTAGATGATCAGAAAGAGCCGTAGGTATTATTACTTCGTTTAATTTAGAAAAAGGAATCTTTTACGGTTCCTCAAAGAAACTAAAGATCAATGGCCAAGTCGTAAAACAGGTATCCGACTTTAAATACTTAGATACTTAGGTACCAACCCCAATGAATAATAGACATTAAAAAGAAAATACGTGGAATAAGTAATTGAGCAAGCGAGATGCGTCTTCCTCAGCATGAGAAGTCTCTTTACAAGACCAGAACTGAGCATAAACTTACGGATGAGGATGCTCCGCTGTTGTCTATTCAATTCTCATGTATGGCTGCGAAAGTTTTACCTACCTACTATGAATTCGAGCACAGAAAGATAGATACAGGCGGTGGAGATGTCTCTGCTTCTACCGTAGAATACTTACTGAAGATTTTCATGAACCCAAAAAGTAATGAATGTCGAAGTGCTTAACAGAATATGGAAAGAAGTGATACTGCTAAGCGCCATTAAGAAAAGAAAACTATAATATCTAGGCCATATAATGAGAGGTGAAAAATACGAGATAGTACGCCTGATCTTGGAAGGCAGAATCAATAGACGGAGTTAGTTGGCAGCGGCAGAATTCCTGATGGTTAAAGGACTTGCGTCGTTAGCTAAGCTGCACATTGGATCTTTCCAGAGAGGCAGAATCAAAAGTACAGATAGCCATTTGGTTAGCCAACCTCCGATAGGGGATGGCGGAACGAAGAAGTTGATGATCAAGTATGGCAACAAAATGGCACACGTTAAAAGGAAGTTCTCGTTTCCGACTTGCCGAGGTATTATCTTCTTTAGTTATCGAGGACGGTTTAGGAACTGGAGGTGGACGTTTCAAGACAGGGCTCGCACAGGCGCAAAGATCCGAACTGGAACGAAGGCTCATGGGAGGCTGACAGGTATCCAAATAATGCTGAAAATTCTTTCACTCATATAGTTTTTTTGTGTGGTTGGGGGTGGGATTAGTAGACGGGGGAGAGGGGCTAAGCCATCAGTATTCCCCAGTAGTGCTTATGGGTGGAGAAAATCATGATATAGTTCAGCTATTTTTGCATTTTCCTCTAGAATTCAGATGATATCCTTTTGTTGATGCTTATGGATATTTGCATAGGTATACGAAGTTTAAGTTAAGTTCTCAAAAAATATACATCTATCTAGTTTTGGTTAAGACACAATAGTAATTTCCTGCGCACAAATATCAATAAAAATCGACCATAATATTATTTGAGGTTTACTTTTCACGCTTATCACTGAAAAAATTAAGTAGATATTCAATGCGGACATAGCAATTCGTGTGACTGCCACCCTCGCTTCATTTTACATGGCAACCTTAACCCTTGTTAAAAACTCACTTTGCGACCATGTAGCATAATATACTATTCTTTTTTTTCTCTTTTTTTTCTTTCTATATGTATATTATGAAAAATTTTAGTCATTGTGGGCATTATACGGCTTCTTACCGTTTTGAAACCGTCTCGGCTCGTCTGTAATCAAATCTACCTTCGCTAAAAGCTTTTCCCGAAATTCTTCTACGCTGTCGCAGTTGGGCAATCTCGCTGATATGCCAGTAATAACGATGTCTTCATCATCCCACTTGGACCCATCTGGAACGTACGTGTTCTGACCCATGGTGACTCACTGTAAGCCAATCATGTTTTGAAAACATAAAAATGTTGGTTGAATGCAATTATCAGGTCTAGAAATCAGTTAAAGTATTTCTAATAGGAAGTGCGGTAGTATAGAGCTTGCCTTGGTTCTGATTTTAGATTGATAACTCCCGATAATTAAGGATGGGAGGGGGGGGGGTCATTTTTTAAAAATGTTGATACTCCAGGTATGTTTTTTCATGGAGGAAAGTATAGGAGATATTTGAACTTTTTTTCATGGGAGTCATTAAGAGGCGTTCTGTAGAATATATTGGTAAGATTGGGCCGACAGTGAGGGGATTCTGTATTTTGGCATGGCGATCGAAATGATGAACGCCATGCATGCCGAAGGACACATGAAAAATCCATACCGAAAGACAGTAGCGAACAAAAAGTGTTCTGCCGTCGATTAGTAGATTCCAAAGCAAAAAATTACATAGAGAGTTGATAAAGGCATACTAACCTATTAATTAGATGTAATTATTTTTGGATGATGAACGTCTGTCGTTGCATAAAAATGACCATGCCGAAAGGCACTTTTTTTAAATTCTTAATTTTAGACAATACGTAAATGCACGAGTCTTGTCACAAAAAAAAAAGAATCTGATACGCGGACCGTATTGCTCTGATAAGAATGTACAATTTGACCATTAATTGCGACGAAAAAATATTGCAACTCCTGTTTGTGATTGGTTGAAAAAGAGCCATGCCGGAAGACAAAAAATCGAGGGACAATTTTCAAGGTTGCCAACGCATTCACTCATTTATTTAGAGTAGTATTACTTTGCCAGTTTGTTCCAATATAAATTTAGAAAAAAATAATATCTAATAATAGAAATTGCTAGAGGGACAACTATGCCGTTGGAAATTTTAGCATATATAGTCCAATTTTGACCCATCAAAAGTGAATCAAATTTTCTTCTGAAACCTTGAAAAGGTAGAATTCAGTCATATCAATCAACGAAAAAAGAAGAAGAAAAAGAAGTAAAAAGCCCGTATCATTAATAACTTGTAAGATAACTGCTGGGAACCGAATTTTGAAAAATAACCTAATGGCACATGGTGTACTATGACACACAGAAATTATTCCTTTGCTCATATCTGCTTTGCTATACGTAAGTGTAAAGTGATCATGTATTACATATATATACACCATTCGAAAGAGGAAGATTAGGCTTCGAAAATGACATATTAGATAAGTAGATTCCCGATTATCTGTCCTAATTGGGGCTGAAGGTAGGGCGGCTGACCTGAAAACATGTAATTTTGACCCAAAAACATTGAGAAACTGAGAAAATAATTTTTATTGAAGCAGTTACGTTAGGTGGTAAGTTATCTTATATTTAAAAAAATCGACGTTTTTAACTTTTTTCTCTTGGTCAGTGAAGGAGAAGAAAGACAATGCTGTAAAGAAAAAAGCTAAAAAGAATTGCTAGCTGTTGTTCTTTAAAAACACCAGTGACGTTTCCAGCGCTGAAAAAGCATCGACAGAATCCATCGATCCGTATATGTACCTACTGATGCTTTTCCTGCCAATTCCTCATCATCATTATTAGCTGTGGTAAGAACTATGGATGTGATTTTAGTAAGATTTCGGATTATCCGCCCTTGGTTAGGCGGATAACCCGGAAAGGCGGGCGGATAAACCAATGGCGGATAATCGGGAGTCTACTGTAATGGAAAATTATTATCAGGGGGCGCGGTATTGTGGATAGAAGGAATTGGAATTTTGTGTCATTTTACACCATTAGTGTTGTAATGTGACACAGCCATGTTGTAAAGTGACACACACCAAAAAAAGAACTAGGACACAATTTTCAAAACCTTGTTGAAAATTTACTACACGTTGGGAAAGAAGGCGCATATATCATCCGTAAAACATGACGATTGTTGTCTGGAGGTCGCACCTAACTTCAGTGTAGTGAGCTTAGCCAGGATATTATGCTGTTTACTAATCTAGGCGAGATCAGGTAGCTGAAAGATGAACTGGTCATATCCACTCGTTTTTTTCAAGAAGATGTGAAAAGCGCCACCCTCAATTTCCAAAACTTGTTAGACAGTGTATAATTACACACATTTTCTTGCGTGTGCCATTTTACACGATATCATTGCGCTGCATCCAATCGCGCATATTTCATGAAAAAAGTTTCTTTTACTTACAGTGTATGATGCAATCCGATTCACAAAGAGTAAGTTTTCTAACGATACATTATGGTATCATCTACTTCGGTATATAAACCAAACCACTAACCCAAAATTTCTAACTTGAAGAAAAACAAGCCAGGTCGCTTTGCAACCTAGTAATATGGTGTCGGCCTCTCAGCTGAAGTCTGGGCGCCGCTACGAACCAACTTCGAACAAAAAGTACGATCGCACTTGGACACTGTTAGGCGTAAGGAAACCAACAAGCAAAATCTGTTTTTTGAGAACACGTGATTATAAGTTCAAGAGCGATGTAGAAACTATATGACATAGCGTTTACTGATAAGCTTTGATCAACGTGAGTATCTACACATTTTTAAATCGGGGGCCCAATTCTGAAAAATTCTACTTTTTACGTTTTTTCCAAAGATACTAATAACTGATTTTGTTTACAAATGTCTAATGGTTCACACCGACTCTAATTTCAGCAAGAATCATACACAATAATATTACAAACCTCACAAAATGAACTCCTTTCATCGATTCCTTATGTTGATACCGCGAGTCACTTTTGTGGTGACTGTAAGCAAAATGTAAAACTATCTTCCTATCTGTTTCTTTTACACACGATTACGTTCACTTTCACATTTAAAACCACAAGCGCCACTGTCAAAAGCAAACGCGATTCATTCTCGTATATCTCGTTTGTTTATTGTCCACATACTTACATTTAAAACTGCATGCGCCACTACTGCGTCAGTTAGAACTTTATTATTACTATTTCCATCGTATAAGGCTCGGCTGCGCCGACCCTAAAAAATTGACAACCAAAGGCTACATTTTTCTGAATACTGATAAGAAAACAAACCCGTCATTGCTCTTACTTCTTGCACAAGCTAGACAAGGCACATAATAGTTCGCGTTTTGTGAAAATTTCCGCCGGGTAACGCTAATAGTTGTCGAGATATTTCGCTGTGTCAGTTTACAAAACTTACAAGTGCAGGGGTGGAAACTGGATTGCGATGCGCTTAAACTTTGGTTTCAGCTTAACATAGTTTCTCAGAATATTTCATCAGCCCAGCTTTGGCTTTTTTATCATTAGCTCTTAAGCGCTTCGCTATTGGCTTTTTTATTTTTTCTCAATAAGTCAACAATTTTACTATATTATGGTCACTTCAACATGAAATCGACCATAGATTTCAAAAATTACATGATTTTATCTAGTGAAGTTCTGCTGTTCTACAGGTATTTCCAAATTGAATTTCAGCTGACCTTCCAACTCATTCTTGACAACGGCGCATCATTTTATATATTATTTGATTAAAACTCAAAATTCAAAATCTCAAGATAGCCAATGAGCATACTGAGCAATGGGAAATTCAAATCACTGATAAGTGATTTAAAAAAATAAAAATGTTTAAAGAGCCAATCAGCGACTCAGCTCTTTCTTTATGATTTGCTTTGTGCTTAATAGAGAAGGAAACGACTGGTTTCTGAAGCGCTCAAAAATGAGCTTATAAGCTTCGACTTCAGCGATTATCGACTTGAACTTCCCATCCATACAAGTGTCACAATACACCATCTGCCCCTACTCGGTTCTTGAGACCTTCGGCTACTCAACGGACTCAGCCGATGGATTCGCAAAAAAATAACGGGTCTTCCTATGAATTACGAGCTTTGTAGTATTTATGTTCATGTAGCGAATAAAAGGCTTTATATGTATTATGATGACAATCAGACAGTCCGCTCGATAACTGAATCGTTCATCTTATAATCGGATTTCCTGCGATAACTCGATAAACGACGCGGACATCTCAAGTTCGTGAGGTTTCTGCGTAGGGAGGCAAATTTTAAGAAAATGAATGTATCATGCAAACAAGACCCGAATATATTTTTCTGCTCCTTAAATTGGAAGCCTCCTTCGATCTATAAAGCTAATATCTGGAATGGTTTTCAATATTTAAACGATTTACTTATGTAAGTATAAATTCGTACGAGTATCGAGTATAAGTACCCAAATGATAGGTGCCAGTGCACTATGCAATAACACGGATATAAGTATTGTGCTTACTTTACTCCATCTTAATACAAATTACGTTTACCTATTTAATTAGGCTGACTAAGAAATTAGCTCAGCGTACTTACCAAACTTATGCCTCGGTGGAAGTATTGAACAGACGCTAACACTTGAATGACAGTCGCACTTGCACTTTCGTTGAGTATTGAAGAATCTGCGAGTCTATAGAGCAGTAACTTCTTCTAACAAAATTGATAACCACGTAATTTACTGCTTGTGACTGTATACAAATCATGACATCGAAGTTCGACATTATCTCGCAAGTTGAACAATTTATGATTACGATTTTTTATGTACGATTTGATGCCTAATTCCAATTATCTACACAAACTGATAACATCTTAGATTTATTGGGATAAATTATAACTTTACAGTCACACTTACGTCCCGCGAAAGGCAACGGCAATGGGCATCAGTCTAGTAATTATTTAGACGTCTTCTCCACCTCTTCTCTTGTTGATCGTGAACTTACTCTTGGAGATCATTGCGTTTCAACCATTGGATTGTTGATGAGGCTTGTTCGCTTGAGTTACGGCGATCTTCTTGGTTTTTGTTGTTGGCTACCCAGCCTGCTCGTAGGTGGCGACTTGTCATTTTTATAGGGGAGGGAGCGACATTTCTAACAAAAAAAATGTTCAAGTATTTTTGCAGAAGATGTATTTACACTGATTTGCTATATAAATTCAAGAATAAATTAATACAAAATACGCAGAAGTTGATTTTCACTTTTTATATTCAACAAGACTCAAATATCATCCAGTTAAATGATAACGATTGAAAATTGACAAATAAAGAATTACGCTAAGTTTCAAGAAGGTCTAAATGATACTTTTGCCTCTCAATCCGCGTGAAGGGTGGCCACCGTTGCTGCCCTCTTTTAACTTATCTTCTATCCTCTTATTCTGTAGGTGGAAGTGGCGGGAAATTTTCAGGGGGCGCCTGTTATAACTATATTGAGTGAAAATCCCGTACTTTATTACTGAAATTAACCCCTCCCTACACTCACTGTGAGCGATGCATAATTGTGAAGGGAAGATCTGCTCATTCAATATTACAGGTACTCAGGGTCAATATTTGTTGGGAGGACAGACACTTCCTCGCTCCCCTTGTTCCCTCGCGCTTGATAGCAGATGATAGGGAGATGTTACAGAGATTTTTGGTGAAGTAAATACATAAAACTATGTAAACTTTCACAATTTTTCATCAATGTTACTCAGACAACGAACAGGAATCAGGCCCTGTACATAGCCTCCACCTCAGCTTTATACTTGGAGAATACTACATGTCGCATCACTTTGGTTATTGGACTAAAAATACACATTTAACCCTAGAGCACCACACATGGATACAAATGTGGGGTCTGGTTGGCCGAGTGGATAGTGCACTGGTCTCGGAAGCCGGAGGCCCGAGTTCGAGCCTACGTAGCAACTCGCTACATTTCGACCTAGGCTGGTTTTTCGGCAAGAAGAAAAGAGGGCTAAGACAGCACTAACAGCCTCCCCGACGCCTCTGAGATAATGCTCGAAATGGCGGATTCCAGGGCTCGGGTTGAGAGTAAAATTAGAAAAAGAGACAGTGGATGGGTACAAATGTACCCATAGTAAAACACGCATGCGTATAATCCCACGCATATCAACAGAGCGACCCTGTTTCTCACCGAGTCTGTTCGGCTATATTAGACCCTCGATATCTTCGACCATACAGTATACATGGACCGGTCAAGCTATATAAACGCTGTGTAGTAAAAGTGGTTGGAAACACGGGCGGGCGAATGCAACAACACAAAATATTCTTGCAGAAAATGTGCGTATACACACACCACTACGTTCAACGTGAGCGCGCACTTATAAAATATTCCGCTGAGATACGGACGATGTTAAGCAAAACAGAACCAAGCGAAATTTATTGACAAAATGAGTTATTAGTATCGTTGGAAAGAGCGTAAAAAGTAGAATTTTTCAAAATTGGGCCCCAGTACAAAAATGTAGCTTATCACTAGAAGCTATGTCATAGTATTACCGACTCATTTTTTTCTAAAAAGCAAATGTTGCTAGTAAAAAAATGCAAATTTAGTCACAAAAAAGCAAATGTTCCAAAAATGTAAGACAGACTCGGAACTCGCTTTGCTCGTTCCTCGCTTCGATGTTCGCATAGGCAGAATATTGGAAAGATCCTGGGAAAGAATAGCGCTATCTGTATGTGTAAAGATCTATAATAGTACGAGTGAGGAAACCTGCCATTTTGTATCCTACCGCGCCCGTCGATGCCGAATTGATTACGCGGTACGCTCCGCATAGTCGGATTCGGCATCCACGGGCGCGGTTGGATACAAAATGGCAGGTTTTCCGCACTTGTATGGTTACAGGTCTTTAGTATGGGTGTACAAAATGTGACGAATGATGTGTTCGAAGCAACGTACAGCAACGAAGCGCGTTTGCACGCGTTACGTACATTAAAAATGATCCTGTAAATGTTGGATGCGCTTACATTTTCACATTTTCCCGGGACAATTTTTCATTGCTGGGTCTGACAAAGGGGAAATACAACTTGGAAAAAGCAAATGCATTTGCCAAAAAGTAAATGGATGATAATCCGAATGCCATATATTTTCTATATATGGCTCTTGAACTTCGTATCACGTGTTCTTAAAAAAGCAGAGTTTGTCGCTTGCTTCTGTTTTGCTTAACAGTGTCCACATGTTGCGTTGTTGCGTTTTCACGCCGATGTTTTCAACCACAAATAACGTGACTTGACCAGTCCATATACTTCATGGTCGAAGCTCGAAATCGTATGTCGAATGTGTTGCCTACTCTTTTGTTGGAAGGTAAATTAATTTTTGTACCCAGTTTTTTTGGTCAAACTTTTTGCACAAAGCGTTACATCAACGTCGTCACGATAATAATATCCTCTTCATCCTCTCACGCAGAGTCAATAAATACATTGTCATCTTCTTCAATGACGGCTGAGCGAGTAGAGGTTGATGGTCTCAAATGGTACATTTTGTCTGACCCAACTGCGAAAAATAAATGAAGTACTAATGAACTGAATATGTTGGAATATCAATTTTTATTTTACTATTGCTAAGGAGGGGGGGGGAGAGGCCTGTATTTTTGCGAAAATAATGAAATATATTTTTGCTGTACACTTTACTACCTGTGTGTGTATGGGGGGGGGGGCTATCTTGGCGGAAAATAAGAAAATTTTACTCCCAAAATATCCACAAACTAAAACAAATAAATAAAGGAAGAGAAATAACTATTGTAATTTTTTCCAAAAATACACATAGGAAAAAAAAGAAGAAAATTAATGGTAAAGAAAATGTCATCACATATAAAAATCGGTGTCCCTGCCTTCCTCCCAACAAAAAAATATCAATCTGGGCTCGGGTTACCCTTGAATACCATAAGTGATATACCATTTATAAGCCTTTTTACAACACACTAAGTCCCTTCGCTTCTCTAAAATTCCTTACAGTTCTTCAACGCAAAGGTGATAAGCTATTTGGAAAGGCTAAGCCTTAAGCCAAAAACTATTGACCTTGACTGATAAGGCTAAGAGATCGATGATAGAGGGGCGTATGGCGATGTACGCATGCCAAATTGGCCCCGGGACATCATGTCCCGGATGGGCCTGCGTCAGAATAGGGGGATCGCTTTGGGGTGGCTCCTGCTACCCCCATTTCTCCTGTCGCCTCTTCACGGCGGCGAATGTTCGACCTCTTATTCTTCTGTCTCTTCGCTGTCGAATTGCGCCGGATCGTCTTCTTCGTCGGTTGGTGGCAGCTGCGACGTCGTCTTCGTCGTTGTTGTTGACGTCGTCGTTGTCGTCGTCGATGTTAGTGGGATGGCGAATGCCGGCATAGGGTGCTGTACCCGCTGCCTTCGTCTATTGCCGCAAATAGTGGAGGCTTGGGGGAATTAGACCCCCAACTTCTAAATAGCCCCCGAAACACTGAGAAATTACCTAGGAAAATGATGCAGAGGGGTGATGTTGCTTCATAATACGGGGGCCTAAAGCCCCCTAGTTCTGAGGCCTATTTGCGTTTCTGCCTTTGTCTCTGCCACTCCAGTTCCATCTAGTGGCCCAACGTCTCTTGACGAAGGAAGCTGCCTGATCTCATCTCGCTCTGCTCTTCAGCATGGTCGGGACTAGGTTCTCCGGTGTAAACGGCTCAATATCCGCGTTTTGAAAGGCGGATGCCGTTTCTTCCCTCTCTTAAGGCTAAGGGATACAGCTAACAGTATAGGTAGCTAACGACTAATGCTTAAGGGCTAAAATTCAAACGGCTAATGGCTAAAATCCAAAAGCTAAAGGCGAATTCCTTTGCCGCGAAGTGTGATAAACACAAAACCAAATGAGCGAAAACGGATCAGGCTCGGAAGATCTGATGTTCAGAATTCAGGAATGACGAAACAACCGCGACAGAGTTAGATTAACTTTTCATTAGCGATTCAGTAGAAACTAACGGATTCGCTAATACTCGCATTCTTCTTCAATAGCTAACCGCTAGCTGATCTTGACCAAAACTGCTTGGCTAATGGATTAAAGCTAAGGCTAATGGCTGAGCTTATCACCTCTGATTTAACAGAGAGTGGTCATATCATCACCATCATCATTCGTCCTTACGCTTCATGGCTGAAGCCTAGGGGATCGCGGTGTCTGACACGCGACTTTTCTTGGCTAGGTTAATCGGGGTAGTTAGCCGTTGCTTTTCCCACAGTTTGTTGCGTTAGAGTTTCCTTCTCTGTGCGGAAAAGTATGCAGATGTAGTTTGCTTACTAACCGTGTTTTCACAACTTCGAAAAAGCTGATTACGATGAGCAAACGCACAGTACCTAATCTTTTTGATCTGGTGGTAACACAGTAACGCCCTGTTCAGTCGAACTGGCGGAGTTACAGGACGCATTATCGGTCCACTTTGATACTGTAGTCGCTTCGTTCACTAGGATGTAAGTGGAGGTAGTCGAACATCACTATAGCTTTCTGGCGCTAGGAGGATTCGAACCCGAGCGAAGCAGGCACGTTAACCACTAAACCACAAAGTCATAGTGGTCACAACTCCACAATTAACTTACTGTTAGGTGCCTTTCCTTTTTCAACAGCGTAAATAGGAAGCTTCACTGGTGGTGGATAAGTTATAAGAACTAACTGAACAATGGCGCCGCATTCCCAACACTTTGATCAGCCTTTCCATTCTGTATGATGCCCGCTGTGCGCAAAATAAAATTTTTTCCCGCATGTTTTGGACATTGAAAGTTACACAGGCAAGCGGGCTTGGATGAGCGCTCGGGTAACACCGCAATATTTGTGTTATTCAGAATCTCACACTATAGCACATGAGCTTAGTCAGCGGGCCAATAACCTTTATTACCCAGATTTTCTGAGTGAAACAACGGTATTCTCGAGTTTTAGGACCATTGGAGCTTCGGACTACAGCCACTTAATTTTTTTTTTTGATATGAGGGTATCTGCCTCCTCATTAATGCTACAGACTAAAAACATAGTGAAGAGTTTTCTCGGGGGGGGGGGGGGGCTAGTGGAATTTTTCCAGCTGACTCAACTCAAAATTCCCAAGCATCAAATTTTTTGTATCGATAGAAAAAAAATCACTTTTGACTTGTTGGATTATCCCAACTTTTGATCCATCAACTAAAATTTCCCAACTCCGGTGGAGGCTGAGGGGCAAGCTGCCCCCACCATGCCCTTTACTAGTTTCGTCCCTGCTACTGACTTCGTAACTATTTTAATGAGGTTAGATGACAGCAGAGTAGTGTCTGTAGTCTACATACTATCGTCAATAT
Organism: Acanthococcus lagerstroemiae; assembly: GCA_031841125.1. Lineage (NCBI taxonomy): Eukaryota > Metazoa > Arthropoda > Insecta > Hemiptera > Eriococcidae > Acanthococcus > Acanthococcus lagerstroemiae. The sequence continues at coordinate 18,053,077 of CM063110.1, forward strand.
GCTAGGACTATAACAAAATATTTACAACAACCCAACAGGAGACCATGGCTGACCAGAATCGCTAATTCTATCGATACTAAAACAAAAAGTGTTTCAAATGATGAAATGAAGAGTTATAAAAAGTAATAACTGATAAATTTCAGTTTCGTTATCTATTTCGGTGAAATGAAATACGTCATTCCTTACGACTTCTCTTTTTCAGAAGAAAAAAAAAATGTAACAATACACGAGTTTCTTCATTTATTAGTTAACGAAGATAATGGCTCCATTGTAGCACCCACATAATGTACCTAATATTATCATAATATTCATAGTTGTACACCGACAACCAATAAAAATTAACGTAAGCAGTGGCGGTGGATGATATTTTTGCTAGGGAGAGGCAGAGAGAAACAAAGATGAAGCAAAAAAATGTGCAGGGGCAAAAATAGGTTGTTTATACTCGGATATTCCTTTTTGATTTGCCTATATGCTTTCTTGATAGAAATATAATATTCTACGGGGTAGTGACCCTCTGAATTTTGGAAGAGGAAAAGTTGTCTCGTGCCCCCGCAGTTCTTCCACCCATAAACACGAGCCTATTTATTCTAGTTTCTAACTCTATTATCTATTATTGTGTTCATATAATACGTAAAAGAACACTTTTAATTTTTTTCCCCCATTTCAGAATACATAACAAAGTAACGTGTTTACATCTTATATGTCTACGAGTTTTGGTTCATTTATATTCAGTCACATCCCTATTCTGTTTGATGTTATGAGTTGTAGCTACCTATGTATTTTTACAAATAATGCAGCCAATTGAAATCGATATCCAATGCTGTATGCTTTTTCAGCTGTAGCGATTGTTCATTTGATTTCTTGGGTAAGTAAGGGTAATTCTATGTTTGTTTCTTCAGAAATATAAATTTTGAAACCGTTAAAGGACTAACATTTTTCTTTTAATACGTTCAAACAATTCTATTTCGTCAATTATTATCATTCTATAAGTGATAAGAAATTACCTGCGCGTATCGTATCTCTCAACAACCTCCCTAACTTACAGAAAAGCGATTTGAAAATGGTGACTAAAACTAACCTGAAAGTGCAAAATGACGATAGGTACTTTTTTTTGTAAATAGAGAAATGCAAATTAGAATAAGAAAAAATCGGGGATAATATGTAGTAGAATGACCGACTTCCTTTTTTATCATTTTGTGGATGAACTAGATGAAACAAATCATTCGCGCCCCAGATTTTCCATTTCTACAGCACGTGATACGCTTCGAACATCACGTCTCACGTCATGCAAAATATTTTCGTCATTTACATGTTTTTGGGGCCAAATATCATTATGCATTTACAGAAACAAAAAAATTTGAAGGGTATATTCGTCAGTGGGAGTTCATAAGTTAAGCCAAAAACACTTCATTTGTGGAATTGGAGACGTTGGGGGGTGGTCCACCCACCCGAGTCACCAGCCATCGAAAGTCTTCTCACCATAAGTCTATAGTTAATACTGATCTATATGCCGTATTAAACACATGGGTATCCTAGTTAATTTGTTATAACTAAACTATGTGCCCCTAATTACACATGAGAAAATAGGGGAAAAAATAGGCATGTTTTTATATTCATACTTCGACTAATTCCAAGCAGACATTACTGTCCAAGTTATATGGTGAATCAACAAGCATACATGGCCTCTATTTCGTCTTTATATTTTTCATATACCACATGTCTCATTACTTTTGTTGTTGGACCTAGAACAAATACAGTAGATGTACAAATCTCGTGCTGCAGTCACCGCAGATCCAATATTTTTAATTCAAACATGTAACCGTATTAACAACCTAATTCTCCAGTTTTGAAGCTGAAGTCCCTGGGAAGAATAGTAAATTTTCGTATTTGATGTACTCGCGAAATAGCTGTAGCATTAGCGCGATCTATTCCCTTCTGTATGGCGTCGTACACCTCATGTGGTTTCTCTCGTATTATTTCCGAAATGGTTTCACATTTGCAGTTCAGTGACCTACACCAATCTTTTGCTTCTGGTGATAATTCGTCTAGCGGTACTCCACTATCTCCATCCACTTCACACTGTGAACAATTAAACGGAAAGCTATTTATTGGTTATCATAGATATGCCAACACCCAACAGCAAAAAAGGAGGAGGGAATTTCATAATACACCGGTGCATAAATACCGAAGAGCAAACGAAATTTTAGAAAAAGAGCTGGTTGAGAGAGGTTTTGAAATAACTCATAAAATTCAAAAAAATTAATATGACATTTCGGAAGAGTCTAATTAAAGCTACTGAAGAAACAGTAGTAGTAAAAAGGGGGGCCCCAACAACGGACGGTAAATTATCTCTAAGAGGGTCATTATCAAAAAATGTTGAACATCCAGTTATCAGCTGATATCTCAGGATGTATGAATGTTGGAAAGAATTTCTTGGTACCAATGACTAAGGAATATCATCCCTTACAGTCTCTCATAATGAAATAAAATTGATATATAATCCGCCTACCCTTGAAACTGAAATACCCAGGTAATGTCCTATTATCCTTATAGTTTTCTTATTATGGCGAAATATACAAATTCATACCCTGATATGATTTTAAACAGTTGAGTGTGAGATGTAAGAGCACTGAAAATCACTTTTGAATCCTTTAAAATTTAAAGGATTTAAAAGTGATTTTCAGAAAGTTTAAATGGAATCACTGCAAACCGAACTAGTGTTATCAAGTTTTCTGTCCATTTGTCGTGGTCATTTCTTCTTAAGGGGCAGAAAGTTATGATCAATATTTTTGAGCGCGAAAAGTGGTCACACTGAGACCTTGTTATCACGATAACATTATTGGCAATGAGTTGGAGCTGATTTCTTCAGCGTAATGATGATTTAGAACCGAATTCCATGAAAATCACAATTCATCCGGCTGTACTGTCCTTTGTGTGGCTCTTCATTGGCAGCTCGCAATTCCATCAGATCATTTATATATTATATTTAATGGCAAGTACATAAGTAACCCGTTTACTATTGCAGTTGTTCAAAGTTCTTTCTGTAGTTTTAGGTGTTTTTTTTCCGTTCCAAAAAGTATTTCAAAACTATTAATTACTGATTACGATTTTTAAGATCTTAGCCGAAAGCGCTCAGGAATACATCAGAAGAAAAAAAGTGAATTGGCACACCCTACACACGGAATATCACCAAGTTCACTCGGACACTTTTTTGATGATGACCCAAAAACTTAGGGGAAAAAAAACAACAGAAAAATGAATAATTTTGAACAAAAAAACAACAACACATAAAACCACTCTTGATTGTATTGAGCTTAGGGAACTAAAAGCACTCATCAAAAAAGAAATACGGCAAGATGTTACCATATGTTCAAAACTAAAATTATGAAAAAAAATTACTAAAGATAGCGGCTCCACCAAAAAGACCAAAAAAATGATTCAAACAGGTAGTACCGTGTTTCCAAAACTAACAAACTGTTCAGGAATAGGCAAATTTGGGAGAGAAAAAATAGTAGGAGTAGCGGCTGAGTTTTACGAACAGTTACACGCAGTAAATACGAATGTAGAAACAGAAGGGGGAAAGTGAAAGTAAATAACAAGGAATAGGTCTTGAGAGGTTGAAAAAGCTTATCCACGGTTTCAAAACTAATAAACCACCAATACCTGATGGGATTCAAAATAAGACGATAAAAATTTTAATGCAGGCAATTACTAAGCCTATAACAAATCTGTTTAACAAAATTCTGAATTCAGGAGAGACCCCGTACTAGTAGAATATAGCTGACATGATCATTCTCCGCAAAAAAGGGGGACAGATCAGATATCAACAATTATATATGGTCCAATCAAGAACGTAGCGATTTTTTTTTCTATAGAGGCAAAAATTGTTAAACTTCGTTTGTATCAGCGAAAAAAAAATAATAATAATAAGAACTTTTGACATGTTGGGGTTTTTCAACTTGTCATTTTGATCCAACTGACTCAAGTCAAAATTCCCAAGTATAAAAATTTATTTGTATTACCAAAAAAAAAAAACCTTTTGACTTGTAAGATTTTTCCAACTTTTGATCCATCAACTAAAATTTCCCAACACCGGCATAGGCTTGGGGGCAAGCTGCCCTCGTGCCCCCTTATTTTCGCCCCTGGGTCTAATTAGCCTATCCTCGCACATAGCTAAATTATTTATGAACATTTTTAAAGAATGTATCTACAGTATATTAGACTTTCATCAAGCTATCGAGCAATGGGGGTTCAGGAAAAAATTTGCCCCAGTGGATCACATTCAAACATTGAACCAGATTATAGAGAAATCCAAAGAGTATAACATAGAGATGTGGCTAATGTTCGTAGATTTTAATAGGACGTTTGATAGGCTGTACCACAACAAGCTTTGGCAGTCTCTGGCAAAGCATGGGGTACCCTAAGAAATTATTGAAATTCTCGTTAACCTTATGAGCTTTTGGAAGCCTAAATGTGAACGGATATCAAAGATACGAAATTTCCTGTCCAAAGGGGGAACCAATTTTCAGAACTTTAGCATGGAAGAGAAAATGAATTAAAGTTGAAGGTCGTTGGCTGAACAACCGTACCTTTGCAGACGATATAATAATAATTGCAAAAACTCTGAGGAAATGATGAAAATGACCAAGGATCCAAAACGAGTGAGCCAAAACTTTAGACTTTCTATGAATCGGACGAAAACAAAATCCATGTAAAATAGAAAAGGAGTAAACGAATTCTGGCTCGAAGGGGGAAATCAATAGGCTGGAGAAATATAAATACTTGGGACATATTACATCTTCTGGTAATAACATAATAGGAGGGGGGGGGGGCTAGCTCAAGAATATCAAATGGGTGATAATCTTTTTGGGCACAGAAACACATTCTCGAAAGTAAAATGAAAATACCGTTGAAAATAAAAATCCTAGAAACAGTGGTGGCAGCTTAGATTTTCTTCGTGTGTTACCCGACTTTTCTGAATGGGGGGGGGGGTTGCTAAATTATTATGTTCAATTTATGCAAGAAAAAAAAAACAGAAATTTTTTGGACAATGCGAATTTAATTTCAAAAATGTTGACCAGCCCAAATTTAAATCCAAATATCCAAGTATTCAAATAAACTTGGGTTTTTGAGGTATTTTTCGAGACTTCTTCGAGTGATACCTGAGCCTCAGAGTAGTACTGAAGTTGACACCACTGCCCAGAAAGCTGTTTGGTTTTGTCCTGACATATGACGGATACCAAATATGGTCTTTGACAAGGAATCAAATGGAGTGTTTTTAGAAAAAACATACGACTCAATGCTGAGAAATGTACTGCGGATCAGGTTGGGGGACAGGGTCACGCTGAGTTCTGTTAGAAAGCAGATGGGTGTAAAAAATATAAGATATACTCGTAAAATTAGGAGACTGAAACATAAATATGCGAGTCATATGATTAGAGAGACGGAACTTGGCGTGCACGATGTGTGGACACCTTTGGACAGGAGAAGAAAACCAAGCCGATCAGAGTTCCTAAAAATTCTAGGTCCATGCTGGGGAACAACAGCCAGAGAATGAAAGCGATGGAAAAGGGTGATAGCGGCCTATGCTCTATGGTGGGTATAGGTTAGACAGCAACTCAAGTGTTGTATTTAGTAACAAACTTACCGAAGCTGTTAATGAAAAAATAAAAAATAAAATGGATACGCCGAAAGATGAGAAAAATGGGAATTTTTAGCCTAAATTCGACCAGGAGGACGCCCTAAGAATACCGTGGGAAGTGCATAGATAATAAAAAGGCAAATTGCATCGCAGCTCACAACTGAGTGCGGAAGTTCAGTTGAATCCCGAATTATAGGAAACTTCAATCAGCCCTCACAAAAGGCTTCGATTGTGTTATGGCAACTTACTTTCAGCGTAATCAGTAGTGATAAAAATTTTTTTCTGTCTCCAATGACAGTAGCTTGACTTACAACTGGTAACTCGGATTTTATTGCATTTTCAATTAGAACTGGAGTGACGTTCTCCCCTCCGGAGGTTATCAACAGCTCCTGTGGATAGCGTAATAGAAAAATAAATCATTCTGTGCCATAAAAAGGTAAAAAATTAAATTAAAAAATCAATGAATTAAAATGTTTTTATTTTGCGACTATGTGGCCTAATCTCCGAAGATTCGTGCCGGAAGAAGCACTCGGTCCGCCACTGGATCAGCCGAGATGGTGCTGATGTAGAATGGACCGATATCTAGTGACGTCATATACTATCATTTAGCCATGAAGGGTTGCTCTTGTGACACCAAAAACCGCAAATAGATGTAAACACCCGTGAACAGAAACTAATGCGGGGAAAAAAGGTCGGACCACGGCAATTCTGATTTTCAACAGTGACGTCGGCTGGATATCGGTCCATGCACATGAAATCTTGAGTAGACAATGAGTATACACGATGTTCACTTCTTTTCAATGTTAACAGTGTCAACATAAATTCTTTGTGAACTGTCAACTAGACAAAGATGTCAAGTAGAAGATCTATAAAAGTGCACATTCGACTAGTTTCTATTTTCCATGTGGACATTATGCGGTCTTTTCATGTGGACATGTGTTTCGCAGGTAGCTGAACACATTATCTACGAATAACTTTACGCATAATTTACTTTTATACGCCCGCAAATTTGTAAATTCGAGTTTTCATCGATTTTGCCCAGGTCTCCGGAGTGCATCCAACCATCTTCATCAATAGTTTCTTCGGTTTTTTCAGGCTCGTTGAGATAGCCCATGAAAACGTTTCTACCATATACACAAATCTGCAACAATAGGAGCAAGAGAAGAGGAATAGTCATTCATGAGTAATTCCATAAATTAATCACCTTTCCAATTCAAACTGACTACGAATGTAACTGAAACTTCTAATGAGGTTTTCACAGAGGACCTCAACAGCCAGTAATATTATAAGCTACACAAACCTCTCCAACGCCATTTTCACCTGGCTTATCAATCTTCGTACGGGTTCCGGGCAGTGCCTTGCCAGGACTTTCAAAGTTCACGTCCATATCTACACTGCCTATATGAGCGCTTCCAACTTCAGACATTCCATAGCCCTGCAATAATGGGTACTTGAGTAATATTATATTGGTCCCGTCAACTTATCATTACTTTTACACTAATATCGTTAAATAATTAGGTGACACATTGTAAGATTTATGCCTGAACAATTACTTTTCCAAGGACAACCTCGAGACGGGAGGAGGATACTCTTTTCTAATTTTGCTCTCAACCCGAGCCCTGGAATTCACCCTTTCGAGTATTACCTCAGAGACGTCAGGGAGGCTGTTAGGGCTGTCTTAGCTCTCTTCTCTTCTTGCCGAAAACCCGGCCTAGGTCGAAATGTAGCGGACTTGCTACGTGGGCTCGAACCCAGAACCTTCGGATTCCGAGACCAACGCTCTATCCAGGGAAGATTCTAAAACTCGAGTCTTTTCATTTTAAGTTGGAGACAAAATTGAAAAACTACATTTCCGTTCCTCCTCTCTTAACCTTTACACGCCCCAGCCCTTGATTGAGAGCAAATGAGGTTGTTTATATGTATTTCATAAATTAAACTGCTGACCATAGCAGACAGGTACCTCACGAAGCACTATATCAAATTGGCGAAGATATTTTTTGACTTCCGGAAATAGCGGTGCGCCTCCAACCAGGAACGCACGACATTCATCGAGACCCACGTGCGCTTTCATGTTCGCGCCATACAGATGAGAAGACTTCCTAATTTTGCTGAAATACACGCGTAATTTATAAAACCGAAGTAATATGTATCACTAAATATATCTGTAAATAAGTGTCCACCTGGCATAAAAATGGAATAACAGAGTATGCCAAATATCTATTTTTCTAGCATGCTCTGTTATTTGATTTTCACGGCGTTTGGATACATTTTCAATAATAACATCCAGTTCTCTGTTTATAGAAGTCTTATTAATCTTATCACACTGTCGTCATAATGCTTACGATTCTTGTGTAGATAAATTATCATCAATTCGTTGCAACTGTTCTTTTATCTTCTCCCATATTCTAGGAACTCCGAATAGGTATGTTGGTCTTACTTCCTTCAGATTTTTGATCATCAGCTCTTGAGACTACAAATGAAATGTTATGTGTTATAGTTAACATACGGCCGATACTTCCTGCGCGATACGAACTCGCTGATAAAGTATGTAATTAATGTATGTATGAAAAAAAAAAAAACGCCAATGGGATAAACGCCTTTGTCCCAAAACCTATCTGTCATTATTGAGGTGAGAAATTCGTTGTATCTGGATCAGGGGTTTAATACTCAGGTTTAATGAGATCGGCAGGAGATACCGCTGTGTTCATGAGCCCAAGGTAGGCACCCAGTTTGGCGAAGGCCAACGTAATATTTTATTCACAGGGTGTGTCAAGGTAAACGATCCACTTTTAATTGGATAAGCTGGCAATGACAACATTTAGATACGTTAGCTTAATCTTGTTTTGGAATGAGTTGATTGTGGTCCACCAATGAACGTTGCTTCTTTTTTCTCTTTTTTCTTATCAGTGGAAATGGATGGAAAAGTAGAATTATCTGTTAACACAGACGAAACCACCAAAAAAGAATATTGAAACTAGTGCAACAAAAAGTTCATAAAATTAATTTTACCCCAAATTAGAGAGAAAAAAGTCTGAAATTCCAACTCATTTTATAGACTAAAGACAGATGTTCAAAGTTAAGAGAGGGAGGGTAAATGGGGCTGTCGTCCTCCTCCTAAGCTGATTTGTCATAATATTTTCAAAATCAGGCGTCAAAATCAAAAGGAACAGTTTCTGTTGATTAATTAATTTGTTTATTTATTGCTTGTTTATTGAAATTTAGAGGTGGAAATTGTCATTTTGCTCTCCCGAGCCCCAAATTGCCACCTGGAAAAGGGGTCACATTACGAGGCTGATTAGAAATTTTCTTATTAAGAGGAAAGAAGATGAAGTGTATACTCTTCACTTAATCTCCTCATCAGGCCAGATGAGAAAAGAATTCGAGCCCGGAACAAGAAATGACGAACCCCCGATTTCTTTTTTCTTTATCAAAAGCGCCTGTAATTTTTAGGGCACTTTGGGCCTCCTAGAAAACCGTGAGCACGGGACAAACTATCCCCTTTGCCTCATCGAGCCTATTCCTAATGCATATGTACATAGGAAATCAAAGGAACATTCTTATAAAAAATCAACTACGGACAAACATTTTTGCCAATTTTACATAAATTGATTTTTCAGACACCCATGGTTGGAACCAAGGACGAAAATAAGGGGGCAACTTGCCCCCCCAAGCCTCCGCCGGAGTTGGGAACTGTTAGTATATATGACCTGGAATCATGAAATGTCCCTTTGGTGTCAAAAATTCATTTTTCACTTTCTTGACAATTCTTATAGAAAAAAATCACGCTCTTTCGAATGAAATGAATCGCTACTTCCTATCTTCATTAGTTTTTCCACAAATTTTATTTAAAAATTACGTCAAAAGTTTAAAAACATCCGTTTACATGGCGTTATGTGAAACGGGCCTACGAGAATCACAGAGAATAAGTGTACAAGACCGGTTGTCATAGCAACGCGTAAACGCACTACCTATGCTCACCACTACCACCATCCCGTCTTTACACTCCTGTACCTTAAAAACCTGTTTTCGCACAAGAGGCACATTTCATGATTCCAGGTCACATATGGATCAAAAGTTGAAAAAATCCAACAAGTCAAAAGTTTTTTTTGTTGATTTTTTTTTTTGCTACTACCAACAAATCTTGATACGTGGGAAGTTTGACTTGACTCAGTTGGATCAGAAATTGGGGAAATCCAACAAGTCAAAAGACTTTTTTTTTTGCTTGGCTAATACAAACAAGTTTTTATACTTGAGAATTTCAACTTGAGTCAGTTGGGAATTTAACAATTTCTACCCCTCCAGAAAAAACGCTTCGCTGCGTCCCTAGTTGGAACAGTTACACTTTCTTTTTTATGGTATGCACAACGAATGCCCTCTGCTACTAAAACTTGTAGAGTAAGACGCGCAATTACGATCGAAGGTAGAAATATGGACCACCCTTCTATATGGGAACTACTGCTGACGTTCCTGGCGAACTAATCCCGAAACCTGTTACTACACACTGAAACAACATTATTCTATACAGTTTTCAATGCTCAGATTCAGTTTTGTAGACGCTGGGTGAAGTTATTTTTCACTCTGTTATCAACCCACATTGTTAAAGTTTGCTAAGTTTTGAAGTTCATCTATTTCAAAGACTATTACATGTGAAAAAATTGGAATGAATGAAAGTAAGTAGCAAAAGAAACTCTACTTTCTAATGATATGGTACTTCAAAAAATATTTATTTACATGTAGGGTCGATTTTTTTTGGCCATTTTTTTGAATTTTGTAAAGGTGGTTCATATTTATAGCTAGGTCCATATTAGTACCCATTTTCAATTTCACAAAAATTGCGGTACTGGAGGAACTTACAAATTGAAAAAAATTTTGATCCATAAAACTTGACAATATGCATTACATTTTGACATATTTCTCATTGAAACTGGATAATTTTGAGCCGAGTTATGAAGAAAAAAGTAAGTATGGTCCATAATTATACCTCTTACTCTGTCATTTTACTATTTCTGAGTACGAAAACAAACTTCAATCAAAATAATCATAGGCAAACATGTGACCTAGAATCATGAAATGTGCCTCTCATGCGGAAACAGATTTTCGAGATACACGAGTGTAAAGATGGGATGGTGGTAGTGGTGCGCACATATGTACTTACATAGCGTGTATATCTGTGGTGGTGCGTTTACGAGTTGCTATGACAACCACGTCTTGTACTCTTGTTCTCTATATCATTCACGTAGGGCCGTTTCACACAACGCCATGTAAACGGATGTTTTTAAACTTTTGATGTAATTTTTAAATGCAGTTTGCGGAAAAACTAATGAAGATAGGAAGCTGCGGTTTCTTTCCTTTGAAAAAGTGTGATTTTTTTCTATAAGAATTGCCAAGAAAGTGAAAAAATGATTTTTTGACACCAGAGGCACATTTCATGAATCCAGGTTACATACGCTTATATATCAGAATAAGTTGTCTTCTTGTTCAGCTGAAAGAAGATCACGCACGCTGAGACACCCTGGTCGCTATCTACAAGAATAATTTATCGAGATTAAATTTGCAACATGTTGACTCACCTTGAGCACATCTCTATCAGCAAAATAACAACAGCCTCCACAGAGCACACATAAGTATAAATCGAAAGTCTAAAACATAAGCCCGATATGTTAGGATACTCTGACATCCGAGTTTAGCTATACGGGGTTGCTACAGCTACAGCATGGCGCATATTCTTGTATTGATCGCTGATTGATTTAGCCATGCGGATGCAATATGCCCTCACCTGAGCCACAATATGGTTGAAAGGAAGATAAGAAAAAGACCTCTCGGTAGTACGCCCTATTTTCAAGAATTTCGCGGGTAGTTTCACAGCAAATATCACGTTATCATGGCTCAGCATAACCGCTTTTGGAAGGCTAGTTGTGCCAGACTGAAACAGATGCAAAATAATAATAGGATTGTCCAAGAGAAAATATAAAGTGGTGGGTGTTTGATCTAAAAGTTGACAATTTGTTTCAGTTGAAATTCAAAACTTAGTTTAATAATCTTCACTAGGAAGCATCTTGGACTTGCGACAACGTCAATCGATCCCTCGCTTATTTTCAAGTAAGACTTGGAGTATTTAATGGTATAATGATTTCTTTAAATCAGGGGCGTAACAACGGGAGGTCCGAGGGTGCCAGTGCAATTATTCAATTGTGTCATAGGCACCCCCAGCAAAGGATAAGGTTTTTATTTCAAAACTGTATTTTTTTTTCCTAGTCATAGATAGGCAGTTACTCTCAGCACTCACAGAATAAGGTTGTTGCGTCCCTGCTCTAAGTAGATTATAAGATCGGATACTGAAGGAACATTAATTTCGAAAATAGCTCGTCTAGCAGACGTACTCACTGTGTACAAAAGTGTGCAGCACTGATTCACGGCCAAACTTTCGATAACTTCATCTAGCTTATGGTCCGATTCGTTGTTGCCGATTTCAAGTACTTGGTTCCACTGGGAAAGTAGAAAAACGAGTTAAAAATTTTACCTGCCCAGCAGGGAGTGACGTGAACATAAAATGTGAAGGAGAAATGAAAAATGCTAGCTCACTGATAGTACAGTTGGGTCGGTTGGAACTCCGGAGTACTGAATTATTACTTTCAAATCTGGAGTGTGGCTTTTGATTTTCAGTATTTTCTGCAATTGTACGTCGTCCTCAACGACCACTATATTGGCAGCACTGGTTTTCAGGCAGTGCAAACAAGCTTCTGGAGAATTGGAAGGATAGATTCCAGCTGAAAAGCCTCTACAAAATACACAACAGGTAAAGGTATTAGTTGCAATGAACAAAAATCCAAAATAGTCATGATTATTTGAGGCGGAGTGGAATAATGTGAGCTAATAAGTACATATATCGAAATGTGTACTAGTACTCGTGTATCAAATCCAAGAATGAAATGTACCGAGACACACATTCATCACAGAAACTCACCCGGCAAATATAGCAGCCAAATTCGAGATCGGCCATTCTGGGGTATTATAACCGAGGATGCAAACTGACTTGTATCGTTCCAACCCCAATTTTAAAAATGCTTTGGCAACTGTTCTGACGATCTGCAAATATTCCCTGGAATATAATAATCAGAATCTAAGTCGATCTCACTAACCTGATTTGTTAGGGTTGACAGAGGTTAGCCAATGAAGTGATTATAAATCTAGAGGTGATATCCCGATTGATAAAGAAAAAAATGTCACACAACCTTAGCATAATAAAAGAGTTTAAATTGGTGAGGCAGAGAGCGTCAATTTTTCAGCCAAGCAGAACATACTGTAACACGGGGGTGACTTTGCTATCATGGGGAGATTTGGACCAGGTAAGTTTTCATTACTCCTAAGAGCGCCACGGAAGAAAGAGAACGTCTGGCTACACTGACACGTGACTCGTAATTTCGTACGTTGTAGTTACCGTGTAAAACTAACTTGGTTTAATTCCTCTATTTTCAGGCAGTATAATCAGGTGAAAAAGTAATGTGGAGGGGGCGAATTAGCCCAGAATTTTGTATTTGTTCTTGAAGCCGGTAAAATATCAATTTCGGTGTTCTATCTGTCTCACTGCTAGTGAATGAACAAGTATACAAATAGATGAATACATATACTTTTCGGAGATTCCAAGGACATACATTTGTATATTAAGTCCTGGACCTTTCAAAGAAAAGGTCTCATTTATTTTTTTCTTATGATTTTTAAAATAAAGAAAATAGTTAAGATTCGTTGGTTTTTTTGCATACGCATTACGCACATATTAGTATCTCTATTTGTTACTTGGTACCTACTTTTAATTTTTAAAAGACAAAACTACATTTACAACTTTTTCTCCAGTTCATTCATGAACATGTGCCATGTCACCCCCATTGCGGTACCCGTTGACACACATATATTATAATTCCGTGGAAAAATTTGTGGGGCCGGGGGGTCACTATATTTTGAGGGATGTATTCCGCAATGTCCCATCAAAATTACAAAAAATATCCCGGTTCTCTAACCCTGTTTCTACAGTCCGGTCAAAAGTGAGCAGAATCACCCTGTGTTACAGTAGGACAAGGTGCTGGACAAATTTATGACTTTGAGGCGAGCAGGACTGAACAGAATTTTGCCTCAGATCTCAAATTTGGTACATTTGTATCTGGAAAACACTGCTTCAAGTGATGCTTTTCATCAACTGGGATACGCACCTTAACTTGAATCAAACATTGCAATGTACTTAGTTGGAAACGGAAATACATTTCATAAAATATAAAATTTTAACATCTGCTTTCAAAATTTAGAAATTTAAGTTGAGATGTAGGCACCTATATGTGATGAAATTCCAGTGTCCATTATTTTTGAAAGCTAAAGCCGGTTTACTAGAAAACTTCTCAGCGCTTTGTTTCAGAAATGTGGGAACTGAAATTAGCGGTTCATCCTCCTCAAATGATTCTCTGATTTTCACAGATCCATTTGGTCGGCAGGTATATAGTTTATCGGATGGTAAAACCTTATCGTGAGCTAAAAATTACAAATTTTACAAATCAATATCTAATAAGTATCAGTGTAACTATTATTTAAGCGGATAGGATTTTGAGACCTCAAAAGATGCAATCGATTAGAAATCAGATCAAATTCAAATCTATTTTGTCAGCAAATAAACGATTTATGAAAGCATTTGGAAGTAATGGAGGTAGTGTGTACATAATTTTGCTACTTACCTTCACCATCAAAAATGAATTGTGATTTTGAAATATGTCCATTTCTGAAAGCAATAACGCAAATATATGGAATGTTTTAAAAGTAAGGTAACACATTTCTTTTCTCTGCGATTGGTAATACTGACGCGCTGAAATTTTGAGGGAATGTCCACGAGATATCTCCGGACATATGAGGATGAATAAGTATCCCTAAATCCCATTTTTAAAATTACAGAATAAAAAAACATCTGTCAGGAGACATCTCGTGGATATTCCCTCAAAATTTCAGTGCGTCAGTGTCACCCATAGCGAAGAAAAAAAAAAGGGTTACCTTACTTTTTAAACATTCCTCATAGTGTTACTTTTATGTGCCAAATATCACACATATTCATGATTGTATGACTGATAATATATGAAGCCTTGAAGTTTAAACTATCCTGTGTGCCACATTTTTCAAAACGTATTTTTTCATTGTAAACTATTCTAGTATTCTCCTATAAACCGTGAAACGTTATTCGCGTATACATGCAAAAGAGTCGCTCCAGGTGACTATTACCAAAAGCAACATATACTATTCACTGATTGGTGGATTTGGACGAAAACATGACATGGGAGGATGATGATAAGAAAAGTTATCCAAAAAACCCAAAATTAAGCTCATCTGATAGGAAATGAAAAGGGCTACAACTTTTGTTTCTAGCATTTTTTTTCATAAAAGTCAATATAAAAGCCACGAGCAAAACTTTTATGAGCACACATTTTTAGGGTGTAATGTACACGTATCATGTTTTCGTCTTCGACATTAGCGCTCCTGGTGAAACTTGTATACGCGACAATGACCATGTAGCATCAAAATCCTTTTAACTTTAGCCCATAGATCGCAGCACGCATTATGTGCCAAGCGCTCAATCCATGCAAAATATCCTAACTGTTAACTGAAGAGGTTAGAATCAAAATCAACGCTTGCCATTTTGCCTATTTGCGCCTTCGAAGTAAAATGGCAAGTGAGGGTTTTGATTCTAACCTCTTCATACTGTTGATAGTAATCTGTCTTATCAGTTTGCAATTATGGGTGAATTGACCTCGATGACACTTGGAATATTTTACTTAATATTTTGATGGACTTACCTGATGCGCAAAATCCTGCCAGTTACCCGGGTAACTAAAGGGGAACCAAGGGGAACTGATGGGGTTCTGGGTAATCTCTAGGGTAACCAGGGTTGTAAATCGGTAACTAATTGCGGATCGGGGAAGATGTGCATTACTCCGACCTTCATTTTCTCAGATTGAGTATGAGTGAGGCCCAAAATTCTTTGATGTCATACGTAGGAGGCTTCAGAGAACTGATCGAATATCCTTTTTGCCCCACCGATTTCCCCATTCCCAATGAAACAGTCTTTTGCTTCTCCTGTAAAATTTTGAAATCGTTACAGGATAATTTGAACTTCACGCCTTCATTAATAAAGTTGACAAAAAAATGAGTAGGTATTCCCAATCTTAAGACTATGCATTAAGTAGTAATTATAGCCGACATAATGAACAAATATACAAACTGGTAATTTTGATTCCACTTCAATTCTTCACTTCGACTCGAATAATCATTCTTGAGGTTCTCCGCTTCGCCGGATAGGAACAGTTTTGCCACTTCACCCCCACAAACAGGATTGAAACGTGATGTTTTTGCACTCTTTTATGTAAATAAAAAAAATTAATTGGTTAATAAGAAGTTAAAGAAGAAAATATCACAAATTAAACAATCAGTTCCAAAGATATGTGAGAAAAATTCACATAGTAAGTCCTTGTCAATTTTTGTACATGATATTATGTTTCTACTTCAAACACCCATTACAAGACGCTCCATTGAGGAGGGAGAACCTAAAATTTACCTAAGATGATATCGTCAAGTATATTGAAATGAGGTTTCTGGAATCACCGGATCGTTTTCGAGATTGACTCCAATAAGGGCTACAGGGAAAAGGGACGAGACAATCTCAAAATTATTCAAAAACTGCTTCAAGTATATCGATAATACGATTTGTGGAGTTGCTGAATTCATTTTTGAGATTAAATCAAGTGTAATTCCTTCCAGCAAAGGACCACAAGCGTCCACAAGATGGAGAGACGAAATTGTAAAATCTTTTGGAATTCTATGGGGAAGATTAGGAAGGGATAGAGAGTGGTGGAGAAGGACGACAAGAGCGCATGCCCGTCTATGGACGCGTTCGGTGGCGTGAGCACCCCTCGTACATCCGAACAAAAAGCTGTAAATAAAAATAAATAAAAATGGACCACAAGGGACAAAGACGTGAGCACTTTGAAATTATTCAACATTGAGCTTCAAATGCATTGATAAAACAGTCTTGGATAGTCTATGAATTTATTTTTTCCCACTCCTGGTCGCCCCAATGCTCTCCGATGCTTGTCCACAGAGCTGAAACATAAGAAATAATTTCAAAAATGAACTCAGCGCCTACATAAACCCCATTATCGATATACTTGAAGCTGTATGTTAGGCAATTTCAAAGTTTCCACGTCCCTGCCCTGGGTAACAGTTGAAATGACTTCAAAAACGAATTCGGTGACTCTACTAACCCTATTGTCAATACACATGAAATAGGGTGAAATAGTTTTGAAGTTTTCCCATTTGTGATCCCTGTGGATCTCTGATGTAATAAAATTTCCTAATTAAAAAATCCTAGTTTTGGCATATTATTTGACACTAACATGTGTAGATTTTATAGTCAGCCTCTCTGTGGACTATGGATAAAAATTGAGACCAAGACAACTTGAAACATGAAATCCCTGACTCCACAAACTCTAATTTTGATACATTTGATACATCTAGTGGCACTGTCCCCTTGTGGACTTTTGTGGGTTTGAGGCAGGAAAAAGTAACCTCAAAAATGAATTCACAGCACTCAGAAATCATGAAAATTGATTTTAATATATTTTTATGTATTTCTAGTATATCTTCGCCATAGATTATAATAATGATGAAAATTCACTTTTAACTAAAATTTAAGAGAGGACATTAAGCTTGAAAATTTTTTCTTTATTAATAAAGTGGAAGGTAGGTTCCTAATTGGTACACGATGAAAATAATGTTTTTGAACCAAACCAATATTTTTGGTCAAACTCGATTTGTAGGATTTTTTACAGCAAAATTGCAATAGAACTGAAACTTTTTTAATGGGAAATCTTATGTTGAACTTCATCCAAGGGCACCATCTCTAAATACTCTTCGATCTAAAAAAAGAAAATGTTGATGTTGATTGGGGTGTTTTTACACATATGCTTCGGAGTCAAAAATCTTGGAGTTTTTTTTTTTTTTTTTTAATCACCCAGCTGATGGGGTTTATGACCAAAAAGAACATGTCAGCCTGTGAAAGCAAGACATTTCAAGATCGTCAAATTTTGGTTCATTTTGGAGGGGGGAGGCTGCATCTAGTAGAAAGAAATAATTTAAAAAACTCAAAATTGCGATTACTGAATTTGAAAATCCATAGAAATAAGTACCACGTGATACTTATTTGATTTACATTGAGTGAGGGATATCATTTCATCATTAGACTCACAGCAGCCCTTTCTTTCAGGCAACGTGCGCCCTCAATATACTCATACATTTTTTTTTCAACAATTTTCCTTTGAGTCGTTGGTTACGTTGAGAAAAATAAATGTTTTCGGGCAAATTATTTTCATTCGAAAACCCGACTTGTAAAAGTAAGATATTTTGAAGGAGCATTTCATTATTTCTTGCCGGGGGGGGGAGAGAAATTTATATGTTGAATTCAATTACCTTACGAGTCCCACTAAAACCAAAATAATATACCAAGTTTTCTTGTAGAAGTAAAAAAAGTGTTATGAGGTACAGCGTAGGGTGTCTACAGAAATTGAAAAGTAAAAATAAAGTACCTTTTTGAGGACCCTTTGCAGGACTATATTTTCCCCGAGTGTTCCAATCTTTTTTTTTTGTTTCCAATTGTTTTATCCCCTTTACTCTTCCCTTCGTTTTGCTCCCCCACTTTCCCCCTCCTGGTGAATATAGATCCTGCGCTACACTTCTTCATGATCAATCATAGAAATTGCAAAACATTTATTTTTGAGTAATTCTAATAAAAATGAAAGACTTTTCAATTAAAAAAAAATATTCCAGCCTTTTTAGGACTTTTAGGACCTACTTTCAAAGTTCAGGACTTTTCAGGACTTTCAGGATTTGGAGGACTTTCCAGCACCAGTAGACACCCTGTAGAGGTATTTTACAAACATTAGTATCAAATAGTGAAGAATCGACGAAGGGGCGAGTTAGTGGAGGGGTGTACGAAAAATGAAAATTGGTAAAACAAGAGCCACAATAATGTTGATGAGCTCAGCCATCCAACCATCTGTACACGAAACCAAATCCACAGCAATTTTTCAAATATTCGATATCATTTTCCATAATTTGTGGACTGTAATGGATGAGAATGTTGGGACTGTCGCCATTGGTAGCAATTATTTACGTTCCGGACCAATATGTCAACTTGTAAGAAAACTGAGAATATGTTACACGCCCTCCAAACTTGGTCATTTAGAAAGCTTGAAGCCTGTACTTTACAGAAGTTGTGGTTTTACATCTAAGAAAATTCAAGACAAAAGGTCAGGATAAAATCTTTTTTACTGCCTTTCCAAATGAACTGAATGGTCGTCACTGTTGACTGGCACAAGCATCCACATGACCTGTTGCTTCAAAGAACTGTTTAGTTACTTATTTTCTGTTTATTTTTTCCCAAGAAGATATTTTTAAACTCTGCAGTAGCAGTTAGGTGGTCCAACAATTTTTTTCTCGAGAAAACTGGTGCTTTTAAATACTTAATTTGTTTTATTAGGTGTAGAAACATCCTATAGCCAAATTTAAAAAAAAATTCTCATCCACATGACTTGTTGCTTCAAAGCTAAACTATTCAGTCACTTATTTTTTGGTGTTCATTTTTTTCTAAGAAGATATTTACACTCTGCAGTAGCAGTGTGGCGGTCCACGAAAGGTTTTTCGAAAATTTGTGCTGCCAAAGACTTCATTTGTTCTACTAGCTGTAAAAACATTCTAGCAAACATTTCAAGATCGCCAAATTTTGGACCGTATTCCAATGCGAGTGAATCTAAATGAAAAAGAATAATTTACAAAACTCAAAATGTGATTAGCGAATTCGAAAACCCGTAGAAATAAAAGTTATCACGTGACATTTATTTGATTTACATTGAGTGAAGAGTAGACCCACAGTAGTCTTTTCTTCCAGGTACCGTGCGCCCTCTACATGTATTTTGTACCAAAAAGAGCTTCCTCTGTCCTTTGAGTCTTTGGTTACCTACGTTAAGAAAAATAAATGTTTTCGGGCAAATTATTTTCATTCTAAATATCTACTTTTACGTAAGATGTTTTAAAGGAACATTACATTTATTCTAGCTGGGGAGGGGGAGTAAACTTTCATTATTATATAGTCCACGGAGAGGACATAAAATTACAGAATATTACATTCATTCTTGCGAGGGGGGGACGGAAAATTTTTAAGGTTAATGCCACTGTCTTGAATTTTTAGTAAAAAGTAAACTTCATTATTATAGTCCATGGCGAGGTCATAAAATATCATAAAAACGTATATAAAATCGGTTTTCTTTATTTCTGGGTGCACTTAATGTAAGGTTACATTTTACGAAACAAAAAGGTCCGTAAGGGGGTAGAATCTAATGACTATCGCTCAATAGTCAAATATATCAAAATTAGGATTTGTGGTGTCGAAATTCTCATTTTTGAGGTTGTTTTGGTCCCAACCTTCATCCATATTGGTTCACAAGGAGCTGAAATGTGAAATATCAAATTTTACACGTGTTAGCGTTAAGTATGTCAAAATGAAGATTTTTTAAGTTTGTCCCAACCTCTACCCATATTTGTCCACATGATAGATTTGAATATTTTACATTAATTTCTGAGTTAGTTCCAACCTGTACCCATATTCGTCCACAGGGTTGATTAGAATACTTTACGTTTTAGTCACCTTCGGACCAAATTTTAAAGTGAAATTTGAATTTATCTTATAGACAATCCTATATTACACTTCATCCCAAGATGTGCCACCCCCTAAATATTCTTCGTTAGAAAAAAAAAGAGTTGTTTCAACACGTGGACTGATTAAGCCCTTGGGAGCGCAACTTTTTCACAAAAAATATTCTTCCGGGCCACCCGACTCTGCAGCCGATCCAAACAGAAAAGCATTGCAAGTATGAGTTGAAAATAATATTTTAAGCCGAGGTCATTGCACTCCTTAATCGCATTCACTCAATCGTATCTCAGTATCACATTTACACGCAAATAGGCATCGCGTAAACCGATTTCAGGAGTATAATTAAAAAAGCACGTGCTTACCATATTAATTTGTAGTTCTCTTCATTAAAAAACCTTCGTCATAAAACCATACACACTTGTACTATTACGTTCAACTGAATATTGCTGCCGGAAGATGAAAACGGATCAGAAACTTTTATTCAAGAGGTACGACCCAAGTAAACAGAACTTGTACATTATATACTCGCACCTACAGGCTAGTGTGACCTTTACGAACAAGTTTTCACAGAGATGCGCAAAATTAACATTTTCCGACATTATTACACCAGCTACGAGAACAACAAAATTATGAATTTTGATTCTGCATTCGCGGAGTAGTGAATGGAAACAGCAAATTGTTAATTATAACAATTAAAGTGCGGGCCTAAATTATCAACGCAAAAAGTACGGTGCCTAATTTTGATAATTTGTAAGAGAATAAAGTACCCTAACGAGAAAGTAGCAAAACATATAAGTAAATCATCACTTCGTCGCTTAGCTGAAGAAGAAGAAGAAGAAAAAAACACAATTACGATAATCCGTCATGCATGACCATTAAAATTTGTTTTTCAAATTGATTCGGAAAAAAAATTACGTAATTACATGTATTAGAGATACTGTCCAGGGGGTCCATTATGCGCACCGATGGACATAATGTCCACACTGTAGAGTCTGGTCAGAATACCTTATCCCAGTATCGAAAATCTTCGCCTATAGCTTCTGTTTTTGTAGGGTGACCATCTGATTGCGTTTCCGCAAACATGTTTGTTTTTTCCATGCGACATTTGCTATTCGCTCGCATTTTTATACTAATAATTCCCAACTGCATGCGGATTTCCATACTTCCAATATCTTTCACTCTTAAACTGTAAAAATTTCATTCGAAGTTCATCATCATCATCAGTTTCAACAATATTATTCGATTCCTCAGTTATTTTTTCTACCTTTTTTATTTAATGTTCAGTAACACTGTATTTTTGCATTGCTCTCGAACCTCAAGCTTCCAGCGTACAGCAAACTAGAAATGAGGAATTATCTGTCAAAAGGGCCCTTGTCAGCGATTTTGGTTTTGAGAAAAACTACTTCAAAGTTTTCAAGCTGAAATACTCCTTTCAGACTGATTTAATTGAAAAGTATGTTATTATAAAAAATGTTCACTGTGATTTCATTAATATAAATGACTAGTTCATTGTTTAGTTCATTCAGAAACGAACGCGGACGAATTAAGAAAGAAGGAGGATGACAAGGGCCCTTTTTAGAGCAATGGGAAAATTGCTGTGGTGGGACATGTTATGGTTATCAGTAGCTGTTTTCCCATAAGATAATATCGGTGAATTTCATGTATTACTCTTCTATTTTGCTTGTTTCCATACATTTATACAACCTATAGAATACACAATTCCTAACTCGCTGTATGATGAGTTATTATGTATATTCTCGTGATTGAAGCTAATGTAGTAGTGAAGATGTCTCTCCATGCTAGGCAACCGAAATGTGTAATTTCTGAGGCATATTATCGTGGAATGAGTTACTCGCTTTTCACCCTTTGATATAATGTAATGTATGCTTGGTTTTATTGACTGCATGATAAGTTTGTACACATCTCAGCATAGAATCGATGTTAATTCAATGCGTTTGTAATCATTTATCGGCGCCAATTTCACTGAATATCGTCTTAGAGAATATATATTTCCAGTGGTGTAGTGGCAAATTTTCCAGTGTGGGAACGCTAAATATACTTGATAAATTATAAGGAAAGTCCGAAAGTCGTATTTATATGATTTCCTATCTGCGGAAAACCAGTGGGAGAACGCTGTTTCCCGCTCTACTACACCACTATATATATTTCTCTAAAGAATATCATGCGTCGGTGCATATACAGAGCGGGTTTCAATTTGTCAACTTTACAGAGGAACACAACACAATAACCGTTTCGAAGTTGCTGTTCTGCTATCGTGAACACTGGAATTTGTACATGGCACCGCTATCTCACACTGTCACACCTGCAAATCGAAATTTTCCCTTGATGTCGTCTATTAAATTTTCCTTCTTAACCACGTTTCTTGGTCAGAACCTCAGAACACTTGAGGTTGCCACTTTGCTTGAGAGCGATCTCAGAATGAAAGAATATAGTTTGTTGTTCGACTGATATGGATAAGAGGTAAAGCGACTACTGTATACATTGTAAACGGCTACAAGACAGCGACGTATTTAAGACAGCATGGCACGTTGAATTTGTTGATTTTGGCAAAAATTTCATCGGGTTCCTAAAGAGTATGACACGGAGAATTCGAAAATCAGCATCTCCGCAAAAAGGGCACCTATTCGTCAGGGGCCCTTTTGACAGATAACTCCTCATTTGCATTGCTCTCGAACCTCATCCAGCTTCCAGCGTACAGCAAATTAGAACTGTTCATAGCGCTGAGAAGTCGATAGATCGATGCGAAACGATAGAACATACTGCAACTTATTCAGGCGCGGATCCAGATGACTAATTTGGGGAGAGAAATGGCAGACGGAAAAGCGCGCCGGCGCACGGAAATTTTTTTGCTGTCCTCTCCCCCACAAAAATTTCCCCCGTCCCAAATTTTTCCTTTTTTGGAAAGGGGGGGGGGATTTCCCTCTCCCCTTATCACTTATCCTTATCATTCAGTTCATTTTGAAAAATGATTTGTACCAAAGAATGTTTCTATCCTTAATCTATTCTAGTCCTGTGCCAAAAACAATAACATCAGAAATAAAATACTAAGAGGGAGCTCAACCTGAAGGAGAAGAAGAAGAAGAGGAAAGCGATAATTTCTTACCAAAAGTGTTTGCTCTCCCAATTCCCAAAGAACAAGTAAGTGTACAATTAGAAAAAAAGAAAGTACAACTTATTGCGAGGAAGCGTTTTTCTGAAAAAATTAGTTGGTAACCCTATATTTGTCAATTCTTTCAACGTTTTTGGACGAGACAAGGGGACAAAGTGGGGGCTTTCTAGTTGAAAAAAAAAGATGTAGACCAAACTGCACGAGGTCGGGGCGTCATCGAAAGAATAGCTGGTGCTGAAGCTGGTACTCGGTAGGGAAAAAATACTGGGTAATTCTCAGATTTGGGGAACGATTTGTGTCCTAATTGAATATCTCCAGAATGGTAACACTTATTTTTTTCAAATTTGGTATAGTACCAGTACTCATTTAATACTAATATAGGCACATGTTAAGTTTGAGATTTTTGTATGTTTGAAGGTCATTTTATACGCAGAAACATGGAATGTCCAGTAGCGTGACCTGTCCCAAGTGTAATTCATCACTCTGTAGTCTGGTACACGCGCTCACCTAATGAAATTTGAAACCCACTGACTGTTCAAAGAAAAGAATGAATGACTCTACCAGGGGGAAGTGGTTTTGCAAAGTTTTGAGTCGTATTGAATAACTCTAAGGGGCAGGGCCGGCAACTTTTCATTATCCCATGTGTAGCAAAACACAGTGGCGTAAATACGAGGGGTGGACACAACCCCACCCCCCGAACACTTTAAAAGTTGAATTTTTAATTTTTCTGTGTCTAAAGAGCGTAAAATAGACCTTATTTTGTAACAGATGATAGATATCTTATACCTTATAAGTTTGTTTCTTCTTTTGTTCACTTAATGAAAATTGAACATGGTGAAAATATTCGGGCCGTCCATCCTACAGAGAGCGTTGCAATCTGCCATTGTCATAAGTTATGAAAAGGTGAACCTTTTTGTCAAACCCTATTGTACTGGTGCCAAAAACATTCCTCTTTTCATCTGCGACACTAGCGCTGAACGGCCCGAATACCTACTTTTTATTCTATGATTTCACCCCCCCCCCCCCCGTAGAGGGAATGAGTAGTTACGCTACTGAAAAAACAACACTGATTTTACACAATAACGTTTTATTATCCTATCATTAGGCTGTATGCATAATAAATTAAGCTTTAACGTCGCAGCAAAAGAGCAGAGTGAGAGCCTTCGCTCCGAAGGGAAGGATAGTCGTTACCAGCCGACGTATGTGTCCATAAGGAACTTCTTCTAAATCGAAAATCATTCAAAGAAGCGAAGACAAAGATGGTGGTGGTGTACGGTACAGGTGGAAAAAGCACCAAACACACAAACGATGAAATCATTTTCGGGGAAAATCTCCGATGATTTCCAAAGAATTTCATCAGAATTGATTTCCGAAGATTTTACGAAAATTCATTAGGGAAAAATTTCGATCATTTTCGAAGAATTTCATCAGACATCACGGAGGAAAATCTCCGATAATTTCAGGAGATTTTTTTTTTCAGAAAATTTTTCCGGAGAATTTCATCGGAAATCTTCAGAAAAAATTTCAAATGTTTTCAAAGAATTTCAACAAAAATCTTCAGGAAGATTTCCGATAATTTATGAAGAATTTCATCGGAAATATTTGGAGAAAAACTCAGATAGTATTTGGAAGAATTATATCGAAATCTTCAGGAAAAATCTCCGAAGATTTCCAGAGAATAATTTCATTGGAAATCTTCAAGAAGGACTTCCGACGATTTTTAACGAATTTCTCGGAAATTTTTTGGAAAAAAATTTCGTCAACTTTCAAAGAATTGAGACTATTTTCCACACATGCGATAGAATCACAGATATTTCCCGAAGAATTTTGATGAAATTCTTCGGAAATTAGCCCACAATTTCCGAAGAATTTTATCGAAAATAATCTGAGAAAAATTTCCGATAATTTCAAAAAAATGTCATTGGAAGTCTTCGAAAATCTTCACTAATTTTCGGAGAATTTCATCGGAAATCTTCAGAAAAAATTTTCAACAATTTCCGAAAAATCTTTGGGATAAAATCTCTGATTCCATCGCATGAGTGGGAAACAGTCTCAATTCTTCGGAAATCGGAATTCCCCCCCCCCCAAAAAATAAAAATTTTTCGATAGAATTCCTTCAAAATCATCCAGATTTTTTTGATTCTCAATGAAATTATTCTTTGGAAACCACTAGATCTTTCCTGAAGATTTTCGATAAAATTCTTCAAAAACTATCGGATTTTTCCAAAATATTTTTGAAAAAATTCTTCGGAAAACATTGAAAATTTTCTCTGAAGATTTCCGATGAAATTCTCCGGAAATTATCAGAGATTGTTTTCGAAGATTTCTGATAAAATTCCTTGGAAATCATCAGAGATTTTTCCCGAACATTTCTGATGAAATTTTTCGGAAATCATCGGCAATTTATCCCAAAGATTTCCGATGAAAATCTCTGGAAATCATCAAAGTTTTCTTCTGAAGAAATGCTTCAAAAATCAAAAATCATCAGCGATATTTTTCGATGATTTCCAATAAAATCCTTTGGTATCGTTGGAAATTTTTCTTAAAATTTTCAACAAAATTTTCTTGACATCATCGGAGATTTTTCTCAGTGATGTCCGATGAAATTCTTCGAAAATGATTGGAAATTTTCCCGTAACATTTTCGATAAAATTCTTCGGAAATTATCTTCAGAAATCAAAGGAGCTTTCTCGAAGATGAATGATAACTGCACGTGTTTTTCGAAAAGAAGTCTGCTCGGGACTAGATGCATTTTTTCGCAAGGGAAAGCTTCACTTCTGAACTTAACATTTCTCTTTATGCATACAACTCAAAGGGAAACCTTTTTCATGGAGAAAACGCTCTCACTCCTAAGCACAAGCTTCCTCTTCACTTTTTTTATGCATACACTCTGCAGTATGCACTTCACTTTGGCGAAGTGAAAGCTGAAGCTTCTCTTTATGTATACTTCCAATTGTACCAAAAATTTCCCCGGTATTGCCACGTGTAGCATCGCTACACATGAAATTTCCCATGTGTAGCATTCGCTACACACGCTATACAGAAGTTGCCGGCCCTGCTGAGGGGTTAAACGAAGTGTCCCTCAAATTAGCGTGGACAATAGGGTGGTTCGTCATACATAGGCTAAAAATTTTTTCGAATTTCTGAGCACCACCTGGTTAAAAAGATGCCCTTTGTTTAAAAAAAGTGTTAACATTTTTTTTTAAATTTGTGAATTTTTCCTAAAGGAATTGTCTTTGAAGTCATGTATTACAGGGCTGAAAATTGAATGTTACGCAGCGCCTTAAAAATGCAGGTTATGTAAAATGTTTACATAACATTTTTAATAGTATTCATCGCGAACTTTGAATTAGTACATATATAAATTTTGCCTATCTGTGAAATTGAAGGCGCTAAGGCACTTACAATACTTTGTGGCTTTATAGCGCCTTCAGTATGGCAGATAGGTAAAATTAACACATAACATTAACAGTAGTAATGATTGAGATCTATAAGATGAGTTACGTAGAAATTTTGCCTACCTGCAATATTGAAGGCGCTATAAAGTGACAAAGTATGTATGTGCTTTTTAGCACTTTCAGTTTCACAGATAGGCAAATTTGAATTCGGCCTTAGGTCATATAATTACTACACTTTCAACATACGATAAAATTTCACGCTGACAATGAGGAACGCAAACCGTGGACACCGAGTCTACCAATTTAACGCTATTCTTATTCAAATTATTCGAACCTCGCCTGTTCAAGTTCACAGAATCTGCAGGCTTATGACCTTTCGTACGTTTTATAACCTTCAGCTTGAAATCCACGAATAATTTTCAGATGTTTTCTACTTCCTAAGCACTTTCCACTTCATTATTTCTGGTTACTGCGCATCCGAATGTAAGTCATCCAAATTAATTCGAACCCAGGGTTCTCACTTACACGATTACACCATTTATGGCAGAGCAATAAATGTACAATTGCACAAGATGAAGATTATTCGCCGAACACTCGGCGATATGAAACTTGAATCATCTCTGAGGTTTTCATCGATTATATTAGTCACGGTTCTCAAACTAAAGGTCGTTCTGACCTCTCAGTCGCTGAGCAGAGAAATAAATGTCCAAAGTATGCAGCGTATAGTACAGGAAAAAGAAAATTCGAAAAATTACAATCATTTGGTATCTACCATAATTAGGCGTAAAATACCTACATTATCCCATTTAACAAGTAGAATAATTTTCAGAAAGAAATTTGAGCTTCTGTACGAAATTGTGGGCGACAGAGTGATCGTGATCGCGTTATGCTTCCGAAGTCATGGCCAAGTCGTGTTCTCTAAATGATTTCGGCTTCGTAATTACTGAAGCGTAAATCTATTCGTGATTCCAATTGCACATAAATGACTTCCTCTCACGAGTCAGTTTGCTGACTGATGGGCAGGAGTGTGCTACCGTTTCTGCCTACTTGCGTTTGAATGAAGTCGTTAAGATTCCACGCGAATGTCGAGAGAGTTGCATTACCATGCGCCACACACACACGATAACTATTTGTGCAATTGTAAGTTCGTTCATTTGTGTCCGCGTTTATGGCACCGTAGAAGTACCCAATGGGAACGTATCGTTTTCCAATCAAATAGGAGAGCCATCGGCCGTTCGCAGGAAATGGATATCGGAACTAATAGCAGAAGCTGAGATGACCTTTGACATGGACGCGGAACCGGTGAGCAGAGCATGCAGACGAGACTTCGGGATCTACAAACTGCACGCACAAAATCAAACTGTATGGGCTATCCGAAGTTAGTATCGTTGATAATGGTAGAGAACCTGCTTTTTTCTTCACGATTATAGCCGGTTTTTCCTAATAGTTCACTGGTCACCTGTGGTGTTAGAGGTTAGAGTACAGTAGCATTTTCAGATTCAGATTGGTGATTACGCGATATAAAGTAATACTGCGAGGATCGATTCATCACTCGCAAAACAGCCACGACTAGGTATGCGGTACACGAAGTCAAGGCCGGTGAAAGACATGATACGGGTGTGGAACTTTAACCACTCGGATGATTCCGCATAATGAAGTTCCCCACCCGAAATTCAAAAGCAATGTATTAAAAAAAACTACCAAAAAAAAAATAAGTATTGTTTTTGGTTTTGCGCTCAAACTACTTAGTTCTTCCACCCCTCGTTTTGCTACTTCCTACTCGTAACTCAAGCGGAATCTGTTTCACCAACCCTGCACGAGGTAGTCTTAAATTCTCAACATTTGGTGCTAAGTCACTTAAATGTCAATCAGATTGCTTCCCTTGTGAGACGGTGCCACAGAACCATACGTGTCTTCCAGTGGCGGATCCAGGATTACACTTGGGGGGGGGGGGCTAAATGTTGGAGAAAAAAAGAGCAAACAAAATTTTAAGCATGAATGCATGATTGTTGATAAGTGATAATGTTGATTCATTGATAACGCGATATGTATTCACGAACTGTGCTGTATGAGCGCTACTGTCATTAAAAACATCGGTGGCTAAAATAAGTGGAAAAGCGAGTGAAAATTTGGGGGGGGGCTATAGCCCCTTTAGCCCCCCCCCCTGGATCCGCCACTGGTGTCTTCCTTTCCACTTTCACCCGGACAACTGCGAATTTTTTGTAAGTTACAAGATCTATCTGAAAGGTTACAAGAATAATGATGTAAATTTTTTTTTTAAATTAAATCTAAACTACAAATCAGGGTTGCCAACTAGCCGGAATTATACCATGTCGGTATGTAGACACTGCTGCCGGTACAAAAAAAAAAAAAAAAAAAAGTACCGGTGTCGATATTTCATCAGTGTTGCCGGTATTCAAATCAGACCTTCTCTGAAGAGAGTGCTTCACTAAAACCGATGTATCCTTTTAACGCGTTTAAAAATGCAAAATATCGACTTACGAGTATTTCCTGTTTAAAAGTTAGAAAAAAGTAAATCGTCGCAAATTTTGGACCTCGACAACTTTTGAAGTTGTATAACATTGACAATTAATCGCTCATAATACTCGACAACGCAAGCAGGAATGCCACTGACAGCTGAAGAAAAATATAATTTCTCTTGAATTATTGCTAATACTTATTTCTTGACTGCTGCAGAGGCATCGACTAGAGAGCAGAACACTTTTTGCCTCTCTCGCATAACATTATGTGGATAGTAGAGGGAGGATTCAAACACATTGTCCTAAAATACATCAAGCATAATTTTTACTAACATTTTCTGATGGAAATTCGTTATAATATTTCGAACATTTCAGTTACCTCGCTCGTTTTTAAAGTTTTCCTACTTTCAAAATTCATATCATCAATTCCACTAAAAATTCCTGGGTACACCAATGATATTCTGTTTACACGCAGATTTCAATTTTGTTTGAAAGGTTTGCCTTTGAAGCCCCCTCCCCCATAATTGTTACAAGCCGGTGCTTCTGTCTGATTAAAATATTGAAAACTTTATGTGACCTGGAATCATGAAATGTGCCTCTGGTGTCAAGAAATCATTTTTCACTTTCTTGGACAATTTTTATAGAAGTTAAAATCACGCTCTTTCGAATGAAATAAATCGCAGCTTCCTATCTTCATTAGTTTTCCCCCAAATTGCATTTAAAAATTACGTCAAAAGTTTAAAAACATCCGTTTGCATGGCGCTGTGTGAAATGGGCCTATGGGAATGACAGAGAATAAGAATTCGAAACGCATTTCCACTGATGTACATCCGATGTACATCTCAGCGCACCACTATCATTATCCCATCTTTACACTCGTATATCTCGAAAATCTGTTTTTGCACAAGAGGTACATTTCATGATTCCAGGTCATATATGTCTTCCCTTTCCAGCTGAATACTGGGATGAAGTTTGACCAACTCTGCAATTATGGTAGGTCAATAGCTAGATTTCAGCACTGCAGAGGGTGCAGATAGAAACGAATGATCACGTTTTTTATTAATTCTTACATTTTGAATTTTGAATTCAGTGATGGAATCCACCGAATGGCCGAAAATAGGATTATTTTCTGGAGTCACAGCTCACCTTGGAAATTATGCAGAATGTCTGAGAGCTCGAGGTCCCGGTATAAAGGGCCAATATTGTCTCGCTCAAGCAATATACAACTTCCCCGCAACCGTTTTCGATCGACCAGCGCCCGGGTGGACACAGTGGCCTGAAGAAAACGCTTCAGTATGGAAAGTTATTAAAATGGTGAGACATGACACATATTTATAATCACTAATGCAACATTAATTTTGATGTTCCATGAATAATACATGTAATTTGCAGCACGACAGCAATCTGTTTCGAAAATCTAGAAAGTCTTTGCTGTGGGCCATGTGCATACCATCTTCATGCTCCGCAACCGATTTGGCAACAGCACTTAATGAAGCACTTTATCCCGTATTCAAAACCCAAGATTTGAAAATAACAGCTTCTGTGAATCCAGCCTTCTGCAAGGTTCAGGATGATTCACATTGGTTCGAATATTTCAGCGTCGTGTAAGTTAACTTCCATACGTACATCAAACCTTGATTAAGATATACTAAGGCTTAAGGTGGACGGGGCAGTTACTAAAAGGGTTAAGTCAGTTGTGTATCACTTTGCTCACATTGAGAAAGCGACCTACAAGGCACGTACTACGCAGCACTGATCCTTCAGATACAGACGGAAACGTGTTCTGAGAGTATGATACCTTGTTCCTGAGAACTACGGAGCACGCTGTCTAGCCAACTTGATTGGAACTGCGATTGCTCTATTCGCTAGTATGTTTGCAGGGAGAGAGGCAAAACCTCTTCACTAGCTTTCTATGCATCGTAATGGCGCGAGGCGGGTAAGGTAACACTCAGCCGCAAAACACTAATAATAAGGACACTATATAATAGTACCGAAACATTAGGTGATTAGGTATGCTCGACTGATAAAATGGACATCGCGCCATATTTTCATCATTTAGCCCTATTGTTACTTTACACTTATTTATGAATTATTAAGAGGTTAAGAGGGGTAGCCTGGGACAAACAGGCATCTCGAGAAATTCCTAAAAAGAGGCCTCAAATTGATGTTTAGGGGGGGGGGCTTTACGCTTATAATTTTCAAAAATAAGTATAATATAAATTCCTGGAAATCTTGAGAATATCCCAAAAAGTTAATTGGTGCACATCCACACCGTGGCTTTTCAGCGTGTTTTTTTTTTTTTTTTTTTTTTTTACCAATACTGAAAGACGATTGATACCGGAACTTTTACACAAGATTTGGAATTAGCATGATAAATTAGTCTGAGAAAGTTGATTTGCCTATGTTTCAGTGTAAAAAAAGTTTTTCTCAAAATTTAGTTTTGGGATGTCCCGTATTCAGTAATTTACCAAAATTCAATTTGCAACGCGCAAGAACGACTTCATATTTTGAAAGGGCTTTCAATTTCATATGCTTGTAGGACATGCGTATTGCCATCGTTTTATTTTCTTCTGTAAAATTGTTTCTGGTTGATGATGTGTTCCCTGGAAAATGTTTACGTAAAACTTGAGAGAGTGTTCCGTTCTAAATTTAAGAATTTCTCGCGGCTACGTCCCTGACCTGTACTTTGTTGACTACTGTTTACATAATTAATCTTAGTTCAAATTGACCTGAATTCCATATCAACTAAAGTATTTTTC
This sequence comes from Acanthococcus lagerstroemiae, assembly GCA_031841125.1. NCBI lineage: Eukaryota > Metazoa > Arthropoda > Insecta > Hemiptera > Eriococcidae > Acanthococcus > Acanthococcus lagerstroemiae. The sequence continues at coordinate 18,085,216 of CM063110.1, forward strand.
TTTGAGTGAACACGTATGTCTTTATAAATCTCATCTCATATAGTTTGGTGCAGAAGCTCTAAAATAATTTTTTTTTCAATTCGCAGTGTAAAATTTGAACATCTAAGTTTTCATTAATCTAATCTTTGGTACAGAAACTGAAAGATAAATTATTCATTATTTCGCAAGGGTATCAAGTGCCTCCCAAAAATTTCCAATATGTAAGGGTAAAGGTACCAAATATCGCCCACCTCAATATCTTGTCTCTTCATGACACGAGCTCGTGGATGATTATGGTGCTATGTGTATTTTGTGGCCCTTTCATGCGGTAGAAAAATTAGCGTTCCGAAACCCACGCATAGAAATTTTATTGAACAAAATCTGTTTTGTGAAGTCGGAAAATTTTGCATGTCTGCTACAAATGAGTGATTATTTTCAAATCACGCCGCGGAAAAAATTTAATGAATACATTCATCAGTTCAGAACACTCCATACTATCGGGTTCGGTAAGTTTTTCTCGCCGTTTTCATAAGAAATTGCATTTTTGACATTTTCTCCGAAAACATTGAAAGTGGCCCAAAATTTCCCCCTTCAAAATCACGCTAGTCGAATTTTTTTTTAGTATAATGTCGAGCGTGAATTTATAATTAATTACAGATTATTTTTCGAATGAAACATGACAAAATGTTCATTTTGTACTCGGTTTCAGGTGGAGGGGGGAGGTGATTTCAGAAAAAACATGCATTTTGATACCCCACTAGGGAATTCTCAAATTTGACCCCTCCCCCTCACGGGCCCCTTCTTGGTTTTTTGGGAAAACGACCGTGGAAATGAGCTCAGGGAGTCAAAAAACAAAGATTTTGATACTTCGCTCAATAATCTTGAAAAATTACCACTTTTGCCCCCCCCCCTTGTTAGCAACCCTTTTCATTTTTGCAAGAAAATGTTCCCAAAATTGTATTCCGAGGGTTCAGAGACCCCCTCCTTCCCCTATTTGGAATACTTTTATAAATTCTGTAGTTTTTTTTTTGGAACCTGGTGTGCCATTTAATTTTTTTCAACCCCCTTCATCCCCCTTACAGCGGAACAAATTTGAAAAATAATTAATCCGACTAAGAAAACTCAAAGTAATAGAATGGTGCAAACGGGAAAGCTGTATTTTCAAATCTGTGGCTTCGGCATGACTTCAAAGTTGCGATATCAATACAGGTTTTGTAGGTGGGCGATATTAGGGTACCATTTTTTTGAACTTTGATCTTTTGAGAAAAAGAAAAGGTTAATAAATCCTGAGCTTTTTGAGTTGGGACCTCAAAATTAAGGAGGTTGTACCTAAGGATTCTCACTACCTTCTCGATGTAAAAGATTCGATTTATTTCAATTTTAAGGGAGACTTTTGGGGGTTTGAAAAAAGTGGCGATATTTGGTACTCGTACCCTTACTCAGAGCAAAATGTGATTTTTCGGTTTTCGAATGAAAAACTAAACATTGATTTTCAAATACCTAATTAAGTTCGACAAAATGATTTAAAAGTGTATAATAGGAGGGGGGGTAGACCCTAGGGTGTTTACCGGTAGGGGACCTTCACCAACGTAAAAATCAACATTTTTACATTCAAAAGGGAAAACAATTGAAATTGTTTCTTGACTGACCATCTGAAGTTCCCAAAACTTCGAAATAAGAAAACAACAAGGAGTCCTTTGTCCTAGGAAGTCTCTGAGGACGATATTATTTTTCCAGCCACTTCAAGATGTTGGCTCTCCAAAGTCTAATGATTCTAAATCAATTCCTGGTTAGTTTACTCGAGATCAGAACTTGAAAGTTTGCACTTACAGCATTTAGATACAAATAATGAAAAATAAAGAAATCATGAAGTCGAGTCACAGACTATTGCTCAATAGATATTTAGGCTCTTCTAAGTAACGTTCTATAAATACATAATCATTGTAATCTCAACTAGGGCCTTACTTTTCAGAAAAGGCCTTATAGAGTAACGGCCTCTTGGGAAATTTCCGATTTCCCGACCCTTAGTTCGGCCCTAAACATCAAATTACATGTTACTTCTTCAACTGTTCTTAATTTTTTACCAAAATAATGATGAGAGTAACTCATTTTTATTTTCCCCATTTTCATGTACATCTCCAAAAATCTGCATTGAGAATACCACATACCAATAACTGTTCATAGTAGTTCCCTAATAGTAACTATCGTCCCAGATGCAATATATCTCTGAGTGGGTTGGAGACAGACTTCATTCATCATCATCAGTCACCGTATCGGATGCCGGACTTCGGTGGTTGCGGCTTCTGATGCGCGACTCTCCTGGCCAGGTTAGTCTGGGTAGCTTGCCGCTGCTTTCCCCACAGTTTTTTGTTGCCACAGAGTTTTCCTTCTTTGTGTCGAAGAGTGGACAGTCGCAGTTCGCTAACTAGTCACGTGTTTCAGACGTTGAGTAAGCTGTCCACGATATGCACACGCACAGTACCAATTTTTCTGATCTGGTGGTAACATGCCCCGCGGTTGAAATTCCTCGCTCGTGTGAACTGGCGGGGGTTACAGGATGCGCTATATTTCCACCTCGATTGATACTGTAGTCGCTGTGTTCGCTAGGATGTTGATGAGGGTATTCGAATATCACTAGCTTTCCGGCGCTGCGTTGGTGGGACTCGAACCCGAGACGCAAGGATTGCGAGGCAGGCAGTTACCATTTGAGGAGTTGTCTGTCAAAAGGGCGTCCGTTCAATGTATTTCTTATGGAACGGACGCCCTGTTGACAGATAACTCCTCATTTGGCCTCACAGCGACTTTCAGACTTCATTAGATTTTTCTAATTGCTGTCCGCAATCACCCTCCAATTTCACCAACTATAAAACCCAATTTGACGAACATTTTTGAGGAGCCTCTTCTCATCCTCGATTTCCTTTCTGATATATTCCTGCCTACTATCATATTGAAACCACCTTTCTGCGTTGCCACAAGTACCGAGATAAGAAGGTGAGGGGTGAAGGAAAAAAGCGCGTCCATCAGTGGTGTACCCGAATGCCAGGTTAATGTTGGTTGAGCGTTGTCTCGGTCAGTAGGGTGTCCCATGGTGGCCCTCGCAGGACAGCGCGAATTTGAAGCGGAGAGGCGAAATGGGGGCGCCTTAGTACGTCCTTCTGGTCACTGATGCGATGCTTGAAAGGGTAGTTTCCGAGGCCAGGGGTGCGGTGTCTGGGGAGCCATTTTGGCATGCGTGCATCGTCATAAGCTCCACCGAGTTAAAAATTATCCTATTGCAAGAGTTAGGACATTGGAGCTGAAAGTTCCCTCCACAAATTGCTTCACAGGTAACTTAATTTAAGGAAATATGTCTTTCTTTACCCAATTATATTTTCAATGTCTAACGATCGAATCCAGCGAGAATATTCTTAATTAACGCTTTTTTAATTTTATTTTGAAGGACATACATATTCGGATTTGTGATTTTGATTGCGGTGTCATCAACGATTTGCGACTTCTGCTTCGGAATCCATCAAGGTATCAAAATTATCTAATCAACGGTTATACTATCAACTCATAGGCAGAGACGTACCGAAGAGTTTTTCCTGGGGAGGGAAGGGGGCAAAATTTGTCAAAGTTCCAACTGATTCAACTCAAAATTCCCAAGTATCGAAGCAAAAAGAGAGAGAGAAAAAAACTTTAACTTGCTGGATTTTCCCAACTTCTCAACTCAATTCCCAAGTATCAAAGAAAAGAAAAAACTTTTGACTCTTTGGATTTTCTCAACTCCGCCCGAATGAAATGGTAAATTTTCCCAGCTGCTGAGTAAAAATTTTCTACAGGGGAGGGGGATTGCTTTCTCTTCTATCGGTACGTCCCTGCTCAAAGGCTCGTCAAGTTCTGTTTCATACCTGATAATTAGGCACCTCTGTTTATTTTTTTAGTTTCTGAACATGATCCCGCAATCGCGAAGCTGATTAAATGCTTCTCAGTGACACAGAATTTCAAGTCGTTGATACAGAACTCTACAGGCGATACGGACCCTTTTTTAAATTTCTTGAAAATAGTCTTCATGGTTGCTGTCATGTGGGGCCATGCGTTATCATTGTACTACTTGTTCCCGAAATTCGAGACAGAGGAAATGGAAATGGTTCGTGCGAAATTTACGTATATAATAAAGAGTTGATTTCCAAAAACCGTCATTAGTAATTCTACGTAAACTTAGTACCGGTAACGAGCCTAAAGAAATTAATTTTCTTTATATTTCACGAGTCATAAAGAAACATCTAATAAATTAGGCGTATACTCGTATTATTAAATTTTTATGGACATTGCAGTCATTCAGACCATGGTCATTAGAACTACTAGGCAGCGTAATTTTGAATGGATTTTTCTTGGTGAGCGGCTTCTTAAGAGCTTTTCATTTCAGTTTTACGCCGGGAGCTGACAGCCGATTCTCGTTTTTCATGCGAGCGCTCGCGATGAAGTGGTTGAGGTGAGAAACTGACGAGTACTTGAAACTTTTAGAATGTTTCACGAATTGCCCCCCCCCCCATTGTTTTTTTATTGCAAAGTCCGATTAAGACGGGAGAAACGATTATCTTCAAAGACTAAGGTGTACTGTATTACAGGATGAAAAAATTTTCGCGGAGTAATGAATTGAACGGAAGGAAAATGAGGCTTGCAAGGAAGAAAATGACTCATAAAAGAATTTAATTGCACAGTATGTCGAAATCTCAAAATAATGCACCGAAATTAAAAGTGTACGAACAGTTTTTCTATTTCTCATCGACCAGACGAGAGAGGGTAAAAAAAATTACCCCAAAAAGGGAGTCAGTGACTCTTAGAATCAATGGTTCCAAAAAGATAATAATTTTTAGGCTTATATGAAGAGGATTCCGAATATTCAAAATAAATGTTAATTCCCCGAAGAATATCAACCCCTTTGAAGTCCAGGTTATAATTCGGCGATTTTGCTCAAACTCTGCAATTAAAAAAAAAAAAAAAAATACTTTGAACCAGTCAGGGGTGCAATTACCGAAAATATGAATTTTTTCTCCACGTGTAAATAAGCACCCCGCCCTCCGATTAATCTATCTGTTTCCTTTCTACGATTCCCTTATATGAATTGCCTGGATGATTTTACACTTATCTCAATAATTATTCTACACCTATCATACCCCTAAGTTTTCCCTCTATTCTCTAATGCTTTTTCTGTGTAATTCCTTGTGCACAATCTCCTTGAACAACTTCATATTTTTACGTACGCAAAAAGGGAGTGCCTGCAAATTTTTCTTATGTGGAATATTTTGAAACACCGTCATGTATTCTGTTTACTTGCAGAATGAATCTTCCTACCGTCCACTAATCTTCCGTGCCATAATTTTTACAACCGTTAAAGCTTTTCTTTTTTCGCTGTCACTTAGAAATCTTCTAAAATGTAACTTCCCCCCCCCAGCCGGTTAAATCGCACCCAAAATTTTCTCTCCCTCCGAAAGAGCGGCTCGGACATGCCGCCAATTTTGAAATTTTAAATGGAAATATAATACTAAGAGACGTAACGAAAGGTACTTTAGTGTAATCAGATTTTTGATCCGACTCCATTTGGGTCGCAAATTCGACTTTCTTCCTTTCTGAGTGTCTGAATTCTACCAAGAAACCTGAACAAGGCACCGGCTTAGTGGTATTTTGGATCGCTCATTTCAAAAATGTTATCAAATTTTTGATCCAATCTCAACTCAGGATCTGAATTTTACGTTTACCTTTTCTGAGGGGCTAATCTGAATCTGCTGAGTAAACTGAACATAGAACTGAGAAAACTGAGTGTCTGAATCTACTGAGAAAACTGAACAAGGTACCGGCCTAGTGGTTTCTCGGGTCGCTCAGTTCGACAATTTTATCAAATTTTTGATCCGATTTCGACTTGGGCTTCGAATTCGACCTGTACCCCTTGTAAGGGACCACACTGAAACTGCCGAAAAAACTGAACGGAGTATCGAGAAAACTGAATAAGGTATCGAAAAAATTGAACATGGTACCAGCATATTAGTTTTAATCTCTATTTGGGTCCCAAAATCCAAATTCTGTTGCTTTAAATTAATTAGATCTTGCTAAAAAATTTAACAAGGTATCTGAGGTCTGGTTGGCCGAGTGGATAGCGCGTTGGTCTCTGATTCCGGAGGTCCCGAGTTCGAGCCCACGTAGCAACTTGCCAGATTTCGACCTAGGCTGGTTTTTCGGCCAGAAGGGAAGAGGGCTAAGACAGCCCTAACAGCCTCCCCGACGTCTCTGAAGTAATGCTCGAAAGAGCGGATTCCAGGGCTTGGGTTGAGGGTAAATTAGGAAAAGAAGTAGGCATTTTTTAGGTCACTAAGTTCGAAAATTGAATCAAATTTTTGATTGAACCCCGATTCAAGCCCTAGAATTAAAATTTGATTTCTTCAAATAGATCCATTCGATGTTGCAGAAAAGAGAAAAAAATTTAAGAGGTCTCCGATTTTGATCTCGGAGTTTCTGATTTTAAATTTAATTAGATTTGTAATCTCATCCTCATACGAGTTGCAAAATCAAAATTTGCCTCATTCAAATGGATAAAATTGATTCAACTCAGAAAATTGAACAATGCTGAACATGTAGTTTTTGTATCGCTCATTTCAATAATCAAATCAAATTACTGGATCATACTCCGGACCCTGAAATTTATGGGGTCTGGTTGGCCGAGTGGATAGAGTGTTGGTCTCGGAATCCCAGGTTCAAGCTCACGTAGCAAATCGTCAGATTTCGACATAGGCCGGGTTTTCGGCCAGAATGGAAAAGGGCTAAGACAGCTCTAACCTTCTCCCCGACGTTTCTTAGATAATGCTCGAAAGGGCGGATTCCAGGGCTCGGGTTGAGAGCAAATTAGAAAAGAAGGACCCTGAAATTTAAATTTGAAACCTTTGAATAGGCAAAATTGATAGATTTGAAAAATTGAACAACGTATTGAAATATTGAGATTAAAAATTTAGTCACAGCTTTAATTCGATCCCAGTTTGGGCCACGACCACCTTTCTCTTCTGTAGGGTCAATTTATGAGTGTTCGACGAAAACAGAATGAAAACTCTTCCATTTTCAAAATGAGAACTCTGATCTGTTCCACGAGGAGGAGAGAAAAACTGTTTTTCCTCGATTGGCTTTACTTGGAAAATCCAACGAAGTTCTGCATAATGGGTTTTCTGTGTTGCTAAGCTCGAAAATTTGATCAGCTTTTCGATTCCATCGCGATTAGTGCCATAAATTTGGATTTTTCCTCTAACGGAGCCAATCTGATTTTAACGAAAGATTGTATGAAGTATCGAAAGAATTTCTTGGGGTCGCTAATGTGACCCAAACTCGATACGATTTTGTGATCTCTAAATTTGGTATCCCAAATTCAAATTTCAAATGTTGAATTGGACATCTGACTTGACTCAAGAAAATCAAACCGGTAACATTAGGTTGGAGCGTGTTACAAAATCCCCGCCTCACTACCTCATTAAAAATGATTTTTTCTTCTTTTTTTTTTTTTTCGATGAAAGTTGCAGAGTTTAATTTTTTTGAAGAGAGTGAGAAATAAAGGGAAGTTTTTCTCATGGAGGAAAGGTAACGGACACGTTCCCTCACTTCCCTTGAGGGAAGGAACCAGTTTCTTTTTTTTTTTTTATAACAGAAAGAGACGAGGCGATTTTCTTTTATTTTTTCAACGAGGAAAGAAAAGGAAAGAAATAAGACCTTTTCCTCCATTCTTCAAGAAATGGGAAAGTTTGTTTAACCTTGATGTAATAAAAGGATCATGTTTTCTTATAAATGGAAAGGTTAATTTTCCTTCCCTTAAAACAAAAGACAACCCCTTTTTTCGTAGAGGGAAGTGATTGGTAAAGAAATAAGGTTATTTCAGTCAAACTATCCATTCTTTAAAAAAAAAAAAAAAAATAGCAATTATTTATTTTTTCATCCTTAAAAAAGGGATGAAGCTCTCTTCAATCAGACAAGGAGTGATTTTATTTTCCCATCTTTAAAAAAAAAAGATGAAATTCTCCTTTAGGAAAGGGACGAGTTTCTTTTTCAAGGTAAGAAACAGAGTTCTATATTTTTTGGAGCTCAAATCAAGGACTGATCGAATATTTAATTTGATGCGATTCAAAACATCTTATTCCGATACTTCGTTCAACTTTTTCGAGAAAAACAAAAGACACTTCAAACTAGAGGGAGGGGGAGGACAAATTTGAGGCCCAAATCGGTGAGGCAGTAATTTACTCAATTTTTTCGGAAAAGTCAAATTGATCCATCCGGAGGAATCAAATTTTATATAGTAGAGCCCAGATCGGGGTCGGATACCTTCATCCATTTCCTCGGCAAATTCAAACTAGCTCCTGAGAAGTAGAAAAATTTGAATTTGGAGCCCAAATCAGAGTCGGATCAAAAATATGGTTACATCGGCGACTCAAAGCTGCTATACCGATACCCTGTACAATTTTCTCTGTAAACTCGAACTGGTCCCTTTAAATGAGAAAAAGTCGGATTTGAGGCCAAATCGGGGTAGGACTAGAAATCTGATCGCATTTTCGAACTTGGCGATTCAAAATACCTCTATTTTGATATTTTTCTTGGTTTGTTTGCATTTAAAATCACAGTGTTTGTGACAGGTCCCAACCCCTCCTCTGGCCGAAGGTAACACATTTTTACCCTGGAATAAACTAGACCTTGGCTCCTGAGGATCTATGTTGATCCGAATTCGCAATAAGAAAAAGTGGGGGCAATTCGTAAAACACCGAGCAAGAATACATTTTCACACGCGCAATTTGAATTCTTCTAATCAGGCTATTTTCTTCCCCTATGAATTTTCAGAATGGTGCCTTCGCACGGTTTGATGATGATATGTTTTCTTGCGGTGTTTCCCTTTTCGGAAGAGGGTCCATTTACAAGTCAGTTGTTGACAGAAATAAAACGCTGCAAATCAACTTGGTGGGCAAATTTATTAGCTGTGCAGAATATGGTGGATTATCGTGATATGGTGAGACAAGTTCTTTTTTTCCCTTCTTTCTTTTTTTCGACCCTAGAACAGAATTCAAAAGTGGAGCAAATAGAAAAAATGAACTTCTTTTTTCAAAAAAATCAACCGTTGTATACTGAAACTAAAAACTGAGGTCAAATCAACTCCGCAGCGTAACTGCCTTTCAAGGATGAGGGAAAATGAGAGTCTAGGAGACGTGTGGCAAGATAATTTCAACTTCCGATCGAGTAAAAAGCTTTTCACTTCTATTCTCATCCTTGACTCCTAGGGGATTAGTCGCCATGCTATGGGCTTGAACTGAATGCTTTCAAGTCGTAATGTACGTACTCAGCTGGTTAACCAGCAACCGTATTGAATAACTCCTCTAAGTGCAACCTCCTGCCCATCCACTGACCTAATACTCTAAAGAAAATAAATTCTACGATTTATTTAATACACGAGTGTTTTAAATATGGGTTTAGTGTCTTCCACACAGCTGGTACATTGCAGCAGACATTCAGTTATTTGCTATTGGCACCCTGCTGCTGACGATATTTAGAGAAAACAGAAAATATGGAATTTATCTAATAATTTCGACGCTCTTATACGCCGTAATCCATACATTTTTCAAAATATATTTAAATGCGTCCGACCGACTGTTTACTACATTTTATATCATGTAAGTGTTAATTTTTTAATTCATGAATAATATTAAAGATACAGCAAAGAACTTGGTCCGCAGATCTGTCAACGTGAAACATACTACTTGTTATTATAGTTCCTGATCGTTATTTATCTCGATCCACTGAATTTCAGGGACGTAATGAATTATCGAGATTCCTTCCCAACACTTTTGTTGATTCACGCGAAGACATTTTATCGACTGGGGCCCTATCTCATGGGATACATTACCGCATTCGTGACCAAATCGTTGATGGAAAAGAGTTACAAGTTTTCAAAAGTGAGTATAATGCTGCACTGTCGTTATAGTTGTCCAATTTGATGAATTTTGCCGAATGAAAACGTTCTTTGTTCCGATGGTGATCTGCATATCATGGTTAATAAATGGCTTGAAATTTTAATTACAAGACTGGGCCCTTTGTAAATGTGAAACGCTCCTTATAAATTGAGAATGTATAGAGAATTACTTTACGTTCCCCTTTTGTAAAGGTACGAATAATGCAGAGGTGAAGACAGACGAACATTTGGAGGAGGGGCGAGACACCCACAATTCTAGCAAGGCATGTGGAAACAGGTGAACCGCAAGGCTCACTTCCAGAAGACTGAAGAATTTTGAAAGAAAATGAAATCCTTGAAGGAAGTTTTGGAGAATTCCGAGTCTCCTCCGCGACTGCAATAATGTCAGTGAGATTGGTACTGATTGAAAATCCGAGACTTGTAAGAGGAATGTTTCTTATTTGACGAATCGGGTTAAGGGCAAACTGTATAAGGGTACTACCGACTAGAGTAAACCGTTTTTGTGAAATTACGTTAAAATTGTCGTAAAAGTACCGGGAAGACAAGAACTGACCTGCAAAACCAGATTTAAAAGGTTTCGTGAAACACATAGTTGATACAAAAATCAACACTTTTATCGACATTCAAAATCGGACATTTTTCCAACCCAACAAATTTGTTGAATTCTACAGAGGCAAAGTCGATTGAAAAGTTGAATTGAGACTGATATCATTTTGTCGTCTTTTGCTAGTTCAAAATCAATGAAAAAGTCGAGTCAGTTCAGTCACCTCGACTTTTGTCGACTCTGGCTACTCAAGAGCCAATGAGGAAGTCGATGTCGAATTATGTACAGAAAAACGTCTCCTCGGTAACGCACAAATCTTTTGTTGACTTTAGCTACCCAAATGCTGATGAAAAAGTTGATGCCAATTTTCATACAGACTTTGATATTGCCATCGAATAAATTTCCTATCTTTTGATTTAACTTGACCTTAATAAGTTTTTTATTTATTCTATTTTATAGCCGTTCAGTCCAATTTGATATCCGGGGAGAAAAAGTACTTCCTCCCTGACACCGTGACTAAGCCCAAGTTTGGACATAGGCCTCTCCGCAAACTCTCTATTTTTGACGGTTGACGGCCACTCTCCTCCACCCGGACCCACGAATTCGTCTCCCCATCTCGTCATTGGTCTGCCACGCGATCTTTTTCTCTCGCACGGCATCCAAGCCTCTACTTTTCTTTCACATCTCTCTTTCTCCTGTCTTAAAATATACCCCGCGTACTTCCATTTCAGTTTCTTCACAAAGTAGCCTATGTCTGTCATACTAGATTTTTTCCTTAAAATTTGGTTGCTAATTTTGTCTCTCCTCCTAATGCCAAAAATGCTTCTTTCCATAGCTCTCTGCGTTCTTTGAAGCTTCTGCGTACCACGTTTTGTTAAGGCCCAGGCCTGGGCCCCGTGCGAGAGAACCGGCCGCGTGCAGCTTTAATTTGTTGTTAAACTTTCCTTCAAAAATTGATTTTAGTGCCCAGTACTTTTGCCACCCTTTTTTAACCCTGATATTTAATTCTTTTCCCCTCCGGTTTTTGAAGGACAAAATTATTTGTCCCAAATATGCTATACTTCTTCCTTCTATTTCACTTCATATCCTCTAATTTTTACCGGTCTTTTTTTGTCGTTCGCCAAAATGAAGGATTTTTCCCAGTTTATCTCTAGTCCTGCTTTTTTGCTTTTTATCCATAGTTCTTCCCTCATTTTTTCCAATACATCGATCGACTCAGCTATGATAACCACGTCGTCCGCATATCTGAGCTTGCTCAGGTATGCGCAGTTGATTTTTAAACTTTTTGTTCCCATCCGAGTTCCCTGAATATTTCTTCGAGCGCATAGTTAAATAGATTAGGGGAGAGAGGGTCTCTTTGCCGTACACCTTTTTCTATTTTAATTTTTTTGCCTTTCTTATCCAAGCAGATGTATGCTTCGGAGCTTTCATATAGCTTTCTAATTAGCCTGATAAATTTCCTATCTTTTGATTTGACTTGACCTTAATAAGTTTTTTTATTACATATTCAATATTGACAATCTGAAAGTTCTTCTAAAGGAAATATAATGCTGGCAGTCCAACAGTCTTTCTATACAAAATTCGATATCGATTTCCATACAGGCCTTGATCTTGTTATCGAGTTAAGCTTCAATTTTCCTGTTTCTGATTCGACTTTACGCTAATGAATTTTTACATTACATAATCGTGTGTCTCATGCACACTTGACCTAAGTGACAAAAACGGGTTTTTTCAGGAGAGCGATTTGAAAATTATAAACACCGTTGTGTTATACATATATATGGCTCAAATGGTTTACGCCATCTAGCGGGCTAAAAAAGGAAGTAATTCATCATTTGCGAGTGTAGCCCGACAGAGGGCACTGAGATCTATAAGAATAAGTATTAAACTCATTTTCGTCAAAATGTCACTTGGTCAAGTGTGCATGAGACACTCAATATTCAATATCAAAAATTGGCAAATTAAAAAAAAAAATTTAATATCATTTTGTCCAATAGTTTTTCTATACAAAATTCGACATTGATTTCTATACAGATTTTGATCTTGTTATTGAGTCATCTAATTTTCGTTTTCTAATTCGACTTAACACTAATAAGCTTTTTTATTTTACATATTCAACTAGCAGCCGCTTGAGACTCACCACAGACAGAAGATTCCGGTGAATAAATTCAGACCTACCCCCAGGAAGACCAGTGAGCGCCAAGCCGGGTGCCCTCCATCAGCACCCTCAGCATCCCTACAGAGCAGGAAGAAAGGGGGACCTCGGGCAGAGTTGCGTGCAATTTTGAATTTAGAGTCGATAATGATCAAAAGGGATGGATACCATATTTCTAATGCCCCTGAATCCGCCGAAAGGGGCACAGAGAAACAAAAATTTTTATTGTACATAATATTAAAGATTAGAGATTACTGCTCCTTAATAAGTTCTGAAGGGAGGCAGCACCAAATTTCCACATCATGCGAAGAAGCTCACTGCAAACCCTTCTGAAAAGTCCAAGTTGAAAAAAATAGGAAGTCTAAAGGGGGCAAAATTTTGTGGCGCCCTTCTGACAAGGTTACCGACATTTTTTATAACCTACCTATTCAGAGTTCATACAAAGACATCTAGAAAATATGAACCCCTTCCCCCAGATCTTATTGTTTACCCGCAAACCTCGCACAAACACTTTTGTATATTACAGATATCGACAATCGGTAAGTTTTTCTAAACGGAATATGATATTGGTTGCCCAACAGTTTTTCTATACTATTAAATTCGACATCGATTTCCGTGCAAACTTCGATCTTGTTTTCGAGTTGAACTTCAATTTTCCTATTTCTGATTCAACATAGCGCTAAAAAGTTTTTCCATTACATATTCAATATCGACAACCTTTTAAGTTTTTCTAAAAGAAACATTGTATCAGTTGTCCAACAGTTTTTCTTGAACAAAATTCGATATCGATTTCTATACAGACTTTGATTTTGTTATCAAGTCCCTACATCTGATTCGACTTAACGCTCATAAGCTTTTCCATTACATATTTAATATTGACAATCTGGAAGTTTTTCTAGAAGAAATATACTCGTAATATCGGCTGTCCAACCTATTTCTGTACAAAATTCGATATCAATTTTTATACAGATCGACTTGACATTAATAAAAGGTTTTTCATGAGGTCTATACATTTAATTATCAACAATCTGCCAGTTTTTCTAGAAGAAACATGATATTAGATGTCCAACAGTTTTCCTGTACAAAATTCGATATCGATTACCTACTGAAAAAAAAATATTATATCGGCTTGTCCAACAGTCTTTCTATAGAAAATTTGACATGATTCCTATACAGTCTTTGACTTTGTTATTGAGTCATATAATTTTTCTATTTCTGATTCGACTTAACGCTAATAAGGTTTTTTACTAGATCTATACATTCAATTATCAACAATCAGTAAGTTTTTCTAGAAGAAACATGATAATATACGGCTAACAGTTTTCCTATACAAATTTTGATATCGATTACATACAGAATTATCGAACCAAGTTTCGACATCGACAAATATGTCGACATGTCAATTCGACTATTATTACCTATCGTGATAAATATTTGTAATTAATTCGAAATAAGATAATTCCAGGCTAGTGTGACGTCAGATGATGTTTAAGTAAAATGGCATAAGAAATATAACTGGAATTACAAAATTAATATGTCGAGCTCAATATCGATATTGGCACTTGTTTCACGGGGTAGTGCAAATGCACAATCGACTGACTCGGCTGACTGTGGAAGAGCACTACTTTTGAATATGAATGGCTTTGAATTAAATGCTTTGGGAATGCTTTATGAACCTCTTGAGAGATACAATTTCAAACTAAATTACCTACCAAGTTCTCACACCGTCACAGTCTATTTGGATTAGCCTCTGATCAAGCAATTCTATAAGCTTTGGAAATAGCAGGGGTGAGTGAAGTTGTGAAAAAAGAAGTAAATTTGTACTATGAGGTCCCTGCGCAAGGGTGCGTGAAGTTATACGAGGAGTATACCTACAAAGTTAGCAACGAGCCCCCTCGCATGGATGAGTGAAGTTACATATATGTATAAGAGCTAAAAGAAATTAGCCCAGTTGCGAGAGCAGAACCTCAACATCATGAGATCATGACAATATTACTGAGTCTTCCACGGGGAATCGCGTGTTTTTGGTACTTTGAAATAATTGTAACACTAACTGAGTGCCTGATGATGATGTTTTAGATGCAGTTGGTACTACTCATACTTCCCTCGTTTGTAATTGGATTTGGAGTTCAGTTATATGGATTCGTTTTTTTCATCGCTAATCGCCAAATCAACCCCTTAGAGATGGCTGTATTTGGTACTTTACAGCCACTCCTATTCGTACTTCCACTCGCTGTTGTTATCTGTATATATTTTGTATCTGGATTCGGTAAGTTCCCAAATTCCAGAAAATTACTTGGAAATTTAGCTTGCTCACTTGTGTAGAGCATATATGGAGTTCGTTAAGAACATCGTTACACACTTGGGACGTTGGACATTCTAATAAAGAGTTCTACAATACCTAAAGAATCAGGGTTTGAAGGGCTTCGCGAGAAGTCGTTGAATGATGAGCGCAGAAACATTGAGAATGTCTGCTGGGTGTCCTTATTTTCGACTTTTAATTTTATTTATTTATTTATCTAGTTATTTTAAATGGACTGACCCCAGATCTGCTCCAAATATTTAACAAAAAGTCTCATATCAAATTTTTAGGCATTATGTGGCTGTAAACCAGCAATAGTACGCACCTACTTGTCGCTGTAGAGCCAAGTGGTAACGTGCTTGCTTCGCAATCGTTGCGTTTCAGGTTCGAGTACCACCTACGTTGTAAAGATAGTGATATTCGAATACCCTCCCCCCACTAACATCCTAGCGAACACAGCGACTACAATATCAATCGAGGTGGAAACATAGCACGTCCTGTAACTCGTGTCGGTTCTCACGAACAAGGCATTAAAATTGCGAGGCGTGTTACCACCGGATCAGAAAGATTGGTACTGTGCGTGTGCACGTTGTGGATAGCTTACTCAGCGTCGTGAAACACGTAGCTACTAAGCGAACTCCGACTGCACCCTCTTCGGCACAAGGAAAACTCTAACGCGGCAAAACCGTAGGAAAGAAGCAGCGGCAAACTACCCCGACTAACCTGCCCAATACAGTAGCGCTTTAGAAACCGCCACCGCCAACGTCCAGCATCGGACATGGCGAATGAAGAAAACAAGACTTAATATTGAGAAAACAGGGGTTCGAGAAACTTTTATGACAGTTGACTGGATTTCGAAGACCACTTTCATAAATGTGTCAATCTTATAATATAGGGTCCACGAGGGGGAAATTAGTATGCAGGGATGTACCGATAGGGGAAGCAGGGGGAAACTTTTTTTTTTACTGCTTTGATACTTGGAAATTGGGTTGAGACGTTGGAAAAACCCAAGTGAAAAGGTTTTTCTTCTTTTGCTTTGATACTTGGGAATTTTGAGTTGAGTCAATTGGAAAAATCCAACCGGTGAAAAGGTTTTTTTTTTGTTTTGATACTTGGAAATTTTCAGTTGAGTCAGTTGGGACTTTCACAATTTTTACCCCCCCCCCCCCCAAGGAAAAACTCTTCGGTACGTCCCGATTAGTATGAGAATTAGTCTTTGATTTTTAGAATTGTAAATTCTTACCGCCAAATTGCCTATAGGAAGCAAAATTTAAGCCTAAAATGTATAATTTTGACCCTAGAAAGACTCCAAATCGACGAAGAAATTTTTAATTGTTTTTTACAGACATACAAAAAGTCTTTCTTTAGCCAGTCAGAAATCTTATTTGAATCTGAGGAATCCAGGGTGTTTTCCGTTGTTCGAATAAGCACGTAGACTACAGATACGCAAAATCGTTTGTTACGATTTCAGTAGAAAATACATAAATGTCAGAAGAGTTGTTCGTAATTTAGAGTTGAGTTTAATATCCAGTTTGATCCCCCGGCAACTGCCTATTCTATTGCTGTTCTATAAAAATGATAAATTTTTTACAAGTAAAATGGGTTATGTATGATTTATTTACATTGTATATTATCCTAAGTGATACGCCTTCACTTCCACGTCAGCAACCCATAAAACCTTACGCAGTATATTTCAGAATTTTAAAATTGAAGTAATTAAAAGGTAGTTTCTTGTGGAGCCTGAAAGTCACTTTCACGTCAGCAACCCTTAAAACCCTACGCAGTATATTTCAGAATTTTAAAATTGAAGTAATCAAAAGGTAGCTCCTTATGGAGCCTGAAGGGTTAAGAGGAGAGAAGCGAGCCCAGAAACGGATTCAGGGACTAAGAGAGAACGCTACTAACAACATGAAGAACTTAAAATTTAGGAACATTAGAGTACTAAGAGATCAGCTCCCTGTGGAGCTTCGAAGGCGACGTATAGGAAAAATTGACTCTGAAACGGATTTATGAACCCAGAAAAAGTACAATCAAAGTAAAGAACTTGGAAATTTGGTATACTGGAGTAATTGTGGTTAGCTCCCTGTAAAGTCTCAAGAGTTGAAGGGAGGGGAGAAATGACTCTGGAAATGGATCCCGCGACCTAAGAGACCCAACTACTGATGCAGAGAACTTGAAAATAGAAGAAAATTGGAATTAATGGTTTAAAAAAAGAGGGAAATTATCCTTGAAATGAATCCAGCGACCCTTAAAACCTTCATTCGCGAAAGAAAATAATTTTTAAGCTCATATGGTGAAGCTCCCAGAGCGACTGAAGCTAATATTCCAAAAATCAAAGTAAATTCCGATAAGAAATCCTCCCTCCCCTCGTGCGGCACACAGATTAACCTTTTCCGAGTGTGCTCAAACTTAGTCCGTTTTTTCTCCTTTTTTTATTTATTTCAATATTTGGAACCGATTTGGAGTCATCAACCCGACCGAAAAAATGAAATTTTTTTCACGAAGAGTAGATCAGGACGACTATATCGTCTATTTAACTATTAATTTTTGTCATCAGGAATTCTTCGTTCATTTTTCGAACTGAAATTATTTGTTCCTATCGCAAGACTTGCCTTCTCCGTGTATCTAATCGGTCTCGGAATTCAAAGTTACCACGTCATTGGCCAGAGAAGAACTCTGTCCAGATTCAGTAGAATAGAGATAGTAAGTTATTGTCATAAGTCAACAGTACTTATACAAAATATGTGCGTAGACGTACTCTGCCAATAACTCATCTACACGATTTAATTACCTATATTATCCACTGCTAATATTTTGAAAGTTACAAGGCAGTCTGTTTATGCTTCCCAGTGCACATCTTTCTGAATCACTTCGTTAGCGTATTATATTCTTTCACTTCATGTTTCAGTATTGGTGGATAGTGGGCGATGTCTTCCTAGCCCTGTTAGGGGCATTTTTATTCTACCTGGTCTTTGAAGGACCTGTCAACAAGGTGATAAGTTCATTCATCAGCCCGTACCTGGTCAAGTAAGAGACAGAATTAAGAACTTTTAATTAATAATGAATAAGACTTCAACAAATTAACATACCTACCTACTCTCTAAATTTGAATCAGCGGAATTCAGTGCTGTTTTTTCATCTATCAAGTAAATCGATCACATGATTACAAATTCAAATCAGTGTATGCTGTGAGTCAGCTCGAATACACTGATTTGAATCAGAGTGATCACGAGGTTGAAGTACTTTTAACAGAGAAAAAATTAAAGAATTTCACTGATTCAAATTTAGAGAGTAGTAAGTCAGTCGCAGGGTCACCTTTCAAAAACTGACGTGAGACTATCAAGGTAGCATATCTTTTCTTATTAAATCTATTATTTATTTTTTTAAATATCACTTAGCTTATCAGGAGAAATGGGGGCTCGGGCCCGGCCCCAAAGCGTTCCCCTCGGTACTGATGCGATGCCCGAAAGGGTAGTTTCCGGTGCCGGGGGTGCGGTGTCTCAGGGGCCACTTTGGCATGCGTGCATCGCCATACGTCCCACAACACCAATCACTTAGTTTATGTGTAGTAGAAATATTCAACAAGTTTACAGAATAGGAGCATCAAAATTTAGGGAGGTGAACAACTTTTGTTCATGAAGATAATACATCTTACCCATGGCGAAAACGTTCATATCCACGACTATGGACAAAACAGCTTCAAGAATTTCCTTTTCCAGGGGATTTTTTAAAATTGTGGTATCACACGCGCCAGTGACTACGATTTGGTAACTGGATCGTGTTCAGGGATCAAAACAGTACCAGTATTGCCATTTTTCGGGCTGAAAAATGTATAAGGTACATATCTTTGCATCTATGCAGTCTAAGATTGACCACAATGGACTGAAAACCGTGGTAACAGAATTTTACAACATCCCTACAGGAAATGTGAAGTCACTGATTGCAAACTGAACTTCTTAACACTACGTCCATTCTTTCTGAATAATAATACTACTTTATTGGAAAAAAACAACTTGAAACAAAAATTCAAAAACATAACAAGTATTGAGACAAGATGGTAGAATCCATGATGATGGACACCTTCCTATGATTCTTTCATTCAAAAGATGGTAATTGTCCCGTCTGATGAATCAGATTGATGGAAATTACCGCGGATGTTATTGTGTTACTCAAAATACTCCTCCCCCTTCAAAAATATCGGAAGTTAGGGTTCAAAATTTGCTGGTAAGAAAATATTTTCAGTTTCTGAAGAATGACCCCACTACCTACGCATGTTGGTTACAACAGCCCTTCGTCCATATAGGACAGGTATACTACATGCCTTTTATAACATCTTTGGGTGCTGTTCTAATATGCTATCTACCAGCCATTGTCATCTATTATGGATGGAGTGATGTAGTCGTATGTAGTGTTGCCAGGTGAAAATCTCAAAAATCCACCGCCAGCTCGTTAAAAAAATCCACCCTGAGCAAAAAAATCTACCATTGAAGAAATTATGCTAGTTTCTTCTATATTATCAAAATACAAAGTATTCAGCACCTTTAATTAATGTTGCAACTGAATCCGCATTGAAAATTTAGTATTTCGTTAATTTTTCTTTCTTATCAGTATGTTTTCATAAATTTTTCCTTCAATACTGTGTGTAATCTAATAAAGGGCAGAAATGGAAACTTCATCATTATCATTATTAGGCTACATCATTTTATTTTAGCCTACAAAATTCATATTTAAATCTGTTCTCCAAATAGTTATAATAAATAGAATACAAATAATAAGTAAATGAATCGAGGAAGGAGTAAATAAATGATTGCAAATTTTAGAATCTCAAATGTAACTCGAGAGTCGAGAGGAATATTCATCCATCCTCCCTACTTCCATTTTTTTCATGTAACTTGTTTTGTGTATGTATAAATAATTACTGAAACAAAGGAAATTAATTGAAACTGTCGTGAAAATGAAAAACAATATTTATTGAAATCAAAGAACAAGAAGATGGGCTGATAACAGCATCAAAAACTCAAAAAGAATATCATACTGGATTATTAATAACGCCAAAAAGAACCAATATGAAAAACAATATTAAAATCAATCATCAGGAATTATGGTGAGTCAAGAACAGTACAAAAAGAACATTATCGTGGATTACCAACAGTATTGAAAAGAATAAACAACAGATGAAAAACATGGTGCCGAATAGATACCATATTATCATTCATTTAACAGCATTCTTAAAAAGGACCTAAATATACTCGGGATTAAGGACAAACCACGTGGTTTTCCGTTTTCAATGTAAACAAATCTGCCGTGATGAGGAATTTTGACGTATATGTACACTTGAGAATCTCCTGGGGAAAGATCCTAATACACGTGACCTTTAAGTCCTTTTCCCCAGGACATTTTGGATGGAAATATGTCAAAATCCTATATCACGGCAGAAATGCTTTAGTGATGTTAATTCTATAGGCGCGGTGGTATAAATTGAGTTAAAATCCACCAGGAGGGTCAAGAATCCACTCATTTCAAGAAATCCACCGCAAAGTCTACCCCATGATGGATTTTTTCACCCACTTGGCAACACTGATCGTATGCGATCTACCGTTTTAATACATTATGTAGAATTAGGAAACGCAAACCATTGTTGTAATTCTGAGCCACGATTTCGGTATGGCTTGTGTTCGTCGGCGTCGCCGAGGAGGGCCTCCGGGCGCAAAAAATCTGTGCACGCTTCTTTGGAACTTACAATGTGGGTATAATAATCTTTTAGCAAAATTTCGTAGTAGCCGAAGGAAACGCTAGTAGATAGAAAATGGGTCGGCTGGCGCAGGTCTCTTGTGTATGTTTAAATCGAGTGACGTCACCGCGCAAGAAAAGTACCCTGATTCCCCTGCAAACCTTGAGTATGCAATCCGTGTACTATACCCGTTGAAATCTTGTTTTTCAGTCGTTGATTCGGACTGCCAGCGCGAAAGAGTCGCCCTCTACAATTTTAGGTACGTGAAAAAAAGGAACTAC
The DNA here is from genome assembly GCA_031841125.1 of Acanthococcus lagerstroemiae. Lineage (NCBI taxonomy): Eukaryota > Metazoa > Arthropoda > Insecta > Hemiptera > Eriococcidae > Acanthococcus > Acanthococcus lagerstroemiae. The sequence goes on from CM063110.1 coordinate 18,106,175, forward strand.
TGAAACCCTACATATTTGAGAAAAATTCATCAGATTGAAATATAAAAATGGTCTCAATTGAAAGGAAATTTAATGTACTATAAATTTTGTTCTATTCATCTTTTCGATAAACGCTTTCGTTTCCATAGTATTTTGAGATTTCTTCATATGCCCGTAAATTAAATGATTCCCTTTGATCAGGGTTATAAGGTAAATGAAAACCACGCGCCACCAACTTTGAGCAGCCCGAATTTTCAACTATGTCGTGTATGGGGTATTTACTGCGTGATGATGAATGTACCCCCCCCCCCACCTTTATCGAGTTACATCGAAGTAAAACGAGTGTATTTTCGCGTATATTAATAATTGTAATACGAACTGCATCCGACTCTGGTCCTGGAAATGGTAGATTGGATAGAACTTGTTGCTTCCTTATCTTCTTGTGTTGGCGTAATCGATAAAGGCGACGGGGAGGGCTGTGGTACAATCATCATCACGCAGTGAGTATCCGTACACGACATAGATGGAAATCAACGATCCAAAACCTGAGACTTCAACGGGGATAGTACACGGATTGCATACTCAAAGTTTGCAGGGGAATCAGGGCACTTTTCTTGCGCTGTGACGTCACTCCATTAGAAAATGCAGGGGACCAGTGCCAGCCGACCCATTTTCTATCTACTGACACTGATCAAGGAAAGGTTTTTCTTACTGTTATATTGGGTTACTGCATTGTTTATCTGCGAGTAGTAGATCGCATACTAGAGCAGACGTACTACCCGCGATTTGGTAGATAGCATATTAGAACAGCACCCATCTTTGAAAACTTTGATAACTGCCATTTGCTCGCGTAGACTCATCCGAGTTCGACCTTATTTCCAATATTTTCAGTTTTCTTTAGTGTTCCTGACTCTTCTCAATTCAGTTATTCTCCAGAGTCTTCTTAGATCTTCCTCCAGTCCCTATATACTCGTATGTGCATTTGCTATTTGACGATGTATTCATGTACGTATAAAATTTGCTCACTCAGAAAAAGAAATCAAGTTCGAAAAGAAATCCTGATTGAGAGAAAAAATTCACATGACAGCATTCAACTACATTCGGATACAAGGCGGTTCTCAGGATCATCAGAAACCGGAGTCTCAGAATTCGTAAGAGTGTAAGTGAAAATCTTCAACAATAACTTACGTAGCGAACCTTAACATTTTCATTTTTCAACCGAAATGCATTCCCCGCAAATTTTTCCCTTTTGAATTAGGTAACGCTATACCCACATTAAGACATATATTATTTTCAACTTATGACGGTAAGGGGATAAGGGTACCTGTTCATGTGTATCAATTTCATGCGTTGATTATTTAAGTTATGTACAAATAATAGACGCATACATATTAAATGTAGCCCAGTGTCATGCTAAATTGTCCAATTTGACATTAATAATTAATCTCCTTTTGTGATCCAGGAGAAAAACAAGATCAAACAGTGCAACCAACCAAGTGAATACGAGTACAAAGCATGAATATTACTCCTAAGGCCACAGATAGACACAATACACTCTGCTACTCAAAGTGGTAGGTAGATACTTATTGCAGCTACCTCAAATAAGAATGAATGAATGTACCCCACTTCAGCATTATTAATATACGATGTAACTTTTCTGGTTCCAGTAAATATCTGTATAATGGGCAAGATCATTTTCATTTGAATAATAACTTTAAGGTGATCCGAGTCAGTGTTGGGGGGTCGAGTAACGACCCCCCAACGCTGTCAAAGAGCATTTCAGAATGTATTTTAGGGGATTAATTACGGCAATAAGATGACGGGCCTCCCCCTCCCCATCAAAACTGAAACCTTCCTACGCCCGTAGTTTCGAGATGTAACAGCACAGATAGGGGTAAAGCTGTGATACTTTTCCTCTTTAATTTATGAAGTGTTTCTTTTCATTAGAAGCGACATCGGCCGTATCAAACTGAATTGAAAATGTAGGTAAAGTAAAAAGTAGGCAGGGATTTTGCGAGCCCTATGGTGGTGGAAATAGGTTGAAAATGCCGGCTCTAAACACAAAATTTTTTAGAAGAAAATGAATGTCTTTCATACTTTGCCGACTAGTGTCCGCAATGTCAACTAAATGGTCAAAAAAATGAAGACTTTGCACAAACTTTTCCTGCGCAAGAAAAATAGTCCCTGTTTTGCCCAATGATGATATAAAATGCCTAGTAAATGTCGGATTTGCCGAAAAATACCAGCTTCGAAGATCTGTGAAGGTCAACCTTTTTCTCTCACTACGCCTCGCCTCTGAAAGCGCGGCTCAATGAAAACTGTCAATCATAATTTTCAGTTCCTCAATACCAATTCTCGATTTTCCCTCGAAAACGCACATAAGTTTTCTTTTAGAGCGAAGACAGAACTGGATCATCTTTGACCTCTTGCAATAATTTTTCAATAAGGTTTGAATCACCCCTCCTCCCACCCTAAAAAAAAATTGATTTGGTTCAAAAATCTTTGGACCTGTAAAAAATACGAAAAAAATCTTCAAATAAAGATTGTTGTAAACCGGATGATTTGCAATAAAGATCGTTACTTGTACTTTTTTCGTGTTAACTTCAAAAAAGCTGTAAGTGGAGGATTCAAAATAACCCTTCCTGGTAGCACAGTTAATACAGGCCTTATGGAGAGAGGGATTTTTCTCTCTCAATTTGCTGGGTTCGGAAATATGGGGTCCAAATTTTACATTCTGCAAATTCCTTACCCAGTACCTTTCTGTTCTTGAAAATTGTTTGTCCCAATGGGCCTATCCCTCCGTCATCAGATGTTTGAAATTATTTCACTGATTTGTAAGGGGCTGTTGTAATGGATGTTTATGAGTTTGCTTTTCTTCTCCAGGTGCCATATACGATGTCGGATATTAGCAATCGTAATTTCTGATGGTGACTTCCTAATTGAGGTAGTTTTCCGTTGCTTTTCCCACGGATTGTTGCGCTAGAGCTTTCCTTTTCGGTGCCGAAGAGTGTACAGACGCAGTTTGTTTACTAGCCATACGTTTTCACTACATTGAGTAAGCTGTCTACGATGTGTACACGCACAATACCAAATCTTTCTGATCTAGCGGTAACATGCCCTGCTATTGTAATGCCTTGTTTGTGTGAGTTTCGGGGGTTACAGGACGCGTTACGTTCCCACCTTGATTGATGCTCTAGTCGCTGTGTTCGCTACGATGTTAGTAAGGTTATTCGAGTATCACCAACGGTGTTGGTCGAACCTGAGGCGCAAGGACTGCAAAGTGAGTACGTTACCACTCAGCCACGCAGGGAATTTGTTGAGTTTGCAAGAGTACAAAAATATGGTGTATCAAATGCAGGATATTCGAAGCACCAGAATTTAATTTGGCATAATTACTTTACATTGTGGCATCGGTGGAGGGTAAGGGTGGGGGCCGATATGAAGTAAATTGTAGTATAGATATCGAATATTGAGTTTTTGCGGTGTCACTAAATTCATTTTCATCATCAGTTTGACCTTGAGACTTCAAAATTTGGGGTCTGTGCGAGGGGATGCTGGCTCAAAATTAAACGAGAGGGAAAATGTTACATGAACATCAAGGAATAGGTTTTCGTGGTCGCAGAATTGATTCTTGGCATCAGTTTTGCCTTCGGATGAACATTGTGGCATCTGGGAGAGGAGGCAAAATGAAGTAAAATGCAATGTGCACATTAAATAATAGATTTCCAGGGTCACCGATCGAGTTTGTTTTCAACATAGTTTGATCCCAATTTGAAGATCTGAGTCTTCAGGAGAGGGGGAGGAACTCAAAATGGAACAAAACAAAACACGCGATAAGAATATCCATTAGTAGTTTTTCACGATCGTTAAATTCACTTTTGGAATCAGATTTGCCCTTAGTTCAAAGTTATGGCACGGGAGAGGGGAGTGGATAGTGGGTAAAATTAGGTTTAATGCAAACTGATACCAAATGACAGGGTTTTAGAGCCGCTTAATTCATTTTAATATTAATTGTCAGAATCCGTCACCTTTCTAGTGTAATGTTTCCCAAGCATAACAAGTTAAAGTATTTGGATACCCAGTGTAGATCCGAGAAAAGTACAAGTGACAATTTTTATGACAAATCCGGTGCAGAATAATTGAAGGGTAAAGAATCAAAACTCACATTTTGCCATTTTACTTCAAGGGCGCAAATAGGCAAAATACTATACACGGGAGCAGGAATATCTTTGCTGCGCCTGTGAATGGGCAATATGTATAACATACTCCACGTTCACAGGCGCAGCAAAGCCTATTTGTGCCCCTGAAGTAAAATGGCAAATGTGAGTTTTGATTCTTTACCCTTCAGTTCTTTGAAGACTTTCGTATTTTCATTGATCCCAAAATGTCTAAAAGAAAAATAAAGACAGAAAGAAAGAAAGAATTGAAAAAATTACAAAAAAGAAAAAAAAAATAGGAAAGCAATTTTGGAGCGGTTGAATAAGAAATCAGCACTAGAAGTCAGTGTGGTGGTTTTTAGTACGTACGTAGGTTCATTAGGACCACCGTACCAACTTTCTGCCAAAAATCAGCTTACTCCAAATTTATTTTTAAAACCTGATCTTCCAAACTAAGTGTGATTTTATTTTACATGTTTTTCAAAATTCGCTAATTATAGCAAGTTAGGGATTTGACTAATTAATCATATCATGAAGAGGTAGGTCAACGGTCAATGACCTTATATTGCAGCGGAATACTTTCTGCGACCTCCAAGGAGGATGTGAACTACCTGCACGATTGAGGCAGTGTGATACAAACAAGCACTTTTGGTTTCATACACTCTTGAAGCTGAGTTTGGTGCGGCAATATTATTATTACAATGAACCTTTATCTTCTAAACAAGGTCTTCAGCATAGCAAAGGACATCTTGGTGGCAACTTGACTGCTCGTCGTATCATAGGTATCTGCCTCGTAACGCTGAAGGGAACAGACTATGATCACAGTTAATCTGACGATGTTAGCAAACCAGTACTAAGTATACAAATGGTGCGTAGGTGCCACGGGATCTTTTTTCCCCCATTTTGCTCTCAATCCGAGCCCCGGAATCCGCCCTTTCGAGCATTACCTCAGAGACGTCGGGGAGTCTGTTAGGGCTGTCTTAGCCCTCTTCTCTTCTGACCGAAAAACCGACCTAGGTTGAAATATAGCGAGTTGTTACGTGGGCTCGAACAGGCGTTAGTAAGCAGATACTCAGCACACTCAAGTTTGAGGACATCAGGTAAGACAAAATCTATCAGTGCCTGTGATCTCACTACGAGGCGTTAGTAAGTTGCGTTCAATTCGACTTCTCACGTAGATGAGATGCGAACAATCACCACGACTCGAGAGTCATATTCGAGAGACGAATTTAAAAGAACATTCGAGAAACGTCTCCAATTGTACGCAAGAAACGACCCTTTGTATGAGTGAAATATAACCATTGTGTAAGCGACCAAAACGAGAGAAATTTAACCTCCTCTTAAAGAAAAAATAAATATGTACGTGATAATCTGACCTGATTTTTACCAGCCGTAGCTTGGACCCGAATGAGTCATCATCCTCGTAGCAGCTTTTGTAAGAATTTCACTGTACTACGAGTGCAAAAAGAATCCACGGCGTGAATGAATGCGCGGCACAAAATTTCACGGCATTTATAAGAAACACAAAAAATTATTTGCACGAGTAAAATCACGGCAACAACCACGACTAAGCAGTAACGTTCATTTGAGTCAAAACGCAGGTAGTCGTGATGGGTGCTATAAAGTTAACCTTTGTCCAGTCCACCCTTTACGATTGATGGTGCCGCCGGGGATAGCACGACCAAGTGGGCAGCCAATCACAGACACACACATCAGCTGTTTTTACGAAGGCTGGGCAGCCAATCAGAGACGTACGTACATCAGTTGTTTGGGCTTGTCAATCACAATCGATTAATTGATTTATAACGATTCTGATTATAATTAATATTTTGACTCTCGAGTCCAGATCAAATTCATGCATTTTAAAACTACCTGGGCATTTCTTTCAACAGGGACGTTTAACATACCTGAAAGTTCAGTATATTATGCATTTATTATAAGGTAATTTTTTACATGAAGTAGATTCTTAACAGGTATTATAATACAACTAATCAAAGTTGAAGTTGATCGATTTCTCATACTTGTACATTGTTGGTTACCACGTACACATGTACTGTAGGAGTATAACTAAATAACAATATAGATAAGATACATACAAAAATGCACATAAATAAATATTTATTTTACAATACATGACCAGAAAGACAATGTTTACTTTAGTATTTTGCTAGTGGAAAGTAGCATTTTTCATTGACGAATTAGATACAAGCATAACCTTACTGTAAAGTAAACGTGCCTCAGTGTAAAAACATGAGTCACATTTTCACGTGCAGACACGTTTATCAACCGACACAACGGAGGTGACACTGCAATAATATCAACGGATGCCGAGACTGGCCGACTAATTCCGAGGATGTTATTACGACGTTATCGTGGCAAATTGTTGCTTCCTGATATTATTCGCTATTGGAACTGTAGGTTTCCTTTTATTTGGAAAATGCATGTACTGAATTTTTCAGCGTTGCTTTTTTTGACAAGACAAAGCGGTTAATGTTTTCTCTTTCTGACCGTGTATTGCAAAAAATATCTTACAAAACACGAACCAAAAGTGAGTTTACATGAATTGGGAATTGCTTACTCGCTACGCTCATTCGCAACCTTGCCCTCGCATGTAAACACTCACTTTTGACTCTTGGTGTGTAATATACTAATACTGAACTAATGAATTGTAAAAAGTAGATGGTAAATAAAAAACTGAAGCTCAGTATGCTGGTACAAAGCAAAATAATAACTTTATTCCGCCAATTTCACTGAACATGCAAGATATGTTAGTCGATGTGAATAGGTGATTCGAGAAATGTTTCTATTTCTTTCTCATGAGCATCGAGACCCTTATATCGCCTCTATGGGTCATTATCCAGAAACTGAAAATATTAAGGTGGCATTCAGTAGCGGATCTAGAAATTTTCCAAGGAGGGTGTTTTGAAAATAAAACCTTTTCCACCTTCAATGTCATTTTAAATATGCAGTTTCTGAAGACAGGTTTCATAATGTGATTATATCGTTTCAAAATGAACATTGTAGACTGTAGTGATGCTGATTCTCAAAAACAGGAGAAAAACTCAAAACTTAAGCGGTTTTTTCTCTTCTTCGACCCGAAGGGCGTGTCCGCCCCTTCATAGATCCGCGATCCGCCACTGGTGGCATTTCTTTTTTCGTTAGACTTTTGAAGCAAAGCTTCTTTACGCAGGTTCAGAATGGGTAGTTAACATAGAAAATATGAAACGGACGCGAACGTGAAAACATGCAACGGAAGTGACGCACCCACATTTAGTCAGGTAGAGAGCCCGTAAGTGAAACCAGACTGCTGCCCCTTCACTCCACCGTTAACAGTTTTTTTTTTTCCAGATAACATATTGAGAAGAACCGCGAAATTAGTCCAGTGATACTCTGTTTTATCGGCTACAACAAGGCATTCGACTGCGTTAAATGGAAAGAACTATGGATAGCCCTGGACTTGATGGGTGTTCCCCCTCACCTAACAGCAATTATGAGGAACCTGTACACAGCTAGTATGACTCTAGTAAGACTTCTTCAGGACAGCGAATCTGGTCTGTTTGAACCATCGAAGGGGGTGCGTCAGAGATGCATCTTCTCGCCGACTCTATTCAATATCTACAGTGAATGCATTTTCCAGAAGTGTCTTGAGGGCTGGAGTGGTGGAGTCAATATAGGCGGGGTCAGCGGATCAGTAACCTCCGCTTCGCGGATGACACGACGTTATGCGCGAAATCCATGGAGGAAATGGCGGAGTTGGTGAAACATGTGGATGACGAAAGCTCCAAGTTCGGATTAACGATCAATAAAGAAAAAACAAAGATAATAGTCGTCGCTGGAAAGTGCGTGTTGCCTCAAATCACCCTCCTGCAAGAGTACGAGAGAGTAGACACATTTGTGTACTAGGGATCTCTTATAGACAAAGATGGAGGCTCAACAAAAGAAATACGCAGAAGAATAATATTTGCGAGGGCTGCTGTCTCAAAGCTCACCGTTGTCTGGAAGGATGCCGCAATCACCCGCCGAACCAAGTTGAGACTGCTACGCACGTTCGTGTTCCCGGTGTTGTTATGTGGAGCTGAAACGTGGACAGTAAAAATGGCCGACAGGTGAAGCATCGATGCCTTTGAGATGTGGGCATACCGACGTCTATTGAGGATCCCGTGGACAGCGAAACGGATGAACATATCCATTATCAGCGAACTGAATACACGCACTAGACTATCTGCGACCAACGAATCCTGAAATTCTTTGGCCACATCATCCGCAGACCCTCTGGTAACCTGGAGAAACTGGTGGTTCAGGGGAAAGTCGAGGGTAAAAGACTAAGCGGTCGCTCGCCAAAGCGATGGATAGACCAGGTCAAGGAGATCTCAGACCAGTCATTGGAACGGGCTTTGCGGAGAGCAGAGGATCGGACAGACTGGGAACTGGTGGTGGAGGAAATTGGCTGATGGATCGCCGAGGCTTCAGTCATGAAGCATAAGGACCGATGATGATGATGATGATGATAAACATCTACCGACTGATGTAGCAGTTAAGTTACTGTGAAATGTTTATTTCATTTTGTTTACTCACTCAGTGCGAAAGAAGCTTCGCTTCTGTCGGGTGTTCTCCGACACTTTACACCCCCCTCCCATAATACTTAGTTTATATGTAAGGTAAAGTAGGGTAAGATGACGCACATTTTGAAAAATGATCATACTCGTAGCTTCTTGACAAAACATCCGATGGGGCTGAAATTTTAGCTACAAATACTCTGATCCTTCATCTGCAACTTTTATCAAAATGTTTTTTGGTTTTACCCCCACCTAACAGAAGTATAATCATTTCCCCAGACCTTCTCTTTTGGTCATCTTGCCCGATGGTGTGGGTAAGATGCCTTTATTTAGTCGGATAAGATGGCTTATGGAAATTACATATTAAATAAAATATGCAAACTTACACGATTCTTTTTATTCGAGTATAAAAGTATAAAATGTAACTTTTAAGTAAGTCGGGGTTCTTTCTGGAATTTTTACGGTCGGCTGGCTTCACGCATGCTACGTCTCATCCCCCCCCCTTGTATTCCATCACGTTCTTAACTGCGTTTCTGTCCAAGACCCTACAGTGGAGATCTGGTTGGCCGAGTGGATAGCGCGTTGGTCTCAGAATTCGAAGGTCTCGGGTTCGAGCACATGTAGCAACTCGCCAGAATTTTCGACCTAGGCCGGTTTTTCGGCCAGAAGGAAAGAGGGCTAAGACAGCCCTAACAGCCTCCCCGATGTCTCTAAAGTAATGCTCGAAAGGGCGGATTCCAGGACTCGGATGGAGAGCAAATTAGAAAGAAGAAGAAGAAGACCCTCCGTGAAGTTCGGAACATTCTACGTGCCAATTTTTGCCAAAGTGGTTTTGTGCATGCAAACTGTTCTAAGAACCGCCTGCTCATACAATACTAAACATTCTAAGCGCCCATAGAGCCTCGAAGTACTTCTATTTTCAACCCAAAGATCGCAGCATGCACACATGCCGGCGAGCGATCCATGCAAAACATCCTAACTCCAAAGTGGCAGGAAGCGTTTGATAAGAATCTGTTAGGATGTTTTGCTTGATCTTTCCCATGCACTTAGGATGTGCGCAACGTCAACCCTCATTTTCTCAGCTTAGGCATGACTGAGCCCCAAAATTTGTACATGGACATGTGTATGAACTGAGCACCCATTTTGCCAAACCCACCCCCTTCACCTCAGCTGAAACAGTTTTTTGCTTTTCCTGTAAACTTTTGACATTGCTACATAGGATGTTTTAAACTTCACGCCTTCAAATAACAAGCTCAGACATTTTCATTAGTCGAAATTTATCGCTCATTATAGTGCAGCATCTTGCCCTACTCACACTTTGGCCATTTTACCCATCCTTAGAAACTGCCGTACTATGTAACTTTGAGGACAAAAAAGAAGTACAATCACTCGATATACCGGTAACACGGATGAATTATTTTAAAAGCGGAGGGAAAATACTGTACATCTAACGCATAATGTAATTATATTCGTCTAAAATTAATCACAAAATTTCGCAAAATTATTTCAAACTGACCAAACATGTTCAAGTACTTTTTCTTTTATAAAAATTAAGAACGAACAGGTCTGTGACTATGTGAATTTGTACACAAGGTCAGGTATAGAAGCTCTACAAACCTACTACGTCAGTTTTATTATACAGCGCTGTTAACATGACGAACGGACATCTGCGGCATCTTACGCACTGCGTCATCTTATCTTACTTTACGTTATTAGAGAATACGCAACAAGTTTTCTGAGAAGGAGAATCAAAATTTAGAAAGAGGGACGACTTTCGTTCACAACGATAGACATACCATACACACGGCGAAAACTGATATCCACGACTATGGATAAAACAGTTTTAAAAACTTCCTTTTCCAAAGAATTTTTTTTAATCTGCTATCACACACGCCAGTGGCTACGATTTGACACCTGGATCATGTTCAGGGATCAAAATTGTACCAGTGTTGTCATTTGTTGTGCTGAATAATGTATAAGGAACATATCTTTGCACCAGTCAAAGATTGACCACGACGATGGACTGAAAACATTGGTAATAGAACTCTTTACGCCATCTTTTCTGGAAATATGAAGTTACTGACAGCAAATTAAACTTCTTAGCATTTACATCCAGCCTTTCTGAATAATAATACCACATTACTGGGGGGAAACAACTTGAAACAAAATTTTTTTAAAATATAACAGGTATTGAGACAAAATGGTAATATCCACGACGATGGACACCTTCCTATGCTTTCTCCATTCTAATGATGGTAGCTGTCCTATCTGATGAATTGGACTGGTGGAATTTGTTGCGGATGTTATTGTGTAATTTAAAATACCTCCCTCCCAAAAGAATCTAAAGTTAGGGCTCAACATTTGCTGTTAACAAAATATTCTCAGTTTCCGGAGAACGACTCCAATATTATTCACAGGATTAGCTAATTTAGAGAGTCTTGTGCTGAACTCGAAGGTACTCTGTTTTTGCTTTCCGATTGATCACTCCGTGGATCGAGCTGGTTTCTTAGGTCGATTCTTCACAATGTACGTTTTCCAGTAGAAACTGCCGAACAGTACGAAAAACATGACAGCCTCCACGAGGAAAAACAGTGACACATTTCGTGGTGCAGAGCAATCGGCTATTATTAGGAAAGGCTGTATATGCTGCTATGAGGAAAAACTGCAACTGAAATTTAAAAACCAACGAGCGTCTTGATACAATTTTTTAAATCCAAGAATTGAAGTTAAAAATTAGAAGATTATCCATACTAGGTTCAGAAATAATTACCGATCATCACAGATGAACAGTGAAGGCGAGAGCCGAGCGAGGCCCCGGCGTAATAATTTTGCAGGTTTGCGATTTGTTTTAATGGAACTTGGCTCTGGTGGCCGTCCTTCATGAATTTTTAGCCACCCCTAAAAAATTTCACACCTCACCCCATGTAAAAAGAAAGAACCGAAATAGTAGGTACCTAAATTTTAAATATGATTTTTGAATTGAATTACGGACCTTTGGAAAAAACCGGGCCCGATTCACTTTTTGCATACACCTCATCTCGCCGTCACTGCGGATAAACGAGGCTTAAAAATTTACTTAACCAATGAAACAAAGAAAATTCAGAAATGAATAATTTTATAATACGCAGAAGAAAAAGGAACAGGTAAGAAAATGTTGAACAGAGTTGGGCATAATTCACTCGAGTAAATGAGTAACGAGTAACAAGTGAATTAATCGTTACTCGTGATCGAGAGTAACGATTATACGCATTACTCTTAATAATCATATTACTCATTACTAATGGATCGAATTACACGTTTCAGAGTCGTGAAACTACAAAGGTATCTGCGACGAGCGACAACAATATACAATACATAACACTGGTAAAACATGTAACAAAGTACACTCAGGGACGAAATAAGGGGGCACACATAGGACAGGTTACTCCGCCCCAGCTTCCGCCGGAGTTGGGAAATTTTAATACACGGATCAAGAATTGGAAAAATCCAACCAGTCAAAAGATTTTTTTTTTTAAGCCAATACAAACAAATTTTGATACCTGAACTTTGACTTGAGTCAGTTGAGAATTTAACAATTTTTTCCCCTCCAGAAAAAACTCTTCGCTACGTTCCTGAGTTCACTACATTACTCAGTGATAATATTAATAGGCCTAGAGCATAGCCTATCGTTGATCAGTGCTGTATAGTTACAGCCAAAGGAGTTGCTGATTCCAAAGATTGCATCAGATTTTTGATCCGCCACCGATATGGGACCAAAATTCCAAATTTTGAATCTAAAATAGGCAAAACTGACTTTGTTTCAAAAATTGAACACAGAATCGAAATAGAAGTTCTTTAGGCCGCTGATTTCGAATATCTCATCAGATTGTTTATTCCACTCCGATTTGAATCGTATATTCTAATTTTACCTTTTTAGGGTTAGAATTTGACTTGGATTCAAAAATTGAGTAACATATTCAATTAGGGTTTTCTCGGGTCGTTGATTTTGAAAATTGCATTAGATTTTTTATTTAGCTCCCATTTGGGATCCAAAATGCTAATATTACCCTTTAAAATGTGTGAAATTACCTTGCTTTGAAAAATTGAACAATGTATCGAAACAGGGTTTTTTGAGTCGCGAATTTCGAAAATAGCATTCATCATTTACTTAGCCCCGATTTGGATTTCAAAATCCAAATTTTACCATTCAAGCGAGCATAACTGACTTGTCTTAGAGATTTGGACAGAATATCAAATTGAGGGAATTTCGGGGCACTGATTTTGATACTTTATTTGATTTTTCATGTCGAGTTGTTTGTACTATTCCCCCTTCACCTCCATGTTGATACTTTGCCCGATTGTAAAAGTTAAGGCAATTTCAGCCCACCCATGTGTAACACGTCTTTGGGGCGCCAATCGCCGGGATTGTATCGAAAATCTGATACGATGTTTGGAATCGGCGACCCCAAAACACTTATCTCGGAATTTTAATATTTCGTTCAAATTTTTAAGCCCCTTATTTCGATACTTTGTTGTTATGTTTAATTTTGATTTCGATTTTTTTTCTATTATTTGCTCGTTTATAGTGCCGTCTTCACGCCGGCATTCTCAGCCAATTCAAATTACATAGCGTTTATGGAACTCTAGTGGAAGCGAATATTGCATCACATTTTTTATTCGGCACCACATAGGGTCCCAAAATTTAAATTTAGCAAGAATAATTCACATTTTTTCCATTTTAAAGTTCAAAACTAACTTGATACACATCGTTGGAAAGGTTGTATGAACTACGATTCGAATTCGTAACAATATGTACGTTGGAAATTTCTCTCCCGTCACCCCAGTGGCATAGCCAGCCCAGTGTTCAAGGGGTGTCTCATCTTGAACAACAATTCGGGAGGCGTCAGAGGGGTGCTCAAATTAGAGCACTATTTGAAGAAATTGCAAAGAGGAGGAGGTCGGACCCCTAGCTACTAACTGTACAATGTACATACATAATATGTATGTGAAAACGAAAGATATGCACTTGTACACATGCCTAAGCTTAACATAAATAATATTATGTACATAAGAATATTGAAATAACCTTTCGAGCGCCCGATCCAGGACCAGGACAGGATACACCGATACCCGATAAGCGATAACATCGTGCATCGGCTGCAACCTGCAACGCTTGCACGTTGTAACGCGCTGAGTGTTGTGGGAAAATCATAAGTAACGAATGAGTAAAGTTTTACGAGCGATGAGTGACGATTAACGATTAGTTTTTTACTCATAATTATCATTTGATTATTTTTCCGCTCGAATGATGCCCAACTCTGGTTTGTATTGGAAAAATTCATCAGTTGACCATGTCTATCAGCGGATAGTACATTCAGTGAATGAATAAATCTGAATAAAAATTTCAATTATTCCAATATTTCTTAATAGCATCCCTTCTCCCAGCATTAGTACGAAAAACAACAATAAGTAATTAGACATTTGAAATGCAAATTTTATGCAATAGTTTATCGATTTAAAAACTGAATTAATTAGATAAATACATGTGACTGACATTTAGATTTTATTTACGATACATATTTTTGGGTAGGTGACCGGAACATATTTGATTTCTTGGTCAAAATAAAACAACCAAATGCATTCCTTAAAGTAAGAATTAAATTGACGCTTTAGAAGAATGTGTTAAAAACACGCATGCTTCAATTATGCTAATTCTTTGCAACATTCTCGGTAGCAATGTCACGGATAAGTAAATGCAGTTGCGCTTGTCATAGCTATTGCATCACTGCATTAAAATTACAGACGTATAATTCTTTTTTAAATTAAATAAGCAAATTCATTTTCCTAGAGCTAATAATTTTTAGAAATAACGACAGAGAAAATACCTGAACAATGGAAACTGGCGGAGATAATCTTAATCCATAAGAAGGGGAAAAGACACAATAACGTTTCAGACAGTAGGGAGTAGACCAAGTAGCCTAATACCAAGTTATAAAAATCGTTTTACTTTCAAATGCACGCCATTTTCAATTGTCGGGACTAATCCCTAATCCCTATTCAGGATGTCTAATGAAATACACCCCCTTCATTTCTAAGAGTGAAGTTGGGTAACAAAGCAGAATCTTAATTTGGCAAGGTCTAGCTTTAGAAGTCTAACCAAGTACGAGTATTCTTCGAGTGCGACGCCTGGGAGCAGGAATAGAGGCGCGGGGCGGTCCCGATCGATCCCGGAGACGGCGTGATCGACCGTCTTGCGCCGGACACCCTGGTCCCGGAGATGTTGAGAAACCGAAGCGGTTGGAGCCGCAGGTGTCGGCTTTCGTTTCGGCCATCATGCGGAGGAAGATGGAGGCAGAGTGGTCGAGACAGAGGACCCTAGGAGGATGCTGCTGCGGCGGCGGATTCACGTTCAGCGGAGCTCGCCCGTAGTACCAGGGCTGGAGCTACAGAGTCTCACGCGATGAGAGAGGCAGCGCGTCCGGCTGTGGGGGACCTGAATTCCAGAGATCTGCTGGTTGCCAATCTATTCAACTGTGCAACTGAACAAATCTTCAGAGGATTCAGCTGAGAACAGAAAAGGGTAAAAATCGATGGGGAAAGATTAACCAACCTGAGATTCGTAGATGATATAGTAATTATTGCCCAAAGCTCAAAAGAGCTGCAAGAAAGAGTAGACGAATTTGCAAGGAAGAGCACGGAGGCAGGGTTGTCCTTAAATCTAGAAAAAACAGAAACCTAATCGAATAGAAAGAGTGAAGAAATTAAGATTGAGGGGGTAATAATACGAAAACTGAAAAAGATAGAATGTCAAGGACAAACCATTGCTTTCAAAAACAAATATAAGAACGAAATTTCCAAAAGAATAAACAAGCCAAGATACAGGATGTAACATTTCAATATTCTGCTTGGTTCCCCACTCATCTGCTTGTATTTAAAATTACAGGGTATCGTTGAAGAATAGATGTATCCTCGACCAGAGGTGAAACTTGACTTTCAGTTTGGGGGAGGGGGAGGGGTGGAGAAGAAAAATTTGCCGACAAATATTTTTGAAAACTAAAAATTCACCGGCAAAATTTTTTGAAAATTTCAAAATTGGCCGATTTTTCTTTCAAAATACTTTTTAATTGGAAAAAAACACAAAAAAACACGCAAACAAACATGTATTTAGAAAATAAAAAATTCAAATGAATTGTTTCAAAATTTGCCGACTGCCAAATTATTGGGGGTGTTTCACCCTCTCCTAGTTTTGTCCCTGGAAATGCAGATTGAAACCTTATCCCCGAGCACTCACATTTGCGCACATGAGCGTACCCTAGCCTGGGAGAGTAAGCTGGAAGAATGTTAGAAATACTGGAGAGGAACACACAACTTCTTCTACACATTAAGGTGGTCGTTATTTACTCTTGATTTCCTCTGATTTGTCTCCTAAATTGATTCCAATAAAATAAAAAAATAAAAAAACTATTAAGTTTTAGGTCGATCGGATTAGGGCAATCCGTACCACAAGCTCATTTTCATTCTTATGGAAAAAACGAAAAAACACATGGAGTTTTGACTTTTATCCAGACTAATTTTCCCTCGTATATTCACCAGAACCAAAGCCCGTAGGTTAAACAATAGAACATTTGCTATCGGATTCAGCTTGTGACTTTGGAAAATAAGTCTTTTGCTTTCAACTTTTAGATTTTAATAAAATGTTCAACTTTCTCAAATTTGTGGCTCTAGGTCAAACAGAATAGTCATTGAAATTCGAAATTCAGCTTTTGCTACCGACTTTCAGATTTCCGAAATGGCTTCCACATTTCAGGTTTGTTTCAACCTTTCAAATAACTTTCGATACTCAGCTTGAAATGTTCGACTTTTGACTGACTAGTCTCTGACAGGAGTCCAGGGTACTCCGTTTTCAGAAACGAAATTCAACTTTCAGTTTGGGGAGGTGGAGAAGAATAATTTGCGAACAAATATTTTTTGAAAAATAAAGACTCGACGACAAAATTTTTTAAAAATTAGAAATTTACCGATTTTTAATCAAAATATTTTTTAATTGAAAAAAACAAAACATAATAAAACAAACAAACATTAATAAAAAATGGAAAATTCAAATGAACTGTTTCAAAGTTTGCGGACTGCCAAATTAATGGGGGGGGGGTTACCCCCTCACCACCCTATAGTTTTGCCTCTGTCCTCGACTATTCTGAAATTTCGATTTTATGACTCAGCCTCTAACTATTACCCCCCCCCCCCATCTCTTCATAATTAGGATTGGATTCCCAACAAAAGTTGGCATAAACAAAATGGTCAATCATTAGAGTTTTGAATTCCTTCCGGTATACCTCTGTGCCAATCATTTTGTTTACCAATGTTTGCCTTCTCTCCCTCGCGCTAGCTCCGGCCCTCAGGAGGAAGAGAAAAGACCAAACGAACTATGGTAATGCTGGCATCGCAGTCTTGTATCCTTGTAAACATGACACATACGAAAATAAGTTATATCAACCCTTTACAATAGACAATTTTATGAGAAATATTTTTTGTAAGGAAACATTATCTGAAATAATTCGTTATTTCCGAGAAAACTTAAAATATAAAATTTCTTGTGAAGGGAGGTGTGGGATGGGAGGGTTTTTTTCCTGACAATCAAGAGATCATACATATATCCTACGAGTACAACTTCCAAAGATATCCTTCATAGTTTTTACCCATTAAACTTGTATGATTCCAGTACTAAAACCACTCTCTCCCTACTTATTCTAATCGTAAAAGTAAAAAGGGAAAAGAGTCTTTAATGTATTGTAGTTTGGTTAGTTAAGGACTTCTAATTTCTTTGAAAATAATATAAATATTTGAATGATTCGAATCATCGAATTAAAGCCTTTAGTGTTTTAGCTTTCTATCTCAACTTTAAATTTTTATTGGTCGACTCAACTGTCTGACTTTCAAAGTTCTTTTAATTTGGATGCGCGAGTTTTTTGTCATTACGCAATGAAATGTACAGAAAATAGTGAAAACGAATGTAAGCCGTACCATTTGAGCCAGTGAATTATGAAATTTAGTGCAGGCATTAAAAGACCATATGATTTTCCTGTTGACAAACTAAAGAAAGAATGAAATGACATTTTTTTGTTTTTGGGACCCATTTATCGGCCCACAATTTTAATGTTGATTTCACGAAAAAAATATGCAGTTTGCACGAAATATATGAATGGCAAGCCCAATAACTACAACGAAACAGAAAAAGAAAGCGTTTGAAGAAAAAGTTAAACTTCAGAACGTACGCCCGGAATTGTAATACCTTCTACATACAATAAAAAAAAAGAGACAATTTACAATTTCGGACAAATTAATGTCAAAATCAAATTTTGGAGCAATAAGAATCTATGAATCGATTCTCCCCCTCCTCAAAAGCCACAATTTTAGATGAAGAGCCAAACCGATACCAAAAATGAATTCGTTGAGTTCGAAACCTCTCGATGATCTCGATGGGGTAATTTTACACGCCCTTCTTTTTTTTCTTCTCTCAACCCGAGCCTTGGAATCCGCTCTTTCGAGCATTACCTCAGAGCTTCCCTCTATGGCGTTTCTAAAATACTCAAGAAGAAATTCTTAATGACCGTTTTTATAGAAAATTGGATCCCTCTTAAGCGCATATATCTCCTATCTTTACGAGTATGTACGTTATCCTTATTGACGTATATTTTGTAATCTTTTTTTAATAGAAGTATGATATATTTACATCAGGAGTTCCATACTCATACCTCATATGCATGCCCCATTTTTCAAAATGGTTAAATATGAATTTCTTTTTCATAACAACTTTCTTCAGAAGTTTCATACTCATACCTCATATATGCGTACCCCATTTTTCAAAACGGTCAAGAAAACTATTTCTTTTCCATAACTTCCTTCAGAACTTCCATACTCATGCCTCATATTTCATTTTTCAAATTCGTAACTTCCTTCAGAAGTTTCATACCTCATATGCGTACTCTATTTTTCAAAATGGTTATGTTAACTACTCAGCTTTCCATAACTTCCTTCAGGAGTTCCATAGTTATACCATACATACCCCATTCCGGCACGGAGAAATGGGGGCTAGGGCACAGCTCCAAAGCGTTCCCCCCCGGCCGCTGATACGATGCCCAGAAGGGTAGTTTCCGGTGCAGGGGGTGCGGTGTCATAGGGGCCACTTTGGCATAGAACGTGCATCGCCATACGTCCCACCACACCATACATACCCCATTTTTCAAAATGGTCAACTGTTTCTTTTTCATAACTTCCTTCAGAAGTTTCATACTTGTACCTAATATACATGTACCTACACCATTTTTAAAAATAATAATGCAAACTATTTCTTTTCCATAATTCCTTTAGGGGTTTCATACTCATACATTATATGCATACACCATTTTTCAAAATAATAATGTAAACTATTTCTTTTCCATAACTTCCTTCAGGGGTTTCATACTCATACCTCATAATGCATACGTACTTCATTTTTCAAAATGGTTATGTTAACTATTTTTTCTCCCATAACTTTCTTCAGGAGTTCCATACTCATACCTCATATTGCATATTCCATTTTCTAAAATGGTTATTTTAACTATTTCTTGAAACATTTGTGTGAATAACTACAAGAATTTCAGTAATTGTTCTTCGAGTAGATGAAATTTCACAAGGATTTGTATCAAGATAAGCAGCAGCGATCAATCATCTACCTAAATGTCAGAATTGTAAATAAAAACTTATCTGATATTTGTAGGTACTTTCTCCGTTGCTCTCATTCTTTATTCATAGGTATACACTATACGATTCATGAACATAATCAGTACCAGTTGAATTTGTGAGAGGAATTCTTTCCACCATAAGAACTTCCGATACTGCGGTCCCAAGGCTGCTACAAATAAATATGTGTAGATCATAACGTGAGTGAATGTATTGAGGATGACGAAGACTACTGCTTGTTCACCTGAAAGATAATGTGAATCAACAAAACAGAATCTGTTTCTAACATCTAACCAGTGGCTTTAGAAACATGCACCGATAAGAGATAAACAGAAAAACTCTCTAAGATTTTACTAACCACATAATATGAATGTACAATTTAAAAACTATGTTTGCGCAAGACCAGGATGAAAACGCAAATATTTTTACTCAAATTCTTCCAATAAATCCCAACTTCTCGATTGACCCCTTTTCGAATTTGGCTAATTTCTTTTTCAGCATGAGGAGCCCGCGGCTGATATTGTTCGAGGTTACTTGATACCTCAGCTTACATTTAATTTTATTAGGTAAAGTGCTCTTTTAAGGTCCGGCCCCGTAATAAGGGCCGACATACCGAAGAGTATGAGTGCTAGTGTGGATCTGACCTTTGAAAAATGTTGAGTTGTTATGAAGCAATACGGTTAAGTTATTCTTGTCTTAAAAGACGCTTATCGCAAAATCTCAACTCAAACATATTTTTTCGTGAGATATGAAGCTCATTTCAAGTAAGTAAGTGTAATTTAACAATAAATAAACGACGACATGTTGTTGTACCTATATTTAGCTACCGAATGGCAAAACAAAAAAATTTCCCAAAAGTCATTCAATGCTAAGAAATCTACGTCTTTGATAAGATGTGAAGTTCCCGAATAAAGCCTGGCAATTCATAGTAAGAGTTGGGCCTTATTACTTGTAGGTATCAGGTTGGGCCTTATTAAATTTTCGATTAGGTCATATGTGTAAGGTTTTAGGTTAGGCCTTATCATGATGGCACACGTGTTCTTAATAAGGCCTGAGACACCGCCGCCATTTTGAAATGAAAATTTGGAGCTATAATGTATAGAGGTTCTAAGGTTGTCAGTCTGGGTTCCATCACTTGTACTTTCACTAATAAAAAAAAAATTTGATTGGAACGCCGCAGTAAGTAAATTACAAAAAGTGGGCGCCTTATTAGGGCATTTTACCTTAACACACCAGAGCGTCTCTGAATCTAATAAGTATGTAGTTTCAGTTTATTACCTTGTTGCATATACCTCAAGTACAAATAAGTAAATAATGCCACTTCAGTATGATGAAGAAGATGCAAAAATGACACATGAGATTGTTTTTTTGTCAGAACGAAGAACACCTGGAAGAAAAAGAAAAAAAAAAACATGTCGAATGAAATTTCATTCAACTTATAAACAGCTTTGTACTGACGTGAATAGTATTAAGGAATAGCGGGCTGGTTGTCTTCATTAGGATCAATTAGAAGATAGACGTGAAGAACTGGAGACGGACGACCACCCCTGAAGACATTTTACGAAATATATCGACTATTCAAGTGAAAAAATTACTTATATTCTGAAGTCAGTTACAAGTAGTTAAACAAGACAATCCATTGTCGAAACCCCCCTATGGAGTACCGACAACCCGACTAGAACGGCGGGGCATCTATTATACCAATCAATCTTTCGTTGAAATAATAATTGTTTTTAACATGAATGAGTAATACACTGAAAGAAGGGGAACCAGGGACTTGAGTTCTGTAATAGTGTTAAATTACACTAGGTATGTATACCGCGAGCAACAGATGGCGCCATCAACACAAAATTTTCGAAAATGAACTCAGGAGTAGGTTTAAAAACTCACTCTTCAGATCTTCAGTTTATTGTAAAAGTTCAGCCCAACCTTACCGTATCGAATAAATCAGTTATCCTAGAAATGAAGAACAGCCAAGCAATCTTCGAGATCTGTGAACAAGAACACATTTTAAATAAGTAGGTACTAGGTATATGCGGCTTTTCATTGAAATGAATTGAATTGGTATATAAACAAATGGTAATTAGAGGGGTAGAATGTACTTCTATAAATTATAAAATAATTACCGGAAACCAAAGAGGATTTTTAGCTGGATCAATAGGATGACAACCATGTTTCGATAAGTATGGAATGAATGCATTCTCGTCGGCAAAAATCTAGAAAGATGCATTTAATCGTTAAGTAAAATGGTCATCCTTTTCTGGAGAAGTTAGCAGCATTATGCACTTTCAGAGACCTTATGCCGAGAGTGAAGCAATAATAAAACAAAAAATTATTTGCCAAAAAATAACCTGAAACACTCTCACGGTAAGATAACATATTGTAAGCAATACTGACCTTATTAAGATGTTCCATGATACATATAAATATCCTCACCTTGCTAAATATATACGCATTGAAGAAGACTTGATACAAATTGTACACAAGGATGGCAGGCTTCAAATTAAATGGTTTCCGATGTTTCATAAATTCGGGTCCGACTTTGATAACAAACAGTAGATAGACGCTTAAAATGGTAACAATTGGCCACGGACTATCCATCAACGGCCAGCGAACCATTTCCTCATCTACAAAAGTAAATAAGTCAAGTTTTGTAACTGGAGAAAAAATTGGTCTCATTAGTTTTGTTCATATAAGTAACATAAGCTATGTCCATTAATGAATTCATTTTCTTGAGGCGTTAGTGGATTTTTTGAAACGAAGTTTCTTTACACAGGTTCAGGAGGAATAGTTGACATATAGAAGAAGTGAAACGAATGCGAACACTAAAACATGCAACGAAAGTGACGTAGAAACGCGCCACCCACATTAGTGTGATAGAGACGTACGTGAAACCAGACTGCTTCCCTCCAGACCTCCGTTAATAGTTTTCTGCTAGATCAGTACACGCACCTACCGACCGATGTAGCAACTTACACAGTGCGACAGAAGCGAAGCTTCTGTCGGGTGTCCTCCGACACCTCGTCGTGAATTTTCAATCCCCATACTTAAATTTAGCCCTCTTCTTTTCTTGCCGAAAAACCGGCCTAGGTCGGAATGTAGCGAGTTGCTACGTGGGCTCGAACCCGGAACCCCGGATTCCGAGACCAGCGTGCTATCCACTCGGCCAACCAGACCCCATATTTTTACCCATTTGTGGTGTTCTAGGGTTAATTAAAAATTAAAAACGTATATTCATTCAACCCTGATAGTAACATCTTTCTTGTACATATTTCACTAGAGATCAATTAATAATTGATGGAAAGAAATCCAATTCCGGAGAAGCTACCAGTGTTAGTATTAAGACACTGAGAATAACACATGCCCTTAAAAATACCCATCATAAAGTACGATTTGACTACCCCCGAATACAAGACAGTGGACTGGTATCTTCCACTGCTTGAGAAACAATCAACATACACGTTTGCGAAGGTGTGAAAACAAATCGCAGCGAAATTTTATTCAACACTGAAACCACCAAAAATGAAACTAGGAAGCCCTATTGTACTTTTGCCTCGGATTTTGTGACATACGGTCAACATGAAAGTACATGTACGATTAACACTTACGTGCTGAGAGGTAAAAATTTTCATCATGTGGTTCCATTTCTGAAGATATCACAGTGAAAAGTTAAAATATTTTTATTCCGGCTTAGTTCAATATGTACGGTTTACTTTAAGTTGTTCGTTCCAACTACAAGTACAACCAAAGACAAATTTTTCATAAACTTTTAGGTTCGATAATACATATTCGAGAAGAAAAAAACCGGTTTAATTTCTCAATGATGGACTTCATATTAAAGGTAATGATAAACAAGAAATCTTACCTCTTTGCGAATATATTATCGAGGTGCCTAAGCTAGAGACATGAGAACATTCAAAATGCGCAGTATAAAATATTAACCGAAAATTTCTTTCTAGAACGACTAGAAGTAAGTGTTTAAATGTGGAGGTATGGATGTAGACATGTAACCGACTAAGGATATCTCGTGGCTCTTCAGCTTTTAGTGAGAAAACTTCAGTTACTTGCCCCTAAAATTTCAACCTTTTGTTCCCGTAAGAAAAATGAGAAATATGCACGTATACTCTTAAGGTCTTATTTTTCAAGCATGGTCACGCACTGCAATAAAATTAATTTGGCTGGCAGCGTGGCCATCAAATACCTCAGGGAGCCCTGAAATAATAATACGTATTCACTTGAAATTTTTTATTAATAGGTATAGGTAATACAGATCGCTTTTTCCCTTTATTTATTAAACAGAAAAGGACTTTATAAACTCTATCTGCCGACAACTCCTACGGCTGATTTTTTTTTCTAATATTCGCATCCTCTTTCCCCCATCTTCCAGGAAACAATTTTGAATCTAAATCTTGAGAAATGTCGTATTTACAAAAATAAAATTGTTTTCAGCAGTGAATCTTGCATAAAAATAATTACATTCCCGGGCAGATAGGAGAAAATTCCAAGGCCCTAGGTACCTATCTTTTTATAGAGAATCTGATTCGGAACTTTTTTCTCGAGAAACATCTTTCGTGAATGGCGACAGTGCTCAAAATTTATAAGACAAAATCAAAAAATGGTTTGAGGAAAATTTCAACCACCTTGACTACGGCACAACCAGCAGGGCTACGGCAGGCTTCCATAGTCCAGTTTGAACTGCATCACCCGCTCAAACACACCACCAGCTGCACCCTATCTAATGCGGCCGAGCCGTACTGTAGCATCTACAGGTATCCCAGCTCACAGTACTCTCCCTCACACTCGTGCCGGCTCACTAGCAGCCGAGCCACCACAGGCAGAAGACACTAGAGTACGCAAATCCACCTCGAGGAAGACCAGTGATAGTTAAGACAGTCACTCCATCAGCACCCTCAACCTCCCCACAACGCAGGGCAGAGAAGGAAACCCCGGGGAGAGTTGGGTAGAATTTTGAATTTAGCGTCGTTGTGTTGGCCAAAAGAGGTGGATACCATATTTCTAACGCCCCTGGATCCGCCGGAAGGGGCACGAAGAACTGTTATGAATAAGATACTGCGCAAAAAACTTGAGAAAAAAGATCTGGTAAATCTTCCTACAGTACCACAAAGTGGGGCTACTTTAAACATTTCCCGCTATATTTTGTTGTATTTTGTTTTGTGATTGTGGTTACACTGATTGTAGTGAAGAAGTCAAACCATGGTTCCAAGTCTAGTTTTCTCTATTACTTTATATTCTAAAACATTTGAAAATTTGCTTGTGACATTATACAGCCCAGTATGGAGGATGTGTTCAAATTTACCTCAATTGTGGAGCTTCTTTGAATACGTTTTTCCTGTTATATGTATATGAGAACTCAATGAAGGCAAAATCAAAATAATGACCTTTAAGGACCCTACTTACTAACAAAGTTTCATAAAAATCTATCACGAAATAGAGGGAAGATCAATCAACCTCACTACAAAAGGAACGTTACTTGAATATATTTGGAAAATAAAACAGAAATTCGAAGACATCATTCACAATGATAACAAACTTCTATTTCTTCAGTGACGACGAACTTTTGCCCTCTACAAACTCTGAGCAAGCTTTTTGTAAAGTTTCTTCTGTGTAATTGCAGTATTTTCCCGAGCCTTTTTGTTTTCTTACTTTCGAACCATCTTTGCAAATAATCGACAATAAAAAATATTTTTCACCCCATCAAAATCACTTGTTAATGATATTGATGTATTAGTTGTTTACTTTCAAAGGAGCCCCGCTCAGAAGAATAATTATACAGGATTGTTACGAGGGCTGTACAACCAGTATTGATAATATGTGGCAGTTTCTATAAACGCAGACAACTTTGTCGGTAAGACAAAGACAAGGAAAACGGGAAAAACTAAAAAGTAACATTTTTAGCAAAACAAATCGATTTTAAGATTAGTATGGATTTTTGTACGAAATCCGATGCTCTTTCTCATGAAGAAGAACGCAAGCTCCAGAAATTCTAGGAGATGAAAAAATTATACGACCATTTTCGCCGGATTCGATAGGTAATATTTATTACTATTGAAACAGGGCGTGACAATGAGCAAAAGCACCCTCAGTACTCCTATTGAGGACGTGAAATGAACAGGATAATTCGATCACTTCTGATTTTCTTAATTTTTAAAAAGTTATCCTGCATTGATTAATTTTTTCATCTCCTAGATACGTACAACAAAAGTTCCCATAGTCACAATAGCTCTCCAACCATTAATTATTTACCAATAGGGTCGGACTGAAAAACGATCTCTTTGACCATTTAACGAAAACTGAAATTTTCTTAACTTTCAACGTTTTCTAGCACCTCCAATCTTGAGAATAGGCAATACATCGTACTAAGATTATTCTCCATCCAAGCCATTACTTCAATCTTTAAAACAGCGTAGCCCCTTCACATTGCTCATAGGCAACTTTTCGTACTTGACTTCTTTTTAGTTTTTTCGAATACTATACGTACCTAGCGGGTTCTTGAACGAAGACCGGACGCCGTGTCCTCCTCACCGAAGCGAATTGTGAAGAACTTCTCGCGTTTCCAAATTTCAAAAGGGCCTTCGTATGGCGTGTCCAGCGGTTGATTTACTCGGTCCACCCGAACGTATACTACTTCCGACTACTTCCCTTCATTTACCTGAACTGAATTACCTGAATACCTGTTGGCGGGAACAATTTTCTACCATTTCAGTGTTACCATGTTATTCTAGTCCAAAAAAAAATCCTTCACAAAGATACCCGTATTGATTTTGCATAATATTGCATATTTGAGTTTTATAGTGCATATTTTCTCATATTTTGAGCTCCATTAATGCACATTATATTAATATGAACATATTTTAACTTTTCTAG
Source organism: Acanthococcus lagerstroemiae (assembly GCA_031841125.1). Classification (NCBI taxonomy): domain Eukaryota; kingdom Metazoa; phylum Arthropoda; class Insecta; order Hemiptera; family Eriococcidae; genus Acanthococcus; species Acanthococcus lagerstroemiae. The sequence continues at coordinate 18,132,450 of CM063110.1, forward strand.
TGTATAAAAATCTTTGCTCCAGTAACTAAAAAAAAATTGGAAACAACCCTTTAATTTTGAACGGTTTTGAGTTCGAAAATTTGCATACTCTAAAAGTGAAAACAAATAATAATAATAAATAATTAAATACATAAAACTAATAATAAAAATCCTCAAGGTCTGGGTGGAAGAAGAAGTTTCCTAATTACAAAGTTAAATTTCTCCAGAACGTATGGAAATCTTTTAGTACAATTCAAATGATTTATATGAAACAAGAGACATACCTGATTGTAAGGTAGTACTCCGATCCATTCGATAATTTTTTGCTTTGTAATTCTAATTTAACGGAAACTCCGAAAATAACTTTGAAATTCTCAAAAACACATTTTATTACTTACAACATTACCCCTATCGGGTACTGACACCACCACGTTCACATTAGACCTGGTCATTTGGATTGATTCTAGGTATATTAGTTTATGAAGAAAACGCTTATTTTTTTGCAAATAAGTCTTTTGGATTTTTACAGTTTTTAAAAAGTAATAAATTTTATTAAATTGGATTAAAAAAATATTTTTTTAAATATTATTTATTATATATTTATATATAATAATATTTTTGATAATAAATATAAAAATTAAAGTTTTATTTATGATTTTTTTAATTATTAATTTTAAAAGAAAATTAAAAATATTAAAATAAATTTTAGATAATTGAATAATAAAATTAAACTTCATAAATTTGGTATTATTTGAATAATTAAATAATATTTATTTTTAATTTTGGTGCGCTGCATACTGTCGAAGAAAAAACAGTATTCGATATTACGATATGGAACGGAATGTAGGAGCACTAATGTGCACTTCCTAATCAAAGCTTGAGTGATCACAGACGGAAATAACATTGCCATAAATGGGAAATACGGGGTTTTCAAAAAATCAGTATAAAATTAAGAAACGACGGACATGCTTCGAATTTTTGAACTGTAGGGAGCTACATATTCGAACTTGCGATTAAAAATTTAATATGTCAGGTAGCAAAATTAATTGGGATGTTAACCTCACCTAGGTAGCGCTAGTATCGTGGTATGGTGACAATGGCGAGAACAACTGATAAGAATTGAAAGGGGATGATTTCGTGAAATCATCCGAAATCATCCCCCTTATGTACCTTATTACCTCGTTATTACTGGCAGGGATACCAACTTCGGAAACTCAGGTTAACATCCCTATAGAAGTGCGGTGAAGTGAAAAATGAGAGGTGCGTTATCAGTTGTCGGCCCGACCCGCGCGTAACCCGCGCGACCAATTCACCTTTTCTCCATGATCACTCAATGACGGTTCACAAAACATCCACTAGATGTCAGCCACTTTCATTCCGAGTGCCAGTTAGTCGCCTATCCGACACAATTTGGCACCCTTCCTCTGTCATCCCATCTGTATTTCAGTTCGATATTTACACTATAGATAGCGTTAGTGACCATGAGTAATATTACTGTTACATGTGATCCTCATGAGAAGGTGTATTAATATGAGATCACTGATCAAATCTGACTTAAAGAAAAAGGGGGGAAATAAGGAAAAGATGGACAAAAGAACAAAAAATAAATAAATAAAGTATCAACCATCGAGTTTTATGATTGTTTATTCCTTTCGTTCTATGGAGTATATCTAAACAAAGTTTTCCACTTCAAGGTATCTGATTATGTTTAGTGAATACGGTTCCTCATCGCATTGGGCCGCAGTATATTGATAATCGCGTAAACCAAATTCCAAGATCGGGCGTAAGTCCTCATGTTTAAGGCATACATTTTGAAGGCGTAAAATTGCTTAGAGCGCTGCGTTTGACACAGAAGAATGTGTATCATTTTTCGGTATATCGGAGGCAGTAGATACCATCTCGTTGAGTATACTTCGTTAATCATCATTGAATTCTGTAACATAATGATATCTTTTGGATTATGTTTTGGACTGCTCTTCAAAAAGAGAATGGAAGTAGCATAGTCAAGCAAAGATACAAGAAGTGTATGACTACTGCAAAGCTTACAAGTTTAGAGTACCAATTGTAATTTTTGCATTTGACCAACAATACACATGATTCAAGGTATACGTACCGTGTCTTCTAATATACTTCTAATAAGGCAGCTGCTGTATAATATAATGCCCACTAAGACGATACATACAATCATTTTGATTTTGAACAGCAATTTGATATCCATCTACAAAAGAAAGAAAGTATCACTGTCCTGCAATATTATGTAAAGTAGGTATGTAAACACGTTGTAATGCTTTTTAAATTTTTATCTAAATGAACGTAGCTCCACTGTGGAGTTTAAAAGAATAAATAAATACTGATGCAATATAGTTTTATTGTGGAAGGGGTTCCAGTTAGGATAACTACAGTTAGTACAGCCCTCCTTTCGAGCTCTTTTCCACTTTCACTTTAAATGAAAAAAAGAGAGAGAAAAAAGTGATACAAAAGTACACAGGTTATTTACTAACATTTGGAGGACAGCTTTTTGGCATGCGCCGAGTCAAACGTAAACCTTATTTCACTGTGCAGAAAAAATAGCAATTTGGAAGTGAATGCTTGATTGAGGATTACTAGTTGTTTTTCGTTTTTCTTCTTGATCACAGAATGCAAACTTTTTAATCGAGTCTGCACTCGTCAAACACTCTCGGCGATGAAGTTGAATACCTTACAACATTAGGCTTCTCTTGTTCCACATTGAAAGAAAAGGGCAAAGTGGAATGTGAAGAAGAAACGTAATAGTATATTACACACTAAGTATCAAAAGTGAGTGTTTCCCTAGTCATGTAAACACTCACCTAAGACTCTTATTTTGTAAGATATTTTTTATACTTAATGATCAGAAATAGCAATGTTTTTCATCGAGTAATTCACAAGGCAAATAATGTAACGACGGTTAAGCGACAATAAATAACAACAAACATTAACGGTTGTAAATATTACGTCGTGAATATTTAAATACGTTCCTAAGTCGCTGTTTGGTAATTCACTATGTGGCCGAGTGGTAAGAAACGTTTGATATATTCCAGCTAGATGTCTCAATAGACACGCTGGTTCTATCCTCCGATACAGAATTACTGGCCAGCAATTTGTGCCTCTTTGTAAGTGCTTCTATGTAAAAACGTGACGCATCCTTTTACATTGAGGCACGTTTACTTTACAAGCAAGTTTTCTTAGTACTTGATTCATGAATGATAGGCGCTTCTATCCATCCGCAAAACACCAATGTAAACATTGCCTTTCTGATCATGTAGCATAAAATTTGTATATTACACACCAGGAGTCAAAAGTGAGTGTTTATATGGCGAGGGAAAGTTTGCGAACGAGTGTAGCCAGTGAGCAATACCTGAGTCATGTAAACTCACTTTTCGCTCTTGTTTTGTAAGATATTTCTTATACTTAATGATCAGAAATAGCTATGTTTTTTTGTCAATTAGGTAATTCACGAGGCAAATGTAACGACAGTTAAGTGATAATAAATTACAACGAACAGTAACGGTTGTACTATGTTGTGAATATTTAAATGCGTTCCTAAGTCACTATTTGTTAATGCGCTACAAGGCCGAGTGGTTAGAGACGTTTAATATACTCCAGTTAGATGTTTCAATAGACGCAGGTTCTATCCTCCAATACAGAATTACTGACTGGCCAGCGATTTGTGCCTCTGTGTGCTCCCATGTAAAAACGTGACGCATCCTTTTGCATTAAGGCACGTTCACACGCATGTCTCGTTAGCACTAGATGCATAAACGATAAGCGCTTCTTTCCGTCCGCAAAACACCAATGTAAACATTGCCTTTCTGATCATGTAACTTAGTATAAAAAATATACATACGGTGAATCACCGAAGTCTACACACACCTGTAACATTTCCGTTGAACTGTAATTCTACCCGGCTCGATAACTATTTTTTTAATGACTTGTGTAGACTTTCGTGAATCCATTTTTCGTTCCCGTATCTATTATTTGCTTGTACAAGTAGCGTGCTCAGTTTTTGTTCCTTTGTCTCGAACTCTTGTCAATTTAGAAGTATTACAAGTATTACATATTTTTTTGAAATTTGTATTCCTTTATTGAGTCGAGTAGAATTACACAGTTCGAATCGCAGTTCAACAGAAATATTACAGGTGTGTGTATAGACTTTCGTGACTCACTGTATATATTATGTACTTTTCAATCTGGAAGAATTGGACGAGGAAAAACATTATGGAAATCTACACCCCTTCCCAAAAAAACTAGGGGCTTTATCTCTTTTCTTGGAGCTCTGAATCCATCTTTCTTGTTTTTGTTAGTCTGTCTGATCTGAGTCCATTCTTCTTGTTTGTCTTTGTCACTCTGGCTGGTTGATCCCCAACTTGACTACGACTCTGGCTGGTTGGCTATCTTTCTGCCCGTCAATCTTGCATCTTGAAGTTTACCTTCCAGGGTGACAAGAAGGCCAAACGGTTGCTGGCCATATCCTCCTCGAGTAGTTATTTATGTTTTTAGAAAAAATGTATCTAAGGATTTCAATACACCACCATAATTTTATGTTTTCTGTGATAGTGCTCTTTTATAAATTGAAGATCGAAAGATGTACAATTGCAATAAAAATGAAATATTGAAAATTCACCACGAGAACGAGATAAAATCCAGTTATTTGATACAGTATGAAACAAAGAAGGTTCACGGAGAACATAATTTCAATCCATGGCCTGATCAATTCAATTGATCTGCAAAAATAATATAACAGAAAACGAATTACTTCTGCGATAAGCCAGAACCGGTCAATTCTTTTCGAGTGAGAGGAGTCAATCCTATTCATCCACCTATAAAAATGTTGGGGATGACAAACTATAGTCTCTTGCTTCTTCAGTTTAGCGACTAGAGGAATGACTTTTATAGTCCCAGCACACCGGCGCGATCTACTGCGCGGTCGTGCGTAGATCGCGCCAGTGTGCTGGGGCCTTTAGTCCTCCTTTTAATTTCCCTTCCCTTTGTGGGGCACGTCACTGCCCTATGAAAATACGACAGCTATTCTCGCTGCGGTTGCATTTACCTGATTAATTTCTGATAGCGGCTCACAATGAATCCCAAATCTGCTGTGAAGTTCTTGAACAACTCGCAGTCGATATTACCTTTCACCTGGTGCTCACCTTCCAGCAATATTGGAGATTTTATACCGCTTAACTTCAAATTCAAAACGGTATCGTGTACGAGGTGCTCCAGCTGTATACTTAGATTTGCGAATGCGTTATGAAATTCGTACGCGAGCAACGGACCAAAGGCAACTATACTGGAGGCTGCTTGTTGGTTGATAAGAAGTTGCAATATTTGAAGAACGAAAATAGATAGATATATCGTTAGCGAATGGATATGCTCAACGAATGGTGTGGCCTCGACGTACGCCTGTTGATTATTTACACAATTTCTGTCGCAGAAGATCATCAAGAAAACAATATTCGAGACGTCAAAAGCGAGCTCTGTAGCAACCACTGCAATTAGCAACCTTACTGCTTGGTTGCAACTGTCATATCTCTTCCGTCTGGTGTCAGTTATCCGAGCCTCGGGTTCGTAACAACCAAATTCGTCATCCACATCGTCCAAAACTGTTCTTAGATTTCTGCGACAGTAATAGGTTACCGATGGTATGATAATTAAGTGGTAAGCAGGAGCACTCGCGATACAGCCTATGTACAATAAATCAGAGAAACTGATTTCCGTTGCTGTGAGGAGGTAACCACCGAGGCCAAGAAACGAGCCGTACAGCAGTCCAACGATACTTATCATTCCCCAAGCATATCTTGCATTCTGATGCGCTAAATCAGCAGACCAGTAAAAACCTCCTGATATACAGAAAAGAAAATACAACATCTTGGCGCTCCGCTTTTGACACGGTATAAGCAAAATATCGAACATTCTGAGAGCAGTATGCGTAAGGAGATTGGATTTGCTTTACAACTGTAGTGTACACAATCGGCCAGACTTAGAGATGTTTTAGGAAAGGCAGATTAATGAACTAGACGAGGTACACTTGTCCAACTTGTTTTTAAGGAAGTGGTTTCTGGAACTTAAAGCTGTGTGAATCCTTGTACTTGAACATCTGTAACAGGTAAAGAGAATTCAGGTCATTTTCACTCTGTGTTTTGTGAGGAAGTTCGCTCTTGGGGGAGGGATATTTAAGAATTTTGTACCCATAATGAAGGCGGATATATAAACACTATCTCGGTTTAATGTGTTGTTCAAATTGACAAGCAAAAGGAAAATGTTTTACTCGGGTTTAAAATGTTAGTTGACAAACTTTAAAATTTAGGGAGTATCACTCTATCTGCCCTCTTATTTATACTGCTGGCTAACAGGGCTATTCTGGAGAATAACAGGAATGGACGATATAAACCTTGCAATTGGCTAGAATAAGATACGCGCATATTATGAGACCTGTAAGTACGTATTTTGAGGAAGAAGCAAGAAACAACACTTATTAATATGAACGAACCAATATAATAATATGTACCAGCGTTCATTGGATGAAGCCGTGTTGATTATAATATTATAAGCTTTAACTAGTCACTATATGAATAAACATATTACGGTAGACAACATAAACAGTAAATCGAGCTCAATCCTTTACCCAGAGTCGGACACACGCCTCCCCGATTTTATCCCATTTTCCCCTTGTGTTTCCCTATAACAACCTGTTCCCAGTGCAGGTGCCAATCAGCAGGGATCTGGAGATCCTAAAGGGAGGACACGTGAAGATCGGTTGGAGCAACTATAGGGTTCGCTCCCTAGAGAAGACAAGCAGCACCCCCAGGTGTTACAGGTGCCTGCGTTCTGGGCACATGGCAAAGGAATTCCAGAACCAGGATCTGGAGCGTCCGTGCTACCGCTGCGGGGAGAGCGGACATATCGCGGCGGTATGCAGCGCCGAAGCATCTTATCCCGTATGCAAGAAGATCGAAGGGCAAGACAGCAGGCATACCATGGGAGGATGCGGCTGTCGGGCGAAGGTAGTGAGTGGCATGAGCCAGGTACCGGTGACCCTCTCCGTACTACAGATAAATCCGAACTATTGTAGGATGGCTCAGGATTTGATGTTCGAAGCTGTAGTACGGAGGAGGATCGACGTGATGCTAGTGAGCGAACCCTACAAGTTACTTGTTCCGTAACTCCCTCGTTGCTTCTATCACTGTATTTTCGAAATTATCCAAAAAGACATCAATATAGCGTGCATAAAATTATAAGTGTGAACTTACCAAATTATATCCACATTTTCTGATTCCCATTCATTTAATTCCAAGCAAATATCAATGGTTAAATAGTCTGTACAGCTAAATAAGCAAGTAGATTAATTATATAATGCCCACAATTAATACAGATCCACAAAAAAGGAAATCAAGTTAAATGCGTCTGTGATTATTCCGGAATTTCGACTAGAGAACTCAGACAAACGGGCCCTTCAACATTTCCTGAAACTGAAAAATAAAGCGAATTATGCTACCGTCTACGTTCACTGCAAAATGATTACAAAAATTAGTAAGTTATACCCGTACCTGAAATTAAGGACCAATTCTTCGCTCTTTCGAGCTAGAGAAGTGTACACCCCTTCAGAAACATTTATTTGAATTACGGTGAAATTACCATTCACGGGCTACCTTTAACTGACCATCCATCCGATATGAATAAAAAATCCATTCACAAGCATCATTATGGAATTAACCCGCCGCCAAAAGTATAAGCTTATGGATTGTTATTTTCGTGTATGCCGGTAATTTATGATTAACAAATTAATTATTAACAGGTATCTTCTACACACGCCATTATCGTCGGCTATAAGAGGCGTCCTGAGAGAGGGAAAATGAACTCGAATGACTCGTTTATATTCACGAAATAAACAATAAAATGATAAATACCTATAACAATTTTAATTGAAAATTAATTATTAAAATATAGGTGTAAGTACTTTCCGAGAGATGTTTCTTCGTTGCAGTTATATTTAGGAAGTTCATCTTCAATAGGCAACTATAGGTACATGTTATTGTGTCAGTATAAAGGAAAGATAACTTTACTATATGACTAGAGCTCAGTGTTGCCATCTCTAACAAAATTTCGTGAGATCTCACAAGGTTTTGAAAAAACTAGCACATAAAGAAGTGCAACTCCAATGTATTTATTCCTGTGACATAACCAAATCTCAAGAATTTTTATTAAACGGATCTGGCAACACTGCTATCAAAAACTGGGATATTATACGTTTGCATTGGTGAAAAACAACAGAGTGTTGAAGAGATATGTAGTAAGTAGCTCTCTGTAACCCATTAGATAGGGACCCTCATCATTTAACAACAAATATAATAATACAATAGTTAAAATTTTGGCTACTAGACGAGGCTGTCAGCTTATATACCCATGAAACACAGTCGAAATTGACAAAAGCATCGGCATTTGCATCGACATTCTTTTTTTACACTTTTTTGCGTTTTTGTACCCAAATATTTTGGAATACATTGCATTAAACTCAAACATACGTCTACAAGAATAATGACAATAACTTAATTTATACAAATATTATTCAACCTATATCATTTGTCGAGTAGACAAGTCAATGCAAATGTCGACTGTGCAGTTGGGTTTATTTTTGTATACACTGATACTACAACGTAGATCAGTAATATCGATACTTGTCTACTTCAATGTCAACTGAAATGTCGACTATATGAAAATCTGTCGACGTTTACTGAACGCGTGTCAATTTGCTGCATACTACAATGTTTATAGTAATGTCAATGCACGTCGATACGTGTTGACTTTTACATCTATTGAACAGTTGTTCATTTTGTCTATGAAAATGTATATTACACACACACTCGACAGTAAACAGGGCATCGATATTTGTACGTACATTGTGCATGAAAATGTGTACTAAAAATGTCCTGGATTTCAATACTGACATTTCAGTCGACAATTCCACGCACACGTGTTTCACGGATAATTATTGATTATTTCTAAGTTTATAAAGCAGCTTGGTCCTTCGCCGATAGAGAGGTCAAGATAGGTTGTACACCATCCATAACTAGAATGACTTCATCTGAAACTGCTTCTCACTGAACAGGAGTCGGTGCTGTTGTTGAAAAGCTGATAGAACGCTCTTTTGGCTTCTCTTTGATCCTCCTAAAAGGTACAGACGTGTAGTTTCGTTTACTTTCCAATTCAGTTACAAAATATACTTGAGCAGAAATGCAAAGTTTTTGGGACAGTTTTGAAATAATTCAACTCACCTGGTTGCATTCATATTTAACATATGTAACAGATTATTGATTGGTCCCTCCGAAAGCAGGTATAAGAAGAACGCCATCAATAACGAATAACCAAGATCGATCATCCATCGCAAAGCCTATTGAAAACGCATCATATATTATTCGAGAACTTATGCTGTCCCTCGTAGTTCAGTAGAATTGCCAACTTTGTGAGGGTGGTCCGGGACAAAAATCGTACATGTACACTATTTTCGGGTAAAAAGTGAATTAGGTGTTTCACTCTTACATACAATGTTTGATTGAGATTTTCTATCGCAATAATGTATAGAAGAGATACCCAAACTGTTATTTTCTTATGAAATTAAGTCCTGTTTCCACCAAGGAGAAAAAAACACATATGAAACAAAAATTGCCCTGTGGTGTTTGAAAAGAAGGGAAAAATCTGAAACACAAAAACACTATTATTTTCAAGATCTTTAGTTAAATTTCGAATGTCTTCACATAATTGAGTACCTAGCATATTTCATTAGCTTTCCTGCACAAGTACCTTTGAAAGTCCATTTCACCAGTCCCACCCAAGGTGGATTTTGAAAAAGAAAATGGGGCCAACAATTTGTATATAATTTGTGTAATTTACGTACGTTGGTCCCAGAATTTATGTACGCTCTCTTCCCCTACTATAAACGATCAAAGTTTGGGGGCTGGGGAAATGCTGCCCCCTCTCAAGTTAAGTTGGAGGTCTGGAAATGGGGCAAAAATTTGTGTATAATTTGAGTAATTTGTGTATGTTAGTCCCAGAATTTGTGTACGCTCCCTGCTCTCATTATAAACGATCAAAATTGGGGGGGTGCTGGGGAAATGCTCGCCTCGACCCGCCCCCCAATTTGAGTTGGAGATCCAGAAATGGGGGCAAAACTTTGTGTACAATTTGTGTAATTTGTGTACACCGGTCCTAGAATTTGTGTACGTTCCCAGCCCTCCCTAGGAACGATCAAAGTTTGGGGGGCTAGTATTTCTCCAGACCCCTAAATTTTGATCGTTCCTGAGGAGGGCAGGGATCGTACACAAATTCTAAGACCGGTATACATAAATTACACAAATTTTTGCACCCATCTCTAGACTTCTACCCCACCTTGGGGGGGGCAGCACCTAACATGTAACATATATTGTATGGTCCATAGAGGGGTTGGCGGGGCACACAAATTGGGGGAAATAGATACACAAATCACACAAATGGTACACTAATTTTTGCCGCCATTTCCGGACCTGCATCTCATCTTTGAGGAGGGGGGCAGCTCCAAACAGGTTACCTGTCTTGTGTCGTCCACAGAGGGGAAGGGAAATTGAAGAAGGTAAGTACACAAAGTACGCAAATTGTACACAAATTTGTGCCTCCATCTCCAGACCTCTATCTAAAGTTGAGAACTAGCCTTACTCCAGCCCCAAACTTTGATCGTTCCTAGGGACGGCGGGGAACATACACACATTCTAGGACCGATGTATACAAATTACACAAATGGTACACACATTTTTGCCCCCATTTAGTTTTTTAAAATGCACTTTGGGAGAAGGTTACCTATCTTGTGTCGTCCACAGATGGGAATGGAAGGGCATACAAATTGAGGAAGCAAATTGTACACAAATTTGTGCCCCCATCTCCAGACCTCTATCTGAAGTTTGGGGGGGGCTTGCATTTCCCCGGGCCCCCTAAACTTTAATCATTTATAGTGGAGGAAGGGAGCGGACACAACTTCTGGGACCAACGTAAACAAATTACACAAATTATACACAAATTCTTGCCCCCATTTCCAGACCTCCAACTCAACTTGGGGGGCTAGCATATCCCCAGTCCCCCAAAAATTGGTCGTTTGTAGTGGGGGAAGGGAGCATACACAAATTCTGGGACCATTACACAAATTATACAAACATTATTGCCCTTATTTCCAGACCTCTAACTCAACTTGGGAGGGGGGCCAGCATTTTCCCAGCCCTCCAAACTTTAATTGTTTATAGTGGGGGAAGGGAGCGTACACAAATTACACATATGCGACCAACGTACACAAATTACACAAATTATACACAAATTTTTGCCCCCATTTCCTTCTTCAAAATCCACCTCGAGGGGACTGGTGAAATGGACCTCCTATTTGAAAGTTGTGAAATAATGATTTGAAAAGAATATTGAGCGATGAAATTTGTGGGGTAAAATGTGACCAATGTTGAGGTAAAATATGAACTGTTTTGGGGCAAAATTGTACGGGTAATTATTCGTATCAAGTGTTAAATTTTGTTGCGTTGGAGTATTTTTCATGTTCATTCTTCTGCAGCAGTGTTCAAAATAACTTAGAAACTTGGTACACGCTGGGTATTTCATTTCTTCACAACAATTACGAACCTACAAAAGAAGATAATAATTTTTTTTCTTTACAGTTTATATTGTAGGTAGCACTGAAGATTACATTGAAAATATACGTAGGTACGCTTTTTACCTCAGGGGGTTCACCTCTTGCCCCGTATGTCCTGGTGTTATAAGTGATCAACAGGAAGATTGGCGAATAACTACAGTATTATGCACGAGATCTCCTAATCTATCAATCCAACATGAGCAGAAATAAGATTCCACGCATACATTGATATACTCAAAAGAGTAAAAAACGAACTCCAAGTAAAGAAATTCATAGAAATGTATTTTTTGTCCGACTTTTGTCCCAGATCACTCTACAAGAACTGAGAATTCTCCAATCATTAAAAGGTTCCATTTCCCGGTTTATAAACAATTCTCTCTACCTAATTGGTTCTTGGCCATATTACTCTGCCTTATAAGTAGATAATTCATTTAAATGTTAGTAACTATGACCACTCGTTTACTTACGCATACAAAGGTACAGGAGTATTAGTTAATCTGTATGATGTGGCATGTAGCTAGATATACATCCACTAAAAGAAGTCTAATGAACTTGAGTTGACTTTCATCACAGTTCACAACTTACTATGTCGAGTATACTTGCGCTAGCTTCAACCCTCCGGGAAATACTGACTAGATACACTAAAAATGGATAATGTATTAAGTAAAGGCCGTAGCTGAGACGTCCAAGTGGTAAAAATATCTTCAATGAAAGAAACTGGTCGATGACAGGTACATCTGAAATCAAAGCCCAAAATGCCAACTACCGTTACAAAATTCAGTCACCGTTGTATTTTATTGGAACAGGACCAAATGTAGCTCTTTTTCACCAGTAGACAAAATTGTTTTTGTCGCCCCTCATTCTTGTTTTTAGGATTGGTGAGAGGGAGGGGTAGGTGCTGCGAAATTGAAGGTTATTAAAAAAAAGATAATACTAGAAAATGTTTTGGCCGTGGAATAGTACCTTCCTCTTCGTTAAGTGAAAGGCGTTTGATCCTAACCCTCAACATGTTGCCGCTCTAGGTAATATTGCTTCGTCTGCCAACTGGAAAATACAGTACTCATGACCTGGTTACTGAACGATACTAGCGTTTCTACAGAAGATGTGAAGTATGGCCAATATTACCCCCCCTCCCCCGGTGTCCGATATGACCTCAGTTGATGGCATGTCGGCAAGTCTATACCTAGGTACACGTCTTATGACACATATGGCAAGTATGACAGGCTTTTCTTTTATCACATTTAGGTACTAACGAATGAAAGCAAACCAGAATTTCTAGTCAAATTCACTTCAATTTTGATTACAGTTTGATTAATCGAATATTAAGTCTTGGTCTTTTGATTGAAATGGAACATTGACATATAACTCACTAATTAGAGCCGAATTGCTTATCGTACGTATCAACACTATGGTCTATCTGTCCATTCAGATAAAGCTAGTACCTAATGCTAGAGACCTATAACTATACAAGTGCGGAAACCTGCCATGCCATTTTGTATCCAGCCGTGCCCGTGGATGCCGTATCCGAATATGCGGAGCGCGCCTCGTAGTGAATTCGGCATCAACGGTCGCCGTTGAATACAAAATGGCCGGTTTCCGCACTCATATTGTCATAGCGCATTATTTTAGCCAACTCACTGTAGCTCACAGTCTAGATGAGCAGCGACGAGTCAGCTAGTAAGTTATATTTTAAGAATACTTCATAGAATATTGAAGATTGGGCAACCTACCGCCGGTAAGAAAGTTCAGTCCAATGTAGCAGCATATTGGCATCACAAAGAATAATCTATGAATAGAGCCAAAAAGCGCGTTTTCCAGAGGGTTGTATGGTCTTCCAATCATCAAAAATAGGAAAGAGTAGAGTTGAAAACCATATCCGACAGCCATTGCCAAACCTAACAGTGCATATTTCTGCCACTAGATCAAAAAGACAAGAAGTTTGGCGATGAGTACATAATGGCCACGGAGTAGACGGTACATACCTACGCCTAATATAAGTTTTAATTAACTTAACGAAACATTAATAAGGAAGTTGTACTTGTTTACTACATATTATCCTGCGAGCTTGAAATATTTCAAAATCCTCACCCATAATGGTGAGTGGTCGAATATTTCATTTTATCTTTCATGGAAGTCCATCTCAGAAAATGCTATTTACTACTCATTTATTTACCTACAAAGTTATAAGTACACGATGATAAATATACATGTACGGAAGTAAAAGTATGAAATTACCCATGTAATTCTGTATTTTCTCCTTTTCAGTGAGTCAATCAACAGCGAAAGTACGCAACCAGTGATGTAGGACCCGAGTTTAGGGTACGTTTGAAGATGCAAATAAAGAAACGATGGAATTCTCCTAATTGTTTCAAGGTCTCTGGAACAATATAATGATTCCACTGTAAAGTTAATACCTATCTGATCTGTTTTTAGCATTTCAAAAAAGAAGCCAGTATGTGAAAGATATTTGGAAGACGATGACAACATATAAGTGTCTTTGAAGTAGTGTTATACAGCAAAACCTTGATCAGTGCAACCACAAAGAAAAACACAATGTTCAATTCGTACACAGTAACAGAAAGATATAAATCGACTGCAGCAGAACAAGCAAATAGCTAGGTTGAAAAACAAAAAGCTATAGCTCTTCAACTTAACTACCACAATTTTGAGACATTCATTCAACAAGAGAAAACGGGTTTTCAAATTGGGATCTGCGCCCTGATCCCTCTCTTTTTTTTTCAAAAGAACTTGAACTAATCACAGTTTTTCAGTTGATCTCCAGTTGATGCTATATTTTTATAGATCATAATATAATAACTTACACTACAACTGGTATGGGCATTCCGCTGTAATTATTCCCGTATATTGTAATAAAAGTTGCGACACTTCCGGATAACAGAGTAAGAACCATCAGAACGATCCCAGTTTTCTTGTATTTTGATAGTATAAACAAAAATGCGCTTCCAAGTATTGCCAACTGAATGTCAGCTGATACATACCAAGTATGTATTAAGCACTACAATACAACGAAATACAATGAACATTATGATTCCGTGAGATTGAAATATCATTGAAGCATGGCAATATTCATGGCGTATAATTTTCACTTAAATATATAGGTATCATTATTTCTCTTACAATATGATCTATGTTCACGACGTTACTCAGGGCAATCAACTGGGTCCACCAGGTTGAATAACAGTAGTTCACTTCATTCATAAGCCGACTATTCCAGAATGGTCCATCTCCCAAGTATGGACCCACGAACATGAAGAATAACAAGACCATGACAAGAGCAGGAATCAATCTAAATATTTATAGACGTACGATCAGTTGATAGGTACTTAATGGAATAATGGTATAGATTTAAAGTTCAAATGTGCTGGAGTTCAAGAAACTTACCGTAACCATCTAGCGATCAGTGAGACAATTAGAGATACAATTCCACCCTTCTTCACTTGCGCAAAACCAAAATGAAAAGTTAGGAAACCGCTAATCATAAAAAAAATATCTACAAGGGCCGGCAATCCAAATCCTAGATTCCACGGTTTGTACATCTACATGATCAACAAAAAATGCCACTATTTATCATGCCTTTTTTAGTAGGTATAGGGATATACTCTGTATTGTCTAGAGGTACTATTGTGAGTATACCTACCATTTCAGTATCTTCTTGTTGGAGCTTCGTAGTGCCCATAGAAAACACTGCTTCGTGACCAACAACAATTAAGATCATACATATGAATCTTATTGCATATAGTTGCACGTATGTACTCGATGAAACATTAGTCAGCGCTTTCCAAGAACTAAGCACTGAGAAACATTTCAGGAATGTAACGAACTGAGGTGCTTCTTGAAAATCTGCAGATACGAGCAGAAATTATGAGTACACTCGACTAATATGAAACGCCGAAACTGATTGTATCCAAAGGATAAGGTAAATTTTCAAAGTAGGTACTTACATTCTTCTTGTGCTTCTGACCTGTCTTTTAAAATGTGGTATGTGGTGGCTGAGATCACTAGGAGAACCAGAAACGTGAAAAGGGTCCTAGAAATATTCACAAAAATTATCACTTCGCCGTTTGTAGTCATCATTAAAGACTGTATAATAATCATAATTTGAAACTGACTTCCAGCTCCTTTAATATGGCGTAAATACGAATCAAATCACACATAAAATTGCCGAATCAGTCGCATCAGTCAGTTCAGGTGCACTGAGTCAACAGGCTATTTTCTTATAGAAATGAAAGAATAACAAAACTCAAAAATAATAGATGAGCTTAATTAACTCACGAACTAATGATCACCGGCCAGATGGTCATCTTGTTCCCTCTCCCGCAGATCATTTAGAACAAAAAGGAATTTGCTAGTAAAAGTACACATAATATTATCATGTAGGTAATAGGTATCTCGTTTGCGTCAAAATTAGTCAAAATTATAAATGGACGCATCTCTGAACAAGTTGAAAGAGTGAAAAATATGAACCGATTTCTGTGTATTGCCAAATAAGAATTTCTATATTCCTTACTTACTCGGCTGTAGTTTATGAGTTGCGGGGGGGGGGGGGGGAGTGTTCAAACATGATTTAGTTAGGTACTCACACGGTGAAATAGAATCCACGTGAATATGTCACATTGGTAGTTTTCTGAATTTCACAATTCATTGGATTTACATTGACAGCAATGTTCAGCTCATACTTCTTGAATATTGGGAGCAGAGTACTGATTAGCGATTTCTGTAAATCAGCTGCGCTACATGATGATGGTATGCAGAGGGCCCAGGTCACCTTTCGTCTAGAAAGCCGTATGAGCATTGTATCATACTGAAAAGAATGAAAAAGATACAAAATAACTGAGAAAGTGGCTGAAGAATGATATTGCAAAAAAACAGGGAAAAGCAACGCGGACTATATACAGGCCCGGATCCAGACGATCATTTTGGAGAGGGAAATGGCAGAAGGAAAAGGCGAGAAATTTTTGATGCCTCTCTCCCATAGATTTCCCCCCTTCCCCATAGATTCTTTCTCTTCCTCCATAGACTTTTCCTTTTTTGGTTTTAGGAGGAGGGGACCCCCCCCCCCGGTGGATCTTCGCCTGGATTAAGAGAAAAGCAATTTGCAGAATGACAGGAAGAAGTATTATGGAGAAATCAGAGGCGGAAAAAAGAGGAGAAAGTAGGACGAAAGGAAAAAATGAAAGAGAATAAGGAAAAAGAAACAGAAAAGAGAAAACAAAAACAGAAAAAGACAGAAAATATTCAAATATAGGGTATTCGCAAGTACAGCAGGAGAAAAATCAAATTTTTCAACCTCAAGAGGGCTCTTCAGAACGCCTCTAGAGAGAATTCATCGAAACGACAAAAGTAATCAGATACTGGGAATTGGGGCTATTTTACACATTTTCCTACTTTCTTTTTAGTTTTTTCGCTTCTACTGACGACGAGGCAACAGAATTCATGACCACTGATATGAGTCTCAACTTGTCTAAGAGAGTCTTGAAGGTCAGTCAGTTTCAACACATCTCAGTGAATCCCAGAAAAGTTTTAATGAATCTTAAGGCATCTTACTCAGTCTTGATGACTTTAAATAAGTTTTTGTCAAGTGGGGTCTGGTTGGCCGAATGGATAGCGCGTTGGTACAGGAATCCGGAGGTATCCGGGTTCGAGCCCGCATAGCAACTCGCCAGATTTCGACCTAGGTCGGTTTTTCGGCCAGAAGGGAAGAGGGCTAAGACAGCCCTAACAGCCTCCCTGACGTCTCTGAGGTATTGCTCGAAAGGGCGGATTCCAGGGCTCGGGTTGAGAGCTAATTAGAAAAGAAATCTTCGTCAAGTACATATAAAGAAGTTTTATGGGTTTAATACAATCTCAAGAAGTCTAGATACAGTCCTGAGAGAACGCATTCGCCTTCACAGGACTCAGTGAGTCTCGGTAGAGTATGTATGTATAATAAGTCTTAGCTCGATGAGATCCATTAACAGATTCGGTGTAAGGTGATCTCCAAAGGCTAGCAAACACGGAAACCGGAACGTATTTACAAAACAAGGAATGTGGGTCGATTCTCAGTTATTTTAGCAAAAGCGTCAATTCTTATTAATGGTTCGAGACGTTGAGCGAATGTCTCTTTCGTCATTACAAACCTTGTTTTCAGTAAAACAAAAAAAAAAAATTGTTTGAAAGTGAAAAAATACCAGTTATCCATCAACTCTGAAGATAGAACAAGTCCGTCTTACCATTTCAATAACGCTCCAGGCAGAGGCGTTTTCTTCCGGATATTTAACCCAGTCAGGACTTTCCTGATTCACTGCTTCCGTTTCGAACGAATAGGAGGCTTCTGCCTGGCAGTACTGGCCTTGAATTCTGGATGGTCCTCGGGATCTAAGACATTCCTCCCAGTTGCCAATAAATGTTGTCATTCCAGCGAACACTCCTACCCGTGGCCATTCGGTCGATTCCATCACTGAAGCATTTAAAAATTAGAACATCGTCTACGTACATATCCGTTAAAGTATTTATGATAGCAGCCTGATCAAACGACCAGGGGCCTAACCAGATAATAATTCGTGGGGGAGCCAAGAAAATTCGTTTGGGGCCACTTTTTCAAACGAAACCCGAGACCGTCATCTTTGCATGAGAAAGGGGAGGGGTAATTTTTTATGTAGCCAGTACGATAACTTTCTTTTAGGAATATTAGGAACATTATGTAAATCCTAAATGCTATTGTTTCAGACACATTTTCAATTTATTTGTTGGTATGCAGAAGAAAGGATTTGTAATTAAGAGGGTAGATATCTGTCAGCTTATCCATCATACCCAGAGGATTCTCCATTTCCCCTTGCCTCCGTATTAGGCTATTTAATATGTCGCAAGAAATTCGAAAGAGTGAGATTGTGAGGTTATGGTACCCAGGGATCTATTCATGGCTTACTTTTGGAAGTTTTTTTTTTTTTCCCCTTTCTTTCTTTCTTGAAAGCTTGTAAATTTATCTAAACATTTTGTAGCCTTAATGTCAGTAAGTACATTTTCCAAAGAATTTCATGTGTCATAAAATGATCCTCTGTTATAAGTAAACAATTCATGTGTCGACGATGTTCAGGATGATTTCCCTCCCTATGGAGAGAATTGACCTACGATTTTTCAAACTTTCCCACAAGAAAGTAACAATGATGCAGCGGCAAGTGACTGATAATTTCACATTGATAATTTGGCAGTACTGATCTAACACTGTTTAGGTGTTTCTGTTTCTACATTTGGGCTGTTAGTTCGATGTTACGCCTTCACTTTCTCAGAACATTTTGAATGAAAGAAGAGGTTGCATACTTTGTGCGATTGCAGCACTGGACTGTCACTCGTGTTGCAAATTTCGCTTCCTTTCCTCCATTGTTGTACCTCACCATTGATAGAACATTATTTCAGAGCCCTAAAATTTCCATAAACTTGGTGTTTTCTTTCTCTTTCATGATTGCCTCAGCGCATCGACTCGAAAAGTGAAGACAAAGACCTCCCGGAGACTACTTTGGAGCGCATCTGCCCTACCCTCGAGTGAAAAATCATAAACACTATCCTATTGGCATTTAAATGGATGAATAATACAATTTTCATTATACGGTAGAAATATGGAATTACGTTTCGAAATTTCCAAATGGCTCACAGCTTGCAAACTAATGCACTGTGAAATGAAAACCAAATATATAAATCATAATGGGGTGTGTTACTTGCGATCAATTATCTCGGTAATCCTATTCTAATGATAATTATGGACCACTTAGCATAAATATCTGGCAACGCATGTTCCTAAATTTATTAAATACCTCGAATCGGAAATTCCCGACCTGATGCTGGGGCGTTGCTCGAGAATTCCAACAACTCAGTAAAACTCGACTGGGTATTTCTGAACTCATCTCCCACTACAAAGACTCTTTGATCACAATCAACTGCGAATACTGCGAGGCCGCCGATTTGCGGTTTAAGATTTGCCTAGATTTGTTTGAAACGCTATTGTGTCGACATTTCTCAGAAAAGTGTTGCCCTTGGCAGATTTCACGGAAAACTCAAAATAGCCCGCAGAATTATTGGTAACAGAAAATCTTTCAGAATCACTGAGATATTTTTTCATAACTATGGTACCTGTTTCAGACTTTTTTGCAAGGTCGTTTTAGCCTTCTTGACATCCATATGGATAAGTTTATAACTCTTTGAGACTCTTTTAGGCTTCTTAAATCTTAAAACTTTTCATGATTTGTGAACATGTTTTTGTCATTTCTAAGGATCTTCGAGATTCGTTTCAAGACTATTTCTGGCTTCATTGAGATTTTTAAAGACTATTCTCATATTATTACGACTAATTCAGATTTTTTCAGACTTATTCAAGAATCTTTGAAAATTATCCAGACGGTTTTAAGATTCTTCGAGATTCATTAAGATTTTTCCAACCCTGCTGACTCTTACAAACATGACTGAAACTTTTTAAGGCTATTCTATGCTTCATTGAGGCGTTTGAAACTCTCCCAGCCTAATGAACAAGAGCGTAGATAAGGGGATCCTGGAGTTTAGACCCCCCCTCACCAAGCGAAAAATCAACCATTGGCGCCTATAAGAATAGAAATTTAGGATGTGAACATGAAGGGAGGGCGTGAAGGATCAAGCAGTACAGAGAAAAAAATCTATAGACCTCCCTCCCTCCTGTAGTGGAGCTATCTACACCTTTGCTAGTTTTAAATGATTGTAGAGGCAGGTTCAATAGTTTTTGAGACACTTTAAGTTTTTCTAAACTTGTTTGTTTAGTGCCTCATCGAGTCTTATGAAGTCTTAAATAGATCTATAAGAGTTTCCGAAAAGTCTGAAAGAGTGTGAAAAAGTCAGTGTAGAGCGTAAAATAATAATCTTAGGCAAATCCGAAAAAGCCGTAGAAATAATCTGGGACAATTCCGGACCAAACTTGAAAAATAAAGTACCTACGCCTGGAAGAATTTTTAATATAATGATATCTTTCCCACTCCAACCCGGGGAAAAAGTTTGAAGTACCCATTTTACAGCTCACCGCAGCGAGTCTTAAGTGACTTTGTAAATGTCTGGAAGAGTCTGAGAAAGTCTGTGAAGAGCGTAATAATCTTAAATTTCGAAAAATTTTAGAAGTAGCCTTGAACAATTCCGAAAGGGTCTTAAAAATAGTCTGAAAGAATTTTAAGGAAGCGTAGAGGAATATATTCACTCCTTTTTCTCCCTCATCTGGAAAAAAGTTGAAATTACCCGTTTTACTGATCATCTTAACGAGTCTTAAAGGTCTTTACAAAAGCCGGGAAGAGTTTGAGAAAGTCTTCGTAGAGTCTAAAATAATAACCATGAACATCAGGAGTGAAACAGTTTAGGAAATGGCCTTGAAGAATTCTGGAAGAGTTTTAAAGCCTAAAATACGTCTTAAAAAATTTTGGGGGAAAAAATATGAGGATATATGAAGGGTAAAGAATCAAAACTCGCATTTGTCATTTTACTTCAAGGGCGCAATTACCAATTTGAAATAGGCAATCCAGTAATCAATTTAAATGCCTATTATTATTTGAAATCAGATCGGACTACGGGACTAGTAGCCATTTAATTGGGTTTTGAAATGGGTTTAAAAAATTTCTCCAAATACAGAACATTACAAACAGTTTCAGAAAAAAAAACATAACAATGAAAAAGTGCCTTACTAATAATTAGGTTTTGGGTACCATTTAATCCCAAATCTTGAGCACTGAATCTTTAAATCCAACAGAGAACAGAATGTACTGACTACCGACGTACCGAAGTGCTCAACCAAACAGAATTCAAGTCCTTTCTTCTAATACAGCAGAATTGCAAAACTGCAGCCTTGTAACCATGATCAACCATAGCTTTTCAACGGTGAACCGGTAAATTTTGTATCACTATCCAGTTAGTCGGTTAACCAATTATTGGTTAAGTAACCATTTCAGTTTGGTTTGTTAGTTATACTTACAGTTAACCAGCTGGTAAAAATGTCGGCCAGAAAGGTTATCAGTTGGTTTATTTAACCGGTTACTCATCCCTACTTCCCACCATTAATAATTCCTAATTGTTCATTAAGAGTAAGTCGCAAAAACGGTTTTTTCAATAAGATCTCGAATACGCATTTTGTGGGCAAAAAAACACATGGAGCATTCAAACATAACGCGTTGACTAGTAGAAGAACATAATCACGTTTCACTGTCAACTTTGACGTGTGTAGCCAAGCCGAGCCAAGCCTGACCCAAAGCGCTTCTAGAACGCAACCAAACGCACAGGTTTCGTCGCGTTGAACATGCTAGTGTGTTTTTATGTTGGTAATTAACACACAGGCAGAGTGTAAGTCGTGCAGTGTGACATGCAGTATGGAAAAGAAGCGTTAGATTCAACGCACACCTCACTGGCCTATATGAATATACATGTACCAGGATTGTCAAATGACAAACAGTATACATCTCCCGTGAATTTATTACATACGTACTTACGCATATAAGCGTTGTAAACGTCAATACAGTCGCTGTTTTGCCCAACGTTTCATATCTTTTATTCGTTACAAGTTGAAGTTGATATTGTATATGAAAACTTATTATTCTCGGGAATTTTCAGGGTAAGCGGCGCTTACCTTGCTTGCATGGAATGCACGCCACTGCTACCAAATGAATTAAATTGCATTTTATCTCAGTTTTGAGTACTTTTTTTACCACATTATCTGGATTTCCCCCATTTTGAATGCTTCCATCTGCTTCCCCCTCTCTTTGGCTGCCTTATGACACAGAGTTGTGAACTGGACTATTATAGTACAGGTGTGCAAGCGAGTGTATTTTTTGTAATTTTTAAGAAATTTATTTTACATCTTCCTCAATTTTCGGTTCAACTTTTACTCCCGTCATATTTTGGAGACTAGGTACAGCGTTGCCACCTTTTGATAACAGGGTTACCGCATTTTCAACAAACAAAAAATCGTATTCCAATCCTTATTACCGTACACCAAAATTTTCGCAAAAATTCATTAAAATGTTCCACAGTTGGCTTTTTTCTTCTTTTCTTTGCAAGTTACAAGTTGCTATGTTGGATTCCCACCCAGTCACTACCACATCACACTATCACACTAACATTTCAAAAAGATTTTCATCACAGTCATCGACTTCATTGAAAATGAATTATGAATTACAAAATAGATTCCAGTTTGGAAATTCCATTGAACATAGTGATAGAGATAGGCGAACACAGATTGATATTCTGCAGGTCAAATGGAATATGACGTTAGTCGTATTATTCTCACTGTTAATTATGGGGCACTGTGTGTGACGACTGTGCAGTGCCGTTAACAAAAGAATTAGGTTATTTTTTTGTTGTTGCTCGAATTAGAAAATTAATAGCAAATTTTGAAGCTTGGGTTGTCTAATCTCATTACGTACGAAACATATGTACGGTAGGCACGGTAGGGTCATTATCGTACATGAGTTTCAAGCATCCAAGACCGTATGAATACGGAAATTGCCGCACAGTTAGCAACACTTCTAGGTAACTTTTCCTATTAATTTACGTGCTAAACTTACAGAATACTATTTCACTTTAATACACGGATGCACCTTGAGGGAAGGGGAGAGTAAAATCGAAGCAGCAGAATTTTTTATTTGTCAATAGTGAAAAGATGCTTATTGGTAGGGAAAACGGAATTGTTAGTTAAAAAATTGAAAATGATCTCTTTTTCTTTTTCTATCATTCTTTGTTGCATTCTTTCTCGTTCATTTGCATGCTGAACGTTTTGTAATTAAAAATATATTCAGTTTCTTCTCTCGCTCGCCCACCAACTACTCGCGTTAACGTTACTGCATCAGCAAGAAGTTGATAAATTGGATGCACACGGGAATGCATACAAGGGCGTGTTTATAACAAAAAATTTGACATGTAAAATACCATACACGACATAACTTTAAAATCAAGGTTGGTAAATTTCCACGCAGCTCTTGTAGTGCAGGCGATAAGTCATGACCGTAAACATTTTTGGGTACCCAAGGAAAATTGTTGTAAAATGTCAAATCATAAGAATCTCGCCCCTCCAACCCTATTCTAAATTTTCTGTGGCAAGTTCTGGACTCCCCAATTCGATATTTCGCAAACATCTCGAAAAATTGAGGTTTGAAAAACAAATTTTGTGAGAAAAACTGTTCCTCGTAAAACTTACTGTAAAATGGACGACCTGAAATTTATAGTAGGACTATTCGTTAGCCTACAAAGTTTGTAGAAAATTTTGAATTGTGAAGATTTTGTCAAAAATTGCCCGTATCTAGAAATTATCTGCCCCTACATATCAGTATTTAAACGATCTCCCAGTACTAATACATATCTAGACCAAATGGTAAGATGAAATAAGAGGACATTTGGGTATAACATTGGTGATATGCGCCAAATGCGGCCATTATTAGCAAATAAATGCGATATAAAGAATGCTGGAAAATATTAGAATGAAAATCGACCATATTCCTTTCTTTTTCTGGATTGTTGGCACACTTATTTGCAGGTGGCTACGTATCCCACTGGGGTCTGTGACCTCATTTAGGGTATTTACAACAAACTGTACATAACTGAGGCTGAGGCAGTCCATTTAAATTGCTACATATCATACTAAAACCCAAATATATTTTCTCTTCTTTTGTAAGAAAAATCTGTATTCCTGAAATGATTATAAGGGTAGTCAGCATTTTTTTTTTCTTTCTTTCATTTCTTTTTGTTAATAACTCTAAGAAAACGTTAATAATTCCTAGATATGGGCAATTTTTGATAAAATTTTCAAAACTCACAATTTAAACTTTGTGGCCTCGTGGCTTACGGTTAGGCCCCACAATAAATTTCAGGTAGTCCATCTTAATATAGCAAATTCTACAAGGAACATTTTTCGTCCTAAACTTTTCTTTATTTATCCCGGACACCTAACTTGACATTTTACAACAATTTCCCCTTGTGTACTCTAAAATAATTACCGAGTCCTTTTTTGTGTCTTCATCGCCTGTACTATTGGCGATCAGTCAAGGAAACACTGAAAGGAGAGACCAGAATACAGATTTTTATTCATACGCAGATATAACGATTCTGGGAACACTTTTTGATTGCTGTTGGTTCATGAACTTGGAGTGCATAATTAACTGACTATCAAAAAATAAATAAAATAAAATAAAAAAATAGCCTTTGCGCCTTCCTTTGAATGTGAACCAAACATGCGAGTACATTAAAGTGGCACTTATTTTGTCTTTTGTTTCCATCAGTTATCGCCACTAACAGAAAAAGGAATGTACTTTGGTAAACAAATTCGACAGCCAATTCTTTTTCGAAAAAATTTCCGTCAGTCTGCAAGATAAGAGTTTAACATGTTTCCCCCTGAAATAAAAAAAAAAAGAGAAAAAACAAGGACCTTACTCAAGAAGATTGTTTTTCTTAACATCACAAAATACTTGACGGGTAGTTTTCTGAAGAAAATTCGTATCTCCTGGGTACATGAGGCTCCAAAATAAGACTATCAGGGGTCTATTTATAAAAGGATTCGTGATGGCGATATTTCAAAATTTTTGATAGGTATTGATAATATCGATATTTCTTCATAATTCTTATTTTAATATCGATATTGGTTTGTGTTTCTGAACATCGATATTTTGATATTTTACCATATCACCTGATAATCTGTTTCAATGAGTTTCGAATCCACTAAACCCATTTTTTGACACGGTTATTTTAATGGCTAGGCGTGAAACGAAAATTCTGTGCGCAGAAAAATGTTTTCTTTTCTTTTTTTCTTTTTTCTAGTTTTTTTCTTTTTAAATACCCTCAGGAATCCACAAGGAATCAACACATAAGAATTGGGGATATCGATTATAAAGTTTCTAGAGGTTCCGAATTTATTTCTGATGATATTATAACTGTAACCTCTAAACAGAAGGATCTACGGGGCCGGGGCTACAATCTGATACATCAAAACTTGAATACAAAGGTACATGTATTGGAGTCACTGCATTCATTTTTGGAGTCATAATTTCAGCTGTCGTTCTCACGCAGAAAGTTCCACTGGAGGCTACTATGGAAATAGTATTGAAGGTTGGATATTTCAAAGCTAATCATCTTTCAGAATTGGGCAGTTAACCATTTTAGAAGTGCAGCTGGTCAGTTCATCATCTGTCTTTTTTTTCTTTTCTTTTCTTTTTTTTTTTTTGCTTAACATTTTGAAAATAATATTTAATTTTTTCGCTTCAATAGTTGGAAAATATTTGATTCTCACCCCCTCAATGAATTTGCTTTGCTACGATCTTGAGTAGGTGGTCCTTCAATTATCTTTCAGAGTTCGCAAATTAGGAATTTCAGGCGTTCTCAGTTGGCAAGTTCACTCATTGATTTTTTCTTTTTTTTTTGCGTTCAGTAATTGGAAAATAATGTTTGATTTTTTCGTTCTAAGAGTAGTAGGAAAATTTTTGATTCTAGCCCCTTCAGTAAATTTACTTTGCTACTACTCTCGTGAGCTGCCAAAAATCAACGTGTCCTTTTAAAGCCTGAAAAATAAATCCGCCAAAAACCTCGTATGGTTGAAGCTTGCAACAAAAAGTAGTAAAAACGGGACCATCGAAAGTATTTCTCACCCTACCCTTAATCCATCTTTCCACCCACGAGGTTGTGAGCATCTTGTGGAGCCTTCTGGGTAGGTTACAGCTGAAAAGATCCCGAAAATTAATTCAGTGACTCGATGAACCCCATATTTGATCAGTGGCATCGGCAGGGTTTTCTAGAAGAGTACAAAAATGTAAGTAGACAAGCACCAAAAAAAAAGTTGAACATTTCTCGTCTTGGATAGCTGCGTTAACGATAAAACTATCTCGTCACTGAACTCCCCAAAGGCGCTTTTTTTAAAATTAAACTGCTGAATAATTCTTGACTTTTTTTGCTTGAAAACGGAAAGGGGTACAATGCACCCTTATAAGATAAAGTAGCCTAATATGGACCGGCTCTCAACATAGACCACTGGCCTATCTTGTCTGTTTATGGAGCCATCTGCCGGCCAAAAATCTAAGCTGTTATCCTTATCCCAGATGTACCATCTCGATACATGTTACAAACTCAAACGTGGAAGCCCCCCTCCCCCAAAAAAATAAAAACTAAAAACAAAATGATTTTGACGTTTTCAACTTTTTTTATCGTCATGTACGTTTTGTGTCGTAATTTTGGAGAAAAAGTTATTGAAAATTTTTTTCGAAGGTATTATTTCCAGCCCAAAAGGGAATACGATTCAAATGCTATGTAGAGTATTTCGATTGAAGGTTCAGAAATGGCAGAAAGTCATTCTGAAACATGTTTATTTGGTATAATACGGACCACCTATGATAAAATGGAAATGAGTTCAAAAATTGTTAATTTTTAGAGGTGGAAAAAAATCGTAAATTATGGACCGAAAAAAATGTAATCGACTTTCTCAGCGTTGTAAAGAAAGTAACTGGATGTTTAAAAGCCTCCGAACTACATATTCCGTTCCTTTGACAACTCTTAAAAGCGATCCATACTTGAATCTTTGAATTCATGATACCTAACTTTTCATTATTTATCGAAATTCGAAATTGTTCAAATTAACATTAAACATTCATATTTTTCAATTTTGGATCTTGACAAAAAAATTGTCCATATTAGGAGCCCAAAATTTTGATTTCTAAAAGCAATGACGTTTACAAAAAAAAATAAATAAATAGAAATCCAATTTATATTTTTGAAGTTTTTTGGCGGGGGGGGGGGGGGGGGATAATAGAATCCTTTGGTTACCATTCAAGGTTATTAACAAAATTTTTGAGCTTAATGCTCACAAGGACCAACTTACAACCAAAGAACAAAATTTGGTCCACAGTAGGCTACCTTACCTTACTCCTTCATTCCAATTCCACTATAATTGTCATCACTGATGCCATGTAATTAATTTCCGATATATATCAGGTTGCAGTCTCCTGTAGCATTCTTTGGGTAAGAATTGCCTCTAAAACGACCTCAGAAATGAGCTTAGCATTTCATGAAACTCTATAACCATGTACTGGAAACTACTACACCCAATTTTCAAGTGTTGACCTCCTATGGATTCTTCGGCGATGGAGGAAGGGTTCGTCTAAAAAAACTTATAGGTCCAACAAATAATCTAGAACAATATAAATAGGACATCACCTGACACTTATCTGATCAATATTGAGTGAAAAATATCATCTCAACAGCAGATCTCCAACCGGTTTATTTTCGAACCCCCATGAACTCCCTACACAGAATTTCGTTGAAAATTTCCTGTTTTTTGCTATGTTAGGAAACAGGGATGCAGAGAAGCCGGTAGCTGGAAGTCAGAAGTCGGAGGTTTTTGCAGTTTTAGGATAATAAGTAGAAGAAAAAGAGAAAAAAAAAAGGTTAGTGAAAGTGAAATGGTGAGAATAAGTAAAAAAAGCACGAAGATAGAAGCCGGAAGCGGAAAAAAAAATTGGAAGTCACAAGTTCATACACTGAGGCTGTAAGCTAGAAGCGAGAAGCTAGAAGTAGATGAGAATTGGAGGTTAGAAGCAGGAAGCGGAACCTGTATCGTTCGGCTTCCGCGTCCCTATTACAAAGAGCAGTATATCGTCGGAATATTTCATGGGGGGGTACAAAAATTTCAGTCCACAAGGAGAAAAAAACATGGAATGAACAAAAAAAAAATCCCGCCTTTAACATTTCTAAAGCTGTTTTTCTATCAGTTTGCTGAGTATTTGTTTCCTTTCCAATTTTTGAAGGTACAAATGATTTTTAGTACTCCGTCCCCATACTGTTATCACTGAAGAACAAATTTTTTTAGTCGGATCACTTCTTTCTTTTTTAATAAAATCTACTTGTAAGATGTAAAAAAGATTACTTATCTTTCTTTTCTTTTTTTTTAAACAGGGAATCCTATGGTAAACTTCAACCTCTGCGCACTGGATTGATTTTTTTTTTTTCAGTATAAATTTGGCTGCTTGGTTCTTACTCCAAGAAATGCCAATTTTGTGAAAGCAAAAATCAAAAATAAATTATAGTTTTAATCTTACTTATATACGTATGGTTCACTAACTTCGAACAGCCCAGACAGTCTGGTTGTCAGCGTACAGTTTGTACATCAAAAAATCCCTTCGGCATTCTTCGCTCACTTCTGCATCAATATCGAATGTGGCCTCTGCTTCGTGGAACAATTCCGAAATCCATTTTCTTCTAAAGGTCTTCGGTGTAGATTCTTGAATTAATGAAACATTGAAGCCCGGTACAGAAACAGACGCGATCTCTTGAGCGGAAGCGTAGATCAAAGAACAAATGTAGTACCACAGAATGAGTGGTTGATACATGAGTACTCGGTACAGGAACACAGAAGATCGGAAGATTTAAACGGCGGAGGAATATACGACCAAAAAAAAGAAATCAATTAACGACAGTGTATAAACTCGCGAATGAAGTACTTCGGAGAACATACTCGTAGTACCCACATCAATTTTAACACCCTACTGCTTTATCAACGTCAACAGGTACCCGTAAAAGTTATCAGAGAAAGAAAAAATAACTCGAATAAAACCAAGAACTACGTGCTGAATAAATTTATATTTTTTTCCTAATAATGTAATAATAATTAGCATGTCCAGGTTCCCGTGAAAAATCTGACTGCACAAATTAAGATATTCGAGAATCGAGATTTCTTAGAAATACGTAGTACCTAAAGGAGAAGAAAATTATTACACCATGAGTAATACGGTTTCCAATTATTAGGGTTTTTCTGTTTCAACTTTGTCGACGAGGATATTCACCTACTGCATATTAATCAACCAGTAGCTATTTATCAATTCAATATTCTTTTTTAGGGGGCTGATGGGAGGGAGGGGCGCTGACGTCAAGTAAGCGGACATTGTACGCTAGTTTTCAAGAGTTAGAGAGTATCGTATGGTTGCAGTGTGGATCAGGGTTATCAGATTGGGCGATAAATCGCCAATTGGACGACTTGGGAGATCCTTTTGCGACGAAAAATCTACTCAGGCGACTAGTCGCAAATTGGATGTGCATTAGTGGGGAGGAGTTAGAAATTGTAATTGTGGACATCTGCACGCATCTTACAAAAATAACCGAGGAAGCGGAAGAGACTAGGAGGGACGAGCGCAAGGTCTGGTGGGCCCCGCAATTAGAAGTCAATAAAAAACTGATCAAAAAGCTAAAAAGGAAGGTTTACTGTCTCGGGAAAAAAAGGGACGATTACATCAGACACTGCGCCATGAAATCTCTACTGGGAATTCTGAAAAAAGAGTATTAAAAAGAAATCCTCATTGCCAAAAACAAAGCATGGGAAAAATTACTTTCAGAATCGGGAGCATGGGGCAGACCGTATAAAATAATCATCAACAGAGATAACAAATTAACAATACCCCCACTTATTGACAACGAGGGGGGAGCTATCTATAAGAAGAAGGACAAAGTCTCCCTGATTATGAAATCCTTATTTCCGGATATTGACGACGATATAACACCTTTCGAGAACATAGAAATAATAACTAACAAACTAAAAGTGGAAGACCACACACCCTTAATGTCATAGTTCGCAAACTCAAAAATAAAAAAGCCAATGGAATGGACAAAATACCTAATAGACTAATTAAAACAATTCAAGCCGTCAAACCCAAACTACTAACAATCCTTTTTCAGAAATGCTTTGATTATTTAATCTTTCCGGCCAAGCTTAAACATGGTAAATTAGTACTGATTAACAAACCAGGCAAAGATCCCAGTGACCCAAAATCATATAGACCGATAACACTGCTGCCAACTCTAGGAAAAGTGCTTGAAAAATTAATAATTCATCATCTCATAAGCGAGATAAAACAAAAGGGAGCTTACCATGATAACCAATTTGCCTACAGGAAAGAACACTCAACCGAGCGAGCGGTGCTAAAGATATGTAATGTGATCGACGACTTAAAAACAAAATACAACTTCGTCCTGTTGCTATCTTTCGACATTTCTGGGGCTTTCGATAATATTAAATGGTCTGCGATACTAAATGAATTAAAGAAAAACAAAATTGATAACTGCCTAATTAAGATCATAACTCATTACCTCACGAATAGAACTATTAATTATCTGGAACAGGACTGTAACATAAAACGTAAACTTAAAGCTGGCGTACCTCAGGGAAGCTGCTTGGGTCCGGTACTTTTTAATGTCGCCTTTTCTAGCATACACAAGCTAGAAGCAGAAGCAAACATTGAACTAGTTAGCTACGCGGATGATGTAGCGCTAGCTATAGGATTGCATAATACACAGGAAATCATAAAAATTAATGAATACATAAAAAACATGGAGGAAAAAGTACAATCATTAGGTCTGAGATTCAATGAAGCTAAAACTACTGGGCTTATAATCACTCATAAACGTAAAGCCAAAGCGGTAAGGCAAACTGTTAAACAAGAGCTACAAAGAAACCTAAGGGTCAATGATAACAACATTAAATTCGAAACAAACATGAAATACCTCGGAATCATCATTGATGAGAATCTAAACTTTAGCAAGCATATCGAATATATTTGCAACAAAATTATCAAAAGATATAACTGTTTCAGAGCTCTTTATGGAAACACGTATGGATACAACTTTAAAAACAGACTAATCTTGTATAAAGCTACCTTTGAGTCTTATGTAGACTATTGTTCATTGGCCTATGCAAAAAACCTCACTAAATTGCAAACTAAAAAACTCCTGATGACTCAACGTAAAATCCTCCTAGGGGTAATATCTGCCTATAGAACAGTTTCGTACGTATCGACCTGGTGCATTGCTAGAATCCCTCCAATTGATCTCAAAATCAAAGAACGTAAAGCTATAAAAGAATGCAAAAAGTTCAAGGATTGGAACGGTTGCTCCGATGAGGTTAAAACCAATATCTCACAGGCTAGGCTCAAAACAACAGACGAAAATGGCAAGAACAGCATAAAAATGCGGAGACAGGTAGAGTCACGTATCTATTCTTCCCCAATATTGAAAAAAGACTAAAAATGAGACATTTCTACACCGATTACACCGTAACACAATTCTTAAGCGGACATGGCAACTTCAATAATTACCTAGCTAGGTTTAAAATCATAGATAGCGCTTTATGCGATGATTGTAAGGAAGAGAGCGAGACTGTAATACACACGATCTGTAACCGCCCGTAGAGAGAAAACCTGCGACGCAAATATAAAATAAAGAACAATGCTTCCCTCACAAACATAACCGATATGTCCAGAGACGAGTTTTACAATTTTGTAGACTATCTCCACCAAATTCAAAGTCAAAAAAATCAGAAAATACAAGCTAACCGAAAAACCGTTTGATTTATTTATTTATGTAAGTATGTACACCGTAGTATTAATCTCAATAGGCTAAGCATGTAGTAAGAACAATTAAAGTAGTGCACCTTTATAATCATGTAAATTTATACATCATGTAGATTCCGAGACGATACCCACTGAAAACCACCAGGGAAAGTGCGGTATCGTCTCGTAATGTTGTAATAAATGCTTTAAAAAAATATTTTAAAAAAATATATAAAAAATATATTAAAAAAAGTCGCAAATTGGGCGACTTTTTTCTTGGCGCACATACACAAAATAAATTATATTTTCCCCCCAAAATGTTCATTTTTTCTACTCGAACTTCATTTCTGAAATGTTAAGAGTGTTAGTCATAGCACGTTTTATGGTAACACTTTCTGCTGTATATTGATAAGTGGCAGCACTGATTTAGCTGATAAGTTTGCAAGACGGTGCGAGGTATCTCTTCTGTTCACCGTTTAAATTACATACAAACAACGAAGGAAAGTTTTAGGTGACTTTGGGCTACACTGCGTGTTAAAAATGGCGACTTTACCAGTATCTGGTCACCCTGATGTGGATTGACTGACGAGTCAGTATTTCGGATCGATGAGATCGAGGTGCGTGTCGGCTTCTACCAAAGTCTTAGCCGAGACGTGAGAGTGTAAAAATAGCCTTGATTGACGTTTGTTACGTTAATTACCACACCGGAAGATTACTTTATTGACGTAGGTATTATTATGCAACGACTAGACTTTTCTAAAAATACACGACACGACAGAGCAGAATGACTACTCCTTTAGATTTCAAAGTCCGAAAGGTACTGGCATATGCGACACCAGCGTGAAGCTCCATCTGACTTCAGGAGTGTAAGACCAAGACCCCGATCGAGTCTTCCAGGATGGACTACATGCTCGTGATCGATGCATTTGATTATATGGGATCCGCCCGGGAAAGGTTACAATTGCAGCACGTAAGCTTTCGGTGGGAGGAACATGTCCTAATTAATATATTTGCATTATTACATGATCTGGGCCAGAGACTCTTTGTTCTTTTGACCTAATCAACTGTACTAAGAATATTCGCTCAAAATATCTGTATACACACGTTTTTAGTCGGTTATTGTTTCCGCGGTGGAGTTTTCAGTCCTCGAAAGTGTTTGCCCTCATTTCTTGGAATAGATGTGTCAGTATTGGTTACGTAAGGTGCGACCAGTGGACGTCTAACTGACATTCGTTCGAATGGCTGTTCTTTTGCATACACGTGCTGTGCTAATTTCGAGATGGTTCGAGAAGTATTGATTCGGGGGAATGGAATCATCAGAAGTGTCACAAATATACGAGATAGAACAATCGTTGGACGGCGTGAGAGAGAAGGCAAATTCTCCTCACGGCAGAGAGCTAAAGAGACATGAGCACCCGCAGAATTTTTTGATGAGGTAGCAAGAGAAAATGTTGCAATTTCTTTCCAAGTAGGTTTTGTTCCTTGTTCTCACCTTTACAGACTTAAATTTTTTTCAATGCTAATAAACGTATTATTGAATGATTTAATTACCTGAATCACAAATATACCTAATTAGGCACAAAAACAAAAAATAAAAAATATGAAAAACTTATGAGGTAGCGGTCGCTACCTCCGCTACCCTCTGCAGACGCCCATGTAAAGAGATCTCAAGTTTCACCGAAGGTATAGACTTAGATGTAGTGATATCATTTTAAGAATTTGACCTTCACTAATCTCATGACATATAGATCTTCGTGTCTTTCATCTCTAGAACAGAAACTCGATGACAAAAACATAAAATACACAGTGGCGTTACAACCTATTTCCCCCTCCCTGTGGCCCATTTATCATAAAGACATAGACGTAGAGATTGGTGCTGATATTCATTGATCTACCGCCAACTATCAACTCGTCTATCACAGGAGTTAATATTCAAGAAGCTGTTTATTATTGTTCACATTTTTAGTGCAGAGATGGAAGAGTGGTTAGATTTCCAACTGACTCAACCCAAAATTCCCAAGTATCAAAATTTGTTTGAGTATTGGCGATCTGAAGAAGAAAAAAAAGAAAAAAAAAGAACCTTTTGACTTGTTAGATTCTCCCAACTTTTGATACATCTACTAAAATTTCCCGACTCCGGCGGAGGCTGCCCCCATGCTCCTTATTTTCGTTCCTGGTGGTGCTCTATTTGCACGATTGAAGCAGTGTGTGTTACGAATGAGCATTCTCATTCCATCCGCTCTTGAATAATGAACCCGAGTTTGCCAAATCTTCTTAATATGTACTGGTAAGATTTACGGCATAGACTGACACATCTTGGTGGCAACTTGACTGCTCGTGGGCATTTGGGGAGCTAGGAACTCGGTTACAGAGTTTTTCTGCTTCAAGTATTAATTTAAACGAATTAATAAGTAGTCAACCATGCAATACAGAACTTCTCTAGCTTAATATTTCTGTACTTCAGACATACTTATACATTTCAAAAAGCTCATCATAATTGTTTTGTTTACAGTGGCCACAACATAAATTAGTGGACAAAAGGCGTATTTCAGCAAGGATGCGTATACAAACATGGCAGTGCGTGTGAGCTGTGTCGATACGTATACGTAATCATAGAAATGTACAGCTGCAATGCACAGAGATTCCTCTTTTAGGCAAAAAGTTAGTCGCAGCGCCTGCCGGCTCTGTGGGAAGGCACCGGGTTCGATTCCCAACGCCGGCATCGGCATCAGTAATGCAAGAAAGAACTCATCACATTCTAACACCGTATTCTGATAACGTACACAGAGTCACAACCACTTACAGCAGAGGCTTCCAAGAAGTGTGTAATCGGTCGCCAGTATCTGAAAGCAGTAAATGGGTAAGGCGCTACCTGCCGGTGCTCGTTGAACTCACCGTCATAAACCACGGGGCTAGTGATACGGGTATTCGACAGGAAGATAGCGCAGTCAGCCCAGGCCGATTTCCGGCAAGAAGAGAAGAGGGCTAGGCAGCCCTACAAGGCTCCCCGACGTCTCTGAAGTAATGCTCAAAAGGGCGGATTCCAGGGCTCGGGTTGACAGCGAATTAGAAGAAGATAACAGTCGCAGCGCCTACTATCGAATAATAAGGCAACATTCGTAGAGAAGGCAATTAAGTTTCTGTAACCGGAGCTGACGTAGGTATTTTACTTTCGTGCGTGTATCCATCACATTTGTTGAACAGGTAGAGGTAATAATGATCAAAAATGATAGAGCGATTCTCACCGGGAGGCCAATAAAATTCTTGTAGCAGGAGCTGAAAAGTTGATACTTATCGCCTAATCACTGATTTTCTCAGACCCGATGCGCAAAATCCCACCAGTTACTCGGGTAACTAAAGGGGAACAAGGGTAATCCATGGGTAACTTTTCCGCGAGTAACTGGGTAACTAGAGGGTAACTGATTTCGCATTGTCTTCTCTTTCTTGATCTAGAGAACTGTACGAGTAGGTACAAACGCTTTCAGAACATTTACTTGAATTGCGGTGAAACTACCAGCCCTGAGCTACCTTTCTTTAACTGACCATTCATCCGGTATGAATAAAAAAAAACATTACGAAGAATCATTACGGAATTAACGTGCCCCCATATAAGCTTACAGGTTGTTATTTTCGTATGAGTAATTTATCACTAACAAATGAATTATTGATGTCTTCTACACATGTAGTTACGCCATAAGCGCCGGTAAAGCGCCCAGGAAGAGGGAAAATGAACTCGAACGACTTGTTTATATTCACGAAATAAACAATAAAATATCTAGTAAATATCGCATTTTTAATTGGAAATTAATTTATTATTAAAATATAGTAGGTATAAGTACATTCCCTGAGGTATTTTTTGTTTCAGCCATTCAAGGAGTTCGTCCTTGATTTTCAGGCAACTAAGTAGATACTTACATGTTATAAGGAAAAATAACTTTATGGAACGCCAACTTTAAAAGTATGTCATTAAATGAATTAAGTGAAAAAATCACTCATAACCTAAAGCAAATCAAAAACAGGGATATTATATGTTTAGGTATGTGCATAAAAAGTAACACGGAACTGAAGAGTGTTTTGTTGTAGCCCTCCTTCGCTCATTGGAAAGGAACGAAACCATTATCATATAACTATGTAGGTAGATATAATAATAGGTAAGATTTTGACTGTTAGGCGGAGCTCAGCCAATACAATTTCTACGTTCACTAAGCAGCTTTGTCCCTTGCGGACAGACAGGTCAAAATAGATTGTACACCATCCGTTGCGAGAATGACTTCATGCGAAACTGCTTTTCACTGACCAGAGGTCGATACTGTTGTTGAAACATTGTTAGGGCACACTTTTGGCTTTTCTTTGATCCTCCTATAAAGTGCAGAGGTGTAGTTTCGACTATTTTATTTCACTTTTCACTTCAAAGACAAAATATACTTAAGCAAGTAATATGGATTTCTTGGGAGATTTTGAAAGAATTCAACTCACCTGGTTATATTCATATTTAACATATGCAACAGATTACTAATTGGCCCTTCCGAAAGCAGATATAAGAAGAACGCCATCAATAACGAATAACCGGAATCGATCATGAACCGTAAAGCCTGTGAAAAACACATAATACATTATTCGAGAACTTGTGCTAATTTTTGTAGTAGTATAGAACTGCCATCTTTGTGTATATAGAAATTGAGAATCGGGAATTCTCTAACATAATGCGTCTATGCGATTATTTATAGGTTCCATTGTTTTCCTGCTTCATCCTGTAGGTTCTTGATTATTACTCCTCCTTATAAATAGGTATAATTCGTCCAAGTGTTGGTAACTACGACCACTAATTTACGCATGTAGGCAAAGGTACAGGAGTAAGTATTAGTTAACTTGGATGATGTAGCTAGATACGCTTCTATAGTAAATTAGTTTAATAAGCTTGAGTGGAATGTTATCACAGTTCAAAACTTACAATGTCGCGTATACTTGAGGTAGCTATAATCCTCCGGGAAATGGCGGATAAATACACTTGAAATGGATAATGTATTAAATAAAGGCAATAACTGAGACGTCCGAGTGGTAAAAATATCTTTAATGATAGAAACTGGTCGATAACAGGTACATCTGAAATCAAAGCTCAAAATGAAAATTACCGTTAAATCTACAATACCGTCCATCCCAGTGGCAGAGTTCAAGGGGGCACAGCCATATACGTCCACAGCAGACTGCAATATAACCTAGAACCAAGCATTAGTACCAATGCCGCCCAACTAATGTCGATCGAAATCAACGTACAGTTTGCTCCGACAACTGGTGCCGCACTTTCAGGCAATTAAAATGAGTGACTTCATAGACCTTTTCTCACATCTGGAAGCCGAATAGATCGCCGAAGGCGACTTCAATGTCAAAAAAACACTCATTGGGGCTCTCGGCTTATCAGTACAAGAGGAAGGGATCTATACAAAGCCATTAGTCACCTTAACTGCTCAGCTCACTCTTCAATGCGCAAAATTCCACAAGTTACCCGGGTAACTACAGGGGAACAAGGGTAATCTGAGGGTAACAAATGGGTAACTTTTCCGCGGGTAACTGGGTAACTATAGAGAGTAACTGATTGCGCATCGGGTCAGGCAATGCACCAACATACTGGCCCAAGGACCACAACAAAACTCCAGATTTCACCGATTTATTCTTCTCACGCAACATAGCCAGTCTGTACGTTACCATCTCGAACCTGACAGACCTTACCTCAGACCATTCGCCGGTACTAGCTACAATCAACGCTACAGTAGCTGGCATCATTCGACTTCAAGTACTCACAAGAAAACATATGGACTTGGAGGAGTTTCGCGGGTTAGTTGATCAATCAATGGTCCTTATAAACCGCCTCCGCACCAAGAACGAGCTAGACACACAGTGGATGCGTTTACCAAAGCTATCATTGCTGCGGCTCGCTACTCAACCTCTCCTATACCTGAGAGGAAATCAGCAAAGCTGCATTACCCACTCTGTTTGTCAAGAAACGCAGGGCTGTTAAAAACAAAAAATGGTAAAAACCAGGCTTCTAACAGACAAAACCCGTTTCAACTTTCTCAACCAAAAGCTCATAAATCTTCTCCAGTAACTAAGGAATGACAGGTTGGCTGACTACCTCCCAAGCCTCTCACCAACAAAAGATGACAACTACTCGTTCTGGAAGGGTCTACAATATACGCCAATCGAGTCAATTCCACCAATCCGTACCCGGGCAAGAAGTGACCTGGAAAAGGCGCAAACGTTTGCGCAGCACCTTGTAGAGGTATTCAAGCCTAATGTATTTACAACCCGTCAAACCAACAGTCAGCTGGCACTGACTGCTTGCCATTAGGGAGGTAGTAGTTGCCATAGACAAGTTAAATCCTAGAAAAGCACCAGGGACAGATAAGCTATAGGTTCTCCCTTCTCGTTTAGTCTGCACTGTCAATTCTTCAATTCTGTATATCCTACGCTCCAGTTTCTGATTTTCCTATATGTGTCAACTGATTCAATTATTATTACTCAGTACGAGTTACAAATTCCAAACTAAATAATTAATCTTAGTAACTTCAGCTTGTAAAATTAAAAAGCTTTTGGGTAAAAAGAAAAACTCTTCATTTACAATCCGAAATATAGTGTACGAGTATAGTTATATTTTGAGGTTTCTGTACTTCATTATAGAATATAAGAGTATGAGCAACCTACCGCCAGTAAGGAAATGTAGTCCAATGTAGCAGCATACTGGTAACACAAAAAATACTCTATGAATAGAACCAAAAAGTGCGTTTTCTAGGGGCTCATAAGGTCGACCAATCATCAAAAATAGAAATGAGTAGAGTTGCAGACCATATCCGACGGCTATTGCCAAAAACAACAGTGCATATTTCTGCCACTGAAACATAAAAACAAAAAGTTTGACGAGTACGTAATAACTATGGAGTAGATACATGCCTAATATAATAAGTATTAATTAACTTAACTAATAATAATAAGAAAGGTATACTGTTTATTATTCTACGAGCCCGGAATATTTTTAAATCCTATCACTTATAGATGGTGAGTGTTCGAATATTTCATTTTATCCTCCGCAGGAGTCTACGAGAAAATGCTATCGCCTACTCATTTACTGACACGTGCATTTTTAAAGTAAGATTATAACTTACCGAGTGACTGCTTAGTAGTATATATGTGCTCGAGCACTAGGCATTTTTCAATAACAGTTGAACACATGTCATGCGCTCTCGATTATTTACAGCTCCAAAAGTCAGGGACGAACCGATAGGGGGTGTAGGAGGATAACTCACCCCCTGCAGGAATTTTTCACTCAGCATTTGGGAAAATTTACCATTTCAGTCAGGTAGAGTTGGGAAAATCCAACTTTTTTTTGCGTGATACTTGGGAAGTGAGTTGAAAAGTTGTGAGAATCCAACAAGTCAAAGGTTTTTTTTTGCTTTGATTTTTGGGAAATTTGAGTTTAGTTAGTTGGGAAAATCGAACAAGTCAAAAGTTAATTTATTTTTTGCTTTGATACTTGGGAATTTTGAGCTGAGTCAGTTGGGACTATGGCTTTCATAATTTGTGCCCCCTCTCCCAGAAAAAACTCTTCAGTACGTCCCTGCCAAAAGTTCTGGCACATAGGTACAATGATAGATATATTATATACTTAGAAAGTATAAGTATGAAATTACCCACGTAAGTCTGTACTTTCTCTCTTTCAGTGAGTCAATCAACAGTGAAAGTATGCCGCCAGCGATGTAGGATCCCAGTTTAGGGTAAGTTTGGAGATGCAAATAAAGAAAAGATGGAACCGATCTTATTATTTCAATATCCCTGAAACAATGATTCCATTATAAAGTTAAGTAAATATCCATCTCATCTGTTTAGCACATCTCAAACGAGAAGCCAAAATCTGACAGACATCTGGAGAACTGATGACAATACCTACGGGTCCTACGGGTGTCTTTCCAGTAGCGTTATACAGAAAACCTAGATGATAGCGCTTTTTTCGCTACCAAAAGCGCTCAATGTATTTTAAATGGACGTTTCCGGTATTATAAACCATGGTATTTGACCACACCGACTGTACAGCACCTTAGTAGAAATTCTGAATAATAGTATATTTTGCAACGAGTGCAAGAAGCGCGTCCATTCATGACGAGTACAAAATTTTGCTTTGCAGCACGAGCAACACGAGTGCAGCAAACCGCACAAACGAATAATTTGCTTCTTGCAAAAGTTGCAAACTATATTTTTTCAATACATGCTCGAAAGGCAGTTTATAGGAGTAATTATTGATTTCTTAAAACTAAGACGGCGGTATCCAGAATACCAAAATGGATGAAGGAGTGCTCTCATACACAAACAGCTGTAACGCTTAACTCTTATCAATGCGCGCATAAGCGACGAAAACGACGCGGGACGCGCCTCGCCTGTCCGTCCAGTGTTAATCACCCTTCCTTATTGTCAAGTAAACAATACGATTTGACATCACTTTTTAGATGTATTGTTTGTGCACTCCATTGTCGATTTAAAAGTTTCACTTTTCTTGCACTGAAAAGTGGTTACAAATAAGACGCTTTTCAAGCATGTGTTGAAAAAAACTTTTTGTACTTTTTTTTTTTGAATTTGCACACAATAACTGACAGATAAATCGATTTCAGCAAAATATGCAATTAGGTAGGGAAAGAAGCAGAAACAGCGCCTCTACCCAATGACCATAATTTTGAGATGAATGACAAGATACATCAGATAAAAGAAAACGGGGTTTCAGATTGGAATCTGTGTCCTGATTTCTTTTTCTCAAAAAAGGACTAGAACTTAAACTATTAAATCAGAGTTTTCATCTAGTCACTGATCTCCGCCACCTACGCTGTTCTTACAAATCATATAACTTACACCACAACCGGTACAGGCATTCCGCTGTAATTATTTTCGTATATTGTGATAAAAGTTGCAACAATCCCGGATAACAGCGTCAAAATTATCAGGACGATTCCAGTTTTCTTGCTTTTTGATAGTATAAACAAGAATGCGCTTCCAAGTATTGCCAACTGAATGTCAGCAGATACATACCAAGTATGTATTAAGCACTACAATATAACGAAATACAATGAACATTATGATTCCGTGAGATTGAAATATATCATTATGGAGAAGCATGGTAATATTCAAGGCGTATAATTTTCACTTAAATAAGGTATACTTATTTCTCTTACAATATGATCTACGTTCACGACGTTACTCAGGGCAATCAACTCGGCCCACCAGGTTGAACAACAGTAGTTCACTTCATTCATAAGCCGACTATTCCAGAATGGTCCATCTCCCAGGTGTGGAACCACGAAGATGAAGAATAACAGGACTATACCAAGAGTAGGAATCAATCTAAATATTTATACGATCAGTTGATATTTAATGGAATAGTAGATGATTTAAAATTCAAAGGCGCTAAAGTCCAAGAAACTTACCGTAACCATCTAGCAACCAGTGAAACAATTAGAGTTACACCGCCTCTCTTCTTCACTTGTGCAAGACCAAAATGAAAAGTTAAAAACCCGCTAAGTGTGAAAAAAACATCGACAATGGCCGGCAATCCAAATCCCAGATTCCACGGTTTATACATCTGCATAATCAAAAAGATGCCACAAGTATCGAAATTGTACCCTAGTTCATCATTCCTTTTTTATAGGTATAAGATAGGTACTCTGGACTGTCTAGGTATTATATTGGGTACCTACCATTTCAGTATATTCTTGTTCAAGCTTCGGATAAGCCATAGAAAACACACATTCGTGTCCAGCAACAATCAACATAATACATATGAATCTTATTGCGTATAGTTGCGTGTATGTACTAGACGATTCATTAGTCAGCGCTTTCCAAGAACTAAGCATTGAGAAACATTTCAGGAATGTAACGAGCTGAGGCGATTCTTGGAAAGCTGCAGCAGATACGAGCAGGAATTATGAGTACACTAAAATATTTTCACATTAAACGCTGAAAATGAATATGTATCCAAAGGTTAGGGTAAATTTTCAAAGTAGGAACTTACTTTCTTTTTGTGTTTCTGACCGGTTTCTTAAAATGTGATATGTAGTGGCCGAGGCCACCAAGAGAATCAGGAACGTGAAAAGGGACCTAGAAATATTCATAAATGTTATCAGTTCACTGCTTGGCCATTATTAAAAGGACTGCATAGTGCATAATAATCTTAAACTGAAATTGACTTCCAGCTCCTGTAAAGTAGGGAAAGATGACGCAACTTCTTTAAAAACGGTAGGAAGCTTCAAATTTAACCACGTGTACTTCGACCATTTTTTGCAACTTAGTATAATCAGCGTTTTTTTCTTCCCTTAACAAAACACCCGCGAAATTTTGAAAGTATCAAATGATCATCTTAACTCTACGATAGTGGGAAGATGCCACATGTGGTAAGGCAATATGGCTTATGGGGAAAAGCTGAGTAGAGCTAGTAGGGTTAGCAGGGCAAGGTGGCTCATTATGAATAGAACTGTACCAATAAAATAAAATAAAATCGACATCATTAAAATATAGTTTTTTTAAAAGCGATCCAGACACAACGTCATAATAAAAATCAGAAAATGAATTGTTTGAAAATATATATCGCAAAATAAATTATTTAAATAAGTCTTTTGGAGCATCTTCATGGCAGAAATCGGAGGATAGAAACCAATCCTATTACACGACATACAGATTACCACCCTTTTACCTGAATCCACTAACCTGAAAACCAACATCCCGAATGAAATTTACATACTTGAATATTTTCTACCTGAAGGGCATTAGCCTGAAAAGCCAAAATCCTGAAAGACAATCACCTCAGTCCTATGCGCCTGGGGGGAAAAAATTAAAAAAAAAGCGAGATATTTTGCTAATAAATTAACGTTTTATTTACAAATTAACATTGTACGAAAGTTTTAAAATATTCCATTACATTCATACATAATTCAACTGCGTTGCCATGTAACTTGTTACCAACTAATTAACTAATTTAGCTTCCATTTTCAGAGAAACACGTTATGAGCTTTCACAACAGCGACAGTCGTGAGGTACACCCTCTCTGCATTTCCATGGAGATAGGCCCATAGATAGGCCCAAAATAAGATATGTCAGTCTCAGGGTCAAGGTTAAAGGCTGCAGGTTTTGGTTGTTCAGGGAAATGTCCATTCAGGTAAAATTCAGATAACTGTCATTCAGTTTTTTTTGTGTTTTTTTTTTGCTTTTCTTTAAATTTAGACAAATGGGTTTCAGGATCTTTTCTTTCAGGCAAACATTTTTCAGGATGGTGGATGCAGGAAAAAAGGAGTAAACCGATGTACAGGCTCGATGACCCTGCAACTGACTTGTGTTACACTGAACTCAAATTTCTTCTTCTGATGAGACATTCGATTCGCAAATGAGACACGGATAGTTCTCCTTAGATTCACTTTCGATGATTATCTTTTTTCTATAAAAATGAAACTGAAATTAAAATCAAAAAAAGTATTTTATAAATTATTGAATTTGAGTAATGACAAATTACTTGAATATTTTCAGCAACATTAGTTGTTTTTTCTTCTCAGTTTTCTTCGGAACAATTTTTTGCTTCTGAAAAAAAAAATTGGACATTTTCAGGAATATTGATCATTTTACGTGTGTTTTTATCATCTTGTAGTTTTTCTCCAATAGTATGACACCATGATTCCTACAGAAATTCAAAATTAATTACCATAAATCATATTCTTTTGGTGCGGCATCTTACCAACTTCACACGTCAGCCATCTTGCCTCGTTTGATCTCGGTGATATTAATAACTTGTAATCAGTAACAAGAACACTTCATAATAGTATCCTTTAATCCATCTTAATCTACATAAAAAATTGAATAAATCTGATACCTTACCTTTTCTACATGAGAGCTTTTCTCAATAGTCACGATAAATTTTAACTTGTGGTCAAAAAATATTTGGATACAAATCGTTATCACATTTCACAAATTAAATTATAGAACACGAATGACTAGGTCTATTAGGAAAATGCTAGAATGCGAGGCCTGTATTAGAAGTACTAGGTGCCTACGTCATATTTGAAAGCAGTGCTGCCAACATAGGGATTTATGAGATGCGACATCTTACCCACTGCATCTGTCATCTTCCACGTGGTTACCTCATGGTGTAGGTATGAATTACACCCATGATCAGACATCATTATGTTAGGTGCACAGAGTCAGGAGACCATTCTGCCATAGAAATTAAACAAAGCTAACTAACAAATCTCACAAAGAATAGATGATACCTTCATTAACTTGACTCACATGTTTGTTCTCAGATCATTTGGACCAAAAAAGAACTTGCAAGTACAAAAATACCCATATCACACAGGTACAGGTTTCAGGGTGATCGGAAAGGCTTTGCAGGGAAAAAATTCAAAATTCACTTTCAGC
Organism: Acanthococcus lagerstroemiae; assembly: GCA_031841125.1. Taxonomy (NCBI): domain Eukaryota; kingdom Metazoa; phylum Arthropoda; class Insecta; order Hemiptera; family Eriococcidae; genus Acanthococcus; species Acanthococcus lagerstroemiae. The sequence goes on from CM063110.1 coordinate 18,176,877, forward strand.
GTTTTACGAGCAGTCTCGCGCTTGTAAACGAGTTCTTTTGCAGCGCGACTTGCGGACGTACCGGGATTTTTAGGGTGTTTGCCCGCGCGCAGCGCTGCAAGCACCCTATTGCAATCGAATTTTCATCATTTTTTTTTTTCAATAAATACGACTGAATTGTTTACAGTTCATAGTTCAGTTTTAGTTCAGTTTTTATTATCAGTGTTTTATCAATACCAGTTGGCGCAAAAACGAAGGAGCAACTTAGATTCTCGATATTTTGGAATTGAATTCCAGTCGTCACTGGTCAGTAGCGAATGATTGAATTTGTATCTAAACAATTTATTGAACAATAATGCTAATAGAAGATTAAATGATTGTGATGATTTGTTACAGTTAAATTGGAGAGACAAACGAATTACTAAATGTTATGATAATGCAGTTACGCAGAATAGAATACGTCAAGATAATTGTAGATATAATGAGAAACATCGAAGAGAAAGACGTGAAAGAATCCGTGAGTATAATCGAATACATAAAGAATATTATCGAGAATATTATCAATCCCACCAAGAACAAGCTCGTAAATAGATAATATTATTTGAAATACTATGAGTCGCATCGAGAAGAACATTTTCAATACTATCAGCCGCTTATGTAAACTAGATTCAGGATTCCTGCTACGCAAAAATGTATACGCTCAAACTGTGTAAAATTTGTATAACTGGATTTAGAAGAGGTAAGTTTGTTGTTTGTTAATGTTTTAAATTAGTCCTCAGTTCAGTTAAGGTAGAATTTCTTTGAATCGAACCTGGAACCTAGTACAACTTTCCGTGATACTCTTATCAGTAAAATTTTCAAGGAATAATGTGATGTGAATTATGTTTGATGGAGCATATGGTGATGCACGCATAGTATTAATGGTAATTTTGATATACTTATTCTCTTCCAGGTTTTGAGCAGTGAAGCTTCCGCTACACTAATATAATGGCGTGAAATCTGTAATCTGTTGCCAATAATTACGAATCGGCTGATGATTGATTATTGACGATTATTCTGTTTCTCGATACTCATTAGCATTTAGTATTTCTAGTTTTTCTCCAAATAAGAGTGAATTGTTTACTGATCATAGTTCAGTTTTAGCTCAGTTGCATTTAGATCCTGAGATCGGTCTTAAGGCAAAGGCCTGTGGTTCGATTTACAAATGAGGAGTTATCTGTCAAATGCAACTTATTTACGTTTTATTTCGTAATTTCATATTTTACTCATGACAGTATTGTGCAACTCGTACTGTCCTAAAAAGGAACTATTTCCTCAAAGAAAGTGAAGACATTAACTGGATTTAGAAGAGGTAAGTGTATTGTTTGTTTGTATGAACTATGAAATGGGTTCTCAGTAATGTATTTGAATCGAACCAAGGACAAGCAACATTCTGTGGTACTCTTATCTGGAAATTTTCCAAGGAATAATGCGATGTGAGTTATGTTTCATAAATATGTTAGCAGTATTAAGTAATTGGTGATTTTGGTATTCTGTTTCAGAGGTCTTTCACGAATATTTCGTTTCTCGTTTGACTATTTACTTTCCTCTTTCATTATCAGTCAGGATTGAGGAATCATCCAAAACCATCAACATACCTTCAACCACGAATTTGAACTTATATTATAATCGTGTAGCGGAATTGATGAAAAACGTGAATAAATAATTGGCAGATCACGCTTTGTTTTTGAAATGACAGATTATTTTTCTCGCATTAACAGTTCACAAATTCACAGGAGTGGAGCATAGAGCTAATGTCTTTTCGTCTTATAAACATTGTAATGAGGAGTGAGCACACATTAATGTGTGTTTTCTCAAGTGAGAACACAACTTTATTTGAATGGAAGTAAAATTCCTCGTTTATTTGAATCGAAACAAAATTCCTGTCCCTCTGAATTGTTATCAGCAGTTGACAGTTCATATTCGTTGAAACTCCTGACTATGGCCTTTGAAATTATTGTTTGTCTTGCAAAGGTAGAGTGTTTGATTTCTGCTTGCCACTTGGAATGAATTAAATGGAAATGTATTCTAGTTTTCTAGTATGTTCTGTGTTTATCAAAGTCTGCTGGGTGATTGCAGTTTGCAGCTTCAGAGTTCGAAGCCTTGAATTTCCATGATGTGCGTGTAGCGTCCTGTGCTTTTATGTTCTTGGGTGTGGTGAGGGGAAAAACGAAAAGAAGACTACTTCAGATTTGGATGGTCGAAGATTCTGAGCATCATTCGCTTATCAAAAAATACCTATTCTACACTAGCGCTTCTACAATTTGCATAGTCCCAATGGCAATCACCCTGTTACTACCTCGCGATCCGCGAGGTCGCTTGTTCATCATCATAATAATAATAATTTCTTTAAATACGAGTGAATTGTTTACAGATCATAGTTCAGTTTTAGTTCAGTTTTTATTATCAGTGTTTTATCCATTTTATCAATACCAGTTGGCGCAACAAGGAAGGAGCTCGAGCAATTAAGATTCTGGATATTTTGGAATCCGATTCCAGTCCTCAGTAGGGAATAATTGAGGTTGTATCCGAACAATTGAACAATATCCGAACAATTGAACAATAATGCCAATAGAAGATTTAATGCTTGTAATGATTTGTTACAGTTAAATTGGAGAGAAAAACGAATTACTAAGTGTTATGATAATTCAGTAGGCAGGGTAGAATACATCGAGATAATCGGATATATAATGAGAAACACGACCGTGTAGAATCCAACCCATAAAGAATAGACGTGAAAAAATCCGTGAGTAGAATCCAACCCATAAAGAATATTATCGAGAATATTATCAATCCCACCAAGAACAAGCTCGTAAATAGATAATATTATTTGAAATACTATGAGTCGCATCGAGAAGAACATTTTCAATACTATCAGCCGCTTATGTAAACTAGATTCAGGATTCCTGCTACGCAAAAATGTATACGCTCAAACTGTGTAAAATTTGTATAACTGGATTTAGAAGAGGTAAGTTTGTTGTTTGTTAATGTTTTAAATTAGTCCTCAGTTCAGTTAAGGTAGAATTTCTTTGAATCGAACCTGGAACCTAGTACAACTTTCCGTGATACTCTTATCAGTAAAATTTTCAAGGAATAATGTGATGTGAATTATGTTTGATGGAGCATATGGTGATGCACGCATAGTATTAATGGTAATTTTGATATACTTATTCTCTTCCAGGTTTTGAGCAGTGAAGCTTCCGCTACCTAATATAATGGCGTGAAATCTGTAATCTGTTGCCAATAATTACGAATCGGCTGATGATTGATTATTGACGATTATTCTGTTTCTCGATACTCATTAGCATTTAGTATTTCTAGTTTTTCTCCAAATAAGAGTGAATTGTTTACTGATCATAGTTCAGTTTTAGCTCAGTTGCATTTAGATCCTGAGATCGGTCTTAAGGCAAAGGCCTGTGGTTCGATTTACAAATGAGGAGTTATCTGTCAAATGCAACTTATTTACGTTTTATTTCGTAATTTCATATTTTACTCATGACAGTATTGTGCAACTCGTACTGTCCTAAAAAGGAACTATTTCCTCAAAGAAAGTGAAGACATTTAACTGGATTTAGAAGAGGTAAGTGTATTGTTTGTTTGTATGAACTATGAAATGGGTTCTCAGTAATGTATTTGAATCGAACCAAGGACAAGCAACATTCTGTGGTACTCTTATCTGGAAATTTTCCGAGGAATAATGCGATGTGAGTTATGTCTCATAAATATGTTAGCAGTATTAAGTAATTGGTGATTTTGGTATTCTGTTTCAGAGGTCTTTCACGAATATTTCGTTTCTCGTTTGACTATTTACTTTCCTCTTTCATTATCAGTCAGGATTGAGGAATCATCCAAAACCATCAACATATACCTTCAACCACGAATTTGAACTTATATTATAATCGTGTCGCGGAATTGATGAAAAACCTTGAACTTCCATGATGTGCGTGTAGCGTCCTGTGCTTTTATGTTCCCGGGTCTGGTTGAGTACGCGCATACGCCATGTTCTATCCAACCATGCCCGTCGATGCAGAATCCGACTATGCGGAATGTACCGCGTAGTCAATTCGGCATCGACGGGCGCGGTTGGATATAAAATGATGTATGCGCGTACTTGGGCTTTATAGTGGCTCTAGTCTGGTGGGGGGGGGGGACGAAAAGAAGACTACTTCAGATTTGGATGGTCGAAGATTCTGAGCATCATTCGCTTATCAAAAAATACCTATTCTACACTAGCGCTTCTACAATTTGCATAGTCCCAATGGCAAACACCCTGTTACTACCTCGCGATTCGCGAGGTCGCTTGTCTTCCATATGCTCTTTCAAAGTCGTTCGGTGTTCGTCCAATAGAGCGCGTGGACTTCCACTCCTCGGTTCGCCCTTCAGTGGGTACGCAGTTTGAAATCTCTTAGCGAATCGTTCAATCAGTCTAACGTCCGGCGCTTCTTCGAACTTCTTGTTTAAAGGTTTAAACCGCGTTCGCGCTGTGTAGAAGAGATTACCACGTGGGCCCCCTGTTTTAAAGCATAGCGTATTGACTGAGAGTTGGACATTCTTTTACTAGAAATTTTGCAACAGTGAGAAAAATTAAAAGTGGGTTGTGTTTGAACAGTATTGAACTGCGAATGACGGAACAGTTGGAATTCTCTCGATATGTTAATTAGAAAATTATTGCCTAGAATTTTTTAATTAGGAGGACTTTCCGGTCACCTTTTATACTCCGTTTGCATCGAAATATCATAATATTATGAACAAATTGAGAGGGCGAAGGTGATAAACCGATTTCCATGTATTGTCGGGTAAGAATTTCAATTTTCCCTACCCACCGGGCTGTACAGTAGCTGCCAGTTGTGAGGGGGGATGAATATCATTCAGTTACGTACTCACACAGTGAAATAGAATCCACGCGAATATGGCACATTGGTAGTTTTCTGAACTTCACAATTCAATGGATTTACATTGACAGCGATGTCCAATTTATACTTCTTAAATATCGGGAGCAGTGTACTGGTTAGCGACTTCTGTAAATCATCCGTGCTACAAGATGATGGTATGCAGAGGGCCCAGATCAGATTTCGTCGAGAAAGCCGTACGAGCATTGTATCATACTGAAAAGGATAATCAAATACAGGTAAATGTTACCGAGTGCTCAAGTAATTTCAAAACATCCACACTTATATATGAACAAGAAAGTTCCAAAAGACAAACAAGATTCTTGAACGGAAAAGTTTAAAGTAATTCTTGTGACAGCCTCTGGTGCGAGGTTTCAACTAAAGAAATTTCGGGAGACTATTGTATAGGGACGCATTTAGAAAAAATAACAGAAAAAAGAAATGGAGGAGAAGGCAAAAATTCCATATCTGCAAAAAGGTGCCAAAAAATGTAAAAAGCAGGGGAAATATAAAAAATACAGAAAAATCCCAGATATAAAAGCGTAGAAAAAGACACAAAACAATTGAAAAGGCGACGGGAAAAAAATTTTAAAAATAGGAAATTGAAAAAAAGGGGGGGGGGAAAGTAACAGGGACAGAAGAAAAGAGCAGAAGACAATAAAAACAAGTGGCAGAATGATAGGAAGAAGTTTTATGAAGAAATCAAAAGCAGAGAAAGAGAAAAAAGCAGGATGAGAGGGAAAAAATGAAAAGGAAATACTGGAGAGAAAGAGAAAAAAAATAGAAAACAGAAAAAGACAAAAAATATTCAAAACAGGGTATCCGTGAACAGAATGAGAAAAACATTTTCATAATTTGGCAAAAAAAAATAGTACAGAAAAATAAAAATTTTTGGCCTAAAAAAGGGAGAGGGCGACTCCTCCATTCTCTCTTCTGCACGCCTCTGGAAAGAATTTATCGAAACAAAAAAGTAGGTAATTCGAAATAAATTCATTCATGAATGGGCAAGAAAATGACTGAATCAAAAAAAGACAGCAAGAGATAAATAAAATACAAAAAAAAACAACAACAACATAAGCAGAAATGTAAGGAAAGCGCTTAGAAAGTTTAGAATCAATTCCTCTAGAAGATCCCCCCCCCACACACACACACAAACACACAAAAATTGTAAGACTTTTAAACGATCGAAAGAATTTTTAATACTATTTTGATACTTATCAGCCCCCCCTCCCCTCCCCTATTATGAGTCCACATAATGACACAATATTACCGTGACCTTATCGGAGAAAACGATAGTATAGGTAAGAAAATGACCAGTTGTCCATCAACTCTGAAGGTAGAACACGTCCATTTTACCGTTTCAATAACATTCCAGGCAGAAGCGTTTTCTTCCGGATATTTAACCCAGTCAGGATTTGCTGGATTCACTGCTTCCGTTTCGAACGAATAGGAGGCTTCTGCCAGGCAGTACTGGCCTCGAATTTTGGCTGGTCCTCGGGATCTGAGACATTCTTCCCAGTTGCCAACGAATGTTGTCATTCCGGCGAACACTCCTACACGTGGCCATTCGGACGATTCCATCACTAAAGGTATTCAAAACTAGAATTAGCTACAAAAATTAAAGTATTTGTGATGGCAATCTAATTTAAGGTTCAGAGGCGTAACCAGAAAATAATTTGTGAGGGAGCCAAAAAAATTCATTTGGAGCCACGTTTTCAAATGAAACCCGAGACCGTCATCTTTGCGTGAGGAGGGGAGGTGAATTTTTTTATGTAGCCATTACGATAACTTTTTTTTTTCAGGAATATAAGTAAATACTGAAACAAACTGTCAATTTATCTGTCAATACGCAGAATAAAGGATTTTGACATTTTTAGGTCTTTACTTTGGCACACAAACGGGAAACACTTAATTCGCCAGCGAGTACCACACTCCTCATATCAACCTGTATTCCCATGCGAGCATCACGTTCCTTGTACCAGCCTGCGAGCACTACGCTCTTCTACTGCATCATCTTTCAGACGAGTCTGCAACCACAGGAGAGCATTTTCATGTGTATTTCGCGGACTGCGTCGACATGAGAATGTCATCGTCGTGCGAACGTATAGCGTCCAAACAAGCAGCTAGCTGCTGGAAGAGGGTCAGCTCTCGACTGAAAAATTAGAAACTAGCCTGTTTCTTATTGGCGATCGCTGGAAAATATATCAGGAAAAAGACCTATTGGTAATCATGTTGAAGGTCTTTTGTTCTCGAATATAAGAGCTGATAGATGAAAGGTAATTGGGATGACACTACACACACACTAACAGCCCATGGTAAGTTCAAAAGGCTTCAGACTGTGAAACTGCAGACTCTCCAAAATTCGCACTTTGACCATTTGGTCGAAGATTTCATCCGATTTCTAATTTCAGAAGAGCAATTGATTAACAGATAAAACACCAACACTACTCCTAGCCGACCCTAAAAATATTAAATGATTAGTGAACAACTATCCACTTCTAAGGGAATGAAAACAACCTAATATTCACGCTAGCAGATTCTCTGTTCGCTTAATAAGAAATTCGCATACGACATACATACATCCTATGACTGATTCGTCTGAATAATGTTACATAAGACATCAGTATAAACACAATGTTCACTTCAACATATTGAATTACTGATAACGTCATTACATGCTACATTATTATAAATCGTTCGCTTCTCGCAACTAACTGGTAATTGGCTATGAACATAAAACTTCGAATCGAGAAGACTAGCAACTCATCTCGGGTTCAGCGCTACATATAGACTGGGGAAGAACTAATATAGAAAATGAAACTTCGATTGCAATAGGCTCGGCTACTAGTAGCTGACCCTAAAAATGAGCGCGCCAAGAAATATAGAGCGCAATGTGCACTGTGGAGGGTAGCAGACGACAGGTGCATTTCGCTGTACCCCCCATTTGAGGTACAGGGCTGAAACTTTTGTATTCGTTTGTATATCGTTTCTATACGTTTGTATAGCCCAAATTTTCGTTTGTATACATCCCCCTCCCCCGCTACATCGAAAAAACCTTGGGGTACAGGGAAATGGTCTACACTCTCCAATATTTAAGATACAGTGCTGAAACTTTTGTATTTGTTTGCATATGATTTGTATAGGTTCCCGAAGTTTCGTTTGTATACATCCCCTCGTCCCGCTATATTAACAAAACGCGGGGGGGGTACAGGGAAAGTGTATCCCCCATTTGAGGTAGGTAACTGAAACTTTTGTGTATTCGTTTGTACGTTTATTTACGTTTGTATATCCCACATTTTTGTTTGTATACATCTCTATCCCCCGCTAAATCGAAAAAACGTTAGTGGGCAGAAAGTGCACCCCCGTCCCATTTGAGGTACGAGGCTGAAACTTTGTGTAGGTATTCGTTTGTAGATCGTTTGTATACGTTTGTATAAGCCAAATTTTCGTTCGTGTATGCATAAATACTCTAAACTCTAAATTTTGGGTCTGCTGCAGGAGAATAGTGTTCTTCCTGTTTGTTCGTGTCGGTGGTTGAGGAGTTCATGGTTTCATTTATGTGTCGTTTAAATATACTCTTTTTTTTCTTCCCCCGTCAACAATATTGTTTGTATATACCTACTGGTTTTGCAATAAAGTAGGTGCATGTCGCCAGCCCCCTCATTGTGGAAATAGGAGAGAAAAATAATGTCAATAATTTGTTCTAAATCTGTTCTAATTGGTTCAGCCATGTTTAGAATGTGTTTTTACCCCCACCCCCAAAAATTAGCAACTTAGTTTGAGGGGCTGGCGACATGCTAGCCCCTGACATTCGAATTTGGGATTATAACAACTCTCAGACATTGGTTCTTAATTTGTTCTAATTTGTACACCAGTTTTCAGAATTTGTTCCGCCACCCACAGCCACCAAAAAGAGTGACAGGAACAAGTAATGGCTATAAGCCCGCATGAATACTATTTGCGGCACACTAAAATTTGTTCTACATTCGTTCTAATTTCTTCTCTCATCTACACACCCGCGTCCATCACCACTCTACATTTGCCGACTATTCGAGGTCAGGGGCGGGGGTAGGTGACCCTTAACGCTTAAGATTCCATATGAATACGATTTGTTGCACTCTGCAATTTGTTCTACATACGTTCTAGTTTGCTCTCTACCCCGCACCTCAGACTCTCAAAATCATACATTTGCCGACTATCTGAACTAGGGGATGGGGTGTAAGTGACATTTATACATGAATTTTCCACACAAATACGATTTGCTACCGACTGCAATTGGTTTTCTACTCATTTTAATTTGTTCGCTCATCTACACACTAAAGTCCGTCGCCACAATGCATTGGCCCACAATATGAATTTATGTGGTGGGGGTAGGTGGCCCTAATGCGCGAATTTTCCATATGATGGCGATTTTTCGGGCACTAAAATTTGTTCTCTATTTGTTCTAATTTGTACTTTCATCTACACAGGGGCGTCGCTAGAAAAATTTATAAGGGGGTAATTTTTTCAGTAGTGTTGACCTACATTCATCGACGTTCGTGGATTTTTCGGTGTGGGGGGGGGGGGAGATCAAAGTGTCTATCAGTCATTTGTCATTTATTTTCAGTCAGGGTCATTTAAAAATTTAAGAATCAGCAAATTATATCATGAAAGAGAAAACAAAGAATTTAGAATAGGAAAATTCTATTATAATGACCAGGGCTGCAATTTTATGCGAATGCATATTTTTATCTATGGCGTACAGGTATAAGTTTCAAAAGACTGAGTTAAATGAGCAGCACTTCATCCTGCATATTTCACATATTTTGGCATTTACCACATATTTTGCACCAATTCTGCTTATTTTTGAATTCCCCCCCCCAAAAAAAAAGTGTTGAGAATGATGTCCGACTCCAAAAAAAATTGTTAAGACTTAATGGTCAATGAATCAGTAGAAAAGCTCTTAGGAAAATATGTTCTTTTGCAAGTAAGATAACCCTTCTCTTGCCCGCATCACATTCATCAATCATAAAGAAATTACGAATAGGTGCATTATCTCCTAGGTGCATCTCCGATTAAAAGAAGATTGGACTCTTAAGGAGATACTTTGCTGGATCATTTTAAAATATGATAAAAATTGCCGCAGTGTATCCAACTCAATTTTTCTTTTGAAGCGATATAGTTACCCAATACCCATATTGTATTTACACATATTTTACAATTTTGGCGCATATTTTCGGCATATTATTTAGATTGAATTCAATGCATAAAATATGCGCATATTCCGCTATTTTTTGTGCGTAAAAATTGCAGCCCTGATAATGACGACAAATCGAAATATCAGCTTACAAGAGTCTTCGCATGTATGACATGCTCATGTGAGTCGTGTGAGACGTGAACATCATGCGCGTATTACGGTAGGTGAGCTCAATAAGGCCCTAATTTAAGGTCTTGGCTCTCCAAACTTTCATGTAAGTGATTTCATGTTTTTCCTTTTTTGTGTTATAGTCGTCGACTGCAATATTTAAAAATTGGCTAGCTTGAAACTTTTCTAGACTGCTCCACGTTCCTCAGATCTTCTAATAAAAATACCCCTTTTTCAAAACTTGATAAGTCCAGCGCACCAACGAAGGCTGGGGATGCGACCCAACCTAATACCTAATAAGCCTGACCTGAAATTCGATAAATAAAAAGTTAAGCGTGGTTCAACTAGAAATTTATGAGTAAGATATACCTGAAATGATAATCAATTGATCTTACCAGGCTGGGCCTTATTAGGTTACATAACATTATTTTTCGTGAGTATCGCATACTTCAGTTCTAAATTGCTCAAATTTCACTTTTCTGGCGTCGATCGTTAACCAACTACCACTACAACAACTATCCAATGTTTGATTTCTGGATAGATTCCATTTGACTTAACATAATACTCGTAAATCCTCCAAGTTACACAAAAAACATATCGGAGCACTTTTTACATTATTGGAAAATCATCAACTGGCATATCTCGCACCACCAGTGGATTAATACCTTGATAAAAACGATTGGACAGTGTTGCCATATCATGAAGGAACAACTTTGCTGTACGTTTTAATGCAGTCTAAAACACAGCAGTCAAGATCGGTACATTGGGCCTTATATTGTGGATCCAGGCCTTATCGGGCTCATGTACCTTATGCAATAAAATTCGTCCCCCCCTCCTCAAAATGTAGTATTATAGACGAAGAAGTATATTTAGCTCTATGGGAGGGGGGATGAAGGTCATTTATTTTCAGATTTCGATTTTGTTAGACACTCTATGTATGTGTATTGCGAGTCAAGTGTATGGCACGCTACTATTAATTGCGGTATCACACGACACTAATTCATTTACAAATTTTTTATACCTGCAGGTACCTATAAATATAATTATTGGCATTTGAATTTGACGGGGGAGGGGGTAATTTTGATCATTTCTACCCCCTAAATTTTCTGGGGGGAGGTAGAAATTACCCGTCTACCCTCCTCAGCGACGCCCATGCATCTGCAAACAAAAATTCGTCGCTACATTGCGACAATATGAACTTATGTGGTGGGGGTAACTGGCCCTTATGCGCGAATTTCCCACATAATGACGATTTCTCGGGCACTAAAATTTGTTCTCTATTTGTTCTCATTTCTTCTCGATCCACACACCACAATCATCATCAATGTGTATTTGAAGTCAACTGAAATTCAGGAGGTGGGCTTAGGTGGCCCTTAAGTCCTAAGTTTCCAGGTAAATGTGATATTCTGCTCACTACAATTTGTTCTCTATTTGTTCTAATATGTACTCTCATCTACACACTAAAATCCGTCGTCGCCAAAAAGTCAAATATTGGAGAGTGTAGACCATTTCCCTGTACCCTAAGGTTTTTTCGATGTAGCGGGGGAGGGGGATGTATACAAACAAAAATTTGGGCTATACAAACGTATACAAACGAATACAAAAGTTTCAGCCCCGTACCTCAAATGGGGGGTACAGCGAAATGCACCTGCAGACGACGACATTCTCATGTCGGCGCGGTCAGCGAAGCAGACATGGAAATGCTCTCCCGTGGTTGCAGACTCGGCTGCAAGATGATGCACTAGCAGAGCGTAGTGCTCGCAAGCTGGTACAAGAAACGTGATGTTCGCATGGGAATACAGGCTGATACAAGGAGTGTGGTACACTTTTCAGGAATCCATTCTGAATTTTAAAGTGACCATTACAGTGTTAAAATAGAACTAAAAGCGAAACCAGAATCAGGCAAGCCAATGCCTGGAAGGCGTTCTGGGCCCAAAGGGATATTCTCAAGGGGAAACTCAAAAGTACTGTCTACCCGGTTCTGACCTACGGGGCGCCAACGTGGGCCTGTACTAATAACCAAATACATAAAACGGAAATAACGCAACACGCCATGCTAAGGAACATATTGCAGGCATAAGATTAAGGGACAAAATTCACGTTTCGGAATTGTTCACCAAAACAAAAGCTAAAAACATTGTCATGATCATCAAAAAGCTAAAATTTAACTATGCAGGGCATGTTGCGAGAGAAGTCGGATTGAAATGGAATAGAGTTTCCACTTTCTGGACCCCGGCGAGGGAAAACGCAAAGTTGGGAGACCATCGAAAAGATGGGTAGTTGAGGTGATCGCGGTGGCCGGCCCCAATTGGGCACAGAAGGCCGCAAATAGAAAATTTTGGTTAGATTTGATCAACGCTCATACCCAGAACTGGGTGGCTGGGTGAGGAACGAGACCAACTCCCCCCCCCCACGAACCTATCGACTCAATGTAACTATTCCGTCGATTTCGTTCCGCCGAGCCCGCGAGCTTGTAATAAAAAAATAAAATAAAAATAATTACAGAGTTAAGGGATACTTGGAGAAAGGTTTTCCATTAAACGCGGACGCACTAAAAAAGATAACCAAGATGTTCACGGAAGCCCAAATCTGTCGAGAAAATGTACTTCGAAGTTCAAGAGCCATGTAGAAACTATATGACATAGCGTTTACTGATAAGCTTTTTTCAACGTGAATACTCATTTTTGAATCGGGCGCCGAATTTTGAAAAATTCTACTTTTTACGCTCTTTCCAACGATACTAATAACTCATTCTGTTTACAAATGTTGATTGGTTCCCTTACGCTGAATAGCGTCCAATTGCGAACTGTAAAAATCCTTAACAGATTTCCAAGCTATGGAGAGAAGTAGGGCATCTAGTGTTTTTTTTTGTTTTTTTTCTTCCTTCAAATCATCGACACGGAAGTCTTCTTTGGAACGCGAAGATTTATCATAAACTTACACATATGTGTAGGATAATAATCAAATGAACGACAGTAACAAACAATATACTTGAATAGATAGGCTCGCAAGTATAGTACGTACGTAATGTGTGCATATTTCATTGAATTTTGATGTTTTCCAAAAAATATTACATAACGTTAACCGGTTTCATTCGCTTCGATTTTACAACCTTAAACGCACTTTCCATAACATTAAGCGGATTATACAAAATTATACGCGATTATGATCAGTGGCGCTTACTATAATAACAGTACAGTATGCCGGGCCCTTGATTTTCCATAAACTCGGTATTCAGTCTGTTTCGTGACTGCTACAGCGCATCGACTTGAAAAGTGACGGCAGTAGAACCTTCCGGAGGCCACTTTTGGCACTTCTGCCTACTCTCGGGTTATAAATTATAAAAACGATCTTATCAGCACGAAAATGATGAATAAACAATTTTTAATGTAATGAAGAAGTATGGAATTACGTCTTGGAATTTTCAAATTGCACGCAATTGCAAACGGATACATTATAAAAAGAAAACCAAGTTGTATAAATTATTGCGGTGTTAGTTTAGGACTTCTTAGAGTGTTACAATGAATTTTCTCGGTAGCCTATTCCAATGATATTATTTATAGTTTGGGCCTAAATTTAATGAATACCTCGAATAGGGAATTTCCAGCCTGATGATGGGGTGCTGCTCGAAAATGCCAGAGCAACTATGTAAAACGCCACTGGGAATTTCTCAACTTATCTCCCACTAATACGCACTCTTTGATCACAATGACAGGGAATACTGCGAGGTCGAAGAACTCCGGCAAAATAGAGAAATGTGCGGTGTGAGATTTGCCTACATGAAGCGCCGGACATACAACATTATTTACAGGTACCTACAATATCAAATATCAATGATCACCGGCGATGGAATAATGCTGTTTTGAACACATTTTGAAATTTTCCATAAAAGTATTGCCCTTGGCAGATTTCATCGAAAACTTAAAATAACCCGCAGAATCATTGATAAAAAGTATTTTTCGTCATTTCCTGGTTTAATGACGTTCTATTGAACATACGAATATCTACGCGGTAATTTCTCATGTATTTAACAGGAGCAGAGGGACCGGCCGTGTAACCGGGAATGTCACAAATATATCTTGATGATCCGAGAATAGATTTTTAATATCTTCAAGCTTCTTCAGTGGCTTGTTCATGATTCCTCAAGAGTTCTTTAAGGCTCTTGCTATGCTGTAGATTTTTTTAAATTACTAGGGGGCTTCGCTCGTGCCGGCCTTGCTCGGCGCTTCGCGCCTCGTCCGACCACCACAGTCCTCAGTGTTTGGTCTAAAACTTTTGTTCCTGAGTTGAAGTTTTCTCTGGGCTACTTTTGCTCCCCCTCTATCAGCGGTCCTCAATCTTCCACCGTGAACCCCCTTCCATCTTATCTTCATCACGAGCCTCCTCCTCCACCACGACCCCATATCGTACACCACGGACCACGGTCGCTCTCCGCCTCCACGGTCACACTTCAACGGTCGCAGCCCTCCTTAGCCACGAACTCCTCCCCCACAACGGCCATAATCTACCAGAGGCTTCAATGCCCACCCCATGGTCTTTTACCTCCACAGTATCCCCCTTGCGAACACTTCCCTCTCCCTTGGACTTTTTCCTCCTCTACAATCATCGACCACTACAACCGACCTCCACCACCTGGGCCTTAATCTCTTCACATTACCCTCTCCCTCGCTCCATGACTTACTCCATCCACAGCTTCTCTCCCACATGGCACCCTCTGTCCATTCCTCCGAGCATCACCCAGTCCTCCACATAGTCTCCACCCATCACCCTCTTCCACCCGGAGTGCCCTCCCCCATTAGGACCACATCCTCACGGCCACCCCCACACCGCTATGGGGTTCATTTCTGTTCACGTACCACGGCCCCCACCAAGACCTCTTCACCCATCAGTACGCTCTTCCCAATTGCGGCCTTAATCCCTCGCTACAGCCTTCCCCTTCCACTGCTTCTTCTCTGCGGCCTCCTCGTCCCAACTCCCTCAAAGATCCCCTGGTCCTCCACTCAAGAGCTCCCACCACCATGATCACCCATCCCTTTCACACCGCCGCCGCCAGTCACTCCCGCACCACGGCTTTCATTTCCCTCCCTGATCCCTCTTCCAACCAGGACTTCCTCCTCCACCAGGACCTCTTACTCACCATTACCCGCCACCACCAAGGGCCTTTATCTCCCTCCTGAGACCACGCCCCCATGAATCTCCTCCACATTCTGGAGCTCCCTCCACCATGAACCACCTCTTAGGGGTAGGCTACCTTTGGAGAAATGAGCAATTAGTGGAGCAGGGTGGGCAATCCGCAGGCGGCGGATCCTCCCGAGGGTAGGCTACCCATAGAGAATTGAGCAATTAAGAAGCAGGGTAGGCAATCGCAGTGTTTTTTTTCTCCCGGAGGTGGTGGTGGTGGTGGCAGTGGCCGCGGCGGATTTTACTTTCTTTAGTATATGGAAAGATATGTATTTTTATGTTGGTTATGTCTTAAGACTTGAAGATCTTTTATGTTAGAACAGATGACGTCCTTGAAAGTACCTCATCTGCTCCTTTTTAGTATATAGAGAGGTACTAGGGGGCTTCGCCCCCTGGCCGCTTCGCCCCCCCCCGCCGTCACTCGCTTTACGCCTCGTCCAACCGCCACAGTCCTCCGTGTTTGGTCTGAAACTTTTGTTCCTGAGTTGAGGGTTGCTTTGTGCTTCTTTTACTCCCTCTCTATCAGCGGTCCTCAATCTTCCACCATGAACCCCCTTCCATCCTTTCTTCATCACGAGCCTCCTCCTCCTCCTCCACCACGACCCCGTCATTGACCATGGTTGCTCTCCGCCTCCACGGTCACACCTCAACAGTCGCAACCCTCCTCAGCCACAAACTCCTCCCCCACAATGGCCATAGTCCTCCACCTAGTCTCCCCTGATCACCCTCTTCCACCACGAGTGCCCTCCATTAGGACCACGTCCTTCGACCACCCCACACCACTGTGGCCTTTCATTTTCGTTCACGTACCACACCCACCAAGACCTCTTCACCCATCACTACGACCTCCCTAATGGCGGCTTTAGTCCCTCTCTACAGCCTTCTCCTTCTGCGGCTCCATCGCCCTACGGCCTCCTCGCTCAACCACCCCGAAGATCCCCTGGTCCTCCAACCAGGAGCTTCCACCACCATGACCAACCCTCCCCCACGAGAACCCTTCCCTTCAAGACCACCTGCCCGGGACCAGAACTTTCCGCACTATGGCCTTCATTCGCCTTCCCGGCCGCCTCTCTCACCAAGGACTTCCTCCTCCACCAGGACCTCTTACTCACCGTTACGCCCCACACCACCCAGGGCCTTTATCCCCCTCCTGAGGCCACGCCGCCCATGGATCTCCTTCCCATTCTGGAGCTCTCTCCACCATGAACCACCTCCTAGGGGTAGGCTACCTATGGAGAAATAAGTAATTAGTGGGGCAGGTTAGGCGGTCCGCTGTCTCTACTCCCTCCAATGGCGGCCTTAGTCCCTCTCCACAGCGTTCCCTTCCGCGGCTCTATTGCCCTACGGCCTCCTCGCTCAACCACCTCGAAGATCCCCTAGTCCTCCAACCGGGAGCTTCCACCACCATGATCACCCCTCCCGCTCAAGAACCCTTCCCTTCAAGACCCCTTCTCCGGGACTAGAACCTTTGGCACCATGGCCTTAATTCGCCTTCCCGGCCGCCTCTCTAACCAAGAACTTCCTCTTCCACTAGGACCCCTTCCTCACTATTACCCCCTCCCCACTCGGGGCCTCAATGTCCCTCTACAGTCCCCGCCACCATCGTGTTTTTCCTCCCCGTCAGGAGCTCCTCCTCTACCATGAGTACCTCTTACACCCCTGGGCCTTTATCTAGAAAAATTTTACTGCCCCTCTAGGATCCTCACCCACCACTACCTCCTCCTTCCTCAATGGCCAACCTATCCTACCAAGGATTTCCTCCGCCACAAGGACCTCTCCTCCACCACGACCCCCGGGCTTCATCTCTCTTCAGAGCCCCTGGCCTCACTATGGCCCTCCAAACCCCTTGAAGATCCCAGACCATCTACTCAGGAGCTCTCACAACCATGACCACCCCTCCCCCGAGCGCCCTTCCTCCTCAAGACCCCACTCCACCACCAGCCCCTCTCGCACCACGGCCATTTCTCTCCAAGGTCCCCTCTCTCACTAAAGACTTTCTCCTCCACCAGGTCCTCTTACTCCCGCCCCACCCAGGGCCTTCATCTTCGTCCACAGCCCACGCCCCCACATGGGCCCTCCTCCCCTTCAGGAGTTCCCTTCTCAACCATGAACCTCCTCCTGAGGGTAGGCTATCTCTGGAAAATTGAGCAATTAAGGGGCTGGGTAGGCAACCTGCAACGAATTGTGATCTTGAAGATTATGGGTAATTATGTCATTTTATGTCTTATTATGTCAGTTATGTCTTACAACTTGGAGATCTTTTATGTTAGAACCGAGCATGTCCTTGAAAGTAGTTGGTCTGCCCCTGCAATTTTCCAAGGGCTCTCCTCCCCCTTCAGGAGCTTTCTTCACAACCACTACCCCTGGAAAATTGAGTAATTAAGGGGCCGGGTAGGCAACCTGCAGCGACTTGTTATCTTGAAGATTATGGGTAATTATGTCATTTTATGTCTTATTATGTCGGTTATGTCTTAAAACATGGAGATCTTTTATATTAGACAGATTATGTCCTTGAAAGTAGCTGATCTGCCCCTGCAATTTTTCTGATTTTTAGATAGGCAACCCACAGTGCGTTTTTTTCAGGAGGGGGGTGGAGGAGTTTTGGTTTTTAATATATAGAGAGATTCAAGACATAAGAGTTAAGACTCTTTACACATAGGGTGTCTATAGAACTTGATAAGTAAAAATGGAGTACTTTTTCAGGACACCCTTTGCAGGACCGTAGCCGGCATATTTTCCATTTTCCCCCCCGAGTATGCAAATCTTTTGTTTTGTTTTCAATTGTTTTATCCCCTTTACCCCTCCCTCATTTTTGCTCCCCACTTTCCCCTCCTCGTGAATATAGATCCTGCGCTACATTTTTTAATGACCAATCATAGGAATCGCAAGAAATTCATTTTTGAGTACATATTTCTAACAAAAATAAAGGACTTTTATTTTATTTAAATTTTAGCACTCTTTAGGACCTTTCAGGACCTATTTTCAAAATTCAGGACTTTTCGGAACTTAAAGGGGTTTTCAGCACCTGTCGACACCCTGTAACAGATCTTACGGATTCGGTCAACACTATCCCAAGCCTCGAAACTTTTTAAAAATTTTCTAGACTATTTGACAATTTCTACAATTCATTCAGAATCGCTGAGCTATTTCTATAGTTTTTTAAGATTTCTTAACACTGTTTAAGTATATTTAACGTTTTTTCCCCAAACGTTTCTAAGATTCTTTTAGGTTCTCCTTAAATTGCTAATAACGACTTGAGTCCCCCCCTCCAATAATTCACAGTTCAAACTTGATGTCTCTTCGAAATACGAGTACCTAAAATTTGGCCAAATTCCTCACGGATAGCCTTGCCAGTTCCGTGTATAACCGTGGAGAGGTAAATTTCTCGTTAGTGTAAGAAATAGATTTTTTATATAGTTTACAATAAGAAGAGAAAAATACGCAGAAAACTAGAAAAAGGGTTGTCAGATTACTTTATGCTAACTAACATAGGTACGAAAATCTTCACCAGTGTGAGTGATAGTTTGTGCCTCAAAGCTCTAGGGGCAAAATAATCAAATTTCTCAAATATGTGTCAAATAGCGTGTCTTCTACAAGTTTTTTCCTTACGAAATTTGATACACAAGAAGTTTTAACATATCTATCATTAACCAAATTTTAGGTTAATATTCCGTTACTGAAGAATTATTAAGAACCTCTCAGGTTAGTGAAGAGTTCTAGCACGTCCATTAATATAGCAACTTGAAAATCTGTAATAAATTCCAGCCATCCACCATCCGCATACTTTCAAAGTATATTATTTCTCTCTTAGACAAAAGATTATATTCGCTAAGGTTTAACAGGATAAAAATGGGAGAGGCCAGGGATGCCGACAGAATCGACATGGAATGAGATCCTGTGATAAAATTCGATTTGTTTTTGCTAGTCGCAACCCAAACTGATTTTTATAAGAATTTCGGCTGATAATTTTAACATTTTTAGAGAATGGGAGAGACGCAGACGAAATAGTATCCGAGGCAAAGGCGATATTTTTGAATTAATCAACATGAAAACAGTCTTGAGATTTGAAATTTACGTATAGGTGGATTAGCCAATCACATGGACCAAATCGCATAAATTTATCTCAATTTTGGGTACTTTTTTAGTATAATTTTTTAGGTAGCCACATTGCCTGGATCTCACCTATTTTGAATATTTCTATTTGCTTCCCGCTCTCTTTTGCTTCTATACCTATATACATGATACAGGATGTAACTAATCACGCAACGTTGTGAAATGACTCATTAGGTATAGTGCAGGTGTATAAGCGAGTGTGTTTTGTAATTTAAAAAAAATTTCTCAATTTTACATCTGCCTTAATTTTTGGTTCAATTTTTACACGCTCATATTTTGGAGACGTAACACACGGATGCACCTTAAGGGATGAAGGGGAAAGTCTTTCTACCATCAGGCACTTTGCATGGTTGGTAACATAGTTCAGGTCGTCTTCGTTCAACATAAAATTGAAGCCGCAGAATTTTTTCATTTTTCACATACCGATAATGGAAATATTTATCGGTATGTGAAACGGAATTGCTAATTAAAAAACATGAAAATCTCTTTTTCTCTTTCTTTAATTCTTTCTTGCATTCTGTCTTCTTCGTTCACGAGCTAATATTTTACTTGGCAACGTTAACGGTTTGTATACCAAAAATTTATTCAGTTTCATTCCCCCTCACCCACCATGTAGCTACTTAAGCCCCTTCCTGCTTCAGCAGAAATTGAATAACTGGAATGTGCACTATTTAAAAAAAAAATTAATACACGACATGATTTCAAGATCAAGGTTGGTCACTTTTCACATCACTCTTGGCGATCAATCAAGGAAACACTGGAAGAAGCGACCGAAATACAGAGTTTTATTTACATATAGATAGGAATGATTGTAGGACAACTTTTGTTATTGCTGTTGGTCATCGACTTAGACCGTACAACTGACATTTTCAACTAGACCTAGTCTAAACTTGATCAAAGAGAAGGTATATATATATATATACCCTTCGCGACCTACTTGGAATCCGAACCAAATGAACAAGTACATTAGCGTGGCACTTATTTTGTCCATTTTGATGTACGAACTCAACCGCCAATCTTTTTTAGAAAAGTTCTCGGTTCGTAAGATGAAGTTTAACATAGCATTCCCCTAAAGGAAATATGCCATTTTCGCTTAAAACATCTTACTAGTATAGAGCTTTTTCAACGAACAGGGAGCCTACTTTAAAAAATCGCTTTTCTCAACACCAGAAAATACTCGAAAAGTAATTTTGTTTTGATATTTCGCACGGGGATACATAAGAAAATGATAATATATCCTTCGCTCAGTCTTAATCTGATAAATGTCACGTGATAACCTACATCCATAAGTTTCTCAATCGCTGTACTTTTCTTTTTTTAAACATCCCCTTATCTTTAAGGAATGCACAGACAGGGCCGTATACAGGAGGGGATGGGGTTAGGGGTCTGACCTCCCTTGGGCAGTGCCGGATTTAGTCTAATTGCCGCTGTGGGCAGTTGCGCTACGCCGCCTATTTAATTGTGAGTTCAGAGTTTTCCCCTATTTTTGCCGCCCTCAGCCGCTCTCAAATTTTTGTCACCCTGGGAAACTGCCCATTTTGGCCTTATGGTAAATCCAGCATTGCCCCCTTGGGTATGGCCGTGCGCTTAAAAATTCAGGAAAATGCGGATCTCAGGAACATTAGAAACCCCATATGTTAGGTCAAACCCCCCTCGCCATATTGCTGGATACGGCACTGCGCACAGGGCGTCAACACAAAAAACTTGATGATAGTGGCTTCCAGTATGTCGTTTATAGTGTTTTTTGAGGTTTCAAATTCATTTCTGATGACTTTTTAGCTGTTACCTCTAGGCAGAAGGCTGTACAGGGGGCTACAAACTGATATGTCGAAACTTGAATAGAAAGGCGTTAACAATATCAGACATATGGTACAAATATCTCGAGTCACTGCGTTCATATTTGGAGTCATTATTTTAACTGTGGTCCCTGCCTAGAAAGCTCCACTGGGAGGCTAAAGCTAGCAATATTGAAAGTTGGATACTTTTCTGGACCGGTGGGCAGGGCTATAGCCATAGGGCATGGGAGCAACTTAACCCGGTCATCTCTCAAAGTCAGAAAATTGGCAATTTTTGGAGCTCCGCTGGCCAATTTACGTATTTTTTCTTTTTCTTGCTCAGCATTTCGAAAATAATGCTTGATTTTTTCGCTTCAGCAGTTGGAAAACTTTTCATTCTCGCCCCTCAATGAAGTTCCAGAAGGGACAAATGTTGTAAGTTGACACAAGAAAAGTTTTTGGGCAATAATCTCGTCAATTTCTATCATAAACGATTTCTGTTTGAACCACTGAAAAAAGAACAAAATTCCTTGCAAAACACACATTTTTTGAAATTTTTATTTTACAACATTCAAGAATGAAAAAACAAAACCCACAAAACTGCGTCAACTTACTACATGGCCGTTGTAAGTTGCCACAACTCATTATATCTCAAAAAAATTTATTTAGAAAGTAGAAAAATTCATATATTTGATGATAGCAAATCATTTAGGTACATGGACATCAAATTGAAGCATACCATGGAGTAACATTATTGCTGGATTCAACTTTCTTTAATCTGGTTGAAACGAAAAGTGCTTCGATCGGGAATTATTGGGTATAAAAACACAAATCCCATATAGTTTTTTGTAAGTTTTATTTTTTTTTTAAATCTTCAATAAATTTTCCCTTTCTGACTTGAATGATTTTACCAATGAAACTTTTTTCTCATACTTTGTGTGGACTCACACCAATAACCGGCAAATTTTTCGAAAATATATTCTGTTGTTGATAAAGTACTATTTCAAAATCCAACTGAAGCACTCTGTAGCTGACATAATTACCTTTCTTTTCATATACAAAACATTAATATTCCAATTAAAACAATTTTTCGATACCAAACAATAAACAATAATCAGGAAAAACTTTCAGCTATCACAAACATCGTTCATTTATTTTGTCAAAGACTAACAACGCAAGGTAGGTCGCAAGTGCCCAAATAGATAGAGCACACAAAAATCATTCGTCATAATTTTTTGCCGCCAGATGGCGCTAGTTAAACCCAGCCCCGTAGAGAGAAAAAGAGGGCCTGTGAGAATTTTCACGGGACACCCTCTCCTTCTAGTTCATTTTGTTTTTTTGTCAGATGGGAAAAAATTATAAGCTACGGGATAAGAGGTTTCTCTCATGGTGTCAGGAGTCATTGCTGATTTGATGTACAGTATAATGTAGCCGCAAGCGTTGAAATTCAAATTCAGGTATTTTAAAAATATCGGGCCCCCCTGAAAGTTCGAGCCAAAGGTATTTTCCCCCTCTCTCCCCTCCCTCTCGTTAGGGTTGGTTAAGCCTACGATAATTGCAGTGTGTCAATGTGGAACGTGTGTCAACCTACAACAGTTGCATCTAGTTGGCCCTCCAATCATCTTTCAGAGTTGGCAGTTTAAAAATTTCTGGTGCTCTCAGCTGGAAAATTTACTATATTTTTTTTTTTGCACTCAACAGTTTGAAAAATAATGCTCAATTTTTTCGTTTCAAGAGTAGTTGTTTTGATTCTAGCTCCATCGATAAATTTTCTTTGCTACTGCCCTGCTGGTGGACTACTAAACATTAACGTGTTCTGGAAGACTGAACAAAAGAGAAAGAAAATCCGCCAAAAATCCTCGTGTCCTTGAAGCTCGGAGCAGAAAGTAGTGAAAAAGGAGTCACTGAAAGCACTTTTCCCCCTATTCTCAACCCACCTATTCACTCATGAAATTGTGAGCCTCTGTAAAGCTTTCTGTGTAGGTTATAGCTGAAAAGATCCTGAAAATGAACTCAGACACTCGACAAACCCCATATTTGATAGTGGTGTTCACAGGGTTCTGTAGAGGGGAATGAAAATTTGAATAAACAAGCAAAAAAGAAAAAAGTTTTCATCTTCGAAAGCTGCGTCAACGACAAGACTTCTCTCAAAATCTAGTCGCTGAACTCCCTGAAGGTGCTTTCTTAGTCAAACAACTAAATAATTTTTGATATTTTTTTTTTTTGAAAGGGAAAGGGTACAATGTCCCCTTGTACTCCCCTCCCTCCCTCATTTCAAGGCCACTGTATTTAATATCACTGATACCAATATGTTTAACTTTTAATATTCCAGGTAGTAACCTCCTATGGAATTCTTCGGGTAAGAGTTGCAGCTAAAATACCTCAGAAATGAACTCAGCATTTCAAGGAATTCTATAACGATAATGGGAACTACTACACTCAATACTTAAGAGTTGACCTGTTGTGAATTCTTCGGCGATGGAGGGAGGGTTCGCCTAGAAAAATTTAAAAATGGATCCAACAAATCTAAAACCATAGAAATAGGTTATTATGTGGCATTTATTTGATTAACATCGAGTGAAGGACATCATCTTAACAACATATCGCCGACCGCCATATCGTGCACTCCCTATATAAAATTTTCTTGAAAAATTTCCTCTCCTATCTGTTATGTTAAATAGAACAGCGATGGCGCACGATTTCTTAGGAGGTAGACAAACTTTAGTCCACAAGGAGAAAAAAAAAGGAATTAACAAGCCAAAATATCGTAAATTTCGTCTCTAACATTTCTCCAAGGTATTTTTCTATCAGATTGCAAAGTAATTTTTTTTTTTCATTTTTGAAGGTACAAATGATATTTTGTACCTCCTCCTCACTGATATCATTGAGGAACAAATATTTTGGATTGAATCCCTCTCTTTTTAATAAATTCTACTTGTGTAAAGGAAAACTGCATTTTTTTTTCTTGTATGGAATTTTATGTTAAACTTTAACCTTTGCACACTGGATTAATTTTTTTTTTTAAGTATAAATTTTCGCTGTTTGGTTCTTACTCCAAGAAACGCCAATTCTATCGGAGCCAAAATCAAAAGTAAACTCTAGTTTTTAATCTTACTTATGTACGTATTGTGTACTAACTTCGAACAGCCCAGACAGTCTGGTTGTCAGCGTACAATTTGTACATCAAAAAATCCCTTCGGCATCCTTCGCTCACTTCTGCATTCATATCGAACGTGGCCTCTGCCTCGTGAAACAGTTCCGAAATCCATTTCCTTTGACCAGTCTTCGTAGTGGATTCTTGGATTGATGAAAAATTGAAGCCCGGTTCAGAGACAGGCGCCGTCTCTTGAGCGGAAGTGTAGATCAAAGAGCAAATGTAGTACCAGATAGTGAATGGTCGATACATAAGGCCTCTGTACAGGAACACAAGAGATCGGAAGATTTATCCTACCAGAAGTAAAAACGGTGGAGGAAAACACGACCAAATTAAAAGAACAATTGACGACAGTGAATCAACTCGCGAATAAGAAGTATGTCGGAGAACTGTATCTATTCTGCTTCATCAACTTTAACAGGTGCCCGCGAAAAAGTTATCAAAGAAGGAAAACGAAATTCGACTAAACGAGATTTGCGCGCAGAATGAATTTATCTTTTTTTCCTGATAATTACCACGACCAGGTTCTCGTAAAATATCTGATTACACATATTAAGATATTCGGGACTCCTGAGAAACGATAAAGAAGGAAGAAAATTATTATAACCATGAGTAACAAGGTTTCCAATTATCATTAACGTTTTTTCGTTTCAATTTTGTTGGCAAGATGATTCTCCAACCATGTACATGTTAATCAACCGGCAGCTATTTATCAATTCCATATTCTTTTTTGAGTGGTGGGTAGGAGGAGGAGTGGGTGGGAGGAGGGGTGAAGGGTAAACTGACATCAGGGTAAGCGGACTATTGTACGCTGGCTCTCAGGAGTTAGAGAGCTACAGAGATCTTTGAAGATGGAGGGGTACCATTTTAAAAGAACCTGTCCTCCACCATCCCTAGGATATGTATATAGACCTTCGTATCTTTCTCTCTGCTCCTCCATCGCACTACTACAACAAAAATGCAATGACAAAAACAAGATATACAGAAGCACTAAAACCTAATCTCCCTCTCCCTGTTGCCCAGCCATCGTGAAGACACAGGGGGACTGTTGGACCTGTTATGCCGAGGGACTCTCGGTACCTGTGTGACCTGAGTGAAAACGAGTCATGGCACGGTGTGCAGAATATGCTTGGCAACATTGCATTGTCTCGAGGACCCGATGTGCAAAATCCCATCAGTTACCCGAGTAACTAAAGGGGAACAAGGGTAATCTGAGGGTAATCGAGGGTAACGAATGGATAACTTTTCCGCCGCGGGTAACCGGAGGGTAACTAATTGCGTAGTATCCCGCCAATTACCCGGGTAACTAAAGGGGAACAAGAGCAATCTGAGGGTAACCCGAGGGTAACAAATGGGTACTTTTTCGCGGGTAACTGGGTAACTAGAGGGTAACTGATTGCGCATCGGGGAGGTTCCTCATTCGAGATTTTTCCCCCCGTTTTATCACCGTACTAGCAATATACTACCCGCTCTTCGCGCGAGTTCAGAACTTTTGAGCCTTACTACGCCACAGCGATTGAATTTACTTAAACCTTTTTTCGCCACAAACACGCTCTGAAACACAATCTACATACCGATCCATTAAACCTATAGGACAAACACTGGAGACATTGTTTCATTTATTACTCAAACTTTTCTCCGCCATAAACACGCTCTGAAACACAGTCTTCCATTCGAGATAACTTACATACTGCGATTTATTGACTCTATTGGACAAATACTGGAGACACTGATTCATTTATAAAGAAGATCTACTGACACTATCGGCCAAACACTGGAGACACTGATTCATTTATAAGTATAACACAGACATAGGTAGGTGATCGAAGAAATCGGACAAAAACTGAAGACATTGTTATTCCATTATTGACGGTAGTAAGGCCACTTTCTAGTGGATAACCATCATCATTAGTTAGCGTTTCATTTAGAAATGGTCGTGGATACCATATGGAAAATAGTTTTTAGAAAACTCACAATTTTCTCATAACTTATGCTTGAAGAACCCAAAACGTATATTGTACCTTTTTCTACACTTTCTATTCAGCATACATGGGGAGAAGAAATTGTGAGATCCACAGAGACCACGTCTCATGTGAGTGGTCACAATTTTAAGCAGTTCAGGTTGTGACTTTTGGTCCGGTATTTCTGCTGAGATAAGGGAATCAGTGTTCTCACTTCGCAATTTCTTCTTTTAACAGTAGCAAAAGATGAGCATGTGGAAGACCTGAGAGCAAAAAGAAAACTCACTTCTATTGAACACATCTAACTGTCAATCATAATGCAAAACATACTTTCTGCCATTCAGTTGAATACATATAACATAGTATGTACCTACCCAAATATATCATCCTTTTTTCATCACTTTTATCAATCGCTTCACTTTCAATTTGAAAACTCGGACTACAACATCATACAGCGATATTGATGACGCTGTCCAGGCAGAAGTGCCTCCCTCATCTCCTTCATCCATTTCCTATATTGCAGGTAAATGTTATGACTTATGAATAAATCAGCTATGTCAAAATTTCTTGCATAACACAAACCATCTTGCATTCTTTCACAATATAACGGGGACTTCCACTATGAGTTGATGGAAGAATTTCCAATATTCTCGGCATGATCATTATAGAATCTCTCAAGCGATAATATTGCTCGCAACGCAATTTTTTCCGATTTAATCAGTAATAAAGTAAGTTACATTCTCCTTCAATGTTTGCATACACACATATCAACAATATACCTACTGATTTAATGAACTGGTAAACTGCGTAATAAGTAATTTCCATTTCTTATCATCAGTGTGACAGAACTGCATTGCTGATAAACTGGTTTTATCATTCTTTTGAACTTAATTAATTTCATATCCAGAACAACTAAAGGGAAATAACAGTGGATCCTGCAATGGATCATAGGCTGCATGAGTTTCAGTGATTCGTTTCAACTCATCATCGCAGCCTGTAGGATTTCTGAAATCAGGAAATAAAATTTGTTTTCTGCCAATATCTGCTTCCTTTTAAGTGTCATATTCAAATATCATAACTCTGACTTCATATAACAATGAACAAAATAAGAACGGTGAAAACAGCGAACAAAATGATCAGGGAGGAAACTATAGGGAGTGTGTGGGGTTAAAACACCTCCCCAATAATTTGGCAGTCGGCAAATTTTGAAACTGTTCATTTGAATTTTTCATTTCTTATGAATGTTTATTTGTTTATGTGTCTATTATTATTTTTTCAATTACAAAATATTTCGATTAAAAAATCGACAAATTTTTAATTTTTTTAAAATGTTGTCAGCGAATTTTTAGTTTTTAAAACACATTTGTCGGCAAATTTTTCTTCTCCACCTCCCCAAATTGAAAGTCAAATTCCTCCACTCTTTTTTCTAACAGTACTGATATTATTCCTGGGTGCCTCAAATTATGCCCTATTAGTTTATCTCTCCTTCTCTTCAGACAATTCCGAACATACATTTTACCTTCTACTCTGTTAATTACATCCTCATTTCATACCTTGTCCGTCCATTTCATGCTAAGTATCCGCCTATATATAGTAGCAACACATCTCAAAAGCTTCGATCCTTCTCTTTTCTGGTTTTCCTATGGTCCAAGTTTCACATCCATACAACGCTACACTCCAAACATAGGTTTTCAAGAACTACTTTTTGATTTCCAGATTTATTTTGATTTGAAAATATCACTTTTTCGATAAAACGCTAATTTGGCTTGAGCTATTTTACTACCAATATCCCCATTTATATTCCTTCCGTCTTCTGTTATTTTACTCCCTACAAGGCAAAATTCGCTTACTTTCTCAATTGTTTCCTGTCCAATATTTATATTTAAGCTATCGTGTTCACATCGATTACATACCATTACTCTAGTTTTAGTTTTATTTATTCTCATACGATATTCTATACTCAAAATCTCCTTCATTCCTTTAAAATGTTTTCCAAATCAATACTCCTTTCAGCTGATAAGACAATATCATCAGCAAACCTGAACATCTTTACTCGCTTTCCATGTATAATGATGCCTGCTTCAAATTTTTCTTTTATGGTCCACTCTATGTACAGATTAAACAATACTGGAGATAAGGAGCACCCCTGCCTTACACCTTTTTCTACATTAGCCTCCCCCTTTTCTTCTTCTATTCTTACTGTGGCTTTCTGTCCTTTATATAAGTTTAAAATAACGTATCTTTCTTTGAATTTTATACCTATCCTCTTTAGAATATTAAACATTTTATCCCATTAAACATTGTCAAAAGTTTTTCCAATATCAACAAAGGCCATATATGTATCCTGCCCCTTTTTGAGTCTCCCATCTACAATTAATCCTAAAGCTAACACTACTTCCCAAGTACCTCTACTTTTTCTAAATCCAAACTGAGCATCTTTTAATTCTGCATCTATTCTATTCTCAATTCTCCTGTAAATTATCCTAGTTAATATTTTTGACGCATGCGAAAGAAGACTAATTGTTCGATAATTTTCACACCTATCTGCTTCCTGCTTTTTTTTCGTATAATTACAACAGCACTGTTTTTAAAGTCCTCTGGTATTTCCCCTTTATCATAAATATAACATACTAATTTGTACAGTCTATCATGTAGTATATTCCATTAAGTTCTGTCATAATTCAGCTGGTATATCTCATCTATTCCTGGAGCTTTTCCTTTCTTAAAATCTTTCAATGCTTTATCAAATTCCCCTCTTAAAATTGAGTCTCTCTTCTCATCGTCTTCCACATCTTTCTCCCTCTCCATTCTTATTTCTTCATCCTCATTATTACTATATAGTCCTTCTACGTACTCTACCTACCTTTTTACTTTTCCGTCAGCTGTGTAAATAGGCTTTCCCTCCTTATTCGTTGAGTATATTACATGCTTTCTTCCTTCTTTCTCCAAACTCAATTTTTACTTTTCTATAGGCCAAGTCTATTTGTCCTTTATTCATAAACTCTTCTATCTCATCACTTTTTTCTGTCATCCATTCCTCCTTTGCCTTTTTACACTCTCTCTTTATTCAATTCCTTAACTTTTGATAAGCTAATCTACTTTCCTTGTCGTTTGCATTCTTATACTTCCTTCGTTCGTCCATCGTTCTGAGGACTTCCTCCTTCATCCGTGGTTTCTTTCTTTCTCTCTTAGTTTTACCTAGATTTTCTTCTGCTGACTTTAATATTCCCTCCTTTATTTTAAACCCCAATCTTCCTCCACACTGTTAATTTCCTGTCTTTTTTCAACCTCTAATTCTAATACAATATCCTCTTGATATTTTTCTCTAGTATTAATATTTTCCAACTTTTTCAAATTCCATCTTTGTACCTCTTCTTTTCTACCAAGTTTCTTCAATCTAAGCCTGCATTTCATTACTACCAAGTTATGATCACAGTCAATCTCGGCTCCCGGATAAGTTTTACAGAATAATATTTGATTCCTAAAACGTTTTTTGTAATACTGAGTACTTTTTTCACTCTGTCATCAAAACCCAGAGTTTGGCCCAAACACTTGTACTCTGTAATGGCTCAATTAAATTCTCATCTCCCGTAAGGTTTAACTTATTACCATTTGTTATTATTTTTGTTTTTGAGTGATAAATGATTGTAAAGACAATTCTTTGGCTTTCAATGCAGAGCTCCTCTGCTATATTTTTCAATTCATCTAGGCTAGCGCTCATCAGGACAATGCCATCCGTGAATCGGACGTTATTAAGCCATTGACTATTAATTTTTAACCCCTTTACCTTCCCAGTCGAGTCTGCGAAAAATACCCTCTAATACACTATTAAATAAATGGAGGGAGGGCCCCCCGCTTTACCCCTTTATTAAGAATAAATATTCTTCACCTTGTCTATAAAAACGTATACAAGTTTTGGTGGAGTTTTTTTTTTTTTTTTAAAGATTTTTCAGAAATTTGATCATACTTGTAATTTACTTCATTGACTCAGTTTTCCAG
Organism: Acanthococcus lagerstroemiae; assembly: GCA_031841125.1. Lineage (NCBI taxonomy): Eukaryota > Metazoa > Arthropoda > Insecta > Hemiptera > Eriococcidae > Acanthococcus > Acanthococcus lagerstroemiae. The sequence continues at coordinate 18,207,311 of CM063110.1, forward strand.
CGCTTCCAATACATTTTCCTGGCTAATGGAATTAAACGCTTTATTGAAATCTATGAATATGAAGTTGACACGGATTTTGTATACTCTAGTTTCTTCGATAATTTGATTTAGGGTAAATATAAGATGGTCAGTTGTGGAAAAGAACCAGTCTAAATTCTGTCTGTCCTGTTGGTTGGTGAAAATCGACTGTTGAATAAATTCGATTCTTTAGTATTTTTAGAAAAACTTTACCAAGATTTGAGAATAGACGTGCGGGTCTATTACATATTATACATTATTCCAATCAGGGACGAAAATAAGGAGGGGCCAAGTCTCCGCCGGAGTTGGGAAATTTTAGTAGATGGATCAGAAGTTGGGAAAATCTAACAAGTCAAAAGTTTTTTTTTTAGCCAATACACATGAACAAATTTTAATTTCACAATTTTTGCCCCTTCAGAAAAAAAAATCTTCGCTACGTTCCTGACTCCAGTCACCTTTTCTAAGCAAAAAAATCTCCGATACATGCCATTATTGTTTAGATGAAAAACCAGCTTTCTAAATTTAGTTTAAGAGCTCTGTCAAGAAGGCTGTTAAAGATTCTGCAGCTATTTTCAAAGTCGAATTTTCAGCGGTCTATCATGGCCTGCTACCGTTCCACATACCAACTTGAGGATATTATACACTTCATATGGTAATATAACGGGTTTTCTTCCAACTTTCCTGTTACAACACTTCTAGGGCAGTTACAAACAACTATAAGGAACCACTTTTGTGAAAACTTGAGTCCTATGCAAATTATTTATTTTAATTAATGTAGGCGATAGAGAACGAGTTCTGACCCAGAAGTTAGTTCTCGTAGGCGTCTTTTTCATAGCACCGGAAGCCCAGATCCAAGGAAAGGGAATTTTCTACCCCTACAAGAGGGCTGTAACCTGAACACTTACGCCAACAATTTATTTGGCATGATTTTTTACCGGCTTCGTTTCTTTAATGACTGTACTAAAAAATATAAAGGAAAAAGAACAGAAAATGATAACAAAAAAAAACAGACCACTTCAACAGAGGAAAGTAAAAATCTATCACGGGAGCAGTGTTTCAGGTCTATGCCATAAAAACGAACTCGAAATCGACTGTGAATTTTGAAATAATACGGCAAGATCATAAGTTGACGTCACGCCAAAATTTGAACAAATCTCGAGCTAGATTTTGAACTTACACATACACGTATTATGTACACGTGTGAAAAACATCGTCGAATAGGTAAATAAATAATACCTCTAGGTACAAGACATCGGCTTTATTTGAACTTTACTAATGCGATTGCAGTGTAATCATAAAATATTTCTGCAGTTTCAGGAAGAGAATCCGCTTCTTGATGGACATTGCAAGTCGCAACAAGTTGTAGCATTTTTCACCACATGACGCATAACTGATGTCCACAAGGTCTGCGCATGTAAGAGGATCACACGCTATACAGAAATTAGTTTTTGTGTCATACAAATTCGATTTTGAAAATATAGTTAGATTTTTGATTCAACCCCAATTTGGGCTCCAAATTCGACTGTTCTCTCGTTTAAGGAGCCAACTCGAATTTTCTGAAAAAATGGACAACGTATCAGGATAGGCTTTTTGGGTCACTGTTTCCGGCGACTTAATAAAATTTCTCATCCAACCTCGGTTGGGCTTCCATATTCAAATCATGTCGCCCCTCACATGGATAAAGTTGACCTCCTTTACAGAAAAACAAAGTTTTGGAGTAGGGGGTCTCAAAAACACAGATTTAAATTAACAAATTAGATTTCTGGCCCGATCCCAAGTTGATCGCTCACATCCAAAATTGATCCGTTCATATTGAGTAAAATTAGCCCGGCTTTTAAAATTGAACGAAGTACGAAGTGAGTTTCTTTGCTCAGGAGAGGAGTCACCGAGCTCAAATATTACGTTCGATTTTCAGCTCGGCCTCGATTTCAGCCTTCAAGTTGAATGTTATAGGGTAAAGCAGTGGCGTATTTAAGGGGGGGGGGTTCCGGGTTCAACCACCCATGGCCAGAAAAAGCTCTAAAAAATATCAAACATATGCTCATTTAACACTTCTCTTTTTTAAAGGAATACCCTCAAAATTAAAAGTCAACCCCCCCCATGATTTTATCCAGTTCCTATCGCGTACTTCGTACGATAACACGTCTCTCTCATGTTGTGCGTTATCTTGTATCAAGTGCTGTTCTAACGTGATCATATAACTATATCGGTACGTTCTTCCCGCGAGCCAGTATGGCTACGCTCGACGAATTAAAAGTCTTAGTCGAATCGCTAAAAACTCAGGTTCAAACACTTGAATCTGAAATCGTGAATTGAAGCAGAAAATGGGAATTCGGAAGTTCCTGCAGCCCAGACCAGCAGGGCTCGTTGATGCTGAAATGGATGACAACCAGAACTCGGAACATTCGCCTTCGAGTCAACGGGAGAGAAAACCCCTTCCTTTCTTCATACGTGGAGTAAGATCAACGGCAGTGCTTAACACCATGGTCAATAAACAGGGTGTTAAAATCAGTGAAATGAAAGCGCTAGCAAATGGTGAACTCAAAATTCAGCCACAACTAACGAAAGACTATAGAAATCTGCGTAAGCTTCTAGACAAGCCGACTCTTGAAAACGATAGCGATAAGAAAGCACTCGGCGTGTTGCGTTATCACACTTATCAATTACGTGAAGACAAACCTTATACCGTCTATGTTCGTAACCTACACTATTCTACTGAGCATAAAGAAATCGCCAACGAATTATCAGCTCTCGGTCACCAGGTAATAAATATTACTAATGTCCAAATTAAGAAACGTAATGAGGACAAATCCTTGTTGGTAAGACTGCCCCTCTTCAAAGTGGACCTGCAACCGAATGAAAATAATAACAGCATCCTATCGCTAACCTCACTCATGCAGTTCAAGATCTCAGTTGAGCTACCGAAGAAAACCAACTTAATTGCTCAATGCCGACGATGCCAAGAGATCGGCCACACTCAAAATTTCTGTACTGAAGCACCGAAATGCGTAAAATGCGGGGACAAGCGTCCAACGAAGGAATGCAAGAAACCATCGAACGCTCCTCCCAAATGCGCCAACTGTGGTGATGGCCACACCGCCAATTATCGTGGATGTACTGTCTTCCAAATGAAATCAGCCCGTCCTTCAAAACAGTCAGCAATAGAAAGAATAAACCAGAAAACGCCTGCAAGTGGTAATGTAGGCAACCTAACGCGATCATATGCAACAGCGGCTTCTCTTAACACGGCGAATCATAATACGACCGCTCAGCATCGTATTGCTCACTCCCAATCCACGCTCGCAGTTCAACAGCCTAGTGCCGTGAGTGAAATCTTAAAACTCCTCAAGACTATTGAGAGTAGGCAAACAAAAATGGACGAAGCTTTTTCTAGGCTGGAAGCCAAAGTCAACCACCTTGAATCTACAATAACTAGTTCACCAAGCCCGCGCGCCAGAAAGGTGCGCAAAACGTGAACATGGCGGCGGAAAAAACAAGAATCCTCTGCTGGAATGCCAACGGCATTCTAACACGACGTCATGAACTTGAACATTTTCTTATCTCGCAGAATATTGACCTCGCACTAATCTCGGAAACCCATCTTGTCAATCCGAACCAACTCAGGAAACTGCAGGGTTTCACAGCATATTCCTGCTGCCATCCAAGTGGAATCGCCCGTGGCGGATCGTTAATCCTGGTCAATAACCGTATAAAGCACAATGATGTGGGTGTGTATGCGACCGACCGTATCCAGCTATCTATGATCTCAATCTCGCTGTTTGGTGCCGCAATCAACATCGGTAGCATCTATTGTTCGCCATCATATTCAATCCACCAAGAAGATTTTAACCAATTGTTCAGAGCCGCCGGTGATCGCTGGATAATCGGAGGTGACTATAACGCCAAGCACACCAGGTGGGGATCCAGACTGATCTCGCCTAGAGGTAGGGAGCTGGCGAAGGCCCTAGACAACTATAAATGTAACATAGTTGCTCCTAACTCTCCTACCCACTGGCCGTCTGACGTGACCAAAAAACCAGATATCATCGACTTTTTCACCACCAAGAACATCGCTACGAGTTACCTACAAGCAACATGTGTAGTTGACCTTTCATCTGATCACTTGCCCATTGTTCTCACAGTCACCAGAGCTATTGGACGCATCGATAATGTTCCCAATTTGACAAATAAAACCACGGACTGGGACAGGTTCCGAGAACTAGTGCATGCAAAAATCACCCTGACCGAAAGAATTGATTCTGGAATTCAACTTGACCAAGAAGTGGAGGTTTTTACAGATCTACTAACCTCAGCAGCTCAAGTTACCACCAAGTACACTACTTCCACTGTGCAAGCACCCACCTACCCACCTCATATATGCGAATACGTTAGAAAGCGAAGAGCTGCACGACATCGTTGGCAGAGAACCAAGTCAGCAACTGACAAAACTGAATTCAACCGGCTCAACAGGCTAGTATCAACAGCTATGAAGAATTATAAAGCTGAGTCCTTCCAGCAATACGTATCTTCGCTTTCACCTAGTAAGCATAATGAGTACTCACTATGGAAAGCAGCAAAAAGAATTTGTCGACCAGTAACTGTAAAGAGCCACCTGAAGAGCCCTGATGGCATGGCAAGAATCATGTCAGATCAAGAACAAGCTAACCTGTTTGCTAGACATCTCGAATCCATCTTTCAGCCCAACGATAATACTGTCCAACACAACTACAAACCGGTGTCCGTATGATGCTCCTGGCCATATCAAGCACACCGCACCACACGAGGTCGCAGCCACAGGGTGTTAAAATCAGTGAAATGAAAGCGCTAGCAAATGGTGAACTCAAAATTCAGCCACAACTAACGAAAGACTATAGAAATCTGCGTAAGCTTCTAGACAAGCCGACTCTTGAAAACGATAGCGATAAGAAAGCACTCGGCGTGTTGCGTTATCACACTTATCAATTACGTGAAGACAAACCTTATACCGTCTATGTTCGTAACCTACACTATTCTACTGAGCATAAAGAAATCGCCAACGAATTATCAGCTCTCGGTCACCAGGTAATAAATATTACTAATGTCCAAATTAAGAAACGTAATGAGGACAAATCCTTGTTGGTAAGACTGCCCCTCTTCAAAGTGGACCTGCAACCGAATGAAAATAATAACAGCATCCTATCGCTAACCTCACTCATGCAGTTCAAGATCTCAGTTGAGCTACCGAAGAAAACCAACTTAATTGCTCAATGCCGACGATGCCAAGAGATCGGCCACACTCAAAATTTCTGTACTGAAGCACCGAAATGCGTAAAATGCGGGGACAAGCGTCCAACGAAGGAATGCAAGAAACCATCGAACGCTCCTCCCAAATGCGCCAACTGTGGTGATGGCCACACCGCCAATTATCGTGGATGTACTGTCTTCCAAATGAAATCAGCCCGTCCTTCAAAACAGTCAGCAATAGAAAGAATAAACCAGAAAACGCCTGCAAGTGGTAATGTAGGCAACCTAACGCGATCATATGCAACAGCGGCTTCTCTTAACACGGCGAATCATAATACGACCGCTCAGCATCGTATTGCTCACTCCCAATCCACGCTCGCAGTTCAACAGCCTAGTGCCGTGAGTGAAATCTTAAAACTCCTCAAGACTATTGAGAGTAGGCAAACAAAAATGGACGAAGCTTTTTCTAGGCTGGAAGCCAAAGTCAACCACCTTGAATCTACAATAACTAGTTCACCAAGCCCGCGCGCCAGAAAGGTGCGCAAAACGTGAACATGGCGGCGGAAAAAAACAAGAATCCTCTGCTGGAATGCCAACGGCATTCTAACACGACGTCATGAACTTGAACATTTTCTTATCTCGCAGAATATTGACCTCGCACTAATCTCGGAAACCCATCTTGTCAATCCGAACCAACTCAGGAAACTGCAGGGTTTCACAGCATATTCCTGCTGCCATCCAAGTGGAATCGCCCGTGGCGGATCGTTAATCCTGGTCAATAACCGTATAAAGCACAATGATGTGGGTGTGTATGCGACCGACCGTATCCAGCTATCTATGATCTCAATCTCGCTGTTTGGTGCCGCAATCAACATCGGTAGCATCTATTGTTCGCCATCATATTCAATCCACCAAGAAGATTTTAACCAATTGTTCAGAGCCGCCGGTGATCGCTGGATAATCGGAGGTGACTATAACGCCAAGCACACCAGGTGGGGATCCAGACTGATCTCGCCTAGAGGTAGGGAGCTGGCGAAGGCCCTAGACAACTATAAATGTAACATAGTTGCTCCTAACTCTCCTACCCACTGGCCGTCTGACGTGACCAAAAAACCAGATATCATCGACTTTTTCACCACCAAGAACATCGCTACGAGTTACCTACAAGCAACATGTGTAGTTGACCTTTCATCTGATCACTTGCCCATTGTTCTCACAGTCACCAGAGCTATTGGACGCATCGATAATGTTCCCAATTTGACAAATAAAACCACGGACTGGGACAGGTTCCGAGAACTAGTGCATGCAAAAATCACCCTGACCGAAAGAATTGATTCTGGAATTCAACTTGACCAAGAAGTGGAGGTTTTTACAGATCTACTAACCTCAGCAGCTCAAGTTACCACCAAGTACACTACTTCCACTGTGCAAGCACCCACCTACCCACCTCATATATGCGAATACGTTAGAAAGCGAAGAGCTGCACGACATCGTTGGCAGAGAACCAAGTCAGCAACTGACAAAACTGAATTCAACCGGCTCAACAGGCTAGTATCAACAGCTATGAAGAATTATAAAGCTGAGTCCTTCCAGCAATACGTATCTTCGCTTTCACCTAGTAAGCATAATGAGTACTCACTATGGAAAGCAGCAAAAAGAATTTGTCGACCAGTAACTGTAAAGAGCCACCTGAAGAGCCCTGATGGCATGGCAAGAATCATGTCAGATCAAGAACAAGCTAACCTGTTTGCTAGACATCTCGAATCCATCTTTCAGCCCAACGATATACTGTCCAACACAACTACAAACCGGTGTCCGTATGATGCTCCTGGCCATATCAAGCACACCGCACCACACGAGGTCGCAGCCATCATAGATAAGCTAAATGTTAAAAAAGCTCCAGGCCCTGACAGGATCACAGTCAATATGATCAAGGAATTGCCCAAGACGGGCATAATTCTACTGACCAAATTAATCAACGCCGCTCTAAGGTTACGCTATGTGCCAGTAGCCTGGAAAAAAGCAAATGTTATCATGATTTTGAAGCCAGGGAAGGATGCGGAAGACGTCAACTCATACCGCCCTATCTCCCTGCTCTCTACACTAGCAAAGATATTCGAGCGCATAGTCTTAGCAAGACTGAATTCTACCATCGACGAAAAAAACCTGATCCCTGGAACACAATTCGGATTCAGGAAGGCTCATAATACAATCGAGCAAGTACATAGATTGGTCAATCAAATAAACTCTGCGTTAGAAGACAAGGAGTACTGTCCTGCTGTTTTCCTCGACGTTTCTAAGGCCTTTGATCATGTTTGGCACGAGGGATTGATTCACAAAATGCTTCGTCACTTCTCAGAGCCTATGTGCCAACTCATTTCTTCCTACTTATCGGACAGACTTTTCAGAGTGAAAGTAGGAACTGAATATTCGAGATTCACCCAAATTAAAGCTGGCGTGCCGCAGGGTAGTGTCTTAGGACCTACCCTTTACCTATTGTACACGGCGGATATCCCCACCGATGATAACTCATTCCTTGCGTTATTTGCGGACGATACTGTTGTAGCAGCCCGAAGCAAAACGTATCAAAAGGCAGTTGATAACTTGCAGAAATCGCTGACAAAAATTACAAGATGGGCGAAAAAATGGAAAATAGCCCTCAATGATAGCAAGTCAGTCAGAGTTGACTTCACTCTTCGTCAACACGGTTACATTCCATCGATTATTGATGGTAAACCCGTCCCTGCTGCTAATTCAGCTAGGTACCTCGGGCTGCACTTAGACTGCCGACTCAACTGGTCTGAAAACATTCGTGAGAAACGCAAGTACCTCAATCTAACATTAAGGAAATATTACTGGATGATTGGGCACCGATCAAACCTCTCACTCCGCTAATCTATACATCCATATTACAGCCTGTATGGATGTACGGAATCGAGTTGTGGGGGACTGCTAAACCCTCGAACTGCCAAATCATTCAACGCTTCCAAAACAAATGCCTTCGAACAATTACCCGCGCTCCCTGGTATATACGAAATGACCAACTTCATGCTGATCTAAAAGTTGAAACAATCCAAGAAGCTTACGCAACTGCTACTGAGAGATATACTCTGCGAGATTACACCAACACAGCAACATCGAAGCGATCCAGCTACTCCACCCATCCAGAGAATGGCACCGGCTGAACCGCAGGTACCCACTCGACAACTAATGTACACGCATATAACTAGCATACGAAACTGACCATGTAATATAATAGCGTCTTCCTGTCCTTACTTATCTTGTTAAGAAATTTTGTAAATACAACCATGATTGTAGTCCAAAATATAAATTGTTAAAAAAAAAAAAAGAAAAAAAAAAAGATTTTATCCTAGATACGCTACTGGGGGAAAGTGCCCTAATTGGGGTAGTTCCTCAAACGGGTACCTATCGATCTTATCTAATATACAGCGCACTCTATCAGTAATGGGTGGAAGTAGTGTACACAAACAAAGAATTAACTTCGCTATGAAAAGTTTCGGATAAGAAACGTTTTATGTAATTTTGCAAAGATTTGTTGTTTTCGAAACGTGCAAGTGTAAAAAAAGTGCGAAGTTTGACGAAATATAAAAGAGAGTCAAAAATGTGAACAAATTTTGCATTAAGTATGCGGACACAAACGTTCATTTGCAAATGATTTGCGATCAATAATTTGGAAGGACGTAAGTTATTTCTTCACGATTATTGATCATTTTATGTACTGTGTTGGGAGAGAATTTGAAGTGGTGTCTTAATATGGGGTACTTTTCTTGTGTGCAGATGAGATGGTTCGACGAAAATTGAAGAGGCAAAGACTACCATGATATGCAAACTTCCTGTACTGCGATTAAAGAGGAAGATGAAGCAGGATGAGAGCACAACATCAGCAGATAGGTTTCAATAATCATGAAAGTGTCAACACACAGTCTATAATGAAGAAAAACGTGACAAGAGAATCTCGAAACAGGCCTATAAAATCGACTCTCTTTGTCTGTCTATCACTGTCTGTCTCACTTTTTTTAAATTAATTAATTTTTTTATACACATAACACACGCTTCCCTATTCGCGGTTCCACTATCGTTGTCGTGTCCGTCCTCGCCTTGCTGCCGCCTTATCCTGGCATCACCTTTCGGTATTCTTCTTGGATACGACGACGGGCTTTGGCTGCATAGCCGACCATCCGGTGGGGTAGCCTTCTTTATGGGGAATCATCGCTGAGGATCTGCGGTGTGGACTGCGTGAATTGCGCGGATGCTGTCTGCTGTCTCATGCGTTTAGCGTCCACCTTGGCCCGCATCACAGTACCTGCAAATTGGATCATCGTTGCCCAGTTCTGCGGGCTGGCCAACATCACTTCAATCGTCGTCTCGGGTGTGATGTGGCTGCCGATGGATACCTAGAGCGTTGCTCTTGCGTCATTTCATACAGTGCAGCAAAAGATGGTATGCTGCGCGTCATCAACCTCTGCTGGGCAATGCGAGCACTGGCTGGGTACCACCATTGAAGCGTTCATGTCCAGTGAGCATCTGCGTGAGATGGTACGTCAGCTCATCGTGCCGCCGCGAAAGCCATGCATCAAGATCGTATACTAGCCCCAATGTCCAGCGGCCATGGGCGGGCTCTTAGAGGCGAAAAACCCACTCTTCAATTGTTTGCCGCCGGACTTCTCGTTTGATCTTGTCCTTCTCTCTTTTCTTTTTTTTTGTCCGCTGGCGGGAGCTTCTGGAAGCGCTGATACAGCGTAGCGCTCTCCCTAGCCAGCAAATCAATAGGAGGCATTCGGGCTAGTACTAGAGCCGCTTCATATGAGATGGTTCTATACGCGCAGATTATGCATAACGCCGTAGCCCGCTGGACCCTTCCAATGTATTCTCGGTTCTAATTGGGGGCCCCATAGAGAGGAACCGAGTGGATTACTGTCGAATACAGTCTTCTTCGACTCTCACTCGGCTCCCGGAGGTTCGGCATACGCTGACGCAACATTCTCAGCGTCCTCTGCCGTTGTATGGAGATGCGGTTTCCAACACAGCTCGTTGTCTACCGTCATTCCCAGGAACACCATCCGGGGCTGTAGGGATATCGGCTCATCCAGTACTGCTAGGGCCTGCCCCCTTTTCGCCTGTGAAAAAGGACGGCTTCTGTCTTCTGGGCAGCCACCTCTAAGCCTTTCGCCTGCATCCAGCGAGCCACCATCTCGATGCTGATTATGGACCTGCTGCGAACTTCCTGCTCCGACCTCCCCTCTACAAGGAGAAGGATGTCGTCGGCAAAGCAGAAGGCCTGGGCTCCTCTTTTGAAAGTGTAAGCCGCAGGACCCTGTCAAAAGACATGTTCCACAACAGGGGTCCTATGCCCGGTCTCTGAGGTACACTTGCCGAGATGATCTTCTGGATCTGACGACCTTCTGCGTCTATATACGCTACCGTTCTGTCTGCCAGGTAGCTCCTAATGATCGCTCGTATGTGCCCCGGGAGATATCACTCGTCCATCGCTTTCAGGATACGATTCCAAGGCAGTACCTATATTGAAAGCGTTGCCTCTCATCGAGACTAACGGCTATGCATAAACCATTTTTACTGCATACAGTGTTGATGATCTTTTGCACATACAACACCGCGTCACTGGTCGGCCGACCTGTTCGAAATCCATTTTGGAATTTCGACAGCCCACCTTTAGAAGCGATATGCGCTTCTCCCCATATAGCAATAACCCGCTCCCGCTCCAGTTGGATTGTTATTGCCTCTGCGAAGCAGGACCAGCCTCGCTGTCTTCCATGTCGCTGGGAAAGGGCTCTCTTTAAGACACCTAGTGAGGCAGGTGCGTAAAGCCTCAGCGAGTATAGATCAGTTCCCAGGCCAGGCTACGTATGCCATCCGGTCCCGGGGCTTTCCTCTTTTCTCTGATCCGATCCACAGCTATTCTCAGCTCATAGGTTGTGACTTCCAGCCGCGGATCCCAGTCTTGCCTGGTGAGCTCCCACCTTGGTGGTAGCGGCGAGTGTTGGGGAAAAGGGTGGCAACGATTTTCCCCAGCGTCGCGAGCGGTAGCCGGGTCATCGGGAAGAGGGTCGGGAGTCACTGTAAGACCATCTTATATGGGCGGCCCCATGGATTATATCGTCCACCGTCTTGACGAGTGCGGCCCACTTGTCTGCCTTTGCTTGCTTGACGGCTGCGCGCAGTGTTTCCTTGGCAGCCATCCACTTGGCATTCACCTTCTCAGCATCGTTAGCTCGGGAGGCTCAATGTCTTCTGGTAGCCCGCCGACGTCTGGTGAAACACTCACGGTGAAGTCGCTGAATCTCTTCATTCCACCAGTGCGTACTCCGGCGGGGTTAACCTGCCTTTACTCTTGGGATTGCTGCACTGCACGCCTTCTTTGTCCGTTCGACGATCCATGCAGCTGTCTGTGAGGCACTCGGGGCTTCGACCAGACCGCTATCTTCAGTAGCCATCAATGCGGTCTGGAACTGGTCACAGACTATCTCTCTCTCTCTCTCTCGCAACTGCTCTATTTCATTGTAAAAATTAGTGTACCACATCCGTATTAAGAACCAGGATACCCACCATACCCATATTGGGAACACTTTTGGTTGACCAGCCAATTTGACGTGTTTTTGAATATCAGGAATAATAGTAATACAATGCCATACATTCAATTTTCAACGCCTGGACGATAATACGGTATACTTTTCTTTATACACCCCGACCAAGAATATTGCCGAATCTTTAATATTAGGGCACTTTTCTTAAAAGGAAGCTAAATTGTCTGGATTCAGGACAGAGAATAATGCCTTAGGATTGGAGGCAATTCAAGGTCGCTGTTTTCTGCCACACTATCAAATTTTAGTTTAGATACCTTTCGGGGCTTGAAGATCTACGTATCATCTTTCAAACGTGTAAAATTGGGTGAATTCGAAAAACTGAATGAAAAATTGGAATGAGGTATTTTCGAAACGGAAAAGTCGGACACTAGTCGGACAGTTGACTGTCTTTTAACCTTCAAATTCTTATATAGCTCCGCCCAAAATGAAAAAAAAAAAATTAACTTCGATTATGTAATATACTAAAGAGTTTACCTTTCAGAACCATTTCAAATTTGTGTATTCTAAATATTGTTTCCCTATTACACGTAACACGGAAAATATAGTCATTGTGCAGCGTTGAAAATGATTTCCTAATATTATGTGCTGGTGTTGAATAATAACGAATCAGTATCACCTGATGAAGAATCTTGCTGGCTTTCATATGGGATCAAGAAAAATTGTCAATAGCTGGAATCTGAAGCGCTACAGAAATAAAAGAAGGTAATGCGATTGCTGGAAGATTACTCATAGTTGCTATTTAGAATTTACTTTCCATCGTAGACCTGGCCTTATAGTATATTTTGTGAATGGTTGGTAAAACAGTTCAAATGGCCTTCGTTTGATACAACTGGAGCAGCAAAATTTTTTCATATTTTCACTTACCCGCAACCCTGCTCTTCTCAGACGCCATTAGCTCATTTCAACCTATTCAGAACACGTACTTGTGTAATCCCACTGTCCAACGAATCCATTTATTACCCCACCCTCTTTACAACCTCAAGATCCTTTTGACCCTATAAATTCCTAGATGCCAAGAAATTATCTTAATGGTCTCCGAACAGATCATACTAAGTTCACCCACTCTTGTCTTCTTTCCAACCTTAAATTTCTCGACCATTCTTTCTGCCACCAGAAAGATCTTATAGTTACCCACATCTGTGTCTCTTGGCCGGCCACTCAACATCTCAGAACTCGCCTCAATTTCTCTACATTTCTCCCTAACCTCCTAAATTACCAACCCAATCACTTCCCAGCCCCCTACCAGTTTCTAATGGATATCCTGTCCCTTATCTTACCTTTCCAATTAGTCCAGTACATAGCCCAGATAGCAGCTAACAATCTACAAGCTTTGCGGAGTATAATAAAAGGTGAACATTGTTGTTAGATGATTTAATGCATTTTTAATTCCCTTTTCGCATTATAATACTGGTACATCGCCTGCATAAGGTCGTGCGGATGAATGACACCAACATAAGTGACGGGATAGAGGGCAAGTGGACACTGAGCTCTCAAGACCCATCCCTAAATAGGAATAGGATGCCATTTTCCGGCATTTTCCAAGACACACGTGAAAAAAATACATAAATTAGAAAAAAAATAGAAGCTCTCCCATCGGAAATAATAATAAATATTATTGGAATAAAATATGTAAATTATCGTATCAACGAACATTACATTTATGAATAAAATATGTAAATTATTCTAATTATGTGATACGTATTATAAGTTATCTTTTCGGATCGGGTCCAGCAAGCGTTAGGTAAGTTATGGTCGTTTTTCCCCTCTTTTTTTAAACCGTTTTCAGTCAACGTTTAGATGGATACGGTTTAAGTATATGCGAGTGCATTTACGGGAATAATTCGCCGAAATTTACTATTCAGTTACATTTTGTTTAAGAAAGAGTTCGTAAGTAAACGAATTTTCAGCTGTCACTTTAAAAAAAATGATATTGGTTGCGGTTCTCATAGTTGTGCTGATCGGGTTCTTCCTGAAATATCAATCGAAACGAAAACGATTGTTAGCAATGATGGCGCAGTTTGACGGACCTCCAACGGTACCGATTTTGGGCAACGTGCTGGATTTTATGAAGCCTGTGACAGGTTTGTGCATTATCAAGTAATGATAAATTAGAAAAGATACGAGACACCAGGGAGTCTATTCATGATGGATAGAGGGATGGAGAGCCCCTTTCCCCAAGAAAAATGTTTGCAAGTTGGAAAAATTGAAGGACTTCTATCTTGTATACTAAAATCTGTACGAGGCCATCAACATTCCTTTCCCTCCCAACCGAGAAAGCTGTCTCGGCACGTCCTGCAGGAAAGGAAAGCAGATGCTGCGGTTGAGACTTGAGTAGTGCGGGAATACAGTTCAGCTGAATCTATAGAATTTATTCGCTTCTCCAAAGGGAGCCGTTTCAATGAGATGAAAATAAGTACAGCAAAGTTTCAGGTCGATCAGATAAGTGGAACACGAGCCTTCAGCCTCCCTCCCTTCTTAAAAACTGTACACAAGAATTTGGCGATTTTAACTGAATTTTTCTGTTCTCAGTCCCTAACAGTGTTCAAAATGTATATTATGTAAAGTAGTTTACTTCCACAATGTACGTTAACGCCGCGGGAGGGTCGCTGGATTCAATTCTAGGAATAGTTTATATATCTAACTCCTTGGGGTATACCCTTAAACGAGGCAAGAGTCAAATAATAGTAATTTTTTCGAGATGGTATTTGATATTTGGGGTTTCCAGATCGCTGAATTCAATTCTTGGAATAATTTTTACTTCCGATTTTCTAGGATACAACTGAAGGAGGCCGGAGTAACGTAACAGTCGTCTCCCGATATCAAAAACTTATAAACTGAATAGGGGCTATGCAGGGCCGTGCCCAGGATTTAAGTAAGGGGGGGTTTTGCAACTAGGATAATGTTTTCCTGGCGGGAGAGGGACTGCAAATATCCCAAATTTATCCAATTGCCCACATGTATATGACGAAAATTTCAACATTTTTTTGAAACTCTCATTTTCTTACTTTTTATGAAAAAATGTGACAGATCCACCCTCCTCTCCGTTTGACCCCAATGTTTTTTCGTGTTTTATTTTGGCCAATGGGGGGGGGGAGGTTGAAAATACCCCCCTCCGGTACGGCTCTGGTGTTATGCTGAAAAATCAACCATTACTTTGCTTTGACTTGTTCAAGTAGTACCTAAGAAGTCAGTTTCGAAAATTACATGAGAATCGTGTTGAACGGAACATTTTTCCGAAATTAAGGATACCATGTATAATTTAGAGCTCGAGTCATCAATAGGACATCTTATATACAAGCGTCAGTGAGATTAAATCTCTGCAGCAGTAACACGGTCAGCTAACTACAGATGCGCCGCCATATTTACTATCCTTTATTTATACAAAAAAAAAAATTGTAAAATTCTCGTGTTCTTAAATGCATTGTACTTACAATAGAACACCTGCACACAAGCTACAATGCTTCTTAATTGTGACCTCAAATTGATATTAGGCCTCTGAATCGGGGCCTAAAATTGACATAAGTAATTATTTTCAGTGACGTAGCCAAGGGAGGGAGTCGAGGGGTTCTGGACACTCTTTGCGATTTCGGGTTTTTCTAATTTTAGTACTCCTTCCCTTTTGGTCGAGTCCAGAAGCCCTCCTCGAACACTAAGCTGACAACGCCACTGACTGATTTCAGTAGGATGACTGAGAGTAATAAACTACAGACATTTCAAGTTTAAGGACACCATGTGTAATTTAAAAGTTCAATTACTAACAACACTTTTGATCCTATACAAAAATTGTAAAGAATCTTTTTTGTGGCAAATTTAGTTTTCTTAAATTTTGCGATTGACATTTTTTTCTGTACGTCTTGTAAGAAACGAAATATTGTCCACACTCCCAATTTACTTCCCTCCCTCCCCCTATGGCGCCATTAGCTCACCTTGGATTTTTAAGTAATTTCCGGGTGATTATCAAGGGATGGTAAGAAACAATCCTGCTAAGTTTTATCTCTGCGCCATTTTTTGCATCATACAATCCACTTATTTACTGGATCATCAAGGGGAGAGGATATTCTCTGAGATTAGCAAAGTGTCTTCAGGGCCAGTTTAAGAATTTTTCGACTCCTCTAGACTCGTTCCTGGTTCTATAAGTCTCCAGCAAACTTCTCTCAGATTCCCTAGCCCTGTTCAAAATTTTTCAGTAATTTTTTCAGATTTACTCAAAAGTCCGTAAGGGGGGGTCATTGATCGAAGGATTTTTCAGATTCTTAAAGGCCTCTCTCTCGAACATCGAAGACTTATTCAACACCTCGTAGGATTCTGCGGCCTCACTTGAAACTCGCTCGAACTTTTCTGGGCTCGTTGAAGACACTCGAGACCCTTCTAGACGTGATGAGAACTATTTAAGATTCCTTGAAACTCACTGAAGCTTCTTAAGATTCGTCTAAGACATTTAAGGGATTTTAAAAACTTCTTAAAACTTGTTCAAGCTGTTCAAGGCTGCTGTCTTTGAAGACTTTTTGATACTTTCTAACGATTCCTTGCGACTCTCCACGACTTTTGTTGTCTTATTTTAGACTTTCAGACTTCAAGATTTTCCCACTGATCAGTTATACTTTCGAAGCATTTTAAGATTGAATTATTTTCTCTAGGAGGGGCAGTTGCATCCATCTATCGCCTCATGAGTCTGCATCTGCCAGTTAGCCTACTGTTCGACGCTGCGTACCATTTCCTTCTTACTCACCTTATTTCGTCTATCTACCTCTCTGCTGTCTTTTTGATTAATTGCTTGCTTTCTTGATTGCTAGGCTCGTCAACCACACTTACAGGCAGCAAGCTGACTAGCAGCTGATTTAGGAGCTAGTGACTTGGCTGTTAAGCTCAGATTTTTGAGTTTCTTGGGAGGCGGCAGAAGACGAATTTTTTAAATCTAGAAGTAGACCGATTTTCTCATAAGAAATTAAGGTAAAACAATAATGAAGTGATGATAAAGGGGGTCCCTTCAGAACAAATATAGCCTATTCTTTCTTATCGATAGTAATGCATTTGATAAGAAATCTTTTTGATGTACAATGCAAACATTTATCAGCTACTTTCTCGAAACTTTCGCAAAAATGTTTCATTGTCGACCGTTTTCAATCAAAAGAACGACAGCATTTCGACCAAAAATAATAATTTTTGACCATTTTCAATCGTAGAAGACCAAATTTTGACCAAAAACGACTACACTTGGTCCACAAGCAATTATTTTCGATCATTTTGCCAACCCAAGTCAGATCAAGATGGGATAGACAGGCATTTTCAAGGGCTAAAGTCCAATTATATTTTACAAAATACCGTACTTATAGTTACCCTCCCACTCTGAACGTAGCTCGTATTCGATGTAGAGGGAAGAAACAAATAAAATGTAAAACACACAAAAACAGAAAATTTATTTTAAACCCTCTTGAAAAGTCTATCAGGATACCTGTATTAGGTATACATACTTCAACGTTCCATGGGTCATTCCCCAGGTTGCATTTTTTTGGTTAGACCCCCCCCCCCACTTCCATAATATTTAGTTTATACGAAGTAGAGAATATTCAACAAGCGTACAAAGCAGGAGCATCAAAATTGAAGGAGGGGACGACTTTTGTCCACGACAATAGGCATCTTGTCCATGCTGAAAGCACTGATATCCACGACTACGAACAAAACCTCATCAAGAATTTCCTTTTCCTTGGAATTTTTGGAAATTGTGACACCAATGACTACGACCTGGCACCTGCATCGCGTTCAGAGATTGAAACTATACTAGTATTGCCATTTGTTGTGCTGAAAAATATATATATAAGGCGTATATCTTTGCACCAGTTAAAGACTGACCACGACAATGGACTTGGAAACCCTGGTAAGAGAACTTTATACGCTATCCCTTCTAGAAATGTGAAGTCACTGAAACGAATTGAACTTCTCACCATAATTCCTATCTTCCTGAATAATAATACCACATTATTGGGTTATTGGGGGAAAAGTTATAACATCCACGACAATGGACACCTCTCTATACTTTTTCCATTTGAAAAATGGTACGTCCTGTCTGATGAATTGGATTATTGGAATTTGTTGCGAATGTTATTGTGTGACCCAAAATAACCCCCCCCCCCCCAAAAAAAAAAAAAAAAAAAAATTGAAAAATAAAAGCTAGAGTTCAAAATTTGCTGGTAGCAAAACATTTTCAGTTTCTGGAGAATGGCCCCGATATTAATCGCGCCTAACGAAATTATCGATTTTACAGAGGCAGTGAAAACCGCTAAAGAATACGCCAAAAAATATAAAACTCCATTTAGAGTGTGGCTACTCAATATTCCTTTCGTCGTGATTGGTAAACCAGAGGACATTCAGGTAAGGCTTGAAGCTTATTGCAGTTCCACACAGAAAGATTGGAAATTGAGTTTACTCCTCTTTCTCATAACTATTACAGATATTGTTAGTAAATAAAAACTTGGAGAAACACCCGACCTACCAGTTTCTAGCTGAATTAGTAGGCGACGGCCTGATCACCTGCAGTTGTGAGTCCTCATAATTTTCCATCGATATAAGAAAAATGGATGCTGTTCTCTCAAAGGTAACCTTCAATTGCAGTTGCAAAATGGAAACGTACGCGTCGTATCGTCAATCCAGCTTTCAGTGCAGCCATGTTGAACACCAACTACATGGAAGTTTTCAATAAGCAAAATAAGCAACTAGTGAAAAAACTTGAAGCCCGGTGCGGAACTGGACGCCAATTCGACCTTTGGCCGTATTTCATTGACGTCGCGTTTACCATGATTTTTGGTAATGAGATTTATCTTGTCATTTTTTGTCCGTGTAGAATCGAGATCAATCAAACTAACGTAATAGTAGTTCGCGCCCTTTGCTTTGGAGAGCTAGATGCCTCCGATTTTTCATAAAGCGCGATTTAATTTTGATCAAAGAATGTTTTAGGTAAGGTAATATCGTGTGTTAGACTGCATCTTTATGACTCAAATGATTCCATATCGCTGGTTTTACCAACAAAAAAAAAAGTCATAAATGAAGCTTTTACACTGCCATCTACTTAGTCTTAGGGGAGGAGAGTAAAACCTTAGGAATATTATTCTGCTACGTATGCATGATCGATGAATAAATTCGAAATTCAATGTGTATGACTTAACATCGAATGAGTAGGTAGGTATAATAAGTTTGATTTACAGAAACCATGCTGGGATACGAAGACATCGAAGACAGTTCAAAGCGATTGACTTCGAAGAAACAGTACTTTCAGTAAGTCCATTTTAAAATCACGCACTATATATAGGTGATACTGTAATAAAAAAATGAATGTCTACAGATAGAGGATACTTGGAATTACATGATTGTAAAAGGGAAGTATTAAATAGCACGAAATAAAAAGTGTGATTGAACGAAATGTGAAGCCACGAAAAAAAAAGTTTAAATTACGAGTTTTAAAATCGATATCACGAAATGACTTGCATACGGTATATTATGTTGTTTAAACACAAAAATTATACGTCATCGCGGATAACGTACAGACTCGTGGAGATAGGAGATCCATGAGTTTAAGAGGGATCCATTTTTCTATAAAAACGATCATTAAGAATTTTTTCGTAAGTACTCTAGAAACGCCATAGAGGGGAGCTCTGAGGTAATGCTCGAAAGGACGGATTTCAGGGTTTCGGTTGAGAGAACAAAAAAGAGTGGGCGTGTAAAAATTACCCTTTATTACAGTACATTAGGAATTTTTAGACCTATTATTTATGCGAATGACCCCATCGAGATCATCGAGGGGTTTCGAACTCAACGAATTCGTTTTTGATATCGGTTTGGCTCTTAATCTAAATTTGTGGCTCCTGAGGAGGGGGAGAATCGATTCATAGATTTTTATTGCTCCAAAATTTGATTTTGACATTAATTTGTGCGCAATTGTAAATTTGTGGCAAGTATGATGGAGGCCGAGAATTTGAACTTTTTATTTCGGGCGCAGTAATATCGTGTCTCTTTTTTTCATTGTGTGTAGAAGGTATTAAAATTCCGGGCGTATTTTATTTTATCGTGTAAGTGAATTATACTGCGTTCTGAAGTTTAATTTTTTCTTCAAACTCTTTCTTTTTTTGTTTCGTACTTGTTACTGCGCTTGTCATTTATATATTTCGTGCAAACAGCATATTTCTTTCGTGAATTCAACATTCCATTGTGGGCCGATAAATGGGTCCCATTGTAAAAGTATAGTTTCGTGTCGCCTAGTTAATCACAGAGCTCAAAATTACAACTCACTTTTAAATCCACACCTACGTTTTAATCTTCGCAGCTACTTCTAAAAAGTCTTACAAATAAAAATTCATGTACTTGTTTAGAAAAAATTAATGCACCTAAACGTCGGTAAGTACATTGTCAGATTATCAATCTTTTCAAATTATAGAGCTCTCACTTTGGTTGCCAAACGATTGTATCAACCCTGGCTGCAACCAGATATCATTTTCAAAATCTATAAATATCTCACTGGACGCTCAAATATCATCAGCGATGCTCAGGATTTACCGCGACAAGTACGAAGAATACTTTATGTACTTATTTAGTCTCTGTAGGAGTAAAGCTCATGAATATACTAATGTAAAAATACATGACGTGAGACTATAGTGAGCCCTCAATAAATAATGGACACGTGGACACACGTTCGAACTTTCTATCAAAAATAATGGAAATTACTCAGGCTTCATTTCCGGGCTGCTTCAATGACCCAACCCCCATTCTACAACAGCCATTGAGCTCGCTTTGAGCGCAGCCAGAGACATCATGGCTTTAAAGAAAATGTTCTCATAGACGGTTAGAGCCCTATAAACACAAGTGAAGACATACGCCATTTTGGCTCACATCGTGCCCATGGACGCGGTGTGAGCCAAAATGGTGTATGTCTTCACTCGTATCTATAGGGCTTTAAGTTGGTTGGGGTAGGCTATGTTTGCTGCTTTTTACTACTCAACGCAACTCTGATCTCTCGTCAATTCTTTCTCGTTCAAACTCAACTCAAATTCCTAATCAATCCTTTCTCCATCACTGAACCGGCCCTAATGAGCCAGTAGACGCTCCGGGCTTGATAACACACAACTGTATCCTCTTCGCAAACAGATAGAACTCGTTACTCAGAAAAATCTAAGACATCATCGAGAGAAACTCCCATGACAGTCACATAAGGAAAACCCAAATTATGATGTGAAAAACGCAAGATGGGGCAGGGAAAATTCAAACTGAGGCGAGAAAATTCGTTAAATCGTCGAGAAATTTACGTTGAAATGGAGAGGGGGGCAGTTAAAGGAACCCAAGTTAGAGGGAAAAAAATTCCCAACTGAGGTAGGAACCCCTTAGGTTGAGAAAGAAAAAATCCGAGTTGGACGAGGAAATTCAAGTTCGGGTAAGAAAACTCCAAATTGAACTAGTGAAAATCTGCGCTGAGTTGTGAACCTCGAGTAGACTCGAAAAACCAAAGCTGATTTCCATGACATCTCTGCAAAACTCATGTTTATGTTGGTAAACAAAAGGTGGACTAAGAAAACTTGACACGGTAAGTGCCATGTCAACCCACTAGAGGGAGACAATCAGTTTGAAAACTAGTGCATGAGCGCTATCTCGCGAAGGAAGCATGATGCGAAGAAATTGATGATGATAAAAGTTATTCCTCTTCACTGATAGCGTGCAATTTCGTATTACAAGATTGTCACTTACCGGTGGGTGATAGCCGTGGGCTCACGGGAGCCTCAGGGAGCGGAGTACCTACCTCCCGCCAAAAAGGGTTGAGCATACGTCTGGGACCTCTTATGACAAATTTCAGTCTTCCCCTTTAACCACAACTCCCGATACAGCTCTTTTACAAAACCTCAATGTCACCCAAGGTGGGTGACGTCACTGTTTTGAAGGCTGTACTAAAAAAACAGCTCAGTATACTTGACCTGTTAAGGTGGCGGAAACCCAAGTTGAAGAGTGGAAACCACGAATTGGAGTGAAAGCCCCAAGTTAGGGTACACAAACTCGAGTTGGGGTGGGAAAACCTACGTCAAATGGAAAACCCTATTTTGAAATGGGGTATTATGACTTTTAAGATAAAAGAAAGCTTATGACATCATTGGAACAACCCATGTTCAGATTAAAAGAAACAGGTTGAGGGGGTAAAAAGCCATGTGCGTCGTTAGGTTAAGGTAGAAAATCTCGCCTTTATCAATGAATATTAGATAATGCATGAATGTGTTTTTCTGTCCAGATACTGAGAGCTAGAAGAGCTGAGATTGAAAATCAGCAGGGAAAGAATAAAAACACAGAAGATCAAGGTAAATATAAAATCTAATTAATATCATAGAAGCAAATAACTTCTTAGGGAGTGACACAGCCTCGTAAAAGTCACGATTATGTACCTAAAAACGTCATCCACTGTTCACAAATGAAGCTATCAATTCATATCTTTCGAACACTTTCCATCTCATATTTAGAACAACGAAATTAGAGAGTCGATTAGCACGCCGTTAACCTGAAAAAAAAAGAGAAACATAATTAGATTTACTATCGCAGAAATGGGCCTCCAGCTGTTCATTTTCGGCTTTGACCAGAAACTCAATTTGACTTACATATGAATCTGTTGTGGCGTCTCGGATTCGAATTCCACCAACGCCGGAAAGCTAGTGATATTCCAATACCTCCACTAACATCCTAGCGAACACAATGACTACAGTATCAATCGAGGTGGAAACATAACGCGCCCTGTAACTTTCGCCAGTTCACACGAACAAGGCATTACAATCGCGAGGCATGTTACCACCAGATCAGAAAGATTGATACTGTGCATGCGCACGTTGTAGACAGCTTATTCAACATCGTGAAACACGTGGCTAGTAACAGAAACTGCGGCTGCACACGCTTCTGCACAGAGAAGGAAAACTAACACAACACAATCGTGAGGAAAGCAACGGCAAACTCCCCGACTAACCTGCCTAAAACGCCCGGCATCGATATAGCACCTGAAGAAGATTTAAGCCAAGTTGACTGACTATTTTTTTTTTCTTTACTCAGAGAGATCACAAAAATACCTTATTGATTTACTGATCAATGTTCATGAGAATAACGAAGATTATCTTACCGACGATGAGCTCACTGATGAAGTCTTGACTTTCTTATTCGCGGTAGGTAAAAGAATATCATTTACACATTTTAGTTTCTGGTTGAAATTTGCGTGTTAAGCATTTATGCATGCAATTTATGAGAAGAACATACTCGAAAATATCTACTGAACAAATGTAATTTTGATTCAGGGTAGCGAAACTGCGGCGGTCATAAACAGTTACGTACTTTTGATGCTGGCAATGAGGCCAGACTTTCAGGCGAGTGATGTACCTACAAATAAATGTTCATACAATTTATAACAGATACCTCCAAGTTAACTCAGAACCAACAAATCATTACAGGAAAGAGTTCACGACGAACTGGACCAAGTTTTCGGCCAGAGTGATCGGTTTCCCACGCCAGAGGACTTGTCAAAATTAGGTTATTTGGAACAGTGCATAAAAGAGACACTGAGATGGGCTTCACTTGTAGCGGTAATGCTCCGGAATCCGGATGGTGATATTCCTATCACTGGTATGTAACTTGACAACTTGAATCGATTATGTATTTTCATTACAAGACAGATTGTAACTTGAGTCTATCAGTGTATTTCCTCAAACTTTGTAGGCAAATAAATTTATCCAGTTTCAAAAATTACACATACACACCGCGAATGGCAGAGTATACCTATAATAATGAAATACATTCACGGACGTCTTATGTCTTCTCATGTGTGCATAATAAGACAAACTAAAGCATTTTTTTTTTTTTTTTTGGCAGATGGTTACGTGATTCCCGCTGAAGCCAACATAGTACTTGCTCCTTACATAGTGCATTATGATTCCAATGTGTACCCAAAGCCGGAAACTTGGAATCCTGACAATTTTGACACAGATAAGGCTGCCAATCGACACCCATGTAGTTATATGCCATTTGGAGCCGGACCTAGAATGTGTCTCGGTAATTAATTTACTTCCAACAAAAACTGGTCCCCCACTGAGGGGAAAATTAATTAATGATTCCTTTATCTAAGTACAGGAACATTTAGATATGCCTCGAGTTCTGCCATAACCACCGTCAAGTGGGGTAATATCGGACATCGGCGGTAATATTGGCCACTCACGACTTGTTAAATAACGACACTAGCGCTCTTACAGATGATGTACAAGGTATGGCCAATATTACACCGGTGTCCGATATTACCCCAGTTGACGGTATTATATCAATTTCAGCACAGTAACTCTTTATTGTTACTTCCTATATATTAACATTAGAAATACTTGCAATATTATGATTACTGAACTGTACGGTAATTAGGATGAAACTCACGAGATCAAAACATACGAGTATCTAAATTTTTCTTGATTTATAGTAACTGTTAGTATATTTTTTTACATTCTTTTCTCAGTGCAACGCTAATATTTAAAAGATATTTTACCATAGTTCCTCATCGAATACCTAACCTGAGTATTTGGTACTTCTGTGAATGTTCCAGGTTACAAATATGGCATGCTTTCGATGAAAGCAACATTGTCCACAGTTTTGCGCAATTATAAACTTTCAACGGATTTCCAAATCGAAGACCTCGAGTTTACTTTCGATATTATTCTGCGAAATGCCGGTGAATATCCCGTTAAATTAGAATACAGATTCGGAAAGTCATTGTTTTAAGAAAGTAAAAAGTAATTCAATAAAAGTTTTCTACGTTTATTTTTAATTACCGAGCTGGAGAAGTACATTCCCTGCTAAGCCTGCATTTTGCCCATCATCAAAGTCGTTTGATAATTTTTACTTCTAATTTTTAACAAAATAAAGTTCCACGAAGTGCTGACATCTCTATCATGGAAATCAGCAGGGCAACAGAGCAACTTTTTAGGAGGGATGAAAAAAAAATCCCGATTTTCGGATTCCAACTTAATAATAAAACTTCAAATTTCAAAATAGTCGATTAAAAAAAAAAGAAAAAAGAATTGCAGCTGCTAAATTTATCAATTCTTTGAGAAATTTCTGATTACTGGTGAATATTTTAACTGAATACACTAGAACTTACTTACCTACTTGCAAACATTTTGAAATTTGGCACTTACAGCTGCTCGATTTACCAACTTATTAGAATGTCAAATATTTGGTGCTAGTTTCCCACATATGCCCTCCATGACTACGACCCTAAACATCAGAGACTGCTTTGAATCAATGATCATCCCAGTCAATTTCAATTTTGACGGAACTGATCCGGATTCATTAGACGGGTTATTCAGAGCTGACACTTGGGGGAGGGGATAATGACACCCATTTTTTAAGTGTTTGTATTTTCGGCAAAATTCATCAGTGAATTCTTTTTTCTCGTTGGTCAGTAAAATTTTCATTAATTTTGGTCTACATTTTTGTCTATTTACCCCAAGCATTTTTGTTCGCGCCGGTCCCTTCATCACGAATAGAATGAAATAATACAAACAATCAGCACTCAAAATGTAAAGCTCGACACCATTATTCGGGAGCATAGCATCTCATTAATTAGAATCGAAAGAAAGTCGACATATCTGAGGAAATAAGTTGACAAAATATTGCATTAAGTTAATTTGTGAATTTCGGGGATAAAGTTTTCAGTTATGGTGATCTCACCATTTTCCATAGAGAGAAAAAGAAGGTCGCAATGACGTAACTAGAAAAAAGTCTCGGGAAAGGCTGCAATACTCGCAAGCGAAATATTTTTTGATTTTACCCTCTGCAGGCTCATAAAAGTGACCCAGAATTGGTATTTTTCCAACATTGAAGAGGAATTACCAATTGTAATAACATTATATCTGTATCAATAAAAAAAAAAACATTCTGATGGGCCGCAGCCCTGAGAGCCCACTCCTTGGCTATGCTATTGTGGTAGGGGGGTGTAAGAATGTCCTTACAAGTAACAATCTGAATTGTTTCACCCATGATTCTTCTTCATTTAGAAAAATAGTTCTCGCTACGACAAATGTTCACAGTCACACTTCCTCACATGTTTCGCGTTGCTATGTCTTCTGAAGCTGGACTCAAATCTGCAACATTTTTCCAAAGAAACGTGTTCTTCGGGGGTCTGGTTGGCCGAGCGGATGGCGCGCTGGTCTCGGAATCCGGAGGTCCCGGGTCGAGTCCACGTAGCAACTCGCTACATTTCGACCTAGGCCGGGTTTTCGGCAAGAAGTGAAGAGGCCTAAGACAGCCCTAACAGCCTCCCCGGCGTCTCTGAGGTAATGCTCGAAAGGACGGATTCCAGGGCTCGAGTTGAGAGTTAAATTATAACAGAGAACCCTTCAGGCATTGTCAAAAGAGGAGAAAGTAAATTTCTCTCGCGATTACCACAACTAACGTTGATAAAAACTAATAATTGACAAGCGGCAGCACAAAGAATTGTGGGTGTGTGTGGGTGGGGTGGGGGATCCAAACTGAAATATGGTAAATTTCAGCTAGCAAGTAGAGGAGCATGCCCCTGCTTTGTCTATTTTGCCGACTAGTCGTGAAATTCTGTCAACCGGGGGAGGGGGTATTGAAAGCTAAGCTTCCTGAAGTCTTGAGAATTTCATTTTGGATCAAATTCCTTCAGCTCTCACTAGAAAAATGAACAAACGTGAGCACATGCCACGAGTCTGTTTTCAAACTTTTAAATCAATAATCGGGATACTGGTATGGACTCAAGCTTCCTTTCCCCCACTCCCTCAGAAATGTTTTTCCGCTTCAACTGTGGATACAGTAATGTTGCTATTAGTCATCGTAAATGAGTGGATCTGTTTTAGATATTCAATGGTGTTAAGACGAACCCAAAATTTTTGAAGAGGATGGGGCGTGAAATTTTTTCCATGTTAATCAATGAAAACAAAAAGGAAGTCGCGAAGTTTTAGAAAAGTATCAGCTACATTTAATATCGAAATTTTCTCTTTGTAAATGTATAGTGAGAATCCGCTGCTCTTCCTGTCGGGACCACTATCAGAAAAAGAGTTCCTAAATCCCAGGTACACAGACCGACATTTACCTGGCCTAAGGGTGGGCAGACAGATAAAAATAGGAATGTACTAACGAAGAAATGAGGGAATTTTGTCTCAAGATTTTCCGGGGAGTTCATGAATTTAGCGAAATCAAGTTGGAAAAATTAGCTCGGCATTTCGAAAAATTTAGAAATAAATAAGTGGACCTCTTTTTCCATTATTTCAAAAATTTTCGTCAACTCGCGAAATCAAATCTTCAGTTGGCAAACATTTACTTTTTTTAAATTAGTCCATCCTCCCTCCCAAAAAAATAAATAAACGATGTCGCTTCAGTATGTCCCTGGACAGCAACACAATTTTTAGGCAAAAACCTTCTTTTTTTCTAGCCTAGCCGATTCTCTAAACAAATAAAGAAATTCTGAAACCGATAAGCTAACTTTGATGCAGGCTTTTTTGAACTATTATCCCTTAAAAATGACATTTTCGTCTAAAATCGATATTTTTAGAGACTTTTTGGGACTATTTTGGGTGAACATTCAATTTTCGAGACTATTTTTTCAATTTTCAATTTTTAACTTAAATTAGGTTCAGTTTTCCACGACCTTTAATTTGATACTCTTGAAGCCAGAGTTTTACAAGGCTTTTATAGGGACTTTTTTAATAGATTATTTAGGTTCTTTTTTAGAAACTTATAACATGACTTTTTTTTTTTTAGTTCATATCGCCTAAAAATCAGGGACCAGCTGATTAGTCAGATTAGCCAGGTATAATTATAGTGCGAGAAGAAAGCCGATAAAAGCAAAGCGATGAATGTTCATGAAGGGTTCAGCAGTAATATCTCTCTTTCATAAACGGCAAAAAAAAAATTGAGACAGGTGACCTGAATTTTCTCTTATCCCGTAAGCTCACACTAGTCATTCAGTCTCTAAATGCTGTAATGTGACCAACAAATGCAAAACGCTAACAGCAGTTCAACAAGAATAGTACAACCATATCCACGAATATGCAGTAAAAGGGACCATACGACTAACATGGTTTTAGATCCGTTTTCAGAACCTGTTCAAATGAACGGAACTATGCCTTTGGCGGTGAGCTATAGCCTACAGTGCTATAATGAATGCTACGAACATTATCGCGGGCCTAGAGTCGAAACCGCGTAATTCCAATTTTTGACCGTTTTTAGGGTCGGCGCAACCGAACCTTATAGAGGAGCGTTTTTCCAAAACGGCCTAAGTCCAAAAACGCGATTTAACAGCAGAAGCAAATAACTGTTTCTTGTGTTACCTACAATAGTTCCGACGCAGATGACACCCTTGTTGCATACTCAAACATATACAGAAATATAAGTAGGTCGAAGTTGCGTACCAGCTATATGCACTAATTAACAGAGATATGACACCACCAACTGCAGCATCTGTGGACTTAATGCATTGTGGATATTTTCGTTTTTTTGGCTTCCGACACTTTCTCTAAAGGTTATTCTGACACTTTGATGCTCCCAGGTGAAGCGTCATATATTTCTCCATCAGATAGCGCGTTTGTCTCATTTTTGCCCTAAATGGACTTAAGCCGTTTTGGAAAAAAACTCCTCTATAGACGATGGAAAAATAGTTCTACACGACGCGTGATGTCAGTGGTTTGTGTTAGTTTATGTTTGTCTTCCATTGGCTCTTTTTCTTATCAATCAATGTTCGAGATACACAAGAATGAATCACGTTTGCTTTTGATAGTGGCGCTTACTGTTATTTTAAATGTAAAAGTGAACGTAATCGTGTGTAAAAGAAACAGATAGGAAGATGGTTTTACATCGTGCTTACAGTCTCAGCAAAAGCGACCCAAGGTATCAACATAAGGAATCTATAAAAGGAGTTCATTTTGTGAGGTTTGTAATATTGTGTATGATTCTTGCTGAAATTAGAGTCGGCGTGAACCAACTGACATTTCTGTAAACAAAATGAGTTATTAGTATTGTTGGAAAGAACGTAAAAAGTAGAATTTTTCAGAATTGGGCCCCCTTGATTCAAAAATGTGTACTCACGTTGATCAAAGCTTATTAGTAAACGTTTGTCATATAGTTTCAACATGGCTCTTGAACTTAGAATCACGTGTTCTCAAAAAACAGATTCTGTTGGTTGGTTCCCTTACGCTTAACGGGATCCAAGTGCGATTGCACTTTTTGTTCGAAGTTGGTTAATGGAATAGCCGCCCAGACTTCAGCTGAAAGGCCGACCCTATTACTAAATCGCAAAGCGACCTGACTTGCTTTTTTTTTTGCAGATTTCTGACACTGCTGTGCATCCTTTGTGATGCCAGGAGACCTATTATGAAACTTTTATCACGATACCACAAATCGTTATAGTGGTAACTTGTACAGTAAACCGTATCAAGTTACCACTGTAACGATTTGTGGTATCGTGATAAAAGTTTCATAATAGGTCTCCAGGAATGTCCCAAAGATGCCGCGAAAAGCTCCAAATTATTTCGACACATTATCAACGAATATATAGACGATGAAGCAGTGTAACCAGTTTTTTGCATTTCCTGAAAAATTTGTCAGAATGGAGTTACGCGGATTCGACACTAGGCCAGCGTTATGCGGTTCAGAATTGGATGTGTGTCAGTCGAGACTAGAACACCTGAAGTGTTTGAGAAAATAAAAGCCTCAATATCCGAGTTCCGACGTCACCATAGCGCTCAAGAATTCCTTCTCTATTCTGTGCTCCAGTGGCGCAACAAGAAATTTGTCGCATCACGACAAAGAATGTTTGCCGCTGCTACCCCCCAATAAAAATTCAGTTTTGCAACTTTGTAACTTTTTTGGGGGAAAAATTTTAGACTATTTTAAAACTTAAGAAAATAAAAATTAATTTTCCTGATTGAATAAAAAAATCTCAGTTCTAAAAATTGGCCTGCTTTTTGTATAAAATTGTCGCCTGAAGACATGTCACCCTTGTCGCCTGGAGACATGTCACCCTTGTCGCCCCTTAGTTGCGCCACTGCTATGCTCTCCAGTCTTCAATTAATAAAAAATTACAAAAAAAAAAAAAAAATCGATAATGCATTCATGGAAAAAATAATATGTAGTCGCAAATAAAGGGCAGGGGCTTAGTCCCTAAATCTTCTGAAAGACCCTCCCCCAAAAAATGAAAAATTACAGGATTTTGCTACTCGTCAGCCTCCTCATGAGCACCTCACTACAGATTGGCTGGTTACGATTATGGGTTTTTCTAAACCTAAGTTGGCAATCTGTTCACGATTTCGAATGAACTGCCACAAGGGTCATAAGTGTTTTACCATTTTTCAAACATCTGAAGGAATATGAATACTTATTAAGATCAAAAGGTCATGGGTATTGAGAATTCACGAATAGCAAGCAACATGACAGCAATATGAATACGATAAAGTTCATTTTTCGATAAGTAGACAGACCGTCTAAAATATAATTTATTTTTCAGTTCTTATTGGGAAGAGAAGATAGTGGAACCTTTTTATCTACTCAGTCAATGTAGATATCGGGCTCGTATGATTTTTGTTGCCTTAATACGCTTCTAATGACGCGTTATAACAATAAATTTTAAGTGTTTGAGATATAATTTCAAAACTGCCATCGGATTGTAACGGAAATAGTGAATTTGGCAACGGAATGGTAATATACAACTTTGAGGCGATGGCAAACTACTTAAAACATTTGAGGAATTTGTGAACTCAGTTGGAGATTAAATTATTATCTGCATTTATATTAAGTAAAGCTTGGTATCAATTTCCATATAATACCTATTAAAATATACCACTGCGGACCCCTATGAGAGAATGTCCTTGTAATGCCATCTTGCTCAGTTCTCGAACATTGGCTAAATGGAACTGAAGTAACATCTTCGCTCTGCTCTTTATTGTACTTTTTTCCTCTTCAGAAAGTCTACCGACTGTATTTGACCACGAGCACGATATGACATTTAGCTGACATTGTAAGAGTCCACGTGTCATCACATAAAATATATTCTGGTAATTGGTATAAGTATTAATTTAAAATGTGGACTAGGAGCGGCATGACATATTCACATTTTGCAGGGATTCTCATGAATAATACACTTGAATCCGATTTTCTTGATCAATGACTGACCAGTTAATTAAACATCATGGCTGTTGCATAAATGATGCTTACCCGTTTAAACACTTCTCGTTTACGCGTCTATGAAAAGTGGCAAATTTTAGTTTGTCGTGTCTCCCGCTTTCAGTTGCTAATTACAATACATATTTCGATCTTTTCAATTCTCGCCTGAAGAATCCATGTATCGACGATGCATTCTGTGGTATTTCACGTGTTCGTTGATCTTCGTTTCCGTACATGAGACGGCACAAGTTTCTGAACCTAGTCTCGATTCCTCTTCGGCCCGAGAACCAGTTTCGAAGATCAAGAGAAAATGGATCTCGCAAATATTTCACGATGCCGAGGCGGCATTCGACATGGATACGTCAGAAGTGAGTGAAGAATGTCGAAGGGATTTCAAGATATACGAACAACATGCCGACAACCAGACTGTTTGGGCAATTCGAAGTTAGTGCTCCTTTAATAAAAGTATCGTTAGATAATTACTCGCGCATCTTTTTTATCAAAAAGAAAATGAAGCCGTCATTAACTTTAAAGGCATTGAGGAATCTGTTTGAAAAAAGGTCTCGTATTACATACCTAAGTATGAGGTGCATTGATACATGACGCTTTCTCCTTGGTCGCGAAAAAGAAGCGTGCGGCTTGCACCCCTCTTGGTGGAGCGTATCGTGATGCACGTTTACCACAGTAGCTCCACAGATACCACACCCCTGGCCCCGGAAACTACTCTATCGATTATCACATCGGCGCCAGAGGGGACACTTTGAGGCTGGCCTGGGACCCCATTTCACCTCTCTTTGACATGGATTCACGCTATCATGCTAGATCCACTATGAGACACTCTACTGACCGAGGCAATGCTCACCCAGTCTTGACCTGGAATTCGGGCGGCCCACAGCCGGACTGCGCTTCCTTCTTTCACCCCTCACCTTCCCGTCTTACTTCGTGTGGCGACGCAGAAAGGTGATGACGGCGTGGTGAACCCTGCCGGGGGGGTCTGCAGCAGCTCCAGAGATGGTACAGAGTTAGTTGTGGCGAGTGTAGACCGAGCTCTGTTCGTCGGCCCTCTGCCTCGAACATTCTATCTCCATTTTCTTCATCATGATGGCCGGAGACAGTGGCCAACACCCGGTTCCATCCGCTTCTACTCATCAGCATTTCTGGGACCAAAGATGTCCGGTGTGAGATGGTCGACTTCGCCGTCATCAGCGTCGCTGCCGTTGCCGGAATCGATCCCTGTTATTGTCCTGCGCCTCTCCTGCTCCCAGACCTCATACTCGAAATGGATGTACCAGGGATTGTCCTCCGTCCCTCGGTCATGTGTGCATAAGGGGTTCGGAACTACCGCCATCCGATGTAAGTGCTGAAGCACTCGTGGCTGCTCAGGAGCTGAATCAGGTAGAAGTTATGTTCTTGACCACTGACCGACGACGTCGCGTTAAGCGCTCGGGTCCACTTGCCCTTGGTCGACTGGGCGAGTGTATTCTTCCACTTACGAAGCGTGTAGTGTGTCTACACCTATTCACTTTTCTTCTTAACTTCCTACAAACTTGTATACTCTTCAATGTTCAGCATCAATAAAGTAGTGGGGAAATCATAACCTCATATTTCGTGCACTCCTTGTAAGATAGAAGGCGCACTACCATAAATTTGTCGATCGAATCTCTCCTAAAACAAAAGTCTACACGCAAATCGGTCATATTTTTGACACGTTATTGCGATTGCAAGGACGTACGGATAGGAGGAAGCGGGGTAGGGGCAACCCTCCCTTCCTAAGAATTTTTCACTCAACAGTTCTAAAAATATACCATTTTAGTTAAAAGGTTTTTTTTTTTTTTGCTTTGATACTTGGGAATTTTGAGTTGAGTCAGTTGGCACTTCAACAGTTTTTACCCCCCCCCTCCCCTTCCCTCTCCAGGAAAAACTCTTCGGTACGTCCCCGTGCGGTTGAATTTGATATAAAAGTCGAATTATCACGTCGACGTCGACTTGTAAATCCAATTTTACATCAATTCAAATGTATTCTATCAAAATGTCGATGTCGAATTTGTAACTCGACTTTTGTATCGAATTCTATGGGTTATGGTGGATTTACATTCGAGTCCACGACATGTCGCGAATACACTTTTAGCATTGAAAAATTTGTCCGCAACATGTCGTCGACTCAAATGTAAATCCACAATCATTCTCCTAAAACAGAGAATATTAAGTGGTTCTTTTTTGGACTTTTTTTCTTTTCATAATTGGGATGTTAACCTCACCTAGGCAGCGCTAGTATCGTGGTATGGTGAAAATGGCGAGAACAACTAATAAGAATTGAAAGGGGGATGATTTCGTAAAATCATCCCCCTTATGTACCTTATCACCTCGTTATTATCAGCAGGGATACCAGCTTCGGGAACTCAGGTTAACATCCCAATACTAGGTAGCTTATACGGCTTTTCGCTGTCGGTTTGTTTACATGATTTCTTATCTCGCTGTGGGATTATCAGTAAAAGGAGCTGTATGGTTCCTTTTCCGCATTTCATTTTCAAATTTTCATTTTTTCAGTACTCTGTTCTGACAGTGACTTGGACCTTAATTTTTATGAAAAAATACACACTTGTAGTGCCAATAGCTGTGACTCGAGAAGCGATACGCATCCTTATAATCGTTTTTTGATTTGCCGAATGTTGTAACCAGATTTGGTGGAGAATATCATAAGTTGTTATTAAAATGTAGAAGGCAGGGTTTTCCGCCTTTAAATTGGATTTAAGTCAAGTAGAAGATGGCATTCGAAATGTGAACGTTTATTCAAAGCATTTCAAATGAGATGCGAGTACTGACAACTTTAATTAATAACCGGCAGGTACTTTCGCTCCAGAAAACGAACATTCATGAACAACTATCAATTATAAACATATATTCCGTGACATAATTTTCTTCATTTCAAACAGTAGTTTCAATGTTCAATCACGGTAACATAGTAATTTTAACACGTTGACGTGTCACAAGAAAAGAGCCTGAGTGGTAACTGGACACTGAGGCCATTTTCTTGTGACACATCACACGTGTTCAACATATTCAAGCCCTACGAAATTATTGATAATCCCACAGGGAGATAAAAAATCATGTAAACAAACTCGACAGCGAAAAGCCCTATACGTAGTAAAAAATATTCAACAAATTTACAAAGCAGGAGCATTAAAATTTAAAGTAGGGACGAATTTTGTCCACGACGATAGACATCTTGTTTAGCACGATGAAGTAGGGACGTACCGATGGTGGGAGGGATTCTCCCGTAGGAATTTTTCACTCTGAAAAATTTACCATTTTAGTCGGGGACGAAAATAAGAGGGGATATGGGGGGCAGCTCATCCCCCAAACGCCTCAACCGGAGTTGGAAAATTTTTCAAACCCCCTTTTCCCCGTTATTATCACAGGGATACCCAACTTTCCCGGGAACCCTTTCCCAAGGTTAAACATCCCCCAATTTTTTAAATTTTTTTTGGGTTTTTTAAGGCTTTTTTTTTAAAAACCGAACCGGGCTTTTTTTTTTTTCCGGGGCCTTTTTTTCGGTTTTTTTTTTTTTTTTTTTTTTTTTTTTTTTTTTTTTTTTTTTTTTTTTTTTTTTTTTTTTTTTTTTTTTTTTTTTTTTTTTTTTTTTTTTTTTTTTTTTTTTTTTTTTTTTTTTTTTTTTTTTTTTTTTTTTTTTTTTTTTTTTTTTTTTTTTTTTTTTTTTTTTTTTTTTTTTTTTTTTTTTTTTTTTTTTTTTTTTTTTTTTTTTTTTTTTTTTTTTTTAAAAAAAAAAAAAAAAAAAAAAAAAAAAAAAAAAAAAAAAAAAAAAAAAAAAAAAAAAAAAAAAAAAAAAAAAAAAAAAAAAAAAAAAAAAAAAAAAAAAAAAAAAAAAAAAAAAAAAAAAAAAAAAAAAAAAAAAAAAAAAAAAAAAAAAAAAAAAAAAAAAAAAAAAAAAAAAAAAAAAAAAAAAAAAAAAAAAAAAAAAAAAAAAAAAAAAAAAAAAAAAAAAAAAAAAAAAAAAAACAGGGGAATTTTTTCCCAAATTGCGGGGTTTCCCCAAAAGGAAAGGTATGGCCCCCCTTTTCTTTCAAATTTTTTTAATTTTGGGTACTCCCCCCCCGGGCCTTAATTTTGTACCATTTTAAATAAAATTTCCTGGACGGAACGAATCCCAAAATTTATAATTTGTTTTTTTGATTTGCCGAATGGCCAAATTTTTGGTGGAAAATTCCTGGGATTAAAATTTGGAAGGAGGGTTTTTTCCCCGTTTAAATTTGGATTTAAGGGCCAAGAAAAGGGGGCTTAAAAAGGAAACCGTTTTTAAAGTTTTTCTTGAGTGCAAATAAAAACCCGGGGCCTTAAATTAATCCGGCAGGTTTTTGCTCCGCCTTGGAACCATAAATTAAAACAAAATTCCGGAAAAAATTTTTCCTTTTCCCAAAACCGGTTTTCCTTGCCCCGGGGGAAAAATTGGTTTTTCCTTGGGCCCAAAAAAGGCCAAAGGAACACAGGATTTTTTTTGAAACTTAAAGGGGAAAAATTCCCCCTAAAAATTTTTATTCCCAAAAAAAAAAAAATTTCCCCCCCCCCAAAAAGCCCAATCGAAAAAAAATTTAAAAATTTACCCCAAAAATTTTAAATTTTAAAATTTTAAACTTTTGTAGACGAAACACTTTCGGTTTATAAGGGACGAAAATTAAGGTGGGGGTTTTCCCCTAGGAATTTTCCGTTAAAAATTTTAACTTTTTTAATGGGGGTTTACGAAAAAAAAAGGGGGATGGGGGCGCTTTTTAACCCCCAACCAATTAAAAATTTTTAAAAATAAACAAAATTTAAAAATTCCCGGAAATTTTTTTTTAAAATTTAAAAAGGGAATACCCAAAAGGGAAAATTTAAAAAAATTTTTTTTTGGATTAGTGGGGTTTAAAATTTTGCCCCCCCCAAAGAAAAAGAAAACCCCTTAGGGAAATTTTGAAAAAGTTATGAAAAAAAAATTTTTTTTAAAAATTTTGGAAAAAAATTTTAAAAAGGAAGCTCCCGATGGGGTTTTCCCCCCTAAAAAAGGGCTTTTTCCCCTTCCTATTGGGGAAAATTTTCTAATTTTCGGGGGCAATTTTAAAAAAAATTTTTCCCAATTAAAAATTTTTTTTTTTTTTTGGCAGGTTTTCAATTAAGTTGGAAAGGAAAAAACCCAAAATTTAAAAAGAGGAATTAAAAAATAAAAAACCTATTACATTTAATTATAATTTCTCCCCCCCCCCTTAAAAATTCAGCCTGTAGGGAAGTTTTTAGAACTGAATAAATTTTTTTAAAAAGAAAAATTTCCACTTTTTCAAAACTCAAAATTTAATAATCCCTTTCTTTGGGGCCCCATTTTGGATTGCCCGGGGTTTGGAATAAAAAACCCGGGTTTCCAGTTTTCGGCCTTTTCGGAAAAGGAAGTCCTGAACCCCAAAGTCCCTTGTTTTTTAATTCCTCAATTTTTCCCATTTTATTGAAAAAAAAATTTGAAAAAAAAATTTTTTAAACGCAACGAAATTTTAAAACCCCACAACGAAAACCCCCCCTTTTTTTTTCCCCAATGAAAGATTTAAGTTGCGAGGAATTTTTTTTAAATTTTGGGCATTTTTGGGGTTCAAAACCCCTTCAAAAAAAAAATTTTAATCAAAATAGGAAAATTTTTTAAAAAACTTTCGGAAAATACCCCCAATAAATTAACCCGGCCCTTTTCCTTTTTTTTAGGTCGTGTTTTGGAAAAATATTTTAATTTTCTTTAACCCCCAAAAAGTAGAATTCCATTTGGGAAGGAAGGAAATTTCATTTGCCGTGGGGAAAAAACAAAACAAAAACAAAAAAAAAAACCCCAAAAAAAAAAACCCCCGGAACAATTTTTTCCCGGTTTAAAAATTTTCAAAAATCTAAAATATTTTAAAATTTCCCCCAAAATTTTCCCTTTGGAAAAAAGCGAAATTTTTTGAAAGGGGGGAAAAATTTAAAAAAAAAAGGGGTAATTTTCCCAATTTTAAAAAAAAGGGCCCAAATTAATTTTTCCTTTTTTTTTTCTTTATTTTTTCACTCAAATGCCTTTTCTCGGGGTCGAAACCCTGAAAAAAAGTTTCCTTTTATCATTTTGAAAAAAAGTTTTAAACCCAACCCCCTTTCCCCTTTTTTTTTAAATTTTTTCCAAACGGCAAACCCATTTTCTTTCAAAAGGAAAAAAAGAGGAAATTTTTCTCCAAGGAAATTTCCCCCTAAAAACAAAACCCCTTCCCCTTTCCGGGTTCCCCAAAAAATTATTTAATTTTGGAAAATTTTCCCCTAAAAAAATGGAAGGTTGAAAAAAAAAATTCTCCGCTTCCTTTAAATTTGACTAAAATTTAAATTTTTCCCCCCCCTCATTACAAGGGTTGGGGGCTTTAAAATTAAATGAAATATTTTAAAAAAAAATCCTAGTCCCCAAAAATTTTTTCGGGAAACCCATTTTTTCCCTCTTTTCTAATGGCCAAAAACCCAAAAACCCAATTAAAAAATTTTTCAAAAAACAGGGTTTTTTGGTCCCCGGAACTTCCTTTCTTTTTGGTCCTTTTCCCCTTTCCTATTAAGGGGTTTCCCCAGGGAAAAAATGGAATTTTCCTGAAAAATTTGGGGAAGGGGGAAAAACCCTCCCGGGTTTTTTTGGGGGCCCACAAAAACCCCCGGGGTTTTTCAAATAAAGAATTTAAAAATTTGGGTAAATTAAAACCCCCCCCCCAATGGACACTGGAACCCTTTCCCCCAGGGGGAAAATTTCCCAAAAGGGAAAATTTCAGCCGGGCTTTGGAAACCTCTT
The DNA here is from genome assembly GCA_031841125.1 of Acanthococcus lagerstroemiae. Taxonomy (NCBI): domain Eukaryota; kingdom Metazoa; phylum Arthropoda; class Insecta; order Hemiptera; family Eriococcidae; genus Acanthococcus; species Acanthococcus lagerstroemiae. The sequence continues at coordinate 18,245,159 of CM063110.1, forward strand.
TTAGAGCAAAAGAAATTTTTAATAACCCGGAAGGACCACAAATGGGGCAAAAAAATTTCTTTTTCCCTAAAATGAAAAGGGAAATTCGAAAGAATTACCCCTTTAAACGGGGGTTAAACCCCCCTTAAGTTTTTTTTTTTTTTCCTTTTTAAATTTTTTTAAAAACCAAAAGGGGGGGGATTTTCCTTAAATTGAAAAAAATTTTCCCCAGTAAAAAAATTTAAGGGCCCCCTAAAAAAATTTTCAAATTTTTTTTTTTTAAAAAAAGATTTTGGGTTTGGTTAAATTTGGGTTTTATACCTCCCGAAAGCCCCCTTTTACTTTTTTTAAATAAATTTTAGAAATTTTTGGAGGTATGTAACCCCTTTAATTTGAATAAAAATACCATTTTTTTTTGGAATTTAACCCAAAATACCCCAAAAAATGCAATTAAAAATTTTTACCAAATTTTTTTGGGGTTTAACATTCAGAAAAAGGAAAAAACCTTAAAAAATTGGGAAAAATTTTAGGGCCAAAAAAAGGGGTTGAGAAAAAAAGGATTTCCCCAATTTTTACCTGCCCCAAACCCCCCCATCCTTTAATTTTCTCCCCAAAATTTTACTTTTAAAAATTTTCCAAAGATTAATTTTCACGGGTTTTTTTTTTTTTTTTTTTCCTCCAAAAAAACCTTAAAAAGCTAAAAATTTCCCTTCTAAGGCAATTTAAATGCAAAAAAAATTAAAAATTAAAATTTTCCTTTCTTAATTTTTAATTGTCACCAAAATTCCGGTTTTAATTTTTTAGAAAGAAGGGAAAAATTTTGGGAAATTTAAGTATTTTTAAAACTTTTCAAAGTGGGGGGGGGGGCGGTATAAGCGCGGGTTTTTTCCCCCGGGGCCCCGGTTAATTTTTTAAAACGGGGGCGGGTTCCCCCTGAAATTTGACCACTTGAAAGTGGGCTTGGGAGGGAAGAAAAAAAAGGAGTTTATAAATAAGGGGGAAATTGTAATAAATTTTTAAAAAATTCCTTTTTTCAAATAGAATTTTCCCCCGTTAGCTTTTTTTCCCAAATTCTTCCCAAAAATTCAACCATGTAAGGGTTGGGACAGGGAAAAAATTTTCCCCTTTTTCTAAAGGAAAAATTTTTTCCAGGCAAAGAACATTTTTTATTAAAACCCCCAAATGTAAATTAACAAAAGGGAAAAAATTTGATTTTTAAAAAGAATAAAAAAAAAATTTAAACCCAAAAAAACCCAAATTCCCATTTTTTCCAAAAATCACTTTTTGTTTTCCCCCAATTTTAAAATAAAATTCGAAAATTTTTTATGCAGGACTGGGAAGGTTTTTTTTCAGAAAATTTTTTGGAACCCATTAAACGACCCCCTTAATTTTTCTTATTTTTCATGGGGGGACCTTATTTCGAAACCCCCTTTTTTCAGGCCTCCGATAAAGGAAAAATTTTCCCCCTTTTCCGATTTTTTATTTTAAAACAAAAGGAAAACCCCCATGTTTCGGGGTTCAAGTGGGGGAAAATTTTTCCCAAAAAAAGGTTTTAAATAAAAGGAATTAATTTCCAAACTAAAATTTTTTTGCTTTTTATTTAAAAATTGGGTTTAAAAAGTTTTTCCCCCTTTTTCCCGGGAAAAACCCTTCGGGTTGGGGCCCCTTTTTTATTAATAAAATTATTTTTTTTTTTGGTGTCCCCTTTTTTAATTTCCCCTTCCTCAATTTTAAAAAACCCCTGGCCCAATTTGGTTTTGGATTTTTTCCTTGCGGGGGTTTTTTTTTAAATTTCAGGGGTTTTTCCCCTTTTTTCTTTTGTTTTACAACCCCCCAAAAAAAAATGGCCTTTAAAAAATTTAATAGGGGGGAACCCCAAAAATGGTTAAGGGGTTTCCTGGAATTAGAAATTTGAATTAAAATTTGGGGAATTTAAAAAACATTTCAGAGAAGAAAATCCAAAAAGGAAAAAGGCTTTAAAAAAAACAAAAGAAATTTTAATACTAGGAATTCCACAGGCAAAATTTAAATATTTTCAAAAAAAAATTTTAATTTGAAAAAAAAATACCCCATAAAAAGGGGGGGAACCCCCCCTTTTATTTAAAATTTTTCTTTTTTTTTAAAAAATTAAATTTCCTTTAATCTGGGGGGTCCTTTTTAAAAAATTAAACCTTTCTTTCCCTCCTTGGAAAAAATGGCCCTTTTCTTTTAAAAAATTTTGTCTTTAGGAATATAAAGCCCCGGGCTCATTAAAAAAGTCCAAAAGGTTTTTCCGTAATAAAAACCGGGGGTTGGGGAAAAAATTCGAAATTGGTGAAAAAGAAATTTGATCTGAATTTTCATTTGTAACGGAACAACCATAAATAAAGAAAGGAATTCCAAAAAATTAAAAAAAGGGGGTAATCTTTAAGTCCCCAAAACCCCCCCCCAGTTGGCTTTATTTTAATGGTTTTCCTTGGGGGTTTTTCCCAAAAGGGGAAAGGGGCTCATTTTTTTGATTTGTTTTTGGGGGGGAAAACGGGGCGGGAAAAATTTGTATAACGTAAATTATACCAAAAAAATTATTTACACAAATTTTTTCCCTATCCAATCGGGTTTTAATTCCTTTTTTAAAAGAACCAAACAGTGGTTTTTTACTTTTGGGGGGGGGGGCGGGAAAAGGGGTTTTTTCCGGGCAAAATTTTTTGGGCGGGGCCCCAAAATTTTTGACCCACTTTTAAGAAAGGGAAAAAGGAAAAAAAATTGGAAAATCAAGGGGAAAAAAATTTTTAAAATTTTTGGCCCAAACAAGCATTCCCCGCGAAATTTTTGGTTAATTAAAAAGCTTTTTGGGTTAAGATAAATTTAATCTAGGTAAAATTTTTGGAAAAACAAAACAATTATTCTTAATCAACCTGGTTTTTAATTTTGATTTTTTAATTTTTATTTAATTTTAATTTTATTTGTTTTCCATTTTAAAAATTTTTTCTAAAATTTTTTGGAAACTCAAACAAAAACCCAATTGTTTTATCCTGGGGCCCCGGGTATTTTTTCTTTTTTAAGTTAATTGGGGAAACAGCTTTTTTATTTAAATCCTTTTTTCCCAAATTTGCCAAAATTTTTGGGGGAAACCCCATAGGGGGGGTTTTAAATTAAAAGGGGGAAAACACCATTTATTTAATGATTAAATTTCCCAAGGGGACCAAAAGGAAAATAAAAATTCAAAAAGTTTTTTTCACTTACCCATTGGTTTTCCAAAGGCCCCCCCCCCTTTGGGAAAAATTTTGTACCCCCCGGTTTTTAAAAATATTTTTTTTTTGAAAACCTTTCCTTTTTGAAATGTTAACCCGGGAAAATTTTTTGGGGTTTTGGCCCGCTTCTTAAATTTTTCTTCCCTCACTTTTAAAAAAATTTTCATTTTTGGTTTTAACCAAAAAAATATCCAAAATTTTCCAAAACTTTGGCCCAAAAATTTAATTCGGGAATTTTTTGGGGGGTTTGCCTTTATTAAAGAATTTTTTATTAAATTTTTCCCCGAAAAAATTTTTTTTTTTTTCAAAAATGATAAAAATTGAAAGGCAAGATTTTAAAAAAAAACCCCTTACTGGAAAAAAAGGGGGGGGTAATTTTTCCAAAAAATTTTAATTGTGGACTAAAAAAGTTCTATTAATTTTCTGGAAAAATTTTAAATTTTTTCCCCTTTGGGGGGTTTCTTATTTTTTTGGGTATTTCTTTGGGAGGAGTTTCCAAAAATTTTGGAAAACACTGGGATTTGGGGCCCAATTTTTCCCCCAAAAAATTTAACCGGGGGTAAAATTAAGCCAGAAATTTGTCTTGAAATTTGATTCCCTTTCCCGGCAATGGCCCAATAAAGCGGTTTAACAATTTTTTGGTTTGGAAATCCCTTGGTTTTTTTGTACCAATTTTCGGGGTTTAAATTGGGAAGTTTTGGCCCTTTTAAAAGGGAAAAATTTTGGGACTTTTTTTTCCCTTTTTTTTTAACCCCCAAAAACATCCTAAATAAAAAATTGTGAAACCCCGGACGTTTGAAATTTTAATTTTTTTCCCCCCCTTCAGGGGTTTTCCTAATTATTTTAATTAAAAAATTTTGGTTTTTGCTTTAAATAGATTTACAGGGGGGGCCCAAACCCCAAAAATTTTTTTTCCAAGTTTTTGTTGAAAAGGAAAAATTAAAAAAAAATTTTGAAAATTTTGAAAAATTAAAAAAGGACCAAATCCTGGTTTTTTAAAAGAATTCTTTTAAAAATTCCAAAATAGATTTTATTTTTTACTAAACTAAAATTCATAGAAAAATAAAGCAAAAAATTTTTTTCTGGGGGGTTTTTTCTTTTTTTGGTTAAGGGTTTTTTTTCCATCCGGAAAAAAAAGGAAAAAACCTTGGGGGAGGGGTTTTTTGAACCCCCAAGCCAAAAAAAAAAAAAAATCAAAATTTTTTTGGCCCCCTTTTCCCCCAACCCCCCTAAAAAAGGGAAAATTTTAAAAAAAATTTTTTTTTTTTCCGGTTTAAAATTTTTCCTTTTAAAAAGGGAAAAGGAAAAAAAAATTTTTCTTATTTTAATAAAATTTTAATAAAAAATCAAAAGGGGGGCAATTTTTAAAAATAAAAATTAAGGGAAAAATTTTTTAAATCGGGGGGTTTTTTCCCTAATGCCTTTTGAGTTTCTTTTTAAAAAATCTTTTCCCCAATGGGAAAAACTTTTTTTTTATTTAAAAAAATAAAAAAATTATTTCTTTTTTAAAAATATTTTTAAACCAAAGGGGGGGGGGGTAAAAAATTAATTTTTAAATTGGTAAAATTTTCAATTAACTAAAATTCGGTAAATTTTTAAAAAAATTCGAAAAAATTTTTTTGGTGTTTGGGGAATTTAAAAAATTTCGTTTTTAATAAAAAATAAAAATTTCCAATTTTGTTTTTTAAATTTAACCAAAAAATTCCATTTACGATTTTTTTCCTTTAAAGTTTTTCCCCCTTGAAAATTTTCCCAAAATTGCTTGGGAAATTTTTTTGGCCAAAAATTTTCAAAAAATTTTTTAATTCATAAAAAAGGAATTTTCCTTTTTTTTTAAAAGGGAAAAAATTTGGGATTTTTTTCCTTTTAAACTCAAAAGATTTTGGTAGCCCTATTTTTTTCCCCGAAATAAAATTTTTTATAGAACCTTCCAATTTACGGTTATATTTTTTTAATTTTTCTTTTTTTTTAAATGTTAACAGGGGGGTTTCCCAATTTTTTTAAAAAATTTTAAAAATTTTTTTAAAATTTTTAAAAAATAAAAAAAAAACCTTTATAAAAAAATTTTTTTTGGTTTTTAAAAAATTTTTAAAATTTAAAAAAAAAAAAAGGTGTACTTTTTATAAAAAAAGGGGAAAAAATTTTGGGGGTTTCCTGTGTTTTAAGGGTGACAAAATTTGGGGGGAAAGGGCGGGCCCCCGGAAAAAAATTAAAAAAATTTAAAAATTTCTTTTTTAAAAAGGAAAAAAAAAAAATTTAATTTTTTTCCCCGAATAGGGTTTTTGGGGGGGGGGAAAAATTTTCCCCCCTGGGGGTTTAAAGGGGGAAAAAATAAAAAAAGGGAAAAAATTTAAAAAAAAAATAATAAAATAATTTTTAATTGGGCGTTTAATTCCCTAAACCCAAAACTTTGATTTTTTTCCCCAATCTTTTCGTTCCATACTAACTTAAAAAAAAAATTTCTTTTTGAATAAATTAAATTTTAAAAACCCGGCCCCCTTTTAAAAAATTTCCCCGGGCCCCCAATTTTCTTTTTTAAGTTCCGAAAAGGTTTGTTTTTTTTAAAAACAAATTTAAAAAAGGGCCAAGGGACAACTTTTTTAAAAAAAATTCCGGTTTTTTCCCATTTTTTATTTTTAAGAAAAATTTTCCCATATTGTAAATTTTTTAAAGCCAGAAAAGAAAATTAAAGGATTTTTTCTTTTCCGGGGGGGAAATATTTTGGCCCTTAAAAAGGGTTAAAACCCATCCTCTTAAATTTTACACTAACTAAAAGGAAATTTTTAAAAACCACCATTTTATAAGCCAATTTTTTAATTTATTTTTACCCCTTTTTAAAAGAAAAAACTTAAAAATTTTAAAAATTTTTTAAAATTTTTAAAAAAAATAATTTCTTCAAAAAAAAATTTGGGGAAAAATTTCTTGAAAATTTTTGGTAAATCCAAAAAAAATGAAAATTTTTTAAAAAGGGGGGCCAAGAAAAAAAAATTTTAAAATTACCTCCCCAATTTTGGGAAATTTGATATCAAAGGGATCCCAAAACCCCCGGACTTTTAAGGGGGGGGGGTGAAATTTTTCCCCAAAAGGATTTGAACCCAAAAAATAAAGGGAAAAATAAAAAAATTCCAAAAATTTTAATTTTAAAGGCCCAAAGGAATAAAAAACAAAAAACCAAAAATTTAAGTTTAAAAACTTTTCCATTTTGGAAAGTAAAAAACTTTTTGAAATTTTTGAAAAAAAAATTCCCCCCCAATTTTTTTTTAAGTGGCCCCAAAAGGCCCCCGTTAAAGAAAGGGGTTGGCGGCAGAGGACCTTTTTTTTGGGAAAAGGGGGGACCTTGCCCTTAAGAAGAGAATTGCGATTTTGGTTTCTTTCCAAAAGATTTTTTTGACCCAAATTGGGGGTTTTCATTTTCCTTTAAAATTTCCAATGGGGGGTTATTTTAAAACAAAAAAAGGAAAAAATTTCCCAAAAACCCCGAAAATAAATTTATTTTAGGGTAAAACCCTGAAAGGGAAAAAAACATTTGCCCCTTCGAATTTCCTTTGCGTTTTCATTCCCCGAAAAAATGGGGAAAAATTTTCCCGAAACCCTTTAACAAAAAGGAAAACGGGGAACCAAAAGAAAAAATTAATTACCCCGCAATTTCAATTTTTGAAAAGGGGCTTTTACCCCAAAAGGTCGAAGGATGGTACTTGCGTGTGTGAATAAAAAAATTTTTAACCAACGCCCGGGGGGAATTTTAAAAGGCTTCCTGAAATTTAAAAAGGAAAAAAAATTTAAAAAAAACCTTTTGGGGAATTAGAAACAAATTCCTTTTTTTAAATTTTGTCGGGGAAAATGGTTTCCCCTTTTTTGGTTGGGGCAATTTCGTTCGTTCGCGTCCCGCTTTTCTTTTTGGGAAATTAGCCGATACCCCCAGAAAATTTTGCTTTTTAGGTTCCCAAAATTTTTTTTTTACCAAATTTTTAAACCCCTCCCAAAAAGGAGATGGGGGGGGGGGGGGGGGGGGGTGGGGGGGTTTTCAAAAAACATTAAAAGGGAAGGGAATGGTATTTTTTAACGAAAATTAAATTTATTGTTTGGGAAAAAATTTGTTTTGACCCCAAGGGGTACATTTTGGAACCCTTTTACCCCAAAATGAAGTTTTTTGCCCCCTTAAACCCAAATTTTAAACGCGCAAATTTTAATTAGTTTCCCCATTCAAATAAAAAAGCCTTTTCTGGACTTTCACCTACCGGGTTTCAAAAATTTGAAAGTTTTTGCCGTAAGGGAATTTTAATTAGGTGGGGAAAATTTAATGTTCCAGAAAAGCAAGGCGGTGCCCATTTTCCCAAAAAAAATTTTTAAAATTAAAATATTTTCAAAGGCGGGGAATCTTTGGGGTTTCCCTTGCTCCACGTATGGGCCTGTTTTTGGAATTTGGGTTTAAAAAAATATTAAAAAATTTTGGGCCCGGAAAAATTTTTCCCAAAAAACCCCCCCAGGGGTTAAATTGGCCCCAAATGGAAGGGGTCCCAAAAAAAATGTAAATTTTGGGCCGAGGGGAAATTGGGAAATAAAAATTTTTGTTTTCACTTTTTGAATTTAATTTAGAGGTCCCTTTTAAATTTTTATAAAAAAATTTTCAGGGGGAAAATTTACTGGCCCCAAAATGAAAAAAGTTTTACCTCAAAATTAAAAGGTTTTTTGGCCCCGGGTCCCCGCATTAAATTTGGGTTTTTCACCCTGAAAATTTAATTAGGGGGAATTTGGAAAAAATGATTCCAACCACCCACCCCAAAAATTGTTTTAAAATTTTTAAAACCTTTTTTTAAAAAAAAAATTTTTGGGGAAATTTTTATAAATGGTTGATGAGTTCCCCGACTCACCAAATAAATTTTGGGAAAAGGGGTTAAAAAAAAGGAGAACCCAAAAAATTTTTTTACCCAAGGGGGGTTTTTTAAAAAAGGGGTTTTAAAACTGGGGAATAAAAAAAAAAATTTTTTTCAAAGTTTTTTTTTTTAAAAAAAAAAATTTTCAAATTTTTTTCTTTTTAAAAAAATTTTTTAATTATTTGTTTTTAAGGGATTTTAGTTGTTTAAAAAATTTCCCTTTTTTAAAAAAACCAAAATTAAATTTAAAAGAAGGTTCTTTAGATTGGGTTTCTTACACCCCCAAATTTTTGGGGTATTGTTTTTAAATCCCCTATAAATTTTAAAATTTTTGGGGAAAAAAATAAACCCGGTTTTAAAAAATTTGTTTTAAGGGAAATTTTTGGGAAAACCAAAATTCCCTTTAAAGGTCCATTTTTTTCTTTTTAAAATTTTCCCCAAAATTTTTAAAAGGGAAAACCCAAAAAAAATTTAAAAATTTTAGGGAAAGGTTTTTTAAAAATCTATACTTTTTAAAAATTTTTTTTTCATTTTTCCCCCTTTTTCCCCCCAAATTAAAATTGTGAAAAAGTCAAACCCCCCCCTTGCAGGATTGGGGGCCTTTTTAAAGGGGGCCCCTTTTTCCAAAATTTTTAAAAAATTTATGGGGAAAAATTTTCAAAATTTTTTTTTCCCTCTTAATTTTCCTTTTTTTCTTTTCCCCAAAAATTTTAAATTTTTTTTTCTTCAAATTAAAATTTTTTTAAAAAAAGGGTTATTTTTCCTTAAAACAATTTTAAAATTTAAAAAAAATCGAAAGGGACTTCGATCCCCTTTTTTACTTTACCCTTAACCCATTTTTAGTTTTTCCCCTTCAAAAATTGGGTCAACTTAAAATTTTTTTGCTATTTTTAAACTTAAAAATTTTTTCCTTTTCAAAACGGGTCCTTTTAAAAAAAAAAGTTTTACCGAAAATATTTATCTGTTTCTTTTTAATTTTTAAATTTAAAACTGGGGAAATTTTTAAACCCCAAAATTTCCCCTTTTATTCTTTTAAAAAGGGGTTTTGGGAAAATTTCCCATTTTTTCTAAATTATTTAAAACCCAAATCCTTTTCCCCTTTTTTTTAAAAATTCCCCTTTTTCCCCCCAAAATTTTTTTTAGTAAACGGGGAAAAGGGGGGGCCCTCAGGGGGGCCCGGTTTTTTTGGAGGGGCCAATCAATAATCTGTTGCACATGTTAGAGGCAAATGTGACCAGGTGAGAAGTTATTTCCAATTTCTGCATGAAATCAGCATCACTGATATTCAAGTTTCCCTAGTGAATTTTGATATTTCCCTAAAACTACCCATGGCATTGCGATTGTGTTACAGAAGATTGAAATCAAGGCAAACAGTACACTCTGCAAAATCTCACCCTAAGGAATCTCAGCCGGATACCACACTTCACAAAGATCGAACTGCAAACGGATGTTGTAAGATGAATGGAAAAGTAAGTACAGGTCACATAAATGAAGTTATATTGAGGAAGATGTTGAACTCGCTCCACAAATCGTTCCTCATATGGCAGTTGGTAAGATAGAAGGAGTGAAGACATTTTCAAAATTTTTTTGTATCGGTAGAAAATCTGAAAACTCTGGCCAACAATCGGGAAAATGAGATACAGCCATATAAAATGATAACGTTCATCCCCTTGTCTCCCCTTCTCTTTTCTTATTTTGGTAGAGTCTCTTCATTTTCGAATATTTATTAGCGTGACAATCTTTTCCGGACGGGAGGTAGGTCGGACAAGATAACTTCCTCAGATTTTCTTACAATAAATTGACAGAAACAAGAACTACATAATTATTACTTTTACCTACTAAACACATATGCCCCCCAAGCAAGTCAGCTAATTTGCTAATACTGTATATTAACTTACTAATTAATGCACTGCGTTATTGTAGACCACCAAAGCCGATTAGCACATGTGATACAACCACTGGATATCAGTTTTATGCTGTTCGGTGCGGAGTTAGCTGCAAATCGCGGACCAGTGCCATCTTATTGATAGACTTTGATAATTTATACTAGTGCGAAGATATATAATATTATAACTGACGCAAAACATAGTAGGTGCACCCTCATTTAGACATAAATAAGTAATTTGTTTCAATAACACGCAAAAATAAACAAATCGAGTTTTCAACTGGTCGTCGAATAATTTAATCTGTCGACTTTACATTCTACCTTATGTCATCAACCATCAGCTACAAGAACGTCATAACTCAAAAATTGACACTTGTGAATAATAGTAGATACCTTATGTATGTTCTAGCGCAGTAATGATTTCTCTTACTTTTCCCCCCCATTTTTCAGTTCTCAAGAAAAAATAAAAATTCTCTTAATTTCCGTATTGAATATTTAACTATTTTTAAGGATAATTTTAATCATTTCATCCTATTTTCTCATCTCCTCTAGTTTGAAAATTTTATAAATGTTGTATCCAAAATTATATAATTTCCTATCTTTCAACTCTTTCTCTCATAGAAATCATCAATCTTGATAGGTAATAATACTCTTGGCATAGTTGAAGATTTCTTTCACTTCTTTCCCATTTTTCACCTCTGAAAAAAAAAAAAATGAATACATTACATTTATTCTAGCCCACTTGAAGATTTCTTTTACTTTCTCCCCCATTTTTCTGTTCCCAAGAAAAAACAAAATTTCCCTAAAATTTCATATTGAAGATTTAACTGTTTTTAAGCTAATATTAATTATTTTCACAATTGTTTTCCATCTCCTCTTATTCGAAAATTTTATAAATTTTGTATCCAAGTTCCATCAATTTCCTATTTTTCAACCCTTTCTCTTATAAAATTTTCTTACCTTTGGTATAAAACAAAAATAATCAACTTACTCGTCAAATAAGCATTGAGTTCCTCTCCATATAATTTATGATTTGATTTAGAACGATCAAATTTTAAATTTAATAGATCACGAATACAAGACTTTAAATGTTTATTACAAATTTTAATATCACCAATCATTATACTATTTCTCAAAGAATTCAATTCTTCCTTACTCTGAGAAGCTTTATTAACTGTCTTCATCAAAGCGTTTAATTCACTTAAAACAGAAGATTTATGTTATTCCCGTCAGCCATGTTAAACCAATTTTAAGTGCGTATTGGAAAGAGAAAGACACGTAGTCACTTCGACGTGGTCAACCAGTTTCAGGGTGAACAAATTCAACGCGAAATTTTTTTTTAATTTCATGATCAGTGTGAACAGATTCAACGTAAAATTTTAATATTTAACGGATTGTTATTGATAATCTTCACGATTCATATTTGATATATCTCTGTGTACGATAGTTTTACGATGGAACTGATCAAATTTTATGTTAATTGATTTTTTTTTTTTCAAAACTTGTCGAGTCGTTCACATCAATAAACTGGCACAACTATGGAGCGAAAAATGAATTATTTTTTATTTGAAATTACAGACTAATATCAAAATTCTACAATTACTACATCAATACGTAGACAAATTCAAATAAAGGAAATCTTACATTCTAATATTGTCTTGACCTCTTAAATGGGTAGATAAAAATTTGTTTAAAAAATTCTAAAATAAAAAAAAACAAAATTTTGACTATAAATCGCAGAAATCATGGAGTGGTTCCTGTTACGATAGGCGGTAAATCCAGGGGTTGTAAAATGATCTGTATACAAATGACAGCCGGATCATCTTCGTTAATTTCTACAGCTTTTAGCATTTCCTTTATTGCTCTGTCATCATCAAACTTGGGTAATGGTGGACTAAATTGTGCCATCTTGTGGCACGTTTTATCGCTCATTTGATTATTAACCAGCGTGCGAATTTCATAAAAACCGCTGGTGTTATATTTCTATATCCAAACGATTCCGGATCATTACAATAAACACGTCTTGCGTAAACCTTACATCCTGGGAAACTAGCATTTCGTTAAGCGCATCGCAGTACGAAGAATCGGGCTTTCCATAAACGGTTTCGCTGGTTTTACTGTTTATTCTCAATGGATAGTTTTTGTCCACGAAATTTTCAAGTTGCGATCGTACACCGATGATACGTAATACTTTTTATAACATTCCTGAAAGTTTCAATATTACCTCTTAAGTATGTCTATTTTGTATTCAAGAAATGTTAAAATAGATTGTATGAAAACATGATTAACAAATTTGTTAAACTATATGTATCATTGGAAACCAAATTTGGAATTTATTTTTATAGAACGAGTAATTCACGTCCTGAATGCAAAATTACATTCATAAACTCATCATAAACCAGAAGTTAGAAGTACAGTGAATCATCTATCCCAATTTAATGTTCTACAATGAACATTTTCCCTAGATTTTAAGAAATTTAATTTACTTGCATTCATAGATTTCGGAAAATGAATACAATGAATTTTTGTACATCAGATTGCTCACTCTCACAATTCTGATGTCGTTCAAATACTGATCATATCGATACTGTTCATTCATAGATTATTTCATGAAAAATGAGAAAAAAATCGACATACGCAGAATTTTTACCTCCCAATATGTTGTAGAGGTCTTGAAAACATTATCTCGAAAGATATATTTTTTATACAAAGGCTATTAATAATCTGAAAATGGCTTTCATATTTAGCTCATGATGACTCAAAAATAACTCGTACGTGAAAAAACTTATCAGCTACGAATTTTTACAGATAAATCAATCGACACATGATCTCAAGAAAAATTTGAATGAACCCGAAGAATACTTATCACACAATATTTCGTCGACAAATGGGAAAAATAAACGATACGATTCGATAAATAATTCGTAAGGAAGACGTAATTTTCAGCTACAGACAATGAGAAACTTAAATCTCAAAATAATGGAACGACGCATCGAAATTCATCCATATTTACTTGAAAAAGGTAAAAAAAAAAAAAAAAAAAAGAAAAGAAAAAAAAGACTCGATAAGCTGATTTACGAAACTAAGAAGCAGGACAGCTCAATTTCGAATCGATTCTAAACACATTAGATTGAAAGAGACGTCCATTTTGCGAGAAAAAAGGGGAGTAAATTATTCATTTAACGGAACGAATAATTCGTAGTATTTCTCGATTACACGTCTCAAGTTGTCAATTCACGAACTCATCGTAGAATAAAAAACCTTAAATACCTTGTTCAATAATGGAATGAATCTTCACATTGAATTGTACAAGAAAAACTCGTGAGAGAGATTCCAATTTGACAATAAAATCGATTCTGAGACTAGGAATAATAATAAGTTTCTATTTGCTCACCCTAATTACTTCGCGATGAATATTCTCTAAATTCAACAAAGGTAAGTAAACGATCTCGAGAAATCATAAAAAATCGATCGATAAAATTAACTTTTTCCATCGAATTACTTGTTTAAACTCATAGAAAATTTAATTCACCAACTCAGCTTAGTAATGTCTCGATTACACGTCTTAAATGTAACTCAAGCACACAATCTAAATTCAACAAACCTTGTCTCTTTCTGCTTTCACAAACTCATCAAAATTCGAAGAATACCAAACGAATCTAGCTTGCCGAAAAACACTATCAATGGCTCAAGTGTTCAATAATCGAAGAATAACATTCAAAAAGGTTAAGCTAAATTAATTTACCTTTTGAGATCGAAAGGCCTCGGCCTTGCTTTTAAAGTACTCGCGTTCTCGTTTGTATATAATTTTTTCTCTTGTTTGAAAACGTAGGGCAGATTTAACTCTTTTTTGATCACTCTTTGAAAAATCATCGAAGTCTTTCATTTCACTTGCAAGTTCCTTAAAATTTAATTTATCACGTATTATTGAAAGTAAGATATAATGCGGTATGCTTCGACACATTTTTCATTGCTTCTGTTTACTTACTTTCTCGACCTCATCTTCCAACGAATCTAGTATAGGAGGCGGTGTTAAGCTTCGTTTTGGCAGTTTTGTTCCTGGACAATAGACAAACAATCAATGTAAGGAATAATGCACAATGTTCAATGTTTTAACTGAATTGTAGCCACATTGTAGCTATTATTTCGATACTCAAAACTAAAAAATACTAAGATACATTGAAGTAATTTCATGTTCATGAGTCAAGACTGATACAGTACATCAATCGTGAACAAACTCGTACCGCAATTAGTTACATCTCAATTCTTTCATAACGAATTACGAGAAGTTTTTCAAATACGAAATAAACTCGCTCTTCACTAGATATCGCATGAGGACTCGAACAGAATAAGAAAATCGAATTCCAAAAATATTTTATACACTCAATACAAACATAGTGATCGTATTCGTGTTGTAATGGACTCGCTTGATTATACAGACTCGAACTATCGATGGAATAGTGAGAAAATAAATGACATAATATTTTTGAAGAACGGAACTTACCTTCATCATCATCCATCTCGAAATACTAATCTGTAAATAAAATCCTTAATTGAATCTTAAAACCCAGTCGCAAAGTATACTCCCATTATTATTCGACTCGTTTTCAAACGACTAGAAACAACAAACGACGAAACGAGAACAGAAATATCAACCCCGATCAATTATACAGATACATAGACGTAAGGTCAAACTGGGTCCCGGGTCGAACATTCCGAATAAGTGTGACGTCAGAATCAAAAGCGAAAACATTTTCAGTTTCTCCGCATGGAGCGCTCTAATGTTGTCAATTTTATGATTATTCCAAGTTTCACGAGAAGCGCTAAAAGTATCAATTTTGCTTTCTTAATTCTTTAACAAATTTTGTTGTGAGTATTGTATATTAACAATTTTCAAGGCTATGAAAAAAACTTCTCATATTTTTTATTAAATTCAGTGAAATTTTTTACACTACCAGTACTTTTTTTATTTTGATAATTGTGGTTTACTGATTGACTGGAAGATTGTTGTGTAGAACTAGTCTTATTTTTATTTTTAGTATCACTATTAGGTTGACTTGAATTTTGACAGGATTTATGAGTAATGTTATTTGTATCATTCTTAAATGTGTATTGACCAAGACAATTTCGGCTCATTTCATAACTTATTTTTGATAAATTAATGAACGAATTTACGAAAAATCTCTTTTTTATTTAATAGAGAATAAAAGAAAAAGCGGCATATTTAACAACTAACTAAAAAAACAAAAAAAAAACAAAAAAACGAAGATTGTACGATACAGTGTTGCCACTGAATTCATCACACCACCCCAATCTTCAGTTTTTGAGGCTTAATACATTTTAATTAACATATTCTAAGAATGCAAAAGGAACTTGCAAAAAGAAAAAAAACATTACAACAATATCATGTAGACAAATCGACAACACATTAATGAATTAAAAAAAAAACACAAAAAAAACTCAAGAGTGAAGGAATACGTCGTTGGGTTCATTGAAGTCCTAATTCCGCTCGCAAGTTAGTATATCGTGTCCTGCCTAGCCCCTTGGTAAAGATGTCCGCAAGTTGTTTGGCTGACTCCACATGAACTAAATGGATAATTTTGTTCTCGATGCTCTCTTTCACATGATGGTATTTAATATCGATGTGCTTGGCGCGCCCACCATTCTCCCGATTTTGGGCTAACGCGATTGTTCCTTGGTTGTCCTCAAATACTTTAATTGGACGATTGAGAAGTTCTTCGTCCATTTTCAAGTCCATAAGAATCCGTCTGATCCATATGATTTCTGTTATTGCTCCTGATAAGCTGACGTACTCGGCTTCAGTAGTACTCAAGGTCACAAGGTTCTGCTTTTTCGTTCTCCACGAAACTGGGTTACCGTAAACGTTGATTACATTTCCGCTTACGGATCTTCGATTGGTTGGGTCGTTTGCAAAATCAGCGTCTGCAAACCCAGTTACAATATCGGTATTTTCCTTTTATAGACAAGCTGTAGATTTTTCGTTGCACGTAGATATCGCAGGATTCGTATCAAGTGCGAGTAGTGTACGTCAGTAGGTGATGACTGAAATTGGCTAAAATAATGTACCGCGAAGCAGATATCCGGTCTCGTCGTGGTGAGGTACATCAGACTTCCTACCAATGATCGATATGGACTTTTTGTTTCCTTTTCGTCGTCAGTTCGTTGCTTCAATTTAAGTCCAGGCTCGATTGGCGTGTGTTGTGGCACACAATTTACCATGCCGAATTTTATGAGGAGATCTTCGATGGCATGTTTTTGATCAAGACGTAATTCGTCCTTGTCTCGTGTTATGGTGATTCCGAGAAACTGCGTCACTTTTCCTAAGTCCTTCATGTTGAACCTTGATGACAATTGGACTTTGGCTTTGTCGATTTCTCTTCGGTCATTTCCGCATACAATTAGATCATCCACGAAGAGCAGAATGTACGTTTTCGCCGTACCGTTTGTCAATATATAAAGACAGTGGTCATTTAGTGAACGTTTGAAGCCAATACTTGTAAGGTGTTCGTCAAACGCTGCATTCCAGCACCGAGGGCTTTGTTTTAACCCGTATAATGATTTATCCAGCTGGCAAACCTTATTTGATGCTATATTGAGACCTTCTGGTGGCTCCATTATGATCTCTTCCATTAGCCTTCCATGAAGAAATGCTGTTTTTACGTCCATTTGGTCGGCGTGTAGATCGAGTTGGTTTATTACGGCAAGTAGGATGCGTAGGGTTTGCATTCTGGCTACTGGCGCGTACGTTTCCTCGTAGTCTCTTCCTTGGCGTTGTTGGAAGCCTTTAGCGACCAGCCTTGCTTTGAATCGCGTAATTCCGTCGGGACCAATTTTCTTCCGATACGTCCATCTGCAACCGATTGGATGTTGTTCGTGAGAACGTTCAATTTCAGTCCATGTTTCATTTTCAAGTAAGGATTGCAGCTCTTCATGCGTTGCCTTAATCCATTGCTCTTTTTCCGGATGATTTTCGATATCGTTGAAACAGGTGGGGATATCAGTGGCGCTAATTCCGCAAAAATCCGGAATAATGATGTTTTCAATTCCGTTGTAGGGGTCTACGTGGTCATCATTCGTAGGTGATGCTTCCGGTTCTAATTCGGAGTTGAATTCAACCGTTGGTCCGTTGATGGGATTCTGATCCTCAACCACATCTTTGTATAGTTGATTCTCGTTGAACGTAACATTCCGGTTGATTACTACGTTGTTGTTTTCGTAATCCCAGAGTTTGTAGCCAGTTCTAGTATAGCCAATTAGAACGCATTTTACGGCACGAACGGATAGTTTATTGACATTCGGCAGATGTGCGTAAGCTATACTTCCGAAAATTCGTAAGTTGGATACGTCTGGTACCGAGCCAGTCCATAATTCAGCCGGAGTTCCAGTTTTCACTGTATTGGTCGGGCTTCGATTGAATGAGATATGTCGCCGTGCGAACTGCGTCTGGCCAAAAGGTTTTTGGCATTCTAGATCCAATGAGCATGGACCGTGTCTTCTCGATTATCGTTCGGTTTAACCGCTCGGCTTTGCCGTTATGTTCCGGTGTATACGGCGGTGTAAATTCCATAACGATTCCGCGCTCTCGACAGAAGGTTTTGAAAGCATTACTGGAGTATTCGCCTCCATTGTCGCATCTGACCCGAGCGACGCGCTCGCCAATTTGGGTTTCCGCTGTAGTCACGAATTCGACAAATCGATCATACGCTTCTGATTTGGTTTTGATTGGGTAAGCTACCGAATAATGACTGAAGTCGTCGAGGAATGTAATGAAGTATTTTTCACCGTTGATTGATTCCGGCGTTAACGGACCGCAGATATCCGTGTGTATGAGTTCAAGTCGACGTTTAGCCTTTGATCGAGTTTTGTTGTATGGTAGTTTGGTTTGTTTTCCAAGAACGCAGGTTTCGCAGATTTCGTTTTTGATTGTTAGGTTTCGATTCATGCCATTTACGAGGCCATTGTTGACGAGAGTTTTCATGGCCATAGCTCCGATGTGGCCGAAACGTTGGTGCCATAGTTCGTATTCATCGTTCACAGCGGGTACTGTGGTGACGTTTGCTACCGGATCGTTGTTTCTTCGAACTAGGTGCACTCGAAAAAGACCGTGCATTGGTTCACCAATGGCAATCAAGTTGTTTTTGAAATACAAATACGCACGCGAATTTTTAAATTGTATCTCGACACCAGATTTCATTAAACGCGACACTGATAACAGATTGCACGAAAGGTCTTTCGCTAACAGCACTTCTTCAATTTTCAGGTTGAAGGATTTATTGTCAACTTCACTTACGACACGGGCGTTTCCAATTTTTGTGGCGCGTACGGTTTCGCCTTGTTTTGCGACGCGTATTTCCACTGGAGAATCCAGCATTTGCAGATCGTCGAGCCATTTTTCATCATTCGTTAAATGCTTTGTTGCGCCGGAGTCCAAGAACCAATCGTTGTTATGATTCGTGTTTATCGACGTACTATTAGCTGTTTCGATGATGTCAGCTAATATGCAGATTTCCGATTCCGTTGCTACGACGTTGGCCGTATCTTTTGGTTTTGACGGCGGGTTTTGCTTTTGCTTATCCTTGAACCAGCAGTTTTCAGGTTGGTGGCCAGGCTTCTTGCAGATGGTGCATTTTGGTCGGTTATCAGTTTTCCCTTTCGAATTTTTATCCAATTTTTCTGTTGGATTTTCATTCGTATTAGCCGCTGCTTTGTTTGGCGATTTGCAATCACGACGGAAGTGGCCGGGTTTTCCGCAATTGTGACAACGATATCGCGAATTTGGAACACTTGAGTTGTCACTTACTTGCGTTGATAACGCTGTAGTGTAATCTTCCGCACCTGAATTCTCTTTTCTGGCACGTTCTTTCATTCTTCTCTCTTCGATTTGAAGGCGCGACGTAAGGTTGATCAGGGTTTGAGATTTCGACGTAGTAGAATCCCACGCACTGAAGAAGTGATCGAATTTTGGTGGAAGTACGTGTAGAATCTTACCGATTAGCATTGACTCGCTAATTTTATTTCCGGTGTCTTCCAGCTTGGAGGCAATGATCTCCAACCTGTTGATATTTTCCGCGACACTCTCGCGTGTGTTATACCGAAAGGCGTGAAACTGCTGTTCCAGTAAGTGAACTGAGCATTCTGATTGAGTGCCGTATGTTGCTTCCAATTTTTTAAGCATATCGGTTGACGATTTGCAGGTCATAATGTTTTGAAGCACTTTTTCACTTACTGAGGTTACGATGAGTTTCTGTGCTTCGATATCGTACTTTCCTTCATCATAGCTGATAGATGGAGTGGTTTCCGAGGATTTACCTCTTCTCGTTTCGCGTTCAACAACGTGTTCATTTTCCGATTGTTTTCTTAGCGATTGGAGAATTATTCCGACCTGAAATTTCCACGAAGCGTAGTTTTCGGCTCCATTCAGGCGTATCACTCCACGTTTATCTTCCATCATCACGATGTACGATCGAGCGATGTATTTAGTGATTTTAACGATCGCGAGTGAGAATGTTGCTCATTTCACGAAACGCAAAACGATTTTCGCGCACACGAAGAGGGCTGAGGCCCATAACCTGATAAATTAATGAACGAATTTACGAAAAATCTCTTTTTTATTTAATAGAGAATAATAGAAAAAGCGGCATATTTAACAACTAACTAAAAAAACAAAAAAAAACAAAAAAACGAAGATTGTACGATACAGTGTTGCCACTGAATTCATCAATTTTCCTATTATTGTAGGGTATTTTATACTCTTTTAAATATTTTAAAATAGTCTTTTCAGTTATTTTATATTTCAAAGAAAAACTTCTCACGCTATTTTTCTTGAAGTTGTATTCTTTTAATATTTGAACCAGCTCGTTAGGAGTCATTTATTTATATAAAATTTTTATTTTTACCATACCATACTTCCATACAATATTACCTTATTTCAATACCATATTACTGTACCTTACCATACCTTATTACCATACCATACCATACCATACCATACCATACCATACCATACC
The DNA here is from genome assembly GCA_031841125.1 of Acanthococcus lagerstroemiae. Classification (NCBI taxonomy): domain Eukaryota; kingdom Metazoa; phylum Arthropoda; class Insecta; order Hemiptera; family Eriococcidae; genus Acanthococcus; species Acanthococcus lagerstroemiae. Next base: position 18,265,155 of record CM063110.1, read on the forward strand.
ATACCATACCATACCATACCATACCATACCATACCTTACCTCACCATACAATATAAAAAATATAAAATTTTATTCTAATAAATGGAAAGCCAAATAAAAAGATACATGCCCTCAAAAGTTGAGCTAGAAGGTCTAGATAGAATAATTTCAAAAAATAAAGAATTAGAAGAATTGATAAGAGATGAGGAAAGTAATTTAGAGAGAATAATTCAAGCTATTGATGGATTAAAAAATATAAATACCAATATGAAAATTATTATGAAACAGTTCTTTATAGCTCTACAACAAACACGTATGACTTCAGATATTTATAAGTATGCCAATTTTAAGAATCAAGAATTGATAGAGAATCTACTTGAGAGAGAGGAAAAATATAAAAAAATTATAAAATCTCAAGCTGAAAAGCATAATGATAATTCTGGAATTGAAGAACTAAATAATGTTTTCTCAACAATTATTGTAGATTCTAAAGATAAAAAAATATCAAAATATATGACGAAAACTTTGAAAGATATTAAATTTCATGATGATTTCAAGCCTATATTTTCAGAAATAGGAACTAAAGAATTAACTTGTGATGAATTGAAACAAATGAAATCTGATCCTAGAAAAGGACCTAGATTTAATAATATCAAGAAAATTACAACTGTAAATGTTCCTAGTCTAAGTAATGATGCTACTATCATACAACAAAATTGAATACATAGGTATGGATCTACTCATGCTAGTAACATTAATATTCTATTAAGATTTCATGTCGAATTTGAGAAGGTTTTATGTCTATTTTGTGAAGGTTTATTCATCAAATATAATTTGAACGTAATGCAGACATAATTTGAACCTAATTTGGATGTAAATTGAATGGAATTTTAATTCAGACGTAATTTGAGTCTAATTTAGACGTATTTTAGGATGGTTTTAGGATGGTTTTATGCCTATTTTAGGAAGGTTTTTTCCTTATTAAATTCTTATTAAAATTTATTTCTTTTAAATACCTAGTTGTATATAACCATCTTATACAAGTTGCTGTATTAGTTAAAGGTTAAGATGGAACTTGTTGATACACTCGCGTCAACTAGTGATTATATTTTACGTGATACTTGTAAGTCAACTATGTCAGATTCAGAGAATAGTAAAGCTATTAACAAAATGTTAACAGAAAAAGGATCAACTTTTAAAGAATATAATGTTGATGAATTTTTACAAAAGTTAATGCTTACAATACATTTGCTTGAAAATGGAAAATATTGCACTAAATGTAAAAATAATAAAAATATAGAAGAATTTGCTAGAAATCAAAACTGGTGTAAAGAATGTAAGAACACATTATTTAAAGAATACTATAACAGAAATCAAGAAAAAATGAAAGAAAATTTGAAAAAAGATTATGAAAAAAGAAAAAACCTAATGATATGTACTTGTGGTAAAGTCATAAATTCTGTATCTTACAAAGCACATTTAAAAACAAAATCTCATTATAATCTTCTCAATGAAAAATAAAAATATTCTTATTAAATTTTTTTCCTTATTAAATACAATTTAAAAATGAATTCTAAAAATCAAGTTTTAATAAGTGTTATACAAAATGAGAGTGGAAAAAGAGATACAAGTATTGCTCAATGGATTCAGTTTTTTAAAGTGCATAATTTCTATGCAAATAAAACAACAAGACAAATAGAACACTATTTAAGAAAGTATAGAATTTTTATAGCTTTTAGAGGAAGAGAAGTAGTTGAAAAGTTAAATGAATTGTATTTCATATTATTACCAAAATTAACTCAATCCAGATTACCTGATCCAAATATATTGGAAATTACTTTCACATTGACAAAGGAGGAAGTAAATACATGGCTTACTGGAACTCCATTCAAGTTTGAAGATAATAATGAAGATATATTTGGATCAAATAGGAGAGAGAATGATTTAAAAATTAGACCAAGGGTTGTAGATGAAAATTTTAGAAGTAGACATATACAATTTGAAATTCAAAATGAATGGGAAATTCAAGACTTAAAAGAGTTTTTAGATATTATGAAAAAACCTACTTTTGGACTTCTTAAAAAATGGATACATTTACATGATGGAATTAGAGCTAATTTTTGTGTAAGTGCAACCTATGAAAGAAGAGGTCATACAGAAACCATTGAGACTGATACAATGCATTTACAAACTACAAATTACATATTTCTTCGTGAATCAAACTTGGATGAGATGTATGATAATGTTATAGACTATATAATAGGAAGACATGAAAATATACAGGATAATTTAGAGGGTACTCAATGGGTTTTAATATCAATTAATAGTTTTAGAATTAATATAAATAGGTATGATCCGCTTAGAGCTGGTTCTTACATTGAACTCCCCAAAATTCTAGCAAGTAAGAAAGCTATCATAAACATTAAAAATGAGAATGATATAAATGTTATTTATGGTCCATTTTAGGCGGTCTATTTCCAGTAGATAAAGATCCACAAAGAGTAGCTAAATATAAAAAATATGAACATATTTTTGATAAAGCTTTAGAAGGGATTGAATTTCCAATGAAAGTTCAAAATAATAATAAATTTGTGAATAGAGTTAATAATCTCAATTTAATTGAAGGAGGTTTATCTATTAACATATATCATCATAATAATCAATACAAAATTCAACCTTTATCAGATATAACAAAGGATGAAAAGAAAAATCATATTGATTTACTATTTCTTAAAGATAATTCAGGAAATTCTCATTACTGTCTGATTAAAGATTTATGGAAATTAGTAGGGAAACAAGTTACCCAAAATTGTAAGAAGAGATATCTTTGTAAAATGTGTTTAAATAGTTTTCCATGTGAAAAAATATTATTTGATCATAAAAATTATTGTGGATTGAATAAACCTGTCAAAGTAATTTTACCTAATAAAGCAGATAATATTGTTGGATTTAAAAATTATAATCATTCAATGAAAGCTCCATTTGCTATATATGCTGATTTTGAGAGTCTTATAAAGAAGCTTAATCAAGCAAGAGAATTGAATGTTAAGATTGAAGAACTAAGTAAAAAATTGAATAAAACTAAAGAAGAAGTTGAAAAGTATGAATCTTATACAATAAAACTTCAGAGACATTTTCCAATTAGTTTTGTTTATTATATTAAGTATTCTAATGGAGAAATTAAAGAGAATCTATTTGAATATTTTGGTTTAGATGCTCCAAAGAAATTATATGAAAAATTAAAAGAAGATGTATTATTTATTGCGAGGGAATATTTAGATAAGAAAATGAAAATGAAAGAATTATCTGAGACACAAAAGATGGAATATAAATACTCTAAAACATGTCATATCTGTGAAAGAAAACTTGAAGATACTCCACCTCTTGTGGAAAAAGAAATTCGAGTATGGAATAAAAAAATTGATATTATTTGTAGTATTTTATTGAAGATTGAAGATGAAGATAGAAAAAAAGAACTCAATGATGAACTTTCAAAATTAAAACAGTTAGTTGATACTGCACGAGCAAGTGAGGTTTTAAATAAAATGAAAGTTCGAGATCATGATCATTTAACTGGGGAATATAGAGGAGCAGCTCATAGTAACTGTAATCTTAATTATAAAGTTCCCAGATTTATTCCTATTTATTTTCATAATTTTTCTGGATATGATGCTCATTTATTTGTTAAAGAATTTGGAGAGGATTATAATAATATTAAATTAATCCCAAATAATGAAGAAAAATATATATCATTTTCTAAAATTATAAAATATGATTCTGGGATAAGGAATACAAAAGGTGAAATAATTAATTATAATATTGAGTTGAGATTTTTAGATTCATATAAATTCTTATCAAGCTCCCTATCTGAGTTGGCTAAAAATTTAAAAAGATGTCACTTTAAAAACCTAAAGAGATGGTTTAATGAAAAAGTAGCTAAAAACCTATCTGAAATGGAAAGAAAATATTTGTTTAAATTATTAAGTAAAAAATTAGCTTATCCATATGATTATATGAATTCATTAGAAAAGTATAACAAAACAAAATTACCCTCGAAAGAAAACTTTTATAATCTATTAAATGATGAGCATGTTGATGCTGGAGAATATTATTATGCAGAAGAAATTTGGAAGTATTTTAATATTCAAAGTATGAAAGAATCTACAATGTTATATAATATAATAGATGTACTCTTACTAACTGATATTATGGAAAATTTTAGGGAAACATCACTTAGAATATATAAATTAGATCCAGTTTGGTATTACACAACTCCTGGATTTGCTTGGGATTGTATGCTGAAAACTACTAAACAAAAATTGGAATTATTAACTGATGTGGATATGCTATTAATGTTTGAAAGGGCTAAACGAGGAGGAATTTCTCAATGTTCAAATAGATATGCAAAGGCTAATAATAAATATATGGGAAAGAAATTTGATAAAAATAAGGATTCTGTATTCATTCAATATTTGGATGCAAATAATTTATATGGATGGGCTATGTGTAAGTATTTACCTTATGGAGGATTTGAATGGAAGAATCCAGAATATTTTGATGAGAATAGAATTATAAAAATGAAAGATGATCAGAAAATTGGATATCTTTTTGAAGTGGATTTGAAATATCCTAAAGAGTTACATGACAAACATTCTGATTTACCTTATTGTCCCGAGAATGTAATTGATAATAATCAACTTCCAAAATTATTTACTACATTATATGATAAGAAGAAATATGTTCTGCATTACTTAAATCTTAAGCAGGCTCTTAAAGCAGGATTAAAATTGGAGAAAATACATAGGGTTATAAAATTTGATCAATCTGATTGGATGAAAGTGTATATTGAAAAAAATACTGAATTAAGACAAAAAGCTAATAATGACTTTGAAAAAGATTTCTTTAAATTAATGAATAATTCTGTTTTTGGAAGAACAATGATGAATGTTAGAAAGCACGTAGATATAAAATTAATTTCTGAAGGTAATAAATACACAAAATATGTTTCAAAACCAAATTTTGAGAAATCAACATTTTTTGGAAAAAATCTTGCAGCTGTACAAATGAGAAAAACTGAAATAAAATTCAATCAACCAATTTATGTGGGAGTAGCTATTTTAGATATTTCAAAAACATTAATGTATGATTTTTATTATAGATTGAAGGAAAGATATGGAGATAGAATAAAACTATTATATACGGATACTGATTCATTAATCATTGCTGTAAAAACAGAAGACTTTTATGAAAATATGAAAGGAATGATTGATGAATTTGATACATCAGATTATAAAAAAGATAATATTTATGGTTTACCACAAGTCAATAAAAAGGTATTAGGTAAGTTTAAAGATGAGATGAATGGAAAAATTTTAGAGGAATTTATTGGACTAGCTTCAAAATTATATTCTAATAAAGTTTTTGCATCAAATGATGATCTAATGAAAAAAGCTAAAGGAGTAAAGAAAAGTATTGTTAAAAATCAGATAACTCATGATGATTATAAAATATGTTTAGAAAAGAAAATAACTAAGACTATTAAACAGAAAATGATAAGGAGTACAAAACATAATATTTATACCATTGAACAGAATAAAAGAGGATTAAGTTCATTTGATGATAAAAGATGCTTGGTTGATGGGCAAACTGATACAATACCATGGGGTTATTGTAATACAATACCAAGAGATAAATTTATTGAGCATTTGAAAAATCTTGGGAGAAAAGCAACTAGTAAATCAATTGTGACTACTTAGGAAAGCGCAATAAAATTAACTTATTAAAGAGGATAAGACACTATGTTGCATCACTAGAAAATTTTTTATTTTGAGACTAATTTTTGAGGTACTTTCAATCCTAACCTTTTAATTTTATGTTTCATAATATCAATAAAAAATCTATTTGGAATGTTTTGAAATGCAATAATTAGGTACCTATATTTATATGGAAAATTATATTTTTAATCAGTCAAAAAAATTATTTTAAAAGTTAATTTGATTACAAAAGGGGAAATTGAAAAAATAATTTATAATTTTGATACTTCATCCTTTTTAACATATAAAAATTTTGCTTTCTATACATTGGAATTTATTTCCTAAATGAAGATGAAATATGATGTACCTACTTCAACATAAAAATGCATTGATGGAATACTTTTTACAATATTAAGCATTTTTTAAAAATTATTTACCCACCTTTGTTCAAAATTTTAAAATAATATTCAGGAAGAAATTATGTGTTGTGAAGATATTGAAATTACTATAGAAGATAACCCTGAAGAATTTTTTGAATTTATAAGAGTACTTAAAAATCTTGAAACTTTCTATGAAATATCAATTTTCAATAAAGAAAAAACAAAAGCGATTGAAAACTTGGAAAATTGCTTCCAATTACCATTTTTCAAAGAAGAATTTAATTTTTACAATTCTCTTGATTATGATGATTTTGATTATGATTACAGAGGATATAATGAGGATGACGTATTTTATTTGTCTGAAGATTTTTATACATGGTTCCTTTAAGAAAGAAAAATTTTAATGTAAGTGCTGCATAACTTATACATAGCTACCAATAAAAACTGATTTTTTTTTTAATAAATAAATACAAAATGGAAAATGATAATGAAGATATTATAATTGATTATAATAACAATCCTGAAGAATATAATCTAGAAGATTTATATGATTTTGAATTTTATGAACCCCCTGATCCTGATTATGAAAGTGATGATTCTGGAAATGATTCAGACCCAGAAAATTATTTCAATGATTTATATAGACCTAGGTCTGAATCATTTGTATATGGTTTTGATCCTACAGATTTTATTTCTGACGTTGATTCAGAAGATGGATCTGATGAGGGAATACAAGAGGATTTAATTGAAGATGATTCAGACTAAAATTTCATTTAAATTTTAAACACCATTAGGTAAATAATTAATTTCAATGTCAGATTCTAAATCATTTTCTGGTATAGGTTTAACCTTATTTAAATCTTTAATCTCTTTTTCTATCATTTTTGATAAAACACTCAAATGAGCTACAATATTTACCATTAATTTTTTATACTTGACTTGTTTAGATTTAGATAAATGTTGAATTTTATCTGAAAGTGGGTCCATTAGAGTTTCATAATTTGATTTTGTATAATCAATAGGTTGTTTGAAATATGGTATAAAGCTTTCAAAATCAAATTCTTTCAAGTCAATAGAAGAGTCCTTATACACTTCCATTTATGTAATAAAAAATTTTAATTAATATATTTTAAACACGTTGAAGGACTCCTTCAATCTGACGTCATGATTACGAGTAGTATTTTCTGGCATATTTAAATTTTTTATTTCATTTTCAACAATTCTGGAAAACTTTAAATGAGCAACGATATTTATCATACATTTAGAGAATAATTTATTCTGCTCCTTAGATCACACAACATTAGCACTCCTACCTACAGAAATAATTCAGTGTTGCTACTTTATCGGCTTTGAACTATTAGTCGCTCTTAGATTATCATGACATGACTACTGCGTAACTAGCCTACGTTTAGTCTACGTGTTTGTGTTCCTCATGTTCGTGAGTTGGCAAAAATTTTTAACTGGTTCAACATGACGATCGTGAATAACATTTCTCTTGAATCTTCTCTTAAGGAATTAAATTCTCTTGTTAAAATCTTTACTACTGCGTCTCAAAGTGAAGAAAAACACGTAAAGAATTAGAATCGGGTGAGTTATGTCTTCCGAAAATGAAGCATACGAATAAAATATTGAAATCGATAACGAAACGAAAGTCTCGTTCGAGCAAGAAACTGTGCGGACAAGATCTTCATTTGTATTTGATATTATTATTAATTCGTTATGTACCAAGTAAAAATGAGTTTCCACTTTATTCTGAGAATAATTTTGATGAATTGAGTGAATTTCTTCGCGGTACAGGTAAGAAAATTTTGAAATTCAGCTCAAAGAAATTATTTTCCGATTACTGTCGGTACGGATATTTTTTGAATAAAGTTTTTCATCTGTATAGAGAAAAATTAGACAGAAAGGAGGTCAGTATACCATTTTCCATTTTTGTTGAAAAAGAATTTGGTATTTCAGACCGTCATGCGTTAAGATTAAGACGTATAGGTGAAATCTGGTTTCAGTATAAGCGTCTAGAAAATCTAGCTATAACCATTGACGAGTTTTATCAACGTATCAAAGAAATTCAGTCATTAATGAATAATCATAGAAATTTAGCCGCATATTGGAAAGACGATTTAGCTTCCGATAGTGTGGATATAATTAAAGTTGAATAAAAAATAATTAATTAAAATATTATATTGATCTATTATCTTCTATTCTCTTGTTCACTTGTACTATACATCATGTTGAACCTTCTAATGTGAGCATTGGTGCGTCCCAACTCGCACATGAGAAACACAGAGGGAAAGGTTATTGTAACGGACGTCTATGCCTATTACATAGGTAACGGGTGATGGTGTTTGTTACATCTCATAAACCGAAGAACAACGAGATTCGAAATCATTGATGACGTAGCAGACATGCATGTCTGGTCCGATTGAAAAGCAGTTCTTTAAATACGATTATCTTACATCAATATCAGATTTGTTGAAAGTTCGAAATAAAAAAACTTCGATGTGTTTACATTTATTTTTTCATGAAAAACAATAAAAATGATTAAAGTAGCTTGTTGATTGTGTGTTGATTTTTGTTGATTTGATTTTTAATAAAGAGAAAGAGTTGAAAGATAGGAAATTGATATAATTTGGATACAACATTTATAAAATTTTCAAACTAGAGGAGATGAGAAAATAGGATGAAATGATTAAAATTATCCTTAAAAATAGTTAAATATTCAATACGGAAATTAAGAGAATTTTTATTTTTTCTTGAGAACTGAAAAATGGGGGGGAAAAGTAAGAGAAATCATTACTGCGCTAGAACATACATAAGGTATCTACTAATAATGACTGCCAAAAAAGCTTTCTTTATATCTATGTTTAGCTGCAAGAGTGTTGTATCAGTAACTCTAGAACTCTCTCTTAGAGAGCAGTATATTTCATTATTGTTACTTTTAATTTTGGGACGTTTCATCACAGGGACAGTCAACACCCATTTCATAAATTGTAAAAGAACATAATATTTTGCTTTAAGACGTTATCTTGTTTAAGGTAAGTACACTTCTTCCATACTTATTACATACACATTACACATATATGACCTGGAATCATGAAATGTGCCTTTTGTGCGAAAACTGGTTTTTGAGATAAACGAGTGTAAAGATAGAATGGTGATAGTGGTGCGCACAGATGTACAGCGTGTACATCTGTGGTGATGCGTTTACGCGTTACTATGACAACCACGTTTTGAATTATTGTTCTTTGTCATTTTTGTAGGCCCGTTTCACATGACGCCATGTAAACGGATGCTTTTAAATTTTTGACGTTACTTGTAAATGGCAATTTGTGGAAAAACTAATGAAGATAGGAAGTTGCGATTTGTTTCATTCGAAAGAGCGTGATTTTTTCTATAAGAATAACTGTCAAGAGGGTAAAAAATGATTTTTGACACCAGAGGCACATTTTATGATTCCGGGTCACATATATGTATAGGGTGTCCAACAAAAGAAGTCTGTTCGAGTTAAGTTGCTGAGCGTCATTGTTACTCAAAGTGGGCTACTATCCACGAGACTAGTATTGAGCACCACATCCATTTTTCAATATTCCCGACAAAAATACAATGGTAACCCCTTTTTATTATTGTACCCCTCCTCATTAGCAGTAAACTGGTTTTCATTTCATCTCTGTACGTTTAGGCATTCTTTTTTCCCACCTGTATTATGTGTAACTGGATCATCTGAGATAAGCATAGCGAATGTTATATGCACCTGATATGTGATGTAGTGGCGGGCGAAAATCGATTATGTAGAATTATTGATTAGTCGATTATTTAAATGGTGCTGAATAATCAGATCGATTTTTTTCTCAGTGAAACAATAAATGACGTATAGTGTATTATGAGGACCCCTGATTTCTTGACGTCAGCACGTTGCAGGTATTTTACAAACGGATCTTTTTTCGTTGGACAGACTATACCTATATAGTGTACTATTTAGTTATAAGACATTATTTGTAGGGATTTTATTCACCAATCCCCTGTGTTATTTCAAAATATGAAATCATAATTATTAAGAAGGATAATTTTGTTTTATGTTATTGTGAATATCGCGGACTCATTTTCGATAAAGTCTATAGAAATAAATGTGACACTATTGTCCCAAAAGTCTAATTAATAACTGGATAGTGTTATTCTGAACAGCCTCAAGTCAAACATAGTGAAGTCGAGGAAAACACCAATCGTATCTCTGCGGAAAATATAGCACTTTGAAATGGTTAAAGTTGATTGCACTGGTAGTAAACTCATACCTGACGAATCCGAGTAAACCCTTTCCACTGTTGGTAACCACCTTTCACCACTAGATCGCGCTCTTATTTCACTATTTGTGAAAAGTGACTTAGAGCAGTTTGGAATAACACTCCTCAATTATTTTTAGTTAGGTATGTCACTCTAGGCAGTTTTAAAGTAAGTACAAAATCATTAAGAGGTGATCTGGTCCAGTTCCATGGCCCCCGCATTCACCTGACATGACGCCATGGGATATTTTTATATGGGGTGAAATTATGAGAATAGTGTACCGTAACGGAAGACCTCAGTCGAGGAGTGAATTATTAACGCGGATACAGGAAGGAATAAAACAGATAAAATTCAAACTAACACATCGACAAGCCGCACCGTGCGCTGATACCCACGCGGGAGGCTTGGGAAAAGGGGTGGCCAAGCATTCTAGGAAAAGAGGAGAATGTGTAATTTGCAGATGCCACTAAGAATGAACAAGGTGTAGAAATCGGAATCACGAATGCAGAAGGCGCCGACAACTATTCCATGGCACTGGGCGAGGGCGTCACTATCCTCCAAGCAGAAGTAATGGCGATAACGGTGGCCATTGATAGAAGTCAGGAGAAGGGCCGTGTTAATAAGCAGATCTATATCTATATAGACAGTCAATCGGCTATTAAGGCACTATCGTCACACCAAACTACATCCCTGGCGGAGGCAGAGTGTGTTAACAAATTATACACCCTTGCTCAGGAGAACCGTGTCACCATACGACATAAAAGGGAACATGACCGCTGGCAAGCTAGCGAAGGAGGTCATAAAAAAGGAACTGGCAACACCCAGGCCGTGTCTTCCTGTAGCATACAGCGTTATAAAATCCAAAATTAAAGCTTGGATAAGTAAGCAGACGGAAATGCACTGGCGGTCGGCCAGTAGTATAAAAGTCAGCAGAACAGCGATAGGGGACGCCTCCAGTAAGTATGCCAAGTTCCTACTAGAGTTTGACAGGAAACATGCAAGGCTCATGGTCGGACTATTAACTGGTCATGGGGCCACAAAACACATGTGGTATAAAATAGGAGTGGTGACAAGCGACTCCTGTAGGTACTGCGGAGAAGAGGAAGAAACCTTGATCCGTATCATATACGTCAATGTCCAGCAATAGCCGGGACAAGACGCGAAGCACTGGAACTAGAGTATCCAACACCCGGTGAAGTCAAAGCAGCCTCGTAGCCAAGAAGGAGGCAGGCTCGGGGTTTCTGTTTTTATTGAAAATTTTCAACAGAAATTACGAGTACGGCGAATGTGATTTTTATAATTTACTATCGATTTAACTAACCCAGTACCTATACATTTTTAAAGCTGAAGTATTGTTCATTTTCCTCTCCTGTCTGTTTTTTCTCTCTCTCTCTCTCTCTCAAATTGAAATAGAGCAAGTAACTCCAGAACAACCTACTTACATAGACGAGGCTGGTTTCTGTATTGCTGTGAATCAAATTTTTGTACATTAAGACGATGCAGGAGGAAAACAAAGCAGATTTCATTGGATGCTACATAGACAGAAGCTAAATTCAAACAATGTTGCAAAAAAAGATATATACCAGCAGCTCAAGATAAATCCCATGGATGGAATGAACGCACCCAACAGCATGGATAATATGTTTAGTTGACGACTATACACACAGATATATAACTCAATGTAAATAATATTGTTTTCTTTTTTTCCCCTAAAATAAATGTACCATTCTTGATGAGCTTATACATATACATTTATTGCTTGACGTGACAATACTGTCATCATTTTTACTAATTGTTAGAGCCAGGGCTGATTTCGCGCATTATGTTATTTTTACCTCGGTACGGCGAAAACGATGATGTTTAGTATTCGTTAATTTTATTCCCAACCACACTAGTTCAGAATGAAAAATCAGCTGGACCGAAAGTATTTTGGCTAGATTAATTTGAAAAGAGGTAGTAACGAATATAAATATACGGTAAAACATTTCGTTAGTCCTCATTGGTAAGACAGAAAGGGTGAGAATGTTTCGAAATTTTGTTATGTAGTTGAGAAGATTTAAAAATGCTCAGGCCACCAGCTGGAAAATGAAATGCAGCCATGAAGAAAATCGATGATTTTCATGCTCTCGTTTCCCGTTTCTTTTCATATTTTGCCAGTCTCTTCGTTTTATACAAGTATTGTTTAAAATGACGCCAATGGTGTCCCTGGTAATCTACAATTTATGGCTTACGGTTATGGAGGTATGATCTTCTTAAAAATTTTTTCTGTGTTATACATATACGTCTGATGGAGTATTTCGACACCTTAGAGTAAAATAGTGCTATACATTTTTGGGGGAAAATGAGTTATTGGTATCATTGGAAAGAAAATTTCACGCTCTACCATGTGCAACACTGCATGTTGATGCTGGGCAAACATCAACTTTACATAAGCATGACGTCACAATTTCGTAACACAGGAGTGATAGGCTATTGAAAACTTCCTCTCCTTGTTCTGCCAATTTTAACAAAATGTATAATATAGCTACATTTTGCACTGAGGTGTCGATTTCAACAATGCTAAAACTGAATTCATGTTTGTGTAAAATAGAATTCATGTTTGTGTAAAATAGAATTCATGTTTGTGTAAAATAGAATTCATGTTTGTGTAAAATAGAATTCATGTTTGTGTAAAATAATATGTTCGGTTAAGGTAGTAACAGCCTTACTATTTTTAATGTCTCATCGATACGGGCCAACAGGGAATGGACATCTGAATCATTTTAAAAAGCTTTCACCCGACTAGTTGAATAATTTGGGAGTGTTTTCCAACCGAGTTGACGATTTGCAAGCGACAAAGCCGATTCGTTTTCAAAAGCATTGTTATTCTGCTGCTTTCCTCTCAGGTCAGGTCTCTAGCGCGATGCTTGAAATGATGTACTCTGGGACCTGTAGTGAGATCTTGCGAGGACTAATCGGGCATGCGTGCACCAGTATAATAGAAGCCTAGAAACATTCTACTAGCCTACTGAGAGGTCAATCAATAATTTTCTGCACATGTTAGTGACAAAGGTGAGTAGGTGGTGAAATTATTTCCGATTTCCGTATCAAGCCAGCCAATGTTACACTGGCTCATGTTCAGGCTCCTAACAAATCATATTCCTGGACCCCTCATCTTATACAAAAACCATTCTACAGTTTCTCGGGATTGTAACGATCATTTTTTAAGATCTGGCTTTGCCACGATTTTTTACACTTATATACTTGTAGCATAATTCTTGTGAAATGGAGACCCCCAGCCCCCAAGTGCCACCACGATGGAAAGTAAAGGGGGACACCATCACGACTAAGGGAAAATTATAACCGGAATTAATTCGGCAAAATCTAGCCCCGGGATATACGCAGTAATAAATTAAAAATAGGGATGCCAGTGCCATGTAATCAAACACGGTGGTACCGCCGCGAAACAAAATGAAATGTTCTAAGTTCATATCTCACTAAGACTACTCACATTATGTCGAACTAAAAATCAGGATACGTGTAACCTGCTGATTATAAAATCAAAACTATGAAACCATCACCCGGGAAGGATCACGGCTAGAATTTATTATTCTTTAATTGTTGGACTTCTGCCTTCGGTGTTTTAAAAATCGGCCTTGGCCGAACAAAAAATTAAAAATTGCAAGTAAAAAAAAAATAATAATAATAATAAGAAGGAAAAAAAAAAAAAAGAAGAAAACTTCACGGCTAGGAGTACGTCAACCTCACGACTGACGTACCGCCCTAGATTTCATTCATCATCATCCGGAGGGGACTGGATTACGCGGGGAGACTAAATAGAGTTTTTTTGTTTTTTTTAATTCGAAAAGAAAAACGTGCGGGAAGGTGTAGTCAATAGGCCCAGTTAATATTGCATGGCCCCCGGAGGTCGGTGCTAACGTAGGGGAGAAAAAGTGTGGTCCAGATACGGACAATGGTCAAAACCGACGTATCCACATGATGGGTCATCATTCCTCCCCCATACCGTTGTCACGCTGTCCAACAATTAAAGAATAATTCTAGCCGTGATCCTTCCCGGGGCATGGTTTCATAGTTTTGATTTTATAATCAGCAGGTTACACGTATCCTGATTTTTAGTTCGACATAATGTGAGTAGGCTTAGTGAGATATGAACTTAGAACATTTCATTTTGTTTCGCGGTGGTACCACCGTATTTGATTACATGGTACCTGGCATCCCTATTTTTAATTTATTACTGTTTTTCCCGGGGCTAGATTTTGCCGAGTTAATTCCGGTTATAATTTTCCCTTAGTCGTGATGGTGTCCCCCTTTACTTTCCATCGTGGTGGCACTTGGGGATGGGGGTCTCCATTTCACAAGAATTATGCTACATATTTTTGGCATCCCTGGTGGGGAGGGGACTCCCTATGGAGTTCTATTTCGGTCTTCCATTTGCTAGTCTATATCTTTTGGCAATTTCATTTTCCAGCTATTGTGCTGATGTTTGTTATATATTCTAAATTTTAGGGGAGAGAGGACCCTATTTCCATATTGTTATCACTCAATGCAATCTGATTGTAATGTTTATTTGTTTATTATTGATTTAGAGCCCATATTGGAGGGCATATATCTAATCTTTGATCACGTACGAATAGAAGTATCGCGAAGTAAGAGCCACTGGCTCCATGTTTGTTTACAAAACCGTCGAGCATCGCCATTGAACCGTATTTTATTTTTATTATTTTCCTCTTATGAATTTTCAATTTTATTTTTCATTTATTATTTTATTATCAATTTAGAATACACGTAATTCTTGTGCTGTTTGACATGATTCTCATAATTTCGGTGAGGTGAATTTGGAACAACTTTATCTTTTTAGTTTATTTTATCGAAAATGCGTGGACGTACCACCATGCAAAGCGTTTGATTTATGGTACGTGGCATCCCTGGACTGGTTTCTAAATTAATTTTCCTTTTGGTGGACCTCTTTTCATTCAGGGACATGAAGAGTGGTTTCCCAAGTACTTACGTCCATTCTGATGGCTCAGGTCTTTCAGTATTATTTTATTAATGGAGTACTCTGGGGACAGGGGTCATCGTGGACTCGCCCAGACTCCCGTGGGGCTTGGTGCTAGTCTGTGGTTAAAAGTAAGCTGAACGTTCGTTGTCACGAGTTATTAGCCCCCTTAGTCGGCAATCTACTATCGGCAATTTCCTACAGGTGAGATCCCTGGGAGAAGCTCGTTTTCTTCTCAGGCTCTTATTCCGAAATTTGGGCGGGACATCTGGTTTTCAGGAAATTTTGCCACATACTAAATCACAATTTACGTTTTTGATTGGAAATTCGAATTTCAGCAGTCTTAGCGGTATAGAGGTATTCCAAAACTGGAACGCGCTCACAAAAAATGAAGTTATATGAGCTATGCCTGCTCACCCGTCAAGCATTTTTTAACCTATTTTCTAATCAATATTACTTCAAAAATTTAATAAAATGTACCCTTACTCTTTACTCTTTTTAACTGTACTAAGGTAAATTTTTGTGCGCGCATCTCTTCCAAAGAATAATAAATAACAAATAATTCAAAAGTATGGAAATGAATAATGACGAGGGCCTTTCCTGATTGTGATTCGCTGATGTACCACTTGGACGCTGCAATCTAAGTGCTTTACGTTAGTAATGTGACATTATTTGTGAGACGTGATACCTCGAGCTTGGTAGTAGTCAATTGTGCAACCCACGAGTCCAACTTAAAGGTAAGCAGCAGTTCCTTCCTGGAACATTAATAATAACGCTGCTGGTATTTTTTAACCTATTGATATAAATTATTGTCCGAGAAACGTAGTTCTAAACGGTGAAAGATTAAAGCGAGATGCACCCTAAATAAATCGGTGAAAAGCGTATCCCTCCCTCAGTAAAATCACTTTTCTCTTCATTTCTGTCTTTCAATCGGTCTCATTTTCATTGATGTTTTCATTAACCTTTTCTCTTCATTTACCTTTCCATTCTCCTTTCATCAATTTCAATTGCTCCTCCAAGTTGCGAGCCCCAGGCATTCTCCCCGCTTGTCTATCATGTCACTCAATACTGCATACGACTTTACAATTTCTTTCAGACTTAAAACTTTTTCAGACTCAACTGAGATTTTACACGTCTGTTCAAGTCAAAACTCTTCCGAACTTATTTGAGACTCTTTGAGACAGCCTCGAATGGCAGATAAGATTAGCAGCTCACAAAATTTAAAATGTTGATTTGAATTTTCTCTCCCCCACCACGAAAAAAGTTGCTTTAGCACGTTCCTGCAACCGGACTTATTTGACACTCTTCTAGATTCTTCCAGACTGGTTTTAAACTATTTCGGATTCAGTCAGAAAATTTAAGGACTGCTTAAATGAGGTTCTTCAGATAATATAAAGACTCCTTAAATGAGCTTCTTCAGAATTCTACAAAACTTGCTTAAGATCTGCCCGCATTACAATTCTTTAATATTCTGGAAAGCTTTTTTAGACTTACTGGAAATTTTTCCATAAATGTGTAAGGCACTTGTTTCTCCCACATCAAGATGCGAACTCAACTTTTCGGAGGCTAAAAATAATATATACTGTACCACTCTAATTTTTTGTGCGTGCACAATATACCCCTGTATTCCGTCTTCCGGTCTGATGTCACTGTACAGCTAAAATCTTGGCCACATCTAAAAACATCATCACTTTGGCTCTCTTTTGTTAAACACGTTTGAAAACAAACGTGTCTCGATCTTCTGTTCGCTGATTGAATATTAGGTTATCGGGGATAACATTGATGATGGTACTGGTGAGTCTGGTCTTCGTCAACGCGAGTTTGCTACGAGTGCAGTGATAAGGTCAGATCGGTAACTTATTGTGGCCAATGGTCATCTGGGAAGTCACTCATACTAGAGGGGGGAGGGTAGAGAACCCTCTCGCCAGTGAGATGAGTGAAAGCCAAGACAGTTACCCCATCAGTACTCTCAGCTTCCCCACAAGGCAGGGAGAAAAGAAGACCCCGGACAGAGGTAGGTATAATTTTGAACTTAGCGTCGTTGGTTAGCCAAAAGGGGTGGATATTATTTCTAACGCCCCTGGATCCGCCGAAAGGGGCACGATTTGACTGGATGTCGTTTTGTAGACACGAGGACGGACTTCCAGGCTTGGGCCAGCATCGGAAGCATCTTCGAAGTGACCAGCATCAGGATCTGCATTGGTATTGAAGGAGATTGGTTCGAGTCTGCTTTCTTGAGTATTTTCGTTCGTCGCGACGGAACCAATCGAGATCAACTTTGGGATTATCGAGATTGTCTGCATAACCTGGGTTCTAAGAAAAAAGTGTCTGATTTTCTATATGAAAAAAAATCTGCTCACATAACTATTAACATGATCTTTTTGTGCTCTTAATCAATTGTTCAAATACGTCGTCGCGATGACACATAAGCGCGACAATATAGCCTTGAATCAAAATGGTAAACCAGCGGAAACAGAAAACTACAATTCTTCAAAATACATACTTAAAACCGATTAGTGTTTTGGCTTTCAGACCAACAAAAAGAGGTACATATTTTGCGATTTCTCTAGCATCGTGTACGATCAAGAACGTTAATAACGTGATCATTTTTCCACCGGACATATTCAAATTATGCTACTATTTTCCGTCATAGTAAATTTTCTACTTTATGCCCCAGTTCGTGGAACTGGCGGCGCATTCAATAGCGATGAATCACTTTCCATCCAAGAGGGGGAGGCATCGGTTATTCCCAAAAAATGGATCTCGAAGATAATTGCCGACGTCGAGACGAATTTCGACATGAATTCTGATGTGAGCGATGAGTGCAGACGGGACTTCAATATCTACAAACAACATGTTCAAAATCATACTGTCTGGGCCGTTCGAAGTGAGTACTTCATACACCTACTAACATTAACTTGCTTATTTACTGGGGTGGCGTTTCTAAAACTCCCACGATTCCATTCTTTCGATCTATCTCGGAATTTTCTGCCGGCAGAAGATTCATTTTTCGTTAACGAAATGTCTATCCAGTGGAATCGATTAATAGCTAGTGGTACGAAATGTTTTGATTCACAGTGTGTCCCATAATTTTCAACAGTCCTTTTCAAACCAATACTAGAGACATGTTCATAAAATGTTAGGAAATTGTTGGTACAACCTTTCTTCCCTTCCATACGATGTTTCACGCGAATCGAATCACTTGCAGTGGTTCACTCACAATTGGGAAGTGTTGCGTACCTATCGTTTGCGAGGTTCTAATTTTGAAATAGAGAAAAATTCCGAACAACTTGACGATAAAATTTTATTTTAAAGCCGGGCTTGTTAGCACGATTATTACACGCGAAGGAAACTGGTGTTTCGCTTATGACCCCCTCCTCCCCCCACGAAAATACGGCAATGTGCCAAATGAGAAGGCGATGAGTCACCACAGTCGACGAAATTGCGTTTTCAGAAATCAAAACTGGTCGTTTTGACTCTGAAGGAATTGTGCAGCGAGAGTGATTTTCCAAATATGCTGAGCCTCCACTGTAAAAAAGGATAATGCACGTATTTGGCCGAACTTGGGAAAAGATCAGTCAATTTTCATGTTGCACGCCAATGCACCTGCGCATACCGTAGCAAGCAACATCCAGTTTTTGGCCCCAAAAAATGGTCTTGGTGCTCAGCCTCCTCCGTATTCGCCAGATTTCAATTCTCTCGAATATTTTCTCTTCCAAAAACTGAAGATGAAATTAAAAGGAAACCGTTTTGTTTCAACTGAAGACAGTTAAGACGACGTGATGAGGATATATTAAACTATGATTTTAAGAAAAGATTTTTCAAGGGATTTAAGAAAACTATAGGAGAACGTATACCGATAGGTGTATACAATGTAAAAGGAACTAGCGTGGATAAAAAATTTGTCGAATGTAGCCACAATCTTCAAAACTTTCGGGGCGTACTATGTAGAAGATGCTTATAGTAAGATTTACTAGGGGTGATTGACACATTTCCCCCCATTTTTCACGCCCTTATAGGAACTGAGTAAAATTATTTCTATTTACAATTATATACTTCAGAGTATTTGCCCCAGAGTGGCATTCGGGAACACCTTTACTTTACGAATTTCTGAATATTTTGAGTAATGCAGGGCGGATTTTTGTATCTAGTAGAAAATCCTCATAGTTTGAGCTAGATCAGATAGTGTTAGCAGGAGGCGTCTCACTCTCGTTCTCCTCACAGAAAATTATTCATGGGTTTCTATTGTTTTGACAAGATAATTTTTCCTTGTTCCTGAAGAATAACTGGTCCCTGGAGTTGATTTGGAAAGTATTTATTCAATGTTATCTCTCCGAATATCACCGAAGGAGCTCTACAGCAGTCACTCAATACTGGTAAGAGAGCTCAGCCTGCCTTGGCCGAGTCTCGAGAGCTCTACCCAGGAAAATTTGGGCATTTGTATTCATTGAAGGAAATTTTGAACAGACCTACCCAAAATAAAGCGATATATAATTTTTACATGCTTGTCACCATTTTTATTTCCTGAGATGGAGTTCATGCAAATTTTGACAGCGCCCTACCAGAAATCTTATGCGCCAACCCTGAGTTCAAAAGAAAAATAAGTACTGTTTGGCGGAGTTCTCGTTTATAGACGTAAATGGACCTGATTTGAGGACTATTCCTAAAGTAGAATCGAGACATCTTGAAAACCTATAAATTGACTCCCTCAAGAAATTTAATTTTTCACCCTCTCTGTCGCTTTGAGCTCACCCGCAAGGCCGTTGACCCTTATCACAAAAATGCACACTATTTTAAATTCAATCACCATCAAATGACTAATTGAAATCTATGAGATCAGAGCTTTGAAACTCATTAGAGGCCAGACAAAATTTTCTCGTTGAAACAAGGAAAATCTAGTGTCTTTTCTCAGAAGTCCTACAATACGGAATAACGTTTCCCAATCGAGCGCAGCAGAAAACCAATGACACACGTGCTCATAAATGTGGAGAAAAAAGACAAACGTCACCAAAACAATAACCACTGTGACAAGTTAATGAGTTGATTTTTGATTTGAAATATATGATACCATAGTAAAGAGTAATAAATACATCCAATTTTGAAATTAGTGATGGAATCCACGGAATGGCCGAAAATTGGATTGTTTTCCGGAGTCACAACCCACTTAGGACACTTTGAGGAATGTCTAAGGTCTGAAGGTCCTGCTGGTATAGAAGGTCAATACTGTATCGCTCAGGCAACATATGATATGGCCCCCAGCGTTGCAGATAATCCAGCTCCCGAGGAATGGGCCAAGTGGCCTGATGAAAATGCTTTTGTATGGGAAGTTATCAAAACGGTAAGTCATTTAACGTTTAAATTGATAATAATCAGTGAAGGGTGTCGGAATTCCTGTTTCATTGAATTTGCTTTCTGCTCGGAGTCCCGTGTCAATCCATTCAGGAAGCTAAAGTCGCTTCCTCTATCTTCGCCACCAGAGCCTATATTGCTGTAGTTATAATAGTGCCAGAGGTACATCAACACACTATGCGGAAGTGTTGTTCAGAAAAGGAAGAATAGGAAGGTCATAAAGTCGTCCGAACACTAACTCACTAACATGCTCGAGATTTCCAATAATTTCATTTCTAGAACAAAGCATTTCACTATATATTTTTTAAGAAGTAATGCAGCTTTAATTCTCAGAAAAAGGAGGAAAGAAAGAAAGAAGGCAAAATAGGAAATAGAATAAAAATACGATGAAAAAAGTTGAGGGAAGGGATTCATTCTTAATGCTGCACCGATGGAAGGGTATCAAACTTCAAATCCCTCGATTTACACCCCTGCAAGACAATTATTTTAGATTTTCAGAGTTTCAAGGATAAGCATAGGAGAGAATTTTTATTTTCAATTTTATTTCCCTCAGTTACCCCTCATCCCTCCCTTCAAAATATTCTCACCATAGTCTTTTCATATGCATTGCAGACGTATCCGGGCTAAGTTGACGGATATCTCAGGAACTACGTTTGGAATCATACAACGAGCTTGGTTTCTACTTCTTGATTTATTCCATTTTCTTTGATCAGCGCTCAAAAGTCCTGCTACTCGTATTATCGTATCCTCTCTGATTCGTAGGGCAAATTTCTCCCTGTTTCTCATAAAGCTGATAATTTTAATATTTTTAGTTGTTAAGCCAAAGAGCAATGCTGTTATACATTTTCAATCCGATGATATTCCTTAGAGTTCTTTTTTGGGCTTTCACAATTTGCTATAAATAGCAACTTGTAGTTCCTCCCGAGATTATTATACGAAACCGGAGGACATATTCAAAAACAGAAATATAGATTTTCCTCATGAAGTGAGTTAGAAAATGTTTTAGACAGTGGCGTGCATATTCCAGGCAAGCAAGGTAAGCGCCGCTTATGAGAATTTCCGAGAAAATAAGTTTTCATGCATAATGTCAACTTCAACTTGTAAAAAATAAAAGAGAATGAAACATTGGGCGAAACAGCAACTGCATTGAAACTTACGACGCTTACGTTTAAGTATGTAATAAATTCACGGGAGATGTAGGTATACTGTTGGGCGTTCGACAATCCTCGTTCATGTATATTCGGAAAGGCCAGCGAGGTGTGCGTCGGATTTGTTTTTCATACTGAACCAACATTGCCAACACAAAAACACACTAGCATGTTCAACGCGACGAAACCTGTGCGTTTGGTTGCGTTTTGGAAACGCTAAAAAACGCTTCCGGCTCGGCTTGGCTATACACGAACGTCGAAGTTGATAGTGAAACATGATTATGTTCTTCTACTAGCCAACACGTTATTTTTAAATACTTACTCTGTTTTTTTGCCCACAAAATGCTTATTTGAGATCTTATTGAAAAACCGTTTTTGCAACTTACTCTTAACGAACAATTAAAATTTATTAATGGCGGGAAGTCTAAACCAGAATTACCATTTTTAGAAACTGAGCAAAAGAGAGGTGATTCGAGTTTTACTAGACATTGCCACGTACTGCAGTATGAAAACATTTTGTGGTTAACTGGATGTGAAGTGAAGATGGTGGAAAACTGTTTTGTTGGCCATGTCTGTTCAGGGGCGTACAAATAGGGGGGGCAACTTCTCCTCTCCCCCCTGTAAGAATTTTTCACTCAGCAGTTGTGAAAATTAACAATTTCAATCTGGCGGAGTTGGGAAAATCCAACAACTCACAAGGTTTTTTTGCTTTGATACTTGGGCATTGAGTTGCATAGTTGGAAAAATCCGACAAGCCAAACTTTTTTTTTTCGCTGTGATGTTTGGGAATTTTGAGTTGAGTCAATAGGAAAAATCCAACGAGTCAAAAGCTTGTTTTTTTGCTTTGATACTTGGAAATTTTGAGTTGCGTCAGTTGGGACTTTCACAATATTTGCCCCCTCCCCCCTCCCGGAAAACTCTTCGGTGGTACGTCCCTGTGTCCATTATTCGTCACAGAATAGAATAAATGCATATGGAATGACTCTATGCAGGGATACGACAATTTGAATAATTTCATCGATGCCGTTTTGTAGTAGCATGTTTTATACTTTTATTATGATTTTTACTTCACCTCTACGCTTATCGCTTACTTCCTAAGAAAAATCACTGCACGCCATTGGTTTTAGATGATATAGATTGTAGTTCATATATTGCTATTTCTTTTGCAAATTTTTTGCCTGAGAACCCCATTTTAACGCTTGGTCGATTTGTAAGCCAAGATATCTTGTGCTTGTTACTTGCTGAATCACCGCAGAATTAGTTGACCAAGTGCTGGCGTGATAAGGCCAGCCATCCCCATCACCAAACAACTCCACATTTTTGTGGCTAAATATTATATAGTCGGTTTTCTGTAGATTTGAAGCCAGTTTATGAGCCAAAAATCATTTATTTAATCTTAATTTTAGTAATTATTTCCTGTTTTGTATTACCACGAAAAACTACCTCTGTGCCATCTGCAAATAATGAATAAAGGCTCCCCTGCAGTAGTAGCCTTCCTATGTCATTTACATAAATTAAAAACAGTATCGGCCCCAGGACACTACCCTGCAGCACACGCCAGTTAAAATTTTCAAATACTTACTACTTTGATTGCCAGCTTCTACTTTCTGGATTCTACCCTCTAGAAAACATACAAAGCATTGATAGATTGTACCTCTGAAACCAATATCACAGATTCTATTTAGTAGAATATTATATGGTTTACCGTATCAAACGCTTTAGCTATATCTGAGTAGAGAGGAGAAACTATAATTTGGTTTGTTCCAAATGTTTTTTTCTATTTCTGTATACGGTCAACTAATGCATCTTCAACATCTATTGTTACCCTAAATCCATACAGATAATTGCCAAAAGCCGATACCTGGTTAAAAAATTAACAATCCTTTTTTTTTTTGTTATTTTTTCAAGTGCTTTAGATAGTTTTGAAATCAGTGAAATTGATCGGTAGTTTTCGACCTTGGTAGGGTCTCCATTTTTGGAGATAGTAACTACAGTGACTATTTTCACGTCAAAGAAAGAATTCCTACTTCTAGAGATTTACTAAAAATTATTGCTAGTGGTTGATCTACCTCTGTTATTATGTGTCAGTCATGCAAACTACACAATAAATAGGGTAGGAAATAACTTGAAAGAACAGTTGGCCCACCATCCCGAGGAGGGGCCAACCCTATGCTCCCTATCGAACTCGAAATGACAAATTAATATTTACTTTTGATAAGTAACCAGTCGATTGCATCTTTTCCATCAGTTATTAAAATGAACACTGTTTGCAGCAAGAGAGAAGCCCATTTCGAAGATCTAGACGTTCGCTGACTTGGGCCATGTGCATACCTTCCTCGTGTACAGCAGCTGATTTGCAAACGTCACTCAATAGGACAATGAATCCAGTTTTTAAAACTCAAGGATTAGGGATTATGGTGCACGTGAACCCACTCTTATGTAATGTGAAACATGGCTCACTTTTACGAGTATTCCATGACACAAAAATGAGTCACACGTATGTGTGTTGAATATCGAGTGTCTCATGCACACTTGACCTAGTGACATTTCAACGAAAATGAGTTTAATACATATTCTTATGGACCTCGATGCCCACCATCGGGCTACACTCTCGCAGCCCGCTAGATGGCGTAAACCATTTGAGCCATGTATATAACACAATGTTCTTTATAATTTTCAAATCGCTCTCCTGAAAAAAAAAAGCGTTTTTGTCACCTAGGTCAAGTGTGTATGAGACACTCGATATATTCCTTAAATTGATAATATAATAATATAAGGGTAGGCACATATAATTAACAAGTAGTTTTTATTTCCTTTAACTGACGAACAAATAGCTACTAGTTTTACTGGAACAATTTTAAATCAGCTTCATTCATTTCAGATCAAATTTAATTGGAATTTTACTGCTGCTGGTGGCATTATCAACTATCTACGATTTCATTTTTGATCCGCGTCGATTAGGCAAGCATCAATCAATATTGTAGGTTTGATCAGTGCTGCCCCGTGACTTTCCGATGTCTAGTAAAAATTCAACACAAAGCGCGGAAAATTTCGTAATAATATTACCGAGCACATTTTCAAGGCCGTGCGAGGCCTTGATAGGCGTGACGCTTCAGGCAAAATGCCCCTTTGCCACCTCCCCCCCCCTTCTTGGAACAGCACTGGGCTTAGTGCTTACATTTCAGCCGTCCGAATGATGAAAGTGGATAAGTACTTTCTGATTTCTTTTTTATGTATTTATTTCAGTTACTGAAAAGGATACGGTATTGGTCAAGTTGATCAAATGCTTTTCGGCAGTTCAAAACTACAAATCGTTAACACAATATTCTGCGACTAACGTGTATCCATTTATATATTTCTTGAAAATAATATTCATGGGTTCTGTCATCTGGGCCCATGCGCTGGTATTTCACTACGGATTTCCGAAATTTGAAACAGAAGAAATGGAAATGGTTTGTGCCAGAAAATATTTGTAGACAGTTAAAGTTTACTTACATGTCAGCATACTTGATAAAACTAGGTACCTAATAGGTAATAACCACAGTTTAAGAGGAATTACTACAAGTGCTTCCTATATTCCACAATAACGATGCACCTATCTAAGCAATGAGGCAGGCATTCAGTGGATTTTCAAAGAAATAACGGAAATGAGGTATTTGGAGCTCGTTGAATGCAGGAAACTTGAATTCCATGGAGATTTCTAAATTCTTCGTGGGACAAATTCGAATCATTTTTCGTATTTATTATCAGCTGATACCTATACTTCAGTTCTGTTTATTGTGAGTTGATCTTTGATTTTTTTTTCCACAGCTGTTCATTCGTCGTACATACATTAGGCCCCGGAGCGTGGGGGGCCATTGTGACGTCAAATGCACCCATTTCCGGGCACTGGTATCCATGGGCTTTTTCCACCATAACCTATCCCTTATCCCTTCCCACTCTTCCCCACAGTATTCCACGTTCCTTCGTAATCTCGTTCCTCCACTTTGTAGGTGATCTACCTTTTTTCCCCCATTCTCTAGGTGACCATTCTTCTGTCACCTTGCCCCATTTGTCTATGCCCCTCACCATATTATGTTCTGCGAATCCTAATTTTGCTTTTTTATTCTCTCTCTAATATCTGTCGAGCCTGTCCTTCCAAGTATTTCTTTCAGATTTATTCAGAGGGGGGGGGGGACAAAAACTGCGACTATTTTTTTGGCTAACGAACGCTATCTAGCGGGTAATTAAGGAGTGAAAAATGATCTTCATTCTTTTCCGCGTCGAATGAGCGCAGAACGAGCGTCTTCGGATGACTTCGAAGCGAGATACCGCTGTTAAAACAGATTTTTGTGTTCAGCAGAGTCGCCTACAAGCTATGTATCGTCCGCGTTGCGAGTTCAGATGCGTAAGGAGTGGCTCGCGTGAATTGTGAAGGAGAAAGACTTTCTTGCTCGAGTCGTTATACGGGTGACAAGTCCGGGATCAGTCATTTCGATCCGCTCTTGAAACAGGAAAGCTCGGTGTGGAAGTACCGGAACAAAGCGCGGGCCAAAAAAGTGCGGCATCAAAAATCGCCGCTCAAAGTCACGATTACGGCGTTCTTCGCTCATGGCGCTCAGCGGCGATTTTTGATGTCGCACTTTCTGGACAATAGGTACACAAGAAGGAAAATAAATAGAAGCTTTCAAATACAGTGTTATCAGAGAATTTTGAAAATTAAATGAATAGAGAAGATCAGGAATAAGGAAGTACTAAGGCGAATAGGAATGGAAACAGACACTTGGAATATAATTCTAAAAAGGAGTTCAAATGATAGGTCAGAGTATAAGACATCCAGAGATACTGTTATTATGCTGAAGGGAATGGCATGGCTGAGGGAAAAACTGGATATGAAGACAAAGAACGAGCTACGAAGTGTACATAATGAGGATATTAAGACTCGAGAGAAAAAAAGTGGAGAGACGCAACTTACTAGTCGAGAGACTAAGGAATAGATCATCATCAATATTGGTGTGTATAACAGGACACTATCAATTCTGATGAGTGCTGGACAAGCAACATAGGCGGACTTTGCTCATGGCAGCTAGGGGGGATGTGCCCCGGACATCTTCGAATTTTGTTACCAAGTTCTCGATCCCCACCCCACACCCAATAAACGATGACATTTTTTAGTAACTTCCACTCAATATGAACGCAACTGTATTCCAGAAAGAGTACGTGGAAATTGCTGCAAGAGAGGCTCCTTTGGTCCACTCTCCAGAGAACCCAAATCAAAAATCAAAATAGTGACTTTTATTGTATAGTTTTGATTGACCATCTTGTTTTTCATCAGGCTTTGAACTAATTTCGATCTCCGAATGAGAAGTACTTGCTTTAACATTTGTACCACTACTATAATCGGGAGACGTAGAACTGGAAGGGTTTTTCTCACCCAAACTAGACAGTTTTTTGAGATACTTTCGCATGTCCATAATAAAATAATGACACGAAGAATATTAATTAAGACGCAGCTACCTGAACACAAATAATCTCACCAAAATGATTCCAACACTACTCTAAAATAGCTGAATTACATAGCATCAGTTAAACCAGAATTCAGGCATAGACAGATTTCGTATGAAATCACACAGTGAGTTACTGTTAGCAAAAGTACCCGTCGTTGGGCTTACGAATGTATTGACTCCCATAAGAAAAACACACGAAGCAAAGATCATTATATGTTACTACCTGAGAATAAGAAATTTGTTAGAAACCAAAGGTATATATTTTTAATTCAGAAGGTTCTTAGCATTTTTTGCTTTTAAATTTTCGGTTTCTAACAAATTTCTTATTCTCAGGCAGTAACATAATGATCTTTGCTCCGTGTGTTTTTCTTATGGGAGTCAATACATTCGTAAGCCCAACGACGGGTACTTTTGCTGTCAGTCACCACTTTCGTACTGAAAAATTAACTACAGTGAAAAAGGCATGTGGACTGTATATGACAAACAGTGCTCTGAAAACTGCAAAAATAATCAGAAATAATGTACTTTTTCCATCAGAAATGTAGAAAAATTTGTCGTTTATAAATATGTATTGCTTATTTCTTATTTTGTTCTAAGTCGTATGGTTATGTATGTGTGATATGGTTTGGGTAGTACCATCTAGGAGACCAAATAAACCACGCAAAAGTGTAAAAATTGCATGCTTAAAAAGACGCTGGTTACTAGTTAACTAATAAAATAAACACCGCCGTCGGTTCTTTTCAGCCTATATTAATTTTCATTTTTTGCTCTGGGGGGGGCTACATTCGATTCCGGGGGGAGGCGTATCCCCTCTAGCCCCCCCCCCCAAGAAAAAAAAGTCCGCCTGTGTCAAGCAAATAGACCGACAGGCTTACCATACAATGAGACATGCCATTATTGTTACAGAATTTTAGGCCCGGGTCAATTGAACTACTAAAACCGATAATATTAAATGGATTTTTCATGGTGAGTGGTTTTTTACAAGCTTTCCGATTCAATTGGAATCCGTATAATGAAGACTACGTCAAGTTTTTTGCTCGAACCCTTGCGGTAAAGTGGCTGAGGTAAATGGTTAACACAACTTGAACTAATAAAATTCTAAAAGTTCAGTGAATATACCTCAAATCTTGTAAAACTTTTACGAGTTCATTCTTTTCAACATTAGAATGGTGCCAGTGAATGGTTTGCTGATATTACTATCCTTTTTCTTCTTGCCATATGATAAGGACGGACCACTCCTAAATGACCAAAAATTAATAAATCTAGAGTATTGCATCTCGAACTGGTGGATCAGCATGTTGGCCATTCAGAATTTGGTGAAGTGTCATGAAATAGTAAGAAAAGTGTCACCTACTCATATATCTACATAATCTTCCTTCTTGCAGTCATATCTATACTTAATATGTGAAAAGTGTTTCTTCAAAATTTACCAAACACAAACGTCAAATTTTTTAGAAGCACAAAAAACATTGTAAGATTTGGTAAGCCGCAACCAGTGATGTTCCCAAGAAATATCTCGAGAGGGGCTCAATAAATTTAACCAACTGACTACTGCAAACAATTTTTTTTTATTCGTATTGATTACAAAAATGAAGTATAATGAAACTGTAATTGTAAAAAATTGTTAAAAAAGTAAAAAGAAATGTATTTTAATCAACGATGAAGCCAATGAGAGAATGAACAACAAACATATATTGTTAGATGATTATATGATTCCCATTGATCATTACACTACTGATTGAAAATGTTGGTAGAAAAATTGCGTGCATTTTTAGTTATATCGCTTTCTTGCACAGGGGGTTTCGATTTTCCTCGCAGTTTTCGGTAGCATTACGACGTTCTTTCAACCAAACTTTTGAAAATGTCTCAGGTTTGAACTCAACGTGGCAACCATTATGATTGACGTAGTTTTCGACAACGATATTTTTCCAACAGAGGAACCACTCGCTGAAGATAAGAATACGATCTCTTCGATTTACTCGTATTTCCTTCATCTCCATTCTCTTTTGGTTCCTTTGATTTTGCTAACCACCCGAGTATGATTCTAAGTTTTCCAAAAAAATTGAAAATACTCAAACATTTGATAGTCAGTCGCGAAATAGTATATTTCAAGTCAAGGAGCGAAAATGAGGTTTATCATGACAAGTTCAATATGTTGCGAGACGAGCCGAAGGCGAGTTGAGCAAATTGAATGAGTCTTGATAAACCTCATTCGCTCCTTGCCTTGGAAGATATTTTGCTCTACAAATACATTGAAAATGCGTTTCCGCTGCCACGGAGGTGTCCACAAACTAATAATCGAACAGAAGACGAATGTTCGTTGCGAACGTTTCGAATCGTTTCCTTCCAAATATACAGAACATTTTTTTCAGACTACTTGATCAGAAAGGCAATGTTTACGGTGGTGTTGTACGGACGACATGAAGCGCCTATCATTCATGCATCGAGTGCTAACGAAACCTACACGGTTTTTGCTGGCCACTACCTGTGTATGCTGTTTGTGCACGTGAACAAACTGAAGACAAGACTGTGATACTGTACTTCCTAGTAATTAACTGAGCAAATTAAATTTTAGAATTAATTACGCACACAAAAATCACCTGTCTATAATTTAAATAAATAAATAGATTAAAAAAATACATACCATGTCAGCAAAAAACATTGCCGCTTCTGATCAAGTAGTCAAAAAATATCTTCCACAACAAGAGTCACAAGTGAGTTTACATGACTCGGGAATTGCTCACTCGCTACGCTCGTTTGCAAACTTTCCCTCGCCATGTGAACACTCGCTTGTGACTCTTGGTGTGTAATATACTATTCTTTTCACTCCTAGTACAGATAAAAACGCGTTATCAGTGCTGATCGATACGATAACGATAAATGTCTCTTTTGCTACGGAAAACTGCTACGCGAAAACGCGTTTTCAATGCATGTGTAGAACAAAAGAATTTTCCTACATCAATTTTATGAGTTTACAAATGAATGACGAGATGGCGACGAACGTAAATGATAAGATAATACATACAACCATTCATCAGTTTGGCCATCAGTTATAGAGGGAATGAAAATGTACCTAATAGAAAAAATTACGAAACTATGTAGCAACCGATATAAAATCGCTGAGATTAGACTTTTTTAATATTAATTTTATTGTTTTCAGTACTAAATATTCGCCATTCCGCGTCATTTTTTCGAGGCGGGGCTAAGCCCCTCGAGCCCCCTCTATGGGAACAGCCCTGGCCGAAACATATTTTCATAATTTTCTGGCTCTGTTATAATACAAGTAATGAAGATAGAGCAACTTAGAAAGGATGATGAAGAATCGGCGACTATCCGTTCGTCTGGCAAGTGGTGCCCTTCATTCAAAACTTATTCTTTTGGATTCTGTGAGGTTTTAAGAGACACTTTTAACATATACAATCGTAAGGCAGTTATTTTTTTAATCACAACTTGATATGCCGTTTATAAATGCGTGCATGCTGAATAGTGTTTTGGTCACACCTGGTATGTGGCAGTAGACATACAAATATTCGTAATGGGTACCGTACTTTTGATGGTTTCAAGAAAAAATAGAAAATGCGGCCTTTCTCTGATTATCTCAAGCCTTCTGTATTCTGCAGTTCATACGTTTGTTAAAATTTATTCAAACGGTTCTCATGAATTCATCACTGGGTTTCAAAATATGTAAGTTGAGTTCAGTATCTTCTCATAGATAAGCCTCAATACGTACAAAACTATAAAAGAACTCAACATGGTACCTATCTGATGCATTAAATATTGTCAACATAATATGACTTTCAGAGACTTGATGAATGTTAAAGAATCTTCTGCAAAACTTATGGTAATTCACTCAATGACATTTCTTCGAGTTGGACCATATCTCATAGGACATGTTACTGCTTTAATAACGAAAGATTTATTGAAGAAGGGTTTCAAGTTCTCACGAGTAAGTAGAAGAAACCCGTCATTTAATAAATAAATAGATGGTCAATGGTCATTCTTCATTAGAATAGGTGAACTTTATATGTTTCTTACCAAACTAATAATCATAGTTTACACATCCATCAGCGAAAAGGGAAAATCATGTTTAGGCAAGACAAGGATGTGCTCATTGACATGAGAATAGGGAGCCCCTTTGTAAACCGTGATCTTTTCTTATTGAAGGATATTTTAGGAGTGTTTTGGAGTGCTTTTGGTGAATAAACCAGGGGCAGGTAAATCAGTAAGGGCAGGCGACAATTCACAACCCATTAATGACAAAATTCTAGTTTTAATTAAAAGTTTTATTAAAAAATACATAATCTCATAAAGTCCGATGCGGTATGTTATACTGAAACCTGGCAACATTTGTAGACAACTTTCTTTCGCGAATTTCTTTTAACGCAAATGAAAAAGCTCGTTCACTCCATAATCGCCGCTTATTTTCCATACTTGAACAAAAAACAAAAGTTAACATTATTGGGAGCAAGTACTGCAGAAATTTGATCATAATTATAATTAAATTCGAAGAAATCAATATTCTGAACATTCTGTGAGTCAGTATGTAGAGAAAGGGGGTAAATTTACAATATATAATAAACGAACTTACTTTAGAGCTGGTTTTTTCCATCAAAATTTCATTTCGCGCAACAAGTTGGTAAAACTAAAACACCAAGGAAAAATTTCAAATCAGTTTTTTTTTTGGACTTCAAAGTGCACGATTTCTACAAAATGGAGCTACACAAAATGATAACACATTCAGCGTACCTGGGTGAGGTTTTGGTCCGGTACCTGTGTTGCTGACCAAGAAATAGGTAGGTGGCGTTATTAGGAACCTGGCGTTATTCTGGGCAAATACATATATTACATTCTTATAATCATATAGTACGTACATAACATCCTTATACGCCAATATAACATTCATTATTATAGTAACATTGTGATAACATTTAGATGCAATCGATACTTCTGATGTGTTGCTCATTTCTAATTGGATTTGGATCTCAGTTATATGGATTCCAGTTTTTCATAGCTGAACCTCAAAATAACCCCTTGAAGGTGGCTGTATTTGGTACATTACATCCAATATTATTTGCGCTGCCATTCGCCAGCCTCATCTGCATATATTTTACAACTGGCTTCGGTAAGTTTGAAAGGCAGAAAATCTTTCGTATGATATAAGGATTTACGTACACTTTCAAACCAAGTGGAAGAACGATTCGTAGGTAAACGTACCAACGCTTGAATATGCATTACTTTCATCACCATTTCATTCGGCCGATTAATTTAAATGATGTAGGTGCCAACAGGTTTAACATCCAATTCAAAAACCCAAACTCACACTTAAAGAATATATTTACAAATACTCTTTCTTGAACATACGAAAGCACTGACTAAATATGCAGGTAAATGGAAAGGGTATTTATTCAACTTTTTATTTTCAGGTATCTTCAATTCATTCTTCGAACTGAAATTGTATACTACGCTTGGAAAACTAGCATATTCTGTTTATCTTGTCGGGATCCTTATTCAAGGTGCTCGCGTAGCAGACCAGAGAAGAACTCTTTCCAGCTTCAGCAAAATTGATATGGTAATTATACTCATAAATAGGGGAGACAAAGCGGTAAACTAAATCTTTGATTTTTGTTTTCAATTACAGAGCATTTAGAACATGCGTTAAAGTGTTCTTTGAATAATTTATCTTCGTAAGACCCCCATTTTTTAAAACAAGTTTCCAGTAAATTATTTTTCAGTGGTACTCATGGACATCCGGTTGAAATTAATTACCTACATTTTCGAATGATAAGTCATTATTACTTTCTTATAGATAGCTGAAGTGGGAAAATCAGGGACAAACCAGTAGATAAATAAACTTACTGACACAACATGGATTAAGCATAGGCAAGCACATATTCATAATCGAATATTAAAGATTCGAGTTAGGATAAGAGAAAAGAAGCTATGCTCGTTATGATTGTATTGTCTCTTCGAAAGATCTTCATCAGTTCCCATGAACATTTGTAGGTACATCCTATGAAATACTTGATTTTGGAATTTCGGCATCATTTCTGCTACACGAATACTTTTTTCTCTCGTCTACGACTGTTTTGACACTATACTAGATGATATCTAGAAATGGGAATTGTCTTTTCTTCCCCAACATATGAGGAGCCCACTTCCAAAGTGACCTAACTGCAAAATTATGGTTTCATGAGTTTTTGTTTCAACACGCTGTTTTGCCGCACTAGGGGCATACTTTGTAAAAACAAAAACGATAAATTTGTCTTGAAGGTTGATCTTATTGATACCTACCTTTAAAAAAATCCGTGACCTACTTTACTGTTTTGCTTATGAAGTGTTTTGCTAAAATGTTGCAGTTAGGACACTTTAGAAGTGGGCTTAGTCATATATATTGCCATTTTGCATAGTTGTTTTTGAAAGAACGTCACCAGTTTCCATCGAGATTAACATACACACACAATATGTGAGGGCGCATACCAAAAGGGACCAGTTGACCAATTTTTCGATGTTTTACTTACTTGGCTAAATTTGTGTAAAAACCGTTCAGAAATCGAACAAAACCAACCCCAGACCTCTATCTAGAAAATTCAGCGAGATATTGCAGTTTTAAGTGAGGCCAGTGAAAATTTATTATTTCAACAAGTACAAAAAGGAAATAGCACACGTTCTAATTAAATTGTTCGAAAACAATTTTCCATGATACTGGACATATTTTCTTCTTGTCCATTTAAATGCGACAGCAGGCAAATACATTTCCCCATTGTCAAGATGAGTTGCCTAAGTACTAGCTGAAGGGGAGTCTCGCATTTCTCGCTGGGGATCTCCAATCTTATAATATAGACAACTTATCCTGCTGCATGAATGCTCGTCTACTCTTACTGTTTAAGGGACTCCAGAAATCCTTCGAAGATCATGGTACACGTTTTGTGACGATTTTCCATGAAATTCTTCAAAACCATCGGAGTTTTCCCCCAAATATTTTCTATGAAATTCTTCAACATTTATCAGACAATTTTCTCAAAGTGATTTGTTCAGATTCTTTGGAAAACATTGGTAATTTTATCTACAGATTTCCAATAGGATTCTTCCGAAATTGTCGGGATTTTTCACAAAAATTTCCCATGAAATTCCTTAAAAACCATCGCAGATTTTACCTACAGGTTTTCGATGAAACTCTTCGAAAATCATTACACTTTTAAATTCTTTGGAAAACATTGAAAATTTTTTAAAAAGAGTTCCGTTATAAGATTCATCGGAAAACATCGAAATTGTTTTCCGAAAATTTCCGATGAAATTCCTTAAAAATCACAGGAGATTTTTCCCGAGGATATCTTCGGTAAAATTCCTCGGAGAACATTTTTTCTGAAGATTGTTGATAAAAGATGCTTTAAAAACCATCAGTTCCCCCCCCCCCAAATATTTTCTATGAAATTCTTCAACATTTATCAGAAAATTTTCTCAAAGTGATTTGTTCAGATTCTTTGGAAAACATTCTCTTCTCTCTTCTCTTCTCATTGGTAATTTTATCTACAGATTTCCAATAGGATTCTTCGGAAATTGTCGGAATTTTTCACAAAAATTTCCCATGAAATTCCTTAAAAACCATCGGAGATTTTACCTACAGGTTTTCGATGAAAATCTTCGGAAATCATTACACTTTTAAATTCTTTGGAAAACATTGAAAATTTTTTAAAAAGAGTTCCGTTATAAGATTCATTGGAAAGCATCGAAATTGTTTTCCGAAAATTTCCGATGAAATTCCTTAAAAATCACAGGAGATTTTTCCCGAGGATATCTTCGGTAAAATTCCTCGGAGAACATTTTTTCTGAAGATTGTTGATAAAAGATGCTTTAAAAACCATCAGTTCCCCCCCCCCCCAAATATTTTCTATGAAATTCTTCAACATTTATCAGAAAATTTTCTCAAAGTGATTTGTTCAGATTCTTTGGAAAACATTCTCTTCTCTCTTCTCTTCTCTTCTCTCTTCTCTTCTCTTCTCATTGGTAATTTTATCTACAGATTTCCAATAGGATTCTTCGGAAATTGTCGGAATTTTTCACAAAAATTTCCCATGAAATTCCTTAAAAACCATCGGAGATTTTACCTACAGGTTTACGATGAAAATCTTCGGAAATCATTACACTTTTAAATTCTTTGGAAAACATTGAAAATTTTTTAAAAAGAGTTCCGTTATAAGATTCATCGGAAAGCATCGAAATTGTTTTCCGAAAATTTCCGATGAAATTCCTTAAAAATCACAGGAGATTTTTCCCGAGGATCTTTGGTAAAATTCCTCGGAGAACATTTTTTCTGAAGATTGTTGATAAAAGATGCTTTAAAACCATCAGTTTCCCCCCCCCCCCAAAAAAAAAAATTTTCTATAAAATTCTTCAAAAATTATCGGAAAATTTACCTGAAGATTTTTAAATAAATTCTTTGGATAAAACTGAAAACTTTTTCGAAAAAGACCGATGAAATTCCTTAAAAATTATTGGGAAAACTTCCCAAAAATCTTTGAGAAACGTCCCGCGTCAAAGTAACGTTTTTCCGGTTTGTGTGCCAGAAAAATGGCATAAAAATGTCAACACTGGAAATATTTTCTAAAGATTTCCAAGAAGACTCTCCGGAAAGTATCGGAATTTCCTTCCAAAAATTCCGATGAAATTCCTCGAAAGTCATTGGAGAATTATCCCTAAGTATTTCGATGAAATTCTTCGGAGATCATCAAACATCTAAGTTCTTTGGAACACATTGGAAATTTTTTCCGAAAAGAACGGACGAGAGATTAGGGGAGCTTGTGGTAATGTGTGAGACTACCTTCACGATTTAAATGTTGGTAAAACAGAACAGTAATTATTACAACAAAAAGAACTCTCAATTTTAAACGCTTTTCCTGTAAAATGTTACTTTTGGCCAACTGGTCCCTTTTCATATGCGTCCTCACAATGTAATAGGGACTTGATTTCAAGATGCCAACGTATTTTGCCACCGTGCAGATACATCTTTTCCTCTTTTATCATCGTTTGGTAAGTTGTTTTAGGACATATAGAAGTCGATCTCATTGTTTTTTTCCCCACAGACTGTTGGCATTTTGTAAAACTGTGATAAATTTACTTATAACGTAAAAATACTTAAGGCCACAGGCACTAATATCGTCCAGATACCTGATACCGTCTACGCCCTAATTTCACGAACTAACAGCGCTCTTCAGCAGCCTTTGAGTGTAATAATATGTAAACTGGGACCTGTAAAAAGACTTTATGAAAGATGGACACGATCCAGTCAAAAATGCAATCATTAAAACTGAGAACGTGATTTTTAAAATTCTATATAAAGAAGTTGTGGTTTTCGTGAGACATGAATACCTACTTACTGTTTTAGGTTAACTTATCTATTCACTTGTTTCAGGGTTGGTGGCTAATAGGTGATATTCTTTTCATACTACTAGCTGCTTTTTTATTCTATTTGATCTGCGAAGGACCTGTGAATAGTATAACAAATTTATTCATCGCACCGTATTTGTCAAGTAAGTAATAATAGAAAATTATTAACAGGAGTTAAAGCAAAGTATAGCCTAATTCGGAATAGGGATAAAGAAGTTTAAAAATTAGGCCACAAATTATTTAATAAATACTGCTTCAGCGACCATCCTGGGAATTTACTTAATATTTAATGAATAGCTGAGAACCATCAAAAGAATTATTGGAACAAATTCCTTTTGCTACCTAAGTTTAGAAGATAATGATTTATTACCTTGAACTGAGGTGGCCTTGAATTCCTAGGGCGACACTGCACACTCATTTCCTGGCGAATTAAAATTCGACTTCCTCTAGAATTATTGAGAATCAGGCCCGTCGCATGTATAGCCGTGGTCATTCGCTCCAGCTACAATCATTCAATGGTCGTAGTCGTTGTTACGGAGGCAAAACAAATTTCTCAAGTCACCTCAAAAGTATTCGAAGTAGTCCCAATTTGAGATACTCTGTTTCCTCTAATTATAACAGAATTACAGGTTTTCGAACAGTTTTGAAAAATGTTATTTCCTTATTTATCTCTTTCACATATAGGCTGTAGCAGGCCTGTAACCTCGAGGGAGATGGGAAAAATCAGGACATCGCGACCCCGGAGAAAATGTTTGCTCCTTAGCAAACCAGAAATTCAATTGTTGTTACCCCTCCCCCGCATCAATTCATCATCATTCCGTGCAATACGCCTAAGGCCTAAAGATGGGTAAGGTCAGGGACGTAGCGAAGAGTTTTATTTTTTGTAGGGGTGAAAACTATTAAATTCACAAATGTCTCGAGTTAAAATTCTCAAGTATCAACATTTGTTAGCGTTGCCTAAAAAAAAGGAACTCTTTGACTTGTTGGATTTTTCCAAGTTGTGATCCATCTCTCGATGTGCAAAGGAGAAATCTTGTTAAAAAATTTTCGGTTACATTGTCGCAATTCTCACGATTTCTGCTATATGGTCGCAAAAATTGTAGTACATAAATTTGCTAAATGGCGAATGACAGATAGCGTTGCAGTTAAATTGCGACAAGGTAGAGGGACCAAAAATCATACTCTTCTTTCCAGTTTACTTCACTTATCCCAACTATTCCTAGGTCAAGTCTCTTTCATTTCTCTCCTAAGATTCTCCAATCTTCCAGCTCCATTCAAGCTTCTCACATTCCGAGTACCTATTTTAATTGCGCCTTCCTTTTTAAAACTTTTCTATGATGATGCTCCCCCAAGTAGCTCCCACCCGGACATCCAAATGGGGAGTTTTTTACGTCCGGCAAAATTATACATGTACCTGTTGAAACGCCATCATTAGTTATAATTTTTAGAAAAGATACATTTTCTAGAAAGAGATACTGGACCAGTTTTTCATTGCATTCAACAGGGTCCTGTCGGAGTTTACCTTTTCCGAGGTTCTTTCTGCCGCGATTTTAATAAACTTAACCTCATAGCGGGTCTTTTGATTTTTTGATTTTTTTTTCTATTTTGTACGCTTAAGCCTCCTCACCACGGCAAAATATCATACCCAAGAGGAGGGACAACTATATAATTTCAATTTGAATTCAGATGCTTAATACAACAGTGTATTTGCTTATCTAGGTAAAGAAAACAAACGCAAAAAGAAAGCTCAAATGGTGAAATCTCCAATATAAATGATCACATTCGGTTACATCCTTCTTCATGCGATTCATCAAAAACCAAAATTGAAGAATCTGTGAGAGCGTAAGTGGAAGTTTCTAGAAACAGTATGAGCATATACATGGTATTCAGGAGCTTGCCGAAGGGAAACTATCAAGGAAGAGGAGACCCAAATATTTTCAGCCTCTTGCGCGAGTGGAATGAGCGAAAATTAATGCTCTGACTAGTGCAGACATACAAATATGGCTGGACAATTCTTACATTTTTCAACTCAGGGGCTTTTATTGTTCAACTGACATCAATGTCAAATTTCAGCGGGAGCCTCCCATATCTCCCTCACTTCAGCACGCTCCTGATGACAGTGAACCTTTTTAAAACAGAACAACTCTATTGCAAATCTGATTTTCAAATTTTCAATAATTTACTGTCAACCTAATCAGGTACCTAGGTACATACATTTCTAAGGAAAGTTTTCATCTCTAGGCAGTTGAGAAACCTACACAATAGACGCGGAAAGCTGAGTTATTTTTGTGAATTAAATTATTGTATATTTTGACAATTCAGGAGGAAAACAGAACGGAGTTCATGAGGCACTATTTAGACAGAATACAAGGCAACGAAGTGAGATATTTACCAACAGGAACAGGTGAAGGAACACACAGCGGCATGGCAGACAATGCATGCTTAATTATTAATTAGTTTACATTTATTTTTCCTACAATAAATATTACATTCTTGATGAACTTCTGAATTTATTGACCAATATAACAGTGTTTCAGCACCCATTATTTGTACTAATTTTTAGGAATCCAGACGGGGATCATAGTAACGTAATGTTATAAGTAACGTGTAGTTAAAGGAAGAGGTACAAATGCAGTACCCCATTTAGTTTTCGAGTATTGTAGGTTACCGGTAACCTCAAATTAGACATGTGAATAGTAGAATTAGTAGAGGAGATGCTTGCCCATAACCCGTTGTGTCAGATTTAAATTACACATCTTAATTACTTTTAAGCGATTGCGCTTTTTCTAAAAAGTGAGAAAATTGACCTTCAACATTTTTGGGTACAGTTGTGGTACCCCTAAAATTTCTTTTATAATATGAAATAAACGCGGTTTCATCGTAGACAATGAATCTTCATTACACTTTAAAGCGAAAATACAAAAAATTATTGGTCATGACATCAGTCGTAAATAAAAGCTGCGTGTGCCCAGTATTGGCTGATGACATACTGAATCCAGACTTCGTTCGGACAATACGACCACTTAAATTTTTTTTATATTCCTTCAGTTTTGTTCGCGACATATCTGTGAACAAACGAAAATAAACGCACGTTACAAAGGATACCACATTACCACTTGAGAGTTCGAAGCTCGTTTTCGGTGAATAGATATAAAATTTTTGAAAAACTTACTACAGCATCGTGTAGAATACACTTTCTTTTGAAAACGCACGAGTCCGGTAACATTCGAATCAAAATTATACAAAATTGAATACAACACTCAAAAAATTTTGGCATTATCAAAAAATGAAAAACGTGAATAAAAATCTCAGGTAGTTTTATATATAGATAGGTCGTACCTACTACCTAGTACTCGGCACGTTTTGGTCAACATCGCAATTTGGAATTGCCTACTCATTCAGATAGCATGGGGGTTCACCCGCAGGGTACCGTATTTGTACCTCTTTTCCATACCATTATGTTACTGCGCACTTCGTTAAACCATTAAGTTTGGTATTCATTACTTTTGTTCCCTTATCGTTACTTCACTTTCAGTTCTTACTGTTATTTATTATTGCAATATTGAAAATATGGTGGGTAATGCATGTTGGGGGGAGGGGATACAAAATTCAGTGATTTTTGAAATATTTTATTCACAGTGATTAAACGTGGGTGTCTTTTGCTCAAACAACTCACCAACCAAAATTTGTTGTAAAACCGACAACATATTTGAAGAGTCTTACGGAGGAAAAGGTTCAAGTTTAACATTAGCATACCCTATAAATTTGCAATTTTGTTTTGAAGCTTCCAGAACATCAAATTCGGTACAAAATTGGTTTGATGGCACAAAATCATTCTTATTAGCATAAGAATGGAGAATATGTACCGAGAATTCTGAGAACAGTTAATTCCAGAGTCAATGGTCCTCGTTGAAAATAGGATAAAAAGGAAACTTTCGTGAACTTCGAACATTTTACAGACTACAAATTCGGATAAAAGCATGAAGATTGTTTACTTAGATTGTAGAAACGCTAAATCCGTTTATGAATTTTTCCTGGCACAAAAGTCAATTTTTAAAAATTCAGCGAGGGAACAGAATCCAAAAATTACATACGATACCACCAAATACATCGAAAATGGGGTTTTAGAGTAGCTAAATTCGACTTTAAGATTATTTTGACAGTAAACTACTAAGGGTCTACTGGGAGCCGATAAGTGATGACTTCCTAATTTATCCTGCATACATATATTAGTAACCCTACCAACGTGCTAAATATCTACTTAAGCTGATTATTCTGATCCCTAGAAAATAGAAGTACACCTCACGAGCAGTAGTATCTCAAAGCTACCTTATTGCTACACATTCTCCGGGAAATTTTATGTCCGACGTACTATACCATATTCCTTGTAAAATTGATAGAGAAAAGGTACAACTGTGGTACCCCATTTTTTTTTTTGAGTGTTGGAGGTCACCGGTAACCTCAAATTGAACAAGTAAACAGTGGAATCTGTAGAGGAAACCCTTGCCCATAACCCTTTGGTATCAGATTTACATTATCTCAATTATTTTTAGAGCAATTGAGCTTCTTCCAAAAGTGCCAAAATCGACCTCCAAGAATTTTGGGTACAACTGTGATACCCCTAAAATTTTTTTTTTCAACATTAAATAAGTAAACACAGTTTTATCGCGGAAAAAGAAATTTATTTCGATTACAAGTAAAAGTACGTTTTACAAGCCTGTTTTAAACCCACTTTTTCGCACGTACATCTTTAATCGCATTAATCGTGCTTTTATCGGACCACTTTTTTAATTTTCTACTAAAATCTTTCCATTTTGTTCGCGGCATAACTGTAAACAAATGAAAATAAACACACGTTAGAAAGGGTACCACATTACCCTCATCACCGCTTGAAAGTTCAAAGCTCATTTTCGGCGAATGGATATGAAATTTTGAAAAACTTACTAGATCATCTTGTAGAGCACACATTCCTCCTTCGAAAACACTGTACTCTGGTTTCTTTCGAATCAAAATTCTATATTTTATACGAAGTTGAACAACACACTCAATAAATTTTGGGATTATCAAAAAACGAAAAACGTAAATAAAAGCCCATGGTCGTAGAAATTTAGGTGGTTTTTGAATAGATGGTCATTTCTAGATGTACTCATCACATTCTGGACGCTATATCACGTTTTGGCAGTGCCTGGTTATTCAGATGGGTACCACATTATCCGCCGGATGCCGTATTTGTACCTCTTCCCCCTACCATATTGTAGTAAAATGAAGTCTACCTGACCCCTTTTCCGAACTTCGTATCACGTAACAAGTATT
The DNA here is from genome assembly GCA_031841125.1 of Acanthococcus lagerstroemiae. NCBI lineage: Eukaryota > Metazoa > Arthropoda > Insecta > Hemiptera > Eriococcidae > Acanthococcus > Acanthococcus lagerstroemiae. Next base: position 18,307,221 of record CM063110.1, read on the forward strand.
TTTTAGTTTCAAGAACGCGTGTTTTATCAAGTCACTAAAATATATTAGATACATTTTGAAAAAATCTACGCCTAGAGTCTAGAGGAGGTCGCAACCTTCAGAATAGTTAATCGACAATAACTACCTCAGTAGAATGGAAATTAAGGTTTCACTGGTTGCTAAATTAGTTTTTGATATTGTTTTGAGCATTACCCTTATTCCTGCAGCATCACGTGGGCTAAATAGAATTTGAATATAAATTTCCGGGCTAAATTTCCTTTGGACCATTCGAATAAGGGTAGTTACTGGATATCATAAAAGCATCCTGCCGTCTCAGATGTCGTGTGATTGGACGCTGTAAAACGAAAAGCTCCCAAGCGACAAACTCTGTTTTTTATAAGAAAACGTCACATTAAAAGCCAATGAATAATGCCGGTTTACGGACATAGCGTTTACTGATAAGCTTCTTTCAACGTGGATACACATTTTTGAATCGGGGGGCCCAATTTTAAAATATTCTACTTTTCAAACTATTTCCAACGATACTAATGACTCATTTTGTCAACAAATGTCGCTTGCGAGCTTTTGAACAGCGTCCCATTAAGAATGACTGCGGTTCATACATGGCGATATTGGTCCTCCGCGAAAAGTTTCGTATCTCATGTTCTATTGGTCGGAACTCGCCTTTATTTTATTTTTTACTTTTGCTTTTTAGGTGAGAGGTCACATTATATGGTAGGTACAATTGGAGACTATAATTATGTTCGCCTATCTTGTGTATTGAAAGCGCATTGTTTCTACACGATGTCATGTATGGCAAATTACGTACTTATTGTAAAAATTAACTATCAAAATTATTTAGTTTTCTGGAAGTCTAAATCGGTTGACTGTACACGGCAAAACGCCATAAAAGAAATAAAAAAGCGTTGAATATATTACGTAGGCGAGAAGCTGAAGTTTCTGGATTAGAAGGAAAACAAAGAGTATCTACAAAGGTTTTTCACGCCGATTTCAGGTTTTACTCAAAATTTTCTTGGAAATAATTTTTTTACATCATGAAACCGAGGCAGAAACTACAAAAATGCAGATGAATATTTATTAAGTGACTCCGGCAAGAATATTAATATTTTCTATACCATATTATTTTCATTTTGTGAAACAGTGTTTCTCAAAATTTCTGGTCTTTCGACCTCCTGCACGTAAGAAGCGATGTCAGATTTTCAATTTGCCACACCTGTATAAATATGAAGTAAGTAAGTACTTTTTTGAGGAATACCAAATTATCAATCTCATCTTCTGAGCCAGAGCTAGAAATCGAAAAAGGCGGAGGAAGGTACAGATTTGAAAAAGGTAGAAAACACAGTTCACAAGAGCAGTGAGCGAACATTTTCGAATTTCAAACAAATTTAAGTCAGAAAAAAAAATTCGGTTCACACGTAAGAGTAATACGTAAAGAATGCATGCTTTCCTTCAGACATATACGTTTCTAAGTGTCTTAATCTCTTCCCATCCTGCAAAGAAAGAATACACTGCACCGAGGTGTTTTGAGAAAAGTGTATGAGCCAAAAGCGAGTGGGAACAGTGCCCACGACATATGAAGGAGCAGGGGGGAGGGAGAACACACATGAGAGGTCCTTATTCGGGTTCCGAAATAGAGTTCGAGCCGAGATATATGATAAACAGGATCCATTACGTCCTCGAATGGAAAGACCGTATAAGCGTGGAAACTCTTATCACCTCTCTTAGTCGAGCTATTGCAAAAACCTGATGACTTCAACTTTGCCATCGATGCACAAACAGGGAACGGTTAAGGATTCTGAAGTGTGCATTGAGAAAGAAATCCAAAGTGATGGGCACCGCATTTCTACCGCCCCTGGTCCCGCCAAAAGGAGCAACAGCCGACATCGACCACAAGGGGAGGAGATAAACAAGACTGATTTTGACATTGTTTTGTCCATTTCACCCCTTGCGATACCACCCGGGTAAATCAGGTATCACGTCGAAAATATTGCCAAAATTTGATCTGAGCTCTCTCGAGTGCCATGGCTTGAGATCTTGAGATGGGGTCCGCAAAACAGCGTCAAAATCGAATCCAGAGAGCTCAAAAACCTCTAAGGTATCGACGTACCCTCTCACGCTGGTCTGGCACGGAAAAAATCATACAGAATTCGAACGACATTTGACAAATCATGTAGATGGCGCCACATCACGAAAAATATTTCAGCTTGCCAACAAAACAAAATTATTCGGCTGTGAATTCGTTGAGAACTGAAAGAAAATGAGATAACAGAACTGCACTTTGTAAAACGTTAAAAACAGAAAATTTGCTATAAACAGGGAACCGTTTGAGTAAATGACCTGAAATTTTATATGCAACCATTTCTTCGTATGCACTATTTATTACTACTGCCAAAACGAATTTTGGCGAAGCAGTTGAAGAGATGTATCAAGGCATGCTCCATGTATCCCGTTGTCCCTAATGTGCCGGGTCTCCCCTGCTACCTTCTAAAACCTACTTCCAATCCACATGAAGCATGTTCCAACTTATATACAGGGTGTTTCAAAGGTAACTATACCGTGGTTTCAACTTTTCCCTAGCAAAGACAGGAACCACTACGGAAAATTGACTTACATCAGAGGCAACATATAGCTTCCTATTCAAAACGTTGACACAGAATACACGCAGCCGTCATCGCTGTTAGTAAGTGTACAATGCTCGAAGTGTGCGCGTGTGTGTTTCAACGCGAACAACATGTTTGACTAATTAAACATTATTACAGTCGTCGTCCATTAAAACGTGTGCGAAATGCGTTCGCTGTTGTAATTATTGTACCTATATACGTATTTTTTCCTATAATACTCGTAAAACTTCCCCAAGGGTCTGTATCGCCCTCTCATTCTCGCTCCACAGGGGCAACCTGCTAGAATGTTTATAAGATACGGTTCGGAAAAATCGGAATATTAAGAAAAACTAATTGGTTCTCCAGACTCAGGTCAATGAACTGAGTCTCATGGTAATCATGATTTCGTCATCCTCTTTTCCCGTGAAATGTCCGAGTCTCCACTCATTTACACAAATACCGGTAAGTATGAGTCTGTTTCTACAGGGGGGGGGGGAGGGAAGTGAATTTTCAAAAGAATTTGGGCCTCGTGGCACGAAACAACCGGCACCGTTTTCCTATATTCAACCCTGCTTCGTAGTTACGTTTTCAAAATCCAAAGAAGAAAATTTTATATTGATGTAAGATTCTGACACCTATAAGACAAAAATCCCTAAATTTTTCATCACCCACATATGTTTACCCATAAGGATGAAAGTGCGTATAAGATTGGCATATGATTCACAAAACTTTTGATATGAGTAACTCAAAGACAAATTTGTGAAATGGGTTTGCTACTCGCAATTTTAATGAAAGAAGTACCTGCCCAATTTTCTTTTCATAGAATCGTCTGTTTCAATAACTTTTCTCTTTTTTTGTTGAGTGCTTAGTTTGGTAACACTGGAAATAACATCAAATTTTTGTACTATTTCATTTTCGTTAGTATCGAGGTAGGAGAATCGGCCATCCGGGCTAAGTATCCCCAGGTGGTACTTTTCATCGACAACACAATTATAACCGGAAGATGCGTAATAACTGGATACGAGAAGATACTACAGTTAACAAGAAAGCTCATTAATTACCTTGAGTCGGATTAGTAAACTGCAACAGGAATAGAGGAGAAGAGAAGTAAACATAAACCTGAATTCATTCCGACCACGAGATATCTCCTTCAGATACGTATTCGGGTTCACTTCGAGCTTACTTATGATATTCCGAACGTCCTAAAAAAATTTTCGATACGTAGGTATATTTTAAGATTTTTTGATTAACAAACGGGAGTAAATATTCCGCGATTTCCCGCTACATTGTGTTCGACTGCTCAGGTCGATAAAGTGTCAATTTATCCATAGCGCAGCTGGAGGTAAACTATGATAATATTTTCGGTGATAATTTATTTACTGTGTGGCCCCCTCCCTGGAACTGGCGGCGCATTCAACAGCGATGAAGTACTTATCGACCGAGGAGGAGAGTCATCGGTGGTTCCCAAGAAGTGGATATCGGAGATGATGACCGATATCGAGAAGAATTTCGACATGAATGCAGATATGAGCGACGAGTGCAGACGAGACTTCAGCATCTACAGATTACATGCTCAGAATCAAACTGTTTGGGCTATTCGAAGTTAGTACTTTATATACCTTCAAACATGCATGTACTTGTTAGCATAGCATTTATTTTCCAACTCTGGATTTTCTGACACTCACTCGATTCGGTTTTTCTAAATCTAAAAATAAATCTCAAAATTTTTTGCTGGTCAACAGATTGACTGCTCGATAACGAAAAATCCAGACAGTGGAATCAGTTTGTAAGTGGTACTCTTTGACCATATACACATATGAAAGCTGTTTGTAATTAAAATGTTGCTAGGAGTGACTGAAAATAGTAGATTACTGTACACAGGCGAAAAGTAAGCGATTAATGACGAGCACGAGGATTGGCAGAATGCGCGCAGGGAGTGGAGCTGACGCGCAAGGCATTCATTGCTCACCTACCAACTGATCCTTTTGATAAAAACCCAACTAAGCGACATTTCTGAGCACATGAAGTTATGTATACCACCAGATAGTGCTAGATGAGTAGAACACAATGCGGGAAAATGTTTATTAAAGACAGGTAACTCAGCGAGATATTAATTCTCAAGAATCAGCTGTAAACGGCGATGCTGTACATAACATTTCCTTCTAACGGGAATATCTCGAAAGTACACAAATGTTGCTTGGTTGGGTTTTGCTTAAAAGGGTCATTTTATTGTATACAGGTCTGGTAATCTCTAACTAAAGAATAAAGATGACTTTACACCACTAGAGTGGTAAAATGTTATCACTAGCCAATCACAGCGTCTTTACAAAAGTAGTTTGGTCTTTACAGCGCTGCATCAGTGTTTACAAGAACAAAGCGATAAAAGGTCATTTACATTTGTGAAAACAATGCTGTTACGTCGTACTTACCGGACCTGTTACAATGTAACAGCACTGTTTTCACAATGTAAATGACCTTTTATCGCTTCGTTCTTGTAAATACTGATGCAGCGCTGTAAAGACCAAACTACTTTTGTAAAGACGCTGTGATTGGCTAGTGATACAACATTACCACTCTAGCGGTGTAAAGTCAGCTGTAGTTTGAGATTACCAGACCTGTATACAATAAAATAGCGTACTGCACAGAGTTTGTAGGTAAGCAATTATGTCTCGCACGTTAGCTCCACTTGCTGCGCTTGTCATTAATCGCCAACTTTCCGCCTCTGCACAGTAATCTACTATTTTTTAAATGGTTTCTATAGGAACTGGGGGACACTTGTTAGGGTGTTTGCCCGCGCGCAGCGCTGCAAGCACCCTATTGCAATCGAAATTTCATCATCTTTTTTTCTTTTCTTTAAATACAACTGAATTGTTTACAGCTCATAGTTCAGTTTTAGCTCAGTTGCGTTTAGATCGTTAGATCGGTCTTAAGGCGGAGGCGTGTGGAAGATGAGAGGTGCTAACCTCAACAGATTCTCATTCTGGCGTTCGTGGCGTATACTTATTTTATCGCATAGACGTTGGTACTATGTCTAAATATTAGCTTCAAAGCTTTAACATTTCAGATTTGGTTTTGTTTTATCAATACCAGTGTAGGACATTGGCGCAACAACACCAGAATGCGGAGAAGCCGGAAGTTTTTGCAGTTTTAAGATAATTTTGAGAAGCTAGAATTTGGAAGCTGAAAGTTTTTCGGCTTAAGCAAACACCCTCTTACTACCTCGCTATCTGCGAGGTAGCTTGTTTCATATACAATCACATAGTGCCCTTCCTTCTTTGCTGATTAGTCCAGCAGAGAGGCGTTAAGGTACCGCTATGTTACGAATGTTTGAATAGTTTGAGTACAGTCGAGTGAATTTTAGTATCTTCTAATAAAAATAAAAAATTCTGAAAATCTGAGCTCGATCATATAATCCCAACAGATGGACCCACCACCCTCGTCCTCCTTATTGTAAAATATTAGGGATCCAAAGCCGCTCCGGTTAAGATTCTTGAATTGGGCTGCAGTTCCTATGAATAACTTTTTCCTGGGCTCCAGCTCCGACTCCGGAGAATAATTTTTATCGAACTCCGGCTCCACCAAAAAATTTCCATTGGGCTCCGGCTTCAGCTCCAGGAAAATTCCTAATAGTATAGGCTGCCACAAGAATGAGGGTTATACTCCAGATTATGTTATTTTTAAGGAAATGAAGTGATCGTGGGGAGGAGCGAAGAGGAAGGGCAAGGGGTGCGGTTGAAGGGATAGAGCAAAGGTCTAAGTCAGAGCCAAAAATTGACTCTAGTCCCAGAGTCATTTTTTTCAGGCTCTCGTTCCGGTTCCATCAAATATGTAATTTTTGCTCCGGCTTCTGAAAATAATTTTATTCAGGCGCCGGCTGAAATGTCAATGGCTTATTGCTGTTTAACAAGAAAATTCTTTCCTCGTCATTAATGACGTTAAATCTTATAACTGTCATGGATTTCAAAAATTCATTTTTTAGGGCCAGTATTCTAAAACTCTGTTAAAAACTAACCAGTGGTTAAAATGCGAATCCTAATACCCGATTGGCGGATTCGCATTTTAACCCCGTGTTAATTGTTGACCAAATTTTATAATAGGTACTGGCCCTAAGTGAATAAATACATATAATTCGGGTTCTGTACAGGCGGGCATCGGCGTTAAGGGGAGTGGGAGGGGTTCGAGGGAACTTAGCCCATATTAATTAGCAGTGGCGTAGCGTCGTCGGGGGGGGGGCAAAATTTTTACATAGTCCTCTAATATTGGCGATTTTAAAAAAAAATACCTCAATTTTCGACTTTTTCTTCCTTGAAAATCTTATTTTGCCCCCCCCCCCCCGGGAAGATCCTAGCTACGCCACTGTTAATTAGAAGCTCCATAAAATTTGAAAATCACACATGGACGTTAGAATGGGTGGAGCTGCATGACAAATTCGCGAGCAAAGCGAGCCAAACAAATTTGATCTTCATTCCCGCTCTTAAAAAGCTATTTCTATTTGCGTTTGTGTGAGGGGGATGAGTGAATGCAAAATAAAACATGGCAATCAACTGATAGATTCTCCAGATCACTGAGTTCGATTTTGAGAGTACTTTTTAAATCCAACTCCTTGGGGAGCCATAGACAAGGACCAGGCAATGTTTATAATTTCAAGAGGGGAATTCGATTTACAGGTTTTCGAGGTCACTGAATTTGATTTGTTGAGTATTCGTTGGATCCTACCCCGTAATGTGCATGTTACATTCAAATCATGTAAAACTGACTACATTTACCTGAGGTCTAGTTTTAAGGGGCTGTGTATGATCCGATCCGAAAAATACTCTCCAAGTCATGTCCAGTAACCTCCAAAATTTATAAATTAACGCGCATCCAAAATATTATTTTTCCAACTTTTTTCTTTTTTTGAGGCCACTTACTACGTCCTAGAATTATACCCTGATCCGAACTATCAATCACCATTAAATGACTTATTAGAATCTACGAGACCAAAGTTTGAACCCCATCATGAACTAGAAAAAAAATATATTAGAATCTACGAGAGAGCAAAGGTTGAACCACATCAGGAGCGAGAAAATTTTCTTCTGATTATAGGAAAATCCAATGAATTTTCCTATTAAGAAAGAAGGGAGCCGTATGACTATTTATTGATACTATCTATGTACTTCGAATTTTCACGATTTTTTAATTTTCATCGAAAGGAACCAGAATCCGCCTGATAGTGAGCATTTAAAAGTTCGTAACTTAAACGACACAAGAAAACATAAAATGTAATAATGTTTCCCAATCTAAGTCATGAATACAGAAAATCAATGAAATACATATGAGAACATTGATGGGAAGGGAGGGGGACATGAAAAACTAGAATATAAAAACCACCATAACAAATTAGATAGAGGGTCTGAATTTTCGATGTCAACTGTAAATAATTAATACGATCAATATTGAATTTAGTGATGGAATCCTCCGAATGGCCAAGAATTGGATTGTTTTCTGGGGTCACAACGCACTTAGGGCACTTTTCTGAATGCCTAAGATCCCGAGGTCCAGCTGGTATAAAAGGTCAATATTGTGTCGCTCAGGCAACATACGATTTCGACATCAGTACTGCCAGTCATCTAGCTTCTGAGAAATGGGCCGACTGGCCCCAAGAAAATGCTTCTGCATGGGAAGTTATCAAAACGGTAAGACATTTAATCTTTAAATTGACATTTGACAGTAATCAGTGAAGGCTGTGTAATTTCTTGTTAGTTTTTCCTGTGTCTGTTTTTTGTCTGGAATCCTATGAATCTGTTCCCGAAGGAGAAGTCGCTTCCTCTATCTTCACAGAACAAAAAGTCGATGAGACTCTCGTTAACGTTAGTGGAGGATTCAAAAGACCACCCTGGGTGCACTAAAATTTTTCAAAATAAGGAAATTAAACATTCATTTTCCTTTCACTCAAGGCTATAGAGATAGAGGGGGAAAACCGGGGTTCCACGTCACCATTCCCTGTTGTTTGGAAATTCGACACTCGACAAATTCTATTCGACAAAATTGATAAATTTTTTTCAGAGGTTTCCACCGACTTTTTTAATATTAGACTCGACCTTCTTGTTTCTACCCCCCCCCCCCTCAATGCTATCTACGACCCTGCTTTCACATCATCCTCTCCTTTACTACTGTCAGTAATCATGTACTGCTCATTATTTCCTTTCTGCAGTTTTATTTTCTACCTTCAAATTGCCACATCAGGATTTATGATTAAGTATGAGTGGTCGGTATGGATTAGTAGTAAACTGTGTAAAATTAGAAATTAAACTGTAGGGTGACAAAATTTATGAAGCCTCTGCAAGCTGCCAATACACATACACGACAAGCGTACATTATATTGGTGAATAAGAATTTGAAAGACAAACTGATTATTTACGTACCTTTCGAACAAATGAAAAATTAACACTCCATCTTAACACAATTTCATTATTTATAACTTTTTGAAATTGCAATAGCTGAAAATGGAACTGAGCTCAAAGGAAGGTACTTTTCAGTCTTCTGCCTTGAAACGGGTATATATTATTCACCATCTGATGAGAATCTAACACCCCCTGGAGGTCAACATGTTCTTCGAGTTTGACCGTAGTTTTCGAAACCCAGAGTTAAAAATTGATTTGCAGAACACTAAGATAGAAATCTTAATTATTATCGTCCTTTGACTTCATTCACCGTATTTTTTCAAATTTAAAACACCACGTTTTTCAATATCACTTAACTAATTGCCTCCTAGCATCATTACCGCGAAAGGATTATGAAATTTTTCTAATTAAAAATTTTCTACCATTCTTGAACTGGTAGAGTTTTATTATTTTTCAAAAGTATTAATTTGTTTGTTCAATAATTTCTCGTGTGCTCGTTAATTCATATTGGCAATCGCCATTAGAATATTATTAATTTATTTTGCATCCGTACTTCTGGTTTAACTCGAACTTAACGAACACATTTTCAAGGGGAGGGGGGCACACGCGCAGCTGCACCTACGAATGGTAGAACATCTTGACGACGTAGTTATTCGGCGCCAGCGGAACATTTTTCTTATACCACTAAAATACCATACGTAAAAAGCAATAAATTCAAAGTCAAATTACGTAACTAATTAATCCAAACCGCACCTTGCATTCCAGTAGATACTAATTTTATCTCTGAATGATGACTCAAAACATAACTATTTTTCTTGCATCTTGGGCGTGTTAATCATTAATTAATACTGCGTCTTGGCATTTTTGATCACAGATAAAACTCTCTATGCTCGCTCTATTGATCACAGATATTGCCCATAAAAATTAGATCCAAAAAAATTCAAGTTGGACAAAAGTTTAAGTAGAGATTTTTTCACAATTTTCTCTGGTTTAGTCTCCTAATCAATACATCGAAAGTCCAAGGACGCAGCGGTAAAGCTGTCTCCCTCCGGGGGACTGAACATCTAAACATGCCCCAAATCCAATTTCACCCAAAAATCTCGAGAAATATCAACTATAGGAGAAATCTTTTCGAACACAAATTATTCGTTGACAATCAAGACAACTTGCTGTATACATGTGTCCGTTTTTAGATGAAATGAACGTCAAAAACGAGTTCAGCCACCTTTGAAACCTTTTAGAATTGACACCCAGAACACGTTTATTATCGCATCATTATTATCATAACTTTTGAATCTCCTCACTAGATGCTCCAGTTTGCAATTTGGGAACAAATAATTACCAAAACTGAGTTCAGTGTCCCTTCAAACGATGTCCATGTTGCATTTGTTAGAATCTCTAATTTTGAAGCCTCCCATACTGATATCACAATTTACAAGCTAGGGGCAAATTGTTATCAAAATTTAATTCGGCGACTCTTGTAGGACAAATAAAACGATATCCATATTGTACTCTTCAGAATCTTCATTTGAAAGGCCACTACCCTCCCAAGATGTTACAATTTGCAATTTGGGGACAAATCATTACCAAACATGAGTTCAGGGATCTTTTATTTAAACTTATAAAACGATATCCACACTGTATTTTATGTTTGAGCCTATATGGAATCTGTCCGTGAAAAGTAGGAGTAGTCTGCAGCCAAACTTTCAACTTTCACAACATTTTGACGCGTGAAATTGTCAATATTGAATGTAGGTACGACCAAATTTTTAATGGGCTATACAATTATCAGTGATGTAAACATACATCGTAAATAGTGCTACGATGGAACTGACACAAAACGAAGATTTTGAAAGAACAACTGTCCCAGTTATTTCAGGGTCCGAACCAACCACGTGCTCCCTACTGAATTTGTAACCATAAGATAATATTTGATTTCAATAACGAGGTACATCACACGTTTCTCATTTGCCATTAACATGAACACTGTTTGCAGCACGAAAAGAGTCCATTTCGAAGATCTAGACGTTCGCTGACTTGGGCCATGTGCATACCTTCCTCGTGCACAGCAGCTGATTTACGAACGTCGCTCAATAATACCATGTATCCGGTTTTTAAAACTCAAAGATTAGGAATCACAGTACGCGTGAACCCACTTTTATGTAAGGTTGAAGATGCCTCACGATCAGGAAAATACCATCATACCACAATGAGTTACATGTACGTCTATTGCTTATATATTCATGATTTGATACAATCGTGCAAAACCATGATCAATATAGGTATAGTTTTTCTCCAAAAGTAAAAAAATACCAGTGTTGTAAGATGAACTGATAACAATGTCAAATCATCTTCATTGATTAATTGCAGATCAAATTTAATTGGAATTTTACTGCTGTTGATGGCGTTATCAACTATCTACGAGCTAATTTTTGAAACACCTCAAGGTGAGTAATCAATGTTGTAGGCCTAACTCTTAACATTCTAATAGTTTATTTTTACATGAGTTTAATTTCTATGTCTCATTTTCTTTTCTTTTCCCCCCTTTTTTTTCAGTTGTTGAAAGAAATAGTTCATGGATAAAGTTAATCAAGAGCTTTTCGGCAGTGCAGAACTGCAAATCGCTAACTCAGCATTCTTCGAGTAATACTTATCTATTTATACACTTCTTAAAAATACTCCTCATGAGTATTATCGTTTGGGGCCACTCGCTGGTTATCTACTACATGTTTCCGAAATTTGAAACAGAAGAAATGGAAACGGTTTGTGCCAGATAGCATTTCTAAACAGTTGCAATAATTTATTATTAAATTACACATTCGAGTATGCTAAATAAGAAAAAGGCAAAAAGCCAGTTGTTGATCTGGTTTTCTGAGAGAGGCTGTATCTCTTACAACAGTGGCACGGGAAAATAGGCGTCGACTGGCAGATCAAGTATAAAAACTTCATACTCAGGCGCAGATCCAGACGACCATTTTGGGGAGGGAAATGGCAGAAGTAAAATAGCGCGTGGAAATTTTTTGCTGCCCCCTCCCCTGCAGATTCCCACACAAATTTTTCTTTTTCTGTTTTTTTCGGGGAGGGGGATTCCCCCAGTGGACTCGCGCCAGCATACTATAACATAAGCGATACTAATAAGAACATTATTCCTAACTGTTTTGGAGGTACTCAAATTGAAAAAGAGTCCTAGAATCGATATTTATCACCAGTTTCCAAATCTTGATATGATATTCCTCAAGTTCGCCGTAGAAACATCAAAGACTAGATAAAATCAGAACTCTTGAAAAAATTTAATTCTATACTTCTCAAAACATTTTATGTTTGAATGATAATGGGGAATACTTAAACAATTTGAGCTTTGCTGACGATGTGCTACTGATAGGTAAACGTGTGCAAGAGATGAGAGAAATCATAGAAGAGCTAAGTAGAGAAGCCGAACTAGAAATGAACAAGGAAAAAACAGAAATACTGAAGATAGAGGAAAATCAAGAAGAAGTAAGGATAAATGGAAACCTAATAAAATGTGAGGAAGAAATAATATATCTAGGGCAAATAATAACATGGGAAAATAAAATGGAAAAAGAAAGGAACAGACGGATAGCTATAGCATGGGGAAAATACTGGTCGCTGGGGAATATCTTTAAAGGCGATTATAGTAAAAATTTAAAAAGCAGAATCTTCAATAGTTACATAGTACCCACATTAACATACGGAGCGCAAACGTGGGCAATGACAAAAAAAGACTACGAGAAGATAGACGTAACGCAAAATGCCATGGAAAGATCAATGTTAGGAATAAAATTAAAAGATAAGGTCAAAAGAAAAATAATAAAAATGAAATTCAGAAACAACCTAAACATAACACACGTCGGGCGGCGTAGAAAGTGGGACTGGGCAGGGCATGTTTCAAGAATAGCAGACAACCGCTGGACCTATAAAATAAGCAATTGGTTTATAAAAGAGGGGAAGAAAGCAAGGTAGACAAAAAACAAGATGGGGGGACGATATAGAAAAATTCCTTAACAATAAGCTATACCACCGACGAATAGCATATGACAGGACTGAATGGATAAGGCTGAGGAAAGCTTATGCTCAATATGATGGGCCAAATGTCTAAGATAGTACATAGGTATTGCAATTCATGTAATGTAAATAAGTGTTATAGAAATAAAGCTATTATCACATGTAAAGTGAATTTCAACACAGGATTTCCCACTAATGAATTCGTTTTTCTTTAAAAAATCATAAAATCTCACTGAAAATATTGGTTTGACTCGGATAAATTGTTCTATTAGTGTACCAATTGAGTACTTATCCCCCACATATAAATCAAGTTTGACCAGAAATATTGATTCAACTTTGAAATAATTTTTTCGTTAGATCACCAATTGGGTAAGTAGCTAAGTACCTACGCCCATTTACGAGAAACAAATTTTCAAGATCATTACCCCGTTTTTAATCTTGGTAAAAAGTGCGCTTTCATTGTTATAGTCCCAGACTGAGTAATGAGTAGACTTGAATATTTTACATTTTATCCCCGGCGGATCAATATGGGTGGAGGTTGGGACCAAAAGCACTTGGAAAATTAAGTAATTTTGACTATATGAAGGCGAACATGTATAAATCTTAATATTTCACAATTTCAGCTCCCTGTGGATCAATATGGAAGGGAGCTGGAATCGAAACATCCTCAAAAATGAAATACCGAACTCCACATAACCCTATAATTTTGATATATTTGGCGTATCCAGCGGCAGTTTTTAGATTCTGCCTTGTGGACTCTTTTGAGTTTGGGATGGGTAAAAAATAACCTCAAAAATGAATTTAACGTACCCGGAAATCATGAAAATTGATTCTTATACATTTTAATGTATTTTACATTTTTGGGGCATGGACTGTATAATGATGAAAGTTCACTTTTTACGAAAATTTAAATTCGTGCCAATACACATACGTGAATGACACTAGCAACTGTGGTGAATGCTGGACAAGCCGACGGGCCTGCTATATAATGCGACATACATTTATGGTTGCAGACTTTCAGGCCATGGTCAATCGAATTATTGTTGCCGATTACATTGAATGGGTTCTTCATGGTCACTGGTTTTCTGAGAGCGTTCCAATTCAACTGGTCTCCAGAAAATGAAGATGCCATCAAGTATTTTGCTCGATCCCTTGTGATGAAGTGGTTAAGGTAAAATGATAATGTAACTTGAATTAATAATGTTTTACACAAGGTTTAGAAAGCCTTCTTCAAATTTTGCAAAATTTTAAAGAGCTTATTATCTTGACAACTAGAATGGTGCCGGTGAGCGGTTTGCTGATATTATGTTTCTTTTTCTTCCTACCATATATGGGAGAAGGACCACTCACAAGTGACATAAAACTAGCTGAACTAAAATACTGCAGTTCCAACTGGTGGATCAATATGTTGGCCGTTCAGAATTTTGTTAATTATCAGGAAATGGTAAGAAAAACTGAGAATCAAGTTTATTCATGTCATCATTTTCTTGCAGTAAAATGTCTATAATATTTGAAACCTATATCTTTCCAAAAGTTATCAAGTCAAAAAATCAAAATTTTTGCGGGAATAAGAAAATTTTGTGAGGTTTGGTAAGCTCTGTATTATATTTTCTGAAATTTTTCGCCCTATTATAAGACAAGTAATGAAGTCAGGTTTGTATATTATACAATACATATGTATGCGAAAGATGTATCTATAGTAGACCGGGGCTGTCAACAATTGGTGTCCTTCAATTAAAACATGCAATCTTGGAGCGAAACCCTATATGTATACAAAATCTGAAGGCAGATCTTTTAAACATAATAGACGTCTCATTAATTAAAAATAAAATTAAAAAAACAACAACAACAACTAATATGAGGTGATGAGGTACATCCGACAAAAGCGAAACTTCTTTCACACTCTGAGTTGCTACATGAGTCGGTAGGTTCGTGTACTGAATGTTATCTAACAGAAAACTTAACGGAAATGTGGCGGGAAAACAATCTGGTTTCACATACTGGGTCTCTCTCTATTTCATTCTTTATCTCACTAAATGTGGGTGTAACATTACTACGTGACCTCTGTTGCATGTCTTCACATTCGCGTTCGTTTTACTTTCTCTGCATTAACTATGCCCATCCTAAATCCGCATAAAGAAGCTTCGCTTCAAAACAAAAAAATAATAAATAATACGGTATTTAATACGTGTATGTTAAACAGTGTCATCCACCTAGCTGGTACATTGCTGCAGATGTACAATTATTCATTATGGGCACTGTGCTTCTGATGGTTTTAAGAAAAAACAGAAAATATGGCATTTACATAATGATCTTAACATTTCTCTATTCGGCACTTCACACATTTGTCAAAATCTACTCGAATGGTTCCTCTGCATTTATCACCGAGTTTTTCAATTTGTAAGTTAAATTAAATACCTAGGTATCTTCTCGTAAATAAATCTTAAGCACAAAAAATAATGAAAAAAAACCTCTCTCACCCTTGCACTTATACGGCGTATTCAATATTATGAACTTAATATAACTTCCAGAGACCTAATGAATTTTGAACATTCTCTATCAGCCATAATGGTAATTCACACGATGACATTTCTTCGAGTTGGACCATATCTCGTAGGACAGGTTACTGCACTAATAACGAAACAGTTGATGATGAAAGGTTTCAAGTTCTCAAGAGTAAGTAGAAGAAGACCATCAAGTAGGTAGTTGTTTGTCATTAAATTCGGTGGTTGTTGTAAATATATCTACAGAATTGATAATCGATATTCACAGATTTTATTTCAATGAAAGATGTGTAATGCCAGGACATACCTACCTACGGAAATATAGAAAGGAAGGGCCTCTCTCTACAAACACTGTTATCACCTGACCAAAATTCCATTCAGGAATGGTGACACAGTTAGAGATTTCGAGATATTAGCATAATTTAAAGTCAGGGGCATTTTTTTGTCTATACCCACATTTTCTTAATGAATAAAATCAATATTTTGAACGTCAAAAGCTTGAGATCTTCTTACAAAGAATCATAAGATCTTCAGTATAAGTAAAAATAAGGGGGCTTGGGTGGTTTAGCCCCCCCCCCTCCCCCCAAAAAACTGCAAAATATACGAGCTATTGAATTTTTCACATTAATTTGATACTTGTTAGCCCACCCCACCAAGTCGGCTATTTGCACTTACGATCTCATTGTTTCAATTAGAATGATAAATCCTAGGGCTAATAACTGTAGATTTAAAAGCTGATATAGGAGTCTTCAAAGAAATAACTTGCATACAGCCTACCCAAGTGTTAGGTGTATAAATCTGAGGATAAAAGCAACTATTTTGCTTTAAAACTTAACGTCAGACAATGAAAATAAGTCATGCTTTTTTTACAAGCTAAGCTACTTGCTCATTGTAAAAAAAAAAAAAAAAAAACCCTTTGCATAATATACAAAATGACAAAGTAAGGATTACCTAGCGGATCAAAGATTACAGAAACGAATAAGTCCGATGTCAAAATTTCGTCAGTTTCCTGTTTCCTAAATTATATTTCTCATAGTTGGAATATTATTAAGATCAAGAGTGATATTAAGATAACTAACAAGGAAACCAGTGTCGTGAAGCATATTATTTTGATACTTTATTTTCATATTGTCAAGTACAGTCTAACTACCATGAATCACAAAACGACGTCTTCAATAACATCCAATTATTTAGCCGTTATACAAACACTTGGACTTAAATACATAATACAAAAAAAAAAAAAAAGTAATACGACATTGGTCGTTGTGGGGCCAAATGATAACGAGCTCGCTTCGCAATTCTTACGCACCGGGTTCGTGCATTACAATCGCAAAACGTGTTACCACCAGATCAGAGAAATTGGTACCGTGCACGTTATGGACAGCTTACTTACTCAATGTCGTGAAATACGAGGCTAGTAAGCGAACTGCGGCGGCACACTCTTCGACGCAGAGAAGGTAACTCTACCGGGGGGGGGGCAACAGCAAGCTACTTCGATTAACCTGTCCAGAAAAGTCGTGAGTTAAAAACCGCAACCGCTAACTTCCAGCATCGGATACGGCATCCGAAGAAGAAGAATACCACATTAGCATTCTCGTTAGTGGATTATATAAACGAAACTTTTCAGCCACACGAATTATAAAAACAATAAAAAGTCAACGCAAAAGTGTTTTCCGCCAAAACCCTAACATATTTCATTCTCTTTATGTCCTGAAAAAGGTGAGTAGTTACATCTATGACTAGTTTCCGAAAAGGAAGGTTTAATAAGGACCTTTCACTCTCCTTTAGCTGACTTAACATAAAGTATATAAACAAATAAAACTGGTTGACTGATATTCCAATATGAGGTAGATATCTCAGAAATTATTACCATTCAAAATAAGACAAAGTCAGTTTCCATAAAAGAAAGTTTAAGGTCAAGCATTCTTATGGAAATACCTAACATTTCCATCTTACAATAATATCAGTTGAAGAAGCAATAAATATTGATATTAATATTGTGATGTCATTCAGATGCAGTCGATACTTCTGGTATGTTGCTCATTTCTAATTGGATTCGGACTTCAGTTATATGGATTCCTGTTTTACATGGTTGGACGCCAAAATAACTCCCTAGAGATAGCTGTACTTGGTGTATTACAACCAATACTATTCGTACTGCCATTTGCCAGCCTCATCTGCATACATATTACAACTGGCTTCGGTATGTTCAAAAACTATACAGGAGATAGTTCTTTTGGTGTATGTAGGATGTAAGTACACTCTCAAATCAAGCAGAAGAACAATTCACAGGGTTAGTTAGTATCGACTCATACATGCGCA
Source organism: Acanthococcus lagerstroemiae (assembly GCA_031841125.1). Lineage (NCBI taxonomy): Eukaryota > Metazoa > Arthropoda > Insecta > Hemiptera > Eriococcidae > Acanthococcus > Acanthococcus lagerstroemiae. The sequence continues at coordinate 18,325,053 of CM063110.1, forward strand.
CAACTTTCATTACTTCACTTCGTCATTCAGCTATATAACCAACGATTTACACTTAAAGAAAAAGCTAAAAGAACATAGGAGAAGGAAAACTCCGACAGATAAACTTTGATGAAAGCAAGGGGAATATTTTTCTCTCTGGAGATGCGTCTTCATCACAACAATTGTGATGACAACTCACAAAGTAAATAATAATTCCGGACGTTCATTCGGATGTCCGTGCGGAGACTATACCTAGTGAGAAACTATCAGAATTAAGAACTGGGACATAGAATGTAAGGACAATGAATGAGGAAGGCAAATTAGAAAACTTAAAGAAAGAGATAGAAAGATTCAAATTAGATATAATTGGAATTAGTGAAATGAGATGGCCAGAAGAAAATGATTTTTGGACGGAGGAGTACAGAATAATTAATACAGCAGCGAGAAGAGGGCAATCAGGCGTAGGTATCATTATGAATAAAAGTGTAGGGAATGGAGTACAAAATAATATCCAACATGGTGAGAGAATATTAATGGTAAGAATTTCTGCTAAAACAGTATCTTTAGTGATAGTTCAAGTTTATATGCTAACAGGAAGTTATAGTGAACGATAAGAAGAAAAAATGTATGAAGAAACTGATGAAGAAGGAAGGAAAAAGGACAAGAAAATTTATTATAATAGGAGACTGGAACACCACAGTAAGAAGAAGAAAGGGAAAAGGGGTAGACGGGAAGCATGGGTTAGGAGAGCGAAATAAAAGCGGGTTGAGGCTCATAGAATTTCGTATGAGAGAAGAAAATACGCATGAAAAAGCTCATGAGATGAAAAACGATACTAAATAGATTATATTATGATGAGAAGATAGGTATAAAAATCAAGCATTGGATTGTAAGACATACCTAGGAGCGGATGTACATAGTGACCTCAATTTAGTACATAGTAATGAAATGTAAGTTTAAATTTAAAAAGACGAATACGAAAAATGTAAATTGAAATGGAATTTGGAGTTACTGCAGGAAGTAAAGAAAAGAAAAGAATGAAAAACTTTGTAAATCACAGAAAGGAAATGATATTGAAGGGGAGTGGATAGCACTAAGGAATATAATAAATCTGGCAGTAAGAATGAAATTAGGTAGGCACTCAAATAATAGAACGGAAAAAACCATAACTTGGACAGAAAATGAGATACTAAAGTTGATGGAAGAAAGACGAAAGTAATAAACAAGCCAACGATAGAGAAAGTAAGGACAAATATTAGGCTTTAAGGAGCCAAATAAAAAGAAAATGTAAGAAAGCAAAAGAAAAATTGATCAATTAGAATTGTAAGGAAATTGAGAATAAGCGAATGAAAGTAGGAAAACCGATCTCAGGCATATAATAAAGTAAAAAGATACTTCGGAGCAAGAAGAAAGAGAACATGAATAATTTAATGGTTGAAAAAGAAAAATTATTAGATTTTTAAAAAGACGAAGTAAAACGATGGGTTCGATATTATGATGAAAAACTGTATAAGAATGGAGCATCAGGTATAAGTAAATTGTATGAAAAAAGAAGATAGTGTGGAGGATAAAGAAAGAGGGGATCCTATTTTGAGATCAGAATTCGAAAAAGCTCTGAAATACTTACATGAAAGAAGGTGAAGGAGACGGATTTGATGAAATTGCTAGTGAGTTATTGAGGAATGCAGAAGTAGTTATAAAAAATTTAAACGAATTAATTTGCAGCATTTATGAGGAAGGAGAAATTCCAATAGATTCCCAGCAAAGCAGGTTAATTATGACCCCTAAAAAAACAGGAGCAAGCAGTGGCGTGCATTTCAGGCAAGCAAGGTAAGCACCGTTTACCCTGATAATTCCTGAGAAAATAAGTTTTCACATACAATATCAACTTCGTCAACTTGTAACAAATAAAAGATAATAAAACATTGGGTAAAACAGCGACTGTACGGACGCTCACGACGTTTACGCTGAAGTATGTAATAAATTCACAGGAGATGTATACTGTTTGGCGTTCGGCAATCCTCGTACATGTCGGATCTAACGCTTCTTTTCCATACTACCCATAACATTGCACGACTTACGTTCCGCCTACGTGTTAATTATCAACATAAAAGCACACTAGCATATTCAACGAGACGAAACCTGTACGTTTGGTTGTATATTCTGGAAGCGCTTCCGGCTCAGCTTGGTTACACAAGAACGTCGAAGTTGAAAGTGAAACGTGATTATGTTCTACTAGTCTCCGTATTATGTTTGAATGCTTCGTGTGTTTTGCTCACAAAATGCGTATTCGAGATCTTATTGAAAAACCATTTTCGCGACTTACTCTTAATGAACAATTGGAAATTATAAATAGTGGGAAGTCTAAACCAGAATTACTATTTTTAAAAACTGAGCAAAAGAAAGGTGGTTCGAGTTTTACTAGACATTGCCACGTATCGCAACATGGAAATATTTTGTGGCTAACTGGTTATAAAGATGATGGAAAACTGTTTTGTTGGCCATGATTATTCAGAGGCGTACTGATAGGAGGGGGGAAACTCCCCTTCCCTGTCAGGATTTTTCACTCAGCAGTTGGGAAAATTTACAATCTCAATCAGGCGGAGTTGGGAAAATCGAACAAGTCAAAAGGTTTTTTTTCCTTTTCATATTTGAGAATTGAGTTGCGAAGTTGAAAAAATCCAACAAGTCAACAGTTTTTTTTTCCCGTGATGTTTGGGAATTTTGAGTTGAGTCAGTTGGAAAAATCCAACAAATCAGAAGGTTTTTCTTTTTTTTTTTGCTTTGATACTTGATAATTTTGAGTTGAGTCAGTTGGGACTTTCACAATTATTGCCCCCCCCTCCCCCCAGGAAAAACTCTTTGGTGGTACTGTACGTTCCTGTGTCTATTATTCGTCACAGAAAAGAATAAATGCATATGGAATGACCCTACATAGGGATACGACAATTTGAATGATTTCATCAATGCTGTTTTGTAGTATATGCATGTTTCCTACTTTTATTCTGATTTTTACTTCACCTCTACAACAAACCCCAATAAATATGGAAATAGGAGCTGAAAACATAAACGAGGTAAAGGAATTTAAATACTTAGGTAGTCTGATAACGCAAGATGGTAGAAGTAAAACAGAAATAAAGAGCAGAATGAAACAAGCTAGGACAGCATTTTTTCAAAAAGAAGACATGTTTTGGGCAAATATGGATTTAAAAGTAAGACTGAGATTTCTTCAAACGTATATTTGGAGTATAGCATTGCATAGATATGAGACCTGAACAATAGGAACACAAGAAAGAATACGGATAGAAGCGTTTGAAATGTGGTGTTATCGGAGAATGTTGAAGATCAAATGGACAAAAAATATTCGGAATGAGGAGATACTGAAGGCGAATAGGAGGGAAAAATGAAATTTGGAATATAAAATCGTAAAAAGGAGAGTTAAAATGATAGGAGTAGGCCATAATACATACATACTTATAAGACATCCAGGAATATTGTTAGGATTTCTAGAGGGAATAGTTATGGGAAAGAGTCGGAAAGGAAGACAAAGATTGAGCTATAAAGAGCAGATAACATAAAGTATTAATCCTTCTCAAAAAAATGAAAAGATTAGCGCAAGAGAGAAAAAGGTGGAGAGACGCAACCTACTGATCGAAAGACTAAGTAATATAGCAATAACAACACTTCAGTATCCGTACTCGCACTTGAGTAATGAATAAAACGAATGTATGATTTCCAGGCCCGTATAGCTAACGCCGTCAGCTGGCAAGCGCGCCGCCCTGGCTAGCACATTCCAAAAAATATATTTTTAAAATAAATAAATAGATAAAAACAGCTAAAAGTTTTAAAAAATTGGGTTGTACCCTTAAGACGCATGCCCTGGTTGAATATCAAATGCCCTGGCACATGTACAAGCGGTTAGCCCGGGGACATACCCTGTAGGTATCGACTAAAAATATGAATCAATATTTGATAAATGTATTATTTTTAGGAATTTTAAATTCGCTCGTCGAACAGAAAATTTACATCCCGTTTGGAAAACTATCATATTGTGTTTACCTTGTCGGGTTCAGTGTTCAAAGTTTTCACGTATTTAATCAGAAAAGGATTCTTTCTAGCTTCAGCAGAACTGATATGGTAAATATAATCACAAGTGTATTTATAACTCTAGATTTATGTTTACACCCAACATTTCTCATTATATGCGTTATCAATAAGAAATTTAGTAATTAAAATCATACACAGCCACGTGACTAACATGTATAAGCACTTATTACACTAAAGTGACTTGACTATTCACTTGTTTCAGTATTGGTGGCTGATAGGCGATGTCTTCTTCATTCTATTATTTGCATTTTTATTTCATCTTACTTGCGAAGGACCAGTGAATGGTATAATAAATTCATTCATCGCACCCTATTTAGTCAAGTAAGCAATAAAAGAAAGTTATTGAAGGGAGTCCAAGAAAAATGTAGACTGATAGCGAATATCGATAAAAGTAGTACCAAAAGTGGGTATTTGAAGATCCTGTCATGATCTATAGTGTTTCATTTCTTTCACCTTCATATTATCAATTTATTTTCTTACCCTCACTGTATCATGGATTAGACAGTTTATTCAGGCTGAATGAAACTTTTCAAACAATAACGAACATGTATCTTACAATGATTCATCAGATTTTAGATGCTCTATATACCAGCTTAATACAATCGTATTCAATGGCAATGTCAGGGGTTTTCGGCGGATTTACTTCCCTCCTCCCTGATGGTAATGTAAGGGATTCTAGACGGCTTTACCCCCCCCCCCCTCCCAAACTAAAAATACTAAAAATTTGCCTTCCTAATATTTGGCCACAAAGGAGATTTTCAACATTTTCCACAAAAAATGGAGAGCTTTTGACTCAAAAATCTGAATCCAAGCAGAGAAGACCATTCGCATAAAAAGAAATTTGTTGCCCTAAATAAAATGTGCAATCGCCACCGTTAATTGTATTTGCTTATCTAGGAAAAGAAAACACACGCAACAGGAAACATTGAAAAGTAACAGCTCGAATATACAGCCTCATTCAAACAGTTCATCAACAACCAAGATAAAAGACTCTGCGAGAGCGTAAGTTGAACTTTTTATCAACAGTAAACTTACATGTTATTCAAGCCGTTAAGGGCGAGCCGAAGAAAAATTGTTACGGGGTGGAGAGGGCAACTTTCCCAACAAAGAAACTTCCAGGTGCGTGGAGTACACGAAAAAGAAGACATTTGAATTTTTCTATAATTTCCCTTGTACAGACGAATACGTCTAAAAAGAGCCCTTTTGATTTTCCAACTACAAAAATCAATTTTAAAATGAGGAGCCTGCAGTCTACATCCTTTACTTCGGCACGTCCTAGATAAAAATAGTTTTCATTTTTCCTCTGTAGTTTTTTCTTCTTTCTCATTCTGAAGCACACTTACATACCTAGATGAAGAAAGTTTAGTTATTTTTATGAATTACATTTTTGTAACTTACATTGCGACAACACAGGAGGAAAACGAAGCAGCATTAAATGGCCACCCTGCAGACAGAACTTGAGTAGAAACAGTGCAAACAAGAGAGATATCTACCTACACGTGAAGATGAATGAATACGCAGCTGAATGTCATATACTATACTTATTAGTTATTACTTATTACTGACACCATACATAGCTATCTATGAATGCCTTAAAATTATATCATGTATTTTCCCCTACAATAAATGAAGCATTTTTGATGAACTCCTAAATCTATTGCCAGAAGTGACAGTACTCCAACACATATCATTTTTACTCATTTTCAAAACATAGGAAAAGTAAGTCCAATACTATATTATAGTTAAGTTAGTTGCCAGGAAGCTTGTAGGAAAATGACATAATCTGTACTCATGAGTATTGGCAGGCATGCGCCACCCCCACTTCACCAGAAAAGGGGGAAGCTTTTCTGAAAAAATGTTTGAGGCATCCGGCATATCCTATTTACAGTCTTCCATTTCAGTATAGAATGCCGAGCCCCGTGAAAATCTCCAGAGTTAACTTCTTATTATTATTATTATTATTATTATTACTACAGCCCTTTTTATTTATAAGCGAGTATGATCTACTTATAAGTATTACTATTTGTAAACGGGGGAAACGTCCCCCTTCCCCGTTGCTTAGATCCCTCTTCGGGCAAAAGCCTCTCCGTACAGAGCCCAGTTGTTGCGATTGGCGGCTGCTCTTCGCCATGGAAGGCCTATAAATTTCTCAATCTCGTCCCTCCATCTTGTCAATGGCCTTCCCCTCGATCTTTCGGCTTCTTATGGCGTCCAGAATTCCGCCTTGTTGCCCCACCTGTCCAAATTTTGTCTCGCGATATGACCAGCATAGCTCCATTTCAATTTTTTGGTTTTGTATCCTAAATCCACAATCCGCGTTTTTTCCCTTATGATTTCATTTTTAATTTTTTCCCTCCTTTTTACGCCAACAATGTTCCTTTCCATCGCCTTTTGCGTGTTTTGTAATCTCTGCATCCCTATTTTAGTTAATGCCCAAGGCTGGGCGCCGTACGTCAATACTGGTTGGATGCAGCTGCCCCACGTCTTAGTTTTCATTTTCAAGTTTACTTTGTTACTTCTGTAAACTGATTTTAAACTCCAGTAACTTTTACCCTCGTTGAATTCTTTTACTTATTTCTTTCCCCCTTCTATTTTCAAATTATATTAATTGTCCTAAATATTAAATTTCTTCAACCCATTCTATTTCGTTTCCCTGTATAAATATTTTCTTTTTCTTAAGATTTAATAGAATTTTTGTTTTCTCATAATTTAGTTTCAATCCTGCCTTTTTACTTATTATTGCTAATTCCTGGCTCAGCTGCACCACCTTCCCGATCGAGTCGGCAAATCTTAAATTACACAAATATTCCCCATCGATTTTAATTCCCTTTTCTGCCCAGCCCGTTTCCCTAAAAATCTGTTCTAGCACACAGTTTAAAAGATTAGGGGACAGCGGATCCCCCTGTCTCACTCCTCTCTCTCTATCTTGAATTCGCGTCCTTTCTTATAGGTTTTCACATATGCTCGTGAGTTTTCGTACACTTTTTGTACTAGCCGTATAACTTTCGGTTCAACTCCTTGTGCTTTTAGTGCTCATCACAGGTATGCATGTTCAACCGTATCAAAGGCTTTCTGGAAATCAATAAAGAGAAGGGATAGTTCTAGATCATATTCATTCGCCTTTTCAATTATTTGATTTAATGTGAAAATGTGATCTATAGTAGAATAGTTCCTCCTGAACCCCGCCTGTTCCGTCCGTAGCATCGAGTCCAGCTGGTTGTAAATTCTATCTTTTATTATTTTGGAGAAAATTTTACTAATATTTGACGTTAAACTTATCGGCCTATAGTTGTTAATATTTTCTTTCTCTCTTTTTTTTTAAATAAAATTATCATTTCCGTCTCCCCCCCCCCATTGTCTTGGGATTTCTTCTTCCAGTTATATGTTGTTGAGCACCAATGCGAGAGGCGAACTTAATTTTTCAGCAAACTCTCTTAATGTTTTGTTTTCTATACCATCAGGGTCAGCTGATGCTTTGCTAAGTTCTTTTTTCATCCTTTTTGTTGATCCGTTGCTCTCCCCAATATTTCGTTAATTTTCGCTTCATCATAATTTTTAACATCCCTACGGATTTCTTGTTTAACTCTTTTCTGTAATACGAGTAGTTCAATTTTTTCTAGATTTAGAGTTAACTTAATATCTACAATACAGTTTCCTCATATTTTTATTTCCAAACTCGCTGATTTGTGGCAGTGTCAGTTTTCAGCTTCATGAACTAAATTCAAAGATACATAACGAGTGAACGATTTCAAAAAATACAATGCCTCACTCATCCCATTTAGCACACTTTTTTCTATTCCTCAATTTTTCCTTTGTATTTAAGTCTCCGGTTAAAATTTAAGGTCGATCAGGTAGGGGGATACGTGCCATAAGTTCCCTTCTAGCAAAACACCAGTCTTTCGCATCAAGAGAGGTAAAATGTCAAGAGCGGATAGGATTTCATAGGTGTAGAAGGAAGAAATAATAAGTTTTCTTCTTTTGCTCCGGTACAATGTCCCCATTTACGCCTTATGGTTACAGCTCTACTGTGAAGGTATATCAACTTGATACAATATATTATACTTATCTTTAGGAAAATAAAAGAATTGCAGGAGAACATATCAAAGAAAACAAATACAGGAAAATTGGAATTAGGATTTTAAACTTGCACTAGAGTGCGCTGCAAAATCACCTGTGCGGGTGAAAATGAATGAGTGATCATGCGTACATCCGAATAGAAATACTGCTATATTCAGCAAGGTAAAAAACCGAGTAAAAATTATTCTGCCAATAGATCTGCGATTATGATTCAATTTTTTGGAGAAGATACAGTTAAATTTAGGACAAATTTTCTTTGAAAGTGAATTTCTAATCGACTTGATGATAGATGCAGTTTGTTACACGCTCACGGTAAATCATACGTGATCACTCGCACATATGCAGGGCTGCCAACACTTGAAACTCTAAATTTAAATCCCAATAGCGAAAGCCGAATTTATATCCAGATGCAAATAGTTCATCAATTATTATGATCGATAGACTTTAGGAAAATATAAGGCGGAAATATTTAGCGGCGGTGAACATGCATAATATTAGCCTTCAACAGAGAGGCTTACTCTAGTGTAATTTTCTATATAACTCATTTTATGATGAATTAATTAATTTTTTGTTTGATAATTCTATTATTTTTTCGCCATTTAATATTCTATTATTTTTTTTTTACATAAATCACAGCTAAGCTTGGACGAAAGTATTTCAGGATAACAAAACAAGCTTTTCTTGCATTTTTTCGTCACATTTGGTCTACTGAATCCATTTTCCTCTTCACGATCCTGTAAAAATAAGTTAAGGTACAACAAAAGATGCATGCGCCATGTCTTCGTTAAATTTAATATTTTAGCTTTCTGACTTACATCACAGATTCAAGACCAGTAGATTGGAAGATTTATGTTGCTAGAATTCTGCCAAATTCTTTTCGAGAGGAGAATCGGTAATCAAAATTTATTGTTCACTGCTGTATTTCTCATGATTTACTCACTGACGACCGTACAGGCGGAACTGGGCCAATTCAGAGATCAGCAATTGAAACAACGAACGGAGGAGGGTCTCCGAACAAATCTCATTGATGACAGAAAGAGTCTCATTGTCAGCAGAAATTCTACAGGTAACGGTACAATGAATAGAGGTGATGAGGCCCGTATAAACAGATACCTCTATAAATACATAATATATTGGAAGAAATTCAGCCAGTGCACGTTAGAACAAGTTAGAATGAATTTCAGAAGACATTCCGCTAGAGGTATCTATTTCCATCTGCATTTCTCTGCCATTTGAAAGTACCTACTTCAAAATGAATTTCGCTACATGTAGGAGGACATGTCGCAATAGAGGAAGTTTCGTACTGGTTGTAGACTGAACATTGGATGTTTTCTGACGGGGAGGTTCAAAATATTTACAGACTGTCTATATACGGTCCTTTCTTCCTCTAAATCAAAATTAGGTTGTAGTTTGAGTTCAGCAAGCTTATGAGCCAACCACATGGTGTTACATATATCATCAGGTCAAACCGGATATCTTTTCTCTGTGTCCAGTAAATACAACTTCAATCTATTTTCCAGCTCTGTACTAAGCATTTGGTTTCTGACTAAGGGCAGCCTACCTAAAGTCATTTCAATATATATTTGCTCTGACTTTGATAATGTACATAAACCTGCTTAAGAAAAACACGACATTAAAGTGCATTGACAAACGTCTTAAATTTGGAGCAGAATCAGAGTACACACGATTGAAATCTACACGCGAATCTTACCTTTCTAGGGTTTAAGGTAATTTTCCAACACCATTTACAATTTATTTGCTTTAAGAGGTAGGTATCTTCAACAGCCTTTTTCATATTGTCGGTATCCTATATCTGTCGCGGACGCACTTATTTTGTCTTCATAAAATCCTTTCTTTTCATTGATTTCTCATTTATAGTTCTAAAAGTACGTATCCCATGTTATTATGAACATCACGCGAAACCGAATTTTAAAATGATAAATACAGGTAATAGAACTACGCAAGTGGACATAATTTTACAAGGGATGTTAACTACATGTTCTATACCTACCTATCTTAATTTAATCACTGATTTCAAAGATAAACTATGTACCTATAAAGAAGCCGCAACGCCACTTGTAGAACGTTGAGCATTAACGAGAATCAATTTCCGTTCGTAACTCACAGCCAACTATTCTGCTGTAATCTAGAATTTCACATTTTAATTCTGAGAAAGACTTTGCTGAGCTTAGCCTCGAACTCTCAAAATAAAAAAAGCTTAGTATCTCCATTCTTTATTTACCAACATAACATTTTAAAACTATAATATTTAAACTGAACAATTATTTTACCTCATGACTGTAGCAGGAATACCAAATACACCACAACATAAAAATTTATATGCAGCTGAGCGCATGGTTTCCGACACAGATATTCAATACATGGACTCTATCTCAGTCTTATATTTGGTGTTCACTACAGATCGCAGTACTTTATTCACAGATGGACCTGGCGAATAATGAAGACAAAAATAGGAGAAATATATTAAAACCCACGAGTATCGCGGCTCTAATACTGCTAATAGTTTCGTATGGGTCGGTCCCAGACTACCTACCTAATTCTCCAGTATAAATGCTGAAATCTCGGGGCAGAATAGTAAATTTACGTATTTGGTGAACCCGCGAAATGACTTGGTCATTGGCGCGATCAATTCCTTTCTGGATGACTTCGTATACCACTTGCGGTTTCTCTCGTATTATACTCGAGACTGTTTCACATGGACAGCCAAGTGATCTACACCAATCTTTCACTTCTTCCGACAACTCATCCAATGGCATTCCACTGTCTTTATTAACTTGACACTGCGTACGAATACAGGGATACAAATATGTACAAGCCAATTAACCAAACATAGACGCAGCTAATAGTATACAACCATCAAGATATACACATATAGCCTGCATTAACATCAATAAATGGGTAACAAATGTGCGGTGCTTAATGGGTAGATAAAGAAACATATGTACTCAAATGATAACAGTGATTCATACTCGTATATAATACCTACTTTCAGCGTTATTAACAATGATAAAAAATTTTTTCCTTCTCCAACGACAGTCGCGTGACTCACAACTGGTAATTCGGATTTTATTATCTTTTCAATCAGAGCTGGCGCTACGTTTTCCCCACCAGATGTAATTATCAGTTCCTGCAGATAACAACAACAAGGAAGTTACTAACAATAACAAATTAGGTTTTGTCATCATGAACAGCTTTTTCAGTCTATGTTATCCTGTAATTTAAGAAGGGAACACGAAATTCATTACTTTTATGCGTCTACAAATCTGCACGCACGATTTGTCGTTGACCTTCCCCAGATCTCCAGAGTGCAGCCAACCGTCTTCATCAATAACTTCTTTAGTCTTTGCAGGTTCATGTAAATAACCCATGAAAACATTTCTGCCATACATACAAATCTGCAAAGGAATTAACATAACTGATCGTCTTGAAGACACCTCTGATTACTGTGATGTAATATTTATCAATGTGGCAGTTAGGCTGGACTTACAGGAGCCTTAAGCCTACCATAAATTTGAAAGGCTAAATCCCATTCGGCACTGGTAAAAAAAAATAAAAATTCCTTTTAGATTTATTAAATCGGTCTGTAACTGAGGTTCTATACCAACCTCTCCCACTCCATACTCATCCATGCGATCAATTTTTATCCGCATTCCAGGAAGCGCCTTGCCAGTGCTTTCGAAGTTAATGTCTTCTCTTGCACTCACAATATGAGGACCTCCACTTTCAGTCATTCCATATACCTGAAATGATACTATATGGATACAAATTTCTATCACGTTTCCATTACCTAGCAATATGTACTATAGCCAGAGGCCTGATCAAAAATTACCAAACGAAAGCGTGTTCAGATGGGTAGTATAAATCTCAAAAGCACCCAATTTTACGATATAACTCACGTGGAGCCTTAGGTTCGATCAATTACTGTTTGGAAAATCACTTTCAACTGTGAGTTATCTTTTGAGGAGCGAACAGAGTTATCCCTGAACTCCTACCTTTCAAATACCCATAATTCTTTTCAACTGTCCGCTTGGAAATACAACAAAGCCAGACATATAGATTAGAAAAGCTCTGTAGGGCAACTGTTATTTTCCAGTATTCAATTAGAGATGAAGCATACACAATTACAATTCATACCGAGTACCATACTATATATAAGTATTATTCACCTCACCAATGAGAATATCAAAACTCCTGAGATATTCTTTGACCTCTGTAGCAAGTGGTGCTGCTCCAACCAAACATGCATGACACTGATCGAGACCCACATGAGCTTTCATATTTAGGTTGACGATATGACGTAAGGATTGCTCAGAAGATTCCCCAATTCGACTGAAATCATGTCCAGTGAATAAGTAATCTCGAAGATGGAAAAGTACGAGTAAAACCACAATTTCCCCCTTCTTCCCAAAAATGTGTAATCAAGGATGGAAAGGATGCATAGAGGAAGTATTTTTGGCACCTTTATCAGTTGGTGAAATCATCGTTTCACTAAAAAGGTCAGTGGTTCAGCTAATACGAAGAATTACACAGAAACTGAGTAAGCTTCCTAAAACTGATACTTACGGTTCCGGTTCGTACAAGTCCTTTTTAATCAAGTGTATGCTTTCTTTCACCTTTTCCCATACTCTAGGCACGCTAAATAAGTACGTAGGCCGTATTTCTTTCAAATTTTCGATCAATGTTACCTGAGACTAATAGATGTAACATATGTTATTACGTCATTATTTAATAATTTCATTGATGAAGCAACAGTGTTTTTCGGTGTCTATGAATGAAGTAAGTAGTAGGTATAGTCAGCTAAAGTTGGAGACTGACGTCAAAAAACAATAATCCGTGTTTATGTTACTCGGCAGAATAGCTGAGGGCGGTTTTATTAATGCATTACCGCCACGACTACCGTCTCCAAACTTTTGCCATTGCTATTAGTTTATAATTTATGGATTACAGACAGCATTACCTTCAGCACGTTCTTGTCCGCGAAATAACAGCAAGATCCGGAAAGCAAGCATAAGTAAAAATCGAACGACTAAGGAACAGGTCTCAAATTAGAATTAGAGATACGGCAATAAGTGGGTAAAAGCATTATAAGTATTATTATTATACTCTATCTCCGATTGTTAACAATTAAGTCCATTATACAATATCGCATACGCACTCACCTGCCCTACAATATGACTAAAAGGAAGATACGAAAAACTTCGTTCGATCGTATCTTGAAGTTTTAAATATTTCTTTGTCATACTGGCAGAAACAATTACATTGTCGTGGCTTAGCATAACTGCTTTTGGAAGGCTGGTGGTGCCAGACTGGATCAAACAATAATTGTATTATAATAATATTCGACAGAATCCCTAAGTTACGAGTATAACATTTGAAACTAATAATGAAGAGAAATAACTTATATACACAACTAATACATTATTATTTCATGTTTCTGAGCCCAAAGAAGGTCTACTTACAGTGTATAAAATAGTGCAGCACTGATTCGCCGCCATACTCTGCATTACTTCATCCAGCTTCCAATCTAATTCATTATTGCCAATTGTCAGCAGTTCATTCCACTAAGACAACGGTTATACGTTACTGTAAAATCAGTGAGAGATGAAAGCAGAAAAGACACCTCAATAAAACAGAAAATGCCTACAGATAAAACCGAAGAATCGGTTGGAATTCCGGAATATTGAATAATAATCTTCAAGTCTGGAGCGCGACTTCTAACGTCCAAGATTTTCCGTGATTGTGTGTCATCCTCGACAATTACTATACTGGCACCACTGGTTTGCAGACAATACAAACAAGCTTCGGCCGAATTAGAAGTGTAAATACCGCAAGAAATTCCCCTGGAAAATACACTTAACAATGTACACAATGACGAGGTGTTAAAATTAGAACCCTTGAATCCTTCAAGAGAATAAAGCACACGCATAGAGCAAAACAACATATAATACATAAAAGATACATATGAATCGTACCAAAGCACTCCTTATCCAAAATGTCCAAGTTCAAAGTTCAACTCACCCTGCAAATATGGAAGCAAAATGTGCGACTGCCCATTCTGGTGAATTCGAACCGATAATGCATACCGGTCGATGTTTTTTCAATCCCAATTTTAAAAATGCATTGGCAACAGTTCGGACAGATTTCAGGTATTCGCTGCAGCGTGAAATTGGAAATAAGAAACAAATCTCAATCGCTCTCATGCTTCTGCATTCAGTACAAAAGCTAAAAAATCTATGACACTATGGCTGCAGGAGCACTTGAATGCCACAGTTGTACACCTTAAGATGACTAGTTTTCGTACATCATAAAATAGTTCCATAACTCTTAACAGACGATGGAAAACATCAAAAGATAAAACGGCACGTGTATTCTTCTACAACATGAAGGTACTTAGGCCGAGTGGAGCTCCAGAGCTGGTGTGAGAAAATTAGCCCGAATAAGAAGTACTACCTACACGAACGACGAACAGCTAGCTATCAGTAATATTAGAAAATTGAGGGAAAGTAAGTACTTTTTACCCTACCTGCATAGAAAGTAAAATACTCACCAGATCACAAGCATTCGCGAACAATTAAATATCCAAACTTTAGTGAAAGTCACGCCCATGTAAGAGTTTCTACTTCCTACATTTTGTCAACCATCAGAATCTGGTTTACTCGGACGAAAAATTAAGGAAAAGTTTTTGCTCTCTTAATTTTTCCACCACGTGCATCGTTTCCACTTTTTTTCTATTAAAGCCAATTTTACTAATCGATTAGGGCGCCTACGAAGAGCCTCCTACATAGCCTTCTTTGGTAGGTTTCTCGTCACGCGATGCAGTTCATATGTTTACCCAATAAAAATGGTAGCAGAAAATTCAAAGCAGGCGACGATATTTGCGAAGTAAAAACTGAATCAAACGGTCACAAATATAATAAATGCTGATGAAGTCCACGTACTTATATGTAATGAAGTTCCATAAACCATGTTTTTTGTACGCCAAAGCCCGATTATCTGGGTACCTTTCGACAATTCGTTGAAACAAACTAGGAATTGAAATTGGAGGTACGTTTTCTTCAAATGATTCTCTTATCTTCACGTAGCCATTGGAATTACACGTGTATAATTTTCCTGTTTGTCAAATTTTGAGAATTAGAACAAGTGGTAATTTCGATTCAACATATGAAAAGCGAGAAGCGTTCTTACTGGACTAAATCGAGCCAGAATTTTTCGCCAGGTGGAACAGGATTTACAGGGGAAGAAACATCTCTATACATTAAAAATCTGACCTCCTGTCCTTTCCTTTTCCTGAGAGGGGTAAGGACTTCTCAAAATTTATCACCGAGTGTATACATTATGTAGACAGTTCCATTCACCTCCGAACATATTTCTGAATCTTGAACTAAGATCAGTCTCTGAAATTTCTCGGGTATTATAAAGAGAACCCACCCGGGATTTTTTCACTGTACGCAGGAGAGGACAGGTAATCGTAAGATTTTAGAACGAGAACAGATAAGCTAGGTTTCCAGAATTGAAGAAATCTGACTTCGGTTTACATAAACGAACTCCTGGCTTCTAACTCCGGCTCTTGAGTTAACGAAAAATAATAATAACAATAAATAAATAATGTAATTTCAACGGGAAAAACGCGAAATATTAGATACATTTAGTAGCAAGAAGGGTAAAACAGTACAGGGACAAAAATAAGGGGGGGGCGCAGGAGGCAGCTTGTCCCCCAGCCTCCGCTGGAGTTGGGAAATTGTAGCAGATGGATCAAAAGTTAGGAAAATCCAACATGTCAAAAGTTTTTTTTTTAGCCAATATAAAATACAAACAAATTTTGATACTTCGAAAAATTTTGAGTTGAGTCAGTAGGGAATTTCACAACTTTCGCCCCTCCAGCAAAAACTCTTCGCTATGTTCCTGAAACAATGGTAGTTTTTACGGCACACAGGAATAATATAAATCGCATCAGAGGCAAAAGAGTAAATTAATGCAAGCCAGTTTAATTTTATGATTCTCTGTCATTACAAAAAAGCAATAAAACGAAGAACATCACTCGTAAGAGAATGCAGCTTATTTAGACCCGTTTCATTAACCCCATTATAACCGCGATTAAACTTGATTAGTTACATTAATCTGCATTTCTTTTCTAGAATAAAAATTAAGTACATAAATATTTAAGTAATATAGTTATATTAAAATAATTTACCTTCATCATCTGATATAGTAGGCAGCGGAGCTGACTGATTTCTTTAAACAAAAATAAGACAAGACATGAAGACCAACAAGGTAGAGCGGGGTAACTGTAGGCACAAAATTAAATTGAGGAGAGAATTTCTCACTGAGGATTTTACCTACAGCCATCTACTTTATATTCCCTTCGGAATAATTTCCATACCTTGACTTACGGACCTACAGGTAACCCAACTCATTCATTCATTTATCTGGAGTAGTATTATTTTTCCAGTTTGTTCTAGTATAACATGTGAAAATTTAGAAAGAAAAAAAAATTATTGTTAGAGAGACGGCCATTTTAGCATATTTAATCCAAATTTGACCCATTAAAAGTGGATCAAATTTTCTTCTAAAACCTTTAAAAAAATATAATTCAGTCTTATCTACCAATGAGGAAAAATATGCCCTATCATTAATAACTTGTGAAATAACTGCTGTGGGGACTGAAATATCAACATTTTTGAAGAATAACCCACATGTATATTTCACGGTCGTGTGAGGTCAGCTGGATCCGTAAAATCACCATTACCCCACTCTCCTGTTCGGTCAAATAAAAAAGTAGACTCGACAATTATATAAAGATGCACAAACCGATTAGTTTGGACCACGACGTTCTCACATTGATCACCCATGGGTTCGAGTAAATCTTCGGTAATCTAGAGCAATAAAAGGTACATCTCAAGTTCATACCTCATTTTGTAATAATTGTAACTATTTCAGTTTATAAGAAAGCTCGTTATGAACACTATAAGCTCGACATACAAGTGGTATCAGGTAACGAGTCAAATGCGAGTACCTATGTCAGACATGCGCATTAGCTGCCTGTGGTAAAACTAGCTGCAGTTATAGTGAATTCAGCTTTATAATAATAATAATAACGATAATAACGCAAATCAAAAAGGTCGGGTGGAGCATCGTGAACTCCTCTATTTTTGTAAAAGTTTTCCTCTCGCTCGGTATAATAATATACTCGTAATGCAAAATTAATTATAATATGGGGAGAGAAAAAATAATTCAAAAAGTAGTTCAAATAGGTATAGGTAGCGTTTTAGGCTTTTAAGAAGTTCCTATCTACATATGCCTCAAAACAAAATGTGACGCTTCCACCACATTCTGGATTCACTATATACTGATCGAAAGTTGAAACTGCATTTTTACAAATACATATATAACAGAATGTAATTAGAAGTAACAAAACAGATATGACTGAAAGGCTTGTTCTTACCATTTACAAAAGAAGTCGAAAAATTACCTTCTTTCTGTAAGTTTAACTAGAACACGTATCGAACATTTACAAGCTCGTTCTGTAACAGAATAAATGAGCCGAAATCCGAAAATTATCAAAAAGAACATGGACTTTTGTTATAGCTCGCGTTCTATATGACCTACCGAGTTCGTTGTGGTGGGGATATGACGGCAAAACATTCCTCTTTCCAAGGAGACATCGCTGAAACACACAGCTGGTGTTAAACTAGTTCTGTGTTAGTTTGAACGCATGCATATGTTGGTTAGCTGTCGGCGATTTTGTGTTTCGTGTCGAAGAGCGCGCGATTAAGTTTTGTTTTCGCACGGGAAAAACCTTTATGGAGACGTTCAAGCTGATGAAAAGTGGGCACAGTGAATCAGTTAAACGTTCAACTGTCCACCTGTGATTTAATAATCTTAAGAATGGCCGAGAATCAATTGACAATGCCGAAAAAAGTGGTCGACCCCGCGCCCCCTGCCACACCACCATCATAATGAGAGAATTTCTAACAAAGAATAAAATGATGGTGCTGCCTCATCCCCTTTACTCCCCCGATTTTACCCCATGCGATTTTTGGATGTTTCCGAAGTTGAAATCAGTTTTGAAAGGCGAGCAATTCCAATCCGTCGAAGAAATTTAGCGAAACACTGTGCAGCGATTTTGTTCCATCCCAAAGGCCGAGTTCAAATCGTGTTTTGAGAAGCTGACGGACCTTTGGCGCACAGGTATCAATAATAATGGTAAATACTTTGAAGGAGATATCAAACATATTAGTAGCCCACGTGCAATCAAATAAAAAAAATTTTACTGTTTTTTCTTCATTTAAAAAAAAATTGCCGACCACACTTTAAGGACTCTTTTTGAAATGGCCATAGTTTGGAAACCACTTACATTAGAGAAAGGTGAGCTAGGTCTTGTTTTGTAGGAAAAGGTCCATTCTTTTATTTAACGCAAACCTGAACTCGGTAGGTCATATAGAACACGAGCTATAACAAAAGTCCATGTTCTTAGGCTCCACTGCAGCGTTCTACCGGGTGATGGAACGAGAAGTCGCACCATAGGCAAACATGCAGTAACGTGCAACGTGTACGTAATGCATGTAGCGGAGATTGTGTTATCGTGTCGGCGCCGTTGCGCCTTATCACATGTTGGCCCTATGGTGCGACTTCTCGTTCATCACCCGTATATTAAATCGTTTTATGAGAGGCAATGATAACCATCCCAGAATACAAATTGGATTTATATAATTCATCCTTTTTTAGAAATACACCCGCATATGTATATTTGTTTACTGGACGCAATTATGCATAAAATTAGCATTATTCGGAAAGTAATACGAAAAAGGAATTTTTCAATTACCTACAAAATGTGAAGGTTGTCAATTGAAAAATAAATGAATCGTTCTACAAAAATAGGGCAATTTGACTTTTTTTTTTTTTTTTTTTTTTGGTTTTTGTATTTATTTTATTTCTATTTCTTCAAAATATATCTCATGAACACCTAAAGGGTGCGGCATTTCAAAGTTTACGTGTTGGTAACACTGCTGTATCAAAATCATCTTTCGAAGAGAAACGAAAAGTACGCGGTTGGAAAGAGGTTGAAATGCCATTAAAAAAAAATTTATTTGGTTTTAAAAATAACATCTAGACAATGTCAGGGGGTCTACAGGGTCCAAATTTTCCAATTCCTTGACTTTTCCTTGACCTTTTCTCACTTTTTTCATGACCGTTTTACACACATACAAATATAATCTTATTCGTAGAACCTTACCAAGGTGGGGGGGGGGGGCTCACAATAAATGGAAACACTAAAAATACTATGAAAAAGGTTATTATGTAATTATCTGAAAATGAAAATATTTACGTTACTTTAAATTTACTTGTAACTTAAAAGAAATTCGGGATAGTAATTTTGAGGAAATTTAAATGAAAAATTTATGACTTTTCATGACCACTAATCAAAATGCTTGACTTTTCCTTTACTTCCTTGACTTTCTTTGACCACTCTCCAAAATACTTGACTTTTCCTTGACGTGTAGACACCCTGAATGTTTACCAGTCAGCACCTTTTATAAAATTCAACCTTTTTTCAAAACTTTTCAAAACGTTCTCCAACATTGTCTTACTGATTGCCGCGCATTCATCACGAATCCGTTGCTTTAAGAGGAGAATGAAAACGGAAGGAAACTACTCCCATCTACACTGAAAATTTTCGTTCATCCCTGATAAAAATTGTTGAAATAATTTTGAAAAAGTTCGAAATCGAATCTGTAAACAGAGATCCGATTCAAATGAGAACGACAACCACTCATAACCATGTATGGTTCTTGTCCACACGAATATACGAGCCAATAAGTGATGCAGAAAAATTCTGTATTGTTCAACAAATCACAAACATGAGTATCGAGTCGCGAGCATTTTAGAAGAAATAAAAATAACTTACAAATAATTATAGAGTTTCTCACCTGAATCACGAATTAAGCCAACACTCACCACCAGTCCAAACAACTTGCTGAAACTTAAATTAACAGTAACATACGTTACAGTTACACATCGCAATACGATGCACTGATGACATGAGGCTCATAATTCAGGTGAATACACGTTTCATGTTTCTGTAACGCTATTACTTATCTTAATCAGATAAAAGGATATACAAATTCGGTCGACTTCATTCAGAGGTGGTTTTCGTACAACCATATAATTCGGTAGGGGAGGGGGAGACATTGAAATAATATAAAGAAAAATTGGGAGGAAGTTGACTAAAAATAATGGAAAACAACTAGAATCTTATGTAAAGTAAAACTGTCTTTATCTGCCCAAAATTGACCAAAACGACCGAAAACTACTGAGTCGAACCAAAAGTGATCAAAATCACTAGCACCTTGGAAACATGTCGCAGACGGATCTGCAACCATGGGGGAGCATTTTCGTGTCTTGATTTTAATATCGACGCGACTACAGTCAGCAGCCGTGTTGGTGTTGTTGCTGAGTGACTGCAGTTTGCAGCCATGTTGTTAATACATACATTTGTGTGTGAGGTGGCGCTACATGCACCGAGCGCTCAGACTTTGCAGTCCATTGCACTATTCCTCAAGTTGCTGTTAAGGATCAGCTCAGTATCCTCACTTTTATAGCCAAAGTGAGAATTTTACTTAGCTCTATTCCTTTGACTTCACTGGGCGCTGGATATTCTAGCCCCAATGCTTCGCGTCTTGTCCCGCCTATTGCTTGGCACCGACATATGATATGAATCGAGGTTTCTTCCTCTTCTCCACAGTACCTACAGGAGCCGCTTCTTACCACTCCTATTTTATACCACACGTGTTTTGTGGCCCCATGACCGGTTAGTAGTCCGACCATGAGCCTTGCATGTTTCCTGTCAAGCCCTAATAGGAACTTGGCATACTTACTGGGGGTGTCTCCTATCAGTGTTTTACTGACGTTCATGCCACTGGCCAACCGCCAGTGCATTTCCGTCTGCTTGCTTATCCAGGCCTTTGCTTTGGATTTTATGACGCTGTATGCTACAGGAAGACACGGCCTGGGCGTTGCCAGTTCCTTTTTGGTGACCTCCTTCGCTAGCTTGCCAGCGATCATGTTCCCTTTTATGCCGCAGTGTCCCGGTGTCCATAGTACGGTGACCCGGTTCTCCTGAGCAAGGGTGTATAGTTTGTTAACACACTCCGCCACTACCAGGGATGTATTTTGGTGTGACGATAGTACTTTGATAGCTGATTGACTGTCTGTACAGATATAGATCTGCTTATTAACAAGGCCCTTCTGCTGGCTTCTCTAAATGGCCATCGTGATCGCCATTATCTCCGCTTGGAGGATAGTGACGCTCTCGCCCAGTGCCACTGAACAGTTGTCAGCGCCTTTTGCATTCGTGATTCCGATTCCTACACCTTGGTCATTCTTAGAGGCATCTGCAAACCACACATTCTCCTCTTTTCCTAGAATCCAAGCCTCCCGTATGGGTATTAGCGCACGGTATGGTTTGTCAAAGAAGTGTTCCATCGCAATTATATCCTTTGGCATCCCAAAGCATTTGTCTATCGTCTTGGCCATCTCCCATATCCTTCCGTGGCCTGTTTTATGGGCCCGAAGGTTTGGTTGACCCAGACGATAAGTCCCCATTATCGCCGCTGCTTCTATAGCAGTGTGAAGTGGTGGCAAGTTCAGGAGCCTTTCTAGTGCCTTTGTCGGCACCGTACTCATTGCCCCCGTTGTCATCACGCACGCGAGCCTTTGCAGGTGGTTTAGTTCCTCTCTGACGTTGGTCAGGTGGACCCGGCCCCACCACACAATGGCCGCATATGTGATTCTGGGGAGTATTAAACCGGTATATATCCAGTGCATCATTTTGGGAGAGAGTCCCCAGGTCCTGCCGACATAGGTGCGGCATGCCCAAAGAGCCTCAATCCCTTTTTTTATTTTATCTGAAACGTGATCCCTCCAGGAGAGTTTTTCGTCAAGATATACTCCTAAGTACTTCATTGTTCCTGTGAGGGCTAACGGTCTTCCCTTGTATTGCACCTTGATCAACTCCTTGCCTTTCCTTTTACTAGTGAAAAGAGTGATCTCCGTTTTGTCCGGGTTTATCGATAACCCCTTTTTCACGCACCGTTTTTCCACACATCGGAGTCCCCACTGCGTTATCTCCGCGATGATTCCCGGAAATTTGCCAGTTACCACCACAGCCAAATCGTCAGCGTAGCCCTGTGTGTATATTTTTTGCCCATTCAACTCCTCCAGCAAGCTGTCCACCACCAGGCTCCACAGTAGGGGAGACAGTACTCCCCCTTGTGGGCAGCCCCTGATAGTAGTTGCATGGATCCGTTCTTGTTGGTATGTTATCCGCATCTCCCTGCCTTTTAGCATAGATACAATCCAGTTTATTAAGCATTCCTTCACTTCCCTTTCCCTCAGGGCTGTTTCTATGGATTCATGAGAGGTCGCGTCAAACGCTCCCTGTATATCCATGAATGTTGTCAGGACATAATCTCCGCCAGTCATCCCTCTCTCGATTGCTGTAACAAGTGAGTGCAGTGATGACTCTACTGATTTGCCTGCCCTATATGCATGCTGGTTCTCATTTAGTGGGAATCTTTTCAGGGTAACCTCTCTTAGGTGCCTGTCTATCAGCCTTTCCAAGGTTTCTAGCATGAATGATGAGAGATTTATCGGCCTGTAGGATTTGGCCTTACAGGGTCTCTGCCTGGTTTAGGCAAAAACACCACTCTCACACCCCTCCACGATTTTGGAATGTGCCCTAGGGCTAATGATGCCCTGAGGACCCTAATGAACGTTCCCATTATGGTGTCTAGTCCTGTCTGTAGGCAGACTGGATAGATTCCATCTGGGCCCGATGCTTTGTACGGCGAGAATGTGTTTACCGCCCAACATACCCTGTCTGGTGTAACCACCTCCTTCGCCGTTTCCCAATCTGTTCCTTTTTGCACACTGTCGGCTCCTGGTTGCGGCTGTGTGTTTTCCATAATTTTTGCTCCCGGAAAGTGCGTGTCAATGAGGTGCTCTATTGCCCCTCTCGGGGTGGTGGAGAAACCACCTATCGGGAGTTCGAGCGGCCCCTCTTCCACCCACCTTTCCTTACTGAGAAGTTTTTGCAGGCGTGCCGTCTCCGGTATCTTTTCTATAGATTCGCAGAAACGTCTCCCCCCTCTGTTTTGGCTTGCTTTACCACCTTTTTATATGCTTTTTGGGCCTCATGATATAATTCCCAGTAAGCCGGTGTATTATTTTTCAGTGCAGCCCTCAGCCTTCTTCGAGTGTCTTTCCTACGTTTCCCCAACTCTGCTGTCCACCAGATGGTTTTACGTAATTTTATTATCTTAGGCTCACAGTTCTTTCGGTAGGCGTCCCTGAGTGCACCATCCAGTATGTTGGCTTGTGCTTCCAGGTCGTCTACGTTCTGAATCCGTTGCCAGTTGTAACTTGTCAGTCTTTCTTGGCTTGTGCTTCCAGGTCGTCTACGTTCTGAATCCGTTGCCAGTTGTAACTTGTCAGTCTTTCTAAGTCATTCTTGAAGCCTCCCCAGTTTGTTTTCCTAGAGTTCCTAATAGCTCTTTGTTCCTCCTTAGGTGCCCGGATCTGGTATTGGATGTATCGGTGATCCGATAAAGACGGTTCGTCCAGCACTCTCCATCCTTGGACTCGGTCCCTAAAGTTTGGAATTACAGAATGTTATGTCTATAAATTCTTTCCTTACTTTTGTGACAAGCGTTGGTTTGCTTCCCTCATTCAGAACAAGCAGATCCTGTGTCGCAAGGTAGTCTATTGGCCCTTTCCCTCTCGGATTTGTGCCTGTACTCCCCCAGATAGTATGGTGCGAGTTGGCATCGCATCCGACAAGAAGGTCCAGCTTTTCCCTCACACAGTATTCCACCAGTTCTCTGAGCTCATCAGTTGGGGGAGGGTCCCGAGAGTCGGATGGAAAATATGCTGAGCATATTACTATCTTCTTTTTGTTCCCTTCCTCCTCATATTCCAAAATGGCCGCCACAAGATTCCGTAGGGTAAATCCTGGTATTGCTGTGCAGCTCACTTGATATGTAAATATCGCTGCACGTGGTCTTCCTGCATTTTTTGCATAAATGAAATGCCCCTATGCCATCTGTATGCCTCTCACTTGTTCCCGATGATACCATGGTTCCTGTAATAGGCATATATTTGTTTGCCCTTTTTGTACCTCCTGCTCAGTAGGTAACAGGCTGCTTTACATTGGTGCAGATTAATTTGCAATACCCTTATCATTCCGTATATAGCTTTTCTCTGTTATCGTCAAACTGTCACCTTGACATCAACCAGGTGGTCAAGGAAATACAGCTTGTTGCCCTTTCCTCTCAGGTACTTCACTGACTCCTCGTCGATACCCAGCGCCAAAAGTGTACCTTTCGGTTCCTCCCTGCAATGGACAACGTACCAGGACCCAGCAAACAGCCCATGATTCTGTAGCTCCAGCCTCTTTAGGAGCACTTGCGCTGTTCACCCACTCGTAGGCAGCCAGACCGACGCGCTGGTCAGCTTCGGCAGACCCTCCCAGGGTGCGACTTTAAGAGTTTCCTCCCCCAGTCGCACTCCGCTGGCGAGCCCCGCCAAGAAGTGTTCCCGGCTCGTCTGGTCCGCGCAAACCACCTGTAGTGTTCCTTGATACAGCGTTATTTGTTTGATGTTCAGTAACGCCGTTTCCGGTAGTTTCCAAAGCATCTCACGAATAACGCCTTTGGCGTCCTTTGCTTCCTCGGCCGTCAGAGTGGTCTTCAGGTAGCCGTCCCGAAAGATGGCAACCTTATGTCCCTCCTCCGCCGCCACCGAAGCACAGGTCGTCGCCCTACTCTTTTTCGGCGGTGCCTTCTCGGGTCCCGTCAACGGGGTTTCCCGCGGTCTCTTGCCTGACAATAGAGTTCCCGCAGAGGTTTCCTTTTCAGGTGTGTCCTCCTTGGTTCCTCCACCGTCCTCCTGCTGTCTCTGCTTCTCACGCTGCGCCTTCCTTTTCCGCGCTCCTGTACGTTTTCTCCTTTCCTCTTCTGTTGTTTTGGCGACGGATCCCTGGTTCCCTGGTCCGCCCGCTTGTGTCCCCGCTTCACAGGATCCACCCGTAGATGTCTCCGGTTCCGCTGGTCCACCCGTGGGTGTCCCTGGTTCCCTTATCTCCGTCTCCATCTTCTCGCCCTGTGTCACTCGGTCCATCACTTCTGACAGTCCTTCCGCTGCACGCTTCTCTCCAGCGTCCCTGCGGGTCCGGCTTTCGCCAGCCCCAGCAGGTTCGCTTTCTTTACTTTAAAAAAAAACAACAGATTTTGGTCCCTCCATGTGGTTCCCACGAGTACCGGAGAAATATATCGTCCACCGTGGAACAGCTCCGAGTACCACGGCAAGCTTACTTACTGAGGGAGGTCAGCCGGTATCCCTCAGGTTCCTATTCGCGACTGTTTTAACCTAACAGCCATGCCTCCCTTCGGCATAGGTAACACCAACCTTGGGATTGGGCCCGTAGCTGTACTGAGATACAGGCTACGGAAAGAAGGGGGTAGGTAACTCATCGTCTGTCGTACACGGGTCACCCGACGCTGGTGACGGCCCTCACTGCTACATACCCGATTTTGAGAGGGGAGCAGCTTTGCCGTCTACGCCACACGATCATTCTGACTTTACGTCGTCGGGTCTTTATTTCGCATCCAACGTCGGGTTCCCCGCCTAGCGCACAGATTCCGAGCGCGGGACGTGCTTAACTATAGGGACTGAAAGAAGTTAAGACACTAGCGTAAGGTCCTCGGGTGCGCCACGCCCGTACTTGCCAGCTGCAAGCCCTTGAGGTTCCCTTTTAGTCGCCTTTTACGACAGGCAGGGTTACCGTCGGAAAATTCTGCTACCCGTCCCCACACGGGGAATGTTGTTAGTAGAAATTTCCATGAAAATGTCAACCACTGAACTGAATTGTCACCCAGGAGAGCAAATTCTACATGGCTGGAAGAAAAACAAATTTCCATGGAAATGTCAACCACTGAACTGATTTGTCACCATGAAGAACCTTGATTTCGATTTGCGCCTCAGAAGTAATGCTCAAACAGAAACACTTTTTTCGTGTATGTGCCAAAGATTTTGATAGCTGTTTTTTTTTCGTGATGTTCCAAAGTAATAACGCTCATAACGTTTTTTGCGTTGATGTGCCAAAGCAAAATTTCGTTTATATGCCAAAACAAAGATATGAAAATGTCAAAAAAAAATAAAAAAAAAAATTGAACAGGGGTGAAAGCTCGATTTGGTACCTAGTACCTACCTAATTTGGTTCTTATTTGTTTTCATGAGCTGTAAATTTGTACAAACCTACGACGCAACGTAACCGCATTAGGCCATCGACATAAATTTTTCTTCGTTTCAAAACTGATTTTGAAAAAATTTTGAAGAATTTTGAGGGGCTATGCCCCCCCCCCTGGTTGCGCTCTTGATTATTCACAATAATCTTCAACGCAAGAAACACAGAAATGAAAAATTAACTTAATAAATGCCACAATAACCCTAAAACATCAAACTGTTACACCTTTTTCAATTTCGTTGCCCAGCGCTGTATAGGAATTCCACTTAAGCTATACTGTCCAATACCAAGCAGCTACAAGGCAATAAATAATCATATACCTTAAAATATGGGCATTTAAACAAGATTTTCATCCATGTTTTGCATTTAATTGAATTAATCTTCAAAAAAACCTCAAAATGCTGAAATCTTAAATAATATTCTCAGGTTCTACAAAACACTTGGAAAGACTTCATTCTCGGATCCTTCAGACACTTAGAAAGACTTCAATTTTGAGGAGAAATCCGCTAGGTTGGCGACCCTGTGACTAATTGATAACTGAAATCATTCAACATTCACTCACTAAGAACAAGTTTCACAAGAGACCATAGCTCTTCTGGAGGAGGATGAGAAACCCCATCCTCACCTCCATGGATGAATCACTGGCACAACAATAACATCCAGTCTGTTGTGGTACGCGAAGGAAACAAACATTTTCGAGTGCTGAGGTCTAGTTTATTTTGGGAGGTACAAAAGTGTCCCCTCTCCCAAAAGGAGCTGGACCATTCTACGAACATCGGAATTTTAAATGAAAATTATCAAGAACAATACTATGATAGCCACCCTGACGAGAGAGGGGAGAAAGAGGGGAAATACACCCGGCCCGGACTTTCAGGGGGGCCCGATATTTTTAAAAGGCCTGAATTTCAACGCTTATACCGCTACATCATACTGTACATCAAATTAGCTATCACTCCTTACACCATGAAAAAAACCTCTTATCCCTAGCTTGTAATGTTTCCCACCTGACAAAAGAACAAAATGAACTGGAAGAAGAGGGGGATGTGGAAATTCCCCCAGGCCCTCTTTTTCCATCCAAGAGAGGGTGAATGACAGGAGTTTCATAGGTTGCTTACTTCGAAAATTCAATGAGATTTGTAATGAAGAGAAATCGAGTTTTGACCGCCCGAATCGGAGATTTGGGCTCAGAATTCCAACTTTTTTTCCAAGGGACAAATTCTATATGTGGTATCAAAATAAAAGTAGCGAGGAAAAGGAATGTGAGCAGAAATGAAAAAGAATGACGCAGGAATTTCTTGACGCAAATAGGTATTAATAATTATGTTCAAAAACAAAAACAACATAACAGCCGAAAGCGCCCTGGACTACAGAAGAAAGAAATTGTGAATTGGCACATCCTACATACAGAATTTACCAAGTTCACTCATACACTCCAACATGCACTGAAAAAACTGATTTTGAGAATCGCGTACTTATTTCTGAATTTTTTGAACTGAATACGTGACAGTAGGTACAGTAGAGAACTTTGGTACTATACTTTTAAGCATCGAGTGTCGATCTTTACACTAAAGAACGTATAAAAGTTTAATAGCTTTTTTGTTCTTAGGCGACAATATCAGTGCTGCAATTGATGAAAACCCACAACGTGAGTAGTGTTTACTGATTCATATCAATTTTAGAGCATTTTTTCACACTGCATCCGATTTGAATCCGACATCGGAATGACATCAGTAGCCATGCAGAAATAAGATCGGATGTCGTATGTGGAAGCGTTGATTGCAACATAGGTAATATGACTCAATGCCGTTTATCCGTCGCCGACATCCGATGAAAATCGAGGGTGACTCATTATTTTTTCTTACTCATTTTCATTTAGGTACCCTAAAAGAAAGACCTAATCGGTCATTCCTTCTAAAAATATTTTGATATGTTCAAGTTGTTTTTTCCCCGTAATTTTTCAGTTACTTTATCTGCAACAATTTGGTTATTTTCCTATTTTTAAGCATTATTCATGTTTTTCAACAATTAAATCAATTTTGGACTACTTTTTAATGTGTGTTGCAAACTGGTGACAGTACTGCTGCAAAGTGGTACATTTGGTGTTGCAAACTGGTGACCAGTGCTTTTTTTTTTAGGTATTTCCTTAAATAATTGACAGGGATTAAGTAGGAGGGAAATATCGAGTTGTTTCCCGAGACCCTATTCACGATAATGAATTAGTTCCCAAGAATAAGAAGGTACTTAAAGAGTTGGTTCCCATAGCGATAGGGTCCATATACATATAACTAATAACCAAAGTAAGTATTCATCACACTGCAGTAAGGAGTAAGTACTTGATAAATGGTAACGATTACCAAAAAACAATAGAACAATTACAAAGAAGTATGATGATAACCATTTGTAGTTTACGTTCAGCAAGCTCATGAGCCAAACGCATGGTGTTACATCATCAGATCAAACCGGATACCTATTCTTTTCTCCGCGTCCACTGTCCAGTAGATACAATTTCAATCCATTTTCTAGCTCCTGTACTAAGCTTTGATTTCCGACCAAGGGTAGCCGACCAATAGTCGTTCCAGTATTTGCTCTCTGACTTTGATAACGTAAACCTGCTTAAGAAAAACACGAGATTAGAGTGCATTGACAAATGTCTTAAATTTGGAGCAGAATCAGAGTACGCACGATTGAAATCCATTTGCAGCTGTTTCCTAAATCTACACGCGAATCTTACCTTACTAAAGTAATTTTCCAACACCTTTTACAATTTATGTGCTTTAAGAGGTACCTACCTTCAACAACCTTTTTTATATTGTCGGTATATCCCATATATGTCCCGGACGCACTTATCTTGTCTTCATGAAATCCTTTCTTTTCGTTGATTTCTTACTTTTGTTTCTAAAAGTAGGTATCTCATGTTTTTGGAACATCACGCGAAACCGAATTTTTAAATGATAAATACATAGGTAATAGAACTACGCAATTCAGGACATAATTTTACAAGGGATGTTAACTACATGTTCAATAATACCTACCTATCTTCATTTACTCATATTAACTTCAAAGATGAACTATGGAGAGAAGCTGTAACGCTACTTGTAAAACAAACGTTCGGTGAGCATTACAATGAAAATCAATTTTCGTTCCTAAAACTCATAGCCAACTATTCTGCTGTAATGTGGAATTTCACATTTTAATTCTGAGAGAGGCTCTGCTGGGCTTAGTCTCAAACTCTCAAAATAAAAAAAGCTTTCGAGTATCTCCATTCTTTATTTGCCAACATAACATTGGTTTTAAAACTAATATACCTAATATTTAAACTGAACAATCATTCACCCCATGACTGTAGCAGGAATATAAAATACACCACAACATAAAAATTTCTACAGCTGAGCACATAGTTTCCGACACACATAATTTAATACATGGACTCTATCTCTGTTTTATATTTGATGTTCACTGCAGACCGCAGTACTTTCATTGATGGACCTAGAATAATGAAGAAAAAAATAGGAGAAATATATTAAAACTCACGAGTATCGCGGCTCTAATTCTCTGCTAATAATTTTGTATGAGTCGGTCTCAGACTACCTACCTAATTCTCCAGTATGAATGCTGAAATCCCGGGGCAGAATAGTAAATTTACGTATTTGGTTAACCCGCGAAATGACTTGGTCATTCGCACGATCAATTCCTTTCTGGATGGCTTCGTATACCACTTGCGGTTTCTCTCGTATTATACTCGAGACTGTTTCACATGGACAGCCAAGTGATCTACACCAATCTTTCACTTCTTCCGACAACTCATCCAATGGCATTCCGTTATCTTCATTCACTTGACACTGTGCACGAACACAGGGACACAAATACAAGCCAATTAACCAAACATATAAACGCAGCTAATACAACTTTCAAGATACATGCAGCTTGCATTAACATCATAAGTGGGTAACAAAAGTGCGGCGCCTAATGGGTAGATATTAGATAAACAAGAACATGTACTCAACAGCTATTCATATAAAATACCTACTTTCAGCGTTATTAACAATGACAAAAATTTCTTTCCGTCTCCAATAACAATCGCATGACTCACAACTGGTAATTCGGATTTGATTACCTTTTCAATTAGAGCTGGTGCTACGTTTTCCCCACCAGATGTAATTAGCAGTTCCTGCAGATAACAGCAACAAGGAAGTTATTAACATCGACAAATAATGAGGTTTTTGTAATCACAAACGGCTTTTTCAGTCAATGTTATACAGTCATAATTTAAAGAGGAAACACGAAGTTCATTACTTTTATGCGTCCACAAATCTGCACGCTCAATTTGTTGTTGACCTTCCCCTGATCTCCAGAGTGCAGCCAACCGTCTTCATCAACTACTTCTTTAGTCTTTGCAGGTTCATGTAAATAACCCATGAAAACATTTCTGCCGTACATACAAACCTGCGAAGGGATTAAAGAAACTGATGTTATGATAAGACTCTTGATTGCTGTTATGTAGTATTCATCAGTGTGGTATAGTTAGGGGTGCATTTACTAAGGAACTGCAGGTATGCGCACCATAAATATGAACAAATAATTATTATGAAGAGATTGCATGGAACTCGCACAGCTGAATCGCATGGGCATAGCTAGAACTTTTTCCAGGAGGAACAAAAAGGTAGAATTTGTGCTGGTGCAAGTCGCTGCTTTGCTACCCAGTGTGGCGCCAGTCACACATTTTCGTTGTCTAGCATCTAGGCCTCTACGCACACCCTATTTTCTGCAATTTTTTCAGCTGGCTTTAAATATTCGAAAATAATCTTGTAAGCACTGGAACATTTTTTTTTCAAAATCCAGGGTGCAATTGCCCCCTTTGCCCCTCGTTGGCTACACCCATGCTGCATCGCATAATTAGGCTGTTTGTCGCGCGCAGCGCTGCAAGCACCCTGCTACTGCAAACCTGCGCCACCTCTTCATTATCGTTTGTTTACATTTACCGTGCGCCTACCTGCAGTTCCTTAGATTTACAGGAGGGCCTTAGTGCTACTATTAATTTAAAAGGCTAAATCCCATTCGGTATTGGCACAAAATAAAGATATTTCCTTTTAAATTTATTAATCTGATCTATAACTGAGGTTCTACACCAACCTCTCCCATTCCGTACTCATCCATGTTGTCAATTTTTATTCGCATTCCAGGAAGCGCCTTGCCAATGCTTTCAAAGTCAATGTCTTCGTTTGCACTCACAATATGAGGACCTCCCGTTTCAGTCATTCCATATACCTGAAATGATACTGCGAATACAAAATCTGCTGTCACGTTTTTATTGATCAAACATTACCACAGAAGTCATATGTTTAAAAATCATTTTGTTTAACATGGGTACCTAAGTATGAACCCCAAAAACGCCCAATATTTTATATGATATACCTATAACTCACGTTGAGCCCTAGGTTCGGTCAGTTAATCAATTTGGAAGATCCTTTTACCACTGTTGGTTATCTTTTGAGGCGCAAACGATTATCCATTTACTTCTACCTTTTAAATACCTATAATTCTTTTCAACTGTCCTTTTGGAAATTCAACAAAACCAGACATAGCTTAGAAAAGAGCTTCGGGGCAACGGTTATTTCCTGGGATTTAATCACAGATGAAGTATACTCAATTACAATTCATATCGAGTACCATATTCCATATATAATTACTATTCACCTCACCGATGAGAATATCATAATTTTTGAGATATTCTTTGACCTCTGTAGCAAGTGGTGCTGCACCAACCAGACATGTATGGCACTGATCAAGACCCATATGATCTTTTATATTTAGGTTGACAATATGACGTAAGGATTGCTCAGAAGATTCCTCAATTCGACTGAAATCATGTCCACTGAATAAGTAATCACAAAAAGATAGAGAAAGTAAGAGTATAACTACCATTTCCCCCTTCCTCCCAGGAACATAATCAAGGATGGAAAGGATATGTATAGAGGAAGTATTTTTGAACGTTCATCAGTTGGCGACATCTTCTTCACTAACAAGGTCAGTATTCTGTTACGAAGAATTACCCTGAAATTGAGTAAGCTTCCTAAAACTGATACTTACGGTTCCGGTTTGTATAAGTTCTTTTCAATCAAGTGTATGCTTTCTTTCACCTTTTCCCATACTCTAGGCACGCTAAATAAGTACGTAGGCCGTATTTCTTTCAAATTTTCGATCAATGTTACCTGAGACTAATAGATGTAACATGTTATTACGTCATTATTTAATCATTTCATTGATGAAGTAACAGTGCATTTAGGTGTCTATGAATGAAGTGAGTAGTAGGTATAGACAGCTAAAGTTGGAGATTGATGTCAAAAAACGATAATCCGTGTTTCTGCGTAGCAACACATATATATTCCACATAATTTCAGTTACTCGGCAGAATAGCTGAGGGTTTTATTAATGCATTACCGCCACGACTACCGTCTCCAAACTTTTGCCATAACTATTAGTTTATAATTTATGGATTACAGACAGTATTACCTTCAGCACGTTCTTGTCCGCGAAATAACAGCAAGATCCGGAAAGCAAGCACAAGTAAAAATCGAACGACTAAAGAACAGGTCTAACATCAGAATTATGGCAATAAGTAAAGGTAGGATTAATACAGAGCTTTTAAGGGTAAAAGTATTAGATCATTATACCCTATCTCCGATTGTTCACAATGAAGTCCATTACATATCGCATACGCTCTCACCTGCGCTACTATATGACTCAAAGGAAGATACGAAAAACTTCGTTCGATCGTATCTTGAAGTTTTAAATATTTCTTCGTCATACTGGCAGAAACAATTACGTTGTCGTGGCTTAGCATGACCGCTTTTGGAAGGCTGGTGGTGCCAGACTAGATCAAACAATTGTATTATAATAATATTCGACTGATACCTTAAGTTACGAGTATAACATTTGAAACCAATAATAAAGAGAAATAACTTACCATATTTCTCCATGTATAGGTAGTGCACATACGAATATAATGCGCAGTAAAAATGTGAAAAAGTATTTTTGAAATTTATTTTGTCTTACAATTAAAATGCGCACATGAAGTACCTAAGAGTATACAGATTATTTTACGGTAATATGAACTTGAAATTGATATTTATATTGAGATCAATATTAGAACTAGTTAGAATTAATTTTCGTCGACAGTAGAATTTTCTTCAACACTCTCGTCTTCATCTTCGTCATCTGATGAGTCGTTGCAACGTCTTCATCTTCATTGCCTTCCCAAAAAGGAGATCGTCCTGTATTCCTCTGAAACCTATGAATATGCGCACTAGAATATAATGCGCATCCCACTTTTGGAAGACCGAAAATATGAAAAAAAGTGTGCACTATACATGGAGAAATACGGTATATACACAGCCATAAAACTTCATTATTTTGTGTTTCTGAGCCCAAAGAAGAAGGTCTACTTACAGTGTATAAAATAGTGCAGCACTGATTCGCCGCCATACTCTGCATTACTTCATCCAGCTTCCAATCTAATTCATTATTGCCAATTGTCAGCAGTTCATTCCACTAAGACAACGGTTAAATACGTTACTGTAAAATCAGTGAGAGATGAAAGCAGAAAAGACACCTCAATAAAACAGAAAATGCCTACAGATAAAACCGAAGAATCGGTTGGAATTCCGGAATATTGAATAATGATCTTCAAGTCTGGAGCACGACTTCTAACGTCCAAGATTTTCCGTGATTGTGTGTCATCCTCGACAATTACTATACTGGCACCACTGGTTTGCAGACAATACAAACAAGCTTCGGCCGAATTAGAAGTGTAAATACCGCAAGAAATTCCCCTGGAAAATACACTTAACAATTTACACCAGAAATAATGACGAGGTATTCAAATTAGAACCCTTGAAAAGCACGGGCATGGAGCAAAACAACATAGTACATAAAAGATACATGAATTGTACTAAAGCCCTCCTTATCCAATGTGTCCAAGTTCGAAGTTCAACTCACCCCGCAAATATGGAAGCAAAATGTGCGACTGCCCATTCTGGTGAATTCGAACCGATAATGCTTACTGGTCGATGTTTTTTCAATCCCAATTTTAAAAATGCTCTGGCAACAGTTCGGACAGTTTGTAAGTATTCGCTGCAATGTGAAATTTGAAATTAGAAACAAATCTCAATCGCTCTCATGCTTCTCCATTCAGAACAGTAGCTAAGAAAAACTATGACACTATGGCTGCAAGAGCACTTTTGCATGTCACAATAGTACAGCTCTAGATGACTATAGTTTTCGTACATAATAAAAGTTCTATAACTTAAGTGACGATGGAAGTCATCAAAAGATAAAATGGCACGTGTATTCTTATATCTGTACATCTCCTACAACATGAAGGTACTTAGGCCGAGTGGAGCTCCAAAGCTGGTGTAAGAAAATTAGCCCGAATAAGAAGTACTACCTACACGAACGACGAACTGCTAGCCAGCAGTGATATTAGAAAATAGAGGGAAAGTAAGTACTCTTTACCCAACTTGCGTGGTAAGTAATACTCACCAGATCACCAGCATTCGCGAACAAATAAATATCCCAACTTTAGTAAAATTCACGCCCATGTAGAAGTTTCTACTTTCTAGATTTTGCCAAACATCCGGATCCGATTTACTCGGACCAAAACTTAAGGAAAAATGTATGCTCTTTTAATTTTTCCACCACGTGCATTGTTTCCACTTTTTCTCTATTAAAGCCAATTTTACTAATCGATTAGGGCGTCCACGAAAAGCCTCCCACATACCCATTTTGGGTAGGTTTCTCGTCACGCGATGAAGTTCATACGAGGAGCGATTTTCCGAAATGGACTCTGTCCACTTTTGCATTTTTACAGGAGGCGATAAAAATTTGGTACACGGAGTCACGTGATTTAAAAATCTTGGGTGATGGACTGGTTGCCTAGTAGAACACCAACGGGAACACCTCTCGTTCAAACATTTCGTTTTTGTTGCGCCATGTGTTCGTGAATACGACGCGAAGTTGGGTACCTGGACGGAGGCCGTTTTCGAATGATTTTTTATGCCGAATCCGGAAGCAGAATGTTAAGTGAATGTTCAAAAATCATTCCAAAACGGCCTGTATCCTTCTGAAAAGAGCCTCGAACATAATGGAATGCTGTAAAATTGATTATTCAGCAAAATCGAAGTAAAAATCCACTAAATGGATGACGTTTTATTAAATATAAAAAAAAAATTACTCATCAGTAAAAAAGTATCAAAGTACAGGCAAAAATAAAAGAAAGTACTCGCGACGTCGTTTCTTCAAGGTGGCTTCAGGCTTTTCAACATTTTATCTTTTAACGGATGCCTTCTTTGCTGCTGGTGTTTCAGTTAATTCAGGTTCTACAGCAAACTTCGGTTTTGCAACAGCTCTTCGTAGTGACGTTGGTTTTTCCGAAGGGTTTTGTGCAGTACGCTTTTCAGGAGAATCCTTGGATTTAACGAGTTTGGTTTCCTTAGATGATGATGGTTTTAAATCGATAGCGGGTGTCAGATCGTCTTTCTTCGCAGATGGTTTATTCAATTCAGTATGATAAAAGTTTTTCTTGGATTAAGACCGTTTTGGAACAACTTTTTTTTATGTGAAATTCTTTTAGCTTTCTATAAAGGTTTAAACGCTGCAAACAGGTAGTTTGATGATGTAGGCGTGTGCCTGACAGTATGCTCCACCAGATGGCGCCAAAAAACGAGATTCGAAAAGAATGGACAGAGTCCGGTTCGGAAAATCGCTCCTCATATATTTACCCAACAAAAATGATAGCAGAAAATTCAAAGCAAGGAACGATATTTGCGAATTAAAAACTGAATCAAGGTCACAAGTATAATAAATTCGGATGAAGTCCACATACCTGTACGTAATGAAGTTCCATAAACCATGTTTCTTGTACGCTAAAGCCCGATTATTTGGGTACCTTTCGACAATTCGTTGAAACAAACTGGGAATTGTAATTGGAGGTTCGTTTTCTTCAAATGACTCTCTTATCTTCACGTAGCCATTGGAATTACACGTGTAAAATTTTCCTGTTAGTCAAGTTCTGCGTATTAGAACATATGGCAATTTCATGTTTATCAACATATGAAAAGCGAGAAGCTTTCGTACTGGACTAAATCGAGCCAGGATTTTTCGTCAGTTGGAACAAGATTTACGGGGGAAGAAATACATCTCTATACATTAAAAATCTGACCTCCTGTCCTCCCCTTTTTACTTAAGAAAGAAAAACCGACAGTTGATAAGACATAATGCTAGTATCCTAGGACGCTAGGACCAATCATTACAACTTGTTATGTCTTACAATTACAAATTGTCTCATTATGGTTTTTGTAGTCATGTCTCATTATGACTTTTTTCTCTTCATCTTCATTAGTTGATTACTTTCCTTCCCTCCATTTCTCTGTCTTTCTATTACATAGGCATGGGCAAAAAACTAGTGAAGGCCCTCCATATTTTCTAGCTAGAGAGTAAAGCTCTCTACGTTTTAAGTAAGAAAGATGAAATGTTTCAGAATTGGTAGGGGAGATGCCTCATCAATTTTAATACATTTTGAAGTTTAAACATAAGGCAGCACTTATGAAAATATGTGGTCAATATACAAATTATACACCAGCAGTCAAATTTAGAAGAGTTTTATTTAGCCCTAGTTTTTAATGCGAGGTTCCATCGATATACCATACAAGAGAGCGGAGATGGAGAAGATTCAGCGAAAAGCCGCGATGAGGTGTGTCAGTGCGTACCGCACTGTTTCTTCGGATGCAGTAGGCGTGTTAGCGCGTATATACCGCCGATCGAACTCAAGGTCGGCGAAATTGCGGCGGTATACGGTGCGAAGAAGAAAGCGAAGACGAAACGGGAGGCACTTCGGGTCAAGCGAGTCATCCAGCAGGACACGCTTCGGAAGTGGAAGGACGCGCTCGCCCAGTCGACCAAGGGCGAGTGGACCCTCGACGGATGGGTAGGAAGAACGCACGGAGCGCTTAACTTCCACCTTACCCAAGTATTGAGCGGCCACGGGTGCTTCGGCACGTACCTACATCGGATGTCGATTGCGCCGAGCCCCGTGTGCGTGCACTGTGATCGAGGGGCGGAGGACACACCTTGACACACCCTGTTCGAGTGTGAGGCCTGGGAGCAGGAGAGGCGCGGGACGGCCACAACAGCGATTGATCCCGGCGGCGACAATGAAGAAGAAGAAGAGGACGACGACATCGGCGTGATCAGCCGTCTCGCGCCGGACACCCTGGTTCCGGAGATGATGAAGAACGGAAGCAGTTGGAACCAGGTGTCGGCCTTTGTCTCGGCATGAAGAAGAAGATGCAGACGGAGTGGTCGAGACAGAGGGCCGGCGATTCACTAAGCTCGGCCCACACCATCGAACAGGAGGAGAACTCTGTACCATACTAGAGAAGAGCTGCTGCAGCTGCACTGCGGACCCACCGGCAGGGCTCACCCGTCGTCACCACCTGCCTGCGTCGACACACGGACCAAGACGAGGAGGTGAGGGGTGAGTGAAGAGAGGCAGCGCGTACGGCCGTGGGACCTGAAATTTCCAGGCGAGCGCTCTGGGAGTGCGGACCTCGGTCAGTAGGGAACTCCATGGTGGCCCTGGTAGGACGCGCGCGCCGTTCCGGCACGTAAAAATGGGGGCTCGGGCCCGGCCCAAAGGCGTCCCTCCGGTCACTGACGCGATGCTCGAAAGGGTAGTTCCTGTGGCCGGGAGTGCGGTGTCATAGGGGCCACTTTGGCATGCGTGCATCGCCATACGTCCCACCACACACCAACACCTTCTCCTTCTTTAGTCAAGATCAGACCCCCTCGAATCCTAGCTTGGCTATACCACTGACTGAAGCTGCACCATCAAGTGTATTACGATTCAGAGCATAGTACTAACGTGCCTGGAGACAAGGGTGTTAAGATCAGGAGAACTTAGAACTCCTGCTATATATGTATTCCCAGATATATACTGAATGAAGTTCTAGTCATACGTTTCGCGTTGTAAATTCTACCATTTCAAGTCATTGTTCTAGCAGCTGTTATTTTTCACTATCTTTTAATTTCAAAACAAATATTATCATTTGTACATTTATTCCTTATAACGCCGGGTTTAGGTAATTTTAAATTCTACACGTGGTGTTGACTTTCGACGAGATTTTTCCGTTTAAAGCTTCATGATTTCATGTTACTTATTCCGTTTAATTGCGCGTTTTAATTACAGACCAAATACATAGAATGGAAGATGCACATTCGAGTGGCCCTTAATTTCGACCACCCGAATTTTATACGGAACCTCTATAGATTGGTTTCAATAAAACAAAATTAAATTCCAGCGAAGTTTTATAGGTGAATCAGATTAGCAGTTCTTATGGAAAATTACAGAGTTTAACATTTTTATACAATTTTTGTATACAATTGTTTTTGCTCAGTCTCTAAGTGCGTTGAAAATTTATTCTCGTAGTCTTTCAAAGTTCATTCGATAGGCTATAGACCAAAGTAAAATAGTTTCATTTCTCAATGTGGGTAAATAACTCCGGTGGTGTTTCAAAAGGGAGAAGATAATGAAAAATTAAATTTCGAGATGTCTGGTTGGCCGAGTGGATAGAGTGTTGGTCTCAGAATCAGGAGGTCCCGGGTACGAGCCCACGTAGCAACTCGCCAGATTTCGACCTAGGCCGGTTTTCAGGCAGAAAGAGGGCTGAGACAGCCCTGACAGCCTCCCTGACGTCTCTGAAGTAATGCTCGAAAGGGCGGATTCCAGGGCTCGGATTGAGAGCAAATTCGAAAAAAAGAGAGGGGTCAAATTTATAGGTTTTCGAGGTGGCCAAATTTTTTCAAGATGGTACTCGATTTAAAGGTTTTCGAGGTCACTAAATTCTATTCTAGGGATGCTTTCACGTTCGATCCCACATGGAGTACCACTACAGGTGCGGGGGTCAAATATTAGACATTTTTCCAAGATAATATTCGATTTGCAGGTTTTACAAAGTCTCTAAATAGGAATACTGAATTTCAATAAAATTATCAACATACCAGATGGATTAGTGCTGCTAATAATGATTAGGCATAGGTATCAGACCACACATCAGACATCAAAAAATTTAATCAGTAAAACAATAACCATATTAGATTTCTTACACGAATGTATATCATTATTAACAGTAACAATCGGCCTGATATATGGTGGTAATATTACTAAAATACAAAAATTCCTGTTTGGAGAATCTGAAAATCTGTTCATCGAATATTATCTTGGAAAAATGACTAATATTGGATTCTTGCACATGCGGTGGTATTCCACGGGCTCGAGTATAAAAAGGACGCCCGCAGATTTGAATTCGGCAATTTCGAAACTCTCTATAAATCGAATACCATTCTGGAAAAATGACTAATAATTTACTCCCTCCCGCCAACGGAACTTCGGGGGTGCATGTAACAATTACCACCAAAATTGAATCCAGCATAGCACCTCGAAAACCTATAAATCGAATACCATCTTACAAAAATTTAGTCACCACGAAAACCAACAAATTAGACCACATGTCGAATTTCAATTTTTCTCTATCCCATCCCTTTTTGACGCCACTCCACATGGTAACTAACCCACACTGGGAAATCGAACTATTTCACTTTTGATTTGTATCATATGAACTTTCGAAATCTAAGAATGTAAGTGTTTTCAACTGGAGACTGAGAAAAAAAAATCGTTAATAATGTCAAACTCTATGTACGAGTACTTTGCCACAAGAAGAGAAGGGGGCTTGAAGCACGTCTTCCCTTTATCCGATCGACCTGAAACTTAGCAGGAATTTCATTTTATTGAAATCAATCTCGGTGGAAGGAAACGAGGTCCGTATACACTGGCGCCTAACTTTCTAACACTCAGTGGGGGCTTATCGATAAAATTACGACTAGGTACTTCAAATTTTTTAAATTTCTAGAATTTACACTTATTTGCAGATATTTTCAGAGGGTACCTGAGCCCTGCACCTATGTCCGTATAAGTTTCGAAAAAAAAATCCAGTATTGTACATAAAGGCGACTCTAATGCTGATTTCCTCAATTGAATCGTACAGAGAGCAACACACACCAACCACTGCCGTTTATTTTATGATAGGAGAAACTGAGCAATATATGGCAACATGATCAACAACTGACACTCTGCTTTCTAGATATGCATGCAACTTTACACAACCAGATAATAGCATGCAACTTTACACAACCAGATAATATTGTATTTCCATCAACTTTATCGTACGTACTTAATTTTTAGTTCAATTCTCATTTAATACGTTTTATTACGATGTAAGGTAAGGTCTGTTGACATAAGTAGAAAACGCTCTCGTATACTCCAGTTATCATAGTAATACTGGCAGTAGGTTTTTTCCTCATAAAATATACACATCTTAATCAACATACTAGATCTTTCGTACCACTTCCGCTGCTTCATCTTTGAGCAGTTTCTGCTAGCGACCTCTTCGACTTCGACCAGCCTGATAGAACGAAAGGGGAATGGAACAGCAGACATCCCAATTTTTTTCCAAAACGGTATTTTCGAGAAACTGAGACATTTTCGGTATTTTAACAAAATCCCGATAGTCAATCGACAAGACATTATCTGGCTTCTCAGTAAAATGTTTACACATTTAATCGACAGTTTTGGTTTTTACACTTCTAAACGCTGACTCATACTCGTGCCGATATTGTCAACACATTTGGCATTCATAAATGGGATACTGGGGATTATCGGATCTGTTTTTTCTGTAATAGAGCAAGGTAAAAACATGATGAATCGATTATTAAATCGTTAAAAAATTCTTCTTCTTTGTTTCCGCATACAAAAACGAAGTTGCAATAATTCTTGTAATATGTTCAATTTGAAAATAATTCAAAGTCTTGCCACCATAATGCAGTATTAATGCCCATAACTACTTTTTGACTTCAAAGCTATGAAAGTACCGACTGGGGGAATAGGTTCTCTCAATCTTGTATTTCAAGTTAGTTTAGTTCCAAAGTCACACGGGAGGAGCTACTGGGTAGGGGATGGGCTTTTCCAGTTAGGTTGGTTAGCAGAGAAAAGTTCAGCGAGTTTGATGAGGATCCAACGTTGGAATCGTGAAAAAAAAACAAATTTTGTATTTTCTAGGACTCACATCTGCCAAAAAATCAAGATTGGTGAGCTTGCGTTGAAAAAATCACCATTCCTCCTCTCACAATGCTCTTCATTTCGATACGCCTCCGACCGAAGAAAGAACTTTTCACTTCCTGCAAAAACTTATAAGGGGTCAGTACAATGTAAAGATATTGTGGAAGTGTTGCCCCAACTAAAAGGGCAAAAATCAGCTCAGAATTATTCCATTTCCCGGAACCCAATAACATTTTTACAGTGTTCAGTAAACGCGCATCAAGTGGCCTAATTGTATGTATTGTAATCGTCGCAGTTATCTTTTACATTGAATGCAACACCACACGTCAGGCATTTAGTCGTGCAGAAAAAGGTAATTTTCTGGCAGGGGTCTCGTCCAAAAAAGCCTCGCTAGGCTTCCTACGACTACGACCCCCTCCCACAAAGAAAATATAAACAATTGCTCTGCCTTGAAGGGCGGATTAACTGTTTTTTTGTTCACATAAAGGACGCCATTGCATTATACGGCCGTTTATTCAGGGGGAGGGGAAGGCAGAATCGATGACCTTTTTGTACCTAAATGAGGCCCGTTATGATGAAATTCGTTCTGAAGAACTTTAGCTGGAAAAGCGAGCGAGAGTACTAATTCACCATTCCAGAGCGGCGAATCATTTATCTGATAGACCCGTATCTTTGAGACTACCTCCCCAATCATGCCATTTACTAGCGGGGAAACTGCCACAGGACATAATTGACGATGTCATTCGAAAAAGGGTGTTTACCGTCCTTTTTAAGGCGACCTCAGATTCTGATTCTATACGTGTTTCGCACTACCACGTACTCCAAGATCG
Organism: Acanthococcus lagerstroemiae; assembly: GCA_031841125.1. NCBI lineage: Eukaryota > Metazoa > Arthropoda > Insecta > Hemiptera > Eriococcidae > Acanthococcus > Acanthococcus lagerstroemiae. The sequence continues at coordinate 18,367,534 of CM063110.1, forward strand.
TTTTGTACGGGCTCATAGCTGTTTGGCAATCGCGAGCTAAAGATTGCAAACCATTGAAAAATCGATCAAAATTTTCACATTTCGCGCACTTAGATTGAGCGACTTTCAGGCTAGTTTTGTTCGCTTCTTACGCCATTTCCAGACGTTTCACACACTTTTTGATAGATTTCGCTGCGACTCAATTTTTTTGTCTTCAAACAGGACAACCGAGCGAATCCTTCAACCTCATCACCGGAATTTTTTCCATCTTCCTACTACTGTCACTCTTGTTGTCTTACTCTTACCGGCATGAAATTTGGCAAGTGTTGCCACACAATCCTACGCCCGCCCCAAATTTACTGTTGATCCGATGAATACAATGCAAATAATGGTAAAATAGCGAACCTTATAACTACTAGTGGGTGCCCCTCGTAAGGTGCTTATCTTCCTTTTATCCGTTCTTATTAACTTATTATATTCAGTACATCCGATGCTGTGTCATTTTATTTTTATTTATTCATTTATTTATTAGTGGGCCAGTACATAATTACCTTGATTTAATTCAGCGTTAAAAGAAGGGGGCTCCCTTTCCCGTACTGGCTAAGCCCAGGATTGGGCATATGCCTCTCCTTTAATTGCCCACAGGTCTGTCGATCCGCAGTCATTCTCCTCCAAAGTGGTCCTAGGTGCTTTGTGAATTCGTCCCTCCATCTTGTTAGAGGTCTCCCTTGTGATCTTTTTGCCCCATGGTACCCATTCTTCGACTTTCCTCTCCCATATCTCTCTGTTTTATATCTAGCCACATGTCCCCCATACTTCCATTTTAGTCTTTTTATCGAATATCCTATGTCCTTTAACCTAGTTTTCTGTCGAGTTGTTTTGTATGTTACTAATTCTTGTTTCCTAATTCCTAACATGTTCCTTTCTATTGTGCTTTGTGTGTTCTGTAGTTTTTGTACATGTTTCGTGGTTAACGACCATGTCTGGGCACCATATGTAAGTACTGAGTGGACGCAGCTTTCCCCCATTTAAATATTTCTTTCAATTCCCAATATTTTTTCCATCCCTTCAAAATTCGTGCTCTCAGCTCTCTCGTTTTTTTGTTTTGGAATGCCACAGATTTTGTCTGAGATAAGTGAATTCTTCTTCCCATTCTACTTCTCTTCCCGCTATTTCAACCCTTTCCTTGGCTTGGTTCGATAGAATTCTTGTTTTTTCCCAGTTGATCTCTAATCCTGCTTCTATACTCTTCTGGGAAAGTTCTGTTCCAAGTTGTTCTAATTCTTCCTTTGTATTCCCTATAATTATCATGTCGTCGGCAAATCGTGAGTTATTCAAGTATTCTCCATTTATTTTTATTACTTTCTTCTCCCGTTTTAATCCCGTAAAAACTTCTTCTAAAGCGCAATTGAACAAGTTGGGGGAGAGTGGATTTCCTTGTCTTACCCTCCCACCAATTTTGAATTTACTTCCTACTTGATCTAGGCTTATATATGCTTCAGTTTCTCGGTACATCATTTGTATTACTTTTATGTATTTTTGGTTAATACCTTGCTTCCTTAGTGCCTCCCATAGATATCTGTGTTGAACTGTGTCAAGTGCCTTTTTAAAGTCAACAAAAACAGGAAGTAGGTTAAATCAAGTTGTATTCTGTTGTATTTTCAATTATCTGATTAATTATAAATATTTGATCAATTGTGGACCTATCTTTTCTAAGCCCTGCTAGATTAGGTACTTGCTTGGTTGAATTCCAACATCTCGTTTATTCTGTCTTTAACTATTTTTGAAAACACTTTACTTAAATTTGCAGTTAGGCTGATTGGGCGGTAATTATTTATTTGGTTGCGGTTACCTTTTTTTTTTATAGATTAAAATAATTTCTGCAAGTTTCCATTGTTTAGCGATAATTTCTTCTTGGATAATTCGGGTAAACAGTTTTGTGAGTATGTCTGTTAACTCCTCATTAAACTTTTTTAGTACCTCATTTTCAATTCCATCGGGGTCTGCTGCTTTAGAGTTTTTACACTTACTTAATGTAAATTCGACTTCCCTTCTCATGATTTTAGGGGTTTCTTCGTCAATTTCAGTTTGGAATGGGATTCTTAGCGTGTTCCCCTCTTCTCTTCCCTTGAATAGGTTTTTATAGAATTCAGTTGCTGCTTCTACAATTCCTAATCTATTTGTGATTTTTTTCCCTTTTACGTTTGCTATCGCTGTTAGTAAATTTTTACCCCAATAGCACTCCTTTCTTGCTTTCTTAATAGCCCAATTTCCCTTTAGTAGTCGTTGATGAACAAAGTTTTGGATGTCATTTCGTAAGTGTTTTTTTGTTAATCGTTTAATCAGCAGGAGCTCAATTTTCTCTTTCCTTGTGAGCTTAGGTTTTTCTGCTAGCGTATTTCTTTTTTGTATCAGGTCTTTGGTTTCTTGCCTTAGTTTGTCATCAGATTTCATTCTTTTTACTTTCCTTCCAAAGTCGCTAACCAGTTATTTTATTGTCTTCTCTATAAAGTCATGGAGTTCTTGTATCGAGTATCTTTCATTATTTCTAAGTAATCTTTCCATTTCGTCCTTACACTTGTTTTTTGCCTCTTCTAAGTTGCTTATCGGAATAATCATTTTTATTACCTTAATATCTTGACTTGTAAGGGTGAATATTTATAACGTTTTGAGATTTTTACTTTTACTTTGGACATTCTATGGTCAGATGGGAATTTGAAGCCTGGGAGGGTTGATACATCTTGAATTACAGTTTTGTTATTTGTTAAAGTATGGTCTATTTCATTTTTTGTTACACGATTGGGGGCTCTCTATGTCCACTTAATCTTGGGGCCTTTATAGAAGAGGGTATTCGCGATAATCAGATTATTTTCCATCATAAAATTGACTAACGTATCTCCATTTTTATTTCTTACTCCTAATCCAAGTTAGCCGACATTATTCATACTCGTTTCTTCTTTGCCAACTTCTGCGTTGAAGTCTTCCATAATGCTTGTCCTCCTTTTCCCTCTGTATTACCTTTTTTAAATTAGTAAAGAATTCATATTTTTCGGGGTCAGCTGCGTCCACTGAGAGGGCAATTATTTGGACTATTAACAGGTGTTGGCTCTCGGATTCTTTTTTCTCTCGGAAAATGGGCTCAGCAGGGTCGGCTCGAAGAGTACATGCTTAGCAGGGAGAGGAGGGTATTTACACGACAAACCCCAATGAATACTTGACAAATTTTCGTTGACAATTAGAAAAATAAATAAATAAATAACTCTTTCTTTATCTTCTCAATTTTTCCGACTGGATTCAAAAATTTTCAACTTTCCCGAATTTTTAGTAAATAACGACTGATTCTATCATACAATTTTCAGACAATTTTCCATGACAAGCAAAAAAAAAAAAAAACAACAACAACAACAACAAGAAATAGACAACCTAAATTTCTCAACCCAGAGTTAGAATTTCCCGAATGTTGGTATTACTTCCTCGTAACCGGGTGGGGGCTGCCCTCTTATCTCCTTACGCGGTAGGATGATACTTAACTGACCGTTCTCTTTCTGTATTTTCTTTTTATTGGGTGTTTTGTCTCCTTTTACCTCGCTGAATCTTGAAATAAAATCAGTCTCTGAAATTTCTCGGGCATTATAAAGAGACCCCGCCCAGGGTAATTTCACTGCACGTAGGAGAGGACAGGTAATAATAAGATTTCAGGACGTGAACAGATAAGCTAGGTTTTCAGAATTGAAGAAATCTGACTTCAGTTTACATAAACGAACTCTTGGCTTTGAACTCCGACTTTGAGTTAACAAAACATAATAATAACAATAACAATAAATAATGCAATTTCAACGGAAAAAACGCAAAATATTAGATAAGTAGCAAGAAGGATAAAACAGTGCAGGGACAAAAATAAGGGGGCAGCATAACTCTCCCTCCCAAGCCTCCGCTGAAGTTGGGAAATTTTAGCTGATGGATCAGAAGTTGGGAAAATCCAAAAAGTCAAAAGGTCTCTTTTAGCCAATACACAATACCAACAAATTTTGATACTCCGAAATTTTGAGTTGAGTCAGTTGGGAATTTAACAATTTTCGCCCCTCCCGCAAACAATCTTCGCTACGTTCCTGAAACAGTGGTAGTTTTTACGGCACACAGAAATAATACAAATCACATCGGAGGGAAAAGAGCGAATTAATGCCAGCCAGTTTAATTTTACGATTCTCTGTCATTACAAAAAAACAATAAAACGAAGAACACGTCACTCGTAAAAGAATGCAGCTTATTTAGACGCGTTTCATTAACCCCGTTAACCGCGATTAAACTTGATTAATTACATTAATCTGCATATTTTTTCGGTAATAAAAATCAAGTACATATTTAGGTAATATTATAATAATTTACCTTCATCATCCGATATAATTCGTAGAGGAGCTGACTGATTTCTGTAAACAAATAAGAGAAGATAGGAAGACCAATAAGATAGAGTGGGGTAACTGTGGGTACAAGATTAAATTGACTGAGGAGAGAACTTCCCACTGAGGATTCTACCTACAGCCATCTACTTTTTATATTCCCTTCGGGATAATTTCCATACCTTGACTTACGGACCTACAATTTACCGTTAAGTAGGAAGAATCAAACGCGCACCCATTTCTCGACCCACGAGGTAATTTTAAGCACTAGTGTGGTAATGTGCTTATGCTCTACTTACATTTAAAAAATAATAATAATAATAATAATAATAATAATATTATTATTATTATTATTATTATTATTATTAATATGTATGCGAATTTATTAATTTTTATGAACCCGGTCAGAAAAGTTGTATGTAGTACCTATAAGATCTTTACATCTATAGGAACATTTCATTCAACTGATATCGCTGAATGTTTTATTACCCCCGATGGCAACGATTTTATACAAATGCGAGTATTTCAAAAACAATAGAATGATTTTTTGTTTGAAAAATACTTATCTGACTGAGAAAATTGTACGTGTCAGTTAAATACTCCAATAAGTGTCTAAAAATACGAAGTCCGATCTCTTTTATACTGTACGTATCAAAATCAAGATAGGAAACTACATTTCTACTTTTGTTTACGTTATATGAACTAAAATAAATGAACCGATGTAACGGTCGTTGAAACACTCATTAAGTGTCAACAGTAAATTCATGGTCATGTGACATCACTGATCTATAAAATCAGATGGAATTACCCACAATTCACACTTTGTTTCGTAATAAAAAAGCACTGAAATAATAAAGAACAACCGATGTTTGTCCGTTTCCATGATCAGCCCATACTTTGATAAACTTCGGTACATCTAAACAATAAAAGGTACATCTCAAGTTCATACCTCACATAATAATTGTCAATCTCAGTTTACAAGAAAGTTCGCTACGAACACTATAAGCTCGATATACAGGTGGTATCAGGTATCGAGTCAAATATGCAAGTATCTATGTCAGACATGCGCATTAGCTGCCTGTGGTAAAACTGGCTGCAATTATAGCGAATTCAGCTTTTTATACTTAATAATAATAATAATAAATAAAAGGTCGAATGGAGCATCTCTCGTGACCTCCTCTATTTTTGTAAAAGTTTTCCTTTCGCTCGGTATAATAATATTATACTCGTAATGAAAAATAAACTAATAGGGGAAAAGAAAAAATTATCCAAAAAGTAGTTCAAATAGGTGGTGTTTTAGGCTTTCAAGGAGTTCCTTTCTATGCTTCAAAACAAAATGTGACGCTTCCGCCACATTCTGAATTCAGTATACTGATCGAAAGTTGAAACTGAATTTTTACAAATGTAGAACAGAATGTAAGTAAAAGTAACAAAACAGAATGTAATTAGAAGTAACAAAACAGATATTACTGAAAGGCTTGTTCTTACCATATTTTACAAAACAAGTTGCAAAATTACACTTATTCTTTCTGTAAGTTTAACTAGAACACGTATCGAATGTTTAAAAGTTCGTGCCTTGTATGTCCGTAACAGATATGAGCCGAACAGACTAATAACACCGCAGAAGTGCACGGATAGAGCATGAATAATATGTACTAGGCTCCACTGTGGCGCTAGATTAAATCACTTTATGAGAGGCCATGATAAACATCCCAGAATACAAACTGGATTCCTATAATTCATCGTTTTTTAGAAATACATCCGTACACGTATATTTGTCTACTAGACGCAATTACGTACGAGTGTAAAATTAACATTATTCGCGAAGGATTAAGAAAAAGGAATTTTTCAATTACAAAATGTGAATGTTGCCAATCGGAAAATATTCAATGGGTTTATTCTACTAAAATAGAGCATTTTGACTTCTTCTTCTTTTTATTTATTTATTTATTTATTTTTTAAATATACCTCATGGAGACCTCCTAACAATAATTTAACCAAATTTGGGCTTCATTTAAATTCCCCAACAGGCTTTTAGTTTCTCTTCCCCCCCCCATTTTTCCTGAGATGAGGGAATCAGAACATGTATTACGAAAATCGGAAAAAACACCTGTAAAATGTTCGATTTTATTAGTATAGAGTATACTCTTTCTTTCTCGCGCATTTGTCAGTCTCTCCTCTTGGTGCCATATTGGCCTGCAATGGCGTCGCTGGAAGTTTTTTTTTTTTTTTGGGGGGGGGGAATTTTTTAGTAGTGTTGACCTACAACGGCGGCAACTTACAATTTTCCCAAGGGGTGCTCAAACAAAATTTTATAACGTGAATTTAGAGGGGAGGGGGGAAAAATTTGGCAAAGAAGATCTTAATGTAATGAATTTTTTATTTTTGAGTAATTTCCCAAGGGGTACTCAAAAAATCCCAAGGGGTGCTCGAGCCCCGGAGCACCCACAAAGTTGCCGCCTATGTTGACCTACATTCATCGGCGTTGGTGGATTTTTTTGGGGGAGGGTGTAGTATGTTGTATCAAAGTGTCTAACAGTCATTTAAGTCATTTATTTTCAGTCATGGTCATTTAAAAATTTAAGAATCAGCAAATTATATCATGAAAGAGAAAACAAAGAATTTAGAATTGGAAAATTCTATTATAATGACCAGGGCTGCAATTTTTAAGCGAATGCATATTTTTATCTATGGCGTATAGGTATACGTTTCAAAAGATCTTCACGAATCACAGAATTCTGAGTCAAGTGAGCAGCAATTCATCCTGCATATTTCACATATTTTGGCATTTGCCGCATATTTTGCACCAATTCTGCTTATTTTTCAATTTTCCCCCAAAAAAACTATTTTGTTAGTGTTGAGAATGATGTCCGACTCCAAAAAAAAATTGTGAAGATGGTTAATGAATCAGTAGAAAAGCTTTTAGAAAAATATGTCCTTTTGCACGTGAGATAACCTTTCTCTTGCCCGCATCACATTCATCGATCATCAAGAAATTACGAATAGGTGTATTATCTCCCGGGTGCATCTCCTATTAAAAGAAGATTGGACTCTTAAGGAGATACTTTACTGGATCATTTTAAAATAAAATAAAAATTGTTTCAGTGTATCCAACTTAATTTTTCCTTTGAAATGATATACCCATATTGGATTTACATATGTATAATATGCATATTTTACTATTTTGGCCCATATTTTCAGCATATTATTTAGACTGAATTCAGTGCATAAAATATGCGCATATTTCGCTATTTTTTGTGCATAAAAATTGCAGCCCTGATAATGACGATAAATCGAAATATCAGCTTACAAGAGTCTTCGCATGTATGACATGCTCATGTGAGTCGTGTGAGATGTGATCATCATGCGGCGTATTAAGGTAGGTGAGCTCAATAAGGCCCAATTTAACTTCTTGGCTCTCCAGACTTTCATGTAAGTGAGTTCGTGTTTTCCCTTTTTGTGTTGTAGTCGTCGACTGCAATAGTTAAAAATTGGCTAGCTTGACATTTTTCTGGACTGCTCCACGATAATAAGCCTGACCTGAAATTCGATAAATAAAAAGTTAAGCATGGTTCAACTAGAAATTTATGAGTAAGTTATACCTGAAACGATAATCAACTGATCTTACCAGGCTGAGCCTTATTAGGTTACCTAACACTATTTTTCGTGAGTATCGTATACCTCAGTTCCAAATTGCTCAAATTTCACTTTTCTGGCGTCGATCGTTAACTAACTACCACTACAATAACTATCCAATGTTGATTTCTGGATAGATTCCATTTGACTAACATAATACTCGTAAATCCTCCAAGTTACATAAAAAACATATCGGAGCACTTTTTACGTTATTGGAAAATCATCAACCGACATATCTCGCACCACTGGACTAAAATCTTGATGAAAACAATTGGACAGTGTTGCCATATCATGAAGGAACAAAACTTTGCTGTACGTTTTAATGCAGTCTCAAGCCTAGCAGTCAAGATCGGTACATTGGGCCTTATATTGTGGATCCGGGCCTTATCGGGCTCATCTACCTTATGCAATAAAATTAGGTTTCCCCCCTGAAAATGTAGTATTATAGATGAAGAAGTATATTCAGCTTTATTTTATTATTTTAGCGCATTCATAGCAAATGGGGGGAGGAGGCGGGTGAAGGGAATTTATTTTCAGATTTCGATTTTGTTAGACACTCTGTGTATGTGAGGTGCATTTCGCTGTACCCCCCCATTTGAGGTACGGGGCTGAAACTTTTGTATTCGTTTGTAGATCGTTTCTGAGGGGGTAATTTTGATAATTTCTACCCCCTAAATTTTCTGGGGGAGGTAAAAATTACCCGTCTACCCCCCTCAGCGACGCCCATGCATCTACAAACTAAAATCCGTCGCTACATTGCGACAATATGAACTTATGTGGTGGGGGTAACTGGCCCTAATGCGCGAATTTCCCACATATTGGCCGTTTTTCAGACACTAAAATTTGTTCTCTATTTGTTCTACCTAATTTGTTCTGGAATCTACGCACCATAATCCGTCATCACTGTGTATTTGAAGTCAATAGAAATTCAGGGGGTGGGCTTAAGTGGCCCTTAAGTCGTAAGTTTCCAAGTAAATGTGATTTCATGCCCACTACAATTTGTTCTCTATTTGTTCTAATTTGTACTCTCATCTACACCTATGAACTTATGTGGTGGTGGTGGTAGCTGGTAGGTGGCCCTACTGCGCGAATTTCCCACATATTGGCCATTTTTCAGGCACTAAAATTTGTTCTCCCTTTATTCTGATTTGTTCTCGAATCTACATACCACAATCCATCATCACTGTGTATTTGAAGTCAATAGAAATTCGGGGGGGGGGGGGGTGAGCTTAAGTGGCCCTTTAGTTCTATGTTTCCAGGTAGATGTGATTTTTTGTCCACTACAATTTGTTCTCTATTCGTTCTAATTTGTACTATCATCTACACACTAAAATCCGTCACCGAAAAGCATTGGCCGACAATGTGAACTTATGTGATGGGAGTAAGTGGCCCTTTTTGTGCCAACTTCCCACATAATTGCGATCTGTCCCACACTACAGTTTGTTCTCTACTTGTTCTTATGTGTACTCTCATCTACACACTAAAATGCGTGGCCACACTATGGCGCCAGCCGCTCTTCTCGTTAAACCAAGTGTAGCCTATTAAAGTAATACTATTCCCAGAATAGGTTGATTACTAACGTTGAACAGCTGCTGCAGCCGATGAAGGAGTGAGAAAAATTAAATAACAATGAAAAACAGTGTCGCGAATCTATGTTTTCTAGCGCAACTTCACGGATACTGAAATCTTTCTAAAAATGTTAAACAGCAGATAGAATGAGGGAATGAATAGAAACATGGCGACACACGTCAATCACGCTCTCTACATAAAAAAACACATTTTGTGGTATTTCTGAATACACAAGCATGCTGCCTACATGGATCACTCATGTCTTTCCCGGAAATCTGCCAGTCAATGCAAAAATTATTATTTAAAGTCAAGATTTTGAATTGGCGACGTAGTGAGGGAATGAGAGGATTCGAATTCTTGTTGAAGCCGAAGAGGGGGTTATTCTTACCTATCGTCCAATAAGAAATGATTCCTTTTCTCCTTTCTAACAGTATGTGCTTGGCTTACGTGTAAAACATGCCAAAAGTAGATTACTTCTCTCACAATTGCATGGCGACTTAAAATGCTCAACTTTCACAGAATGGCCTAAATATCGAGGTCAAAAGCAAAAAGAAACATTAACGTTCAACTTGATCAACCAAAGTTACCTGATCAGAATACTCACAAATCCTTATTTTTCAAATTTCCCCCAACATCTAAAATCCTCAAAAATCCCCAACCAGGTTTTCAACTGCTTTAAGCGCGGTAGCCTTGCTGATGGTTTTCTTTTTTCACATACGTCCAGGTTTTAATGTTATAATGGGAAGAAAATCACAAAATTGAACTTCACGAATGAAACTGATTGGTGAATGTATCTTTATAGGTTCTTAGATAGCATTTTATATTTTACAAGTTATCACCTTTCTTCTCAACTATAACGTGACTTCTGATTCGCGAAGTTATTTTGTAGGGGTAACAGCACGTAATAGTAATTTTTCCTAGGATTCAAGTAGTAAGTAAAGACTTCACTAAGTATCATTAGTTTTAATCATTTAAAAAAATTACAAATTTGTACATTTTATATTTCCTAATTTCAATCTTTAAATTTGAAAACAAAGTAGTTCGAAACAATTCTTGAAAGTTAGGTCTCTCTTCCCGGACAGTTTAAATGAGGGCTCCATCGTCGATATCTGAGTAATTATTCAACAGGGGCGCAACCAGAACTTTTTTTGTGGGAGGGGGGCCAGAATTTAGAAAAATCGTCTCCCTCCTTAAATTTTGATGTTCTTGCTTTGTAAACTTGTTGAATATTCTTTACTACATATTAACTAAATATTACTGGGTGGTGAAGGAAGGGGGGTGGAGGAAAAAAACAAAAGACTAACAAAAAATATCACATTAATATTCCCAGGTTCTGGAGATTGACCCATAGTCCGAAGTAAAACGCGATTGGTTCTGAATTAAAAGACCAAGGAGAATCCCTTTCTCCCAACCCGTAATAAATAAGTCTGAACCGATTTATACAGCATAAAAACCATAGAAGGCGGAGGAGGGAGGAAGAGGGAGCAGGGCGAAAAATCAATCTACTCCTTTTCAAAATGTGGAAGGAAAATTATTTCTAGACCCTGTTATATTAGGAAAAATTACGACACTTGGCTTAAAAAGGCATCAAAATTTCCCCAAGTTTTCATTTTTGATGCGAAAATTATTCTAAAAAACAGTCTCCGTGAATCGAATAGCGTAAATCGTCCACTTTTGGCCAGGTTAAGGAGATTCTTCAACTTTAAACGCCATTAAAAAATACAAGAATCAGTTTTCTTCCGTGAAATTTGACTTATCATCATTTTTTATGTTTTGAAGGACTGGGAGACTTCGTTTATCAGCTCATTTAAGCCGTAACGATCGAGTAAAGTGTGAGCAGAATACGTCCTTCAATGAAAAGGAAGAATGTAATGTGCTCACACTTCTCCCCCTGCCAGGAGACTGTAAAGTGCTCACACTTTTCCCCTGCCTTTTGCAGTGTGTGCACTTTACAGTGTGAGCAAAATACATACTTTCGTATTTTCTGAAAGTGTGAGCAGTTTACTTTCTCCCATTTAAATGATTCACTTGCCTAGTAACTGAAAATAGAAAAAATATGTTACAGTTTAGCGATCTACAGCCCACTTCATTATCATTTTTGGCCCCATGGATTATATTTCATTCACAGGACAGAATTTTTACACGTGTAAGCTGAAATAAGCTTGGAAAGTAGCGGAGAAATGCAAATAGACGATATTACACGTATTTCTTCGTGAAAAAATAGTACTTCCAACATATAGGTATTAGGTAATGAGTTTCGTTTTATATTCATATTATTCATAAAAACAAATCTCACATTTCTGGTGCGTCATTTCTTATTTGTAAAATTGCTTTAATGAAATATGAACGGAAAATGGCACATTTCTGCGAAATTTTAGGTTTCGAAAATCGTCCATTTTTGTCCAGCTGGTTTTAGCAGACAATTTTGTTTTCCGTGAGCTATAACTGCTTTCGAAAATCGTGTCTCACATTTTTCGAACCTCGTCACGCATATACTGGTCGAGTTCCTTCCAATTTTCTATCCTCGCACTTAATGCTGCTCCATTTCGTTCGTCTGCTCAATTTCGTTCATCGGGTACTTCTGAGCGGTCACCCATCCAAGTACTAACCACGTTCGATGTGTGCTTAACTTCATTCATTCTGTATGAAGTATGAACCTATGTATTCTGCATGCTACGGCGACTCACGACGGAGAAGGCGTTAATGATTGTATTCAAATGGCCGAACGCCGTGGAGCGAAGAATTCTCATTCACGTTATATTCATATTATTACGTTTGTCGTTTATCATTTTTCTTTTTTTTTGTTATTATAAGAATTAAAAAGGATTAATTAATTTTTCCGTTCATATTTCATTAAAATATGGTACGTATCAGTGTTATAAAGTAACCGATTCCCTCCTACGATTGCGTCACTCGCTGCGCTCGCTCCGCAAGCCTCGTACTCGGAAATCGGTTACTTTCTGCCACTGATACGTAATATACTATTAAAAATTCTTGGCAACTGTCGAAAAAATTCGACTTCGACTCTAATTATTAATGTCTCACTATAATTAATAGTCGAAATATTATATTCATGTGGTCAATCAATATCTCCGTGATATTTCTTGAACATGCGATAGCCTCGGATGCTTAACAAAAGCAAAGCATATGAGCCTATCGCATCAAATTTCAACGCCGACTACCAGCATTAGTGTTTCGCTAACGTTGATAAGAATGGTTCAGTCCCTATTGTAATTCCTTGTATCGACAGCCTCAGATATTTCAACAAAGCGAAATTGCTTGAGCCTGTTACTCCAAAACTAACGATAAACCAATGAGTCATGGTCTTGCTCATACGAGCTACAACAGTACCTGGTAGCCGATAAGAGACCCGTGTATCATCGCTGTGTTGAACTTCATGCAGTTGAAAAGTATATGGTTTCAGCAAAGGCTACAGTACGCTCTTGTGTTACAATTGTGTTTGCTATACTCAATTTGTCTGCGTTAAGTGTTTAAATTCGCGTAAGTGTTTCGGGTTGGTGAAGTAAGATCATCATAGATCTACAGGTCAGATAACCGTTGCATTAATTACAGTTTACCTTACAGTTGATCTCACTCTTGCTCTCTCGCTAACGCTCGCCCTCTTACTTGCCATCTACTGGCAAACACGTTGACAGGCACTGTTACAAGTTAGGCAAATGCCAACTTCAACGGACCCTGCAATATATCTAACGACTCCTCGTGTCGACCAACATTAAATGAACCTTTCAAGTAGTGCTTGGAGTTCAAGAAATCCTCAACTCCGAGTCTACCCTAAAATGTGGTGCACTTAATGCTCAAGCAATCCTTGACATTGAATCCACCTATAAGTTCCTGAGTAGGTTTCCATTATGCTGACCACTGGTACAAGTCACTCAAGCAGCCCTACGCCGCTTTGTACTGACTTCACGAACCGCCTTTAGAATCCTACATTGGCTCTTCACCTACTAAACTTTACCGTTATCTTGACATCTTATGACTGACAGTATATGTGTTTGTTCCATGTACTGTTAGATGATGCAGCCCAGGGCTAGTTCGACCTAGAAGTTGCCGACGCCGGAGGAGCATATTTAGAAGTATAATAAGTTTCCTTGTTTAAATTTAATATACGTTTGTTAGTATACCATGGCTTTATTCCTGTAGTAGCGACTCTCAGTACATAAACAATATTGCCTAGTCTTTGAGCTGGCGATAAAAGCTCATCACAAGCCTTCCACTGCATCAAGTTGAGCTTTCATAACTAATTAATTGGCTGAAATAATCTATATTCCCACCCTTTCATAAATTTGTATAAATCATAAAATATGACATATGAATTTTTGGGTCGTAATATAACTCTGCTTGCAAGAGATTATTTCACAGTCGACACGAGGAGTCGTTAGATATATTGCAGGGTCCGTTGAAGTTGGCATTTGCCTAACTTGTAACAGTGCCTGTCAACGTGTTTGCCAGTAGATGGCAAGTAAGAGGGCGAGCGTTAGCGAGAGAGCAAGAGTGAGATCAACTGTAAGGTAAACTGTAATTAATGCAACGGTTATCTGACCTGTAGATCTATGATGATCTTACTTCACCAACCCGAAACACTTACGCGAATTTAAACACTTAACGCAGACAAATTGAGTATAGCAAACACAATTGTAACACAAGAGCGTACTGTAGCCTTTGCTGAAACCATATACTTTTCAACTGCATGAAGTTCAACACAGCGATGATACACGGGTCTCTTATCGGCTACCAGGTACTGTTGTAGCTCGTATGAGCAAGACCATGACTCATTGGTTTATCGTTAGTTTTGGAGTAACAGGCTCAAGCAATTTCGCTTTGTTGAAATATCTGAGGCTGTCGATACAAGGAATTACAATAGGGACTGAACCATTCTTATCAACGTTAGCGAAACACTAATGCTGGTAGTCGGCGTTGAAATTTGATGCGATAGGCTCATATGCTTTGCTTTTGTTAAGCATCCGACGCTATCGCATGTTCAAGAAATATCACGGAGATATTGATTGACCACATGAATATAATATTTCGACTATTAATTATAGTGAGACATTAATAATTAGAGTCGAAGTCGAATTTTTTCGACAGCAACTATGTTTCATCTTATTTTTTACGCGGCATTTTAGTGGTGACATGACGAAAAATCTGCGAATTCGACTTTTTTTTCCAAGGGACAAATTCTACATGTGATATCAAAATAAAAATAGCGAGAAAGAGGAATATGAGCAGAACTGGAAAAATACAGGAAGTAGGCTATATGAAAGAATGATGCAGGAATTTCTTGACGCAAGTAGGTATTAATAACTATGTTCAAGAGCAACAGAACAGCCGAAAGCGCTCTGGACTACAGAAGAAAGAAATTGTGAATTGGAACAGCACCCTACATACAGAATTTACCAAGTTCACTCACACTCCAACATGGACACTAAATATAAAGTGACGGACACAAAACTGAACACAGTAGTTAATATCGTTTTAATTTCGAAAAAATTATTTCACTCAAAACTAGACACTACGGAGTAAGCTGCCTTTATTTACCCTGGCATTATTGGTGACAGGTGAATCTCCTCACCGCTCTTCATTATCACTTTTTTACGCAGTTACAAGAATCCTGTCCATCGTTCTTCATTTCTCTCGAATATTCGGGAACATTCGTTACAATAATAACGATTTCCAAGAAAAGACGCGATTTTAATAAATACTTTCAATGGAAATTACGGCGAGATACCCTAGAATGCGCCAAGTACAGAGAACAGTGCACTACAGGTGGCCATTCTCGGAAAGCGGATGAGAAGGTGATCACTAGAGCTCGGATTTTCATGCGCTTAAAAAATTGTTTTATGCGCATAAAATATGCATTTATTTTCGTCAAAATATGAAAAAATATGCACTTGCACTTTTATACAATATCGATTTAGGTATCTCTTGAAAGAATTTTTTAATTTGAAGGTCATTTTTTAAAACAGAAGTGGGCAGAAAATTAAACAAATGAAAAGAGAGAGGTTAAATGTTTTCGATTTTATTTCAATTAATTCCGCTGGAACAATTTCATTATCAGATGACTTTCAGGTACATCAAAATGCAGCTCCAAAAATCTCCTGATGGCAAAGAAATGGTTTGAAAAAAAAATTTGGCCAAAATTTCCAAAGTATGACCTAAAAATGAAAAAAAAAAAAAGTTAAAATATGACGAATATGCGCTTAAAACGTCTGAAATATGTAAAAACTTGCATTTATACCCAAAATATGCAAAATATGCACTATCAAATTGGGCTCATTTTACTGAGAATGTTATGATTCGCAAAGATCTACACGATATGCGTGATCTTCTCCAATGTAGGAAAACATGACAAATCATAAAAATCCGAGCTCTAGGGATCGCATATCAGTTTGCAATTTGGTGAATGTAAAATTTTATTAATTTGCTGAATTCATTCAAAAATTTGCGGATTTACAGGAATTTTTGAAAGAAGTAAGGACACATTTCTCCCTGAAAATGATGAAATATCATACTAAACACATAGAGGCTGATCTTCATCAATCTTTATCCTCGAAGAAAGCGAGCTCGCGGAAGTGCTGTAGCGTTTTTAGTTGTTATAATCTATTATAGTACAGCAGAAGAAGTGGAACTGTTGCCTTCAGAGAACATACATGGAGTGAAGAATGAAATATATGAGGCCCCCAATTATGTCAAACCAATAGCATAACACTGGTCTTCAATATAACCTTGCTACAAAAGGAAAAGTAGACACTTTCTGATGTTTTGCAGAATCTTATATTTGCTTTCTACAACGTATCTGGTGGCAGGTGCAGACAGTATCCCAATGGCAAATATTCTACGGAGCCTACTGTTTTTAAAATTAAAAAAAAGGTTACATCAGTTTTAATAGCCCTTTATTCGTCAGAAAAAAGCAGACGATTTTACTGAGTTCATTGCAGAAAGAGATCGCACGATTAGTGGCCGCTAAGGCAAAGCCCGATTCTATCAAAAAAGTACAGGTGATCTAACTGGGAGCTCCTGCGTGAAAAAAGATCGCACGATTCCGGCAAGAATTACTAGAAAAAAGTCAGACAATCCGGGAAAATGTCAGACTATTTCGCTAGTGTCCTTTGTGTGCCAAAAAAGATCGACGATTCTGGCAGGGGCTACTAGAAAAAACAAGTTAAACGATTCAAAAGATAAAAATCAGACAATTTAACTGGAGACACCTTGTCTTGAAGCAGTCACCCAGGCGGCTTTACTGAGGGCCTTTCGCGTGTGCGATTCGGGCAGGCACTCAGAAAAGACCATCGGCTGCCGATTTTATCATCGGTGCGTATAGGCCTAACTGAAATACGAGAACATAGCGCATGCACTTACTTTTTGTAATGGCGTACACCTGATACCCTTGAACGAGGTTTCCAGATTGACCGACCAGCAAGGTCGACCAGAATGAAATAATATTCAATAATAATCGAAATAATCAAAAGATTAATGGGGGAAAGAGGAAAGAAAAAAATAAGAAAAAAAGAAACCTGCGTCAATGAGATTGAAAAGTGGTGGTTCCTCATAGATTTTTGGAGGTCAACCGCGATCTAACAAAAATCTGTAGAATCACATAATCTTCATGGAGATGGGGATTCGCAATTTCAGAAGTTGCATCGCACTCGGCCACATATTTCACGTTTTTAGATTTCTCAAGTTTCCTTTGTGGTACGCCTGATTAGGCATACGCAAAATTACGATGAACGTGGTTTGTTTCGCGATAGTATCGCTATTTTTCGTTATTGGCGCTTCCGCAGAGAGTAATGAAAATGCAACACGTGAAGATTCGTCGATGATTCGCAGGAAGTGGATATCGGAGATAATGGCTGAAGTCGAAATGACTTTCAACATGCACATAAACGTGAGCAGCGAATGCAGACGAGACTTCGAAATCTACAGATTGCATGCCAGGAATCAAACTGTTTGGGCAATTCGAAGTTAGTAAAGAATCTCACGTATCTTCACTCAATCTTATATTTGCTTTCTACAACGTATTTGGTGGCAGATACAAGACAGTAGGTATGCCCAACTGGCAAACATTCTAAGGAGCCTACTATTTTTAAAATTAAAAGAAAGGTCATATCATTTTCAATAGCCCCCTCCTCGTCAAAAAAAGGCAGACGATTTTTTTGGGTTCATTTATGTGCAGAAAAAGATCGCACACGATTAGTGGCCTCTAAAGCAAAGTCCGATTGTATCAAAAAAGTACAGATGATCTCAGTGGGAGTCCCTGCGTGAAAAGAAGATCGCACGATTCCGGCAAAGATTACTATAAAAAAAAGTTAGACAATTCGAAAAAAAAAAGTCAGACTATTTCACTGGTGTCCTTTGTGTGGTTAAAAAAGATCGACGATTCTGGCAGAGGCTACCAGAAAAAACAAGTTAGACGATCCAGGAGATAAGATCAGAACTTAACTGGAGACACCTTGTGTGTAAGAAGTCGCCCGAGGACCTGTCGTGAGCGATTCTGGTAGGCACCCAAAAAAAGACGACCAGTCGTTTAGATAGATGATTTCACTGGGACTTTTTGGATAAAAAAAAAATTTAAAAAGACCACGAACGATTCTTATAGGACTCCTAAAATAAGGAATAAGAGAAGATTCAAAATAAAGATTGCTGAGGGCTCCTTCCGCATTGAATTTCACTAATACAATATTTTTAATTTTGATCGTCGGGGAAACCCAACGGGCCTTTTTGGACGGAGCCCGATCGGCACTTGTTCCTTTGCCGCACTGTTAAATTTGCCACTGAATTTATTGTAGCTCTTCGCGAACGGATCTCGGAATGATATTTTATACTACACATAAAACTTCACAAGAAACATTTTTGCACTGAACCATTTTGGAAATATGATACAGAGTTTTTGAGGAAAATCAAGAACACCAAAATTTGGGTTGTAGAAACTGCTTTCACTGCCCGTAAAATAAATTTTCGCAATGAGTTATACTTGGAATTGAAGAAGGAAGTCAGCATTCGTGTCAAAGGAATTCTTTTGTGCACAGAATGCAAGGTTGTAGTCACGGGCGGGGTCGCACGCTGAGCAACTAGGAAAATTCCCAATGGCCTGGCACAAATACATACAGCTTAATCAGGGGCGAAACAAAAGGGAGGAGGAGGTGTTACACCCCCCCCCGGGTCGTCAGTGCAGTTGGAAAATTCGGCAAATCGTAAAGTTTATAGGCCACTCGGCAAAATATTCATTTTCAATTCATTTTATTCGGCAAATTTTCAGTTGTCACACCCCTAGAAAAAACAGCTAGTTTCGTCCCTGAGCCTAATGATTTGAACGAATTGATGTAACGTCTTCAAGCCTCTTCAGTGCTTATTTATGACTCTTCAAGACTTCATCTTTAAGGGCGCTTGTTATGTTTTATATTTTTTTTAAATTCTTCAAGCTTTACAGATTTTACAGATTCGGTCAACACAATCCCAAGCCTTGAGACTTTTTAAAAATTATTCACATTCTTCGATATTTTGTATACTTCTTCTAGAATCACCGAGACATTTTTACATAAATATATTAGCTGTTTCAGACTCTTTTAGATTCGTTTCAACCTTTCTAACATCCATTTATAGATGAATTAAGAACTTTCTGAGACTCTCTTAGGCTTCTTAGATTCAGTTTAAGACTTTTGAAGACTTCTAATACGTTTTTATTATTTCTAAGAAACTTCGAGATTATTTTCAAAACTATTTCTGGCATGATTGAGAGTTTTAAGATTAGTCTCGACATCATAAGGACTAATTTTGAGATGTTTCATACTTATTCTAGATTCTTTTAAAATAATCCAGACAGGTGTAAGATCTTTACAGATTCATCAAGATTTTTCCAATCTACTTTAGATTTTTAAAGACTATTTAGGACTCTTTCAAACATGATCAAAGTTGTATTGAGGCTTTTAAAAGCTTTCCAGCCAGTGGCGTGTGCCGAGGTCTGGTTGGCCGAGTGGATAGCGCGTTGGTCTCGGAATGCGGAGGTCCCGGGTTCGAGCCCACTTAGCAACTCGCCAGAATTTTCGACCTAGGCCGGTTTTTCGGACAGAAGGGAATAGGGCTAAGACGACCCTAACAGCCTCCCCGACGTCTCTGAAGTAATGCTCGAAAGGGCGGATTCCACGACTCGGATGGAGAGCAAATTAGAAATAGAAGCCAGGGGCGTGCATTCCAGGCAAGCAAGGTAAGCGCCGCTTATGAGAATTCCCGAGAAAATAAGTTTTCATATACAATATAAACTTCAACTTGTAACAAATAAAAGATAATGAAACATTGGGCGAAACAGCAACTGCATTGACCACGCTTACGTTTAAGTATGTAATAAATTCATGGGAGATGTAGGTACACTGTTGGGCGTTTGTAAATCCTGGTTCATGTATATTCGGAAAGGCCAGCGAGGTGTGCTGCGGATTGGTTTTTCATACTGAACTAACATTGCCAACACAAAAACACACTATCACGTTCAACGCGACGAAACCTGTGCGTTTGGTTGCGTTCTGGAAACGCTAAAGAAACGCTTCCGGCTCGGCTCGCCTACACACGAACGTTGAAGTTGATATAGTGAAACATGATTATGTTCTTCTACTAGCTAACGCGTTATTTTTGAATACTCTGTGTTTTTTTGCCCACAAAATTCTTATTTGAGATCTTATTGAAAAACCGTTTTTGCAACTTACTCTTAACGAACAATTAAAAATTATTAATGGTGGGAAGCCTAAACCAGAATAACCATTTTTAGAAACTGAGCAAAAGAGAGGTGATTTGAGTTTTATTAGACATTGCCACGTATTGCAATATGAAAACATTTTGTGGTTAACTGGATGCGAAGATGGTGTAAAACTGTTTTGTTAGCCATGTCTATTTGGACGTACCAATAGGGAGGGGGCAACTTCTCCCCTCCCCCCGTAAGAATTTTTCATTCAACAGTTATGAAAATTTAAATTTCAGTTTGGCGGAGTTGGGAAAATCCGATAAGTCAGAAGGTTTTTTTTTTGCTTTAATCCTTCGGAAGTGAGTCGCATACTTCAAGAAATCCGATAAGTCAAACGTGTTTTTTTTTTTGCTGTGATGTTTGGGAATTTTGAGTTCAGTCAGTTGGAAAAATCCAACATGTCAAAAGCTTGTTTTTTCTGCTTTGATACTTGGTAATTTTGAGTTGCGTCAGTTGGGACTTTCACAATTTTTGCCCCCCTCCCACCGGGAAAACTCTTCGGTGGTACGTCCCTGTGTCCATTATTCGTCACAGAGACCATACACAGGGATACAATTTGAATAATTTCATCAATGCCGTTTTGTAGTAGCATGTTTTATACTTTATTATTTTTACTTCACCTCTACGCTTATCGTTTACCTCGTAAGAAAAATCACCGCACGCCACTGTTTCCACCCTTGTTAAATGCTTATAGAGGCGGGTTAAATATTATGTAACCTGGACTACAAAAAGGGGCCTATCGTCAGGAAAATCAATTTTCACTTTTTTGACGATTTTTATAGAGAAAAAGTCGCTTTCCCCAATGGTACAACCCGCAAATTTCTATCTTTATTTCTCATTTCATAAAACAGTCCTAATGCGAACCCGGCAAAACATACGTATTTTTCTAAAAATGTTTTTCTTGAAAAACGGTTTCCTGACAAAGGTCTTTTTCCGTAGTGCAGGTCACATTTTCTGAGATTCTTAAGGTTTTTGTAAACTTGTTTGTTTTAGCGTGCAATCCAGTCTCAAGAAGTCTTAAGTAGGTTTATGAGCGTCTCGGAAAAATCTGAAAAGTTTCTATAGAGCGTAAAATAATAATCTGAAGTAAGTTCGAAAAGGCTGTAGAAATAATCTGGAACAATTCTGGACGAGTCTTGAAAAATAAAGTACGTCTGAAAGAATGTTAAAAATGTATAAAGATATATTTCCCTACCCCCTCCCGCCAAACCGAGAAAAGATTGAAATTATTCATTTTACAAATTATCTCAGTGAGTCTTACAGGGTTTTGTAAAAGTCTGGAAGGGTCTGAAAAAATCTGTGTAAGAATGTAGAGTAATAATCCTGAAACTGAAAAAGTTTTAGAGATAGCCTTGAACAATTCTGGAAGTCTTGAAGAGTTGAAGATATCTACTTTACTGCTTATCTTAACGAGTATTAACTAGTCGTATACAAGTCTGGAAGAATCTAAAAGAAGTCTTTGTAGAGTCTAAAATAATAATATTGAACAAGATTACAAAACGGCAGAAAGGATTTTTTTAAACTAAATACATATAAGGATATACCTTCCCTCCTTCGGAGTCATGACAAAAATTACAATGAACAGATTTTACTTCTCATCTCGACAAGTTTTAAAGGGTCTAGTAAAAGTCTGAAAGAGTCTTAAAAAAGTCTGTATAGATTCTGGAATAATAACCTTTAAAAAAAACGAAAAAGTTTCTTTTGGAAGACTTTTACCGAGTAAAATACACCTGAAGGATCATAGAAACGTGCGGTAATAAATCCCCCCTTTCCAGCAGACTGGAAAAAATTTGAAAATTACAACTTTTTACGACCCAATTAGTTGAAAACCTTCTTTGAACTCCGACTCTCAATCGTTCACAAAGGGCGTAAAAATGGAATTACAAAAGAATTTATTTTTCCGCATCCAAAAACTCTTAAACGGAAAACGCAAAAAAATTTTCTCAAAAATGTCCAGCTTTTATGGTGAGTCAATAATAATATTTCGCCAACTTAGTTATTGCTCTTCAGAAAAAAATTGAAAATTGTAGAAAATGTATTTAAAAAATGTTATTTTTTAAATTTTTGGATGAGGGGAGGGGAGGTAGAAACTATAACAGAGGAGGTACAGAAAGTGAAAAATGACAATCGTGATGAAAAATGTTATTTCTTCAACTTTCTCCAGTTCAGAGGGAATGGGAGGGAATATTGGCCTACGACTGTTACGGTGGTAGCCTGAAAAACTGATTTCCCTCTTAGCCTGCCCGGTCTTACTCCGCTTCTAATTGTGGTCACCAACGACCGGCTATACTGCACCAACTTCATAACTTTAGTTGGACGCTGTTCAGCAAAAGGGAATCAACTAGCAAAATCCGCTTTCTGAGAAAACGGGATTTGAAGGTTAAGAGCCATGTAGAAACTATATATGACACAGCGTTTACTGATAAGCTTTTTTCAACGTGAGTACACATTTTTGAATCGGGGGACCAATTTTGAAAAATTATACTTTTTACACTCTTTCCAACGATACTTGATAACTCATTTTGTTTACAAATGTTGGTTGGTTCCCTTTTTGCTGAATAGCGTCCAGTTGTAGTAGGTTTTGGTAGCTGATATACTTAATTTCTCGCAAATTCCTTATTCGACTGTTTTAACATTCACTAATTATAAAGGCAAATTACTCCAAAAACAATTTACTGAATTAATTAACATAAAATCGACGTTTCGACACTCGCTGTCATCAAGTAATAACAAACACGTTTTTGTTACCTGATGATGACACCGAATGTCGAAACGTCGATTTTGTGTTAATAAATTTAGTAATTTGTTTTTGGAGTAATTTACCTTTATAATTAGTTAAAATTAATCTCCTCTGCTTTTCCAGTAGAAATCTACGGGATTTTTGATTTTGTACTTAGTGATGGAATCCACGGAGTGGCCGAAAATAGGATTATTTTCCGGTGTAACAACTCACTTAGGGAATTATGCAGAATGTTTAAGATCTCGGGGTCCCGGGATAGCGGGTCAGTATTGTCTCGCTCAGGCGACGTACGACTTCACTGTTAGCTCCGTCGATCAGCTGGTGCCCGGATGGTCGGACTGGCCTGAAGAAAATGCTTCTGCGTGGA
This sequence comes from Acanthococcus lagerstroemiae, assembly GCA_031841125.1. NCBI lineage: Eukaryota > Metazoa > Arthropoda > Insecta > Hemiptera > Eriococcidae > Acanthococcus > Acanthococcus lagerstroemiae. The sequence continues at coordinate 18,390,969 of CM063110.1, forward strand.
AAGTTATCAAAATGGTAAGATATGTACTTCAAATCCCGATTCGAACAACCGGTGCTTTAAACTAATTGTCGAATCGCATCTGTAGCACGAGAAGAATCCATTTAGACGATCCAGACGGTCACTAACCTGGGCAATGTGTATACCTTCTTCGTGCACAGCAGCGGATTTGCAAACATCACTCAATAACGCCTTACATCCTGCATTTAGAGCGCAAGACTTCGATATTACAACTCACGTGAATCCAGCCTTCTGTACAGTGGAGGAGGCTTCGCATCAGCAAAAATTTCTTGATCCTAAGTACGTACGAAACTTATGCAATTAATTTGTGGAATCATAAATAATACTGAGTACAAAAATAATAGTTATATACACATACCTACAGTGACCTAGTATACCCAACCACCAACAAGGATATGTGCAGTTGGATATCAGCACACATACAGCGTTCTATTCATCTTTGAGCAAGCCAAAATTAACCTCCGATAGTTTAACTGATGAATTATTTCTGTCCACCGACAAGAACGGGGGAGGGAGTTAAAACTCCCCGACGCTGTCAAAAAGAGCATTATTTCAGAATGTATTTCAGTGTTTATAACAAGAGGCCGGGATATGTGCTGTGGGGCGACTAGCTCCCGCCTTCCTCAGATATTGGGCCTACCTTCCTACGCTGGTGTTTCTCTCTGGTCTTTTGCTCTATACCCTGATAAACGGAACAAGCGGCTGTTCTTATTGTTGTACTTATTCATTTATCATATTCTAGTTCACACAGTTGCTCAAAAATAAGTTTGTGCATTTTTACACTCAGCATTCTTATATTAATGCACGAGACTGAAAGACAAATTTCTTCATCATCAATCTCAATACCTGCAACAGAAAGCATTTTCCCCCTCCAAATTTAACAGTTGATATTTTGAAAAGAGTGTACATTCCTCCTTTATGAAATAAAGGTTTTGTTTGGCTTTCGTTATGATGTTATTAATGTGAAGTTGAAAAGTAAGGCCTCGATCCAGTATTAACCCCACGTCTCTTAGAACTAAAGTTAACAAGCCTTCCTCAATAGTATACTGTGGTCAGTTTTGTTGAACGCTTTTTGAAAATTGATACAAGTAACTTCAATGGCCCCTTTTCCATCCCTTTCCTGAAACAAGAGTGAACAAAATTGCATGGATTTGTGACCGCCGCCCTTAACAAAGCCGTTCTACGAGTTGCTACTTAAGTGCTTGATTCTAGGATCGATTTTGTAGTAAATTACTGATTCGAATACCTTGGGAGCAACAGGTAAGAATGAGACGGGGCGATAATCTTTAACGTCTACAGATTTTCCACCTTTCGGGATGGGTTTTACTTCGCTAACCTCCCAACTTTCAGGAAATGCGGAAGTTTCAATGATGACATCGAATAGGTGGGTCAATAGGGCCGCGAGCAGTTGCACGCAAGCTTTTGTAAATGTAAGGACAGACTCTGTCGAAACCAAGGATTTTCTTCAGAGGGAGACATTTCTGGGCCCTCACAGACTTTTTTCAGTTTCGACACGTGAGATAATAACGTTCGGCCTGTATTCAGAGAGAACGTTAGAGTCATGGGTATTTATCGATATTGAAAATACTGACGCGAAATGGATAGCAAAAGCGTTCGTAATATCCTAAGGTTCATCTAAACTGACACCATATACTCACAATTGAGCATCTCCGAGTTATTATGTTCCGGGTTGATAAAACGCAAAAATTGCTTCGGATCGGACATAAGAAGTAGTGATTCTACATGCTGTTCACATATCTTCCGTGCATTTCAAGGGCGCACTGCTTACCACTTCTTTTAGCCCAAGTCGTGCTTTGTCTTTTGATTTCAATATCACTGGTAAACCATAGAGGATAACACCGTCTTCCAGGTAAATTATTCGGAACTCTGGGGTCAAGGACAGACTGTAGAGAATGTGATTAAATTGTTCAGCACAATCACAACTATTCTCTGCAAATGTACACTGTATCATGGCACAGGAAAGATGACATCGATTTAGTTGAATGAGTAGACATTAGAATCCATTAATTTAGGATCTTCGGTTTTTGCCCACTCTCACCATTACAATGCAGCCTCACGAGTGTATCATGGTGTGATTTCTCCACGCGATTATGTAGAGAATCAAAAATGATATGTATTTTTGATAAATATGGTTTAAAACCTGGAGCTGTCTTATGGCAGGTACATGAAATAAATTTTTTAAATTCATTCCTACAAAATTTGCAAATGAGCAAACGAAGAAATGAATCTAAACATATCACAGAATAAGTGATGTTACCATCCAGAATAAATTACATTGGATTCTAATGACATATAACAGCTCAAAATCACTTCTTAAAATAACGACAAAATGTATATTTGAGTGCGTGCAAATGAAAGGGGCCTAAGTGACAATTAGGCCCTTTAGCGGACATCGACTATTCTGATGCCCTGAAGCGCGCTCTATCGAGTAGTGAAAACCGCGTGCTGATATCTATAATAGTCGCAGAGTTATCAGTCTTATTAAATTTTCTGTTCAAGCAGTTTTCAATACTACTGAAAAAATTTGAACGCGTTTATCTCAAAACTACGTTTTTGCTCTTAGGCCCCTTTCATTTGCACGCACTCATTTTATATCACGGTCAGAAAAATATATTTAAAAAAAAATTTAAATAAAGTGTTATTGATAAATTCAAAGATGTTTTGGACGATGCAGGTGTATACATCATAGGTGGATGACTTTATTCGAATTTCATGAAATTCAAATAACAGGAAGAACTAACATTTGCAGTGTCTCGAGGCAAAACTTTGTCGAAGATACAAAACACTCTCCCATACGCATTCTGGTTTTATCTTCTATTGAAATCTTGCTACTTATGATGAGTATAGTGAATCAGGATATTAAATGATAAATAAAAACTAACTCAACATTGGCCTACTTCAGAATTAGCATAATAAGGCCTATACACGTCACAATAATCCGTCGTGAATAACAAATCAAGTTTTTCACTACCTTCCAGTTCTCATTAAAAATCATCCCTATTGGAAAGTTTGGATACTTTCTTTTTAACCTAATTAAATGGGTAAGTACTAAGTACTAACATTAATCAATACTACCTTATGTCATGAGCAGACAAAGGAACCGGTTCAGCTACCAGGACATAGAGAAGTTCATGCAGCCAGATACACACTGTAAAAACTAAAAGATGAGCACTAGGGTGTCCATTATTTTACAAGTTTTCGCGAATCGATTAAGTGCGCACTGGAATTTGTTCCAATAGACCTAGAAACTCGCCATAAAAATTTTGAGCTCTGCGTGAGGTCTTCTTGCCCCAGTAGACAGTGACTGAAGTTATATTGTAGTGTGCATAGGCACCGACTTATGGAAAATATGGGGGGGGGGCAGAATCAGTCGGAGCGCGTTTTGTTAATTTTTATTATTTTATTATTATTATTATTTTATTGAGACGCGTCTGATATTTCGGTATTATCGATTTTATTCTTATTCGTTTTCTCTTTTCTTCTTTTTTGTTAAATTTGAAAATAGATGGTAAAAATTTGTTGTACTTTTCCATTTTTGAGTTGAAAATATTGGGGGGAGGCGTCGCCCCTCCAAAAAGTGCTAAGTCGGCGCCCGTGGTAGTGTGCGTTACCCGACATTAATAGATATTTCGGCCGTAACATAATAATTAAAAAACTTATGTTTTTCGAAAATTCCACGAATTTTTGCGATTATTCCAATAAATATATTTTCTAAAGAAAAGTTGTATAGAATCGTGTTTACAGAAAATTTAACCTGGAACACTTTATGTTACTTGCATCTTGATCCTAAAGAGAATCTTTTTTTAGTAGAAAACTCCAATTTAGCTAGTAAAGGTCGGTTATGAAAGAACAAAAATCTAAAGCCACGTTCCTCGAAACTTCCACACATTTTTGCAATTATCTCGGTAAATATGCGTTCTAAAGAAAAGTTGTACAGAATCTTTTTATAGGAAATTTAACAAGGAACATTTTATGTTATATGCATTTTGGTCCTGAAGTTGATATGTTCCGAGATATTCATGGTTTTTTGTAAAATCGCAGTATTACGTTACACAACTTCAACGTCAAAACGGCATGGGTTAATAACCTCGGATTGAGCTCAATTTTTTTATGGCGAATTTCTAGGTCCATTGGAATAAATTTCAGTGCGTACCTGATCGATTGGCGAAAACTTGTAAAATAAGGGACACCCTGTGAGCACTCTTGTCCGCCTAACTTGACACATAGTGTATCATACTCTTGAAGATCATACACCTAATATCGCACATTCACACAGTCAGTTCCTCGACTTCCACACCAGGCGCACATCTGCCCTCTTAGGCGAAGTTAATTTAAGACGCAACGTGATATTTATCTCCGACCGTGGCATTACTACCTCTGCTCCCCATCAGGGTACGCGCTACAGAAGCATCATATCCGCAGCAGAGTGTGTACAACTTTAGCAAAACGATCACACTTCCCCCAGCGCTGAGTAATCAGACCTAAGCCGGCTACCACTAGCAGTGAGTGTTCCAGTCGCGAGTACGAGCCTCTGAAGTCAGTTCAGGTTTCCAAGCTTCTCACCCCAGTCCACCCTGTTGGTAATGCAAGGTATATCACTCACCTCCTCTGATTGACCCAGTGTGACGGAGCCACGCAGGGTGCGATCTCAGCGCCGAAGGTTGCCCTCTCCAAGCCACCTGAGAGCGGGACAAGGTGCCTGTAAGTCCCACAGACCATCTGTCCTTAACGCTAACAACGTATTGCCAGTAATAATGACAGCCCTCGTATCGTCTAGAAATGCCTCAGCCGCTTTCCTTCTCCCTCTTATAGTTCGTGTATTGCTTTTTTAAAGACAGCCACATTCCGCTTAATTCCTTTATCATTATTCTCGTCACATTCCCAGTACCCAGTTTAGGGATGAAACAATGCAGTTTTTGTATCTGTCCTTCCGCTTTGTTGTGAACCAGTTGTCAGGCATGCGGACGGCATTGGCGAGTAATCCGGCCGTAAGCATAAAACACTAAATAGAATTTACACAGAAAGCGCAACCTAATTTTGTTATGTTTAGGAGATTTATAGTCAAGTTCATACTACTGGCTGTAGGAGCATCGACTATCTACACTTTGATTTTCGGAAGAAATCGAGGTAAAAAAAACATTCCTAATTCAACGGTTGTTTTGGTTCGAACTGACGAAATCAATCCAATTGAACATTAATAACCTGTCAAGTAAAATTGATAATTTTGTGAATTTTTTCAGTTACAGAAAGAGACCGCCTCAGTGTGGCGTTAGCCAAGTGCTTTTCAGCGGAACAAAACTGCAAAGCGTTGTATCAATCTTCATCCCGTACCTATCCGTTCTTACATTTTCTGAAAATAGTATTCATGTTTTTTGCCAATGGGGCCCATTTGGTTATGTTCTATTACATGTTCCCGAATTATGAAACTGAACAACTGGAAGTGGTTAGTACTATAAGTTCGTTCTTCTGCACCCTTAAGCGTATATATAACAACATAGTTTCATTTCAGTTGCAAAATGAAGTCTATCGATCAACAATTTTAGGCTGCCCAGTAAAGTGAAGAGAAAAGTATGCAAATTTCATTCGAAAATTCAATACTTTTTAACCACAAACTACAACGTTGATGTTTGGAGCACCCATGAGAGAAAAACTGTAATTTTGCAAAAAATATCGAACACGTATGGTTTGGTCGAAACTACTGGTTCATGGTTCAAAATCGTTAAATTTGTTGAGTTCTTTTTGCTCCAACCTGCTGCACAGTCTGGGCAAATAAAAAGGAGTATTTCACGAATTAGTCCTCCCAGGATATTTTTCTTTTTTAATCTTTGATCGCGAAGTCGGATCGCAACGGGACAGTAAGGGTTCTTCGAATGACTAAATCAAGTTTCCATTCGGGGGGCGGGGGGATGTCTCCCCCGAAAAATGAATTCGAACATCCCCTAACTTTGGAATCTAGACGGATATGGTGTCAAACAAAGTACCGACACAGGTATTTTCGAGGGTCACTGTTTTCGAATATTGCATCAAACTTCTGCTTCGGCTCGAATTTAGGTTCAAAATCGAAAGTGTGCACTCAAGATGAATAATATTGACTTTTTGATTTCAAGAATTGAATGAAAAATCAAAATAGAGGTATCTTGGGTCGATAAGGGCCGGTTTTACCTTCAGCTATACTCCGATTAAGTTTTAATATCCGATTAAAGTTAACCTTCAGTTAACTCTCCAAGTGCGACTAGTTACATTAAGCGCCGTTTAAACCTGAGTTTGCTGTCAGTAAAACTCATTTTCTGAATTACCCCTAGTTTAACCCACATTCGTGTTTAAACTCGGATGTAAAACCGCCCCGGGTGAAAATGCACTCGGATTTTCTCTGAACCTTAATTTGTGCACCAAATTCAACTCCTTCCCCTTTGAAGGAACCAATCTGACTTTCCCGAAAAACCTAAACCAGTACCAGAATAAGAGGTTATTGGGTTGTTCATTTTAAAAATATCAGATCCTAATTTTGGCTCCAAAATTCAAATTTAATTTCTTTAAAGGCCAAAACTGATATGCCTTGAAAACGCAAACAGAGCGTTTGGGTCTCGAATGTGATTTCTTCGAAGAGGCGAGGCGTCAACTTTTTTCATTCCTAAATGAAAAGAGATGAAGAAGCAGAAGCTAATTTTATCTCTTCTAGGGATGAGGAAACAACCACAATGTTTTTTGGATACAAAAATATTCTCAGAATTAATTAAACGTTTTCTATCATCTCATTTAACACGTTCTAAATACATGGAGAGAGCATTTTCCGACAAAAAAATAGAATCATACAAAATTTACTCTATTATTTTTCGCTTTCCAGTAAAATTTACGTTTCCTATTTGGGCTATTTCCCCAAAATGGGTCACATAATTTATTTTATAGTTTTTCATGGTTGAATTTCAGTAACGTATTATGACAAAAGGATGTACTTTGGCAAAGATTTGGGGGAGAGGAAGAGTGCAAAAGATGCACTTTCTTAGAAGCGTTCAGGAAACGTAATTTTTTTGTGTCAAGGAGACCTAAAAATAGAGAGAAGAGGTGGAAAACTGCCTCACCTATGTTACACTTACGGCAAGCTAATTCATAATAAGTTCTACTTATATTCAGGAAAAATAGAGAATTTATCAATTTCTTGCGCACACGTTTAGGGGTAGGAGCTCATTTTCGTACAGTGAGGAAGAGCTCTCTGGAATAGACCAGTAGACACCGTGTTCAATTATGTGGTACGAAATATGATAAATTGTGACCGTCCATAGTAAAAGGGCACTTCGGTCCAAAACATAAATCTATCACGTAGTGATGTTAAAGGAGCGGAGATTTTCATCCGGAGACTGGAGCTCTGGAGCCAGGGTTTTAAAAAAAACACGTTTAAAAAAAACTGTTTTTTTTGTTTGTTTTAAAAGGTGTTCTTTTGTTGTTTTCCCCCTATTTCCGACCATTTGTCTTGCCTTTTTGTTCCGTTTTTCGACCTTCAACTCTGACGTCACACAGTGAGTTACTGTTTTAAAACTTTTCATTGCGTTCGCATTGTCTTTTTGTGCTTAGTCCGGTTTTTGAAAATGACAGTTTTTTATACCCTCGTAAATTTCGTTGAAACTTTTTTTTTCTCGCGTTTGAGTTCAGTGTTGAAGAGTACCCTTTGACCTACCAAAATGGAACATCATCTCAAAATCGATATTTTGGACCGAAGTGCCCTTTTAGTATGGACGGTCACGTTTTTTGATTTGTTTGCTCACACTAGCTAAATTTGTACTTTTACTTAAATATACACTCCCTAAATTCTTTTTAAATCAAAAAATATTTGGAGGCTTTTCAACCGACATAAAGCTCAGGAAGCATAATATGATTCTCAATAAGAAAATCTGCAACTAGAGGCTTCAAACCATTCAAAAAGCTGAATTTAACTAAAAAACTGGTTCGAGTAGGTACACGAAAATGTATTGTCATTAGCGTAACGCTGATAGTGTTGACAGAAAAACAATTTAAAACACATACGCGAAAGGCCAATGCATAATAATTAATGAAATTAACATTTTTTGCCCAAATGACAGCAAAATCGGACCTCTACAGATGATTCTCAGAAATTATTTTATTAAATACTTCACTGTTACAATAATGAGCCGAGACTGCACAGAGGCGTTCGTTACAGTTGACAAACTTTTACGGAAACCTAAAAAGTGTCTAACTTGATAATATTTGAGAGCAAATTGCAATCAAAATGATTTGAAGTGGTTCTTCGGAATTACAGATATGAGCCTGGGTAAAATCTGTATCCCCAACAGAGTTACTGAATCTTAAAATTTCATCGAATTAAAAATTCAAAAAAAAAGTATTGATTGAGATCAAAAAATAAAATAAAATATGGAGTACAAGCATCTGAATTCCTTCAAACACAAGCAAAAGGGATATGGGGCTAGATTTATAACGTTAAATAAAGCATCGTGCGGCACACTTGACTTTTTTGTGCTTAATTTGGAAAACAAATTCAGTAATTTGATAATATTGAGGTTTTCAGTTATAACAAATTGGCAGAAACAGATACGTAGGTATCTTCCTTTATCAGAATGAAATAGTATTTCTATGCCCACTATACTTCATATGGGGTGGTGGTCGCAATGGAGGGGGGAAGGGGTAGGCACCCCAATGGGTTTGAAGAAATTGGCATTCGGAAAACTCTAGTTGCTAGTGGGCGAAATTGGGAATGTAAGGATTTTTTTTTTCAGGTTTCAATAAAAAATCGCCATTTTCAATGTCTATCCCTAACCCCCGAAAGATAATAAATAACTTGTATGTGGTGGCTTTACACCGGACGATTGTATACCTGTGTATTTGTGCTCAAATAATTTTCATCTGATGACTGGATATTTGTGTCAAAATCATTTTCACGTATTTGTGTCTATATTTCACGCTCAGATAAATGTACAACGATGCGTAAGTTGAATACGATGTGTATGTATGTTTTCAGGCTTACAGACCATGGGCATTCGAATTGCATTGGACTGCCATTTTGAACGCATTCTTCATGGTCAGTGGATTCTTGAGGGCTTTTCATTTTGATTTTTCTCCAGAACTCGATAACAGCGTCCTATTTTTTCTACGATCTCTTGTGTTGAAGTGGCTTAGGTGAGAAAATTATACTTTGTTCTTTCTTTTACATTCCGGGTACAGAAAAATCCGTAATCCTACATTCATTTTTCTATCAACCAGACTGGTGCCGGCGAACGGTTTGTTGATAGCATGGTTCTATTTCGTAATACCATACTTGGAAGACGGACCGATTTCAAATTATGTAAAACAAATCGAGTTGCAACACTGTACCTCGAACTGGTGGATAAATATGTTAGCTCTGCAGAATATTGTAAATCAACGAGAAATGGTAAATAAGCTTAAACCAAAAGCAGGAGATATGAGTTCAGTGGTGGGACATATGATTAATAAACTTGTTATGTTTCTGAATAAATATAGTGTCATCCACACAGCTGGTATATTGCAGTAGATATCCAGCTTTACGTTATCGGCACCGTGCTGCAGATAATTTTTAAAAAACATCAAAAATGCGGCATTTATCTCATGATAGTAACGTTCCTGTATTCTGCGCTTCACATGTTCGTCAAGATTTACTGGAACACCTCTTACAGACACTTCGTTGAATATTTCACGCTGTAAATCAAGTTTGATATTGTGTACTTTTTATTCGTGAATACCGTCAAGTGGGGTAATATCGGACACCGGTGGTAATATGATTAAGTCAAACTTCGGTTAATGTTACACACGATCAATTACAGAGACATCCTGCATTACCCGGAAACATATTCCATTTTTTTTTCAATTCACACAGTAACGTTCTATCGAATTGGACCCTATCTCATAGGATATGTGACTGCATTAGCAACCAAATCATTGATGGAGAAAGGTTACAATTTTTCTAGCGTAAGTATTAGAATTAAATCGGTTTGCTCTTCCCCATCAGTTACGTATGTAAATTAAATCATTTATGTAAGAATGTGAACCTGTCTTATTTCAACCAAACTGACATTTTTACTTGAAACCTGAATATAGCGCCGTTTTTTTTTTATTTTAAATTTTCTACGTCAAGCTGACCTTTGCCAGCACCGCATCCTCAACTCTACAGCGGCTCCATCCGATACTTATTGAGCCATCTTTCAGTATTGCGACAGTCTTCAGTTTCGGGATTCCAACACGTACCATGCTGTAACCTCGTCTTAACTCTACGAGTATCCAGTTGCAAACCCAGCCTTTTCCAATCGCTTTCTAGACCTCTTTTTCCGATATTAAAGCATCGAGGTCCGACAGGAGGAGCGTTTTCTCTGGGGTGCCTGTATCTTGGCCTCATCCTCCAGCAGTACGTCCCTCAGCTGCTGGGTGAAAGAGTCTACCCCCCCCCCGCAACTCCAGCGGGATTTCACCTTTCCGGGTGCATCAAATCTTCACCACTTTTACACTCACCTTCTTCAAAGAGATGTGCTGTCGCGATTTTCTGATCAGCTCTACATACTGCTTCTTCGGGTTGCTCCGCTGGTTGATACAGCTCCGCATCTCGGTATCCTCCTCTGGGGCATCAGCCCCCTCTTCTATGCGTTTAGAGCTTGCTGTCCTGAGTTGACCGTTTCTCGCTCCAGGCATTTTTCTTCTTCTCGCCCACGATTTGGGCCCACATCTGACCGTCTTCTCCAAACCTTTTCAGCCCTCTCTGGCTGCGATTGCCTCGCATTCAGTTGCGGTTACTGCTTCGGCGGATGTCGCTGCTATTGCGCTGTCTATTACTTTGGTATTTGCCGTTATGCGCCTCAAGGGTTTTCCGTGACGTTACTGCTGCTTTGGCTGCATCTGTTACTGCTGTGGTTGTGGCTACGTCCAAGGTTGAACCATAGCCCTGCTCCTGTACCGCCGCTACAGGCAATTTCATTCCCTCTTCATATACAGCACTAGCTTCCCGTTCTCTGCTGCAGTACCACTCGCCGTTAGTTCGCATTGCAGAGATGCTCATTTCCTTTTCGAAGTTTTACTCCAGGGAGCTTACTTTTATATTCCTGTACGTCGCACGTCTCGAGTAAGGAATACTTCATCATAGCCATCTTCGTCCGGGTTTCTTTTTTCCCCTGCTCTCAATGTCTGCCGTTCTCACTGGCGTGTCAACTTTCTCGGCGACCGTTACCACCAGCGTCGCGATACGATTCCATATCTATTCGGCTAGGGGTTCATCGCAAGTTCCTATCATTGCCATCACACACGAACCTTTTTGTTCTCTTCATAGCTCGCACCGCAAAGATGAATACCCACCGAATACAGTTCTCGAGTCAGATTGGATTTTGGAGACCGCTTAGTCAATCCGTCCTTTTACCGGGGCTTCTCTTCTCACGGAGAGCTGTGCACTCTCTGAATGGAGCAGGGTTATTGTGCGGGGAAATAACCTGCATACTCATGGTTCACCTGTAGGGTATGCGACCTAAGGCCTGCACCGTCTGCATTCAGGGAATCAGCTAACGGCATCCAGGTTATCAGCCTCACCCCCACTGCTTATCCCCATCACCACAGGATTTGGAACCCCTCAAACTAATGTGGGTACTCTATGTGCAGATAGAACTGGACGTGAGGGTATCAAAGGGAAAGGAAAGAAGTTTGAAATGCACTAGTTGCGAAACACAGACAATAGTAGAAGAAAAAGAAGAAGGCGAGCGCTCAGCGAAAGTTCATAGCGCAAGGATTTCCGCTGAGCTATGTCCGCGGGCATTGATTCGCTTCAGCTCGCGCCTCAGCTCAACAGCTGGTCATTCCTACTATCTGGGCAGTGGTCGCTGTTTTTCCGGGTTCTGTGCCCAGTTCCAAGGCACCGGGTCACCTGCTGCCATCCAGGCCCGACCAGAACAGAACACACGTCCAAATGCAGAGACCAGCGCCAACCCACCCGGACAGGCACAGGTATATCCCAGATTGGTCCGCCAGTAGAAGGGAAGCAGTGATAGCAGCGCGTCAACTCCGTTACCCCCAACTGCAATGGCACCCTGACCTGACACACATCCATGCTAGCCGGGCATCGAAGAAGCCATCATCAGCTATCTTGGTTAAGGTACAGGTACACAGCCACTAGCAGGGCTGCGACAGATCTCCACAGCACCAGTCTCGACTACAGTGCTGTTTCCAACACACCACCGAGTTTGCCACACGTAATACAGCCACACCGCGCTGTAGTACTTCCAGGGAACGCTAGCCCTCGACTGCAGTGCCCGTGCTGAACACACCACAGACTGTTCCCCATCCAATACAGCCGCACCACACTATAGCACTCTCAGAGAACACCAGTTCACAATTCTGTCCCAAATACTTATGCCTCGCCCACCAACAGGAGGCCAGCGAGAGCCAAGGCGAGCACCCCCACCCACATCGCCTGGACCTCCACAGCGCAGAAAGGTAGAGGTCCTCAACTGGATAAGTCTAATTTTGAATTTTGAGTTGACTTGCCGCAAGTGTGGATACCATATTTCTACCGCTCCTGGTTCCGCCCAAAGGAGCCAATGACAAGCAAATTCTAAAGAATCTTTCATTTCCTCTTTCAAAAATAAGAAATAAATTGCGACCGTTATCTAAACTGCAGTGATTAGATAGATTATACCAGAAAACTGCTGACAAATGAAAGTACATATCTAACCACGTTCTTGAGTGTTGAGTTTGGTTACTGCTTTCCGTTGTTCCTTACAGCTAGTTTTAATTCTTAAAAGGATAAAGGATAATAAGAGGAAGAAAGAAAGGAAGGGCACAAAAGAAAGAGTCCGAGCGCTGCATGGAAGGACATTGTCACATGGATAAGTCGTCCACCGTTTAGGCGACCACACTGACATCCATACCCACATTCCAGTGCCTACTTTAGTCCGTCCATTATAGGTGCAAATAGTAGGGGCTTGGGGGGCTTCGCCCCCCCCCAAACACTGAGAAATTACCAAAGAAAATTATGCGGAGGGGTCCTGTTGCTTCCTAATAGGGTGGCTTAAGCCCCCCCCCCCTAGTTCTGAGCCCTATTTGAGTTTCTGCCGTCCATTCTTGGCGTCGCTCGGCATTCTTCATGCTCACTGGTCGAAAGTGATAGAACGAATGACCGTGTAAAAAAGAATACGCAAATACATCGCGATAACATTTCTCTGAGGAACGTTTTTGGCGGAATTTTTCTTTTTTGCACGGGAAGCCATTAGACATATGTATATCCATGTCAAATGAGATACTGTGTTGATTTGGAAGAGCACCATCTTCAGAGACATTTTCACATTTTGAAAAAAATAAATCAAATAGGTGACAGGTGAAGTTATTTTTCCCATGTGAGCGAAAATGTTTGATTTACTATTTCCCTGGTAAACGAAAAATTACCCTCGCCAAATTGTAACAGAATGCTGACTACAGGTCCACGACTATAACCTGTGTGAAAAATTTGGCTGATTCTAGGTGTATGTATTTTGGGTACCTATCGTAAGTTTTAAATTTGAAAATTTTGTTTATTACAGATGCAGTCGATACTCCTACCATTTTTCTTATCCATACTCGCCCTTGGGATTCAGTTAAGCGGATTGACGTTTCTCATAGTGGGACGTCAACGTGAACCTTTGAAAGAAGCTTTATTTGGCGCTTTACAACCAACATTATTCGTATTACCCATTGCAAGTCTGATTTGTATTTATTTTGTATCCGGATTTGGTAAGTTTTCACACGTATAAGAAATTTTATACCGTTTTTCACAGGTAGGAAGGCTTGTACAAAGCTGATGTACAGGCGTCACACTCTTTCATTACTTTTGAAAGTCGGCATTATAGTCCCTGATATTTGGACAAATTCCAGTCACAATTATTGAACACTTATCAGTGTAATCGACGCTGGCGATGCTAAATTAATTCTGCAAAAGGCATACAATAATTATCTGTGAAATCCTTTCTTCAAAGACTGAGCTAGAGAGGAGGGAGGGGGTGCAGCCGATCTAAGAACTTCTCAAAGTCCCCAGTGGTTTCCCCCACATTCCTCTCTCTTTAAAATAAGTCAGTTTATGGTTTTTTTTTGTTGTTTTTTTTGTGATTATACAAGCCAAAATGTAAAAATTGTCGTATGCCGGTCTCCCCTACATTCACAAGAGCAGTTGAATATAGAGTATATGTCTCCATTTTTATTCGTACTATATACAGTACAATATTTAGGCTCGGTGCTTCGTACGAGATGTATGGATGGCTCCAAGCATGTAAATAGAAGCCAGGCTGAAAACAGTATTTTTTTGGTTGATTCAAATTTTATCATCTGGGCAAATACGGAAGATAGGAAGTACACGAGGCTGCAGTTCAGTAACTACATACTAAAACGAGCTGACGAAATGGCAGTGCACTAAATAATTATTCAAGATCTTGATCTTTTATACTGAAAAGCTTTCAACAGGTGTCGAAAGTTTTACTTTCTCGCTAATCATATAAGTAGAAAAATCATAGAATAGCATTTTAATATTTCCACAATTTTAAGGAATTCTGCACGAATTCTTCGATCATAGACTGTACGTACCGTTGGGAAAACTCTCATACTCTGTGTACTTAGTCGCTATTGGAGTTCAAAGTTACCACGTTTTCAATCAACGAAGGAGTCTTTCCAGATTTAATAAAACTGAAATGGTGAGTGAACATTCCTTATATTATTACGCGCAAATAGGAAATGAAGGATGTACTCACAGATAAATATACAAAGAAACTTTTATTTCTGTGGATCAGAGGCAGTGGCGGCAAATTTCATATAGCAAATATACACGTGCAACACCATAAGCGCAAGTATCCAGATGCGCCATACCCGACAAAAATATGAAAATAGTGACGGGTAACAGTGACTCACAATTTTCCCTTTTAGTAAATTATTTTCACTCAGAAAATTTTAGTGAAGTGAGCAAGGAACATTTTTGGAAACGTAAGCGAATCAATTTTAGGCTATTCATAGTAAGAAAATGCTCTCTTACTGGTTTTCTAAATTCGTCTAGGCTTTTGCAGAACTTTTCTAGTCTTGCTCTAGACTCTCAGAGACTCTGATAGCTTCGGGACACCCTACCAGATATTTTCAGCATTTTCCAAACGTTTTCACAAGTTCAAAAAGCTTTCAAACTTGAAAATAACGCAATAGGACTCCTTGTCAAACTTAATCATAAGGCCGCAAGACTCATAAAGACTCGTTCAAAACTTTTCAGGACATTTTCAGTTTCGGCTCAGACTGCGTGAAACTAACATGCTTTTAAACTTGATTTGAATGCTCTACAAGACTCGTCTGTCTTCTAATCTCATTTAAGACTCCTACAAACACTTCTAGCTTTCTTCAAACTTCATAAGACTATTTCAAATTCGACTATCTAGTACACATTTGCTTGAAACTCTTTCAGACCATCTATCCTCATTCAAACTTGTCTAAAATTAAGAAATCTTCAAACTTGAATGAAATGCTTTATAACTTTTCAAGACTCAATACTCTTTAAAACACTTTCAGCTTTTTCAAAAATTACACAACACTCATCAAGACGCATAAAAATTTTTTTTAACCCCGTAGAACTTTTCCAGTATTATTTAAATTAAATACTTGTAGCCATCCGAACCTATTCAAGGCTCGTCCAAGCTAGATACGGCTATATAGAAGTGGTTCAAAATCAACTGAAATTCTGTACATTTCTCGCAGACTCATTAAAACTCATTGAGTGACGTCCAACTTTTTCTCAGATTGGAACAAACTTTTCATGGCACTTTCAAGTTTGTTTAAAGAGCTGTAAGACCTCTCGAATCAACTAGACGTAAATAAACCCAAACCATTTAAGCTTCTTCCAAACTTATTCAAGACTATTTCAGGCTGAATTCAGAATTAGTAAGACTTCCAGAAATTTCATAAAACTGCTGTAAGACATTTCCGAACTTTTACTCAAAATTCTGTAAGGCAGATTAATTTTTCTTTAAGACTGCGAAAAAATTTTAAGACTCTTTCATGCTTTCTTAAAACGTTTTAAGACGCTTCTAGACCAGTTTCAAACTTTTTCAGACGTTTCCAACATCCTCCAAACTCATTTAAGACTCTTAATTGCTCCTCTCGGCAAACGTGAACAAAATCCTGAATACTGCGATGGGAAATGATTCGAGGATATTTTCCTTTCAGATCGTTACAAGTATGAATCGAATCACAGATCAAAGATAACTCATATAAAAATTATTCGAATTCTTTGAATCAGGACCAAAAATCAAAATACTTTCCCCCTTTTTTAGTTATTCATTTTTATTTCTATCATTCATCAGGGCGTCTACCAGAATTTAGTTTTGGAATTCCGGTACTTTGTGAGATACTTCCGTGAAAAATTTGGGTGCAAAAAAATACCATGTTTTGCTCCTTATACACAACAGTGTTACTTTTGTATTCTTCTACTATATCTAGTGCGTGCGTGTATTTGAAGGGTGATAGTTATCGATCTGGACTATGCACAAAGTAGTCTACATGTATCGGGGAAATAGTCCAAGCCTAGGGGAAAAAACTGCGTCCAACATTTGTCAAAAATTCCGGGGCCTTTGACAATAATATAGTCAAGAGAATTCCGGGACTTTTCCGGGTTTTCGGGATCTACTTTTAGCCTCCGGGACTTTTCCGAGGTTTCCGGGTCTTCCACGGCTGGTAAACACCCTGTTTATGCTCCTTTCCATGCTCAATACCAAAAAATATAGATTAATATTAGGAAATAAACAAGAATCTTGAATTCAAACAAATCAGGGTAAACTTTGCATTCTTCAGTGGCATTTGCCCTTTTGCAAACAAACAGAAAAAAAAAGAGAACTCGATCTTGTCAAATATTTCTGAGGTTATTCGAGAGTCATAGATATACTTTCACAGAAAACGGTCTGACAAATACTTTTTGATGGATTACTGAATAAATGATTGGAACCAAAGATAACTGATAAACAAAAGATTTTTATTCGTCATTCGAAAATTATTGTATGTGACTCCTGCACGCTCTTGTTCTAGATCAGTTCTAAACTCCATAACTCTCTTCTGAACTCATTTAAAATTCCTTAGTTCATGTCAAGCCTCTTTCCAACTTGGCTCATTAAGATTCCCCAGAAAAAACTGATGGGTCCTTGTATCCTATACTTCGTAGACTGGTAAGCTAAATTTCGAAAACTCTCTCTTCAATAAGCAGGTTTGGAGAATAAAGATAGGACGAGGGTTGGTACGCCCAGTGCCTCTCCCGACCTAGAATGGTAAACAAATTCTCACCTTTCTCGTGATGCAAGCCATTCCGCTACAAAAAATGAAATTACTTGAATAAAATATACAGAAGGGGTGACTAACACTAATACTTTAATTATTTGTTCATCGTAATCTTCGACCTATGCCGGTTTTTCGGCCCGAAGGGAAGAGGGCTAAGACAGTCCTAACAGCCTCCCCGACGTCTCTGAAATAATGCTCGAAAGGGCGGATTCCAGAACTCGGGTGGAGAGCAAATTAGAAAAAGAGACTCCCTCTACTGACATCACTACAAATTTTTCGAATGGGAGGGGACGTGGGTAGCCAACTATTATGGTTGCATTAATTTAAAAAGAAATAGTACATAGATTGGATACTGCGAAGAAAGGAGAACCATCCTATTTGTACTTTATGAACAGAGCAGAAGAGTAGTCAAAAACAGTTTGTTGCATCCGGAAGTCCAAGCTGCTGCCTCTGATCAGGGGAATATCAACTTCGACATAGTCTGTGAAAATACAGGCACCGAGCTTCCTTTAAGTTAAAACCTAATATTTGTGATTACTACAATGTATATGTTTCAGTACTAGTGGATGATGGGGGACATCGCCTTCATTCTACCAACCGCATTACTATTTTACGTGACCAGTGAAGGACCCATAAATAATTTAACAAATTTATACATCAAGCCGTTTCTCAATAAGTACGTTAAACAATAATTCAGATTACGAGTATCAACTATAAGACATATGAGGACTGTAGCCTTGGGGAGATCGCCTAGTATTCCTTAGAACTGACAGTTCTTTCTTTTTTTCACTATCCTGTTGTAGCAAGGGATTTTGTTTGGTATTTATATTCGTTTAAACATCCCAGAATAGAGAATTCATCCTTTGATCGCTCCCTTTTACCCTTCTTTGTTTTCTGTTGTATGAGGTTTCCTCGCGGGCGGAACATGAGGGTAGGCCTGTTAGAACCGACTCTGGTACAATAGCAGTACTAATCTTACCAGAAGAATGATTTTGTTTACCTTTTATGACGTCTATCATCTCCATATAATAAACTTCCAAAACAACTCCCACATGACAGCACTATTTAAAGGAATGCGAGAGACAAAACCCAAACACTTGGTTGACTATTAGATCACTGGAAATAATTCAGATCTCTCATTTCTTACGCCACAAAAATCAGCGACTAAATCCATATTTCAGGGAAGGGTCTGGGGAATAATCACCTCCTTGACCATCAAAAATATAGAAAATTTTCACGGAGATCTTCTAAAAAATTGGACTAATACTGCTCACTTTGAAGGGTCATCACCATGAAATGTATCCCCATAGAAGAATTCAGGTCCCCGACTGTCGATTACTGTTCCATTTATCAACCCTGGTCTTGTCATAGAGAATAAGTTCTTTCATTATACCACCCCTACATAATTCAACCCTGTCAGACTATTTGCAACGATATTTACTAATCAATTATTATCGTGACGACCTATTTAGATACCTATCTAGAAGAAGAAGTCAAACATCTGAAAAGAAAACAAATATTGAAAACTCGGAATCGAATCCAACCGCTGAAGAATATTTAGAAGCGAAAAAAGCTTCGTTTACGCATGTCACCGATTTTGCAAGAGAGTAAGTAAGATTTATATACTGCAAAAAAATTGATCAGTCTTTAGCCTTGTTTGACGTAAGGAATATTATGCAGCCGAGAATGTGACTTCTCTTTCTTTCTAAGCAGTTGAGTTCTATTACATCAATTATTTTTAGTGTAATTTTCGCAATTACGCACGTGTGTATTAAAGATAACAGACAAGTTCATTTAAATCTCATTTATGACATTTATTTACGATGTTTACTTCATCAGTGTTGTTTTATGCGTGTATAGAAGGAAGACACGGATTAACGACGCAGCTAATACGACAAGTGAGAAGCACACACACCTAGATCGATTCTATAAAATGAAGAAACACGAATTATAAATTTATAATTCCTTCCGTATGTATCGGATGCGCATTCCCAAAAGAGAAAATACAGATTTTAAAATATGATATCTCCTCTCGTGTCTGGAACGAATGGTCGGGCTGAGTTGCAAGCAGAATTCGAGTGGTAAGGTTTTAGGGTTACGGATCACAAGTTGATCTGCCGAATTTTTCCAGTGGTACAAACTGATATCAAAACATAGTCCATTCATTAAGGCCTGGGCTACGAAAAAAATATTTAGAGAAACCTCTTCGTTTTCTTGAGTCTGCAAATATATATTGAGTTAAATTAGTTTCATATAATTATTTTATGCTCGCTTGTGAACACACTTTTCCTCAACCTCTGTTAGTTCCAAAACCCTTCACTTTCTTATGACCAGGGCCTATTCTAAGGCGCAGCTGCGCACACTTTGCGCAGTTCCAAAAGTTTGTTGCGCAACTGCAAAACAGAATTTGCGTAGTTCCAAAAAACAAGATCAGTGATCAGTTTAAAAAAATGTATTACAAGTAATAAAATACAATTTTAAATTTTTTAACTTAAACAAACGATTTCAATTTTCAGTTCATACCATAATTTTTTTTGGTGGGGGGGGGGGGTACACATGAATTTTGAGATTTTTACAGTACTTTGCGTACCTGCAAAAAATCCTTAGAATAGGCCCTGCTTATGACTTGGCTATAGAGTGGTACACTAAAGAGTACCTACTCACTTGAATACAGACGCAACTCACATAGTACATTTACAATATTTTCAGGGTGATTAAAATTTATTTCATAAATGCAGGACTATTACTGATGCGAGATATTTTTTGGTAAATAGGAAATTAGAAATCCGACCCCCCCCCTGCCAGTAGCACCGAAGGCGGATCAATCCTCAGTATAATAAGAATTGTGCACTTTGTATTATAAGTACAAAATTCATTCTATCTATTCTAATATGTATAAGGATCAATAAAATATCAATATTGGAGTCCATGTCTGAGCTCCTATTATTTCATTTTTCAGATATAAGGACTGACTTTTGATGTTACATCTTCATATTTTCCACCAAATGGAACGGGTTTTTCTAATTCATCCCTCTACCATAGAAATTAACAAGATCCACTAAAGCTGACCAGGTATAGTTCTCATTGAACCTTGGACATCAACGAAGCCATGTTGATTGGTGTTGCGTGAAAAGGGGCAAAAAGTCGTTCATACATATAGTGCGTGCAATTTTCAAAGAGGAATAGAGTCCAGCATTTGATTATAATTTACATAGGACTTCGTGAATTAGGTAATTAAGTTTTAGTAACGCTTTTCGATCATATTCCAAAGAGGGCAAGTACAAATGATACGTAATAAGAGGGGTAAGAGTAGTTCAACGATTATTGTTGGTTACAAGGGAAGAGGCGGACTAAAACGAAAATCAATAACTTGATGATCGGGTATCTATAGAAGAAGTTCAAAACAGTATTTCCCATTAGAAAGACGTTACAATTTTGCAATTAAAAAAGTCCCCACATTTGCTTCAAAAACAATTTAGCTATAAATATATACTTTCAAACAATGAACTATATCTATACAGCATATTTTTTAGGTAAGAATTTTCACAAGTCACAGCATCCTTCAATATTTAGACATTTATAACGGAACATAGGTTCATCAACGTATGTAAAAACGTGTGTACCTAAGTTATTGAGATTCTGAATCCATTTTTGAAGATATTTAGTGTACACTCCTCATAGTTAACCCTCCACGATAGAGTCGGGAACTAAAAATTACGAACAAGCACATCAAAATTTCCTACAAGAGTTTTTTGAATCAGGTATTTTTGAGGTTGTTTGATTCTACGCCTCCTCCCCCCGCCCTCACACAGTTTATTATTGTGGTATCCAAAAATGAGGAGGGCGGAGGCAAAATTCCATAGATGAGTAAGCACAAGGGCTAGGAAGTGTGTCGTTCGCCCTATCTGGTCACAAAAACTGGTGACCCTTCAAAAACATTTAAAGTCACCGTTTTCTCTTACACGGTTTGTGTTCATGCATGGCAGTGTGAAGGGTCGTTTTGAACCCCCGCTATAAAACTTATCAAGAGAAGTAAGAATAAAAGACTGGTACGTACTGTAATTAAACTTTTACGAGGAATCATCTTATTTTAAACATTTTTATGTACGAATATAAATATATACTTGGTTTTAATATCCTTACAAAAAAACATCAGCAGGCTTTGAAAAATGAAACAAAAAAATGGCGTACGGTTTAGGAGTGGCGATTCTCAATAGGTTGGTCAGGCACCTACTTTTAGGCATTTTCCTCAATCCAACCTATACTCGCCAAAATTCATTACATCTCTTCTAATTTGCCTCGACTATCACTGTCAACCAAACAAGTCACCATGGGGTTTCTGAATCGACTGGCCTCCCCTTGTAAAAGCGTAGACCTGATAAAATCTTGATGCACGTTTATGGATTTACTGGCCAACAAGATCGGCTACACGAAAATATATATTAAAACTGCTTTCGCTTCGCGAAAGCAGTACCGACTTTTCGGCCTTCGGCCGAAAAGCACTCGGAACTCGCTTCGCTCGTTCCTCGCAGTAGTAGCGAAAAGTACTCGGAACTCGCTTCGCTCGTTCCTCGCGAAATCAAGACACTGTCGACACGTTTTAAGTCGTTAACGTTTTAAAAAAACGCAAATGTCGACAAGGACTAGTGGTATTCGGCTGAAATGTTTAAGGCCATTCACGTTTTAAAAAACGCAACTCTCGACAGGGAATAGTATTATAAAAATATAAAACTACCCGGCTATCAAAATTAGAGTTCGTATAAATTTGAAATCGATACATTCAAGGCGGAAACGTGTAAGACCGAAACATTTGTATAATACAACAAAACTACGCGGCTATCAAAATTCGATTTCGTATAAATTAAATCCCAGTACCTAAGTCGCCTCGCGCTTCTTATGCTGAACTTAAATTGAGGAAACTCGTGAACGACTCAACCGATTGTCATCAAACTTTCACCAATACAACTTCGAGTACTTCTCTATAATGTACCAAAATTTGGAATCAAATGATTCGATAGTTCCTGAGATTTTTGTGCCACAAATTTTGTCCTCAAGGAAAACTCACGAACGGCTCGACCGATTGCCTTCAAAAGCTTATTTTAACAACTTCGAGTACTTCTCCATAATATACCAAAATTTGGAATCAATTGATTCAATAGTTTCTGAGATTTTCTTCCCACAAAATTAAGGTGTACTATATATATATATATATATATATATATATATATATATATATATATATATATATATATAAGGAAACCTGAAATTCAGCCACTATTACAGTCGTGTTCTAAACACTCTGAAACGCAAAAAAAACATTGCCCCCGCCCCCAACTTCACAACTGTGACGAGTGTAATACCTCCCTTTTCTTCGAAAAGTCGGTAAAAAGAAATCGAATTAATCATAAAATAAACGCGAAAAAACTGAATATCTAGGATTGAAAACAGGTCGCCAATCATAGATGTTTGGAGGCCAACGACGTTCTATGATAATGTACAGTCATAGGTTTCATAGAGATGGGGATTAGCCGTTCCAGACATTCATTCAACTCTGCCACACATTTCATCTTTTTAGAATTCAGAATAATTGTCATTTTTACACGAACGTAATAACTGACGGGCACCAGTAAAATACGATGAACGCCATTTGTTTCGTGATGGTATTGCTACTTTTCGTTATTTGCGCTTTCGCAGAGAGTAGTGAAAGTGCAACATGTGTCGACAGATCCACTCCCGATCCGGGAGAAAATTCGCCGATATTTCGTAAAAAGTGGATATCGGAGGTAATGGCTGAAGCCGAAATGACTTTCAACATGCATATAAACGTAAGCAGCGAATGCAGACGAGACTTCAAGATCTACAGGTTGCACGCCTGGAATCAAACTGTTTGAGCAATTCGAAGTTAGTATATAGAATCTCAGGTATCTTCACTCAATCTTATTTGCTTTTTACAACGTATCTGGTGGCCGATTCCAGGCAGTATGCTCCATTGGCAAAGTTTCTGAGGGGTCTAAAACAAAAGGGTCGCATTAATTTCAATACCCCACCCTCGTCAGGAAAAAAACTCAAGACGAATTTACTGGAACCTTTTATGAGCAGACAGATATCGTACGATTCAACTAGTGGCCTTTAAAGAAATATCCGAAGCCCCCCCCCCCAACCGGAAACAAAAATTATATGATTTTACTGGGAGCCTCTGGGCGAAAAAAGATCGCATGATTCCGGCAGAGGCTACAAGAAAAAAAATCAGAATATTTCACTAGTGCGATGATTCTAGCAAGGGATACTAGAAAACAAAAATTAGATGATCCAAGAGAAAAGATCAGGCTATTTAACTGGAGGGAACTGTGAAAAGTATTATGACATATAGCTGTGAGATCTTCCCGTTAAAGCAAAGGCCAGAGGAACTTCTTCTAGTGACAGAAATGGATTTCTAAAGAAGAGCAGCTAAGCGGTCAAAGCTAGAAAGAATCCGAAAAAAACTATCAGGGAGACAATCCCGGTACAGAATTACACTAGTGGACATCAAAACTAGGCCGTTGATATGGTATGCGCATGTCCGAGAAGAATGCCGGAAAAAAGACTGCAAGGAAGATCATCGAATAGTTCGATAGACGAAGAAACAGAGGACATCCCAGGAAGAGCTGGACCGCTGGGGTAGCAAAGGAAATGCAGTCGAGGAACATACCGAAGGGTCTATGGATGGACTGAAGAAAATGGAGGATGGTAATTGGAAGGAAACATTCGCTGTAAACCGATTGCATAGATAGAGAGATATAGATAGATGGCTCCTTGTGTGTAAGAAGTCAAAAAGTCGCCCAGGGCGGTTTACCGAGGGACCGTTGAGTACAAGAAAAAACACGCACAATTTTAGTATGGACCCCAAAAAGACGGTTATTCGTTCAGATAATTGATTTCACTGGGAAGTTCTTGGATGCACAAAAATATCGCACGATTCCGTCAAGGCCCATATTATCTCCTATATGTACATTATCCTAGTTAATATTTTTGACGCATGCGAAATAAAACTGATTTATTGTTTGATAATTTTCATACCTATCTGCTCCTGCTTGTTTTTTGTACAGTTACAATAGCACTCTTTTTAAAGTCATCTGCCATTTCCCCTTTATCATAAATATAACATATTAATTTGTACAATCTATCAAGCACATATTCTCCCAAGTTTTGTAATAATTCAGCTGGTATCTCATCCACTCCTTGAGCTTTCCCTTTCTTTAAATCTCTCAATGCTTTGTCAAATTCACCTCTTAAAATTATGTTTCCCCACTCATCTTCTTCCACATCTTCCTCCCTCCCCATTCTTATATCTTCATTACTATACAGAGTCTTTCTACATACTCTACCCACATTTTCACTTTTCCTTCAGCGATGTAAATAGGCTCCTCCTCCTTATTGTTATATAATCTGTTTTCTTTCTACTTTCTTCCTTCTTTCTCCAAACTCCAATTTCACTTTTCTATAGGCCAAGTCTCTATTTGTCATCATCCTTCATTCATAAACTCTTCTATCTTACAACTTTTTTCTTTTATCCACTCCTCCTTTGCCGTTTTACACGCTCTTTTTATTTCATTCCTTAATCTTTGATAAGCTAATCTACCTTCCCTATCATTCGCATTCTTATATTTTCTTCGTTCATTCATTTTTCTAAGGATTTCCTCCTTCATCCATGTTTTTTTCCTTCTCTCTCAGTTTTACCTAGTTTTTCTTCAGCTGACTTTAATATTCCCTGCTTTATTTTACCCCATTCTTCCTCCAAACTGTTTTCGATATTTCCTTCTAATTTTAATCTTTTCCGACATTTTCAAATTCCATCTTTTTACCTTTTCTTTTCTACTAGGTTTCTTCAGTTGAAGCGTGCGGCCAGACAACGAGACAGGCGCCACTTACCAAATTGTGTAGGAGAGGCATTATTAAAAAAATCAGTTCATGCTCTTATACCTAAAATCGTTTACCTAAGTTAGCCTTGGACGCTATCTAGCGGCATATACTTGAAACAAACTCGCATATGTGATAGAAGAGACTCGAATCTTAATGTTCCACTGAAAATCTCAATTTTGCCCAGGATGGCGCTTGTCTCGTTGTTCAGCCGCATGCTACAATTTAAGCCTACATTTCATTATTACCAAGTTATGAACACTAAGTTTTACAGTGTAATATTTGATTCCTAAAACCCGTTGTTTTGTTATAATATAATCAATTTTATATCTACCGTCGTTACCTGGACTCTTCCATGTATACCTTCTATGATTTTTAAATTGAGTATTTCCAATGACTAAGTTATACTTCGCCCAAAACTGTATCAAACGCTGTCCTCTTTCATACCTCATTCCTAATCCAAAATCCCCAATCATATCATTTCTTTTCCCTCACCAACTCTAGCATTCTAATCACCCATAATAATATTCACTCTTCCTCTACCATGCTTCTTTCTAATTCTTCATATACCTCCTCAATCTCTTCGTCCTCATGAATATTAGTAAACATATACACTTGTATTATTGTTGTAGGTACTGGTTTGGTATAGATTTTTATCAAGATTAACCTTTCACTCTGTTGTTTATAATATATAATTTTATTACCTATTTGTTTATTCATAATAACAATTTCGACGCCTGCTTGTCCTTTTATTTCCTTTGTACCTACTTATTATTCTAATGTCTCCTGACCAAAAATCATTCTCCTCTTTCCACCTTACTTCACTTATTCCACCTATTCCTAGGTCAAGCCTTTTCATTTCTCTCTTAAGATTCTCTAATCTTCCAACTCCATTCAAGCCCCTATTTTAATTGCGCCCTTCTTTTTAAAACTTTCCGATAATGATGCTCCCCCAAATAGCTCCCTCCTGGACATCCGAATGGGGAGCATTTTACGTCCGGAAAAATTATATACCTGTTCGAACGCCATAATCAGTAATTAATATTTGGAAAAGCTACATTTCCTGGAAAGAGATACTGTTGTAGTTTTTCATTGTTTTTAACAGGGTTCATCTGTCGGAGTTGGCCTTCCCCTGGGTGCATTTGGTCGCCATTTTAACGATATACAACCTATATAGTTTTTCTTCCTTTCTTTTTAAGCTTAAGCCTCCTTACCACAGCAAAGTATCACCCAAGAGGAGGTGACATACTTAATTTTTCGCCAATTCCTCGTTTCACTGGTTTTTAATATTCGAATCTACGACATCTTTAATTTTGAATCTTTACTTACATGTTAGTGATGGAATCCACGGAGTGGCCGAAAATAGGATTATTTTCCGGCGTAACAACTCACTTAGGGAATTATGCCGAATGTTTAAGATCTCGAGGTCCCGGGATAGCGGGTCAATATTGTCTCGCTCAGGCAACGTACGACTTCACTGTCCGCTCCGTCGATCAGTTAGTGCCTGGATGGACGAATTGGCATGTTAGGCTAATTCACGAATTATCTATAGCATGAGAAGAATCCATTTAGACGGTCCAGACGGTCACTAACCTGGGCAATGTGCATACCTTCTTCGTGCACAGCAGCGGATTTGCAAACGTCGCTCAATAACGCCCTACATCCTGCATTTAAAGCGCAACACTTCGATATTACAACTCATGTGAATCCAATTTTCTGTACGGTAGAGGCTTCGCACTCGAAAACATTTTTTGATCCTAAGTACGTATATGAAGATAGCGATGAATTTGTGGAATCACAAATCATACTGAGTACGAAAATATTAAATATACACACGTACATACACCTACAGTGATTTAGTACCTAACCTCCAACATGATATTCAGTGAATAGGTGTGTAAGTTACCAGGCAAGTGGATTGCACTGGCAAGTACACGATCGTAAGCATAAAACAGTAAATGAAATTTAAAAAAAAAGAAGTTTTTACAGCATTAATTTTGTTTAGGAGATTTCCAGGTATGTTTATACTACTAGCTGTAGGTACATCGACGATCTACACTTTAATTTTCGGCAGTAATCGAGGTAAAAAAATAACATTCCTAAAAAAG
Organism: Acanthococcus lagerstroemiae; assembly: GCA_031841125.1. Lineage (NCBI taxonomy): Eukaryota > Metazoa > Arthropoda > Insecta > Hemiptera > Eriococcidae > Acanthococcus > Acanthococcus lagerstroemiae. The sequence goes on from CM063110.1 coordinate 18,418,295, forward strand.
TTCAACGGTTGTTGGTTCAAGCTGACGAAGTTGATGTAGTTCAACATTAATAATAACCCATCAAGTGAAATTAATAATTTTGTGAATTTTTTCAGTTACAGAAAGAGATCGCCTCAGTGTGAAGTTAGTCAAGTGCTTTTCAGTGGTACAGAACTGCAAATCGTTGGGTCAATCCTCATCCAGTACCTATCCGTTTTTGCATTTTCTGAAAATAGTCTTTATGTTTTTTGTCAACGGAGCCCATTCAGTTATATTCTATTACATGTTTCCGAATTATCAAACTGAACAATTGGAAGTGGTTAGTACTTAATTAATCGATATAAACCGTTCTTCTACACTCTTAAGCGTATGGTACTGAACAACATAGTTTCATTTAGAAGGCAAAACAAAGTCTGTAGATCAAAAACATTAAAATAGAGCACAAATTGTGCAAATTTTATTCAAAAATGTTCCCGACGAACTACGAGTAGACCGCTAATATTTAACATAGGATTTACCCATGCGAGAAAAACTGTAATTTTGCAACAAAAAAAATCCGTACAAGTACGGTTTGACGGAAAATATTGATTCAAAACAGTTAGGTAAATATGTTACTGCTATTAACCACATACCCGTAAAAAATTGAAAAAGAGTCTATTAAAAAATTCATGGTATCTTGTAAAATTTTGAGAAAAATGCATGAAAATGGATTCTGCCAAAGATTCAGCCAAATGCCCCTTCGTAATTTTCATCACTAACTATAAAATAAATTTTAAAAAAAAAGTTCTTTCGCTTCACCTTGCTGCACAGTCTGGGTATGATTTTCTAATCATTTTGTATTTCAAAATGTTTTACTCTACAATACACTGGAATAAAAATTTCTTCATTTTATAATGTCACTGATTTTGTGAAAGTGAACTAAGATGTACCTATACACATAAATTCGTCTAGCTTGATTTCTTTTTGTATGATATTTTTTTAATCAGCAGACGTTAACTGCATGAATGAATCCCTGTCTGTGGATCCCGATAATATTGATTGGTTATTTCGCCCTGTTCTGTTGCCTAACATGAGTTCCTTTCGGCGGCAAAGGATTCGACGACCTCAAAAATCTGTCAATCAATATACAAGTCGATTTTGACAAAAAGTGAAGTGAGCCTTTACCTAGGTCCACAAATCCTCGATTTTCATCAAAGCGTAATGGCGTTTTGAAATTCACATAAAACTGAACTTCTGTTGAGGAACCCTTACTTAATGTTTTCATTTCAAAACAATTTTGGCTGGTGTCCTTTTACGCCCGGGGAACTAACTCGGCTATAATGAGCAAAATATTTTAAAAATGGTAAAATTTTGGAACCACGTTACTACCATGTTTTACTTTCAGAAGATCGAAAAATCCAACCTTTCCTAAACAATTGGGACACAAGAATATATAATTTCATATGGAAGGTACCGGTAACGTGGAGAAGAGCGGAGGGGGGGATCCCACTAGTGGAAGTTGAATAGGTAATGAACCAGAAGCATGTAAAATTAAAATTACTTCTTTTCAGATATCCTGTAAAATTGGAGAAGACACACAGAATCAATTTTCTTATTTTTCACAGCCTCAGCGCCCCAGTGTATAGCGAATGGGTGGTTTATTTTGAATCCCCTGATCACGCCATTCTCGAGGTAGAAACAAAAAACATGGAGAAAATCTGATTCAAAACAATCGAGATTTACAAGAGAAGAGAGAGAAAAAAAAGAGTACAGGAGTCTGAGCTTCTACAAATACAAGCAAAAGGGATGTGGGGCTAGATTTATCATGTTAATTAAGTCTCATCGTGCAGTACATTCAACTTTTTTATGCTTGATTTGAGAAACAAACCCAATAATGTGACAATACTGGTGTCAGTTAACAAATTGGCAAAGTTTAAGAGATACGTTTCCTCCTGTACTAGGATAAAAATATTTCTCCATGCCTGTTATACCCCATATCTGGCTATCGTAGTCGCAACGGGGGGAGAAGGTGCATCCCGATGGTGCTAGAAAAATCGGTATCCGGAAAACTCTAGTAGCTAGTCGGCAAAATTGGAAAGCTAAGGACCTTTTGTAGGTTTCAAAAAAAAAGTTCACACTTTATTCGGCATTTTCATTGGCTGAGCCCCCCCCCCCCCAAAAAAAAGAGTCATAAATAACCTGCAAGTGATGGCCTAGTACGAGACTGTTGGATTTATTCTCTTAATTAAAGAAAAATAAACAAAATAAAATAAAATTTGTATTAAAATAATTTTTAACTGATGACTGGTCTACCATTTTGAACGCATTCTTCATGGTCAGTGGTTTCTTGAGAGCTTTTCATTTTGACTTTGTACCAGAACTCGATAACAGCGTCTTATTTTTTCTGCGTTCTCTAGTTTTGAAGTGGCTTAGGTAAGAAAATTATACTTTGTTCTTCTTTTACACTTAGGGTACAGAAAAATCCGTAATCCTACATTCATTTTTCTATCAACCAGACTGGTGCCGGCGAACGGTTTGTTGATAGCATGGTTCTATTTTGTAATACCATACTTGGAAGACGGGCCGATTTCAAAATATTTAAAACAAACCGAGTTGCAACACTGTACCTCGAACTGGTGGATAAATATGTTAGCTCTGCAGAATATTGTAAATCAACGAGAAATGGTAAATAAGCTTAAACCAAAAGCAGGAGATATGAGTTCAGTGGTGGGACATATGATTAATAAACTTGTTATGTTTCTGAATAAATATAGTGTCATCCACACAGCTGGTATATTGCAGTAGATATCCAGCTTTACGTTATCGGCACCGTGCTGCAGATAATTTTTAAAAAACATCAAAAATGCGGCATTTACCTCATGATATTAACATTCCTGTATTCTGCACTTCACATGTTCGTCAAGATTTACTCGAACACCTCATACAGACACTTCGCTGAATATTTCATGCTGTAATCAAGTTTGATATTGTGTACTATTAATTCGTGAATAGTTTAATAATCACCGGCAGGTGGTCTTCTCACGACTACGAAATTCAGTCAAACTCGGCTTAATGTTACAAACAATCTATTTACAGGGACGTACTGCATTACCCGGAAACATATTTAAATTTTTATTCAACATGTCGTAACGTTCTATCGAATTGGGCCTTATCTCACAGGATGTGTGACTGCATTAATAACCAAATCATTGATGGAGAAAGGTTACAAGTTCTCTAGAGTAAGTACCTCCGCACAGTATTACAGCTACTCACATGTGTAAGAAAATCAGATCGCTATTTCCAGTGGCGGATCAACGGGGGGTGTTTTGGGGGTTCGGACACCCCCTTTCGGGCCGAAGAAGAAGAAACAACATTTCGAATTTTGAGTTTTTCTCCTGTTTTTTAGTATCTGCGGCACTATAGTCTACAATGTTCATTTTGAATCGATTTAATTACATTATGAAACTTGTCTTCAGAAACTATTTAAAATGACATCCATCTCGGTTCTTTAGAGGGCGGAGGTGGAAAAAGTTTTATTTTCTAAACACCCTCCTTGGAAAATTTCTACATCCACCACTGGCTATTTTCCATCAATCATATGTAGATAGTAATCGGGAAAAGTTGAATCATTCACCCAAGATGCGAATCTACAAAACTAACATTTTCACTCAAAGCCTAAAAATATGATTATGTATTAAAAAAAAATTCTCTCGTGAGGTTGTAAGGCGATATGCACGTATGTCAAACTGTTTCTTGCCCGTATCGCACCCTCTTGCTTCAACAGTCGCATGTATTCCAGTTCTGCATGTACCTACTCGGTGCACTCCGAGGACACACATGTCCTCTCTGGAGATATCGCGACTAGTTTTGGGTTTTCTTATGACCGAGCGAACCCCAAAGCAGCTGCATCCACGATCCAGCTTTTAGTAGTGCAATGGCCTTCAGAGTCGAGACTTACACGAACCATGCAGCAACCCCCTTTCAACACCGTCCGGTTACTGACCCGGTCTTCTTTAATCGTTGCCTGGACCTCCTTTTCCAACACTGAGGTACCATAGTTCTTTTGCTTCGGCATTTGCCCTTGCGCCTGCAGCGTCTTTTCCTAGCGTTACTATTGAGTCATTGTTGCTGCTGTGGTTGCGTATGATGCTCCTGTCTGACACTGTATCATAGCTCTGAGCTCTTGCACCTTAGCTATCAGCAGCTTCATTTCCTCCTCTGCTGCGGTTGTGCCTGCATCTAATATTGTACCACAGACCTAAGCTCCAACGCCTTCTCTATCAGCAGCTTCACTTCCTCTTCATATTACGCTAGCTTCCTGTTCTCCCGCAGCACCTCTTGTTGCAATTCTTCCGTTTGCATCGCAGAAACGCTTATTTTCTTTCTGGAGTTTCACTCCACGGAGCTTTTTTTATAATCCTGTACGTCGGACATCCCGGGATAGCGCCTGTTCTTCAGGTTCTTAGGTTTTTTTTTTCTTCTCTTCCTGTAATCTCAAACATCTGCTGTTCTCACCAGCGTACCAACCTTTTTACCATCTGTTTCCACTAGCGTCGCGACGCATTCAAGCTGTCCGGTTAAGGGTTCGTCTCAAGTCCCTACCATTGCCACCAGCACACCAACCTATTGTTCTCTTCCTTGCTCGTACCGCAAAGATGAACACACGCCGGACACAGTAAGCCGACCAGGGGGGAGGGGGTTGGAAACAGCTTTGTTTACCCCTTTTTCTACCGAGTCTTCCCTTCCCAAGGAGAACTGTGCTAAACAGGGTAGCTAAATAGCTCAAACTATCCATGGGTCACATGTAGGGTATGCGACCTAAGGCTTCTACCGCTTCCGTGTGAATCGGCTAGAGGCTTCCAGGTTTTCAGCGCTACCCACGCTGCTTATCCCCATCACCATAGGACGTAAGAACTTTATGCGGAATCTGGAGAGTCAGACGTGACAGGGTCCCTTAATGTGACCCGATAAACAGTACCGGGCCTCAGGGTACATAAGAAAAATAGAAGAAAGAGAAAAGACGGGAAGAAAGAAATTTTAAATGCATAGTCGCGAAACAAGAAGACAGAAGGAAATAATGAGGGTACAGTGCTCAGCTAAAGTTTACTGCGCAAGGATCTCCACTAGGTCGCATCCGCGACCGGGAAGGGTGGCGTCTTCCTGTAATCCGAGCTAAGGAGGTCTGATCAGTACGCTATGCACTATCAACCCGTGTAGCAGCTCGCCCGGCATTCCTCCCCGAGTATATCGTTTAGGCGCTAGCGCTGTCTGTGGAAGGTCGGCTACACTATTGCGAAAGTGAGCGACCGGATTCGTGACCGACATTTGGCTTGGGGTGTCATTGATTTGTTTCAGCTCACGCCTCAGCTCAACAGTTGGCCATGCCTACCATTTGAAGTGGCGGTTTAAATGCCCCTACCTAGAACCCGAGAATGCGCCGAGTAGCACATGGCGCCCAGCTCTCCACATATGTGGGCTCCCACACTACGCAGAAGTACCAAAGGCACTGGCAAGAGACAACAAGACCCAGCCCCTGCCTTACCCCCCGGAGAAGGGTCCCTACCAGGTAGTAGCGCCGCCTATTGGACAATGGCGATTTACTCACACACAATATACTGCTAAAGACCAACATATCCCCTGTTTTCCGGACCATACACCTAGTTCAGAAGAACCGAGTCACCTGCTACCACCCAGGTCCGACCAGAACATATTACACGTCCAAGGATGAAGAAGACCAGCGCCAATCTACCCGGTACCCGGACAGATACAGGTATGTCCCAGGCTAGTCCGCCAGTAAAAGGGGATAGACAGTAGCACATTAACTCCGTTACCCTCGACCACAGTGGCATTCCCACCCGACACACAGTAATACAAGCCGGAACCTGAAGAAAGCATCAGACATCTTGACTGAGACGTAATCAGCAGGGCTGAAGAGGTTTCCACAGTGCCGGACTTTGACTGAAACGCCCGTACCCAACAAACAATCGAATGTGCCCTGCGAAATATAACCGTGCTCCAGAGAATGCCATCTACAATTCTCTCACACACATACTCATATTCACCCACCATGTTCAGGAGGCCAGGGAAAGCCAAGGCAGGCATCCCCGCATCCTTTGAACCCCCACAGAGCAGAAAAGTGGGAGAACCTCGACTAGATGAGTCAAATTTTATATTTTGGGTAGATATGCCGCGAGTGAGGATACCATATTTCTTCCGCTCCTGGTTCCGCCGATAAGAGCTAATAACACGCAAATTATAAGGAATCCTTTACTGCAGGCCTGTAGCCAAGGGGGGCGGCAATGCCTCCTGGCTACCGGCTTTGCCCCCGGCAAGAATCCGCTGACTGTTTATTTCAGTATCTTAGTAAATAACATTTCAAAAAAGCTTTGCATTTATTAAATTCCATACGAAACATCGTCTTTATATTTATCGACATTAATGACTGCTCCCTCCCCTGAAATTTCAATTGCACCCTCTGAAAAAATTCCTGGCTACAGGCCTGCCTTACCTTAAAAAATAAAAACAAGAAATAAGTTGTGACTTTTATCTGAATTGCTCCAAGAACAGCAGTGATCAAATAGATTATATTTATAATTTAATAGAAAGAAAACTGTTGACAAATGAAAATAACCTTGTCGTTCAATTTGGTTGCTGCTTCCCGTAAACTTTACCCCGCTCATTTCTTACACGTAGTCTTGATTCCAAAAAAGGCAAAGGATAATAAAAGAAAGAAAGAAAAAAAGGACACAAAAAAGGAAACTATGTTCGATTTTGAACAACACTATTGTCAGAAACATTCCCACCTTTTGAAAAGAATAAATCGAGCAGACGACTAATAGAAGTTATTTTTTCCACTTGAGTGAAAACTTTTTAGGCACTATTTCTCTGTTAAACGAAATATTACCCTAGCCAAATCTAGGTGTAAGTATTTTAAGTAGCTATTATAAGTTTCAAATTTGAAAAAAAATTTTACGACAGATGCAGTCGATACTCCTGCTATTTTTCTCATCTGCACTCGCATTTGGGGTTCAGTTATACGGACTGACATTTCTTATCGTGGGACATCAATATCAACCGTTGAAAGAAGCTTTATTTGGCGTTTTCCAGCCAACATTATTCGTATTGCCCATTGCAAGTCTGATCTGCGTTCATTTTGTATCCGGATTTGGTAAGTTTTCACATGTATAATAATTGTTATACCATTTCATAGGTAGTTAAGCTAATGCGAAGCTGTGTCTGTACAGGCAATGGACCCTTTAATTACTTACAAAAGTCAGCATTATAGTTCCTGATATTCTGACAAATTCCAGTCTCCATTAGTGAATACTTGTCAATGTAATCAGCACACACTGGTGCTGAGTTAATTCTGAAAAGGCAGACAATACTTGTTCCCCTGGGAAAAATCTTTTCTTCAGAGACAGGGCTAGAGAGGGGGGAAGGGTCGAAGCAGATCTAAGAATTTCTTAAAGTCCCAAGTGGATTCATTTCCCCCGAATGCCTCCCTCTTCTGGACAAGTGAGTCCATGCATCACACACTCCAACATAAGGTTAACCCTTTCAGTGGTGAGAATGTTCCATCCATAGAGGAATGTTTATTTTCATTAATTAGTATAACGACTACTATTCCAACAGATACGATGTATAAATTGCCTAACTAACTCCTGAATTCTAGTAGGAAATGGGAAAAGAAAATTTCAAATTTCCTACTTAAATCTTGAAAGTAATCGATTACCTGGCACTGATTATCGTAGGACAGAGGAGATTCGCAAGAGAACATGAACATTTTTTTGGGGGGAAACAAATTGGATAAGGAGAAATTACAACTTTGATTGAAAATAGAACTTTACCGCTCGCCACTCAAAAAACGAACAGTTTCACCGTTACGACGATCGAATTTTCATAAATTAACAATTGGCACAAAAGAAACTACCGCGCCAAATTTTGGCTTTTACGACTCCCTGAATACAGTAGCAGGAAAACTGTGTTTTGTATGACGATGACAGAATAACCCGATGTCGAGGAATGATTTTCAAAACTATGAATTATATGAATGCATGTGTTTCAAAGGATTCCTACTTCAAGACTCGTGATGAGGGAATAAATTTATGCTGATCTAAAAGCTATGAGTGATGCACTCTTACGTTCTTCAGATAATTTTTCCAAAATTTGAGGATGTGTAGTAGGAAAAGTAAGACTTCTCCAATAGTGTCCTTTCCAAAAGTACGAGTGTAACGTTTCAAGGATTCCTACAATACTCGAAGTGAAGAAATAATTTTTTACTCATATTGGTGGGTGATAAATCTGTATGATGTTCTGAAAATTTTTCCAAAATTCTAGGATGTACAGTAAGAGGTCAGATTCAACTATATTATATTATTTTAAAGATATGAATGTATAATAAGCTTCAAAGTTTCCTATTAGAATACTTGTGGTGAGGAAATAATTTTATGTTGATCTAACTGCTGTCTGACGATTTTGTACTTTCTTGAGAAATAATTGTTTCCAAAATTCCACGATATATGTAGTCGGAAGTAAGACTCCTCCAATAGTATTCTATCAAAAGATATGAGTGCACATACCGCGAGGATTCTTACTACCAAACTCAAGTTGAGGAAACAGTTTTCTGCTCATCTTGAGGCTGAGTGACGATCCTGTACGTTCTTAAGAAAATTTTTTCAATAATCCAAAATATGTTTCCAAAATTCTATGATGTTCATAAGAAGTAAGACTTCTCCAAAAGAATTCTTTCGAAAGATACGAGTGTACATGCAATAAGGATTCCTACTATACGGCTTAAACTGAGGAATAATTTCATGCTGATCTGAAAGCTGAGCGAGTATCATGTACGTCCTTCAGAAAATTTTTCCAAACTTCTACGATGTCTAGTAGGAAAAGACATCTCCAGTAGTGCTCTTCCAAAAAATATGAGTGTGTATGCCGCACGGATTCCTACCAGAAAACCCAATTTGAGGAAGTAATATTATTCTCATCTTACAGCTGAGGGACTAACACGTATGTTCTTGGGAAAATTTTTCTGGATCTCGGCATATTATAGTTAAAAGTGCGTGTTCTCCGAACGAATCCATTGGAATGATGTTCGTGTATATGCCCCTAAAATTCCTACCAGTGAACTCCAGTTAACCCTTTCAGAGTGGCCAGAATGTTCCATCCATAGGGGAATGTTTATTTTCATTGATTATGATAACGAATACTATTCCAACAGACATGATGCATAAATTGCCGAACTAATCCATGAATTCTAGTAGGAAACGGGGGGGGGGGATTTCAAATTTCCTACTTTAATTTTGAAAGGCATCGATTGGGACATGCACTGATTATCGTAGAACAGAGGAAATGGGATTTCGGTGTCAGAATGTTTTTCCAAGATGTAAAGAGGCACCTCTCTGGAAATTTTATATGAAAAATGAGGTTGGGCGAATACATTTGTGATGATTTCAGTGCAGTGCTTTTCTTATGTATGTCTATAAGGAAATATTTTCTGAATTTCGTAAATTATAGGGAAAAATAGGAGTGCTCTAAAATAATGCTTCTTAGAAATAGAAATATATAAAGTTCTGAGTTTCCTACTACAAAATTAACTTTAACAGAAACTTCTCTAATTATTTCAATGTATAAAGCAGGGATGAGAAGCTTATTGAAAAAACTTCTCTTCCGGCTTCTGGCTTCCATAATTTTAAAAAGCTTCCAGCTTCTGACTTCTTTCAATTTTGTAATTTAAAAACTTCCGGCTTCTGGCTTCTGTTATTTCAAAAAACTTCCAGCTTCCGACTTCTAGCTCCCGAAATTTCACTTTATTTCACCTCTAGCATCTTTTAAGCCCCCCCCCCTCTTCCAAAATAATAAGAAGCACAAAACAAGTTCAAATGAAATAATATATTTAGACTTTGAAGCAACGAGTTTAAGAGCTCTTTTCTTATAAACAATGACTGACAAATTAGGCCAAATGCTGACTCTGAATTGGAACTTGGAAGCCAAAAAGAAGCCGATAAATAAAAGACTTCTCTTCCAGCTTCTGGCTTCCAACTGGAATTGGCTTCCGGCTACCGGCTTCTCGATTTGAGTCAGGATACATAAAAACTTCCGGCTTCTGCTTCCAGCTTCTTTCACATCCCTGGTATAAAGCACCTGACAATTATGTCAATGAAAAAATTTTTCCAACATTTCAAAATCGTGAGGAGGAATAATTCATATTTTTGAAAATCATTCGTCGGCATTGGGTTATTCTGTCATTGTCATACAAAACACAGTTTCCCTACTACAGTATTAAGGGAGTCGTAAAAGCCCAGATTTGGCGCGGTAGTTTCTTTGGTGCCAATTATTAATGTAATTCGATCGTCGTAACGGTGAAACAGTTTATTGTTTGAGTGGCGAGCGGTGAAGTTTCATTTTCAAACAAAAGTTAAAGGTAATTCTTCCTTCTCCATTTTTTCTTCTTCTTTTTTCAAAAAATTTTCATATTCTCTTGAATCTCTTCTGTTCTACGATAATCAGTGCGTGTCCCAATTGATTACTTTCAAAATTGAAATAGGAAATTTGAAATTTTCTTTTATCATTTCCTGCTAGAATTCAGGAGTTAGGCAATTTATGCATCGTGTCTGTTGGAATAGCAGTCGTTATCATAATCAATGAAAATAAACATTCCCCTATGGATGGAATGTTCTCATCACTGAAAGGGTTAATACTGAAGTTCCGGCGCTCGAATCCCCCCTCCCCCCGCCCGTGATAAGTCACGTTATGCGTCTTTGGTTTTCTTGGAACGAAACCTTTATTGTGTCAGTTCATCTACATGTATAAGATGTTACAAGGGTGAATGATCACCTTCGGTCCGAGCAAGATTTATCCTGACAGCATACAGTAGACTCCCGATTATCCGCCTCGAATTTATTCACCCACCCTTCCGGATTATCAGCTTAACGAAGGGCGGTAATCCAAAATCTCACTAAAATCACAACTTTAGTCCTTAGCATAAGCTTGATGATGATGATGATGAAGAAGAACTGGTAGGAGAAGCATCAGTACACACGGATCAGCCCCGAATTAAGAGTAAGACCGCTTATACGCACTCGGGGCCCCCAGCAACCTAGCCGGAAATTTTTTCGTATCTGTTCCCACCTAACCCTTCGCAAAAAAAAAAAAAAAAACAATTCTCAAAATTCGGCAGCTTCAAGCCGGTGCTCGTTGTGCCTGTAGGTAAATCCGAGGCAGATACGGATTACGACGATGCTTTCTCAGCCCTGGAAAAGTCGCTGGTGTTTAAAGAACAACAGCCAGTAATCACTGCTCAAGATTGTGAAACTCAGAAAGTGGAGAAATTATGCCGCTGAAGAGCGGCATCACATCACGAAGAAGCAAACAAAAATTATAGATTTTTTTTTCTTTCAAGAAATGACTCTTTTTTCATCTCTCTTCTATTATAGTACTGTCTGTTTTCCTCTCCATTGACCAGAAAAGCTAAAATTGCCGACCCCCCCCCCCGTTTCTTAATATTGAAGTTTTTTTGAACATATAAAATAACTTATTATCTAACCTACCGAGGTCTGGTTGACCCAGTGGATAGCGCGTTGGTCTCGGAATCCGAAAGTCCCGGGTTCGAACCCACGATGCAACTCGCCAGATTTCGACCTAGGTCGGTTTTTTTTCGGCGAGAAGGGAAGAGGGCAAAGACACCCCTAACAGGCTCCCCGACGTCTCTGAAGGAATGCTCGAAAAGGCGGATTCCAGGGCTCAGGTTGAGAGCAAATTAGAAGTAGGAGTGTCCTTAGAGAAAACCTTAGACCATACAGTAACTATAGACCAATCATTGACCTGATTTGTTGACAGCAGGATGTGATAAGAAAATAAGGATAACTGGGCCTTGTTTACATTATTTGGAATGTGAATATTAGGATTTTACACAAAGATTTTACAAATTTTACGAGTAAGAGTGAGGTTTAGATGAACGATGAAGTCTGAATGATTTAAAAGCTAACTTTGATGAAATTATTTTGGAATGCAATATTTTTGGGTCAGATTTTCAAAATATTATTCCTTGAGTTTTTCTTGATGGTTGATTGCATTACTGTCAGAAGTTGTAGCAGGGAGTATAAAAAATGAAAAAAATTCGACAAGGAGTAAGTACATTTATTATTAACAGAAAAATTATTGATTTGTATGCGTTATAAGTTTTGTTAATGTCCTACGGATGTATTTGTCAATTTCGCTGACAATAGACGCTTCATGTCGTAATCTGATTTTCAGGTAATGCCAGGATATCAATTGTGAAAGTTTGTCACCATGGTGGCACTGTCCTTCTTCCTGGGCTCCAGATGGGATTGCTTGATTTTGTCTTATTGCTTCGATTACTGAACTGATGAAATTCGGATGAAATATATTATTTTCATTGGTGCGTATGATTTGTTCCACTTTGAAGCAAATGTCAAATACAAATTTCGATGGCTTTCTCAGGCCTCCTCTATTCTTTACTTCAATTAGAGTTGAAAACTCTGTGTTTGAACAAAGTTTGGTGAGGCATTTTTCGCAAATCTGTACAGACTTCTTCTTCATCAGTTTCATAACAATGAAGCCTCCAACATAACAAACGACATCATGGAGGAGTTCGGAAGGAATTTCTACTAAATCTTCAAAATTGAAAAGTTTGTAATTTATCAGAATATCGTCGTCAAATAACTTTGTTGTCTCCTTCTTCTCATATGTTACAGATAAAATTTGTACTCCATCTGGCTCACAGTTTGCATTATCTGAGGATGTGATATCATGATGTATTAAGAGCCTCCTATAAGCGCAACGAAACTGGAAGGCATCGGGATTATTGTTAAAGCCTCCTCTCATCCTGACAGCACTAAAGAAATTTTCCAGGTGATCTTGGAGTACCTTGTAAGTTAAGAGGTACTCTAGTCTATGCTTTTCTTGAAGATCATCAAATAACTTGAAAATATTATTCAAAGAAATTATCATCCCAAGAAATCCAGTTTTCCGGCCACTTTGCAAGATAGAAATGAGTTTATTCGATTTTTTATCGAGCACTTTCAAACTCAGCATGTACTCAGTGATTTCTTTAGCTTTAAGTTTCAATTCTTCTATTGTTCCAGCATGTAATGCGATTTTGTGAGTTTCGAAACGTGTTGGATAACGAGATCGAACATTTAACATGTCGAATGCATCATTAATTCGCTTACAAAAAAGAGCTGTGCTGTTTACTTCGCGGGATTGATTCCCATATGTTTCTGTGCGTTGTAGATATAACAGCGAATCCTTTGTAGAGTTACTCAGCGTTTGTGTGGCGATTCGGACATTCATTATATTTTGTTTAAAATCCACATGCCTTTTCGTTAATTTGTTAGCTGTGTGCAATCCTTGGTTGATTTGTATATCGACTAAATCTACGATATACTGCCACGAGATACTTTTATCTTCGCCATCAAATAAGAAACGGCCCAGCCAATAATTTTTATGGTAGCGCGATCATAGCAGATGCTATCAAACTAACACAATGCAATTATTACAAGTAAATACACAAGGTGATGTGATACACAACAAGCGGGATGTAGCCTGAACTACTATATGCTACAGTAGCGCTATTAGAGCCTATGCTAGTACGTTGTATACGCATAAAAAATAAAACTGTGGTAGCCTGAACTACTACATGCTACTATGTATAACGCGCATCTGTCTCGCGCATCTCTCTCGCGTCTAGTGTATTTCCGAATGGTGTTATCAGTTGATACCTTGGCCGGTGAAGCCGTTACAGAATTTGAATTCCTGTTAGTGTTTTGTGATTTTCCGCTCACCATTACAATCTTCAGTTTGTGGAAGCATGATCAACAAATATGTAACCGTTAAGAGAGGTAATAAGTTATTATGTATGTAGATACATGCGTCTAATATAGTAGGCGCTTGTGAACTTTTCTACAGTTTGGTATTCACTATCTGTATTCCAGTTTCTCGATCACTCAACATTGAAAGAATGTCATGAAAGAACTTTGGTAACTATTTCTTCCTCTGGAAATCAGAAGGTAAGTTATTACTCTCCCAGTGATAATTACTATAGAAGTTCTCCATGTACCTAAGTGTTGGTGGTCTAATTTTGAATTCGTTCTACCGATTTACTAAGGACGCACCAAATGATGAATCTGATGCAACTAACGCTGAATTATAAGAAGTATCCAGAAAGGATGTTGCAGTACAGGCTAGTTTAATGGGAATAGAACTCACTGAAACCATCAATTAACCCAGAGAGATAAGAAATCTTCACAAGGACAGCCGAGGAGACGAAATCAACGCGTGAGTAATATTCCTGAAATGTAAAAATTATCGAAAAATAATGGATGGTCGAAGAAATATTGTCTTTGTCACCCGCATAAGTCTAGTGACCCATCTGCTGTGTAGTCTTGGTAGAGGATGATGATGCCGATATATCGACCAGTTTTCTTCTTGGGCATCCTCGTGGTCGTCTTCCTATATACCTCTAGCTCATCTTTTGGGTGAGTGATCTTCATCCATCCTGCCCACATTATTTTGTTTTTTCTCCTGTAATCCTTCACTTTTTTTTAAACACCGGTGTAATATGTTCAGTTCTTTCAGAATTTGTCTTCATTTCGTTTTCTATCCTGTAATCTGTAATGTGTAACCAGCCGATCTTCTCATGTAGGGCATTTCCGCAGCGGTTATTCTGTTTGTCTTGCCGGGGCCGCCGAGAGGGGGGGGGGTACCTTTCCCCGAGCCCGTTTTTTTAGATGGCCCGCAGAGTCACAGAAATTATAATTATCAAATTTTTGCGAGCAAATAATTTCAATATAGGTCCGCAGATTTTCCCCCGACCCGGTTTGGCTCTTGGCGGCCCTGTGTCTTGCTGTCTGAGCACCTGCCCTTCACACACGTATGTCAACAGTTATTGTACTAGACTCGTGTTCGTGTTTTTCATCTAATAGTGTGTGCCAGTATGATATGATTTATGAGGCTGGAGCAGGCCTGTAACCAGGGGTAAGGCAGGGGGCAACACCTCCTAGCTACGCTCTTTGCCACCTGGCAAAATTACCCCCTTTTTTTTAGACATCTCACAGAAAAAATGAAGCTCCCAGCTTCGAGGTCATTTATCAAAAATTTTAATAATACTGTTCTGTTAAATTTCGCATTTTTTTTTTGCTCAAAGATAAAAATATACGAATCTGCAAGTATTTTTAGCGTCGAATTCAGTGCCACGACTCGTTTTTTCTTGGACATCAAGATTTTTCTCAGTTTTATGTTAAAGTTTTAAAAATCATGAAAAAAAAAAAAAACGAAATTGCACAGTGATGTAGCCAGAATTTTTCCAAGGAGGAGGATCAGAAAAATTTTGGGTGGGGGCGGGGGTACACCTAACACGAACTGTCTGTTTTTACATTGACGTATCAGTATGTTGTGCTTTTCAACGTCAATTATGTATTTGGATTTAAATTTCATTTTGCGCATTTACTGTGATATTGCCAGCATATAAAAAAATTCTCATCTCAAGAGGGGGGTCCAACCCCTAATCCCCCCTTGGCTACGCCACTGAAATTGCATACTGATTTAATATACTAAAAAGCAACTAGAAATCTCATCAAAAATTATTTTTTAATGCTCTTATACTCTCTGATATTTACACGAATAATGTTCCAGCCAAACGGTTCAGCAACATTTCCAGAAGATTTGCGAAATTCAGATGTAAGCAATTGCGTAACACTATAATTCTTACCTAAAAGTATTTAACAAAAATGCTCTTTTTTGGGAGCCGGGCAACATTATCCATATAAAACACACGATTCTTTAACTATTTTTCATGCTGAATTCAATGGCTTAAACCCTTTTTGGACAGCACATCAGAATTTTTCTTTATTTTACATTGAAATTTTGAAAAACATGAAAAGAGGTTAGAATGACATATAGCCTATACAACAGCAGTTCAAAAATAGGTCAAAATATTTTGTGTACTTGAACTGTAAAGGTTCAGTAACAATAATAAAAACGGGGTTTGTTTGAAGATGCTTCAATGGGTACTTTTTAATTTTTTTACAAGTCTGAATCAGTTTTGCCTTTCAAAATCCAACAGTAGTCTGCTAACATGTATACTTGCACTGCATTGTTTCAAGTACTTGCTGCTAGCTAAAGCGCTACCATTCTGTAAAAACTCACGGACAATTTGTCTACGACCATTTTTTATTAGATGACCAATTTCAACTTTGTTTCAGTCAAACATAACTTCTTTTCAAAGTTTACGTATATTTCTAATGAATGTGTAAAGTTCCTCTATCGCAGTATAATTTTACACACTTTTTGCAGATAGGCTTGTAACTGTTCTCAGTCGCATGTAAGTGCACTCATTTCTAAATCAAAATATTTCCCTAAATCTTCTTCTTTCCATTAATATCAAACATGACTACCGTCTCTTCATTTTTATCCCACTGGAGTGCGTTGAAGCTTTAAAAACATGGGAAAATGTGTAAAGTTACCTGCGAGACCGAGCTGAAAACGGCAAAAATCTTGAACATTTATTTTTCCTTCCAAATTGCTACATTTTCCTAATATTTTGAAAAATTCCCTATTATTTTTATCAAACTCATTTAAAAGCCATACCATAAAATAAGATAAGTTGAAAAATATAAAAAATAGCTGTTTTCGACAATTTTTTCACTTTTTAGGAGTTTCTCCGTGTCTAGGAGATTTTTCATGGGTGTGTTCCTATTCAGCACATCAAAATACTATAGAAATGATAATTTCATCATTGAGCATTTTTCGTGTAGAACTATGTCCTAATTTTAAATAAAAATCTCAGAAAAAATGTATTCCCGCAAAATTTCAAAGTTATATTTATGTAGATAAATTTTTGTAGTTTTCTCATTTCTAGTGAGCAACATTGCTAGTATTCGAAATGAGGGTTGTTTTTTTTTTGGGGGGGGGGGTGAGAGAAATCACAATTAGAAGTATTCAAAATGTATGAAAAAATCTTGCCCTCTCTGGTCTGCAGTTTGCCCAACCCCCTTGAAGATTCACTCTGGTTACGGGCCTAGGCCGGAGCCTCCAAGAAACTTTGTGTAGATTCCAAAAACATTAGAGTCCTTGTTGATGCATTCGAACGATAGTACAAAGTTCTTTGATACAATCACAGAATAGAAAAACTATTATACAATAAGGATTGAACTGACACCCGCAGCAACTTTTGAATATTCATTATTTTTATAGAGGCTGCTTCCTGATCCAAAAAATAATGACATTTTAAAAGAAACATTTCAAACTATATAAACGATCGAAGGAAGAGACATCATGATACTCGTATTCACTCGCCAAAAAAGAACACCCGAACTTGGAAGAACGTTACCGCATACCTGAAAGGACAGGCGATAATTCTAAAAATTCTTAAAATCTATTGCATGTTAGTTTTAGAATTACAATATATGTATATATATATACACACTTGGAATATGAAATTGGAAATACTAATCAAGTTATCGCACTTTACAGATGAACAGTTTACAGCATTATATTTTTTTATAACGACAGCAGTTTTGTAAAATTTATTACTACGTTATCAGCGACGAGTATGCTGGGTCTAAGGAGTCCTATTTAGTACTATTTCTGAAGATTCATAAATGACAAGTGTTTTTTATCAATAATTGTGAAATAGTGCATAATAGATCTTTATAGTTATCACTTGCACTTGGCTAGAGCTGGCTATATGATGAATCATAGTAACTTAATCTGGTCCACATTGCAATGGTTCATACAAATGAAGAAGTATTTATACAGTTGCAGAACAATCGAGGTACTTACATTGTGATAACGAAATAGGTACTTATTTTGTGATGAAGTATCTGAGAGAGGTTTCGATGTTAAGACTGAAGATTGTAAATGCGAGGTGTTTGACGAAAAGGGTGAGGTGTAAAATAATGTGAGATATCTTAATGGAACAGCGAGCTCATTACTTTTAAAACCCAAAGGTAGGAAAAATAAATGCACCTACTCGTTCTTGAATTATGCGGCCTCCAATAACTAGGTGTGACCTTCTTTTCTAATTTTCCTCTCAACCCAAGCCCTGGAATCCGCCCTTTCGTGCATTACCTGAAAGACATCGGGGAGGCTGTTAGAGCTATCTTAGCCCTCTTCACTTTTTGCCGGATAACTGGCCTAGGTCAAAATGTAGCGACTTGCTACGTGGGCTCGAACCCGGGCCCTCCGGATTCTGAGACCAGCACACTATCCACTTAGCCAACCAGACCCCTCCAATAACTAGGTGTGGCCAAGTAATTTTCATCCTAACATTATTTGATGTGAACGGAATGATGATCAGTGTTAATTTAATGCGTCATGTTTTAATGTCAGAAGAAATCGACTTGAGAATATTCGTATTTATATTACAAATGGCGCAAATAAAAATTTTTTGTGGAGAAGGGAGATAAAATTTTATTAATATACCTGTTTCTGATCTGCCTGTACAAAGCCTGCGAATTTTTCTGGTACACTTTTGCCTTCAATGAAACAAAATTAATTTTTCAGAATCAAAGACCATTTTTTATGAAGGCTTCACCCTTCAGGCCCTACAGTCTCCTCCTCAAATGAGTTGTTTTATTAGTAACTATTTTGAGAGCATCTCAGTACCGTATTCAGGAATATACTTGGGGGGGGGGGTGGCCACACATGCTGAAAATTTTAAATTAAATTTATTTTTTAATGTTTCAGGGATCCGCATTTTCCTGACGTTTTAGACACATGGCCATGAACACCCCCCTCCCCATTTTTGTATACGGCTGTGGAGCATCTAATGGTATTTGCTACATATAGTTGGGGGGGGGGCACACATGTTGAAAATTTTAAATTAAAATATTTTCTAATGTTTCAGGGATCCGCATTTTCCTGACGTTTTAGACACATGGCCATGAACACCCCCTCCCCCATTTTTGTATACGGCTGTGGAGCATCTAATGGTATTTGCTACATACGGCGCTACAGAAGTGGCTGCTCCTACTAGCAACCGTTACCATAGTGCTACCCAGCCAATAATTTGCTACTATATTTTTTTTAAATGCGACCATTCATGCTACATGTAGCATAAATTGTAGCCCGCGGAATAGATCGGTAGTAGCGCTATACCTTTTGCCATATGGTCACGCGCGCAAGAGCGCTATTGTAGCGCTTGCTCCAAAAGTAGCGATTGCTACAATAGCGCTCTTGCGCGCGTGACCATGTGGCAAAAGGTATAGCGCTACTACCGTTCCATTCCGCGGGCTACAATTTATGCTACATGTAGCATGAATGGTCGCATTTTTAAAAAATATAGTAGCAAATTATTGGCTGGGGGTAATGATGAAATGCGTTCCTTATATTCTTGAGCATATGCCATGCGTCTGGAAACACATGAACCCTATGTTTCGTTGTAGGATGCAAGAAATACGGTTGGAATTTCTTGGAATACCAGTCAAGATTTGCTCCAAGAATTTTCATGGTTGTAAGATTACTCAGGAGTCCATCAAATGTAATAGAATGGACATTTGTATTGTTTTCATGCAACAGGGCCAAACATTTCTTTATCAAGTTTGCCAATTCTTCGCTTGTCATTGAATCAACCAGGAAGTACGCGCATGGACACTTCCAACGATCGTTGAGGGACACTAACATAAAAACTAAGGCTTTCTTTGCTGTTGGAGGCGTTCCATTTGCAAATCTCTTTTCCTCTTCTTCTTCATCAAAACCCATGTCGACAAAACCGTAAGTTGTTGAATTTTGGTGGACCACGCTATGACGAATAGACATCTCATCTAAGATAAGGTTGCACACGATGGGTTTGGAAGACAAATCATGTAACTTCTTGATGGTTTCCATGACTTCTTTGCTGAAGCCTGGCTTGCAATCAATCGTACAGCACCACTTCCGAATTATCGAAGGGTGCGGCAGTAAATTTTGGAAGGTTCTTCTCACAAAACAATACCCTTTTGGAGAGTGGAAGTGGAGCGTCAGCGCAAATTTACGTAATTCGGCAGAATATTTCTCCTTTTTGTTCCTCAATTTCCGATACGCCATTTGAGATATTACTGGCGGCAAACAACTCTAAGGAAGAATACCAAATATTTCAATTAATAATGCTACACAGTATATCATTTAAAATGCCAAAAATTTCGAGCTCTAGTTATAAGTTTACCATCAAGGTTTCTTCTGTATCTGCATTCAACATGTTGTCTGCGCGTAACTTCGTAATCATTTCACATAAATTTATTATTTTTTTCTGGACTCGACGCAGTTTCTGTTAGAGCAGTGCGATCTGCGTTTTCTGCTTTTGAATAACATTTTTAGTTATTTGCATTGAACGTTTGGCACTCCGTGGTGTTGCCAGATGAGGAGTTCGAATATCCTGCGGGTATCTAGGAAATATATAACGACCTTTCTTCACAGAACCTGCAAATATATTTCAATCTCAGTAGAGATATTATCCGTCGGTCACTATTACAGCTAAACAGACGAAAGTCTCCTTTACAATGATTTAAAGCTGGAATGTTAATCAGTGCTTACTTGTTGTAGGTGTAACCAGCATTTGAAACGGTTCATTTTCTTTAGCCGCTAGGATTTCCAGTTCCTTTGAAGAACCTGCAAATATACAAAAACTTTAATAAATATTCTATCCGTCAAGCATTTGTTACACCAGACAATCAAAGGTCTACTTTACTATAAATCATAGCTAAAATATTAGTCAGTGCTTACTAGTCGTAGGTGTAACCGGCATTTGAATTGGTTCATTTTCTTTAGCCGCTAGGATTTCCAGGTCCTTTGAAGAACCTGCAAATATACAAAAACTTTAATAAATATTCTATCCATCAAACGTTATTACAACTAGACAATCCAAGGTCTACTTTACTATAAATTATATCTATAAAATATTAGTCAGTGCTTACTTGTCCTAGGTGTAACTGGCATTTCAAAAATCTCTTTTGATGCTACAATGTCCAGTTCAGCTACTAGGTTTACTGGAGACTCACAAGTCACTCCACTGTCAGAGTTCCTAAAAGTATATAGTATTACACCAAATTACACTGAACATTCACATCTAAGAAATCATTTTTTTGCAGGACAATATCAACTATGCAATCTTAGTAAATTTTTTACCTGCCAGCATTTTCTCCAACATTATCAATCATGATTTTTGATCGCCTCCGATGATGAGAGTAATTGAAGTGCTGCTGGCAGATGCGGACGTTATTAAGATTTCCTTTCCATTTAATATTAAAATGTTGTATCCATTTTAGTTGTTCGACTGGAT
This sequence comes from Acanthococcus lagerstroemiae, assembly GCA_031841125.1. Classification (NCBI taxonomy): domain Eukaryota; kingdom Metazoa; phylum Arthropoda; class Insecta; order Hemiptera; family Eriococcidae; genus Acanthococcus; species Acanthococcus lagerstroemiae. Next base: position 18,439,533 of record CM063110.1, read on the forward strand.
CCTTAGGTAACCTATACGTTTTGAAAATATTATTGATTGATACTTCACAGGTGATTCAATTTCAGTTGCGGTAAGTTACCAACTGAATCACTGCTTTCCTTCCTTTTGAAAATAAGGTACATAATTACTGTTCAACTACCTTGATGTCGGTTGCATTGTGCGACCTTTACACACAACACAATAATGAAAGGAAGACTTTTCATTTCTTTGAGCAGCGGTATCACCTTTGCTGCTTGATGACGAAGATCTGAAAAGTGATTTAGAATTCACTACAACTCATTGTACAAGCATTGTACACAATGAACATTAGAATGTTTATTCCAAAATACAAACTTTTTCAGGAGAAATATTGAAGGAGTCGCAGATTTGTTCAAACGAACTTTTTCCTTTGCAGTTTGAGAGAAATCATTGGCCGCGAAATGTTTTGAGCATATACGAGCCGATGATACATCACAGTCTTTCGGAAGGTTGCATTTCCCCATCCGTTCCTCCCTTCTGGATTTGTCTCGAGGAAAACTATGGAAAATAATGAAGACATTTAATTCACTTGGAAATATAGGGCAGGCAACGTGATTTTCATCTAGGAATTTACGAACACAGTAACATTTTCTGACTTACCAAAAAAAATAGCATTTTTCTTTAGAATTGAATCCACACAGGATACAAGAATGAGTGTTCCTCGCATTCATTATTTGAAAATAAATCACGAAAAATCAAAATTGGGTGTTAAAACGTTTAAACCATAAAATGGAGCTGGAAAATAGCTGGAAACAAGGTGCGAGAAGCCAGATATGATATGCGAGATACAAAAATTAAACGTAAACAAGGACCAATTATCCCAATTTTCTTATCACATTCTTCAGTCAACACAGTGTACAGCTTCAAATGGCCCATGATTGGTCTATATTTACTGTATGGTCTAAGGAGAAAACTGACCGGATTCAATAAAAATCGTTTTTCCCCATTTCCCAGTATCTTTTTATCAATATTACATGTTTTCAGGTTACCCGCCCTTTTCGTTATCTGCCGCACCTTCCGCCCCAATTAGGGCGGACAATTGGGAGTCTACTGTACAGATTTTGATACCTTAATCATTAGTTATTGAATCATCGATTTTGTCAATTTCTGAAATGTTGACGCGCAATGTAAATTATGAAAGCTTTGTTTTTGGTGGTCAGTATATTATAAGTTTTCTCCAGTTTGTTATCGAAAATTTTCTTTCGTCTGTTGTATCTCGTCATTATTGTTGCTACAGAGAAGGTGCCTACTTGAGTTAGTCTAAAAAGTCACAGTTTTGATCATTATCTGCTAAGTTTTTTTTGGAAATATTTAGAGATCAAATTGAGGAAAGACCCTAGTTTTATTGCGAGTGAGAGGAGAGGGAATGAATCATACCACGTCTTGAGACGGCTCAACGGAGAGAATTTTTGATTTTTGAAATTTCGCCATAAATGAACACTTCCAAATTCAAAAATAAAATAAAAATCTTTATCAAGAAGTGTACCAAGTGGGAAAGGGAAACAATATATTGGAAGGATTCATTCTAGGGGGTAGTCGCCAGCAGCCAATGTTCAGTCGTTTCTGCCTATGCTCGGTTACAGTACAACCGGTTTCGGAATAATTTTTCTTCCCTCAACTCTAACATCGAAAGGGAAGCACATTCACGAGAACAGTTGAATGAAAAGCTTGTCTACACTCTTACTGGCACATGGGGCGTAATACTTAGGCTCGGTGTTCCTGTGAAATTTATGGATGATTCCAAGCATAGGTATAAACAGAAACCAGACAGAAAACACTATTTTTATGGTTAAAGTAAATTTCATGATCCGAGCAAATATACGAATTACTAACATACGCTGGGTTTAACTACTTAATTCAAGTAAAAATTACCGATAAAGGTCAACCTACTTATGAGCACCTAGTTTCGGAAGTTGAGAATCATACGAAGCTGCAATTCAGTAACTACTAAAAAGAACCGACGAAATGGCAACGCAATGACCTATCTAAGATTTTCATCTTTTATACTAAGAAGCTTTCAACGGGTGTCGAACTTTTACTTCCTCGCTAATCATATCAGTTCAAAGATCATAGAATAACATTAATATTTCCACAACTTTAAGGCATTCTGCACGAGTTTTTCAATCATAAACTGTACGTACCATTGGGAAAACTTTCGTATTCTGTGTACCTAGTCGGAGTTGGAGTTCAAACTTATCACGTATTCAGTCAAAGGAGAGGCCTTTCCCGATTCAATAAAACTGAAATGGTGAGTAAACATTTGTTATACTATAATGCAAACAGGTAATGCAGAATGTAGATAAATATATAGAGAAATTTTAGTTCTGTGGATCAGAAGCAGTGGCAGAAATTTTCATACAGTTGTTGCACGTGCTACACCCTAAACGTACAAGTATTCAAGTGCTATACCCCATACATAGATAGAAATAGTGATATGTAGCAATGTAGCAGCGACTCACAATTTTCTTTTCTAGTAAGTGGATCCCCCCCCCCAAGTCTTAGTAAAGCGAGGGAAGAACATTTTTCGGAATATAAGGGAACAAATTTTCAGCATTTCATAGTAAAAAAGAAAATACTCTCTTACTGATCTTTCACATTCGTTTAGGCTCTCTCACGACTTCAGTCTTCCAGAGGACTCTGACAACTCTGACACCCATCCAGACATTTCTAGCATCTTCTAAACTTATTCAGAAGTTCAAAAAGCTTTCAAACATGATTATAACAAGAGTGCGGCATAATATGCAAATGCATATTTTTTAGGTCATCTCTCTGATGTCAAAAGGGATGAAAAAGTGTACGTTTCAGAAAAATTCCTGCATTTTGAGCCCCATTTCATTTTGCATATTTTACATAGCTATTTGTGATAAAAATGCATATTTTACATATTTCGTGTCGTTTTCGCGTTTGCCAAATTTACAAAAATTGTCCAATATACAGCTATTTTGTGTTTCATCATTGTAAAAAAATCAACTCATGAAAGAAAGAAAAAAAAGTAAAAAATTTGTTGACGGTTTGGTAATACTGAAATACCAGGTCACTCGTTTCGTTCGATGTGGAAATAAGTTTCAGTCGTTACAAGCAAATACATAGGTTGTCCTAAAACTACTGAGGACTAATGCGATAACTCGAGAACGAATAATGTTGACGACAAAAATAAACCGGCATCTTGGCGTTCAAACAATTTTGAACAACATATCCAAAATTTAAGCCGCAACGTACAAAATCACGCGCGTGAACGCCGAACGCGTGAAACGTGTTGAGGTACATCCTCCGGATTTCATGTGGATTTTTCATCTGGACAGAGCCCGGCCGCATACTGCACACGTTACTATGGACTTTTTGACCAGATGGGATATTCCGGTGATGTCTCACCCTCCCTAGAACTCCGATCTTGCCCCCTGTGATTTCTAACTCTTTCCTACCATGAAAACGCATCTCCGAGGGAAAAGCAGTTCAACATCGACGACGAAGTGTTCAATGAATCTGTCAAATTCTACAAAACGCTACTCTCGTTACAGAATTTGAAAAAACGTTTACAAAATGGGTCGAACGATGGGATCAATGTTTGGAAAGTGGTGGTCGGTATTAAGAAAAGGAGCAGAATAAAAACTATCGATTAATGAATATTTTCCCCTGATGTTTCAACTCTTTTTTTCATTGTATAAAAATCCGGAGGATGTACCTCAACTTGTTTTACGCGCTTGATGATCACGCGCGTGATTTTATAGGTACTTAGCGATTTGAATTTTGGGTAGGTATGTTATACACAAATGTTTGAGCTTCAAAATGCCGGTTTATTTTTGTCGCTAACATCATTAGTTCTCGAGTTATCGCATTAGTGTCAGTAGTTTTAGGACAACCTTTGTATCAACGGATAAACGTTAAGAGACGTTATAATAAACATCACCTGGTGTAGCAGTGATCCGTATGGAGACCGGCAAATTGTACCTAGGTTCGCTAGCATCGACTGTAGAGAAACTGATAAGAAAAAGGGGTCGAAAAGGGGGAGTTCAACATAGCAGTATGTATGAAAGATTGTTTGCTACATCCCGAAGTCCAATTTTCTGTCTCTGATCACGGAAATATCAACTTTTCGACCTGATCTGAGGAAATAAAGGCACTGAGCTTCCTTTGAGTTAGTTATATTTGCAATTAATATATAATATGTTTCAGTACTGGTGGATGATGGGGGATATCGCATTCATTCTACTACTCGCATTTGCATTTTACATGATCAGCGAAGGACCCGTAAATATAATATAACAAATTTATTTATCAAGCCGTTCCTCAATAAGTACGTTCAACAGTAATTCACATTACGTATATCAACCATAGGGTTTTAGGGCTACAGTCTTGGGGAGGTAGCCGAATCTTCCCTGAAACTGGCAGTTATTTCGTTCTTCATTATTCTGTTGTAGCACGGGATTTTATTTGGTATTTATATCCGTTCAAACACCCCAGGGAAAATAATATTTATCATTTGATCTCTTATTTCTTACCTTCATTCTTTTGTTTTTATGAGGGTTCTCCGTGAGGGGCATCAGATTAGGCCCGCCAGAACCAACTACAGCAGAAGACACTGATCTTTCCAGAAGATGATACTATTTATCCCACCTTCTTGAAGTCTATGGCGGCGGCAAAACCTCAATAATAAATTTCCGAAACCTCTCCCACATTACAGAAGTTCTATTTCAGAGATTGCAAGAGACAAATACCAAACAGTTGGGTTGTTTGTTAGATCACTGGAAGTATTCCAAATCTGTGATTTCTTACGCTAAAAATAAATTAATCACCAAAACCAGAGTTAAGCGATGGAGGGGGAATCTGGGGGAATAATTAACCCTTGGCCATCAAGAACGGAAAGTTTTCATGAAAATTTTCCACGAAATTAGAAAAAACCTCCTGTTCTGCTCGTAAATGAATGTTCTTTTTTATAATATGGAATGCATCCATGTAGAAGAATTCTGATACCGGGACTATCGACCACTCTGCTCCATTAATCAACCACAATTAATTCTGTCACAGAGAATAAGTTATTTCAGTGTACCGCTTGTACAATTAAACTATGTCAGATTATTTGCAACGATATTTAAAATGACTTAACATTGTGACGATCCATTCAGATACCTATCCGGAAGAAGTCAAAGATACGAAAGAAAAACAAATATGGAACTCTCTAAATCGAATCCAACCGTTGGAGAACTTTTAGAAGCGAAAAAAGCTTCGCTTGCAAAGATCAATAATTTTGTAAGAGAGTAAGTACGATTTCTACAAGAAAAAAAAAACTGATTCGCCTTCAGCTTTGTTTGACGTAAGGAATTATGCTACCGAGAATGGTACTAAGTTTTTCTCTCTAAGCAACTGAAGTCTATTAAATTAATTATTTTTATGAGTGCACCAAAAATGGCAGACAAATTCGCTGTTATATCATCTTATTTATATGTAGCATTTATATGTATAATGATCTTTTTATTCCATCAGTTATTCTATGTGTACACAGAAGGAAGACACGGATGAACGGAACAGAAGCACACACATCTCGGTCAAGTCCATGAAATAAATAAACACGAATCATGAATTTAAACTGACTCTTTCGGTATAAATTGGATTTCAATTTTCAAAAGAATGTAAAATAGAAAGTGTATAATACATTATATCCCCTCTCACATATTGAACGAGTGGCTGGATCGAGTTTCAAGCAGATATCGAGTGGTACGGTTTGGGTTACTTATACGGGTCACAAGACCCATACTCCCCGCGGGTCATAAGATGATCTGCTAGATCATTTCTGGTGGTACACAGACTAATATCAAAACACAGTCCATTCATTAGGGCCTGGGCTACGAAGGAAAGATTTACAGGTACAAGTCTCCCTTTGTTTCCTTGAGACTGCAAACATAATATACTTATTTGAGTTTAATTGATTTCGTAATTACCTATTTCAAGATCACCGGTGAACACTATTTTTTAACATTTGTTCATTCGAAAATCCCTCACTTTCGGATTACTTGGCTGCCAATCTAGGAATCATAATCCTTCAAAGGTGAACTGGAATTCCTTTGCTTCTTTTTCGATTACTTGGCAACACCGAGGTTCGCAACAATGGTAGACTAGAGTACCTACTCATCACTTGTACACAGACACAGTTCACAGAGTAAATTTGCAATCTTTTCAGGGGGAGGGACATCTAAAGGGAGAATCTGTCCACAACTAAAACTTTTGGCTTGTTTCTTTCTCTCGAAAAATGAAGTGTTTTTACCTTGAACATTTTCATTTCAAGAAAAACGGAAACACGAGCAGGATGAATGAAGACTTGTATTGTCCCCCCACCCCCAAACAAGCAATCGTCACTGCTGGCCCAGCACTAAAAAAGTACTCTAAGCACTACTGGACACACACGACGACGACAATGATGTGAGTGGTCATGAAAGAGAGCCAGAGATTAACAGATTTAATCCCCTTGCTCAGGAGTTGGATACAGATGCATTGTAGCATAAAAGGAAACATGATTGCGGATAAGCTAGCGAAGGAGGGCGTACAAAAGAAACTGGAAAAGAAGCCAAGTTCGTGTCTTCCTGTAGCATACAGCCTCATTAAATCCAAGGTAAAGATTTGGATGATAGTTATCGATCTGGACTATGCAAAAAGCAGTCTCCATGTATCGAGGAAACAGTCCACACTTTGGGCGAAAAATTGTGTCCAACATTTGTGAAAAATTCCAGGACCTTTAGCAATAGGTAAGTGAATTCCGGGACTTTTCCAGGTTTCCGGGACCTACTTTTAGCCTTTCGGACTTTTCCGGGGTTTCTGAAACTTCCGGGACCGGTAGACACCCCGAAAATGGTGTGCGAAAAAAGGGTTATCGATAAACCCGGACAAAACTGAGATCACTCTTTTCACTCGCAAGAGGAAAAACAAGGAGTTGATTAAGGAGCAATACAAAGGAAAACCGTAAGCTCTCACAAGGAATATGAAGTATGTACTCAGGAGTATATCTTGATGAAAAACTTTCCGGGAGAAATCTCATCTCAGAGAAAACAGGCTCTTCAGACTTGCCGTACCTTTGTCGGGAGGACTTGGGGCCTCTCTCCTAACATGATGCACTGGATATAATTATACCGGAGTAATACGTCTCAGAATTACATATGCGGTAGTTATGAGGTGGGACCGGGTTTACATTGCCCCGAAGTCAGAAATGGCGTGTGTGACGACAACGGGGCAATGAGAATGATTTTGACAAAAACACTTGAAAGACACCTAAGCCTGTCACCACTTCGCACTGCCATTGGAACAGTTGCGAAAATGGGACTCATCGTGTGGTCGAAACCTACGGGCCAAAAAAAAAAAAAAAAAAAGCGCTATGGCGGGATACGGGAATTAACGGGGACGATGGATACACGTTTTGGGATACCGAGGGATAGACTAGCGATCGAATATTTTTTTGATAAAGTCGTACCATGCAATGATACCCGCAAGGGAGGTATGGGAGAAGAGGAGGCCACGCATTTTAGGAAAAGAAGAGCATGCGTGGCTGGCAGATGCCTCAAAGAATGACCAAAGTGAAGGGACCGGAATCACGAATGCGTCAGGCGCTGATAACTATTCAATGGCACTTGGTGAGAGCGTTACTATCCTTCAAGCAGAGGTAACGGTAATCACCAAGGCCAGCAGAAAGGCCTTATTAATAATCAGACCTGTATGTGGACAGACAGTCGAATGGCTAGCAAGGCACTATCAGCACACCAAACTACATCCTTGATAGTAGCGGACTGCAATAACAAATTATACACCCTTGCTCAGGAGAACCGGGAATATGATTGCGGATAAGCTAGCGAAGGAGGGCATAAAAAAGAAACTGGAAACGCCCAGGCCGTGTCTTCCTGTAGCATACAGTGTCATGAAATCCAAGGTGAAGGTTTGGATAAGGAAGCAGATGAAAATGCACTGACTGATGGTCAATGGCGTGAAAATCACCAAAACACTGATAGGGGATGCCCTCGGTAACGTACACGGAGTTCCTACTAAGGGTTGACGGAAAACATGCTGTCATGGAGCCACAAAACACATGTGGTGTAGAACAGAAGTGACGAAAAGCAGCTCCTGTAGGCACTGGTGGAGAAGAGGAGGAAACATCGATTCACACATGTCATTGCTCAGCAATAGCCGGGACAAGACGCGAAACATTGGGACTGGAGTATCTAGCACTCAATGTAGACACATGAATAGAACTCAGTAAAATACTCATTCTGGTTGTAAAAGTGAGGCTATTGAGGTGATCCTCAACAGCAATCCGAGGAAAAGTGCAATGGACTACAAGGTTTGCGCATTCGGCACATACAGCGCCACCTCACATGAAGGTAATGGATATGATGTGGGAAGGAAACATTTCAGGCATAGGTAAATGGGGATATACGGAATTAAATCCGATGGTGATTCGAATCTCTTCAAATCGCTCAAAGTTGATTGAGACCGAAAAAATATCGGGGAAAAAAACTTTTCTTCTGTTACAGGCTTGTGCTAATGCACGAGGCATCAGTTCCTTTTTGGAGCATTTTGGGGACAATTACGGAAAAACTATAGAGGACCTTTTCAGTAAAAACCGAGTGAGAAGCATTTTTTGTTGGGGGGGAAAAACTGAGGAAATCTCCCTCCTCCTCAAAAAAATAAATAAATAAAAATTAGCACGACGCGACGGGAAAGGTGACTTTTAGTATGACCATTAGGAACATCATACTTGACTACCGAAAATCAGCTAACTTGTGTGTTCATCATTTTTTTAAATCTATTTTCCCAGACTGTATGGTAATGAGTTAGGTTGCGACTGTGAAGTCGAAACATCAATATGCTGTATATCGTGCTACAATGACCACCGAATTTTGAGTGAAAATAAACCCGACTATTAAGGCGTATGGGGAACGTAATTTGTTTCTGTACTTCCGCGTGCATTTTGAAAAGTCGCCATCAAGTGTCAAAGAATCACAGAGAATCTTGCATAAGTACCTAACCATAATAGTTTGAAAGAGGAGCTTACTCGTGCCTAACAAACATAGAAGAATCGTAGAAGTCTTTCAACAGTCCTCTGATAATACCTGGGACAGTCAAAAGAAGTCTAGAACAAGTAATTTAAACGAGGTTTCTATAGTTTCAGCGAACCTTAAATACATATAGGTCTAAAAAAGTTTCAGCGAGTTTTATATAACTGTGGGAGTCCAAGAGGTTCTTTTACTCGAGCATTTAAAATAAAAAGTCTTAGTTATTTTTACAGACTGCTCGCTTTCTTTCTTACGGTTAGACGGAAGATATTGGAATTGGATGGTATTGTAAAGGACATGGAAGATTCTCGAAAAATGTTACCCAGTCGAGAATCTAATGATTTGAAAAAATGTGACAGCACTTGTGGGGAGTAATTTTTATTGTCACCGCAAATTCTCTTTCGTACTTAATCACCAAAGCAAAAAACTAATGCATTAATGCATATCTATTTGTACCAAATCAACAAGGCGAAAAACTGATCATTCTTTGGAGGGAGAGGGGAGTTGAAATATTACATCCTCACTCATTCTGAATAGTCCCGCACAGAACTTCTGGATCCGCCAATAGTAAACTTTATTATTGAAAAATACAAGGCTTAATCATCGCAGTAAATAGGCATGGAAACTGCCTTCTTTCTGAAAAACCTCATTACTCCAATGACTTTTCCAAAACTTGTCCGATCGCTTGCCGATATCTCTTAATTGATAATCTCGAGTAATCTGAAATTGAGAAAAACGAATTACTGTAATAAAATTAGCTTCTCATTTAGGCAACAAAAGAGAAAATAAAAATGTTACTTACTTCCAACAAAAACTGGTTCAATTGCTTATCATCTGTTACATTTCTATTGAAATTCTAAGTTAGTTTTAATCCTTTCTCAGCTGTATCACTCACGCTTGCTGTGATTGTACCTCAAGTGAATTACTTCCATTCGGATAGATGAAAATGCAAAAATAAGACGGAACGCAGTCCAACCGCGTTCAGTCAAGTCCAATTCTCACTCTGTGGCTATAGGTACTTCTCGATCCAAAACTTCTCTGGTAATTTGCGAATAATTGTAATGACAATCTTGGACAGTCTGAAAAAGTAGACAAGAAGTCATATGTAATATAAATATTTACTTTTGCTTAAAAGAAAAATATGAGGAATAAACTTACTTGTAACAAAAGTGGTTTCCGAGTTTCAACTTTTGTTACCTTTTTGTTGAAATTTCGGTTTGTTTCATATTACTCGTCTAAATTTCAGTTCTTCAATCCAAACACTTGGAGCCGGCCTCAAAACCGGAGCAACTCCAATCTAGTTCTAGATCCGGATCAAATTTAATATAGCTTTAGCTCCGGCTTAAAGTGTTTCAAAATCAGTTCCCACAAATAATTTTTATTGGGCTCTGGCAAAAAATTCTTGAAAGGTTCCTGGGCGGCCAGTTTTCGCTCGACCAAGAATGTGGTTTTCACTCTAGCTTTGGTGACTTTTAGGGGATGGGAGGGGTACAGAGGACGTCAAAGATGGAAAGGAGGAGGAAGGGCTGGAGCCAGAAGTTGTCTCCGGCTCCAGTAAAATTCTGAAACTGGCTATTGTTGGGTATGTTGTGCTATGTATTGTATATATACCTTATCTGCTCCCGATAAGAGCACCCGCACTTTCCAACCTGTACTCATAGTTTAGATGTACCTGTACATTGGTTCATGACCGGAGACATCTCAGTAATATTTTGACTGTCCTATTAAACGACTGAACTCGAACTCACTTTATTTTCCTCTGCAAGCACTAACTTTAACATTGTAGCAGTTTCTTTTTTTTATATAACTCAGGTCTAATTTTTCGTTTTACCTTTTGGCAACTACATGTATTTTTTTGCGTGTCTTGCCCTCTGAATTTGCAGTTTTTTAAACTGTCGTTTCTTTTATTGTGTCTGCGGTAGTCCAAAGAATTTTTTTTCGTGCGTTCACTCTGAGTCACCTCGACCACTTTCTGTTGACGTCCATACCTGTCTTCTCGTGAACCTCAATGACGAAAGAGGAGTCGAATTCTTCCTGGAATCCCAAACATTTTAATGGGGATGACTATTAGAAATTCCGGCTGCGTTTCATCCTCTTCAACAAAAGGACGGAGTGGCATTCCATTCTTGACACAAAAACAAAGGAATTCTAACCATGAGAGCTGTACTTTTGCTTTATTTCAAAAATCAAGAGAAAAAACCAAATTAGTCTTTTTCCTTGGGAGGCCGAGAACCCAATACAAGAATTTATGTCTTCGGCTCCTCTGAAGTGCCTAAACATTTGATTTGCACTTCTTCATTCACTAAAAATTCGACAGAATACCGAAACTGATCACTTTCTGGCATGAGTCTGTTTGTAAAATCCAAGGAATTTACAGACCCTTTCCTCGCCAACACGGGCTCTGATGTTTCGGTGCTACCTCGAAACTGCGCCGGGAGTTTCGATCGCGCACACAACTTCGATTTGTTTGCAATCAATGGCAGTTCCATAATGACGTATGGCACCAAGGACACCACCATTGACCTGGGCCTGACACGAAAATTCCGTTGAAATTTCACTGTAGCGGACATCAAGCAGCCGATCCTGGGAGCCGACTTCTTAAAATACTACAACCTCCTTCCTGATCTGACCAACAAACGACTCGTCGACGGGCAGAACCTCTGCAGTACACCATGTGAACTTCGCAACTGTGCGCAACCGTCTATCTCGTCGATTCAAAAGTCCAAAGTGCAGGACGAACGATTGCTCCGCCTTCTCGAGACTTATAATAACATCACAAAACCACCGCAGTACAAAGATGACATCCAACACAACGTAGTATGTTATATTGAGACGACAGGTATGCCAACGTTTGAGAAGCCTTGCTGTTTGAGGCCTGATGTTGAAATTGAGGTAAAGAACGAATATAGGGAACAGCTCAAAACCGGGTTAGTCAGAATCTTGAAGTCACAATGGGCCTCCGGCCTAATAGTTAAACGCAAAAAAATAAGCTTCGTTTGATTGCCATTTATTGGAAACTTAACTTGCAGACCATACCTGACCGCTACCCTATACCCGTCATTTACAACGCAATTAGTTTCCTTAAGAATAAATGTGTTTTTTCAAAAATCGATTTAGTAAGAGCTTTTCACAGTGTTCCGGTGTATGAGGCGCATGTAGAGAAAACAGCGGTTGTCTCACCAGCAGGATTGTATGAGAATGTCAGAATGCCTTTCGGACTTCGAAACGCCCCCTCTGGGTTCCAAAGGTTCATGAACTCTGTACTTTCTGAACTGCCATTTTGTACTGTCTATATCGATGATATCCTGATCTTTTATGAGTCATTAAACGAGCATTATTCGCATACCAAAACTGTTTTTCAGAGGCTACACAAATTTGGCCTCGCGATTAATTTGAATAAATGCAGTTTTTGTGTTTCAGAATTAAATTTTCTAGGGTACCATATAACCCCACAGGGGTTCACACCGACCGACGATCAAATAGCTTTCATAAAAGAAATGAAACCGCCTACCAACATGACCACACTGCGCCGAACTCAGGGGCTCCTGAATTTTTATCGCCAATTCACCAAAAAAGCAGCAGAAACGTTAGCGCCGCTGCAAGAACTTTTGAAGGGGCACCCACGAAAAAATGACCGCACAAAAATACGATGGACGCCGGAATTGAAAAAAAAATTTGAAGACGCGAAAGCGGCTTTTGCTCAACACGTACAACTCAACTACCAGAAAAAGGACGCTGCACTCTACCTAACATGTGACGCATCAAAAACTGCAATCAGGGCAGTTTTGGAACAAGAAGGTGATGCGGGTAAGAGAGAACCACTGGGGTTTTTCTCGAGAAAGCTGACCAAACGCGAGAAAAAATGGCCGGTCTACAACCTTGAACTTTTGGCAATTTACGCTGCTACGGAGCATTTCGAGCCACTGATAGCCAGACTGAACCTGACAATTGTGACAGACCACCGCCCACTAACCTATCTTTTTACGACAAAGAAAAAAGATAGAATCGAAAGAAGATCACGATACGCCAAATACATCGTACAATTCAGCACAAAGATAGTCCATTTGGCAGGCGCGACAAACTTGGTGGCCGACGCACTCAGTAGGCCTGAAGGGGATGCGGAAATCTGTCAGATCGATGCAAAAATTTTGCTGCAAGTTATAGCAAGAGCGCAGAGTGAAGATGACAAAATACAGCGGTGGCGACAAGAAGGGTATCAAGACCAAATCCTTTGAGAAGTGAAAATTAGCAACAATGAGTTCCTGTTGTGTTTGAGATTCAGAGGAATCAATAGGCCAATGGTACCTGGAAAAATACGCCAACAGATCTATGGACAGGTCCACAACATCGCCCATAATGGACTGAAAGCGACCCTATGACTAATCAGATCCAAATACTATTGGCCGAAGATGATGGCGGACATCAGGAGGTGGCATAAAGCGTGCCCGCAGTGCCAACGAATTAAAGTAACACGTCACACGAATCCAGAGCGAGGCCAGTTCCCACAGTGCAGCAAATTTGAGCATGTACCCCTGGATTTAGTCGGACCGATGAAGCCATCAAACGGGTACACTTATCTCTGCACCTTCATTGATCGGACGTCAAGGTGGATTGAGGCAGTCCCACTCAAAACTGTCACAGCTGAAGCAGTTGCCAACGCTTTTTACACGCAATGGATAGCGAGGTATGGGACCCCGCTGAAAATAACAACTGACCGAGGACCTCAATTCAGATCCGAGCTTTTCTGTGAACTTGCAAGACTACTAGGCGCCCAACATATTCAAACAACGGCCTACCACCCTCAAGCAAACGGCATGATCGAAAGAGTTCACCGAAGATTAAAGGAACTATTGATTTGCCACGCAGCCAACTGGAGCACTTATTTGCCATCCATACTTTTGGGATTGCGAGCGGCCCCCCGGGACGAGTCAGGAAACTCGTGTGCGGAACTGGTTTTTGGCCAAGGACTGCAATTGCCAGGCGAAATGTATCAAACGTCGCAGACATCTCAAGATACGACAGACTTTGTGAAGCAGCTGCGGAAGACGTTGCGCGACATAAAACCGGAGAGAATACAGGAGCACCAAAATGGAAAAATTTTTGTACATCCCGACCTCGCGACGTGTAAACGAGTTTACGTACGAGTGGATAGAGTAAAAGCCTCCTTGGAGGCCCCATATCAAGGTCCCTACGAAGTCGTGAAAAGAAAAAAGCATTTGTACGAGCTTGAAATCGACGGGAAAAAGGATACAGTCAGTATCTCGAGACTCAAACTGGCTTACGAACTTTGCGGCGACCACGATGAAATGGAGAAAAAAACACTGGAAAAACCTAGGTCGATTTTAAAGAAAACAGGTAACCCGCCCTCAATAGTAAGAGAGGGTCAAACTACTTTGAATACTAATCATAATTCTAAGCCGATCTTTATTAACGATGATTCTTACGAAAATCCTAATTTTCTTTTTAATCAGATGTTTGTCAGCGATCACCAGAGTGAGCAAAGAGAGAGTGAACAGTCGAGAGCATCAGTAACTATTGCTATCCCCGATTCCCCTCCTGCTAATCATGAACAACAAGGGCGAGGGTATCAAAATTTGAGACAGTCAAATCGAGTGAGAAAACCGCCTAGTAAATACAGAGATTTTATTACTTCTTAGGTATTTGTGTTTTTACCTCACGACTATTTTACAAATATTTATTTGTCTTTTGTCATTATTTAGTACCAGCGAACGTAACTGTATGTGCATTTTCCATTTCGTTATTGTGTTCATTGGGTTCTACCTGATTTTGCTATGTATTTTTTTTTCACGAGAGTAACTATGTTGATCCTGCTATATCATTTACTTACTTGACTATGATTTTTGTGAATTTTGTGTAGATTAACTCGTCCATTAGGCTAAGTTTTTTCTTCCCTTTACAAAAAATTTTTTTTTGTATTTATGTATTACTAGATTTTTTTTTCTTAGCTAGCTCCGCT
Source organism: Acanthococcus lagerstroemiae (assembly GCA_031841125.1). NCBI lineage: Eukaryota > Metazoa > Arthropoda > Insecta > Hemiptera > Eriococcidae > Acanthococcus > Acanthococcus lagerstroemiae. The sequence goes on from CM063110.1 coordinate 18,454,560, forward strand.
ACAAGGGGGGGGGGGATATTTTGTAACGTATTATCGGTTTTTCAATGTTATCTTCTTTTCACATTTGAACATGCCGGGTTCGTTTCCTGGTGTCGCAGTTGCTGCGAGTTGTACATTAGATATTACCGCCGACTTCAGTTACTTGATACGCTCTGACAAATACACATGAAGTACGACTCTCTCTCCTTTTGATTCGCGAAGTATACATTGGAACACTCTGCACAACCATATAATAACGCTGAGTTGGTTCAATACGATAGCAACGACATCCTACATTACAATAATAAATCACGTGTCAAGTGTTGCTACATATTCTATTTATCTCCACGTACTCCTAGGGGTAATGAAAGCATAGGGGTGCCAAGTCGACCCCGGAATGGCGAAGTCATTACCCCATGTTACAGTAGCAGTGTATTTTGCATGGGTTCCACTAGCCCCATCATTGATTCTTCTTGGGGCAAAAGTAACCCAGGTATTTAGTCACTAAACATTGAAAAATGATTCAATAACACTATACAATCGCGTAACAATACGTACGAGTATAATATGCTCTAATTTCTATATTTTTATCAAAAGAATACGTCGCAAAATGTACCCTTAATACAAGTATTCGTAATTAAATATATTCTATTCGTGAATTAGTTAACTTGATCCTGTTAAGACTCCGCTACACTGATATACCGTTCTCGAACCAGGATCAAATGTAGGGAATATATTCGCATATGGATCGCCTGCAGGGCTCAGTACTTTAAGGAACACATCATTGAACTGAAAATAATCGTACCTCTGTTATGATTTGGTCGCTATGATTACAATTCGAGAACCTTTTCATGAAGAAAACCAACTTGCCTGATCTATTGATATGATTGGAACTACAGAATTCGCCAATCGGATTACAATAGCGGAGTCGTACCGTTTCCCATCCGATTCTTGGTAATAGGATCCAAGATACGAGTAATAGAATCCGAAATTAGACGCTGCAGGAATGAGACTTCCAATGAAACCACCAGGAGCAATATTTGGGCTGGTAGTATTAGCTCGTATTATCGCATTCGTCAGAACTTGGAACGCAGTAAAAAGGGGATTCGGAAGGTGGCCCTCCTAGAAATGATGCAAAATTGACAACAAAATTTCTCGTTATCACACTACAAGAAAAAACCTAATTCAGAAGAAAATAGTGGGATACCTCCTGACAGTAGCATGGCCAGGAAACAGAAAGGGCTGTAGCCCCCCTCACCCGCGACATTTCCAAGAATCTTTTTCTTCACTGAATAATATATCCTCAGATTACTATATATCAGAAAGTTTCCCAAAATTAATGATACAGACTTAGTCCGACCAGTTTTTCTAGCTATACTACTGCTTCCCGAGGTCTCCGTTTTTTCAAATGACTAATTTATGAAGAATAATGCACAGGTATATTACAACTGAAATGGACGAGTAAGCTATCACAAGTCCGAGACGGAATTTCAGCGCATCAGCAAAGTTTCCACACATCGTATTCTTAAAAGTGGTTTCAACGGTGATTGGATAACTAAAAGGACAATTTAATAACACGTGACTTCGAAACTGTACACAACAAATCCATAAAATTAGCAAAAATAAGAAAAAACAAAGAATACATAAAATATGTAGGTAATTAATGACAAATCGGATTTCGACTCGGAAAGTCAGGTGACACAGTACTGATCAACATATTACAAGACCCCGGGATCCCGAGTGTTTTCAAGCCTCCAGGGAGTGGGAAGTATCACAAAATTAAACTTCCGGTAACAAATATTTTTCCCTAACAGCCTCAGGCATCTCGGAAAATGGGGAGATTCGAACTTATGCCTAAAACCATGATGCATTAGCCCGGGCCATTTGCAGGAAAGCACGGACTTTTCGATGGCCAGAAGATCTGAAATTTTTCAACTTTTCTGCGCGGCTCTTTTTCCCCAAAAAATAAAAATAATAATAATAATAATTTTTATTTTTATTTTTTTTTTCGGTCATCTCTGCCTGTTACAGGCTTGAATTGATTTTCTGTCTAGATCTCCATTATTTCAAAGCCAAAAAATTGTATTTACTGTGTTCGTCATAATTATTATTATTCCAGACCCTGCTCGCGCCATAGGCGCATAAGGGTCTCGCATGCATTTTGAAATTGTAGCTATTGTGTCAAATAAACATTATTCAATTCAATTCAATTCAATAATAATAATAATAATAATAAAAGCCTGATCCGTCGAAACCTGAAACCATGTTATTAGCCAAGGATCAACGCATTTCACGAGTGAAGCACTCGGCATCTTAACAATATGAATATTAGGCCATATATATAAGGTATTCCGTTCATTAGTAATATATATAGCTACAAGACGTTGGTTTAGTTAACAACTTAGTCTATCCAAATATTTTCCCCCTGGAGCGTCCATAAATACCTGATTAAGATAATAAAAGAGATTAGTACTTAATGATGAATTTACTCTTACCCAACACCATCAATTGTGCCCGCACTGCGACCTACGTTATTTCCATTCCAAATGAACCGAAAAGATACAAGCTCATATTTAGCTGAACCTAATATTCCACCAGATATGGTCGTTGATGATGAGTTACTTGTCACTAGCTGAACTGGAAAATGGCACATGATATTCATAATCATTAGATAGATGTTTCAAGACATACTTCATAGATTACAATTACAATTAGGCTTTATTATACGTATAATCCATTTTATATTTATTTATTTAATTATAGTTGGCCCATTATACTGGGCATAGGCCTCCCTAAATCCGGCCCATTCAGTCTGATCATATGCCATTCTATAATTCAGGTACTTTCCAACATTCTTTCAATACCTCATTCTCCTCTTTCCATATGTTATCCAATTTGTTACTTTAGCTGATGCCCATCTTGCGCATTCCATTCTTGCTACATAATATCCAGCCCAATCCCATTTCAATCTTTTCACTGATTTCAGAAAGTCAAAATTTTCCTTTAGCTTTCTTTTAATTACCGTTCATTTTACTTTATCCCTCAATTTTATCTTCAATATGGATCTTTCCATCACATTTTGGGTTGTCCCTATCCACCTGCTTATCCAATTTGTTACTTTAGCTGCCCATCTTGCGCATCCTATTCATGCTACATATCCTGCCCAATCCCATTTCAATCTTTTCACTGATTTCAGAAAGTCAAAATTTTCCTTTCGCTTCCTTTTAATTGCCGTTCATTTTACTTTATCCCTCAATTTTATCTTCAATATCGATCTTTCCATCACATTTTGGGTTGTCCCTATTCTCCTGCTTATCTTTTTTTTGAGTGTCCATAAGGATTGTAATCTTTGCTCTGGTGTTGTATTTTCCTTTGAATATGTACCCCAATGTAGCAGGCTCCGTGGGGGGCCAAAGCCTGCATCATCCCACCGCACACAGTCCAACCTAAAGCCGAGAGCTAGAGTATACATTCTAACTCTAAAAAAAATATAAACAAGACAGAAAAACTCAAAATTCTCCACTTCAATTGTCAAGGTCTGGTTAGTGAAAGTCGCATGTACGAATTTGATACAGCCTTCAGCAAAATTAATTAGGATATAATAGGGATTTCGGAAAGGAAAAGAACAGGCGAAAGTCTAATCAAAAGGGGGAATGGTACCATTCTGTACTCTCTTGGGAGTAAGGTTTTGTATTATAAAACACTGACTTCCCGCGTAGTAGAAATTAAAGGGATCACGGAAAGAATTGCAACAATGAAACTCAGCTGGGGCAAAGGTAAAACGCTGTCAATCATCCAGATCTATGCCCCTACCAGTGTGGCACCAGAAACTGAGATTAGAGAATTTTATGAATTGGTAGAAAAAACTGTGAGAGGGGAGAGAGGGGATTACACCTTGGTAATAGGAAGCTGGAACGCCAAGATAGAAGCTGATATGCCCCCGTCAATAAGTATAGGCGAATTTTGCATCGGCAAATCTAGTGAAAATGGTGAAAAACGAGCGCAATTAGTATTAGAAAGTAACCTTAAAATAGTAAACACATTCTCCAATAAACCAGAAAGCAAGAAATGGACCCGGAAAGCTCCGAACGACATTACAAAAAACGAAATCGACCACTCATTAATCGACGATCTAAGAATCATGGAAAACTGCGAAGTTCGGCATCTGTATTCCAAATTGGAAGTCATTGTAAAAATGTATGTGGAAGGAAGAAGGTTTAAACTGGACACAGGGGTTAAGCAAGGCGATCCCCCGCTCTCCGAATCTATTTAACAGCGTTTTGGAATCAGTATTCAGGAATCTAAATTGGGAAGGGGAAGGGATCAAGATAAACGGCTGCTGGATTAATAACCAACGTTTTGCGGACGATATAGTGCTAATCAGTAAGGACTTGGCAGAGCTACAAAGTATGGCATCCGAACTGTGCGAAGCCAGCAAGAAAGTAGACTTATCGATAAGTTTCACAAAATCTAAACTCTACTGTCCGAGTCAAAGGAAGAATCTTTTAAACTAGAATATCATGACATGAAAGCAGTGGAAGAATATAAATATTTGGGCCAACTAGTAGCCACGAACGAGAGATTAGAAAAAGAGATAAGCGCCCGCATTGCGAGCGCGTGGAGAAACTTTTGGTCACACAAACATATTTTGAAAAGTAAAATGAACATACACACTAAAACGAACAGTTTCTAGAATCCTGTGTGGTACGGACGCTGCTATATGGGACACATACCTGAGCACTGACCGGAAGCCAAGAAAATAGAATAGTAATAACAACTAACAAGATGCTAAGGAGCATATTGAATATCAGGAAGAAGGACAGAATTATTATAGCCGAGATTATCTGTGAAGAGAACGAGAGCTAAGAGTATAGGGTCATTACTAATTAAACTTATGCTCAACTATGCGGGACACCTAATAAGGGGGGGGGGAAAGATAGACGGGCAAAGAGAATAGAGGAATGGACCCCCTGATGGGACAAGCAAAGAAAACGCGGCAGACCCCCACAAGATGGAGGGTCCTTATGCGTAAAAATTTCGGCACATTATGGACAAGAACAGCGAAAAGCAGAGGTATTAGGAAGCGTGCGGTGGAGGCCTATACCCGATGACGGGTGGACAGGTGGGATTAGCGACTGACCAGAAGATAGAACCGTTTAACTATATAGCCAATCCGTTGTAAACCGCTCCCCTGTCGGGCAACAAATACGTACTCCAATGACCAATATCTTCCGCGCGCTAATGATATTCTCCGTTTTACTTCCCTTTCAGTTTTATTTTCCTTAGATATCATCTGCCCCAAGAATACTAGGTACGAGTATTTTCTCTACTCTATGTCCTTCCCTTCCACAGTTATATTCGGCGATACTTCCTTTTTGTCTATTAATATTTTTGTTTTATTTCTGTTCATATTTAGTCCCGCCTCTTTTCCTGCTTCTCGAATCTAAACTAAACTAAACTAAAAAAAAACAAAAACAATACGTACATAGACTAATTTCAAGTTCTAGTACTGGCACAGACGTGCAGTATTATACATCGACCTTTAGATCTGAGTACACTTCAATTACCTTAAGAAGCCTACTATATGAATTTTTAGAGAATTAATACATTGTATGTATGCTTTGGCTAGTAACCTATAGGATCATGATTCACAGCGCACTGGCATATGCGTAGTAGCATCAGGGGGCAGGAGGCTCCAGCCGTCCAATAATTTTACAGATAGACTGCCGTCCCATCCCCCAATTCCTTGTTCTACGCTACGCCTATGGTCTAATTGATATGAAGACAGAAGATGCTTCCGTAAAATCGACCAGTGATGAAGGGATCTATCAACGCTATCAACGCTAGTTCCGTCTCCTCCTAAATATCTAATCGTCATGCACAATATATTCACCAAGTTATTCACTATTCAATACATCATACAATTATAGTATCAATTTACGCGACTAATCGTAACAAGTTTGATGAACCATACTTGAAGATCCAGTATTCAATAAATAGGCCGTCGTTGATGAACTAAAACTCAGAACAAGCGGAGGAAGACCAGGCAGAGGTGTGGTATTATCCGATATGATATCAATTGGTGAAAGTGTTCTGTACGGCAAATTATACGGCGAAAAATAAGGGTTGCAGCCTGAAAAGTAAAATACAAATCTATTCCGAAATATGATTAACACGTGACTTAATGAACGCAGCAAGTAAATTATATTCCTCGAGACAGTTTTGTCCTGGCACATGGTCCCGAAGCGTGATTATTTTTCCAAGAGAAGCATTTCTGGATACAGGTGCTCAACACAAAGCGACCATAGGTAAAACCAGAGATGAAACTTGACTTTCAGTTTGGAGGGGGAGGAGGGTGGAAAAGAAAAATCTGTCCACACATTTTTTTTTTTAAACTAAAAATTCGCCGACAAAATTTTTAAAAATATGAAAATTTGGCAGCGTTTCAACCAAAATACTTTTTCATCGAAAAAAAAAAGAACAAACAAAAACGGTCTTAAAAATGAAAAATTCAAATGAGCAGTTTCAAGATGCCAAATTATTGCCCCCTCCCCCTTCGTAGTTTTGTCACTGTGTAAAATATTGATTTTTAGTTATTAGTTTTCCTTCGAAGGAGATAATTTACCATTCAAGTCTATAAGAAAACTTTCGGTATAGCAACAAAAGAAACCATTTGATCATTTTCAAAGTTGTAAAAATTAGAAACAGAAAATTGAAATATTTTTTCAACGGCCTCGCGAAAATGTATCTCAATCTGTTTACTAGATACAACGAAAATACGACATAGATAAAGCGAAAATGAGACCATTTTTACTTTGTAAAAATTACATCGAAGTACTGCTAGGTTGATCTAAAGCCTTTCCTAATATCAGTATTACACTATTTTCTATACCTGCAGTTATACTAACCTGCATCACGAATTCCCAAAGTAATTAATACGAAAACCGAATGAAAAATTAAATACGAATTCATTTTTAAGATTTTAGTTATATTCTTTTTCAACTGAACGTACAGTCAACCCGCAGAACTTTATTCCCCTAGGTACACTGTTACAATTGCCCAGCGAAATTCAACAACGCAGTTGCAATTATCGGAATAATTTAGAGAACAAAAATCCAATAAACAGTTACGTGCAATTATCGGAAAAATATTCAATAAATTAAACAGTTACGTGCAATTATCGCAATAATTTATTGAAAAAAATGCACTAAATTAAACTGTTACATAAGTAAGCCAAAAATGACACTTTCTCCATCCATCAAGCACGCGCCTTTCGACAAAGATAATTTACTTGTAGACCGGACCGCAATACAGGAATAGATTCATTATCATCAGGCGATTACCACCAACTAGTTCGAGTTCGAGTATCGAAAACCGTTGGAAATGAACATAAAGAGGAAACATTTTTGAAAAAAAAAAAAAAAAAAATCGTTTGCTTCAACAAAAATACTTTAATTTCAGACAACTTCGATTAATATGTTTCTTGAGTAAAAAAATATATACATATGTATGCGGCAGTTTCTATAAAAAGGGGTAACTTTGTCGATTCGACGAATTTTGAGTTATGGTCAGTACGTAATAAAGGAATGAATACCCATTCCAAGAGCTATCGGCGAGATCTGTAGCGTTTTTCGTTGTGGAGGTACAAGCCGTCAAAGATGAGGGTAACGAGAACGCGCGAAAACACGTTTTTGAGAAAAACGTGTCTAAAGTTAGACACATCTTTTTCTCCCACTCCTTCGAGCGGCCGTCACTCACCACGGAGTCACATTACCAGCCTCGACGAGGGCTTGTTAGAAAGGTAATTTTACGCTCTTCTGCGTGGTAACAATTCAGAACATCGGATTTATTTGTAAGTTCCGAAAACCCGCGAAGAAGCGAATGGAGACATTCGCATTCTTTTCTCAGTCTCTTTCATAATTCTCTTTCTCTCTCTCCCTCTTCTCTCTCATGCGCGTAAATTTTGTCTCTTCCTTATTGCGATGTTTTTTCTATAGAAATCGACCAAAATCTCAAAATTGAATTTTTTGACTAAAAAATTTTGTTTTTCTTTTTTCGCGTTTTCAGAGACTTCGATCGATCAACAAAGTTACACATTTTTTTAATAGAAACTGCCACATATATCGAAATTACTTAGCCAAAATAATTAATTAGTCAGTTAAAGACTGAAGCCGAAAGCCGAAGCAGAATTTTTCAGCCACAATACACTGGTTCACAGATTACCATTGTACACATGGCGGAGGAAAACCAGTGTCGACAAAGTGAGCCCTTTTTCACTCGATGCGCTTTGTCCTACAACTGCTTAAAAACGGAGGGAATTGAAATTTCACCGTAGACCAAAGGTTGAAGTGCCCAAAACTGTAAAAATCTCATTTTCAGTATATTCGCCCCCCCCCCTACATTAATAGCTATATTTTGAAAACTGTGACCGACAAAGTGGGCCCCTTGGATATGAAAATACCCAAACAGGTATACTCGCAATTACAAGTAAACGAACTCTCTCAGTTTGATCGGTAGCAAGTGCTTGGATTAATAGAAATGAGATCCAGAAAAGACAGCTTCGACCGAAGTTATTCACTTCCAGTGGCTGAATTTTGGTGGAGAAAAGGACTTTCCTGAGGTGGGGTGAGCCATCACAATTTTTCCAACTGAAAAATGAGCAATTAATGAACAAAGATGAAGCATTGCAATATTCTAACAATGAAGGCCGATAATTTCTCAATCAGAACGATTTCGAATCTTAGAGAAATATAGCTTTCCATTCGGTACGCTGCTGATGTGGATAAGTGAATTTGGTCACAAAGGAAACGCTACGAGAAATTCGTTAGATTCAATTATCACCGCAGCAAGATATTCACAGGCGGCCTCCTGTAGTTGAAAGTGTTGAATGTTTTCGTGAAAAAGTACTGAACATATTACAGTTTAAAACAGAAATCTCCAAGGGGTCCATTCTCTCTTGATTTTGACCTCTCAGGTATAACAATTCTGTAAACATAACCATTCGTAAGGCAATAGGCAATTACTTATGAGACAGAAAGGACAGTTTGTACTTATTTGAAAAACAGGATATTTCTGGCGCCTTCTGCCGCGGCTGACTCAGTACAATCCATCCACACTTACACGTTTGAATTTATTCCAACTTAATCATGGAATTTTCCAAGTGGCCTTGAACAGGACTCTTTTGGGTACTATGACGCGCTCATACTGTGACCTTTTGATTTCGATGACCCATTCCAGTGGTATCATTGGAATCTTCAGGAGGAATACATTCTCCTTTTGCACATCAAGTCGGAATTTCGACTTCGATGACATACTGCCAGAAACGAGTTACTCGCAACCATGTTGGTTACATAGTCGTAACACGTCTAAATTCCGCAAGCAGCATGATCCCGGGCGCCAACTTTTAGCTCCAATTGTGGGAAGGCAAACCGGGTAAATCTAAAGAATTAAAAAATTCCACGGGGAAGTGATAACTGTGCCATCATTACCAATTGCTGTATCAATTGAATTATACGCTACTTGCTCGTTTTCTCAATACGTCAACAGTTTGTTGCTGACGATGGTCACCATATCATTCTTTAGACCGAGAATCGCTCTATCATACAACCAAGTGCCAGGGTCCTCATTCAAGTTCTGTAACTCAAGGTATATACCTACATGTGTAATCAAGCCATCAGTATATGCATGATATACCATCCATTTGAGCCGGCAAACGAATTTGTCCACTTACAGATGCAAACTTGCTGTCACCAATCTCCAACAGAACTTTCGTAAAATCAGCAGCCTCGAGATCTCCTTGCAAATGGACTCACATGTTCATTTTCAGCGACTGTCTGCGAACTCGTGGCCATCGACGATGATTTCGTCAGCTAGGTAGGATTTGTCTGAAGTCGCCTGTAAAAAGCACATTGATTCAGCTCATTAGAACGTTTTTACCAGAGAGATCTCAAAGACTGCGATCTATACTGCTTCGACTGCTGCTTGATGAGACATGGTGCACTCATCCCAAATAATGAAACTGCATTTTCGGAGTTGTTTTGTTGTATCCGATCCTCGTTTCAGATAGCAGACAGGAGCTCCTCTTGAGTTTGAGTGCGCGATTTGTTTCGTTCAGCAACAAAGTGGTTTCTCATCCGTCGTTGATCTTTAAGCCGTTCTTGTCGCTGAAGTCTGGCTTTCACCTATATGTATATATCCTGGTTTTCTTCGTGGCCAGAAATGCTTGCCCAAGAAATCTCTTGCGTAGCGACGTATTAATGAATGTAATACTGCAGACAACAGAGAAATACTGAAACAAGTAGGTAAATCACGAAACAATAATTTGTACTAATTGTGAGATAAATATGAACGAATATGAGAAACAAGTATAATATCTCGAAATGAAAAATCAAATCGATTTAAATTGCCGAAATATTTATTATATACAATCAACTTTATAAGGGTGTACGAGTACAAAAATGAATGAACGTATAGGGGAAGGAGGAGTAAAACGTAGGAAACCAAGAAGCTGATTGATTATAAGTATGTAGTATGTCGAAGTATATATTACACATTGAAATCTGCAGGTATACACGAAAGTGAATTAACGTTGGGGGGGGGGGGGGATAAGTTATCTGAAATTAAAACGGAAACAGGTTAAAACTACCGAAGTATTACACAGTTAAATCTATATTAAGTATGTACCAAAATGGATCAACGTGCACGGAAACGAGAGAAAATAATCTGAAATCAAAAAGCAGGCTGATTACAACTGCAGAATTACATATAATACAATGAGATGTAGGGCAAGGTAACTTAAATCGTACCACACTTTCGTTTCCTCATCCTGGACGAGGCTCAAATTATTTTTTTGAAATCGCTCATATACCAAACTGTGCCTTGTGACGTCGGATTTTTGCGCATTCTTAAGCGCAAAAACGAAATTTTCCACTTAAATGGTGAAGGCGCAGTTTCAATTCCCGTAACAGTTACGTGGTAAAATTCTGGCTACTACTTGCCAAAATCGTACCACCCACTTTTTAAATCGTATTCGTAGGACTTGTAAAATGTTTCAAGGCAGTATCCCCACTTTCGTCTGATGCACCTTCTAGGAACCAGACACTACCCCAGACTCTCATCCTCTTCATCATGCTAACCCCCACCCCATTCCGATTCGGAGATAAAACGCGAAAAAAAAAGTCACAAAAGCAAAATATTTATTACAGTAAATACACATACATATATTTTCTCACACACAAAATCGCATTTGTAAGTACCAGTATTATTACTATATACACGCCAGTACATTTGAGGTTTACCTAGACATGGTACCTAAATACAACCTGATCACGTCGTCCTGCAGATTTTCAGAGCACAAGCAGTAAAATCATCCATCTTCGAGTTCTTCTGGAAACTCCATTCAATTGAATAGTTAGAAGAAATGCTATGAACATAGTTTTCTAAACCTGAATGTTAGGGTTCTAGGAGATGATAAGGGGCTGCAAATGATATATAGGGTACACAAGTGAGTACGAAACAATATCCTGTATATTCTAGTCGTGTTCAATCAGATGTAAATGTAGTGATAATGTATGCTGAGTTCATTTTGGAAATCTCAGATTCTCAGTTCCTTAGAATGTTTTGAAGGAAGAGGTAGTTACAGCCATCAAACTTCAGCAGAATGTAAAGACGTTCATTGTAAAGTTCAAGTCGAAAATAATTAAAGGGTTCAGAAAGGGTAACATTTTGTGGTCCTTCGTAATGAAGGTACCGATTTTCTTTTAGACTAAAAGATTCTCAAGAGTTCATTAAGAACACATCCAGAAAGTACAAGCACCCCAGCTCTCAAGATTTACCCGCTAACCACGAACAAACAAATGAAAACTTCTACAAGGATACCATAACACGGGGTGAATTTTGCTCACCTTTTTCTATATGTTCAAGTTTGACGCGCTGTACAGGGCGTAAAAACTGGGTTAAAGAATAAGGATACATTTTGCCATTTTGATGGGACACCGTCAAATAAATTCCCCAAAAGATTGTGAAACACTCGCCTCGCAAATTTTTTCACAGAATTATCATGAAATAAGTGTGCCAAGTGGTACTGCGATGGGGTAACATTGCTGAACGGGCAAAAAGTTTTAAATGTAGGGTGTTGTTCATTCAAAGTACCAAGTAACTCCGTATCAATATACCATATGTATACATACTGTTGTATGCAAAAAAACTAAGGAATTCTAATCATGAGAACTGTACACTCTTCCTTTATATTCCAGAAATCATGAGGAAAAAATCAAACTAGTCTTTTTCTTTGAAAGGCCGAAACCCTAATATGTACACGAATGTATGTCCTTGGCATCTTCGAAATGCTTAAACATCCGTTTTGTACTTCTTCATTCACTAAAAATAAGACAGAATACTGCAATTGATCGCACTTTCTGGCATGAAGAACAAATCAACAATTTAAGAAGTTACCCCCTCAATGTTTTTCCTCAATTTTTTACCAAATGCTGTGTCACTATACTGATTAATACACATAACTTACATTTATCATGACCGCGATCAAATTCTGCGTGTAATGATACCAAGCAAATAAAGCTCCCTTCGATTACCACTCATTATCAGAAACAATTTCTTTAATGTAATTTTGATACGCTGTTTGAAGCTCAGCACAAACAACATAATAACGCTGCCTGGTAATAACAGAATTACACTGATGCGAGTTAGTATTACGAGGAGTCGCGGGTCAGTGTCGCAACACATTCAATTTTTCTCCTCGCACTCCTAGGAGTAATGAAAACATAGGTGTGCCAAGTCACCCCATGTTAGAGTAGAGTAGCTGGACATCGATACCCTAGAGCAAAATAGTGCTATACATAAACATTCTATTGAAAATAGTAGGGGGGGGGAGAGAACAAGTTTTCAACAGCATATCACCTCCGTGCTATGAAACTGTGATGTCATGCTTATGTAAAGTTGATGTTTTGCCAGCATAAACATGCAGTGTTGCACATGATAGAGCATGAAATTTCCTTTCCAATCATACGCACCATAACTAATTCCCCTCAAAAAATGTATGAAGCACTATTTTGCTCCAAGGTGTCGATATTTTGCATGGGTTCTACTTTCACCATAGTTGATTTTTCCGGGGGAAAATGTACACCCAGGTACATATTTATAGTCACTAAACATTGAAAAATGATTCAACAACACTATACGATCGCGTAACAATACATACGTCCTCTAAATTCTTTAATATAATATCAAAAGAATGAGGAGTCGCAAAATGTACTTTTAATACAAGTATTCGTAATTAAATATTCTCATTGTGGATTAGGCTGCTCGTGTTAAGGCTCCGTTACACTGATACACCGTTCTCGAACCAGGATCAAACGTAGGGAATATATTCGCATATGGATCGCCTGCAGGGCTCTGTACTTTAAGGAACACATCATTGAACTGAAAATAATCGTACCTACGTTATGATTTTGCCGCTAGGATTACAAGTCGACAGTCTTTTCATAAAGGAAATCAACTTGCCTGATCTATTGATATGACTGGAACTAAAGAATTCGTAAATCGGATTATAATCGCGCAGTCATACCGTTTTCCATCTGATTCTTGGTAATAGGATCCAAGATACGAGTAATAGAATCCAAAACTAGACGGTGTAAGAGCGAAGTTTGCAAGGAAAGTACTAGTAATATTTGGGCTGGGACTATTAGCTCGTATTATCGTATTCGCCAGAACTTGGAATCCAGCAAAATTGGGGTTCGGAAGGTGGCCCGTCTAGAAATGATAGAAAATTGTGAACAAAATTTCTCGTTATTCCACGTTAAGAAAAAAACGTAATACGGAAGAAAATAATCAGATACCTCCTGACAGTTAGCATGACCAGAGGATAGAAAGGACGGTAGACCCCCCCCCCCCGAAATTTCCCAGAATATTTTTCTTCACTGAATAATATATCCTTATATTAGTGATGCGATCTGACATACTCAAGGCTTGTTGCGGAAAACAAAATTTCACAGTACAATGAATTAACTTGTTTTTTTCACCATTTAGGTCTGTATAATATGTTTTTCCGTGTTTGAAGAGCTGTAACTCAACGAATATTGTTATCGAATCTCAGTCATTTTATTTCTAAATGCTCAGGGCAATATGGTGCATCCAATGAGCGCATTATCTCAAAATCGATTTTTCCGCAACAAGCCTAGGTATGTCAGATCGCATCACATATTAGAAGGTTTCCCAAAATTGATGATACAGACCCAGTCCGACCCGTTTTTCTAGCTATATATACTACTACTTCCCGAGGTCTCTGGTTTTTCGATTCTCGCTTTTAAAAACACGATTAAAAGTGATTAATTTAAGAAAAATAAGGCAGGTATATTACTACTGAAATGGACGAGTAACATATCACAAGTCCAAGACGAGATTTCAGCGCATTGGTAAAGTTTCCAAATTTCCGATTCTGATAAGTGGTTTCAACGGTGATTGGAAAACTAAAAGGACAATTTAATAACACGTGACTTTCGAAACTGCACATAAATCCGTAAAACGAGCAAAAATAAGAAAAAACGACGAATACATAAAATACGTAATTAAGGAGAAATTAAATTTCAGCCCGGAAAGCCAGGTAATACAGAGTATACTGATCAACATATTAATACTTTCAGTGGCGAGAATGTTCCATCCATAGGCAAGGTGTGTCTACAAGAATGGAAAAATATAAATTCCTGACTTTTTCCAAACTTTTTTTATCTCTTCTTTAAACCTTTACAGTATAGACAGTATATATTTACGTTTATACTACTAGACGCTATGGTTAAAATGAACTGAAATTTGAAGTTGATTTTTGGGTGAAAGCATTAGGAAGGTGTTCACAGATATATGTATATAGAGTGTTGAAGTAAAATTAAACGACGAAAAAAATTTTCCATGGGTTCATTCTTTGTTTTTTTCCAAACTTCATAAAAATATTGTTGAATTTCCTGACTATTTACAAACCTCCTGACCTACTTTTCAAATTCCTGACTTTTTCCAAACTTTCCAAATTTTCCAAACCTGTAGACACTTTGATAGGGGAATGTTTATTTTCATTGATTACGATAACGACTTCTATTCCAACAGACATGATGCATAAATTGCCTCACTAACCACTGAATTCTAGTAGGAAATGGGAAAAGAAAATTTCGAAAAAATTTCAAATTTCCTACTTCAATTTTGAAGGAATCGATTGGGACATGCACTGATTATCGTAGAACAGAGAAGCTTCAAGAAAACATGAAAATGTTTTTGGGGAAAAAACTGATGAAATTGGAGAGAGAATAACGACTTTTGATTGGAAATGAAACTTCATGCTCGCGCACTCAAACCACGAACTGTTTCACCGTTAAAACGATCGAATTTTCATAAGAAACTATAGCGCGCTAAATCGCCGCTTTTGCGATTCCCTGAACACTGTAGTAGGAAAACTGTGTTACAGAATAACCCAATGCCGACGAATGATTTTCAAAAATATGAATTATTCTTTCTCACGATATTGAAATGTTGGAAACATTTTTTCATTGACATACACGTAATTGTCAGGTGCTTTACATTGAAATAATTAGAAAGTATTCTGTTAAAGTTAATTTTGCAATAGGAAACTCAGAACTTGATATATTTCTATTTCTAAGAAGCATTCTTTTAGAGCACTCCTGTTTCTTCCTATAATTTACGAAATTCGGAAAATATTTCCTTATAGACAAGAGAAGCACTGCATTATAGAATCATCACAAAAGTAACCGCTCCGCCTCAGTTTTGTAATAAGATTTCCACAGAGGTACCTATGTACATCTTGGTAAAATATTGTGACACCGAAATCCCGCCACTTCCTACAACGCACTATAGCATTTTAGAAAAAACTGTTAGTTGAGATAACCCCACTTCTTTCTACAACGTACCTGGTTTCGGAAAAATGTTTGCAAGGACCGTACATGATAAGACACTCAGCTGTTTAATCATTATGAAAATTAATTCCCTTGTGACTTGTAGTCGGAACCCTTGAATAATGTACAAAGTCTTACTTCCTACTACTAATCATAGAATTCTAGAAAAATCTTCTGGAGAACATACTTACAAGTTTGCCACTATCAGCATAAAATTATTTCCTCAACATGACTCGTCTAGCAGTGGTCTTAGGGACATATACACTTACATCTTTGAAATGCATCAGATTGGAGAAACCCTACTTCCTACTACAATACACAGTGAACGGAATACATTTTTTCAAGAACATACAGGATCGTCACTCAGCCTCAAGATGAGCAGAAAATTGTTTCTTCAACTTGAGTTTTGTAGTAGGAATCCTCGCATGTATACTGATATCTTATGATAGAATACCGTTGCAGAAGTCTTACTTCCTACTCCACAACACAGAATCTTTAATACATTTTCTCAAGAACGTACAGGATCGTCACACAGCAGTAAGATCACCATAAAATTATTTCCTCACCACAAGTATTGGAGTAGGAACTGTTGAAGCATATATACATTCATTTCTTTAAAATAATACTATAGTTGGAAGTCTGACTTCTTACTACACATCCTAGAAGTTTGGAGAAATTTTCAGAAGATCCTACAGATTTATCATTCACCAATGAGTAAGATATTATTTCCTCACTTTGAGTATTGTAGTGGGAATTTTTGAAACGTTACACTCGTATCTTTCGGAAGGACACTAGTGGAGAAGTCTTACTTTTCCTACTACATTTGGAACAATTTTCATAAGAACGTAAGAGTTCATCACTCAGCTTTAAGATCAGCATAAATTAATTTCCTTATCACGAGTCTTGAAGCAGGAATTCTTGAAGCACATTTATTCATATCTTTGAACAAATACTATGGTATAAGAGTTTTACTTCCGACTACACATCCTAGAATTTTGGAAATTCATTGCTCATTTTAGGATCAGCATAAAATGTTTTCCTCATTTCGAATATTGTAGTAGGAATCCTTGACACGTCTACACTCGTATCTTCTGAAAAGACACTATTGGAGAAGTCCCACTTCCCACTATATACCCCGAAATTTCGGAAAAAAATTTTCTGGATAACATAAGGGTTCATCACTCAGCTTTATAATCAGTATAAAATTACTTCCTCGCCACGGACCTATAAGTTGGAATCCTCGTAGCATATGTACATTCACGTCTTTGAAAGATTACTTTTGGAGAATTTTTACTTCCTACTACACATCCTAGCATTTTGGAAAAATTTTTTGCAGATCGGACAAATTTATTACTCACCACTGAGGAAATAATTTTGTGCTGATCTCAAAAGTTAGTGACCAACATGTAAGTCCTCGAAAGAAATTTCTCTTCATCTCGGTATATTGTAGTCAGGGATGAGAAGCTTATTGAAAAAACTTCTCTTCCGGCTTCTGGCTTCCATAATTTTAAAAAGCTTCCAGCTTCTGACTTATTTCAATTTTGTAATTTAAAAACTTCCGGCTTCTGGCTTCCGTTATTTCAAAAAACTTCCAGCTTCCAACTTCTAGCTCCCAAAATTTCACTTTATTTCACCTCTAGCATCTTTTAAGCCCCCCTCCTCCCTCTTCCAAAATAATAAGAAGCACAAAACAAGTTCAAATGAAATAATATATTTAGTCTTTGAAGCAACGAGTTTAAGATCTCTTTTCTTATAAACAATGACTGACAAATTAGGCCAAATGCTGACTCTGAATTGGAACTTGGAAGCCAAGAAGAAGCCGATAAACAAAAGACTTCTCTTCCAGCTTCTGGCTTCCAACTGGAATTGGCTTCCGGCTACCGGCTTCTCGATTTGAGTCAGGATACATAAAAACTTCCGGCTTCTGCTTCCAGCTTCTTTCACATCCCTGATTGTAGTACAGGAAGTGAATATTTTCCAAGCCGACGGATGTGACGGATGTAAGTATATAGGCTTCTAGATTTCCTACTACTTGACTCGAATTAAAGTAATAATTTTACGCTTGTGTCAAAGCTAGGTGACGAACTTGTACGTTCTTGAGAAAATGTTTCAAAGATTCTGTGTTGTGCAGTAGGAGGTAAGACTTCTGCAACAGTATTCTATTTCTATCATAAAATATACTAGTTTACATATGCCGCGAGGATTCCTACTACAAAACTCAAGTTGAGGAAACAATTTTCTGCTCATCTTGAGGCTGAGTGACGATCCTGTACGTTCTTGAGAAAATGTATTCCGTTCACTGTGTATTGTAGTAGGAAGTGGGGTTTCTCCAATCTGATGCATTTCAAAGATGTAAGTGTATATGCCCCTAAGACCACTGCTAGAGGAGTCATGTTGAGGAAATAACTTTATGCTGATCTCATAGCTGAGTGGCAAACTTGTATGTTCTCCAGAAGATTTTTCTAAAATTCTATGCCAGAAGGGAAGAGGGCTAAGACAGTCCTAACAGCCTCCCCCACGTCTCTGAAGTAATGCTCGAAAGGGCGGATTCCAGTACTCGGGTGGAGAGCAAAATTAGAAAAAACAAGGAAGTAAGACTTCTCCAATAGTATTCTTTCAGTAGATATGAGTGTACATTATTCAAGGGTTCCGACTACAAGTCACAAGTTGAGGAATTAATTTTCATAATGATTTCACAGCTGAGTGTCTTATCATGTACGGTCCTTGCAAACATTTTTCCGAAACCAGGTACGTTGTAGAAAGAAGTGGGTTATCTCAACTAACAGTTTTTGTAGGAAGTGGCGGGATTTCGGTGTCACAATGTTTTACCAAGATGTACATAGTACCTCTCTGGAAACCTTATTACAAAACTGAGGCTGAGCGGTTACTTTTGTGATGATTCTATAATGCAGTGCTTCTCTTGTCTATAAGGAAATATTTTCCGAATTCCGTAAATTATAGGAAGAAATAAGAGTGCTCTAAAAGAATGCTTCTTAGAAATAGAAATTTATCAAGTTCTGAGTTTCCTACAACAAAATTAACTTTAACAGAATACATTTCTAATTATTTCCAATGTATGAAAAGCACCTGACAATTATGTCAATGAAAAAATTTCTCCAACATTTCAAAATCGTGAGGAGGGATAATTCATATTTTTGAAAATCATTCATCGGCATTGGGTTATTCTGTTATTGTCATACAAAACACAGTTTCCCTACTACAGTATTCAGGGAATCGCAAAAGCGGCGATTTAGCGCGCTAGTTTCTTTTGTTTCAATTATATTAATTTATGAAAATTCGATCGTTTTAAAGGTGAAACAGTTCGTGGTTCGAGTGCGCGAGCGTGAAATTTTATTTTCAATCAAAAGTCGTAATTCTTCCCTCTCCAATTTCTTCAATTTTTTCCTCCAAAAATTTTCATGTTTTCTTGAAGCTTCTCTGTTCTACGATAATCAGTACATGTCCCAATCGATTCCTTTCAAAATTAAAGTAGGAAATTTGAAATTTTTTCGAAATTTTCTTTTCCCATTTCCTACTAAAATTCAGTGGTTAGTTAGGCAATTTATGCATCATATCTGTTGGAATAGTAGTCGTTATCATAATCAATGAAAATAAACATTCCTCTATGGATGGAACATTCTCGCCACTGAGAGGGTTAAAAGATCCCTGGAACCCGAGTGTTCCCAAACCTCCAGGGATGAGTGGGAAGTATCACAAAATAAAACTTTCAGTAACATGTCGAGAAATATTTATTACATCAAAAGAAGATTCAAACAAAAACTGTCTCTAAATAATTGTACGTAAGAAAAAGGTTCTATTTTACAAATATGTTTCCCTAACAGCCGCAGGATTCTCGGGGAATGAGAAGACATGAACTTATCCCTGAAACTATGATGCATCAGCCTGGGCCTTATGAAGGACAGCACACTGACTGTTCAATGACCAGATCTAAAATTTGTCATAATTTTTCTGTGCGGCACGTTTTCCAAAAAAAAAAAAAAAAAATGAAAAAAAAATGCCGATTTCGTCGAAACGTGAAACCATGTGTGTATTAGTCAAGTACCACTGCAGTTCAAGAACGAAGCACTCGGCGTCTTAACAATGAGAATATTAGGACGTATTTATGTATAAGGTATTCCGTTCATTAGTAATATATAGCTACAAGAGGTTGGTTTAGTTAATAACTTAGTCTATCCGAATATTTTCCCACTGGAGCGTCTATGGATACCTGAATGAGGTAATAAAGATAGGTAAGTAATATATTGAATTTACTCTTACCCAACACCATTAATTGTGCCCGCACTGCGACCTACGTTATTTCCATTCCAAATGAACCGAAGAGATACGAGGTTATACACATCTGAATCTAGTATTCCACTAGTTATGGTCACTGATCCTGGGTTACGCACCACTATTTGAACTGGAGAATGGCACATGAAATTCATAATCATTAGATAGATGTTTCAAAATATTTCGAAGATTACAGTTTCAATTAGCCTGTATTATACATGTAATCAATTTTATAATTTATTTATTTATTTAATTAATTAGTTTCCCATTCATATTGGGCATAGGCCTTCCTCAATCTGGCTCATTCAATCCGGTCATATGCCACTCTAGGATTCCCACCTTGCTCTCTGCCTTCTCTTTTCATATGTTATCCAATTTGTTACTTTTGCTACCCATCTTTCGCATCCCATTCTCGCCACATGTCCAGCCCAATACCATTTCAATCTTTTCACTGAATCCAAAAAGTCCAATTTTTCTTTAAAGCTTCTTTTTAATTACCGTTAGTTTTACTTTATCCCTTCATTTCATCTTCAATATCGATGTTTCCATCACATTTTGGGTTGTCCCTCTATCCTCCTACTTTTCTTTTAAGTATCCAATATCCATATTTGGCAACCGTATGATAATGTTGGGAATACGCAGCTCTTAAGGATTGTACCTACTCTCTGTTCCGTTATTGTATTTTCCTTTGAATACGGTACACCAATAACCAATACTTCCCCCGCGCCAATGGTATTCTCCATTTTACTTCCCTTTCGGTTTTATTTTCCATGGATATCATCTGCCTCAAGTACATTAGGAGTACTTCCTTTACTCTCCCTATCTCCTTCCCTTCCACAGTTATACTCGGCAATACTTCCTTCTTGTTCATTAATATGGTTATTCTCTTTCTTTTCATATTTAATCACGCCTCTTTTCCTGCTACTCGAATCTAAAAAGGATAAAAACATAAACCCAACAAGTACATAGACTAATTTCAAGTTCCAGTACTGGCACAGACGTGCATACATCGACTTCTAGATGTGAGTATATTTCAATTACCTTAAAGTGTACTAATAGGAAATTTTAGCGAATTACTACATAATACATGTATGCTTTCGCTAGTAACCTATAGGATCATGATTCATAGTTCACTGGCATATGCGTAGCATCAGGGGGCAAGAGGCTCCTGCCGCTCAGTGGTTTTACAGATCGACTGCCATCCCCTCCCACAATTCCTTGTTCTACGCTACGCCTATGGATTAACTGATATGAAGGAAGAAGATGTTTCGGTAAACTTCACCAGCGAAAAAGGGATCTATCAACGCTGGTTTCGTTTTTTCCTAAATATCTAATCGTCATCGACAAAATATACGTATTTACCAAGTTACCAACTATTCAATACTTAGTATTTATTTATTTATCAAAACCTTTGGGGTCCGTGGCGCAAGAAAGTCGCTGTGCTGCCGAGAGTCCGCCCAGTTCCGGGCATAGGTTTCCACAATTCTTTTCTAATTTTTTCTGTCACAGGCAGCTCTGTGCCACAGGTTCCAAAAATGGTCTACAATTTCATCCCCCTAGCAGGAGAGTAGGCACCCCATCCCCGTTGAAATCCAATGGGGTCCATTCGTATAGAATTTTGTTCCAAGTATCGCCTCCTCTGGCTACGTGGCCCGCATATCCAAACTTTAGTTTTTTGACCATCTACCCAATGTCTAAAGCCCTAGTTTTTCGTCTTATTAGTCCCATCCCAATCTCATCCTTCAGTTTGATCCCCACTAACCCATTATGCTCCTTAGCATACGATTCTATGTGTTTTTCAGCCCCTTAATCTGCGACTTGGTTATGGCTCGCGTCTGAGCCCCATAAGTTAATGTTGGGTTCACACACTGATTCAGAATTTTTGTATCCGATGCCAGATTAAAGTTGCTTTTTAGAATGTTCTTATCTGACTATAAGTTTTCCCATGCATTAATTTTCCTGATGCTTTTAGTTCTTTATTCATTCTATCTTTAAAGGCTAGAGTTTGACCGCGATATTTGTACTCAGAAACACAGTCAATCAAGTTCCGTTCTAATCGAAGGTCTTTCATACTCTACATCTGACTTTTTTATTTTGGCGTAATTAATTATAAGGCCCACCACCTTCTTACTTGGAGCTCTTCCACCATATTTTCCATCAGTTCGTCTAGACTGTTACTCACCAGGACAATGTCATCCGCAAATCTTGGCTATTTATCTTGATCCGAAAAATTCCTTCTAATACGCAATTAAATAGATATGGGGAGAGGGAATTAGCTTGTTTCACCCCTTGGACCAATATGAATTCTTCTTCTTTTTTGTTCCAACTTATAAATGCTTCAGAACTTTTACTCAGTTTTTCTAAGAATTAAATAATATTTAGTTCGATTCCTTAATTTTGTTAGTGCTTCTCATATGCTTTCATGGGCTAACTGAATCAAAAGCTCTATTATAATTCATAAATATGAAATTAACACTCATTTTATATTCCTTCGCCTTTTCAGCGATTTGGATAAAGGTAAATACGTAAAGAATTGTTGAGCAGCCCTGCCCGACGCGCAATCACTTACCCTCTAGTTACCCAGTACCCTGCGGAAAAGTTACCCATTTGTTACCCTCGGTTACCCTCAGATTACCCTTGTTCTCCTGTAATTACCCGGGTAACTTGTGGGATTTTGCGCATCGGGTGCCGGTTCTTTTGAATGATGAAAATTGGGCCGTGGGTACATCATATTTTTCAATATTTTAAAGAAAAACCTTGTCAAGGTTTGAGGAAAGGCTTATAGGTCTATACTTATTCAGATAACTCCTATGTCCTTTTTTAAGTAGCAGGATAATCTCAGACACGTGCCATTGCCTAGGCGAGAAACCAGACTATAGTAAAGAAAGATGTTGATGCTCCCATAGCTAACTTTAGAATGGAATTCACACTTTTATCGGGACAGGCTATCCAACCCAGTTTTACCGATTTCAGAGCCTCATATACTTCGATTTCCAAGATTCTGGGTGAGTTTTCTCCCACTTGATTTTGGTTGGTATGGCTTCCTAATTCCTCCGTTGTTGCTAATTTTGGTGGAGCATACAGTAAGGAGTTTACAAAAGTTTATAGCTTCTTTCATAATTTTCCCTCTACCTGGTATTTAATTCTGGTTTTTAGTTTAAACAAACGGTAATAAAAATGTTTCCCTTTGAAAATAGCCTTTTTTGCCTCCTTAACTGACCAACTGCCATCCCCCCCCATTCCTTGTACTACGCTACGCTTATGAACTAACTGATATGAAGGAAGTACATGTCTTGGTAGGATCCATCACAGAAAAAGGGATCTGTCAATGCCAGTTTCATCTTCTCCTAAATATCTAATCGTCATGTGCAATATACTCGTATTCACACCAAGTTATTCACTATTCAATACCTAGTAAACTAATATCAATTTACGACTAATCGTAACAACTTTGATGAACCATACTTGAAGATCCCGTATTCAGTAAATAGCCTGCCAGTGGGCCATTTGCACTCAGAACAAGCGAAGGAAGACCAGACAGAGGTGTGGTATTATTCGATATGATATCAATTGGTGAAGGAGTTCTGTATGGCAAATTATAACTCGAAAAATAACGGTTGCAGCCTGAAAAGTAAAATACAAATCTATTTCAATATACAATTAACACACGACTTAATGAATACAACAAGTAAATTATATTCCTCGGGGCAGTTTTTACTGACACATTGGTCCCGAAGCATGATTATTTTTTCAAGAGGAGCATTTCTGGGCACAGGTACTCAACACAGCGACATGAAGGTAAACCCAATGACGAAAACTTGACTCTCAGTTGTGGGGGGGGGGAGAAGAAAAATTTGGCCGACAAATATTTTTCTTAAACTGAAATTTCGCCAACAAAAATTTGTAAAAATTTGAAAATTTGACGGTTTTTTAATCAGAATATTATTTTTGCATTTTCATTGGGAAAAAAATGAACAAACATGCGTTCTTTAAAAAATGAAAAATTCAAATGAACAGTTTCAAGATTTGCCGACTACCCAATTGTGGGAGGGGGGTGTCAACACCTTATAGTTTCGTCTCTGAGTAAGCCCCTGATTTTTAGTTCTCAGTTTTCCCTAGTACAACGAGATAATTTACCATTGAAATCTGTGAAAACTTTCGGTATATAGCGATAAAAGCAACCATTTGATCATTTTCAAAGTTGTAAAAATTAAAAACAGAAAATTAAAATCTTCTTTCAACGGCGTCCCGAGAACAGTAACTCAATCCGTTGACTAAATATGACGAAAATACGACATAGATAAAGCGAAAATTAGACCGTGTACTTCGCAAAAATTACATAAGCGTACAGCCAGGTTGACCTCAAGCCTTTCCTACCAGTATTACACCATTTCCTACGCCTGCAGTTATACTAACCTGCATCATGAATTCCCAAAGTAATTAATACGAAAACGGAATGAAAAATTAAATATGAATTCATTTTAGGGGTTCAGTTATATTCACTAAACGTACGGTCAACCAGAAGAGCTATTTCGCTACACAGTGGCATTCGTCCAGTGAAATTCGACGGAGGGACTTCACTAAGTCAAAATTATCGCAATAATTTATTGAAGAAAATTCAATAAATTAAACTCTTACATAAGTAAGCCAGAAATGACACTTTCTCCATCCATCAAGCACGCGCCTTTCGACAGAGATAATTTACTTGCAAACCGGACCGCAAAATACAGGAATAGATTCATTACACTCTACACAACAATTTGAAATTTTTTCAAAAAACAATAGCATGAGAATACATATGATTCTATAGTATTTTCAACGAGAAATTTAATGCCGATGTTAATTTTTGATTATAGTTCATTGATTTTTCCTATCATGCAAATTTTAGTATCATCAAGATGATCCTAACTGATCGAACAACTATGCGCATTCAGTATTGTTATCAGTATCAGTGTGTAGCTATTCCTGTCCGACAAAAAGGAAATAAAACGTGAAAATTTTAATAAAATTTTAATTGTGAATATGAAAAACGAGAGGTTCTCGAGAAAAATAAATAACGCCATCGTATTCAGTATTCAAAATAAAGCTAAAAAAAAAGCATATAATCTCATCCCATTGTTTTTTATGCTGTTGTGCAGTGTTATCATCACGCCATTACCAATCTAGTTGAAGTGTCGAAAATCACTGGAAATGCATGTAAAAAGTCACCTTTGAAAGAAAAGTCGTTTGCTTCAACAAAAATACTTCAATCTCGGACAACTTCGATTCACATTTGAGAGTATAAAAATATATATACATCAAAATTACTTCGACTAAATAATTGATGTCTTAGTTGAAGACTTAAGCCGGAAGTCGAAGCAGAATTTTTCGGCTACAGTAACATTTGCTCAGTTAAATTCGACGAAGGAGTTTACAAAGTTGAAATTATCGTAATAATTTATTTTAAAAAATCCAATAAATTAAACACTTACGTAAGTAAGTCAAAAATGACACTTTGTTCATCCATCAAGCACGCGCCTTTCGACAGAGATAATTTAATTACGGAGCGGACCTCAATACAGGAATAGATTCATTATCATCAGGCCCTTACCACCATTTAGTTCGAGTATACATCGAAAATCGTTGGAAATGAACGTAAAAAGTGACCTTTGAAAGAAAAATCGTTTGCTTCAACAAAAATACTTCAATTTCGGACAACTTCGATTAATATTTTCTTTGAGAGTATAAAAATATATAATATATGCATCAAAATTACTTCGACAAAATGATTAATGTCTTAGTTGAAGACTTAAGCCGAAAGTCGAAGCAGAATTTTTCGGCTACAGTGACATTTGCCCAGTTACATTCGACGAAGGTGTTTACAAAGTTGGAATTATCGTAATAATTTATTTTTAAAAATCCAATAAATTAAACACTTACGTAAGTAAGTCAAAAATGACATTTTGTCCATCCATCAAGCACGCGCCTTTCGACAGAGATAATTTAATTGCAAAGCAGACCTCAATACAGGAATAGATTCATTATCATCACGCCATTACGAGTATCGAAAACCATTGGTGTAGTGGGACGTATGGCGATGCACGCATGCCAAAGTGGCCCCTGAGACACCGCACCCCCAGCACCGGAAATTACCCTTTCGGGCATCGCATTAGTGCCGAGGGATGGAAATGAATGTAAAAAGTAACTTTTGAAAGAAACATCATTTTCTTCAACAAAAATACTTCAATTTAGGACAATTTCGATTAATATCTTCTTTGAGAGTAAGAAAAAAAATTTATATCAAAATTACTTCGATAAAATAATTAATTTCTCAGTTGAAGCCTCTTAAGCCCAAAGGCGAAGCAGAATTTCTCGGCTACAATTGGTTCACAGGCTACCGTTGTACACAGAGAGGGGAAAAAACCAGTATCGACAAAAAGTGGGCCCTTTTTTACTTGATGCGTTTTGTTCTATAACTGTTTAAAAAATTGTGGAATCCAAATTTCAGGAACGGTGCGTCATAGACCAAGGTTTGAAGTGCCCGAAACAGTAAAAACCTCATTTTCAGTACATTCGTTACCCCCCCCCCCCAATTAATGACTATATTTAGAAAACTGTGACCGATAGTGAGCCCTTTCGATATGAAAATACACAAATAGGTATATGTAGATACTCATAGTTACAGATGAACGAACTCTCAGTCTAATTGGTAGTGAGTGCTTGAAAATCAATAGAAATGAGATTCAAAGAAGACAGCTTCGACCGAAATTATTCACTTCTAGCGGCTTAATTTGGGCGGGGTAAACGACTATCCTGAGGTAGGGTACGAGCCATCATAATTTTTCCAACTGAAAAATTAGCAATTAATGAACAAAGAAGAAACATTGAAATTTCCAACAATGTAGGTCGATAATTTCTCAACCAGGACGATTTCGAACCTTTGAGAAATATGACTTTCCATTCGGTAGGCTGCTGCTGTTGGTCAGCGAATTTGGTCACAAAGGAAACGCCATGAGAAATTCGTTAGATTCAATTATCACAGCAGTAAAAGATATTCAGAGGTGACCTCCTGTAGTTAAAAGTGTTGAATGTTTTCTTCAAAAAGAAGTACTGGACATTACAGTTCAAAACAGAAATCTCCAAGGGGTCCATTCTCTCTTGATTTTGACCTCGTCTCGGGTACAACAGTTCTGTATAAACATAACCATTCGTAAGGCAATAGTCAATTACTAAAGAGACAGAAAGGACACTTTGTATCCGAAAAACAGGATATTTCTCGCTGTCTGCCGCGGCTGACTCAGTTCATTTACACTCACACGTTTGCATTTTTTTGTTCTGACTTAGTCATGGAATGTTCCGAGTGGCCTCGAACAAGACACTTTTTGGGTACTATGACGCACTCGGGGCGCTATGCTGCATGTCTTCGATCTAAGGTCCTCATATATACAAAGTCAATATGACTCTCTCGTGTTCGTATCACTCATTCATAAAATTTGTGACTTGTGACTTTCATGTCCGGTAGACGCTCAGTAAACCGTTCTGATATTTGCTCTATCAGTAATTGCATGCCACTATGGACCTACAACAATCATTTCGCGTGTACCAGTTCTGTTCATTTCCAATCATGCAGGGAAATTTCACTGAAAAAGTTTCTTCACCTGCCCCATCTCCACAAAAATTGATAAGCAACTAGGTATATCAACACATTCCGTCTGGATACATGTACAGATGTTCCTCATCTCGAAATTTTCGAATTTTGTATCGGATGTCCCTCTGAAGTTTCTTGGCATGTGTTCCAAGTGGACTTAAGTTGAACATGAGATTTACACAAGAATTTTCTGCAGAAAATTTCATTGTCAAAAAAACCTTTAAGGAAAATATGAAAAGAATACAATTAACATGTTCTAGGTAGGTAGAATTCGGATCCGACTTAAAAAGTAAGTTGTTTCTGAGTCCACAATTAAATTTACGACAGATAATTGGAATTGGTAGGTAAATAAAAAAATTCAAGTTTGGGAAAAAAAAAGATACACAGAAAATTTTAGCTTCTTTCCTGGAAGCTTCATACAAATTCACCAACTTTTTAAGGACTATTGTTTACACTCCTGAATCTGCTTGCCGATTATTTCTGTACCATAAGGTTTTTCTGCAAAAAGGAAGACAAATGGAGAAAGTAACCATATGGCTGGCGTTTATCAGGCTCAATTTCTGGTCCACAAATTAAACCAAATGTCATAGACACGTTTCTGGGTACATTTTTGAATGGATTCGAAATCTGGCCTTCGAATTTCGGACGCCGGTCTTTTTTTCTTGTCAAAAAGGGTGTTAAGTTAGGTTACTTATTTGATATTATTTAAAAACATGTAGTGTTCTATATCAGTGCTTTGTGCCAATTCCGTATCTGACGCTAAAATCTTGGTGAAGCATCTATTTACGCCTTACATGGCCTGTAACAGACCAAAAAGACCAAAAGTGGAGGGAGGAAGAAGAAAACACACGTTTCACTTATTTAGTCCATGAAAGGTCTTTTTTTGGGCTTAAAATAAGACAACACAGCAGCCACTGAACAAATGAGATCATTGGATCCAGTTAGTTTGGGTCCGGAAGAATTATATCCGTCATCTAATAATTTTTCAGCTGTCCGAACTAAGAAAGTAGGAAAAAGATGAACGGAAAAAAAAAAAAAAAAACGCCAACAGCATCTGGCTTTCCCAGGCGGTCACCCATCCAAGTACTAACCAGACTCGATGCTGCTTAACTTCGGTGATCGGACGAGAACCGGTGTATTCAGCATGATATGGCCGTTGGCAATCAATTAAATGTAAAAAATAATATTCGTAGATCGCCATCAGTCTCCATAATATATTCTTCGATCATTTGAAAATATCGGTATACTAGCAAATTTTTGTCATTTTCCTTCTCAACTGACATGATCCAAAAGTTCACGGATGAACAGGGTGACCCGAGGAATATGATTCTGCTTGAAAAGTCATTGAAATCGTATAAGACTTGTGTACAACCGCACTGAAGCGACTTTGTGGGAAGTGGAGAGGGTTTAATTTTTCCAGCTATAAAACATGAGGGAAGATGTAAGATGGACAAATATATAAAAATAACGAAAATGCATTCAAATTTTGTCAACTGTTACTTCGATTTGACCAATTACTCTCGGCTAACATCAGTGCTGTCAGGAAAAGCTGAAATTTTTATGGGAATATTTTCATTTTCCTTTAATAGATGCCAAAAGATACGCATCAGCACCTACACCACCTGTGTAACTGGATATTCACCGGATATTTATGACCCATTATTTCTAGTATACAAGAATCTGTAGGCATCCGTGCTCCGCACGTTTTAGCTCAACATAAATGACACCTAGCGATCGTGTGCCAACGTGCATGACGGCATGGCGTATTTGCGTTTATTCATTCTTCGATTTCGTTTCGCTGTTGTTATATTACTCTGAATAAAAGCTTGAATAATTATGGACCAAAGTCATTCAGTCTTACAAATCCACTGTGAAAATTTAAATGGTTATTGATCTAGGACATATCCCGCACAGCAGTTAATTTAGGATCGTCGCTAAATGACGACTAACCAAGGTAAGAAAATTACAGGGTGGTATCAACTGAATAGTCATTCTTCAGTGGATAAGAAGACAACCCTATATCGTGATTGCTATCCCAGGGAGAATCTGGAGTTCGAGGGGCAGAGCAAGATAACAATATACCTCCAAGTTTTAAGGTGATTTTTCCACCTAAAATGGAGAAATAAAGTTATTTGGGGGGTGCTCCTTGACACTATGGCCGGTAAGGAGGCAAATTATCTTGACAACATGTAGATTTATGAGCCCGAGTATCATAAGCAAAACACGTAAATAATAATAAAAAATCGGCGCAGCAGTCATTACAAATCAATCGGGTAATGTGTACACAAAACACATGTTTGTAAGTTACACACAAAAAGTATCACATATTTCTGACCTCCTTCATCTAATAACCGACCTACCCGAATTAACAAAACTAAAAGAGCAAAAAATAAAAAGAAAGTTTGAAAAAAGACGCCAACAGCATCTGGCTTTCCCAGGCGGTCACCCATCCAAGTACTAACCAGACTCGATGCTGCTTAACTTCGGTGATCGGACGAGAACCGGTGTACTCAGCATGATATGGCCGTTGGCAACAAATTTGGTTTAGAAAATAATACTCGTACATAGAGCTATCAGTCTACAGGCTCCACATACATTTTTTGATCAGTCGAAAATATCGGTGTACCAGCAAATTTTTGTCGCTTTCCTTTTCTCATTTGACATGAAGTTCAATGTAGTAAGCATCCTGTTAAACTAGGATGTATTTTAGAGAGGTCCTCAATACAAAGTCAAACTGTCCAGTCTGAGCTACCAATAATCATGGCACAGTATAATATCAATTGAAAAAAACGCTCATGGATGAATCAGGATATGGTCCGAGGAATATGATTCTGCTTTGAAAGTAATTAAAATGGTCAGACTTTGTGTACAAACGTACTGAAGCAACTTTGTGGGAAGTGGAGGGATAAATTTTCCAGATATAAAACATGAGGGAAATCGACAAATATACAGAAATTACGAAAATGCTTTCAAATTTTGTTAACTGATGATACTTTCGATTTGACCAATTTCTCAGCTAACGCAGAAGTACTGTCAGTAAAAGCTGAAGTTTATTGGAATGTTTTCATTTTCCTTTAATAGACTATGTCAAGATACGCATCAGCACCTAAACCACTCGTGTCACTGGATTTTCACCAGATTTATTAACATTCTTTCTAGTACAAGAATCCATGGTTATTGATCTAGGACATATCGTACACAGCAGTTAATTTACAATCGTTGCTAAATGAAAACAAATCAAGGTAAGAAAATTACAGGATGTATCAACTGAATAATCATTCTTCAATGAGTAAGGAGACAGGATTGTGACCACTGTCGCAGGGAGAATCTGGACTTTGAGGGGGAGAACTAGACAACAATTTTTCTACCCTTAAATTTCAATGCATTTTTTGCACCAAAAATTAAGA
Organism: Acanthococcus lagerstroemiae; assembly: GCA_031841125.1. Taxonomy (NCBI): domain Eukaryota; kingdom Metazoa; phylum Arthropoda; class Insecta; order Hemiptera; family Eriococcidae; genus Acanthococcus; species Acanthococcus lagerstroemiae. The sequence continues at coordinate 18,485,774 of CM063110.1, forward strand.
AATGAAAATTTTTATGGGGGATCGGTGACCTCTTATGCTAAGGCCTCTAAGGAGTCAAATTATCCTGACAACGGGAAGATTTATTAGTCCGATTAACATACGCAATATACGCAAATAATAATGAAAAATTGGTGCAGCAGGCACTGAATAAATCAGTCTGGTAATGTGTTTGCAAAACATTTTTGTAAGTTATACAAAAAAAATATTATATATTTCTGACCCTCTTCATCTAATAATTGACCTACCCGAATCAACAAAACTAAAAGATCAAAAATTAAAAAAAAAAAATTGAAAAAAGATGCCAACAGCATCTGGCTTTCCCAGGCGGTCACCCATCCAAGTACTAACCAGACTCGATGCTGCTTAACTTCGGTGATCGGACGAGAACCGGTGTACTCAGCATGATATGGCCGTTGGCAACAAATTTGGTTTAGAAAATAATACTCGTAGTTCACCATAGTTCACATAATTTTTTGATCAGTTAAAAATATATTAGTACACTACCAAATTTTTATTATTTTCCCCCTAATTGAAATTAAGTTCAATGTAGTAAACACTCTGGCAAACCAGGGTGGTCTTTCAGAATGTCAATCCCAAAAATTTTTACTTTTTATCTGGCTTCTTCAGATCAAAATTTTGTTCATTAATCATCCGAGATCAAATTTGATAATTCGACAAAAATGACTATGTAATTACCTTCTTGTATTTCTAAAACCATTACTTTGAAAAAGATTCGCTACGTTTTTTTGCCTTCTTGTATAAATTTTGAAATTCCGAAAACTTCGTAACTTTTTCATTCATGTTGTAATCATTCGTTCATAAAATTTGTGACTTATTGTTATTTCCACGCATGGTAGGTGCTCGGTAGACCGTCCTGATAGGTACAATTTATTTGTTCAGTAGTTGTCACCATTGACCTTCATTTATTTTTGGAATTTCACCATTCAATTCATATCCGATCATACGGAAAAAAATTTAACTAGCGAAAATCTCTCAACTCCCTCCAAGAAAGAAAATACAACAAAATCTACACGCAGTCCGGATACGCCTCTTCGCTTACGCGTGGGAACACAGATCATTCATTGTGAAACACCTCAAATCAAATACTCGAATTTCTAAAATTTCAATTTTTTTCTGGTCAAATCAGATTGGTAGGCTACAAATTCAAACGCAGTTAAAAATAATGAAGATAAGATGTTTTAAAAATTTCAGCTTATAAAAAAGAATGTAAAAGTGTCAAGTTGATCATAGTCATGTGTTTTTCGATACGACCAAATTACCAATTATTGTCTGGACAAGCTCCAAACAAGACGTACACGTTTTTGAATTTCTTACAAATAGTCTTCACTGAGGCAAATCATCTCTGAGGCCATGTAACGAGACTACATCATGAGTAACCTAATACCTTCGTGTTGGGAAACTGAAGATGGAATAAAAATTAAAAAAATTAAATAAGTCCTCTTCGGCTGGCCTGATGGACGCATTGTTGACGTGTCCAGTTTTTAAATTCTCAGGTAGAATTAAGAAAAGTGACTGGTAGCGGTGTTTCGTCCTGTTCAAATCCACAAGTGTTGAAAGAAAAACTTCGTTATACTACATGCTCCCAAAATATTAAACTAAAGAACAAGCAGATATAATCTCATCCCATTGTTTTTTATGCTGTTGTGTAGTGCGATGGTTCCTTACCATCATACTACATGTATACCTATATGACCATTTACCAATAACATATACACGAAAGTATTACAATACCGACTACAATTCAAACTGGTGGACCGACATGTTAATAAAGACACAATGAGGAATATCATGCAATCCAAGGAGATGGTAATGGAAAGCAGTGGCGTAGCAAGCATAGTATTCAAGGAGGGAGAGTCTGGTCGTGTGTGTGCATGTATGTATGTATGTATGTGGAGGGTGGAGGGGGGTAGATGAGATGCAAAAATAAGAAAGCCCACTATCTGAAGAAATCATAGAGGAGTGGCCCATACCCCCTTCCCATTGCCAACATCGCAAACAGAAAGAAATATTTATCAAAATAACAGTATGCACAGTAGAATCGGCGACGTAAAAAATGGTTTGTATGAGTTTGTATGATTTACTTTTTAAATTTTATTTCCCATTAATAATTTAATTGCAATTGCGAGGAAATTTAATTTAAAAGGCATTGGAAAACCTAAATTGTTTTCAAATACTCGAGCATAATGTTTACCTCAAACCTGGTGTATCGCAACAGATATTCAATCATTTGTTATTGGTACTGCGTTGCTGATGATTTTCGAGATAAATCAAAAGCCTGACACTTATGCTGTTGGAAACATTATTTAGGGAAGGAAATACTGCATTCTTAGTCTAACATGAAAATTTCATACATTGTTTGGAGACGCAGTCGCTACTTCGTTGCTGACCTTTTTATTCTCATTTGTAATCAGATTTGGATGGCAGTTACTCTCATTCTTGTTTCTTATCGCTGCGCGCCAAAGTCACCTTCCAGAAATATTCCGTAAAACTTGCGATGTAAAACGAGTTCTTACTAATTTTGTATGCACGCATCGCATTCATCATTGATAGTTTTTCTTTTACAGGAATTCCCAACTAATTTTTTTAACTGAGCCTCTTTAACTTCAGGAAGACTCGCATACTCTTGTGTTATGTACGAAGTAGGCCTTGAGTTGTCAAGTTATCATAAATTCGGACAGAGAACTACTGTGACCAGATTCAGCAGCATTAAATTAGAAAGGTCATTCATTATCATTACTTAATGCCATAGATGCGAACTCACCATGTCGACAGATATGGCGCACATTCGAGCTATAATAATACGTACTCCATACAAGCGTAGCCTGTTTCAAGGAAGGGAGAATTATAAGGATAATCCCGTTTGACCGTCCAAATTAGAAAATATTCACGAACATTTTCCGAAAAATTGAAAAATTGACTCCCTTTGCTGGCAAATGAGTTTCCATACCTGCATATAAGAATGGGTGCCACCAAAAATTTTTAAACAAGAAAAGAAGAAAAATATTTTTTGGAATATAAAATACTTATTGTTATTATTATTATTCATTTCATTTTTATTGCCTTAACGCGACAGAAAAGAACGAGCATAGTTAAAATACAAAATAAAAATTACCAGAATCGAAAGGCCCCTGCTGGGGGGGGGGGGGTCGTTACGCCGTCGGGTTCACATAGTCACGAGTATAGAAAACCACCAAGTCTATCTGCTCACAGCAGTTCTCTGCCACACAATCCCGAATCTCCAAACAATTTCGCTCCTCCACCTCGTGGATAGTCTCCCATTCCCTCTACCATGATCTCAAGGATACCAAAGACTCCACAATTTTATTCATATTATCCCCGCGACTCCTGACCAGGTACCCCGCATATCCAAGTTTAAGTTTCTTCACAGTCCATCCAACATCAGAAGTATGAACATTTTCTCTAATAATATGAGTATTAACTTTTTATTGATCAATCTCAAACTTATAAGCGACCTCACCATCCTATTGTGGGTGGCCCTCAGCTTATTAACTTGTGCTTTGGTTAAAGCACAAGTCTGGGCACCGTAGGTCAACTAGGGCTCAATACACTGTCTGAACACCCTGGCTTTGAAGGCAATATTCAATTTACTCTTGAATATGTGTTTAAGAGACCAAAAGTTCCTCTAAGCATTGGATATATGTACGAGCTTTTAGTTCTTTGTCTTGTCTGTTTTCAAGTGATAAGATTTGGCCCAAATATCTATATTCTGAGACTTTTTCAATTTCATGATTATCAACCGACAATTCTGACACTTCGACATTAGACATGAGTTTAGATTTTGAAACATTAATTGACAAACTATAACTAATTTGCTCGCCACGTTTAGCTCGTTGGCCATGGATTCCAGTTCATCTTTACTCCCATTTACCAGAACAATTTAATTAGCAAAATGGAGGTTATTCAATTTTCGCCCACTGACCAAAATACTCTTATTCTCCCAACACAAACTTTGAAAAATCCCTTCAAGAACATATTATTGAACAAATTCGAAAAAGGAGGACTGCCCTGCTTTACTCCCTCTGACTCGAATTTATATCCAGGTTGATCATGTTTCATATAGGTCTCCTAGCTGACGCAGAGCTTTTCCAGAATTTTGATGATATCCGCATTAACCCCTGGGTCTCTTGAAAGTTTTCTAAACAAATTTATGGGACACAGAATCCAAAGTCTCGTCAGAGTAAATGAACAAAAAATGCAGAGCTAATTTGTGTTTCCTATCAACCTCGATTAGTCTATTAAGCGTGAAAATATGACCAATAGTAGAATACCCTTTCCTAAACCCCGCTTGTTCCTCAGGTTGGTGAGCATCAAGCATTCCTAAAATTCTGTTCTTTATTAGTTCTAAGAAACTTTACTAACATTCGACGTTAGACTGATTGGCCCTATAATTATTCAAGTCGCTTTACTTGCCTTTTTTTTTTCTTTATTCATTTTTTTATAAAGCAGAATCATTTCAGACGAGTGCCACTGAGCCGGCGTGACCCCGGAGACCAGAATTTCGTCCGCCCCAGTAGTGAAAAACGGAGTAATGGATTCAGCTAAAATTTTGAAAGTTGAATTTTCGATCCCATCTGGGCCAGCCAGTTTATTACGTTTAAGTTGAGACAAAACAGTGAGAACTTCAGTGGCCAGGAAGGGTGGGGATAGCTTATCTTTTGCGGAGGTATGAGAGACCTCAACAACTGGAGTGGGCAGAACCTCCATATCATCAGCCGCGTAAAGCTTACGGAGAAAACCGGTGGCTTCCTTAATTATTTCAGGTCTATCATAGATGTTGCATTTGCCTATCCTGGAGGTCAAAAATAGAAGAAGATGACGACCTTCAGAAATTGCGTCCCTCACGTTTTCAGTTGACCCTATTCTGGGAGGGTAAGGTGGAAGGACGTTACATACTCTCGAGAGAAACACACAACTTCCTCTACACATTAAGGTGGTCGTTATTTACTCTTGGTGATCTTTTTTACTTGAATTTCCTCCGATTCGTCTCCTAAATTGACATTCCAATAAAATCAAAAAAACACCTACGAAGTTTCAGGTCAATCGGATTAGGGGAATCCGTGCCACGAGCTCCGTTTCAATCTTATGGAAAAAATACATGAAGTTTTGACTTTTGTTCCAGACTAAATTTCCCTCCTATAGTCACCAGGACTAAAGCCCATAAATTAAACAATAGAACATTTGCTACAGATTCAGCTTGTGGCATTTGAAAATAAGTCTTCTGCTCTCAAATTTTAGATTTCAATAAAATATTCAATTATCTCAAATTTCAGGCTCAAGTTCATACATATTAAAAAGAGAATAGTTTCTGAAATTCGAAATTCAACGTTCGCTACCGACTTTCAGATTTCCAAAATGTCTTCCACATTTCAGCTTTGTTTCAACCTTTCAGATAACTTTTGATATTCAGCTTGGAACCTTCGGCTTTTGACTGACTAGTCTCTGACAGGGGTCCAGCATACTCCATTTTCAGGACGAGATTTGACTTTTGTAGCGCATAACACCGTCATAATCTGACGAAATATTATAAAAACCTACACATAATGGCCATTTAACTGGCTACAGATTGTGACACATGCGTGGCTCCTTGTCTCTGTGTCGGTCGACTGAGACGCACTCTATTTCTTGCTGGTGGAGGACGACTGAACTACACCTTTTCGCCATGAAATGGCGCTTGAGACGATTTTCTGACGCTTTTTGAGCGTCACACGAAGAGATTTTGCACATGGGGTTAGGTCGGTCGACGGTGAGGGGATTCTGTATTTTGGCTGGACAATCAAATAGATGAATGCCATACCGAAGGACAATCTAAAAAGTCCATGCCCAATGATAATAGCAAACAAAAAGTTTTCTACCGTCGATTAGTAGATTCCAAAACAAAAAATTATACGGAGAGTTGATAAAGGCATTCTAACCTATTAATTAGATGCAATTACTTTTGGATGATGAACGTCTATCGTTGCATAAAAATGACCATGCCGAAAGACTTTTTTTTTTAAATTCTTAATTTTAGACAATAATACGCGAATGCACGAGTCTCGCCACAAAAAACCTGGGATTTGATATGCGAAACAGAGCCATGCCGATGGATAAAATATCGAGGGACAATTTTCAAAGCTGGCCATACTGCCTCCCACCTGTGAAGATGCGACTTCGATGTTACCTTGTGATTCCTTCATCCATTTGAAGTAGCACTACTTTGTCAGTTTGTTCTAATATACAGCTTGAAAATTTAGAAAAAAATAATAATAAAAATTGTTCGAGGGACAGCCATGCCGATGGACATTTTAGCATATTTAGTCCAATGTTGACCCATTAAAAGTGGATGATATTTTCTTCTGAAAGCATGGAAAAGTAGAATTGAGTCATATCTATCAACGGGGGGAAAAAAACGTATCATTAATAGCTTGTGAGACAATAACTGCCGGAGACTGAACTATTACTATTTCGAAGAACGACCCTCCTATATATTCACCAGGAACGAATCCCGTTAATTAAACAAAAGAACATTTGTTATCAGATTCAACTTGAGACATTCGAAAATAAGTTTTTTGCTTTCAACTTTTAGATTTTAATAAAATCTTCAACTTTCTCAAATATCAGGCTCAAGGTCCAACAGAGAATTTATTAGTAAAAACAGAATAGTCATGAAATTCGAAATTCAACATTTGCTAGCGACTTTCAGATTTTCGAAATGTCTTCCACATTTCAGCTTTGTTTCAACCTTTCAGATAACGTTCGATACTCAGCTGGAAACTTTCGACTTTTGACTGACTAGTCTCTGACAGGAGTCCATTCAGAAATGAAATTTGACTTTCAGTTTGGAGAGGTGGAGAAGAGAAATTTTCCGACAAATATTTTTTGAAAACTAAAAAGTCGCCGACAAAATTTTTATAAAATAAAAAATTTGCCGATTTTTTAATCGATAAAAAAAAACCAAACAAACAGACATTCATAAGAAATAAAAAAATTCTAATGAACAGTTTCAAAATTTGCCGACTGCCAAATTATTGGGGGGCAACCTCCACACTCCCTATAGTTTTGCCCCTGGGGGTTACAAATCGAAAAGCGGTCGATTTAATTTTTAGAAATTCCATTCGGGGTTAACCAGGTCCATTTTTTCTGTAATGGCTTTTTAAAGAGGGTATCAGCAACGATAAGATTGTTTTCGAGCGGTAGTTGTATCAGTCTTTCCCAATCATTGCTGGTTTTGTCAATTCTGAAATTACCCACAGACTGAGGCGGGGAGGTCGCTGCCAAGTCTGGCATTGAAGTCGCCCATAACACAACAGTAACTGCACCTCATTAGTTTTCAATTACTATGCCAACTTTGTCTTAGAAATCAATAATCTTATTTTTGCAGCGGACAAACCAGTAGGCGCATACACTTCAATAATTACCAACGACGACCTATCAAATAACCTTAATTTCAACACCGCGATCCTTTCGGACACTTTTAAAGTCGGATACACGGCGCACTAAATGCTTGGCAACATAGAAGTCCACCCCTCGAAAACCCTTAGTATTGCCGAAAAAGTAGAAGTAATTTCCATCGTTTCTTTTGACCAAATTTTCACCCTTCTTTCTAACTTCAGACAGACCTACGATATCCCAATTTACTTTGACAAGTGCATTTTCCAGTTCATAAAGCCTACTTTCGCCAACCAGTCACTGACAGTTGAAGTGCATATTTAGAACTACCTTTCCGACTTTCTTCGGATTACCACGAACAGAGTTAATTTTGCCCATTTTGATTTTTTGGATTTTAGCCCTCATCCGCGTAGGCCATGAAACAGAGAGATGTACCACCCTCAGAAATTAATTACCAGAATTTTGCCCGTTTTCAAAGAATGAGACAGACGGTAACATTTCATCCTCCACGGGGTCTGCAATTCGGATTGGGGAATCAAAAAGATTATCAAAATTTTTTGAAAAATTTAGTGTTTTTGATTCTTACCGACGGCGCTGATGACTTACCCACCAAGGTCCTCTTTTATTCTGTGGTATTCTATGCCTCTGCCCGCGTTCCCCCTCCTTTTTTGTAACCAACAATACCAACTCTTTCCCTGTTATCGCTCAATTTATGAACTTTTTGTAACATATTCTTCATACAAATGTAGAATATAGATAGCTATTGAAGTAAAGAAAAACATTATTTGTATAAATTAAAATACTGGGGGGGGGGGTAGGCGCCTTGTGAGGCCGGTTCATTACGGTTAAAGGGTCCAAGTGTCCAAATCACCGACGAATAAAACGTGTGGACGAACTTAATCGTTCAAAAAAATTACACTAAGTGTTTCCAGACTTGTACTTTTCTTTCGTACTTCTTTCGTTTTAATCACTTTCCACATTTACTACTGGTTCACATGTCAAGCTGGCAACCGACTACTCTCATCATGGACAAGTTCAGCTTCCCGCCAATTTCTTTATTCATAGCAAATTGCACTAGTCTACTACAGAGTAAAATTAACGTCTTAAATGAATTTCCATGACCTTTCAAAATTGTAATAAAAAGTGGTCTACTGAGCAGACACCTGTATAGTGTACAGACCAGAGTCAAGGTAATGAGGAAAATGTCTCTCAATACAGCTGGAACAGAAACTGAATCATCCCTCCTTCGACAATTCAGCTACAAAAGAGGCTTACATTTCATTCGGCTCATCTTCGTGTACTTTATTCGATATCGAACATACAAGTGCGTGCGGGTTTTACATCTCATCACATAATCGCCAATTTTTTTAGTTAGTTAACGAATCATTCGTAGAGATCTCTGAGACAGCTATCTAAAATAATGTTCGCAAAATTAACGATAATTTTCGTGACAAGTTCGTTGATTAGCGTCCTCGTTCGTACTGATGACAATGCGTCCAGAGTAGAATCATTACCGGTCGGAGGCCAACAGTCGACTGTTCGTAGCAAATGGATATCGGAGATGTTTATGGAAGTTGAGATGAGTTTCGATATGAGCGTGAACGTGAGCGCCGAATGTGAACGAGATTTTGAAACCTACAAGCAACACGTTCGCAATCAAACGGTGTGGGCTATTCGGAGTTAGTATCTTTCATCTGCATTTCTCAAAATATTTCAGTTGTAAGATGATGTACGCTCCTCAACAATTACGGCGTTACCATACACCAGGCCTGAAAAAAACCCCCCGTTTTCAGGAAGGGGACAATATGGAACATTTCAGGATTTTCAAAAAGCAAACTACTAGAATATTTCCCAAGGGAAATCCTACGCTAAGCTTCATCTTAGAAGCGCGACCCCAAAATATTCTCGATTTCTAGAAATTTCGGTTGGGATATTTTTACATCTACTAGAACAGATTCAGCCCTTGGGAGTGCAACTTCTCAAGAATTGGACGACTGTAATACAATAATTCTGATATTTTAATGATTTTTTTTTCTCAGCCCCTAATGGCGTTAAAAATTCATTCTCTCAGACGTTCGAAAGTTCATTCAATATAGATTAGAAGTAAAATAGTTTGATTTCATTTGTGGGTTAATGAAACCTGGATAGTGGCCTTAAAAGAGGGGAGATAAGAAATGGAATTCGAAATTGAGATAGAGGACCATTTACATGGTTTCGAGGCCCATGAATTCAATTTTGGAAGTCATTTTACCTCACTTCTCTCCAGTAGTACTCCCCCCCCCCCGAGAATCGAACGTAAACATTAACAACAGAACTGAATTTAGTGAACCGGGTGAGTTATAAATCAAACCTTAGGTATCTCGAATTCAATTTTTGAACATTCTCTTCTTTTCTTCTGAGACCCCCCCCCCCCCCTCCGCATAAACCTTTCATGAGAAAATGAAACTATTTTACTTTTGATCAACTTATAACAAATGAACTCCCGAAAATCTGAGCGAATGAATTTTTAATGCAATTAGGAGGAAAAAATTTCATTCAAAAAGTCAAGACTCAGGGCATTTTTCTAAAAGAAGGGAAGGTGGCTTGAAGCACATCTTCCACTCATCCGATTGAAATAAAACATTGCAGGTACATATGTCAATCTCATTTTATTGAAACCGATATAAGGGGTCCCATTAAAAATTCGAAAAAAAGAGAGTAAATAGGTGCCATTCTAACCCCAATATAAGAAAATTCAGAAATACTCATGAATACAGTTAGTCCGACTGATGCAAAAGTTTCTTAATGCAGCTTTGTTCGTAAAGAAAAACGTTTTTACAGGCTAGGCAGAGGCGGTAAGAGATATTTAGCTGGGGGTGTGTAAGTGGGAGGAACCAGCGAGGGAAAAGAAGCAAGAAAAAAGCTAGCAGCCACCAAAATGTTAACAAAACTCACCGGATGAAAAAGTGGAAAATCTCCTTGGGTGGTCCGAAAATAAGTGATAAAGTGCGTGTGGCAGTCCACAGGACTTGATAGCTAAATAAGGATCTGTCGGGCAACTTCTGGGAACTTTATAACCTAAATTTACACAACTTTTTTCAATTTTGCACAGCTGATTTTAAAAAACTTATGAGAAAAGACATCATTTTGACTTTTATTGCACATAGATAAATGAACCTCTTCAAATGTTTGGGTTATTTTTTTTAGCGATATGGGGGACTTTTAGAAGATCTTTTTTGAAATGAGGACTGTTAAAGACAAAGAGGGCATCAGGAAGACACTGAGGGACCCACCAAATAGAGATTTTGCTCAACCCCCAAGTACCTATACTAACATGAGAAGCCGGTTGAGATCAATCTTCACCTGAAGGTATAATACTAAATCCACATATCTACCCAGGGAACAGACTGACTGAGACCTTTATCTCATTTCAGAACATTCTAATTCAGAAGAAAACTGCTCATATTTTGAATGTTAGACTATGAAAATGTATGACATTTGCTCGACCGCTTGAGTTTCTATAAAAATAATGACTGCTCCCTGACGACTCTGCTAGGTTGATACACAGCTATAGCCGCTGCATGTATCCAAACTTCACTAAGTAACTTATCATATTATTATTACTACTGCACACAACACTCTTCATATATTAGTAGATAGTTCCAAAGATTTTAACCCATTTCGTTAGAATAGAAGGATCGTCCACACAATATTCCTCCAATAATTGACTAAAAGGTTGCAGCACTAACACATTTCGAATTACACATGTTCAATTTAGTGATGGAATCCTCCGAGTGGCCGAGAACAGGGCTGTTTTCTGGCGTTACAACGCATTTGGGGCATTATTCTGAATGTCTCCGGTCTGAAGGTTCTGGTATATACGGTAAATATTGCCTGGCGCGAGCCACTTATGACTTCGACGGCGGTGAAGCCAATCAAATAGCTCCTGGGTGGACGAAGTGGGCCGAAGAAGATGCTTCTGCGTGGAAAGTCATCAAGACGGTAAAACAAAAATTACCTAAGCCAGTCCTAAAAAAGTAAGATTTTTACCCAACAGTAATACTGAACACCATTTTCAGTACGAAAAGAATCCATTTCGGAAGTCTAGAAGGTCGCTGATATGGGCAATGTGTATACCGTCATCATGCGCAGCAACTGATTTACAAACGTCACTCAATAACGCTCTTCAACCTGTATTTAAAATGCAAGATCTAGATATTACAGCCAGCGTAGACCCCACATTTTGTAATACTAAGAGGACTCCACGCTTAGCAGAACACTTTAACATCGGGTAAGTCGTACGAATAAATTAAGTGTCAGTATAATACAGGTCAACTTGAACGTCAATAGTCATTTGGAAAGAGGCATCAGTTTCATTTAGCATTTAAAGCACAAAGTAACTCCCCTATAACTCCTCATATATTGACAACTTCAAATGTGTATCACTCTGATACCTAAGACGTACACGAAGTAAGGTACCAACAATCACATAAACAGTATCGGATTGATACCAGGGACATTCCGTCCATCAAGCAACGCCCACGGAGAGCCCCGTTAGCACGACAAGAGGAAGTCAACCAGATGATCAACGATCGATACCGACAGGGTATCATCGAGCCATCTTTAAGTCCACGGACGTCACCCATCGTGCTGGTACCAAAGAAGGATGGTACAACGCGGTTGTGTGTGGATTATTGACGGCTGAATGATGTGACTCGAAAAGACAGTTACCCATTGCCGCGGATTGACGACACACTGGATTTACTGGATGGAAACGAGTAGTATACCACAGTGGACCTGAAGAGTGGTTACGATCAGGTGGTCCTCCATCCAGAGGATAAAAAGAAGACAGCGTTCTCCTCTGGTTTTGGGCTCTGGCAGTATACAGTAATGCCTTTTGGACTGTGTAATGCGCCGGCTACGTTTGAGCGTCTGATGGAGACAGTCCTGCGAGGCCTACTAGGCAAGATCTGCCCGGTGTACCTCGATGATGTAGTCATCTTCGGAGGATTTTCCCTGTAGCAGCGCCTAGACAAGGTTAGACAGGTGTTCTCCAAGTTTCAGAGCGCTGGGTTGAAGCTGTCATCCAAGAAGTGTTCCCTGGCCCAGAAGGAGGTACGACTTTTGGGCCACGTCATCTCCAAGGAAGGAATCCGGACATATCCAGATAAGCTATCTGCAGTGGAAAATTGGCCGGTTCCAGGGGACAAGCGTCAGACCAGGAGCTTCCTCGGATTATGTTCATATTACCAAAAGTACATCCGAGACTTTTCTGGTATATTGCCCGACCGCTGCATCAGCTAACAGAAGATCGCCGGGAATTTGTCTGGACTGATAAATGCACAGAAGCTTTGAGAAGTTGAAGAAGCTGTTCTGTAAAGCTCCAGTCTTGGCTTTCCCAAAGGCGGAGCAGCCGTTCATTGTGGACACAGACGCCAGCGACACAGCCATGGAGGCGTACTTGCTCAGCTGGAAGATGGGAATGAGCGCGTCATGGCTCACTACAGCAAGTCTCTTTCGCGGCCTGAGCGGAACTTCTGTGTCACTAGGAGAGAGCTCCTTGCTGTGATCAAGACTTTGCGTCAGTTCCACAAGTATGTATGGCCAGAAATTTACTCTCCGGACTGACCATTCGGCATTACTGTGGCTCATGTCCGCCAAATATCCGGAGGGACAGATCGCGAGGTGGCTTCAGCAGCTGCAGGAGTATTCCTGCGAAATACAGTTTCAGAAAGGCAAAGCGGATGGACTGTCAAGGCGACCATGCCCAGCAGACTGCCGGTTTTGTCAGCGACTGGAGAAGAAGGAACCCGCGTCTGTCAAGCGGGTATCGCTACAGTCTAGTGACACGCTGAAGAACGATCAGCTGGAGGATGAAGTCGTCGGTCGGATTCTGCGAGCCAAGCAAGCAGGCGAAAGACCGCCGTGGCAGGAAATTTCGAATCAGTCACGAGAGTTGAACGCTCTGTGGTCTCATAGTGGGACTCGCTGCTCATTAGTGACGGTCTTCTAGTGCGCGCTGGGGATTCGGATAATGGCACAACAGAGCGAATGCAGACCATCGTTCCATGGAAGAAGGTTCGGGAAATCCTACGTGGTGTACATGACCAAGTGCCCGGAGGGCATCTGGGCACCACAAAACCCCTAGCGAAGATTCGAGAGCGCTTCTACTGGCCGACATACAAGGAAGATGTGGAAAACTGGTGCCACCTTTGCACAACTTGTGCGGCAGTGAAAGGGCCACAAACTCGGTCTCACGGGAGGATGCAGAAGTACAACGTTGGATATCCATTTGAACGGGTCGCATTGGATATTGCAGGACCATTTCCGCTTTTGGATGCTGGAAACCAGTATGTGCTATGTGTAGGCGATTACTTCAGTAAATGGCCTGGACGCGGAGGTAGTGGCTAGGACGCTGACAGAAAATTGGATTACACGTTATGGTGTCCCACTGTGGCTACATACAGACCAGGGGAGAAACTTCGAATCCAGGTTGTTCAAAGAAGTATGTCAGCTTCTGGGGATTCGGAAAACGAGAACTACTCCGCAGCATCCGCAATCCGACAGCATGGTTTAGCGATTCAACCGGACGCTCAAGGAATACCTGGCCAAAAAGTTGTTGCCGAGCACCAGAGACTGGGACCAACACGTTTGTTAGCCAACAGAGAGAAAAGCTCGACTCTACTCATCGCATAGTCCGAAATCACTTGCGAATTGCCAGCGACCGGATGAAGACTCGCTATGACATCAAAGCCAACGAGGTCGGCTTCCAGGCTGGGGACCATGTCTGGTTTTACAATCCGCAACGAAAGAGAAGATAGAACCCGAAGCTACAGAGTCATTGGGAAGGACTGTACACTGTACTCAAGCGGATGAACGATGTTGTATACCGGATTCGGAAGCTTGATGGCGGACGAGCCAAAATCGTGCACCTTGATCGTTTGGCAGTCTGGCATGGTGACCATGAAGAAGACCTGGAGTCTGGCCGGGACGTCCAGGCTCAAGGAGAAGGCAGTGTGGCGAACGCTCCCGAACATTCGAGATAAGTGAAGAACGATCGAAACATTTCGAGCAACGGAATAGAAAATCGATAACGAGAGTGATAAGAAGTTTTGCCGATAACGCCGGAGTACATAAAGGCCACTGGCCGTCGCCGTAAGGTCTAGTTTTGTCTGTGATAAATCGTGCGTTTTCAAAGCGATTTAGCTACTGTTTAGTGTTGTGTTGTATTAGTGTGTTGAACATAAGTCGTTATTAGGTATTTTCGTGCGATTTTCCGGGGTAAATTCCGTTACAATATATAACTTCATCGAGCTCGAAATTAAATACCTTATCTTGAAATGATTTCATCAGTATCAAAATCATTTCAGTGTGTACAGACAACTATTCTATTCACGTTTGAACACCAAATTTCAAAATTTGAAGATATATTACTGAATCATTTTCCGAAGAATCATTTTTGGGGAATTTATTAAAGTCTAAAGCTGGCTGCACATTACGCTGACGTTTCGTGTTAACACGTCATACGACGTGAAAACGTCAGCGTAATAATCATCTAGCTTTAGATCAAATACAAGTCCACCGCAGCACTCCTTGAGACAATCAACGGTAAAATAAAAATGGTATCATTGGGTGTTCACCTTAACCGGGAGAGAATCTCCTAAGTTTCATGCTAGTATTCATGAGCACGCGCCAGCTCATTCTACTTTTTTTTTAAATCAAATGATTGATATCTCTAGTGATTGGCTGAATTTTACGCGAAAAACAATTTCGATTTCCAAAAAAGAGATTAACTCGACATTTAAAATTCAACAGGTATCCTCTATAGAAAGAAAAGCATTGACTGAAACCATTTTGTAACTCATATTGATTTTTAGGAAAAAGATCACATTACAAAATGGTAATCCGTATTTGGCAGTTTACCTTCAGAAAATTCTATTCTTTTATCATAACTGTATCTATATCAGCACAAAATCTAAATAGCAGTGACCAATTATGTATGACCACTTTCTTTAAAAAATAGTATGTAAATAGAATTTTCATGGTTCACGTTTTCTCAGACATTAATTTATATATTTTGTTCGAAAATTATACAACTGAATAATCGAACTGTTCTCATTTTATACACAGATCGTGTACGATTGGAATTTTACTTCTATTCATGGTGTTATCAACCATCTATGATTTGACGTTCGGAACACATCAAGGCAAGAAAATTATAAGCCAACTACTTATTCAACTTTTGAACAGTAGCAGATTCTGTTTAGTTCAGTTCATGTAGTCTACTAGTGGTCTCAAATAAAGGTCATTTTTCATATCGATATTTATCGATATTTTTTTTAAATATCGATAATATCGATAATTATTGATATTTTTTAAAAGGCCGTATAATTTTTAAAAATGAGTTATGAAGCTAAAATTTGTGAATCTAAGTTCGCCTAATCTTCTATTATATAAATTGATAGCCCGTTTAGATTATAGAAGGATACAAGAACGAACAATGAAAACCACAGTATTTTTCATTTTTCCCTCGTGCCGCGTGCTCGCGTCCTTTTCGGTTTCTCTTTCTTTCTTCTAAGCAAACTGATAACAACATTATCAAAAATATCGATACATTAGAAAACCTATCGATATTTTCGATAATTTTTATATCGATATTTTATCGATAGTATCGATACACTTGAGACCACTATAAATAGTCTACTTCCAATTTAGACGCCTATAATAGGTATTAATTAAAGGAGTAAAAACTTTACCGTTGTTTCAGATTCTGAGAAAAACCGCACCAGTGTCAAATTAGTCAACTGTTTTTCGGCGCTACAAAACTACAAATCATTGTTTCAATATTCTCCCAACAATACATACACGTTTTTATACTTTTTAGTCGTAGTTTTCCAGAGTACAGTCCTCTGGGGCCATGCGACAGCAATATACTACACATTCCCGAAATACGAGATCGAAGAACAGGAAATGGTTAATAATTTATAACGAATTGGAGACCAAATAAATTTACACGCGGATAAATTACACACTGATGCGCAAAAACCCGCCAGTTACCCGCGGAAAAGTTACCCTAGGAAACCCTTCAGTTATCTGGATAATCGAAGGGTTACAAAAAGGTAACTTTTCCGCAGATAACTGGCGCGTTTTTGTGCATCGGGATTTTGATTATAATAAGAAAGGATTACTGACAATATCCTACTTCAGAGTTCAGGACTTCAAAATTTGGATTTAAAATAGTGACAAATGTCATACGTGCTAGCTTATACTTTCCTCAACAGATATGAATGAATAATGAACTACGTTTATTTAGTTTTCAGTTTTCGGTCATCATTTATTACCTCATGGTGGCGGGGAGGAAGGGATTAGAAAAATAAATGAACAGTATGCCTTTGTCTCTAACGAGTCCCATTTTTTCTGCTTGGGAAGCTTGAAACGCAAATATCATAATAAAAGAGGTCTGCTTTTTCTTTCTTTTGCCTTCTTAGCTGCTAGAATTTGGAGGGGTTCCAACATCTCCTCACACTCCATCCCTCAAAAGTGGGCATTAGAGTCGTCCGTATTTTATCCAGCTGTCAATTTCGAGACAGATGCTCCATTGTTTTGTCCCACCTCTTATGTAAACGTTTTGACAGAAATTTCAGCCCAACTGGATAATATCAACACGTGGTGATTTGCGGTCAAAGTTATACAAAAGAACCAAGTGTCCATAAAACAGTTCTGCGTTAAGAAGGGGCACACCTATCCAAAACTAGTTAATTATTCTGGTGGAGAATTTTATGCCAAACATTTCTAGTTGTCACCTTTTTTTTTTTTTTTTTTTTTTGTATACCTACCGAATAGTAAGTGACCAAGACAATTGTTTCATTTAGTGTTCATAATAATTGCAGACTTATAGGCCATGGTCATTCGCACTAACAACACCCAATTTCGTGAACGCTTTTATAATGCTGAACGGCTTCTTGACCGCAGTTCGCTTCAATTTCAATCCAGAAGTTGATGGCAGTGTTCCATTTTTCATACGGTCTCTTACGATGAAATGGTTGAGGTAAAAACTTGATTATATTTTACATTGCGTCGGCTTTAATTTATTTTTATTGATACCTATATTCGCACTAACTTGTTTTTTCTACACCCCTCAGGGTGGTGCCACTGAGTGGTTTGGCGATTTTAGGTTTCCTTTTTATGGTACCCTTTTTGGATGATGGACCACTCTTGAACCCTATACTGCTAAAAGAACTGAAGTACTGCACCTCAAACTGGTGGACAAATATGTTGGCTATGCAAAACGTGATAAATCCAGGGGAAATGGTAAGACAAAATGAAACAATAATCAACTTTCTACATCTTGCGAATAGATAAGTGGGGTGACGTCGGAACGGGGGTTCAGGGTGCAATTTGTATACCCCTACCCTACCTCAAAAATTGAAATAATTATGCAAATAGGAAGAGAAAATGTCGCCTTTAAGAGATTTCAGGGACCAATTTGCGAAATTTTTGGAAATTCACAATATTTCTTACATTTACCACCACTTCTGAGAGTTCAAAGAACTTTTTCTTTATTCTGCCCATCGACCGCTTAAATTTAAAAATTTATAAGCTCCCCTCCCTCTCGACGCTACTAATAACTAGCGAACTAATACATTTATTGTGGATAAAGAGAAATAGTACTCACAAAACAACACAAAACAGACCGAAGACGAGAACTAACCCTAGTCATAGTGACTGAATGGTTTCTACACTTCCTTTGTTTGTTCTGCGGAAGTTATATTAAGGGTCACCATATCGGCGCCGCCATTTTGGCGCAGCCGTTTCGGCGCCATCTCTTCGGCAATCACGTTCTTTCGGCACAAGGTCTTTTCGGCACCAGATAATCTTAGGACGTTTCGGCACGAGAAGAGATGAAATAAAATTGCTATCAACGTTTTCGTCCTCCTGTTTGTGGCCTTCGCTATGTACACGATCTGCAAAACTGTCAACAACTGGACGTTATTCAGCAAAAGGGAACCAACCAACATTTGTAAATAAAATGAGTTATTAGTATCGTTGGAAAGAGCGTAAGAAGTAGAATTTTTCAAAACTGGGCCCCCGATTCGAAAATGTGTACACACGTTGAAAAAAGCATATCAGTAAACGCTATGTCCGGGTGCCAAACATGGACGTTGGGCACAAAAATCCCTACAAAATTAAGAACGACACAAACTCGATGGAAAGGGCGATGTTAAATATTAAAAGAGAGACCGCGTGAGAACAACAACTATCAAAAGGGAACTTAAAGACAATACAGACGTGGTAAAATTTGTAAGGAGGCAAAAGTGGAAGTAGGCGGGTCATGTAGCACGCATGAAGGACGAAAGATGGACATATAAAACAACATTTTGGTATCTGGGGCACCGACAGAGGAAGAGGGGGAGACAGACAGGGAGATGGAAGGACGATATTGACAAATTCCTACAGACTAAAAATTTTCAGCGAATAGCAATGAATAGAACAGAATGGGATAGACTGCAGGAAATTTGCTCACTTTGGGCTGAGAAATATAACAAATAAGAAAATTATGTATTGAAATATTAAGGAACCTCAATAAAGGTATTAATTTCATTATTACTATTTAAACGCTATGTCATATAGTTTCTACATGGCTCTTGAACTTCGAATCACGCGTTCTCAAAAAGCGGATTTTGCTAGTTGGTTCCCTTTTGCTGAATAACGTCCAACTGATGAACTGAATCGTTCGTATACAGACACGTGACAAGATAACGACGCTTATTCAACGCCACCTCTGTTACAAGAATGAGAGATGAGTCAGTATGGAAAGTGCAGTGATACTGCTAAGTAGAACATCGAAAATTCTGTGTATTGTGAGAATCCTGAACATTTTGTACAGAAATACGAGGAGGGAACGACAATCGAGTACCTTCGAGCTATAGCCCACCATCTGGGAGCCAAATAGTATCATCACGCATATTACATCCGCTGAGTGTGAGTTGTGCACATCAGTAATGAGAAAGCATAAATTTGCAGCTTCTCGTGGTAACCGACTAACGGAAATACAATATGTAACAAATATGTTTTTCTTTTCGCGCCAAAAAGTCCCCTAAAGTTATCGAGCTGAGACGGAATTGCGCCTTCAAGTACCCCGCGCCAAAACGGTCGCACCGTAATGTCCGGACCCCATATTGAGCACTGTGAAAAGTACAAAACGGAGACAAGGTTGACTATGAGGCAGCTTAGATTGTTATTTTCTTTAGTTACAAGAACTAGAACCCGATATTTTTTAAAAGGCCGTATAATTTTTAAAAATGAGTTATGAAGCTAAAATTTGTGAATCTAAGTTCGCCTAATCTTCTATTATATAAATTGATAGCCCGTTTAGATTATAGAAGGATACAAGAACGAACAATGAAAACCACAGTATTTTTCATTTTTCCCTCGTGCCGCGTGCTCGCGTCCTTTTCGTTTCTCGTTTCTTTCTTCTAAAGCAAACTGATAACAACATTATCAAAAATATCGATACATTAGAAAACCTATCGATATTTTCGATAATTTTTATATCGATATTTTATCGATAGTATCGATACACTTGAGACCACTATAAATAGTCTACTTCCAATTTAGACGCCTATAATAGGTATTAATTAAAGGAGTAAAAACTTTACCGTTGTTTCAGATTCTGAGAAAAACCGCACCAGTGTCAAATTAGTCAACTGTTTTTCGGCGCTACAAAACTACAAATCATTGTTTCAATATTCTCCCAACAATACATACACGTTTTTATACTTTTTAGTCGTAGTTTTCCAGGGTACAGTCCTCTGGGGCCATGCGACAGCAATATACTACACATTCCCGAAATACGAGATCGAAGAACAGGAAATGGTTAATAATTTATAACGAATTGGAGACCAAATAAATTTACACGCGGATAAATTACACACTGATGCGCAAAAACCCGCCAGTTACCCGCGGAAAAGTTACCCTAGGAAACCCTTCAGTTATCTGGATAATCGAAGGGTTACAAAAAGGTAACTTTTCCGCAGATAACTGGCGCGTTTTTGTGCATCGGAAAGGATTACTGACAATATCCTACTTCAGAGTTTAGGACTTCAAAATTTGGATTTAAAATAGTGACAAATGTCATACGTGCTAGCTTATACTTTCCTCAACAGATATGAATGAATAATGAACTACGTTTATTTAGTTTTCAGTTTTTGGTCATCATTCATTACCTCATGGTGGCGGGGAGGAAGGGATTAGAAAAATAAATGAACAGTATGCCTTTGTCTCTAACGAGTCCCATTTTTTCTGCTTGGGAAGCTTGAAACGCAAATATCATAATAAAAGAGGTCTGCTTTTTCTTTCTTTTGCCTTCTTAGCTGCTAGAATTTGGAGGGGTTCCAACATCTCCTCACACTCCATCCCTCAAAAGTGGGCATTAGAGTCGTCCGT
This sequence comes from Acanthococcus lagerstroemiae, assembly GCA_031841125.1. Lineage (NCBI taxonomy): Eukaryota > Metazoa > Arthropoda > Insecta > Hemiptera > Eriococcidae > Acanthococcus > Acanthococcus lagerstroemiae. The sequence goes on from CM063110.1 coordinate 18,506,609, forward strand.
ATTTTATCCAGCTGTCAATTTCGAGACAGATGCTCCATTGTTTTGTCCCACCTCTTATGTAAACGTTTTGACTGAAATTTCAGCCCGACTGGATAATATCAACACGTGGTGATTTGCGGTCAAAGTTATACAAAAGAACCAAGTGTCCATAAAACTGAGTTCTGCGTTAAGAAGGGGCACACCTATCCAAAACTAGTTAATTATTCTGGTGGAGAATTTTATGCCAAACATTTCTAGTTCTCACCTTTTTTTTTTTTTTTTTTTTTGTATACCGAATAGTAAGTGACCAAGACAATTGTTTCATTTAGTGTTCATAATAATTGCAGACTTATAGGCCATGGTCATTCGCACTAACAACACCCAATTTCGTGAACGCTTTTATAATGCTGAACGGCTTCTTGACCGCAGTTCGCTTCAATTTCAATCCAGAAGTTGATGGCAGTGTTTCATTTTTCGTACGGTCTCTTACGATGAAATGGTTGAGGTAAAAACTTGATTATATTTTACATTGCGTCGGCTTTAATTTATTTTTATTGATACCTATATTCGCACTAACTTGTTTTTTCTACACCCCTCAGGGTGGTGCCTCTGAGTGGTTTGGCGATTTTAGGTTTCCTTTTTATGGTACCCTTTTTGGATGATGGACCACTCTTGAACCCTATACTGCTAAAAGAACTGAAGTACTGCACCTCAAACTGGTGGACAAATATGTTGGCTATGCAAAACGTGATAAATCCAGGGGAAATGGTAAGACAAAATGAAACAATAATCAACTTTCTACATCTTGCGAATAGATAAGTGGGGTGACGTCGGAACGGGGGTTCAGGGTGCAATTTGTATACCCCTACCCTACCTCAAAAATTGAAATAATTATGCAAATAGGAAGAGAAAATGTCGCCTTTAAGAGATTTCAGGGACCAATTTGCGAAATTTTTGGAAATTCACAATATTTCTTACATTTACCACCACTTCTGAGAGTTCAAAGAACTTTTTCTTTATTCTGCCCATCGACCGCTTAAATTTAAAAATTTATAAGCTCCCCTCCCTCTCGACGCTACTAATAACTAGCGAACTAATACATTTATTGTGGATAAAGAGAAATAGTACTCACAAAACAACACAAAACAGACCGAAGACGAGAACTAACCCTAGTCATAGTGACTGAATGGTTTCTACACTTCCTTTGTTTGTTCTGCGGAAGTTATATTAAGGGTCACCATATCGGCGCCGCCATTTTGGCGCAGCCGTTTCGGCGCCATCTCTTCGGCAATCACGTTCTTTCGGCACAAGGTCTTTTCGGCACCAGATAATCTTAGGACGTTTCGGCACGAGAAGAGATGAAATAAAATTGCTATCAACGTTTTCGTCCTCCTGTTTGTGGCCTTCGCTATGTACACGATCTGCAAAACTGTCAACAACTGGACGTTATTCAGCAAAAGGGAACCAACCAACATTTGTAAATAAAATGAGTTATTAGTATCGTTGGAAAGAGCGTAAGAAGTAGAATTTTTCAAAACTGGGCCCCCGATTCGAAAATGTGTACACACGTTGAAAAAAGCATATCAGTAAACGCTATGTCCGGGTGCCAAACATGGACGTTGGGCACAAAAATCCCTACAAAATTAAGAACGACACAAAACTCGATGGAAAGGGCGATGTTAAATATTAAAAGAGAGACCGCGTGAGAACAACAACTATCAAAAGGGAACTTAAAGACAATACAGACGTGGTAAAATTTGTAAGGAGGCAAAAGTGGAAGTAGGCGGGTCATGTAGCACGCATGAAGGACGAAAGATGGACATATAAAACAACATTTTGGTATCTGGGGCACCGACAGAGGAAGAGGGGGAGACAGACAGGGAGATGGAAGGACGATATTGACAAATTCCTACAGACTAAAAATTTTCAGCGAATAGCAATGAATAGAACAGAATGGGATAGACTGCAGGAAACATTTGCTCACTTTGGGCTGAGAAATATAACAAATAAGAAAATTATGTATTGAAATATTAAGGAACCTCAATAAAGGTATTAATATCATTATTACTATTTAAACGCTATGTCATATAGTTTCTACATGGCTCTTGAACTTCGAATCACGCGTTCTCAAAAAGCGGATTTTGCTAGTTGGTTCCCTTTTGCTGAATAACGTCCAACTGATGAACTGAATCGTTCGTATACAGACACGTGACAAGATAACGACGCTTATTCAACGCCACCTCTGTTACAAGAATGAGAGATGAGTCAGTATGGAAAGTGCAGTGATACTGCAAAGAACATCGAAAATTCTATGTATTGTGAGAATCCTGAACACTGTACAGAAATACGAGGTGGGAACGACAATCGAGTACCTTCAAGCTATAGCCCACCATCTGGGAGTCAAATAGTATCATCACGCATATTACATCCGCTGAGTGTGAGTTGTGCACATCAGTAATGAGAAAGCATAAATTTGCAGCTTCTCGTGGTAACCGACTAACGGAAATACAATATGTAACAAATATGTTTTTCTTTTCGCGCCAAAAAGTCCCCTAAAGTTATCGAGCTGAGACGGAATTGCGCCTTCAAGTACCCCGCGCCAAAACGGTCGCACCGTAATGTCCGGACCCCATATTGAGCACTGTGAAAAGTACAAAACGGAGACAAGGTTGACTATGAGGCAGCTTAGATTGTTATTTTCTTTAGTTACAAGAACTAGAACCCGATTGCATAATGAAGTTCGCAAATTTATTTTCACTAGGCCAATTACGAAAGAGGCACTGAGTATATAGGTATAAAAATACATAAACTATACCTACAGTTTTTAAAATGAAACTTATCCAGGGTATCTACCAGATTTAAAAATAAAAAATATTGGACTTTTTAATGAACCTTTTTATATACGTACTTAATCACAATTAAAAAAGGCACGCCTTTGCAAAAAAATTTTGATTGATTGATTTATTATCATTTTTTTTAATTGCTGAAAGAATTTTCTCCTACCAAGAATTGACCCTCTCTCAAATAATGCATCCAGTCAAGTTTTTCACACCATTAATAATACTATTATACATACTACTTATTGGACTATTTTTGGAATATTGGACTTTTATTGGATTTATTTGATTTCATGGACCGATAGACACCCTGTTATTAATATGGTTTTCAAATCTGAATAATTTGTGCAGTGCCACCCACACACCTGGTGTATTGCAGCAGACTTTCAATTATTCGCCATTGGGACCGTGCTGATGATAATTTTTAGGAAAAATAGAAAATATGGCCTTCGTATGATGATTTTGACATTGCTGTATTGTACAGCTTATTCATTCGTCCAAATTTATTCGAATGCTTCTCACAAAGTATTCACTGAGTTTTTCACTGCGTAAGTAATGTGTGCAATTTTAACTTGTCACTAAATTTTAAAACACTGACAATTCAAGACAATCGGAGGGGAATATTTGAGAAGATGGTCGTTGACTGGTCTGTCAGTTATTCTCCCTCTCCCTCTCCTAGTTCTTTCAATTTTAATCATAGGAACATCTCACTGTACCTATGGTGGGGGCACTTTTTCGTTCTAAAAGAAGAACTTTAAACATTTTTGATCCAATTAATTTTTTCCGAGATATGGAGAATTGAAGAAATCCATCTATGATATTTTTAGCCAAAAACGTCGTCACTTCGGCAAAATATTACCTAAACATGTTTTTCTTCTTCAAAATTTCGGAAGTAAGGCCTTCCTTCAACAATTTTCAGGGGCCTCTAGTTCTATTGCCAATGCTAATAAAGGTAACTGCCAATACATTCGATATAAAAATGAGTACTTCGTATACATAACCAGCACTGAATTATAGGGACGTGATGGATTATAGAAAATCATTATCAACTGTTTTTCCAATTCACACGGCGACAAATTATCGAGCTGGGGCGTACCTCACGGGATTTGCTACGGCCTTTCTGGTCAAATCTGTGAAGGACAAAGGTTATAAGTTCTCGCGAGTAAGTAAAGATAATTATAAGTACAGAAAATTGATTTGGGCTGATTTTGCTTATATTTTCCGAATTTCAGGGATATACAATCTAATACTATTGTACACTACAACATACAGGACAATAATGATGAGAATTGTAATCACTGGCTATATCATTTTTAGATGCAGTCCATAGTTCTGACATTTTTTTCTTTTATAATCGGATTCGGAGGACAGTCGTACGTATTCTTATTTTTTATGCCTGGACGCAAGAATTATCCGCTGGAGATCGCTGTGTACGGTGTTTTACAACCAATCCTATCTGTTATTCCATGGGCCACTCTCATCTGCATACATTTTGTGTCTGGATTCGGTAGTATGTATCAATTTTTAGAATCGTATATTTCTATGTTCAAAATCTCTCACTGGCTTGTCACATTATTTCTGCATCTCCACTTCTTAGATTAGCTTATTGACTTCTACCGACATTTTAATTGCACTGTTTTATAAATCAATTGGAATAACTCCCAAGTTGTCTAAGCTGATCACTACAAGGTACAAGTAGACATTAGCTAGATTTGACAATTTACACATTACTTTTCAAAACAACCGCTGCTTCCTGCAAAGAGGAAATACACTGAAATAGTTTCTTTCATTTGTGCACAGGGTTCCTCAATTCACTTTTCGAACTGAAAATATACATACCCCTTGGAAAAATTGCATACTCTTGGTACCTGGTGAATCTTGGAGTGCAAAGTTACCACATACTTAGTCAGAGGAGGGTTCTTCCTAGATTCAGCTCGATTGAATTGGTAAGTCTAAAAACTTGACATCATGGAAGGTTTTTATCGAATTTAAGGAACGTAGTAAATCCTTCAGTATAGAATAGATTACCTATTACAATGAATTAGGTATTTTGTCAGATACTTGTATTTTTGAAATTGATGTGATCTATCTCAAGCATTTATATGAAATACGATAACATGTATGTGTACCTGTTTCAGCTATGGTGGATGATAGGTGACGTCTTTATCATACTAGCAACCGCACTTCTCTTTTACTTTTGCTGCGAAGCACCAGTAAATAACGTAATCAATTTATTCGTCAGGCCGTATTTAGTTAGGTAAGAAATTTACAACATCCAGTAACTACACAGTAAAATATGAAGAGTAAGCTCTGCAAGATATGAGTTGATCTCCGAAGTACGTGCAGCAGTAGGTGCAGTTATCTAATTTGGATAACAGAGCGGATGGTGCAGACTACAGTCACGAAAATTCCAAACAGGATTTACAGTGAACTATAAATAATAGGGTTTTTGCCGTGTTAAAAATTTGAAATTAAAACCTCTTTAAAAATAAGAAAATGAAGTCCATACTTGATAGTCGACAAATGAAAGTATACATAGAAACTGAAGCTAGCTGAAAGGCGTAAAGATTTCATTATGTGACAACAACTGTAAAAGAGAGAAAAAAAAACACCTCGCCGTTTTAATTTCAAAGCACCAAAGAACCCGTTAATTTCGACAGTTCGATAAAAAACTCGATTCAACAAGACTGCTAAGAATTAACGTATGTAAAATTCCCGCCTGAAGCTGATGCTGTCAGTATATCCACTAAGTGAGAGAATGTTGACAAAGTGCCATCTACAGAAATTAATATCACTTGCAACAAGGGAATTTTGGCACAACAGAACGGCGGGTTTTCCGTCTGTGGCACTTAAATCAATTATAGACTCTTTCCACCCGGCCTTAAATCAGTTCAGTTTTCAGTGACATTTTCTTCTTCCCCATATGATTAGTTTTGGTTCATGTTCCGACTTTTTTTTATGGTAGTGCGCAGCAGGGAGGATATCTGTTTTCTTCAACTTCACTTTCGCTGTTAGGCATTTTTCTGAATCAGTTTTCAAAGCCTCCAACAAATATTGACATAATATGTAGATAGACAGAAAAATATAATATTTTCCAATTTCTTGAATTAGCTACAGCCGCTCTCCAACTTGCCAACTATCCAAGTAACACAATTTTGGGTGATATGAAAAAAGAAGCCCTCACAATTATTTGTGACTAAATGGCGAAAATTTGCGCAGTGGTGCTCTCGAAGCCCTTCTGCGGTATACAGGGTGGCCAACTGTCTGACTTTTTTTCTTTTTTAATAATAATAATTTACTGATACCTCTCCAATAGCTTGTGCCTATTACAGGATGAGCTCTTATATTACAAATAGATAATTATATAATTTTATAAAATTAGAATTAGAAAATAATAATATAATAATAATAATTATTATTATTATTATTTTTGTCCGTATACTGATAATCATTCCAATACTTATTATACGAACATAAGATACTCCACACATTCTTCCAATTTCAGCCCCCCTCCCCCACATCAACCCGTTCCATTTACACCCATCCTTACATCCAATTACATACACATTCCTGCATTTACTGGACTAGCCATATTTTCAGGACGATACCGCCAGGCCTCCCTCATCAAAAACAAGTGAATTTGAGATGCTGTAATAGATGTCATAATTTTGTACATTTTGGTAAAACTAACCTCGAATTTTGTGTCACCTCCTTCCAGAGATATTCAGAATTGTAGTTCTGGAGAAGAGGGGCTGAAAACACGCCGCTTCCAAAAATTCCATCGTATAGTGAGAAGGCATAAGTTTGCCCCTATTTTGTGCAATTCTGTGTCGCTCATCTCTCACAAAATTTCAAAATAGTCACTGGCGGTTACAGACACAGAATCCCCGCCTACAATTTGATTTCAGAGTCAGAAATTGATTCACAATTTTGTCCATACTCTGAGCCGTGACCCCGATTTTTCTCTCGAAATAATATGTTAAAATGGGAGCTGCGGAGATCGATGGCATACAGCCTCCAATTCGATTTTGTGGTCACAAAGGATGTTATTATTCTCTGCCTATTTTGAGCAAATCCTAGTCACTAACTCTGTATTGTGTGCCCTTTCTCTCACAAGATATTTCAAGATGGTCGTTGGAGAGCTAAAGATATGCAGCTTCTAAATTTGGTTTTAGGGTCAGTAATGGTATCGTAAATTTTTGTCAAATTTCTGAGACGAGAGTTTTAGGACAGTAAGATTTTTGTTGTACAACTGAACGAAACAGGAACAAAATTACACCAGTTCTGACTCTTTAATTAAATGTGGGGATGACGGCGTGTTTTCAACCCCCACCCCACCAACAGCCATCTAGGAGTACTTCACGTTAATGACTTACACAAAATAAGGGGTTATTAAAACAAATTTCAATTGCGATGGGTTAATCCATTTTCAAATGTTCTGAAAGCAGGGGAAATTATAAACATCATCAACCCCCTCAACCACAAGAAAAATAACTTCTAAGATTAAAATTGACTTCTTGACATATTTTTGGATTTGGCACATCAGAAAACTAAATTTTCAGATAATTCTATTTTATGCAGAAATTAAATGTTAATTTTGAAATTCAAGATGACTTCCTCAAAGTGATTCTTAACGCTGATGGCTATAATACTTCAGATTTTGGTGTATAACCTCAACTCAATTTATGAAGGCCGAGTTTCTTTAGCCCCCCTCGCCATCCGATCATCTTAAAATATCTCGAGAGGGGCTGCACGAAATTGTGACACTCATACTGGCCTTACAACCATATTTGAAAAGCTGCGTGTATCCAGCCCCTCATTCAAATGGCTATCCTGAAATATTTGGAGTAACAAGCGGAGGAGGGAACAGAGAACTTGAAGTTAGGGAGACAATATATTCGCACAACCATGACAACCCGCGTGACTCTAAAATCAAGTGGAGAAGGCGGAAACGTATCTTCGGCGGTGGTACAAAATTCGGGGTTACTGACATTAAATAACACAGAATAGGGACAAAATTATAACGTACTCGTACATTCTGACCTTTCAATAAAAATTGGGAAGCTAAGTGCCTTCAGCTCCCACCACAACGACCATTTTGAATTATCTCGAAGAGGTGGTATTAAATTCGGGGTTAGTGGAAAAATCGGCATATAATAATTATGACACCCTTTATGATCCTAAAATCGAATTGGGAAGGCTGCGTATCTTTAGTTCGCCATGACCATCTTGAACTATTTCATAAGAGCGGGTGGCACAAAATTGGGAATCAATAGCACGAAATCGCACAAAACAGACACAAACTAATGACACCGTTCCTGGCTCTTAGAATCAAATTTGGGAGGCGACGTGTGTCTTCAGCCTCCTTATCTGCACGGCCATCAAGAAATATCTTGTGAACGTGGGCGGTACAAAATTCGAAATCAGCAATACCGAACTGTAATACACAGGCATAAATAATAACACCATTTCTGACTCAGAATTTAGAAAATGGAGTTTCTTGAGTCCCCCTCCCCCACCTTCGAGTTATTATGCAAGCGTGTGTGGCCCAAAAATTTGAAGTTAAAGCCATAACTTTGCAAATGACAGACACTAAACTCTAATAACTCTCGGTGACTTTAAATTCGAATTTGGCGGACGGACACAACCCACGTCTTTCCTCGACACTATAGTAATTGAATATTTGGTGGGCACAAGGGGCGGCACCAAATTTGATTTTGATGACCTAAATTTGCATGAATGCGGCACGAAATGTTGGCATCTTTCACAACTCCAAAATCGAATTAGATGCGTAGACGTATGCCCCTTCCCACGCATCATAAAATTATTTAAATACCTAGGGAGGGGAAAGGGCACGAGATTCTTATATTCTCTTTTGTTCTTCGCGGCAGAAGATATTTCACAAAATACTGCTCAGAATCAACATCGGATTAGCGTGCCGATTTTGCGGGGGGGGGGGGAGAAGGATCACACATTTTTTCCTCCAGCTCAGTTGCACACAGATACCTCACCCCATCCTCATGTAAATATTATCGATACATGATAATAACATAATTTAAAAGTCAGAAATACAATTCGTGCACACTAATGGCAGGCAACCATTCAATGTAATGTTCCCAGGTTGCATCTTCAAAGCGTTGTACAAGAATATGCTCATACTGGGTGATTCCGATTACCTATAATTGGTACCCAACCTGATTAGTGAATTTCTCGAAGGCGTGGGTGGGTGTAACACAATATTAGCGGTTAGAGGCATAGAACTGCAGAATATACCAGCACAAAATCATAACACTCTTCGTGACCCTGAAATCGAATTCTGAGGGCTATATCTTGAAATAACTCGCGAGGGGAGGGGTGAAACGAAATCCGGGGTTAGTGGCACAAACTTATGACTTCATTTCTACTTCTCAGATCCACTTTGGAGGATTAGCGACACAGACCTCTTATTTTCCACCATCCCACTCGCGGAATAACTGAAAAACTCATGGTAATTTACACGATACATATACGACCCGATGACCTATTTCTCGACCAACTGCAAAAGATCGACATGTTTGTTTCATTTTTTGAGTCGGAAACCTTGACAGTACGTCCTTATGTAAGATGTGAACATTTCAAAAATTGCCATTCATTAACAACGTTTTGTTTTTTTTTGTTGTTGTATGATCTATCAAGGAAAAGGAGTGAAACGCAAGAAGGAATACGAAAGAACACTGCAGATTCAGATGGTAATACGAGTATTACACCGTTTTCAAATGGAAAAGGCTCGTCAGTAAAGGAAGTTACAAAATCTGTCCGAGCGTAAGTTTCTTCTCTGTTTTTAGCACTCAGCAAATCACATAAGCATTGAAGCCTTTTCAAACCGAATAACTAATTACTGAATCAAATTAAATCGTGATTTTTCATTCTGATATCGAAATAAGGTAATTCATCACTTTCTACCAGGGCTTGCACTTTCATCTTTCTGAGCAAAAAACAGTATAACAGACTATAGTACATATTAAGTGCAGTCAAGATGCTACGAGAAAACTAATGCAGAACTAATTGATGTGCTTTCCTTTTGTCGACGATGCAGGAGGAAACTGAGAACAGCCGATGGCACGACGTCAATCAGCAGTTAATACATGTACCACGCAGACAACGATAAATGAAAAGGATCAATGACCGAATGCAAAATGAAATTAAGAATGCTCTCCCCAGTGGGATGAAAGTATAGCTGAGCTGATATCACATTTTTCAATACATCACCATTGAATACAATTTCGAAAAGCATCAAATTAACAGATAGCTATAAAATTAAACTTTGTTTAAAATTCACGGAATCATGTTCAATTTCGCCGAGGGCAAATGACTCTTAGTGAGATACCTTCATTTCAACGGTTGATAATAATTTTCTCGTTTCTCAATACATTTTTGAAGAACTTATTCCTACAACACTGAGGATATGCGAGTCTTCCTACATATCTGTCAAGCGTATTGCATCCTTACCTACACAGTTGGCTGGTACCTGATATATAGAGAAAAAAACCGTTATTGTCAATTATACCGAGTCACTGAGTACTCCCGAGTTACCTAGTATAATAATAATAATAATATCGTTTATTTAGTACAACATTACAGTAATTCAATTACGATTTATTACAAAATCTGTCATCGTACTAGCCCTGTTGTTGGGCGAACGCCTTTCTCAACCTCACCCATTTGGTCCGATCGGCAGCAATTTTGTGGAATAAGCGGGGTTTCAACATTTTATCCAAGTCGTTTGACCACCTAGCTTTCAGCTTGCCCGGCCTTCTCCCTCCCCACATCTGCCAGAAAGTTACTTTTTCCGCCCACCTACTATTGTTCAGCCTGCTTAGATGTCATGCCCAGTCCCATTTTATTCTTTTTATAAAGTGGATTATGTTTTTGTTTTTTCAAAGTTTTCCCTTGATTTTATTTTAATTATGTCCATACGTTTCAGGCCTAACATAGCTCTTTCCATGGAATTCTGAGTGGACTGGAGTTTTCTTTCATTTAGGCTTGATAGGGTCCACACGTTTGGCATCCGTAAGTCATGACTGGAAGGACACAGCTGTTAAAGATATGTGATTTATAAGTAATCAGAAAGTTATTTTTTAAGATCATTTTTAGGCTCCAAAATTTGTTCCAACTTATTGCTATCCTCCTATTGATTCCTTTCTCGTTTTGGTTTTGGAAAGATATTGTTTGGCCAAGGTAACTGATACTATCAACTATTTCTATTTCCCGGTTATTGATTTTGATTGCGCGGTGTTGTCCTGAATTTGTGAGGTTTTTTGGTTTTGACATATTTATTTCCAAGCCCGCTAACCTGCTTTAACAGCTGAGCTCATCTAGCATGATTTGTAGGGCATCCCAGCTCTCCGTCACTAACACTACGTCATCTGCAAATCCAAGACTGTTCATTATTTCTCCGTTGATTTTTATTCCTTTCGTATCCCAATTTCGGTTTCTAAAAATCTCATCTAATGCGCATTTGGATAGCAACGAGGAGACTGGATCGCCTTGCCTTACCCCCCTTTTGATATTAAAATTTTTGCTTTCAGTGTCTGTGATGATTTTGGCATGCAAGCCGTTATACATTTCTTGTATGACTTCTACTAACATGGCCCCTACCCCATGATTTAAGAGTGCCCTTAACATGAATTTTCGGTCCAGTAGGTCAAAAGCCTTAGTGAAATCTACAAAGGCTAGGTGAACTGTTACTCCGTACTCAGATGCCCTCTGTACGATCATTTTGATAGTACGGAGATGGTCGACGGTGGAGAAACCCCTCTTAAAACCTACTTAACAGGGTGACTCTTGCCAATCTTTCAACGGTTGATAGTAATTTTCTCGTTTCTCAATACATTTTTGGAGAACTTATTCCTACAACACTGAGAATATGTAATTTCTACATATCTGTCAAGAGTATTATATCCTTACCTACACATTTGGCCAATACCTGATAAAAAACGTTATTATAAATTATACCGAGTCGCTAGGTACTCCCGAGTTACCCAGTACCGGAAAGTAACTGCTGAAATTCGATAACTACTGAAGGTTCCGAGAAATTTAGCAAGTATATCTAGTACCGGGAGATTAGAGATGAAACTACCTACTTAGTTGAAAAAAAAAATCCCAATTAAATTTTTTTGTTACCCATCCGAAATAAGCAAAAATGAAACTTAAAATTAGAAAAATATCTAGCCACAATTTTTGGGGGTTTCCTTCGTCAACCGTTCTTCGCTTATTATAGAAAAAAGACAAAATAATTTTACTCCGTGGACTCTTCTGTCAGAAGCTAAGAACTTGATGGTCTACTAGCCATGTACAGTACATCGAGTAATCTAATTTTATGAGAAGTATAAAATTTGAACTCATATGAATATTATAAATTATGAAATGAAGGTAGTCTCTAACCTTGTCGTAAGGGCATGGAAAATGAGCGTTAATAGGCATATTGTAGGTGGGACGAGTCAGAGAGTGAGGGAAGAAAAGTAATACTGGAATAACGATTTTCAAAGCAATTTGTATAACCATCACATGGGACTCGGAAAATGTAATTTTTCAACCAATGTTTATCTCAGTTCAAAGTGTAATAACTACTTACGACAATGAGACTCCAACTATAATAGTAGTTCCATCTACTTCGTATTTTCGAATATTACTGACAACATTAATGGCTGAATGCATTTTCCATTTAAAAAAATGCACTATGTTCCAATATTTAATATGGACTGTGTTTTATCGCGTTTCTTAAAATTTTACTTCTTCCACCTGATTTTTTATGAAATTGCTTCCTGTCGGGTATGACATGAATCTCGGAATACTGAATGAAGCCCTTATTGTGAAAACAACCACAGTCAGTTTTTTGAAATTTCGACTTTGCCGCCAGATAGCGCTATATCCGCAACTATTACACTCCTAACACTACCGTGCACAGAATTAGGTAACATCTGTTTATTCACCCCGCAGCAATTTATTCAGCAGAACAGCAGCGATTACGTTGCTATATGTGACGGCAAAGTCGAAATTTCAAAACTGACTATGGTTGTTTTCACAATAAGGGCTTCATTATTATTCCGCAAGTGTTCTCCCGAATTGTGTCTTCCATAACTTGAAACTGAGAAATTACTGGCATCTGAATACTACTTTGGATCACTGTAAGCTCTAGAGCAGCGTTACTCAAAGTATGCTCCGCGGAACCCCGGGGCTCCGCAAAGGCTCTGGTAGGGGTCCGCCGCACTAGGGCATCCAAAATTCTGGCCGTGTGTTGTTCATACATTAAATAAAGTTTAGTGAAGGGTTCCATAACATACATTCCTGTTGAAGAGGGGAAAAGTTTGAAAATCGCTGCTCTAGAGCAACTATCTGTCAACATTGGTTCATAACACAAATACTGAGTGCTACCCGCCCTTACTGTATACTCTCTGAAGTCGTAACATAGAAACATACATAAAAGAAACCTAAACATTAATAAAATTACCACGTTAGGCACCAAGGATGGCAAATCGAACCAAAAAATTTCTACATTCAACATGCAATAATATTGTTTTCAGAGTACCAATTTTCAAGTCATTCAGCTTTTAGGTTCTGCGCTTGATAGCAAAAACCTGACAACTTTCAGCTTTCGATGTTCCCCCTCCAAATGAGACACTTGTGCACATTATTTTACGCTGTTTAAACCTAGGATGCTGTATGGCTGAGAAGTATTGTGCTCGTTTTGCGTCACTAGAACGGCTGAGACGTGGGCTCAGTTCTCAGTGCCCAGAAAGTAGTAATGCGAAATACTGCGACAGTTTTAATATCTTCGGTTACTATACTCATTACAAATCACAACTTACAGTGTTTCCGACTGATCATTCCTATCCAAAATCTGTTCTGATAAAATCATAAAAGGAATGCTATAAAGTTTCAGGTCGATCATAATTATTAGGGCAGCCAGAAGCTCTTCTTATGCAAAAAATATGAGGAGTTGCTACGATTTTAGTGAAAAAATCGTTTTTATCGAACAGATAATTTGCTAGCAATTCAATATTAAACAGTAGACTTCACAATCTGGAAAAATAGCCCTACAGGGTGGCCTCCAAAAGGGAGAGGTAGGGTTCAAAGAATAAAATTTGAGATGCCAGTTGGTGTATAGGTTTTCAAGGAGGTCGTTGGATTTCATTTTATGGGGAATTTTTCGATCAGACACCCGACTGTGTCACCAATAGAAGATGAGACCAAGCAATGTTAGTTTTTTGAGTTGATATTTGATTTATAAGTTTTCTAGACCGCAGAATTCAGTTTCGGAGGGCGTACTGAACTCTCACCTCCACTACATACTGTTTGACCAAATGGGACAAATCGAATACTACATGACAGAATTAATTATTATATGATTTTAATCGCTCGACCTCATATATAACAGTACCTGGGTGGAGCAACATCGAACAATATATACCACATGTAGAATTGAGTTCAATAACCTCTGCAATTCATAGATCGAATTCCATCAAGAAAAAAAAAAGAAGATTAATTGCTATCAGTCTCTTCTGGTGGCATACCAGGAGTTTGGATGATAAACTGAGCCCAAAATCAAATTCAGAAAATCATCTCGAATAGTATTTCATTAATCCCCCTCCCCCTCCCCCTGGATCCGTCAATACAACTCTTCATCCCAGATCGTGGAGTCACACTACTCGTATCATTATATTGAATTACCAATAAAATATAACCAGTCGAAAATTTAGAATTCTAATTTTTAACGCATTTAGGGGCTGAGAAAAACATTTCTGCGTTGATTACAAACATACATATCTTTCGCATACGTCTCTGGCATAAAGATGAAAATTAAAATCGAAGGCAATAATCCATAGGAAAAGCAATGACGAATTACACCAAATATCCAACACTGTTGGCCACAGAAAATAACTAAAGGAAACCAGTTTTAGGTAGTTTTCCAAGGACATTTTTAGTGACTCTTACTTCAAATTAAAGAATAATATGCTAAAACTGGAAAAACAACAACAACAACAAGTGATTTTAGTTTTTTGTTTACAATTCGTCAACTCTTTGCTTTCAGTGGTTTTGAACCATCAAACCCAAAATCCAGAAACTTTCGGCTTCTGAAGGGAAATTTTTCAGTGGCCTCTATTTTCAATGACAGAATAGTTGAACGAAGCCGAAAAATACTGGGTTCAGCTTTCAGTTTTTGACATTCACAGCCAAAGACTGTAAGCTTCTGGAAGGCTCTTTATTTCAGTGACCTCTACTTTGAATGACAGAAAATGCACAGAGCTGAATAAAGCCAGAAGAACTACTGGATTCTACTTTGTAGTGCTTATCTTTGATAGCAACTTCGAACTTGTGTGGCCTGCTTCCATTCACGTTCAATTATATCCTGATCGACCTGAATGGATCAGGGGATATCGAGAGAAGCAAAATAAATAAATGTTATGATCAGTAAATCTCGCAACAAATGAATAATTATTAATTTCTGAACGACCTAGCACGCTTTCATGCACCGGCTGCTATATTTGCCTTTACAAGCATGAAATGGGGTAGGCTTTCCAAAATGAAAATTTGGAAATCCCAAGGGAGCACGTAACACTTTCTCGCTCACCATCATATTCTCACTTATCGTTACTTATCAGAAATTAAACATCAACTTTTCAATACATTCATTAACATCACTCAATTTTGTAATACGCTGCTTTCCAATCTCCAGATTATTTCAAAATTTGTTGAAATTTTAGCCAGTTCATTAATCATTTCCAATGATGCCGATGACCTGATGCAATTACGTTGCGTCGTAGGTCCGTACAAATTTAGAGCTCATGAAAATAGGTACCAAATTGAACTTACACCCCTGCCCAAGTTTTTTTTTTCCCCCTTTAAATTCTAGCCCCACCAAGAAAAAGTTCTGGTTACGCCTGTACGTACCTACCACAAGAAGTGCCTCGTGTACCCTTGAGGGGTACCTTCAATTTTCAGAGTCTAAAAAATACCGTGTCAAGCAATCTGTTTATGATACCGAGTTCGGCGCCACACATATCGCTTTCCTTAAATCGTCTAAGAAGCACTTTTGTTTTGAATATTTTTCGATTTTTGGCCGAAAATCCAATTTTGTGGAACACATCACATCTGTTGGCGTGCTCAGATTTCAGGGGACTTTTAGTATACCGATCAATACTGTCATTTGAGCCCTTGTATCCTTTCAGTCAATTTTTCATCTATAATGGCAAACTGCACAAATCTTACTATAGAGTAAAAATAAGACATATGAATTCAATAACCTTCAAAAATAATTGTAATGAAACGAGGTTCCTATAGTCAGTGACATGACTTCTGTAACTAATCTCGAATAAATATGATGGAAAGATTTCTCTTAATGCAGTCGAAATGTCGAAGTCGGGAGAGCATCAACTAATTTTTTTTTTTTTTTTTTTTTGCGAAGGTTAACGAGAACCAGATACCTGGACAAGAGTCCGAGCAGAAATTTGCTCGACACTGGAGTGCAGTTCTCGCTGATCGAACTAGAATCATGCATCTCATTGGACAATTGGCTGCAAGACAAGCTCACATTTCATTTTGCTTATCTTCGACCCCAGTGCCTTGTATTTTTTTCTCACTTACATTTGTGTGTGAGGTGGTACTACATGCACCGAGCGCTCAGACTTTGCAGTCCATTTAAATATCGAGTATAAGTTCGTGTTTCATATTTCATCGCATTATCGCTAATCTTTTTAGTTAGTTAACGAATCATTCGTACGAGATCTCTGAGACAGCTATCTAAAATTATGTTCGCAAAATTAACGATAATTTTCGTGACAAGTTCGTTGATTAGCGTCCTCGTTCGCACTGATAACAATGTGTCCAGAGTAGAATCATTACCGGTCGGAGGCCAACAGTCGACTGTTCGTAGCAAATGGATATCCGAGATGCTTACGGAGGTTGAGATGAGTTTCAACATGAGCGTGAACGTGAGTGCCGAATGTAAACGAGATTTTGGAATCTACAAGCAACACGTTCGCAATCAAACGGTGTGGGCCATACGAAGTTAGTACTTTTCACAGTGAAACTTAGTTACCGTGTATTTCTTACAATATTTCGAACGTATAATGATGTCTGCCCATGTAGCAAACATTCCAGAAGAGAGAGAACTGGCAACAGATTTCATCGGTTCAAGAGTTCGTTTATCGTGGCGACAGATTTTTTTTTAGATCCTCGTAGATTAACACAGGGGGAGGGGGAAGTTACCAAATATTGTTTATAGGAGCCATCCCCCCTTCGCATCACTCATAGGGATGCAACCGGCTCTCTACGAGAACTTCCAACTGTTTGAAACAGGCTACAAATCGAATATGGAATAAGTACAGGAATATGTATGGTACCCGGCAAATTACCATTATTTCAAGATATCCAAATATTTTTCGTACATATATTAATCTCAAACCATGTTTCTATTACAAACAGATGTGATTGCAATACTTCAATCCCATTTATATTCACCAAATGTGGTGTTTCAGACGAAGTTACTTACATCTGCCGAATGACATGCTCTGGTTCTACATTTCTGGACCTATACTACAATACCTTGTATAACACACCTACCGCGCAATATCGTATCATTCAATATAGGTATAGATTAACCTCCACTTAATCCATATCCTTCATAAACCATTCATGAGGGACAAATTGTCGCATATCTACATCCAAGCCCGGCGCCAAGCACGGACAAAGCGCGCCCTTGCCCGGGGCGCTCAATTTGTAGGGGCGGTATTTCATCGATCATCATGGTATTGTTGTGATTTGATGTGTCACACTTGGCCACAATGGCCAATGGACTTATCGCGAAGGTGTGATTGGTTCACCGTTTCTTTTGTCAGGGGCAGCAAACGTTCCTCATTGGCCGGGGCGACAAAATCTCTAGCGCTGGGCCTGTCTACATCATGTACCACACTCTGTCACAACTTTTTCGGCAAAAGAGAATCCGAGATTTCTCCTTCCAAAAGTAATATAGTAGCAAACCCATAGGCACGAATGGGGAGGGGGATTGGGAGAGGACTTAGCCTCCGTTGAGTTGGCCATTTTCACTTATGGGTGAGACTTATGCAGCTATTTAGTACAAAAGTAGACTAATGACAGACGTAATAGTAGTAAGGGGTTCGTCCCTGACTGAAAAGGTAAATTTTCTCAACTACTGAAAGAAAAATTCCTACTAGTGGGCCATATTTTTAAGTTGATACACGAATTAGGAATTGGTAAGTATGGTACTCACAAAGTATAAATTCTACGCTATCGAGCTTCGATCAAATGTAACTTACCTGAAACAAAAACCAAAATACTCAAATTAAACTTAATTGGTGACTCAGATCTATAAAACAACAAACTTATTAAACATACGAAAATTACATTTTAAGAACACCTTGATTTACATGAATACCAAAAACTTACTACGCATACAGAAAAAGCATAGTATAACAACTAAACACAACCTTTACAACATTAGGGTGCCAAAAAGAAAAATACAGCAAGGGGATAACAAAACTATAGGTACCAGGGCATCTCATTTTTCAATAACCTCAGTTCATCCCATAAAGAAGAAATCATGTGTACCCCAGCAAAAAATATTAAAAAAATAAAAAACCTATAAATAGCCTCCTACATAAACACGAACAAAATAAATAAACAACAACTACATAATAAACAAACATAATTTAAAAAAAATTAATAAGAGTAAATTTTCTGGTGCTGGAAAAATATTAAAAAATTCATTTTCGTTTTCCTAGTTTCTAACTCATTAATTTGTAAATGGCGGATGGGGGCTGGATTGGTAGTTTTTCTTGGCTCAGTTTCGTTTTCTACTATTCATTTGTTCTTTTTATTTTATTTTATATTTCTGGTTTTCTTTTTTTTTTTTAAATTGCACTGGTAGTTTTTTTTTCTTCTCATTTTATATTTTATTTTATTTTTTCTTTTTTTAGTCTGCGTAAATATTCGGAAATAAATATTCGGAAACTAATATGACTAATTCAGAATTATTACACGACGCCAGCGGCTACGTGTAATACAACATCATGATGCATCTGTGTTTGAAAGAGAGCTTCCTCAAATATAGACCGTGACCTTAATTACCATATTTTTAACGTAGTATACCTTCGAATTTATATTATCTAGTGCTATAGCTTCTTCCTACCAAAGCCTGAAGGATCGGACGGAGAAAAAAAGAGCCCCAGAAATTAATTTAGTAACCCACGAAACCCTCTATTTTCAATACAAGCAATTTAAAATTTGAGTAATCGCGAAATAGCACGATTTTATCCAATGCATTGCAGCTCGCCAAAAGCCGAAGCTAAAAGCCGAATGCTAGCCGAAATTTACATTTTAAAAAGCCGAAAGCCAAAAGCCAAAAAATTCGCTTACTTTTCACCTTTTTCGAACTTTTCCTTGAGTGTTCGCAGTTCACACAGTTGTTCACATTTTCATTTAGATTTGTGATTTATTTTTTCGTTATGTAGCTGAAATGCGCTGGGGAAAAACTTTATGATTGCGAAGGCAGAACAAAAGTTCAGAGGATGTGTCAACGAGTACCGAATTTTGTTATTGTAAGAACGCTAAAATTTTCAGGCAAAGTTAAAATTTCTTTCAACGTTTTAAAATTCTGGGAGTAAAAAAAAAAAAAAATACAGGGCGAAATTATACCATATCGCTCAAGTTGTTTTTGGAACACCAGTACCTAGCCAAGTCAGTGTAGAAAGACTCCTCTCATTGCCTAAAGATTTATTATGTCCGAAAAGGGATAATTTAAGTCCATTACAACTGAAACGATATTATTCCTAGAATTAAATTTAGATACATTGTTAAAAATAAAATATTTGTTGAAAATGAATTTGAAGTGAACAAATACAAATTATAAAGTTTCCTAAAGTGTAGGCTGCTGTCTTATCCTCTTATCTCATTTGATTATTTCATAGTTTATGATTTATCTTTATTTTATGTTAATCTTAAATTTAAATCCAATATCAATACTTACATGTCTGTTTTTAGATTTTGCGCGAAATTTTAATTTCAAAAGAGGGGTGTGTTCCATTTATATTTGGTTCGCTAAAAGCTAGATAAATGAAAGCCAAAAGCTAGCTTTACTTTTAGATTAGCTGAAAATCAAAATTTTATTTTTCAAGGTCAGAAGTTTTAGCCAAAAGCCAAAGCCAATTTTTTCAGCTGCAATGCACTGATTTTATCCGCATCGAATAACAGCGTTGCACGAATTGAAGTCGGAAGATTTTTCGTCGCATTATGATTACAGCGATTGGTCCTTACAAGCATTCGGCCGGAATTCTTCATTCATTTTTTGGGACTAAAATCATTTCGAAGGGCAAATGGTCACCCCAGAGCCGGAACTTATTTTCGAGATTTAGGGGAGGGCAGTTCCAACGTGTTTTTAAAAACTTTGCTGATTACTACCAGCAACCAGACTACATGGTCAGAGTTTTTATTCTTTGGCCAAAAGTAAATTAAACATTAAAAAGTCGGGTCTTTTGATTTTACTCAACGCAGGATAACTTTTTAAAAATTCCAAATTCGGCGAAAATGGTCGTATAATTTTTTCATCTCCTAGATACATACCAGTTCCCATAATTTTATTTACCTAGAGTTGGGCTGAAAAATGGTCTTTTTGACCATTAAAAAATTTGAAATTTTCTTAACTTTAACATTTTCTAGCGCCTTCAATTTTGAGAATAGGCAATACATCGTACAAAGACTTTTTTTCGTCCAAGCCAGTACTACCAGTCCCCATAGTAAAATTATTTATTCCGTCAATTATCATGCCTCGTATATCGTCTTGAAAATTTTGTTTTTTAATCTTTGAAATGGCACAGTCCCTTCAATTTGCTCATAGGCAACTTCCCATACTACCTTCTTCCTTTTTTTTTTCTTTTTTCTGTTTTTTTTCTTCATTTATCGAGTACTACGCGTACCTAGCGGATTTTTGAACAAGTCCGGACACCCTGTATACATATGTTCGAGATTAATGTGTGAACTATTACTAGCACGCTCCAATTTTTAGGATGAGTTCGTGTGGCCTCTGAGAAGGTTTTAGGGTACAAATTATGTCGCTACTCCAATTAAACCAGGACTATACAAATCTGCCACCGCAAACCTGCTCCATAAATTTTTTTGATAGAAAGTTCGGGAAACTTGCCATATTGCTTTCCTGAACACATCCCTTTTAATTAGTGATTGTATGTTGTAAGTTCCTTCCATCAGAAACTATAGATGGGGAGGGAGAGGGGGTCAAAAATATGAAAATGTAGAAAAAATGACAGAAATAGTTTTCTATAGCTTCGGTATGAGGTCTGAATTCTTTATTGATTAAATAAACATCACTCCGCCGAGTTTCAATTCCATAATAGCCCCACAAGCCTTTGAATCCAATTTTTTGAAAACAATTTAAAGTGCTTTTAGGTATAGACTGTAACAATAGGGGGGGGGGAGAAGGGATCCACTATTATCTTTCAAGGTTGGCAATTTGACAATTTCAAATGCTCAGTTGAAAAATTCACGCACCTTATGTACATCCAATTTGAGAGCTTTCGATGATAGAGCGGCGTATGGCGATGCACGCATGCCAAATTGGCCTCGGGGCACCGCATTCCCTATCCCGGAAACGACCCGAATGGGCTTGCATCAGAATAGGAGGAATCGCTTTGAGGTAGCTCCTCTACTAGCCCCATTTCTCCTGACGCATCTTCACGGCGGCGAATCTACGGCATTTTATTCTTCATCTTCTCTGTTAAGTTGCGCCGGATCGTCTTCTTCGTCGGTTGATGGCAGCTGCGACATCTTCGTCGATGTTGGTGGAATGGCGAGTGCCGGCATAGGGTGCTGTGTCCGCTGCCTTTATCTCTACCACTCCAGCTCCATCTTGCGGCCCAACGTCTTCTTGACAAAGGCAGCTGCCTGGTCCCATCCCGGTCTGCTCTTCAGCGTGGTCGGGACCAGGTTGGTCGAATGCCGGACACTCGAACAGGGTGTGCCAGGCATCATCATCTCGCCCTCCTGCAGCGCAGTAGGAGCACCGCGGGCTTTCTGTTATGCCCATCCGGTGCAGATACTTGTTGAACACTCCACGGCCGCTCATCACCTGCGTGAGGCAGAAGTCCAGCTGGCCATGGCGTCTGTCCAACAACGCGTTGAGGTCGCGTACTAGCAGTCGGGTCCACTCTCCCTTGGTACTGCGAGAGAGCCGCTCTTCTTACATACGAAGCGTGGCAGCTCCACTGATGGTATACCTGCTAGCACGCCAACTGCCTCTGTGGAGACAGTGCGATAGGCACCTCAGTGCAGCCTTTCGTTGGACCCTTACTAGATCGGTTCTTCTGTACTCCCTGGCACCGATGGCATCTGACCGGATTGGCGCTCCACTATAGGAGGACCGACATGACGACGTTCGCCAGCAGCTTACGTTTCTTCTTTGTTGGCCCCCCAACGTTCGACATAAGTCGTCTTAATCTGGCTACGAATCTCTCCGCTTTCTGCACTGTCATCTTCGCGTGTACTTTGAACGACAGTTTCCCGTCGAACCACAGCCCGAGGTACTTCAGGGCTGTACAGGGCGCAATCTCCGCTCCCTTTAGGCGAAAGGAAGGAGGGTTGTACCGTCGACGGCGTGTAAACAACACCGCTTCTGTCTTCTCGGCTGTTGGGCACAACCCGGCCGACTCGATCCAACGGGTCATTGCCTCCAGTCCGGCGTTGACCTTGCATTCAAGCGCCGCTACTTCGTCTTCGACTGCGACCACCAAAGTGTCATTGGCGTAGCAGATGATGTTCACCCCTGGAGATACTTCTGCTCTCAGAATGCCGTCAAACGCGATGTTCCACAGGAGTGGACCAAGAAATGATCCATGCGGAACTCCACACAACATCTCCCACTGCATCACACCCGTGGCAGTTTTCGCGACAATTATCCAACCACGGAAGTAGTCCTGGATAATTTCATCGGATATTGGCACAACAGGGTATCAACGTAAGTCGAAAACAAAATAATTAGGATTTACTGAGGAACACAAGGAATAGAGGAATTCATTTTCGGAAGGGGGGGGGGGACTTTTATAGGAAAAAAATTCATAGCTTCCACTATTATTCAAGAAAAATACTTCATTTCGAATTTTTGGGGGACCTCGCATCAAGATGGAGGACTTTTGGAGGACTGCGGGAACTTTTTTTAAATTAGAACTTCCAGGGAACTAATGGGTTGGCGGATATCTTGACAACCAACTTTACTTTTTGTAAATAACTCAAGGAGATACCTGCAACACGGGTCAGCTATAGTATAAATGTACCGTTCAATAAAACACCACACAGATTTTGAAAGCCTGCAAAAAGATTTAGATAGACTCGCGCGCTGGAGCATTGAAAATAGGCTTTTGTTAAACGTTGGGAAATGCACTTATACTACTTTCACTCGCAAAAAATCTATACTCGAATACGGAGTACGCTAATTGGGAAAAAATACTACTAGTCAGATAAGAAAGATTTGGACATCCTTTTGGACAGGGAGTTGACCTTTCACGATCACATTGAAAGTGTTATGTCTAGGGCGAGGAGAATGGCGTACTTCATTGTCAGGAACTCTGCGAACTTCAAAAAAACTAACACCTTGAAAATACTATATTTTTCTTTTGTTAGATCACTTCTGGAATTCGGAGTTTAGTTTGGTTTCCACATACCCTCAAAGTCATTGAAAAAATAGAAAAAATACAAAATAGATTTCTGAGGTACGTTTATTTTAAAGATTTTGAATACTACCCTGACCCTGAAAACATACCCTATTCTGAAATTTTGGCTGGATATGAAATTGAATCTCTAAGAAAACGAAGAGAAAAAACAGCAATAATGTTTCTATATGATCTAATTCACGGTAACATTAACGATGAAAAACTACTTATAGAAATAAATATTTGGGCCCCAAAAATACAATCTAGATACAAAAAATACTTCTCTCTGAAAAAATATCGCACCACTAAAATGGAATTTTCGCCATTAAACAACATCATGAAAATTACGAATGATTTTTTGACAGAGTGTACTTGCGCTGACATGTATAGTATGCATAGATCAGCGTTTAAGCGGTTAGTGGAGGGATGGGGAGCTGTGGGATAGCGGACGTGCGGCACATTCATTATTTATTATATTTATATTATACATACTATATTGTTTTATTATTATTATTATTATTATTATCAGTTTTTCCTTCGTTTATTATTACTATTATTTACTTTTAATTTTATTTACTTTTTCATTTTTTATTATTTTTTACTTCTACTTTTATTTACTTTTTCATTTTTTATGATTTTTTACTTCTATTAGGTAGTTTCATTCCATTTTTTTTATTTAATTTTTATTTCTCTTTTATAATTCTTATTGTAACGGTCCCTCCTATAATTGGCTTCGGCTGTTGGAGGGACCTAAATAAATAAATAAATAAATAAATAAATACGTTCACGCTGGAAGATTTTCTTAACCAATTTTAGTATTTTTGTGGCTCTATGAGGGGGATAGAAGGGTATATTATACATCTCCAATTTTTTTCTTTTTCTTCTGGGAGGAGAGAGTAGAGTGTGTCATTCGTACTCACTCTTCAAGGAAATAAATGAAACAAAAAAATTGAAAACTATAAATTTCTAGTAAGTTGACAGAAAGGTGACTTCAGAGACAAGGTTTACGAGATTTTCGGACATTTACAATATTTTTCCTTGTTATCTACTTTATCATGAGTTTCAAAGATGAAAAAACATTTTTTTGCATTAGATTAGGAACAAGTTTTTATAATTCCACCTCTCAGAGAAAAAAAAAACTCTCTTGACGCCACTGGCGTCAACTTTTCAATACACATACGCATTTACGAGTACATCTACTTACACATACTCGTACATAAGCCTGAATCACTAGACAAATAGATGAGATATAAATTAAAAAAAAAAAAAAAATGATACGGATTAAAATATTAATATGTATGGAAAGAGAAGTAACTCGTCGCCCTTCAAATTCCGAACCAACAGATATTAATAGCGACTTTGTAAATTATTGGTCACTTCTACAAAACGTATAAAAATAGATTTAAAAAAAAAAAAAACTGTAATTGTAGAGGGAAACATTATCTATTGCTGCACGTGGCCATAGTTTTCAAAAACTGTAGAAGTCAATTTCTTGGAAATCCCAATCCCTCTTCTCGAAGGCAACGTTCTCATTCTCATATATCAATCAAAAATCAATACGGACTGTAATACATAAACAGGTTTTTGCGTACCTTCCCAACGGAAGAACCACCTACCGCATTCCAAATATACATACATATTATACTACTTTAAAAAAAAAAATTCAGAACGTAAGTATATCGAGCGGTATTCCAACGCCACTGACATAGTACATAAATTTTCAATAGTTTGATTTTCTGAAGTGGGTTAATGAACACGAAGAGTGGCCCGAAAAGAGGAGGGGAGGAGAAGAAAAAAATGAAAAATTGAAATTCGAGATAGGAGTCGATTTACAACTTTTCGAGGTCACTGAATTCAATTCTAGGGGTAACGTCTACCCAGACTCCCTTCAATGGTACCCCGAGGATCGGATGTACAAATTACTATAAAACTCTGAACATTTATAACTGAATCCCTATCTCGAATTCGTTAGACACGTCAAAACTCAGCGTACATTTACAACAGAAGGGGAGGTTTTATGCACGCCATCTCCATATTCGATTACCCTGAAATTTTGCAAGAATGTAAAATTATTTACTAAACCCAATATAAGGGTCCCCCATAAAATTCGAAAAAAAACCACAAAGAGTAAATAAGGGCCACTCTAAGCCTGATACATGAATCTCCAGAATGTTCACGAATTCAGTAGGTCCGAAGGACAAAATATGAAGCAATGTTTGTGAGGAAAAACAATTTACAGGCTACGAAGAGGCGGTGGAAGATATTTAATGGGAAGGATGTGGGTGGGAGAGACTTGCGGAAAACAGCAAGGATTAAGGAACTAATAGCAGCTAAAATGTTGACACAATAGGTTCTTATGTTCGAATATTTTATTTCTAGGTATTTATGCTTATTTTAAAATACTAGAACATTTTAATGGGCCTCCTAGTCCACCACCTATGAGGTCAGTTATCAGAGTCGATGTTTAAGTTTTGAAATATCTCAGTTACATAGTTCTGTTTATAAAAATATCACGCCATTTACTGATTTAAACATACCCAAGTGACTTTATAAGTAGTACACAACAAACAGGACAGCCCAATACCTTCGTGTCCAAAATGAGGCATTGAAATAGAGAATTTTTAGCCAACGTTTACACAGGGGGTTCCCCTACCTGCCCATTCAACAGTACGCTGACTGAAATAAAAATGTAAATCACTTGAATTGCCTGATTTTATCGTCCGACTTTCTTAACGATGTTTTACCTCCTTTGTCGACACCCCAAGGTTATATGAGGACAGGACAGGGCGAGCATAGACACCGGATGAAAGATAAGAAAAATCACTGGGGTACACTGGAAATAGGTGATAAGGTACTTGTGGCTGTCCACAGAACCTGACAACAAGGATCTATCAGGGAATTTATGGGAATTTTACGTCCTAATTTTACGGACCTACTCTCGGATTTGAAGT
Source organism: Acanthococcus lagerstroemiae (assembly GCA_031841125.1). NCBI lineage: Eukaryota > Metazoa > Arthropoda > Insecta > Hemiptera > Eriococcidae > Acanthococcus > Acanthococcus lagerstroemiae. The sequence goes on from CM063110.1 coordinate 18,533,087, forward strand.
TGATTTTTAAAAACTTATGAAAAAAGGCATAATCTTTACTTTTATTGTATATATTAGCGACCAATTGTGAAATTTAGACATTTTATGCAGTGACTAGGCATGTAATAAAATGCCCAGTCATTTTAGGCAAATTATTTTATTTTATTTATTTTAACAGGTTGGCCTCAACCGCCCGATAGGGCCAATTACAGAGGCCATATACCTAGAATTATTACAAGAATAATCTTAATATAAACCAGAGAGGGAAAAAACAGAGAAAAAAAAAAGAGAAAGAAAAAAAAAAGAAAAAATAGTAATTATAATTGGATTTAATTGGTGACTACTTGGAATCCCACCTCACACAGCTCCCCAAAGATGCCAGTTGACTCCTAACTCTATATTTTACCATATCTTGCATACTTCATTCTTCCTAGCGTCTTAGACAATCAACGGATTGACTTCAGCGTGAATTTTGTTTTCGAATACAGTAGCTATCATGTCCCGGAAATTCTGTGCGTTGTTGCAGCCTAATCAAATATTTCGTTTTTCCTACAGTTGTAGGGAGGCACCCGTATTCTGATTTGATTCAATAAGGATGGTTCGGGAATTTGTCCGCGGAGTAACTTGTGAAGAAATTGTAAGCATGCTTTGTCTCGTCGCTCTTGGAGACCTTTCATTCGGAATCCCTGTAATAACTCTTTATAATTGGTTGAACTGGGGTAATATGTGAAGGTTTTATGAAATAAATACTTCACATATTCACTGTCGGCCTAGGAAATAATTTAAAATGACAAGGTATTATATAAAATGACGAACAGGTGTCCGACGAACTGCATAATTACAAAATTTCAATAAAATGGACAATTTAAAATTAAAGTGAAAACATAAAACGAAATGAGAGGTTTACGAGTCAGAAAAGTAGGTGAGTATTAAAAATAATAAAATGGACAATTTGAACAGTCAGTTCTAATCCAGATAAAAGAAAACTACTAATGACATTTTTTATGGGAAATTTAATGTACAATTTATTGCAAATAAAAAAACAGTAGCTGAAGAGGGCAGGGTTTCACGGGAAATCGAAAAAAATGTGGAAATTTTCTGATATAATTTGTACTATAAAATTGATTTTATGAACACCCTGTTGAACCGATTCCGACCATTTTTCATGACCACAACTGCACTCTTCTATGTATTACTTACTGGTGCCATTTTTCTATCTCCAGTCGTGAGAAGAAGGGGAAAAAAATCTAAAATAGAAACTTTTTCAAAATTTGACCATAACTTAGCCCCTTTAAAAGTACGAGTATGCAAACATATCTGCATAGTGTCAAGGTAGGTTGCCCATTCAGCAGTTGGAAGGGGAAAAGCAATACCCTGTATTGCCAAAATGGGTTGTCACTTTATGAAATGACTCGCCTTTTGTGAATCATTTTATAAATTGATGATTTTCACACAGCGTATCCGACAATTAACATAATGCTTCCGCATTTCATTGAATGATGGATTTCACAATTTGCCGCTAACATATAGACAACAAAATGCTCCTCTTGACATGTTTGCATTACTTTTTTGCGATGTAGGGGACTTTTAGAAGACCTTCTGGAGCGAAGCTTCTGTGCGCAGGTTCAAGATAGATAGTTGACTTAGAAACAGTGGAACGAACGCGAACACGAAAACGCGCAACACAGGTGACGTAGTAAGGCTCCGCCCACATTTAGTGAGATAAAGAGTGAGAGAAAGAGAGCGCCTATGTGAAACCAGACGGCTTCCCCGCCACACCGCCGTTAGTATTTATGCACTGACAACATGAAAAAGGTTCGCTTCTGTCGGGTATCCCCCGACATCTCACGCCTTTTTTTTCAAATGAGGATTATTTAGGACACGGAGGGCTGATATACGCTAGGGGGTCCACCAAATAAAGACTTTGCTAAGCCTCTGGGCACATGTACACTGAAGGCCGGTTGAAAATGTGGCAGTTTGTATAAAAAAAAGGTCAACTTTGTCAGTCACATCATTATTGAGTTAAGCAGAAGTAGACTCAATTCCTGACAAATTGAGACGTTTCCAGCTTCCTATGTGCCACATCCATCTCTCTACATCTATTAAAAAAGAGGTACCTCGCAATTTTCGAAAAACCAGACTTTGAGAAAAACGCGTTAAAAGTTTTTGAATACATTTTGTTCATTGTCTTGTCAATGATCAGACTGTTCCATAGACTATTATACAGGGTGTCTAGACTTCGTAAATAATCTGACCGCGGTAGCTGGTAGTACTGGCTAAAAATCTTAGTAAGATGTATTGCCTATTCTCAAAAAAATTGAAGGTGTTAAAGAAACCGTTAAAGTTAGGAAAATTTCATTTTTTGTTAAATTGTCAAAAATACCGTTTTTTAGCCCAATCCTAGGTGAATAATTAATGGTTCGAGAGCTATTTTGACTATGGGAACTTTCACGTATCTGGGAGATGGAAAAATTACTCAGTGCAAAAAAACTTTTCAAAAATTCAGAAATCGGCGAAAATGGTCGTATAATTTTTTCATCTCCTAGATACGTAAAGTTCGATGGTCGACGATGTAGAACTACTTGCTGATATTTCTGGAGGCTGCGATCTTCTTGATGTGAAAGAGCATTGAATTTCATACAAGAATCCATAATAATCTTTAAATCTATTTTTTTTTTTGCCAAATATTTTACCTTCTAGTTTTTCTCGTTTTCCTTGTCTTTTTCTTACCGACAAAAAAGTTGTCCCTTTTTATACAAACTGCCACATTATGCACTTACAATACAGAAAAAAAAAACTGGGAACATGTACAGTAAAGGCCGGTTGAATATATTCTTCACGCACAGGTGTAAATCTAAATTCACACATAACAGACTCGGTGAGACCGTTAAAACATTTCAAAACGTTCTAATTTACAAAAAAATTATTAATTTTTTAAAAATGTTGAACTTATGGATGGCATTGACGGAACTGCTCGAGTTTCTATGAGATAATAACACGAGTCTGAAAGCTTGAATTACTAGATCGGTACACAGCAAATAACAGCATATATCTAACACTGATCTAATTTGCTTATCATGGTATTGTTATAAACATAACGCCTCATATGTCACTTGATACTTCCACAGATTTTGACATATCTCGTTAGAATAGAAGAATTTTCCATGCAATATTCCTAAAATGCTGCAGCATTAACACATTTCCGACTACACATGTTTCAATTTAGTGATGGAATCCTCAGAGTGGCCAAGAACAGGACTGTTTTCTGGTGTTACAACGCATTTGGGACATTATGCTGAATGTCTCCGATCTGAAGGTTCTGGTATATACGGCAAATATTGCCTGGCTCAAGCTACTTATGACTTCGACGGCGATGAAGTCACTCAAATAGCTCCTGGGTGGACAAAGTGGGCCGAAGAAGATGCTTCTGCGTGGAAAGTCATTAAAACGGTAAAACAAAAATTACCTAAGCCAGCCCTAAAAAAGTAAGATTTTTACCCAACAGTAATACTGAACACCATTTTCAGTACGAAAAGAATCCATTTCGGAAGTCTAGAAGGTCGCTGATATGGGCAATGTGTATACCGTCATCATGCACGGCAACTGATTTACAAACATCGCTCAATAACGCTCTTCAACCGGTATTCAAAACGCAAGATCTAGATGTTACAGCCAGCGTAGACCCCACATTCTGCACTACCAAAACGACTTCACGCTTAGTAGAACACTTCAACATCGGGTATAGCGTATGAATATATTGTGTGTACGCATAATATTTTAATGGCAATAGTCATTCGAAAAGGGGCATCAATAAGTAGTATAGAAAGGTTGGGTTCTGGACCGAGTTCACATTTCTGAGTGAATTCTGTTCTCTCTGAATCGAGTTCACATTTTTGTAAATTTATTGTTGAAAACATTTTTCTGAGTGAATTCTGTTCTCTCTGAATCGAGTTCACATTTCTGAGCATTCACTGTTGAAAACATTTTTCTGAGTGAATTCTGTTCTCTCTGAATCGAGTTCACATTTCTGTAAATTTTCTGTTGAAAACATTTTTCTGAGTGAGTTCTGTACAATCCTAGACCGAGTTCATATTTCTGTGTAAGTATTGTTCTCTCTGAATCGAGTTCACATTTTTGTACATTCACTGTTGAAAACACTTTTCTGGGCATTCGCTGTTGAAGTCACATTTTTGTACATTCGCTGTTGAAAACACTTTTCTGTGTAAGTTTTGTTCTCTGTAACCAAGTTCACATTTTTGTGTTGGTGTTAAAAGAATTGATATTGTAATATAAAGTGGTCGAGTTTCCATTTTTTTATCAGACCACTTTTTTTTCTAACTTGGATTTCAAGTGATTTTGGTTTGAAATCTTAATACTAAAAAAAATAATAAAAAAAAAAAATCGAAAATTGATAACCTAGTTTTAAAAAAAATAATAAAAAAATAATTTAAAAAAAATCGAAAATTGATAACCTAGTTTAAAAAAAAAAAAAAAAATATTATATATTATAAAATGGAAATGATTGAAAGTAAAAGCAATAACTTTAATTTTGATGACTCTACACATTGTGTATCTAAAAAGATACCATCAGTGAAAGTGATTAATCAAGAACCTGTAGGCTTCTGGATGTCTAATGAAAATTTGATGTCTTGTGAGTGGAGAAAAAATTGCAACGAGTCATGTTCAGGTGCCAGCTGTGTAGAACATTTTGTAAATACAAAACCGCACACAATTGAGACTCGAGATGGATCAATTCAAGGTAGGATTATCGATAAAAATCGTATTTTAATCATTAGACGCCAACTTAAACTTATCAGACTTTCTCGAGATGATTACTCTTTTGCTGGTTATTGGGTAAAAGGAGATACAGACTATATTTCAGCACGTAAGTATCTCTTAGTGTTTCTAGATGAAAAGAATCATCCACTACATAAAGAACCAATCCAACTTACAGCTAGAGGTGTATTTCAGGTAGAATTTGATAAGAATTTATTAAAGTTTAGAAAAGAATTTAAAACAGTTTATAGTAAAACACGAGGTGTAATGTCAGATTTATGGTATTCTATGCTTGTGTTCTGTCCTACTTTTGTATCAAACGTAGTAGGTTCTTTAAAAAGAGTAGAGCATGTTGTATTGAAAATTATATTGTTCCAACAGAATCTAATTTGAACTCTTTATGTGTAGGTAGAGATAAAGAAGTCTCAAAAATTGTTGAAGCTATGTTTAATGATTCTGAAAAATGGAAAGCTGAAAATAGTAAACCTTTCATAACCACATTAGTTCAAGAAAATGAATAATATTAAAGTTGTTATAATGTATTTTTATATGATTTTTCATATAAAAATAATAAAAATGGAAATGAATAACACTTTTAAAAATTATCATTGCGAATTAAAAAACATTGAATTCCTTAAATGTTTTAAATATATTAATATTTTATTTGGAAACAGATCTATATAAATTTATGGAAAATATTGTTTATGACTTTATTCCTGAAAATAAAATTAAAGAATTTTATAAAGATTTAGAAAAAAAAGGCGAGAAAGAATTTGTAGAAGATATTAGAAAGACATTTAAATCTAAAGAACGAAAAGAAAATCAAAATATTTCAAGAAAAAATATTAATGATACAATGATAGAAACATTTGCTATTAGAACGGGAAAAAGTAAAGAAGATATAAAAAAAATTAAAATGCTAATACTTTTAAAAAAAATAACTAAAAAAAATATTACATTTAAAAATGGAGAAATAGAAAATATAGATTATTAAGATTTCAAACAAAAATTATTTGAAATCCCTTGGAAAATGCGAAAAAACTCACGAGAAAATTTTGCAAAACCACTGCCCCCCGCGAACGCCCTGAATTTTTATTTGCATTTTTTTTTTGTCCGCGGGAGGCTGTGGAAACTCTGAGTTTTTTTTTTTTTTTCCACCAAGGCCGTCGATTCACGCATCCGAGACTGATATGGCCGGCTTCATATCAGCTCAGAGTACGCGAGTCTAAACCCGGTGTTATCTTTTTTTTTTTTTTTTTTTTTTTTTCACTGTAGTTCGACCTCCAAGCACCCAGCGACGCGTGTGCACCCGCGCCATCGGAGTACGTCAGAGATCTAGTACAGCGTTTTTTTTTTAATTTATTTTGCATTGAATGTTACTACCTAATCAGCGCTGATTACAGAGACTTAGTAACTCGACATCGTCGACCCCGAGATAACACTTTTGATTTGCCGCCGTGACGCTGTTGAGTCACGGTTACAGTTTGTTATCCCGAGGGGAACTAGCCTAGGTGAGGTGTACGGACCTTTCCCCTCTTTAGCACTTCCGTCTAATATGGGGAGGAAGCCTAATGTACAGCTCCTAGCTCCGATAGAGTGTTATTTAAAATTTGTATATATACTTACGAAGCCCGTAACCAACATTACATATGAGTTTGAAAATGCAAACATAGCACTCTCATATTTATGAATAAATTATCATCGCCGTATAGATTCGATTCATGTATAATTTTTTTCAATGCCATGATGGTGTTATCATTTAATTGATTGCGCTAACCTTGTTAATTATTTGGTTGTTTTCGTGCATAAATTAGCGTGTAATGAAGAAATACGATAAATAAAAAATTGAATTACGTTAAAAGAATAATAGTAGTATTATATATATAATAAAATGGAAACGATAAATAAAAAATATGCACCGAGAATGTGTATAGAGTGTAATAAAAAAATTACATACAAAAATTATGCTAGACATGTCAGATCTAAGCATGGAAGGACAACAACAACAGCAAAAGATTTAAGAAATGATTTGCGAAATTGTGGAGTGAAAGGTGTATCTAAGTTGAAAAAATCTGAATTATTGGAAATTAGAGACAAGATACAGAGACAGAGTTCGAATTTTGAGAGAGAGATTCTGAATAAATTAACGAAAAAAGAACTCATTAAAAAAGTTGGAGAAAGAAACAAAAATTTAACTAGAGCTAAAATAATTGAAAAATTCTTACAATCTCAAAATGTAAAGTATCTCCAAGAATTTAATTTTGATGATGATAGTTTTGATGAGCCTATAGTTCGTCCTAGTGTGAGAAAGATAGATGGGTGTTGGAAAAATATGGTAAATCAATTCTCTATAGTATACGAACCTGCAAAATATGATTTAAGAATTTATTTAGACAAAATTACAGAACTTCTTGATAGAATGCTTAAAAGTGAGATGAAAAAGAAAAAGGCAATAAACATAGGATTAATAGCAGTTGTAAACTATATAGAAATAGATCACACAACTGGAGATAAAATAGGTGATAAAGAGGCATATTTTTCGATCAAAGCATCATATTATAGTAGATTCGAATGCAATTGAAAGTGCATTAATCTCAGCAAAAAATGAAGTTATACAAAAGTATGAGAGTTATACTGCTCAAAATACTAAATATAAATTTGATCAAGTTATTGAAATAAATATTCAATCTGATAAAATGACCCTTTACGTGGTGGGACTTATATTCAATTACCCAAATTTATTCAATCAAAAAAGTGTTGTATTAATGTGAAAAATATTCAAAATAGAAATTTTAAGTGTCTCAAGCAAGAAGATCTTAGATGCTTTGAATATGCGTTGGAAAGTGTTTTGAATTCAGTTACAAATCATGTAGATCGAGTTTCAAATTATGATATCACGAAATATGAAGAACTGAAAATGGAATATCCAGTTAATTTAATTCCAGAAAATATTAAAAAATATGAAAAATTTCTAGGTATATCTATCAATATTTATAAGTATGAGGAAGATGAAGAGGGTATTGGTCAATTTTTTTTAATTTATAAACCAATTAGTAGTGAAAACCATGTAAATTTACTACAGTATAAGGATCATATTGTTGGGATAAAAAACTTGAGTGCTCTATTAAAAGGAAAAATACATAAATATAATGAACATGTAGAAATTTGTATGAAATGCCATAAAAGATTTAAAGATAAATTAAAATATGGGGAACATTTAAAAAATTGTATAAATGATGAGCAAAATATAGAAATGCCAAATGAAGAGAAGAAATTTCGAAAATATTGCACAAATGGGGCAGAACAATATCATCCATACACAGTGACGTTGGATTTTGAATGTCTATTGGAAAAAATGCAAAAAGAAACTAAATCAACAAAATATCTCCAGAAACATATTGCTAACAGTTTTTGTTTCTATTCTGACCAACAAGGAACACAGCTGGTTAGAGACTCGAATGTACAAAACTTGATGAATCAATTCAATTCTTGGTTAATAGAACATGCTCGCGCATACAACAAGATAAGAAGAATTAATAAGCCAATGATTTGGGGACAAGATGAAGATATCAAATTCAAAGAAACTTCTCACTGTCATTTATGTAACAAGATTCTTGCAGAAAATGAAAAAGTTAGAGATCATGATCATTATACAGGAAAATTTCGTGGTGTAGCCTGTGGAGAGTGCAACTCGCATTTAAGAATGCCAAGATTCATTCCAATTTTGATTCATAATTTAAAATACGATTCCAAAATATTTTTACAATGGTTGTTAAAATTATTTAGTGGGAACGAGAGGAAGCCTTCTGAGAAACATGATGTGAAAATTATTGCAGAAAATTGTGAAAATTATAAAACATTTTCCAAAAAGGTGGTGATAGATCATTGTGAAGTAAAACGAGATTCCACTTATTGCTGCACTTGTAAAAGAAAATATTGGGACAAAATATTAAAAAAATGTTCCTCTTGTCAAGGAGAAAAACTAAAAATAAGTAGGAAAGGAGATAAAATACCTATAGAAATGGAATTTAGATTTATTGACACATTAAATTTTGTAGGAATTAGTTTAGATCAAGCAGTAAAAATCTAGCAGAAGTGAATGACTGTTTTTGTGCTAGGTGTAAAAAAGTACAGAAAATTAGGAAAGGACAATTTTTACCAATAAATGAGAATGGCATTTTAAAATATGCAGCAAAATGTGAAATTTGTGATTCTGAATTGACAAAACCGATTAATTATAATAAATTTCAAAATATATTGAGAGAATTTAAAAAAGAAGACCTACATTTGGTTTTACAGAAGGGGATTTATCCTTATGACTGGGTTAGTACTTATGATAAATTCTCTGAGCAATTACCATTAGATAAAAGGCGTGGTATTCGATGTTAAATAATAAACATATATCTGATGACGATTTATCAAAAGCAAAAAAAGTTTACAAATATTTTGGATGTAAAAATTTTGGAGATTATCATGATTTATACTTGAAACTAGATACAATTCTCACAAAAGATATTTTTGATAATTTTAGGGAAATGTGTTATAAACATTATGGACTAGATCCTGTATATTATATTTCAGCACCACATTTATCAGATAGTGCTTCTTTAAAATTCACGAAACAATCGCTTGAGCTAATTACTGATCAAGAAAATTATGAAATTTATGAGAAAGGAATAAGAGGAGGGATTTCCAACATTCCTCATAGACACGCTCTTGCTAATAATTGTTACTTTTACGATGAGAAAGAAAGAAAAACGATAAAATTAAGCAAAGAAAAAGCCAAAGAGAAAGGAATTTGGGATAGTAAAAAGCATATCAGTTATATTCTATATTTAGATTGTAATAATTTATATGGGTGGGCTCTGAGTCAACCATTACCAATAGGTGAATTCTTGAACTATAATTTGCTAGCCCATCAAATTGAAGATGCGCAAGCAAAAAATTCCGAAGCAAAGAAATCTTTAGAAAGCAAATTTGAAAAATTGACTTATAAACCATCAGACTTTACTCAAGATGTAATTCTTACTCTAGATGACAATGGTGAGTATGGATATACTTTTATAGCTGATCTTGAGATTCCTACAGAATTACACGAAAAATTTAAAGATTATCCCATGCTTCCAGAACAATATGTACCTAGAGAATCAGAATTGTCAGATTTTCAAAAAATTTTGATTGAACAAAAAATAGGTAATAAACCAAAAATGAGTAAATTAATAAGTACGCTACACCCAAAACATAATTATCTCATTGATTACAGAATGTTGAAAGAATGCTTGAAACAAGGTATAGTTTTAAAGAGTATAAATAATTACATAAGATTCAAACAAAAAGCTTGGATGAAACCATATATTGATAAGAATACAAGCTTAAGACAAAAAGCAAAAAATGATTATGAGAAAGATCTCTATAAATTACTCAATAATAGTGTCTATGGAAAACAAATGGAGAACGTTAGAAAAAGATGTACAGTACAAATAGTGACTACTTTAGACTCATTTCTTAAACAGAATGAGTTTGAAACAAGAGTTGTTCTTGATGAAGAAACTGTTTTACTTCACATTCAAAATAAGAAAGTAAAGTTGAATAAACCAATATTTGGGGGGTTTGTTGTTCTGGAGTTGTCAAAATTATTAATGTTCCAGTTCTACTACAATGTTTTAAAAACGAAATATGGAGACAAAATAAGATTATTAGGAACTGATACAGATTCATTGATTGTTTATATAGAATGTGATGATGTTTATGAGGACATAAAAGAGAATCTAGATTATTACGACACTTCAGATTATTTAATGGATTGGATGCCTCAAGTAAACAAAAAAGTTCCAGGATTATTCAAGGATGAATACTTAGGAATCCCAATAAGAGAGTGGGTAGGACTAAGATCAAAAATGTACTCCTTCAGAAACGACACATCGAAAGAGAAAAAAGTGTGTAAGGGAATTAAAAGATTGAATATAGAAAGAATGAAATTTGAAATGTACAAAAACTGTTTGTTCAATAGCAAGCAAACTAAGGAAATTGTGCATGGAATTGTTTCCAAAAAGCTGAAATTATATACTATATCAATCAATAAAATTGCACTATCTCCTTATGATGATAAAAGATACTTAATTGATGAAATGAATACACTTCCATATGGCTATAAAAAATATTGTATAATAAATGAAACGAACTAAAATAAAGAATAAGACTGAAGTTTTAAACTTTGATAATAGTGTTCCAACTTGTAGATTGAAGGAAGTGTTTCCTAATATAATGAGATGTTGTATATGTGGTCCTAGTGGGTCTGGGAAAACGAATGTTTTATTGACTATATTAGTGGATAGACCATTACCTGATAATGTATATTTATGTTCAAATACTTCTAATCAACCAAAGTATGAAAAGTTTCGCCAAATATTGCAAAACGAGAAACTTAAAAACAAAAAATTTCATACAGTATCACTCGAGGATTTACCAGACCCTAATAAAATAGAAAAAGGATCAGTAGTAATCTTTGATGATATCTACACAGAAAACCATGATAAAATAGGTAAATATTATTCATGGAGTCGTCATAATGATATTTCATGCTACTATTTATCCCAAACATATTCAAAATTCCAAAACAACAGATTAGAGATAATTTTAATTACTTAATTCTTTTTGAACAAGATCTTACCAATCTGACACATATTTATAACGAATATGCTAGGACCATAACATTTAATCAGTTCAAATCAATATGTAATGATTGCTGGCAAAAACCGTATGACTTTGTAGTTATAGATAAAGAATGTGATCAGAAAAATGGTAGGTTCAAATACAAATTTGAGGAAAATTTTATATTATAAATGAGAAAGCTAACAGATTATAATTCAAATGATATTGATTTTGTTGTAAAACAACGTGCACTTCTACAAAAAAATATTGAATGTGCAAAGTTAGGTCAAGTGAATAGAAAACTAGAAATGGAAGAAAACTATAAACCAATCATTGATACAATAAAAGACCTTAAGCCTGTAATACAACAACCAGTATTACCTATGATTGCTGACAAACCAAGAGAAATTACCTATGAACGGTCAGAGGAAACACCAGGATTTGATATGTCTCAAAGTCTTGCATGTAGATATTTGTCTTACTATACTAATAAAAAAATACCTACTGATTCAACTTTTGGTATTAGATACGAAAATAAAGATTATTATATAGGAAATGCACGACTCATGGAAGTTCATCATTATGCTGATAATGATCGTGCTGATATTAAGCTAAGTAATGACACTACCCTTTATCCAGGAACACAAGGACTATGGGAATTACTAACTATGCAAAAACCTGAAAATTATACTGATGAAGACCTGAAAAATTATCAAAAAATTATTCTCAGTACAGAATCTTATCGTTCTGAGAATGGACAAATTAAAAGTAGTCGTGGGTACAAATATTTAAATTTCATCCAACCTATGTTGATTGAGAAGGAACTCATACTTTCACATCGTGGCTCTGGTCTTAAGAAAATTTATACCAATCAGACTGATTATAAATACTGGAACGATCCTAAAGAATTAATTGATCGATTTACAATACTGAAAGGTATGTGGGAAGCAGTAATCATAATCCACAAATATTCAATGAAATGACCAACATTCGGGAGGAACTGATAGAAGCCAAAAAAATTTAAAAACCTTATAATAAATGTTTACTAGAAAAAATCACATTATTTGTATGAATCAGTTGAAAAAATTCAGAATAACACGGGAAAATCTTAGAGTCTGTTCTGAAAATTGTCATAAAAGATGTTGGCGAAATTTCGATATGATAATACAATGTATAAAAATGTCATTAATAATGAAAATTAACTGTTGGTATAATAGAGTATGCTAATGGTGTGAAAGAGTACATAAACAATATAAAGGATAACACAACAGTATTTTACCACAACTGAAAAAGATTACTGAACATGATCAATCAGCTGTAACTGAACTGAAAAATATTACGCGGCAGTAGTTGGATTGGCTACCACCTGCGAGAATTCACTTTTCAATATACCCAATTAGGAGCAATTTTAACAGAATTGAAAAATATATCAAAAACAAATCAAAATATTCAGAAAATATTGGAGGAAAATGTTCAAGAAATATTGGAGGGAAATTTACCACAAACAAATGAAAATGTTCAAGAAATATTGGAGGAAAATTTACCACAAACAACTGAAAATATTCAGAAAATATTGGAGAAAAATTCACAAAAAACTGGAAATATTCAGAAAATATTGCAGGAAAATTTACCACAAACAAATGAAAATGTTCAAAAAATATTAGAGGAAAAGACAGAAATGTTCAAAATGTAGGTTATCATGAAGGTCAATAGAAAATGTCAAGTAATATAAAAAATGCAGTCATTAGTTGAACTTGAAGCCAAAGAACTTCATAAACCTGTGATAAAAAAATTTCAGAAAAGAAAAATTATCACAAATGAAATCAATGAAATCTGGGCAGGTGATTTATTAATTATGTCCCAGTATTCAAAAGAAAATAGGGGTTATAAGTATATGTTAGTAGTTATTGACACCTTCTCAAAAGTACTCAGGATAAAAACCCCTCAAGGAAAAAACAGGGAAAGAGGTTTCTCAAGCTTTTGAGAAAATTATTGAAGAAAGCGAATATGGTCCACCTAAAAAATTACATGTCGACAAAGGTACAGAATTTGTAAATTCAGTTTTTAAAAAATTAATGGGAAAATATAATATTCATATGTATCACACAGAGAATGAGGAAAAATCAGCAATTGGTGAGAGAGTAAACAGAACCATTAATGGGATGTTGAGAATAATTTTTGAGATTCATAAGAATCATAAATGGGTTCCATTTATACCAGAGATATTGCACGAATATAATAATGTGAGGGTACATAGAACAATAGGAATGCGTCCTTGTGATGTGAATAAAACAAATGAACAAGAAATTTTTTCATAGAATGTATTCTTCAAGTTTCTCCACGCGACCAAAATTCAAGGAAGGAGATCGTGTGAGAATACCCAAAAAGAAAGAAACTTTTGAGAACAAGTATAAGAACAACTGGACAAGAGAAATATTTGTAGTTGACAAAGTATTCCACACAAACCCTCCCGTCTATTCTATTAAAGATTTGAAGGGTGAAGAAATTTTAGGTAAATTTTATCGCCAGGAACTTCAAAAAACAGTTTTCTAAAATTTTCTACTATAAATATGAGTAAAAACTGTGGATTATCTAAAAGAGGTGGTGATATTGTGGATACAATTGGTAAATATGTACCATTTCCACTTCACTGGCCCGGATATAAAGCTCTTGGTCCTGGTTCGAATACAGACCTCGATATTCAAAAAGGTGTAAAACTGAAAAATAAATTAGATGAAATAGCTATGGATCATGATGTAGATTATGCAAATACAGAATGATCCTATGAACGTGATTATGCTGATAACAGATTCACATGGCGAGCCTGGGAGCGTGTCAAAGATCCTAATGCTAAATTAGATGAAAAAATTCCAGCATATGTAGCAGTAAATTTAATGAAATTAAAACAGAAGTTAGGTTTAGGAATTTATAAAAAATTTTATATATAAATAATATGAGTAAAAACTGTGGATTAGACAACATTTGCGATTACCTAATGAAATATTACCTAAAAAAGGTGAAGGATTTTATATTGATCGAAAAACAACCACTAATAATCAGAAAAAAGAAGGCAAAGGATTTCATATTGATCGAAAAACAACAACCAATGATCTCCCAGAAATAATGAATTATTTGAATAATTTATATGTTAACAAACAGGAAAAAAAAGGTAAAGGATTTATATTTATCGGGAAACCGCAATCAATGATCGAAAAAAAAAGGTGAGGGTATCAAGTAAGTAGATACATTAAATATCCTATCAATCCAGATAATGAACAAGTTGACAAAATTAATATTGGTGTTGAGAAAGGGGTACCTGTTGTACTAAATTTAGGATACGAAAATTTAATCAGAACTAAAAATAGCACACAGAACGAACATATTTACCTCTAACAAAAGCACAAGTGAATCAAATTGAGACAGCAAAAACCAAGGAAAAAGGTTTAAAGCTAAAACTGAACAAAACACAACTGAAGCAGGTTAAAATGGTGGATTCTTCCCACCAGCTATCCTAGCAGGATTGGCTGCTATTGCAGCAGCTAAACCTGCTGTAGAAGTAGGTACTAAAATAGTAGAAACTGTAGGTAATTTAATATCAACCGCCAAGCAAGCAATTGATAATAAGAAAGCCAATGACGAGTTAGTAGAAGAGAGAAAACGTCGTAATGAAAAGTTGGAGTACAAGTCTGGTGAAGGCATAGGACAATATCTACAAATACCTAACGAAGTTCTAAGAAAAAGAGCGTTAAAAAAATAAAAAATGGCGTTAAAAAAAAATGTGATGGCTTAAAAAAATAAAAAGAGCGTTAAAAAAAGAAAAATTGGAGGTGACATGATCACTCAACAAGTAATTAAAAAAATCTTAGATAATGAAAAAAAAAAAAAATAACCATCAAGAATGACGCATTAACTAATTTTGAAATAGAAGCATATGCTGAAAAATTGCAAATACCTCATTTCAGAGGAGTTTTTATGCTTGATGAGCTACCACAAAAATCAAAAAATATGAATGTGGAATTGTAAATTTAGACACTTCAGACCACTCTGGAACTCATTGGACTGCTTACTGTAAGAATGATTCACAAGTTGATTTTTATGAACCGTTTGGTAACATTCCACCACCAGAATTAGTGAAATATTTTGGACAGTCTAGAATTACTTATAATTATACGCAGGATCAAAAACTTGACGAAACAAATTGTGGTAGACGGTGCATAGAATATTTATTAAAAAAAAAAAAAAATACTATAAATGAAATATATAAATGGTTCTTACAGTATACTTATGAGCGGTACAGATTCTGTTCTTTATCATGATTTTAGTGGAGTTGATGACATTATTAGACTCAACCCTAATAAAGAATGGGAAATTGGGTTAGAATCTTTCCACACATCTTATCGTTTTTTCAATATAACTACAACTAAAAACAATTCACTTACTTTTTATAAGCAGGTGAACGAATTACCTACAACTATAGTACTTGATCCTGGTATTTATGAAGTAGCTGATATTATTAAATGTATACATGAAAGTAAACATGCTAGGGCTGCTAATATAACCTTGAAAATAAATAAATACGCTCATACCATAATAATGGGGAGTCCATCACATATAATAGATTTAAGAGATGTGACTTCTGTTGGTAATATATTGGGTTTTACTAAGCAAATTATACCAGCTGGAGAAGAAGTTGAATCTGATAGCCACGTTAAAATTTTTCCTATTGAAAGCATTATGGGGATATGTAATGAATGTAATAACGGTAATGAAAAAATACTTTTTTATTTTCCTATATCATCACTACCCGGAGAAAAAATAATCTATACACCAAATGAAACTCAATATTATAGAGTGAGAAATAAAGAAATAAGCGAGATTGTATTAAACCTTTATGATCAGAATGGCAATCCACTTGAAAATAATGGTGAAACATATTGGGCATTTTTAATCATACGTGAAGTACGATAATTAAAAAAAAAAAAAAAAAAAAAAAAAAATACTATAAATGAATGGTTACGAAAGTTTTGAATTAATAGAATTCTCCACTCCTAATAATATTGATATAAATAAAAAAGATGAGGAAATTATAATTGAAATAAATACTCCTAATATTTGTACTTTACCTTGGAAAAGCGAGGTAGTTATAGCTGGTCGTCTGATAGTACGTGATAAAGACAAAAAAATTGTGAGTTTCGATCGTAGTACAGTACAAGTAATTAATAATGGCTTTCTTCATCTTTTCAGGCAAATTATTTATAGAATTTCTGATGTTCAGGTAGATATATTGGAGTATCCAGGTGTAGCCAGCACCATTTAAAGGTCTCGTTTCAATGTCCAAAACCATCAAGTATTCTAATGCAGGATGGAATCTAAATAATGATTACATGAATGTTGATGCGAATGGTTACTTCAAAGTTGCATTACCTTTCGATATGTTTCTAGGTTTTGGAACTTATAAAGAAATTCTCCTTAATGTTAGTCAATCCTTGATACTAGCAAGAGAACAACATGGTGTTACAAATATGCTACAAGTTGACCCAAATTTAAAAAAATTATACTGTGGAATTGAATCTGAAGTATATAACTTGGAGAATGCAGTGGTGAAGCTTTCATTACAACTTGAAAAAGAAGTTTTACCATTGTTAAATAAAGACATACCAATTCGTATGAATTTTGAGCATTGCAATGTTTAAAGAAACCTGCTGGTACTGTATCAGGAAAAGAATTTAGGTGGTCAATTCCTACAGATATTACATCACAATATGCTTTTGTAGTTTTCCAAAATAAAAGGAACAATGATCTCTTTGCTGATAAAAGTAAATTTGATCATTGTAATCCTTATGATGTACGTTTCAATGTCAATGGTTATGAATATCCTCGTCAGCAAATGCGATTAAATTTTAATGAAAAGGATTCAGGAGCTTTATATACATATTTTAAAAATTACAATGGAAAAGACGATGTTTTAATTGATCTTGTGCAATTTGAAAAAGAATATACTATCTTTTGCTTTGATCTTACAGGACAACCTGACGCTCTACAAACAGATGTAGCCAATGTACAAATTATATTCTCATGGCGTGATGATTTTCCTAATACAGCTGAAATATTTGTTCTTTTGAAACAACCTGTTTGTTATGAATACAAACCTATATCTAGAGCGGTTAGACCTGCTCCTAAAAACTAAAAAAAAAAAAAAAAAAAAATATTCTTATAAATAGGTATGCAATCAGAAAACAATTCAGAAAATAAATTCAACTGGGTGTGTATTATAATTTTCTGTTGGAATATTATCGAACAGGTGTTTAAAAAAATGAAAAAAAAGAAAAAGAAAAAAAAGACAGTCAAATAAGTATTATTTTTATATGAAAAATCATATAAAAATACATTATAACAACTTTAATATTATTCATTTTCTTGAACTAATGTGGTTATGAAAGGTTTACTATTTTCAGCTTTCCATTTTTCAGAATCATTAAACATAGCTTCAACAATTTTTGAGACTTCTTTATCTCTACCTACACATAAAGAGTTCAAATTAGATTCTGTTGGAACAATATAATTTTCAATACAACATGCTCTACTCTTTTTAAAGAACCTACTACGTTTGATACAAAAGTAGGACAGAACACAAGCATAGAATACCATAAATCTGACATTACACCTCGTGTTTTACTATAAACTGTTTTAAATTCTTTTCTAAACTTTAATAAATTCTTATCAAATTCTACCTGAAATACACCTCTAGCTGTAAGTTGGATTGGTTCTTTATGCAGTGGATGATTCTTTTCATCTAGAAACACTAAGAGATACTTACGTGCTGAAATATAGTCTGTATCTCCTTTTACCCAATAACCAGCAAAAGAGTAATCATCTCGAGAAAGTCTGATAAGTTTAAGTTGGCGTCTAATGATTAAAATACGATTTTTATCGATAATCCTACCTTGAATTGATCCATCTCGAGTCTCAATTGTGTGCGGTTTTGTATTTACAAAATGTTCTACACAGCTGGCACCTGAACATGACTCGTTGCAATTTTTTCTCCACTCACAAGACATCAAATTTTCATTAGACATCCAGAAGCCTACAGGTTCTTGATTAATCACTTTCACTGATGGTATCTTTTTAGATACACAATGTGTAGAGTCATCAAAATTAAAGTTATTGCTTTTACTTTCAATCATTTCCATTTATAATATATAATATTTTTTTTTTTTTTTTAAACTAGGTTATCAATTTTCGATTTTTTTTAAATTATTTTTTATTATTTTTTTTTAAACTAGGTTATCAATTTTCGATTTTTTTATATTATTTTTTTATTATTTTAAACTAGGTTATCAATTTTCGACTTTTTTTTTTTTTTATTTTTTTTAGTATTAAGATTTCAAACCAAAATCACTTGAAATCCAAGTTAGAAAAAAAAGTGGTCTGATAAAAAAATGGAAACTCGACCACTTTATATTACAATATCAATTCTTTTAACACCAACACAAAAATGTGAACTTGGTTACAGAGAACAGAACTTACACACAAATGTGTTTTCAACAGCGAATGTACAGAAAAGTGTTTTCAACAGTGAATGTACAAAAATGTGAACTCGATTCAGAGAGAACAATACTTACACAGAAATATGAACTCGGTCTAGGATTGTACAGAACTCACTCAGAAAAATGTTTTCAACAGAAAATTTACAGAAATGTGAGCTCGATTCAGAGAGAACAGAACTCACTCAGAAAAATGTTTTCAACAGTGAATGCTCAGAAATGTGAACTCGATTCAGAGAGAACAGAATTCACTCAGAAAAATGTTTTCAACAGTGAATTTACAAAAATGTGAACTCGATTCAGAGAGAACAGAATTCACTCAGAAATGTGAACTCGGTCCAGAACCCAACCTTTCTATACTACTTCAATATCATTCAGCTTTTAAGAGCCCAACGTCACTTACCTAATTTCTCACATACTCACAACTTGAAATGTGTTTCACTCTCATGTCTGGATTCTGGAACGTTCATAAAGTCAAGTACCAATACCTCACATCTTCGAGCCTCAAATTTAAAACGTCGAAATGATTTAACAGTATCGAAAACATTTCAATGGGTGCAGGCAAAACCATTACATCCACGTCCGGACACCAAACTTCAGAATTTGAGGCCATAGTACTGAACCTTGTCCCGCAGATTCGTTTTTGGGAACTATATTATAGAATTAGATTGAAAACAGATCAGTGTAAGTCCACCACAGCGCTCTCTCTCTGTGACGGCCACCGCTAAAAAAATTGTGTCATTAAGTGTTCACCTCAACGGGAAAAAAGGCTATAGTGAGTTTTATTCAAGTATTCATGAGCAGGCACCAGCTAATTTCATTTTTTTTTTTTTTTTTTTTAATCAAATGATTGACATTTCAAGTGAGGGCTGAATTTCAAGCGAAAAACTTCCACTTTCCAAAGAGAGAATAACTGGGGGCAGCGAAGGTGAATTCAGCACAAGGTATCCCCTACAGAAAGAAAGACGACTGATTGAAACCGTTTTCGAACTTACATTGGTTCTTAGTAAAACAGATCGCATTTCGAAATGGTGATCCATTTCTAGTAGTTTGCCTGAAGAAAATTCAATTTCATCATAACTGTATTATCTACACGTGTGAAGAAAATTAACAGCTATGACCAATTATATGACCATATTTTGTAAGAGACAGTAAGTAAATAGAATTGTCATGGTTTATATTTTCTAAGACATTAATTTATACTCCGCTCAATAACTATACAACTGAATGTTAGAACTGTTCTTATTTTACATCCAGATCATGTACGATTGGAATGCTAATTCTACTTATGGTATCATCAACAATCTATGATTTGACGTTCAGAACACATCAAGGCAAGAAAATTATAAATCAACTATTCAAATTTTGATCAGTAGTAAGGTCATTATTCGGAAATGTTGTTACTTCAGTCCCCAGCAGTTATCTCACAAGCTATTAATGACACGGCCATTTTTTTTTTTTTTTTCATTGATAGATATGACTCAGTTCTATTTTTTCAAGCTTCCAGAAGAAATTTTGATTCACTTTTAATGGGTCAAAATTGGACTAAATATGCTCAAATGTCCGTCGGCATGGTTGTCTCTCAAACAATTTTCATTATTATTATTTTTTTTTTATTTTCAAGCTGTATATTAGAACAAACTGACAACGTAGTGCTTCACAGAGTCAGTATGGCCAAATTTGAAAACTGTCCCTCGATTTTTGGTCCATCGGCATGGCTGTTTTTCAACCAATCACAGAACAGGGAGTTTCAATATTTTTTCGTCGCAATTTATGGTCAAATTGTATATTCTTATCAGAACAATACGGTCCGCATAACAAATCTCAGTTTTTTTGTGACAAGACTCGTATATTCGCATATTATTGTCTAAAATTTAAAGTTTGAAAGTATGTGTCCTTCGGCATGGTCATCTTCATGCAACGATAAACGCTCATCATCCAAAAATAATTACATCTAATTAATGAGTTAGTAGGCCTTTTACAACTCTCCATGTAATTTTTCGTTTTGGAATCTACTAATCGACGGCCGAGCACTTTTCGTTCGCTATTGTCCTTCGGCATGGACTTTTTCATGTGTCCTTCAACATGGCATTCATCATTTTGATTGCCATGCCAAAATACAGAATCCCCTCACTGTCCGCTCAGTCTTACCAATACGTTATACAGAACGCCTCTTAACGACTCCCATCAAAAAAAGTTCAAATATCCCCTACTTTCCTCCATGAAAAAACATACCTGAAATATCAACATTTTTCAATAATGACTCAGTAGATCTTACTTAGTTTAGTTCAAGTAACTTACTTCAAATTGAGATATTAATTAATGGTGTAAAAAATTTACCACTGTTGCAGTTTCTGAGACAGACCGCACAAGTTTCAAATTAGTCAACTGTTTCTCGGCGCTACAAAACTACAAATCATTGTTTCAATATTCACCCAACAATACATATACGTTTCTATATTTTTTAACCGTAGTTTTCCACGGTACAATCATCTGGGGCCATGCGACAGCAATATATTACATGTTCCCTAAATACGAGATCGAAGAACAGGAAATGGTTTGTAATTTACAAATTTCTGAATAAATTTATAAGCAGATAAATTATATTCTGACAGCTAGAAGAACGGATTGCTAACAATATCCTACACACCAGGTTTTAGTAAAATAGTTTAGGCCTTTAAAATAAACCCTTTTAAGCAAAACCCAACCAAGCGACATTTGTGTACTTTTGAGATATTCTCGTTAGAAGAAAATGTTGCATGCAGCATCGTCGTTTACAGCTGATTTTTGAGAATTAATATCTCACTGAGTTAGCTGTCTTAAATAAAAAAAATTTTTCATCATGTTCTACTCATCGAGCACTATCCGGCGATATACATAACTCCCTACACTCAAAATGTCGCTTGGTTGAGTTTTGATCAAAACGGTCTAAATGTGGATCTAAAACGGCGACAAAGTGCTTAGCCTACTAATTTCCTCAATAGATGTATGGATTAATAGTGAACCATGTTTGGTTAGTTCTCAGTTTATATTACTACCCCATGGCCGCGAAGAAGAAGAGATTGAAATATTACCATCCTCCTATGAGTGGACAGTATGCTTTCGTCTCTCACGAATTCGATTTTCTGCTTGGGATACTTGAAACGCATAAATAACATAGCAGAAAAGATCTACATTGTTATTTTCTCTGGTTTTCATCAGCTAGAATTTGGGCTCCGAAGCCCCCCTCACTCTCCGTCTACCAAAATAAGGGAGCATTAGAGTGGTCCGTATTACATCAATTTTTCAAATTCGAAAGTGATACCCCGTCATTCTGTTCTGCCTCCTAGATGAACATTTCGGTTGAAATTTCAGCCCGATTGGACACTATTAGCATACGTGCCGATTTGAGGTTAGCATCCGTAAAACTAAGTGCTGCGTTGAGAAAGGATACTGAACTAAAATTTAGTTAATTATTTCGAGAAAGAATTTTATGCCAAATATTTTTAGTCCATTGTAGAAAAAGACCGTTCCTATTAGATGGACTTCCCGGGCTAAAATCTGTAACATCAGGAAGTCGGTAGAGTGGGCGGCAAAAGTAAAACAAATCCATCTACGTATGTGAACGTTATTAGAAGTTAATTGTATCAGTCGATCTAATCAATGGGGGGGGAGGAGGAGGAGGAGGGTCATCACGTGTTGTGGTGCCCTAGCGCAAAATTTAGGTTATATCATGCTGGGCTGTGCAACTACGTATGACCGACCATTATACAATGCTGCACTTCGTGTTCCTAAAAAAATGATATTTCTAACCGATATTATGATCTGGGTGCCCAGTTTTCTTCTGAATAAAAATCTTGACTTTTCCCTAACTTTCCCAGACACGTTTCAGAGTGATCCGAAAGGTGATTAAATGACGTTACATGGCGAACGAATAGATGTGCGCAATGTTCAAATTTTTGCAACATAATTACGAAGAATAATAACATAAAAACCAAATTAAGATACAAGAATCAAAAAACCTTGATCAATTTGCTTCATTGCTTCATTGCTTCATTTTCAACCACTTCAAAGGACAACACATGTAAGTACACTTTTATGCGCTATGCTTTTTTTAGAAATATTCCCTAAAATACCTGACTGTTCCAGAACTGGGCAACCTGTGAATTTCACCATGAAATGTTATCTTCAAACTTTTTATTTTTCTTGAACTAGAGAAGGTGTTCACCGATTTGGGAATTTGCGCAGAGTTTTTGAGTAGCGAGTGGACAGAGTATCTTTTTTACTGGAATCTATGCGTTCATTTGTGGTGGCTAAAATTATCAAGATGAATCAATGAATCCTGTACAATAATTTCAAACGCCCCCCTTTTTGGAATTGAAAATTTCTTGGATTGTACTCCACTAGTTCAATCTACATCGCATCCGCGTACTAGAACATTTCAATACGAATCGTGTACTTCAGAAACGAACTACTGCGGATTTAATATTCACTACCCGTAGTTCGTTTCTGAAAATGAAAAGGATAATAAAAAAAATTTCGATTTTTTACTACTTTTGCCAACTTGAAAAACAAAACTTTCGTTAAGAAGCGAAAAATGAAAAAAATGCTTACTCAAGTATCAGAACCAAAATCAGACTTCAGGGATCAAAAGTGAAGGTAAAAGAAATTTCAGTAACAAAACATGAAAAAAGTACCACACAATGACTTGGAAAATTGTACTTCTCTATGCTATATTCTATTTTATTTTTTGGAGGGTGTGAGGGTCGTGTGGTCTATTTTGCTTTGCATATCCTTCACCAGAATAAAAGGCACATTCGTGCGCATTTTCCACTTAGTTTCACTTAGTGATCATAAACGCATATTTTCGCTTTCTCTAGAATTGCACAGTATTTTGACAATTTTAGCCACTATAATCAAGTTTTAGGTGGAGTGCCCCTCTCAACCAGAAACTTAGTTTTATGAACACATGGTGCTTTCACAATACTTCGATCTCAAATCGGTGCCGCGTCAACATTATCGATCAGGCTGAAACTGCAACCGGAATATTTATTTATTCAGGAGATTGAAGAGAACGGGGGATGCGCTTTGAAATATCGAAACTAAATGAAGACCACCCTCGCAGGAATGAAACCAGAATACTAGCTTGGATTCCGAATTTATCATTAACAATCGACACACACTGGGCAAAATGCTGGTTTTAGGCGGCCAAAATTCCATAAAATGAAGCGAGCTCAATTTACATAAATGGTTGAAAACAGCACAACTTATCTCCCCGAAAATATTATTCGAATGCAGAGCTGGATATCGATTCGAACATTTCAAAATTTAAATACACTGTTTTAAAAGATGATGAAATGAAGGGCATTTCAAATGACGAATACTGAAGCCAGAATTTAACGTCGAATTTTTTGGAAAAACCCTGATCCAACTCGATCCGGAAATATACTAAATGAGTTTTATTCTTTGAACATATCCAACGATCCTACTACCATCATTCAGCCTGCGACCGTTTACGACATTCAGAGAAAACGAAGAAATAACGACGAATGATGTGGAACGTAGCAAGACCCTCTGTATTAAAACTGATCTAGTTGTCAAAAAATCAATTTTCACTTTTTAAGTGTTTGGGAATGCAGGAGACGAGTTCTGTCACGTGGGACTTGTCCCATTTTAAGAGAAGTTATAAAACGCTCCAAAAACATACCTATGTTAAAATCCTCCTAGTCTGTCAAAAACCACTTACGTGCAGCGAACTCTGGTTTTTGTGTTCAAACCGAGCTGCATAGTTAGGGTGAATATAGCTCAATTATTTGCCGCGAGTTCCGAGTGGACTGGGTAAAGAGCACGAGGAAATTCAAGGAACCATCGGAGGAGCGGGAGGACGGGACACTTTAATCGCAATTCCAGAGAAAATCGGTTTTGACACACCGGGGTAGGTTTTAATATAGAGGGTCACGCATGAGATGTGCGCCGTGGTGTTATGCACGTATCCAGTGTATTGTGCAGGGACGTACCGATGGGGGAGGGGGAACTTACCCACCCCTATGAATTTTTCCCTCAGCAGTTGGGAAGATTCACCGTTTCAGTCAGGCGGAGTTAGAAAAATCCAAAGAATCAAAATAATTTTTTGGTTTGATACTTGGGAATTGAGTTAAGAAGTTGGAAAAATCCAGCAAGTCACAAAGTTTTTTTTGTGTGCTTCGTTACTTTGGAATTTTAAGTTAAGTCAGTTAGGGCTCTCATAATTTTTACCCCCCCCCCCCCTCCAAGGAATAACTCTACGGTATGTCCCTGGTATAGTGGTATCACGGATATCACTACTTGGGTTTCCTCTTATCAACTTGACAAAACTGGGGTCTAGGTTCTCAGTTCTTGTAATTTGTTCAGTTCACCTTTTGTGTTTGATTCTATTTACCTTGGATTAGAAGATTTGTGCGTTCTTTTTCATTAAACAGAACTTATTTAGTTCTGGTTTTGTTTTGGTTTTCATTTAGAAGTTGATTAAACCCTATAACAGTTCCAGTTCTGCCCTTTGTTTTACAAATAGAAGGAAACTAATATGTTTTTAAAGGTGTACTGGGTGTAGCCTACTCAAAATGGTCAAGAAAAAATAATTTCTAATTATTAAAATGTTTGCTTTTTTTCCATGATTATCTACTCAGTTTTTGCTTCAGTTTTAATTTTGAAACAATCATTCAAATTAGTATAAGTAACTATATTGAGATGTTGATCTAAAGATTAATGTGTTGTAAATTATAGTCCTGTTTGTATTTTATGATCAAATTCTTGCTTGTTTTCACTGATTCATCCAACGCTGTACTCCTGCTCAGGTTTTAAAGTATGCAAGTTGTTATCAGTCTAAAATCATCATACCAAACATAGTTTTCCTTGTAACTAAAATTTTAGCAATCTTTTGATAAATCAAGTAATATTAATCACAAGGAAGTTGTACAAACAATTATTATCCATTTAAACGAGTCCCGTCTAAATTTGTTGAATTTTTGATTCAGGTTGTGACACCCTATACACCCAGTGTGCAAAATCTCTGTGTGTGACGCTCAAAAAGCGTCACAAAGTCGTCTCAAGCGCCATTTCATGGCGAAAAGGTGTAGTTCAGTTGTCCTCCACCAGCAAGAAATAGAGTGCGTCTCAGTCGACCGACACAGGGACAAGGAGCCACTCATGTGTCACAATGTGTCGCCAGTTAAATGGCCATTATGTGTAGGTTTTTATAATATTTCGTCAGATTATGACTGCGTTATGCGCCACAATGTGTCCACACATGTGTCACAATGTGTCACCTGTTAAATAGCCATTATGTGTAGATTTTTCATTGCATATCGTCAGATTGTGATTATGTTATGCGTTCTATGTTAGCGCGATCTATACGGGTAATTTCTTTGTTTGTACTCATTGTCACCGCGCGTAAAGCCAGTTTGAATTTCGAGTTCGTTATTTGTAGTTGCGTGTTTTCAAGTTAACTGTTTTAATTTTACCGGAGGGGTTTCGTTACGTGCTGCAAGTAACTTAGACGTGTTTTACTGCGTTCGGATTACAAAATCGATAGATACGTACTCATAGTGTTATCGCAAACTAAACCAGTTCGTACAAGAAAACGTTTATGTTATATGGTGACGAGGTGCATCGTGCACAATAGTGGTAACATTTATAACAATCAACTTCGAACATGGATAAGGACGGTGATTTCATGGCGAAATTTAATTTGATGTTCGAGAAAGTGAATGGAATCGACAGCGAGCTGAGAAAACTCACCAACGCAATAGAAAAAGTAGAAAAACTAGAGGAAGAAAATCACAAGTTACGAGAAGAAGTTAACAAGATGAAAGAAGTCAGTAGAGAACAAGAATACCGTATTCAGAGCATGGAACAATACTCAAGAAAACGTAATGTAATAATAAATGGTATAAGAAGAATCGAGAAAGAAAATCTCAAAGAGATAATTAAGACGTTCGGGTCAGAAATAGAACTAAATATCAGTGACTGTGACATAAACGCTATTCATAGGCTACCAGCTAGAGAAGGGAAAATCCCAGCGATATTAATGTGCCTAAACAATCTCGAACTAAAAGAAAAACTAATAAGCTGGTCGAAGGAAAACAAGAAGAACAGGAAAACATCGAAATATCCCACCGTCTTCATCAATGAACACCTAACAAAAATAAACGAAGAAATTCTACGAGAAGCCCTGGCAAGACCCGAAATCGAGTTCGCGTGGTTCAAAAATGGACAGGTATATATTCGTAGAAGCGAAGGAAATCGAACCGAAAAAATTAGATCGTTAAATGAACTTAATCTTGCACCAAAAGATCGGGTCGAACGAGAAAGGCCAATGGGAGACGAAAATACTCAATCTGAAGACGAAGAAGTAGTAGACAAGAATGGAGCCAATTCTTTGAACATACACGCGAAACAAAAAACCATAGAAGACTTCGTAGTCCATGCATCTTCAAACGGGAAATTCAAATCAATAAAGGAAAACAACAAGATCACCACTCGCTCGAAGACCACGAATCGCGAACAGAACAAGAAGCAGTTTTCTTATGTGAATACGTAGATTTCAACACCTCGGTCCGTAACGAACCCGCCTCACCCAGAAAGCTTGGGTAGCGAGGGTGAGAATACCGTCAATCCTGCAATCTTACCCCACGAAGTAGAAGATGAAATAAATAACGTAAGTAATAAGTTAGAATTTAAAGTTATAAACAGCGGAAATCGGAAATCTGAGAAAAGAAAGAACAAAAACAAGAAAGTATTACAAATAGGCACTTTGAACGTTAGGTCTTTAAATAAACCTGAAAATTTAATCGAACTCGAAAAGGCTTTTGATGATTCAAATCTAAAAATATTGGGATTATCGGAAACTAAGAGATCAGGAGAAAGAATCGTAATAACGCAAAAAGGAAACTTATTGTATCATATCGGGAACAACCTAGGACAAAGGGGAGTAGGTTTCATGATAAAAGCAGAGTTCAAAAACAAAATAAAGGAAATCAGAGGAGTAACAGATAGAATAGCATTATTAAAAATGGAAATAAACAAAAGAGTAATAATATGCATTCAAGTGTACGCACCCACCGCAAAAGCAAAAGACAACGAAGCAGATGCTTTCTACAACAAAATCAGGGAATTATTACAAGAATTCAGATCAAGAAAAGATAACCTAATATTATGGGAGACTGGAATAGTCAAGTAGGAAAGAAACAAAAGGGTGAAAAGAAAACAATGGGACAATATGGATATGGGCAGAGAAATAAAAGGGGATGGAGACTGATACATTTTTGCCAGGAATTTGATTTAAAAATTATTAATAGCTACTTCAAGAAGAGAGAGGGTAAACGATGGTCATGGCTAGCACCCAACCAAGAATATAAATCGCTAATAGATTATGCACTAGTACATGTTAAAAGTAACTTAATAATAAATTACGACCTTCAAGGCATGAGCGAGTTTAAATTTTTTACAGACCATAAACTTCTAAACTTAAAATTAAAAATGAAGGAATTCCATGTCCCCCAACAAACAAAAACAAATCACAAGACAATAACTAACCCACATAAGTACGAGAGAAAACTATACGAAGGACTGGAAAACTTTAGAAAAAGAGAGAAATGCAATGACATACATAGAATGTACAAAGATCTAATAGAAGCAATAGAAAACGCCCTAAAAATTTCCACAGAAGGAAAAGAAGAAGACAAGAACAAAGACCAAAACGAGAATGACACCCAATTAAAAAAATTGCATGAAAAAAGAGCTGCACTATTGAAAAATAAAAACAGAACAAAAACCGAAAGAATAGAATTAAATGTAATTTCAAGATTAATAAGAAATAAGATAAGACATAGAGATCAAATTGAAAAGGAACAAATAGTGAGGGAAACCATAGACGGTAGCAAAAATATAAAAAGAATGAAGAAGAGATTGAGGCTGGGAATACAATGGATAACGCATTTTGAAGACAGCAAAGGGGAAAAGATTAGCGACAGAAACGAAATAAACAAGTTTATATCCAAATATTACGAGACATTATATAACGACATTTCAGACAAAAGCCCTAAAATCGAAAAAAGAGTAGAAGGAAACCTTCAAGAAACTGAACCGAAATTCTTGACTGAAGAAGTAGAGAGAGTAGTAAGAGATTTAAAAAACAACAAGAGCCCAGGGCACGATAAAATCACCAACGAATATATTAAAGCGGGGGGAACAGAACTAATCAGAGAGTTAACGAAATTATTTAACAAAATACTAGAAACAAGAAAGATACCAAGCGAATGGAAACTTGCAGATATAATTATAATATTCAAAAAAGGAAATAAACACAAGATAGAAAACTATCGCCCCATAACTTTAGGGCCAACCCTTTCAAAAATATTTTCGAGACTAATAGAAAAACGTATCCAAGCAATTTTAAATATTCAACAACCTAACGAACAAGCAGGTTTCAGAAAATCATTCTCAACTATAGATCACCTGCACAGTATAAATCAAATTATAGAAAAATGCACTGAATATCAAAAAGATCTATTCTTAGCAACGATAGACTATACAAAAGCCTTTGACTCTATAGACCATCAATTTATGGTCAAAACTTTGAACAACCAAGGGGTCCCAAAATGTCTCATAGATATAATAGAAGAAATGTATACTGGGCTGAAAGGGAGAATAATTACGGACGTTGAAGGACAGTATTTTGAAATTAAAAGAGGCGTAAAACAGGGAGATCCTTTATCATCAATTCTCTTCAATAGTGCGTTACAGGAAATTATTAGAAAACTAAAATGGGAAGAAAAGGGGTTGATTATAAATGGAGAAAGATTGTCAAATCTCAGATTCGCCGACGATATCATACTCTTAGCGAACACAGAAGAAGAATTAATAGAAATGATAGATGAGTTAGATGAACAGGGAAAACCTTCTAAATTAAAAATAAATGAAACTAAAACAAAAATATTAACCAATAAGGGGATGGCTGGCAATATCAAAACAAAAACCGCGAAATTCGAAATAGTGAGGGAAGTCACATATTTGGGACAACAAATATCTTTTGAGAACAAAATGAAAAAAGAAATAAATACAAGAATATCAAAAGCCTGGTCGAAGTTCTGGTCTCTAAAGAACATACTCAAGGGTCCTTTTAATAACTATCATAAAAGCCTAGTTTTTAATATGTGTGTCGTCCCTACATTGACGTATGGTTGCCAAACATGGACACTGACCAAAAACAATTTAGAAAAAATAAGAATCACACAGAATAATATGGAAAGGTCTATGTTAAACCTAAAGAAAAAAGATCGTATCAAAATTTATACAATAAAACAAAAATGTAAATACAATACAAACATAGTAACATACATAAGAAGACAAAAATGGAGGTGGGCGGGGCACGTTGCACGATTAAAAGACGATAGATGGACATACAAGACCACGATATGGCAACCCATAAACTATTGCAGAAAAGTAGGAGGGCAACCAACAAGATGGAGGGACGACATCACACAATTTCTAAGAAACAAAAACTACGAACAAATTGCAAACGTGAAAACCGAATGGGAAAGATTGCAGGAAACCTTTGCTCGTTACGGGCCGAGGAATAACTATAATAGATAGATTTAGAACAGTTTAAGCCTAAAACACTTATGTACATCCTCAATAAAGGTTTATTATTATTATTATTATTATTATTATTATATGTCTGGAGTTTCGGACGTTTCGGCCTCTGAAGAAAACGGGATCACAATAAAATACTTGTACGAGGTAAGTTCTCTATTTCTCTATACTTATCTAACTCTTATTGTAAAAGGTTAGTGTTTTCGAATTTTATTCAGTGTTTTTTGGGTACAGCTGTGTATTTACTCGCCGGCGGAATCCACTTGCCTCGTAATTGGTTAACAAAAAAAGTCGCAGGTCAGATACGAAATCGCCTTGTATCATATCCTTGTACTGGGTACTGGAAACGTGATGTGAACAATGGTCATGGAATTCGGCAGGGTGAAACCGTTTTACAAAAAAAAAAAAAAAAAAAAAAAGGCGCGTTAGCTCAAGGCGAAGGGAAAGGTGAAAGCGGTCGAGATCCTTCTAGATGATGCGAGGGCTGCCATGTAATCAATCGGCTGTGTTTTCGGTTGGTTTGATGCTTATATGTGTTGTACTGGTTGCGCCGATTTGAGAATCTGTCGAGTTTCACTGAGTATATCTTGTCCTTAGGATACCTTAGGTTACGTACTTATATAGTTATGTGCATGTACTTAGGGGTAAGAAGCAGCCTGACGCGAGAGAGGAGCGAACAAAGTAGACAGAGCGAGTTAGATGCGATGTTTGCTTGATAGGGTTTCTCCTCAGTATGGCTGTAGTAGTCTGCATTGTCAGATAGAGAGTACTACAGGGGAGGTGTCTCGGACTTCAGCTCAAGCACCCACTGCAGTCCTGTAGCCAACGGAAGATGGGGGCGAACGGTTGTCAAGTGGAGGTTGAAGGTGGACACTAGTGGGGGATAGTCCTGCGGGATGTCCATTGTACTCCCATAATTGGCTTCATGTGCTGGTTAGGTTGGTGCATCACGATCGGAGTCAGGGTAAATCAGACGGACTTGATTCACTTATCCAGGGACACCATGGGGGAGGGTCGCGCCTTCCAGAACCTGTGGCTAGTGTAGTAGCACTGGGGGCTGTAGCCTTGTCAGGGAGCATTGTATCACGGAGGTGGGGAGCATCCGGTTCACGGCTTGAGTTAGCTGCTAGCCTCCATTCCATTGCACGTCACAGGCAGCTTTAATGTGTCAAAATTGGGGATGGTGTACTGTCATGCATTCATGGCGCTAAGGGCAGGTGGTCTCTAGGACAACCTGGGTACGCTCTTGGGCGGAACTGGAGGGGGTACCCTCGGTGCTGGGATTGGAACCTGTGTGGCTCCATCTCACCAAGTCAACCAGAGGAGGTGAGTGACACTTCCAGTTGGATGGGCTGGGGTATGGAGCAGGGAAAATTTGAATAGGAGTTCAGGGGCATCGCACTCGTTCAGCCAGGATTGGTACTAGTATCGTAGAATTTATGTTCACCTCTTGCTTATTCCTCTAGTTGA
Source organism: Acanthococcus lagerstroemiae (assembly GCA_031841125.1). NCBI lineage: Eukaryota > Metazoa > Arthropoda > Insecta > Hemiptera > Eriococcidae > Acanthococcus > Acanthococcus lagerstroemiae. The sequence goes on from CM063110.1 coordinate 18,565,117, forward strand.
GTTATTATGCGTCACTCCACGAGCTACCTGTCGAGAGCCTCAATCAAGTGCTACTGAGCCAGCACTTGAGCGCCGTGCAGTGGCACCTCGTCGTGCCCTGGAACCTTCTTCTGCTATTGACCTTGTGGTAGTAAGTGGAGGGGAGGTGAAGTGGGTGAATACAGAACATAATTTCTGGGAGGGAGGGGAGTCGGATCAAAAATGTCATAGAATCCTACAACTTTTGAATTTTACAACCACTATTCACTACTAACATCAGATGTACAACAGAAAAGCATTTTCTTATAGTTGTACGACATTACTAATACACTGATAAAAATGAGCTGTAGTCCTCTAACAGTTATCGTTTTATGGTTTGCAGGCAAAAATCCCGCACAAGTTCTACGTACAGAAAAAAGCTCAAAATCTCATCATTAGAACATCTATTATAACTTTGTAAAATATTATACTGTACAATTTTTCGAGTTGTATTACTGCAGGTCACGGTATTGGTTCGAATTACAGAAAGTTCACTGTATAATGTTCCTCTTGTTACCCCGTTGGGCTTACGTATCTAATTTGTATTTTTGTATTAACGTTTGCATGTGTTATTAGTTCTCTTTGTCCCTAGATTGTACATTTATTATTTAAAATTTTTTTTTTTGTTATTAGTAAGTTGGACCTGGACACGGAAATTTTCCTTGTCGTTGTTAGGAATAGGCTTTAATTTTTGTATTCATTCCATATTTTGTAATAGTTTCTAGTATTTTGCACATAATACCGAAATCTTGACATTTTCTGCGTCTCGTCTTTTGTAATTTTGTATTTGTTCTATCATATTTTTCATTTACCTATTTTATTTTTTCGGGTCAGTATATAATTTTGTAAAATTAAAATTATTCTACTCGCATATTATTACAAACTCTTAATTTATTTGCATTATTATTTCTCGTATTTGCGCGCGCACAGAACAGAAATAGGCTTTAAAGTAAATACGCCACAAAGTGTCGAAACCGTCATCACATATTGGAACCCTTTTCGTCACAATATGGCCACAATAACCGCCAGTAAATGACTCTAAAAACGCGCCACAAAGTGACGAAATTGTCGACACATGTTGGAACCATTTTCATCTCAATACTGTCACAATATGGCTTTTTTCTAAAACTGTGGCCATTGCATTCTGTCTTCCGATTGGTTGAAATTTTCGCCACATTCTGTAGAAAAAAGCGCCATTATTCTCACGCCACATTGTGGCGGTTTAATGTCAGATTTTGCACACTGGGCATAGGGACTGACCACTGAAAGGAAAGGAAGTGTTTCTACGTACAAGTTGATGTAAAATTTTGACGTGGAACCAAACAAACATTGAAAAAAACCGTGGTTAGGTTTTGCCCACCTAGAATCACGATTTCGCCCAGTGTGCGACATGTCTATTATTTTCAAGTCTACACTTCCAAGAAAATATGTTCAACTCACAGACTACAAACCTATAGTACTACGTACTCAGATATCAGGAACGAAACTATAGGGGATGGTTGAAACACCCCCTCCCTCTATAACTTGGCAGTCGGCAAATTTTGGAACTGTTTATTTGAATTTTCCATTTTTTAAGAACGTTTGTTTGTTTGTTTTTTTCAATTAAAAAATACTTGAAATAAATAATCGGCAAATTGTTATTTTTGTTTTTAAATTTTGTCGGCAAATTTTTCTTCTTTATCCCCTCAAACTGAAAGTCAAATTTTGCCTCCGTCGGATACTTCTTTTCCAAGACAATTGTTGCATTTAGTGTTCATAATAATTGCAGACTTATAGGCCATGGTCATTCGTACTAACATCGCACAACTTCGTGAACGCTTTTATAATGCTGAGCGGCTTCTTGACCGCAGTTCGCTTCAATTTCAATCCAGAAGTTGATGGCAGTGTCCAATTTCTCGTACGGTCTCTTACGATGAAATGGTTAAGGTAATAAATTAATTCTACATATTTTACATTAACTTGGCTCTGATTTACTTTTATAGATTGTACACGCTAACTTAACTTTTCTACAACTCTCAGGATGGTGCCGCTGAGTGGTTTGGCGATATTAGGTTTATTTTTCATGTTACCCTTCTTGGATGATGGACCACTCCTGAACCCTATAGTGCTAAAAGAATTGAAGTACTGCACCACAAACTGGTGGACAAATATGTTGGCTATGCAAAACGTGATAAATCCAGGGGAAATGGTAAGACATAATGAAACAATAATTATCTTTCCGCGTCTTACTAAAAATAAACGCTGTGACGTCGGAACAGGAAGGGGCGAGAAATTGGGGTTTTAGAACATCATTTGTATACTCCACTCCTGCCATCCAAAAAAAAAAAAAATTGAAACTATTCGGCAACCTGATAAAAAGGAGGTTTGGGAGAATTCACAGACAATACTAACGAAAATTTTAGGAGAATCACGTGTGTTACTATCACCATTTCTCGGAGTAACGAAAACTTTTTCTTTTTTCTGCTCGTCCGCTGCTAAAATTAACAAATTTTTGTACCCCCCCCCCACACACACACACACATACACACTTCTGATGCTACTGTTAACTGGAGCGGTATAGCTATTGTGGCTGAAGAGAAAAAATACTCATAAGGCACCGCAAAAATAGATCGAAAAAAGGAACTAACCCTCATTATAGTGACAGAAGAGTTCCCCCACTTCCTTTATCTGGTATCCGGAAGCTATAGTGAACTTTGTGAGAAATACTAAACGGCGACATCGTGGACCATGAGGCCAGGGACGTAGCCAAGAGTTTTTCCTGGAGGGGCAAAAATTGTTTAATTCCATACATACTCAAGTCAAAAGTCCCAACCACCAAAATTTGTTTGTAGTAGCAGGGGGAAAAAAAGAAGCAAAAAACCTTTTGACTGGTTGGATTTTTCCAGTTTTTGATCCATCTACCAAAATTCCACAACTCCGGCGGAGCCTTGGGGAGAGGAAGATGCCTCCGCGCCCATTTCCGTATTTTCGTGCCCGCATGAGGCAGTTTAGGTAGATCGTTGGTTTCTCTAGTGACAATGACTGGCATACAGATTGCGCAATGAAGTTCAGAAATTTACTTTTACTAATTTGAGTCCCCTTCGCAGGGCCAATAATGAAAGAGGCATTGAGTCACATAGGTATCAAAATACATAATTGCACCTACAGTTTTTAAAATGAATCTTATTGATATAGTTTTCAAATAATATGTATAATTTGTACAGTGCCACCCACACAGCTGGTGTATCGCAGCAGATATTCAATTATTCGCCATAGGGACTGTGTTGATGATAATCTTCAGAAAGAACAGAAAATATGGCCTTCATATGATGATTTTGACATTCCTGTATTGTACAGGTCATTCATTCGTCCAAATTTATTCGAACGCTTCTTACAAAGTATTCACTGAGTTTTTCACAATGTAAGTTACATGAGCAATTTTAACTTGTTAATAAATTTTAGTGGATCATCCAAGAAAATGATCGATAGCTGGTCTGTCAGTTATTGATTTTACCAAAATTTCAATCATAAAAATGACTCACTATACATAGTAAAAGGCATGGACGGCGGGACTCTTTTTCCAAGGGAAGAATTTTTTAAATTTTTGATCCAATGAATTTTTTTCCCGAAGTACGAAGAGTCAAAAATTTCCGTCTGTGACATGTTTAACCGAAAACGTAAGTTCGTCAAAACATAACCTAAAAATGTTTTTTCCTCCCAAATTTTTGAGGGAGTGCGGCCCTGCTTCAAAAATTTTTAGGGACCTATAGTTCTACCACCAGTGCGAAAAGGCAACAGATAAAACACTTGGTATAAGAAGTATTTCGTATACATAACCAGCACTGAATTACAGGGACGTGATGGATTACCGAAAATCTGTATCTACTGTTCTTCCAATCCATACAACGGCATATTATCGCACTGGGGCATACTTGACCGGAATTGCTACCGCCTTTTTGATAAAACTACTGATGGACAAAAGTTACAAGTTCTCACGAGTAAGTAAGGATACTCAAAGGGTAACTATAGAAAATCAGTTTAGGCTGATTTTGGTTCTATTCTCCGAATCTTGAAGTGTAAAACATACATAAGTATAATACAACTGAACACTACATCATACTGAACGAGAACTACGAGAATTATAATCATTGGTTGTATTATGTTTAGATGCAGTCTATAATTCTGACATTCTCCTCTTTCATAATCGGATTCGGAGGACAGTCGTACGCACTCTTATTTTTTATGCCTGGACGTCAGAATTACCCGCTGGAGATCGCTGTGTACGGTGTTATACAACCAATCTTATCCGTTCTTCCATGGGCCACTCTCATCTGCATACATTTTGTATCTGGATTCGGTAGTATGTATCAAATTTTAGAATCGTATATTTCTACGTTCAAAATCTCTCACTGTTCAAATTCTCTTATTAGTTTGTCAAATTATTGTTACATCTCCATTTCTTACATTAGATTATTGATTTCTCTCGATATTTTGATCGCATTGTTTTATAAATCAATTGAGTTAACTCTCTAGTCGTCTAAGCTGATCACAAGTATAGAATGGATACAGTTTTGACAACTTACACAATACTTTTTATAATAACGACTTCTTTCTCCAAAGAGAAAAAACTCTGAATTAATATCTTCCATACGTGCACAGGTCTTATCAGTTCACTTTTCGAATTGAAGTTATTTATACCACTTGGAAAAATCTCATACTCTTGGTTCCTGGTGAATCTTGGAGTGCAAAGTTACCACATACTTAGTCAGAGGAGGACTCTACCTAGATTCAGTTCGACTGAACTGGTAAGTTTAAGTACTTGACTATACATTGAAGGTTTCTATCGAATTCCAGTAACGTAGTCAGTACTCAATATAGAACAGATTCCACTTATTACAAGTGAATTAGGTATCTTGTTAGATATTTTCGAAATTAAAGTAATCTGTATCAGTCATTCATATATGATATATGAAGGCATATGCCTGTTTCAGCTATGGTGGATGATAGGCGACATCTTCATCGTACTAGCAACCGCACTTCTCTTTTACTTTAGCTGCGAAGCACCAGTAAATAATTTAATCAACTTATTCGCCAGGCCGTATTTAGTTAGGTAAGAAATTCACATCATACAGAAACCACACACTAAAATACATACACAAACAGTAAGCTTCGCAATATATGAATTGATCGCCGACGTACTGCAGCAACAGGCAGATATCTAAATAGTTGGTTGACCGTGCACAGAGTGTAAACTATAGTCACGGAAATTCAAAACAAGATTTACAGTAACTTGTAAATCGGGTTTTTGCCTCATCAAGAACTTGAAATAAAACCTTCTAGGTCGAAATGGGAATATCAAAAATAAGAAAATTAAGTCTATACTCGACAGCAGTGGCGTAGCCGGGGGGGGGAGAGGTGGCTATGCCCCCCATGAGCATCCCAATTACGTTACATTGTTTTCTTTTTTGGCTACAGTAAATTTAGGGCAACTCGGCAGAAAAAAAAATTAACAAATTTTGCTTGCTCCTTGCAGAAATCCTGGCTACGTACTGCTCGACGGTCGAGCAACGAAATTAGACACTGGAAGCTAGTTGAACGGCTCGCGATTTCACTAGGAGACAAAAGTAAAAAGAAGAAAGACACTTCATTGTCCCAGTAGTGAAGGACATAAGACCTTTTCATTCTTACAATTCGATGACTAACTCGGTTTAATAGGACTGCTAACAAAACAAAATGGATGCGAAAATGAACACTTAATCCACATAGGTACTTTCCAACGAATGCCAAAACCTTTCGAATGGTCAATATCTCATCAAAACATGAGCAAGCTCATTAGTGAATTGGAAGGACCGAAGAAAAGGTGAAAAAAACCATTGAACTATTACTGTCATTTAAATCTAATCCAACGGCAATGTACCTAAGATCCATTTCATTTTACAATTCTATAACCACCACAGAATACTACGACAAAATAAATAAATAGAAGAACAAAAAAAAAATGATCCTTCAATAATGTAATCGCAATACAAGGACTGTACACAGTTTTTCACCTTAAGCAAATAAAGAAAGTGATCACTGGACTCAACCACAACATTAAAAAAATTGAATGCAACAGGGTAATTTATAAGTTCTGAAGCGCGGGGGGGGGGGTTACAGAACTTTTGCACTAGCCACCACCAAACGTGATACGGTCCATAGTTGCATGCAAACAAGCGGTGCGCAAATGACAAAACGTACAGCGAATGCACAGCCGCCTAAGGTTACTTATGCCTTCACATTGACTGCTCTTCCCATCTGTCCGACACGCCCCGTAAGACTAATTTTGAAAATCTCGAGGGAGCGGGGAGCACAAAATTCAATGTTGCATGAAATTCGGGGTTAGTGACACTAACTCCCATAGAACAGGTTACAAATTATGACACCAGTTCTGACCTTTCAATCACTATTGGGAAGCTGCGTGTCTTAGTCCATTAATGACCACCTTGAAATATCTCGGGGGGGGGGGGGGAGTGACGCCAAATTCGGTGTTGAAAAATCTCACAAAATACGGGATTAGATTAATGGCACAAAATAGCACAAAATAGGCACAAAATTATGACACCATTTCTGACTCTAAAATCGAATTTAGAAGACGGCGTGTCTTCAACCTCCTCTCCTCTTATGATCATCTTGAGATATTTTGAGAGTGGGGGTTCCTCAAAATTTGGGGTTAGTGTCATACTTTTGCACAAAACGCACTAAATTCTGAAACTTTTGGGCGGTTTTAAATTCGAATTTTGCAGGGACAACCCACTTTCTACCACCACTCCAGAATCGAATTAGATATGTCCTCCCCCTATGCCCCTCGGCACCATGATATTATTGAAATGTCTGGAGAATGGAAGTGACATAAGATTCGTTTGTTCTTTTCTTGGTGTAATAGAACTGAGAATTAAAAGCAAACTACGTGGCACTGAGCAAGCTGGGTACGGACACGCTACGAGTAGCACAGAGAAACCCAAGGAAATCATAAACAGTCAACCTCGGTACCTCCTATTAGAGTGAAACGCAATCTGGGAACAGAACTAGCAACTTCAAAGTTATGGTATGAAAAATAATTCGGTCCCAATGTACTGGCGATGATTCAATATTTTGAAACTCCTAAAAATTACGTTTTTTAAAGATATATATTAACGGAATGCAATTCTTTGCATCATGGACTACAAATACACAAAAATGGTTTTCCAAAAAGAACCGACGTTCACATGTTCATAAAACAAAAAAGATCTTGGCTCTCCATGTAAGAGAACAGGAGTCTTGGAAGTTGATATTTTCAAGCTTGAAATGAATTTTTGTGTTTACTGGGCTAGAGTCTATCGTATTTATATTAAAGTCGACTGTAGCGCTCCTAGCGAGCAGTTCTACTCTCAATTACATAGGGAGCCGGGATCAACCTCGTTTTTCGAATGTGCAAAAGTAGTCATTTTGTTTCATAAATCATAATATGGTACTTATAGTCTGTGATATGGAAAATCAGTTGCTGACCTCTATCAACTCTGAATTTTACATAAATCACGAAAGTATCATAAGTTCCTGTACATTTTTCACGAAGGCAAAAATTTTACTTTATTTCTAAAACAGCTTACATGCTCTCCCAACAGATGTCAGCTATTTGCTTTAATTCCCAATATTACACGAGATAAATCAAAAAATGTGACACTACCCGCAAACAAAGTCAGATTAGCGCGTAGATTGGAGCAGAGTGCGGTGTAAAACACATATCTCACAATGCAAACAATCAAGGGGATGCATAAAAATGGCAACCCCACCCCTCTTTTAAAATACACCTGAAGTGCTTGAATAATGAAACCTCCCCTCGGCTCTGTGTCTTCAACGCATTCACAAATAAAATAGAAGGAGCTCGTACTCGGCTTTTCTAAACACCCATAATTGCTCTATCCAATATAATTAGTGAACATCTCTAAAAAGGGGGAGGGGAGATGCAAAAAATAGGTACAAAATTATGACACCCTTCGTGACTCTAAAATTGAATTGGAGAGATTGCGTGTCATCAGCCCTCCCAACGACCATCTTAACTCGGGAGGGGAAGACGTGGCACAAAATCCTGGATTAGTGACACAAAAGTTATGACATCATTCCCAATTCTCAGATCCACTTTGAAGGAGTGGTGACAAGAATTTAATATTTTCCGTCGTTGTATCCGCGGAATAATTGAAAAATTCGTGCGTAACACAAACATGACCCGTCTTGTTTTTGACCTGTTGCAACAGATGGATTTTTTTATGTCGGCAGCCCTGGTGATATTTCCCTACATAAGGTATGGACTTTTTCTAATTATTTACATATTTATTAACAAACTGTTTTTTGCATTATCTATCAAGAAAAAGGAGTGAAACACAAGAAAAAACACGAAAAAACGAGAGCACGAATTCTGGTGTCACTAAACCGGTTTCTAATGCAGAAGTCTCCTCAAGAAATGGAAGCATAAAACCTGTCCGAGTGTACGTACATACATTTCTTGTTTTTAACACTGATCAAATCACGTAAGCATTGAAATATTTTCAAAACGAATAATTCATTACGAATGTTTTTTTGGTGATGCAGGAGGAAACCGAAACCAGGTGACCACGACAAGTCAATGCGCATTCACTAGAAGTATACGACGCAGACAACAACAAATGAAAAATGAATAAGAAAATTATGAATGTCTTTTGCCGGTGCAATGAGAGAAGAGCTGAGCTGATTTCGCATTTCCAAATATGTATCACTTTATACACCACAGAAAAGCATTCAAATAAACCGATCATTACAAAATGAAATTCTCTTTAAAATTCACGGAAATTTGTTCAATTTCGTCGAAGGCACATGAAGTCACTCATCTCAGTCAGGCACCTTCCATTCAACTGTTAATAACAATTTTCTCGTTTCCCAATACATTTTTGGAGAACTTGCGCCTACAACACTGAGAATATGTAAATTTCTCTACATACGTGTACGTAAAGCAGCACAGGTCATGGCGGGTCGGTAAAATCATCATGGATGATTCAAGTATTTTCCCGTTAGCTGCGTCATTCACTAAGGAAGGGGATAGAATTTCCAAGGAATAACTCAATTCTGAATTTATTAATTCGGCGAGGAATCTGACACACTTTCACGCACAGGTTCCCATCTTTGCATTTACAAACAGGGGGGGGGGGGGGTCCAACATGAAAATTTCAAGGGAAATTAATCCTTTCTGAAAATTCGAAAGGGATAAGTAACCCCTAGTCCTTCAATCGTTTATCCACCTATATGTTATCATATCTTTATCTATCTTTACTCAACAGAAATCATCAACTTTCAGCAAACTCATTCTTTCCTAGAGATGTGTCTTCACGCCACATTATGATGGCCAGTCACAAAGTAAATAGTACCTAATTCCGGACGTAAAAAGTCTTCCATTCGGATGTCCAGGCGGAGACTACCCAGTGAGAACCTATCAGAATTGAGAATAGCGCATGGAATGTACGGACACTAAATGTGGTAGAATAATTAGTAGAAAACTTTAAAAAATAGTTGAAAAAATTAAAATAAGATATGTAGGAATTTGTGAATTCAGATGACCAGAAGAAAATGAGTTTTGGACAGGGAAGTACAGAATAATCAATATAGCAGCGAAATGTGGGTAAGCAGGCATAGGTATTATTATGAATAAAAGTGTAGGGAATAGCGTGCAAAGTTATACACAACCTAGTGAGAGAATATTATTTCAGCAAAACCAGTATCTTTAGTGATAGTCCAAGTTTATATGTCAGTAGAAAAAATTTATAAAGAAATTGATAGAGTTAAAGCAAGGTAAAAGGAACAGAAAATTCAACTATAATGGGAGATTGGAACGCCAGAGTAGGAAGAAGAAGAGAACAACGAATATGTGGAGTGCATGGTTTAGGAGAACGAAATGAAAGAGGGGCGAGGCTCATAGAACTTTGTGAAGAATATAAACTAAGTTATTAGAAATACTAGGTTTGAAAATCATAACAAAAGAAAATACCCTTGGAAAAGCCCGGGAGATGACAGAAGATATCAACTGGGTTACATTCCGACGAGGAGAGGATATAAAAATCAAATATGATCTGGAATCATGAAATGTGCCTCTTGGGTGAAAACAGGTTTGTGTACATCTGTGGTGGTGCGTTTACGCGTTGCTATGAAAACCGCGTTTCAAATTCTTGTTCTCTGTCATGCCTGTAGGTCCATTTCACACGACGCCACGTAAACGTATGTTTTTAAACTTTTGATGTAACTTTTAAATGCAGTTTGTGGGTAAACTAATGAAGATAAGAAGCTGCAATTTGTTTCATTCAAAAGAGCGTGACTTTTTCTATAAGAATTGTTAAGAAAATGAAAAATGATTTTTGATATCAGAGGGAACATTTCATGATTCCAGGTCACAAATAGTGAATTGTAAGGTATACTCAAGAGCGGATGTAGATAGTGATCATAATTTAGTAACGACGAAATGTAGGTTTAAATTTCAAAAGATAAATAAAAAACAAAATGAAATTTGGAGTTACTGAAAGAGGTAAATAAAAGAGAAAAACATCAAAAAGAAATAACGAAAGAACTTTGTAAATCACAGGAAGGAAATGATACTGAAGGGAAGTGGATAGCACTAAAACAAGCAATAAATCTAACCACAAGGAAGTAAATAGGTACTACTCAAATAATGCATAGAAAGAAGAAACCTGTGGATAAAAGTGAGATACTAGAGGTAATAATGGACGTAAGAAGAAAGTATAAACAAGCTAACAATAGAGAAAGTAAGAACAAATATGGCTTTAAGAAATGAAATACAGAGAGAATGTAAAAAAGACATAGAAAGATGGATTAGGTAATTAAAATTCTAAGAAAATTGAGGAGCAAATGAAAGCAGGTAAACTCGATCGATTAGGCATATAAAATAAAGTAAAAAAGATGTTTTGGAGTAAGAAGAAAGAGAATAAATAATTTTACGGATGAAAAAGGAAAATTACTAGACTCTAAAAAAGACGAAATAAAAAGATGGGTGAAATATGATGAAAAACTCTATAAGATTGGAGCAGGTATAAGGAAATATATGGAAAGACAAGATTGTGTGGAGGATGAAGAAAGAGGAGGTCCTATTTTAAGATCGGCATTTGTTAGAATTCTGAAAGACATGAAAGCATAGGTAAAGCAGGAGTTGATGAAATTGCTAGTGGGTTATTGAAGAATGCAGAAGTTCTGTAGTTTTAAAAAATGTATACGAAATAATTTGCAGAATGTAAAAAATAGGAGAAATGCCAATAGATTTCCAGAAAAACAGGTTGATTATAAAACCTAAAAAAGTAGGAGCAAGCAAATATGAAGATTATCGTACCATAAGTTTAATATCGCATGCATCAAAGATTCTAGCTCGGACAATAAAGAGAATACAAAATAAAATGGAAGAAAGAATGAGAGAAGATTAGTTTGAATTCAGAAAAGGAAGAGGAACCAGAGAATCAATTTTATGTTTGAGGCTTTTATTATAAAACAGAAAAACGGTTTGGATACATATGAAGGGCAAAGAATCAAAATTCACATTAGTTATTTTACTTCAAGGGCGCACACAGGCAAAATACTGTACACGGGTGCAGGAATATTTTTCCTGCGCCTGTGAATGTGCGATATATATAACATACTCCACATTCACAGGCGCAGCAAAGAGATTCCTGCACCCGTGTACAGTATTTTGCCTATTTACGCCCTTGAAGTAAAATGGCAACTGTGAGTTTTGATTATTTACCCTTCATAATGTAGCATTTGTAGATTTATAATAAGCTTTTGATAGTGTTGAATGGTCAAAAATGTTCCAAATATTGAAGGAGATAGGAGTTAAATATAAAGAAAGAAGAGTAATATGGGATTTATATTTTATAAGGATTAAAAGGCTCAAATACAAATAGAGGACGAAGCAAAAGAAGCTAAAACTCAGAAAGGAGTGAGACAAGGCTGCTGTTTATCACCAGTACTGTTAGATCTATTTATTAAAAAAGTAATTGGAGAAATGAATGAAAGGAAATCAGGAGACCTATTACGAAACTTTTATCACAATACCACAAATTGTTACAGTGGTAACTTGATACGGTTTATTGTATAAGTTATCACTGTAACAATTTGTGGTATTCGTGATATAAGTTTCATAATAGGTCTCCAGGTGTGATGATACAAGGGAAGACGGTTAAACGATAAGGTTTGCAGATGAAACTGTAATAGTGGAAGGAAGTAAAGAAGAACTAAAGGAAATTTGAAAAAGGTTGGATGAAAAATCGAAAATAAAATGTAAAATGAAGATAAATAAAAATAAAACAAAAATGATGATAGTAACAGATGGAAACAAAATCCAGTAAATATGAAAACAGGGGTGAAAAAATAAAGGAGGTAAAGGAATTTAAATAGTAAAATTAGGTAGTTCGATTAGGCAAGATAGAAGAAGTAAAACACAAATAAAGTGTAAAATGGAACAAGCTAGAGCTTTTTTCCAAAAATAAAAAAATATTTAGGGCAGATACAGAGATTTAAAAGTAAGACTGAGATTTCTTCAAGCATATAATTTAGAGTATTGCATTGTATGGATGTGAGACCTGGACAATAACACAAGGGAAAAAAGATAAAAGTTTTTGAAATGTAATCGGAGAATGTTGAAAATCAAATGGCCAGAAAAGATCAGGAATGAGGAATATTGAGGCGAAGAGGAAGGAAAAGAGAAATTTGGAATATAATCGTAAAGAATAGGGGCATCCATTAATTACGTGAGGCGTTTTGACGATTTTCTGACCCTCCCCCCCCCCTGGTGAGATGTCGTGAGATTTGGCTCGATCCCCTCCCCCGAATCTCACGTGAGACGTTTCAACATTTGTGATTTCAATGTAAATGTGTTGGAGTTATTTAAACAACCCAATTTGCATTATTATTTTTATTTAAGACTGCTTTGCGGCGTTCGAATAGCAACGATAAAGATTATCGTGTCAGATTTTGCCATATTTTAGTCAAAATACATGTTCCACTTTAATTTTGCATAATTTTCTTGCAATTTTACACTGTTTTTTACAGGGAACAAAATTACGTGATGTTTGTCGAGATCCCGTTTGCGCGTGAGATTGGGTGAGATTCAGCTCGACACCCTCCCCCGTGAACATATCACGTAATTAATGGACGCCTCAAAGGCGAGTTAAAATGATAAGTCGTAAAATATATGACACTCTGGTATATTGCTATTAGTGCTAGAGGGAATGGTTGAGGGGAAGAACTGGAAAGAAAGGCAAAGAATGAGCTACAAAGAGCAAATAGTGAAGGATACAAAGTGTGAATTTTTCTAAGAAATGGAAAGATTGTCGCAGGAGAGAAAAAAGTAGAGAGACACAACCTACTAGTCGAGGTACTAAGGAGTATAACAACAACAATTCTTCTGGTCATTGACGCGATATCAGAAAGGGCAGTTTCCGGGGCCAGGGGTGTGGTGTCTGGGAAGCCATTTTGGTATGCGTTCATCCACCAAATAATAACAACAAGATACAGCCTCCAATGTACCTTTAACGACTTATCACATCCGCATGAATGTATCAAATACAGCCAACGTTTACACCCTACAATATCGTATTATTTCCAAATCATTGCCATAATAGATCTACTGTACTTGACTGAAAAATCCGAAATATGTAAAATACTATAGTTCGAAACATGTAATCATTCACCGTCAGAAACATACTTTTACGTACTAAGCGTTTTGATACAGGGGAGAGGGGGAATACAAATTTGTAAAATTCATGACTTTATCAGGACCAGGGCCCAGATTTGTAGGCGCTAAAAACTCATAAAACAGGCCGTATAAAAATAAAAAGTCCCCCCATAAAAGTGGAATAGTCTTTAAAAAAATAAAATAAAATAAAATAGTCCTAAAAAGTCCCTGTAGAACAATGACGTCATGGAAATCAAATTAAAGGTCTGAGAAAACTGAGCCTAATTCTTATATTTTTATCAATTTCAAACTATGTACAACGTAACAATTTTGAATCAAAATACTTTATTTCAACAAATAATAAATTTATTACTATTTTTCAAAATTTATTTTCGAAATAAAATAAATTTTTGAAATTTTTTCTGAAAAAAATTGAAAAATGACAAAATCGTTTCGAAAATTGAATTTCTACCCAAAATAGTCCCCAAAAAGCCTATAAAAACATCAGTTTTAAGGCCAAAAAAAGAATATCAAAGTTAGCTCATTGGTTTCAGAATTTCCCGATTCGTCCAGATAAACTCAATAGACCGAATATAAAAAAGTTTTTGCCTAAAAATCCAGGCCTTGGTCCAGACCTTTCGTAACTTTTTTCATGGGCTCACAGTACTCATGTTAGAGGTCCTACATTACAAAACCAATCCCCACATTCCCACATGACGAGGAATAGTCTGAAAAACACTATATGTTAGATAATCTGTTTATATGATACGGAATTAAACACGCTTCACTTTCCATGTGGAAGAACAAAAATTAATTGACCGAAAATTTGTAAGATACACGTTTACAACATCTTCGAGCTGTTATCAAATTTACGTACGATTTAAGCACATCACATAGATACCTACAATGATAACCCATTCTGCTCTTTTCCGATAGCCGCTACTCAGTTAAGTGAAATTGTTCAGTATGTTACCATCTGAGGTCGGGTGCAACACAAACTTTATGATTTAAAGCTGTTCACTTATTCCAATTTCCTATTTTAAATTCACCCGCGAACGTATTTTAATCATGGCACCGGTCCTATTACATTACGTTTTATTCTTTTTGTGCATCATAATAAGCTCCCGTGCAAATAATCTGACTCGATTTGCCGAAGACACTCTACAAGACAGTCACGGAAAGATCATCTACTCCTCTGTCGTAAGTTTTCTGCTCAATTTCCGAATGAATTCCGGGCACACTAGCTGTCCTTCGAAGAAAACTATTACACTCGATTCGATGTATTTACACAGCTATTTCGTCACGGAGATCGAACTATCAAGGCGCATTATCCGAACGACCCCTATCCGGCGTACATGTGGAGTGAAGGACTTCTCCAGCTGACGAAAGTACGTAAGTATATCCATAAATCTCCCTGTTTCCATTTTCACCAAAGACACATTTTCACTTTCACGTTTCGCATTTTCGCACATTACATTCAACAGCGAGGAAAGCTGCAGGCATACAACCTCGGAAAATGGTACCGCAAAAGATACGATCCCATAATTGGTGACCGAGGTTACAACCTCACCATGATACTGATGAACAGCACAGACACGGACCGAGCACTCATGAGCGGAGAGCTTTTTCTAGCCGCCATGTTCCCTCCGACTGAAGACGAGATGTGGTCGGACGATGGCCTCAAGTGGCAACCGATTCCAGTGCACTCGACACCTGAAGAACTCGACAGGGTATGAACCTCATAATATAAGTACACATACTAACATACTGTTGAGTTGGCAAGCGTGAAGTTGGTAAAAGTATTAATGAAATAATCTAGCTACACTACGTACATACAACCTATACACTTCATCCGATTAATGACTACAAAGTAATCCAATTATTTTCGTATACATTTCCCTCCTTTTTCATTTTCTGACTTGCAGTCATACACACATTCAGTATCCTGTTTAGTTTTCCAAAATTAGCATAATTCTTTTTCTATCGGGTTTCCCTGTGATGGGGCGTTAGATAAGGCCCACCAGAGCCGACTCCCGCAGGACAGCAGTAGTCCATTAGCCAATAAGTAGACTGCAGCCGCAGTTTGGGGTACCTCTAGTAAATCGCTTTCGAAGGTTGGATTCCATCTTACCACTCGATCACTTCGTCAAGACTGTTCGAGGGTTATCTAAGCTAGCCGGTAGTTCGGCGCCTGAAGGATCACGCATACTTCATTCGGTACCACTTACACATCGCCATATCTTTAGCTAACCTACTTAAACTTTTTTTTTTTTATTAACAGGGATTATATCCTTCCTTAACTTATCTTAACAAAGCAATAGTCCTGTTAACTGTCCTATGTGAATTTTTAAAGAAGATCAGTGATTACGGGTTCCACCAGATCTCATTTCGGAAAGGGGGGAGACAATTTCAAATGCACGGATGGGGCACAACCTTTTTTCAGAAGAATAAACACGAGGCTTCTTTACCATCGATCAAATATTTACAATTAACCAGCTGATAGAGATAACTAACGAATGCAATTCAGAAATCCACCAAATATTCATTGACTTCAACAAGGCCTTCGACTCGCGGTCTACTATAACTATCTATGGAAAACATTGGTCAAACAGAGAATACCAGAAAAATATATAAGAATTTAAGGAAATATATGTACGAGAAGGCAAAAGCTTACATTAAGTTGTACGGGAGGGGCCGAGAACTCCCAATCGGGAGAGGAGTACGGGAGATCTGCTGTCCTCAATCTATTCAACTGTGTAATTGAACAAATCATCAGAGACTTCAACTGAGAACAGAAGGCGGAAAAATTAACGGGTAATGATTAACCAACCTGAGTTTCGCAGATCTTATAGTAATTATTGTCCAGAGCTCAACAGAACTGCTCGAGATGGTAGATGAATTCGCAAGGGAGACAGGGAGGGAGGACTATTCCTAAATCCGGAAAAGATAAAAATCTTAACAAATAAGAGTCAAGAAACTAAGATTGAGAGGGTGATGATACAAAAAGTGAACGTGATAGAATAATCAGGGACAAACCATTGTTTTCAAAAATAAATACAAAAACGAAATTTCCAAAAGATTAAACCAGGGGTGGAAAAACTGCTGGTCGAACAAAAATAGGTTTGAAGGAAAAATACCAAGAGACGTGTAATTTAAAATAAGAGAAAGCTGCACCCTCCCCACGCTGACATACGGATGCCAAACATGGGCAGCTACAACAGAAGGTATGGAGAAAATTCGAACTACTCAGAGGGCTATGGAGAAGAGCATATGGGAAATCAAGAAGAAAGACAAAATTAGGAAGGGAAAGATGCGGGATACCTAGCGAGACAAGAGGGGATATGGACAAGGAAAACTATGGAATGTCACACTTAAGGAGAGTGAATGCACTGCAGGTAGAAGAAGCACCAAATGGAAAGGTAAGGCACTAAAAGAATGGGCACTGACCAGGGAAAGGGAGGCCAAGAATATGAAGACGAGGAGAAGGAGCGTAGAGGCCTATGCTCAGAAATGGGTTATCGAAGGGGAACCGAGCTAGTATTAACGAGGATCAAGTAGTCACATAAAGGAGTCTGTTGATGCGAAATTTGTTATGTACATCTGTTTCCTTCTAATCATACAACTTTTTAAAGGCTGTAAATAATAATAATTATTATAGTTTTTTTAGATACTGCAAGTAATTTAGTAATATCTTTTTTCATCTGAACGACCGGTTTTATACAGCAAATCTGATAAAAAGTCTTCCCCCCCCCCTACATTGTTTAAAATGCAGATGTTTACAGCTAAGAGCAGCGGGGATCGCTGGGTGTAGAGAATACCACGGAACAGCGCCTATTTTAAGATTTTTTGGGGGCCCAAATCAGAAAATTTCTATTTTCCCCTCCCGCCCCCAAAAAATCTAATTTCAAGTATGTGACATTTTTGATTATTTCTAAACGTATGTATGTACCGTTGTTTCTTGGAACTGTCTCTTTGTTTGATGCTCAACAAATTTTTGGTACTGCTCAATACATGGGCGATACATCTGTCCATTAGAATAGGCTTCGTCACGGAAAACTAAATTATGATTGTTTTTCACTTGCTCAATATTAAGCCGGATCTATACACATCAGTTTTGAGTTGATGAGTGATGAAGATATGAATGTTTTCAAAAATGTAATCAAGTAAGATAATCAACATGATGGGCATTAAAATTCTTTCAAAAAAGTGCCATTTCCGGCAGGCCCGTAGCCGAGCACCCCTAGCGCTTACCGGAGCTTCCCCGTGGCAAAATTTCGTGAATAAAAGTAACAAATTCCTTATATTTGTCTCGCTAGTTTTGTTTAAAACTTTTCTTTCCACTACCGTTTAATGTTTATAAACTTGGGAACTACTGGTTTTGTTTTGAAAGATAGACGAATCGTGTGTTCGTTTTCACAAACACAGTGGTAGGCTCGCGATCCAGTTTACATTGAATATCGATGACTAAATGCCTGAATGTCTCTTTGAGAACTGATAATTTAATAAGTCCACAGAAATAGAATTTTTTACTTCCGAAGTTCGAAAATTTAATCGCTGTAAACGTGTTAACCTTTTTTTCACGTAATATATTCAATTTTTTTCAGTGGCTGGTCAGTAAGTTGAATCACCAAGTTTTGATTATGAATTTTGAGACCAAATTCAATCAGTGGTGTAGCTAGAATTTTCCCTAGGGAGGGGAGGGGGAGGAGAAAGTGAGATTTTCAAGGGAGATAAAGTCGAAAATTGAGATTTTTTAAAAATCGCCGATATTAGAGGCCTATTAATTTTATATAAAATAAAGGTAAAATTACTGCTCGAGCAAATTTTTTTCGAAAAAACGTGTTTTAAAGGCAAACAATTGCTTATTTTGCATATTTTACATTCAATTTGAGGTGCCTGGGGGGAATTCGTCCCCTTTGCCCCCCTCCTTTGGTTACACCACTGCCTCGTAGAAATCTTCACATTATATACTAAGTGTATCCTCAAGCCCCCCCCCCCCAGTAAACAGTTAGCACCTCCTACCGCAGATGGCTAGCTACGGGCCTGATTTCCGGGATTTTCAGGGCTAGTATGGAGTTGAAACTGAGTACATTGATGTGTATTTGATCGGTCACCGGACATTTTCCCGATACATTTTCCCCGAAAGACGATTTCCCGAATCAAAATATTTCCGAGAACTTTTTCCCAAAAAACCCAAATCCCAAATGAAATTTCCGCATAGATCTTCTCCCAAAAGACAATATCCCGAGCTGTCACAAACGATCCTGCCGAAAGAGAAGCATTATTTGTACTCTCTCGAGGGCTGAACGAATCTCAGCACACCCATCCACCAGACCAAAAAGAGAGCGCCGCGGAAAAACTAGTATATCTGGTGCAAATCACATGAAAAGCAGAAGCTCATCTAGAGCAGCCTCCATCACAGCTGTGGTGCGCGGAGTACTTGTACAAGGCGTATCCTCTGGACTCCTCAGTCAATTTCCTGAGCAAGAGGCCCAGACTGCTACCAGGAAACTCTTTTTGGCAAACAATTCCATGTATCTACAGACCCTACAAAAAAAATTCCGTATTTTTTTGTATCTGAATAATCTATACATAAAAGTCTTCGGATTATTCTTAAATGTCAAATATAAAACCATGAGCATAACTTTTTGAGGTAATCATCATAATTCTCACATCACTTTGCTTATTCTACAAAATCTTCCATTGGATGGTAATTTACCAATTTTTTCCTGACCTTTCAGTAAAATCTTCGAAATTTTCTGACGTTTTCCTGACTGCCTGACCTACTTTCAAAAATCCAGACTTTTCTTGACTTCCTGACCTTGTATACATCCTGAATTCTTGCTGCATGACTCAAGATCACCCGAGTCGCTGGCCAATGATGGAGAGGAGGCGGAGGAAGATGAACACAAAAGGATGGCTCCGGACTACAAGAACAAACTCATACTTGAGTACTTAAGAGCATTAGCCCACAATGTAAATAAATATACGATAAATGAAAATTAATGAAGTTTAGAAATGTGTTCTCAGGATTAATAATCAGGAAAAATTTTTCGAGAACTTCTGATTCGGAAAAATGTTCGGATACCTACTTGATCAATGATTAATGTAATTTTTGTATGTACAACTGAAATTAACGCTTAAAAAATGTACATTTGGCGTCCTCCCCCATAATTTTCGAAGGGAGATACGTTCAATCACTTGATAACGGAGATTATGTGAAGTAGGTAAATATGACGTTTCCTAAAATATCAGCTGGATACCTCTGCGACATACAGACAACATAGCCTGAGAGTGCAGCTCCATGTCTCGATAAGAACAGAAAAAAAATAGAGGGTTCGAGACAGTAACATTCTGTAACCTACCTCCTAATCAAAGAGCGAACATAATTTTTAGCCCAAGATCTTCTCAGGGGTTACAAGAACATATCCTGATAATTTAAGCCTCACAATTCCCTTGGATCACCCGCCAACCACGAACATACATACACACATATGTACATACCACACATACAAATGATTTTGCAAAAATAGCCATTTTTGCGTTTTGTTAGCGAAGTATCATTAAGATTTTGATTACAGATGGCTGGCGCTTCGGCTGATTGTGACAGGTATGAACTCGAGAACTCGTACTGGTCTTCGACGGAAGAGGTACGAGAATTTTACCGGCGCTACGAGAAGGATTTCGCGTATATATGCGAAAATGCTGGATTCGTGGATATCTGTTCAGAGGATTGTGTTTTTCTAGCGATTAAGCTTGTTTGGACAGTTTACAATGCTCTGTACGTTGAGGTAAGAGTATCATGTTCGTCATTCTGACAAGGAAACTCAGCCTATAACGAGTGCCTATGGTTCTGCGAGTCAAGCGGATTTCAACTGAGATACGTATATGCAATCGACAAAAGCACAAGCACCCTCATCCTTTATTCTCAAAAATTACCAATAGATATAAGCCCTATTATTCAACCTTTCACAGGCGTTACAGATATTGACATGAATAGTACCGAGTACATGGCTGTTCATCAGACTGCCTACTGTGGTTACTTTTAATGCCAGGAAAGCCTATAAGAAGGAACTTGATTTAAAAAGCGCTCAAAGATCTAAATCGTTTATGAAGGATTCTTTGGCAATTTACGTACAATCAATGTTTTTCGACCAGGCAAGGGTCGTTTTTCAGTGTTCACGCACGATGATGAGGCATGGAGTAATACGTCAAAATTATAATACTACCTACAACCGATTATCAGATCTATTTATACTTATTACGTGAATATCGTACTACCGAACGAACACACGCAATTTGCTCAAGGAAACCATGTACGACGATAAGGTAGTAAAGGCTCACTACTGATGGTCATAAATCTTACGAAATTCTATTGTTTCATTTTTCACCAATGTTGCGATGTTGCGTCTTACTCGTGGATTTTGAACACAGGGCCTTAGTCACGAAGAAATATGTTTTTTTTTGGTTTTTTTTTTGGTTTTTGTGTGGACATTTGAAAACAATACGATTTTTCGCTTCAGTAATTGGAAATTTTTGATTCTCGCGCTCAATTTGATCCGCTATGGCAGCTAGAATCTTCTAAGCTTCCCCGAATATCCATCACATAACAGAACACATTTTGACCTTTTTCATATTTTTGGGAGTTTAAATAGCCAATTCCGATGAATATTGAATTCGAATGTGTGCTCAGACTTGTTCCATCAGATACCGTTTTCCAGTAAAAAGCTTTGAAATAGCGAAAGGGTGACTTTCAGATGAGCAAGGTCAGGCTCATTTCTAAATTATGTAAGTACAAACTGGTAGAAAATTTTAATATACAGGATTCTGGGCCAACATTTCATGTATATTTCGAATCTGACCATTGCAGTAGGATACAGGTAAGAGCGGATCGAACCCTGTCGGCATGAGGGGAGGCGAATAGAAGTAGGTCGAAATGCTAACTAGGTGAAGCGAATCTCCAAACAAGCAAAAACAAGGAGAAAGAACATAGGCATTTACCTATTTTTACATTCTGCCTACCGACATCGAAAATTCCGACTCAATGATATAAAATGTTGTTATTCAAGTCAAGAAAAGGATTATAGTATCATTCTACTTTATACATTTTGTTGACTGACGTTGAAAATACTGACTCAAGTGACCAATAAATTTTTATTCAAACAAAAGAAAGAAAGAAGAAAAAAATAATAAAAATAAAAAGAAACCAAAGGGAAAAAATGAAGGTCGACGAACTAGTAATTTTTTTGACTTGGACATGCCAACTCAGAAGATTCACGCGGGGGTAGTTTTTACTCCCACCCTCATCACTCGTAACGGATTCTCTCCCGCCCCCCCAACAGAGGAGCTGGAATGTTCCACCCAACAGGTTTACCAACCTCAAGGTTTTATCCTTAGATTTAAGAATATTTGGGCGTTATGAGAAATTCAAAGATTTTTTTCAAAATTTTAACGAGTTTTTGAGATTTTTTTTGTTGCGAAAATGCTCAGAAAATCAAATTTTGTACATGATTTCACATGTTAATGGAGTGTAAATAATATAAGCAAAAAATAATAGAAATAAAGGCCGACAAATCAAAAAGGAATCATGAATATACTTTTATACAGTATACATATTATGTTGCATCCTACAACTTTGGTCAAAAAATTTAATAAAAAAAGAGGGGGAGGGAGAGAGGGGAGAGAGAGAAATTGAAACTGAAAAAGGAATGCTGAAAAAGAATGTCCAAGCAGTCTGGGATTTTTTGTGATTTTTAAAGATTTTTATGGTTTATTTTCGCTCTCAGGATGTTCTGCACTTCGCGGTTGGCAGCCCTGCCATCTCACTTGGATTCTCAAATGAGGGAATATTACAGTGTCAAAATAAAGGTCTTTGGATCGCTAATCAAGTTTCACTTATGAAATGGGTAAAATTGATTTTTCGTTTTTTAAAAAATTAAATAAAATACCAAAAATGAGGTTTTCTAGGTCGCTGTTTTCGCTTAGTAGAAAACTAGACATTACTAAATTGAGATCCTATTTTGTCAAACCTCAAGTTTTTAAACCTATTTTTTTGGGCAAGCTTCGAATCTGACATTGAAATTTTTATGCAAGTTTTTCAATCTGAAAATAAGTTCTAAAAGCCGAAATAACCCGAATTTATACCTTACAATAGGAAAAGAAGACGGCGTTCAAACTCAAGTTTGTGCGCTAATTGGAATCTAGACGTAAAATTTTGATAAAAATTTGGAAGGCGAAAAAATTAATAGTACCTATATTACGTTGGAGCAGAGGAAAATATGCGATTCCCTAGTGCGAAGTTTACGGAACGAGGCGAAGCCGAGTGACGTAATCGCACGCGGGAACCGCATTACTTTCCGATGCTCCAACGTACTGTATTTTAATCGAAGATGAAGGGAAAACAAACAAATACTTGACCAATCAGCTACCAAATTCATTTTCAATTCTTATCAGTTAGCATTCTGCCGAAATGTTTTCTGAACGATTCTCTTTTCGTGATAACATGTTGTACGTTAACAGTTGCAGATCGATTTTCCTTCGCACGTTACTTACTTACTAATTATAATCGCTTCTATGCAATTACTTGTTCTCAGTTTAAAGAACACAAAAATAAAGTTCGTGTTTCAATTATATTTATTCTTACAATCCTACAACCCAAGCGGTAGGTAATTTCTACTTTCCACTTGGGTTCGGCAGAAATTAAATATTACCTACCGCCTTTACGTTGCAGTCACTGTTACCTACTTACAAGCGTAAAAGCGCTTCTTTCCACAGCCAAAGCAGTGTAGGAAACCTGCCGTTTTCCGTTCATCTTCGATTAAACATTTTTACTTAGTTCAAAACTAAGGTCGAACAACGAAAATCAGCTTTTCAAGGTCAAAATGTAGACCTCTCCTCCAGGGTATAAATAGAGCACCGGAATCAGATTTTCGCGCTGATTTCGAATTTCACTTCGAAATTTGAACGGAAACCGTATATTATCCGACAAATTACTTCACAAAGCCAGATATTCCAAAATTAAAGCGCGCTCTACGTATCAAAGAAAGAAAACACACTTTCCGAATCAGATTTTTGAGGTGATTCCTGATTCGACCTTGAAAATTGAATAAATTCATCTTTTTACCTGAATGTCGGCATTTGCGGGTTTCAAAAGGTAATTTTCCAGGATATGCTTTCATTCAAATTTTCAAGGTCAAATTTGAAATCTATTTCCGATACACTGTTTTCCACCTTTGTGAAGTTCAAAGTTTCCAATGTTGACCTTTTTAGCCGTTAGAAGATCATTTCCTTTATGAAAAATTTTTTTGGCAAAATTTCAAAGCTAGATTCGAAATTAACACAAATTATGTTGCAGACCCACAACGGGAGAGAGCATTTTCATGCCTACAATTCAACTTTGCTGCGCCCTGTGCAACTACATTCTGCAGCTGTGTTATTGCTGCGCAACTGCAGTCTGCAGCCTTAGGTCAGTCGGGCTAGTCGGGTCCATCATTCATTCATTCATTCAGTCAGTCGGTTGGTCGGTCGGTTGGTCGGTAAGTCAGTCGGTCAGTCAGTCAGTCAGTCAGTCAGTCACCCAGTCAGTCAGTCAGAAAATGTAACGTTTTTCCTTTTGGGTGCCGAAGTGCAGACATGAAAATGTCAATAAGAATTAGCATTTTATATGCTTTTACTACTGGGTATACTTGAGTGAAAACTGTAACACCCCCCCCCCCTCCGTAATGCTCCTGTTACTATGATGTCATACTACTGGGTATACTTGGGCGAAAACCGCAACGCTCCCCCGTAACAGCACCATGTACCAGCCCCTTGCAACGACCTCCCGTAAGACTCCTGTTACTATGACGTCATACTACTGAGTATACTTGAGAGAAAATCGTGTTTATACATTTCCATGGAAATTTATTTCTTTTCAGCCAGGGGTATACTTGAGCGAAAATCGTAACGCCCCCCCCCCCATAATGGCTCCACGTAACAGCTTCCGTAACGCTCCTGTTACTATGACGTCATACTACTGGGTATACTTGCGCGAACCCTTCCCCGTAACACTCCTGTTACTATGACATCATACTAGTGAGTATACCTGAGCGAAAATAGTGTTTATACATTTCTATGGAAATTTTTCTTCCAGCAAGGGGTATACTGAAGCGAAAACCGTAACGCTCTCTCCGTAACGCCCCCCCCCCGTAACGCTCCTGTTACTATAACGTCATACTGCTAGGTAACTGGGTATACTTGAGCGAAAACCGTAACGCTCGAAAATCGTAACGCTTCCCCCGACATGCTCCCTTGACACGAATTCAGTGGTTGACATTTACAGTCTGCAGTCGTGTTGTTAATAGAAATTTCCATGGAAATTTTTTTTATTAGGGTACAAAAGCATATAAAATGTTACACTACGTGTCTCTGTAGTAGACGCGTATTTTAGGAGGTAGTAGTTTTCCGTTGCCAGCCAGCCTAGCCAGCCCAAAACGCGATTTTCGTCACGCTCCAAAATAACGCTTTTTTCCGTTGTGTGCAAAAGTAAAGACATGAAAATGTCAAACCAGAGCAAAAAATAATAAAACATTATACTCTTCTAAGTAGCCCCTACTTTGTGTTCAGAGAAAATTTTAGTGGAAAAAAGGCCTGAATCCAAACTCAAAGATCAAATTTAGATTGTACGCACGAAACATTGGCCTGAGCACATGTATCTTATTTTTCTATCAAGTTGTAAAATTAAGTCAAGGAAACACCGAAATTACACATCTTATTTTACAAAAAACTGTTCCTGATAAGAGCATTCTTGATGCCAGATTCGAATTCAAAGCGAAAAAATGATTTAGGAGTATCTACGTGAGTGTATATCATGAAAATTTTAGTGTTTCGCATTGTTATTCATTTTTTCTTAATGAATATAAGCTGCTCAACTTAGTGACGTCAGCCTCTTTTCAAAATTACGGAAAACGAAGATAGTTCAAGTAGGAATGCTATGTAATATATGATGGTAAGGGGATGTGATGGTGGTAGTGGTGATGATGGCAATTCCAAGTTACTCAAATATAAAATACGAGTTTTACTGATTAGAAATATGTTCAAATCGATCAGTAAAATAAAAATATTCGCTCTTCTGATTTATCGAACTGATGCCTTGATATTTCCAACTTTCCTCAACTGAGGGCGATTTTGCTATTTCACAAAAGTGTTTTACGGAGCCTTGTTCTTACAAATACGTCACGAGTTATGTAACACACAGTCAATGACTTCAAAGCAGCGCTTCTGTAATAATTATTCCAGATATCAGCCTCACAACAGCGTAATTTATTAAACAATTGATCTAAAATCAATTATTTCTTCGATAGAACGTAAGCCGAAAATGATTACGGCTTGTTTACAAGATTTTATCCCAAGAAAGTTTATGTATCTCACGCGCATAGGAACAAAGGAGGAAAGAGGTCAATATTCATAAGCTGTTTTGATAACACATTTCCGAATTTTCACGTTTCATCACTAATCAATGAGTATGAGTTATCAATTATAATACATACGGACATTAATTGAGATAACCCCACTGAAAGAATGTGTTCAAATAAATTAAAAAAAACAAAACAATTACCAAAATCATACGTATTTATCAATGAAAGGATCATTTCTTGGTTAAAATGGTATCAGAGACGAAAATTATGGCATAAAGACAGACACCAGTTTCAAATCAGCAGGTCAATTTAAACTAAAACAAGTAATAACCTCTGTTTTGATCCGAGAGGTATTTCATAACGTAACAATTTGACGATCGAACTTTAAAAGGTCATTGGATTCAACTGAAACCAAGAAATACGATCAAGCTACATATCTGTGGTGTTTCCAAGAAATAACCAACTGAAGTTTTCTTGAATTCAATTAAAAAAAGTTTCAAACAAAATTGAACCTAAATAGGGTTGCTTATAAAACTGAAGTTACGTTATTTATTTATTTTTTTATTTTATTTTAATTTTGTTCCTGAAACGTCATAAAATGCTGATGCAAGACAGTCTATTTTATTGTCACACTTCAACACCCACACAGTATGAGTGAAAATATAGAATTTTACAGGTGTACTATATAATTTTACCGAATTTCTGACGAGCATAATTGATAGTAAAATTTCTTACTAACTATAACCTTCATTCATGACTTTTTACCTTCTTCAACCAGACCCCTTAAATATCACTCTATTGTATTTAATTAGGTTTGGTAAGAACTGAAATGCTGGGGAAAAATTTAACTGATGTGAATCATGTATCTACATTTTTTTCTATTTTTTATCTATTCCTTCTCGTTACTTCTCCATCCCGGAACCACTGGTCACGTTACTTCAGACTGGTGAAGTGAGGGGCGTACAAGTATTTAAGTTCCCAAGTTGCTGAATTCAAGCCCTGTTGCCTGATATGTTTAAAATGTATAGTTCTGAGCCAGGAGGTAAGGTTATTGAACTCCACACGGATATAGATCTTGGTTTCGAACTGGCCACATCGATTGGCCAGCATTCGCCGACCTTTCCGGGTCTAACGAATCATCTTAGGGAGCCTAGCGAGCTTAACAATTTGTGCATTTGCCTATCAAAAAATTATTCATCAAGGGGCCTGACATGACTTAATAGCTTAATCGCCGACGGCCCAAAAGTTTGCCCAGTCTGCTGCAGATAGATTTGAGTTGCTGTCCTTGAATTTGTGACTCAGAGTACCTCCTGAGCAGGAGAAGGAGGGACAGCGAATGCAACAAAAATCATAAATGACAGACAATAAAGACGATCGAAGTATCATTCATCAGAGATTAAGGCAGCCTAGTCAGTTTTTGGCAAAATTTATCGATAGACTGAAAACCTGCCATCGTCATCTGTCTGTCTTTCTAGGTGAAAAAGACTAAACAATTTCCCTCTAAAAGATTCCGAAAAATTGCAAGGGCTCATCTACCTACGTGACAGAGAAGCACGTAATCAATTATCCCCCAACCAATACCAGAGCAAATACGAAATGGGTTAACGACATAAAGTATTAGTCAACAAAGCAAAAGATGAGATGTGCTCATCTGCTCAAATTTTCGAACTGAATACGGATTTACTGAGGGCCGTTTTGAATTTGGTCAGGTAAGACTCTTTCTCATCGGTAGACTCCTGCAGATAGGCAGACCGAAATGCAGTAACCTGGCGGGGGAGTAGGTGACTCTTTTTAACGCGCACCCATTCGGTATTTTTGGCAACTTCAATAATCACTCCGGAAAAGGGGTACAAATAGAAGGGTTTTCTTCCCTGTTCATACGGTATTTTTACATTATTCGCAGAATTGGGCCTATGCACCCTCCTCTCTCCATCACAAAATTTCACGAGGTTTTCGCCGGAAGATCGGCATGCAAGCAATCGAAGATGGAAACGGATGGATAGGTTGGCCAGCAGGGAAGCCAGACAGAAAGAAGGATATGGGTACATGCAGGAAGACAAAAAACGGGGTAGACACACAGACTGTTAGAGAAACAGGCAGGAATTGAGTAAATTGATAAACAAAATACGACTGGTAGTTGGCTCCCCTTGGCCGAAAAACGAAGTCGAGAGAGTCAAGATCTACAATCCAGAAGCCATGATCATTTCAGTTTCTGTATCCGATATCAAATGAGACATGACGTCGAAGGCCAAGAACCAGAATTAGGTAACCATTAGCTCTTGGACTCAGAATATTCTATTCAGTAGCCACGTATTTTTCTCTACTTGAGGAGCTTTTTTCCAAAACGGCTGAAGTCCAAAAAAGCAATTTTACAGCAGAAGCAAATGACTGTTTCCTGTGTTACCTACTATAGTTCGGACGCAGATGACACCCTTGTTGCATACTCAAACATATAGAGGAATATAAGTGGGTTGAAGTTTTGTACCAGCTATGCGCTAATAACACAGATATGACGCCATCAACTTCAGCATCTGTGGACTTGATGCATTTTGGATTTTTTTTTTTTTTTGGCTTCCGACACTTTCCCTAAAGGTTATTCTGACACTTTTGTGCTCCGAGGTGAAGCGTCACATATTTCTCCACCAGATAGCGTGTTTGTCTCATTTTTGCCCTAAATTGACTCAAGCCGTTTTGGTAAAAGGCTCCTCACTTGTCGTCTGACTGGCTGATGTCTCTGTCTCTGCAATGTAGGTCTGCATAATATATTTGTTTCATCATCTTCTAAGTCTGTCTTCTTCCAGCTCTTTATATATCCTGTCCATTCAGCTTTGTCTCTCTTCGTGATTTCTCTTCGTGTACCTGTGCATGCCTTTTTATTTCTCATACAGACTTCTCAAGATCCATTAAAGACTAAACGGGGGATTGACACGAGCTAAGCGACTGATGATGGCACGGGGGTTGTGCAACAATGCGGTCAGGGCCAGTGGACGAAACAGACGAAAAACGAGGTTGATATGGCTCAACGGGGAACTAACGAACGAAGTGATAGTTGACGTGACGGTTAGGCCATGAAGAGGCCAAGGCCCCCTTCTTTGTAATAACCTCTATTTCAAAACCGAAAATTCGGAAGAAGTTTTACAATTCAGAAACTGGTTATTTCAGAATCAGTATTAATTTAAGTTAACGAATGACTAAAGTGTTATACCTGAGACGAAGGTAGGATCAAAGAAAATTACCTAAACATGAATTCAGCGTTCAAAACTCTTCCGCTGAAGATGAGAACAATGTATAACTCCAAACTATTAGCTCGAGCAAAACAGGGTGTCTAACAAATTTGAAAATTAAAAATATTGGATACTTTTACTGGACTCTTTTCAGGTTTTTCATATGCGCAAAAACTGAGTTTGCAAGACACATAGTGATCGAAGTTGAGTTTTCGACAACACTACATTATTATTATTCCTCATTTTTCAATTTTTATTGAACCTGTATTAAAATTATTGAACTTTTAGTGGACTTATTGGACCATGTCTTAAATATTGGATTTTATTGTACTCATTGGCCCGGCAGATACCCTGATATAACGCAGAATTCAGAATACTCGTAGTTTTTGTTTAAATCACACCCTCCTTGAGGTGCTTTTGCCTCTCTCCATCTCAATTTTTCTCGACTCGACAGAAGGTTTCCTCCTATTTATTGGCATTGATCTGGGATGTGAGACAAGGTGTCTACAAGAATGGAAAAATATAAATTCTTGACTTTTTCCAAACTTTTTTTTTTTTCTCTTCTTTAAATCTTTACAGTATACATTCATGTTTATACAACTAGATGCTATGGTTAAAGTGAACTGAAATTTGAAGTTGATTTTTGGGTGAAAGCATTAGGAAGGTGTTCACAGATATACATATAGAGTGCTGTAGTAAAATTAAACTACGAAAAAAATCTTCCGTGAGTTCATTCTTTGTTTTTTTCCAAACTTCTTAAAAATATTGTTGAATTTCCTGACTATTTACAAACTTCCTGACCTACTTTTCAAATTCCTGACTTTTTCCAAACTTTCCAAATTTTTCAAACCTGTAGACACCTTGTGAGAGAATATTTACAATATTTGTAAAATAAGGGCTACTTTAATAGATTTAGCTCCTCGAATCTTCATTTTTAAAACGAAAACTCACTCGATTTGATTAGGAAACTCTTTTCGAACTTCTATTATTCCAAAACTCTTGAAATATTAAACCTCGATAATAACAAACATTACAACTTCGAATTTTCGAACACTTTTTATCAGTTAATTAACTCAGTAGCTGTCACGTTATCTACAGTACCTACTACGCACACAGCATATACTCTAATTAGTCATCAAATAAAAATTTCACGGTAGATGAATTTAAGAGATCAAAAATGAAGCTAAGTACATACTTTACACGTGCTCAGTTAATTGAGTAAAGTATCAGCAAAAGAATTATTACTAGGTGATTTCGGATGCACTGTATCAAGGCAACTTGCATAAAAAAACTCGCAGATAGATTCGCAATAAACTTCTCAGATAAAAATAAAATATTAATATTTCGGTTCATTCGTTTTTTCAGGAAGCACACAATTTAGTACTACCATCGTGGAGCGACAAAATATACCCGGAGCCTGCCAAAACTATATCGGAATTCTATTTTCTGTGTAAAACATACTCCCTGGAAATGCGTCGACTCAAAGGAGGTTATATCTTTTATCTACCATTTTTCTTTTTCTTTAGTACATTCACTGAACGTTATTCACTTTTTTTCAAGCTATTTAGTGGTCTGTTGATTTAATGATAGATATGTGATGAAGCCAGCGCCATATTTAGATCGCCCACAGGGAGGAAAGTCTGAGCGGGAAAGGGATGAAAAATCACTATTCCCAATCAGTCTTTTTCGGCTTCACACTGGACTGTCGTACAGTTTTCACTAGCGCGACTGTGGTGCAATGAATGCTACACGTAGTAGCATTTTGGCTGATGACTTATTTACACACTAACCCCAAGCACTGTTCCCAAGCATAGCAAGCAAATTTCTTTGAATTTTCAGCAAATTTAAATAAAACGGGGCATTTATCCTTCTCTAAGTATTGACCAAGTTACTCAACTCAATAAACAAATTCGGTCTTCCAATGCAGCTAGCTCAGTATAATATAATGAAGGGCCAAAAGTTAATTCATTGATCGAATAAGAGAATAGGGAAAGCTTACGAATCATGAGGTAAAGTACCAAATGTGGACTTCGGTATCAAATGTTAATCCTTTTTTCAAGGTTAATAAATCATCGTTGGAGCGCTGACAACTTTTTTCTGTGGTAAATCATATAGAGTGAACCTACACCCATCGGTCTATATAGTTTCGGCAGTGAAAACGTGATTAGTGTTATCGCGTGATAATCTTGAAGTTCCTGTGTTGAGAAATGTGTTAAAATTCAACAATTTTCGAATTTAAGAAATTTAGAGATATACTTTTTTCAAATGGCCCATACTGCCCCCATTCCCCATAACAGTATTGAAATCCGAAATCGCGATTAATGACAAATTTCAGCCTTCTACTTTCACGTTTCTCAGTTCAACTTTCTCGAACTTAAACCAGTATTGACGCACAGGGATTTCAAAAAAGGTCCAGAAAACAATATTTGACACCCGGTGTCAAATGTTGACCCCTTGACAGATTTCAATTTCAAGCTCATTACATTTACTTACACACTGAAACATTTCATACATTTCGATCCGGGTGGTGAGATGTACAATAATTTCCTTCCAGATACATTCTTAGAAGTATCAAATATTGATCTGGTCAACATTCGATACCTAGATTAACATATATTATGAAGAAAAAACAAGTGTTGGAATTTTTTGCCAAATGTTGATCCTTTCGGTTCACGGACAATTTTCCTGAACCATTTTCCCTAACGATTTTTTCCCTAAAGCGAAGTTTTCTCGTTTTCTCAAAAGACATTTTTCTCAAAGACATATTCCCTAAAGACTTTTTGTCGACATTTTTTCTCACTAAGTAGGCTTATTATTAATTACCATGGAATGGGGACAATAGTGACGGGTAGAGTTGTATCATTGAGGGAGAGCCACAGTTAATTATCGAAATGGCGGAAATACATTTTCGGATTGTCGTGGGTATAGCATGACCTCGACCTTTACTCGGCGCTCCGAGAATTCCAAAAAGAGCAGGCCAACACGGAAAGCACTGTAGCCCGAACTAAGCCCAGGGAAAAAAGTGAAATCGTATCCGAAACGGAAGTAAGTTGAGCTGCAGAAAACCGGATCCACCCGATAACTACGTCGTACAATAAATATAAAACCGATTGTCGTATACTCGAGTACTTACGTACTATCAATCAATCAATCAATAGCCTTTATTATACGGTATGAGGTACATAATTACAAATAAATGGTACTTTATCAAAAGAAAACAAAAGAAGCGATATTGTATAGTAAATTACAAAGTAAAAGTAACTAAAAGTAACTAAAATCTTCCTTTGTTGATTTATGCCTCATACCGAGCCCCCATATCGCGGGCATAGGCCTCCCCCACTTTGCGCCACATGTTTCGATTTTGTGCCACTCCTTGCCAAGGTAAACCCACCCTTCCTATTATTTCCCCTACCCAGCTGGTATTAGGTCTACCCGGTCCCCTTGTATTGTCGTATGGGACCCAAAACGTGACCCTTCTACACCATCTTTTTTCGTCCATCCTCGCTAGATGTCCTGCGTATTTCATTTTGAGTAATTTGATTGTCCTAATTATTCCTTTACATTTTGTTTCTCCACGAATTATATTGTTTCTAATTTTATCCGATTTTTGATCCCTAACATACTTCTTTCCATGCTTCTTTGAGTAGTTACTAAGCGTTCCGTTTGAGCTGCCGTGAGAGACCATGTTTGTGCCCCATACGACATAATAGGCATGATACATGCTTCTAGCATTCTTGCTTTTGAATAGATGTTCATATTACTTTTGAAAATTGTTCTCAGCGACCAGTACCCTTTCCAAGCTTGGCTAATTCTCTTTTCGATCTCTTTACCCATTTTATCGTGGAATGAGATAATTTGTCCCAGATAGGTATATTCTGTGACCTGCTCCAAGATTACACTCTCAGCTACAATTTTAACCACCTTGGTGTTGCTCATTACCTTTGTTTT
The DNA here is from genome assembly GCA_031841125.1 of Acanthococcus lagerstroemiae. Taxonomy (NCBI): domain Eukaryota; kingdom Metazoa; phylum Arthropoda; class Insecta; order Hemiptera; family Eriococcidae; genus Acanthococcus; species Acanthococcus lagerstroemiae. The sequence goes on from CM063110.1 coordinate 18,598,398, forward strand.
TGAAATATTTATCTCTAAGCCTGCCTTCTTGCTTTCTATTATCAGCCCACCGAGCATTCCTTGTAGTTCTCCCCTGTCCCCACTTATTAATACAATATCGTCCGCGAATCTTAAGTGGTTTAGTTTTTGTCCATTAATTTTGACCCCTTTTTCCTCCCAGTTTAATTTTCTAAATATGTGTTCCAAAAGTGCATTGAATAAATATGGGGACAGGGGGTCACCTTGTTTCACGCCTCGTTCTATTTCAAATGATGGCCCTGCTCTGTCCATATTCACACATGCTTTCGAGCCCATGTAAAATTTTTCCAGAATTTTTATAATATTTTTATTCACCCCTTGCTCATCCAGCGCCTCCCATAAATAATTTCGATCTACCGTGTCAAAAGCTTTGCAAAAGCCTACGAAAATCAGGTTAACTTCCAATTGGTACGAGTTTGCTTTTTAAATAATTTGGTTTATTGTGTGAATATGGTCAGATGTTGCATATCCTTTGCGAAAGCCAGCTTGCTCGACTGGCTGAGCGCTATCCAGCTGTGAATAGATTCGATTTTTTATTATTTTCATGAATGCTTTACTAATGTTAGAGGAAAGGCTAATTGGCCGATAGTTGTTTATTTGATTTTTATCTCCTTTCTTGTGTATTAAAATGATTTCTGCCTCCTTCCACTGACTTGGGATTGTTCCCTCCTCTAGTATTCTATTGAATACAATAGTTAGAGGGCCAATCAAAGCTTCTGAGAATTCCTTCAAGGTACTATTTTGAATTCCATCAGGACCTGGTGCCTTACCAATTTTCAGATTTTTCAGTACTATTTCAACTTCATGATTTAGAATTGCTAGAATTGGTTCGTCTACCTGTCGCTCTTCCTCACTGTCTGTGTTATTATTAATTGATCTCCCTTCTGGGAGGCTATAAAGTTCCTTATAGAATTCCGTGGCAACTTGTATAATTTCCGCCCTATTCGTTACCTTTCTGTCTTTTTTGTTTTTTAGATCAATTGTCAGTTGTTTGCCATAGCAGAGTTCTTTTTTCAATTTTTTGGTGGACCATGAGTTTTCTATAATTTCTTGGACTTTCTTATTCTCAAATTTCCTACAATCGTTTTTAATAGCTTTTTTAGTTGCTTTTTGGATTTCCACCCATTCGATTTTTTGTGTGAAGGACCTATTTTTTACCTTTCTTAACTGTTCTCTCTTTTCTATAAGATTTTTTGTTTCTAGCGAGATTTTATCATTTGTATTTTCTTTGATTTTCATTTTACCAAATTTTTTAAGGGTATTTTCGATGTTACCTACTAGCAGGTTGTATGCCTCCTGCACCCCTAGGTCTTGATTTTCTGTCTTCCATTTTTCTAATTCTTTGCAGAGAGATGTATTCGCATCACGTTTTTTATATTCAGGTATTATTACTCTATTCATTCGGAAATTTTGTGTATTTGCATAATTAAGTCTTTTGGGCTTTATAGGCAACTGAAGTGAGCATCTGCCTACTCTATGATCGGAGGAGAATTCAAATTTTGACAATACACTATAATCTTTCACTACCGTTAGGTTGTTAATCAAGCAAAAGTCTATTTCGTTTTTAGATTTTTCATTTGGAGCGATCCAAGTCCATTTTCTTGCTTTTCTTTTTTTGAAGTATGTATTTGTAATTTTCATATTGTTTGTTTGGGCAAATTCTACTAATCTGTCACCTCCTGCGTTTCTTTCACCAAGGCCATGGGTACCTACGCTTGTCTCTCCCACCTTATTTGCTCCTACTTTGGCATTGAAGTCCCCCATAATTATTGTGTAGAATTCCGCCTCATTCTCCAAAGTATTTTGCAATACGAAATAAAAATGATTTTTTTCCTCGTCTGTGGCAGCTGAGGTGGGGGCATAGCATTGGATTATTGACAAGTTGATTTTTTCGCCAATTGACATTTTCAGAACCGCTATTCTGTCATTAATCGTTTTTATATCCTGGATATTAGACCAGCTATTTTTATTAATGAGAAAACCTACCCCTTTTTGCCCTTTTGTTTCGCCGAAAAAGTAGAAATAATTCCCCGATTTTCTTTGTATCAGCCCCTCCCCCTTCCGTCTTGTTTCAGAGAGCCCCAAAATATCCCATTTTACCTTGGCAAGGGCTTCCTCTAGCTCTACGAGTCTATCCTCGTTAGCTAGACCTCTGCAGTTACAATTTAGAATGTTTAAACCGAAAAAATGTTTCCCCATTTTTGTGTAATTTTTTTTCAATCCAGGAGTTTTTATTTTCAATTCAAGTGGCGTAAAATTATTTACCCCTTGGGGGGTGTCAGCCTTACTTCCCCGCGATGGCTGTCTTCGTCTTGGGGAAGGTGTTTGGGAGCCCGGTATGTCGGCATCTTATTTCCTGGGTTGTGACATTTCGCACGAGTGAGGTGTTGCTCTCCAGTTTGTAAAACGATGTAGGGTATTTTGGTTCCACGTTCGTCTTGGTGAATTTGGTGGGTCTGATTTCTCTCCTATCACTTTCTTGAGCTTGCGTTGGTGGTTGCTCTGGCTGGATTGTCCGCCGACACCTCCATCCACATCTGGGCTTTCGCGGTGTCTCTTTGGGGTTTCGTTGGTGGGTTTGCAGTACTCTGCGTCAACTTCCATTTGGTGATATTTAATCAGTTGTTGTGGGTGGTCAATTCGCAGCTTGGGACCCTTTTCGTACTCGCGTATCCAAATTTCTCCACCTCGGTACCAAGCTGCCTCAATCTTTCCAGCTTTAGCTAGTTTTTTGGTTTCGCTAAGTAGTGCTCTTGTCTCCTCGGTGAGTTGTTCATCGATGAAAATTGGTGTACTGCCAGTCATTCCAAGGTCCCCACTTCCAATTTTCTTTTCTTTGGCCGCCTTCATCAGCTCGTCTTTTTTGTCGTAGTCGTTCATCCGTACGATGATTGGTGGTACTTCCCCTCTCGATGGCAATCGATGTGCAGCACAGACGTGGTATGCCTTGAGTCGAACTTCCAATTTGGTTGCCAGAGTTTTTAGTAGCTCTCTGACATTCTCACCTTGCATGGCTGGAATACCCCGTATAATTATATTGGGTTTGCGACTGTACAGCTCCAGTTTACGCCTCTTGTTTCTTTCATATGCATTGTTGTCTAGTATGGAGTTAATATCCTGTTCATTTTTTTGGCTGCGTTCTTTAACCACTTTGATTTCTTTGCCCAGGTTTTCAAGCTTGTTTTCTAGGCCACTGCATAGATCTTTAATTTTCGCCATGTCCTGAGTTCTTTCCTCGATCTTGCCAACCTTCTCAAATAGCTGGTTGAATTTGACCATGAAGTCTGCATCCAACTCTGGCCCTTTTTTGTCATCTTTGGTTCCCATCTTGTATGTACGTATTTTCTTTAACTGCTGCACCGTATTAAAATCTGTTGTGGGTACTACCTGGTTGCGGGTTGAGCGGGTGTAGCATAAGCACGGAAACGGAGCGGTGGGTGATGGTTGGATTCACGGTACAGGGGGTTTGTATACCCCTACCAGACGAGTTGATCGGCTGCGGATGAGCGGAGTGGGTACTGGTTCGTCGCACCGGTTGTTTTCACGATTTAACAAGTACGAAAATTTATTACTGGTGACTGGTGTCGACAAAATTTTTGCGGGTGCCGTTAAAACCTACACTACTGTGTGCGGGACAACAACACGAAACTAACGAACCAAACTTTGGGCCGATTGGGCCCTTAGAAGACGCACAAAATGGTATAATTTGCTACGGATAATGCATGTATTTTTAGATTATCAATCACTTCGGACGCAGAAACACACGTTCGGAACCACAAAACATCCATCCCTTACGTACTATATTGAACATAAATATTTCCTTATCAATAAATTAATTTTAGGAAAAAAAGTTATCAGGGTAAATAGCATCGGAGAAAATGTCTTAAGGAAAACTGTCTTTGAGAAAACGAACATAGGGAACTTTGATTTAGGGAAAAAAATCGTTAGGGAAAATGGTTTGGCAGGCCAGTAGCCAGCCATCTACAATAGGGGATACTGACTATTTACCAGGGAGGGGAGCTTGAGGATACACACATGTAGTATATTATGTGAAGATTTCTACGAGGCAGTGATGTAGTCAGGGGGCGGAGGGAGCCAATTACCCCTCAAGGCACCTGAAATTGATTTTAAAATATGCAAAAATGCGCAATTTTTCGCTTTTAAAACACGTTTTATTTCGAAATCCTATTCCCAATCCATGAGTCCCAAATTAGTTAATCAAGTTTTTGTTCTAAATTTTAAAATGTTTCTGTAATATTAATACTTTTCATCCCTTCTTTCTTTCTCGTTCAGCGTAATTATGATTTTTTAATGGTGGTATCTTTGCCTAAGGAGGTAAAATGAAAAAAAAAACAACCACACACACACACACACACTTCATCATAAACATGTGGGTGTTTTTACGAGTACATTCCTTCGATAAAGCAAAGAGGAAAAAACAATTTTCTGCCGACTTATGGTACCTTTTCTTGTGCTACATCACAAATACCAACATAAGTATACGTATTTGTATATATTTTTTTTTTAACAGGACCCCTTTTGCAGAATATGATCTCAGAAATGCAGCAGAAACGAGACGGTTTACTCGAGCGACAGTTTCACTTTTACTCCGCCCAGGAAACATCAATTTCTGTGTTCTTACACACCTTGGATGTGTACGATCTTCTCATTCCGAGTTACACTGCCTCAGTAATGGTTGAATTAAGAGAGAAAAACTCAGAATACTATGTGACAGTACGTAGAGGAATAACAACATTCTGTGAATAAATCGAATTTAATTTTTTTTTAAATGGTAGGATAGCTCGAGTATCTTGAGAGAAACAATTTTCAACAAAGGAATGATCCGATTTCGGTTTATCTGAAGAACCAGTACCACTCTAGTACATAAAGAAACAAATGGCTTGTTCATAATTCATATGACGGCGTGTGCGTGTGTATGTTCATATCATCGACAGAGGAATGAATGATACAACCCAAACGAAAAATCGAGTGTTTCTTCCTTCACCGAATTAATAATAGATATAAAAAGGAAATAATTGGTATCCAAAAAATGCTGACTGAAAAATTCGAAGATTTCAGGTTAAGCAGAGACCTAATTTTCCGTAATTCAAGGAGAGCTAACGGCCTCCTTTTTATTTGCAAGTTTTACGATTTCCCAGTAGTTCCCTCATAATCATAAACGTGGGGTCAATATATATATATATATATATATATATATATATATTTTGTAAAATGTACCACTTTTTTCCCGTAACTACTATTGTAAACGCGAATACAATCATTTTATTTCAGTTACTGTACAGAAATTCAACCGAACACCCACCTCACCTACTGCATGTTCCTGGCTGTGGTGATCCCTGCACTCTAGACAAATTTATCGAAGTGACCGAGTACCTTATTCCAGAAAACTGGGACGAAGAATGTCAAGTCGGATTTTTTGAGACTTTCAGTATCACCAGGCAGATTCCCTTAGGTAATTATTATTTTTTGAACTATATTTGTTAGCAAGCAGTACCAACAAGAAAGCACTAGAAAACGTCTTTAGTATGTGTAATTCACACTTACTCAAGACATTTCAGCACTCCGTCGTTCAGAACAGGAAGTGAAAAAAAAAAAGGATTTTTGATTTTCAAGACATTACAGCTCAGATAAAGAAAACCTCGAGTACCAACACAAATCAGAGATGGGCAAAATCACAAATAAAAATTTCATTTGAAATCATACAACTATGAAAAATTAATAAAAGTATTACCACCGCACCGCAATTCTTTCAAAAGCGAAAGAATAGTAACATATTTTATTTTTTCGGTGAAACAATGGGCTATAGAGGGGTAGGGCTCTACATCAACAGAAACATCTCTGAAATAATATGCGAACTTAAGGGTATCTGAGAATTGCCTTGTTGAAGTTGAAAATGAATTAGAAACGTAACTACAGAAAATGGTTGATAAAATAAATCGTGCTGGAACAAAATAGGTCATAAAGATAAATGCCAAGAAGACGAAAGGGTGATGAAATTCTCAAGAATAAATAACACCAAAGCAAAAATTAAGATACACAATGAGGAAATTGAGAACGTCACAGAATTCAGATGTTTAGCTGCTCTCATAAACGAGAAGGCCCGGATTCATGCACGGGCCCGGAGTGCCAAGGGTCCGTGCCCAGGGCGGAAAATTTTCCGAGCATAATATACAAAAATCCATTCCCAACTCGCAACTCCTAAGTTCAAAACCAATACAAGCGAAACATAAAAACAAAGCAAAAGAAGAAAAAAACCTTTTGACTCAATTCCCAAGTATCAAAGCACAGGAAAAAATATGACCCGACTGACTGGACTGACTAAAGCTTTCGAGTACTACGCTCCGCCAGTGCATCAATTTGCAGACGCGTCTGCAACCACGGGAGAGCATTTTTATGTCTTTCCGCTCTTCGGATTCCGCCGACATGAGAATGTCGACGATCAATGACCGTACCGCCGAAAAAAAACAGCGAAACGTCCGTCGAGAATGTACACAATTTCGAGAACTCGTCTTAGAAATTAATTCAACTGAATCTGTTTTCACAACACCGCAGTAATTTCATGACTTTTTTACGTTCCAAGAAAATAGTTGCAACATACGCTAATTTAGAAAATTGTTTGACGATATACCTCACTATTTTGTCTGTCAATACTACAGGGGAAAGATCATTTTCTCGATTAAAATTGATAAAGACATGTCTTCGAAATGCCATCAGGCAAGGAAGCTTGAACTCTGAGGCCATAATATATCTCAATAATGACTTGCTTCACAAGATTGATAATAATAAAATAATCGATGAATCGATGAGTTTGCCACAGTAAAAGCCCCAAAAATGTGTATACGAAATTTTGAAATGTGTTAATTATTCACTTTTTTAGTTATTTACCATACATTGTATAGGTATGTACGAACTATTTTTCTCTTCATTTATTCGTCTTGAATTTGTTGGCCAGCATTACGGTTTTGTTTATGCTTTCTTAAACATTTACTCGAATTACAGCCATTCAACTTTTGTGCGATTTTTTTTTTTTTTTGGGGGGGGGGGGAGGGGCACGGACAAGTGACAATTTTGGCAACGGCTCGGGGGGGGGGGGGTTAAGCGAGTGCCCAGACGCGCTCACGACCTTAATCCGACCCTGTAAACGAGGTTGGTAGAGGCCTAAACGAAAATAAAAGCAGAATTGGCATGGTGAAGCAGGCCTTCAATAACCTCGGCAGCGTTTTGAAAAAACCAAACTCTGAGCATCAGTCTGCGGAAAAGGATAATGAGATGGTACGCGTGGACTGTGTTAAAATACTCGTGTGAAACCTGGACAATGAATGCGGAAAACGAAAAGAGGCTGAACGCATTCGAGATGTGGTGTGCAATATAGAAGACTGCTGAAAATACCCTGGACTGATTTTTGTATCGAACGCAGCAGTCCTAGCAAGAATAAAAGAAGAAAAAACGATAGCAGACGATATCAAAAATCGAAAACCGACGAAGTACATAGCACACAAAATCCGGAAAAATGGCGTTTTCATGCTGACAGTACAAGGACGAATTCAGGGAAAGCCCTTCGAAGGTAGGAGAAGATCGGAGCTTGTAACCGCGAATTCGCCAATGAACTCTCCCGGCAAGAATCTACTACGTGATACGATCAGATGTGCCAGAGGAATCGAAGAATACAGATGTACGCAATCTCTTGATGCAAGAGAAACGACCAATACGACGACAACGAGCGTTTTAACGATTTTTAAAAGAGTAACTATTGTCTGAAGACAACATTATTTCAACTTTAATTTTGCGTTATTTTGAAAAAAATAAACAATATGCATATAGGTAATGAAATGAAATAAAACAACTGCAAATAAAATAACGTTTTTCTCGTAAAATCTGGATTCAGCATCCCAAGCTGAGACCAAATGTAAGAATGCGATGATACTCGAAATCAGCGATTAAGACCCCTGGCTCCATCGACTTTTTCTCAAATACTCTGCTGTTTTTCAATTCACTGCCAGTGGAAGAAAGAAACAATTACACCCCCCCCCCTATGAATTTTTATACTCCTCTTGCCTGCCACGCACTTTCCAACGATGTAGGTGATTTCTTTTTTCCATGCAATGTAAAAAAAACGATGAAAATTGGGAAGAGATCTGGATTTGGGGATTCAAGTAAGATGCATATCAAAAATATGTCACTTGGAGGCTATCTCCGAACACAATACACCAGATACATCATCAACGCACAACTTGCAATAACGTGTCCGAGCTACAAACCAGCTAGGCATTATTTCATTTAATCTATTGAAAAATTACATTATTTTTTATATGTTCAGTTACTGTCCTTGTGCTAATTGTCATCGGAGTGGCAGTTTTCTTGCTGGTGAAATGCTCTATGAGGAGAAAGGAGCGCCAAGCGAAACTGGATTACGATCATCTCTAACGCCAGGAGAAAATGAAAGAAAGGAAATTTCACGCACTGTCACAACGGTAAAGGTTCAGGCGAGGATAGAAAGTAAATTGAATTCGTAATCTTTGTTTTGTTTTTTTCTGTAACGAACAGTATCTTCAGAGTGACTGGCTAATATCATTTTCAATTTTATATGAGAAGTCTCAGCCTATCTACTCTGTATTATGTATATATAAGCACAAAAAGAAATAAAACCAGACTGTTCATTAAAAATGTAACTGCCATAAGACCACAGTTGTTCATACTCATTTTATGTTTGCCTCATCTGCAACGTCATTCCTACTTATATCACACATATAACATTTCTTATGTGATCCGCTTTAGTACTTATCATTTTACCAAACAAAATAAATTATTTTTTTAACATCTCAAAAGCACGATTCATTGTTTTTGTAGAAATGGTGACGAAATACGGGCCTAGTTTTTTCCCTCAATAGAAACATGGCAATGTCCCACGATTTTTGCACCTACGCTATGCTACAGTTCATTTATATTTCGGGATATTTTGGTTCATTTTCTCTCTCATTTAGTAAGTTTTTGCTATTATGTAAATTTTTTTCTGAACGTACATCCTAACAGACTATTTGATTACGTACATCCATCGGAGAATGTAATAACTCATTTCTGAATTTTTTGTACTACGCAAATGCCGTACGAAATCAACTAATTAAAAGTTATCAAAACAGAAACTGTATGTATTAACTTTTTTCGGAGGGGGTGGGGGAAGAATCTTTTTTCAAAAATTTTCCAGAGTTAGAAAATACAGCAAGAGACCCTCGGTCAGCAATATCCTGAAAATGTTCCCTACTTTTTGGTTGGCTCATGGATTTCCGTTTTCAATAAATAAAATTCAATTTTAGTGCCGCATTCTCATCAATAGAATGTTTAGTTTTGGAACCCTTCTCTCCACTCTATGAAGTCATACTGGCCCCTTTCGTAGGAGGAAAAACCAAATTTGGGCACCAATCGTCCGATTAGGAGGAACCCTATCACCGAAACAAACTCTTGACAATGGTGTCCCTCAAGGCAGCGTGTACTGAATGTTTACTGTTTCTTGATACTAATCAACGACATTGTACACAAAATTCCAGCACCCATCAAACCTCGACTGTTCGCTGACGATCTAAATATTATCCTCCAGACTGCCAACCTCCACTTCGCTAAAGGCATCCTCCATCTCTGCTTGGATGGACTGCAGGAATGGAGCAATGCAACTGGACTCTACTTCTCGCCTCAAAAAACTAAATGCATCATCTTTACGACCAACACTCAATATTTCCTTACACAACGTCCCAATACAATTCACCACACGAGTCAAAAATTTCCAGGCTTAACCTTTGACAACCGCCTAATATGGAAAATTCACATTTTGTCCCGCTGACTAACATCGCTCAACATACTCAAGCTACTGAATAACAAACTTTTGGACCCGCATCGGACAAACTAGTAAGTATCTACAAAAAACGCTCATCCGCCCCAAATTAGACTACGGCTCTACAGTGTAGAACTCTGTCTCAGATCACACGCTTCAAGCACTGGAACCAGTCCAGAATGCTGGCATACGCCTTGCTCCCTACCTCACCCATTCCCAGCTTGCAATCCCTCTTCGGAACTCCTACTCTCCTACCGTAGAAAAATCCTTACTGCTAACCACGCTATTCATTCTCTTTCTAAAATCCCAAACCACCCCCACTCAAAACACAATCCAGAAACCTTGCAGCGAACTCTCGAACATCTTAATCACCATCCCCAAATTCGTCTATACAACATTATCCAACACATGCCTACACCTTTTCCCCCGTGGGAACCCAATCCTATCCATATACTGTGGAACTTTACCTGTGAAGAACTCAAATCACCAACAAACTAAGCTATACACAACGAATTCAATAATATTCTCAACTAATTTTCTAATCACCTCTGCTCCTATACCGATGGATCCAAATCAACCGCACGAGCCACTGGAGCATACCTGATAAGACACCACGATTTCAGTTTTCGAGCTACCCTCTATCTCGAGCATCAACATCATCGAAACGGCAACAATATACCAATGTCACCTCCACCTACCGACCGAAACCCACTCGAAATCCATCGTGTTCACTGACTCTCAAGTCGCTCTTCGCAAACTCCAAGCCTACTAATCCACGGAACAAGATGCCATCACAACACAAGTGCCTCATAACAATCCATCGCTTCAGACAAACCAAGGAAATTACATTTGTATGGATTCCAGGACACTACAGCCTCAAGGTCCACGACATCGTTGACAGAGCATCCAAAACATCTGCAATCCAATACCTGCCTCTACTCAATCCTTCAGACACAAAAACTCACGTTCGCCTCTTATAAACCACTGCTTGGTTACAAGAATGAAGAAACTCTACTGGCAAACTTCGTAACACAAAACCAGACATCTACAACTGGACCAAATCAATTGGCAAACTCTGCAAATTGCGTGAAATTGAAACGGCGATCAACAGAACTCTACTGGGATACACTCAGATCACCCATGAACACCAGCTTTCACGCCAACCTCCTCCTATGTGCACAGACTCCAATACTATCATCACGGTTCACCATAATGTGGCAATTTCTATTAAAAGGGGTAACTTTGTCGATCAATCAGTCTCAAAAAATGCGAAAAAAAATTTTTTGGTCGAAGAAATCAATTTTGAGATTTTGCTCGATTTCTATAGAAAAAACATCGCAATAACGAAGACAAAATTTACGGGTGTGAGAGAGAAGAGGGACATAGAGAAAGAGAATTATGAAAGAGAATGAGAAAAGAATGCGAATGTCTGCGTCGCTCCTTCGCGGTTTTTCGGAGCTCACGAAATCCGATGTTCTGAATTGTTACCACGTAGAAGATCGAAAAATTACCTTTCCAACAAACCCTCGTCGAGGCTTGTAACGTGACTCCGTGGCGAGTGACACCCGCTCGAAGGAGTGGGAGAAAAAGGTGTGTCTAACTTTAGACACGTTTTTCTCAAAAACGTGTTTTCGCGCGTTTAAAAAATTTAGAATTAAACTGCATAAGTTAAAGGGAAAAGGCATTTCTACAAAATCTCACGGGTCCGAGAAAATCGACGATGAAGTTTTTTGTAGCCATAGAAGCCTGTAGAAAGTTATTGGAGTAACAGTCATTTCTTGGCGACTATTGCAGATATTCTGCTGAAATTTTGGGAACATGTACATGTTTAGGGCTACAGGGAAACAAAACCTGGCAGAAAACCTAATGAATGGTGATTTTTGAAAAATACTCTCCTTGTTTTGTACTATTACAAAATGTAATTTCGAACATCGGCATTTTGTAGAGCAAGACTTCACGGATCTTTTGTACCTAGATTCTGTCATGAGAAATAATGAACTCACTCAATCGTCCTACTATGAAAACAGCCGTTTTTGAAAAACATTAAAAACTCGAGACGGAAAGAATATTTTACCAAACGGTTTCGAAGGTGTACTACTGGAATACATTGAAGCTTTACCGGCTAGTCTGTTCAAAACTGAAGCAGTCAAGGGCAACGGCTAGTCGAACTGATATGTTTGGAATGATCGCACTTAATAACCGGTCCAAGCCCACGTCCAGCAATTCTTATTATCAATCATCAGGAATACATATGCTATTTTCCAAAAATTCGAGAACACTTGAGGCATTCGACAACCTCGGAGTTACATAAGAATACGGTTGCGAGCAAGTACACGTCCTTTCGTCAGGATCGGTCAATGCCCCTATGTCTGTACCTCATATTTTTATAGACACAGCGTTTCTCCCATTCATTTTACCGATTTTGCGAATACACAGGTAAAATGAAAAACCACGAATTCGCAGATCACGCCACCGAGAGTACGAAAACAGTAATGACTCACCTGGAACAGAAAGAAAAACAAAATTCGTGTATTTTCAAACAAAAACAAAAAATTAACATTAACATAGATATTATCCCCCTATCATGGGGTCTTGTTGGCCGACTGGATAGCGTGCTGGTCTCGGAATCCGGAGGTCCCGGGTTCGAGCCCACGTAGCAACTCGCTACATTTCGACCTAGGCCGGTTTTTTGGTCAGAAGAGAAGAGGGCTAAGATAAGCCTTAACACCCTCCCCGATATCTCTGAGGTAATGCTCGAAAGAGCGGATTCCAGGGCTCGGGGTGAGAGTGAAATTAGAAAAGAGATCCCTCCTAACATCGATCAATTAAGAAACTGTGGAAGCAGAGATATCAAGTCTACACGTGGATCGTGGATCATGAGGGGTTGAAAAGCCACAGGGTGTCTACTTTACATTTCGTCTTTTCTCACTCAACAGTAATAACTGTTGTACCAATAGGATGCGAGCTAACACGCTGTAACATTATTAGCTTATTCCAGGTCTTTGCTTGACTCATTTCTTTCAGTACAGTCCATAGTGCCGTCTAATACACTCTATTGCCATACCTTCTGTCACCCAACTTATGTCTTTATGAGCACCGCATCAATTATTCATGGATGACTTATTTCCTCATTCTCTTTAGAAGTCCCATGCTGCGGATCAAGGGAAAGATCAGTATGGTTTGGGGAGCTTCAGAAGTGTGACAATGAATATTTTAAAAATATCAAATGAATCTTGATGAAACTTAAAGGGAAGACAACTCAGATAAAACGCGTCAAGTCTCAGCTAGATTATGGGTATATGAATCTAATACTAGTTCAGGCTCTGCAGGACTTTTTTGAGATTTTGTTGAGATTCGGTGTAAGACTTCAAAATAACGTCAGGACTCGAAGTCTCATTTACACTTTGTTCAGAATCAATAAAGATCATTTTGAGACTCCGTTGAAAATCATTAAGATTTGTTAAAACTCAGTTGAGGCTGTAATGGATTATGTTAGGACTAGCTAAGCCTTAAACCATATGTCTCTCTTTTATAATGTACTCTCAACCCAAGCCCTGCGGAATCCGCCCTTTCGAGCATTACTTCAGAGACGTCGGGGAGGCTGTTAAGGCTGTCTTGGCCCTCTTCTCATCTTGTCGAAAAATCGGCCTAAGTCGAAATGTAACGAGTTGCTACGTGGACTCGAACCCGGGACCTCCGGCTTCTGAGACCAGCGCGCTATCCACTCGGCCGACCTTAAAAGACTTGCTTAAGTCAGATCAAACTTAGTAAAATTGTACAAAGACCTGCGAAGATTATTTCATTGAGATTCATAAGTAAAATAGTCAAGATTTACATAATTAAGATGAATTTTAGAAGATTGATGGGACTTACTCGAAAACTCATCTTAATACTATAACACTCATTCAGGTAGTAACAAAACACCTTTCTAGGCTCTATTACTAGACTCCGTGTATAATATATTCAAGATTCAGGCACACGGTGTACAGACCCACCCTCCATTCCCACCTTTAAGGCGATGAAAAGAAAATGGATAAACAGCTCATATGTACATGAGTAACATACCAAGTATCATCCATCATGACTAGATCGTGTAGATTCCTCCAACGTTGGATGTCTGAAGTTAAAAGTCGGAAGTCACTGATTTGCAAGTCCGTATATGCTCTGCAACAAAAACGATAACGTTATACATACTTAATAGATGAAGATACTTCACTGCACGGCGGAGTCGGGAGATAGTTTTGAAAGGTGGTGTTTTATGAATCCCCTTTTGAAGATAAAAGCATCCTGGCGGATTCAAGACCCGCGCTCCATCTTCGACTCTGAGGTATTCATTGGAAAACTTTTATAAAAGTAAGCAAAAATGAATATTTAATACTCGTAAAAGACAACAAATAGGTAGGTGCTATGAAATAACAATGAAAATAGTCGACCTGGAGTAAAGTAGGGTGCGGGCTGATAGAAGTACCAAAATAATGCAGAACATTTAGTCGTTTCCACAGTTTCAACTTTTTATGGGGATGGAAGAGGGGTGTATCAGACGTCATTCCTCAGAATTTCAAAAACACAGAGTGTAATTCCTTTTTGCATTTTTACTCATGACAAAGTGAATAATCCAACAGAAGAGATATTATACTCAAGTGCATTTTTACTCATGACAAAGTGAATAATTCAACGGAAGATATTACTCAAGAAAAGACAAAGTCTCCAATATTCTGCTAATGGTTTTTCTCACTATCCCCGAGCCGAAGGTAGCTGTGGGGTGGTACCCCTTCTGTTTCAACTTTCAACAAAGGAAACCGCCTTTCTAATACTCTTACCCAAAAGCTGTCTAAATTGACACGCGTGAAGAGAAATTCTTCAATTCCAACTAAGCAATGTACATGGGCGTAGTTAGAATTTTTTCTAGGGGGAGGGGGGGAGGTACAATTTTATATTTATAAATTTTATATTTTCGTTGCCTAGCATCTAGGCCTCTAGGCACATCCTATTTTCTAGTCGGCTTTAAATATTCGAAAATAGTTTTGTGAACACAGGAACATAATTTTTTTTTCTTCAAAATCCTGGGGGGCAATTGCCCCCTTCGCCCCTCGTTGGCTACGCCCCTTGAGAAGCGGAACTTGTATTTTGGAGATATTCAAGCGGCGATTCATGAAAAATTGAATGCGATAGTTAAAATCAGTGACAAAAAGTGAAGCCAGCGACTAAAAAATTTAATATTTCATGAGTTTTTTTCTTCTCCTTTTCATGTCAAGTCAATTTTGCTTATTTAAAGTTATGTTTTCGAACTTACTGCATTGGGACGCAGCAGGAAATTCAATATTATTTCATATATTTATATATTATTCTATTTGGCACTACACAGGGCTTTCTAAAACGACGGCACGGTATTAAAAGTTGAAATGATTATCATATTTCATTGTGAAGTTTGAATGTCAGGTCTCTGAATCCAAATTCTGATGATACTCGAACCGAACGACCCCTATTTTGACACGTTTTGTTTCTACACGTCAAATTGATGCTTCATCGCCTTCCTTCAAAATAAAATTTCAATTTTGTGGGCTGAAATCAACATCGCATCAAGAATCTATTGCAATATTCGAAATCATTAACAAAGAAAACATTTATTTCGGTATTTTTGTTCGATTTCCCAATCCAATCCAATAGCCTGCCAATTTTAAAGATGAAATTTTCATTTTAGGGTCAAAATGGGGGTTGGATCAAATCTCCTCTCCATACAGAATTGAAGCAGAGCACCTGTCAAGAAGCTAGAATCCTTACAAAAATAAATGTTTACATGCAACATTCCTCAAAACTTCGACACACTGTTGTCGAATCTGATAAGAATGTGGAGCTATAACGGTGACATAGACTTTTGAAGCGACTGCGTCACCTTTCAGTATACCAAATTCGGCCACAGTATCGAGTCATTGCACAAAAAGGCATTTCAACATTGTCCACATTTAAAAATGAACCGATAAATGAATATAGTTTGTTAATCAAACGTATACATTGCTTATATTCAGTAAGAAAACTAATGATTCGCGGAAGACGATACATCGCACTTCATCAATCGATACTACTAAAGAAACTTTAGGTATTCAGGAGTATGAGCGCTTCAGGCTTTCACGTTTGGTCAAAGTATAGTTAAATTGAAGTCTTACTTTAAATTAAAAAAGTCGTCTCATGCTCAAATTTCCATACTCACAACCACAAAACACGAAGAAAAACGTAACACGTAGCCAGTAACTCTTTACATGCAATTCAAAAGATTATATCTACAAAGCTGCATGTAGTATAGGAACAGATGTTTCGGAATTCGCTAATCCGACAAAAACTGAAATTTCCGCAAATCACAGTCTGTAATAAATTACCTATAGTATTGGAGAATCTACCTGATATTCGATTTTCCATTCCAGTACAGAAACGTACGCAGGATGTGTCAGACGTCGCATTCTGTACAGCAGGACATCAATGAAACCAGATTTCCAAACATTCGTTCATCAGTGAATTTTTGTTCTATGGTAACGCAGCGCGAGTTTTTCTTATCCAGGAATCTGCGCCGAAAAATACGCGACGATTCAGCTCTCTGCACATAAATACACGATTTTTAATTCGATATCGGGAAAGAACATTTGAAAATTAAAAGGAACCAAAAGCAGTGGTGTCCTCTCACACTTCATAAGATGAAAAGAAAGATCGCTCGGAATTCAGTAATACTGATTCAACTCGTGGAAGACCAATCCGCAATTTCTCAGTCTTAAAGGACTTCGGGCTAAACGTGAATTCAGAGACGTTGAGGGAATTTCACTGGAGCTGCATCAAATGACATTTCCATGCACCCCAAACATCAAAATCAAATACTGCCTCAGGAAAAACACCTTTGAATAGAATTTAAACTGAAATTCATCAATGTGAAATGACCAAAGCCGAAGTGCTATGCGAAAACTTGCATCGAGCCGACAAGTAAATTATTAACAACGGCGGCAGATAATACCAATGAATATACCAGTTGCTGAGTTGCGCTGGTAGAAAAATATTCGATGGAATACAACAAAATTTGAGCCAAAGTAAGTTTCGTTCCATGAAATGACACATTTCGATTTGATCTATAAGCAGCAAACATTCTAGTGTGTTTAGACGCGTTGAACATACAGATATATACGTACTTCATTATTGAACTGAACGAGCCGCCGAAACTGTATCTGGCACAAATCAATTTCAACAAGCATTTCGAACTTCATTTTATCACACATTTGAAACTACGTTCATCATAAAGTATTTTGCAATCTACATTCGATTTGAATTTTCACAATGCGCAACTTTCATAAAACGAAATAATTTTGGAGACGAATATGTGTAACACGGAGACAGCAAAAACAAAATGGCTGTACCCAGCAAAACTCAACAGGTAACAGGAAGTCACATGAGTCATAATTCACAGCTGGCCTGTGCAGCTGGCATCTACACATAGAGCAACGAATGATGCAGTGATGCCAAGAATGAAAATAATTCCAGTGTTGTTAGACATAACAGAACAAAAAAAAAATGATAAAATGACAATTATTGAATTTCCAGAATTTCGAAAGGATAAAGGGTGATGGAAAGAAAATCGCAGGGACTTGGTTGAAGGAGACCGAGATTATAATGAGAGGACAAGAACTAAGAATATGATGAGAGACGGTTATATAATTTATAATGGTCAGTCTACGTATTGTCGCATCTTTCTTTCTAGAGCCGCGTTCCACTATCCACGGGCGCGTCGACACTTCTAACTGAGCGGGGTTTACTGGAGGAATTCTTCATAATATAAGCTCCCTTTCCTTATCGATGGTCAAAAACAAAGAAAAAATGTAATTCAGTCTCGCCAGATTGGGCTACCTCATCCTACAAAGGTGACCTCGTCTTCACAGCTTCACGGAGCCAACTGCATTTCTTGAATAGCAACGGGACATTTTTAGTTTATTTCACGTCATTCATTGAGAACTTGCAGTGCACTATGACCTCCTACTGAGTTGCTGATCCCTCATTCATTTTTACTGTTTACATATTCAACATTTAATTGGAGTTATTAGAAGCCGCGACTGGAAAACAAATTCAATCACCTACCGACTGCATGAACGTTCGCCATGCATAAATTAAAATGATTTAACGTGTAATACCTACCGATTAGATTTTAGAAATCGGGAACCATTGCAGAAACTTTGTAAATTGGAGTGCAATAACTATTATCTTTTCATGTACTACTCAACAGATATAGCGAGCTCAGTGAATGCAGACAGAGAATTAAAACTTGTCCAATTTCAAACATTTGAAGAACCTCTGCGATCCTATCTTACCAACTTCAAAATATATTTTATTTGCTCCTTTTTTTTTTTTTTTTTACCATATACCTACTCTGTATGTGGTATATTCAATTTATTCTCGGGAACTGCACTGGAGGGCTTTAGACAGATGATTCAGAACTAAAATGTTGAAATTTAGAGAAAGAGCAATGTAGGTATAATTTTCATTGATCTTCCTATATTGTATTTACACAGGAGCCAAGGCTCGGTAAACACTCAAACTGTTTTCTATTCCAAAATGTATTTAAATTTGTTAGGTACGAGTAGGTATGGTACGGTATCTTGAACATTTTCACCAGTAACAAATAAACTTCTTAAGGAGCTCATGTTAGTTTCCTTTCCTTCATTTTATGGGTACTAATATTGCTGATAGTAACTGGTACAACTAATTACATATCATATAATTCACAAATACGTAAGTAATCACTAATCGCAGGAGGTAGTAATTATATTGTAAATTCCTGCGTTCAAGTATTTATGATTTTTTGGTCGATATGATGTTTGTCCAGTTCCAGTGAAAGCGATGAATCAAGAAAGTTCCAACAAATCAATATAACCTACGACCGGGTAGTGTCGTCTACTATTCGGTCATATGAGCGGCATGCAATCGTACAGATGGAAGTAACATGATCAGTGCTGAATATTTTTAAAAAAATCCTCACACTAATGGGTACGTGCTGTTGTATCATCGAACAAAATATTCTTCAGTTTTAGGTACTGCATAGGGACAGGGCTAACTTCTCAGCACGAAACATGTAAACGATGAACAGGTAGGGAGAACATGCAGAACATGCGCGGCGAATATCGAAGTTCAAAGATTCAGTTGTGACATATGACACAGGAAACATGGAGAACGTTCAATATTAGTGTTAAAAGCAACCCAAGGTCCGCAACGTGTTCGTCGATAGTGCTTCATTCCAAGAGAACAAAATTTTCTCAAAATTGTGACGGTATAGTTAATAAATTGGTGTTCGGCAGTTCTCTTGTAGGTATCTTGTAACTTGTACCTTGTATCAAGTGAAGCATATCTGAAAAATACAAATATTTCGGTGTATTCATCACATACCTACCTATACTGTAAATGGCGTATCCAGCTTCTTTAAGGATGAAGAGATTTCTCGTTTAACCAGGATACAGAGTTCAGTACGGATCTGCAACATAGAAGCAATCATTGAAAATCCAAAGAATAAACTATCGAAACCACCACATTAATAATTTTGTTAATTTTCTCATTTAGTCATTTCTTTTCTGTAGGTACTAGGTAGCAACATGTCATGTCCAAAATTCTTGTTCGTAAAGGCGTTTTTCAATTTTCGATTATCATTCCCCCCCCCTTTTTTTAGCTATTTGGAATTTACATCACCAGACGCATCTTCAGTAAAAATTTCATTAAAAAAAATCATAATTCACCGAGTAACCGAGTAGGTATTGGCAGTTGTAAAATTATCAAAATTCGTAGACGTATATACCTTAAAATGAGACGTTTTTTGTCTCTCTTGTAAGCTTTCACTTTTGGCACTTAGACTGATTTACAGTTACACGGACGACTTGCAGACATTCAAATCCACTGTCGAGCGGCGAGAAAATCTTCTACAAAACTAATCGCTGCATTTTCAACACTGATGTTATTCTCGAGTGACTTCAGTACTTTTTCTTTACGCACTAGCTCGCGTTTCAGTCTTCTGTTTACTTCTCTCAGTTCTGCTTTGAATGCTCTGATTCCCTTCAGCATAAACATGATCCGGAAAATCACGTTCGTGGTCGACATAGTCAAGGAAAACCAAGGGACGTAGCGTAACAATTCATAAATCTTATACCACTTGCCGAATGAATAACAATTCCGAAGGGGATAAACCGATTGCAGCCGACCAATTGCGACCCATGGGAATTGAATCAAATTGCGTCCCGACGTATTTCGTAGGCTGAAGAACAAGAGTTAAACTGCGTCCTGAAGTATATTTGTAGTTGAAGGAGAATAATCGTATTGCGGCCCGTAAATATTACGAATGATCGCGTTCCACAACAGCAAATAAACATATTATGTTGCTTCACGCCGAGCTGCGATAAGATATATCAGCTGCTGTATATCATTTTATCATTTATACTGTCTCGGTGACAGTATCCCGAAAATGTAAGAAGTCAACGGGAACGAAGAAAGCATTTATCGCTACTCAAATTAAGCGGTACAGGATGAAAAAAATTAGCGACGTAGAGTTAGTGAACTTCCTTTCGCACAAGAATGTATACCCGTCAAAGTACACCGAGTACTATTATTAATCCTATTCTATTTCATTTTTTGGGATGTAAACCAGTTTGCCTCCATGTGGTTCATCCTGGATAACGCTAAATGAACTGGGCCGCAATTCGACGATCAACGGGAACGCAATTTGATGGTACCATTTCTAGAACTTATACGAACAAGACGCAATTTCACTATGGACGTGGACGGGCCGCAATTTGATTTCTCCCACTCAGAACCAAGAAAGAATTCAATTTCTTTTCACATAGGAACAGGCATATTTTCTTTCCTATCTAGCTGAAACTGTCATGTACGATACAACCGAAAAAATAAATTTTTTTGACCATCCAGAGTAAATAAGAACCATTCTAGAGGTGCCATCTAGACAATAAAGAAAATACGCGGTTCAGCCATGTTTTTTTGAACTTTGTAATTCGAAAAACGAAAACATGCTATCATCGACTTTCCTTCCCGACTTAGGAAAATGAACAGAAAGCCGTTGACACCATATTTTTGCAATTCCATTTTGAATTTACTTTCCTCCTCTGCGAAAATGGCAACTCACCAAGTTGCTTGAGGTCCTGCATTTCTCTGTTAAGGGAGGGACGCAGAAATTTAGCGCGGGTGAACCAACTGAGTGTTGGCTCATGGACGTCTTCTTCCACCGCTAAAGAACACCTTGATGCAAGGACTTTCTTGAGTTCCTTTCAATGTACATCCCTGTTGATGCTCTTCAACTTTTTTCACTCAAGGTCGCGCGTGAAGCTTTCAAACCTGTGAACAAAGTTTCTGATAATTACAGAGCTACTTCCAATAACTGCAGAGCGACACTTCATGAATGATCGGGTTACTCACCGGCATCGTTGATGGCGGTTTCCCGTCGGTTCCAACTTCCAAGCCACCAGTCTGAGAGACTTGCTGAGCGTGTCTTTATGTCTCGAGTTATACAAGACTTCAAACTGTGGGTCTTACTAGAGTACATCGATAAATTGAACGATTTCGGGATGAATCTGTCTAGGTGCCTTCTTCCTCTTATTTAGCTCTTGTTCTGCACCTGGAACACAATCAAACTGGAAGACGAACGTCCCTTGTTGCGAACTGATGTTGACGTCCTTTTTCAAGAGGTCTTTCTCTTACCTAATATCATGTGGCAGCAATCACACACCAGTCGTGGGTATACGTTTTTCAAGACGTTGATGATTCTGCGCGTCACGGTAAAACAGGAACGACAGTAAATAGATCATCTCGTTTTCGAAATATTCAAACAGAAGTAGAGTACTCATGTATGTTCTGGCGCAGTGTAGCGCAGGGGCTAATTTCTCTGATTTTTCATTGAATTTTAAAAATCTCAAAAAGAAGCGTAGGGAGCAATTTCCCTCATTTTGGGGGCTAATTTCTCTCATTTTTCATTGAATTTTAAAAATCTCAAAAAGAAGCGTAGGGAGCAATTTCTCTAATTTTGGTGTTAATTTCTCTCATTTTTCATTCAATTAGAGTACTCATGTATGTGGTGCACTTGCTGGTTTCTCTCAATTAGTGAACAATTTTCTCATTTTTCAACCTCTCAAAAAATCCTAGAAAGGGATGTGAAATATTCAAATCTCCCCATTGATGATTTAGAACTCTGATACATTATATTCATTTTTTTTCTCAACTCTCCAGAAATTAGCTATCACATAGTCATCCCACTATCTCAAATACCTCTTAATTCAACAGTTAATGGAAAGGATTAATAAAGAATTTGAGTTTGATTTATAAAACAAACATTTCTATTTAAAATTATTCTATGTAAATGGAAGTCTATAAAGATTCTTTGGTTGAGTTGGAAGAATTTGATTTTCAAAATATAGTACCCTTTTAATCAAGCCATGACAAATAATTTATAAATTTTTGTATCTTTTTTGTATCTTTTTTAAGTCATTTACGCTATTTCTTAGATACTTAATCTATGTTCTGGCGTAGTTGAAGATTTTCCATTTTCCCCCCATCTTTTGGTTATCATTTGTAAAGATTCTAAAATTTCATTAAAAGTTGACAAAGAATATTTACCAATTTTTAAAGCAAAATCAAACCATTTTCTCATAATTTTTCATCGAATCAAGTCACAAAATTATTGAATTATTGTATCAATTTTTCATTAATTACTCATTTTTTTCTAACTTTTTAGTCTCCCAGGGAGAAAGGTGAGGATGATTTCTAGCGCAGTTTTGCGCAATCACAGATTTCTTCATTTTTAACCATTCTAAACTAATATTTCTAATGTATAAAAATCACAAATTTCTTCAACATCTTTTATCAATTAAAGCGGTAATAAATAAAATAACAACTTGTAAATTTATTTTATTTGGTTACTCAAAAGGAACAATGATGACTTCTCCTCTCAATGTCATCGATGTGGAACGAGTTGTGCGTATTATGGTCGAATCGGACCACTTTAAATACTACGAGTAAAAAAACGGAATGAATCATGCGTAATATACACGACAATGTACAGACGGTCGAATCGGACCACTTTCAATACTACGAGCAATAACAAAACGGAATGAATTGAGCGTAATACACGCGTCGACGTACAGACGGTCGAATCGGACCACTTCTAGTACCTTTCCCTCTGTGTTTCTCATGTGCGAGTTGGGACGCACCAATGCTCACATTAAAAGGTTTAACATGAAAACGAGAAACCATTTAAAAAAAAAATTAAAAATTTGAAAATATTAAAAATTTGATCGTTCTAATTCAATTTTACTTTATCTATAACAACTTCATCACTGATGTCTTGCCAGGCTGATGCAATATCAGGATGATTTTTCATAAGAAATAATATTTCATCCTTTCGACGATAGAATTCATCGAAAGAAATTGAAAGATGCTCCAATTTCTTATATTGAAACCATATCTTCCCTACTGTTCTCAATTTCAATGCATAACGCGGAGAAACACCCAAATTTTTCTTCACGTACACACTGAAAGGTTCATTTTCTTCTTTTCTTCCTAATTTCTCTCGGTACATATCATAGACTGTATTCAATACGAATCCATAATGACAATAATTAGAGAAAAGTTTTTTCCGACCAAATTCTAACACTTGCTTGCCGTTATCCTTTAGAAATAACAATAATTCGTCTAAATTTCTATTAGAATACGTCGGAAACTTACTTGGAGATTCAAAAATAATCAACTTACTCATCAAATAAGCATTGAGTTCCTCTCCATATAATTTATGATTTGATTTAGAACGATCAAATTTTAAATTTAATAGATCATGAATACAAGACTTTAAATGTTTATTACGAATTTTAATATCACCAATCATTATACTATTTCTCAAAGAATTCAATTCTTCCTTACTCTGAGAAGCTTTATTAACTGTCTCCATCAAAGCGTTTAATTCACTTAATAACAGAAGATTTACGTTATTCCCGTCAGCCATGTTAAACCAATTTTAAGTGCGCATTGGAAAGAGAAAGACACGTAGTCACTTCGACGTGGTCAACCAGTTCAGGGTGAACAGATTCAACGCGAAAATTTTTTTAAATTTCATGATCAGTGTGAACAGATTCAACGTAAATTTTTTTTAAATTCCATGATAATTTATATTTTTCCCTTTATAATTTTGAAAAAAACCCATCAAATTTCAAATCATTTCAAGTTTAACATTGAGAAAATGTATGTAGGTTCGGGCACGAGAATTTTCGGTTTTTGCTCCTGGTCAAAATTTTATTTCGCTCTCGTTATCATGCGTATTCTATTGAATATTCCTTTACTCTACTCTAAATTTAAAATTGACGTTTTTCCCCATTCAAAAGTCTCCGTATAATTCTCATGTTGTTTTTTTGTAAGCTGAAATCATGTTTTCCCATTATCGTACCCTGTGAACTAGACTAATGAACTCGTTCAACTATACCTTAGAAATAATATACATGTAATCGAAATGATAACCGTGGATAAAAATTCTCACACTTTTTCAAGACCACGCATTAATACTTACAGATTTATCCATTCAACTAGTCGTTGAATAGTGAAGGTCATTTGACATCTGATGTTATCGGAAAAAATGTACATCTTAAAAATTTATAGCAAATTTGATTTCATTAGGTCTCCGTTCATCTGCTCGCTGAATAGCGAAGGCCGTTGATGAACGAAATGGAAATGCTTCGTGAAGACTACACAACACTTATTGGTTTACCCGTTCAACTAGTTGTTGAATAATGAAGGTCGGGAACAAACGCAAAATGTTTCCAAAACTACTTTTCAATTTCATAATTTAGTCTGCGAATCATTTTTCCTATTCGTTCCATAATTTTCGCTTTTGGTTGAACGAAGTTCGTTCGAAATACGTTGTGCGAATAATCGCAAATGGAATGGTATGTTCAATACACACACACACACACTACAAAATTTTGATTTCGTTCAGTTGGTGTATCATTTTCAAGACCTGAAAAACTTCAGTGATAAATCCATAATTCTTCAAAGCCGCACGAACGTTCAGAATCGAAAATATTGGTACAATAAACTATTATTAATAAATGATGTATTTATAATGAAAAATAAAATGATACTCGTATGTGAGGAGGATGCATAATAATGCAGACCGTACTATTATTAATAATAAAATGATACTCATAAGTTGTGTTTTTTTTTATTTTCTTTCTTTTTTCTTTTATTTTAAAAAGAAATAAAATAAAATAAAGAAGTATTAAAAAAAATAAAATAAATTTCTTGAAATAAAGAAATTAAAAATATTAAAAAAGAAAAAAAGTAAAAAAAAATAAAAAATAAATGAGTCACCCTCTGAAAAAACTCGTTAACTATGCTTCATTTACAATCTTAAACGTTTTTCTCGATCTGTTTGATGTCGTTCATCAAGATTTTAATAATAGGATCGTATTTTGTATCACCTAAGACATTGGTGAAATCTGGAACTTGATCATCACTTTCGTACCGTGCATCGTGGATTAGCTGCGAAAGCTGACGATGCACATCAGCAACTCTGACTGCATATTTTTCGAAGATACTTCTTAACCACGCAAAACTATCATCGTTTCGAGGGCCTTCCATAATTACTTCCTCAAACCTGGTATTTTCTATGTCTGCATGTTCGTAAATAAAATTAATTTTGGATCCTACCTCATTAGGATTGTCTGGGTTCTCGTAATATTCCCGTAAAATGGCTCTCAATTTTTTAGCGTATTTTTTGGCTTCTTTAGACGCACCTATTTTTAGTACAAAGGGATGTTCTACCCAATATATCACTAAACATTCTCGGAGAGATATGAGAAAATCATGACTCGAATGATTTAACATGTGGTCGAATTTTTGACGCCGGCGTTCTTCGTTTTTTGCGTATGCTCCAACTTTTGCTTCAATCAAAGTTTCATCGGCTTTAAAGCTATCAGGCACAAACTTATCATACTTCTCGATTTCCTTGCGTATCACCTCTGGATTTTTTGCTTCATAATATTTATCTTTCCAACGACTCTGGAACATAAAACAAATATTTCTGTTGCTGAAAATCGAAGTTCAAATCAATCACATATGATCTCAAGAAAAATTTGAATGAACCCGAAGAATACTTATCACACGATATTTCATCGACAAAGAGGAAAAATAAATGATACGATTCGATAAATAAATTTGTGACACGAGGAATCTGAAATGGCTTTAGTATTTGACATAATAATGACTCAGAACTCGTACAAGAAACGAAATTTTCAGCTACAGATAATGAGAAACTTAGATCTCAAAATGATCGAACGACGCATCAAAATACATCCATATTTACTCGAAAAAGGTAAAAAAGAAAAAGAAAGAAACGACTCGATAAAGCTGATTTACGAAACTAAGCATGAGGAAGCTGAGTTTTGAATCGATTTTCAACATATAGATTGAAAAAGACGTCCATTTCGCGTGAAAAGGTGAGTAAATTATTCATTTTACGGTAAGAATAATTCGTATGTCTCATTCATCCGATCTGAGATGAAAACGAAGGCTATGACTCAGAAATCACTACATAAGAACTCGTGAAAGTTTCAGCCACGAATTTTCACGAACATTGAGACGGGTAAGTCAACTTGGATCTCAAAGAATAAAACTCAAAAAGGTTGAACTAAATCAACTTACTTCTCTTTGATCAGCATTCATCAAGTCGATTTTACAGTTCTCATACTTTTCGGAAAAACGATGTTTTTCGAATAGAGCCGAATTCAAGAATCCATTCAACAACCCAACTTTTAACTCCAGGATTTTGATGCGTATTGCGTCAGTCTTTGGTTCTATCGGTTCGTATTCCTTCAATGCTCGTTGGATACAATCTTCATGAAGTGCGAAGTCCTTTATGAAAAATTATTTTTAAAAAACTATAATTAAAGATAAAATAATTTCAACATTGATCTATATTTACTTACGACGTTTACACGTTTTTCAACTGTGTCCTTCACAGGGGACCAGCTTTTTCGATCTTGGTTCATCTAAAAACAAACAAGCATTAATTTAATGAATAATGCACGATGTTTAATGTTTAAAACGAATAGTAGCTATTATTTTGATATTCAAAACTAAAAAATGGTGACAAGCTTTTTATCGGCTAGATATGTATGTGTCAAGACTGATACAGTCATCACTCGTGAATCAACTTGTACCGCAATCGAGTAGTTAATCGAACACACTCATCTCATGAATGAACTCGAACAGCGATTGAATACGTCTTTCATAGTGAATTACAAAAGTTTACGAATACGTCAGAAAAATCGTTCTTCATTAGATATCGAATCAAGTACTCGAACTCAATAAATTCGAAATACATACAGCTGCGTACAAACATGACTGTCATTTTTGTATTCGTGTTGTGATGGTTTCACTCAATTATACGGACTCGAACTATTGATGAAATAATGAGAAAATAAATAACGTAATATTTGAAGAATGGAACTTACTTTCATTTTGATCGTCACTCATCGTGCAAATTCAATCCAGGTCCAAAACGTTTCCATCGACCAAAAAAACTTATCAATAGATGATGTCTTTCCTTGTACTAACCGAGTAAGTTTAATATAATTCTTTTTAACGAAAGTCTTTTCAGAGAACGTGAAGTTCAGGTCTAACGAAAATTCCGTGAACGACGAAACGACATACAGCGAGTAAATTCGAGTAAACATCAACACTGAACATGGTCGAACATTCCGAATAAGGTGTGACGCTTTGGTGTGACATCAGAATCAAAAGCGAAAACATTTTCAGTATCTCCACATGGAGCGCTATAATGTTGTCAATTTTATAAATATTCCTAGTATCATGAGAAGCGCTAACAGTATCAGTTTTGCTTTCGGGTCTTTGCTTTCTTCATTCTTTAACAAATTTTCAAGGCTATGAAAAAAACTTCTCATATTTTTTATTAAATTCAGTGAAATTTTTTACACTACCAGTACTTTTTTTATTTTGATGATTATGGTTTACAGATTGGCTGGAAGATTGTTGTGTAGAACTAGTCTTATTTTTATTTTTATTATCACTATTAGGTTGACTTGAATTTTGACAGGATTTATGAGTAACCTTATTTGTATCATTCTTAAATGTGTATTGACCAAGACAATTTCTGCTCATTTCATAACTTATTTTCCTATTATTGTAGGGTATTTTATGTTCTTTTAAATATTTTAAAATAGTCTTTTCAGTTATTTTATATTTCAAAGAAAAACTTCTCACGCTATTTTTCTTGAAGTTGTATTCTTTTAATATTTGAATCAGCTCGTTAGGAGTCATTTATTTATATAAAATTTTTATTTTTTACCATACCATATTTCCATACAATATTACCTTATTTCAATACCATATTACTGTACCTTACCATACCTTATTACCTTACTTTACCTTACCTCACCATACAATATAAAAAATATAAAATTTTATCCTAATAAATGGAAAGTCAAATAAAAAGATACATGCCCTCTAAGATTGAGCTGGAAGGTCTAGATAGAATAATTTCAAAAAATAAAGAATTGGAAGAATTGATAAAAGATGAGGAAAGTAATTTAGAAAGAATAATTCAAGCTATTGATGGATTAAAAAATATAAATACTAATATGAAGACTATTATGAAGCAGTTCTTTATAGCTCTACAGCAAACAAGTATGACTTCAGATATTTATAAATATGCCAACTTTAAAAATCAGGAATTGATTGAAACCTTACTTGAGAGGGAGGAGAAATATAAGAAAATCATAAAATCTCAGGCTGAAAAGCATAATGATAATTCTGGAGTTGAAGAACTAAATAATGTCTTCTCAACTATAATTGTAGACTCTAAGGATAAGAAATTATCAAAATATATGAAGAAAACCTTGAAAGATATAAAATTTCATGATGATTTTAAACCTGCATTTTCAGAAGTAGGTACTAAAGAATTCACTCGTGATGAATTAAAACACATGAAATCTGACCCTAAAAAAGGACCTAGATTTAATAATATTAAGAAAATAACTACTGTGAATGTCCCCAGTATAAATAATGATGCAACTATCATTCAACAATAGAAATGATTCTTTTTTAATAGATTTTGATTACCTATTTGTCTATATTAAGATGGTTTTTCCTATTTTGACTAAGTTTTTATGTCTATTTTAAGAGAGAATGTCTTGGAAGGTTTTGGGAAAAATTTAAGTTGTTTTTGGGAAGGATTTAAGTCGATTTTGAGAAGGATTTTGGAAGGTTTTGAGAAGGTTTTTATGTCTTGGAAGGTTCTTATGTCTAATTTTACGTCTATTTTTACGAGTATTTTTTCCTTATTAAATTATTGGAAGGTTTTTTCCTTATTAAATTTTCATTAGAAATTTATTTTTCTTTAAATACTTGAGTTATATATTTATTAGTTAGAGTTCAAGATGGAATTTATTGATACACACTCTTCAACTTTGTTAGATTCAGAGAATAGTAAAGTTATCAATAAAATGTTGACAAAAGAAGGATCAACTTTTAAAGAATATGATGTTGATGAATTTTTACAAAAGTTAATGTTTACAATACATTTGCTTGAAAATGGAAAATATTGCACTAAATGTAAGAAAAATAAAAATATAGAAGAATTTGCTAAAAATCAAAACTGGTGTAAAACATGTAAGAATACATCATTTAAAGAATACTATAACAGAAATCAAGAAAAAATGAAAGAAAATTTGAAAAAAGATTATGAAAAAAGAAAGAATCTAATGATATGTACTTGTGGTAAAGTCATAAATTCTGTATCTTATGAAGCACATTTAAAAACCAAATCTCACTATAATCTTCTCAATGAAAAATAAAAAAAAATTCTTATTAAATTTTTTTCCTTATTAAATATAATAATAAAAAATGAATTCTAGAAATCAAGTCTCAATAAGTGTCATCAGAAATAAGAGTGGAAAAAGAGATACAAGTATTACTCAATGGATTCAGTTTTTTTAAAGTTCATAATTTCTATGCAAATAAAACAACAAAGCAAATAGAAAACTATTTAAGAAAGTATAGAGTTTATATAGCTTTTAGAGGAAGAGAAGTAGTAGAAAAGTTGAATGAATTATATTTAATATTATTACAAAAATTAACTCAATCAAGATTACCTCAACCATATAGATGGCAAATTACTTTTGCATTGACAAAAGAGGAAATAAATACTTGGTTAACTGGAACACCATTCAAGTTTGATGAAGACATATTTAGATCAAGTAGGGAGAATGATTTTAAAATTAGACCAAGGGTTATAGATGAAAATTTTAGAAGCAGACATACACAATTTGAAATTCAAAATGAATGGGGAATTCAAGACTTAGAAGAGTTTTTAGATATTATGAAAAAACCTACTTTTGGACTTCTTAAAAAATGGATATATTTACATGATGGAATCAGAGCTAATTTTTGTGTAAGTGCAACCTATGAAAGAAGAGGTCATACAGAAACCATTGAGACTGATACAATGCATTTACAAACTACAAATTACATATTTCTTCGTGAATCTAACTTAGATGAGATGTATGATAATATTACTGACGATATAATAGGAAGACATGAAAATATACAGGATAATTTAGAGGGTACTCAGTGGGTTTTAGTATCAATTAATAGTTTCAGAATCAATATAAATAGGTATGATCCGCTTAGAGCTGGTTCTTACATTGAACTCCCCAAAATCCTAGCAAGTAAGAAAGCTATCATAAACATTAAAAATGAGAATGATAATAAATGTTATTTATGGTCCATTTTAGGTGGTCTATTTCCAGTAGATAAAGATCCACAAAGAGTAGCTAAATATAAAAAATATGAAAATATGTTTGATAAAGCTTTAGAAGGGATAGAATTTCCAATAAAAGTTCAAAATAATAATAAATTTGTGAATAGAGTTAATAATCTCAATTTAATTGAAGGAGGATTATCAATTAATATATATCATCATAATAATCAATATAAAATTCAACCTTTATCAGATATAACAAAGGATGAAAAGAAAAATCATATTGATTTACTATTTCTTAAAGATAATTTAGGAAATTCTCATTATTGTCTAATTAAAGATTTATGGAAATTAGTAGGGAAACAAGTTACCCAAAATTGTAAGAAGAGATATCTTTGTAAAATGTGTTTAAATAGTTTTCCATGTGAAAAAATATTATCTGATCATAAAAATTATTGCGGATTAAATAAACCTGCTAAAGTAATTTTACCTAATAAAGCAGATAATACTGTTGAATTTAAAAATTATAATCATTCAATGAAAGCTCCATTTGCTATATATGCTGATTTTGAGAGTCTTATAAAGAAGCTTAATCAAGCAAGAGAATTGAATGTTAAGATTGAAAAACTAAGTAAAAAATTGAATAAAACTAAAGAAGAAGTTGAAAAGTATGAATCTTATACAATAAAGCTTCAGAAACATTTTCCAATTAGTTTTGTCTATTATATTAAGTACGCTAAAGGAGAAATTCAACAAAATCTATTTGAATATTTTGGTTTAGATGCTCCAAAGAAATTATATGAAAAACTAAAAGAAGATGCATTATTTATTGCTAGAGAATATTTAGATAAGAAAATAAAAATGAAAGATTTATCTGAGACACAGAAAATGGAATATAAAAATGCTAAAAAGTGTCACATTTGTAAAAGAAAACTCAAAGATAATCCCCCTATGATTGAAAAAGGAATAAGAATATTAAATAAGAAAATTGATATTATTTGTAGTATTTTATTAAAGATAGAAGATAAAGATAGAAAAAAAGAACTTTATGATGAACTATCAGAATTGGTAAAACTTATAAAATTTGAGTATAGTAATGAATGGGTAAATAAAACAAAAGTTCGGGATCATGATCATTTAACTGGTGAATATAGAGGGGCAGCTCATAGTAATTGGAATTTGAATTATAAAGTTCCTAGATTTATTCCTGTTTATTTTCATAATTTTTCTAGATATGATGCACATTTATTTGTTAGAGAATTTGGAGAGGATTATGATAACATCAAATTAATACCAAATAATGAAGAAAAATATATATCATTTTCTAAAATTATAAAATATGATTCAGGTTTTACAAATAAAAAAGATGAAATAATATACTTCAATATTGAGTTAAGATTTTTAGATTCATATAAATTTCTATCAAGTTCATTATCTGAATTAGCTAAAAATTTAAAAAGATGTCACTTTAAAAATCTAAAGAGATGGTTTAATGAAAAAGTACCTAAAAACCTATCTGAAATGGAAAAAAAATATTTGTTTAAATTATTAAGTAAAAAATTAGCTTATCCATATGATTATATGAATTCATTAGAAAAGTATAATGAAACAAAATTACCCTCGAAAGAAAACTTTTATAATATATTAAATGATGAGCATGTTGATGCTGGAGAATATCATTATGCAGAAGAAATTTGGAAGTATTTTAATATTAAAAGTATGAAAGAATTTACAATGTTATACAATGTAATAGATGTACTCTTACTAACTGATATTATGGAAAATTTTAGGGAAACATCACTTAGAATATACAAATTAGACCCTGTTTGGTATTACACAACTCCTGGATTTGCTTGGGATTGCATGCTGAAAACAACTAAACAAAAGTTGAAATTACTAACTGATGTGGATATGTTATTAATGTTTGAAAGGGCTAAACGAGGAGGAATTTCTCAATGTTCAAATAGATATGCAAAAGCTAATAATAAGTATATGGGAAGAAAATTTAATAAAGGAAAGGATTCAGTATTTATACAATATATAGATGCTAATAATTTATATGGATGGGCTATGTGTAAACATCTACCATATGGTGGATTTGAATGGAGGAATCCGGAATATTTTAATGAAGAAAGAATTATTAAAATGAAAGATGATCAGAAAATTGGATACCTTTTTGAAGTGGATTTGAAATATCCTGAAGAATTATGGGAAAAACATTCTGATTTACCCTATTGTCCTGAAAATGTAATTGATGGTAAACAGCTTCTAAAATTATTTACAACATTGTATGATAAAAAAAAGTATGTTCTTCATTATTTAAATCTTAAACAAGCTCTCAAAGCGGGATTAAAATTGGAGAAAATACATAGGGTTATAAAATTTGATCAATCTGATTGGATGAAAGTATATATTGAAAAGAATACTGAATTAAGACAAAAAGCTAAGAATGATTTTGAAAAAGATTTCTTTAAACTGATGAATAATTCTGTTTTTGGAAGAACAATGATGAATGTTAGGAAGCATGTGGATATAAAATTAATTTCAGAAGGTAAAAAATATACCAAGTATGTTTCAAAGCCTAATTTTGAGAAATCAACATTTTTTGGGAAAAATCTTGCAGCTGTACAAATGAAAAGAACAATGATTAAATTCAACCAACCAGTTTATGTGGGAGTAGCTATTTTAGATATTTCAAAAACATTGATGTATGATTTCTATTATAGACTAAAAGAAAGATATGGAGATAGAATAAAATTACTCTATACTGATACAGATTCATTAATTATATCTATACAGACAAAAGACTTCTATGAAGATATGAAAGGAATGATTGATGAATTTGATACATCAGATTATAAGAAAGATAATATTTATGACCTACCACAAGTTAATAAAAAGGTATTAGGTAAGTTTAAAGATGAGATGAATGGGAAAATTTTGGAGGAATTTATTGGACTAGCTTCTAAATTATATTCTAATAAAGTTTTCGCATCAAATAATGATGCAATGAAGAAAGCTAAAGGAGTGAAGAAAAGTATTGTTAAAAATCAGATAACTCATAATGATTATAAGATATGTTTAGAAAAGAAAATAACCAAGACTATTAAACAGAAAATGATAAGGAGTACGAAACATAATATTTATACCATTGAACAGAATAAAAGAGGATTAAATTCATTTGATGATAAAAGATGTTTAGTTGATGGGCAAACTGACACATTACCCTGGGGTTACTATAATACAGTAACAAGAGATAAATTTATTCAACATTTGGAAACTCTTAATAAAAAGGGAATTATTACAAATTAAAATAGAAAACATTTAAGAAAATTATGAGAGATAACTTTTTTAATTACTTACATATTTTATTTCAACATCAGATTCAAAATCATTATGAGGAATATTTAGAACTTTTATTTCATTTTCTATCATTCTTGACAATACACTTAGATGAGCAATAATATTTATCATTAGTTTACTATATTTTTTTCTTTTATCTTCAGTTAAATGTTGTATTTTATCTGAAAGAGGATCCATTAGTGTTTCATAATTTGATCTTGTTCGTGCAACAGGATCTTTGAAATAGGGTACTATATTTTGAAAATCAAATTCTTCCAACTCAACCAAAGAATCTTTATAGACTTCCATTTACATAGAATAATTTTAAATAGAAATGTTTGTTTTATAAATCAAACTCAAATTCTTTATTAATCCTTTCCATTAACTGTTGAATTAAGAGGTATTTGAGATAGTGGGATGACTATGTGATAGCTAATTTCTGGAGAGTTGAGAAAAAAAATGAATATAATGTATCAGAGTTCTAAATCATCAATGGGGAGATTTGAATATTTCACATCCCTTTCTAGGATTTTTTGAGAGGTTGAAAAATGAGAAAATTGTTCACTAATTGAGAGAAACCAGCAAGTGCACCACATACATGAGTACTCTAATTGAATGAAAAATGAGAGAAATTAACACCAAAATTAGAGAAATTGCTCCCTACGCTTCTTTTTGAGATTTTTAAAATTCAATGAAAAATCAGAGAAATTAGCCCCCAAAATGAGGGAAATTGCTCCCTACGCTTCTTTTTGAGATTTTTAAAATTCAATGAAAAATCAGAGAAATTAGCCCCTGCGCTACACTGCGCCAGAACATACATGAGTACTCTACTAACAGAAACTCTTAAAATAATGTAATTAGTCGGAGAATAAACAGTTTTCTCACAAAAATGGCACATAAACTTTACAGGATTACACGAATCACAGAAAACATGCGGTCCGGTGGTTTGTTTACTTCCTCGTAAAAAGCTGTAAAAAGGGCCTTAAATTTGAGGAGTTATCTGTTAAAAGGGCGTCAGTTCAATGTATTTTTTATGGAACGGACGCCTTTTTGACAGATAACTCTTCATTTTGGCTTCTTCGGGAACACGGAACACGACACAGAAGAGAAAAGACCTAATGGTCATGAGTTTTAGGTTCTTTTTCTAGGACTTCTATGCAGCGATAGACTGAGACCGAACCGGAGCTTCGGAGCACAGAGGGGTCATAATTTTTACTTCATCTAAATTTTTCAATTTCATTATACGTTCTATGACAGATGAGCAACTAGCATGTAAACAAACTGAAATTTTCTGTCAGCCACTCGTTAGTCGGAAATCAAAATTAAAATTCGCGGAAATTGAGTTACTTTCGCCTTACACGAATACACGAAATATTATATTTTATAATACAAGTTCCGTTGCCGCACTTAACAGGAAATTATCACTTTCAGTATTTATTTGTTCACGTATTGTTCGGCGTCATTGCACCTGTGTATCATCAACTTGGGAAACATTGATTATGATAAGGTAAATAAATTCACACGCTGTTCTCGCTGCTCAAATACAAGATAGAAATGATGTGACCAGCTGATTCATTCGCCAGTCCTACTAATTTACATACTTCATTATGAGCTCGTCTTCCTCCTCTGGCTGCTACAATTTCAAGATCGTTTTGCTGGGCGAAGGAGCTGTGGGCAAAACGTCGATAGTACTTCGATACGTCGAAGATAAATTCAACGACAAGCACATTAGCACACTGCAGGTAATCGCCGATAGGCCGATCTTCATTAATACTCCACATTCAGCGCAGAAATTAAGAGAATAAACTCGATGAAATCTTGCGTTCTGTTGTGTAATATAGGCTTCTTTTCTGAATAAAAAACTAAATGTGGGAGGAAAGCGAGTCAACCTGGCCATCTGGGATACCGCCGGCCAAGAGAAGTTCCACGCCCTAGGTCCGATTTACTATAGAATGTCTAACGGAGCGGTGCTTGTCTACGACATCACGGACGAAGATTCGTTTCAAAAAGTGAGTATTGGCTTGGATCGGCTTCAGTGTTATGTGGTAATTGAACAGAACTACAAGTTACTCTTGTTTTAGGTCAAGAACTGGGTGAAAGAATTGAAGAAAATGCTCGGTAACGAAATTTGTATAGTCATTGTCGGAAACAAAGTGGATCTGGATAAAGACAGAACAGTATCGCTTCAGCAAGCCGAAGAGTAAGTTCCAGAAGTGACGTAATGCTGGATTTCGTATCCAGATTCAGTTATTGTTTATGATTGAACATGCCTGCAAATATTGATCTCCAGGTATGGAAAACGGGGGAGGAATATTTTATATTCTGTAGATGTGTGTTTGATCATCTACCTTAGATTGTCGTATAGTTATGCATCAGAAGGCCACTAAGTTATCGCCATGAGGAAGCGTTTAATAGAATCAGGGTCTTGTAGCAATGTATTGTTATCCTACCCTCAAGTTTCGCTGGCTTAGCATAGATTACTGATGCTATATAAGTGGGCAGACAAACGTTATCCGATTACCTCTGATGAATGGAGAGATTCTGATCGTCGAACTTAACGTATTATGCAGTCGGTACGTTCGATGCCCTTGTCAGTCTCGTCTGAGGTCTGCATTTTTAGTTGTTTAATGTGTAAACGTTGTAAGGAGTTCAATTATTGTAAACAGGTTAATAGATATTAGAGCACTCTCGATAAGTGTTTCTATGTACTTGTTGAAAGCTATTTTCATAAATGGAAAAAATTTTAATGATAATTCAGTGCCGGTTTTCAAGCAGGTCTTATCTTTAGGATTCGATTAGCGGGATGACCTTGATAACCGGTACTCAGTGGATTTTTTTTTTCCTGAACGCGATTTGAAGTTTCGGATTCATCATTAGTCTGAGCGGCGCGAGGGGGAGGTCTAGTTCTTTAGTCTACGAATTGTTTGCCGTTGGGAAGATGATGAGATAAACGATTTCGGAGAATACTTCGTTTTCAAATTTTACCAAATAGAAACCGTCTACCGTAAAAACCGAAAGTGTGACTGTATTCAAGGATGGGCATTAAAATCAAAAAGATCACTGAAGATCAAAAACATCATATGATCGTCAAATGATCACCAGATTCATGATTTGAATAATCGTGTTCTTTCTCTCATTTCATAATTGAAAATCGGCAAAATCAAAGAGATCACGCGATACTAGTTCAACTCGGTCGCACAACTGCTGAAGTTGACGGCAGAGGTGTTTTTCTGTTCGTTCTTGTACGCTAACGCGTTCTTTTTTTTTTTTACAGATACGCCGCTCAGGTTTCAGCCAAACATTTCCTTGTCTCGGCGAAGCTGAACCGAGGCATCGAGGAGGTATTCCTCGACCTCGCCCAGTCGATGCTGCTGAGGGCGGAAGAGCAATTGAGAGCTCGAGAGAGCGCCCAGAGTCGTAGTGGCAGTTTGAAACGAAACGTGCTCATCGTCAACGACGACGACTCGGACGAGCTGGCCGGCTGGCAACGGCGAAGGTGTTGCGCCGGCCCTGCCAACTGACCAAAGACAGAGTCAAAGGAGTATAAGGAAGAAAAAGCTACCATTGTACAAAAGCGCTTCATTACGAGTACAATTTGATCGTTCATTTTGCCCCCTCTTTCACTACGTACGTGCTCGTGTTTTTTCGCAGAATTCGATCGTCAGTTTTCTGTGAAAACAGTTTTTTTATTGGATCGAAATCTAAGGCGCATCGTTTACGTTACGTACGTTCATATTGTAGTCGCTTTACGAGTCGTATTGTTAAGTTCAAATAACTCGGGTTAGTTATTTGAAAAGGGGTGGGAATGGGTCTGTAATACTTCGCGTTTCTATTACGCGATATCTAATTAATCTATGCCATCCAAAATGAAAAGAAAGATCATTGTTTCTCAAGAAAAAAAGGACCTCTATTCTCTGAGGTAAGAAGGTGGATTCAAGAAACTAGTTTTCTTCTCGTTCAAATTCTTTTCAATCAGGATGACTATTGAAACGGCTAATCAGTTTCTTTGTGATTGTTCGTTGAATGTATCGGATGCTGCTTTTAATATCTTGTACATATTTTTGTTAGATAAATTTGAAAATATGTACGTATTTTGTTTTACGGTACAATCGTTCCCGTGTTTCCTATACTGATTTTTATTTCTTTTATTCCTTTAATTTTACTTCGTTAATCTGCTTTATAAGCGTCATATGTGATTTTTGTATATTTTTAAATATTATCCCTAACTACTGTTATTAAGGTAATCATTGCCATATTATCGACTTATTCAGTACGTAGCGTTTGTGTTATTAAAAAAATGATGATAGAAATAAAAGTGTTCATTGTTTTGTTTACATTGCAGCTCTTTAAGAGTGAGGTGAGGTGATACTGGTCACCGAATCATTCCGCATTCAAAACTTGAATTTTGGAATGGATCTAATATGAAAAGCATATGGGATTTTAGTAATTTATTTTGAATTTCCTGTCACATTTGCAATTTGGCCCTGACTGAAATCTCAAAACTATTACTTCAGAAATGGGGCAAAATGGACTTGACTAAAGGACTACACTGAGCTATCAAATCAATGAGATTATGGGTCGCTGATTTCAAATTTATCATCGGGTTAGAAATCCAGTCCGGATTCAAGCATTAAAATCTCAATTTCATCTCTAAAAAGGGACACTTTGAAAAAACTGAAAGGGGAATCTAAATGAAAGAATTTTGGGTCCCTGCGATTAAATTTTCTACCCAATTTGTAATCGGGCCCTAATTGAAGCCTGAAAATCTAGAATTAACCATAGAAACAAAATGGACTTGCGGGAAGGATTTTGATGAGCTGTACAATAAAGAAGATTTTACGTTAGCAATTTCAAATGTTTCATAAGACTTGCAAACTGGCCCTGATTTGAGATTAAAAATCAAAATTCTGCCACCAAAACAGAGTCACATCTAGACTTACTAAAGAACTATACGGAAAGCTATCAAATTAACGATGTTCTGGGTTTCTGACTCCAAATTTTCCATCAAATCTGTGATCCAGCCCTGATTTGTTTGATTCAAGCTCAAAAATCCTAATTTTACCTCAATAATAGAGAAAAATGACTCGATTGAAGAATTTCAAGGTGTTTTTAATCAGAAGAAAATGTCCGAACTTTCCATCAGATTTACAACCCGGCCCTGATTCAAGCCTCAAAATCCGAACTCGACCACCAAATTGGGGTAAAATATAACTTAACTGAGGATCTTCAAAAAGCGATCAAATTGACGGAACGTTGGGCCCTTGATTTCAAATTTTCCATCAGATATGCAACCAGCCTCGATTCAAGCCTCAAAATCCAAATTTTATCTTTAAAATGGGGAAAAATGACCTCGCTTGAATACACTGAAATATGAAACATTCTGAATTTCCCATCAGTTTTGCAATCTGCTTCTAACTGGGGTCCCAAAATCCGCGGATGTTATCGCTAAAATGGAGCAGGGAAGAAAACCCGAGTAAACTACCGGAACACAAAGATTTATAGGTCGCTGATTTTCAATTTCCCATTACATTCTTCACTTGGCCCCAATTCGAGTCTCGAATTTGAATTTCGCTTCCTTAAATGGGGCAAGATTGACTAGGTTGAAACAATCGTAAGGAGCGTATTTAGTTTCTAATTCATATTATCTAACCCTAAGGAGCAAGTGACGTGAGTTCCGAGCGGCCATGAACTATATGGCGACTCAGT
Organism: Acanthococcus lagerstroemiae; assembly: GCA_031841125.1. NCBI lineage: Eukaryota > Metazoa > Arthropoda > Insecta > Hemiptera > Eriococcidae > Acanthococcus > Acanthococcus lagerstroemiae. The sequence goes on from CM063110.1 coordinate 18,638,090, forward strand.
TCACTTAGCGCTGTAATTAGTTCAAGCAATCAGGCGCAGATTCACCGGGGGGGGAGCTGGGGGAAATTTCCCCCAAAAAACAAAAACACTGTGGAGGAACGGGGAAGAACCCGGGGAGAGGAGGTAATCTATAGGAGAGGGGGCAGCAAAAAATTTTCGCGCGCTTTTCCTTCTGCCATTTCCCTCTCTAAAATGATCGTCTGGATCCGTGCCTGAGCAATGACATCTAGGGCTATCGTTTGAACTTCGGTTGAAGGTCCATTCGATCTTTCAAAATCCCCGTAGGTGCTCCCAGCGCTCTGTGATCGAGAAATGGGGCCGGTCAGGAAATGACGCAGCACAAACGAATAATCGTTATATGTAATTATAAAATAATTAAAAGCTTGTTTATACACAAAATACACTTAGAAATGACGTTTAACAAAAAAAGAGAAAAAATTTAACAATTGTATGTCTAATGAAGATCTAAAAAGTCTTAAATACCTACACAAGAAAAAAAGAAAAGAAAAATCGATTGCGTGTACAAAAAATAATGAAATAATAAATACAGGTATATTAAAATGATAATTCGAGAGTGCGAGTACATTTTTCATAAGTAACGAACTAGAATGGAGAAGAATTACAGCATTACTTCGATAACTTGCTTATGACTCGTATCAGGGCACCGTTCTCCTCCTTTAATCTTTGGTTCTCTTGTTTCACTTGGTCTATTTGCTGTAGAAAGAAAAATGGACAAATAAACACGACGATACAAGATATGAGAACAGATAATTAACTTTGAGACTTTGACCGAGACCACAACTCGGACGGACGAATGTCTAAAGAGACATAAGAAGTTAATATAATATGTAGATTAGAAATTTCAAGGCGACAATTAGGAATAACGGAGGTGACGTTTCATCGCTTCTGACAACAGGACTGTATTAGACTAGCATACGTTTAGTGTAAATGGTTGAAAAAAATAAGAATAAAATAAATAACTCAAACTGAACACACTATAATTTCGAATAATATTATTTCAGATTACTGTCAAAACACACTCACGAGGATTAAGGATTAATAACAGATACTCGAAAAATAAAATAAAATCATTGCAATCAAGCTAATCACAGATCTAGTTTCTGTATACGAATTGGAGAACATTGTTTCGCTTCTTTACTCGAGCATGAGTCAGTTTCGCAATTTTTCAACTCTGTCCTGATCACAATACAGTCAAGATCTCTTTCACAACCACTTCTATTTTATAACCGTGGGCATTATTAAGATCTGTGAAAAATACACGTTACGAGAGAGCTTTACTGAATACTGAGCAAGATTATAACACCTCGATTGAAGTCCTTGCATTCAACCGCCGACCAGGGATCTAACAATTAATTTTGGTTAAGGCTATCGGCTAACTCTCGAAATGAATACGACCGGATCCCGTTCTTATCTGAAACAATTCTGAGATGCCAGCTTCCGACTTTTGGCTTCTAGCTATCAGTTACGTAGAAGCAAGTGTAAGTAGAATCGTGATCCAATCTGCGACAAATTCCGAGCTGGCTGTAAGGAAGCTGATCACAAATCGCTACTACTCCTGCAACCGACTATCTGGATTCCGGGATGTACCAAAGAGGGGAACCCTCCCTTTACTCCAGGAAATTGTTGCCAGGAGAAATTGAAGGGTTCATTTAGAAAACAACCATACTCAGTTTTGAAATTTGAACTTTGAACAAGGCAATATCTGCCGGAAACAGTGTTGGAAGAACGCAAAAATCATTTGTTCCCGTTCTCGTTTGTTCTTCTCTAACTGCATGGTTCTCATTCATGTTCCTCATTCTCCTTAACTTATAATTACCAACGTTCCAGTTCTCGTTCCAATTTCCATATTGTTCCTGTTCCCATTCCCGTTTTTGTTCCCACCTTGGTCCTGTTCCCGTTCCCCGTTCTCGTTCTCCATCCCACCAGTTTCTCATTCTTATTCTCGTTCTGAGAACGAGAACAAGAGAATGAGAACGAGAACATGCCGTTTTTCTTCTCGTTCTTGTTCGTTCTTCTAAATGTGACTGCAGTACTGCAGTTTAAATTTTTTTTATTAAAAAAAAAAAAAAAAAATGTATAATTGGTTTTAGGCTTTCAGAATTTTATCTCCGCGCCAGCTGCAAAGGTGTTGAAAGAACGCAAAAATCATCTCATTCCCGTTCTCGTTCGTTTTTCTCTAACTGCATGGTTCTATCTTGTTCATGTTTCTCGTTCTCCTTACCTAAAAATTACCAACGTTCCCGTTCTCGTTTGTTCTTTCAACATTGGCCGGCAAACTCATACTGACAGTTCACCTGACAGAAGAACACTTGTAGCGCTATCTGTCAGCAAAGTCGAAATTCCAAAACTGACTAAGGTTGTTTTCAAATGAACCCTTCAACTGATGTTCAGTTAGTAAAATCTCAAAATCGTAGGTAGCTTTGGTGGCTCGATTTCAAGAAATTCCTTCAGTTCTCTGAACGTCCCCGTGGCTTCAGAGCCACGCATATTACACGAAGAAAGTAAACGCCAACCAATTCAAATCTGGAACGCAGAATTTTCGGATCACATGAGGAAACTGTCCCCACGCGAATGAACGTCTAGCTTGGATTTCTGATAAAAGAATTATAAATTTCAGATCACTTTCAGACTGCTAACGTATTGAAACCCCAGGGAATACCGTCACGATCCGCGCATTGAGCTTTAGTTCGAAAACGATCCAAGTCCGAGACGAATGACAAAAATGAATCCAAGGTTATGAACAGCAAGCCAATTTTCATCTTGATCAGACAGAGAGATAATTAAGCGAAGTAGTAAAGAATGCCAAAAAGAATAAACAGATACGAGTAAAACGCGAGAATCTCAATCCGTGACCAAGTGATTCTGAATCCGAAAACCCGAACTCAATATGAAGCAGGGATGTTTTTTTCCTTCTTTTTACAACTGAAAAAAATTTGAGTTTCCATTTCTCTTTAATTTCAAACATACTTGTTTTCTTATTTACTCTAAAAAGGAAGAGTATGTCAACAATAAATGTTCAAAATATTTTTCCAGAGCTCTCAGCTTCAGTTAAGCAAAAAACTCAACAAGGTTTGTAATTTAATATGTTGAAAAATTGAACACTTTGATATTTTTGTTATTGATAATATTATCGATATTTTTACTATATTTTCAATATTTCCCCAATTTTTTGATATTTTTCCTCATATTTTTGTATTTGTTGAAAAAAAAAAAAACCTTTGAGACAAATTTTTTCCCCCTCGAACAAATGCTACTTTTTATTGGATGTTTTTGCTTTTACATGTTCTAAGCTGGATACTTATTCTAACACAGTGTTCTTCAACATAGCAAAATAAAATGACAACTGAATTTTCAAAATTTTGTCACAATGTGACCTGGAACCATGAAATGTGCCTGAGTCAAAAAATCATTTTCCACTTTCTTGACAATTCTAATAGAACAAATCACACTCTTTCGAATGAAATAAATCGGAGTTTTCTACCTTCATTAGTTTTTTCACAAATTGCATTAAAAAACTACATCAAAAGTTTAAAAACATCTGTTTACAAGGCGTCGTGTGAAACGGATCTATGAGAATGACAGAGAACAAGAATTCGAAATGCGGTTGTCATAGCACCGCGTAAACGCACCACCACAATGTACATCTGTGTGCACCACTACCACCATCCCATCTTGACACTTCTTCATCTCGAAACCTGTTTTTCGCACGAGAGGCACATCTCATGATTCCAGGTCATCTTATGACAAAACCTTAAATCTTTTTATGTCAGGACCATTTCGTCAATGATATAACAAAAAAAAAAAAAAAAAAAAAAAAATGAATCTAATGACAAAACAGAATGACAAAAAAACTGCTATGACATTTTGTCAACAATGCCATGATAAACTATGCCAAACGACATGATAATTGATGACAGATTATGCTAAGTGACATTGCTATTGACAGTAGACTATGCTAAGCGATATCAAAAACCGTAAGACAAAATGACAAACTGATCTTGTATCATTTTGTCTAACACTGTTTTAAAATTCGAAAAACAATCCAAGGAGAACACCCTGTGTTGGCAATAGGTTGATAATTCTTAAATAAAAAATTTAAAAAATTCTCATGCGTATTCACAATTTTGATTCAGGTTTTGCATCCGAATAGAAATACAGAATCCTTTTCTAATTTTACTTTCAACCCGAGTCCTGGAATCCGCCCTCTCGAGCATTACCTCAGAGACATCGAGGAGGCTGTTAGGGCTATCTAAGCCCTCTCTTCTCTGCTTGCCGAAAAACCGGCCAAGTTCGAAATGTAGCGAGTTGCTACGTGGGCTCGAATCCGGGATCCGGGACCTCCGGATTCCGAGACCAGTGCGCTATCCACTTGGCCAACCAGACCCCAGAAATACAGAATCTGAGAACGAATTCTGCAGAAAACCGAATCTCTTAACAAGATTATGTGGGGGAAAAAACAACAACAATTTAAGAAATTAAGTTCACCAAAACATAGTTTCGTAATTACAGAATCCTAATTTACGAAAAAATGATTCAGTTTCGATGTAGGTCCAAAACATAAATTACAATTTTTCAATTACTGATCTGATATCATTAATTTCGTGTTTCATTTTGTTTATCACTCTGGGCGCAGTGGGCGTCACGTGTGTAAACTAGCCGTGATTTCTTAACAGTCCGGAGGGGGGGGGGGGGAGAAATCGATACTATCTGTATCAAACATGAATTTCATAACAATTTTTCATAAAAATGTAAAAATTATATGAAATGTACGACGAAAATTTCAAATTTCTTTCGAAATATCCACTGCTAATAGTTCGGTTTAGATGAATGGGTTATCACACCCGAAGATACGTTCATTCTGAGCCCATTTGGAGCCTCTTGTAACCATATGAAACTCGTACAGTTTGAACGAGTTTTCAGAAAAACAGCTTTCGTACTTCAACTTTATGACGTTATATCTCAATACACTAGAAACAGGTATTTCGAAGCAGTCAACGAATTTCAGTAGAGAAATATTCTGAGCTTCAATTTTTTTCATAATCAGCAGAATTTCCAGTATCTAGAGGAGAAACTTCCCCAAAACGGACTTGAATGACCATTTCACGGTAAAAATAACCAAAAATGACCTTAGATGACTTAACATGGAAAAATGACCAAGTGGTCACCCTGATGAACAGAGAATCGGCTGTAACGCGATAACTAGATATGACCAAACGGACCAACGCGTGGAATGACACAAACACTCAGAAATAACATCAGCTACGATAATGTCGTTTGTGTTATCTATAATTTTTACAGCTTTACGGGTTAAAGGTCTGCACCAAAATCAGTTGACGGTGACCATATTCGCGGATTTAAAAGCAATGCTCTCTTTCAACAGCTGCAGCACTTGTTGGAAGAGATTCAGAGACTAGCCGCAATAAAGGTTGGATATTCGTCGGAACAAAACATCCAGCACTAGGATCAATTAGTGATCTCCCTTTTTCGCATGCAATATTTTCTATAACTGTTAAAAAAACCAAGTTTGTCGAAAACACGAAAAGTAAAACAGCGAGGGTTACGGATGAACATACACACAAAAAACTAGGATTAATCGAAAACCAGGACGCGGACATTAGTACCCGGTATTCAGACAGGTAGGTACAACGCACATCATGAACTCGCAAGTCGAAATTTGCACGCTTATAACAAGTCGGTACGAGCCCGTGCCATACCATTTACCTATTTCACAGCATTAGCTGACGTCGTCAATTTAGACACCACCCTTGTCAAAGCTCTATTCTCAGCTCGCAACCTCTCGTTTTCGGCCTTCAATTTTTGCAGTTGCTATAAAAATACACACATAAAATGCTTTACTGAAGCAAGATAGAAAAAAAACAACAAAAAAACGGAAACTAGTAAAAAAAAAAAAGAAGTGATTGAGCTTGATATTCCTGTTTTTGTCGGAAACAACGACAGCGAGAAAAAAATTGATGAATAATGAACGATGACGAATTAAAACAAGTAAAGCATCTAACAGTCGCTGAAGAAGAACGAAGAGAATCAAAAACTGGAACCGGGTGCGGATTTTTTGAGACGGCGAAGGGAGCAAGTGTGTCGCAGTCGTCAAGACCTCTGAAATGTCCCTTAGTACGATTTACATTTATATCAAGTTTCACTACTATAATTTTTCATAGATCATCCAATCTTGGCGATACTCACGATTTTCGTTTTAAGTATTCTAGCACAATATCAAAAAAAAAAAAAAAAAAAAAAATACCTCCCTTTTCTCCGAAAAGTCGGTAAAAACCGGTAGCGAAAGGTGTTTTTAGGGGCGTAAAAGATTTGAAATTTAGTTCGATATAAAAAGAGAAGTCTTAGCCAATCTGGCATGTGTGCATCGCCATACGCTCCACCACGGGAATATGTCATTCATGTTGAAGAAACCACGAGCCGAGTGTTCGGGAATAAGGAATGATCGTCACCATCAACATAGCCATCAACTTCGACGTTTTTTGAAACAATATTTACCGATTTTGAACTTTTGAACAAAGGGCGACGGGAGGAATGCAAGCCTCTGGCCATGCTCGTAAAGCCCACTACGGAGGACAGATTTTCATCAGTATTCATCAGTTCTGTTAATACAGCTGTCAACTTCAGAGATCTCCCGAGAAATCGTACTTTCGGTGCACGTAAGACGTCCAACGTTACGACACACTCGCGAGGCAATCCTTATTCCTGCTTGCTGAAGACCAAAATACGACGATCATTTCTCAAACTACAATTTAACAGCATATTTACTTTTAATTCTTCCTCCATTTCGGACAGTTTCCGTTCCATAGCGCGTTTCTCTCGTTTCTCAATTTCGGATAACGAATTTTTATTGACCTAAAGCAAGAACAAAGAAATATATGAGAAGATAATCATCAGATCATTACTAATAGCAGGACATCTCAAACTTCTGGAATATTTATATTCACTTTCAAAATTATTTCTCCACGGTTACATAATCCCTTCCCCCTCCGGTATGTAATTAATTAGACACACTCTGGTCAGATCAACGCCCGGCAACACAAACGAAGCCTAAAATTGGCAATCGACGAACTTCAGAACAAGCTGATAAACGCGGAAGTAGCGTTGCCATTTTCTCTCTTTCACAACAACGATGTCTTTTTAATTCGCGGTTCACACTAAACGAACGCGACTTGTTACTTAACATAAGTGAAAAAAAAAAATTCATTTGCGATTTTGGTAGAATGCCCGAAGAAATGAGACACAATTTTTAATTTTAGGTCGTTGCCTCAACGTTCGCGTTATTATCGAGCGACGACTAACTTTCTCTGTCGACGAATGAGACGAGAGGCACTTGGCTGGTACCTCGCGGCATCAACTTTCGGCGTGTTCGTGGTCAGCGTCCAAACGAAACCCATGAATTACGAGCATGACCAATATATCACAACTGGACAGCCGCATGTGAAAGCTGACATCAAGACGAGGATACCAGCTATCAAGTGCCGACCTATTTTTCGAAAAATTGTCTGGCTCAGGATTGCTTTTCAAGTTCAAAAGCACTTTCCTCCGCCGCCGAACCGCGGGATGCTTCAAAAATACCGAGAAATGGATAGAACTGAAAGTGTATAATATATAAATGATCGTTGCCGGCACTTTGACAAGACCTAGAAGCCAGTTCGTTGTTGACACAACAGGAAAGATCACGAGACGGTTTCATTCGCAATGTGACATTACTCACCATCAGTTTGGAGGAATCAGTCAAACGTAACTGGCATTCCGTTAGTTCGTCTTCGGTCTTCTTTAATTTCTCTCTCAGCCGTTCATTCTCTGAAAGCGTTTCTTCATACAGCTGTAAATCAAGACATGAAAAGTTATGATCAGAAATTCTCAGCGAATAGGATTTAAAATAGCATATGAAATTGCCCTCATTTACGTCTTCATTACCAGCTTCCCTCTTGATAGAACTGCAGACACAGAGTGAACTGACCAGTGTTCATTTCAATCGAATAAATGCATTCTACGCCTGTATCTACAAGAAACACTAGAACCTGCAATTCCTACAATTCTTGTTAGTTCACCCATCCTTCCATGAAAATTATCGGCATCCATCTTCACAATCTTCACAGTTTTCATAGGATCATTCCATTCTTCTATCAGCTATAGTACTTACTACAATTGATACTTCAAAATTTGAACTAGCGTCACTCATTCAAACACTGATAACTCTAGTATATCAACAGATGAAGCTCACAAGAGTCCAATAAGGGGCAATTTACCTCCACCATAGCTACAGGCTTCACCTTGCATTCAACTACTAGACAACTTGTGCCACCTCACGAACTCAAGTTCAGACCTTCCTCTCAATTCCAATATCCAAATTTTGAAAGTCATTATTTCACAATGACTCTACTTATCTAGGAATCTTCATCATCCTTGCCTTCATTTCATGCCAACACCCACATTCTTCAGCATACATTTCCCCATCCATGCAACTTCTTCTAGTGACGGCATAGACATAGTACGAGACTGTAAACTTCAAGTTTCATCTGACACAGGCAAGAAACATCACACCCAGCACTTCAACTCTTCCACAGCATCCTGGATTCAATTCAGAACTTTCTGAACACGCGCTGCAACCTGATGCGTATAGCATTTGTCTCCATCGTAACCAATAAGGTATCACATACGTACTTTTTTATAATCTAATTCGCCGTTTTCACTCGGCAAACTAGGAGTGGTGGGTCGGTTAGGAAATTCATCGCCGCCCAGAGACGTCGTTGAACCGAGACGAGAAGATGGTCCAGATTTGTCCGCGCCTCCACTCTGCAAACATAACGAAAACAACTTATGTTATTCGCTTTTCACACGGAAGCGTTACTCAGGGTGTTGGAAAATAATGTTAACAAGTTTACGAAGGTTTTCTCATACGACTGAGGTCCCGGGACATCGCATACAAGCGCAAAATGTAGATAGTTCCTGAAAAGCAGATTTGGATTTGCGAATGTTGACATTCGACTCATTCCACAGTTCTCGGACTCTGCTCACAGTGGTGGCTGTGCAACTGCAATCTAGGACGCTGTTGGGACCGATGTTTCTAACACTATTCAAGTCATCTCTTTCGGTAAAAGTATTTCTGTCCGCATCCGTGAAAGGGTTAACTGTTCCTCCACGAAGAGGGTCAGCAGCAGCTTCAACTTTTGTTGATTTTTTCAGTTTGTGTTTATAAGTAAAAGAGAGCTTGTATGCGGGCATATTTTTGTTGTAAACTGGAATGAAGTACCAACTGTGGATCAGTGTTTCGGTTTAGAGTAAGCGTTCTCTAGCATTCTCATCGAACAAGTATGACGAAATTCAAGTTTTCCACAGGCAATAAGTCAAGGACCAACTGTGGATCAGTGCTTCAGTTAGAGCACCTGGAAACACCCGAGTATAAATTATTTTTACAAGTAAAAGAGAGCTCGTATGGGGGCATATTTTTGTTGTAAACTGAAATGAAGCACCAATTGTGGATCAGTGTTCCAGTTTAGGGTAAGCGTTCCCTAGCATTCTCTTTGAGCAAGTATGAGAAAATTCGAGTTTTCCATAGGCAATAAATTAAGCACCAATTGTGGATCAGTGCTTCAGTTAGAGCACCTGGAGACACCCGAGTATAGATTATTTTTATAAGTAAAAGAGAGCTCGTATGGGGGCATATTTTTGTTGTAAACTGAAATGAAGCACCAATTGTGGATTAGTGTTTCGGTGTAGGGTAAGCGTTCCCTAGCGTTCACTTCGAGCAAGCATGAAAAAATTTGATTTCTCCATAAGCTATAAATCAAGCACCAATTGTGGATCAGAGCTTCAGTTAAAGTAGAGAATTACAGGGGAAGTGAAGACATACGCCATTTTAGATCCAGCCGTGCCGGTGGATGCCGAATCTGACTATGCAGAGCGTACCGCGTAGTCAATTCGGCATTGGCAGGTCCGGTTGGATCCAAAGTGGTGTATGTCTTCACTCCCCCTTTAGTTCTTCAGTTAGAGCACCTGGAAAAACTGGAGTATTGACATCCGCCATTTTCAGTCACTTGGTGCCCGATGATTCACAATTCGACACGCGAAACGTTCCGCGTAGTGAATTGTGAATCGGCGGGCACCAAGAGATGGAAAATGGCGGATGTCAATACGGGTGTTCCTATAGATGCTCTACTACAGTAGACAATTAGTGTTTTGCACCACTCCTACTAAGTGAAAATGAAAAAAAAAAATTCAGAATCTTCCAAGAGCAATACATGACTTAAGCATGAAGTTATGAATTACATCATGGTATAAAAGTGCACATCCACTGAATTCCATTGAAGAAAAAAGAACCTGATCGAAAAAAGCAAAATGCTACTGATATAATAGAAAGGTTATCAAGGAGTGGGGGAGTTTGAGAATATCTTGGCTAGCCGAAGCATCATTCTTCCATTGGAATTCTTCTGGAAATGCAAAAATGTCTGCTCGCAAATTACATTTTCTTATTTTCTTGCAGCCCCTAAATAACTGATTAGTTACGTCACTTATTAAGTAATTTCGTCAACTTACAGATATCTTTCAAAAATTTGGCCCGTAAAAAATCAAGTAATCATAATTTTTATTAAAAAAAAAAAAAAAAAAAATTAACGACATTCACAAACATTAATTATGGCAAGTGATTCCCTTAGGTATAGACCGATCGAATGGCATTCCTTTGCTGCGTGCCCCTGCCCCTACCTGCTCAGACATTGTACTGGACAAATTGAACATCCACTCAGGCCACTTCGCCCATGAGGAGGAATTATTCATGTATTCGGACAAAGTTTTTGAACTGAATTAAATCAATTGGTTCTTTGACACTGGAGCGCTGTTTGAAAGGTACCGTCAACTGGGATACCTTGGAACAGTTGTGTAACTTGGAACGCAACAACAAGGTGGCATCGTATTCATGAATTTCGATCGTTGACTGCTCATAGTCATAAGCGAGAGAGGAGCTCAAAAGATTAGCTTAGAAGTAGGCAAGTGAGGAGGCTCATACGCATATCTGCTGCTGCGTTTCAAGTTACCCGACTGTTCCAAGATACCCCATTTGACGGTACCGGCGAAAAATCAATTGAACTAGCATCGGGATACCGTTAGAGATTGTCTAAATAAGACTTACCTATTAGTAAAATCTTTAAAAACCCGAACCGGACCACAGTGTTATCGACTCTTATGAGAAACTTTGTAGGAGATTAAACTGATCAAGAAGCTATTACTACGGTACTATAGTTTTCACACAGGTATACTGGACCGCCATTTTGATTCCAAAGTTGGTCCGAGCATCCTCGGATGCGCTCGCATCCGTTCGCAAACGTGTGATCAAAAATATTCGGGCTAGTTGGGAATCAAAATGGCGGTCCATTATACCCATGTGAAACTATAGAACCTTACTATTACTTTCAAATAAATTGATGAGAACCACAAGGGATGAAGTCCATTTTTCACACTTTTCAGGAAATTTGTCAGAAACATGATTTAGGGCAGTGAAAGGGACCACAAAAGACGATTTTTAAGGGCATCGCGAAAAAAAAACCTCAGACACAGCTGCTCAAAGTTTCTGGACCTAGCCCCTATTGGTTCTCAGTGGTAACCAAAAGTGAATAGTACGGCTGGAAATTGCATGTGACTTCTTCCCACACTAAGGTAGATAGATCATTTTAGACTTCGGGTTCCATATCAATTTAATAAATTCCCTGGAATTGAGAAAAAGAAAATTGTGTAGTGCCGAAAAACTATGATTTTAATCGTTGAGCTGAAAAATGGAACTTCTCGAAATTTTTCTTTATTTTTGATAAAAACATAAATTTTTGAGTGTGACGTAGGTAACCAGAAACTATGTTCCCGAAGCGTGAGCGAAATTTCAACTAGGTACTCCAGTTGATCTGCCATGCCTAAATGCCGCAAACTGTCAATTTTGGCCTTCAACCATCTTTTGGTTCTCACCGATTCAAATACTACACACACTCAGGTTTGCTCCAACAGATTTGAAAAAAGTGATCCATTACGTGGAACTTCACGTAATTTCAGTGAATTTCAACGGCATCGGTAATGTAATTAGAATTATTCATTCAAGTTATCCCACAAAACTAGGACAAAGTAAAACGTGGTATTTCACGTACCTTGAGTAAATTTCAAAAGCATCAGCAATACGAGACAACAATTTACACGCTAGGACAATACCTATTCCAATATTTCACAAAAGATACTATTCCTTGGGTACAAAGGTGTTCTTTTCCACTAACAGTAGGCTACAAAATAGGGATTTTCAAGATGGTGTTAAAATGTCACCTGAAAAACGCCCATCAATGACCAAAAATTTCTTATACAAATCAGGAAGTCAAAAAAGCAATTTCTGTTCTATTTACAATTCGGAAGACTCCACGAGTTATCGAAGTATCCAACAAAATAAAGCTTCGCTTGACACTGAGGAACCAATCTTTCAAGCAACTGCTTGGCTATTTCCCAGGTTACGTTTGATTTTCAATTATTGTAATGGCTTTAGAAATTGCGGCATGTTCAATGAAATAGCACAAGGGGGCACTGACTGACTTTCGCTTGAAACTGAGCGATGGATTTTCCAAGTAACGCTGGACTATCTTGAAGTAAACTTACAGGCAATTACACAAAGAAAAGCAAGAACCGGAATCTCCCAAAAATGGTACAATTTTCGTAATACAGGCGAAAATACGATTTTTTTTCTTTGCTAAAACTGTGAAAATCCAATATATTTTCCCAAAAAGATCGAGAGGTCGTGTTACCACTTGTTAATGCAGTCTAATTGAGCCTTCAATTTCTATCAAATGGAAGCCTTATTCGTCCGGCGATATCTCCAAACTACTAGTCTGCAGCAGTAAACTGCTAGCATTTAGTAGCAACATAGTGAACAACTACAGAACAATCAGTAGCTGTTCAGTAGTTGAATACTGCTCACCATTAGTAAAGCATAAATCGTCTGTAGTAAACTACTAGCATTTATTAGTAACTCTAGTAGTCAATTGTAGAACATTAGCAGTACTCAAACAGACTTAAATAGTACACTACTACTGGTTAAGTATTCAACTAGTGCTCAACTGTGTGGAACTACTTACTACTCATTAATAGCGAAGTACAACTCGTTTACCGTGAACTTCTATTTGTTAGCAGAGAACTACAGTTCGTTGACAGTGAGTTGCTGCTAATAGTTCAGTATATGTATTACACTGGCGGACAGTAGTGAACTACCTTCGGGAATAAATTCGAGCTCAGTTACTGTCAAGTATAGTTAATTCACACATTGCATAATATGTGGTCTAATATGCAGATACACATGATCAGAGGGCTAAGTCCGCACAGGTGTGGCTTCAAAATTTCCCCGCTCATCACAAGAAAATCTTCTCGCAACACAAACCACCGAGAACAGATATCAAAAAGATCAGAGAATTCCTAACATGAAAATTTACAATCCAATAGTTTACAGTAGTAACTACCAGAAACTACTGGACAGTAGTTCAATACTTCAAGTAAGTAGTAGACAGTAGTTTTCAGTAGTAATATCGACAAGAAGTAGCATCAGTAATAGCTTCTAGAAACAACTACTCAGTTGTTCTCAACAATAATTTTGATAAGTAGTGGCCGCTGTAGTTAATATGAGGAACAACTACTCAATAGTTTTCAATATTAATTTCAACAAGTAGTACACTCAGCAGTAACTACTAAGAACTACTGGCCAGTAATTCTCAGTGGTAACATGTGGTATTTCAATAGTTACTATTGGTGAGTATTGTGCAGTAGTGTTGACGATACTACGGCACTACTGATGAGTCGTTTTTTTTCTAGGCAGTTTTTCAGTAGTTTATTCTTACTTATAGTTTTTTTTTTTTTTTTTTTTTTTTCCAACTTTGATAGTTTATGGATTCATTAGTATTGAGGATGTGACACTAGCGAAAAGAGGATCTAGATTTCTCCTGATAACTGGCAAAATAAGTTTTGTTACCATCCAGTATCTTCCAAGTCTGCATCTTGACCTCAACTTTTAAGCACTCTTAGATAAATAAGAGAAAGATAATTCATGATCAAAAAAGATCTACTTCCTTGTACACTTGAGATACATCATTCCCCGAGCAGACACTATTCTCGTTATGTCCTGATATCCTTCATATGAATTTATTTTGGGAGTTACAAGTAAGTCATCAAATTTACCGAGACCATCAGCCAGCTTGATTACGCAGCAGTCAACGCACAAGCAAATCGCACACTAGGCCAACTGGATCCTTTTAAGCAAAACCCAACCAAGCGGTATCTTTAAATGTATGGAGTTATGTATACCACAATATAGTGCTAGACGAGTGGAAGACGATGAAAAAAATTGTTATTAAAGACAGCGAACTCAGCGAGATAATAATTCTCAAAAATCAGCTGTAACTGGCGATGCAGTATGTAACCTCTTCTTCTAACGGGAATACCTCGAAAGTACACAAATGTCGCTTGGTAGAGTTTTGCTCAAAGGGTTCAATTCAGGGTCACACAGGCTCACCATACATTAACCAAGTAATTCGGAATCCAATACACGACCACTTATTCCCATGAAAACCCATCTCCATACTTGTTAACATCATCCTGCAACACCGTCCGTCTACACTCCACCGATTCCATCAACATATTTGTCGAACGTACGGCGTATCCTTCGGAGCCGACGCTCCTTCCAGACACCGAGGACGCCGATCTGCTCAACGGCGTCGCTGCCGAAGTGTACCCAGTGCCAGAAGACCACGAAGTGCGCGGCGAATACGATGACGGCGACGATGCCCTGCCCGGATAGCCACTATTCAGGTACGAGTGGTAGGACGTCGACAGTCCATGCGACGGATACGAGTTCGGATTCGGTATGGTGAGGCCGCCGTAGCCGGACGCGGTGCCGCCGTACGTGGTCAGCGTGGACGGAAAGCTGGACGACGGCGAACTCCACGCGGAGCTATACGGAGAGTACGACGCGTACGAACCGGGGCTGGAGCTGGCGCCGTACAGGCTACTGCGGCCGGACGCCGCCGCCGACGACGACAGCGACGAGGACGGCGACGACCGCGTTCCCGAAAACGAATTTGGCCTTTGGGCGCGTCGCGAGCCGACGATGTTGTTTCGCTGATACGACATGATTCGCGATATACTCTGACACAGCACAACACGTCTGCAGCGGCGTCGTCTCCCGACACGTACAGCCGCAGTCGCGGTTAACAGTTTACTAGGTAACAGGGGGCAACCCATAAATAGATACGGGCTGCCCACGCTTGGAAGCGGGCCGCGTCGCGTATACGTCCCGCGCGACGCCGTACACGTTTTCGAACGGGAGACGCAACGCGTGCACGTCGACGTTCGACGCTCATGTTATCCGCATCCTTCGCTACGCACGTACAACACCCGCCCGCGAAAACGTAAATACGCTCGCTCTTTTTCTTTCTGATTTACAGGTAAAAAACGAGTGTTGACGGCGACATTTGCCAATGCCACGGTCTGAGGCTTTTTCAAGGCGAATTGTAATTTACGTTCGCAGCTTAACGTTGGTCCACATATATATGCACGTCTTCGGCACTCGCTTCAATGTCACGCGAGTAATGCGACGATATTTCAATCGCCGGGCCACGCTCCGGCGGCGTGTGTATCGCCATAGATTAAATGAAGTTAATTTAATCTATGGTATCGCGAAAGACGAGAACACGACGATTTATCGCCGACACGAAGGACAGCGGACGAATCCACGCGACAGTGCCGAATATCCACTCGGGCGTAGAGATACAACTCGACGATATGTCAATAGGGCACTCGGGTACACACTGATCGCCGGCGACTGTACAAGTGTAAATACTAATCTAGATAAACCAGGAAACATATGGTTATTTGCCATGACGTTCCCTACTGCTGAGCTGCTTGTTGCAGAGCTTGAGTACCGATATAGGGCATCAAATCGCAGATGGGAAGTCTCTTTCCATAGGTCACCAGTACGTTAGAATGTAGGAACGGTGCCAGGCAACAGAGTGATAATTATGAACACTTCTTAAATTGCCTAAAATACTACTCAATTTCAGCAGTATATTAACACATTCAGTAGGTAGTTTTTTAGTCGTGAACCATTGAAAGGCACTGCCGAACTAGTTTCAGTAGTTGCTTCGGTAGTTAACCAGCAGTTATCCCGTAAACAACTATCGAACTATCTCTTAGTACTAACTTTAATAGTCAGCTACAGAACACCAGTAGCACTTCAGTGGTTCAGTACTACTTATCGGTAAAAAGTATTGAGAACTGGAAGAGTCCATAGTCAACTACGAGCTTTTAGAGGTAACTTGAATAGTCTGTAGAAAATTAGCAACAGGTACTCAAATAATCTGCTATTACGAGGTAGTAATGAATTACTGCTCATAATATTGACCTACCATTAATTCGTTGTGAACTTTTACTCATTAATGGTGAACTACTATTTGTTAGTAATGAGCTATTATTGCTAATAGTTCAGTATCTCTTGATGAGCAGCGCCGAACTACCTCCCAAAATAAATTAGAGCCCAATTATTGCCAAACAGTTATTTCATAGATTACGTAGCACACGACCATCTAATACGGATCAGCTTCATACAGGTGAGCTGCAGAGCTTTTGGACTTCAAGAATCGTGATAAGCTAAGAGCTATCTGCTCATTGCGAAAGGATTTATACATAATACTAGACAGAGAACAGAGGTCAAAAAGGTCACGACCATCTATTATTCAGTAGCTTACATAATTAGTCGTATAAATACATATTAACAACTACTTCAGCAGTGGTTTATAGTAATGACTACTAAAAACTTTCAAACAGTAGTTTCAACGTTCCAGTAATTGCTACTAGAAACCATTGGCCTATGGTTTTCATCAGTTATTTCAACAAGTAGTAGCATCAGTCGTCAGGTACTGCAGGAAACTATATACTACTCAGTGGTTTTCAATAGTACCTAATTTTGGCAAGTAGTAGTCTAAGTAGTTAGTGCTAAAAAATGACTTCAGCAGTTACTGCTGATCAGTATTGTTCAATAGTGTCAAAAATAGTATTGCATTGCAGATGAGTAGTTTTTTATTACAATACACAAGACAGAGAAAAGAGGCCACAAAGGTCAAACGATTGTGAAAATGAAAGACTATAGCCAGTAGCTTATACAGTTAGGAGTAAATATTAACAACTACTAAAGCAGTGGTTTACAGTGGTAACTACCAGAAACTATTAAACAGTAGTTTCAACGTTTCAAGTAACTGCTACTAGAAACTACCAGCCTATGGTTTTCATCAATAATTTCAACAAGTATGTAGTAGCATTATTAGTTAGGTAGGTACTATAGGCAACTATTACTCAGTGGTTTTTAATAGTAAATTCGGCAAGTAATAGTCTAAACAGTTAGCCATATGAAGTACTGGCCAATAGTTTTCATTAGTAATATAAGTATGACTTCAGCAGTTATGACTGATCAGTATTATCCAGCAGTACCAGAAATAGTACTGCATTGCTGATGAGTAGTTTTTAATTACAAAACACAAGACAGGGAACAGAGGTCAAAAAGAGGTAAAACGATCGCAAAAATAAAAACCTATCCAGTAACTTATACAGTTAGTAGTATAAATATTCATAACTACTTAGGCAGTGGTTTACAGTACTAACAAACAGAAACTATTAAACAATAGTTCCAACGTTACAAATCATTACTACTGGAAACTGCCGGCCTATGGTTTTCATTAGTAATTTCAACAAGCAGTAGCATCAGCAGTTAGGCACTGCAGGAAACTACAACGCAGCGGTTTTCAGCAGCAATTTCGACAAGCAGTAATCTAAGTAGGTAGGTTATAGTACTAGGAAGTATTAGCCAGTAGTTTTCCTTAGTAATTTCAACAAGTATGATGTCAGCAATTATGACTGATCGGTATTGTTCAATGGTATCCAAAATAGTACTACACACTGCTGATGAGTAGTTTTTTAAATAGTATTTTTAGTAGTTTTTCCTTTTATACGGCAAAAATTCCTCTTAATAATATGATGATCAGTGTTAATACATATAAGCATTGTCATTGACTGATCAGTTTAAAATAGAACCATCGTGCGCACTCCCTCTTCCCAGTGTGTTCAAAACAGCATAAAAATGGGAAACTACATTGGTTACATAGATAACGCATTTCTAACCGCGAACATAATCGTTTCCCAACTGAGATACAAAACTGAATTTTTGGGTTCGTGATCTCGTGTTCTACCAACTGAGCTCCCAAACTTTTGGTTTCAATCTTGCCGGGACTGACATTTCCAAGGAAGGAAACTGAGTGCTCAACATTGTGCTCTAAAACTAGGTATTCATTTGCGCCGACTTTCAATTTTTTTTTTTTTTTTGAGGTATTGTCTGAACTACCTATGAAGGGACAGATGAACAGAGCTCATGGCGTTTGGCGGCATGATTGAAAAATTAGCCAGACGGTAAGACAACCGACAAATAAAACCGATACTAACACGTCAAATCAATATGAAAAAATTCCCTCCTCTCCCTCCCCGAGCAGAAAAATGTAGGAAAGCGATGCCGATCGAAGGGACAAGAAGCCTGCGGATGAAAACATAGAAAGATATTAATGTCTCAACATATTTCCGCTGGTAGAAGTTATAGAATTAGAAATTTTAGAATTTTTGATGCCTAATGTAAGACACACTTTCCTCAATAATTTGTACTACTTTGTTTCAAAAACACCATAACAGACTGGGTTACCCCATATATCAAGAAATCGGTACCAACGTGGATTCTATAATCAATACATAGTAAATTGAGCTAAATATTCTGAATGCTTCAAATTTTGAAAGCTTCTGATGAAGAATCCAAAAGCAATGGAGAATTTCCAACGCATGTTACAAGAACTCTACCAATCGTGTCTCTAAATGCAATATGCAGGAGGGAAGGAGAATTGTATAATTTCTCATCTGTAGATTTTTTTTCTCAATTTGGCGATATACTTCGTTCTCAATGAGCTTTAAAATAAAAGCACTCTAGGTTTCTCATGAAGGGCTAGAGATTTTCAACTACATTTCTTCCTTTTAGTCAGCCCGACTGACCATCTACCTCTAGGTACATAAAAAATTAATGATCAGATCTACCCCCGAAATTTTCTCAAATTTACAGCGTTTTAATTATAAAAATTTAGAAACCAATTTGATAATTTTAGATCTGAACATTTAAAACTTTCTCTGTAAACCTAGATTATTTTCGAAAATTTTCAATCGTTCTCTAAATTTAATCATACTGTAAGAAGTTTTCAAAATTTTCTAATTAATTTTAAATTCTTAGACGTATACATTTTCAATATTACTTAAATTTCAAGACAAGAACATTTCACTTTTTCCCATATAAATTTTATATTTTTCCACAATCTCAAATATTTTAACATTCAGTGTTGCAATTTTTGAAATTTTATAATTCAGGCGGACCAAAGAATTGATGTTCAAATATTGCGCATTGATAATGTTCTCTTTTTTTTTTCACTAAATTACAAGTTTTAGTACTTAAATTTAAAAAAGTAACTCAAATGTCAGAGATTTTCTCATATATCCATTATACGTTATTTATAACATTTTTTGAAAGCATTATTGCATATTTAACTACTTGAATGTTATCAGTTGGCAATTTTACATTTTTTTTCTCTATCTCAAAAGTCGCTTTGGTAGGGCTTTGCGTTTAAACCTTATATATTCTTGGTTGTTCACAATTTCTTTGTTCAATTTTCCATGTTTGATAATGTAGGAGGTCTATCGTGGTCGAAAGCTTGAACGGAGAACTTGAAAGACGCATTTTTAGATTTTCCCTTTATTTTTGAGGGGGAGGAGGAGGAGGAGGAGGGGGGGGGAATTGGAGAACTTTTTTAATTTAGCATGGTCAGATTTTCAATGACTTCACTAATCATTTTTAACTTTCATTCAGGAAAATGTTCCCGTTTCGATTTTTTGTAGGATTTTTTTTGGGGGAGCTTAGGGGCATTGGAAGACCTGTAGACCTCTGCAATCCAAAATCGTCGATTTTTTTCATCTTTCAGCGAGTCAGACGTTTATCTAAATCACATATTATTTTCTCTTTTTTTTTTTTCGTTTCAATTTTTATAAATTAAAAATGGCAGGCTAATTCAAAATATTTTTTGGTTGCATCGCTTCGAGATGAAACTGGGACGAAAATCTGACTTATTCAGCGTCAACTTCTACCAGGTTTCATTTTCCCAGCTGTTCCAGAGACGCAGCAGTCCAGCACGTGTGTCTTTTCTCTACCACCACAGCTCTTGATTATTTATTTAACGTTTCAGATCCGTTCTTCAAAATTTCCGATACTAAGAAACTCGGCACGTCACACACTCCGACTTCAGCGACCGAATTTCTACGAATCATACATCAGCGGCTCTTCCAATAGAATCGCGCCCAAGTCCAACGCTCGCCCACGTTCCGTTGCACCCATTAAACAGCATAATTTAAATTTTAGACGCGATTTGCCGTCGCAAAATCGCATCGACTCGACCCAGTGTTTCGAATTATACACCCAAGGTCATCCGGCCAAAATGATTGCAGTCGCTTGGCCCTTCTGTTTCGAATTATTGAATACCGAATCAACCCCTTCCGTCACTAGCACCGCGGTCGAACAATCGGATAGCCATGAGGCGATTTAAAAATACGCGAGAAAAAATACGACGAAAAGCGAATCACATGCCACCGTCTACGTTGGGTAACCTTTCGCATAAATTTCTTGGACCCGAACGGAGGGGGAGAGAGGAGAGAGAGAGAGAAATGGTTTATTTACAAACGCGTATTTTTCGCTCTTACTGCCAACGCTTGTGTATACACGAACACTAAAATTGCCCCACAAATTCCTCCCAATTTCGATGCCCCTGTGTCTAAGAATAGAACCACCAACTTAAAGCCGCGATATTGCCTGTTATACGTTTGATTTTTAATTATCGGCATTTCTTTCGACCCTCCCGCTTCAGTAGCGCACGAGCGGGCAGGATTCCATAGTTCAAAATTTGGCATTCGTCCGCGTAGTAAACGAAATGAAAGAAGAAAAAAAAACACGAGTACAACAAAAAACCGAGTTGAAAAGTGCAAGATCACAGAGACTATCAATTTAAATGATGGGGACAATAGGGAAAAAAAAAATTATTAGACCAACGACACGACATCGTGGCATGCTTTTTGGATACAATGTTGACGCGACATCGCGGTCGTAAATAAAATTGTACGCAGCAGGAGCCACGGTTGCCGCACGCCTCTTCCTCACCGAATAGTCGGGGATCAAGTGAAAGTGAAATTGAAAAAGCCACAGCCACTTACCTCGTTATCTATATCATTGACTTCGACTTCGGAATTCAATCTTTCGTTCTCTTCCTGCAATGCGAGAACACAAATCGAGTTAGGAATGACGAACCGACGCCAGAATTCGCGTTTGAACTTGCCAGGTGAATGCACTTTTTACCTCGTTGTCGAATTGCACTGCACCTGTAGATCTTCTTTTGGGTCGCTTTCGTCGCGGGTTGACTGGTTGAGTTGCGGGAAGATTTTTCTCTCTTTCTGATTTTGCTTGGTCTGTACAAATCGAAAATATGAAAATTAAAACCTGTGGGTAGGATAATTATAATATTATGCAGAAAATTTGATTCGGCAGACGCGAGTAAGTGTCAAGTTTGCGTAAAATGTACACTGAACTACTCAGGAAATGGACGATGGTTCGATTCGTTCAACTTGACACACCGTAACTGATGCGTCAAGCACCAGAGAAGATCATTCAACTTTTATGAAATCGCTTAAAACTAGTTCGAAAACGTTGTACCCTTTTGAAGTTCAATTATTAAAAACCATTTCAGAATAAGGGTCACATACAATTCGCCGGGAACGATTCGCCGTGGGTACTCGTATAACTGGCCGTGGGTAAAATCCGCAAAATTTTTCGAGTTCCTGCGTTCAGATAATCGGCAACACTTATTACACTATGATATGAAGTAACTATAAATTATAGTCAAGTTTTCACGTACATGTCGTAACAATAGCCCGACCTTGGAACAGTATGAACATGCAGAAATATTGCTGATAGCACGATTAGGTTCATATGACTCAGAAAAAGATCGTCAACGGTTCAGTTCAACACTTGCATTGTACAGAGACCGAGTATTTCATTGAGTTATCATGAATGTCGTAGAGTACTTAGTGAACACGCTGCTAAGAAATTTCGTCCCTGCAAATGCAGATTGGAATCTTATCCCCCAAGCACTCATATTTTCGCATTGAATGGTGAACCCCGCACTAACACCAGCGCAGAAGTGGGGCATAAAAAACTGCAAGGTGAATTCAACTGTAGTCACCCATCGATTTGGAACTTTCTGAGGACTCCGCAAAAATGTCAGGAGACGCAGAATACACGCAGGGGGCCTCTCCGGCAAAGAAAAGGAAATACGTTACGGTGGACGCACGTTTGACTGCAATAGTCAGCGATTACGAAAATCGCGAAACTGTAATATCCAAACGATTGGTTTCGGCTAACAGCTAACGGCTAATATGGTCTCATTGGCTAGCTAGAGGCTAAAAAGGTCATTGTGGATATCATCTTACAGGTTTTTTAAAGCTCTATTCAAATAAAATGCAAATGTCTCTTTGAGGTATAACACATAATTTGTAATTTTTTTTTAAACTACGCACCGCGAATATTTTTAATCGTAGCAATAAATATTTTTGACATACCGCTCACGCGGTGAATTTAACCAACGGCGAATTGTCACGGCGGCGAATATGGGAGTCAAACTTGGCGGCGAATTGTTCCCGGTGAATTGAACGTGCCCCAGTGCCCGGGTATGAACGTTAACGACATAAATCAGGAAATACGCTCGAAGATTGAACAATCAAGAAATACATTTCTAAACATGAAAAACGTGTTTAGGAGATCCGAGCTGAGCCTAGGCCTACGACTCCAACAGCTGCGCTGTTACATATTCCCGGTACTAATGTACGGCTGTGAGAGTTGGATGCTAACTTCCCGGCTTAGAAAACAGAATACCGGCGCTCGAAATATACTTCTACCGCAGAATGTTGAGCATTTCATAGATGCAAAAGGTGAACAACGCGGATGTATTGGGGCGAGACGAAAAAAATGCTGAGGTTCTGTCCACAGCCAAGCGAAGAAAACTGCAGTACGTGGTCCCCCGTGGGATATGACATGCGTGGCAAGAAGTATAAACTACTGTGCGTAATCCTCGAAGACAGAATTGCTGGCAAACAATCAGCTGGAAGGTGGCAGAATTCTTGGCTCAAGGACCTACGGCGGTGGCTGAAGTGCTCATCGCTAGAGATTTTCCGTAATGCAGTTTCAAGAGGCCGGATTGCTATATGAATGGCCAACTTCTGAGAAGAGAAGGCGTCAGCAGCAGCAGCAGCAGAAGAAGAAGAAGAATGATGTGTGATCTAGAGTCGTCAACAGTTTTTAAACAAAACTAGATGTCGTAGCAAGACTCAAACGAATTTAGAAGAAGCTTAGGCAAGCAGGTTTGGCTTGAAGAATCTTGCACCAGTGTGGACATGGCTTGGAGAATCTCAAAGGAATCTTCACGAGTTTTCAGGAATTCTGAATCAGACCTAAAGAGTCATGGTTTGGTTTGAAGAATCTTGCACTAGTGTGGACATGGCTTGGAGAATCTCAAAGGAGTCTTCACGAGTTTTCAGGAATTCTGAATCAGACCTAAAGAGTCATAAGAGGATATTAGATACATTTAGAAGCGTATTGAAGAATTTTTGGAAATCTAGACGAGCTTCACAATGGTTTTACACAAGCTTGAACAAGTTTGATAGTGTGTCAAAGGTTTCACACACGTCTGGAATAGTTTATAAGAGTTTTAAACGAATCTAGCAGTCTTAACAGTTCTTCAATAAGCTTTGACATAACAGGGTCTTAATCACATCTCAAAACACATTTGGACATTTGGAGGTTCTCGAAGAAGTGAAAAGAAAATAGTAAAAAGTCTTCAACAAGTCATGAAAATTCTGAAGTAGTGATAAACAAGCCGCCGAGTTTGACACCCATATTCGCCGCCGTGACAACTCGCCGTTGGTTAAATTCGCCACGTGAGCGGCATGTCAAAAATATTTATTGCTACGATTAAAAACATTCGCGATTTTCGTAATCGCTGACTATTGCAGTCGAACGTGCGTCCACCATAACGTATTTCCTTTTCTTTGCCGGAGACGCCCCCTGCGTATATTCTGCGTTTCGCGTTTTCTGACATTTTTGCAGAGTCCTCAGAAAGTTACAAATCGATGAGTGACTACAATTGAATTCACCTTGCAGTTTTTTATGCCCCGCTTCTGCGCTGGTGTTAGTGCGGGGTTCACCATTCAAATTTCTTAGCAGCGCGTTCACTAAGTACTTCTACGACATTCATGATAACTCAATGAAATACTCGTTCTCTGTACAATGCCAGTGTTGAACTGAACCGTTGACGATCTTTTTCTGAGTCATATGAACCTAATCGTGCTATCAGCAATATTTCTGCATGTTCATACTGTTCCAAGGTCGGGCTATTGTTCGACATTGTACGTGAAAACTTGACTATAATAATTTATAGTTACTTCATATCGTAGTGTAATAAGTGTTGCCGATTATCTGAACGCAGGAACTCGAGAAATTTTGCATAATTGCAGCGAAGCATGAAAAATTCACGGATTTTACCCACGGCGAATAGGAAGCGACCCCTTTAAAAACATATCAGAACTCTCTAAGACTCGTGAAGACTCGTGTAAGGCTTCCAAGTCATTTTGGACTCATGAAAACCTTTGAAATTTACCATAACGCTCAGTCTTTTTAACGTTTTCTTGAAACTCTCAGGTGATTAATGTTTCGTTTAAGATTCTTCCAAGTCTGTTTAAAGGGTCGCAAACAATTCGCCGGGAACGATTCGCCGTGGACGACTCATAGACTTGGAAGAATCTTAAACCAAACATGAACCACCCGGAAGTTTCAAGAAAACCTTTAAAATACTGGGCGTTATGGTAAATTTCAAAGGTTTTCATGAGTCCAAAATGACTTGGAAGCCTTACACGAGTCTTAACGAGTCTTAGAGAGTTCTGATATGTTTTTAAAGTATTGCAAAGACCTCGAGAGTTATAAACAGGAAGTGAAAACTTTCAAAACGTTCCATATAGACATAAAAGGGCTCGCGCGAGCCCAGAAGCGCAGCAGTTTCAAAGTCTAATTAAAGTTTTAAAGATTCTCAAACAAGCCTGAAAGAATCCCAAAGACGTATATAAGTGTAAGCGCCCTAGAAAAGGTCCTACTTCGTTGATCCTGGGAAGCCCGTGTTCGCATTTCGTTATGTAGAAAATCAATTTTTTCAAAATAGTTTTTTTTTCGTCTTCCATCTTCACCAGAGTGTACCTCAGCCAATTTTTATACTAAAGAGTTTATCAAAGTCTTATTTTGTAACAAAACATATGTGTAATATTTACAGCAGTTACTGACCTCAATTTCGTGTTTTCGTATATCTTTGGTTACAAATAGGTTTTCTCAAAATTTATAATCCACTTTTAAAAGGGCGTACACCTCAGCCTATTTCTGGGTTAAAAGGCTCATCCAGATCTCATTTTAAGCAGCGGTCGCCTACTCTCCCCCCCCCCCTCTAACAATAATTTCATATCCACTAAGTGAGTCATTGTGAGACCTTTTCTAGAGCAGGTACACAATAAATCGGGGGGGGGGGAATCTTGGGAGAGTCTGAAAGAGCCTTGAATACGTCTGAAAAGGCTTGAAATCTTAAAGAGTACGGACGAGTTTTAGGAAACTCAATACAAATCCGGAACAGTCTTCAACGAGTTTTGAATTCTCAAGCATTTGTAGCAACGTGGCAAGTCATGAAGAAAAATAAACATCTTTAACAGCGTTTGATTTGTGTGAGCAGTTAAAAGAGGAAATTTTTATCGGTATTTGAGATTTGAGGTCAGTAAAAATGGTGTAGAAGGAAAAGACTGGAAAGAAAAGTAGGAAAGAAGAAATTAAAAATGATAAACATGTGTTTTCGATGTGATCATTGGGGTGAAGGGGGATTTTCAATTATAATTTCCATAAATCTGAGAAGAGCGTACGTTCGTAGTGTTCTATACGAAGAGTACCCATGTATCTGTATCAATGTATCTTCATGCATCACTCAATAAACTCAATAAATATTTGCCGACTCCAATGTTTCATAATATCGAGGAAAAGAGGGATGGCTTCGACATCATAATTACTTGATAATATATGCTAAGGCATTTCTCAAAGTTTTAGGATATTTAATACATCCGAGAATTTTCGATTGATGAAGCCGTGGCAACATGAGGTTTGGCCAGCCTCTGCTACAGGTCTCGCAAGAGCTATGATCATTCAAATGAAATAAAACGATGCACCACTACATTGAATTTTCTGAGTCCTGACACTCCCTAACAATGCATATCATCACGTTCAGAGAAAGAAGCGTTTCTGGTTCCCTTCACTACTCTGCCTCCCGTCTTTGCGAGCACGAATACATTCTCAGGTCTACAAGTTTTAAAACAAATGGGCAGAAATTAATTTTGCTAAACAGGTGAAGATGTAAGATTCTGTTCAACTAGCCGAGTTCCTTTAAATTCTTGAGCTGCGCCAAAGCGTCAGGTTTGAAGTCCTTTTCTCACTTTAGCATAATTTTGTTGTCCTCCGAGGGGAGCACTACCTCGCCCATAAATGTGAAGGAATCATTTTCAACATTTTCAAGCCAAATTTCAAATATTTGGCCGAAGAAATTACAGATACAATTCCTGGGCCCTCCACTCCAATAAAAAATGTTCAATTTTTTACCCCCCTCCCCAAAGAATGTCGTTTATAACTAGACTAAATGAAATACTGTGCTCGAGTAGAGGAGTGTCGCCAATCAGAGATCAGAGATCATCACTAGCTCAGACACTAGAGTGAAATGTTTCATACATGTGATATACCGAGGTCTCAAAGTTTTCATCGAAAGCACACCAAAGGGAGAGGAGATTAAGACCTAGTTCAATCGCAGTGGCAACAACCTGACGTCCATTCGCAATATATCAATGCCGTTTTCGATATCGCTCACCTGCATCCTCCGAAAACTTATTGTTCTTTCTTAATGGTAAAGTAACGTTAGCGGTATCCGGTAATTCGTTCGCTGACTGCGGCGTTGACCAACCCGGAGACGATACGTCGTTCGTCGACTCCGTGTCTTTCTCGTTGCAACGAACATCCTCCAACATGAACTGCAATAAATCAAAACACATTCGCTCGTTAACGAAAAACCGACTGGCTAAGCTTCTGTGTGACCGACGAAACCGGAACCAATAATGGCGCCTGTATCATCGCACCTACACGGCTTACACGATAATTAGCGAACGCTTCGTGATTCATCGGTGGTTTTGTCGGCGATTAAACATACATATAGATTAATATTAGTCACAAAGAGAGGGTGTCAACTGTCAAAGATCAACGTCTCTTTCAACGAGACGACAGGTACAACTGGGAATCGTTTATGCCGCGTAAACAAACGCGCGTGCACGTTGTTACCGAGCGAGAGAGCGAGCCCGCCAAATTTGATATCGGAACTCGAACCCAAATCGACGCATTCGAGTACGAGTAGCATGCAAGACGTTAAATTCGGTGAGAGACACACGTTAGTGTACGCACACAAACACAAATACGGATACGAATAAAAAAACAATACCGTTTCAACGTCCAAGACGTGAGTTTACAAAATTTCCGCTATCCATACATCAACGGGTGTGAGTTAAAGGTAAATAATTCATTTCGATTACGTACATGTGCGATTATTATTCAGTTTTTTGCGTACGAAAATTAGGCCACAAAGTGAGAAGAAAAAGAAATACAGGATAAGGCAACTAAAGTCAGGCACACACCTTACAACCATTATCGATTCTAAGACGCCACGAAGGTCTCCGTTCGTTCGTGTTTTTATTAGATTGTGGCACTGTCGTGGTGCCGGTAGTGATGGTAGCGCTTACAGATATGCTGGAAGGTTCGATTTGCTGTGTATACGCGTCCGCACTCTGCTACCACAACGAGTCATGAATTAGCAACGTGAAATGGAAAACATACACATAGTTTGCCGCTCAATACGAATTACATGTGGATCACGAATTCAACTACTCGATAGTTCATAAGCGAATGCTCAAGTCATTGCTGTGCTCTACAGTGCTCTCGACACTCTTTCGTACGAGGTAATGTAAACTAACCAACCAATTAGTCAAGTAACAATACTACATGAACAGGTCCGTACTAACGAGCAAATTTAGAATGTGGACCACGTATCAGCAATGACGAGACCACGGGATCGCATCTTCTGATCGATCACTGGAGTGCCAACACCATACCTGAGGTGGCTATTAATCAAGTAGAAACTGGTGAAGCGATGTGGTCATACCCAGCTCCGTTATTTACTCATGAAGGAAGCGGGAAAAGCCACGGGTTCGACACTGGAAGGTACTACTGATTTTCCATGACAATAGAAATCTTAAAGTGTGTTATCAGATCAGCTCATTGATGAACACTGGCATGGTAGATCAAGGCTCGTTCACACTCGCCAGGGATTGAAGCCGTAAAGACTCCCTTGAGACTCTGTCAGGCTAATATGACTCTTTTGAAACATATTCAAATTAGTATATTGAAAGACTTGTTCGAACTCGTTCAAAATCTGTCAGAACTCATTCAGACTCCTAAATAACATTTAGCTCGGATTCTGCGAAGGCTCACTCAGACTCAACAGACTTAATTAAACTTCGTTAATATTATTTCGTTCCAAGTTCAGTTCAAAAAATCTGAATACATTCATTCTGTCATTCATTTTTCAGGGAATGTTCATTCGTGTTCGTTCATGTATTCTGTTCATTTTCAATTGCCCGCAGTAAAAATGAACGAATTTTGGTAACTATTTCCTTTCTTCAGTTATACGTATTAAACAACTTTTTTCCAAGTTAGCCGAAGCTCACCCGAAATTTAAAATACTGTTTATTCATAATGTACACAGAAAATATGTCATTGGGTTATTCTTCAAAAATGCTGATATTTCAGGTATGTTTTTTCATGGAGAAAAGTAGGGGATATTTCAACTTTTTCTGATGGGAGTCGTGAAGAGGCGTTCTGTACAACATATGGCTAAGATTGGGCCGACAGTGAGGGGATTCTGTATTTTTGCAGGGCAATCAAAATGATGAATGCCATGCCGAAGAACACACGAAAAAGTCCATGCCGAAAGACAATAGCGAACAAAAAGTGTTTTGCCGTCGATTAGTAGATTCCAATCCTGTTTTATGATTGGTTGAAAAAGGAGCCATGCCGATGGACAAACAATCGAGGGACAATTTTCAAAGCTGGCCATACTGACTCCCACCTGTGAACATGCGATTTAAATGTTACGTTATGATTCCTTCATCCATTTAAAGTAGCACTACGTTATCAGTTTGTCCTAACATACAGCGTAAAAACAAGAAAAAAATAATATATTATGGAAACAGTAACTAGGGACAGCCATGCCGACGGACAGTTTAGCACATTTAATCCAATTATTTTTGCCAATAAAAGTGGATCAAATTTTCTTCTGAAAGCTTGAAAAGTAGAACTAAGTCGTATCTATCAACGAAAAAGAAAAAAACACGTATTATTAATAGCTAGTGAGATAACTGCTAGGGGCTGAAATATCAACATTTTCGAAGAATAACCCCATTACCTTTTAAGGGCTTAGTCTTTAAAAGCGTTTTTCAGTAGTATCGAACTGATATTGTTCATAACCAATTCACGTAATGAATTTCCTTCCTAGGAAGGAAAGCCATCATTCCCCGCCCTATAACAGGAAGTAACGATTTTTTGGACTTTCCGCTGAAAAATAGGCGCGATCTAACGGACAGTGACCGATAATTTCAAGTTAATGATCTGGTGGTATTAACATCCAGTACTGCTTTAGGTGAATCTTATTATTTTCTGAGGACACTCTGAAAGAAACACCATACATGCCAAAGTAGTGAAAGAAGCGTAATCAGTCGAGCGATTGCGACGGTCGTCTGCAGTTCGTGCTGCAAAAAATGGCACTCGCAGCTTTTTTTCCTCTTTTCTCATGTAGGTATGTTATTATACTATTTTAGGCTTGTTTTGTTGGCCTGTAGCCCCCGTTAAATGAAGTATTTTCTGTACCGCTTGAGGCTAATTTATATAAAGCTGCAATGTTACTGTCCTCATAGTA
Source organism: Acanthococcus lagerstroemiae (assembly GCA_031841125.1). Taxonomy (NCBI): domain Eukaryota; kingdom Metazoa; phylum Arthropoda; class Insecta; order Hemiptera; family Eriococcidae; genus Acanthococcus; species Acanthococcus lagerstroemiae. The sequence continues at coordinate 18,668,395 of CM063110.1, forward strand.
ACAAAAAATACTCAAATTTTTTGGAACTAGAGATCAATAAAACTTAAAAATTGAAATTTCGAGAGGAACTTAGATACCTCGGAAAGTAAGAAGCCCTTCAGTCGGTTCATTTTAACAACGTGTTCAGTTCATTGGTCCATTTTGCCAGAGAAAAGTTAACGCGTACGTGTTCCCGCTCAAAACTCATAGATTTGCCTGAGTCTGCTCATTAAAACTGTGCTAAGACAAGAGTCACACAGACTCTTCGAAAACTTTTTCAAACATTTTCAATACTCATTCTGACTACGTCCATTTTTTCCGATTCATCATTTGAACTCTACATATTATAGTAAGATCCTCTCAGAACATTCAGACTTTCGAACATCATTTAGACGATGTTCAAAAACAGTCAGCAATTATTGAGACCGTGTTGAGACAGATTCAGTCTTGTCAAGACTTCCGTAAGCAGTGATGGTAACGAACAAATAGTTTTTAAAGCTGCGGGATTTCAAGCAAATGCTGAAAACATAAATGCTCAGAATTTTGAAATGCTCCTCGAGCAAATTTACTTCAGAGGAATACTTGAAATGATCAAGAATTCATTCTTCCATTTTTCATCAACTCGGAATGAATTTTTCAGAACTGACTTAATCCCAAACGAAACCAATTCATTTTAAAATAAATTATGCTCAACCCTTCAGTAGTTGCTTAAATGTTTCTGCGTTAGCTTGACCTTCAAATGGTTAAGCATTTATTCGGTGAGCATACGCTCAACATATGTTCAGCACTTCAAGCAAATACTCAAGCATTTCACCACCACTACTCACAGGATTCATTCTGATGCTCTCCTGACTCGTTAAGACCTATTCAGATTAGGTTGATCCCAGTTCAAACGCTCATTAATTCCATTAGCCTTATCAAAATTCAACATTCAGACCTCAAGATTAATTCGTTATGAGATGACTTATTAATTTTTTTTTAATATTTTTTTAAAAGAATTTATCCAGATTCTTCTGCTGAGATTTATTTAGCCACGCTCAAGACTCGTCAAGTCATCAGATCATTTCGAAGCACATTCAGACTTTACCAAGGTATTTGGGTACTCTTATGACTCGTTAAGTCCTATCAACGTTTTAAAATTCATTCAGATACTTTCAAGACTCATTAAATTGACCTTAGAGCTTGTCTTAAGACTTATTAGATCAGCTTTTTTACAATCAGAATTCATTCAAATCTTGAAATTTATGCAGACGTGTTCAAGATGCACACATTTGTGGTTTTTAAGACACGTTAAGACTCTACAGCCTTGTCTAAAACTTGTTTATATCGGCAGGTTTTATTGAACAAGGGAAATATAATTCATATACCAAATATTGAGGGTCGTTTCTTCGACTCAAGGGAGAGAGATACAGTGATCTCAATACTTGGATTTTTGTCTCAACGATCCTTCCACCCTCAACACCTCTGTAAATCATATGAACATATGAGGTGGACCGTCACCTTTTCTCATCTGAATTATTACTTCACGAAAATAGAAAATGAGGGCGCCAATCTCTAATCACTCTCCTCTAATAGGAATCTGGCCAGTAGTGCAAATAGAATGTTCCTCTTTTTCTTTGGTTGGGGGGGGGGGTGAGGCAGGTGAACATTCTGTGTAGGTAAAACAATGTCGGATCCACAGAATTTTGCCCAAATTTTGCCCAGACAAATAAAAATGAAAGTCCGGAGTCTAAAACGTAACTTCGTTCTACTGGTGTTGGGATTCTCATAATTTATAATACAGTTACTTGATGAGATTTGGCCGGATATCAAAACTCTTTCTCTTGGGCGGATTAAGACCACACTTCAATCTGTGTAACAACACCACATCGGCCAAGTTAACAAAATCAACGGTCAATATAGCCTAGACCACTGCGAACAATACGCTTCAAACGTTGATGGGTTCATCCCCCTCCCTTATGTACGTTACCGAAACTGTCTGCGTCAGCGTTGCTCAGTTATTGATTGAGGGGAAATTTTAGGGGACGAGGCCAAATCTCTACATTCCTGAAATTCATCTAAGCGCACGTAGCATGCGCTCATTTTTCAGAATCATGATGGGAATTCCAGACAAAATTAATTCTCGATGAGGCTTCAAGACGTCTTAGCTACCATATCCTTCTGCATACACTCCCAGTCGGAAGCAATTCACGTTATCAAAATTCAGCCAGACGAACAACTAGATGAGCTCTGAGCACTTTCCAAGAACACTGAATACTACTGTTCAACTCCCACCAGCTGGCCACTCTTCTTCAGCGAATGAAAAAAATGAATGACATAAGTACAAGGGCCGGTGCCACATCTCCTCGGTCGGATGGAGGTCGCCGTAGTACGGACCTGTTCACCACTGAATACAACGTACACGACGTCAAACTGGTCCACACACGATCCATTAGAAGGCGTGAAACAGTGTATTAAGTAAAATCCTCCCACACTCTGGCGATTACCGATGGATACGATGCGATGAGAGCGTACATACTCGTTAGCACCCATTACCAATAATAGTTAATAAACGAAATAAAAGTACGTAAGCGCCATGACAATGAGCATTACCGATTGTTCGGTGGTTGGAGTGGAACTATTTAATTGACTCGTGGCCTGCTGCAGCTGCTGCTGCTGCTGCTGCTGTTTCTTCTTCACCAGCTGCTCGGCCGACTTGAACTCCTCCAACGTAACACCCTGAGTCGATCGACGCGTTTCCCGAACGCGTTTCGCGTGCGCCTTTCGCTGCGTTTCGGACTCTTCATCTCTCACTGGCGGTACGAAGGATCTGCAATGACAAAGGATACCTACATTAGAAATCCGAAGGGCCGAAGCAAAATTACGGTTCTGGATGCAAGTATTTTAGCACACAAAGTACGGCAATGCTACAATCTACTCCGGTTTTAAGTACGCAACGACACCGGATGGCCGAGTGTAAGATAAATTCGATCACATTCCAGTGAGGTTTCACGTCAGGTAGTGACGAATAATGTAAACCGAAATGCGACCAACTTATTACACTCAGACCACCAATTATTGATAAATGATTAGTGTACTTCAGTTGCAAGGGTGTTCCTACACAGTGGTCTAAGGACGGCAGTCTGACCACTGAAGATATACCGAACCGTTAGCAACGATTTATCCCACTCTTCAGAATAAAACAAATCATTTGTAAAATAAGAAATAGTTGACTAGAATAAATATTTTTCACTATTCCTATCCGTAATGAATTGAAGACAATATATGAAGATGGCACTATCTGCTGCCCTCCCTCCGAGGCAAATTTCAAATATGAAATCAACTACGCTATCAATTTACTGTCCATCAAGTAATTCATGCCAGAATGCACAATCGAGCCAAACTGTGTTCCCACTATGAGAGAGGAGGAGAGGGGCTACACGATAGAAAGAAGAGCAAATAATTACAGTTTTTTCATTTTGTTGAAAATAACCGCACGAATGAGAAGGCCAACCGGGTTAACACGGCTACCAAGACTGAACGTTCAAAATACAACCAGCTCGAACCTTGTGAGCGTCATTTTAGGAATGCTAGAGGTGCACGAGAAACTTTTCTGCGCTACGCGCTCGAATACTGTTTTTTTCGAATCGCGGTTCGAACACGGAGATCGTTAAATCATAAATCAATTTTTCAAATACGAAAAACATTAAGCATCCACGATTAAGGAATGATTTCACTAATGAATGTGGCATGCACATCAAATTGAGAACCGCAACTGATAAATGGGCTCTAATTTATCTCAAAAGCTAGCACGAAGATTCATTCGAAATTCGCAATCGCATAATCAGCAGAAAACAGAAAGTATGTAGGAAGCAGATCAAAGCCAATCTGACATCTAACAGGAATAAGATAAAAAATTGAAATGTCAAAACACATAGACAGTGACCAACAGCATTACTATGCTTCAGCAGTATTATTATCGGTGACAACATTCAATTACAATTTCTGTAAATAGATAATGATTAAGCTCTTGCCAGTTGTAATTATCAGGGCTCCTCACTAAATGCCAGCGAAATGAAAAATTTAGTTCCTCATGGAACTTCACTACGAATATAAATTACGGTCAAAAACTACTGAAGAAGCATTCCAGTGAAGCACAAAAATTGAACTGGGATCGCAAAAAATAAGGTTCACATTATTCGAAGGTGATCTATTTCACAGAAAAATCGCACACACTAACAAAATCCACTTTTAGGGGTAATGCCTCAAGAAAAAATAATACATATACCTGATTGGTTACCTTTCAAAACGGATTTGAAACATCTTGGTTGAATCTATCGCGAACAGTTTGAACAGAAGTCAAACACAAACTCATAAGCGTTACTTACATTCACGATGGAAATACGTGTACTCTCTTCGCATTCTTTCAAGACATTCCCACTAGTCTCACACAGATAACTTCAGGATGATTGACGCAGGTGTTCGACAATCTTTATTGAGGACAAAATAATAAAACTACGACTTGAAGAACACGAAGCTCCTAAATTTCCTTATCTGCGCATAAGAATTCTACGTTGTAAGAATTTTAGATAGTCAAGTTCATTGTCCCTACTCAGACATGCGACGTTGCTGAACCAACAGGTACAGATTATCTCATAGATTGCAAAATAACTTCTTTCTCCTACCTCTAATTTTCATAACTATATGAACTGTCAGTTCAACGAAGAAGAAACAAACCAAACATTAGTCAACTTCGCGACGTAATTTTCAAAAATAACAACTGGTTACTCGCATTCATTTCAAGACATCCACCCCAAGACATCAATTCATCAGGTACCAGCAATACTGATAACCAGTCTCATTCGATGAAACCTCAACAACAGACTGCAGACCAGTAAACTCGGCCATTATGTTGAAAATTCCTTACCATTTCAAAACAAGCTAATACAACACAGATAAGAAGTCTTGACATTGATTCTGATTAGTCCACGACATAGAATTGGGACTTAGATTGAAGGTTATTAGCATCGTTGTAGATCATCACACAGGGCATTTATGCTCGGCTCTTAGAATATAAGACATAGGTAGCACAATGTTAATTCCTATACGCGAATATCAGTAACAATATTTTCTGTGTTGAGTCATAAATCATGAAAATATGAACACATTATAAATTTAGGAATAATTTCTTGCAATCCAATATAAATGCAAGCGAGCAACGAATTTCATTCAAGCATCTACAATTACTACATCGAGCAAATGCAGCTCAATACTGACTTCGTGATGATCAACAATAAAATGTATAGGACACAGACTCGATCATACATAAATTAGTAAGGGCATTATGAAGATCTATCACTATTGGCAGAATCAACATTTTAAAAATGTCATTATCTACATGTAATATAGTTGTATATACTTCCTGAATTAACAGATCACACATGATACCTAGGTACTCATATTAATTAAGACAAAGAAGGTAGGAGGATACCCATGTTAGAATGACCAATAGCAATTACAAATTACAGTGAAGATGCCGACTCTTGATACGTTCAAATGAAACTAGATTACTCAGAAACTTGGACATGACGACAAACAGATAACTAATATTGACCGGATAAGAATACTATTTTATAGTATGATACGAGTTCGGTAACCAGATCCCATAATACGTTCACATTATCACCGTGTATCTACAGAAACCCGGAAATTTCGAAGGCATATCAGCTAGTCAGTGTTGTCTGTAACATAGCTCAAATAAAAAAAATAAAAAAATAAAAATACAGATCCGCGGCACGAACACTCATACAAAACATCAAACATAATATCGTATAAGAACCGAATGGCATGAAAACTATGAAAAATAACATCAGAATTTGACACAAATAGAAGATGACAGCGGACGCAGAATACTAATACACAACTTGACCAGATGGTACAATAAAAACGAGGAAACCACAAATTTGTGATGATCGGTAATGATGAATGTAAGAGACTCAAAATGACAACTATCATTCTTTAATTCCAGAGCAACAAGTATTCTAAACCTCAGATATTTCATGAAAATATACACGCAGATGCACACAAGAATTCTGGATAGATTCCACTATCTGCAACTGAAGCCATGGGGAAGGATGAACGAGCAAAAAAACTTACCGTTATTAATTTCTAGAAGGACTGTTAGTAGAAAATAAATCTACATAAAATATCAATGCTTCTATAAGATCGTTGATCTTTCGGTCGAAGCGCATTTTCAGCATATATTATTTAATTTTAAAGAAAATTAGAGTCCTCTTTCACAGTATGTGTTGCTGACATGACAGACTACACAGAGCACCATTCAAAATCATTGAAAAACTCCAAGTACTAAACGTTGTTACAGACAGGAACGAAGCGGAGAGTTTTTCCTAGGAGGGTAAAAATTGTTAATTCCCAATGACTCAACTTAAAATTTCCAAGTATCAAAGTATCAAATTTTTTTGGGTTACCTGCCCCCCCCCCTATCTCTTTTGACTGGTTGAATTTTCCCAACTTTTGATCCATCTACTAAAATTTCCCACCTCCGCCGGAGACTCGGGGCAAGCTGCCCCCCCCCGTTCCTCCTACTTTCGTCCCAGGTTATAGATAATTTCCCAAGCAGTCTTTTAGCGATTGGTAATGGGGCTTAGCGCAGTCTGTCGTACAACCGACGTATACTCTGAGGTACAACAAAAAACGGGTACCTGAAAGTATTCAATCATTACCAAAAATAACAAATTCTCGAAGGATGTCGAATGTAGTATCCGGGTCATTCTTCAAAAATAATGTTGATATTTCAGGTATGTTTTTTCATGGAGGAAGTAGGGGATATTTGAATTTTTTTATGGGAGTCGTTAAGAGGCGTTCTGTATAACATATTGGGAAGATTCGGCCGACAGTGAGGGAATTCTGTATTTTGGCAGGGAGTTGATAACGGCATACTAACCCATTAATTAGAAGTAATTATGTTCGGATGATGAACGTCTACCGTTACATAAAGATGACCATGCCGAGGGACACTTTTTTTTTTCAACTCTTAATGTTAGACAATAATGTGCGAATGCACGAGTTTTGTTACAAAAAAACTGGGATTTGATATGCGGACCGTATTGCTCTGATAAGAATATACAATTTGACCATAAATGGCGACAAAAAAATATAGAATCTCCTGTTCTGTGATTGGTTGAAAAAGAGTCATGCCGATGGACAAAAAATCGGGGGACAATTCTCAAAGCTGGCCATACTGACTCCCACCAGTGAAAATGCGAATTCAATGTTACCTTGTGATTCCTTCATCCATTTAAAGTAGCACTACGTTTTCAGTTTGTTCTAATATAGAATATACAGCTTGAAAATTTGGGGGGGGGGGGAAATAGTAATAAAATTGTTCGAGGGACAGCCAATTCGACGGACATTTGAGCATATTTAGTCCAATTTTGACCCATTAAAAGAGGATCAAATTTTCTTCTGAAAGCTCGAAAAAGTAGAACTAAGTCATATCTGGACGCTGTTCAACAAAAGGGAACCAACTAGCAAAATCCGCTTTTTGAGAACACGTGATTCGAAATTCAAGAGCCATGTAGAAACTATATGGCATTGCGTTTACTGATAAGCTTTTTTCAACGTGAGTACATATTTTTGAATCGGCAGCCCAATTTTGAAAAATTCTTCGTTTTACGCTCTTTCCAACAATTACTAATAACTCATTTTACAAATGTTAGTTGGTTCCCTTTTGCTGAACAGCGTCCATCTATCAACGAGAAAAAAAAATGGCCGTTTCAATAATAGCTTGTGAGATAACTGCTGGGGACTGAAATATCAACATTTTCGAAGAATAACTCATCGATATATGCTACCGAAATGTCGATTCTACCAATAATGCATACACGATGCAATCTCGAAACGGTACCCCAAGTCGGAAAATAAAATTTTCAACAGAGCACAAATATACAATAACAAATTCTGAAATCGCAAATACTCTCAGAAGATGGTGGATACATCTGGCAATCATTTACGCTATCCTCATCACATTCCCCAGAAGGGGGGGGGGGTTAATCTTTCAATGAATTACATAAACGCTAATAGGGGAGCTTGTGAAACTTATCCCTTCAAAACTTCTTAAAACTCCCCCCACACCTAAAACAAATGAAGAATTATACAAACGAAATTTTTTTCAGAATTATGTTGATACGTGTAAGTCCTTCATTAGCCCTCTCATTGCAGGTCAGCTATTGGCACTTACTAATTATAAAATCTTCAAGTTGCTGAGTTCGGATACTTCATCAGAATTAAACTTGGGGCCCAACATCCAAATTTACAGACTTGAATGAAATCGATTTAACTTAAAAACCAGAAACAACGATCGAAATAAGATTTTTTGAGTTGCTGATTTCGAATATTTTGCCAGATTTTCGATCTAATCCTAAGTCGGACTCTTCACGGCGGTGGCGCGCCAGTGTCGCTGGTTTGTTATCTGAGTTAGGAGAACTGTAAGAGAAACGTTCAGTAAAATAGGTGATTCGAATGAATTACGTTATTATATCGCCTATTTTTCGACTGGGGCAAGTGATCGGTCATGTGCGAATCAGCGAGAATCTTGAAGATCACAATGAAGTCGAAAAATAACATTAAAATGTAAGCGGGCTGTACATGGTCAATAAAAATCATCATTATTGAGCGCTGCGTCAATAATAGTGAACGTGTGCACAGAACAACGTCATTATAATGATTAGAGATCATAAAAATGATCCAAGCGTCATTAAAAATTCAAAACGATTTGAATTTTTAAATGTAATGTAACGTTCCTCTCAGTGGCTTATAGCTCTGGTAACATCAACGTATGTGCGTGTGCTTGTAGTGATGTTACCGGATTCCACAGTTTAATCTTGAAGACGAGTCCGAATTAGGGCCACAAGCTTAAATTTCAAGTACATATGGCATTCAGATTCTGGAGATTTAGTGAAATCGAATGCAAAAATGTGTTGGGATATCTGAAATTAGCGGTCCGAGTTACAGGGTGTCCAGGCATACCGTTTTCAAGAGTATTATACTCTTTTCGAGCACTAAATAAAAAAAGAGTACTCTCTCTTTCACTTCAATTCGTTGAGTTATACACTTTTAATTCGTTCCTTCATTCCAAAAATATGATTTGCTCTTTTGGCTTTAAACTGAAGTAACCTGATTTAATCCAGATAAACTTACACTGGAGAGCGAGGAAAAATCTCAAGCGTGGCTACAGTAGAAGCTGTTCGGAAAATAAATAATAATATTGAAAAAATGTGAAAAATGATCGTAATTTGTTGGAAAAACGTCTTAATTCTGATGAATATTGTAACAAAAATGAATCCGAATGAGCCCCCCCCCCCACCCTATTCATTGAGAAATTAAGACATATCTATACTTACTTGTAATAATTACTTTGTACTGATTTTAAAATAAAATTATACGTAAAACTAAAACGTTTGAATTGCAAATAATAGCATTATAAAGGAAGTGTGAGTCTAGGTAGGTCTATTTTCTTGTGAGATACAGGGTGGAGGATGGATTTAAAAAAAATTTAATACCTAGAAAAATCTTACTAATTTCTCATATACTTTTTTCTTCCAAATAAATCTGGACACCCTGCCAGTAACTTACAATTCGATAATTTGTTCACTGGAATTAGATACAAAATGTATTGGGATATTTGATACCAGCGACCCCGAAAAACATACGTTTTGAAAATCTGTTCGATTTTCCGAGTACAAACAATTTTGCTCCACTCAAGTGTGAAACTGTGATTCCGGGAGTTCAAATCAAGGCGAATCAATAAATTAATCGAAGGCTCGAGAATCCTCTATCTTTTATATTTTGTTCCCTTTATATGGGCACATCAATTGGAGACTGATTCACTAAGTGCCCTTAGTTCAAAATGACCAAAGTCTGGTGGAAGTCATTACGCATGTTCCAGATGTTACAAATTATATTTTTCGCACGAGGAACAGGATAAAACTCGAATTTATATACATATGTTTTAAGGAGAGCTGATACGAGTGAAATCGCACTGATTATGTTTACCAAGCTACGAGTAGATACTGTAGACGGGTGAAATTCGTATGAGTGAACGTATTTTGGACTAAGAGCAGTTTGTCATAAGAAGAGAGGGCTGGCTGGCTAAGTGGACAGCGCGTTGGTCTCGGAATCTGGAGGTCCCGGGTTCAAGCCCACGTAGCAACTCTGCAGATTTCGACCTATGCCAGATTTTCGGCCAGAAGGGAAGAGGGCTAGGACAGCCCTAACAGCCTCCCCGACGTCTGAGGTAACGCTCGAAAGGGCGGATTCCAAGGCTCTGGTTGAGAGCAAATTAGGAAGAAAAAGAAGTTTGTAATACGAATACACATGAGTTCTCGGGGAAAATTCTATAATCCGTCAAAATACTTTGCATGTATTCACTTGATCGAGGTGCAGGAGGAGTGACATAACTTAATACAGGCAAGGAAGAAAAAAAATCTTCCACATCAGGACAGTTTCGGGACAATATAGAATTTTCACCGAGAGCTCATGTGTCTTCCTATCACAAACTGCCCTTAGTCCACGACTCCCCTCCCCCTTTGCGCCCCAACAGCTCGAAGACTACAAGGCCGACAGTTTTTAAACTTTGACAGTGTTGCTACTATATTCTTGACTTCTCATTAAAACCATCAAATCAATGTTACCAACCTCACATAACAGAATGGGAAGTTTTTTTTTCTATTTTCTAAACTTTGCTGTCTTAGACTAAGGGCAGTCCGCGAATCAGGTCTTCAATTTTAAAATTTCATAATTGGAATTTCAGATCAGCTAGTTAGATATTCTCAATCAGTAACTCAAGAAACCCTATTTCGATACGGTGTTCGAGTTAGTGAGATTACTCAGTTTCACTATGATCAGGTCTGCAATTCGGATCTCAGAACCCAAATCAGCGATATATCAAAATTCTACTGAAATATTCGAAATCAGCGACTCATGAAGCTTGAGTACCTATTTCAACGGTTTGTTCGATACCTTCTGACCTGAAATTCGAAGCATTCTCCACTTTTGGGAAAAATTTTCAATTGGAATCGAGAGAACCGAGACCAGATTTGGCTACATGAAGATACTCACTCGACCCGCCCCCCTGGTACTGATGCGATGCTCGAAAGGGTAGTTTCCGGTGCCGGGGGTGCGGTGTCTCAGGGGCCACTTTGGCATGCGTGCATCGCCATACGTCCCACCACACCATCACTCGACCCGCGCCGATTCGACTTCGGCTTTACAAATACGCGAGGGAGTTTCTTTCCAAACCTATACCAGAAACCAGAACCTTCTTTTTCCGTCTTGGGGTACATTTCCCAGGACTTCATCAAGGGCTTATCGATAACATTGCGATGCTACTTCATCAAAACTCTGAAGCAATATCGAAAACTGAAAGCTGAATCATTCACAAGACGAGATAGTAAACAACACACACACATACACATAATATAGGGCAATATGGGTTGACGTTACGGAGGTGGTAGCAGGTTTATTCAGAATTAGAAATGCGATTCGGGTTTTAATATGATCTAGTATCTAGTCTCTCCACCGACTCTAGCCAGGCTCGCATTTTGTGGTCTTTAGATCGTCATGCAATTAGATAGTAATTTTCTGCAAACCCGTATTGCTCTACATCAACAATACTGGGAGTGAGTTTCGTTAATCAATATGTACCACACAAAACATATAAAAGCAAAGCGATCCGTACGGGTCGCTAAAGCCGACCAAGGTGAGGGTCATCGGAGCACACAGATACGCACTTGAAAAAGTTTTTGAAGATATTTCCGGGGCTAAGTTTACTCGCTGTCGGAGTAGTCGGAGCCGATACGGTTGTCTGTTCGACGGCGTTCACCGCGTTTTTAACACCGCTACACCATCGCATAACGAAAAGAAAGTGGTCACATTAAGCCGTTATCGAAATCGGGTGTACGAGCGCCCAAGCAGTCGCATGTCCCACAGCGCAAGAATAGGAATTACAAAAAAGAAAAATAAGAATATAATAGTTACCTTCTGACTAATGAGTTAGGCTGAACGGCTGTGCTGGTATCCTGTGCCGCTAACGGGACACCGGCGTTCACAGTCGAGGTCACTGGACTCGGAGAGGGCTGCGTTAACGTTGATGGCGGTATTTTGTCTTCATGCATCAATCCTCTCCTGCAAAACGAAACACATTTCTCGGTCACCAGCGTCACATTCTCAGCTCAAATCGACCAAGTTACACGTAGCAAATACTCTACACAATACTACGTATACGTAAGCGCACTGTACATCGCATGCAAGCTGATCAACACTACCTTGCGCTTACGGCCGCAATGAATGAACACGCGCTACCGAGGACCGCATCGGGCAGACCGTAAGAGGACGATACATGCAACCGACGGAGGAAAAGAAAGACTCATGGAGAAAAAAATTGAAAACAACGATTACACGCAGATACACGAAATAGCTGGCGGCTCGACCGCGATACACACGTTAAACGACGGCGAGCACGTAATGCGGCGCGCCGTTCCGATGATAAAAACCGCGTTCGTCAACTCCAAACTAGGCAAAATAAGTTCAAGGCTGCGTGAAAATCTCGTTTCCTTTCACATTACCATATAATAAAATGATATTCCCGTACACACACCTCACACCGGCAAGATTGTAAAGAAGATGAAGGATGAAAGAGAGAAAAAAACAGCGAACTCCCGCGCGCGATTTTATCGGCATCCGCAGCGACCGCGCGGCCTAAACCGATGAGGCGACGATGAGTCGCATCGAACGCGATCGATGTCTCCATCGTCGTCGAACAGTCTGCACCTCGATGCCGAGCCGGCAAATACGTAGACGATCCGGTGCCAATGCGGACACCGACGAGGTCCAAAAAAAAAGAAGGTAGGTACCGTCTCGCCGTCTTCGGTGGACGAGCACCTGCGATAAATTACACGCGTACACGTCCAGGTCTACATTCATGTCTACATGTACTTGAGACGAGAGCCTAGCGTGCGCCAATTGATTAAGAAACGTATTAAAAGGAAATAATAGGTACAATAGCGGTGATGAATGTATCTATTAGCAGGACAGCCAAATATGGAAACTGGTACTGCGCCTGTACACGATTCGCAATATACTGGCATCCCGTTGCGCTATTTTCTTCTTCTTCGCGCAGATATACATAATAATAATGACCAACGCGAATGAAATGCGCGTGCGAACGCTCGCGCGACATCGGCGTCGATATGCCGCCGAGAAGATGCGCGCCTCTGATTCGCCAAAGTGCCAACGTTTCGGAGTCCTGATACTTCTGGCTACTGTCATCTGTTTCCAACAGATCTACACAAGATATAGTAGCTTGTTCGGCGATTGGAACATGTGAAATACAGGCCCGGTACCGGAATTCTTCAATGTGGATGGATTTCACGGTGGTCACCTTTAAAAGGTATCAGCACCCATTTGTGGGAGAGGCGAGACACATTTTTTTCAATTTTTCGACGGATTTCTACGAAAAAAACTACATTCTGAAGGATTATTGTGGTGGGAGAGTTATCTTCCAAATCACCCCCTTGAAACTGATGGTCAAATAAAAGAGCAGTAAAGCGATACACGGAGAGTAAGAGCCGGCTCGCATGAGGATACATGTATTGTGAATCGCGTATGCGTTTCTATCGTCATTGTAGATACTTGAATAAATGTGTGAATGCACGATCATGTTGACGTGATACATGATGCTACATATAACATCATACTGTACTGCTCGTGTGAACGCTTCCATGTCTTCCAGTGTGAACTTCGCCGCCTTCATACATAAGGTATCCGATACTATTTCGGAAGGATACGCAAGACACAGTATCAGATTCTCCACGATCATCGTATGAAAGCTCGCGTTTACTTATATGAAAATTTTGTATCTCTGATACAGACGCACACACAATTCACGATACATATATCCTCGTGTGAACTGGCTCTCTCGAGTGCTCGAATTCATCACTGCAAGCGACTGACTGGAATTCTGACGCAGGAATATGGAAACGTTGACCACTGAGCGTGGTACGACTGAAAATTGGTACCACATTCTATAAGATGGAGAAACAAACAAACAAACCACGACTACCTATGTACATCCGTCAGTCTGTGCTGAATGAGCAGGCGAATTTCCAGTGTCTTAAAACTGGACCCCTCTGACTAAGGGAGGAAACCCCGAGAAATTTTACTACTGGGTATACTTGAGCGAAAACCGAAATGAACGCTAGTGCTTCAGTTTGCAAACGCATCTGCAACCACGAGAGAGCATTTTCATGTCTTCCCACTCCCGTTAGTGTGTCAAGAATTTTCACGGAAATTTCTGTTAACAGCACGGTTGCAAACTGCAGTCGCGCAGGACGCAACAAAGATCAAGATCAATGAGGACATGCATGGAAAATAGAGCCCTACATACCCAAGTATAATGGGCCGCCATTTTGGCTCACACCGCGCCCGTCCATGCGGAATTGACTACGCGGTACGCTCCGCATAGTCGGATTCGGCATTCACGGGCACGGTGTGCGCCAAGATGGCGACCCATTATACTCTTCCGTGTGTAGGGCTTTATGGAAAAGAGTTAAATCATATGAACTGGTTTTGTGTCCGGAGGGGGGGGGGCGTTACGATTTTTGAGCGTGTTGGGAGGAGCGTCACAGTTTCCGCTCAAGTACACCCACGGCTGGAATAAACATCAATTTCCATGGAAATGATAACGTGCACTTTCTTATCACATTATTTTGCGTTACTCCTCAAATGTAACGTTCTTCTCGTTTCTGCGCCAAAGTAAAGACATGAAAGTGTCAAAAGCGCATACTCCCACGCGTGATATCATCAGCATCCGCAACGGCCGCGCAGTCGAAACCGATGATGGCGACAAGGAGTCACGCGTTGAATACGGTCAATGTCTTCATCGTCGCCGCACTGTCTACTACCCAGCCAACACGCAGACGATCCGATGCCGATGCGCCGCCACACTGTCATCGGTAGACGAGCACCAGCGATAGAGCACGTGCCTATCAAGGGTATGTGTACTCAAGAAAATGAGCGAACGGAAAACAAAATCGCAGCACGCTGACGTGACATTACAAGGAACCACCCACGCGTCGACTTACGTCTTGATATTTTCGTCTCAAATACGGGATTTTCAGCCACGGAGAGAGGGTGGTCAAGTTTATGGTATTTATTTTGCCGAATAACGAGCATTTATGGAAAGGAGGGGACAATCATTTCCTCTTCTCACGGGTTCGGCGCATTCAACCCAAACCTCCGGAAAGAATCGTCAAAAATGGCAAACTTGACCCCGACCTCATATTCATGAAATAAGTTTTTTCCCAGAACTCCGACACCGAATCTTTCAACAATGACGACTCAGACTCCGAAAATTACCACCAAACTTGTAGATTCGTTGATCGATAGCGAAAACAAATCCTCAGAGTGTTGAAGGGTACAAACTGTGTCTATACTGCAACTGCACTGTAGCTGAACTGAACTGATGTCCTGAGCTACCAAACATCAAGTTGAAAACTAAATTAAGCCGATGCCCTATCTAGCCGATCGATGCAGAAAACAGGAGAACGAGTCAAGAGAATAAGATGACGAAGAAGAAGAATGTCGTATCAGATGTATAGGAATGCTGGAAATAAAAGACGTTAGTTAGACGTTCGCATCGTGTTACACAGGAAATAGCTAGGCAGGACAATTAGACGATTTACACGAAAATATAAATTCGAGAGGAGAGAATCGCCGCAAAACGATTGAAAATTGCATCGAAAAATTTGAAAATACAAGATACTCCTATAATATTGAGACTTACACCCCCCCTCCCCCCCCCCGACACAGATCACTGATCTGATCTCAATTTCAGATCATAGATTTGATTTAAAAAATTCTGAACAGTCATTGATCTAATCTGTCTTTTTTTTCCATCTGATTTGACGAAGAACTGATATTCTTTGTTTCAAAATGAATTGTTCAGCGTCATCTATGCCCAGCCCTCCTCGCTTCTACAGCCAAGGGTATAGTAAACTCTTAGAAGTCATCATTTTATACCACAAATTTATTTTTGCTTGTCAAATGAAAACTTGACTGACATGTTGAAGAAAATGCCAATTTACAATTAAAACTACAAGTTTTACAAAGAAATGTCCAAATGGCTCAATTTGGTCAACTTGAAAATTCTTGTCAATTTTGAAGAACTCAACAAATTTGAAACGACGAATATTACGTAAAGAAAGCACAACGGTCGGACTACCAATTTTTCGGAACCCAATGATTCAGAGCCAGACGTTTATTTCTAAGAAGTACTAAACGCCAAATTTTTTGAAAATGGTTCTATTATTAATTTATACGATTTCGGGTTTGAGAAATTCGATACACACTAATTCCCATGTGCAAAAACATACTGCATCCGTCAAATTTTTAACGCTGAAGAAATGGTTTTAGTGCCAAAAGATACCGAATGCATTACTAATATCTGTAAAAGAAGTACCACAGTCGCTGCCCCTCTTTTAGAAAAAAAGAAAGATCTTATTTAAATAAATTTTTCTTTCTACTTCAAGAAGTACGATGGACCTAAAATTCTAGGAACCTTTTCTTCTAAAAAGTACTACACGGTTACTTTTGTACCACAACATAAAACGCAGATTTTTTCGTTCCAGTAATTTTGGGTTTCCAGAGGTCATTTTATATCTAAATACTTCTTACTTCACAAAATCCTCAACCTCCTCCGGATAAATTCAACGTCTTGCCATTTGTACACTTTCTCTAAAATTAAGAAAAAAAAAAAAAAAAAAAAAAAAAAAATACAAATGTCTCAACGTCCCTACGGGTTCTTGTAAAATCTCAAGCAGACTCGAGTGAAAACCGGAAAGAGAGAACCCGAAATACAACCAAATATGTGCATATTTTTGAAAAGAATGAGATGTAGGTAACGCATTAGTTTTAGATGCCCTTTATTGTTCGGCGCTTTAGCTGCTCGTCACAGTGTCATAGGCTAGCGAACTGGGATTTTCATGGTCAACAAACACAGCAACGTGTCATTATGTTCGCGAGCAAAAATTTTCATGAGAAACTTAGAAATCTTTAAGCGTGGTACCGAGTTTTAAGACGGGCAAAGTTAGTCCATTGGTTCAAGATTCAGGAGTACTTAAAGTGAAAAAGCCAAATGTAGGTCTTTACAACTTTTTGATTTCTCATCCAGGAACCGTAGTCGTATTCAAGTAAATTCCAATCACCTATCGAAAAGATGTTCATGAAAATCTACAATTTCTACAACCTTTTTTGTTTGCAGGCTTACGGCTGAGGGAATTCTTGAGACTGAAGATCGCGTAGTAGTCAGGCAATCTCACGTTATCCTTAATGAGTCAAATCATTAGGGAACTGGCCATAATATTACAAAGAAATAATCGTTTCACATAAACATTCGGATCATAAAAACCACATTCCGTATCAGCTCTGTCTTCCCCCCCTCCCCCCACCAAGGGAAAATGCATCTAAAATGGTAACAATTTCAAAGACTGATATTTTTACCTAGAATCACGTATCGCTTACTCATAAACTTCTATTTGGGTACTAGAAACAAGGGGTATGATCGACGGCCGCCATGTTTGTTTCTAGCGTTATCATCAAGTCACTATTTACAGTGTATACGAAGTATTCGCCTCAATTTCATTTAATTCTCTTCGTCAATGATAACATCAGAAACAAACATGACGGACGTTGATTACACCCCTCCCTCCTTTACCAGTACCCCAACTTTTACTACGCTACCAGAAGTAATCATTGCTATCTAAATGTGAAAGTAATACAATGCACATTCTCCGCACACAATTTCGAATGGACATTCAAGCCGTCAAACTCTTAATTATACTTGAAAAAGTTTGAAGAATATTGTTGAAAAAATCCAATTTTTATTCGTTTTTAAAGCGCAATTATTACGGCAATTCTGTTGGAAATCAGCACACTTAGTCTGCAAGACTGCCCCTGCGTGAATATTGAAATTTTTGACGGCTGAAGGGAACTGTAAACTGAAACTTTATCAAATGTTTTTCAACTTTTCAACTACGGAGTTACATCCCATTTGGATCACCTACTACAGGTGGAAGGAATATCGAGGCCCTCAAATCGTATTGAGAAAGCTGAACAATTTTCCTAAATCGGTAGAATAAAACTCGAGATTAGCGAGTGCAAGGCCATAGAAGGTTTATTTGTGGAATGAAGAGGGGGAATTTTCGATCCACTACATTCACCTAATCTCTCTACGAACTGAACCCTGCTCCTTACCGTTAGAAAAACTCCAAGATCTAAGACAAACACGCAGGTAAAAACATAAGTGACAAGTGAAACAAGTTACGCTGAGGAGTCGACAGTCTGTGAGCGAATTAAGCCAAGACATGCCAGAAGGCGAAGAATCTGAATAAATTGATTATGATTTTATATTCTTACACCTTTCCGCACTTTCCTGACATGTCAAAGTTTGAGAGTTCAATTAAGCGGTTTAATCTTCTCTATCTTAATTACTTTTCCATTATCTCCACTTTTTACATTCTTAAATCTTGAACACATCAAAAGTCCGAAGTATTATTAACAGCAAGACGCAACCATCAAGAATATAAATCCCAGTTAAGGAGGTCAATCAGGTTGGCTGAATCCCTCGTAAGAATGAAAGAACTGACATGAATAGAAGAAAAAAAAGTACGTAAACTGTTAAAAGTTTAGCAATTGCAGCAATCCCGGACATAGACTGTCTGTAAGACAGTCATTCTAAGCACTGATGTCTGATACACCAAACAAGCGTGAAAATAAAGCGAGTAGCGCAGCAAACCAGCATCATGTGTCCGAACCAACCTTGAATAATGAGTCGACTTCACGAAAATAGTCTAACTCGACAAATGCCTTTTCCACTGGGAGAATAACCACTCACCAGGAGCGCTACAATCGACTGTAATATACACACGATATACACTAACACCAGTAAACATAAAAAGTCATTTAAAGCATGAAAATATCGACTTTTCCTATCCTTTTACATGAGAAGCGAAGATCTTTCTCGTTTTACAAGCGTTTGAACTAGATTCTTTTTGGAAGACCATTTTTACAGGGTGGCCACAGAAATTCTTTCCATTCGGTTTTTTACAGATAACTATTTGTACGTGATTCAAGTTACAAAGAAAACAGAACCACGACACTTCTAAAGCACGAAATTTCATTAAGAATTTATTTTTAGAAGTTCCCTGACTTTTCCAAGATTTCCAGTCTTTCAAGGAAAGTGGCCACCCTGTTTTATTTATAGTCCATACAGAATCGCATTTGGTTACCACCTATCTCCAAAAGACTGTAATTTCTAAGAATTTCAAAATATCGAATCATTACATATTTCTTCTAGGAGCAGTGTTGAAAGAACGAACGAGAACGAGAAGAAAAACGGCATGTTCTCGTTCTTATTCTCAGAACGAGAATGAGAACAAGAACATGATGGGATTGAGAACAAGAAACGGTAATGGGAACAGGACCAGGCTAGGAACGAGAGCAGGAACGTTGGTAATTTTAAAATACGGAGAACGAAGAACATGAACAAGAACTGTACAGTTAGAGAAGAATGTACGAGAACGGGAACCTTCCAACACCTTGGCGGCTAGTGCAAAGGTAAAATTTTGAAAGCCTAAAACAAATTTTATATATATATATATTTTTTTTAATGAAAATATCAAACTGCAGTACTACATTAGTAGTGTTGGAAGAACAAACAAGAACGAGAATGGAAAACTGGAACGAGAACAGACGTGTAAGGTGGGAACAAGAATGGGAATGGGAACAGGAATAATATGGAAATGGGAGCAAAAATGAGAACAAAGAACATGGATGAGAACCTGCAGTTAGAGAAGAATAAATGGGAAGGATGATTTTTGCATTCTTCCAACACTATATACATATAATTGATTTTAGGCGTTTAGAACTTTACTTTTGCACCAGCTGCAAAGGTGTTTAGAAGAACGCAAAAATTATCTCATTCCATTTTTCGTTCGTTCTTCTCTAACTGTATAGTTTTCGTTCATGTTCCTCATTCTCCTTACTAGTGTTGGAAGACCAAATGAGAATGAGAAGAAAAGCGGCATGTTCTCGTTCTCAGATCAACAACAAGAACATAATAGGATTGAGAATGAGAATGGAAAGAGGAAACAGGAACAGGACCAGGTTGGGAACAAGAACGGGAACGTTGGTAATTATAAGGTAAGGAGCAGTGTTGGAAGAATGTAAATATCATCGTTCCCGTTTGTTCTTTTCTAACTGCATGGTTCTCATTCATGTTCTTTGTTTCCAACATCTCCATTCTTGTTCCCACCTTGGTCCTGTTCCCGCTCGTGTTCTCAATCCCATCATGTTCTCGTTCTCATTCTTGTTCCGAGAATGAGAACGAGAAGATGCCGTTCTTCTTTTTGTTCTCATTTGTTCTTCCAACATCCGAGTACTTCAGTTTGATTTTTTCATTAAAAAAGTATATAATTGATGGTTTTAGGCTTTTAGAATTTTACTTTCACGTCAGCTGCTACGGTGTTGGAAGAACGCAACAACCATCCCATTTCCGATCTGGTTTGTTCTTCTCTAACTGCATGGTTTTCATTGATGCTCCTCGTCCTCCCTACCCTATAATTACCAACGTTCCTGTTCTCGTTCCCAACCTGGTCCTGTTCCTGTTTCCTCTTTCCATTCTTGTTCTCAATCCCATTATGTTCTTGTTCTTGATCTGAGAATGAGAACATGCCGTTTTTCTTCTCGTTCTCATTTGGTCTTCCAACACTAGTAAGAAGAATGAGGAACATGAATGAAAACAGGAATAAGATGATTTTTGTGTTCTTCATCCAAACAGCTTTGCAGCTTGCGCAAAAGTAAAGTTCTAAACGCCTAAAATCAATTATATGTATATAGTGTTGGAAGAACGCAATAATCATCCTTCCCGTTTATTCTTCTCTAACTGCAGGTTTTCATCCATGTTCTTTGTTCTCGTTCTTGCTCCCATTTCCATATTATTCCTGTTCCCATTCCCATTCTTGTTCCCACCTTACACCTGTTCTTGTTCCAGTTTTCCATTCTCGTTCTCATTCTGATTCTGAGAACGGGAACGACCACACAGGTTTTCTTCTCGTTCTTGTTTGTTCTTCCAACACTAGTGTAGTACTGCAGTTTGATATTTTTATTAAAAAATATATGAATAATTCGTTTTAGGCTTTCAGAATTTTACCTTTGCACTAGCCGCCAAGGTGTTGGAAGGTTCCTGTTCTCGTTCGTTCTTCTCTAACTGTACGGTTCTTGTTCATGTTCTTCGTTCTCCCTATTTTAAAATTACCAACGTTCCTGTTCTCATTCCTAGCCTGGTCCTGTTCCCGTTCCCATTACCGTTTCCCGTTCTCAATCCCATCATGTTCTCGTTCTCAGATCGAGAATGAGAACATGATGGGACTGAGATTGAGAACAAGAACGGGAATGGGAAGGGGAAAGTTCGTAATTTTAAGGTAAAGAGAACAAAGAAAATAAATGAAGACCGTGCAGTTAGAAAAGAGCAGACAGGAAAGAAGATTTTTGCGTTCTTCCAACACTGTCTAGGAGAAAATTAATTTCTCATACCATAACTACAAGGCTGCTAGTTCTGCCACCAGACAGCCACTTTGCGTTTTTCTCGATTTTCAAACCCAGCAACCGATTCACAGTTTCTAGACTCCGCACACCAGCATCAACTTCCACCACTGACAGAAGCCAAGCAACCAATAAACTACGAAGTCCGTCAACTTTTACATTACTTATACTCCGTAAAAGCAACCAAACCACCAACTGCGTACTCGCAGTCACTTAACCTCAAGAGCGATCGAATCTCGCTCGGTGTACGCGATACCTAACCGCTCACCAAGAGCTCACAGACAACTAGTATTACACATGTTTCGTACCTGTGCTTCTCCTTCAAGGATGCCGAACGCATCGGTAAACTGCCAGTGTTATTTGCAGAAGGTATTAATGCGGAACGAGCGTTACCGGCGGATTCGATTTTAGCTTTCAGTTCGCAGTATCGTCGATAGAACCTGTTACAGGGGGTGAGTAAAACACACGGAAAAAAAAAAGGTTTCATACACGCGAATTACATAGGACCGACATGTTAGTGTCGTTAACGAAACTGTTAGGGTATGTGCGCAATTGAATCCACAACAGCCGAGTTCATTCGCTCGCACAGATAAAAAATCATATACGCGTAATTAATTCCTCGAGAACTTCACCGTTGTTTAGCCGGGCTGAGACAATGTAATCAGCTCGAGACAGGTATGCAAAGTTTTCCAGTGTTTACTAATTGTCACGTTGTGATAGCGACAAAAAATAAGGGAAAAACCACATGGAAGCCGAAAACTGGCGCATATTCGCCAGGAATGAGAAAATGTTATCGATTGCCGAACACGAATTAAAGTCGATGATGAATTTGCTTTTAAACGATCATACGGGAGAAGGAAGCTACCAACTACGACGAAAAATGAATACTAAAAGGAAGGAATTTGTCCAACTTTAAATACTACAATAGAAGTACATGACTATCTACGGTTTTATATCCTAAAAATTGCGTAAAATGTGCGAGATTTTCTATCGTATCAGCTTTGAATACGAATGCAATTACGCACAAAAGCGGTATTATTATTTTAGTTTCACGGGATTTTAAATAATGCTTACTGAGATGGCTAACATAATGATAAAATTAGAAGCATCTTGAGTTATCTATTGGTTAGTGCTATTTGCGAGTAACAGGGTGAAAGCGCAGTACAAACAAAACTACTAACTTATCGTCAGCTTCGAAACTCTGAGTCCGTCTTAATACTACTTCGGGTGACTTATCCTCACTATTAACATTGACTTGGTCGGTGGACGCCGTCCACTGCTTTTCATCGTCGAACTCTGCAAACAGGGAAAACATGTTGTAAAATATACATAATATGATTCTGTACTAGAATTTTGCTACCAATATTCAGCACGATCGCGAAGATCAATAAGTAATTGCTAATAAAATGAAATAACCATTCGAATACAACAAAAGAGTTGAAACCAAGTATGAAGACTGAACAGACGTCTATAGTTTCGCCTGATAGCACTTCTTCCTGCAATTTTCAAAACAGCACTTCAGTCACTTGAGTAAAAGTACAACAGAGGACAAATTGTTCATACGAGCGATTAGAAGTCGACATTCAGAGGGTGACAGAGGACAATAATTTGAATATGTCATGCTCAAGTATTCAATTCTAATTCTGCATCAAATTCCAAGCATAAGAACGAAAATTATCTTGGGGACAGACGGACTAACCATCAAAGAAGACAGTTAACAATTTTCCTTTGCAACAACAACTGAAACATAGGGGATGTCTTCTATTTCGTAGTTAGCCATTTCCTTTGAAAACGTGATTAGATAAGTAATTAAATTAGAAAACGTGAGCTGATCTCATTTCTCGGGTGTGGGGGGGGGGAGAACAGTCTGCCTTGTAAGAGGAGAGTAAGCCGGATTTATTTTAAAATTTATGATTTCTCATATGAAATATCAAAAACTCGTCTGCGATAGAGGTTCATCATTCGAAATATCTTCAGTCTCGGGGCGATTGGGATTTAAAACGAAAATTTCGCGAGGCTTCCTCGCAATTCCCTCCCCTTCAATCGATATCTCGGTAATAAATTCACAAGGTTATAAATTCACAAATATACTAGTTCGCCGGAATTCGCCCGGTGATTTCATGGCCAACCCACTCCTGGATGAGACGGTATATGTGACCATGTTTCAATACTCTTTCTTTTCCTTCAACTTGTATCGAAATTCAACTCTGAATTGACCGATCGGCCGGCAACAACGCTGAACGTATTTTAAACCAACTTACTGAAAGGCGGTTTGATAACATTTCTCAATGAAACTGTTTTACGCCACGATGGTACACGAACGTCTTCATTTTCAGAAATTAATGTCGGCGGAGACGATGAAGGAACCTGCAAGAAAAGTGAAAACATTCATTACTTTGATATTCTTCACTTATGTGAAAATTTAAAAATTTAGTCACTCGAAAAATCATAAGGATCCTTGAGTATCTTATCCAGCTAATAAGATGTTAACTATTAGCAGAACATCGGACAGTCAAGTCATTCTCAAGATGAAAATCTTTTTCGAAAAGATTTGATCATGCGGCCGCGTAAAAAAATAGTACTCACATAACCGAAAATACTACTCAACTTTAACAGTATACTATACTCAATTTAGTACTTTTTCGGTATTGAACTATTGGAAGTCAGTAGTGAACTACTAAGAGTCAGCAATGAATTACTGAAAGTCAATAGTTCTCAACTAAAGTCAGTACTTGAATACTAGAAATCAGTAGTTAAGTACTAAAAGTCAGTAGGGGTCGGTAACTACTAATTTTCGGCTCCGCGAAAATTTAACGCGCGAAATTTAATGTGCGCAATTTAACGCGCGTAAAGTTCAACGGGAAAGGCAAAAAAGTAAATTCAATTTCTATTTTTTGATTTTTGTATAAATTAAGTTCGAATAAGAAAACAAGACCATGTAGCAGCGGATCGCTGACCCATATATGGTGTATATTCTTCAATTCTCATTATTCTCAAAAAGTTCCCTGATTCTGATCAAAATTACAGCAGTTCCCTGCCTTTTCTACACTGATGGAATTCCCTGATTTTTAGGGTGTTTGCCGCGCGGAGCGCTGCAAGCAAATAGTTGCGTTTAGATCGTTAGATCGGTCTTAAGGCGGAGGCGTGTGGTTCGATTCATATTTTACTCATAACAGTATAATTGTGCGGATGTGCGTGTAGCGTCCTGAGCTTTTATGTTCCCGGTTCCGGGGGAAAAACGAAAAGAAGACTACTTCAGATTGCATCATTCGCTTATCAAAAAATACCTATTCTACACTAGCGCTTCTACAATTTGCATAGTCCCCCCAATGGCAAACACCCTGTTACTACCTCGCGATCCGCGAGGTCGCTTGTTTCCTGGTCTTCCAGAAAGTGACTAGCCCGACTGTAGAAAGCGCTTATGACGCTACATACACGCACGTACACTAACAAACACATGCAAGGAGAGTGATTAAAACTGATATGTCCTATCTTTTAACAGGGGGAGTAAGAATCGTTTTATGGAAATTTCACCAGTCAGTGTGGTACAAAAATGATTTTAATAAGCATTTACCATCAAATAACTCGAAATTTTTCAAAAAATATTGGATTATCCCCCGTATATTTCTTATAGAAGAGATTAATTTGATCACTGAAACTAAGCAGGTTCTCAACTCTACCGCTAGGTGTTAAGCACATCGATTCCGAGTTCTAATAACTACCAGAAACTAGACAGTACAGTCAATGTTTCAAGTTGTGACCACAAGAAACTACCCGTCAGTAGTTTTCAGCAGTAATTTCGACAAACAGTAGCGTCAATAGTCACTACTGGAAACTATTAAGTACTCTCAGTTTTTTCTATAATAATATTTGACAAGCAGTAGCTTCAGTAGTTAATACTATAAACTACATATCTGTCAGTCAGCAATCATTTGGAAAAGTAGTACTTCGGTACATATAATTACTGGTTGTGCAATTAGATTGATTATTTTCGTAATGTGCTTTGTTACAGCTTAATTTTCTACGGAAAGTGAGTACTGATAGATGAAAATACAGTATGTACAGTTTCCTTAACAGCATCATAACCAGGGATGGAAAAGCTGAATGAATTAGCTTCGCTTTCGTCTTCCAATATCCCCCCAATGAAACTGCTTTCAACTTCCGACTTTTTGCTCAAATACATAAATTTCCAGCTTCCTGTTTTTGGGCTTCCAGCTTCCATCTCCTTGTCCATCAAAATTTTTCAAGGGAGTTTGTGGTTTTTAATTTAGCGCTCTAAGTTTTAATTTTTTGATTGCTTTTGTCATAAAACGTATAATATTCTAGCGTGAGCACATTAAGAGACCAAGACTGAAGTAAATAGAAAAAGTCATGATAAAATAAACGTAAACATTAAGAGACCTAGACTGAAGTAAATAGAAAAAGTCATGGTAAAATAAACGTAAAATTCGCAAATGTAAAAGAATTAAGAGGCAGAAAGAAGAAGTTAAAAGAAAATTTGAAAAATAATTGGCTTCCGCCACCAGCTTCCAATTTTTTACATCAGGCTTTCAACTTTTAGTTTCTGCCATTTTTAGATAAAATTCACTAGTTTTCGGCTTCCAGCATCCAACGCATCCAACTTCCATTTCCATCCCTGATTATGACAATGAGCATTTTAGGTAAAATAACGTATTTATATATTATTTTTTTTTGTTCGAAAATCTGGAGTGAAGACAAATGCCTTATTTGTCACTTCCTCCTAGAAAGGCCTATGATTTTCACTGCAAGTCATTAGAATTACCGTGTATTTAGATTCAAATTCAATCCGCCAAACTGATTTGCAACCATCAATACTTCCTAAATAACTCCACTGCATATTCGTGTACCTTAATAACCTTGAATTACACTTTACAGATGCCAAATTTAAACCATTTCATTACTTTGCTCTACACTATAATTAGAGGCAATCTGAACTGATTTGGCACTGTATTCTTCCAGGAGCAATGGTAGGTACAAAACAGAACCTTGGAGTTCGGGATAAGGTGAAAGTTTGTACTTCTGAGGCGTCACATCACTGGAAATCGAATTGCGTATTGGGCATTACAACACTACAGAAAATGAAATAAATGCTCACCGAGTTATTAGGAACTTTAATGGTAGCGTCTGGTAATTTTTGAATCTTCTGTTTATCGTCATTGGTCAATCGAATGTTTTTATCTGCAAAACAGTAACGCATATAGTTATTACGGAACGTGAGTCAACACAATACTAATGACGTGCCACCACGCATAACGCGTCCACGAACACTCACCATTTTCCTCAGCGATACTGCTTCTCGTTTCCAATTCAGTCTCAAGTTTAAGCTCTACTCTAGGAACTTTATCCATGGGAGAAACGTCTTCTTCCATAATGAATTGACCTAGGGACTGTCTGTCCAGTGTTAAATCTTTGTCCTTCAGCGATTTGTCATTGGAAAGCCTGCTGAGAAGCAAGTAAAGTTAGAACATCAGGAGCTTCATAATTATCGTAAAAACCCTCGGCTTGAGGATCCTGAGAAAACATGGTCATATACGCCCATTCATCTTAAACATCGCTGTTGGTAAACTCGAAAATGTAATTGACACGTGTTGAAAACTGAGATTAATACTACTCCATTTTTCAGAAAGGCTAAATGTCTATAGGTAATCTATCGAGTTGTGTTGCGGCAATTCCCTATCATGTTGACATCCAAATGAATCTAGTCCGAATCCACACAACCCCTTCCAGTTAAATAATAAGCAGCATGCGAGCAAAACTCATTATAATAACGCAGGAAGTTGAGAGCATGCAATAAAGTCAATGTCAAAAGTCTGTCCTTCCCATTTTTCGTAGTAGGCGACTGGTTAACAATACAAGTTTGGATTCACTCATCACGAGCTACAATTCAGGGTCAAGTCTTTCTCAATTATACAACCGTGGATTGAAATCAACAGGTACGCAGCCCCTTCAGTTTGCTTGATGTACAATATTTATGTGTGTGCCATCATTTTAACGTTCTACGGTGACGACAACATGATATCTGATTTCAGTCTATTTAGCGCAAGAAAACTCGAATAGGTTCCTTCAGTTTTACAGGGTAGACAAAATAACGTTATTGCAGTAGGATGTCTACTGAAATTTACTAAAATTCAAAATAATGCTAGAACATGCTTGTATACATTTAACAGCCGTACATCAGGAGTGGGGAGGAGGAATTGGTATTTCCAACAAATTCGGAAACTCATGGAGCCTGCTTTGCCTTCAAGGGAAACTAATTAAAAAGGGTTCTGACCGACCACCTTTAATGTTCAAGTTATCAAATCTGACCTTCAGATGACCTTGAATCCTGAACTCTTTGGCAGCGCATTTCCAATCTCACATTGCCCGAGTTTTTATCAGTCACCGAACTTGTGTTCCTGCCGCATTTTGAGGTCATTGACCTATGTATGTGTGTATCATGACTTCTGAATTTCCCTTCGCCCGACTGTTCCTTTCTATCGTTGGCCGACGTCTGTCCGTATTTCAGCACGACTCGGAAAACCCCAGAATGTTCAAAGTTAAAAAGCTTCGATATTCCCAGGGCTAATATTGAAAATCAAAGTGTTTGGGGATATATCAACAGACATATTGTATGAGTGAAAACAGATTCCGAACTCTTCAACTTGTTCTTGTAGATAGCACGTATAATGGGCACATCGTTTATCAACTATGATGTTGTAATACGATAAAGTCGCGAATGAATCATTTCCTAACGGTCCGAGCGTTATCTGCGAATTCTCTACCACAAGCGTCTCCTTTGACCTCATCAGGCTATCTCAAACTAAAACCGCGACAATCTTTCCCATCGATAAAATAAAAACGGTATCCACATTACCTTCTCTTCGGAGAATTCGTTCCTTTCAGATGAACTATAGCGGGCCTATCTTTTTGTAAAGATGACTGCTTCTTTCTTAGTTCTTCGAGCAACCGTACCATCTCGCCTTCAGACACGTCAAACGCAGTTTGTCCCTGTACAAGAACAATAATCAATATATCATCTGGAAGATACGAAATAGAGAGTATTCGAAACGAACACCGTTAACTGGCAACATTACCACGTAATTCTTTTTATCCATATCACAGAAATTTTCGACTAATATTTCACAGGCTTCTTTCTGGCCCCAATGAGCGGCCGCATGCAAAGGTGTCCAGCCATCGAAATCTTGGGCGTTGACATCAGCGCCGGCTTGTATCAGCGTACTAGTTCAATCAAACATCGGACACATCATTTTTCGTTTCCATTACAACTTCACCACTGGGTGTAGTCGGCTAGGCCAGAATTTGATTAAATTGTTGGTAGGTTAGCAGTATTCAAAACAGAACCTTTTTTAAGCCTCTTCTTTTATTACTTTTTGAGATACCGAATATTCTCAAGCTGTGAGAAAGAATAAAGGCAGGTTCACATTACGCTGACGATGACGTGTTAACACGAAACGTCAGCGTAATGTGCAACCGGTTTAAGGGATCACAGTCGAGATCAGTACCATCTTTTTAAATTCAGACAACAAATATAGACCCGTGTAGAAAATACCAATAGAATAAGTATGATTTTTCGAGAATATGTACATTTGATTATTCAGTTCGAATCTCATAAATTTTAAACGCTCAAAATAATTCAGTGAAATTTCTTTCATCCAAGTTGAAAAGTACTCAGGACATAATCTACAAAATCTCGATACATGTGGCACTTCAAGTGGTAACAGTCACAATTAGCAATACATAATGGTCGTACAACTAACCCGAGTGTAGATATGTTTCAAACTTACTCCATTACTTTAATATATCCTTTGGATGCGGCTACATGTAAGGCAGTAGCGCCAGTCTTTTCGTGCGGAATGTCTTCATACTTCCCAGAATTCAGCCATTCTTTGGCGTGCTGCAGCATCACGCATTCTTCCTTACTTCTAGCCTCGTCTTCATCGATTCCTGAATAAACAAAGAAAACAGGACATTAATACATGAAAGTACTTACGTCAAAAACTCAAGTACACCTGAATCCAACAAAAATCATGCCTGGTAGCTCCTGTGATGGAGTGGAAGTGGTGAAGGGATATGTTCTTGATAAAAATCCTGGGATCGATGCCACGCGACATATCAAGCTTGTATCAGTTTAGCTCCTTAGGCTTGAATTTCGGATTCTATGAGTATCGGCCCAAGTATTTCACTTTTTGGGGGGAGGAGGCGGAAGGTGGAAGAAGAGGTGAGCTGAAGTTTCACAATATCGGAGTACATCAATCTGGTACAGTCCATGAAGTAATTATAGCAAAAACTTTATTTCTTATTTGGCACGTCAAGAAAAAGGCTACGCAATCTTAATAGGTTCAAGAGTTTTCGAAATTTTCAACAGAATCTTAACAAGTATTATAACGCAAAGCTTACATTATGTCAATAAGTGGTCAGTGGTCACACAGTCTCAGCAAGTCAACGTTGTCTTAAGGCAATTTCAACTGATGCTCACGTGATTACGAGATTCAAGATCTTAAGTAGTCTTACTAGATTTAACTATCTTAATGGGTTCCAAAAACGTCTTCATGAATCTTAAAATGTTGAAAGGTTTCCCACATAAAATCACCAAGTGAAAAATTAAATTCATTCTTTTGTCGAGGGCGCTCTCTGTGGAGCAAAATGATCGGTAACTGACGCCTTCAATATAACTGTCCCATTCTTCTTTATTATAGTACCATATGCTTCCGGAGGTCGATTTCGGTTTTCTTGAACTCACCAAGTCCACAGAGGAATCTGCAGTCCGGCTTTTGAACACCTGTTAGGCAGCCTCAATACTCCAAGAAAATCGAAAAACAAAGTCTTGACGGAATAGTAACGAATTTTATACAAGATAGTTTTACGAGCATGTGAGTCTTTATCAGTTGTTTTAGGCTTCAATCATTTTCAACGAGTTCTAAAATATCATAACAAGTTCTCAATTCCGTAGGTATATAGGGGTCTTGATGAGTCTTAATAAGTCTCAACTGAGGATTGTGGAGTCCTAATCAGTATGAACAGATCATCTCGAGTTTTAAAAAATTCCTCAAGGAGTTCTATAGAGTTAAGAAAATCTTCAATAGGTTTACTACAAATAATTTCTCTAATGACTTACCACCAGAGTTTTAACAAGCACCTTCTCAATTTTTTTTCTTAATTATTACAGTCAATTTTTTGAATCTACTGTTTAAGAGAAGAGAGAGGTCCACATCGCTTCCCCGGTACATTTCAGTGCATAAGCATCGTGTATTTTTAACATACAAGCATAAAATTTTGGTAAGTTAACTCATAGGGCCAAGGGATCAAGCTCAAGATTAGAGTCATCTAATCAGACTTCGAGCCTTTCCCTTCAGAATATAAGAAGCCCATCCCCAGATTTTAGAAAAGAACTTACACGCCCTTGCTCACATAAAAAAAAAGTTTGGAATAATATTATTGCACATCGAATTTTCCATAGAAAAGATCGTTTAATGAAAATACGCCCAAAATAATATCAGAAACGAATTCAGAGACCTTCAAAACCTATTATTCGATAAACATATAGTATTTTACGAAAATTGTAACCCCCCCCCCTTCTGCGGAGGTTTACTTTTAAATTATGGGAAAATTTACACCGAAAGTGTAAATATAACCTCATGCGCGATAGATTTTATTTCAGATCGTCATAGAAATCGGATTAGCATCATTATTTCAATAGGGTGGTCTTTATTTATTCGCGGGGAAAAAAAAGATGATATTTTTGGTCAGGGCATGAGCACGTCCTACATAGGTTTCTCTGGATTGCACAAAAATTTTCTCCTCAAGTTTGAGATAAATGATTTTAGGATACCTTATGCCACAAAAGGGCTCATGTTCTTACCGGAATTAAAATCGATTTTTGAGAATTTGAGATTCTCTGACAACTGGAGCCACCCCATTTGAATTTTACTCCCCCCCCCCAAAAAAAATGGTTATTTTTTACCCTCAGATCGCACACGTGGTGAAATTCACCACCGCTGTACTGTAACTCCACGCTCTGCGGCTGTTAATGAAAACTCAGCCCATGTACGCATGGTGTTGGTGCGCCTGAAATAAAATTTCAATTTCCGCCACAGAGTTGGTTGCGTTTTCCATTTTTGAAAGGGTATTTCAATTTTAGTATTTCTTTTAGAATACTCATAATAATTTCAAACATTTTAAAATAAAAAATTCACACATCGTATTTCATTGTTCACACCATTTGTAACAAAATTAATACTTTTTAGACAATATTGGCCATCTTTAACATTGAAGGCGCAAACACTCAATATCAATAATTTTTCAATTAATATATGGTCCCTTCAATTTTGAGAATATGCAATTATTTTTGTGGCGGTTTTTTGTATCTCTGTAAATGAAGTAGCATACTGAGGTGAGTTTCCCTCGGTCCTATCCCCTCCCCTCAACCATTCAGACCGTAATGGGCTAATTTTCAATCATCCTAATTCGTTCTTCGTGTTCGTAGCAGGGCTTTCCGGTTCACTGAATCAATTTCTCGAGTCTTTTCTCATCTCCCCTCTTCCCGGCAAGCAACATAAGAGGCTGAATTCCAATTACTTCGAATTCATTGAAAACCGGGTGTTTTTATGTAAAATAATTTTGTGCACAACATTTTTTGACAAGAGCATCGGTTTACAAGTTGTTTTCGTAAATCCGAGGAAGAGATTACTTAAATCCACTTTCGGGGACAAGCGCAAGGACGGACTTTTTTGTGGTTCATCCAGACTCCGTGAACAAGACACTGGAAAAAAAGAGAAACTTCTGATAGTCGACACTGTAGATTACTCCAATTTCTTAATCTAACATTCCTGGGCAACAATCGACAGGAAAAACGAAAATGCATTCTCTTACAACTCGATCACGGCAGCTGAGCCGTGTCATTAAACGCGGTACATGTAAAATTTCTATCAGCTTATTTATGTTATCTTTCGACCTCATTGGAGTTTAAAAATAGATCCTATGGCGCCCGAATCAAACGCATAGTATGAGAACGGAGAAGGGGGGAGGAGAAAACGTGAAAAAATCTGCGGTATTGGAAAAAATTTGCAGTATCGCTTCGAAATTGTCCAAAAACTGCTGGAATACTGTATGATTGAGAAAAGCAAAGTGTGCAACTCGTACAGAATTTACATAATCGTCAATAAGAGGCGAATTAAGCGCAATATTTGCGTCATCGTGACCGTGACTGTCCAACCTCTAAAGTGCTTAAAAAACACAATCGAGATTTCCGAAAACTTTTTCACATCTACGTATACTATACAGAGCCATGGTCACGACGGCAACTGGCAGAGGGAGCAAGGCAAACACGAGCACCGAGCGTGCATAAATCAATCTGATGTTAGAGCTTTTCAAACGGCACACGCTACAAAGGCGATGATACTGTTATGACGATTTGATGCGCATCCATTCACGCGGAATGGGATAATGAAAAATCAAATAAACAGGCCGTGTAGGGAGCAGAGAGGCAATGGCATCGGATCATTTCTCTGGTCGGATAATTCGCGATGAAAACATAGTCCAGTCAAATTAGCATTTGAACCGGAAAAAGTTGCGATGAAAAGTTTTTTGATGGATTATTGTGCGGACTGGCCCTCCGAATGATCCGCATAAAACACATCCTCCGATCCGTGTGCGTTTTATCTCATAATAGCAAAAGGGCCCCCTTCGTCAATTTCATTCAATAACTTGGAAAATGTTTGAAATAGTTCAACGAATCGAAAATACGCTCTTTGAAATACCAAACATGATGCCAATGACTCAAAGGGGAGCGCCGTTGGGGGCTGCCCAAAACGTAAGTATTTTTCTTTTCGTGTTGTTCTCATCACATAAGTAGAGAATTGTGTGAGATAAAGGAATCATTCATCCAACTGAAAAGATACTTTTAAAATTGCCTACAAAATGATAATAAATTATGATGCCTACAGATACCTAGAAAAACAAGATAACGCACGAGTGTAGTTCATTTGTTCCTCCGCGGGCACGTAAAGCGCTGCACGCAAGAGACGCAGTATGGGCTCTTATGGAGATTTCACCAAAATTTGATATTGTCTCTGAAAATATTCTGTTTTGAGAAAAAGTGAAGAGAGTTGAATTTATTCATTTCAGATTATATGTATGAGCCAATCTGTCGAAATTTTATTTTCCCATAAAAATACATGCAATATCTGGTGGAATAAATTACGAGTAGCTCAACATTTTTTGGGTACCGATTTTTCACACACACGTTATACGAAACGCGCATCATCTTGTTATTCTAAGTGTCTCTAATGATGCCTATCACAGAATACCACCAGGCAAGTACGATTTGCCGAAATACTTCGTAATTTGTAAGATGTTTACATAAACGCGGAGAAAACAGGAACCCAACTTCTTTGGTGACTCCCTAAGTTGTTCCTGTTATGTTAGGAGCATTATATTTGGTATACGTTCGTAGAAAATTGTACACAGAATCTTTTTAGTTCGATAAATACATTATGTATCTGGCATGATTTTCATGTGAAAAAATAGAAAAATGCGCGCCTCTTCGGGTGTAAGGGGTCATGTTTGGTATCATTTTCTACGGAATTTCCGATAAATTATTCCAATATCCCACATACCAATCAAGTAATTTGGAAAAACTAACGAAAGGGGAACATTTATCACTCTGCTGAAAAACACTTACGGGTTAGGGAGGATGGGCTTTACGTGGGTCATTCAGCGAGCCTGTCCGCACAATAATCCGCAAAGAAGCCTTTAATTGTAACTTTTCCCTGTTTAGGCTCAATTTGATTCTAATTTGACTGGAGCAGTACGTGTATTCGTAATAGGGTGTTTCACAAATTGCCCTCCCCTACTTTTCTGTTTTACTGTGCAGCCGGATCAAGATAAAATAAATGGAAATCTTCAAGTACCAACGTCCAGTTCAGGGTTGCCACTTTTTTTCAGGATTAGTTTTCCCTGACTTTTCCCGGTTTTCCAGGCCAACTTTTCCAATTTTCCCTGACTTTTTTACAGGATTCCGAGAAAGCCCAGAGGGAGGAGAGTCACAGAAATTTTTTACAATACAGATTTTAAAAAAATCGCTATCGAGAAGAAGAAGGTACAGATGTAATTTATGTAATATTTTTCAATATTATAGACTATTTCATTTGCGAATAGATTATCATTATTCTTATGTTATGATAAAAAAAGTTTACTCTGATAAAATACGAACTCGTTTGTTATTTTCAGAAAATCTCCCTGACTTAAATGAAAATTCCCTGACTTTTCCCTGACTGACCAAATTCCCTGACTTTTCCCGGTTTTCCAGAAAGTGGCAACCCTGCAGTTTATTCTACGGAGAAAACATTAATTTTCTATCCCCATAAAGAGCAGCTCTGAGACGTGCCACCAACTTTAAAATTTTAAATGGAAACGGGTATTTTGAGTCACTAAATTTAAAATGCAATCAGATTTCAGATACGATCCTGATGTTTTCTCCTTCTGAGGGGCTAGTTTGAATCTGCCAAGAGAACTGAACGAGACATCGGAATTGGATTTTCTGCGCCGGCGCCGTTAAGTTAGAAAATGTTATCAAATATTTGATCAGATCCCAATTTGGGCTTAATAGTCTAAATTTGAATCTTTCAAACAGACCTATTTAACTTCGTTGATAAGACTGAACAAAGAATCGGAATAGAGGCTCTTGGGGTTGTCTATTTCACAAATTCAGTTAGATTTCAAATCCGACTCCCATTCGGGCTCCTCAGTTCAAATGTGACTCCTTCAAATGGGCAAAACTGATTCAACGCAAAAATTTCTAATATTTTATTTTCGTGTTGTCGAGTTCAAATATTCAATCAGGTTTCTGATTCGACCGCGATTCAGGGCCCAACGTTGGCTCTTCCCTTTCTCGAAGGGGCTAAATTATTTCTGGCAGGAGCACTGACTGAAAAACCACAAGAGAGATTTTTTGAATAACCGATTCCAAAAATTCAAACGATTCCGGATCCGACCTTGATTTTGGCGCCAACATCCAAATTTGATTTCTTCAAAATAACCAAGTTGAAATTATCGCAAAAGTTAAAAAAATTGCTTTTTTGTGCGGGTCGTTGAGCTCGAAAATGCAAACCAATTTTTGATTAAGCCTCAATTTGGACCCCAAGTTTGTCCTCCTCACTACTTTGGAGGGTCCAATCCCGATTGACAACGGTTAATTTTGTTAACTCAACATCCGAAATTTAAATTTCAGGTACCAAATAAAGATAAGATCAAGAAATCTTACTGAATTTATGCCCACTTAGCGATCCAAGAAAACTCTCTGAGTTCGTTCAATTTTTCGTAGAAGTCAGGCTTCTTTTGAGAGAAAAAAATCAACTCTGCGGTTCGGAATACTGATCGAATATTCGAGCTCAGCGACACAGAGAACCCGTTTTTCCGGAACTCTTTTCAGTCGATCAGAAAAGGCCAATTGTTCTTCTTCTTCTTTAGGGGAAGCATCGGAGTTCTTTCCATTTTGGAAATGAAAGCGGTTTTGTTTCTATTTTTGTAAAACACTCATTAATTGGTCCTTTGGAGAGGAAGACTTCGCATTCGGGGATCAGTTTGAAATTCAGACTACATTTTCGAACTCAGTAATCCGATAAACAGTTCAATTCTCCAAATTAATCGGTTTTGCCTATTCAGAGGAGTCAAATCCAGATTTTGGGGTCTAAATTGGGTACCTATCATTTCAGCGCGAACGTTTTGGCGCGGACGATCCGGCGTTGACTCAATTCGGCTATGAAAATTGAAAATGATTCGACTTCAAGGAGCGTCGCTGCAATCGTTTGGATACAAGTATCATGATATTCGATCTAAATACTGTCGATATCTTTGTCTGCTCACACTTATTATTCACCAGCATAAAGCAATGTGCGGTGTAAATATCCAAATGGGGGAAACTCACCTCACGAGTAGTATGTTTCTTCATTTACAGAAAAACAAAAAAATATTCCCAGAAAGAATTGCCTATTCTCAAAATTGAAGGTGCCATATATTAACTAAAAAAATTGATATTTTGGTGAAGTTTTTGCGCCTTCAATATTGAAGATAGACAGTATTGTATAAATAGTATTTTGTAACGAATAGCATGAACAATGAGATACCATGTTTGAATTTTCATTTAAAAATTTTCGAAATTATTATCAGCATTCTAAAAGCAGTAATAAAATTGAATTGTCCCTTCAAAATAGAAATGATGCAACCAACTCTGCAGCGGACATTGAAGTTCTATTTCAGGCGCACCAACACCAAGCGTACATGGGCTGAGTTCTCACTAACAGCCACCGCGCGTGGAGTTACAGTGCAATGATGGTGAATTTCACCACGTGTACGATTTGAGGGTTAACGGAATATAACTTTTACTCAGCGCCAAAAGGTATGCATCGCCCAAATGAGTCTCGCCGAAACGTTCGCGCCCAAACGGCGGCGCCAAATCGTCAGCGCCGAAATAAACGGTTCCCCAGATTTTAGGGTCTAAATTAGGGTTTGATCTAATAATTCAATTCGATTTTTAAAATGAGATACGAAAACCGCGTATTCAAAACTTTGATTTTCTAATTTGAATCAATTTTGCCCATTTGAAGAAACCAAATTAGGATTTTGGGACCCGAATCGGGATTTTACTAGAGAATAAAATTTAATTTTCAGAATCGGCGACCCCAAAAACCTCTATTTCGATATTTTGTTAAAATCTGATGCAATCAAACTTGGACTTTAGGTTCCAAATGGGGGTCAGATTAAAAAGTCGATGAACATTTTTAGCACATTGGTTCATTGCAAGGACTTATGTGGCACGTTCCAGCACTCCATTAGAAGAGATATAACAATTTTCCTCATTTAGGTCAAAATTATCGATTTTTTATTTCGGCAGTTAATGGCAGAAAATTTTTTTTTCTCTTCCCTCATTGGTCACAAGTCACTACGACCATTGGTTCCCGCGTAAATTGAGTTTTAGGTAGGAAATGAAAAGGGCCCGCTTGATTGCTTTCAACATATTACACACGTTGTACACATGCTGTAGAGTCACTGAACGTACTATGAAGGTCAACAGTATTGCATGTATCCAATGTGAAATAAATGCCTTGGGGAGTTCGAAAAGGGTTCCAATAACTGGACAACACCGTCAAACCCCCAACATACCAACTTTTAGTAAATAATTTTTCAACATTCCTCTAAAACTTCAAATGCTATTTTTTAGAAGTTACTCTTTCAGCTCACCTTAGTTAAAATCCCTATAACTCAGTCAATTTTGGACACAGATACCTCCGGAAGGTTTCATTCAACCGGAAACTCCATCTAGCATAAGAATCTCGTTTTATCGCAATACTGGCCGGGTGGACCTTATACTATCCCAATACATATATACAAATTTACTTTTCCTAGCTTCCTTTTCGCAATACTTATCACGGAATGCGAATGCACGCTAAGAGTTCGCCATCGTAAATCAAAAAATACGATAAACGCCGTCTATACATAAGGCGAATACACAAACAGTGTAAGACACCGTCAAGTACAAAGAGTCGAAGTAGTCCAGTTAAGGGGGTGTGGAACACACGGCAGCTTGCCAAACACAGTCAACTATACCGTGTTTATTAATATGCGTGCCGTATGTAACACCTAGCATGCTGGTTTTTTTTCCTCTTCACCTCGGGCATTTTTATAGCACATAAATCTCAACAGACGAATGATTATAAAATAATTATTGAAAACGTATATCCCTCCCCCTCTAATGCACTGGTTCGACGAGCTGAGTCTCCGATAAACGGCCGCCCTCTCGCGGTCTTCCAGCGGTGGTCAATAGTAGCACTCGATGGAGACGGAGAGGACACAACGGCCTAATCAGCCGGGCACACGAGGCATCGCCGATGGCGATGGCTAACAACTTTGTAAATACGATCGCAAATATTTAACCTTTCTCTCGTAGCACGGCGTGCAGCAGATCCTCCATCTCGTCTGACTCGGCAATGTCCACTGCCAGCTCGCCGTCGTTGTTCACGGCACCAACGTCCGCTCCCTGCTCGATCAGGTATCTGCAAAAAATGACGGAAATGCAATTAATGGACGTGCAAATGACGAGAGCATGTTTACAAGTCTGGCGCCCCCCTCCGCCAGTGTACATTGGATACTAGCCGCGCTTCAACACTCATTTTGCACCTGACCTGTCGACCCAGGGTGTTGTTCCATAGCCACATTCGCAGACTTCGAATTGACTGACAATTGTGCTATCCACCTTTCGAAAGTGTCTCGGTACTTCCATCATTTTCAAGTTCAAGCATTCATTTTTCAATCACTTTCATCCCCGGGGTTTCACCAGACAGAGGTGTACCCTGAGAGGATCCGTTTTACCAACTTACAAGTTCTGAGAAGTGCCAAATAGATTTTTATTTCCTTTGATGAAATAGTGAAATCCCAAGAACTTAAGCTGATGGGACAATAAGAATGAGTGGCGCCACTGTTCTCCGCTTTTTCCAGGGCAAATAATCAGGATGAACGGTTTGAACAAGAAAATTCTTCATCAGTCCCTATGCATATCTCTGTGGTTGAGTGTATCATACTCGCCTCGCATTCTTGCGACGCGCGTTTGATTTCTAGCACCGGAAAGCTAACGAACTGGTTTTGTCCGTCTCTGAGCAACAACCCCGCGCACAGAACGGCCACAGTACCAATTGAGGTGGATAAATAGCGTGCTTTGCAATCCCTTGCCATTGATTTCTAGCGCCGGAAAGCTAACGAACTAGTTTTGTCCACCTCTGAGCAACAAATTCGCGCACAGAACGGTCGCAGTACCAACTGAAGTGAATAGATAGCGTGCTTTGCAATCCCTCGCCAGTTCTCAGGAATAAGGCATTACACTCACAGAACACGTTACCGGCAGTATAAGGATTAGTGCGTGGCTCGTGAGTCGTTTACTCCATGTAGCGGGACACATGGCTAGTAACAATTCACTGTATGCATGGGTCTTCGGCATAGATATGTAAATATTTTAGACAATGCAACAAACTATGTAGAAAGCAAAGGCAAACTACTTTGACTATCCTGTCCAGTAGGCCATGTGACGCGTTTGTTAGGCTTGTCAATTTCCAGAACGGTTTCTAATGTTAGGAACTGAAGATGGTACCATCAACTGGGGTATCTCAGAACAGTTGTGTAACTTGGGATGAACCAACAGGCTTGCACAGAATCCATGAATTTCAACTGTTCACTGCTCATGCTTATAAGTGACTGAAGAGGTTCAGGGATTAGCTTAAGTGGGCAAGTTAAGTAGCTCCTACGCATGTCTGCTGGTGTGTTCCAAGTTACCTGGCTGTTTCAAGATACCATTTTTTGACAGTAGTAAAATAATATCAGTCCTGTTATTCTTACAATATATTCAGCGGCTCTGGTTCAACTCCAGACCTGGGATTTATAATCCTCATAATAAATTGTGCTCTGCTGTTGAAAATGTTTTAGCCTTCTGAAATGTATCGAGATTGAAGGAAAAAAAGAGGGAAGAAACAGGAAAGTAGACTAATCAAGACAGAAAAGATTTGACTGTTATCATTGAACAAAATATATGTACCATCAATCCTACTACTATGATGTGCTAAGAGAGTGGAGGAAAGCATACGAGTTATTATAATTTTCGATTTTCACCATGTAGTGAGATTCGCGTGAAAATGTGAAACTAATTATGCTAAGTACTGTGGGGTGTACTTCATTTTCATATAAATTTGTATTGGATTAGGTTTATTTTCATATGCGTGAATTCGCACTAGGTCCTTTTGTTTTCACACAAATAACCCCCAATCACATGCGAACTCAATACACAGATATTCATGAATTCGTGATTCACGTACTATCAAAAAGAGGTCTAGTACAAATGAAAAACTGTAATCAATTTATTAAGCAGTTCTCTGACTATAATATGGTAGAAGAATGGGGGAAGACGTACAAGTGAAAAATTATAATAAATTCACTAAAGTACTTTGCCTCCTGGCATGTCAAAATCCAATCCTCTTACCAGCAGTCTACTCCTCGATACCTTGTATCCCACTTATCTTTCTACCTGACTTTCTTTCTTGGATCTTCGAGTCTTACCGAGGGACCAAAACTGAGTTTTAGTGCACATTAAGATTGGGCGGGTCGAAACCCCTCCCTCCCTATCCCACAAATGAACTTTCTACGGCCTGAAATTAGATGGTGTGAAGTCTTATTCCATCGCATTTCAAGCTTCAGAAAATATCATTTCTCAAATTTCTACGATACAATTATAAGGATTAGATCCAATCTCGATTCTAGCATTAAGCGCGGCTTCCACAACTAGCATCGCTTCATCTTCAAGTAATCAAAGTGACACTTCAGCAAACGAATTCACGTAAGTCCATTCGTGTCACCCGAAGGCAAAGGAAACCGTCCGACATATGCGATTTTACTCCTGAATTTATCTCTATTCTCCTTGTTCGACTTTAAATGGTAACCATTGCCCTACACGTTTTATTTTCGAAATCTAGAGAAAGAGAGAGAAAAAAACAGAATTTATTAAGGTGACAAGGCCTGTTAGCTTCCGTTGTAGAACGAAGCAAATTGAGAGTAGAAAAACATCAAGGTAAAAGCAAAAAGCTTCGTTCGTAGCCAAAAAATTGGGCTGAGAACGGCGACGCTCGCGCATACGAGTCAGTCATTCGCTAAATCATCCATTGTATTCGCGCAAAATTAGCGAAACGAGATTGACATGGCACACACACGTACGGAAACCATCTCGATCTAGGGTCACCAGAGTAAGTAAGTATGGCTTCAGGTGCCAAAAAGATACAAACAAACACACAGAAAGAGCGCTATTTTATTCCCAGTTAACGTTTTTATGTTACGCGATTTCGAAATGAATGTGAACATCCAACACGCGTGACTAAGTAAACCAAATTTTCGAAAGACTATAATGCGAGCCTTTGGTTAAAAAGGACTGATGTTCATTTTTGAAATGAAAGACTACCATACAACAGAAATTGTCGAGTGACTGAGCATAGTCTGTCGTAGCAGAAAAATAAAGCATTAGTCCTTCTTGACCCATGGCATAATTCGGACTCCGAATGTCCAGATGGTAGAAAGTGATATCTAGTACTCGGCGAGAGGAACAAACAACATGAAGTACACGTATATGGCCTGCACTCAGAATTGAAAGGACTGTACGTCTTCAAATTTTGAAAATAGCAAACTAGAAGTTTTCCAAAGGTAATCAACGGGGGAAAGTCGCTACGTGGCCAAGTGATAAAGTGCCCGCTCCGCAATCCTTCCGTCTCGGGTTCAAGTCCCACCAACGCCGGGAAGGCCAGTTCACACGCAAGGCATTACAATCGCAGGGCGTGTTACCTCCAGGTCAGGAAGATTGGTACTGTGCGTGTGCACGTCGTGGACACTGAACAGCTTACTCAACATATGAAAAATGTGGCTATTAAGCGAACTGCGGCTGCACATTCTTCGGCACCGAGAAAGAAAATTGTAATGTAACAAACCGTGGGGAAAGCAGCGGCCAAGTCCCTCGACTAAACCAGCCTCGGAAAGTCACGCGTCAGAAAGCGCGATCGTCAACGTCCGGCATCAGATACGGCACCTGAAGTAGAATCGATGGATAGTATACTGAAGAGGTAACAAATTTACCGAACTGAATTGCCTATCTTTGACATCGAAGGAGTAACACTAGTTTTAAAATAATTCTGATCATGAAATTTCAATGAAATTGCTGGTGCACAGTTTTCAATATTGATATCTCCTTCAATTTTCAAAATAGGCAATAGGCGGAGGAGATAGTAATTTTTGTTTCTCCATCAAGTAGCCGCAATTTATAACAATCTCTCACCAATAATGGTATTTTGGTGGGTAAACTTCATTCAAAATTTTATGATATTTTCCGAATGTTTCAAATGGATTTAGTGTGCGCTTTCACTGCAACTTCCTTTGAAGAGTCGCAGTAGATTGTACGCTGAAATTGAAACAAAAATTATCATTACCATCAGTTGCCCACCTGGAAAATTGAAAGGCTACGAAACTTCAAAGTTGTGCACTACAAAAATAATAATCAAATTTTATTATTTACAATATGGTAAGGCCCCTTCAATATCACAGGCAGGCAATTCAGTCCAGTAAATCTTCGTTATCTTTTCGACGTTCTATCCATCCATCATCTTCGGGAAAAAATCTGAACTGAAATTAAATGAAAGTTGGCTAGTTTTCTAACTTCGAAAACTTGAAGCACCTCTAATCTCAAGTATAGCGCCATACACGTGTACAAAACGGTTCTTGTTCTTCTAGCTGAGTACCATCTCTTTCTACCGGCACACTCAGCTAGAAAAACCTGTCTAATATTGCAGATGTCCCACTATACGGTATTACCTTTCGGAATAGTTCTTCGGCGCACACAGATATT
This sequence comes from Acanthococcus lagerstroemiae, assembly GCA_031841125.1. Lineage (NCBI taxonomy): Eukaryota > Metazoa > Arthropoda > Insecta > Hemiptera > Eriococcidae > Acanthococcus > Acanthococcus lagerstroemiae. Next base: position 18,711,470 of record CM063110.1, read on the forward strand.
AATATTTCTGAAGTAATAGATAACATGTCACTGTAATATGACTGCTGTTTTTAACAATGAAAAAACACCTTCATACAAGGCAGAGGCCTATTCTCTGTTCGCTGATGCGAGTTATTTAAAATACACGAACGGCGATTCTGGCCTTGGCGCGGAATCACCTGCGGCCAAAATTCTTTATGATTTAATACGTATCGATCAACCGGCACGACTATGGTTGACACGACGACGTGCACTCGGGGCCTGTCAGCAAAGGTTTTCATATTGATTGATAAAAACGTCAACTTATATGAATTATCGTACCGGTGAAGAAATTGAAATTTGGCAAGCGACTGTCCAGTTGCAGAAAGAACAAGGAAAAAATAAGAACGTCCCCGCCCCCGTTCATCAGTTTCATACTTCGGGGAGAACTGATCTCGAAAATAGATTCAGTTATAATGAAAACCGACTGCTCTATACCGACATAAATTTGTAAACGCTATGTTTTGAATTATTATCAGCATATCATGAATGCAAGGTTTTCCAGGTCAATATTCACCGGAACTGCATTCAAGAACATTTGAAATCGGGAGGAGGGGACAAGCTCCTTATGTTATCTCTTCCGTGTAATCTAAAAGTACCACCACCAAATTTTCGGATTTTTTGAATAATATTATCTCGTGGCCCAAAGGCCTTAACATTTATCATGGGTAAAGCGTTGCAACCGTGGCCCAGAGGTCTTAACGTTTATCATGGGTACAGGGCCACAATAGCTACAATTCTAGACATGTTTCTGATGTCATTCAACTTGGTAGTTAATTTATAGGTTTCCAAGGTCGCTGAGTTCGATAACAGGATCCATCAAGCTGGATTCCAACATGACAAGTTTTTCGAGACTGTATTCAATTTATAGACTTAGTAGGTCGCTGAACTCGATTTTGAAAGTAGTACAAGAGTTAGCTTAGATCGGAAAAGAAACAGGTTCCAAATAGAAAGAGGGGTCCAACAGGAGGGGTCCCCTGTCTCCTAATATATTCAATGCAGTTCCCGAGCTGTTCAAAAAATTGGAGTGGGAAAGCAAAGGGATCATAATAAATGGGACAAGACTAAACCACCTCAGGTTTGCTGACGACATTGTACTGTGAAGTGAAGACTTGAAAGAATTGGAGGGGATGGCTGATGAACTCGGAGAGGAAAGTAGCAAAGTGGGCCTCGAAATAAATTTGAAAAACAGTACTGTTAACGAAACAGAAAGATGTCGTATTTAAAATAAGGGGTGAAGAAGTAACTATAGTCGATGAATACAATACCTTGGGCAAGTAGTATTGTTAGAAAATAGACAAGAAAAAGAAATCTCAGCGAAAATAAAAACCGCATGGAAAAGTTTTTGGTCACAAAAAACAATCCTAAAAAGTCAAATAAGTATAAACAGCAAGATCAAAATACTAGAAAGTGTCGTATACCCAACCCTGACTTACGGAGCTCAGACATGGTCGTTTACTAAAGACCAACTAAACAGGATACAAGTGACACAAAGAAAAATGTTGAGAAGTGTGCTCGGAATACAGCAGAGAAAAAAAGTGAGTATTAAGGAACTAATGGAGCAATCAAGAAACCGGGATACAGCTTACAAAATTAAGAAATTAAAATTTGGTTACGCGGGGCACTTACACAGATACGATCCAAATGACTGGGGAAAAAGAGTCTTAGATTGGATTCCACTGCACCACAAAAGGCAGAAGGGTAGACCCCCAACTAGATGGTGGGATGAAGAAATAAAAATGGTGGGAATGCTCTGGGGAAGAGCTGCTGAAAATCGGGAAAGGTAGAGAGAGATGGGGGAGGCCTATGTTCAACGTTGGACAGAGTAGGGCACGCTACGTTCCCTTCTCAACAGGCTGTATAATAATAATAATAATAATAATAATATTGAATCCATTCTCCTGGAGTCCACCAAAGGGGTTCCAATTAAACTACAATCTTACTTACATTTTTTACAAATGAAATCACCTTTAATCGAATCACAAAGGATCGAATCGAAAAATTACTCTCAAAATTGAGCTCAACGACTCCAGAAACTTCTAAATTGAATACAATCACAAAATCAAAACCCCGTTTGGTGGGCTTCCAGGGGCTCGGACACAAAATTGGAGCCCACTTATTTATATGATGGAAATTTTTCCGAATAATGAAGAACGGTCACTGAAACATTGTGACACTAAACTTTAGAACAGACCAACCAAATTTTAAAATCAACCCGTGTTACAAAGACCTCATAGATTTAGTGTTCCGGTACCTTATAATCTGAGCGAATAAGGAAAATTCGGAAACATATTTCATAACAAGCAAGGGTTTGGAGTTCCTTCAACCGTCAGTTCTCAATTCACAACTGCCACCGGAGGACCTCTGCGCCCCTCAACCCCACTCTGCCCTTGCTCTGGTGCCTGTCTCCTCCCCTCTTTCTGCCATCTTTTCCTTCTCCTTTATTCCTCACCCTTCCTCGAAAAGTTTTTTTTTTTTTTTTTTAAATTAAGAATAATTATTATACTGTAACTACTGTCCTTCCCTGTCAATAGGACACTCCGGAACCTGTTGGGGGGACTCGAATACAAATAAATAAATAAATTATTTTTATGAAAAAAGCCACTGAAATTCTACCTGAGCTAACTTTGTAACGGAGGACTAAGCCTCCAAAATCAGTTTTTCCAAGGATATCGAGAGCTATCTTCAATAACCGAACGGTTAACAGAATCATTTGGTTATTTTATTCCGGTTGACCGGTTATTTTCGGTTATTTTTAAGTGCAAAAAATAACCGGTTAACAAGATACATCTGTTTGCAATAACCAATGACAATAACCGAAAGCGTTAGCGTTTTCACTAAGCTCTATTCTGAATCTGAAAGACTCAAAACTAGTTCCTAATACATAGGTAAATTCGAGTGATTGGAAATTTAGTAAGGCTGAAATTCGGGAGTAGTTCAGAATTGGATGCAGATTAAACGATTAAGATAAGTAACTAAGGCTCTATGTACTTTGTATGGGTAAAGAAAGCCGCCATTTTGTCTTGTGATCAATTTTTAGAAATTAATCCTAAAATGATTCAGGATTGTCACCTGATTCAAAAATACTATTCTATATTCTGCATAAATCTGTAAACACAGGAGACTTGACGAGAGTCCTTTTCGGATTTCGGGAGACTTTTTTCAAGTTTATAAAATCCAGGAAAATCCCTTGGTCTCACCAGTATTTAGAAAAAAAAACCCTCCCTTTTCGATTCTTCCGACTCAGCTGAGAGACTTGGGACTTCTCCTGTTTCCCAAAACGGAGGACTTTTGGAGAACACGGGAGAGCGGCAAACACCTTAACAGAGCATCATTAAATTTTCGAAACGATTTCCATGTCACCGTTCTTCCTAAATCGTAGGGACGGAACTATAGAACCCCACCCACCCACCCCCCTTTAATAATTTTGCAGTCGGCAAATTTTAAAACTGTCCATTTGAATTTTTCATTTTTTACGAATGTTTGTTTATTATTATTATTATTATTTTTTTTTTTCAATTAAAAAATATTTCGATTTAAAAATCGGCAAATTTTTAATTTTTCAAACATCGGCGAATTTGTAGTTTTTAAAAGATATTTGTCGACAAATTTTCCTTCTCAACCTCCCCAAACTGGAAGTTGAATTTCGTTTCTGAAAATGGAGTACCATGGACACCTGTTAGAGACTAGTCAGTCAAAAGCCGAAGGTTTCAAGCTGAGTAGGTATTGAACGTTATCTGAAAGGTTGAAACAAAACTGAAATCTGGAAACATTTCAGAAAATCCGAAAGTCGGTAGCAAACGTTGAATTTCGAATTTCAATGACTTCTGTTTTTATTAGATTCTGTGTTTGACTTAAAGCCTGAAATTTGAATATTTTATTAAAATCTAAAAGTTGAAAGCGAAAGACTTATTCTCCAATGTCACAAGCTGAATCCGATAGCAAATGATCTATTGTTTAATTTACAGGCTTTGGTCCTGGTGAATATAGGAAGGAAATTTAGTCTGGAACAAGAGTCAAAACCCAAAGTGTTTTGCCTACGCGTATCGATCGCCGGCGCGTTGTGTCGCGTGTAACGGAAATCGGCGATTATCTCCCGGCTAATTCGCGCACGAGTTCGCAAAGTACACACTTACGCACCGCCAGAAGAGCGAACACAAAAATTAAGGATGAGGAGGGGGGAAATGAAGCCGGAATGAAAAAAAAAAACAATAACGAGAACAAGAATGAAACCTAAATTCTTGTGTGCTTTGCACCTAGTCGCCACGATTGAAAGTTCGTGTTCACTTTGTCCCGAAGCCTATCGTACCCCGACGTCCCCGCCCTGGCGGCTGGTTAATTCGCGAGAAAGCTTTAATATTAAAACTGTACTATCATCGACGAGAGATCTATTAACACTCAGCTCTCGGAACTTCCTACTGCAATCGTGAACACAACCAGGTAATTATCCGTGTAACACGGTTGTAGGGGAGAGAAGGAAAGCGGCGTGCTAAACAGCTGAACCAAAAAAGAAAAGGAAAAAAGAGCTCATGATAAGGTTATTACAACCAGGTAATACAATCCAGTATTAACAAGCCATATTTAATATAGTGTACGTGTTTTAGTGTGTACACGTTATGATGCAAGTACACAGGTTGAATGTGACACTCGGGAGCAAAAAAAAAAAAAAAAAAAAGGTGTAAACAATAACGCGTGCGTACACCGGGGAACACAAAAAACGCGACCGTTTCGCCGATAGAAGACACCGTATCTCGGGGATCCAGGAGCATTAGAATTATACTAGTACACGGTCGAAGGAGTAACACGCCAAGTCACGACTGTTAATGGTTTTTCAACAGCGTACACGACACCGGACGCCACGACGATGGAAAATTAATAATGCAAAGAGAATGTGCGAGTGCGTGAGAGAAACGAGAAGAAGAAAAAAAGAGCCAGACGTAAAACCGGCGGGGGCGGGGGCTATTAACACGCCGAGGTTTTTGCCACCGACACTGTCGCACTCGTCGAAAGAAAATATTGTCTCAACAGAGAACCCCCTCGTGTCAGTATGGGAAAATTGCTGTCGGTCTTTTTGTTCGCACCACCCACGACCGCTTGCACCTCCACGCCGCTCCAACGAATCGCATTCACGCCGACTGTACACCAGATACGCCGCTGCTTGAAATTTTTCGCATTACTCGAGCATCTCCCCGCCCTCCCCCAACCCCCAGAAAAATTTTAGAATAGTCAAACGCGCTGCCAAATTGCGGTACCGGGCAAACGCCTCCGGCCTATGAACGCACGTGAGCATCGTCACTATTTATCAGAACTAAAAAAAAAAAAAATACATATATTAAAAAAAAGTAGATGAGCATTTTTGAGGGAACGTTGTACGGTCCTTCGCTACAGACTGAAAGAGACTGCGGCGTCATAAACTAATTCCAAAATCTACCATATAGAGAGGAGGCAGGAGGGGGTAGCGGAAAATCCTTCAAGATTCAAATAAACGTGGTAGTGAAAGCGTGTCTGAGATCATGCCTGTACCTCTTCCTTGAATTCCTGTTCTTCGGCTCTGTAGGCGTTATCATTCATCTCTCGGTCCGTTAAGTACATACAATTATTATGCCAAAAGAAAAAAAAAACTTCCAAAATACATTCAGTGATCCTTAAAACCCTGAAGAATGATACCCGTTAGGGTCCAACCGGCTGAAAGGTATTTAACACTGATAAATGCACGTTTGAGTCCCACGTGGATCAATTTGGTTTAGAACTACTGCGTAAACAACTTCAAAAATGAATTCAGCAACTCAGAAAACCTTATTTTCGTTCTACAGTTCAAGATGGGGCACAGCATATCTGCCCAAAAGAGTGAAGAAGTGGCGCGGATTAATTTGAAGAGCGAACGAAAACTGCGTAAATTTAAGAAAAAACAAATAACTTTATTTAGCAAAATTTCAGATTGAAATCGACAAAGAAAGAAAAAAAGACTTCGTAACAAAATGTGGATAATAACCAGAAGACGAACTAATGATGATAATACTCTGGAGAAGAAGAAGAAACCTCGATCCGTATCACATGTCGGTGCTCAGCAATAGCCAGGACAAGACGCGAAGCATTGGGGCTAGAATATCCAGCACCCAGTGAAGTCAAAGGGATAGAGCTAAGTAAAATTCTCGCTTTGGCTATAAAAGTGAGGCTACTGAGCTGATTCTTAACAGCAACTTGAGGAATAGTGCAATGGACTGCAAAGTCGGAGCGCTCGACGCATATAGCGCCACCTCACACACAAATGGAACAAATGGAATGATGATGATCGCAGATTTTCAATACTACAGCATTTCTGATTTGGCTCCATTCGGTATCCCACACCCAAATTCAAAATAGGGAAATTTCCAGTTTTTGTATGGACGACGGTGGCATGATCATCCGTTTCGCGCCGGACACCCTGGTTCCAGAGGTGATAAAGAGTCGAAGCAGTTGGAACTTGGAACCAAGTGTCGGCCTTTGTCTCGGCCATCATGAAGAGGAAGATGCAAACGGAGTGGTCGAGGCAGAGGGCCGAAGACGAACCAAGTTCAGCCCACATTACCAAACAGGACAACTCTGTACCATCCTAGGAGAGCTGCTGCAGCTGCTGCGGACCCTCCGACAGGGCTCCCCCACCGTCGTCCCCTGCCTGCGTCACCACACGTACCAAGACGAATAGGTGCGGGGTGAGTGAAGAGAAAGCGCGTCCGGCAGTGGGGGACCTGAAATTTCCAATTTGGTGCTCGGGGAGCACGAACCTTGGTCAGTAGGGAACCCCATGATGGCTCTGGCAGGACATGCGCACCGGAAGCGGCACGGCGAAATGGGGGGACTCGGGCCAGCCACAAAGCGTCCCTCCGGCCACTGATGCGATATTCAAAAGGGTAGTTTCGGGGGCCGGGGGTGCGGTGTCATAGCAACCACTTAGGCATGCGTGCATCGCCATACGTCCCTCCACACCACTAAAGCCCAAATTGGTCGAGAAAAGACAAAAACAAGTCAAAAAACGTATTGCAAAGGAAAACTAAGGCAGTATTTATTATTTTTTGAATCGAAAGATTTTGGTACCAACCTTTTACCATCATCGAAGTGAAGTCAATTTTGCCCAGTTCAAAAGTATGAGACCAAAATCGGGATCGGACAAGAAATCTGGTTAAATTTCCGAAGACAGCAACCTAAAACATTCCTATTTTCATACTTTTTACAATTGACTAAGTGTAGTCAGTTTTGTACGTTTTGAGAGTGAGATTTGGGCTTTGGAGGCCCAATCGGGGTCGGATGAGAAAACTGATGAAATTTTCGAAGTCCGCGAGCCAAAAGACTCCTACTACGTTATTTTCACCTACTTGCTAAGTAAAGTAACTTTTGCATATCTCGTAATCAAATTTCGGTATCAAAGCCCAAATCGGAATCGGATAAAAAATTCGATAAAATTTTAGAAATCAGCGACCTCCATACAACATTTCTATTTTGATATTGTTTCCCCATTTGCAGAGTAAAATACATTTAGCACATTTTGAGCGAAATTTCGGTTTGGGGCCCAATCGGGGTCGAGCATGAAATTCGATGAAAGTTTAGAAATCGGCGACCTACAAAACACACCGATATTGATATTTTGCTCCATATGCAGAGTAAAGTTATTATTGTTTATTTCGAGAGTGCAATTTCTGTTTTGAGGCTCAAAGCGGGGTCAAATGAAGAATTCGATAATATTTCAGAAAATCAGCGACATACAAAACTCCTGCTTCGATATTTTCCCCTATGCGCAGAGTAAAATCAGTTTAGCCTATTTTGAAACGAATTTAGTTTTGGAGGCCCAAATCGGGGATCCAATGAAATTTTAGAAATCAACGACCTACAAGATACCGAGTTTATATTTTACCCTACATGCAGAGCAAAGTTAATATTGCTCATTTCGAGAGTGCAATTTCTGTTTTGGGGCCCAAGTCGGAGTCGAATGAAAAATCTGATGAAATTTTAGAAATCAGCCCCCTACGAAACCCCCGTTTTGATAGGTTGCAAGATACCAGTTTAGATTTTCATTAATGTCTCTACATTCCAGGATTTAAGCTGAAAGAATTGCTGAAATTTTTTGAAATACAGGTATTTTGACTAGTCTACCGTGTAGGGTACGAGAAACCAATTTTAATGACATACCGTAGGATTCCATGTCTCATTTGAAACTCCAACAAGAATTTTAATGAAGGTACTGGAATTGGTCTCTGGAGAAAATTTTTCTCCAACATTTTACAGAAAATTCGACACTGATTCCAAATTCGCTTACGGCGTCTCTGCAGGTCTTTCTGGCAGTGGAAACATCGAATCTGAAGTTCTGCTGCTTCAACTTTAAGCTCCCTGCATCACGACCGGGATAGCAAAACAATTAAAACTTGACTAGAACCACTCGAGACTATCTACCATCGATCCCTGGTCTCAAACTTCGGACTATTTTGTTATTGAATTCCATAGGAGTTTGTCAGGCTGCTGAATGCATTTTTGAGGTTATTTCCTCCCTAACCCCAACTTTTTGAGCGCCACAGGGAGCTGAAACAGAACAATCTCAATGCTGGAACAATAAACAAAAGAAATTTTTGAAGACAATTTCCGAAGCAACTTCGAACAAATAATCCTTCCATTACCCGACTTTCAAAACTTCACGCAATGCACTATTTCAACACAGACCAGATTAAAGCGATTTATGGAATTTCGCCAAGGACTGAAAACTCAACTTGTCCCTATATTAATTTCGATTATTTTGCGGGGAAAAAAATATTGCTCAGTCTTGAGGAGGTATTATTAAACGATATCACTGGAGCTTCAGAAACATGGAAACTGTTAGAGAGAGGCAAAGAGTATTGCATAACATATCGAAATCAAGGGGGGGGGAGTTGAAAAAGTCATGTTTGCGTTCGGTATTACAATAACTACAGTTTCAACTTCTCGGCTCAGTTAAAAGAAACTGACTTCCGATCACCCTTCCCCCAACAAACTACAGCGCGAGGGGGGGATCCTTTGTGACCCACATGGACGAGTATAAATCTTTAAGCTACCGCCCGCCAGAGGAGCTGAACATTCTCCAACGCTCTCCTATCATGGGAAGAATAAAGATCAGATGAAATTTCTTAAAAACTAATGACGATTACAGATAATAGAACTTCAATAGTTCTTCGAATATACGCTTGTATACAAAAACATGCTCACCCCCCCCCCCCGACCGAAACATACTCATCGCCTTCATACCGCCCAAAGCAAGCCTGCCGCCCCTCGGTACCCCTACGTCGCTCCCGTTGGGAACTACTGATCTGATCAATAATGGTTTTTCTCCAGAAACTGAAAATATTTGTTACTAGCAAATTTTCAACTCTAACTTTCGATTTTTTATTATTTATTTATTTTTTTGTGGGGGGGGGGGGTATTTTGGAGTACACAATAACATCCGTAACAAATTCCGCCGATCCAAACGAACAAGTACCATCTTTTGAACGGTAAAAGCATAGAGAGGTGTCCATCGTCATGGATTAGTTACCATCTTGTCTCAATACCTGTACCATTTTTTAAAATTTTTGTTTCATGCTGTTTTTCCCAATAAAGTGGTATTATTATTCAGAAAGACTGGAAGTATCTATATTTAGAAATTAATGACTTAGCATCTCCATAAGGGATGGTGTATAATTCTGTTACCAGGGTTTTCAGTCCATTGCCGTGGTCAATCTTTGACTGGTGCAGATATGTGCCTTATACATTTTTCACCGCAACAAATGGCAATCCCGGTGTAGTTTAGATCCCTGAACACAATCTACATGCCAGATCATCGTCACCGGCGCATATGACAGCACAATTTTCAAAATACTACGGAAAAGAAAATCCTTGAAGCTGTTATGTCCTTGGTCGTGGATGTCAGTGCTTTAGCAATGGACACGATGTCTTTCGTCGTTGACAAAAGTTGTCCCTCTCCCTAAATTTTGATGCGCCTGCTCTAGATCCTTGTTCAGGGTGTCCATTCTTGTTCAGAAATGATTTTCCTTGACTTTTCCATGTTTTCCAGGGTATCAAATTTTTTAAACATCGTGAGCAGCGAATATCGTCAATCACTCCACAAACTTTTTCTTTTTACTGCAGTGTGTTTATAAAGCTGTGGCAGAGGGGGTGTAAACATTTAATGATGGAAATGAAAACGCGCTCTATGGGGTGCAGCGTGGTACGATGTTAATTAACGACTTCACAGATTTTTTTCTCGTGTGACTTAATTCCGGCCGTGAACGGGGGGGGGGGGAGAATAAAATTCGTAAATTGGTTTATAGGTTTTCGAAGTCGCTGCATTCGATTTTAGGGGTAGTTTTTGGATCCTGCCCCTCCTGGTGTCACCAATGAGGTAGCAAGAGCGTAGGACAAGCAACAGTTGACTCGGAATTAACCTTTTCTAGTTAAAGCCACCGAATAAGGTAAAAATACAGTTTTATTAATTCAAAGTGTTGCTAATAGAAAATAACGTCGTACAAATTTCTCAACTGAAAAAGCACAGGAGCTTAAATTCGGTCCACATTAAAAATCGGAAGCGATATTCGAAATCAGCGACATAAAACCACCCCTATTTCGATACTTCTTACAATTTTTCGCCGGAGAAGCTGGATTCGTATTACGACAGTGATCTGGAAGGGGTCGGATCAGCGACTCAGAGCTTGGTTGGCTATCCTGTCCAAAAAGTTTACTTTAGAATGTCATAAATCATTTGGAACTTGAAGAAAACTACAGTAACCGGAATTAGCCCCTCCCTCGTGGAGCCTGAATGATTTCGGGGGAGGGGAAAATAACTATTAAAATGAATTCTAAAACCCAGGCGAAAAAGCTGCAGCATATCTAACGACAAATGCTATGAAAGTAAAAAGGTGGTCAAGATCTGGAAAATTATGGCACCAGGGGAGGCGGATGAGGCTTCAATTTAAGAGTATCGACAGATGCAATATAAGGTCATATATTTGAAAACAATGGACTCTTTTGTAACGCTATAATAATTATTACGAGGTCTTTAGACTTTTTTCAAATTTTGTGGATTAATTACTCGCTCTTGCCTAACTTTCCTAGACACGTTTTACAGTGGTCCAAAAGGTGGCTAAATGAAGTTACGGAGCGTGCGAAAAGATGTGCTCAATATTCAAACTTCTGCAACTATGTATATTACGGAAAATAAAAACATAAAAACAAAATAAGATGTAAGAATTTTAAAAAAAACTTAATTTGCTGCACTTTCGATTCAACCACTTCAAAGAATAACACATGAAAGTACACTTTTGGAAGCGCTCTTATATGCATTATGCTTTTTTCCACAAACATTTCCTAAAATCCCCGCCCGAATTTCAAAATTCCCTGTCTTTTCCAGAACTGGGCACCCTAATTATTGTAGAAAAGTCTAATAATACAAATATACTTGTTTGAACGGCATCATCAGTAATTAATATTTGAAATCCGTGTCTTCTACAGAGACACGTAGTGTAACATTTAATATTTTGTGAGCTCTAAGATTTTCTAGAAAATCTTGAGACTTTGTCTCAAAATCTTGAGATATCAAGATTTATCATGAGGTTGGCATTAGTGCTACTGAGACTGAAAACAAAAAAGTTTTTAATTGGGTGCCCTAATAAAGAAAAATTCCATGGAAATTCCTATCAGCAACACGGCTGCAGATTGTAGCCGCGCAGGTCGCAGTAAAGATCAAGATCAATGAGCACATGGCTGAAAGAAAAATACACTGCCATGGAAATGTCAATCACTCAACTGAATTGTCACCATGAAGAGCTAAATCATACGGACTGGTCTCGTGTCGGGGGGGCATGGAAATTTTGTACGAGGGTCAGTTGAAAAGTAACGCCTCCAAGCCCATACCTTGGGAACCACTGGACCTGGAAGAATGCACGCGTGCTCTCTGGAAAGATACGACTCCTTGCTTCAAAACAAGGGGTCGATCGCAGCGTTGCCAACCTTAGTACTTTTGCACTAAAACTAGTGCATTTTCAACCATTTTGAAAGGTTAGTGCTTTTTTTAGTGCATTTTGATAATTTTAGTGCTCAAGTACTTTTTCAATTTTTCACCCATTTTCTTCGTTATTGTTATTATTTTTGAAATTGATAAAATTTTTACGATTTTTCTCATGAGAAATTTAATTCAAAACTGAAGAGACACGTTGGTTTAACTGTAATTTTCTCAGTAAAAAAGAGCAGAGATGGCACTTTACGCGTAGAATATTATATTCTCCTTTACACGTAGAATACGAAGAATATGTAAAGTAAAATGTAAAATATGTAATACTTCGCTAAAAACAGTTCAAAATTGCAACAAAAAAAAAACAAAACAGTTTCCTGTTGCATGGGTCAAAATTTTGGATGTTCTAGGCTTTTCTTTAAAAAAAAAACAAAAAACAAACCTCTAAAAAGTACTTTTTTATTCGATAGTTCAGTACTTTCTGGAATCATAGGTTGGCAACGCTGGCTCGATCAGTTCCATATATCTGCTCTTGCTCGCGAAACATATATTCAAAACGAAAACTGGCTACTGCCGTTCAGTACATGCAAGTTTTTCGTTGACCCTTGACAGTGCTACGCCGGATGAGATTTTTCAATTCGTCATCCGATGCTAAGTGATACCTTTTTAGATATCTTTCAAGATACCTGAATAGATAAAAGTTACTACGAGCAAGGTCGGGGCTATACGGAGAGTGCGGAACAATTTCGTAATGCGGCTCCTCTAACCTGGCTTGAGTGCGGGCTGCGGCGTGCTGCCTCGCGTTGCCCTGTTGCAGTAAGCAGATACCGCTGGCAGGTCGAACGCGTCTTAATCGACATCGTCAGATTGTCAAGGCCTTACGAAACTTCTTAGCATTGATTGTGGTGTCTTTTTTCAAAATCCCAAATTTTTTCATCATGTTTGGCCACAATTCCATATTTTTTCGGCAATTTTGGGCACCCTGACTAAGTTTTATCCAGTAATTCGAACGCACCAGCCTTTGTTTCTCTTGCCCACATCCGTACCGCACCGATATCAGAACACTCATCCCCAAAACGCGCTCTTAATCGTCGAAAAATTTCAACCGGCGTAGCACCTTCAGGCGTCAAAAAATTCTTGCATGTACCGAGCGGCAGTAGCCAGTTTTCGGTTCGAATGCATGTTTCGCGAGCAAATGCAGATATGGAACTGATCGACCCCTCGTTTTGAAGCAAAGGAGTCTATCTTTCCAGAGAGCACGCGCTCCTTCTTCCAGGTCCAGTGGTTTCCAAAAGATATGGGCTTGGAGACGTTACTTTTCAACTGACCTACGTATTAACACGGCTGCAGACTGTAGTCGCGCAGGGCGCAGCAAATGTCAACCACTGAATTCGTATCGGGGAAGCGTTACAGTGGTCGCTCAAGTAACCCATGGCTGGAAGAAAATGGAAATGCCAACCATTGAATTGAATTGTCACCGTGAAGAGCTGAAGAACTATGAGCTGAACTGAGCTTGAAATGAGAAGAGAAAAGAAGAAGAACTGTAGTCACGCGGGGCGCAGCAAAGATCAAGATCAATGAGCACATACCTGGAATTACAGTTTTCGCTCAAGTATGCCCATGGCTGGAAGAAAAATAAATTTTTATGGAAATGTCACCACTGAATTCGTGTCGAGGGGAGCATTATGGTTTTCGCTCAAGTATACCCATGGCTGGAAGAAAAATAAATTTACAAGTAAGAGCATATAAAATGCTAAAACAAAAGATTCTCAGTTTCTGGAGAATGACCCAAATTACTAACAGAGGGTTCCCGTAATCATAGTTTCTAGATAGTTCCCGAACTATCGTGCACCTGATGGTATCCATTCGCATTCCAAATCAGTCCGAATTTGGGAACCGGCGTCGCCAAAAAAGGTTGTGTTTCCGTTACCCAGCCGCCACTCCTCGCTTGATTCAGCTTTTAGCCCGAAAGCTAAACGCAGCCATCGCTGTCTGAATTCTCAGTGGTTGTCTCGCGGCCGGCTGGCTAATATTTGGCCTGTCGTTCGACATTAGTTCACGTCGTCTTTCCGCTCTCGTCCATATATACATGAGCATAACAAGCTACAGAGAGATGAAAAAAAGAAAAGAAAGAAAAAAAAAAGGAAAAGACGGCGAAGAAGAGGAAGAAGAAGAAAGTACATGTATAAAAAGACAGAACTAACCACTTGACTCTAGTTCGGGAAAGAGTCGGCCGACTTTACGTCAACGCTATTTTTGACCGAGCTCACCGGGAAGGAAATAGCCGGTCTCTTTACCTTTCCTCTGGCGTCCTTCTCGCTCTCCTTTCCGCGTACATCTTCTCGCCGGCTTCGGGATGAAAATAGCGAGCGTTCGCGACTGCCGACGACCGCGAGAGCGAATGAAGCAGCGCCGCGCCGCGTACCGGCGTACGTACGCATATAGTACACGTTAAACGAGTATTTTTACAATCCGGAGAGACCATTTTAGCTGGCTTTCCGAACAACGAAAAATTTTAGGGCAAAATCGTTGTTTCACTTTCAAAAAAGCGACGATGTACCAGCCGACCACACGTATACGACCAAATCCCTCGTTTTTATTAACCTCCCCTCGATATCAGTTGCCAATAATTCACTTTTATTCGCGTCCACGTCGTCGATCGTTTGTGTCGATACATTAGCCAGCTTGTACAGGGGGCACGGGTGGAGGGGGCAGTAAAATATTTCAACTACATCTCATCAATAACAATGAAGGAAAAAGTGAACGGAGAAATGGGCACCTATTTAAGTACCTTCCGCTCGCTATAAATAAATTGCTCCCTCAACACGTGGTTATTCGCCTTCAACTTTTTCATTTTCTAGGACGATACGACCATTCATGCCTAGCATCCGAGGACCGCCAGTTCGATTGACTCCCCTGCCCCTTCCCCATGTATGGATCCTCTCCACCGGATTTTGTTCGCGCCAAATAATAGGCGATCTTCGAGTGTCGCTCGACTGGATGCGATGCGGCAGCGAGACATTTCGTGATCAACCGAAAGACAAATTACCTCTCCCAACTGATTAAGTGTGTCATGGAGTTGCCTATAATGTACTGTAATCAGTGTGCGAACACGATAGTACACAGCAATGATACCTGCGAGTATGAGCAGACACAATAGCAAAGATTCGGTCGTGAAGCGGAATAATACAGCGGTTATAAACAGAGAAGGGAATACAGAAGTTGTAGATATATTTAAACACCATCACCGGTTACATTTCGGCTCGGCTAATTGTCAGGCATTAATTTTCGCCTGTTACGCTCGCGGTCCGTGCTCGCGCTTAATATCAAGTACAGCGAACCCCGCCCCGACTCTGCACTATTTTTAAGACCGCAAAGAATGAATATTGACACAATTAAAGGATTCGGTAGACGAAAAAACGTGTCAACGTGTCGGCCCCGATTTCCTGCTTCCAGCCTGGCCTGAAATTCCGCCACGACTGGGCCTGACCAAGAGGAAACGATCTAATTCTAAGGCCTGGCCTAGGCAAAGTCAGCAAGTTGAACTGAAAAAACTCCAAAAAATAGCTGACCAGCAAGGAATGTATCATTGGTAGGTGATTAAGAACCACTTGACAGCAGTTTACAGATTATTTTCTCAGCGATACCGGGCTGCTATTTTCAAGAACGATTTTCCATGAGTTTTCCTTTCGCGTGGGGAAAGAGTTGTGGAGGATATTGGCAAAACTTTTTTTCCTCTCATGATCCTGATCATAACACGCTAGCAAGAAAAAGGTACACGACTCTATATTTTCTGAAGAGGGAAACTTTTTCTCTTTTTCAAGGGTGATTAGTCGCTGTGTGCCGAGTGGTTAATGTGCCCGCTTCGCAATCCCTGTGTCTCGGGTTCGAATCCCACCAATGCCGGAAAAAGCTAGTGATATTCGAATACCCCCACTAACATCCTAGCGAACACAACGACTACAGTATCAATCGAGGTGGGAAGACAGCGCGCCCTGTAACCTCCACCAGTTCGAACGCACAAGGCACTACAATCACACGGCGTGTTACAATCAGATCAAAAAGATTGATACTGTCCCGTGCATGCCGTGACCAGCATACTCAATGTCGTGAAAACACGTGGCGAGTAAAGCGAACTGCGGCTGCATACTCATTGGCACAGAGAAGGAAAACTCTAAGGCAACAAAACCGCGGGGGAAAGCAATGGCAAACTACCCCGACTAACCTGCTAGGCATGTCGCGCGTCAGGAACCGTGATCCACCAATGTCCGGCGACGGGCACGGCACTTAGAAGAATTCATTGACAATAAATTTTGATAGAATATAAGCCATAAATCTAGTTTGTCATTCACAGAAGCAAAATCCCATAATTCGGATGAAAAATTCCACGACTTTTCCATGGCTTTTACCAGACCACCAAAACGCCATGACTTTGCAAGGTTTTCCAGAAAGTGGCAATCCTGGATAAGCATCCAAACGATCTATTTCGCAGATCATCGTTTTCCAGAAGGAATCCTAAAACGAAAGTAATTAAAAATGTTCAAATCCTGCCAGGAATGATTTTAGAAAATCCGCAATAACCCTGGATGCCCCCCCCCACCCAGAAGGGAAATAAGTGTAAGAAGACTGTTGCAATTGACAACGTGGCTTTTCAAGCTACCCGAGTGTAATGGGGTCATGTTAAAGAGAAGACCCTACAACTTCAATCATGCTACAAATAATTTCGATCGGACTGAAAAGAAAAGGGCGCAGAGCGACAAATCTTTCATCATATTTATGAAGTAGCATGATCCTTATTCTAAATATTTTCTCAGAAAATGATACCACCTCTGAAAGTTGTTCTACATAATTCAAGAAGAATAAAATCACAAAAAGTCTCAGCTCGAGGCAATAATATTAGCCTGTGCCTCACGGAGGTCAAAGTTCAGCTTCCTCGGTCAAAATTGGCAGTTTGAACTAAAAATACCTAAAATTTAAAAAAGTTACAAATCGTGATGAAGCCCTGGAGTAGTGGTCTGCAGCCAGTAAATTATCTCTGTAAAAGTTTATTCAATTATATTCGCCTGTGTTGCAAAAGGGTGTCTGACAAAATCGAATTTTAAAAATAAATGATCTTCAAATGACTCCCCCCCCCTCCAATTTGCTATGAATGGGCTAAATGGTAAATGCCAAAATATGCAAAATGAAGTGCTACTCATTTGACTAAGAATTCTGTGATTTGTGAAGACTTTTTGAAACTTCTGGAATACACGCCATAAATGAAAATATGCATTCGTATAAAAATTGCAGCCCTGGTCATTATAATGCGATTTCCCAATTCTAAATTCTTTGTTCTCTCTTTCAAGGCATAATTTGCTGATTTTAAATTTTTAAATGACCATGATGGAAGATAAATTGCTTTAAATTACTTAAATGACCTTCTTTCAAAATAAATGACATTACATGACTTACATAATTATTAAACACCCTTTAACAACTGCAATGGCTCAAATGTTAAAAAAACGTGATGTTTTAGTTGTGCAAAACTTTGGAATTTCAACTTGCCTCTCCACAATCGCACACGAATTTGGGCTTTGTGGCGCTGAATAGAGAAAATGATAAATAATTTACTGAGGGTCTACCAAATACAAAATTATAAAATTCATGACTCTTTCATGACCTTTCCACGACTTTCTTCATGGACTCACATTACTCGAGTTAAAAGTCCTAAATTGCAAAAAGAAAAATTAATTTTGACATTTCAGTGATATTTGTTCAATTTCTTCCATTGATAATATTTTGGAGTTCACATTTAAAAAGAAAGATAAAAAATTAATACATTATTTTTTTTTTAAATGTACATCAAAAATTAATCTTTTTATCGAATTTGGAAAGAACTTACGATTTTTGGGGGAAAAAGCAAAAAAAAAAAAAAGGCACGACCCCTCAATTTAGAATCCAGAAAGATTCTGAACATTCAATGAAGAAAAGTAATTCAAGAAAACCTCCGGAAAAGGTGATCTAAAAATAAGAAAGAAAAAATATAGAAAAGCTTAAATTATTACAAATTTATCAATTTTATCTAAAATCATGACGACTATAGCGTCAAGCATGTAAATTATGTATCTTAAATTTCAATTTCCCCGTTTCACTTGTAGTGCCATGGCACCGGTTTGAATCGGTATCGAGAAATGTGTTCTGTGGCTGTTTAACAGTTTGGGATCCCCTCGTAGCATAAAGGCTGGATGGCATTCAATAGAACAAATAATATAGATTCAGAAAAATTTCGAGAACTTGGTTTAGCGTATCTCGAAAGACAGTAATTTGCGAAAAGGATTAAGAAAATGCGTTCTCAAAATGAAAAATCGGACTAATATAACTTTTCAGAAATCAAATACTAAATTTTTTAAGTTGAATTTTTCATATTTTGACCCCATTTTTTCAGCGTTTTTCGCAAATTACGCTTATTCAGCACACGATTTCTTCAATTTTCAAGAAAGTCCCTTCTGAAACCAAAATAAAACACAAGAACCTATAATTCTAAATCCGTGGTCTTTAAAAAGTAAGGGTAGGAGCAGGAGAGAATTTCCAGGGATGGATAAATTTTACTACAGTGTAGCTCTCCCCACAGCGCTATGCATAGTGCATGAAAATTCAAACTGCCTAACAGCTGATTTACTAAAATATTAATGATGGGGCTGCTCATCATTTTCAAAAATTCCAAGATTCCAGAATCCAGATATGTTTACAAGCATATCGAAGGTCAGTGTTCACCCAGCAAAAACAGCACAGGTTTTCTCCGAGTGAAAAGTAAGAAAGGACTAAGTAAATAAATATACAAATATTCATCGATTTGTTTCTTTTTTCTCCAATTTCAAGTAGATATCTGTAGTACACAGAAACGTGGGAACCCAATGACCTTGGAAACTGAGCTGGTTCCTTATAAATCAACATTTCGGCTGTCTCCAGCTCTCCACACAGCTGACTCATCCGCAATATCAATTAGACGTAATTTCAAACATGCCTACCGTGGGACTTCAGTCGCATCTTGCCGAAGAATTTTGAAAACCAATAATTCTGACACGCACCTCACACGACGTTTTCCAAGTCGGAAGGAGAATCCATTTAACGTAATGCGTGTTTATTTATCAAATTAAAGGGCCAGGTAATGGAATATAGACGTTCTACAGGCGTACAACCGAAGTCAGATGTTGAAAGATGATACCTGTACGTACGTCTGTCTACATATGCAACATGAACATAACAGTGTATTGGAATCAGTATAAATGTAGTGCGGTTTAGAGGGAAATACGACAACGTGTGGGGGAAATGATGAATAATGTAGACACGAAAAAATGAGGTAGAAGCATTGGAAGGTGTTACGAAAGCTCACATAAAAATTTAAAAAAACTAGTTGAATGATGGATGGGGATTACACTCGTTTAGTTTGTAATTTCAAAAATGTATTAGTCTTAGCACTGTTGGAATTGCGATTCGGAAAATATCAATTTAAATTATCTCTTACTTTAAGAATGTCACTGATCCGTATCATCTTTTCTCGGATCACTAACTCAATTCAGTAAATGAAAGGAAAAATTTGCGCTATTCTATTCTCCCGGAATAAAAATGTTTCCCCAACTTTTTCCAGACATTTTGATTTTTCAGCCTCTGTACTTCAAAGGGTGCTTCACTACCTGAATTCCTTCTGATAAATTTTAGAAAATCATTGAGAAACCGATTAGTTTTGTCTCCAGTTCAATATTAATGCTACAGTGCAGAGCATGGGCAACGATTTTCGGCGATACGCACCCCTCTTAAGAACTGGAACTGACCAGTAGAGAAACCCCCCCCCCCATCTCATGCAGAAGTGAACGCTGATTCCAAATTTGTTTGACGCGTCTCTCTAGCTGTTTTTGTTGTTGAGTAAATCGAACGTGGGCCTCACTTTCGAACTCCTGTACAGCTCACGAAGACCAAACGTTTCCAAAATTGAACTAAAGCCATTCGAAACCGCTCGCTATCCATTCCGGGTTTTCAATTGGCAGATAAGATTTAAAAAATCGACTTTTCTTCTTTCCCATCGAAAATAAGTATGTAATGGAATCAGTCGCCTCATCCTGTGAAACCGGAACCACTGATTCCAAATTCATTTGACGGGTCTCTCTAGCCGTTTGTATTGCCGAGCAAATCGGACATAGGCCTCACTTTCGAACTCCTTTACTCTGAGCCTACGCAGACCAAATGTTTCTAAAATTGGACTAAAGCCATTCGAAATCGTTCGCTATTCATTCTCGGTTTTCAATTATTGGAAAATAAGATTTAAAAAATCGACTCTTTTTTTCCTATCGAAAATAAATATGAAATGGAATCAGTCGCATCACTCTGTGAAACCGGAACCACTGATTCCTGACCTGACTCATTGATTCTGTTAAAACAGATGAAGGATCACTGACCCTCTGTCAAGACTTATACTACCTGGCTATCTTAAAACTCCATTCAGGGTCTGTTGTCAGATTAGACAGATTCAAATTCTTTAATAACTCATTCGGACTCGATTCAAACCCTTTCCGACTCTCAAGTCTCATTCAGATTCTGTTTCCGATTGCCCTTAGACTCGGTATGTTCCATTAGCAGCAGACTCATTAGGACTGTGTTAAGGCTCATATTCAAGGTCCACTATTATTCAATGAGGCTCCTTTAATGCCCGATAAGACTCTTTAGAACACTTTTAAAACTCAATCAGACTCTTAAATTTCATCTAGACTCCATCAAAGTGAGACCACTCCCAGCGGGATAAAATGTCCCGAAAATTTTCAAAAATCTTATTAGGATCACTAACAGTATTTAAATCCGTTCACACTATCCCACTAGGAGTGTTTGAGCTGCTGAAACCATCCCGGCCTTACCTTTTCGCTAGAACGCACCGCAGAGCGGCTATCAGCCGCTGTATTTATGGGTTCATGTTTTTCAGTATCAGTTGGACAATATATCCCATCGAATAATTCCACTAGGACAAATTGTCCCATCCACAAGGAGGGGGAGGGGTTGAAATTTCATTCTAACGAATTTTGCGTTCTTGGGGGTCTATAGTTCCAAAAAATTTCCCCGTTCTTGAGACCGAAGAGGTTCAAGCTCATTCGGTTTCCAATAAGACACAATAAGACTATTAAAAAATGTCGCAGAAATTTTAAAAAGTCTTATTGGGATCACTAACAGTGTTTAAATCCGTTCAAACTGTCCCACTGGGAGTGTTTGAGCTGCTGAACAACATCCCAGCCTTACTTTTCCGCTACAGCGCGCTGCAGAGTGGCTATCAGTCGCTGTCTTTATGGGTTCGTGTTTTTCAGTATCAGTTGGACAATATATCCCATCGAATAATCCCACTGGGATATATTGTCCCATCCACAAAGGGGGAGGGGGTAAAACTCCATTCTAACAAGTTTTGTGTTCTTGGGGGCCTACTAAACAAGTTTCACTGCAGATTTGGTCCCAAAAAGTTTCCCCGTTCTTGGGACCCAAAAGGTTCAAGCACATTTGGTTTCCAATAAGCCTCAATGAAACAATTAAGGTGAAACAACTTCAGTCAAGTCTCTTGAAGATTTATTCAAAACTCAGCTAAGACTCACTCGGCTGCATTTTGACTAGAAAAGTTCCTTCAACGGTCAGACCCATTATGATTACGTTAAGCGTGTCAAAGCTCATTCGGATTCCACTAAAGACTGAACGAGACGATCTCGAAACTTGTTAGGCCCATTCGGACTCTTTTAGAACTTATTTAAGCTCTTCTGACACTCATTCTGCTCCTCTCAGAAATCGTCAAAACCTATTCAAGTCCACGTCGAAACTTAATATGATTCCAGCCCCATGCCTGGTGACGACTTCACTTGCCCGGTCTAGTGAAAAAAAGATTGTTTTTTGGCCGCAGCAATTTTGAATATCTCATTAACAATTCATGATAACGAATTGACGACGTTTGTGTCGTATCGTGGATGCTAGTATTGATAGTGCTGATTGTAGCTTGGTTAATCAGGATTACAGTATACGGTTCTGAGTTCGCTGCAGAACTTGCCTGGTCTAAAATGTCACTTGCCTAGTCACAAGCAACCGGCGGGCTACGGGCTTGTATGATTCGTTAAAACTACATTGGGACTCTTCACTACCATTAGGACTGCGTTAAGAGAGGCTACAACCGGACTTCCTCCAATTCTGTAGTGACTTGCAGCAGAATACGCGACTCAGTTCAAAGTAATTACTTTTTCTGCTGGCCAAACATTCGCAGCACACAAACTCTCTAAAAATGTGTCCAGAGACCGCAAGTCACTACGTCATCTACACCAGTCAATGCAATGACCAAAAGCTCGCTACAAAGCTTTCTACTCGCAAATCAAGTTCTAGCGCTTGAATCGTCTATTCGTCGTCGTATTCACAAGTAATATTGGGAGGGGTGTGGGGGGTAAGTAATCTGAATAACTGTTAAAAATCAAGCACGTTTTCTTCGCATTGACTCCTATAAAGCTCAACCAACTCGTACACGAGACAGCGTCAGAGATGTTGGCAAAAATGAGCTAGAAAAAATCGACCAATTTCGTTCTAGCGACAATGAATTACAACAACGCTCTCGTAATAATTATTATTACAATAAAATGGAGAGCTGCTATACGTCCCATCGAGATGATGTGTAGGAGTGAAAGACTATATGCAATGACGCGAGCTCGTTCTTTATAACTCAATAAACTTTCTGACGTTCGTGTATCATAAAATGAGAACGCGAAACGAAAACAATATTTACGAGTTAAGTTTTCTTTTTTCGCGCGGTGGACTGTTGCGCTGGGTTACAGTTTGCCGTTGCCCCCCCCCCTTACCTGGATAGGACGCACTCACAAGCGGTGGCTACAGACTAGCAAGTTTTAGAGTCAGTTTACTGATACACTTGGTATCACTTTTCGTCAAATTGATGAACTCGACAACTATAAAGTCATTCGCGTGTTCCGCCGCCGGTAAGGAGGAGAAAAACATCTGCGCCGCAGTGATGCGACTTTTTGATTCGTGTTGAATTGACGACCCTGTAAGGCTGTCTTTAGTTGAGGAAATAATCAGAAGTCGCAGGGGGCGAGGTCAGGACTATATGGGGGGGGGTAGGGGTGAATTGTGATTTTCTTAGAAGTCATCACCGCGGTGTAGATGTTTTTCTCCTCCTTACCGGCGGCGGAATACGCAAAAACGTTTGATAAATGGCAAGAACGAATGGACGCCTGTATAGCCACAAATTACGCTTATTTTGAACAAGATATATGTGTACTTAACAAAGATAATGATGAATAAAAAATTTTGTAATTGTATGCTTCTTTTCCTTCTTTAAAAAAAAAAAAATCTTTAAAAAACCTATAGGGGTCAACAAATATGTTTTTGTTTTTTTTCAAATTGGTATGGAACAACGAGTTTCCAATGAAATGAGCTCGGCGTGGTCTCAATTGATAGCTAATGAACCAAATTATTCCCCTACTGCGTTGAAACGCCGATAGGTAGCGTTGGTGGGCCATACGAATTTTAGTCTCAATTACTTAGCGACAGCCTATGCAATTCCTCAATGCTTCCCCCCAGTAGATTTCCTTGTACACATCTTTTATACAATTTCTCTTTATAATATTACTACACTGTATTGTTAAATTATTTTCTATATGATTTTACGTTACGATTTCCCCTATAATATTTTTCTATTATTTTCCCTTATACTTGGTTTCCCCACATGAATTTCCTCTGACGATTCCATTGCATGATTTATTCGTCGTATTACGCTATTTCTATAATAAACTTACTCCAATATTAAAGAGGTCCTTACTTCAAGACATTTCTCGGAAAATCCCACCGACCTTCGAAAGTTGTTCCAAATAAAAAAGGCAGAGCTCAATCGAATAATGTTAAGCCGTGCCTCACAGGGGTCAAAGTTCAGCTTTTTCACTTAAAATAGGCCATTTGAATACAACCATACGTAAGTTTAAAAAAAAAATTAATCGATTTTGATAAAACGCAGGTAAGTTATTGTCTGGAGTTATTACTACACTGGACTACCAATATCGGAAGTTCCATTTAAAATACATTAAGTGCTTTTGGACTCAACACCTAGCGTTCTAGTGGCAGGGTTTGTTACTACAATGATATTTAGCAATGTGCTCACCAACACTCGATAGAGTAAAAACACACACAATGAATGAAATACATACAAGCAGTACCGAACCCTGCCACCAGGATTTTCAAAACATCGGAGTTTCCAGTATTAATAGTCCAGTTATTTGTTATTACATTCTGCATGTAAAATTTTATCCATTTATATTCGACAGTGTTGCCACAGCAGCGATTCAAATGTTGAAAAACGATTTTTTTAAGCTATGTACAAGTCTGGAATTTCAGCGGGTCTCCCCAGATCCAGATAGAAGGTCATGTTTTGCGGTACTGAATAGAAAAAAGAATACTGAATCCATAAAAATTTTGAAAATTCAAATCAGACACTGAAGGGAGCAATTCGGGACGAACCTCAGAAAAACGTGATCAAAAATAAATACTGGGCTAGAAAATTTTAAAAAAATTACAAATTTACAAATTTTGTTGAGAATTATGAAAAATTTTTCATAGGACAAGTACATTCTGTCTGTTAGATTTTAACTTCCCAACTTCACTTGTATCTTTGGCACCCAGATTGAATATAGACGTTATAGAGAAATATGTTCATTTTGTGGTCTAACAATTTAGGATTCCATTGTGTCCCTCTCAATCAACGTAGCGACAAAGTTAAGGACGCATTTGATAAAGCAAAGAGAATATAGATTTCAGAATAATCTTGAAAACTTGGTTTACCGAATTCTGACAGACAGTTTGCGAAATAATTTAAAATGGGTTAAAAATGGAAAAGCAGACAAAAATGTTTATCTTCTAGAAACTATTTAATTTTTTAGATGGAACTTTTCAACGTTAGATCACATTTTTTTCAATGTTTTTCGAAAAATACTCCCCTTATGAATATGATTACTTAAATGTTCAAGATTTTTCCTAATTCTACATTCTTTATTCTATTCAGTAAACTTCCATAATAAATATTTACTTTAAATGAATAAAACTGATTTTTTTTGTAATGGAAATATTGTGACCTATCACATGATGAAATATCATGATTTTTCATGAGTTTCATGACAATTTTTTGAAATCACGACTTTTCAGGCCATAGTAGACACCCTGCAAAATAACGAACATATTTCTCGATATTTAAGCCGCGCCACAGCAATACAAGTGAAGGTGGAAACTTAAAATTTTGCCGAGATAATGTATATACTTCAGCTCACAATCTTCGTATTTTTTAACAAAGCTGGATAATTTGTAAGCTTTTACTGGAATTTTTTGTTCACTCTTTCAGTTTTAGACTACGTTTTTCCGCAATTTTCCTCGAACTGCTCCCCTTCAAAATATGATTTCCTGAATACCATCGGGTCTCACGGCTTTCCCTATTTTCGAGGACTTTATAGCCTTTAGCACCTCCGATTCCAGAAACTCTGGAAACTCTTCCTGCTCCTTCTGCCGTATGTTTTCGGTTTCTTCCTCGTCAGCTTTCTCTTGTTTGTAGAATTCTCTATAGTATCGTATTGCTACTTCCACAGTGCTCTCTCTTTTAAACACATTTTTGCCTTCGGTATCGTTCATTCTAGAGATGAGTTTCTTATCTCGATATAGTTAATTTTTAACTTTCTTTATTGAGCCACTACTTACCAGTATTTCCTCAATTATCCTCGTATCGTATTCTCGCATATCTTTCCTGATTTCCACCCTCATTTTTTTCCTCAATATCAGTAGCTCTAGCGTTTCTCTTGGGGATTTCGACTCAATACTCTCGAGTTCGTTCCTCTCCTGAATCAGGCCTTTGGTTTCGACGGTGAGCTTGTCGTCCGTACGTGCCTTCGGGCTTACTTTTTGGTACTTGGTTGCTACATCCTTAATTATCTTTTCAACTATGCCGTAAGCCTCCAGGGCCGAACTCCCTTCTTCTGACTCATGTACTGCTTGTAATCGCTTGCTCATCTCTTTACGGGCCTCCCTTAGCTTGTGCGTAGGAAGAGTTTTTTCCCCATCGGAATTGTGACACCGATTATGATATAGAGGTCTTAATGGTACTTTGATCTCCCCTCTGCATGGATGGTGATCGGACCCAAAACGGAAGCCTGGGAGGGTTGTTACATTCTGCACCAAATTAATGTCATTTTAATCAACAAGTGATCAATTTCGTTCTTCTATCCCCCCCCCCTGGCGATTGCCAAGTCCATTTTAGTTCGTTCTTCCTCGGAAAGTACGTGTTTGCAATTTTCAAGTTGGTTTTAGCATAGAATTCGACTAGTTTATTGTCATTTGAATTACGAATTCCCGAGACAAAATCACCTTTATTTTCTCTACAGTCTATCTTTTACCCAATAATTGCATTCCAGTCTAACGTTAAATTTCAATCCCCTATGCACCGGCTTGAAATTTTTTTCCAATCAAATTCAATCACCGGGTTTTTACACCAAAATTACCACTATTTTTGGTAAGAGCGTAAATGGGGGGGGGGGAATAAAGTAAGCGCCGCCCTAATGCATACACCATACATTCACACAGACATCCAGTTTGACAGATTCATCGTTTTTACGTACTCATATTACAGAAAACTATTCCGCTTTCAAATTTTCGGTTGACTTTCGAAGAATCTGAGAAATCCGTAGAAATCCTGCGATCCCTCACACATGGGTCGTTCTCGAAGGCTCCAAAAGAAGAAACAATTGAAATTTTGTAAACGACCCACTTTCAATGTTTTCGACGAATCAAAGGGAAATGTGTTCCAGTCTAATACATTTGTGGTTGTGGTTTGAATAATTAAAACAATTTACGCGTCTCGGATGTCTGACTCCCAAGAACCGCAAGGTACTTGTGTACATGAAGTTCTACTCATAACTGAAATGTTTACTTTCAGTTGCATAGGTCTTTAGAAGCTTTGAAGTGCTTCATTACTCGCGAGAGCATTAATTCAGTCATTTTCAATTCAGATGCCTGCATGAATGCGATTTCAAGTTTCGAAAAGATCGTTGCTCCTTCAAATTTAATATCGCTAAATTATTGCCAAGAAAAAATGAGTTTTATAAACACTCGTACGAGCGCTGTCGTAAAATTCTCGTTCGTTTTGGTGCAGGGGTTCTCACCGGGCGTACACGGGGAGAAGGAAATGAGGAAAAATAATAAAAACGACTTATCTCCAGTGTATTCTGTATGAACGATCCTTGATGAATTCGCCGGGAAATATCGCTCGGTTTATTTCACCGACGACAAACAACTAAATTTCACCAATATAGCGTTCTAGAGAATTCGACGTATGCATAGCCATGATAAGTCATGAGGGTGGGCAATATGCACGTGTAATTCATAATTTTATACGCAGCAGAGTCGAGATACGCTTCTCGAAAATTACGACGAGTTACGCCTTGAACGTGAGAAAAAAAAAAAGACGAGAGAATTTTGCACACAATTAAAATTTGGTTTGTAATAAATTTAAACGTTCTATTTTTAAAGCTTGCATTTTCTTTTGCGGGGGTAGACTCGAAATTCAGGGGGCGTAGTTATGTAAGCCTACATTACTAATTAAAATTGCGAATGATGTCGAGATAAATATAAGAGCACAACTACTAATTTTTTTTTCTGTTTGTTAAATACTGACTTTAGTCAGTACAGCCTCACTTTAAGAGGAGACACCAAACGAAACTTTGAAATTCATCTTATTCGTATTTTAAAAGACCCGGAGGTAATTACGTTTTGAGCTTAGATGAATTTTAATTGCACTTAGCGATAACAAATTGGTCGGCAACAGACAGCAACATACTCCGCAGATATTTCGGAATGCGAGAAAGAAACATAAGAAGGAACTTCCAGTGGTTCCGAATATGAGGTCATCTCCATGTACATGCAGTGGTTAAGAATACGATTTGTTACTTTTAACTAATGCTCACAGTGAAAACTGATCGCAACTCAAGTGATCCTCAGTTCACTGTACTGATATGCATCAGTTTAATAAATATCATCTCTTCGTATCCCCATACATCAACATTGTTGCAGTAGAACACCGTAATCAAAATAGCAAGATGTTCTAGAAGAGGAACCAAAATGCACACCAGTTTTAGGCAGGAGTGCTACCAGAACTTTTTTCTTGGTGGGGACTAGAATTGAAAAAAGAAAATTGGGCAGGGAAGAAAACTCGATTTGGTTACCTGATTTGTTACTTGCCTATTTTCATGAATTAATTTTGAAAAAAAATCGTTTTTTCAGGAGGGGGTCGTAGTAGCCCTCTAGCCCCCCTTGGTTGTTTTAGGTCTCTTCACTCAGACATTATGGTATGCTGGTTACGATGTTGCGTCAGGAAGGTGTCGACTCAAGGATTAATCGTTGTCTCTCTATTAAACCATGTCGACGTCGATTTAAAGTTGACTTGGAGTCGTTAGGTAGTGTCAACCTGAAGTCGACTGGAATGCGACGTCAAATTGAGATCTTCACGAAATTCGTCGAAATGGAGTCGATTTTTAAACTAAATCGACTGCTAACTGACGTCGACTTTGAGTCGTAATGCATTCGAATTTCAAACTATTCCATGCTCTTCAATTTCGACTCCATTTCGCCATCGAATTCGGTCGAAATGCAGTCGAGTTTAAAGTTATATGTGCTATTTAATTTCTACTTAATTTCGCCGTCGACTTGCCTTACCGTGCTACTCAATTTCTACTTGATGAGTCAACTTGAAATCAAAAGTCAGTCGCATTTAAAACCATACCGTGCTATCAAATTTCTACCTAATTTCGCTATCGACTATATCAAAAGTCAGTCGAATTTAAGACCTTACCGTGCTACTCAATTTCTACTTGATTTCGCCGTCAACTCGAAGTCGAAAGCCAGTCGAATTTGAAACCATACCGTTCTACTTAATTTCGCTGTCGACCTGAAGTTGAAATGCAGTCGAATGAAAAGCCACACCACCTACTACTTCATTTCTACTCCACAAATATGTAGACCAAAATTCAACTGAATTTTGACACTGATTAAAGGCCTAAGGAAAACCCTTCACACAAAATCGACTTCATATCTACGTTGATTTACGGTCCATGAAAAAGCTAATTACCCGCAACTGACTGTATTTCAGCGCCAATTTAAGGTTCACGGGAAATCATATACTCAAATCGACTCGACGTCGACGTGGATTTAGAGCGCAAAAAACGGTGTTCACCCAAAATCGACTCAATTTCGACGTTTATTTGAAGTGCTATGAATTTCATGTCAACCCGATTTCGACGACGATATGCAGTCAAGTTATGCAATCAAGTTGGGTCGATTTGTAGTTGACAACCCAGGAACTATTTCGACGAGAAATCGACGTCCATGATGAGTCGATTCTGAATCGTGACAAAAGTCGATTTGGCGTCGATCTGTCGACACGGATTAATGGGTCACTGGCGGAGCGGCAACTGTCACAAATGCTATTTTACACGAAGAAAAGTGTCACAAATACCATCTTACACAAAGAAAAAGTGTCACAAATGCCATATTTTACACGAAGAAAAGTATCACTTCGCTGCACATGAAAATTGTCCTCGAACAAAAACGAGCACGATCCATTAGACAAAAACGAAAATGTATCAGTGAAACTAGTGCAAAAGTGTTGGAAGAATATCCATAAGACCAGAGAGGATTTCCATCAGTCGTCACCTCATTTGGCTCAGTCAGTCGTCCAGAATTCAGTATCCATCAGAAACCTAGATAGTAAAGCACTGAAAAATGCCAATAATGACGCAAAGATGAAAAACTTAGTATGACTGTTCCTTATCACCCTCTGATGATCCCCCGAAACTTCCTCAATAATCCGAGGTGAGTCAAAGGTGCCACAGGGCAGAAGGGAAGTAAACTTCGCTTTTGGATGATATCTCGACTTCCTATCAATCGTAGAGGAAACCTGTTCATGACAAGATTGAAGAAAACTAAATTTGTCTCAAAAAAGGGTTCAGCATAATTTTTGCATACAATCAAAGGTTTAGCTACCAACTGAATTTTGAAATAAGGCATGGTGTCCTCAAATTTGAAATGTCTATAGTTCATCACTCTCAGCCATATTTATCGCCATTATAATACTACAAACCATTACTCACATACTTATCAATTTCGGGCCAATATTAGTGGCACTGTACCTCTTATACAGGTCGGAACATGAAAATTATTTCGCTTGTAACTGAGAATGTTCCTCTAGGGTCTTAATTTAGTTAGTGATTCTCATTAAAGAGGAAATTAGTTATCACAGGGTCACGTTTATGCCTTCGTTACTTCTTTCGCATGTTAACACTGCGCGAGGAAGATCACAGTGACGTATTAAGTTCGAGGAGATTCCTTTCCCCTCCTCCGATTCTTTCTTGCTTGATAATCCTCAAACAGTGTAAGTTAGCAAAATTGAAATTCCTTTCCACCAAAAATCCTTAGGTACACTCTCATTTAAAAATTAATAATATTTCTAAAGCTTCTGGCGAAAAAAAAAACAACTTAAGATTCAACACGAAGTCAACTTTCAGCTCTCAGTTCATCCCTGCTAACGGAACTAATTCGGAAAATATTTCTTTCGAGTGAGGATCCTCCAAGAGTTCAGTTTTGGTCAGTCCAAGCTTACACATTAAAGTGACCATAATTTATTCTCGGTATATTTTTTTGAATTCTTTCAGGGACGCTCTCCAAATTGGTTTTAGTGAGATAAAAAGAAATCCTGCAAGATTTCAGGTCAATCGGATAAGAGAAATGTGAGCCTCAACTTCCTCCTTCTTATAAGAAAATACAAGGAGCTTCAACGTTTTTAATGAAATGTTTCTTTTCTCAGCTACTAATAGTGTTAAAAAATCTATTCTCATAGACTTCGAAAATTCATTCAATATTGATCAAATGTAGAACAGTTTAATTCCGCGATGTGCGTAAAATGACCGGAGAGGGGGGCAGTGACCTCAAAAGAAAAGGAGGAGTGACGAAAACCTAAAATTTAAAATACGAGTCGACTTGCAGATTTCCGAGATCACTGAAATCATTAGTGGGGTAGTTTTTACATGTGACCCCTCTGAGCTGCTACTTACAGGGGTGGAGGCAAATATTCGTAATTTTTCCGAGATGGTATTTGATAATTTGGGGCTTCGAGGTTCGTGAATTCAATTCTTGGTGTAATTTCTACATCCTGCTTTCCAGGATATCATTCCGAAAAGAGGGGTCAAGTATAGGTGATTTTTACAAGACATTATTCGATTTGTAGGGTTCGAGGACGCGGAGTTCAGTTTTGCGAATGATTTTTAATCCAACCCCCTGAAGAAGGTGGTGAGGATCAAACATCAGTCATTTTTCCAGAACAGTATACGATTGTAGGTTTCGAGGTCGCTGAATTCAATTTCGGGAATAATGTTTACATCCGATTCTCTGAAATAGGATTGAACGGGGCCAGGTAGAATATTAGTCTCTTCTCAACATGAACAACTTACAAAATGAATAGGGGTACTATTCTAAGTATTCAACAGTTATTTTGCTTGGACTTCCTCAAGAAGTAAGTGAAGAGTAAAGTGAACCGAGAAGAAATGTTTCATTATTTTAATGAAAAGCACGGCGATTTTATTGCCTTTTGACATGAAAACAATTTGTGCAAACTTTAAGCGAAAAATACTGTAATTTAACTTTAAATTTGAGGTCCAACATTAACAATAAGACATAGAGTGCCTCCTATTTCCTTTGGCGGATCAATTTTGTCGGGAGACCTACCCCCCTCCCGGTTTTAATAACAGAATAAAATTACTACCAAATTTCAGATCGACGAGAGGCACAAGATCAGGAGTCTCCTTCCCCTCAAAATTTATCATTTCAACGATTAAATTTTTCTCCACTCTCCCACAAGGTTTAAAAATTCAAAATTTCAGTTTCGAAAGGTCCCATGTCTATTAATAACGCAAGTCACCATGGCACTGCGATCTAGACCGATATCCTCTCTTGCTGGCTTCATAATGAGGGACGAAGGGGGTTGAAAAAATGATGATAGTCAATTTACGGGTTTTTAGGATCGCTGAATTTCCATTCTGAAAGTATTTATCAGATCCGACCCTCCTGCCCAAGGAAGCTCCGACCAAATTACATTCATTCATGTGAGATGCCATCTTAATTTTTGAGGAATTTTCGGGGGATCATCAGAGGGAGATGTGGAACAATCCTACCAAGTCTCACCTCTGCTTTTTTTTATTTTATTTTAAATCCCCTTATTGACTGGACTACATTATTACAAGTCGGCGCTGGGCACTTCGTGGTTTTAATGAACCTCTTCCAGGAACAATAAGTCCTTTTTTTTTTTTCATTCGCAGCTCTGCATCATCATTTCTCATCCTCGCCTCCATGATCATCCATTAACCCCGCCTTCCTTTTCTGTTTTCATATAAGGGCACTGATCCCACCAGTTGTCCCAAGTTCATCCTCCTACAGCAACGAACGACATCGTCAGAATTTTCGAACGAAGAAATTTAAATCGACGGGCACGAACACTCGGGCTAGAACATTATTGGAATATTATAAACTACACAAAAGAAACGAGAAAAACCAGGTACAGTATTCCAGGAAACGAAATTCGTGAACGTATCAATTACAGCGTCACTAATTTGTTAAATATTTTACGAAATTAAACGAAAACTGTAACCGAGAAGTCGGACTACAATTATTCATATCCTGTAGAAATGATTATAGTTACGAGAAAATTATTATCGCGTTCGTATTCTCGCGAACAGAACAAAATAAAGCTTATCGTCGAAATTATCTCATCGACAGACCCGCTTTGAAGGTACGTTTCAACTCTTGCGCCATGTCATGGAGCTGAAACAATGGCACGGTAATCACTGCAGTACTTACAGCTAACTTGCGGCTTACATATCGAATTGTGAATACTTTTGGAGTAAAACTGAATATTAAAATTGACAAGCAAACAGAAGAAAGAGAAAATTTCAGCACTTCTTCAATTCTGGAAACTGATAAACCGAATTTTCCAACTCAAACACGCTGAGGACGATTCTGCCAGCTTTAATAACCTGTCTAAGGAGAACTACTTCCCCCCCCCCCACACCACACACACACACACAGACTTCCACGGAATTATGCGAGGCTCAAACTGAAACCCCCACCCCATCTCTACTGATAGATCGAACATATTCAATCCCAGGAAAAACTTTTTTATGTCACTTAGAGGTCCAGGTCCAGGTTGGCTGCTGCCCACCCGAGCTCACGGTCAATGGAGAAGAATAGGATCAATTCGAGAGACATCCTTGACATTTTTCGTTTTTGGTGACCTCGAATGGAGCCAGGTACAAACTGTGGGTCGACGAACCACAAAACCACACTGTTGGAGCTGGACCAATTTATCTTATCCATCAACAGCGATCATTTCTACCATTATGTAGAACCAGTGTACTTTATTGATCCCTTGAAGTCTGGTACGGAACAAAGATTTTATCTCGTTGGAATTAACAAGAAACGAAGCAATATTATTTAAAGGCGCACGGGAAAAAGAAACGGGATGCCGTGCCATTGAGAGGGTCTGGAACTCTGACAGGGTGCGCTACCTTCGCTTTGGACACCGGCTGTACGCTAAGAATCAGCATCTGAGTCGATTTCTCAGTGCCGGAGACATTAACACGTTCAGCGTAGTGGGATAAAGAATTGCCTGGGCGGACAAGTGCAGAAGGACAGCTACGGTATTCTGCAGCAGGGGCTGCCCGGGGATCAAGTTCCATCCTTATCACAGATACCGGTTTCAAATGGCCATAGTCGTTGAAGAGATGGAGTGATTACATAGGAGCATCAGGCGAACGGCGCTCTAGAGAGGACCTCAGTAAAATGCGACCTGCTATGCCTCTTGAGCTCGAGAACTATCATCAATAGCTTCTCGATCAGAGACCAGTACAAATAGCCAGATCAAATGGAGCTCTGAGGTATGTTAAAAGTGATTGGAAGCTCACACCACTGCTTGGAAATACTGACAATAGTTTCCTTCGTGCGGGAGGGATGTGTAGGCAACATATCAGACTCTGACCTGCATTTTAGTATTAGTCAAGTAAGTTGGGTATTTCTTTTGGCCACTGATGCGATACTCGAAAGGGTAGGTTCCGTAGCCGGGGGATGCGGTGTCTCAGGGGCCACTTTTATAACGCCAGACATTAAGTAAGTTGGGTAGGAATGCCCAATTCAACTATTTAGCAATACACATTCTTAATGCTCTCCACGTGAACAGTAATTCTGAAATGTATTTCCCTCCTCTCTACGAGTGCTATTTGAACCCGACAACACTCTGGTGTCCTAGGTTCCTACAAAAATGAATGATATCTTACTTCGCTATGCTGATAAAACCGCAGGATGCCGTCGCATGAAGAGGCGTCCATCCCTCGTTATCACCTTTGTTGATATCGGCTCCATGCTCCACAAGAAATTCAACCATGTCCAAATTATCGTCGATGCACGCCTACAAACAGAAAGACAAAACACATGATAGCACAGAGTGATAATCATCATCTTCGTATAATTATACGCATATATGAGAGAGAGAGAGAGAGAGACTGAAATATGCACGTAAATTATTCGCATTGGCCTTCTTTGCAGTCTATCATCGGTGTCAAATTGTCGCCAGTCTTATTATTACCGCATGCAACAAATCGATGATACAATGCTCGAATGCGTTTCATGCCAATTCCGCGTTCCTCTAGGCCGTAAACTGTCACATAAGTACATGTATGAAGTACCATACAAATGGGAAGACCACGAGGATGGGCCCCGCCTCGAAATTCGTTCTCGAGACAGAGGTTTGGTTGCACATTGGTCTGCACTTGGCATCAAACCCAAAATGACTAAGAATTTGTATATCATAGCATACCCTCACAAATTTCCCTGATTTTCAGCACAAGGACGTTAATCTCTCACTTGCAACTCCAAGATTCACTAGCCAAACGGATAAATAATGTCGACAATACTACCACTTCAAGTTTTATGGAACTTCTTCTTTCTTCTTTCAGTGGTACGAGTTTAGGAAAATGGGTACAAAGAGAGAGGGACAAGGAGCAAACAGGCGCGAGGAAGGAGGACACAATTCACAACAGTGACAGGAAAAACTGAACTACTGACCTTAGTTGCTGGAAGTTGACTCTCATCCTAAGTTTTCATTGCTGAGAGAAAGTGAAGGAGCGCTACACCTCAAAAATGTTCCGGGGAACTATTATGCTACTACGTCATGCTTGCTTCTTTATTTGGCGTCGTTTTTCATTCCATTACAGGAGAAGACCAAGTGACATAATTAATGAGGTCAGAGCTGAAGTACTCAGATAGCACTGATTCATTTTGAAATATACTTGTTCGTCATTCCCGATTCCAAGCATCGTGACTATACTGTCTTCGCAACTAGCTCCCTCCAGCCATCTCTGTTTACCATCTTCCATGTGCACTCGCTCAGCGAGTCATGCCAGAGGTCTTCTCTATCAGGTTCGTGTATCTAGTTGAGGACCTTCCCCTTGATCTCTCTCCTTCGACCAGCCCTTGGATGGTCAGCTTTTCCAAGTTATCTTGTCTTAGAAGTATTAATGTATTTGTCTTCTTATGACTGTGCTTAATCTGTCTTTCACGTCCAATTCTGTGAGTATGGGCGCATTAGTCCTTTTTTAGACCCATGAAGTTTGAAGCATTCTTCTGTAACAGTACATGTCGAAGGCGTCGATTTTGTCCTGGTCTGCTTTTTGTACGGTCCAGCACTCAGACGTGTATAAGAAAATGGAAAAGACCAGCCAATTTACTATTCGGAGTTTTGTCGCTTTTGTAATGTCATGACTTTTCCAGATTTTGTTCAGGCTACCCATCACCGCCTTCACTATGGCCGACCTTCTTCTAATTTCACTCGACGAGCCGACTTAATTCGAAATTAGAGAGCCTAGGTATACTCTTGTACCACCTCTATTCCATCAATGTCCGCGATCTCCAGTCTATTGTTATTTTCCCTATCGCTCATCATTATTTTGGTTTTGGCTCTGTTCACAAGGGCAAAATACAGACCATATGCCTACTTTTCTAAACAGAAGGACAGGAACTCGGGGAAAATGAAGTTCTCTATAGACTTGAGGGGTTACGTTTTCAAGCTTCTTTTGGTGCAAGTTAATATAATATATCTGAAAACGAGAGACAACTGCCAAATAGATAAACAGTCATACAAGCAATTAAACAGATACTAAGATAAGCATACCAGATATAGAAGGTTAGAAATGTTTGCCTCTCCTTATTGTCTTATGGTTGAGAGCGGAGGTGACGGAGGCCACAGATAAATCGACATACAGTCGTTTATTTATAGAAAAGCGAAGCTTGTTCGTTTTATCAGCATAATATACTATAATACATTAGATACAAGAAGAGAACATGCCCTCAGAGAGGTTGCCCAAAGTTTACTAATTTTCCCTCTGCATGGGTTTCCTACATCTAGTCGTTCATCTGTTAGTACAATCAGTTCCATAGCAGAAACAATATTAGAGAACAGAATAAGTTCAAGAAAAATAATGAAGGGTCTTAAGCAGTGGCGTAGCTAGGGGTTTCTAAATGAGGGGGGGGGCACAATAAGGTTTTCAAGGGAGAAAAAGTCGAAAATTGCGGTATTTTTAAAAAATCGCCGATATTAGAGGACTATGTAAAAATATTGGGAGGGGCACGTGCCCCCCTGTGCCTGCCCGACGCTACGCCACTGGTCTTAAGATACAAAAACTTTTCTAATTCAGGGTGTCTACCAGAATTCAGTTTTGGAGTTCCGGGACTCTGAAAGACACTTCTGGGAAAAATTTGTGTGCAAAAAAATACCAGGTTTATTCTTCTACTGTATATAGTGCGTGCGTGTATTTGAAGATTGATAGTTATCGATCTGGACTACGCACAAAGCAGTCTCCATGTATCGGGGAAACAGTCCAAGCTTTGGGGGGAAAATTGGGTCCAACATTTGTAAAAAATTCCGGGACCTTTGGCAATTGGGATGTTAACATTTCCTAGGTAGCGCTAGTGTAGCACACTAACACAAACTAAGTAACACTCAACACATTGGATACTTCTGGAGGATTATTTCCACTTTCCTATTCTACTACGTCAAAAATTGCGATAGTTACTTTCAAGGACATAATCTGTTCTAACATGAAAGATCTCCAAGTTTTAAGACATAACCGACATAATAAGACATAAAAAGACATATTATAATGACAAGTCTAACTTAAGATATGTATAAATGACTGCGGGTTGCCTACCTAAAAATCAGAAAAATTACAGGGCAGATCAGCTACTTTCAAGGACCTAATCTGTTCTAACATAGAAGATCTCCAAGTTTTAAGACATAACCGACATAATAAGACATAATCTCTCTATATACTAAAAAGGGGCAGATCAGCAACTATCCAGGACATAATCTGTTCTAACATAAAAGATCTCCAAGTTTTAAGACAACCGACATAATAAGACATAAAAAGACATATCTCTCTACATAATAGAAAAGCCAAATCCGCCGCTGCCACCGCCACCACCTCCGGGGAGAAAAAAACCACTGCGGGTTGCCTACCCTGCCCCTTAATTGCTCATTTCTTTAGTGATAGCCTACCCTCGGGAGGGTCCGCCGCCTGCGGATTACCTAGCCTGCCCCACTAATTGCTCATTTCTCCAAGGCTAGCCTACCCCTAGGAGGTGGTTCATGGCGGAGGGAGCTCCAGAATGGGGAGGAGATCCACGGGGGCGGGCCTCAGGAGGAGGATAAAGGCCCTGGATGGTGCCCTGAGTGAAAGAGGGACAGGGGAGGGAAATAAAATCCGTGGTACGGGAGGGGTTGGTGGCGGGGGTCTGAAGGGGAAGAGTGGTCATGGTGGTGGGAGTTCTTGAGTGGAGGGATCTTCAAGGGAGTTAAGATGAGGAGGCCGCAGAGAAGGAGCAGTGGAAGAGGAAGGCTGAAGCGAGGGATTAAGGCCGCAAATGGAAAGGGCGTAGTGATGAGTGAAGAGGTCTTGGTTGGGGCGTGGTACGTGAACAGAAATGAAGGCCATAGTGGTGCGGCGGTGGTCGGGGGACGTGATCCTAATGGGAGAGGGCACTAGGGGTTGGAAGAGGGTGATTGGAGGGGACTAGGTGGAGGACTGTGTGATGATCAGAGGGATGATCGGAGGGTGCCATGTGGGGGTGAAGCTGTGGACGGAGGTCATGGAGCGAGGGAGAGGGTAATGTGAAGAAATTAAGGCCCAAGTGGTGGAGGTCGGTTGTGGGTCAATGATTGTAGAGGTGAGGAGAAAGTGTCCAAGGGAGGGGGAAGGGCCGCAAAGCGGCCAGCGCGGCCAGAGGGCGAAGCCCTCTAGTTACTACTATTGAGATATTACGTGATGTCAAAAAATGGTTCGATGTAAGTGGAAATGGCGTCAAGTAAATGTGCAAAATTGTGCTTTGTCAGGCAAACAATTTCCGAATTTGTGCTTCAACCCCCCCCCCCCGGCTTGGGCAGTCAATGTTAAATATTACCAGGGGTGTGATATTACCTGATGTTGAAAAATGGTGCGACGTAAGCCGAAATGGTGTCAAACAACAGTGCTTAAATTATGCTTCTTTAGGCGAACAATTTCCAAATTTTTGCTTCAAGCCCTAAACTGGGGATGGAGTCCATATTACTACAACTACGATACTACCCGATGACAAAAAAACACAATCATTTTAGGTTGTGTTCAGTTTCATTGGAGTTAATTTCATTATTTTCATTGCATTTCGCCAGCGGCGCATTGACCCTCTTTTGGTTTTTTGGTCATAACTTGGGGGCAGTTTGTGCAAAACTTGTGAGGATGGTGGGAACATGAAGCACAGTTAGAGCACAATTTTGCTGCATACTCTCGACTTGGTAATGCGAGAAAAATGTTGTGCCCCCATCAGAGGGAAGCGAGGAGGGAGGCTCGAAATTGTCGGCACAAAAAGCACAAATTTCGCACACTGATTTTAGCAAGTGTTCATTTCCATCGGAGTTAATTTTAAAATTTCCTTTGCATGTCAACAGCACATTGACCAACTTTATTTTTGGCTATAACTTCAGAAGGAATGGAGCACAAATTCTGCAATTGGAAGCACAGAAAAGCACAATTAAAGCGCAATTTTTCTGTATTGGTTTCATTCCTATTCCGCATGCATGTGCCGCTGGCGACATAGAGCTAGTTCGCTGATCGGGATGAAGGGTAGCGACCAAAGACCTGAATCAAGTTCTACAAGTAAATGTTCGGTTTTTCTGGTTTGAGAATTTGAGAATACACGATTCAATGTGTTGTGAGCTGGCGACTGCGCTTCCGGCTTGTGGCACACAAAACCACAAGGTAGCCACTTTTTTAAATGATCCTGACTTTCCCCGGTTTTCCAGACCAATTTTCCAAATTTTTCCAGACATTT
The DNA here is from genome assembly GCA_031841125.1 of Acanthococcus lagerstroemiae. Lineage (NCBI taxonomy): Eukaryota > Metazoa > Arthropoda > Insecta > Hemiptera > Eriococcidae > Acanthococcus > Acanthococcus lagerstroemiae. Next base: position 18,750,957 of record CM063110.1, read on the forward strand.
CTTCAGGTAGTATTGTACACAGTTTTGGGAATACTTCATAAAAAAAGCAAGTCATTACAATTTACACTGACATTTATTCATGAAAACTATTGTATCTTCTTGAATTCTCATTATTCTAAAAAAATTTCGCTGATTTTGATCAAAACTATAGCAATTTCCTAACTTTTCCATACTGATAAAATTACCTGATTTTTTTCGATTTTCCAGAAAGTGACTACCTTGAACCAGAAAACCATGAATGGCTCACTTCCCATCATCCCACTAATTCATCAGGCCGAAGGGCGGCGACTAAGAGCCTGAAGCAACCACATTATTCCTCCTAGTAAATTATGGTTTCCCAAATTTGAGAAGATTCTATTCAATGCGTAGTAACCTGGTGACTGTGTTTCCGGCTTGAGGCACAGAACCAGGAAACCATGACTGGCTTACTTATCATCCCGATAGTTCACTGACCGGGCCGAAGGGCAGTGACTCTAGCCCTGAAGCAATCACATTATTTCTACTTTGTAAATGATGGTCTTCCAAATTTGAAAAGATTCTAATGAATGTGTAGCGAGCTGGCAACTGCGCTTCCGGCTCGTGGCACACAACTAGGAAACCATGGCTGGCTCACTTATCATCCCGCTAGTTCACTGACCGGGCCGAAGGGCAGTGCCTCAGGGCCTGAAGCAACCATAGTATTTCTACTAGTAAATGACAGTTTTCCTAATTTGAGAAGATTCGATGCAATGTGTTGTGAGCTTGTAACTGTGTTCTGGCTCGTGGTACATAACAAGGGAAACCATGGCTGGCTCACTTATCATCCCGCTAGTTCACTGATCGGGCCGAAGGGCTGTGACTGAGGGCCTGAAGCAACCACATAATTTCTACTAGTAAATGATGGTTTTCCAAATTTGAGAAGACTCGATTCAATGAGTTATGAATTGGGGACTGTACTATCAGCTCGTGGCACACAACCAGGAAACCGGGACTACCTCACTTCTTATCATCGAGCAAGTTCGTTGATCGGGCTCAATCAACACGCCCCATTGCGGCAACAAGAGATGCATGATTTCAACAACTTTTTTTATGTTTGCTCGTTCGCGTTCAAGAGAGCGTCCATTATTAATTCACTTCTGATGCGGTTATTGCGTCGAGTTCGCAGATAATTTCGCGAAAAAAAAAAATAATAGGAAAATAACAACCGAATTAATGTGATTAATCGATTCGCGATGTACTGTAGGCAGCAGTCGCACGACCAACTTTTTCCTCTCTCACGCTCGCTCGTTCCAATTGTATAAACAGTTCATTTATCACTGAATCGTTTGCAGTGCTCTCTATAGTCTCTACAATGGGGCCGTGTTGTTGTTGTGTCGCTATTTGAAAAATACATGAAGGGCTGCGAAACGGTAGAACCCTTTTTTTTTTCACCTCCTTTTGTACGCTCAATTGTGTGTGAATGACCTTTGAAAAACTGGTAGTAGGATAACTTGATTTAGTTTGCGCCATCGTACACACGAAGTGTGAACCTGTGAACGCGAACTAGGTGCTTGAAAAGCAATAAGCAGTACGTAGCCGTTTGAGGTCGTTTTCTGAGTCCTTGAAAATGCTCAAGCGAGGGGTGCGATTGTAGTAGAGAGTCTACAAAGGAGACAGAGTGAACAGATGTACGAATAAGAAAGCAACGAGGTTAGCAAAATTTCAGAGCGGAGCTTCGTTGCTGTTCAAGAGGCGATCCAAAATTGGAGCAAAAAAAAAAAATGGTGCAGGAGCGCAGCCTTCTTTTCAATACTCGAGCATAAAGACTGTAAAATTTGACCGTTCTGGTTATTTTAGGGTAACATTTCGAAAAGGTCTGATTCGAAATCGATACGAGAATTGGCTGGAAAGAACATTTTCCAGACGGAATTGATAGTGGTTTGAAAATATACCTGAGAAATGTCACGGACAACTTTTTGGCCTTCCCAAGACCATTTACAGAAAAACGGTAGGTGTAGAAGACCGAATCCTAACTCGGAATTTCAAGGGGAAAAAACTTCAAAAACTTCATTCGGAAGAAGTCAGGTCTGACAGAGGCACTAAAAAAAGTCAATATTTTCAATCGACTAACCAAAAGCAAATAATATGTTGACATTTATGCTACTTTCTACAATAAAAGGGGGAGGGGGAGACAAAGTGAGGATTCGGAATCAGTATAAAAAATCGAATTATGAACCTGCATTTGTATTTGATAACACTTTTCAGTAAAACAGATTTTTCAAAATTGAAGATCCCAATTTCGACCCAAAAATTACTTTGTTTTCCTTTTATCCTGAACATGTTCAAGATTCTATCTGGTTTCAGGGTACATTAAAGGTCACCGTCTCATCTTCACTGAGAGCGTGATTGGGTTGTAAGAACATACCTCATAAAACTCTTAGGTATATCCATTGGCATAGGAAGGTCTCAGTCTTTGGGGGAGGGGGTCAAAGGACGCTAAAGCACACATCCAGCAGGGATGTTAGGCTAAAGCCACTCGTGGCTTAAGATGAAGCTTCTGTCATAATTTTAGTCGTTATTCATTAAGCCAAAAGCCAGCCAGGTGAATTCTGCAAGTCGACTTTCAGCGCATGGCAGCCATAAGTTAGGTTTTGTGACCTAAACTAATAAATTCAGCTAATGCCAAAGGTCAAATAAAAATAAAAATAATTTTAAAATAAATTAATAACAAATTTGCTACATCTTTTAAAAATTTTTACCGTGAACCGTGATCAGTACTTCGAAGTTCGGAGATAAAGTATTTATTACATCGGTTCCATGTGGTCTCATCAGTTATCAAAATGGTGGGAAATTGCAAGCTTTGTAACTTGTAACTGAAGTCAACTCATAGGCAAAGATTAAGCCATAAGCCATACAGCATTAGGCTATTACCTATTTAAAGCTGGAAAATTAGCTTCCATTGATCCAACATCCAGTATTATTAGGTCCGAAGCCACTGTTGAATTGGGGGAGGGGGAAGCAAAAATCAGGTCCAAACGTAGCCGTTTTAAGGACTGGGATTTAGAGGATGATCCGACTTCATGACCTTTCTTCAACAAAATTTTCCTCGCTTTTCTCGCAAATTAGTACTTTTTTTCACTTTTCAAAAATCAACACCGCAAAATGCATTATCATTGAAAAATTCAAGTACCGGGCCTGTGTCCAGAGACTCGCAGAGGAGGGTCTCCGTGTATTCCCTCATACACCAATTTTATTTTTGGCATATCCAGAAGATTGATCAGCGAATAATTTTTCTACTTCTACTTTAAAAAGAACGTTAGTTTTGACATTTGGTGAGAGCCCTTTCCTAGTGATAGTCTCGATGCCGCCCACCCCTAAAAACGGTCTTGTTCTTTGATACTCTATTATTACTCGTGACAGGGAAAATTTCAAGCGATATCCCAGTCACATTTCGAAATAGGAGACACCCGACTCTTCACAATGTGGGACACCAAAAAATTTCCGATACGCATTAATGGAATCTGTGCCACTTTTTCAAACTAAATCCGAATCTGGCATCAGAAATGTTCCACCAGGCACAGTTGTCTTGTACGAGATCTCTGAAGCGATCAAAAAGGCGATTGCGGGTGTTTTCAGCCCAATTTCTAGACCGTTTACACAGCGCTCAGAATTGTAAAATATCTTTTTCTGGGCTAATTCTCCATGTAAATTCCGAATCTGACCTTCAAATTTGGTATATACCTTTTTTCACGCTAAAATGGCCTTTGAACACAAAATAAGGTCATTTTTTCTTTTGATATCGTAGAGAAAATATGATTTTAGACCGTCTTACAATTTTAATGAAATGCACTTTTCACACTAAACGTTACAGCTTGAAGGCCACTGTCTCATAAACTGAATGCATTTTATTATCAAGAAGGTGATATGTATGTCTCTGCGGCTGGCTCTTTATACCCTTTCCTGCTGTAATTTTGTCTGTAATCGTGAAAAAACGCCACCATTCGTCTTTTTTCATTGAGGTGATAAAATGGAGAGTGCTTGTAACATGAAACAATAGTAGGGGACATGAGTCACGACCTCAAATATATGACTTTTCATTGGCGTTCAAGAAGCATTTCTTTGAATTATTTCTGCAAAAAAATGGAATATTTTTGAAACGTATTATTTTGTTATGTCAGTTCCAACGCAGAGACAGCCAAGAACCAACAGACACCCAGACTGTTCCCTAGTTCAGGTCGACAGGCAGGTAATTGTCAACAGACAACATAATAAGCAACAATTATGCCGAATTTCATTTTCACACCATTCCGAGCCTAATTGGCCGGATGATTACTCCATTTTGGAAACGGGTTCTTCATTAACAGGATAATTGAGGGGAAAAAACACACAAAAAAACACGAAAATTAATACCTATAATTATTAGGTAAATAGTCGATGCTAAAGTGAGATTCAATGCCTTCTTGCGAAGAACACAGGAGACCCATAGATTTCGAATTATGGATATTTCAGCGTATGGCTGGCTCTGCGCATTTCCACAAAGAGGGTAATTTTATCCAGAATAAAATCTATAAAATTTTCGAGTTTAGATCAACTCTATAACAAGTTACGAAACTATTTAGGCATCTGTAGGAATCGAGACAACAGAAGTACACCACTCCCGATATTTCTTGGAGTTCCGCCATTTTACAGGGTGTTTACTAAAATTGAAAATTGGTAACTTTTCCAGAACATTATTCACAAATTTTCGTGTTTTGTTTTTGTTTTTAGTTGTTTTTTTTTTTTTTTGGGGGGGGGGGGAGCATTCTTTTGAAGTCGCATCGCATTTCATTCATAGCATTCATTCGTTTATATTATTTTTCAAACAGTTTAATCCCAACTCATTTTAAACTTTTGAATACGTTTTCAAATTCGGCCATGTCAAGACAATTCAACATTTGACTAAGATAATCATTTTCTGAATCGTCCAGGCTTTCTCGAACTAATTAACACTCGGCTACACACTAAATCAGACTTGAGAAAGTTTTAAAGAACTCTCGAAGAAACTCAAACCCAATTTATAAAAGCCAAGAAGAGTTTCAAGGGTCTGGAACCTATCTGGATGAGTGGTGGAAGCGATTTCGACAAGTCTAGAAGAGCATCGAGAACATCAATATCTAAGCAAATCAATTCATAACAGGTTCTAGTTTAGTCCCCCCCCCCCTTAAGATTAGGTTTCGAGTTAAAGGGTTTGGGTTCGAATTCCTTAGAATTTGAGCAAACGTGAGCCCAAACCCCAAAATCGGGTAAGACTAATTTTTTCAGGTTCCAGTTGTCCAATTTTATCGTGTTTTGGTTTTTTACCCTTCTCCCTCCAGTTTAGATTAAAAGCATTAAACTGTCACAAAAATATCATTCAGGCTTCACGTGGTCTGTACCAACGAACCTCAAAATGTCTCAGATATAGTTTAGAACGTATCCTGCAGAGTTCTAAAAAATTCTTGAAATATCTTGGACAAGTTTGCAAAAGCCCCACGCAAAGAGACTCAAATTAATCTCAAGAAAGTTCGGAAAATGCCTCAACCGAGCCTAGAATAGCTCAACAAAAAATACCAAAATTGTCTAGAATAGTTTTAGCAAGTTATGACGAGCTCCAAAGACAGTTTGAAAGATACCTGAGAGAGCCCTGAAAGGTACTGGGCGGCCCGAAGAGCTCTCAGCAAGTTCAAAAAAGCCTACAGTTTTCAAGTCTTCAACCCGTCAGAAACTTTTAAGCAATTCTAAAACAGTCTTACACAAATCTGAAATAATCTGAAACAAGTCTTGGTGAGTGTGAGGGTACTCTTGGTCGGAATTTCTTCCTAAAAATTTTGTCGGAGATAACCCTCCCCTTATGGTCGGTTCCAATAAAGTACAGAAAACTGGCAGCGAAGTTTCAACTCAATCGGATGAGGTGATTACGTGCTGTACGTCCCTCCCCGTCCTTATGAGAAAATACATGAGTCTTGACATTTTTAACCAAAGGTTCTATGAATGTTTTTTGGATCCAATCATCAGGTGTCCTCAAAAGGACATCCAAACTAAATGACCATTGATTTTCCCAGAAGATCACGAAGTTTTATTATATTTGATTTTAACCCCTTCTGGGGCTACTAATGCTAATAGAATCGAGTTCTGTGATCCTGAAGACCTATAAATGGAATACCATCTCAAAGAAAATTGAACAATATTTCAAGTGAACTCTCTTTGCTGGGACCCCGGAGGTCGGACGTAAACCCCATCTTCAAAATCGCATTCAGAAACCTCAAAACCCTCCCCTTCCTATCCCGAATTTTACTTTTTTGCCATTCTTAGAGCCACCCCAGGACTACTGACACAGACTACGGAGCAAAACTATTTTATACGCCATCGGCACCACGTATAGCTTACTGAATATGAGAACAAATTCTTAAAACAATTCGGAACCATATTTTATTTTATTTTTTGTTAAAAATATCAAAGCTTCATCTATTTTTGGTCAGAGGAGGTGCATTTGGCACGTGTTCTTCGAATCCGATCGAGCTAAAACTTTACAGGAATTGTAGTGGTCCCGATAGAAATTCCGACGTTAGAAAATAACTACCCTAATAAGGAAAGTCTTAAAAACGCTGCAAACAAATCTATTAAAAAAAATTGAACGTTCTCATTTCATACTGGAATAATTTCAAACGAGTTTAGAACAGTTTTTGAATCGTGCAAAGTCTCAAAGAAATCTAAAAAATGTTCAATGAGCCTTCATTCAGGAGTCTTCAACACATCTGAAAGAATCTTAAAGAGCCTAACATTACTACAACAGTCTCAAAAAGAGCTGAAAGAATCTCAGACTAGTTTGGTAGCGTCATAACGATTTATAATCAAGTCGGGAATTCTTAAAAAATAAAACTTCGAACTTTTTAGAATCTAAATTTTACACAATTTTGATCGCGCCCCTCTACTTTCCTCTCTCCTGTACTAATCTCCCTTTTCTGAGAAGGATTTACACTTTGTATCCTTCATTATCTGCTTTTCACGGCTCATTCTTTGCATTTTCTCCAGATCTTTCCCCAAACCACTCTCTTTAGCAGTAATAACAATATCCTTAGATGTCTTATACTATGACCTATTTAACTCTTCTCTTCACAAATATATTCCAAATTTCTCGTTCTTTTCCGATTCGCCTCAATACTTCCTCATTCCTAATCGTTTCTATCTATGATTTTCGGCCTTCTCCGATAACACCATATTTCAATAGCTTCTGTCCTTTTCTGTCTGGTGTTCTTGTTGTTCAGGTCTCACATCCATACAATGCTGTATTCCAAATATACGTTCGAATAAATTTGTCTCATTTTCAAATCTGTATTTACCCGAAATATGTGTCCCTTATGGAAAAAAGTTCACTTAGTTCTATTCTACTTTTTACTTCTACTTTACTTTCTCCCATCTTGAGCAATCAGACTACCAAAGAATTTAAATTTCTTTATCTCCTTCATTTTTTCACCTCCTGTTTTCCATATATTTATTGGACTTTGTTTCCACTCATGATCATCACTTTTGCTTCATTCTTACTTGTTTTCATTTTATATTTGCGACAGTTTCTATAAAAAGGGACAACTTTGTCGGTAAGAAAAAGACAAGAAAACGGGAAAAACTAAAAAGTAAAATTTTTAGCAAAAAAAAAATTGATTTTAAGATTATTATGGATTCTTGTAAGAAATTCGACGCTCTTTTACATGAAGAAGATCACAGCACCCAGAAATATCAGAAAGTAGTTCTACATCTTCGAACATCGAACTTGTTGTACGTATCTATTCTAGAGGACGAAAAAATTATACGACCATCTTCGCCGAATTTTGAATTTTTAAAATGTTATCCTGCATTGAGTAATTCTTTCATCTTCTAGATACGTACAACAAGTTCCCATAGTCACAACAGCTCTCAAACCATTAATTACTTACCTAGGGTTGGGCTAAGAAACGGCCTTTTTGACCATTTAACGAAAAATGAAATTTTTCTAACTTTAACGTTTTATCACGCCTTCAATATTGAGAATAGGCAATACATCGTACTACGAATTTTTTTCATCCTGGCTAGTACTACCAGCCCCCATAGTCAGATGATTTATTTCGTCAATTATCATGTCATGTATATCGTCTTAAAAATTGTATTTTTTAAAAAAAATATTATTATCGAGCCGCAACGGCGTAACCCCTTCAATTTGCTCATAAGCAATTTTTCATATTCAACTTTTTTAGTTTTATCGAGTACTATGCGTACCTAGGGCTACTAGATATTACCCGGGAGTATAATAATACGCCATCTTGATTCCAAAAGCGCCCGTCGATGCCGAGTTGACTACACGGTACGCTCCGCATAGTCGGATTCGGCATCGACGGGCGCTTACTGAAAACAAAATGGCATATTATTATACCTTATTATACCCCCCCCCCCTGATCTAGGTGCTCTAACGTACCTAGCGGGTTCTTAAACGAAGTCCGGACACCCTGTATAATAGTCGTTTGATCTTTAACAAGAAAATGAACAAAATGTATTCAAAAACTTTGAACGCGTTTTTCTCAAAATCTTGTTTTTCGAAAATTGCGAGGTACCTCTTTTTTAATGCACGTAGAGAGATGAATACAGCACATAGAAGGCTGGAAAATGTCTCATTTTGTCAAGAATTGAGTCTACTATATAGACATGTGCTTAACTCAAAAATGATTTGACCGACAAAGATAACCCTTTTTATAGAAACTGCCACATTTTATTTTCAATTGTTCATCTAACTTTTTCAAGTTCTTCGTTACTTCTTTTCACTGTTGCAATGTCATCTGCAAACCTCATCATTCTAACCGTCTCCCTCTTGTATTTTTACACCTGATTTCCTTTCATTTATTTCTTCAATTACTTTTTGGATAAATCCGTTAAGCCATACTAATGGGGGGTCTGGTTGGTCGAGTGGATAGCGCGTTGGTCCCGGAATGCGGAGGTCCCGGGTTCGAGCCCACGTAGCACCTCGCCAGATTTCGACTTAGGCCGGTTTTTCGACCTGAAGGGAAGAGGGCTAAGACAACTCTTAACAGCCTCCCCGACGTCTCCGAAGTAATGCTCGAAAGGGCGGATTTCAGGGCTCGGGTTGAGAACAAATTAGAAAAGAAAAGCCATTCTAATGATGAACAGCAAACGTGTCTCACTCCTTTCTGAATTTTCGATTCTCACCACTTCATCCTCCATTTGTATTTGAGGTTTTTGATCCCTATATAAGTTCCATATTACTCTTCTTTCTTTATACTCAACTCCTATCTCCTTCAATATTTGAAACATTATTGACCACTCAACATTATCAAAAGCGTTTTCTACATCTACAAATGCTAAATATATGTATCCAAAACTTTTTTCAATTTTTTCTCTAATAAAAGCCTCAAACATGAAATTGCTTCCTTAACTTCTCGACCTTTTCTGAACTCAAACTGATCTTCCACCCTTGCTTCCATTTTCCTTTGTATTCTCTTATTTGTTATCCTTGCTTCTCTCTTTGACGCATGCGAAAATAAACTTATAATACGATAATCTTCACTTTTGCTTGCTCTTGCTTCTTTAGGGATCATAATTCACCTGCTTTTCTCGAAACAAAGTGTTAGGTAGGTACAGTTTCTATAAAATTTTAGGTCATCATTATTATGAATAATCACAGAGTAAAATGATCCGTATTTCACCCAATAATAAACCGATAACCAACGACTTTGGTCTGAGAATTTACAACTTCTACCAGGCCTGCGAGATACACAAAATACATCACTCTTCCGTAACTTCCACGAACGCTTTTGAAAATCCACGGTTTTCCACGACCTACACAGACATCCTGATCTACTAGTGAGCTTTCGTGCTGGAAGTATCGAGCGACATATTTCCCTTGACTTCCACTACCTATCGACATCTTGATCTGTAATAAGCGGGCTTCGGGTAAGAATACGGTAAGTGACATTTCCGGCTGCAGTCAGTCAGCGCTGCTCACCGTGACATTTCACAAAGATACAGTCACAGAGACTATTTAAACCGGAAATGTCACTCGACTTCCAGCGCAGAAGCCTCCAATTGGTATCAAAGCTCGAATGGTCTACACAAACTTAGATTTCGATTCCTATAAGCGAATACTTTCACATTTGTACCCTCTCACCCCAGAGGAAGGACAGTGAAAACTAGTCCATCCAAGACTGGCATCATTTTCCCCTCGATGTCCAGACTGACCACGAGCACACCATCCTCGTCAAACACATGAATACACGGCTTAGCCATGTATCCACGTATCGCGTCAACACACTAAAACCAAACAAATCTTCTTTATTCACGGTGTCCATCGAAGACTCTTTAATGTCGTCAACCCGATGGACGATGAACGTGCGCAGCGTTCGTAAACCACATTCACGCTTCTAATTGAACTCATTCGCTTTTCAATATTCATCGAACAACGACAATCAACCGGCCATTCATTGTCCGCAAATTTTTCGAATATTTTCAGGAGCCGACGACGGAAAAGCGAACACGCGCGAGGACTTTCTTCTGGCTTTTCGACACCGCAGCAGCTCATCCGTGACTCGGGGCATGCAAACCGACTCTTCTCTCGAATTTACAACCTTCAGCTCCGCATGGCGACCGTCAAGACCGAGGGTTGTCATTGTGCGGCCGCAGTGATAAAACGCTAATCCCGGAGATCGGGATTAAGAACCCGTGTACATAGGTCGTATAATAAATGAGCCTTATCTCGGAACGTACAGTATACCGGTGGGAAGCAAAAGGGCTGCGTTCTTTCCGGCCGTTTTTTTCTTTCTGCAGATCTCCACGGTACCGAGACACATGGCGAGCCATCTCTAGCCGGTCGAGGGGCTCATCAGTTTACATAAATCTGCCATACAGAGAACAGAGTGAGACAGCGAGGAAGAGAGACCGAGTGAGGGCAAGGGTACGCGTACATCGTAAAAATTAATCATATTTTACGGTTACTGGGTGTGTACGCGCACAGATACGTATCACACAGGAGGGATTATTCTTCATGCAGACTCGTAAAAAAAGATATTTTTGTTTTCCAAGTCGGACAATTATGCAGAAAAACAACGCCGTTTATCGAGGTACCGTCGGGTAAGTTTGAAAATGGAAAACATCTGAAAGCGTGGTTTTCGAAAATACAAATTTCGGTACCTGTACAATGTTCATGCAATGTATTAAACCAGTGGCGTACCCAGCCCTAATGTTCGGAGGGGGGCGGGTCCTCGCTTTGACCAAAAATTCAGGACGAGGGGGGGGGGGTATTGAGCAAGTTTACTAGAAAAGAAAAAATACATAGCTCGGTACCCTTTGCAATGTTTATGAAATACAATGTATTAGACCAGTGAGTCAGTCCAATGTTAGGAGGGGAATTTCTGGTCTTGACCAAAAATTCATGGTGAGGGGGGAGGTTAGAAGGGGTGCCCAAATTAGAAGAACCACTATTTGACGAAATCACACTCTCCCCCTCTGGCTATGCCATTGCATTAGACAAAGGAAACAGAGACTCAAGACCACGATCATTCGATAGCAGGGTAGCCAAACGTATAGATTTTTCTGTACGCATCCGGAAATATGACAATTTTAAGGGAGCCATACAGAATTTGTATAAATTTTTAGCAACCGTGCAGAATTGTACGAATTTTTGATCATCTTTCCCAATTTCTTTTACAAAAGTTATTTAAAGTGAATAAAAACAACTGTGAACCAGTGACAAAGATTTCTTTTGCAGAGTGTCCATTCTCGTTCGGAAATGATTTTCCCCGACTTTTCCAGGTTTTCCAGGCTAATTTTTCCAGTTTTCCAGACCCATCAAATACAAATTACGCATGCAAAGGGAGGGGGGGGGGTCAAATTTCTTCGAACATCGTGAGCGGCCAATATCATCAATCACCCCACAAACTTTTTTTTTTACTATCGTGTGCTTATGGGGCTGCGGCAGAAGGGGGGTAAAAATTTAATGATGGAAATGAAAACGCGCTCTATGAGGTGCAGCGTAGTGCGATGTCAATTAACGACTTCATAGATTTTTTTCGTGTGACTTAATGCCGACCATGAAGGGGCGGGGGTGAAAGAATAAAATTCGAAAATTGGTTTATAGGCTTTCGAGGTCGCTGCATTCGATTTTAGGGATAATTTTTGGATCCTGTCCCTCCTGGTGCGACCAATGAGGTAGCAAGAGCGTAGGACAAGCAATGGTTGACTCAGAATTCACTCTTTTTCAATTAAAGTCACCGAATAGGGTAAAAATGCAGTTTTATTTATTCGAAAGGTTGCTAATAGAAAATAACGCCGTAAGAATTTCTCAACTAAAAAAGCACAGGAGCTTAAATTTGGTCCAAATTAAAAATCGGAAGCGACATTCGAAATCAGCGACACAAACCCACCCCTATTTCGATACATCGTGCAATTTTTCGCCGGAGAAGCTGAATTCGTATTACGACAGTGCTCTGGAAGGGTTCAGATAAAAATTTGAGGTGATATTCGAAATCAGCGACTCACAGCTGGATTGGCTATTCTGTTCAAAAAAGTGACTTTAAAATCTCGTAAAGAATTTGGAGCCTGAGGAAAACTAGAGTAACTGGAATTAGCCCCTCCCTCGTAGAGCCCGAATGGTTTAGGGGGAGGGAAAATGACTATAAAAATTAATTCTGGAACCTAGGTGAAAAAGCTGCAGCATATTTAATGACAAATGCTGTGAAAGTAAAAAAGGTGGTTAGAATCTGGAAAATTATGGCACCAGGGGAGGCGGAAGAGACTTTAATTCAAGAGTATCGACAGATATATATATAAGGTCATAAATTTGAAAACAATGGACTCTTTCGTAACGCCATAATAATTATTATGCGGTCTTTGGATTTTTTTTTCAAATTTTGTGGATTAGTTACTCTTTTCCCAAAATCTCAGAAATTTCTTTCATTCACCCATTTTTTAAAATAAGAAATAGGGTAAAATCTGTTTGAAATACTATAGAATTTCGTAGTCGATTTTTTTTACAAAATTCCTTGACTTTTAGGTAAAAAATACTGAAAATTCCAAAATTTCCTGACTTTTCCAGGCGGACAAAATTCCCTGACTTTTCCAGGTTTTCCAGAGAATGGACATTCTGTAATGGCTTAAAGCTAAGGCTAATGGCTAACCTTATCATCTCTGCCTGCAAATGCGATGGTACCATGATTCTTATGATAACCTGATAAGCAATGCCAATGAGGAAGGGTGTCGGCCTCTGTCTCGGCCATCATGAAAAGAAAGATGCAGACGGAGTGGTTGAGGCAGAGGACCGACGAACCAGGCTCGGCCCACACCATCGAACAGGACAACTCCGTACTATCCTAGAAGAGCCGCTGCAGCTGCTGCGGACCCCTTCGGTAGGGCCCCCGGCCGTCACCACCTGCCTGCGTCGTCACACGCATCAAGACGAGGAGGTGAGGGGTGGGTGAAGAGGAAGTGCGTCTGACTGTGGAGGACCTGACAATTGACATTTCTAGGCTAGGGCTCAGGGAGCGCGAACCTCGGTCAGCAAGGAACTCCATGGTGGCTCTGGCAGGACGCGCGTACCGGAAGCAGATCGGCGAAATAGGGGCTCGGGCCAGCCTCAATGCGTCCCTCCGGCCACTAATGCGATACTCGAAAGGGTAGTTTCTGGGGCCGGGAGTGCGGTATCTCAAGGGCCACTTTGCCATACGTGCATCGCCATACGTCCCACCACAGAAGAATGCCAACGTGGACATCGAAATCGATAATAAAAATAAAATCAAATAAATTATCAAATTTTACTTATTTTCTATCGATTGGTGATTCTATTCTGTTATACATTTCCAATAAACATACGTAATGAATTCAAAACAAAGGGGTCGATGTCATGGAAGTACCTCGATAGGATGGCATAGGGATATCTGGGAACACTGCTACTCGAATAAGCGGAATCCAAAGAACAGCAAAATGTAGCGATTTTCTAACGCTGTTTATTTTCATTTTTTGAAAAAAATTGTAATATTACGAAATGTACGTATTTTTTTCAAAAATATATTAATACGTTATTATTTCACCTACAATTAGCTACAATAAGGCATATTTGATTTGTTGATTACGTTTATCCGAGCCATAAAATGATTCCCCTAGTTTCCTAAGAAGTCCCACTATCGTAAATCTGATTTTCAATGAAATTTTTTCACTCACTCAGGATGAGCAATAAACGTAAATGGACGCAGTACACGGCCGAAACGAGTGATAAATTACAAAGCCGCAATGCTCAGGAAAAATTTATATTTCCTTTTATGAGTGCAACAGGTAAGAAATAAAAATGTTTTTGATCAAAAACTGCCAAGAATTCAAGTCACGTTAACTAATTTTATATATATTAAATTTTCCAACTATTCTTTTTTTTTGGGCGTGTTCTGGCATTTTGTACAACTAAGTTCGCAAAAAAAAAAAAAAAAAAATGTGGGCTGTTTCAGGAATAGCTGTTCCTAATAAAGCCCAACATTACTTCTTTTTTGGAATACTTCCTCCAGTCCCCCTTGGGTAAAAAATGGAAACAAAAAGATCATTTTCTAAAGAATATTTGAAGTTTCATCCCTTCATCCCCCAAAACAAGTTTTTTCAAAATATCAATTCCATGGCGAGTTCTGTTCTAAAAAAAAAAAAACTTTAGTGGGACTTATAGAGCATCAGTATCTTAGATTTGGAAGTAAGACTAAGATTTCTTCGAGCATATATTTTGGAGACCTGGGCAACAGGAACACAAAAAAGAAAAAGGATAGAAACTTTAGAAATATGGTTATTGAAAATTAAATGGATAGAAAGGGTTATGAATGCGGAAGTATTAAGGCAAAGAAGAAGGAAAGGAGGAATTTGGAATACAATTGTTAAGAGAAGAGTTGAAATGATAGATCATAATAGAAGACAACCAGGGATACTGTTATTACTATTAGAAGGAATGACTGAGGGAAGAAATTGGAAAGCAAAGCAAAGAATGAGCTATGAAGAGCAGATAATGAAGGATACAAAGTGTAAATCCTTCTCAGAAATGAAAAGATTAGCACAGGAGAGAAAAAAGTGGAGACACAACCTACTTACTAGTCGAGAGACTAAGGAATATATTATTGTCATCATCATCATCAGGAAATAAAGGCAGTGAGGGATTTTCCTGCAGTACACCTACCTGGCGAAATCTCCGATCTCAGATCTGCCTCCGATATATATATATATTTTTTTTGATTTCACGTAGGCAACCTGTCCGTTATTTTTTCTTCGCATTGTGAAAGGGATGGAAGCCCGGGTTCTAGTACACGGAGATTTAGTGGTATTCATGAATCTTCCTCGTCAGTCTAGGTCTTTAGGACATGAAAATGGATGCAACAAAATAATTAGAAATCCGTCATACGGACGTTAGCTTAGAATTCTTCAAGAGTCATTTGGACTTTTAGAAGGTACTAACACTTGTTAAAACAAGACGCATAAAGATCAAATTCCATTAAAACTGATTCACACTTCATCAGGACCTATTCTGAATGTTCAAAATTCATTCGGTCTAAGACTTGCGAAACTTACTCGATCTAGTTTAATTCATATTTAAACTTCCGTGATTCATTCTGGATCTGTTTCAAGCTCATAACTCATACAGCCTCTCTTAGGACTCCTCACAAATCACTCAACCTCGAATCTATCTCAATTTGAGAGTAAGCAAAATAGTTAACGGTTATCAACATTTTCAATGAGGTACGGATTCCTTCTATGAGTGAAACTAACGGTTTACCGAGAAGATTCATACCTCACACTCAGATTAGTTACAAGGCAGACTGTACTAACCGCCATTACGAATCTCTGAACCAATATGTTTTTATGCTAAGTGATGTTCTTTCACCGATTCGCAATGGCGTTTGGTAAATTCTGTTATAAAGCCAACGATAAATTGAAATTCGGTTAGGATTTGTAGAGAGGCTTTCTGATTCGGCTAAGCTTCACTCATAATTCCTTAGAAATCTATAAGACATGATAAAACTGAATAGACTGTCCTAATAACTCATTTAGATTCAGCAAAGCCTCGTTTAAACTTAATCAGATTCTTCAAGATATACATTCAGGCAAAGTTAAATTTTATCAGAATCATAAAAACTACGATACGCCACTTTCTTTCAGATTTAATTAAAACTAATCACACATTATTCACAGGCATCTCGACTCTTCAACCTCAAGCTGTTTTTAACTGAACTCACAGAAATTTATTCAGACTATACTAAAACAAAACGGACTCATTAACACTGTGTTAAAATGCTTCAATACCTTTGCTGAGTTCTTTAAAACTCAGTCCAACATTATCAGGTTCCATAAAAACTCACTGAAACTCTTTCTGAACCTTCAAGTAGTGATAGTAAGCCAACGAATGTACGTTAATAAAAGCTCAGCATTTCTGAAGAACTCAGCAAATCCTCTGAGAAGAAATGCTCGATTTCAGAAATGCCCTTTCAAACAAATGCTCGGTCTTTTGGAGCCCATGCTCAAGATATTCGGAACAACTGCTCGGCAAATGCTCTACTTGAGATGACAAATAGTTGGTGAAAGAATATGGAATTATAGTTTCCATTACTGAAATCTGAATAAGTTTGTGAAATAATTTTTTACTCAATTTGAGTTTGAATGTTGTAGTTTACTTTCTTAGGTAGCGATGTGAAAGGACCGCGAGACATAGAAATGATGGCGGGATACCAATTATAAGGGTTAATAGGTGTATTACGATCTCGGCTCAGTCATTCAGTGATTAGATATCAAACTTGTCGGTACTCAGTACTCAGCAATTCAGTAACCAGTATTTACTTCCAAAATTAGCAGTATTTCATAACGTGTTACGTGATATATGTTTAATAAGATACGACCCGTAATGAGTTCTAAGTTTGAGTAATAAAAAAATCCTGGGAGCATTAGCTTTCACCAGTTTTAAATATTCATTCAGACTTTTAAGACTCTTTTTGATCATGCGATGACTTGACAAAACTAATTTGGCCTCTGCTGAGTTTCATCCACACTCATTAGAACCTTTTAAGAATCATAGAATTTTAAAACTGATACACACCTCTTGACTTTGAAGTCAGTTGAGACAAGACTAGTGTAAACGTATTCAAACTCTTTGACGTCTCACTCAGACTCCGTTAATACCTTTTCAGACTCACTGAGGTAGTGTCAAGATTCGTTATAACGGTGACTAGATTTCTTCAGACCGCGCGAAGATGTTAACGCTGATTTAAACAAGATCAGGCCTCATTCGATCATTATAAGAATCATTCAGATTCTGTCCAGAGCCATGTCAGAGCCGATTAAAGTATAAATTCAAAACTCTGGGAAGGGCGGTCGACTATATCGACTTCCACCTCAGTCAATCCCCGGTGAAACTGACTTATTAAGGCGCAGTTTGGAGGGCTCAAGAGGGTCTACGAGAAGCTGGAACTCTCGTCGAGTTTCACAACGACCCAAACTGGTTAGAAATATTAATCCAACCAGATCCAATGAGCTTATTTGGACCGCTAAAATTTAGTTTAGCTCTGTTAAAACTTATTTACTCTCTTGTAGGACTTCTTATAACTCATTCAGACTTGAATCTGTCTTTACTTGAAATGTTAATGAAATGGTTTATGGCAGTCGACATGTTTTAAGAAATGTGAATTTCATTTGTAAGTGGAATTAGCATTTCATTGAAATAAATTAATCATCAAACTGTCTGAAGACTCATCCAAATTCGGCCATGGTTTATTGAGACTATTTCGGACTCTGTTCAGCCTCACTTAGTCTTCCGCAGGACTCGATAAGACTGAATAGGCAGATCTGATAACAAACTGAAACTCTGTCAAGACTTCTTCAGACCCGATCAGATTTTCTTAAAACTGGTTACTGTTCACTAAGATGAAGGTATGGTTTGTCAGGAACGCTCAGCCTTTTTCTAACTCTGTTAAACTCTTTTAAACACTATCAGGACTAATGGAAGCTATTCACACTCGTTTAAACTCCTTGGCTATATTCTAACAAAACTCACTGAGCATTCATTCGGTCATGTTGTAACTAAACAACAGACTTCTTAAGATTGTGTTGAATCTTTTACAGTGTCTTTTTGACTGCGGTGACCCCCATTTAGACTCTGTTTGAACTCATGCAGGCTTATTAGGTTCTGCAGAGACCCATTCCGCCTCTTTCTGGATTTATTCAAGGGTTTAATGTTCACTCAGACAGTTGAAACTCATTCAGATCAAGTCAAAACATCTCACACACGAAGACTTATTTGGCCTCAGCTATAATTCATTTACGCGCCCCTTCCAAAATTCTATTGACTCGTAAAACTCATACAGACTCTGTTGAGATTATTTCAACACTAATACGGACTCAGTTAACACATCAAGCGCTATGTTAATCAGTGCTGACCAACACATCACTTTCTCTCAAGACCATGTTGGTTATTCGTGACCAACGCCATACAATGAAAAATGTTCTTAGCCTAGGACAAAAATTCTAAAATTATGCATGGCGCTAATTGTGTTAACACTAATCTTATGCAGACGTTACAGATCCTTTGACTTCTTATGCACATTCTGTTGAGACTCGATCACCATATGCAGTCTCATTCAGACCATGTTAAGACTAATTCTGACCCTCTCACGACTCTTCCAAGATTCATTAGACCATTAGAACTCACATAGGCTGTTAAGATTCTTTCGACAATAATTTTAACTCAGGTAACGTATTTGGATAATTAAAATTTTTAATTACTCCCTTACCGTATCTCTGCAATACTGTACTTGAGACAGGTATTAATCCAACCATATGGAAAATATCGAAAGTCATTCCACTTTACAAGTCAGGCAAAATAAATGATAAAAAATTATCGTCCCATCTCTCTAATTCCACTCGCGGCCCAAAATTTTTGAAACTGTCTGGCACAAATATCTATACAATCAATCCAAAAATATCTCATCTCTTTGTCAACATGCCTTTAGAAAGGGATATTCAGTGCAGATGAATCTAATAAACTTCACATATGATGTCAATATAACCCTCTCTAAGGGTGGGCAAATGAATACCATTTACATCAAAGGCTTTTTACACTGACAACCACAAAATCTGATTCCAAAAATTGTGCAGCAATCTAATAATTCGATTTCACTCTCACTCAAATAACAGAACGCAGTTTGTTGAGTATAAAGGAGTGGCCTCTACGTGTCACAAGAGCGTGTCAGGTGTTCCCCAGGGTTCGGTTTTGGGTCCATACCTATTCCTAATTTTTGTCGATATTTTTGAAAAAATCCAATATTCAAAATTATTGCTGTCTGCAGATGATATGAAAATTAATAAAATTATAAAATCTCAAAATGACTGTGTTAAACTGCAACAAGATCTTGACTTATTAGTTGAGTGAAGTGATAATAACTTGTTACCATTTAATACTGACACGTGTAAAAAAATTACCTTTTCAAGAAAAAAATATCCCATTTTACACCAGTATAAAATAAAATGAAAGTACACTTAGGTGTGTAAATTTTGTAAAAGACTAGACATCATTTCGGATTCGAAATTATTATTCAATATGCATATCGATCACATAACTTTAAAATCTAAATGAATAGTTGGCTTCAGAAAAAGAAATGGAACTTCTTATAAAAATTTAGAAACAATGAAAATTCTTTATTCTAGTTTTGTCAGATCAATATTGGAATTCTTCTCTGTTGTGTGGGATCCCAAAACTCAACCAGGTAAAGATAAAATTGAGAAAATTCAAAAAAGATTTTTGAAAAACTTATATTGCAAAATCTTCACATATTATCCTTCTGAAATAGTATAAAGAACTTTTGGTTGGCTTTGAGATTATGAGTTTAAAAACTAGAAGATGTCTGGCAAAGTTGATCTTCTTGAGGGATGTTCTGAATAACAACATTTTGGATTCCAACAACTTATCACGTCTTCAATTCAGGGTCTTTACATTCAATACAGATCTATTTGTAACACGTAGAGGCTCAGCATCAAGTATGGGCAATATTCTAGCATTATATAATAATATTACCCAAAAGGACCCCGAGATCGACATATTCTTCATTAGTAGGAAACAGTATATTTCATCAGTCATTAAAGTACTCGAGGGTCTCTGCAGTTCTTTCCCCCATACTGCACAAGTGCGGTTTGTTTCGACCCCTCGGCTTCCTTCAACCCTCAGTTCTCAGTTCACAATTTTCAACTGCCACCTGTGTACCTGTGACCCCTCACCCCCCGCTCTGCCCTTGCTCTGGTGTCTGTCTTCGAAAAGTATTTTCTGTTCTTAATAATTATATTGTACCTACTGTCCCTACCTGTCAATGGGATCCTTGAGCACCTGTCGGGGGGGGGGGGACTCAAAAATAAATAAATAAACTTCTTACGCAGATTCAGTCAATACTCGAACAGCATACATACTTTCATTCAGACTGCAAAGACTCATTAAAATTACATGATAACTCATTACAACTGTGATAAGACTACTTTAGATTATGAGACAACTGTCAACATTCATTTCAACACGATTGCCACTCATTGAGTCAGACAAGAATCATTCGGATTCTGTTGGAAGCCGACTAGACATTGTCGGCACCAATCACTCACGAATTCGGAACTTTGGAAAGGTGCGATTACCGCAACAGTTTTCTCTTTAATCTGTCACTGATGCAGGGTGCACTCATCAAGAATAGTTTGAAGAGCTCAGCATGGTCCACGGGAAACAAGAATCTCGTCCAGTCACGCCAACACTCAAATTTGTGGTACATGTAAATCAGGCCAGATCCTCCACAGCACTTGTGTTTCTGAGGCTACCGACCAAACTATCGAACTCGATTAGGTCGGAACAACGATACCGGCACTAAAATCGGACACAAGAAATAGTAATAACGTTGTTGGAGCGCTGCCTAATATTATTCCAATTACCCGATCAACATAGCAGAAAATCGAAAATCTATTTCCTCTTTGCCGGGTGGTAAATATAGCCTGGCGTGTGTTCCTCGCGTTTCTTGGAAAATTTCTGTTCACGTCCCCACACACGCGTTTTACACGAATACGATACTGTAAATTTTCGTCTCGTCTCGACATTACGAGCCGTACATACGAGCGCAGTCAATCGTCCTCTCATCGTCTTCTCGCTTCTCTGTTTCCTCTTCTCGAGCTGGCTGTAACACGCTACCCTCGTTAATTGTTACTTGATTAACCTACAATTTACATACAGACGAAACCGTTCTCTACTCGGTCATTAAAGTCGTTAACCGTGTACACATGTATAATACATCATCCGCGGTGCGCCTCTTCGCTCGCAACCCACCGCGTGCGGCGGTGCTATTCGTCATTTACTCGCAATTAACTTCGTTCTGATAATTATACCACGACTCGGCACTACATCCTACGTTCGGCTTTTCTCATTTTAACTGAAAAAAAAATCTTCGCCGGGATTACGACCTCGAGCGAACTAGATGTGTCTTCCAGCTGCGACATACCATCCTCACGACTAACATGACAGTTGATGCTGATCAATGTGTACAAGGGCTCAGATGAGTACCTCAGATGGTATCCTACTGAGCTCGTCAATTCAACGCTCTGAAATATCACGAAATGAGACCACAGTGAAAAAGATGGATTTCCAATCAGCAGGATAAGAATCCTGAATTGAAGATCTGAAAATCAATAGGGACCTTAACTTTGAGTACTGCAAACGGAATCTAGATCTTCCCCATTTAAACGTTAATTACAGAACATGAAGCATTCTCAATTTATACGATTCGTTCCAAATGTTTTACACCAACTATGCACCTCAGCCAACATGATATCAACATTCTATCCGAACAGTTGCATATATGACTGCCCGATCCCGGTGCCGTCTACCGATCCCACGATACAATGAATTACACCATCATAATCAACAGACCACTAATAATACTTGGTACATTCACGTATCGGTGATGTCGCCAAGCATTCTGATTTATCGGCGAATTCGTACGACAGTAAGGCACGTATCTGTGATAACCACAGCTCGAAACTCATCGGACCTCACTTCTTCGAATTCTCTACAGGTGTGCACAATACATTTTTACAAAATACTCTAGCAGAAGAGTTCAAAAATATGTATACTTGATGTAAGGCAGACAATCCATCCACATTGGAGGTGTCGATATCAGCACCGACATTCAGCAACCGCAGTACTTCGTCTTTATCACCCGAAGCGCAGGCAGCCAGGAAGACGCATTCTAGGGAAAACTGTATCTTTTTCGATTTCATCCTCGGTGTACTGGATTCGCGATTCGTTTCCGATTCCTCCCAGCGTTTCAGCTGCTCCGCTCTTTTGAACAGAGCAGAATTCGAACGATTTTCGACCGACATGTTCACCAATTATGTAGCATCACTCCACGTCAAAATAATTAAATTTAACATAATTCGAACGGTAAAACCGAACCGAACAGCATCGACGATACGTAAATACGATAACAACACATCACTGCGTAATCCGAAATTCGTTAACGGAACACTTAACATTCATCGCCGACGACTGCAATAAAATGAAGCTCGAAAACTTATTCTTAAAACCAGAATTAAAATAATATGGTTCATGTTTTTATCATGATCGAAATGAAACCATCATGATTGCACCATCGATACATCGACACTGGATTATCGATGTTTTCCAATGGCTGCGTTGATTGGCCGAAAACGACAACTCGTCGAAAAATACTCTTAGCGAGTCTGGTGAGCAGATATCAAACTATCAAGGTCAACAAATCAACAAAAATACAAAAAGTAAATTCATAACAGACCTTCAACTCATGAGATTAGTGGAGAACTAGGTTCTTTTTTACTCTCACATTTTCACCACCACATGCCTTATCTTTTTCATCCGCTCTACTTTGTCGCTACTTTGTGTAATCAAATCAACGCATAAGATAACAAATTTTTAACTAAGCTGTACGCCGTTAGTATCACGGTTTGAATTATGGAATTAATTCATTTATTCTGCAGATTCAGAGTTTGAAGACCCAACGAAAAGAACCATGGATGATGTTGCAAAATTGGAGCATCTCTCCTTGGTTTCCAAGATATGCACAGAACTGGAGAACCATTATGATTTGAACGATAAGGATTTGGGTAAGTTTTGCTATTCCTTTACTCATCCGACTTGTACATGTACCCGAACAACGAAGCACATATCCTCGATTGCTTCGTCCTTAGATGTAATTCACCCCACGCACGCTTATTAGAAGACGAACGAACTTCATTCCCCCCGTTTTATTTCGATTTACAGCCGAGTTCATCATCCACTTGGCCGAGAAAAATGACACATTCGATCAGTTCAAGAATGTTCTTGTTGAAAAGGGCGCAGAATTTGCGGTAAGTGCAAATGGTTGTGATCTTAACTCGGTAATCTGACGCAATAAACCTGATCGTTGTGATCTAAAAAATATTTAAGTTTCACGGTATAATTTTCAGTTCTAAAGTTTAAACTACCCTATACTCCTCGAAAACGCGATTCCCGAGTACCGTTCAATTTCACACCGAACATTTCAATTTTACAGGACTCATTCGTGGCCAACTTGTTGCGAATAATCCAGCACATGAAATCGAAGCCCGTTTCCAAAGGTAACAGTGTCAATGACACTGGTACTGTCAACAAAGACGATAAATCTATGCTGTCAGCCATGTTCCCAGGTTTGTCCATTCCGAACGATAAGCGAAGGATGTCAAGCTCAGAGGATGAAGAAAAGGCATCCGAATCCAATGTCAAGAATAACATTGATCAGACTGAAGTAGATGACATGATGGCGGCCTTGGAATCGTTAGCGCCTTCTAAACTCAAGTACGTAATTTCCTGTTGAACTTTGATCATCCCAGCGAAATAGCTTTTGATCGACTATTGTTAGGGGAACAAATAATTGTGTTGTTAGAAAAGAACTTTTAAACAATAGGCAACGGGACATTGGGAGCGATTTTTTGACGTGAAAAACACGCTAAACACTATACATTATGCTACGTTGTATACATTGATAATGTTATTTTTCTACCCGATGAGAAAATATAATCCCCGAGTACGTTACTCATGTGATGCGAATTAGTATACTACGACTACTTGCTCGTTTTTGCATGTCCTGGTCACACTTGCTCTTTCGCATTCACTCGTATTGCGGTCTTACTTTCCAATTCCATTTAGAACTTACGTTTCCTCTAATAACTTGGCGATATTCTTAAATAGAAATCCAGAAGAGAACAGTCAAGTGAAGAATAATAAGAGACGGAGTAGAAGTCACGACAGAAGTAAACGACGCAGTCGGAGTTCCGACAAGAAAAAGAGAAGCAGAAGCCGAAGTAACGGACGTCGGAAACGAAGTAGAAGTCATGAACGTCGAAGAAGAAGTAGAAGTGACGACCGCAGTCGTGAGCGTCGAAGAAGAAGTCGAAGTGACAATCGCACTCGTCGGCGCAGCAGAAGTGGTGATCGACGAAGACGTAGTAGAAGTCGAGAGCGAACCCGAAGAAGAAGCCGAAGCTACGACAGAAATCGAAGACGAAGCAGGAGCGATGAACGGAGAAGAAATCGGAGTCGTAGTAACGAACGATCAACGAAACGTAAAAAGTACGTATTTATCTAAGTACCGTCGTGAATGTCTCATCCCTTCGAATACGAGTAACATTGATTTGTTCATACAGGAATAACGCCGAGCTGAATGCTCTGAAACCGGAATTTCCAGAAATAGGCAAGATTTACTCGGGCAAAGTATCCAACACGGTGAACTTCGGTTGCTTCGTACAGATGGAAGGACTACGACGCCGTTGCGAAGGCTTGGTCCATATATCACATTTGAGACAGAAAGGGAGGGTGACCAATGTTACCGATGTAGTAGCACGTGGTCAGCAAGTCTACGTACGTTTATCGTTTTCATTTTCTTTTCGATCTCATCTACTTGGCAAATCATTTGACAGTATTTCGAGTGTTTCGGTCTTTAATACTGCCATTTCTGTGTATAGGTCAAAGTACTCTCACTTACTGGTCAGAAAATCTCACTTTCAATGAAAGACGTTGATCAAGAAACGGGTAAAGATTTGAATCCTTCTAGTTATGCCGAAAGATCCAATAATGAAAGGTAAGCAGAAGTTTTTATTGTCTTGTGGTAAATGAGCTCTTTTGTGTAGAGGTATGTGGGTATACGGCAGTGCATAACTGCGATAAGAGTTACAAATTAAGATACCATTATGACTCGCTAATGCTCCGTTATGATACCTGGAGACTCAGTTGAGATATTTAGGCTTATTGATGCCTGTTAAGACTGATTGATAATGTCCGCAGCCATTTCACGAATCATTAATACTCAAATTCCTGGGAGACGTCTGATCACTGATTGATCTCTCTACATTACTGTCTCCTGTAATTATTTACACATTTCTCACTCTTTTACCATTCACACCGTACAGGGACGAAGACGTAATCCACCGTAATCCAGATCGACCAGCAACCTTGATAGACGTGCACACCACGGACGACCAAAAGAACAACCTGAAGAAGATCAAACGTATTTCTTCGCCAGAGAAATGGGAAATCAAACAGGTACGTACTGCTCGTTCTCTGTGTTCATTTGACGAAAATTCACTTTTCTTCAACTGAGCAAGTACTCAACGTATTTTCTGAATACAGATGATGGCTGCAAACTGCATCGACAAAAGCGAACTCCCCAACTTCGATGACGAGACTGGTCTGCTGCCGAAGGAAGATAGCGACGAAGAGGATGTTGAAATCGAGATCGTTGAAGAGGAACCACCGTTTCTGCACGGGCACGGACGTAACGTGCACGACCTGAGTCCAGTACGCACACAGTTCATTATAAAATAGCGGAGAAGGGGAGATGTAAAGTAGTAGAATTTTATTCTAACATCGTTTTGTTATTTCAGGTTCGCATTGTTAAGAATCCGGATGGTTCGCTGGCTCAAGCAGCAATGATGCAGAGTGCACTGGCGAAAGAGCGAAGAGAGCAGAAAATGCTGCAGCGGGAGGCAGAAATCGATTCCGCTCCCACGAATTCGAATAAGAACTGGATCGATCCCCTGCCCGAAGGTGAGATTGCTGTAGCTGTAATCTGTAGTGGTACTTTTCTCTCTAAGGATAATTAAGGACTACTTTATGTTAACACCGACTTGTGTATGTGTAGTTGAGAACAAAACAATGATTGGCAGCGCTCGCGGTATCGGCGTCAGCACACAGGAACTGCCCGAGTGGAAGAAGCACGTCATTGGCGGAAAGAAAAGTTCCTTCGGTATGAAGACTAACATGTCTTTGCTGGAACAGAGACAGAGTTTGCCGATCTACAAATTGAAAGATGAATTGGTGAAGGTAAATAAAACTGTAAAGAAGTAGAATCTTGAGCACGGACGAGTTTGTGAATTTGAACGGATTGAGCTATATTCATGATACGCAGCTAAGGAACTTTTTAATTTTCAATGTCGGCACCAACGTTTCTTTTTCTTCGTGTTCTTAGGCTGTGAGTGATAACCAGATACTAATAGTCATCGGTGAAACTGGCTCTGGTAAAACGACTCAGATTACGCAGTATTTAGCCGAAGCCGGATTCACGTCGCGAGGGAAGATCGGCTGTACACAGCCTAGACGAGTAGCTGCTATGTCGGTGGCTAAAAGAGTGGCCGAAGAATTCGGTTGCCGTTTAGGCCAGGAGGTTGGATACACGATTCGTTTTGAAGATTGCACCAGTTCGGAAACTGTGATAAAGTAAATATGCGTGTTTTTTAAAAGCATTTATTGCGCGTTGGAGAACATGGTAAATGAGTGGGAAGATACATGGCTTCCAGTTTTTTCTATGGCCTGAGACGTATGGAATCCGTTGAGGAGTTACAATTATGGAAATGAAGTATTTACGAGAAACCCATTATGAAAAAATTACTACTTTGTTGGTGATACTGGTATTAAAATTGATGTGAAATTAGAAAGAGTTTATTCATGAAACGAATTTGCGAAATGCTGAGATATCGGGTACATTATTATGATGATTGATCTTCGAAGTAATTCGTGATGGTAACGTATAACTTTGTGTTCCAACAGGTACATGACAGACGGTATGTTACTTCGAGAATGCTTAGTGGACTTGGATCTCTCAAATTACGCGGTCATCATGTTGGACGAAGCTCACGAAAGGACCATTCACACGGACGTCTTGTTCGGTAATTGTCAATGTTTTGTAGTAGTGAAGTACCCGCGATTTTTGTTTCTTGTGTCGTTCAAGTGGTGCGGTCGTCAGTTACAATCGCGTTTTGATAACCTGTCTTCGTCCGTAAAAAAAAATTAAGACTATCCTAAAAGGCGTGTGTCTGAAATTCGACCCAATCAGGGTGACCAGTTTCTGAAAAACCGGGAAAAGTCAGGGAATGTGAGCACACCTGGAGAAGTCAGGAAAGTTTGAAAGAAAATCGAAAAAGACAGGGAATTTTATAGAAAATTTTATGACGTGAAAGTATTGTACAGTTTTCTCTGTCAGACTCATTTCAATATTTTTTTTAATTTTATTTTTAAATAATTTGTTCGTTATGAAAAAGTTGAAAAATGGACTGGAAAAGTCGGTGGATTTTTTTTGGGGAGTGGGGACCAGCTACTCGGCCAGTTCAAATATTGCTGCGATTCAGAATAGAGAATATTATAATAAGTGTCGCCAACTGAACTGCTGTGAACGAAGCAAGTTTCTGCGGAAGAGTGAGCCGCGAAGCAACCGGTAGACAAATCCCCTCCCCACCAAGTATTGCCAAAAGTTTATGACCACTAGTTAACATATGCGTAAAATCGATCGTGTAACCATAGTTGATTGAACATACACACTCATTCTGGGTTTCTTGTTCAGGTCTGCTGAAGCAAGCTGTAAAACGAAGGCCCGAGTTGAAGCTAATCGTCACTTCGGCGACGTTGGACGCGGTGAAATTTTCGCAGTATTTCTTCGAAGCGCCCATTTTCACCATACCGGGTCGAACGTTCCCGGTTGAGGTGCTGTACACTAAAGAGCCGGAGACTGATTACTTGGACGCGTCTCTGATCACCGTCATGCAGATTCACTTACACGAGCGGCCTGGTGACA
This sequence comes from Acanthococcus lagerstroemiae, assembly GCA_031841125.1. Lineage (NCBI taxonomy): Eukaryota > Metazoa > Arthropoda > Insecta > Hemiptera > Eriococcidae > Acanthococcus > Acanthococcus lagerstroemiae. The sequence continues at coordinate 18,779,054 of CM063110.1, forward strand.
TTCTGCTTTTTCTCACTGGTTAGTTGGTTTTGGATTTCTCACTCACTCCTCGTGGCCTTTATAACAGGAAGAATTAAACGTAAAAATGTCATGTTGTAGGCCAGGAAGAGATTGACACTGCCTGCGAGATCCTCTACGAGCGAATGAAGTCGCTCGGACCCGATGTTCCTGATCTGATTATTTTACCCGTGTACTCGGCTTTGCCAAGTGAAATGCAAACTCGTATTTTCGAAGCTGCTCCTCCCGGTTCAAGAAAGGTGAGTTGAAACTAGCAATATTTTTACACTCGTAAGGAACTTCGTTTGCATTATGATTCTAACCTGTTGTTTATATAGGTCGTAATTGCGACCAATATTGCGGAGACATCCTTAACCATCGACGGTATATATTACGTGGTCGACCCGGGCTTTGTGAAGCAGAAGGTGTACAATTCGAAGAGCGGTATGGATTCGTTGGTCGTTACTCCGATCTCACAGGTAACTTTTTTATTTTCCATGCAGTATTATGTTGTCTTAATACTGTAGAAGTGTCGATAACTGATTCTATGCGACCTCGTAGGCACAAGCGAAACAAAGAGCTGGACGAGCCGGTCGTACTGGTCCCGGCAAGTGCTACCGATTATACACAGAACGAGCATATCGCGATGAAATGTTACCCACGCCCGTGCCCGAGATTCAAAGGACAAATTTAGCAACCACGGTAAGAAAATCGAAATTATCCCCCGCTGAGACTATTTTCAACCGTGACTGGTGAATAATGAGTGGTTTCGTGTTTCTAGGTGCTGCAGCTCAAAGCTATGGGCATTAACGATTTACTACACTTCGATTTCATGGACGCGCCGCCCGTAGAGAGCTTAATCATGGCGCTGGAACAGCTGTACTCGTTGAGCGCTCTCGACAATGAAGGACTTCTTACACGACTGGGTCGGCGGGTACGATTCCTGACATCTTTGTTTTCCTGGAGCCAGGATTTGAATGTTTCAAAGTCTGCGTATTAACCATATTCCTATTACAGATGGCTGAATTCCCTCTGGAACCAAATCTGTCGAAGATGTTGATCATGTCGTTGAACTTACAGTGCTCTGATGAAATTTTGACTATCGTTTCTATGTTGTCCGTGCAGAATGTATTCTACAGGTGAGACCATGAACTTAATTTGAGCACTCTTCCTAAATAGAGTACCGGAGGGAAATAATTTAATTCACGATGTGTGTATATGAACTCTAATAGGCCTAAAGACAAGCAAGCTCTTGCTGATTCTAAGAAAGCGAAATTCAATCAAATCGAAGGCGACCATTTGACGTTATTGGCTGTATACAACTCGTGGAAGAACAACAAATTCAGTAACGCCTGGTGCTACGAGAATTTCGTACAGATTCGAACCTTGAAACGTGCCCAAGATGTGAGAAAACAGTTGCTTGGTATTATGGACAGGTACGTATTGCTCGCGAGCTTTTATAACCGATATTTTTCCGTACTTGAGAGACATTCTCACGTTATATACACACTTTGCGTAGGCACAAACTGGACGTGGTGCCGGCCGGAAAGAACTCTGTACTCATTCAGAAAGCCATTTGCTCTGGTTTCTTTCGTAATGCGGCTAAAAAGGATCCTCAGGAAGGGTATCGGACGCTGGTTGATGGCCAGGTTGTCTATATCCATCCCAGCAGTGCTGTGTTTAATCGCCAGCCAGAATGGTAAGCGCTATATGTTCGAAACCCCTGTTGTCGTTACTTAAAGAATATTACGTCTTCGGATTACATTCGAAATTTATATCTGTTTAGGGTCGTTTACCACGAGCTGATACAAACCACGAAAGAGTACATGCACGAAGTTACCTCGATCGATCCGAAGTGGCTGGTCGATTTTGCCCCTGCTTTCTTCAGATTCAGTGATCCTACCAAACTGAGTAAGTTCAAGAAGAATCAACGACTGGAACCGCTGTATAACAAATACGAAGAACCGAATGCGTGGAGAATATCGCGGGTTCGGAGACGGAGAAATTAACTTCGCGATCATTTGTTGTAATTTAATCTGTTTTAAGACTGAAATGTGTAATGTAAATAATGTTTATTTACTTTTTTTGTATGGATACAGAAATAAATGCGTATTCTGTGGTCCAGTGCCGAATTAAGATTTTCGTACGCCCTAGACAATTTGTTGCTCCAATTTTTTTTTGTTTTGAAAGTTTACATGCTACCAGTCATAATTAAATTACTGCGGCCAGATTCCAGTAAGTAATTTTTTTAAAAAGTTCATGCTTCGTAGGCCTCAGGCAATTGCCTACTCTGTCTAATAGATAAATCGGCACTGCTGTGGTCTAGTGTTATAATTTTTCGTTATTTGTGACAATTAGTTTTGAGTTGATCACTTTTCTGTAAACTCGTTCAAAATTATTATGATTATTAAATGACCTAGTGTCGCTTTGTAACTGTATGTACATATCCTTGCAATGTGGGTTCTATAGTGGTAGAAAGCTAATGAACAGCTTTCAGTTCTATTTCCACAACATCCTAGCGAACAAGATAACCGCGGTACCAATTGAGGTGGATAGGTAAGCATGCTTAACATTCATTTGCCAATTCTCAGGCACAAAACATCATATTCGCAGAACCAACGCTCTAAATCAGACTGAATATCAGAACAATTAATGGAAAACTAATTCATTTTGATTCGTTCGTGAGCAAACGACGAATAAACAAAAGAGGAAGTTGAAAAGCCTGAACGAATCCATGAGCAAATCAATTTTTCAAGGCCTGAATGAGGTGAACAGAATCAGAACAAATATATCCACACCACTACCTCGATAGAAGAAAAAACGAATAAATCAATTAGAGACTTTTGAGCAAGACCTGACCAGAAGAAAACAAACACAGGGCTGGCGGCAGGGTGAGGTGTTGTTGAACAATAAGCCCGTGAGTGAAACAATTGTGACGATTTCTTTAAACGAATCATATGAACAGAACAAAACAAGTATGATTCGATTCATAGCTGTGGAACACATATATCCTATGATTGTGAAAAGCGTAAAAGCTAATGAGCAGAACGTACGAGAGGATCGAGTTGAGTACATAGTTCTTTTTAGGGCTGAATATTAAATCTTGAATGAATATAACTGACGAGTTTTCATAAAGGAGCCGGAACCAATAGCCATTTGTTGCAGCTTACACGGCCTTGGACAGAGCACAGCACCAGTATTTAACAAGGATATCAGTGCTGCCAGGTGCATTATACTTTTTGATGGATGGATTTCGAAGGAATCTGTATGTTTGATACTGCACTGTGAGAACTCAGCCGTGTTTGGTGGTAAGTTTCACGAGAAAATTTCTTTTTGAACATGATACCTAGGTTGGAACCGAAAGTATTAGTTGAATATATGAGTAAAAAAAAACAAAAACACGAAACACATAGTTATTTCTGATGCATCGAATTAGAATAGGCACCTTATCTATATGTTCTATCTCTGAGAAAACTATATGCTTGTCGTTTTTGAGGTTAAGAATATTTATCATGATACACCTAGACACTTCGGTGAATTAGGGGAAAATAGTTATAACTAATGGTATCAGAGACCATTAGTTCGTTATATATCACTCTGTTCTGAGAGCATTCCTCGGAAATTTCAGAACATGATTATCTTCCGGTCATTCCAACCGGTTGGTGAAGCGCTAGAAATGCACCCGGCGCTTATTCCAGCATAGAGTTGCACCAAACCCAGTAGTGCTGATCAAGGCTCGGATATTTTTCCTATTTAAAAGGAGCCAACCTCCCAATCGGAATCAGAACGCTACATTTGAGCCAGTCTAGCCTCGGGATTTCTAAAAGGGAATACACATTACCCAGATATGTATCATGTGTTATAAACTACCGAAACTATGTAGATTTACGATTTCATAGCATTATTATACTTTACCAATTCTATCACAGCGGGAGTCCATATGCTGGTGCATACTGATCATAAAATATATAATTGTATTTCATAGCTAAATTATATAAATACCTACATAATACTTTTGACAATTCCAAGGGTCTGTCCAAGATAAGTCGATTCAGTCAATTCTCCCGTTTTCAGCAGTATACACGTTATCAGAGCACCGCAGATAATTCAAAATTCCACATCGGTGCCTCTTCCAAATTCACCGAATAAATTAAAAGGCTGTAAATTAACCATAAACAATTATTGAAAAGTGAGGAAAAATATTTCAAACATTTGAGTTTTTCAATCAATTCCAAATAGCATACATAAAACGTTTTGAATCTAGGTTTGAAGATTTTAGACTTCCAACAAATCTAATATTTCGAAGTACTCAAAATTGAACCCTTCAAAGGGGGCTCGTGAGCCTACCCTCCATTAAATTAATTAATTCCTTATCTGTTGCTCCTTTTTCCAGTACAAAAATAAATACAATCTTGTTTTTTGTTGTTATTTTTTGGTGGGGATTAGGGTCTTGACGTCACGCTAATTATTAATCAGTGTGGGCGTTTAGGAAAAACTTATCAGTGTTATGTAATTATGATTTTTTTTTTTGTGCAATTTAGAAATTTACAGCAAAAGTACAAGAGTACAACTATAAATTCTGTAATTGCGCTGGAGATGAGCACAACACCAGGAGATTATTTTTTCTGAGTCAAAGGGCGATTGTGATTCCTAAGTCATTTTCTGGTACCGATAGGAGTGAGGGAAGTTCGAGTAGTTGCTGTGTATGGTCAGTATATGAAAATCAGTGTTACCGTTCCAAATCAGGCCAAACGTTGAAACTGTGCTGGGAATTCGGGAAATTGTGATGCGGTTCTATCTATGTCTGATGAATTTTCTTTGCTCGCTCTTCAAGTTGAAACTAGCGAAGATGAGGTTTGGCTTTGTTCAAATTTTCTTTCCTCATTACCGGCAAAATGTATTGAATTTGTACTTAAAATTTGCGTACTTAAACAATATTTGTTTAATGTGTTTTATGAGACAAACATTGCTTTTACCATGAAAAGATCTTTTAAATTTCAGTATTGTGTGGAGCAGCATTTGGCTACCGGGGTAATTCAATTACGCAAGCCGAGTACGTATACGAAACAATACTTAAAATTCAAATTTGCCACCCGTGTATAGTTTTCATCGGGAAATCTAATTGTCTGAATCATTTGAAGTTGATATACAAGTATTATAAAATGTTCAGAGAAAATAGCATGATTCATGCTATTCCCACTCTTTGTATTCCAAGAATTCAGCCTTTCACAGTTCAAACTTTAGTTCCTGGACACTGTTACCATATATGTGTGCGTGTGTTTGTGTATAAATGCATGTCGGTTTTTTATTGTAAGTGTGATGTGTCAGACGCGCCATTTTCCTTTACATTTCATTCGTGATTCAGCATTTTAATGCGTATATTCCTCGAAGCTTTACTCAGTATTTCAGTTTTATAACTTCACCTTTGTGAATTTCTCGATTAGAAGAGATAATCGTTTTATGCAATTCTTCAAGTAATTTTGTGACATTAAGTATGGCAGACGATCGAATAGGAATACTTTGAGTGCTGAACTGCGCTTTGGCGTCGCGGGCGTCCTTCGTTCTGAGCGTTTTCAAAAGCAGATGTAAGTAGTATTACGCCTTATGTAAGCTAGTGAAGTGCAAATTTATTTGATTGCCTGTAAACAAATTTGAAAAAATCTATTTAAAGGGCAAGTTTTTGTGCTCACATTTAATTTCAATTTGTTTCGTATGGTTACGGCCTGCAACTGTTAACACGTGAATTGCGGCGTGTTTCGAAATTCGAATAGATTTCACGTTAGAGATTCAAGAATGCAACAGGTGTGTTTAGCATTGTGTCGTGTTTAGTTAGTAGTGTTGCTGTCTAGCGAGTATTATGTTCGCTATTTATTTGTTGTCTTTTGAACCAGTGAGTGATTTTAACACAACCCAAGTCCTCGAACGGTAGAAATGGTTATTGCTGTAGTTCCCCGTACTTGCATCAGTCGTATGTAGTTCATCTGGGATACGGTATATTTCATGTTGAGTTCAGACAAATATGATCGTAACACCTAGAAGCTACACAGTTTAGTACCTCAGGCTAGTTTGTGAAGAAATTCAAGGATTTAGATCGGATCTATGCTGCATCTGTATTTTTTAACCTCTTCTTACGATATTGAATTAGAAATCGTGTTTGTATACAGAGACCAGTGCAGTCGCTGATATCTGAACTATCAACATTTTGAAAGAAGACCCTATGATGTGTTGTGGCCCTACAATATGCTGTACTACGATAAGAAGTTCCATATCTCATTGGACGACGATACTCTTGAACGAGATCCTTGTGATTCATCTTTACCCAGTAAAACGGATGCATCCTGCATACACATTTCCTGGAAGAAATGGAATGAAGTAAGTTTTCACAATTTGTAGAACGTTGACTTGGTAATCCATATGGTAATGCGTATTTACGTCTAAAAACTGAAACAATTGAGAATCGGCTTTCGAAATTATGGTATTGAATTCAGATTGTGGATGTGCTTTTCAAACTGACTGCGGTTATTTGAATAGCAACTGTATACAGGATTTCCTTGAATATTTTCTGAGTTGTGGATTATAGAATCACTTCTATCGACATTTCAGGCGAATAATAAGCCTCAAATAAGTTGTAGACAAGAGACGTCAGCTGAATTCACTTTTATTAGTTTCATTTTTTAACGTGAGTTGACAGTGCCAACATGGCTTATGGTTGAAGACTTTTGAGATCCGCGAGGATGGTGTATTAGTTTTATGTATTGATTGTGTCGAAGTGGCTTGTTGTTGAAGACACTTGAGAGCTGAGGTTGCTGTATTTGTTTTATATTCAGCATCCGTATGAAACGAACGAATAATTTGCAGGAACCATTTAGAATGGTTGTAATTTAATATACCTGTCGTTTTCTTAGCATCTGATAGTTGAAGTCGCTGTGAAAAGAAGAGAAGCTGTAATGATATCCGATGGAGGATGAAGACTCCATAAACTCATTGTGCTTTTGCGTTAACAAAAAATAATTGATAGACCGGAAAAACATTATACGGAGCGAGCCTAGACACAACCTTGCAGAAGTGGGTATTCTTTTGCTACATCTATTTGTTTTTCTTTCAATTCTAAATTTTTCCTTCAAATAGAAATTATTTACTCATCGTGATGCGCTTGGTGCAGGTGATGAAAATGCCAAGAAACGAATTTCGCCTGATTAACGTTCTTATATTCCTGTTCCTGGAAAGTTTTCCTATGCAAATCAGAAGACATGATGCTGTATGTGCGTAAATCATATTCGGTGTGTTCTTACATTTGTTGATTGATTTCCTCTGTAATTCGTTTCTTACCAGACGTGGATACACACAGGAGAGGCAATTGGGACAATGGTCTTTCCCAGAGAAAAACATTTGAATTGAAAACTCTTCAAAAGTGGCAGTCTTATTTAGTCTTTAACAAGCCTGCTCGAGTCTTACAGAGTTTTAAAGAATCTTAAATTCCTAAACAAGTGTGAAAGCGCCTCAAAAGTCGTAATCGAGTCGTAAAGAAGCGTATCGAGTTCCAGTTAAGTTTAAAAGATGAGTCTTACCGAGTTTCAGACAAATCTGTAAGAGTCAAACGAGACTTAAAAATCTTTAAAAAGTCTAAAGGAGTTTAAATAAGTCGTAATCAAGCCTTGAAGAGTCGTAATCAAATTTGAAAAAGTCATGAAGGTCCTGAGCAAATTTTAAAGGAGTCTGAGAGGGCATTTACCTGTCTTAAACAATTTAAAAAGAATCTTTTAAAGTTTTGATCTAGTCTTGAACAGTCAGTGAATCTGGAACCGGATTTTTGTAAAGTTGTGAGAAAATTCGAGGGTGGAGAATTGCCGGGCTTTACACGAGTCCGAAAAAGCTTCATAGGAGTTCTGAAAAGTTTTGATCACATGCTTTGAAGAGTAATAATCAAGTCTGGAAGAGCCATTAAGAGTCATAAACGTGACTTAAACAGGCTTCGCGAGTCTTAAACAAGCTTAACTGGGAGAGTGTGATGTATGCTTACTGGAGAGCTTTGGAGATTGAAGTGTTAGCCAGTCTTAAGAACTACTCTAGTGTCATCTTTATGAAAAAATTAGTGGTATTGAGATGTACAAAAAGAAGCATTTGAAAATGTTGACTTAGTAATCCCGCAATTGAAAAAATTTGATAGCTCTCTTTAGAACTTGTTTCTATTTCTAACATCGGTTTTAGAACAAAATACTCAGCAGTACAAATTGTTCGCAAAATTCCGAATATTTCTCAGTCATCTAAATTTCCCCCATTTCGAATTGCCCCTCTCGAGATTGCTTTGTGGATCTATAATATGATATCTATTGTTCATTGACTTACATTATTGCTGATATTATTTGTAGAATCATATCCCTTCGTTTTATAATTGATTTATTCCAATCGCAGGTGATACTGAGTTCCCGACCTCGAAGATAGCAAAACAGCGACTTGAGATCTTTGCAGGATGCGTGAATACCTTTGCAGAATTGACATTTTCGGATCTTCCACCAACGATCTGACGCATCAAGATCGGAATTCGGTAGGCAGTTGAAAATGTTCGCCGTGTCTTCCAATTTAACTTACCTACTAAGCCGTGTTGTGCAAGGGGGCATGTCGTATTCAGCGATTGCTTCTTTCGTTCGTAGGAAAATGACAATTTTTTTTCCAATTTATTTTCTCAGTTAGGATTTTTGATCGGAAAAATACTTTGCCTTTCAGAATAGAATCGGTTTGAAATGGAGTGATGGACACTATATCAAATACTTGCTCCTGCTTGTCCGAGTTAGGCAACCACTTCTGCATGCGGTCGTCATTCTTATTTAGAAGTTGAAGATTGCGGATAGAGCCATGAAGAAATGGTTGCGTATTTGAAAGTGTCCACATTCGCCCTACTGGACTGTTGAGAAACAGACCTTACCTCTAGTTAAGAAAGGTCAATTTCCATTTTGTAATTGCAGCGAATGTGGAAAGCCATTTTTTGTGTTGACTTTTTTTTAGTTTTGAATATTTTTGAAATGAAGATTTTCGAGCAAAAAATGAACGCACTTGATTTTATAAATGAGAATAAAAATCTTGCAATTATGTTACACAATGAACCATAAGGTCACTTACTATTAGCTGTCGTTATGGAAAAGGACATTGACCTTTCCTGACCTAAAACGTACAAAATTGAAGTTCATGAAGTCCGATCCGACTAACGTCTAAGAATCTTTCGCATGGCCAGAATTTTTGAAGTGTAGTGCCCCCAGTTTTTTGTTCAGTGCAAAGTGCAAACTATAATGCTCTTAACTTCATTTCCCAGCGGGGTAGTCGAATCGACTTGAAACAAAAAATTATGTAGAAGCTGTGAGCTATGGTATATCAGGGTTTGAAAATCCCTCTTTCTTCCTAAGAAGACCTAATTGAATAATCGATTTTTGAATTTCAAACAACACAATACACATTTATGCAAATCATGGGAAAACTGATGCCATCCTCAATTAAAGTCTGTTTGTGGTTATTCTAACGGGTAGTTCTTACAAGTTGGCACAATTCTAAAACGGCTGTAGGCAGTTTTATATCTGAATATGGATTGTTGTGAATGGCAGTAAGCTCTTCAAGTGAATATTGTAATATTCCGGTGGTTATTCTAAAAAAAAAAAAAAAGAAGAAAAAAAACAGTTTGAGTAGCAGTACGCTATAATATACTCATTAATCAAGGTGAAACAAAAAAAAAAAAAAAAATTTCCCAATGTAAATGAGACGAGTTGTGACGCAACGTTGCATTTCAGTACAACTTTGAAAAGTTTACGTTTCGCCCGAGAAGCTAAATGTATAAAAAAATTTGAACAGTGTTTAAGATCCCTCCAGACCTAATTAAAAATTTTGAAGACCACTTCGAATTTCTGCAAGAAGTTTGACGACTTCTTTAGGATTCTTACAGCCAAACGCAGACTCTTGAAGATTTTTTCAAACATGAGTGAGAATCTATAAAACACTCTCCAGATATTTTTATAAGGCTCATCAAGTCTCTTTAACGTATGCTTAACGCTAACACACTTCCAGACTCTGTAAACTCATTAGAGACTCACTGCAAAATGCGATCGAATGTAAGACTATTCCTTGCTTGATTGACACTTTTTATTAATTCTCCCAATATGTTTAAGACTCATCAAACTCGCTGAAACTCTTGTTAGATTTTTTTAAATCTGTTAAAGGCTTTCAGATTTTATACGCCCTTCCAGGATTTTCCAAACGTGTTAGAAAGTCTTGACTTTGAAACCTTCCACACATCCACGCATATATTTCAATGCTCTTCTAAACTCAATTGAAACTATTCCAACTTCGTTGAAACTTTTTCAGATTCTTCCAGCGTAAGACTTTCAAAGACATTTTTTACACTTTTAGGCTTTCTAAACATTCTTTACGACTTGTCACTTGTTAAAGGCTTTCGTGAACGCATTAGAGCAATTCAAGTTATTTTTAAATATGTCATGAGAAAGTGAGGCTTGAAGCTTAACCGCAACCCAACACCAACCAGCAGGGGGCACGTGCCCCCACTATTTTTACATTAAGTTATAAAAGCTAAATTTTCTCCAGTTGATTGCCCCTCCCCAATCATGTTGAACACGCTACGCCTCTGCCAACCTGAGCCATTCTGCTGTTATTTTATCCAACAGATGACCGGAAGAGAAGAGGAACTTGATGTCCTTACATCTTCTATCTTTATGTCACAGAATTTTTTCCAGATATGGGATAGAGAAGAAGGGAGGAAAACCTAGAAGTTGTATGACTTCATATCAGAGAAGGTCAGGTTCTTAGTAAATCCTAATGCTTTTACGACTGATGAAGATAAAGACTTAAGAAAAGGTATACTAAGACATAGTACAAATATGATCAAAAACGTAATGAGACCTGATGGTTCAATTTGATAAGTTCTTAGATAACTTGACAGCTGGAAGTTTTTCCGGAGGGGGGAGGGTGCAGCCCCGTAGCCATGGTAGGGCAAGCTGGGGCTTAACCCCCTCTAAAAGTATCTTGAGCCACCTTAGGCAAAGATATCACCATTAAAAAGAATCATCATTACGCTGAACGAAAAAGAAAGAAGGATGAAGAGAATTAATATCACAGAAACATTTTAAAATTTAGAACAAAAACTTGGTTAACTTTGGGACTCTTGGGGGGGGGGGGGCAAAGTAAGATTTCCAAGGGAGAAAAAGTCGATAATTGAGGTATTTTTTTTAAATCGCCGATATTAGAGGACTACTTTATAAAAATGAAGGTAAAACTGCTGCTCGAGCCAAAATTTTTTGAATAAACGTTTTAAAGGCGAAAAATTGCTCATTTTTGCATATTTTACATTCAGCTTCTGGTGCCTTGGGGGCATTCGCCCCCTTCGCCCCTTAGCTACACCACTGCCTCGTAGAAATCTTCACATTATATACTATGTGTATCCTTAAGCCTCCCCCCTTGGTAGTGAGCACCTCCTACCGCAGATGGCTGGCTGCAGGCCTGGGAGGGGAATCAAACTTTTATTATAATATAAGGCGGAGAAGAGAATGATCCGAGTTTTATTGTATTTCACTGTACTTCGTCATTCTATTTTTTTTTTTTTTTTTTTTTTTATTGCAACTGCTCTACGACTTTCCATCTCATAAGTAATGATGTACACTTTGTTCGTATGTTTAGGAAACTTGTGTTGAGTAGATTACACCTACTGATCCACTTGGGGTAGAAATCGAAATTTTAATTCGTCTCCTCTCGCCATCCCAACATGACGGGTTGAAAAACGAAATGAATTAATTTATTTAACAGCCTGGATGAGATACACAATTTTCTTAATATAAGTTTAACTTTAATATAATCCCAGCACTGCTATCTAATTTACAAGGGTCCATTTCAACCAGTTTGTAACATTTCCCACTCTCACGTGCTATATGGCCAGCATAGTTGAATTTTTGTTTTTTGATCAAATAACTGATATCCTTCGCTTTAGTTTTATTTTTGATTTCCGAAATCCTCACTGTGTCTTTTACCTTCAAGTTCAGTATATGTATATCTCAACATTCTGTTGTGAGTAGTTTTCAGCTTGGAGACTTGTTTTTCTATCAGGGCCCAAGTAATAGCTGGAATAACACTGCCCGATTGACAATTTTGTGAGCACTCACGCAACATATCACAAACCACCATCGTTTTGAGACTTTTGGCCAATCACATTTTTTCGTGAGTGTTCAACATCTCATCATTTTAAGATGTGTGAAGTGATCGCTCAGCATTAGTATGATTACTGAGTGATGTTCACAAATGCACTCACAATTGGCCTCATTGTCAATCGGGTGCTTTCCTAAATTCTAATTTCTGCCTTCAAACACATGTTGCTTTTTAGTACTAATTTATGTGACCAAAACATTTTCCATGAACTTGCTATTCTTGCTTTGAGCTCTTTTCCAACACGATTTTTAAATGGTAGAGTTTTGCCTAAATATTCACTATCCGAAATGAACTCGATTATGTTGCCTCTCATCAGAAATTCGCTTTTCTTACTATTCGTCATCAGTTTCGTTTTTGAGGAGTTGACCGAATGCCATACTTTTGCACTTCTAATGCAAAGTTCCTCAGCCATTTTCTGTAGTTGAAGTATATTCTTGCTTAAAAGCACAATATCATCGGCAAATCTCAAATTATTTAGCCATCTGTCATTTATTTTTCGTTTCTTCCGCCCCCCCCTCCCACTACTTAAGCTTCCAAAAGACTTCCTCGAGGACACTGTTGAATACAATGGGCGAAAGCGGGTCATCTTGCTTAACTTCTCCTTGTAACTTGAATTTATGGCCATTTGCATATTTGAATTTGAATAAAGATTTTTCCAGGCTTTTATGACAACGGGAGGTACTCCGTGACTTACTGAGGCTGTCCATATATAATTGTGAAAGATAGAATCAAAATTCTTTGTTGAAATCGATGAAGAGGAGGTATACTTACAGCTTATATGCTCTGGCTTTTTCGAGTACATATTTGGTTCGGTCACACTGAACCAAGTACACGAAAAACGAAATATTAAGCGGCGTCAGTGATTTAAAAACAGTAAAACAGTGAGTCAAGAATTCGTTGATCGCTCACCTTATTTATTGAGTTATATTTCGATGGTTCTGCGGAAAAAGGGCCAAACTCGACGTTTGTAGCGGAAGTTCAAACTTTATACCTACTTGAGCGATAGAAATATAGTGTTTTCAAGAAAATAAAGTACTCTATGTTGTAGAGAATTTCATTGGCTATCATTTGGTACAAAAAATTGAGAAATTACACATTGTGGAAGCCAATGAATAGAAGAAAGCAAGAAAATGGAAGAGATTGGCCCTAATAGTTCCTCGCTGCTTCAGAAGGCGCCAGAAGATCAGTAGGGCCAATCTAGGTTTGGCCCTTCTAAATGATAGATGACGTGAGCACAAAAGGGCCAATCTACTTCATTTGTGTAGTTTATCCTCAATTGAACAATTTATCTTCCCGTTTTTTTTTCTTTCCTTGTCACAGAAAAAGGAGGCTTCTTTTTTCATAGAATCTTCTTTTGAAAAGCAAAATCCAGAAAAAATAATAATCACCGGCAATGGCATATAAGCTCGAAACGGATCTTTGATAAGGGTGAATTATAATATTCCTGCACTCGTACAGTGTTGCATTAACCACAGAAAAGAATCTTCTCATGATCTGTAATATTTGCGGATTTGGCTCATTAACTCGTCGCTAAAAAGGCATCAATCACAGTTTGGTCTTTAACATTATTTTTCCTGACAATAATAGGAGATTGGCCCTTTTTCACGTTCATCTTTGAGTTTGGCCCTATAGAGATTGGTCCTTTAGACTTCTTTACTTAGATCCGTAATAAAGATTGGCCCTCGAGGAAAAAACCGAGTTTGGCCCTTTTTCCGCAGAACCATCGATTTTATATTTGATCGTACCAGCGATGCATCGAAGTGACATTTCCTGTAATAATTGGGAGGGGATTTGGATTTTCTCTGGAAATATTTAAAGACAGGCATGTAGGGGGAAAATTGGGACTGCTTATTCAGGATCGATTTTTCATCTTGCTTAATTGATTGAAATTTTCGAAATTGATTAAAAACCCGAACAAACGAATGAGGATTTTCATTTATACAAGTTTGGAAATGATGAGCTCCCGATTCACGAACTTCTCTTCACCGAGGAAGACTCCACCAGTCTAAATAAATTTTGAAGACCTGACCCCTTTTGGTATACCTCATATTGCATAAGTTTTACGATAAAATGGAAAATTTTTGACATGGATATGTCTTTTTTAAACAACTCTTTCATTTTTCTACATTTGAAGTGAATTGAAAAGGGTAAGAATCAAAACCAACACTTGCTGTCGTATTCCAAGGGCGTAAATAGGCAAAATGCTGTACACGGGTGCAGGAATATCTTTTGTTGCGTCTGTGAATGTGCGGTATGTATTACATGCTTCACGTTCACAGGCGCAGCAAGGGATATTCCTGCGCCTGTGTACAGTATTTTGCCTATTTGCGCCCTTGAAGGAAAGTGGCAAGTCTGTGTTTGAATTCTGACTTCTTTATAATGAGACGTGTAAGGAGAAACCCTTGCCCACTTACATCAGAAAACCCGAGGTATCAGTTTCTGAAACTGAGAGTGAAGAACTTTTCTTCATTGATCCATCCTAACATTTTTCCTGATGACAAAATTGATGATTTACCCCCTCTCTTGTAGAATGTTGTCCACCTCGTGTTAATAGTTGGCAATGTTGTGTCGTATATAGTGAAGAGCAGAGCTCCAGTTTGATCTGGACTTATACTTTCAAATTTGAATTAATCTGAGCTTCAGTTAAGATTCTTGAATTGGTGCTGGCTCGGGTAAATAATATTTTTTCGAGATTCGGTTTGAACACCTATTCCGGCTTATAGTTCGTAGTAGACTCCGGCAGATAGTTCATAACAGGCTCCGGCTTCACCAAAAATATAGTTTCTGCTTCCGTCCATTTGTTTTTTGGTAAAGGGTGTTGAGTTGAGGGGGAAAAGGAAATTTGAAGGGTTTGAAGTCAATCGCACTCCAATAAATGTTTACGTAATGTTCGTTGCCCCCTTGACAAGAGAGGCAGGTAGTCTGACTACAATGCGCTTAATGACTAGAGAATTTACTGTCTGTAATACATATAACTTAGTTGTACAAATTTCTAATCAGTTCTTGTGTTTTCAGGAATGAAAAACTGGATGATGCTGCAGTTATTGACGCTGGCGGAACAATGTTTTTTTTAATTTTTTCTTGGGCTGGAAAACATGGAATTGAAAGTACCTAACTTACAACATTTTTAATCAGAACGTAAATTTTTCAATATTCCAGGCTAAAGTTTCCTTTACCTGGAGATAAATTATAATGGTTTTTGATTTTGCTAGTTGGTTCTGAGGAACTAAGTTAAGGTTAAAGTTGAAAAAAGAAATTCTTAATGTAATGTGCATATAATATGATGTCATTCTACAGTCCCAGTGGTGGGGGGAGGTACACAACGCAATCTGCTGTAGCCTGTCAACAGTATCTTTGAGAATTATGAATTCTGGCGGCAGTCATGATACGTCCTCGTTAGATTTCATTCTCTACCATGGGAAGGACTAGGGCCCAGGGAAGAGTCTTTCTTCTTCTTCTTTAAACACCGTTTCGCTGTAGGAAGTTGGCGATCCACTGTGTGATCTGTATTTTCGAGACGGCCTTCTGGAAAAGTTCAGTCTCAGAGCATTCATCCACGAATTCTGCCGTCTCCCAGTGGAACTTTTGTCGACGATTTTGCCTTCCAGTATAACGCGCAAAATTTCATATTTTTCGCCTCGTAGTATATCAATATGCACTATGTACTGCAGCTTCCTCTTCTTGAGTGTGGGCAGCAGTTCTTTATCTTTTCTCATTGTGGCCAACACTTGAGTATTTTTGGATCCAGGGAGTACGTAGCATTCTCCTCTAAAGTACATCTCGAATGATGCAATCCGGTTTTCGGTTGCCGGGTCGAGCGTCCAGCTTTCGCACCCATAGAGTAGGTCTGAAAAGACATACATACCATCGAATCACTCGCATCCATAAGGCCAAACTCAGTTCTGATCTCGTAAAGAAGTTCCTCATATTTAGGAAAGCTCATCTCGCCTGATGTTCTATGTGTCCATGTATTTTGCGTTTTATAGTACAGCCTTCTGTGATTGTGATATCAAGATATCGGAAGGTGGGCCTTTGTTCCATTATCTCATCTTTAACTTTAATTAAGATATTCACATGGTGTTTCGAGAAGACCATGCTTGCAATTTCTTCGTCCGATTTATCTAGAGTCGATGCGTCTTTATAATATTCATTATGCCCCAGTGGCTTGTTTTTATTTTTAGAAGCATTATACGGTCATTAACGGGAACAAAATCTGCAACTGCTTGTACCATGTTTGCGGCAACTTAACGACCACACCGCGTATCTATGATTTGTAGTGTTACCACCCGAGAAGGAGATCATTCCATGGTTGGTTCTTAGCTTTCCCGTATTCGGCCACCTAACCTCGCTTCAGCCCGGAATC
The DNA here is from genome assembly GCA_031841125.1 of Acanthococcus lagerstroemiae. Taxonomy (NCBI): domain Eukaryota; kingdom Metazoa; phylum Arthropoda; class Insecta; order Hemiptera; family Eriococcidae; genus Acanthococcus; species Acanthococcus lagerstroemiae. The sequence goes on from CM063110.1 coordinate 18,795,609, forward strand.
CCAATTTTCATTCTTTCCATTTCTTGCTCCACGTTAGCCAAAATTTTCCCGCTTTCAAAAAGTTTCGCACGCTCTTCGTGCCAATACGGATTTTCCTATTGAAGATCTTTTGGACCTGATCACAGCCGGTCGCATATTTCACATTCTCATCCCGGACATCAGGACGCCGGGTGCCAACCGTGTCGTAGGTATGGCATTTTGTATGCGAAGCTGTTATATATTTTGAGAATTCGTAATTTTTATCATCCGTTTTCTTGATGACTTTCCATTCCAGTCTTTATCATTATGAGTCCATTGCTCATGGCTGAGCACTTGGGGATCCATCGCCGGAATCCATTCTTTTTTCTATAGCTTGGTTTTTGACTGAGACGCTATTTCGATTACTTGGTTTCGGGTAATTTCTTTTATTATTTCCCAGTTTTTATCTAGTGTTTTACTTTCTATTCGTCGCTGGCTGTGTTCTGTTAGTTTTCTTGTTATAGCGACTATATGTATCTTCCTCATATCTTCAGTGTTATTATGAATTTCTCGGTCGTAATTTCTAGCACTCGTTTTCTTGATGACGTCCCAATTCAGTGTTCATCATCATGAGTCCATTACTCATGGCTAAGCACTTGGGATCCATCAGTTCTCTCGACTATCTCGTTCACCATCGACCACCAATCCTCGCGGTCTTCAGCGTCTCGCACTAGCCGTTCCAGTCTCCGATCGGACACTTCCTCAGTCTGGTCGAGCTGTCTTTTCGGCGAACGTCCTCTGGATATTTTTCCTTCGATCTTGCCCTGTACTACCAACTTCTTCAGATTGTTGCCCAGTTTTCGAACAATATGTCGGAAGGAACGCCGGATTCTTTGATAGCATATGTAGACGATAACTACTGTTGTACCCGTAATTCGTTCGGAATTGATGAATTCGTGCACTTCGCAGTCCAGGGTATTCGCAACATCCTTTGGTACATCCACCTTTCGAATGCGTCTTGTCGGCTTTGATCGTCCATGTTTCGGCGCCATAGTGGAAAATACTGAACACGAGGGTTCTTAAAAGGCGCAGCTTTGTATTTCTAGTCAGGCTTCGATCTTTCCATATTTGTGTTGACCGTAGCCTCTCTTGCTATGATAATTTTTCTTCGTATTTCAGCAGTGCGTCTCCCTTGCTATCTATCAGGAAATCCAGATACAGAAATTTCTCCACTTTATCAAATTCCTATAGGGCGTCCGACACTGGGAATGTGTGCGCACGATCGACTATTATTGATCGCGTCCAGTCCTCTATCACACACTCCTTTCGACCATATCTCGCAGCAGATTTGATGCAATATATCGACTCCAGCTGCCTTGGTTGCCTCTACCATCCGTGCTGTAACACCCTCCTTGCCTGGTGCTTTGTTGTTCCATATGGCTCTCTAACAGCTGCATGAAATATTCATCCGTCAGGATGACGGGCTCCTTCTCAGCTGGTGATGGTACTCAGCCGAGTTTCCCCTCAAGGTCTTCGTCGAGCTGCTGGCAATAGCTCCTCCACCTCTCCGCGATTTGGTTTTGGTCAGTGAGTGGTATTGAATCTTCATCTTCAACCGCAGATGGACTGAGTTTAAAGGATTCGGTATTTTCTTTTATCTCCTGGAACATAGCCCTGGTTTCATTTTGTTCTTTGTGTTCCTCAGTTTTCCTGCAGATGTCCTCATAGACGCATTTTTGTCTCTTCTGAAGCCTCTTCTCACTCGCGCCGAAGTTCTTCGGTATTCTCCGGTGTGCTGGTTACCTTTTGCCTTCAGGTGTTTCTTCGGTTCTCGATTTCTCTAATCGTTTCCTCTAATCTCCAGCAAAACTTGGGTGGTTTTTTCTTTATTTCTTCTGCTAATTTTGCAGTTATCTTCTGTATGGTGTCTTTGAAGGTCTTCTATATTTGGTTCGGTGACTCGTTTGTTTCATGGTTCTGTAGTTCGGTCTTGATTCTGCTCCTGAATTTACTCTTTTCTTTTGCCTCGAGCTTCGCGTCAAAGTACTCTGCTGTTTCGTTTATTTTGCTAGGTCGAGCTGCAGGTAGAGATGATACAGCAGCTGGTGATCAGCACCGCAGTCTGCTCTTGGTAACGTTTTGGCATTTCCTATCGACGTCCACCGACCTTTGATTAAGAAGTAGTCAGTTTGGTTCCCGCATTGTCCATCTGGGGAAGTCCACTTGTATACATATACAGCCTTCGCGGTTGCTGTTGGTAGCATGTGTTCAGAATGACTAGATTGTTTTCGTGGTAAATTTCCACTAGCCGATCCCCGTTTTCATTTCTCTCTTCCATGCCGAAACAGCCGAAGATACTGCATGCAAATTCCCCCTTGCTAACTTTGGCATTAAAATCGCCCTGTATGATGGTGAGGTCTTTATTTGGTAGGGTCTGAACCTCCTCCTGCTGTGACGGGCATGAGTGACCTTGTCGATCCTAGGATCTACTATTGCTGGCCCTATTGGACCCCTCTCTTGCTTCAGCGATTTTTATCTTCTTCATATCTTCAGTGTTATTAAGAACTCTTCAATCGTAATTTTGAGCACTCGTCTTCTTGATGACTTTCCATTTCAGTCTTATTTTGGCGCAAAGTGAGTTATTGGTCTGAGTTAGCATCGGCTTCGGGATATGTTTAATTTTTACGATTTCTGTACCTCCGATTGATGATAACATAATCCATTTCGTTGCGTATTATGTTTTACTAACATGGTTTTTTGAAGCTTTCCATGTATATAACCTGCGGTTTGGTAGTTTTAAAGAGCGTGTTCACCACTATAAACTCGTTGTCTTGGCAGCCCGCCCGTTCATTTCGGCTTCCGAGCCCCCATGATTTCCTGTGACACTGCTGGCCAGCTGACCCCCCTTTGGCATTAAAGTCTCCTATTAAAATAGTAACTTCTCGTCGTTTGGTGGTGTTTAATACATTTTCAGCTTCACTGTAAAACTCTTGAATGTCTTCGTGAGGGTGATCCGCTGTAGGAGCATGAGTAAAATATTTAACAGACTAGGCTACATTCTTTCTGATGATTGAGGCTGTTCCGATGTGATGTTTTCTTTCTGGCACTCCGGAGTAGTATACCATATATCCGTCGCTTTCAAAACTGCCGTAACCCAGCCATCTGGTTTCACAAAGGCCGAGGATGTCAATCTTGAGTCGTTGCATTTCATATATCACGTTTCTTCATTTTCCGGTCTGTCGTAAGGTTCTAACATTCCACATTCCTATCTTTATGTTCATCTTAGCGAACGCTAACTGGGAGATTCTTGACACCTCTGTCCCATTTAGGGGCGCTCATTTTGCATCGCCATTTTGATGAAACTGGGGATGTATACGCCGGGGGTTTCCCTCTTGCCTTCTGCCGGTTTTGTCAGGGTTTTCTGTTCCAGTTTTTAGACGCTAGAAACCTGCCTACTCATCCAGCACAGAATGTGCTTGATTGAGGTATGTAGTCGTGAGGACTTGGTGACCTATGAGGTCTTCCTGCAGTAAAAAAGGGGATTTCCGCTGACTCGTATCCGACATCCGAGCCTACCCTGTTTCATGACCAACTTGTAGATACCCTAAATTCATATCTACATTTATGCACACAGCTTGGATTTCTTTCTTTAGTTTCTGATCAAGACCACATGGGAAAGGGTCGTTTTATTTCTTTAACAACATTCATTTTATGGTATGACTAGATTAATTCAAAATAACATTCCTCGTATGTTTTCCCCCATAGTACCTAAATAGAATTATGTAGGACTTTCAGTTTCATGTGTTTCCATTTTCATTAAAAAAAAGTGTCGTGATCGCGATTCCCCTCGCGTTCGGTTCGCGTTCCCTGGGTGTCGGTCTTCAGATTTTTTAAATCGAATTAGTGCGTTTTTTCGCGATGGTGTCGTTTCTCCGCGTTCGCGTTTAATCGTATAGAATAGGCCAATTTCGCATCGTTTTTTTTTCGTTTCGCGTAGGTACCTCAAGCGCTCCGGTCGGTGAGTTTATTCCAACTTTTGGGTATTGAACAGCGATTCAAAGTTCACAGCCCCCTCCCCCCTTGAATTCGCTGTTGTAGTTAGATGGTGTTGGGTAATTGTAGAAAATCTCACGATGTGACGAGTTAGAATCGTGAAATTCGTTTCGAAGTGTGAAGATGTTGTTTAGTGAATGTTCACGTTTAAGTTTCTTAAATTATGTTCACGTTCAAGTTTCTTGAATTATTTGAAGAATGTGATTTCCAATTTACGTTGACAGCGTTTAAAGGTGTTGTGTCTCAGTGAATGTTTTCGTTTAAGTTTATTGAACTGCTTGAAGATTGTGATTTTGTATTGTCGTGTTGGAAACCCACCTACCTCAACGTATTTTTATGGTGAGTAGATATTTGTTGTAATTACATAAGCTAAGAATATTCATGAAATATCTGTTGTCTTGCATTTCATTTCAGCTCTGTAATTAGTTACAGTGATTTTTTGCATGAGCATCTTATAAAAGTGCTTGTGCAAATAATCATTATAATTATGAGATTCGGTTCTGATATCCGTGAATATCAGGCATTAAGAGGAGATTTTGGGTAGCGTCTCTCACTTTCATTCTATTTCATACTCTGTATTAAATGTGTTTCAAAAACTTCAAAACCATATATTTCTCCATTGTAGTCTTTAATCAATTAGAGAAGGAAATTGTCTAGTGGGAACCCCATGGGTACTGATCGCTACAAAAATTTTTTTATAAATTTTGCCCTTTATTGCTGTCGGGCTTAGTTAAAAGAAAAAGGGAACTTTTGATAGCAAATTTGGGGATCTCCTCTTTTTGCGGACTCTGGGCAGTTACCTCCACGCGGTGAGTCTGGTTCCTGGTTGAAAATTTTTCCATATTGTTGGTGCAACAAAAATTGGCGTGTGGAAAAACTACGTACAGAGTGACCACTTCGTCATTCTTTCCATTTTTAAGTCATATTAAACCAATTTTGGTCATTTTTCTCCTAAAATAGTAATATAAGTCATTTTTTTGGGAAGTTTCTGGTTCAAACTTTGGAAATTCTGCTGATTATGAAGAAAATTATTGTTTTCCTTTATTTTGTGCTTTCGCTGTACAGTATAAATAAAATAGAAATTCAATTTTTCACTAGATTGCCGCAAAAACTTCCAATGCAACTCTAGCTAGTCAGTTGTGTCTAAGAAGGGCAATGACTGGACATTATAAAACAGTTAAGAGTGCGGATATAACTGGCAAAGCGAGCAGAAAACCAAACGTTGTGTTACTCCTTATTTATCTTCTTTTATTTAAAAAATCAAATTTTTTTGGGCGAGGAGAGGTTGAAAATATATGATGACGAATATAGGCGCAACCAGGAATTACCTCTGGAAGGGGCTGAGCCAGAGAAAACTGGGGGATTTTATACGAAAAAGTAAAATATTAAGCTTATAATTTTCAGCCTAAAGTTCCACAAAAGTTTATGTTTAGAAACATTGTAAACAAAATTACAAAACCAAATGCGAAGAAAATGCACTCTAAAATCCAATCTTCTTAGTCCATTTTTTGAATCAAAATAATATGTAGAACAGTAGTGCAGGTGTAGACTTGTCATTGGTGTGGTGACGTGATTTCTATTCGAAAAAATATTCATCACTAAAATTTGAAGGAAAAAAATGCTTAGGGCTTTGAGGGGGCTATAGTCTCCACGGCTCCCCTTTGGTTGCGTCTATGATGACGAGTAGTGTGTGTGTGAAGAGAGAAGCACAAAAAAGAAAGAAGAAATAGCAAATGATCTCCAATTCTGGTCACTTTTTTTTATTTTTCAAATTTAATAAGGTCATTTTTTGTCATTTTTCAAATTTAATAAGTTTTTTTTTTTTTTTTTTTTTTGGAAATGTCGAATGGTCACCCTGCTGCGTACTTTTGAATCCTCTGAGATGTTGAAATGCATCTGAAACGAGTGTTCCTACTCGCCAATCTCTGTTGTTCTTACCAGGTGCGGACAGAAGCACTAGAGAAGGGAATTTTGTGGACTAGGTGCGCAGACAGGCAAGGAAGGGATTGAGGCTATACGTAGCCCTCCCACCCTCCTCTCTTAGGAACAAAAACCGAAGTTTGGCAGATTTTTCATTTTATGTATCGTAAATTTGAACACTGTAGGTTGGTACCAGCTTGGTGAGTACTTAGCGTTAGACAGTACCAAATGACTTTGTTTTCTTTTTTCTGAGCTCTAGAAGAGATTTCCAGTGTGCGTTTAGCAGAAAGCCAAATTCTTCGAAGCAGTGTCCGTTTCGGAGTGTGAGTGAACTTGATTGTATTCCATTTGTAGGGTGTGCCAATTGACCTTTTCTTGTTCTGTAGTCCTGAGCGCTTTCGGTTATTATGCCATCATCAGTGGAGTACCGTAAATGAGACTTGTCAAGTACAAAATCCTACACATAGAAAACAACACAAGAAAAAGAAAATTAAAAGAACAACTAGATATAATAAAGGCGAAAACAAAACCTTCCAAAGCGAGAACTTATTCCAACTAATAACATAACACCCACTAATTGGACAGACTGCATAATCACAGACAAACGATAGGAGCACACGACTAAACAGGTTCACCATACGGTACTACTCTCGACTATGACTACAGGACCACAAGAGACAAGTCTCATTTAAGGTACTCCACTGATGATTGCATAACAGCCGAAAGCGCTCTGGACTACAGAAGAAGAAAAAGTGAATTGGCACACCCTACAAATGGAATATTCATTAAAGCAGTTATACGTTGATTTTGAAAATCAGCATATATGAGGGTGCATACGAAAAGGGATCAGTTCTAAAGTAAAATATTACAGGAGAAGAGTTTAAAATTGAGAGTATTTTTTTAAAATTTTTTTGTAATTACCGTTCTGTTACTTACCAACATTGCAACCGTGAAGCAGCCCGGTAGTAATGGTGGTGCAAGCTTGGGCTGAGCCCCCTTAGGCAAAGATACCACCATTAAGAAGAATCATCATTATGCTGAACGAAGAAGAAAGAAGGGATAAAGAGAATTGATATCACAGAACCATTAAAAATTTTAGAACAAAAACTTAGTTAACTAATTTGGGACTCCACGGGGGAGGGAGCAAAGTGAGATTTTTAAGGGAGAAAAAGCCGATAATTGCGATATTTTTAAAAAATCACCAATATTAGAGGACTATTTTATGAGAATGAAGGTAAAATTGCTGCTCGAGCAAACATTTTTCGAAAAAACGTGTTTTCAAGGCGAAAGTTTGCTCATTTTTGCATATTTTACATTCAGTTTCAGGTGCCTTGGGGGATTTGCCCCCTTCGCCCCCTGGCTGCACCACTGCCTTGTAGAAATCTTCACATTATATACTATATGTATCCTTAAGCCCCCCCCCTTAGGAAACAGTCAGCACCCCCTACCGCAGATGGCTGGTTACAGGCCTGCCGTAAAGGTCTTACACACTACCACACACACCCCTAATCTCTTGTCCGTTCTTTTCGGAAAAAATTTCCAATGTTTTTCAAAGTATTTAAATGTTTGATGATCTCCGAAGAATTTCATCGAAAAACTTTGAGAAAATTTTACAATGATTTTTAAAAATGTTATCGGAATTTTTGGAAGAAAATTCTGATACATTCCGGAGAGTCTTTTCGGAAATCTTCAGAAAATATTTCCCATGTTTCCCAAAGAATTTAAAAGTTCAATGATCTCCGGAGAATTTCATCGAAAACCTGTAGGTAAAATCTCCGATGGTTTTCAAGGAATTTCATCGGACATTTTTGTGAAATAATTCCAATAATTTCCGAAGAATCCTATCGGAAATCGTTAGAAAAATTACCAATGTTTTCCAAAGAATCTCAACAAATGGCTTTGAGAAAATTTTCTGATAAATTTTGGAAGAAATATTCGGGAGGAACTCCGATTGTTTTGAAGAACTTTATGAAAAATCGTCACAAAAAATGTTCGATGATCTCCGAAGATTTTCTAAGAATTTCATCGAAAATCTTCGGATCTAAGTCCCTTAAACGGCAAGAATAGACAGGCATTTATGCAGCAGGATAAGTTGCCTACATTATGGCTAGAGGTTCCCGGCGAGAAATACGAGACCCCCTTCAGCAGGTACGTAGGCAACTTATCCTGACAACAAGTAAATATATTTGCCTGCTCTCGCATTTAAAAGGATTAGAAAGTATTCATGGGAAATTGTTTTCGAACAATTTAATTTTACATAAAACATACGATTTCCTTTTTGTCCTTTTGTTTGAAATTTTTGAAATTATAAATTTTGACTTGCCTCACTTAAAACTGCAATATCTCGCTGAGTTTTCAAAATAAAGTTCTCGGGTTGGTTTTATTCGATTTCTAAGTTGTTTTTGCGTACATTTAGCCAAAAAAGTAAAAACCGAAAAATTGGTCAAGTGGTCCCTTTTCGTATGCGCCCTCACATATGGCGTGTTAGAACGCGAAGGTCTCCAGAAACTAGGGGTCTGATACCAGGATTTTCTCGCTATTTTGGCAGCTAGTCCGCATCTGGCTTCAACTTATTGGAAACGTTTCCAGCTTGCAGAAAATTGCCATACTAGGGCTGTCAGATCTGTTAGTTTTGTCGTTCTATGGCTCTATCCAAAAAATTATTAATTACGATATTTTATTTTTGATATTTTATCAGTTTATCTTTTTCGCGCGAAATTTAAAGCAAGAAAGATCTTGATTACACGCAGTGGTGGGATTGGTCAGTACAAACACTATAGAACATATAATTTATGAAGAAGAAAGGGTTTATGCTGCTCCTTTTGAGGAAGGTCAGACGATGCTCCCAGAACAAATAAAATAGCGCGATTCTAATAAATTACCTTAGAAGAAAATGAAACATAGTAAAGCCCTTTCGGTTTAAAAACATCAAGTCTGAACAAGTTTTACTTCAGCAATCGCCCCTGAATCCAATTTGAATTGAAAATTATACGTCAAAGCACTGTCAAGTGTCACCTAGGAATGTTACATGATCATATTACTTTTCCAATGGTTATTTTATTTTGTCGAAAATTTTAGTTTTCGTGATATCCTTTTTGAATTAATTTTGTTCTATCTCGAAATATTTCAAATTCTTTGTTTTCATATCTGCAATTCCAATCCGAAAGTAATATAATTTGGTGGGAGAGAGGGGAACTGTGTAATTTCTTTTAGAAGTAAGGAGGGGCAAATCCAATATCAGACCCACCCTCTGAATTACTCGATGCTAAGGGTTTAATCCCACCACACCTGCAGTTCGATCCAGTTTCACAGTTTTCTATATAACTTGGTAAAAGGACTATACCTTTCGTAGCTTGGAAATTAATTTAACTGAAGATATACCTGATGCTGTTCAGAAAATGAGTGCAGAGATCGACAAAACTTTCAAACTGACCCCTCTGATCTTGGTCCGCAATAACAAACTAGGAGATGCAAGTATTTTCGACTGTTTACAGTATTGCCACGTACAAACGGGTATCCTTGAACAATATTAAATTAAATTTTGTGTGCTCTCAAATTATTTGCGTTTAATCCGGATTGCAAACAGCTCAAAGTAACGTACTTTCGGTTTGAAGGGTAAATTCATTCATTAGCTGCTAATTCTTTCGGTAACGAACCGGCGCGGCAGCTAATTAACAAGTTCTCTCGTTCACCTCTTAAGATAATTAGATTTGTCAAGGGGCCTTCAAGATTCTGCCTCTATGCTTGAAGTGTTGATTTAAATTGCCGGGGTACGTCTTTCGAGTTCTTCTAACGGATCTATTTTTCTTTTCAGAGTGGAATTTCCATCAGACGTTCCGGATGTTTCCAGGCGTAAAAACTGAAATTTGCTCATCTGGTTTCGGTAGCAGTAATCTGTTTCTTCATTACATAGATGACTACCGTTACAAAGAGATTCAAGAGGCTGCGCTCAAGACTACGTTCAGTGAATTACTATGTACGTTCTTTGTAGAAAGAATTTAAAAAACGGGAAAAAAATCCGTAAATCCGATGTTGGTTTTGAAGAGTGATAATATCACGTAGTCTTGAATAAATCCACACCTTAAATTTAGAAAAATTTCGCGAAATTTGCTTACGGTCATCAACAGTTTTTAATTAGTGTGGACTGGTAGTTTTGGAGAATCGTTATAACGAGTCTGGAACAGTCTCGAAGAGTTGTAAATGAGGCTGAACAGTAAGTTTTAGCTGGGTTTCAAGAGGTTATAGTCAGGCTTGACGAAGTATTGAAGATTACTAAACAAGTCTGGAAGAGTCTTAGCCAGTTATCTCGAGAAACGCTTAGAAGAGCCTCAGACAAGTTTAATCATATAATAATAACAATAAGTATTAATAACAACTGCATTTAATGGTGTTCATACAAATATATACCAAAGTAAAACTGTTCCTCATAGTATACGTATACCACGCTGCACTAAGCTACGTTATGCGGCGTGTATGGTCAGGAGCATAAGAGCTCCCTCCACCCCCTCTCTTCACTAGCCCATTTCTGGGCATATGCCTCCCCCTTCTCCCTGCATTTCTTTTTGTCTTGGGCATGTCTTCTCTATGTCTGATCTGAATTCTTCTTAAACTCGTCACACCATCTAGTGATGGGTCTCTCCTTCATTCTACTTAGATTGTATGGGATCCATCCCTCCACATTTCCTTCCCACCTTCCTCCCTCCTGTCTCATGATGTGCCCCGCATACCGCCATTTACATTTCTTGATCTCCTCTCCTATGTCCCTTAGTTGGGTCTTCCCTCTGATAATTGAGTTTTTAATTTTATCTTTTTTCCTCGCATTGATCATGCTATGTTCCATAGCTCTCTGTGTAGTTTTTATAGTCTTTCCACATTTGCTTTAGTTAGCGCCCACGTTTGTGCTCCATATGCAATTGTAGGTTGCATGCAGCTCCTCCAGATCTCGGCCTTAGATGCTACTGGAAGTGTACTTTTGAACACATGTTTTAGTCTCCAATAGTTGCTCCAACCACATTGGATTATGTTTCAAAGTTCATTTTCTCTCGCTTTATTAAACGACATTATTTGACCCAAGTATCTTATTTCGTTTGTCCATTCTATTTTCTCCCCCTTGATCGATACTTGTGTCATTTCCGCATTTGATAATATTTTCGTCTTGCTGGTATTCACTTTTAACCCCGCCCCTCCGCATGCTTCGATAAATTCCTCAGCAATGGCAGTCAGCTCGTTTAAACTATTTGATAATAGGACTACATCATCAGCAAATCTCAGATTGTTCAAATATTTGTGTTTTTATTCCTCTATATTCCCAACTTACTTGACGCATTGCTTCCTCTAGAGCGCAGTTAAAGAGGTTTGGTGACAGTGGGTCACCTTGTCTAACTCCCCTTTCTATTTTGAACCTTACTCCTTTTTATACATTGTGACATAAGCCGAGGCGCCGTCGTAAGCATTTTTGATTATGTTTATTGCTTTTTGGTCCACTCCCTGTGACTTTAGAGCCCTCCACAAAAATCTATGGTCCAGTGAACCGAACGCTTTTCCAAAATCTATAAACAAAAAGTAAGCGTAGAAGTTATATTCGTTTGCCCTTTCAATAATTTGTATCAGGCTAAAAATTTGGTCTACTGTTGAGTGCGGGTTCTTCTAAAACCAGTTTGCTCCTTCGGTTGTTGCTCGTCTGACAAGTTTAGATTAGTCTTAAATCAGCTTAAACGTGCCTCGAAAAGTCATACAACGGTCTTAAATAAGTCTGAAAATGCCTTGAAAAATGTTGAGGGTTTCAAGAGTTTGAAAGAGTCTGACAACAGTGTATAAGTTTCATAGCTTCTCACGTATGTCTGACAAAAGTACAACGAGGTTAAAACTTCTTACGTAGGTGAGTCATGAGTGTAATACTGTAAAGGATCTCAAATATGAGTCGTAGAAAGGATGAAAATCGTCCGGAAGTGTTTTTAAAGAGTGCAGAGTCTTAAACCGAATCGTAACGGAGTTTAAACAACCCTGAACAAGTGTGGGAGATCGCTGAAGTATCCTATAGTTTTCAAGAGTTTTAGCGAGTCTTGACCATGTCTTGAAGAGTCCTAAAAGACATCTGGAAAGGTCTCATATAACATGTCTGGAAGCGCCTTACAGAAACTTGAACAAGTAGCTGTTATTGCTTTCTTCCTTTCCGATTGACCATCGGTGGTAATTACAGGTCTTCAAAATTGCTGTATTTGTGCGGTGAGATTTTTCCAGGGGAGGAGGGAAGTCAGTTCAATGCAGCTCGGACTGACATCGGTTGATTGGCAATCGCCAACTAACTGGGCCTAATGAGTCATTGAAGAGGACAGCGGGTTAAAACATTGTAGAACTTACAGTATAAGTGTTCGCAGCGAAAAATCTCACTTTCTTTTTAGATTTTATACAATAAAATGCAATTTTTGCCTTATTTTCCATGACATTTGAAAATTCGTATATTCGGGGTTCTTTATTGAGGCCGGATCTGGAGTAAAAGTTTTCAGATGTACCAGTTTCGTCAGGCCTGGTCCCGAGATTTGATTGCTGGGGACTTTGAAGGTGGCCAGTCCGACTCTGATGTGACACACTGTAGTGACTTTGGACTTTGAGTATTTTGTTTGCTAGGCCTATGAATTTGACCAGACTACGGCCCTATTTAGAGAATTATGAAACAGTTTTTGAGGAGACATAAATAATTTTTAGAAAATCTTGATGTGACACACTACAGTGGAGTTCGACCATCCTTGAGATACTTTGTTCGCTAGCCCTGTAAGTTTAGGTAAGATTAAAGGACTGGTTAGAGAATCATAAAACAGACTTTGAGGAGGCATTAATAATTCTTAGGAAATCTTGACAAGTCGTAAATGAGCTGCGAAACTTATTTTAGCAAATCTTTGAGAAGTTTCGAAATACCTTGAAGAGGAAAAATAGTTCCGAAAGCGTTTCCAGCGTATCTAAAAGAGTTCAAGGGAATGTTGACGAATTGTCAAGTGTCTTAAATAGAAGTTTGGAACAGTCTAGAAGTGTCCTGATGATTCTTCAAGAGTCTAGGCGAGTCTTTAATTCTCCTTGAAGAGCCTTCAAAAGATTTTGGACAGATTTTAACTCATATTTAATAAGTCTGGATGAGTATTATGGAATTTAAAGCAGAACTAGTAGAACATTACATAGTCTTGGAATAGGTGTGGAAGAGTCGTGAATGAGTTTTGAAGTATAACTGAACAGGTTCCTCACAAATTTCGAACTTAGCGATTTAAAAGCGTCTTACAAAGTCTTTTGGAAATCCACAAACAATAAAAACGTCAGAGAGAGTCTTACGGTCTTAACCAGTCTGGAAATATTTTGAACAAGTTTGGAAGGTTCTCAATTAGACGCCGAAGAAAGTCTGTAGCTTCATGGAAATCAAATAATAGAATATGCTAAGCGACATGCATTCTTCGTTCTTTAGTGAACTCGAACATTTAATTTTTTTGTTTTCATGATAACGTCCAGTTGGTTTTGAATATGTCTCGAAGAGTTGTGGACCCCCCGGCAGGGCTCACTTGCCATCACCACCTTCCTGCGTTACCACATGTATCAAGACGAAGAGATGAGGGGTGAGTGAAGGAAGCGCGTCGCACCCGAATTCCAGGTTAATGCTGGGTGCGAGCGTTGCCTCTGTCAGTAGGGTGTTCCATATATTGGCCCTGGCAGGACAGCGCGTACCAGAAGCGGGAAGGCGAAATGGGGGCTCGGGCCAGCCTCAATGCGTTCATCTATACTCTAAAGGGTAGTTTCCGGGGATAGGGGTTCGACATCTGGGGAGTCAATTTGGCAGGCGTGCGTCGCCATACGCAAACATTAAACTCTCGAAGAATGTTTTTGCAATTCTGAAAGAATTCTATATTTACTCAAACATGCCTGGAAGGGTCTTAATCGACGGTAAGTTTAAGGATTCGTAAAAAGTACTGAGTAATCAAGCTCGGAGCAGTCAAATTCGTGATCGCTTTAAAATGTTGCAAACAGAAGTGTTGAGGAGCCTCGAAGAGTCTTACAGAAGTTCGTAAGGAAGTTGAATGAGTCTTGACGAATCCCCTGAAGTTTTGAACGAGCCGCCAGGAGTTTTACGGGGGGGGGGGGGCTGGTTGGCCGAGTGGATAGCGCGCTGGTCTCGGAATCCGGAGGTTCGGGGTTCGAGCCCACGTAGCAACTCGCTACATTTCGAACTAGGCCAGTTTTTCGACAAGATGAGAAAAGAGCTAAGACAGCCCTAACAGCCTCCTCGACGTCTCTGAGGTGATACTCGAGAGGGCGGATTCCAGGGCTCGGGTTGAGAGTAAAATTATAAAAGAGGAGTCTTACCGAGTTTGGTAGAAGTTTGGAAAAGTTTTGACTAAGTCTGAATGACTCTTGGAAGAATTGGTTTTAGCGAGTCTTACACACTTCAAGAAAAGTCTTGAACATGTCGAAGAGTCTGAAGCAGCGTGGAATTTGCGTGAGAGAAAGAACGAGAAGATTCCTCGGGCGCTTAACTGGAAAGGAACACTTGAAAAAAAGGAGATGTGCAAAGCTGAAGGGAAAGAAATGAAGAACGAAAAATACATATAAAGACTAGAAAACTGAAATTATACAATTTTCAAGTCCGCGGGGGGGGGGGAGATTTTTCGAAACCAAAATTCGCCTGAGTTAAATGTCGAGCAGAAAAAATAGCGTTTGTTCATATATATTTTCTTTAGGACTTCAGAGGGGGCAAAGTCATGGTAGCAATCCATTGGAACCGTTTTGACTCACGAAATCGACGTCGATTTGACATTAAAGCTAGTCCGTCGTTTTTCATAACATTTCGATTCTTTTTCGACGCAGAATTTATCGGTAAATCGATGTCGTTCTGACTCGTTAATTCGACGTCGAATGTAATCATCGTGATTTGTGATTTTTCCTTGACGCCAAATTAACGTTGATTTAGTGTGGTAAAATCGACGTTATTTTCATTAGTACGTTCGACGTTATTTCTATGTACAAATAGACATCGAATAATTATAATAGTAATATTAGCCCCTTTATTTCTGATGATGTAACATATACAATTCAGTTCAATTCAATATGCCTTTATTGTATGCATGTATACTTAACTTTAGAGGTTAAGTTGCCCTCTGCTGGGTAAAAGCCTCTCTCAAGCGCGTCCATTCCCCTCTATGCCATGCAATTCTTTGGTAGTCCCAGTGTTTTAACATTTTGTCAATCTGATCCCTCTATCTGTTTCTCTGTTTCCCTTTTTTTCTGCCCTCCCCTTCAGAAACCAGTCCGAAATTAATTTTGCCCATCTGTTGTTATCCATCCTACCCAGGTGCGTTGATCGACATCAATTTCTATCTAAAATCGACGTCGATATGACGACGGCTTTACCGGTTAAATCCGCGTCGAAATGATTTTGTGGGAACTTGCAAAGAGGAAACGTTCACACCAAGTTGACAAATCATCTTAGCTCGCCCTTTGTCTAAAGTAATACGATTCGCAGTTGATAGCTATAGTAAGAAGGGAATCACAAAGAAGGAATCTTTTTTCTCAAATGTTTGGATTGTGACTGTAGATATGGCTCGATTACACAAACGGTAAACTCGAAAAAGTGTACCGCTCTTCGACGACCAAGCATTAGGAAACAATAGAGTATAATTGAAGACAAGGGCGAGTTCGCGGGCGCTTCAAGGAAAATGAAACGAATATACGAGGGAATGTACGAATCGGAGTAAAAATTGTCGCTTCATCCATCAATTAAAAGGTCGCTGGCTCCGACAAAGACACAACGCTCATTTGGTTACAACATGTTACCTACATATATATGTATGTACATATAAACAAAGACACGTCTTACGACCGACCCTCTCGGGTGCAGGGATGACAGAGACATTTTCGAAGCAGTTCCTCGTCGCATTTCCACAACAAATCTTTATCTGTGCCTCTGCATGCGTGTATTTGCTGCTGCATAGTCTGGAAACGAAGCGAAAAGGCGTATGGCACGTATAGATGAAAAAAGGCCTTTTCGCGGGGCGAGTATAAGGCGGGAGCGAGCGAGTGTGGGACCAGCACGACTCCGACGGCACCGAGGAGAACGAAGAAGACACACGACGACGAGATTTATGCAAATCAAATCTAGCGACATGACAAATGATCATTTATACCGATACACGATTTATATATATACGCGAATAATACCGGAATTAAATTTTATTTAAATTTCGCCAGATAAAAACGCCGAAAAAATCAATTTTTAACGTTCCTCTCTCGGTTCACGCCCGGCGAGTTGCGCACAGCGAATTTGGCGCGGGTCCGCGCGCGAACAACTCCGAAAATTTCCGAACTTTATTACACACCGACTTGGCGCTCCGGTTGTTGCTAACTTCACATTCTCGGATACAATTTTGGTTTTATCGGTTCGTCGTCGTACGTACGCTGAAGTGAGTTGCCTTCGTGTTTCACGCCGCGTCGCGAACTCCTGTAACTCGTCGTCGCCTTTTGGTTGTTCGTTGAAGTATCTCGAGAATACGGTCGGTTGCGTCTTCGGGGCTGCTCAGTCACGTGTCGAGTAAGTTTAACCTCTTCGGTACATCGGTATTCGGTCGAGTTTTCTTTCGAATAGACAGGGTCCCCAGAGGAAGTCACCCAATTCTTCAGGGGCATTTGGGCTCTTCGGGACCGCTGTTGGCATCTTCCATGCCTCGTGTGGCTAGGTCTGTCTTGGCTCGTTCGGACTGAGAAATGCTTAAGGACTTGACCGCTCAATCCTCCTGTTAAAGTACAATCAGAAAGACCGTTCCGGTCTTCCAGTCATCGCAGTCCTAACATGTCGTCCAGCCGGGAGAAGACAGGGTTTTCCTCTTGCTCTCTGTGTTTCGCCGATGTTTTCCATTACTTGTGGATGCACAAAGCCAGTTCTATGTTCTATTCTTCCTTACATTCTACTTTACTCAACCACGTGTAACTGGTATGCCTTGATTATCATGTTAACTTTTCTTAACTTCCAATACACCTGGTTGAATCATTTTGGTCGCCTCAGTTCTTATCTTTCTCATGCCATTCTCAGACAACCTAGCTGGCGGGTTGTACACCCTGTCAGCCAATCCTCGATAATTTGAAATGATTTACTTCTGCAGTCGTACGCTGGTCGTCCTTAACGTGTTCCAACTGAGAATGGGTTCATCCACCATGAATCATTATCTTGTCTGTTCGACTAGATGCTGTAAAGAAAGTCTGGTATTAGAGGACGATTAAATGTGATACGACTCTTAGCAATATTTGAAATAGTTCGACTGTGCTGCACACAGACTGGGTGAGACTGAGAAATAGTCCATACGCTTTTGCTTCTGGTGAAAGACAGTAGATTAAATCCATAGGTAAACGAACAGCAAAATGACCAACACAACAAATGGAGAAAAAAACCAATTACGAAGAACAATATACCACATGTGGGAAAATACACGAACAAAATACTGAAGACTTTTGACCAATACAACAAAATATGCAATAAGGAACAGCCAACCTGTGACCAAACTAATAGGCAATACCAAACACAGGAAGAAATAAAACAACCGCAGTAATGCCAACAGACTAGACTACAAGAACTGTACCGTGATTTACACTGGGGAAGCAGGACGGAAGTGAGATTACCAAAGTTCGAGGACGACAAATCGTGTTTTAGAAAACTCTCGAATGACAACGAACCATGACGATACAAAACAACTTGAGAAAAAGAAAACTGTGAGACCAAATCGTCGGTCTAGTGCAAAAAGGTTCCTCGTGCTTTTTGAGGGATTTTAGAAAATTGGTATCATTGGAAAGGAAATTTTGTGCTCCGTCGATTGCAACGCTTTTTTACGAGGAACATTTTTGCACCTGACCGACAAAGCGCAAAATTTCCTTTCCAATGATACCAATTTTCTATAATCCCTCAAAAAGCACGAGGAACCTTTTCGCATTAGACCGACGAAATGGAAATCACAAAGTCAGGCCATAACTTGATGAACACAACCACAAAATTTAACAGAGTGAAATATATTTTACCCCAAGAATAAGCCAGTCTGTACTCAAAAACAAAGATTGTGGTCTCTCAGACCTTTACCGACAACCAGTCAAAACATACGGTAGAAGAAGTTAGAATCAAAATCGACACTTGCCATTTTACTCCAAGAGCAGGGTGGCTACTTGGTCATTTTGGGTCATTCTTTTGAAACTATGCTCATTAAATCATCTTTTTCAATTTCCTCCTCCAAACAGGCCCCGTCTGCATAAACTCTGATGCTTTGTTTCTTTCAAGAAATGTCGTAATTTTACTTCGCATATCCAGCCCTTCTGACGTAATGATGCCACAACCAGAATTGAAATACTGTGGCCGCTGGAAGTAGTTGCTAGTCATTTCAGTTTGCGATCCTGTGACGTTATAAATTCTCTATTTAACACCATGTTTTCCAAAATTCAAGAAGTACAGACCATGACTTTGAATGAAACAAAAGCTCGATACCTAATAACAGAAAAGCTTGTGGTCCATATTCTTGCCGGCTTTTATTTGAGGATGTCATTAAAAGTAGTGCCTATTGTTCTCTTCTGTGTGATGAAACGTCTAATGTCGCTAATAAGAAAGAGTTACAAATTTGTAATAGATTTTGGTCTGAAAGTAAGAACGAGATGATAGTTGCTCATTAATTTTCCTTGACTCTGTTGAAGCTAGAATTCTTTTTCAGTTCATTTGGTCGGCCATGGATAAGGCTCACTTGTCGCTGAAAAATTTGTTAATGTTGGCCTGAGATGGTCCCAATATCAACAAATCAGTGTTCAGTTTATTCAGTGAGAAAGCAAGAGTTACAAGTTCTGAAAGCTTATCGAACATTATACACTTTCATATACACAAAGTCCATAATGCCTTTTTAAAAGGTCCTAATGAAATTGGAAACTGCAGAATTTGTTATAGCTTTGCGTTTTTTTATTCGTAAATACCCTAACCGAGAAGTAGATTTGCGCATCATTCAAGAAAAATTGAAATTGCCATCTGTAAAAATACCAGAACACATTTCGGTTCCTTGATTGGCTACGAGAAGAGCTCAGTAAAAGTAATAATTCAGTAGAGTCTTGCAATTAAAGAATATTTTTTGGTTTTCCTACCAGAAGAGAAGCCGAAACTATTGAATAACAGATCGCATAAACTCATTCATTCTTTTTTATTGAAGAATACTCACGAAGCTGAATTGAAATTCCTATTTGTGATGCGACCTGACATACTCAGGCTTGTTACGGAAAAATCGATTTTGAGATAATGCGCTCATTGGATGCACCACATTCCACTGAGCATTTAAAAATAAAGTTATTGAGATCCGATAAAAATTCGTTGAGTTACAGCACTTCAAACACGGCAAAACATAAAAACCTTGATGGTGAAAAAACAAGTTCATTGACCGTACTGTGAAATTGTGTTTTCCGCAACACGCCTGGGTCTGTGAGATCGCCTCACATTTGCATTTTCCCAATTATTCACCAATATGACTGAACGGTTTCAATCTTCCAGTGAAATATTAATCCATATTTTGCACTCAGAAATGCAGTCGTGTTGTGAAACAGTTGTATCTAACATTTCTTTTTTTGAAGTTTGACAAATCCAGACTGAAACTCTTACCAGGTAGTTGTACGTAAAAAGGTGAAAATTGAACTTTCTACTATTAATTAAAGAGAGAAGTTGAATTTTTTGTTGTGTAGTCAAAAGGAGCTATTTAGCTATGGCAGAATATTTATACTTAAAATGCTTACGTTAATCAGAAGTGTCAACTCTTGAGATTTATGAGGTTCCCAAAACCAAAAAACGTTAAAAGTGAACCAATTTTGCTTGAGATGTTGAAAAGATTTCGAAATTACTAAATATTGGTGAAATAGATAATACGGTATTATATCATGATGAATGTATGCTATAAGTGAGAACATTTTTAAAGAAGAAATGACTCAAAATAATTTTTGGACCAAAGTACAATTTTTTTTTTTGAAATACGAATCGGGGTTCGAGAAGTATGCTAATTTATACATTATTTTTTAGGATCCCCCTCCCCCTCACCACTTCGAATATTTGAATTTCGAGTTGAGCCGTGCTTCATGGAAAAGTATAATAACTAGAATTTTGTTCCGACAGTGTAGGCAGCCCCATGAAAATTGATACATAAGAGAGGCTAAAACGCTTGAAATTTTGGCCATTTTTTGGTAACTTTTTTGTGAATTTTGGTCACTTTGTCAATTTTTTTGAGGAAAAGTTTGAGTGGTCACCCTATACGGGCACAAAAGTAGGCAAAATAATGTACAGGGTGCAGAAATATTTTTTGCTGCGTCTGTAAACATGCAGTATAATAACGGGTGCAGAAATATCTCCTGTTGCGCCTGTGAATGTGCGGTATGTGTTACATACTGCACATACTGCATGTTCACAGGCGCAGTAAGCAATATTCCTGCACTCGTGTACAGTATTTTACCTTTTAGCACCCTTGAAGTGAAATGGTAACTGCCGGTTTTGATTCTATCCTCTTGAAGACGATTCACCATATGGTACTTACCTTAATCAATATAGTGTGTTACAAACAGTCTTTTATTTCCGTAGCTAAAAGACAGTACATGATATAAATCGGATAACGCCCGAAAATGTTCTGATGAAAACAAAAAACATGCTACTTTCGAAATTAGGTTGAATAAATTGAATTTAATAGTAATGTGTATATTCCGAAATTTGAGATTAAATGCGGTAGTCTTTATATGATCACTAAAAGTTGTTATTTGATAGTGAAAGCGATGAATCCCAGTATAGTACTGTTCTGTAGTTCGTTCACGAATCGGGGTGTTTAGGGTACAAGGGTTGGTCAATAAATAAGGGTCCCACTCTCCTAACCAGCGGTGACAGCCTTTGTATAGCGTGCGTAGCAAGTTGCTGCACCCCGAAACAGCTTGCTACACTTCGGAAAAACGTTTGCTACCCCTCAAAAATGTATGCTACGCCCCGAAAAATCTCCCATTTTTTAGAACTTTTTAATCCAAAATCATCTTTATGTAAGAGTACTGAGTACAGACAGATTTTGCAGTAGTAGTAAAAGAAGCAGAGAATTTTTGCGTTGAAAAACAACTTTCTTCCTTTTTTTAGGGGGGGGGGGTGATCTTGGTGATAGAAACCCCTGAGATTACCTTGAGATTTTTTGCTAAACCCCGAAAAATCATCAGTTTTTTACTCTCATCAAAATGGGGTTTTGCCACACCTCAAATGAATCTAGGCTGCCACCGCTGCTCCTAACTTGCGAACGACAATATGTAAAGAAACGTGCGACCCCTCGGTGGACAGGTACTACCCTCTAGTTTACCAGTATAAAAAATCAGCCCCATCCGTTCAGTACAACCCCGTGAAGTGAATGTTAAACATGTCGACGTCTTCGCACTTTTCTTCCAACTTGGAACAACGTGCCATAATTTGGTTTCTGACTTCAGAAATTCAGTATGGTGATTCGGTAATGTCGATTCAACAAATTTGAAAGTCGGTACGTGAATTTAAAGTGGGTTGGACCACAATTGAAGACGGATTCCGGGCGGGAAGGCCATCGTGTGTGACAACAGCTGCGTTAATCCTAAAAAACGATGATGAAATTCGCGCTAACTGTGAGATAAAAATCGATGAATTGGTCGAAAAATATCACTATACTGATTTTTTAAACGTTTGTGAAGCACTGCGGCCCTTGTTTTTTCTAAAGTCAGATACCGAATTATAGCACATTGTTCCCAGCTGGAGGAAAAGTGCGAAGACGTCAACATGTTTAACGCTTGCTTCACGGGGTTGTACTGAACGGATGGGGCTGAGGTTCATTGATGCAGTCATTCAAGTTTTACTTTGAGTACCAATAAAAAGAAATAAAATCTCGAACTGAAATTCAGAACTTGAAAGTCCCTCAGTCTCTCCAAAAAATGCAAATTCGTAAGGTAATTCTAATTCTAATTTATTATGCAATATGGAATTTTCAAGCACATTTTAATTAGTAAAGTTCTTGTTGAAAGAATTATACTCGTGTTTTCATATTATTCATTACTATTATTGCTCACGCTATTAAAAAAATAAAATTTAGTAAGTTTTTTCCGAAAATTTCCCAATATCTTGTTCGTTTTTTTTTCTCTTTTTAAGAAGCAATTTATTATCTTTGAAGAAATTAAAAGTATTTTGAAACAAAAATTGCGTTCAAAAACGAAAGAAAATCAAAATTGCGAAAAAAGTTACTTTCTTGCTTGATTTTGATATTGATATTGATATTATCAACATTTTTGTTTTCTACAGTAAAACCTCATTAAATTGAACCTCGTTCATACGAAAACCTCTGTATCACGAAGTAAAACGCTTGTCCCTTGAGGAAACCTCTAATATTCGAAAAAAATACATAGTTTTTGACACCCTCAGTAAAACGAAGAAATAACACGTGAAAACCCCTCTTCAATTCGAACGTTCTCCTATTAAAACCTCGCCTATTCGAAGTTTGCACGAGGAAACGAAAATTTTATCGTCTTTTATGAACATGTTTAGACACAATTTGAAGATGAAATTGAAAAATGTGTTGATCGCGCGTTTTTCGAATGTCTTAAACAAACCAAAATAAGTGATTTCTGTAAAAAAATAAGCTGTACTGAATTATGTATACATTATACTGTACAAATAGAAAACACCTCGATTAAACGAATTTTTTTTTATTCACCCCGGATATTCGAACTCTCTCTATTTCGAAACTCTCCCTAAATCGAAAATTTTGTCATTCCCCGTCAGTTTCGTATTAGCGAGGTTTTACTGTATATTGATACATATCGATATCCAAAAAGTGATTGATATTCCATCTCTACCATGAATGAGCTCATCCGCATCACGGCTTCACAAAATGCAGCCTGCTCTGATCTATTTTCCTGTTCGCAATGAAGCTTCAAATTTGATACCATATAATATTTGTGAGGGCGCATACGAAAAGGGATCAAGTAACCAATTTTTAGATTTTTAGTTTTCTGGCTAAATTTATGTAAAACCTCCTTAGAAATCGAATAAAACCAACCCCAGACCTCTATCTTGAAAATTCAGCGAGATATTGCAGTTTTAAGTGAGGCAAGTCAAAATTTATTATTTCAAAAATTTCAAAAAAAAGTACATAAAGGAAATAGCATGTTCTTATGCAAAATTAAATTGTTCGAAAACAATTTTCCATGAATGGACATATTTTCTTCTTGCCCTTTTAAATGCGAGAGCAGGCAAACACATTTACCCGTTGTCAGGATGAGTTCCTACGTACTTGCTGAAGGGGAGTCCGGCATTTCTCGCTGGGAACCTCCCATCTTCTAATGTAGGCAACTTATCTTGCTGCATGAATGCCTGTTTACTCATACCGCTTAAGGGACTTCGGATCCGTAGATTTTCGAAGACATTCTTCGGAGATCATTTTTTTGTGACGATTTTTTATAAAATTCTTCAAAACCATCTCTCTCCGGAATGTATCGAAATTTTCTTCCAAAAATTCCGATGAAATTCCTTGAAAATCATTGGAGATTTTTCCCAAAGTTTTTCAATGAAATTCTTCGAAGATCATCAAACATTTAAATTCTTTGGAAAACATTGAAAATTTATTCCGAAAAGAACGGACAAGAGATTGGGAGGGGGGCGTGTGGTAGTGTGTAGGACCTTCGCGGTTGCAATTTTGGTAAGTAACAGAACGGTAATTACAACAAAGAAATACTCTCAATTCTAAACGCTTCTCCTGTATCATTTTACTTTTGGTCAACTGGTCCTTTTTTGTATGCACCCTCACATGTTAGAACCCTGACAGCCGCACAAATTTCCTCAACGGAAAAAGTCATTGAAGGGACTCTGAAATTTGTTGGGGAAGTTCAGAAGAACAGCTGTGGTTGTTATTCATCAGTAGTTTTGGTAAAACCGTTTTTCGTTTTTGTTTTTTCAAAAGATCGTTAGTGGGACTGTAACTAAATCCATTCTCCCTTGTTAATGGCCTGTTTAGGTACCGAACATTTATGTGTGAGCAACTTAGTTTTCAGTAATTTAGTATCAGGTGACTAGTACAAATGTTGTGCGTAGTATTTACTGCCAGCGATATCGACCCAAAAGCAGCCACCAGGACCATGTTTTTTTTTGTTTTTTTTTTTATATATATATACTCAAATGAACATACAAGAAGGCTGAAAACAGTTCGAAGTCTTGAACAAATTGCTAACCTAACCATTTGAGTGCCCGAAATGGGGAAAAAACGAATAAATTTGTTTCATTCCTCTTAAGGTAAGTCATACTTGAAGGAAAAACAAAAAGTCATTCAAATCTGAGCCCCTCTCTTCATTTTCTCCTCTATTCACCCCTGCTCATTGTATTTCTTGATTCTGCTTACAGAGTACATACACACATACTCTCAAGTACGACTGAGCGAAGTTTGAAAAACTGACCTATGATCTATATCATTCATAAAGTTGCGAGCTCTTGACTTAGCAACACGACAGTTACTACTAGTGAAATGTTATGTGTGATTGGACTACCCAGCCGTTTGAACAGATATTTGGCATAATTTTTCGCTGAAGTGGTTTCAGGGTGTCTACTGACATCCAAGTCATCTAAAATCATCCATTTTGAAAAGAAGACATTAAGTCGTCTTTATTCGCTGTAGGTCATCTGAAAAGTTTTTATTCTACATATATTAAATAGTTCGGGGGGGGGGGACTGCCAAAATAACATAAGTAAGTTTATTGTACAAACAGCAGCTAACGAGTATGAATGAAATAGAAAAACAGAATGGGAGTGATGTAAATGCAAAATGAAGAAGCAACAGAAATGTAAGCGATCGGAGCAAGCGAACACCACTTTTTTGGTGCTACTAAAAAAAAAAAAAATCTAAAGACATCTTTTTTTACTTATTAGTTCTAGTAGACACCTTCTGTGGTTTACTTTCTATGCATTCTAGTCCCTCTGGTTGACGTTGGATTAGCCGGTCTTTCTATTGCAATCCGTCAGTTATTGGTTGAGTCGTATTCAGGCTAAATATTGTGAATAGTCGTGTTTCTGGTCCTATTGATTATATAGATTTTCCCTTCTGCTTCATTTCCTTCTATCTTTTATTCTGGATGGAAATGATCCGGATGCTTTTATCTCCTCTTCGACTTGTGTCTCGAATAAAAGCAAAAAAAAAACCTTGAAAATATGCACTGATTGTTTTCGACTGACGGAGCGGGCAAATAGGTTCAACTCCCCGACTTATGTGATGATGATGATAGTGATAACGAGGAATAGGATGACAAAAAATACTGATTGTAAACTTGGTTGGCAGATGATTGTTTCACTTCCCCACTTATTCATACCTTTATGTTTTCTCTCTAATGGAACTACATGATACCTAGTTTATTCGTGGTAATTTCTTCGAGCCCAACTTTTCAATATAACTGTTATTTCCACGTAGTATTTAAAATGAAAAAGAAAATGGTTGCTGTTCAAAGGAAATAAGCCTATAGATAAGACTGTTATAATACCGACTATCAAATGTAAGTATCTACACATTACAATATTGGATGAGAACGGCGTAGGCACTTAAAAGAAAAGGTTGAATATTCGAAACACATAATAGATAGAAAGTGTTTTCCTCTCATTCTCGAAACAATTCCACATGTAAACTTACGTTTTATGTGTGCACAAAATACGTATGAAGGCACTCTGGGAAAACTTTCAGCAAAACTTGTCGTATCGTCTTGTTCGCTTTGTGCTACACTTTTCGTGAGTAAAAGCTTCTTTCGGCACCCCTTGTTAACATGAACACTCACTGATAACATTATAATCTTTTATAATAAGGTACCCTCATACCATGTAGAAAGTGAGCAGAAAATTTAATACACTGCACTGACCTAGTTCGCATGCTGAACGGAATCTTCTCAGCTCCGTATGCGGTCCGTCAAGCGTCGACCCCTGCTGCGAAGTTTATCAAAAACTATATCTCCTTCCGGCCGTGGGTACCCGAGCCCGAGCATCATCAGCATTTCCTTGCACATTATTAGCCGCGCTTCCACCACTTTCTTCTTCGTCGGTGAAAAATACAGACAGCTTTGGAAACCGCACCACCGCGAGCGGCGGGGTGAAAAAGCACAACCGACAGTGAACTTATCCGCATTTTCCAGCAACCTTTTAATCAGGCTATGGCGAAAACGTGAATGAAGATCCGCCAGACTTAAAGTACATTATATTGTTGTAGATACTGAAATACAAGTTATAAATTAATGAAGGTGACCACTTCATGTGGTCTGTTTGAGGCGTTGGGCGTCCCAGTGGACTAAGGCAAAAAAGTAAACGAAGTTGAAGTATTGAGTGTGTGGTGACCCTCTCCCCTACAATGTACATTTTCATGTAAATCGTCCTGCCTGTCTACTTCCTGCGTAGCACGATGCTAACATCTTAGAAACGTCTTTTGTCTCCTGTATTTCTGTACTTCCGGTACGGGATCTTTTTAAAACCTCGTTCTTCTTCTTGTAACTCACTTTCCTTTTTTCTCTTTCAATTAATTAGGCAAGCCATCCGTTCAGTTAAGTCACGGTTGAGTCACAGTTAGTTACAGTTTATGTTTAGCACTCGAAGAGATCTGTATATGTAGTATCAATCAATACACGTACTCTCTGTACACTCTCTCAATTTCTGTGATTTCGAGTGCCTTCGCTACGGTCTGGACTAAACACTTCTCTCGCGCAAAACTTAAAAAGCCTGCAAGTGTTTTGATAAATAATGCCTCTGTGAAGATTTTTTGCACATTTAACCCGTATAAGGCACACTAGGGTGAAATTTGCCCCAGTACACATCTTTAGTATCGATACTTCTGAAATAGAAGAGCTCTGAGTTCGAGGTTAGGGGCGCTTGCCCCTACATATGCAAGTATGTGACACACAACATGTGATAAACAGGTGACTAAATGGGTGGAATGATTTCAGGAGACTCACGGTGGAGCTTATTCAATGTGCCCGTGCACAAACTGAAGACAAGACTGTGATACTGTACTTTGTATTAATTATTAACTGAGCAAATTAAATTTTTTTAAATAATTACGCACACACAAATCACTTGTCTATAATTTAAATAAATAAATAAATAGATTAAAGAAATACAGACCCTGTCAGCGAAAAACATTGCCGCTTCTGATCAAGTAGTATAAAAAATATCTTCCACAACAAGAGCCAAAAGTGAGTTTACATGACTCGGGAATTGCTCACTCGCTACGCTTGTTCACAAACTTTCCCTCGCCATGTAAATACTCACTTTTGACTCTTGGTGTGTAATATACTATTTTAGCATGCTGCATTATTTTTCCATGCATTTGGGTGTTGGTTTGACCGGGTTAATCCCAAAAACGTTTTTATATTCAATTTTACTCCAAATACAATAAATTAGTTTGTGGTTGGAGTGAAAGCTGAACGACCCATATTTATATTCATGACGTTATTATTGTTATTTTGGAAAGTTATTATATAATCGATTAAAGCTTTGTGTTCTCAATTGGGTTAGATCCGTGAGCACCTTTTAAGACCAAAGACCTGTTGATTAGTTCTAGATTATTTTCTTAACAAAAGCTAATCAGCTCCCGTCCCCTTTCAATTTTCTTACTAAAACCATATGGTCCTAAAATTCTGTCTTCGTGTTCATCTCACATGCTAACTTGGCCACTGAGGTCCCCGATTATATAGATACCTGTTTTTGAGTTTTTTGATATACTTGAAGTGAGGATTCTAGTATCTCATAAAATATGCTTTAGCTTCTAGTTCTTCAAATAATGATGTTGGTGCAGATAATATATTTGAGTTAGAATAAGTCTTGTTTTTAAATTTTGAATTCTACTCGTAGTATTGCAGTTCTATCACTAATTTCCTTTATTGAAGTTATACCTATTTTCTTGAAATTTTTTTTTATGTATTAGAAAACTAACCTCCTCCTCCCCCGCTTGAGCTAAAATTGTTACGAATATAATAAAATATGTTGCCCTTTTTGGTTCTGATTGTGTTTTCCCCTGTTCTTCTAATTTCCGAAATACCCTTCAAAAGCTCCTTCGAGTTCGTGGAAATTTTCATTACTTTTTAGCTTTCTTACATTGAATGCTGCTATATTTAAATATGAGGATTTACTTTTTGACTTTTTAGCTGGTTCATTTTATTATCTACCCTTGCTTACCGGGAGTTCTGAGTAAGGTGAGCTCTCTGCACTTGCGATTTATTATATGCTATGTATTTTCGCAGTCCTTTGCCCTTGGTATCGGGTGTTTATGCGTCCTTGGTCCATTGCCGGTGTTTTGTTGTTATTATTGGCTGCTTGCTTGTTCGGGGCTTTTTTGTATTCTTCCATCAGTGTTTGTCTTGAGTTCAAAGTCTCGCTGTTACTGCTATTTGATTGAGGTACAGGTCACGGTGTGTGTTTTTCTGAAGGTTGTTTTTTTTTTTTCTTAAGTTTGAAAAAGCATAGTTTCCCGAAGATCGTTTTCTTTCGAGATTTGGATTTTTCTGCCATTCGCGGTTTTCTGAATAAACTCTTTACCATCGTAAACCCATGCACCATGCAATTTTCCCTCTTTTTGAGCTGATTTAGGGCCGCTATATTACTGTTGGTAAGGCGTTCATTGATAAAGATCTTGGATTTGTTGCCCGGATCTGTTTTATTGGTCAGTTTAAATGCCCTTATTCGATCTGTTTTTACATCCCAGTTGTTCGATTTCACCATTATTGGTGGCCTTGTGGTGGATGTGGGGGGGGGTGTTCTGTGGCAATATCACAATCCTTGATTGGGGTACCGAGGTTTGTCCTCAGTTGAGTAATTAACTCGCGTGCGTTTTCATCTTTGGAACAGGGCAAACCACTAACCATGACGTTTGATTTCCGAATGTACTGCTCCAGATTTCCAACTATCTCGTATAGTTTAACATTTTCTTGTCTGAGATATTCTGCCTCGTCATCCAGAAGTTCGTTTTCTTGTTTAATTGCCTCCATATCTGATATCAGAGTCAGAGAGTCCAGTCTTTCGTTCGAGTTGTCCACCTTCTGATTAGTTGCTGTGGTTGTTTCCTGGGTCTCTTTCATCTGTCATCTCATTTCTTGCAGCAGCTCTTTTTAGTTTCCGGATACACGATGGATCGGTGGCAATATTTTCCGGGTGAAATCTGTAGGCATCAGATTCTTTCGCGATATGGCACCGATTATAATGTAGTGTATTCGTATTCTGGTAATTACGTGAAAGTTGTATGAGATATCCGAATTTGGTTGCTACTTTAGATTCGCGTTGTCTGATAAAACTCACTATAGAGAACTTTAAACGTCACCACATGCTTTTTGTATTTATGGCTTCGTACTCCGAACTCATACTGTCAGTTTGCTGTCAGACAGTATTTGGCTGTAGCAGTAGGTTGACAGTGCTCTGTAGCGGTATGATTAGTATAATTAGCCTCAATCTGGCTATGCGTGAATTGGCAGTAGAACCGGCAGCAGCAGTGGCAAAATTGCCGATTTAGTTGGCAGTGAGTCAACTGTACAACCTCTAAAGTACTTAGACAGTAAGATTGACAGTTTACTGCCGTGTTTACAGCTACCAAGGATCTTCCAACCTCTAGCTTGCATGTATTTTACACAAGTCGGCATTAGTGATTGAGTTGACAGTGAAACTCTGGCAGCAGTGCCACGGCATTCTTCATAAAGATCCGCTTTTCTCAAGTAGTCGCGAACCAGGCCTCAGTTCGCTCATTTTTCACCTGATTGCTTCACTTCAAAGTTGTGGTCCCTCAGTAGTAATCCATACATGAAACAGAATGTGAGAATTCATTTCTCTAGGTTCGATAAAACAGTGGAATAGTTTAGTTTACTCTCATCATCTGGCGCTTCGTGCATTGTCTCAGAGCAGGGCCGTACCGCCGAGGGGGGGGGGGAGAATTTCTTATTGGCCAAAAAAAAACTCGAAAAAAAAATTTATCTTAATCGCAAAACACCCCCTCTTACTTAAATCCTGGGTACGACCCTGTCTCAGAGCTTGGTAAGAGACGCTGCAGTCGTATCAAATAGAACCCAAAAACCATTTTGTGAAGAAAACCAGGAATATTTTAAACAACCTCGTCACAATTTCTTTGCCGGAATATGTCAGTGATTAGGGTGAAAGCTTTTTCGAAAATTTCGCTTAGACTAATACACACGTACCAGAGAGAGGTTCCCTGCAATAACCATTTCCGGTACACTATCAAAGTATGAAAATTCTATGACAAGCATAAGATATCGAAATATCGCGGATCTACTATGTATCGAGTATAATATGGGAAAAGGTAACACGAGACGAAGGAAGCCTCTTTCTTTTTATGTACATTCGACGTAAACGACTTTCGATATACAGGCTGCGTTAAAATTTAACGCGTGTAGAACTACCGTTACCCACATTTTCTTTCGACGTCAAATTTCGATAGGTATAGTTTCGAGCTGATGCGATGCGATGTCTTAACCGCAGCCGCAGCCGAAGGTGGGGTGTCAAGTTGACTATTAAGATTAGCGATTTTTGACGCGAGCAACGGCTCGTTACGGAGCCGCGAAGACGATATCCTCGCTGCTAAAAAATCTGACATACACGGTCGTGTTTGACGCTTCTCTGTCGTATTGAAAATTCAGCATAGCTACAGCCAAGATATCGTCTTTTGTTCCATCCGCGTCTTACATTTATAATAAGCTCCGCGAATGCGGTGGTGTGTCTTGAAGCTGATGAACGACAATGATTCTTTGATAACGTTGTCTTCGCACTGAAATTGTGACGCAGCTTGTTTGTGTAGCGAAAAGCCCTCGATTGCCGTATGACTGGGGCGCTTTAGAGTGGAGTAAATATGACTGAAACCAAAGTACTGGAGGAAGAAACCGAGCTCGAGAAAATTTCCATTAATTTGCTTCTTGTGGACCAGGGAGGAATGTCTTGTGGTTACGTGCAAGTCCGTTCAGTTCAATCCTGACCCATGAATTTAGTAGCCTTGTCCTGGCTCTCGAGACTAACTATAGCGCATACATGAAAAAGAATAATCTGCTCGTCAAACGCGAACTTTGCTATTTAGAGAGTAAAATAACAAAAGATGGAAGAAGTGGGGGTCAGCTGCTGCAGAATTTGGGAGCCCCTCTAAGAGTTTTTTTGCCCCAAAGACTGTTTATACGGGATTGATGACAAGGAATTCCCTGCCTCAAACTTTTTCTATATTAAAATACTTTTATTTATTTTTATTTACAAGCTTTTGTTCGGTTGTATATACGAGGAATGCTCACGCCACCGAACGCGCCCATAGACGGGCATGTGCTCTTATCGTCCTTCTCCACCACCCCCTATCCCTTCCTAATCTTCCCCGTATAATTCCAAAAGATTTTACTATTTCGTCTCTCCATCTTGTGGGCGGTCTACCCCATTTCTTTTTCCATTCCATAGGCGACCATTCTTCTGCTAATGTACCCCATTTTTCTTCTCCCCCTCACCATGTGTCCTGCAAGGCTCAGTTTCAATTTTTTGACCCTCCATCCTATAGCCTTGGCTCCAGTGGCTTTTATTATTCCTTCTAGTTTAATCTTGTCCTTAATTCTAACATTCATTACGCTACGTAACGTTCTAAAATGCGTTATCCTCAATTTTTCGCATTGCCATCTAGTCAATGACCAGAATTGGGCTCCGTAAGTGAGAGTGGGTATCACACATTGCTCTAATATTTTGATTTTCGTTTTTAGTGGTAGCTTACCTTTGAGAAGTGTCCTGTGTCTTGTGAGCCCAAAAGTTTTTACACGCGTTCGTAGTTCTCACCCCTAGCTCCACTTTTCCTCTGTCTTCAAAAGCGATAATTTGGCCCAAATAATTATATTCTTTGACAATTTCTATATCTCCCCCTCTTACCTGAAACCCTTCGCATCCTAAGTTAGTCATTAATTTAGTATTGGAGGAGTTCATTGTCAGCCCCACTCTCTCGCTTTCAATACTGAGCTCTCTGCCATATTCTTCAGCTCTTCCAGATTGTTACTCATCAATATTATATCGTCGGCGAAGTGTAGGTTATTCAACCATTGACCATTTATTTTCACCCCTTTTCCTTCCCATTTCAATTTTTCGAAGACTTTCTCCAGGACTGCATTGAACGGGTTTGGGGAGAGTGAATCCCTGGTTTACCCCTTTCTCTATATTAAAGACTTCCCCAACCCTGTTCAATCTTACGTACGCTATTGTTTTCCCGTACCATTTTCTGAGTACTCTTATAATATTGTTATTCACCTCCTGCTTAGACAACGCATCCCACACCGCCCAATGATAAACCGAATCAAATGCCTTGTTATAATC
Source organism: Acanthococcus lagerstroemiae (assembly GCA_031841125.1). Lineage (NCBI taxonomy): Eukaryota > Metazoa > Arthropoda > Insecta > Hemiptera > Eriococcidae > Acanthococcus > Acanthococcus lagerstroemiae. The sequence goes on from CM063110.1 coordinate 18,827,893, forward strand.
AATAAACGTGAGCCCAAATGGTACGTTATATTCTCTTGTTTTTTCCAGAATCTGATTCACTGTGAAAATGTGGTCAATGTTGAATACCCCTTCCTGAACCCGACTTGCTCCCTTGGTTAGTTCCAGTCAAAAATTCCGAATATTTCAAGCTAGGAATTTTTGTACCCCTGATACTTCATACAGACTCATAAAAGAACGAAGATCCGTTTCAGTTGAACGGAAGATGAGACCAACTTAGATGTAAGCCTGTGGCGTGCGAAGTAAATATAATATGAAGAAAGTACTCTTTCACTCAGAAATCATAATAGTAACCCCTGTATCACTTGTAAAGGTAACAGTTACAGCCAAATCAACTCTCAATAACAAGTAAATTCAAAAATTTCAAGTATCTCATTCCCATCATCGTACAAAAATATTTGGAAAACGTCATTTCCATCATTATAAAAGTTAAAGTAATTCATAATACGAGGTTAGAGCCCCTTGTGGCACCCTTAGGATAGGATTTACAGGCAAATTAACTTCGTAAACGAATACAGCGACTCATAAAACCTAATTCACAATAACAAGAATGCAGGTGCACGTCACTTAAAAATGTTATGAGGTCAGTGGTCCCCCGTGTCATCTTTTGGAAGGGGAAATAGACAAAAATAGGTTCAAAAATGAATTTAGCATCCTTGCAAACTACAAATTGTAATTTTGATGTATAACAAGAAATCTTACATTTTTTCACTTAGATGGTGAAATTCGCCACGGTGTGCCTGCAAATGAATGAAAAAAAGTATGCTTTTTAAGGATTAAACTGTTTTTGGTGTGTATGTGTTCGGTCGAAAGGGTAATATGGTTTGACTGATGCATTTTATAGAGGTTATTTCATTGCCTTTTTTATTTTTAATTTCCGGAAATGCTATACTACAGATGAAATAAGTAAAGGAGCAATCATTGCTTTAGGTAATTATAAATTTAAAGGAAATTAAGATCTTATACAGAGCTCCGTGAAATTCAGACCGGGCAAATTGTATGTTCGCGAGCATCAATTGAAGAAAAAACTGATAAGGAAAAGGGGCCGAAAAGGGGGAGTTCCGCGCAGCAGTTTATGGCAATTTTAATGTTTTCTCAAAATATTTTGAGAGTGAATGTGGTTAACGGAAAATTGAAAAGAACATGCCTTGTAGCAAATACCTAAAATTTTCTTTCAGGTGAGCTCATTTTTATCGAAATCCGAGTGATTTTCTTTTTTGCATAAAAATAGCATCTCGTTGTTGTTGTCAGGTCAGTGGCGAAGCGTCGGGGGGCACAGGGGCCACGTGCCCCCCGCAATATTTTAATGTTAACTTATAATAAAAGAATATCCTTTCTTTATCTACCTCGGTAATAATTCAAGCTAAATTTTCTCTAGTAGATTGCCCCCCCATCGTGTTGAGCACACTACGCCTCTGGTTGTTGTTGTTGACTTAATTCGTTGTTGTTGTTCGCCCGGTCTGAATAAGATAACTCATCGAAGACTACGTTCATGCGCGCAGGGCCGGATTTAACTTAATCGCGCGCCTCTAGGCAAAATAAAAATTAGCGTCCCCTTCAATTTTTGTCCACATTGTATAAGAGTTATCCCCAAAATCTAGCACCCTAGGCGCGTGCTTATGTTGCCTGTATGTAAATACGGCCCTGCATGCGCGGCAGTGAAGGTTGTTACTTTGATCCTACTATTGATTACACTTCGGGGGGGGGGGTGTTACATGCAATGGGATCTCTTCTAGGTGACCTAAGGAGTAAACTATTCTTTGAAATTGGTTGAAATAAATGTCCTATGTAGCCCAATCTATCTGCTTTGTAGCTCTAAAATTTGAAAATAATTGGCCAACTTATTGTTTTACTGTAAATTTTTTCCCAAAAAAAGTCAAAAATCGAAAAAAAAAATCAGAAAAATTGTTCCAAATATGGAATAATGATGAGTGTCCATGTTTATATGAGAAAAAAGTGAAAAATATATTGAAATTCGAGTGGAAACTTCTACTTTAGATTAGTAAATAGATCAATCTATTTAAAATGAAAATTTATGTCTGATTGAGCCTGTATGAGTCGATTACTGCCTAGCTAGTAAGCGTGGAACTGGTGCATGGATCTTGTGTGGATGGTATGTGTGTGTAGTAGTGGGAATCAGGGGAAGGGTGTGGAAGCTGGTGGTGGTTCGCGAGTGAGCTGTTGACTCAGCTATTCGTCGGCTGGTTCTCTTTCTTTCTTTCTTTCTTTTTTTATTTATTCACATTGGTTGTAACTTGTTCCTTCTTAACTGCTGCTCTGCTTCGAATATTGGACTCGTTTGCGGGTGGGGGAGGGTAAAATTTTGTCTAAATTAAATAAATAAAATGCTGCGAAACTCGCATACAAATATTTCTTTATCGGATTCGTGACCAGCGATAACACCTATCAACTTCCACAACGAGGATTTGTGCAACAAATAATCCCCTTTTCACTGCATCGATCTTCTTGAAAGGAACTGTTACAGTACGAGCATTCTGGATTATCATTCTGAACATCGACTCATTAATGTAAAACCATAATTATCATACCATTCCATATTTGAAGCTCCTCGCTTTTTGTCAAATTTTTATCTCAATGTAACATATGGCAACTGTACCATAAAATATAACCATATTATGTTAAAAGTACGTACTTTTTCCGACATCTGATATATTATACTCCCTGTTAATACTAATTGCTTCCAGAAAAACTTCAGCCCGAACACAAAACATCAATTTTTTGGGTTTTTTCATAACTTTTTATTCAATTGAGCTACTAGGCTGATTTTTTGAAACCACGTGTTTTTTTCATTTCTACACAACTTCTAATGATTTCTAATAGGGTGCATTGCTTGCCAATTCACAATTTCTTACTTCTGTAGTCCAGAGCGCTCTTGGCTGTTATGCCATCTTCAGTGGAGTACACTCCACTGAAGATGGCATAACAGCCGACAGCGCTCTGGACTACAGAAGAAAGAAATTGTGAATTAGCACACCCTGCATACAGAATTTACCAAGTTCACTCAGATTCCAACATGGACACTAAACAGAGTGAGAAAATCGTGAATTCCATATTTGGAGCTTTTTATACGTTTGGAGTTCAGCCTTCCATATTTGGCGTTTTCCCCCTCACTATATTATGCTTTAAAGTTTTCACTGATAGTGTTTATCACAGGAGCGGCGTGAAGCTAGTCCTTTACAAAAAAAATAATTTTCGACAACCTTTCAGAATCCTGTGTCTGGTCTACATTGATATTAATGTCTGTGCTGGGCAAATTCGAAATCACAAGATTTGCCTCCAGCTGTTACCAGCGTTGCAGCCAGAGTATGCAAAATGGATACCTACTATTACATAATCTACTTGCTGTCGAGTATCCATTTAGGGAAAGTTTCGGTTTGTTTTCAGCAAGTAAGCGCAATGGAATCAGAAATTGAATTGGGAAGGTCAGCATCTCCAAGTTCAGTTTTGCCAGCAACACGCATGCCACACTGTATCCAGCAAAGCATCCTTCGTGAAATCATTTTTCGTTTTCCTGTATCAGCCGGTCTTTATAACACGTATCCGACACGATTCGTTTTATATTGTATAACATTATACAAGATATGTACTTTTGAGCTGAAAGTCCATCGCAGAACAATGCGAATACATTGTCGGTCCGGACACTCATCAATCTCCGGCCGGCCTGCAAACCCTTCGTTCTTGGAGAATTCACGTGCCGTCAATCAATAAGCCTGTATCCTATATTTTTAAGAAAAACTCGTGACGTGTTACCTCAAAGTAAAACCTCCGAAAAAGAAGGTTTTTTTTTCCTTCTTTCATCTTCCTCCAGCGAAAGGAAAGTATATTTTTAAAAGTTGGGGTCGTAACACAATAACCCGAGGTCTTGTATTGTCCGTCGATACCTTGTCAGTTTATATAAAAATTTATGGCGATCCCGTTGCATACACGTGTGCGCGTTCATGGGTACGCGGGCATCCGAGAGCGGGGTAAACTTATAGCGTGTCAATCCGACATCCGAAAAGGAAAATTGGTTCAGTTCGTCTTCCACCTTCCGTTTAATCTAATACCGCGCTGGCTGCGCCTTTCTGCTACAGAAAAGCCCGCAGGCGGCCGGCCGCCGATTTAATCCGAAAGTTGTAAGTTTTCAAATTATAAAAGGCCTGATTTAGGTACGGAGGTACGGTACGGCGTACGGTGCCGTCGTAGGTACCGTTCCGTGCCGTGACGCTTCAATGCGAACCAATATTGCCTCGCTAGACGTTCGCCCGTAATTATGTCCGATTAAACTGCCGGAAGGTCGAGAATGTGGAGATATAGAAAAGCGAGGCACGTGAATTCGACGGACAGTTAGATTGGATAAAGAAATCGAGCACAAAAGATCGACTGATTGGTGTGTTTCAGCCCCACTGACTTTTCTCTTCTGGCTCGTGGACTTACTCGTATAGAGCAATCGAATTGGATCATATATGGGAGAAGCCTCTTTACACTTTGGTATTGTGTATATTGGTTGCAGGTTAGCCCCTTTTGCTCTCAGATTATACTATTAGTGCTACAGTCTCATTGATTCTCTATTTGGTCTAAACGATTTTTGCAGCCTTCTACAATCGCGATGACGATAGCTCTCTTTGAGGTGGAAACGTACGAAAGAAAAAGAGCAGTGAAAGAAAGCTTGAATTCGTCTGCATATATTATAGACTAGCACAGGCGCCGGAAGGGATTCATGAGGGGAGCAGTTCAAAAATCTTTTCCTTCGGTCGGTTAAGGAATTTTGTTTTCATTTCTTCCTTCTAACCATCTTCAGTGTCCATTTGCAGAGAGCGTTCGTGTTGTTGATAAAGTGATAGGAGCCTAGCTCCAAGTAATGTCTTTCGTTCCAAGGACCTGCAGTTATGTACATCAGTTGTGGTAGATTTGTAGATCAGTTTCGAACGATCAATGCCAATGCTAAAGTACAAACTTATGTTGGAAAGATGAACTGTTGTGGACTTCCTGCAAACTGATGCATGCCCGTTAATGTGTCATGGTACTACATCTGAAGATCTTGACGGTTATGCGTGTTCAAGTTGTAGCACTGCATCTGAACAGAAATAAAATTAATCTCTTCTCTTTATTATGGTGCGGTGGGACGTATGGCGATGCACGCATGTCAAAGTGGCCCCAGAGACACCGCACCCCCAGCACCGGAAACTACCTTTTCGGGCATCGCATCAGTGCCGAGGGGTTCACGGACGGATTGTTAATATTTCTACGAACTTGGAATCAAGTTTGAGCATGTTGAGCACACTAGGAATGAAATGAGCTAATAAGGGATCGAGTTTCTACTAATAACAGATCGATATCAAGTCGATAATTATTTATTAACTAGCTAACTCGCTTCGCGGCTCATCTAGACCGTAGGCTAAAGTGAGTTAGCTGAAGTGGGTTGGCTAAGTTGAGCTGGCTAAAGTCAGTTGGCTTCAGTGAGTTGGATAATTTTTGTTGTATCGTCACGCCATCTTGTACCTGGTCTTCCTCTTTTTCTTTTCTTGTCGTAGGTAAGGTGTAAGGTTCCCACTTGCTGATTACTGTTCCATCTTTTCCCTTGTTGACATGCGATATGTCCCGCGTAATCCTGTTTTAATTTTCTGATCTTCTGACTTACTTCTTTCATATCAGTTTCTTCTCTTATTTTTTTGTTTTTCACGCTTGTCTTTTATTTTTAACCCTTTAGTATACTTCGTTTCATCCTTCTCACCGTAGTTGTTAACCTTTCCATTTGCTCCCTCGTTAGGGCCCACATTTGGACTCCATAGGTGAGGACTGGTAGAGGGCATCTTTCCAATATTTTCGTTTTTTGTTTCAATCTTTGTTTTAACTTTACAATATATTTTTTAAAGTACAGAAGCTTGCTCATGCTTTATTTATTCTTTTGGTTATCTCTCTATTTGTTCTGATGTCTTCAAACGATATTGTATTTGAACAATAGTCGAATTTGAAGATTCTTCCTATTTCAGTTCATTTTATTGTGAGCTTACATTCTCCTTCTATATTGGATAATAGTTGTGTTTTATTTGTAGGTATTCATTCCTAAGCTCGCTTCTGCACTTACCTCTGTGAATTATTCTCCCATTTCCTGTAGCATCTTTATACCCTTGTCTATCAGTAAAACAACGATCGCGAAATCTTAAGTAATTCGGGTTTTCACCATTTATCTGTATCTTTATATCTTCCCATTCCAGCTTATTTCTTCCAATACGTAATTAAATAGATTCGGTGACAGCGGTTCTCCCCGTCTTACACCCTTTTATGGTTTCCAAAGTCTTTGGGGTATGGGGCTGAGTAATTACATACTTATTTCATAATATGATACACGGAACACCCAGTACGTATAACAACTTATTTCTGTTCTGTATATACATGTGTTGGTGGATGGGTCGTGGTGTAGTTGTGTTATTTGGACGAGAATATTGGTGTTTTCAAAAATGCACTTGGATAATTAGAAGAAATGCTGATCACAGTTTTCAAAAACTGAGATTTTAGAGATATGGGGCTGAAAATTGGCCGTGTGGTACATAAATGAGTACGAAACAATATCCAAGCATATTATGGTCTTGTCAAATTAGATGTAAATGTAATACTAAGGTATTTTCAGCTCGTTTTGGAACGCTGCTGTTGTTTCTGTCCTTTGCTTCTGTTTTGTCATTGCTTATTTGTTTGATCAGAGGTGGTCTGTTTTTGATTCCGAGTTTTATGTTGTATTGGTTGAAGATTTTTTGTGTTTTGTATGTATGTGTTCCTGTGAATGGTATTGCTCCTGCGTATTTGTCTGTTTTTGTGGTTATTGGTTCGGTGTCTGTGTTTTTTGGTTGTGTTAGTTTGTTAATTATTCTGTCTACTGTTTGTGGTTGGTATTTGTTGACAGAAGAAGGAAAAGTGAATTGGCACACCCTACAAAAGGAATATTACCAAGTTCACTCACACTCCAAAATGGACATTATCTGTTTTAAGTTGTATTTTGTAACCCGCTGTGCGTTCCAGTGTAATGGATCTCAGATTTTTCTCAACGATTTTGCAATTCCATTACACCTAAGCTTCATGCCGACATTCATACAAATGACTCCTGTAATATTTTTAAAATATTTTGTGATGAAATTCGTCTATTTTAGGCTCCATTTGGGACCAGGCATGAAATTTGATACAGTATTCGAAATTTGCAAACAGAAAAACTACTTCAACTTCAATAGGTACCGTTCTTACAGCGGCTTAGTGTCGGGGGGGGGGGGGGCAGGAGGGCACGTGCCCTCTCAATGATTTTCGAAATGTACTATAGTGTACCAGACTCGTAAGGTATTCTTAACAAGAACAAACCATTCGGCAAAGTACTTCCCCTATTCTTATATTATGCTTATGCACTTAGTAAACGTAGGACCCCCTCCTTGCAAGAAAGCTAAATTTTCTCTAGTGGATTACCCCCTCCCATCATGTTGAGAACGCTACGCCTCTGCGTTCTTAATTTTTCCGGCCGAGTCCTCGTTGCCTATTACAATTTCTCTATTGACCTAGTGGGGGGTAAGCTGGGGGGGGGACGTTTAGATATTTTCGAAGTATTTATGTTCTATAACAGTAAAACATTCCAGTAATGTGCTTCGACGCTTTTTCTGATTTGTTCATCTTCGTTCATTCAAATTGTAAAATTTCTATTTTGATACCCATATCGGAGCTGAACCGGAAATTTGACGGAACATGCGCAATCAGCGACCCGAGAAACCTCTGTTTCGATAGTTAGTCTAATGTGTTATCATATATCTGAGATTTTCATGTTGATGAATCTTTTTTTTGCTTCTCCATTGGGAGGGGAGGGGGAGAATTCGTTCGACTTCTTTAGGAATTAGATTTCAGCACATTTTACTATTCAGTGTCCTTCTTAAGTCTATGTATGTTGTCGATGGTAGTCTGATATACAACTATTTCCCTGAAATATAGTACCTAAGATTTTATGACGTTATTCAGAGTTCATTTCATGCTCCAGTCTGCGTTTTTACTGGAAATTAGGTGATGGTGGACTCAATTTTCCCTTATATCAAAACCCGTAAACTAGATACAGGATGATTGAAAATATGTGCACACTTACACCGGTTTCAATATCTGCCAATTCAGTTTCTTCTTTAATGCCGATTCCTGTGTCCATTTCTTCGTTTTTCGGAATGAATGAATTCTGATTCAGTACAACAATGAAGTTATTATATTGATTTCAAGTTGTGAGAAAATAATAAGGAAGAGCTCACATATGCCGAATGTGTCCCTGGCCAGTGGCCACATGGTGGATCTACCTTTAGGCACTACACAGAGTTGATCAACGCTGTTTTATATCCTGTGAGCAAACTTAAGAATACCTTTTACTGTTGCAAATCTGATAATAATGTCTTAGGCACAAGGCTAGATACTAATGCTTTTTGTATATATCTTATAGTCTCACTAGGCCTAGCTCATTCCTCTTTACAAGTCTGATCTTTCTTAACTACACGTGTATGTACTACCCTACGGGCAAAATACCGCCGGGCGGAACGCGGGAGATAATGTGAGACCGATGAAACCGCGCGATTTTTCAACTTACCAGAAAACGCGCGTTTTTCAACTTCCTAGAAAACGCGCGATTTTCAACTTATTAAAAAACGCCAAGTAACCAAGCGTTTTTTATATGAGAGCGTTTATGTGACGTTTGTAAAACGCCTCTTTTCTAATAAATTTAAAAACGCTCCTTCCGATTGTTTCTTAAAAAAACGCCCTCACAAATAATTTTCAAAAGCGCTTCTTTTCAGTACTTTTTAAGAAAAAATAATTGAATAGAAATTAAATATGCAAAAATTATATTAAATATTAATAGGAAAACAAATTGATAAAAAAAAAAAAATAAATAAAAATAAGCATAGGAACACACATCGTTTCAAAAATGTAGGTAAACATTTTTCATAAACTAGTCAACCATAAAACAACTAAAATGTCCATTACAACAATGATAAAAAATGTTAAGAATTGAAAACGACGAAGAAATAAACATTGTGCATTATAAATTTTAATACTTATACAGTGACGCATTCATTTTTCTCTTCTTCTAATTTTAAACATAAGAAAACTGCAATAAATATTAAATGAAGAGTGGTAATGATAAAAAGAAATGTCAGGTGTATTTAATATACTATAAATTGCGTGTATCAGTGTTCGGAATTGAAATTGGAAAGTATAAATGAATCTTTTAAAATTAGAATTAAAAAAAAATACAGCATTACAGCGTCCTAATATTACCAGTACGGTGCTCCTATGATGATTAACTTGACACCACTTCATGTTGTTCATCACTGTTTTCAAGGTTCTTTTTGGTGGCTGAAAAGAAAAAAATGAATGAATGAATGAATGAATGAACAATTTAAAAATTGTGTTGCACCTCCTGCTTCCTTTCTCTCTTCTAGCTTTTTCGCCCTGGTTATCGCATTCTGCCAGTAGGTACTTCAGCCAGTTGGCTACCTCTTGCTCCAAGCCAGAATGAAAGTTGTACTCTTACTGTAAGAAGACGATTGTGTCGCTTTGTCCGAAAATATAGTCCGCTCAGTATAAGTTGACGCTCGTAGTTTCGTATCAAGTTGTCAGGTTTACTCAAACTAAAACACTCCTGTTTTACCAGGTAGGCGCGTCACCCTGGTTAATTATATGCGGAAGGGTTAATTTAACTCACCTGTACGCAAGCAATAGCGTTGGTCGACTCCGAGCAGGAGCAAATTAAATGAGTTGGTTCATGAAAAAAGCAGTTCGCGAAATTATTCCGAGCAAAAACTATCTGCTCACTGCTCTGTAATTCTGGTTCAAGTTTAACTGTGTAATACACAAGCTTCTGCCAGAAAGGTCCTCATTTGTAAAAGGATTCAGCTGAATTTGAATGAATCGCAGGGTATAATAGAGTAATGCATGGTTCATACTATTGAGAAAGAGGAGTTTCCTGCTGTATCTGTCCTAAGACAGCTAGAACCGCGTGTATTTCAACGCACAGAATTCTGCATGTACATCATCAAATGGAAGGATCAGATTTATGATTGTTGAGAGAAAGAGAACAGCGTAGATATGAGTAACACTCAGGTTCTGTATTTCAACAAGCGATATCGCAGTATTTCATCTTCACAGATATCTGGCAACGTTATATTCACAGATTTCTTTTTAGGTCACTCAGTTTTTTCTTCTCCCACAATACATATATTATGAATCAACGTTACACACTTTTTATTTTTTTGATATACCGTTCAAAAACAAAAGGTTTTCGTTGGTGTACCTAGACCAGCTACATAATCCGAGATCTCATGGTCAGTGATAATTATTCTCAATTACAAAAAGTCAAAAACCTTATAGCAAAATTTTTAGTGTTAAAAACGCTATGAAACCCGACCATCTTGGTTAAATTTGTTCCATATGTTCAATTTCAGATTTCTTCTATCATAACACTCAGCGAAAAATGCACCAAACTACAAAGCACAAACTTTTATAAGAAGTCTTAGTCAGGATACCCGTACAAACACAATATCTTCTTTCGCTCTTGGTACAAATCAGTTGTTCTATGTTCTATTCGTTATTCGTGAACCGAGCAAGGAATAGTTGATCTCGAACCTGATCGCTGCGACACTTCTCTCTTTACTGATAAAGAACAATCCGGAGCAACATATTGGAGCAGTGAGCAGATTAAAACCCCTAGTTCGCTAAAAGAGCAAGAGTAGTTGGAGTTGGTTCAGCAAATGAGCAAGGAATTGCCATTCCTATACACGCAATGACGATCAGGGTTGGAACCATTCATTCTAGGCGGTATATAAACCAGATTTTGTTTCATGTTTTTATCTCATTTCTATGCCGAAGTATGTAATTTGAAACTCTTTTTACAAACGGCAGTTTCCTAGACTCCCATTATTTCTATACCACTTCTATGTAACGAATTAACAGGACGAATCTGAATGTGGGAGGTGTTGTTATTCAAAATATGCAAACTGAAGATCCCTGAAACACACAAGTTCTTCAGCGTTGCAGGACAAAATACGAGTGTCAACTTATACAGGGCGATATTATGTACGTGCTCTTAGAAATCAATTTTCTCTCTAATTCGTACTCACTATAATGAATCGACATTGCAATCTAATATCGCACTTACTTACACATTTTAAAGATATTGTACGTATTATACATAGTTCTTACCGTGTTCGTTCTGAGAATCATCCTCCATATGGTTATTCAAATGATATGCATCACAGAATAATACATGGAAACTTAAATAAACCACAATTGTCGTTTTTCGTTTCACAATTTCAGCATTTCAGGCTACAAGTCAAGCCTCACAGATAACCAGTAACGGTTTTCACGTTATCAATAATTTAATCTGCGCGCGCAGATGCATGTGGAAAACGCCACGAAATTATAATAATTCGGGCGTTTTCAAACCTGTTCCTATTCGCGCATATAATACCATGAGCGCAAAACGTACGATATCCTATGTATAACAATTACAGAAAACGCTCTCTTTCTTAAAAAAGGGGCATTTTAGTGATATGAGAGAATACGCGCGCTGAACATTTCTTATGAATCTGCGCGTAAATTAAGAAGTGATGAAACGCCCGGCAAATTTTCCCATCTTTACTTCTCTAAAACGCCCATTTTTGTAACATGAAGAAAGTCGCACGTTGAATGTTTTCAAAAAGCAACGGCTAATGCGCGCGTAAATAAAAAGTTGTTAAAACTGCCAGTAAAATTTTCAAGGTTCTAAGTGATTTTCTAGTTAAAACGCCCGTTTTTTTCAAAAACGCGCTCTTCGAAGGCGGAGTTTTGTCAGCAGGGTATGTACTATGTACTCATAGGCAGGGCTTTTTTTGTGGGGGCACGTGGGAGCACGCAGTGCCCCCAAAGGAAATTTCGATAATATCGAAAAATTGCCATAAAAACCGAAAAAAATGAAAGAATTTGATTATCCAAATACAAAATCTAATCAAAAAATTATGGACTTACAGCTCTCGAGAATTAGCGTGCCCCCCAAAAAGAAGTGACAAAAAAAGGCCTGACTCATAGGTAAGGTACCTATGAGTTACATCATAATTTCTTGAATAGGCTCAACTCTTTACCTATCTATTCAGTTATGTTGATCATTAGAGGTTTAGACAGCAGTTTTCATATTCTGACAATGCAAAAGATCAGTGGTGTCGACGTGCCGAAATGGAGGGGAGATGGTATAGAGTATCATTTGTGCTGCCCCTCGAAAAAAATATTCTATTAATTAAGAAAATCGTACTTTGAGAGTAGTTCAGAAACGAGTTTTCAGAAATTCTTGAGGATTTACAATATTTCTTGTTCGTTACTTCACTATTGATGAGACAGGTTTGAGACATGATACCTTTGAATCTTTTTCCCTCCTTTCTTGTCGACCATTAACGTCATGCGAGGGATATTGTAATCTACAGTAGCCCTCCAATTATCCGCCCTAATTGGGGCGGAAGACAGGGCGGGTAACTAAAAAGGCGGATTATCCGAAATGGGTTAGATTTTATTAAAATTAAAATATTTAAAATTAAATGATAATGAATTTATTGAATAATTTTGACCCTTATTCATTAAATTTTATTCCCAATATTTGTTAACAACGTTGTATCCGAAAATTTTTTTTTAACGGAGATTTTGATGCAATAATATTGTGAACACTAATACGCGTCGTAGGGACTATTTTTTCCCTCGCGGGAGGTTTTTAAATGAGTGTTTTTTCGTTGTTTCTTCGTTGTTTTTTCTAATGTATAAAATTTTTCATACCTTGCTTTTTCAAATTTCTATTTCAGCTGTGTTGTTTCTATTTTACAAAAACGATTAAAAAGGTATCAGGACTGAAAAAGATTCATATTTGTCCAGAATTCACCATCCACCCACTCCTTTGTTTGCAGGAAAATGAGCAACAACGTTCTAACCAACCACTGGTTACAATGTTGTTGCCAGAATTTTTACACGTATTTGAGTCTTGCTTGGAGTTAGGCTTTTAATATTGCTGAAATTTGCTACATGCCAGCTTCTATGGGTGTGGCAGACACGATTACACTATTGTTCATTAAAAAAAAAAAATCGATCAAGATGTTCACAACATTTTAGGTTTGACTGAAAAATTTCGTTTTCGTCGGTTACAACGTTGTTGAGGTGACCCATTCATTTATGTTATTTCAATTAATTGACAGGAAATGTTTGAGAGGTATTCAACGAGTTGAATTTTATTTGCAGTATAGTAAAGGGTATCATAAAAGCCTGGTTTTTTATATGTGTGTCGTCCCTACAATGACGTATGGTTGTCAGACATGTACACTTACCAAAAACAATTTAGAAAAAATAAGAATCACTCAGAATAATATGGAAAGGTCTATGTTAAACCTAAGAAAAAAAGATCGCATCAAAATTTCAACGGTAGAACAAAAATTTAAGTACAATACAAATATGGTAATATACCCCTACATTAGAAGACAAAAATGGAGGCGGGCGGGGCATGTTGCACGACTAAAAGACGACAAATGGACATTCAAGACCACGATATGGCAACCCATAAACTATCGTAGAAAAAGAAGAAGGCAACCAGCAAGATGGAGGGACGACATCACACAATTTCTAAAAAAAACAAAGACCACGAGTAAATTGCAAACGAGAGAACCGAATGGGAAAGATTACAGGAAATCTTTGCTCATTATGGACCGAGGAATACTTAATAGATTAGAATAGATTAAGCAAGTAATCACTACATATAAATCCTCAATAAAGGTTTATTATTATCATTATTTTTATTACTGTTATAAAGGGTATAATCAAATATATCATTCAGTAGATTAATTTGAAAAAAGTCTGTGATGAGTCTTTGACGAACCTTACTATTTACTCGTTTTTCTGCCGTGAAATTCTGATTTTACTGATTTTTTTTTTGGAGAAGGCGACTTATTCGCCCTGGTCAAGGCGGTTAATGCGGCGAGGGCGGACAGCCAAATTCAGGGCAAATAATTCGAAAGAGGCGGATAATCGGAAGGCTACTGTACTAGGTATTTAATCAGCTGAGAACTGAAAAGAAGTAATTAAAAACGTACGAGTATATAAATATAGTGTACGAATATAACTCACGTAAGGTGATTCAGCCTCATTTACTTGAGGTCCTGTAGAACATCAGAATGAGTCATATCATGGTTATTGAAATCGACCTTTTCCAGCTTAATAGTGAACGAATTCAGTAATAATTCCTAAACAAAACACAAATGTCCTTCTTAGTTTTATGTTGATCCGATGACGTGTCCAGAGAAAAAAAAAATGTATATAATCCGCTTTTGAAACTGTTTATTGAGTTAGAAAACTAGTAGAGTCGTCTGATTCGAGTGCATACAATGGAATGATTGAGCTGGAAGAAATTTTTAGATACCTAAGAATAGGTGTATCTTTATTGACTCAAAATCAAAAAATAGAGCTTACTGAAATTAGCAAGGTAGTGAGAAGGGAAATAAGGAAAGATTGTAGAGCATTTGATGAAAAGAAAACCAGAGAGATAATTGAGAACACTTGGTCTACACGGAAATGGAAAAAGGAATTAAGTAAGGGAAACAACCTAATATCAAAACTGATTAATAGCGAGGGCAAAGTAATTACGGCAAGAGACAAAATTATCACAGAAACAACAAAATACTTCGAGGAATTATACGACGAGCCTGTCAATAATCAAAGCGTAACAAACAAAAACCTGGGGGATATCACGGAATACCTTAATCGACTCAATCAAAATATGGAACCCTTCCCGAAAATAATAAAATCCGAGATAACACATGTTAAAAATATTAAAATAGGAAAAGCCTCAGGCCCTGACTTCATAGAAAATGAATTCATCAAGTTATTCTCAGATGAACTACTCCCCCACCTGGAATGTCTATTCAATAAAATAGTAGACGACATAACACTGCCAAGGCAGTGGTATGAAGCCCAAATCATCCTATTGCACAAAAAAGGGGACAAAAGAAAGCTCGATAATTATAGACCGTTGAGTCTTTCACCAGATATGAGAAAAATCTTTATGAAAATTGTGAACACTAATACGCGTCGTAGGGACTATTTTTTCCCTCGCGGGAGGTTTTTAAATGAGTGTTTTTTCGTTGTTTCTTCGTTGTTTTTTCTAATGTATAAAATTTTTCATACCTTGCTTTTTCAAATTTCTATTTCAGCTGTGTTGTTTCTATTTTACAAAAACGATTAAAAAGGTATCAGGACTGAAAAAGATTCATATTTGTCCAGAATTCACCATCCACCCACTCCTTTGTTTGCAGGAAAATGAGCAACAACGTTCTAACCAACCACTGGTTACAATGTTGTTGCCAGAATTTTTACACGTATTTGAGTCTTGCTTGGAGTTAGGCTTTTAATATTGCTGAAATTTTTGCTACATGCCAGCTTCTATGGGTGTGGCAGACACGATTACACTATTGTTCATTAAAAAAAAAAAAAAATCGATCAAGATGTTCACAACATTTTAGGTTTGACTGAAAAATTTCGTTTTCGTCGGTTACAACGTTGTTGAGGTGACCCATTCATTTATGTTATTTCAATTAATTGACAGGAAATGTTTGAGAGGTATTCAACGAGTTGAATTTTATTTGCAGTATAGTAAAGGGTATCATAAAAGCCTGGTTTTTTATATGTGTGTCGTCCCTACAATGATGTATGGTTGTCAGACATGGACACTGACCAAAAACAATTTAGAAAAAATAAGAATCACTCAGAATAATATGGAAAGGTCTATGTTAAAGCTAAGAAAAAAAGATCGCATCAAAATTTCAACGATAGAACAAAAATTTAAGTACAATACAAATATAGTAACATATACCTACATTAGAAGACAAAAATGGAGGCGGGCGGGGCATGTTGCACGACTAAAAGACGACAGATGGACATACAAGACCACGATATGGCAACCCATAAACTATCGTAGAAAAAGAGGAAGGCAACCAGCAAGATGGAGGGACGACATCACACAATTTCTAAAAAAAACAAAGACCACGAGTAAATTGCAAACGAGAGAACCGAATGGGAAAGATTACAGGAAATCTTTGCTCATTATGGACCGAGGAATACTTAATAGATTAGAATAGATTAAGCAAGTAATCACTACATATAAATCCTCAATAAAGGTTTATTATTATCATTATTTTTATTACTGTTATAAAGGGTATAATCAAATATATCATTCAGTAGATTAATTTGAAAAAAGTCTGTGATGAGTCTTTGACGAACCTTACTATTTACTCGTTTTTCTGCCGTGAAATTCTGATTTTACTGATTTTTTTTTTTGGAAAAGGCGACTTATCCGCCCTGGTTAAGGCGGTTAATGCGGCGAGGGCGGACAGCCAAATTCAGGGCGAATAATTCGAAAGAGGCGGATAATCGGAAGGCTACTGTACTAGGTATTTAATCAGCTGAGAACTGAAAAGAAGTAATTAAAAACGTACGAGTATATAAATATAGTGTACGAATATAACTCACGTAAGGTGATTCAGCCTCATTTACTTGAGGTCCTGTAGAACATCAGAATGAGTCATATCATGGTTATTGAAATCGACCTTTTCCAGCTTAATAGTGAACGAATTCAGTAATAATTCCTAAACAAAACACAAATGTCCTTCTTAGTTTTATGTTGATCCGATGACGTGTCCAGAGAAAAAAAAAAATGTATATAATCCGCTTTTGAAACTGTTTATTGAGTTAGAAAACTAGTAGAGTCGTCTGATTCGAGTGCATACAATGGAATGATTGAGCTGGAAGAAATTTTTAGATACCTAAGAATAGGTGTATCTTTATTGACTCAAAATCAAAAAATAGAGCTTACTGAAATTAGCAAGGTAGTGAGAAGGGAAATAAGGAAAGATTGTAGAGCATTTGATGAAAAGAAAACCAGAGAGATAATTGATAACACTTGGTCTACACGGAAATGGAAAAAGGAATTAAGTAAGGGAAACAACCTAATATCAAAACTGATTAATAGCGAGGGCAAAGTAATTACGGCAAGAGACAAAATTATCACAGAAACAACAAAATACTTCGAGGAATTATACGACGGGCCTGTCAATAATCAAAGCGTAACAAACAAAAACCTGGGGGATATCACGGAATACCTTAATCGACTCAATCAAAATATGGAACCCTTCCCGAAAATAATAAAATCCGAGATAACACATGTTAAAAATATTAAAATAGGAAAAGCCTCAGGCCCTGACTTCATAGAAAATGAATTCATCAAGTTATTCTCAGATGAACTACTCCCCCACCTGGAATGTCTATTCAATAAAATAGTAGACGACATAACACTGCCAAGGCAGTGGTATGAAGCCCAAATCATCCTATTGCACAAAAAAGGGGACAAAAGAAAGCTCGATAATTATAGACCGTTGAGTCTTTCACCAGATATGAGAAAAATCTTTATGAAAATTATCAAGAACAGGATTTACGATCAACTAGATTGGCACCAACCGGAGGAACAAGCTGGGTTCAGGAGGGGATACTCTACCATCGACCACATCCACACGCTCAACCAACTAGTAGAGAAAGCTGGGGAATACAACATAGAAGTACACATGGTTTTTATAGACTTTAGAAAAGCCTTTGATTCAGTGAGACACGACTACATACTACAAGCATTAATTGAACAGGGAACAAATCTGAAAATAGTGGAAATCATCAAAAATATATACGAGAATGCTACTGCACATGTAAGGTTGGACAAATCAGGGAAGTCGTTTAAGGTGAAAAGAGGTGTTGCACAAGGAGATCCAATATCGTCGAACCTATTCAACGCAGTACTTGAGATGGCTTTTAAAAAACTAGATTGGGATGAACAAGGGATAAACATAGACGGTAAAAGGCTGACAAATCTAAGATTCGCAGATGACATTGTACTGTTCGGGAAAAATAGGGAAGAAATGCAAAAGATGGTTGAAGAACTAATACAGGTATGTGAGGAAGCCGGACTGCAAATAAACGCAACCAAGACAAAGTACTTGAGTAACAAATCTAAAGAAAACCTAAATGTAAACGAAGTCGAAATTGAAAGAGTAAGCGAATACACGTATCTGGGGAGAATAATATCATTCAAAAAAGGATTAATAAAAGAAATACAAATAAGAAAGAGAAAAGCGTGGAGCGGATTCTGGTCGCTAAGACAAATTTTTAAGGGGAACATGAAAATTCAATCCAAAATTAAAATCCTGAACTCATGCGTAATCCCAATCCTCACATACGGAGCGCAAACATGGTCAATAACTAAAGCCCAAGCGAAGAGTCTACAAGTCACACAGAGAGCGATGGAAAGAAGCATACTGGGTATAAAAAGGAAGGATAAAATTAGGAACACAAAAATAAGAGAGCAGACAGGGATAAGGGACATACTAGAAACCGTAGGAGCTCTAAAGATAAGATACGCGGGGCATGTGGCTAGATCAAAGAGAGATACATGGGCAAAAAGGATTACCGAGTGGACCCCATATGGAAATAGGAGAAGGAGAGGGAGGCCAACTACTAGATGGAGAGACGACATAAGAATAGGTGTAAGTGTAGTTTTGATAGTTGTATTGATGTTGATATTAGAAACAGTGTGAGAGTAATGTGTTGTAGCTCAAGATCAAGAGGGTTCAGATTACAACCAAAATACATTGTATATACATTGTATATGATTAACTTCTTAATTTACATGCAATCCCCGAACATGTGAAACTTACATCGACCATGCACTCCTTGCTACATTTAACATTTACTCAAAGTTGCAGTCATATTACCAGTATCCATTTTCCTACCACTCACCTCAACTGGGAAGTTTGATTTTTTTTTTTTTTTTTTTTTTTCAAAACGAATAAGCTATTTCTTTTTCTCCATTGTGAAGGATAATGAGCATCTATCATATTTGGCATTTTCGTGTGAGCGGCTTTCATTCTTACAATTTCGTCTATGGAAAATGGAGGGGGAACGAAACAATATTACTGCCTCCTCCCACCTCTGTTCCGGCATTATTGAAGATGAGTACAAAAGAAAATGTACAATAATATGAAACATTTTATATTCATCTTTTTGTACATCATATTTATACATGTCTAGATTCACGATATTAATATTAAACGTATAATAGGTACATTAGCTAAAAGTTGTACCCAACTCATTGTACTCATACTGCAGCATCCCAATTCTCTCAACCTGAAACTGAGTTCATATCGCAACTTTTTTTGTGTAGTTTAGATAGTGCATGTTTTTTCAAGTGATCTTTCCGAAAAAAATGATTTGGTGCAAATTGGACAGGAGTAAAAACGTTTTGTATAACCATGGGCTATTAAAATATGTCTCTACGTGTTACCTTTTTTGAGTAAAGGACCAGCTGCTGATTGCGCAGGAGAAACAATTAGTATGAATTATTACTAAGGAACCTGTAAGCACAAGTACTCGCATACGCCATATTCGCGTCCATTGTGCCCGCGGATGCCGAATCTGACTATGCGGAGCGAACCACGTAGTCAACTCGGCATCAGCGGGCGCGATGCGCTCCAATATGGCGTATGCGAGTACTTGTGCTTATAGGTTCTTTACTATTGCATAAGGCTTCAAGACGTGCTTCAGAGAGAATGATTGGAAGCACATTGCGCATGAAAAACGATTACCTTCTTTCATATGAACAGCCAGTGGGTGTTTTGTGAAGGTATCCTTCCAGGAAAATGATCGGTAGCAAATTGTGCAAGAGTAATGACACATTGGATTGGAAAGAACGAACATATGTCTGGTGACATTTCCGACTATATGATCAGTTGGAGATTCAGCAGACTATGAACCATAATATGATTTCTCCAGTTAGATTTTAGAGAAAATGATCGACTGCAGGTGTCGCAAAAGAAAGGTGTGCTTCATTATTATGAACGGACACAATATGTTTTTTCATGTCGATTTTCCGAAAAAGTGATCGCTGAAAAGTTGTGCACGAGAAAGGCTTTACATTATTGTGAACGGACATAATATGTGCTTTTAAGGTGTCTTTCCGAAAAAATGATCGCTGGCAAGTTGTGCAGGAGAAACGCTTGACATTTTTATGAACTAACCGAATATGTCTTTTCAAGTCGCGTTCCCAATAAAATGATTGCTGACAAGTTGTGCATGAGAAAGGCATCACCTTATTATGAACAATCATAATATGGTTTTTCAGGTCGCTTGGGTAAAGAAATGATCGCTGGCAAGTTGTGCACGAGTAAGGCTTTACATTACTGCTATGATGAACTTTCATAATATGTTTTTTCAAATCCCATTGACGAGAAAACGATCCCTGACAAATTGTGCACAAGAAAGGCTTCACCTTATTATGAACATTCATAAGATGTCTTTTCAATTCATATTGATGAAAAAACGATTGCGGACAACTTGTGCACGAGAAAGGCGTCACGTTATGAACATCCATAATATGTCTTTTCAAAGTATATTGATTAAAAAACGATTGCTGACAAGTTGTGCACGAGAAAGGCTTCACCTTATAATGGAAATTCATATTACGTCTTTTCAACTCGCTTTGGTGAAGAAATGATAGCTTACCAGTTCTGCACGAGGAAGGTTTTACATTACTATGGAAGGATATAATATGTATTTTCAATTCATTTTCATAAAAAAATGATTGCTGACAAGTTGTGCACGAGAAAGGCTTATTATAATTTTTAGTGTGAGCTACTATGATATGATTTTCTAAGTCATATTTCCGAGAAAATAATAGACTGCAACTGCGGCACGAAAAAGGCTTCAGATTATTATGAACTCTGACTATATGTGTTTTTAAGTCATCTTGCCTACTAAATGATTGAAAGCAGACTGTGCATGAAAAAGTGGGTATAGCAGTATTACAAACCCGTTCATGGTTTTTCGAATCACTCTTGACAGTAAATGATCGGTCATGGTTTTTATAGTGAAAAAGTTTTTCGTGATTAGGAACACCCGATTCTCCTTTTTCTCCATAACACACTGATGAAGGCTGTTGATTGTAAATGACTCCTCCGGAGAATTTTTCTTGATAATTGTGATTTTCTTCGATCTGTTCATCGTACGTGTTAACAACTGGAAACAGATGTGCAGTTTCTTTATCATATCTTGTGCTGGTGTGATCATCTTTTAGTATCTTGTTACTGCCAGTGTCGGTCGCGAGCGAGAACTTTTCACTTTCAATATGATTGTCATTGGTAGTACTTGGTATCCAACTATTTCCCTGAAATATAATAAAATTGTAGAACGTTATTCAGAGTTCATTTCATGCTCTAGTCTGTGTTTTTACTGGAAATTAGGAAATGGTGGACTCAATTTTCCCATACATCAACACCTCTAGACTAGACATAGGATGATTGAAAAATATGTGCACACTTACACTGATTTCAATATCTGCCAATTCAGTGTATCCTGTAATGTCGATTTTTATATCTATTTCTTCGTTTTTCGCAATGAATGAATCCTGAATCAGTACAACAATGAAGTTATGTTGATTTCAAATTTGTGAGAAATCAGTAAGAAAGAACTTTAGTTATATATCTAGATACTAATGATTTTTGGATCCATCTTGTAGTCTCACTAAGCACAGCTCAGTCCTGTGTACAAATCCGACCTCTCTTAAGTATGTACACATATAGATAAGAGATATCTAAGTTACATAATTTCTTCAATAGGCTCAAGTCTTTTACCTATCTATTCAGTTTATGTTGATCATTAGGTTTATGTAGTATTTCTTAATCCGACAATGCAAAAAAGGATCAGTGGTGTCAGGGTATCATTTGTTCCTCATCCCCTTCTCAGAAAAATGAGAAATTGATAAACTATTCAGTAAACTGAGAAAAATGTTTCTTGCGAGAGTTCACAAACGAGATTTCAGAAAATTTTCGAATATTTACTCGATTTTAGCGTGTTATGTTCATTTTTGATAAGATATCCAAACTTTTCCTCTTTTTTTTTTTCTTTCTTGTCGATCTAAATCCTAAATTTTTGTATTTTTCTAAGAAAACAGAAAAACTTCCGACGCCACTGCAAGGGATATCGGAATCTAGCAGGTATTTAATCGGCTAAGAACTGAAAATTAATTGAAAACATATAGATGGTGTACATAAACATGTATAACTCACGTATTGCGATTTAGTCTCATTTGCTCGAGGTCTTGATAGAACATGAGAATCTATCATATCATGGCTATTAAAATCGATTTTCTCCAGCATGACAGAGGACGAATTTCGTAATAATTCCTAAACAAAACACATAATTTGAATTGGTTAAACGTACAAACAGGGCCACAGCCATGGCCTGCCGGAGGCTGGCTGAACCGACTCTGGTAAGTTTTTCGCCGGCTCTAGTCCGTTTCAATTTTTTGTACTATAATGGAAAACTGGCAAAATCGATGATACCTGAAAAGCGACGAAAAAATAAAATCTAAATTGAAGTTTTTGGTCCTTGACTTCAGTCATTGCATCAAATTTTCTTGGCGACTCTCGACTTGGATCCTTCAAATCTAAATGTTTACGGCACAGTTTTCTCAGTACTTTTAAACTCAATTTCAAAAATATGTTTTGAAGTTCTGGATCTTCATCGCGGATTTATATACAGACGGGACCAGAGGCATGGGCTGGCGGGGGCCGGTTGAATCGACTCTAGTAAATTTTGCGCGGACTGTAGACGTTTTCGATGTTCTGTACTTCAGCCCTATTAAAATTTTGTCCTCCAGCCTCAAGATTTCATTTTCCAAATCCACGACGAACTCTTCCTGGTTTCGGTTCCATTGTACAAATACATAAACACGAATGCCAAGTGATATTGAGGCAATTTCTGCATGGTCTGTTCTCTTCGTTGACGAAATACTGTGTATTACATAGCAGTGGATCTCCAACTTCAAGTTTAGAATCAGTGTTGCCAGGTGTGGCACAATTGTGCCACAGTGGCACATTTTCAGTGTCTGTGGCACAGCATGTGGCACAATTGGAAATTGTGGCTAAATGTTGCACATATAAATTCAGTTTCTTGTGTACAATACTCTTTGACTCAGTGTCGCGCACAACAAAAACTAACGAAAACGGGATAATTGATGAGCGGCGCGGGTGGTGGGTGGAAGCTTTCGTTAAATCGGTCGAAATCACTTTTTATGTGAGAAGATAACTTCTAGGAAATCTTACGCTCTACAAATTTTGTTATTTTAATTTTTTCGCTAAATGGCTTCGTTCTCGACTTATTTTGAGATAACTCAATACACATTCAAATAGGAAAATCGTCCTGATCCCGTTCTCTATTTTGCCGATTGTAGCGCTCCCAGCGGATGAACAGCCCGAATATGCAAATACGACCGTCCGCCATTTTGACTCCAACCGTCCCCGTGGATGCCGAATCCGACTATGCGGATGCGGAGCGTACGGCGTAGTGAATTTGGCATCGACGGGCGCGGTTGGAGTCAAAATGGCGGACGATCGTACTCTTCTATTTAGAGCTTTAACGCTGAACGCTGAACACTTCTCATCATTAGGCTATATTTACCTGTATCTAACACATTTGTCATATCCTCGATCGAAACACCGTTTTACGCTGTAGTCGATTGTCACGGGGCATTGAACAAAATGCGCTTAGTATACCGGAACTAGGCCTATTCTTATTAGGGTTTAAATTTAGGCTGTTGCCTTCTAAAATACAGCACTGTACATGAAACCCCATGAAACCCAACATGATTGGTATACGTGTTTTTTCAATTGTGGCAGATTGTGGCACAATTTTCTCCATGGGCACTTTTTTTTTCAAATGTGGCACATTTTGAAATTTGGATCTGGCAACACTGTTTAGAATACTTAGTCTAATAACTCGAATGATACACAATTATATTTACTTTCACATCCGCATGAAAATGAGTATTTCCTCTTTACGAAATTAGATTTGTAGTTCTTGAACCATGCGGTTAACTTTTTGGAAAGAAAAAAATAAAAAATTTAATTCGATATAAATAATCATAACGAATTACGCATTCTTTTTAATCGAATTAGAAATGCTTAAATGGATTTATGCAATAATGAGTAATTTGTGAGAAAATGCAAATAAACCACAAATCTATTATGTGAGTATTACTTATTTAACTTACGTGTTCATGGCTACGCAGCGTTGTTATGTTCACAATTTAACATTACGAAGTAGTCTATTCTGAATATTATTGTAATGAAGATTTTTTTCAATTTTCCGGAGAATATCTGTGCACATTTTTGTATTTTGAACCATCAAGAGAGCGAGATTAACGTCCTCTTAAAATCGGTCATCGCTTTCACAGAAACAGATTTCAAGACGGGTAGAATACTTCTTCTTAACCCGGTTGAATTGGGAAGCTAACCAAAATACCTGTGTTGGTAGCCCTGCTTCTACAATGAGGGGGTAATTTAACTCGTTCATTTAAAAAACGTGTAGAAGGAGTGATCTTTGAACGCCTTTGGCGTGTTATGAAAATCGTTTTTGAAAGAAAGTTGGTTGAAATGATTTCAGCAATAGCACTGAGCTAACAAGATAATAAAGAATTACCTCCATGAACCTTTTTTAAATGAAATTTCGTGAAATTGAAAATCGCGATTTTTGACGTAGGAGGATATGGAAGCTGAAATAATCCCCCAGACATTTCTAATGTGTTGAGCATTACTTAGTTTGTGTTAGAGTGTTACACTAGCGCTACCGCGGCAGTGTTTACTTCCCAATAGTACATGTAACCGAGTAGTGTTGGACGACTAGATAGGTAATGAGGGACCTAAAATGAAATGTCAGTATTACTCAGGGGCGGATGGGCCATATGAAAGCCTATGCAAAGCATTTCAATTTCCACATCATATTCATGTGTTTTTTGAATAATTTGGTTCACAACGAAAATATTCTCTACAGTTGAGAAGCCTTTTCTGAATCCCGCCTGTTCATTCCCTTGGTGATTTGAATCCAAATGGTTATACATACGTCTTTTTAAGACTGCCATAAATACTTTATAGATGTTCGATGTTAAGCATATTGGCCTGTAATTTTCAATGAGTTCCTCCCCCCTTTTTTTGTGTAATAATATTATTGTTTTGGACATATTTCCATAGTTAGAATTTTGTTAAATATTTTAGCCAGGTGTGGCACTCTCTGATCGCCAAACCTTTTCAGCATTTCGTTCGTAATTCCATCCGGTCCTGGGGCTATATCATTTTTCAGTCTATTTAGTACGTATTCCACTTCTCTCTCCATTATTTCCGGGAATCCTTCCTCCTTTCACCCTCCAGTTTTTGCTATTTTTGTTAGCTCGTTTCGCTCGCGGTAAAAGTCCTCTTAAAAACTTGTTGCTGGCTCTACAATTTCTTCTTGATTTTGAGTCACTTTTCTTGTCTGATCTTTTAGCTTCAGCATAACGTCTCTCCCGCCACCGTTTTTGAGTCCAACTTTTTTAGTAGACCTAACCTAACCTAACCTAATCATATTTTTTAATATCTTTTCTAACATTCTTCTTCACCAATTTTTGTATTTTAGTTAGTTCAGTTTTGTCCAATGGTGTTTTATTTCTATTTTTCCAAAGGTTATTCTTCCTGACTCGAGAGTCTGTTTTGAAAGTTTAGGTATCCCTGGTTTTCTCTTTTGCCCTCGTCACTCCAAACTCTTCAACCGTGTTTTTTAAATCTTGGACCATACTGTCGTAGAAATTTTCCTCGACTTTCATTTCCTCTAGCACTGATTTTAGTTTCTGGCGTGCATCTTCTTTCTTTCTAACTGGGATGATCCACCTTCCTCTCCCTTTACCCTTCCTGTGATTTTTATACTGGACTTTCTGCGGGATGCTTAGTTTACAGCGTGATATGCGGTAGTCTGATGAGAAGCCAAATTTTGACAGTGTTGTTACATCTTTAACTACTGACTGGTCATTTATTAGTTTGGCAATACTCATGTACATTTCCTTTTGAATTTTTTTTTTCTTGTAAAAAGTGTTTTTGCTGTACATAAGTTACATCTTTGGGAAATTTCTACTAATCTTCCCCCCCCCCTGTCGTTTCTCTCTATTCTAAACCAGATGGGCCGCAGTGTTTTGAATTAGTCCCCCCTCCTACTTTTGCGTTTAAGTACCCCATTATTACCTGATAATATTCCTTCTCTTGTTGAATTGTTGCCTCCAGCTCGTCATAAAATGTATCTGCTTCTGCCTTCTCTGCTGCGGCTATAGGTGCATAAACTTGCAAGATTAGCATTTTTGTCCTCTCATCTATTTTCAATTTTAGTAGGCACCTGCTTTCAGATATTATTTTAATTTCCACATCATTATTTTTGATATTTTTGTTAATATAAAAACCGACCCCCCGTAACCTTTTGTGGAACCAAAGTTGTATAGATAGCTACCTCTCCTCCTTTCTGCCAGTCTTTCCTCATATTTTCTAACTTCCGACATGTTTTTTAAATAATTTTCATTATTACTTTCTTATCATTTTTTAAACATTTTTCTTGGTGTTCTCAGTTATGAATACACTTTATTAAATTTTTTTTTATTTTTATTTTTATTTACAACTTTGGGTAGGTGAGCCACCGTCAGCTACCCCGCCCATTTTAGGGCATAAGTTCCCGTTGTCTCTCTCCATACGTCTCGGTCTCTCGCTAATTGCACCCATCTTTCCTTCAAAACTTTGAAATCGTCCCTCCAGCGTAGTATTGGTCTCCCTTTTGTGCGTTTGTGGCCATACGGGGCCCAAAAGGTCGCGATATTGTGCCACTTTAAATTACTTTCTCTTGTCAGGTGGCCCGCGTATTTCCATTTCAGTTTTCTAATGGTATATCCAATATCGGTAGCATTAATTTGGTTTCTTATATCCTCAAGTCTAATTTTGTCTTTTATTTTAATTTTTAAAATGCTCCGGAACATGGAGTTTTGCATCGTTTTCAATTTCTTCAACTGTTTTTTGGTTATTGACCAGGCTTGAGCCCCGTATGCTGCCACTGGTAGCACACAACTACCTAGGATTTTAGCCTTCGTTTGAATTTTCATTTTACTTTTAAAAATGTGTTTCAACGCCCAAAAAGCTTTCCAAGAGTTAGTTTTGCGAGTCTCAATTTCCTTCCCGATTCGGGTTTTGAATGATACTATCTGTCCTAGGTACATGTAGTCGTCTACCATCTCTAGTTTCGTTCCGCTGAAGGGGCGGCTCGCATATTTTCCCTCTTTTTTCATAATTTTGGATTTTTCTAAGTTCATTTTTAGTCCCACTTTAGCCCCTTGTTCCACCAAGTCGTCAATCATACAGTTTATTTCCTCCATATTTTTGCCAATCAGTACGATGTCATCGGCGAACCTGAGATTGTTTATTTGGTATCCATCCATTAACAAGCCATATTTCTCTCACTTTAATTCTCTGAACAATCCTTCAAGTACCGCATTAAAAATATTAGGTGACAAGGGATCACCTTGTTTTACCCCTCTACCCACTCTAAACGATTCCCCTTTCTTATCCAGCGAGATAAATGCCTTCGATTTACGATACAGATTTTCTAGCATTATTATAATACCTTCTGGGACGCCTTGCGATGCAAGTGCTTTCCAGGCACTGTGGTAGTAGATGGAGTCGAAGGCCTTATTGAAGTCAATGAACGCTAAGACCACCTCTATTCCGTATTCATTTGTTTTTTCAATAATTTGCGTGAGCGTTTGTATATGGTCTATTGTTACAAATTTTTTACGAAATCCTGCCTGTTCTATCGGTTGATTTTGGTCTAAAATGCTGTATATTCGGTTTTTGATTATTTTCATGAATACCTTCCCCATATTCGATGACAGGCTTATTGGTCGATAGTTTATTAAATAAGTCAATTTAATTTATTGTGTATTGGGGGAAGACAAAACTCTTACGGCACCGCACCTCTCCAAATGCCCGGTAATAATTTTAGCGCCCATCCGCCCCTGGTATTACTATCGTGGCTCACATCTGGCCTAAATGTAGTAATTAGCGATACTAAACATTCTTTCGCTCGTTTGATCTTTCAGTTTTTTTTTTATTTTGGGGAAGGAGTTCTCAGAGGATTTAGGGGAGCCCTCAACTCAAATCTCAAAGGAGCTATAATGGGGAGGAGAAAAACTCAATTTTTGTTGCAAAACCGAGTGGGGTTTCTAAATATTTGTTTTTTACCACCCTAAACACATTTCTGAAGTATATTGTTCAAAGTGTGAAAAAGGGCTCCAGGGAGGGGGGAGGCCAAACTTAAAATTTTTCAACATTACCAAGTGGGATATCAAAATATGTTTTTGACCCCCTAAACATGATTCAGGTTATTTTGTTCAAAATGTGAGAAGGGGCTTCATAGAGAGGAGGCCAAAAACTCCAAAATTTTCAACATCACTAAATGGGGTATCGAAATGTATGTTTTCGACACCCCTAAACACGATACAAAAGTTGTTTTGTTTTAAATTGAGGGAGGCTTCAGGGGCATGCAAGGTGTGGTATTTCGAATAACAATAAATCAGTACCAACATACCAACAAACAAAATAGTTAATCAAAATGATAAACGAAGTATAATATTAAGAATGAATGAAACCATAAGCAGAGTATAATATGTACTGCGAATAAATAAAACCATAATCTTCCGGATCATAGTCATTTTAATTCTTCTACATCAGCTTTCGTCTGAGGAATAATTATCATAGTAGTCATCAACTTTTTCCTCTTCTTCTCCGTCATTTTCTTCCGAGGAACTCTCATGATCTTCAAAATCTTCTTTTATTTCCCCTTCTTTGAGGTGATATTCTACATCGTATGTGAGAATTTTAATACATTTTTATTCTTTATCATACACTTTTGAACACATTTGTTACGTTATTCCACGAAGTAGCGGCTTGTAGCACCCGATGCGCAAAAACCCGCCAGTTACCCGCAGAAAAGTTACCCTTTTGTAACCCTTCGATTAACCTGGTAACTGAAGGGTTTCCGAGGGTAACTGAAGTTTATGGAACAGCCAATCAGAACGCTCTGTTTACATGGTGGATAACTGGTAACCCTCTAGTTACCCATGTAGCCCTGCAGTTATTCGTCAGTTACCTTCGGAAACCCTTCCGTTATCCGGGTGATTGAAGGGTTACAAAAGGGTAAATTTTCCGCGGTCAACTAACGGATTTTGGCGCAGCGAGCAGAAGGTGTTTGAAGGGGGTAATAATGTAGACTTTAAAAAAGAACTAGGCATAAAAGGTTCTGCTGCGAAATTCGGCTGGGATTTTGTAAATCTGTAACTTAAATGAGATTGCATAATTGTGCTTACTTTGGATATTATTTGCTGGTTTTGGAACACATTAAAACTTCAAAACAAACACAAATTTGAAATCAGCGAGGAAAATACTACTAGAAAATATATTTGCCAATTTCACCGACATAATAACTTTAATCACAAAACATGGTCAAAAACACGCCGATAATTGTGACACCGGCGTTGCGTTCAGTCTCCCCACTTCTCATATTTCTATAGCAACAAGACGAACACTCAGTTAGTTCTCACATACACCAAACTATAGATGAATTGAAGCGTATACGAACTGTTCATTTAGTTTTTTGTTGCCAAGTGTTGAAAGTTTTTAAATCTACAGGATTTGCAGAATAGAACACATGAAATAGAATACAAACCGTGTTGCGAGATGATTAATTGAATTTTAATTTCATTTTTGAAATTAGGAAAATGGCTCCCGATGGCGATATTCGCCAATGAAGGCCCAATGAACTAAAAAAATGAAAATTTGCTTAGGGATTCTGGATTCTTTTCATTTAGGAACACCATGTGCCTAGCGTTTCTAATTGCTTGTCCACAGTAGTGGCTAGAAGACTTTGTTACGATGTGACTTTTAACCAAGTCTCCTACTTTGAAAAATGTGTCTTATATTGCTGTACATTGAGGAATACGTGACTGTGTTTCTCAAAATCAGGTTTCCTCATTAATAGTTACTTGTAATATGACATCACAGGGAAATCTTTTGTGAGCGAACGGCTGTTTGTAGAAAGGTGCCGGAAATAGCATTCTTCATCGTTTCTTCTTTTCCTTTAAGTTATTATGCATAATGTAGATAAAGTTGTTAGTCGGATAACTAGGTCTTCATGTTCGGATCAGTCTAATAGTTAATCGAGAGGGGGATTATAAGGCCCCTTGCAACTCTATGCGACCCTAAAAGTTTGGAAGTTCATTGACCTCCTTCCTCCACTCCAGAACTTACAAAATCTTACTTCTCCGGTTTTATGTTCTCAGTTACGACTCAAGACTTGTTAAGCCTCTGTCAATTAGCACTCAAATGAGGGTTAAGCTAGTGCAGTCATACTATCTCTAAATAGGTGGGTGGGTATAAATACAATCAAATAGTAAAAAAGAAGAAAACGAGAAAAAATATTAAAAAAATAAAAGAGAAAGAAAAAGAAGAGGGTAATTTTCTAAGCTTCATTTGTAACTGGTCAAAAACTAGACGATAAGTACAAAAAAGAATATCATAGATGACCTAGGCTACTCAAGGAAACAAATAAAATTGAGATTAATAAAACGAAATTATGACTGATAATTATTGTCCGAAGTTATTATGTAACTCACTATGCTGCTGATTGTTGAGCTGAACTACGTATTTACGGGGAATTGGGTATGCAATTTCATGTGCATGCAAATAGTAATGAAGAATACGCGTTCGGTATAAGGAAATATCCCAGCATGTTTTTTTTTTTTGACATTGAAGTGGTATTAACACGGAGTAAACGAAGAACGTCAAGCGAAAGAGTCTAGTTTCTTCTTGTGAAGAGAATTCTTCTCATTACAAAAAAGGAGGGTCTATTTCTCCGTACCCCGAGTCTTGAAATTTCACATATTACGATTTTTTTTTTAAACTCGTAATTTCGAATTTAACACAATTTTCCAATTTCAGTGTACAGAATCAGCGACAAAACGAAACCCGTTTTACTAGAATTGAGTTAATGAAAAACTATACTTTGATAGTATTCCAAATCAATTCAATTTTGACCATTAATTGAAGTGTAAATGTTAAATTTGGAGCCCAAATTGGGGCTACATGGAAAATCGAATGCAATATTAAGAATCAAAATTCCCGCTGTCATCGAGAAAAAACCTATTCTGATACTTCATTCACTTTTTCAACCTGGAGTTGATTCCTCCCGTGCCCCGGATAAAATACCAACTTTAGGACTGAAACCAGTGCCGGATGAAAAGTTTTTTAAACTAAGTAGATTTTAGCCAGCTGAAAAGAGGTATATATTTTAACATAAGTGACTGGACAGATCCACTTTCAAAAAGTGGCTGGATTTTTGAAATCCAATTCGTAGTTGGATCAGAAATATGATGCCAGGTTCAAAATCAGTGATTCGAAAAAGAAAATAAAAAAACAATAATTGTTCCATTTTTCAAACCAGTTCAATTTTGGCCCAGTATAAGTATAAAATTTGGAATTTTGGGGCCTAAACGGAGGCGGATCAATAAGCTGATGCGATATTCGAAATACGCGACCAAAAATTTAACCACAAATTAAACATTTTCTGTGTCATGATGAGTAAATTGACTTGTATTAAAAAATTGAACAATGTATCGAAATCGGATTTTTTAGGTTGCATATTTTTAATAACGCATCATACTTCTGGTCCGACCTCAATTTGAGCCCAAAATTTCATTATTTTGGCAGTGAATTGCTTTGAAAAGTTTAATAAATTATCATGATTGGGTTCTGAAGATTCGCTAATTTTGAACATCGTCTCAGAAACTTGCTTGACTCCCATCTGGGCCAAGAAATTTCATATTCTAGAATGAAAAAAGCGTCAGAATTAAGTAGGCTTGAGAAATCGAATAAACTGTCAAAATTTGTGTAGAAACAGGCGGTGTTCTTTTGGTGTCACTGATTTAGTTCTATCAAATTCATAACCCGGTTCCGATTTGGGCCCCAGAATCCAGATTTATGACCCAAAACGGTAAAATTAAATTTGCTTGAAAATTTAGACAAATTATAAAAATCGGAGTTTTTTAGGTCCCTGATGTAGGTTATCGCGTCAGACTTTTAATTTGGCTCAGATTTGGTCCACAAAAATCAACATTTCAGATCGAAAATTGGTAAAATTGAATTGGTTTTAAGATGTCCACAAAATATCAAAATAGAACTGTTTTGGGTCTCTGATTTCGGATTTCATATCAAGTTTTTGATCCCGCCTTGATTTCAGTTCAAACATTTAAATTTCAGACCCAAAATGAGTTTGTCTATAACTGGCTTGAAAATTTGAAAAAATATTAAAATAGATTTTTTCATATTCCTGATTTCGAATATCGCCTTAGTTTTTCGATTATTTTCCGGGTTTCGGGTTCATAAATCCAGTTTTAGACCCAAAATGGGACGAAATTCAGTTATTTTACAACACTGAAGAAATTATCGATTTTTTTAGCGCGCTGAAATTGAATATCGCATCTGATTTTTGATCTGGCATTGGTACTTTTCCATTTAAGGATTCCAAAATTGGTGGCATGTTCGAGCCCCCATTTTGGGGGAGAGAAAATTTTTTACCTGAAAAAATACTAAACCTTATAACTTGAAGATCCATTTGCATCCCGTGAATATCTGACTTCGCATTCAAAAAAAAAAAAAGAGAGGCCAATTCGTGAAACAGCTTGTATGTTACTTTGAATATACAGTAGACTCCCGATTATCCGCCCTAATTGGGGCTGAAGGTGAGGTGGATAACAAAAAGGGCAAATAAACCGAACGTATGTAATTTTGATTCAAAAACATTGAGAAGTGGGGAAAACAATTTTATTTAATCAGGTACAGGAGGTGGTAAATTATTTTATACGAAAAAAAAACTTCAATTAAAAAAAAATGTGTTTCTTGAAAAAATATTAAATTTTTGTTTGCATCCTCATGATGAGCCCCTTTTTAAGCGGCATAATTTCTCCATTTTCTAAGTTTCCGTAATATCTTGAACAATGATTGCTGGCTGTTCTCTGAATACCAGCGTCTTTTCCAGCACTGATAAAGCATTAGTAACTCAGAAAACCCCTATGTTTCATATACCTGAAGTACTCATCCTTAATTTTTAGATTATTCCCCCCCCCCCCGGTGAGCCTGTTATGTGAGGATTATGACGGAATTAAGCTCAGAAATTGATGTGACGTGTCTGAAAACTATAATATTAACAAATTTTTATCTATTTGTAACTGACTTTCGTGAACTTCAATGAGAAATAATTTACTTCATCGCTGAATGAAACAGAGATTAGCGACCTTAAAAAAAAAATGACTAGGTACGTTTTTATTACAAAAGGGAAACTTTTTCTTTCCTGCACAGACCTCTATTTTTAAGATTTTTCGAAGCCACATAGTAAATTTTCTCATACTCCTCAACATTTTTTGATTTAAAAAATAAATTTGAGCTGGTGTGCTTTGACACCAACTAGAATAGATTCGACCATTGAGAGCAAAACATTTCCAAAATAGCCGTTTTGTGAAGCACCCTGATGTACGTGAATCGTAACTAGTCGCTCACAACTTTGAGTAAGCAACCCATGAGACTCGCAAAATACAGCACCAATCCTTCAAACACTGATGTTACGTATTCTGTGAGTAAAATTCTTGGTTTTGAAAACTGTCGTGGGGGGGAGGTGGTAGTAGAAAAGGCTACCTTTCTAACTTTATTGATACTGCGATCGCTCTGCTTGGCTGTCTTCGGGATGAGAGACGAAACCAGTTCCCTAATTTTCCAGCTCCAGGAATCAAACCTGCGTCTCAAGAATGCGAGGTAGGACGATCTAACTCAGCTCTAGAGGGGCCAGTTTCTAATTTTTGCCTTTTATCTCGGTCTTTCGTCGAAAGGGGCGGATGCTGGGTTGTATATTCAATAGGGAGAAAATGTCCTCGGTTTCAATTAATTGTTGCTTCCTATCAATGAGTTAAGTATAGTGATTGTGAGAAATTTTGTTTCCATTTTCAGTCTCCTCGTCAAACATTTCGTAGCTATAATAACTACCCGATAGTTTATTTCGCCGACATGAGAATGTCGACGATCAATGGCCGTACCGCCGAAAAACAACGAAGCGACCGTCGACATTCTCATGTCGCGGCGGAATCTCAGGAGTGGAAAGACATGGAAATGCTCTTCTGTGGTTGCAGATGCGTCTGCAAACTGATGCACTAGCGGAGCGTAGTACTCGAAGGCTCAATCAGTCCAGTCAATCAGTTAGTCAGTCGGTCGGTCAATCAGGCAGTCAGTTTTCACTGATTTTTGCTCATGAAACTGAAAATCTAGATTTGGCACCAATTTCTTTTCAAGTACCTAAGAGCTATATGAAGGGTAACCGCCCTCTAAGATTTTCAACTACCCTCGTACTTTTTCACCAGGGTAATGATACTTCATTATTTTTACTAAAGCACTAGATACTCGAGTATGGTCTATATGTCATCTTGAGTCCAACCGCGCCCGTCGATGCCGAATTGACTACGCGGTACGCTCCGCATAGTCGGATTCGACATCGACGGACGCGGTTGGACTCAAGATAGCGTGTGACCATACTTGGGTCTGTAGCGCTCTATTTGTACCATAATATTGATTTTCGATAGATAAATGATAGAAATGAAAATTAAAAAACAAAAAATAAAATAAAATGCGCGTAAGAAGGCTTTGAATAACATTGAAATAAGCACTGTTGTTGGCCGTCTATTTGTTTCAAGAACCTATAAGTTTCAACGGAAAGGTCCCGTAGGATACAAGTACTACACATGGAATACATAGATTTGATTCATGATGAATAAAAGAATCTGACTTGAACATACAACACTAATAAACAAAATGGTATTTTGAGGAAATGAAAAAAAAAAGTTCAAAAATATATTAGGTCAACAGGTTTCTATACGAAAAACGAAAGTTCAAGTCAATCACTTTTAATGTAATCAATAAAAGTGGAACAAAAATTAAAAAAGACGTACAAAAGAAATGTTCGAAAGGAATTACTGGCAAAATAACATGGTTTGGATACTCTAATCTTCACCACTGTCTTTATTAATTTATTACAGTTTAAATTTGCTCTTTCACAAAGCCTTCAAAATTTTTGCTGGCTGTACAATTTTCTCGAGATGCCTGCCGTGAGATAAATAATACATAACAGCAGCCACATGTGAGCGACAACCAACTGTTCGTAGTCTGTTGGCACAGTCGCAGCAGTGCCTTCGGATGGCGGAGACAGGGACGAAACTAAGGGGCACGGGGAGAGCTTGCCCCCAAGCATATGTTGGAGTTGAGAAATTTTAGAAGATGAATCAAAGTTGGAAAAATTCAACAAGTCAACAAAAAAAAGATTTCAAGGTTTTTATTTTATTTTTATGTTTAACGAATACAAAAAAAGTACGCTTTATATGTTTTGCAAATGTATGTGACCGTGATTATACGTTCAAAACGAACCACATTTGGCATTTCTGTAACATACTTCATATTATATTGATTTCACTCTGTTCATCCATCATCTGTGAGCTGATTATGCCCTAGTGAACAATATTTTCAGGTCTTTTTCACTGAATTCTGTGAAATCTAGTACCTCGCTCAACTGGAGTGATTCTAGCGTGGTTTTCGATCTATATCTTTTTTTCTTTTCCACCAGTAAAGCTAACTGGTTCTCGTCGCTAGTTGTCCATATTTGTGAAATAATGTCATTTACCATCGTTTGATCGGAATTGAAACGTTTTTTCAAAATCATTACGCTACACAACAATTTGAGATTTTGTAAAAAAAAAAACAATGACGTGAGAACATATTATGATTCTACATATAAGTATTACCAACGAGGAATTTAATGCCGATGTTAATTTTTTGATTGTAGTTCATTTTTTTTTTCTTATCCTTTGTCTTAAATGCCAATTTTAGTATCATCAAGATGATACCACTGATCAAACAACTATGTGCGTTCAGTATTGTTATCAGTATCAGTGTAGCAATTCGTGGACGATAAAGAGGATAAAAAGAGAAAAATTTGATGAAATTTTAATTTTGAATATGGAAAAGAAGAGGTTCTCGAGAAAAATGATCAACGCCGTCGTCTTCAGCATTCAAAATATAGCTAAAATCGTACAATCTCATCCCATTGTTTTTTATGCTGTTGTGTAGTGTTATTGAAATAGCAGGCTATTTTTACATTTGGTTGTCTTTATACTGGGAGCCCTCGCCTACATACCAAATTTCGTACCGTTCGAGCCAAAAATGAGCTAGAAGAGTGAAAATCATATATTTCGAGGCCACACCCCTACGGCGGGGAGTAGGATTGCAACGATGGGCTCTAAAATTTTCTTTGACACTGCGAATAGAGGACTAAAAGTTTCAAAACATCGACTTAATACGATTCACCTATCTTACCTTGTTCTACCTGCCTTTGATGCGGCAATAGTGAATTGTTGAGTACTCATTCGCGTCAAACCATCGGGTAGCATTACAGCTACTAAATGTTTGACGAGGGGGCTGAAAAGGACACATAAAGTTTCTTACAGTCACAACACCTGACTCGTTGTGATAGGAGGCAACACTCAATTTAAACCGAGGATATTATCGCCCTATTGAATATACAACCCTGCATCTGCCTCTTTTGGGAGAGGACCGAGACAAAGGGCCAAAATCAGAAGCTGGCCCCTCTGGAACTGAGTTAGATCGAGCCTACCTCGCATTCTTGAGACGCCGTTTATATTCATAGAGCTGGAAGATTAGGGAACCGGTTTCGTCTCTCATCCCGAAGACAACCAAGCGAACAGAGCGAACGCAGTATCAATAAAGTTAGAAAGGTAGCCTTTTCTACTACCCCCCCCCCCACGGCAGTTTTCAAAACCAAGAATTCTACTCACAGAATACGTGACCATCAGTGTTTGAAAGATTGATGCTATATTTTGCGAGTCTCATGGGTTGCTTACTCAAAGTTGTCAGCGGCTAGTTACGATTCACGTACTCCAGGGTGCTTCACAAAACCGGCTATTTTGGAAATGTTTTGCTCTCAAGGGTTAAATCTGTTCTAGTTGGTGTCAACGCACACTAGTTAAATTTTTTTTTTTGAAATCAGAAAATGTTGAGACGTACTCGACGAGGTTTGAACTGTAACATGAGATTTTTCATGAGAAATTCTTCAAGAAATCTTAAAAATAGAGTTCTGTGTAGGGAAAAAAAAGTTCCGCTAAAAATTGTTTTCTGTACTGTAATAGAAAACGTACCTACTAATTTGGTGGTGGTGGTGGTGTTTTTTTGTTTTTTAGAAGTGTTCTGTTTATTTCGTACATGAAAGTACACTGTTTTACAAAATTTACGGAATAGTGTGAAAAATTGTTTAAAATGGTTTTCAGACACGTCTTTCTGATCTTAATTCCATCATAAGCCCCACCTAACAGGCTCCTGGGGGTGGGGGGGTATGATACAAAATTTAGGGATGGGCACTACAGGGATATGAAAAATAGGTGTTTTCTGAGTCACTCTGCTATAGCCTTTCAACTTGAATTCAGGGTTCAGCCGCATCCTTCTCGCGAACCAATAAATTCTCAAACTTGCAGCGAGTGGTGCACCGGAAAGCTGCATACAGTTGTGGGAACAAAAAGTTAATATAAGATGGAAGAATCGCGAATGTGTCTGGAGTGCGCTGTTGTTTGTTCGCGAAAGTGGCACGTGGCTGGCGGCGTAACGGGGTGCCGGAAATGGAATAAACTTTCGCATTTAGATAACTTCGTACTTTTGCCATCGTGTATGATAGTTCGACGAAATATATTATGTAACAGTAAAACGAATGAAAAACTTTCTCGGTAATCAACGACACGGTTCTCCATTTTCATTCCATTCTGTTCGCGGGTTCTGCGATACACACAAAGTGGTCTCGCGTGTACACTAAACGACACGATGTCTCGAATTAGTTTCATTAGCATTCGCACAGACGATAGAGCAAAGAGGGGCCTGCACAGTTCGGATGGGAATGAGCCGAGCCCTTTTTCGAATTACTAGCGAAAACGCTCATTTACACGTGATAACGAAGGTGTTTCATTTTACGCTTCGTAAAATATATTGTGTAAATAAAGAGCCTGAGTCAGCGCTTACAATTTTTTTTTT
Organism: Acanthococcus lagerstroemiae; assembly: GCA_031841125.1. Classification (NCBI taxonomy): domain Eukaryota; kingdom Metazoa; phylum Arthropoda; class Insecta; order Hemiptera; family Eriococcidae; genus Acanthococcus; species Acanthococcus lagerstroemiae. The sequence continues at coordinate 18,866,031 of CM063110.1, forward strand.
TTTGACAGTGTAATACGCGCGAGAAAGTGAAGCTTGAGGCAAGTAGCATACGCCGCTGCCGGCTGGGTACGTGAACTGAAAATTTATTAATGTTCGAAAAGCTTTCAAAAAAGATTTTCTTCTCGGCGCTGATAAACGATAATTGCGATTATTTTCAAAAATATTTCTTCGCCGAGCGTGCGGCTATTATGAAGGCGAATTCCTGCTGGTGTGAAGGGCTTAAAGCCCTTTGATATATAGACATAATATGTATTGAACCGAGCGTATAAAATCTGCACGGTGAAATGTTTCTTTGTTTTAATCGTTCCACCGTGGTAATATTTTTGGCAGACTGCCTTCTAAAGGCATAATATCGTTTTCTAGAATAAAGTGTCTTCAGTTTTAAAAAGATCTTTCTCTCTTGTTTCAAATTTACCCTCTTCGTCATCGTTTTCAGCTTCGTAATTTCTCTTTTTATTTTTGATATTTCTCAACTCCGGCTCTCGCTTTTTCAATTTTTTTTCGCGTTTTCATTACATCTCTTCATCTTTCTCATTCTTTCTTTCCTTTTTTTTATATATTTTTTTTATCTTCTTCTTGGCAGATTATTAACGAATTTCCGTAGGAAATACGTTATTCTGTACGTACTGATGGCGAGTTTCTTTTTTCCCGTTTATTTGTTTCTTTTTCCCTATGTTTATCTCTCTCGATACCCCTTGCTCTTTTTTTCTTCTTTTTCTTATTCTTTCTTTTTGTAATCGCGAAAGAAAACCATCCTTTCAACGCCGCTGATGCTAATAATGTAATAAATGCTCCATATCTACGCTTCTGAAAATTGAATTAACTGAAATTTCGCTGTATACATTTTTATTCTATTTATTTATTTTTTTGTGAAAAGGAGAAAAAAACGTTTCGCCAAATTAAGCCGTGTATTTTTCGTTCTTCGTTGATTCGCGCTGACGAAATTCATGTACTGTGTGTTTTTAGGTATGCTCTGAGGACTTGTATCTCTGTTCCAGACCAGCGCAGTAAGGACCTGAAACACGTTTATTTACTTATCGTGGTATTCTCACTTGACCTCTACTTTAAGATAGCAATTGTACCATTAACTAACCAGCTTACGATTTCTACATGAGCATCGTATCATTCCGTACATAATCGAACTTGAAGAAACAATGGAACCGTCAAACACGGGCGTAGAAACGGGGGGGTTGGGGTTAGAACCTATACCCACACACATCGGCAAAAAACATTTCAGAATGTATTTTAGCGCATAAGTTACAGCAATAAGATGATGAGATGTGTACTGTGGCGACCAACCCTCCCCCCTTCTCCCTAAAAAAAGTCGAGAATGCGTTCCGTCATTAACATCGAAGAATTACGAGGGTCCTTTCGCGCTTGATAAGGAGAGACGGAGTGGGAGAGCGTTAGAGAAAGGGTGGAGAAGATGATTTTGAGTTATGTCGATGCACAGATTGAGTTTCACATTGGTCAGAGATGAGTGGCGGGTATGTTGCGTGAACTCAGAATCATGAACAGAAGTGTGGGAGGCGATGAGGACCCCGAGAATCTCCCTTAATCTTATGCCCCTTTTCTGTTTGAGGATGGACTCGAATGGATACGGCCTTGTTGACTGATACCCCGAGTGAACTAGGCGAAGTCAACATTTATTCTGATATCGCTCCCCTTAGTTTTAAATCAAATCAGTCAGTCAAGTCAGGTCAGGTCAGGTCAGTCAGTCAGGTTAGTTAGTCAGTCAGTCCGTCAGTCAACTACTCGAATAGTGTAACATTTTATATGCTTTCGTACCCTTATAAAAATAAAGAGCTAAATCATAAGGACTGGTTTTGTGTCAGGTGGGGGGGGGGTTGGAAATTTCCAATGCTAGTGACTGCAGATTTTTTTTAATGCGATCAATGATCACGGGGGTTATCAGCATTGTTTTAAGGAGCAAGACAATTCCCTCCTATAATTGGCTTCGGCTGTTGGAGGGACCTAAATAAATAAATAAATAAATATTATAAATAATGTGGTGAAAAAACCACTTTTTTGGAAAATGAAAACATGACATTTTTGAGGAAAATAAGCCTCTTTTAAAATCGTCAGCGGTGCCTCCTTTTACCCCTTCACGCAGCGCCTAGTTAATGATCATAACTATTGCGATGAACCGGTTAACATTTTTGTGAAAATCTTCCGGCTGTCATTACCGATTGATCGATTTTAACCGCAATTTTCTTATTAGGTTTTTAACCAGTTAACCGATTCCGAGCGCCAGTCTTTCATTCGATTTTCAACAGCTTAACCGATTCTGACTGATTAATCGAATTTCCCCGGCTAACCAAATTATTGCGGTAAACCGGTTAACCGAGTTTGATCGATTAACTGATTGAGACTACTGTTTTATTTTCGTTCGATTTTCAGTGGATTAACCATATTTGACCGCCAGTTTTTTTTTTTAATTTAATTAAAAATTTTTTTTTTTTGGGGGGGGGGGCGTTTCTACCAGCTCTACTAGCCGTTGTTCGATCTTTCTCTTTGGTTCCTACTCTTATTTAATTTTAGTCGAGTTCTGTTTGGTTTTCCCGCCATTTTTGTAAGTTAACTCTTATTTGTTTTCTGGTCAGTTTTTAGCTAGTTTTTCATTCATTTTCTAATTTGGTTCTGGCCAAATTTTCTCGTTTCTCAATCTTCTTTCTGCCGGATGTTCCTTCGCACTTTACATCTTGTGAGTGATTCTGAATTCAGAATTGTTCGCTTATTCACTGGTTGAGTTCTTAATAATAATATCTTCCAAATCTGGACCTGAAACTCGGTCTTTTTGACCAGCTGATGAGTTATTATTAAATGGCGAAATACAGAACATGATGTCGAGTAGATTAATTTACATTCAAGAGATGAGAAAGCCCCAGTGACTAGTGAGTGTTAGCTGTTTGAATGGAAGTTAAAACAGGCGCGGTGGCCTGGGCGTACTGATATAGTCTGGAATAATGGAATAAAAAGTAAGATGAATCACGAGGGACGGAAGGGAGCAGAAATGAAATGAATAAAAGAAAGAAGACAAAATAATTTTACTGTCGATCTTAATCAACAAGCGAATCTAATATTGAGTTTTTCAGTACCTTAACCTCTAACCGAAAGGTTGGAAGTTGGAATATTATAAATTCAAATTGAAAATGTTGAAAAGAGACGTAGAAAACTAAGGTTTAACACGAATATTTTCAATTTTTTTTTTTTTTTTAAATTATTGGAACAGACATACTGATTTCAGATCCAATTGAAAGAGAAAAACTTCGAAATTAATAACCTTTTTACGGTTCGGAAACGTGTACTTCCTTCATTCCAATCAGCGTAATCAGAAGTTTTTGGATTTGAATGTCCCAACGACAATCAATTTTGTATCTTACACCTGACTATAAATTTCCTTCTATTTCCGAGTCCAGTGCGATTCCCTTTACTGTACCCTTGCCCCCTCCATAACTCATGAACACTCATAACAACTTTTGAAGCGGTATGTGTGGTCCTTTGCTACTCAAGTGGTAGGGTTAAAATGAGTTATCTCCTGGCCTGTTTGGTCCCAGTCTGCCCCTGCCTTTTCGTCTCAAGCTCTGACGATTAATACCGCTTAGTAGCTCCTTACCTTTGAATCCACTCGTTCATCGAGGACGATGAATAGTCTGTTCCACTCGGACGAAGAAAACGCGAGAACGGATACAGCGTGTGTCGGGTGCCGCACGCGCCTCTCCGTTCGCGTGTGCCCGCGTCGTAGAAAATTGTAACGGCGCCAATCGCGGTGGTAATGTGGAGAATAATTCCACCAAATAGACCTGTCTGTCGAGGTATTTTGGAGTAACGAGCAGAGCGCAGTTCCAGTAAGTAGGTGCTGGTGTATATATGGAAGAGTAAGAGTACACTATATACAATTCTATGCCACCGTACCGTATAACCGAATAAAATACATTATTCAGGTCTGCGGTACTGGCTGTACCCGATGGAGAAATAACGAATACATAACGAAGTAAACTTCTATATCGCCAACAGTTTCCCGACGTCTGATGTTCGGGGCGTTTATCAAAGGGAAAAAAGCCGTAAAGTCGATGTCATCAAGCGCAAAAAAAAAAAGGCATAAAGCGGAAGGGCGAAGTTTAAAAACATTAATTAATTGTAATACGGTAGCAGAGCCGGTCTGCTGCTGTTACTGCTGCTAGCGAAAAGCTAAATATGTAAGATCACGTACTGGGAAATAAATTATCGCGAATCGTAGAGAACTTTAGGGCGGTAAATCAAGAGCATCGCGTTTTTAGTATTCTGTTTAACTTTCGAGCATAGAACTTTTTCATTTTCATACATACCAGGATGTACACTCGCAGCGTGGCTGGCGTTTGAACTTTACGAATTTAACGTCGATGTGGCCCATTTAACGCAGACGGGGAAAAAATAGTAGTCACGGAGCGAGGTAGGGGAAAAAATAGGTTTCGCGTAATCGAAACCAACCGCACAAAAGCTAATAATTCCGCTGGAATTTCATAAATAAATTCGCGAGAGTCGAGCTAAAATCGAACAACGTGCGGAATTCATCGTTATCGAGTATATAACACGTTCGCCTCTTCCTGTTTACCTTCGCACGTACGTACGTCTCCTCTCCAGCTCCCCCAGCCCCAACCCTTGCTCGTCTCAAAATATGATATACCCTGATTGCGGGAGCACGTAATTGAGAACACTGAACCGAGTGAGTACACGTTTATGAGAGAATCGTTAATTGACGTAACCGCACCGGAGAGCCGAAGGGACGAAGAATGGCCCCCTTTTGAGGCCGCGATCGTGCACTTCCACCTTGTGCTCGCTCAGAGGGTAATCTTGAGCCCGGCAGCGTAGTTATTAAAAAAATAATTCTCTACAAACTTTGAACGCGGAGGAAGAGTGCGCGTGAAGAGACTGGTATGGGGGGGGTAGGGGAGCAGAGCAAGCCTTTATCTTCTGTAAAAGAGATCCTTTCTGCCAATTGACTAATGTGTATTTAACGAGGCTTCGTGAAAAGATTATCGTTTTATACCTCATCTCGAGTACCCACACACACAGGCACACACCTTTTTTTCTATGTCTCTCTCTCTCCCTCTCTTTCTCTGAAGTGTGTAAAGAGAAAAACGGTGATCACAAGTATCGTAAAAAAATGAGGCGAGAGAGCGATATCTGTAAGGAAGATTTTAATTAATTTCACATCACTGAGAACTCGCGCACCTGCTTATTCAGAACGGCGTGGCGTTATTTTTTTTTATTCCATTTTTTCCCCGTCCTCGAAAATTAGATTTTACGACGCTATTGTATCAGACGGTAAGAGACTAATTCTTCAATGAACGTCGTTTACTGTCGGTGATCCGTTATTTTTGAAATTAATCGTCGATGGTTTTTTTTCCTCCGTTATATTCCGATATCGGGCTATTAAATTCGAAGAGAGACAAACTTTTTAGTGGAGTGCGCTATTAGAACGGTTGTTATTCGAGATTCAAGAGTTGAGATTAGAATATCAGAGTGGCCACTGTCGTGAGGCGAAATTCACCTCCTTTGACTTTCAAAGGTTTCTTTCTCTCACACCATCCGACTGACATCGTATTGTCCTGTACCTGACCGTCTTCGTTTAAAAAAAACAAGGTCTTATTCCTATCAACTAAATTTCGAATGTTCCGGAGTCCATGTCGGTCGCACAAGACCTTGAACATCAATAGATCATATTCGATCATATTTTCGACCGTTGATGATGCATCCACGCGTGCTTCCCGCCGTTGACGATTTCCAAACTCGCGGGCCACATGTCCTCAAGACAAGGACAGTACGTGAACATCGCGTGTATCTCCCACCGACGTATTCGCACCTATTCGACTCATCACGCCCTCCGTCCCGCTGCGGAAAATTAACAGATGCCAGATGATGCTAATCCTGTCAGCGGATCTGTCGCAGAATGTCAGCATGAGAATAAATCAGAATCGAGCACAGCCCGTAACACAACGCGACAGAACGTGACACAACGCGACAGACATACGACAGAGCATCTGTCAATGCAGTGGTACGACTGCCAGTATTGGCCATATTCTATCAACAACCTGTTAGAAGCTTCGTCAGATTCTGACGATACTGTGTCACATTTTGGCAATGCTGTCACGTTCTGGTAGTGTTGTGTCACAATTTAGCAGCGCCCTGTCACATCCTAGCAATATTCTGTCGCATTTTAGAGGCACTCCAATCCGTTCTGACAATATTCTGTCCAGGGACGTACCGATACGGGGGCAGAGGGCAACTTACCCCCCCCCCTCCCCCATGTAGGAATTTTTCACTCAGCAGTTGGGAAAATTCAGAATTTCAGTCAGGTGAGTTGGGAAAATCCAACTAGTTGAAAGTGTTTTTTTTTCCTGTTTTTTTCTTGCCTTGATACGTGGGAATTGAGTTGAGAAGTTGGAAAAACCGAACGTCAAAAGATGAGAGTTTTTTTGCTTCGATACTTGGGAATTCTGAGTCAGTTAGGACTTTCACAAATTTTACCCCCCCCCCCCCCCCTATTACAATCTTGTGCATGAAGACTCAAGATAGCTTCCAGCTTTGACTGGGAAATTCTAAAGCGGCTCGACAATATGAAATCTGCTCGTCCGAAAATTAAGGCGCAGAATTTTTGGTACATACTTTTCCAAGTAAAACAGCCCTATAGCCATTGGGGGCAAACTGGGGCTGAGCCCTCTCTAAAGGTATCCTGAGCCCCCGTAGGCAAAGATATCACCCTTAAAAAAATCATCATTATAAATGAAGAGAATCAATATCACAGAAACATTTTAAAATTTAGAACAAAAGCTTGGTCAACTACTTTGGGGGGGGGGACATTTTCTCCCATCGTGCCCCCTCCCCCCTTTGGCTACATTACTACTTCGTAGAAATTTTCACATTATATACTACTAGCTGACCCGCTTCGTGGGTCATCTAGACCGTGGGCTAAAGTGAGTTGGCTAAGGTGAGCTGGCTAAGGTGGGTTGGCCAAAGTGTGTTGGGTTAACTGAGTTAGTCCCTTCCTCTTCCCTTTACCGCTAACCACTTTCCCATCTTCCCTCCCGTCCTTCCAACGATTCCCTGTGATCCACATCTGTGATCTTTTCCTGCCTGAAAACTTGCAGTTTTCCTCCCTCCACCCTTACCGCACTGCTGGTATCAGCTGCTAACGTGTCTGATAAGCGGGTGGTCACTTCACTTCTTCTTCTTTTTTAATGTATTATGGACTTCACTTTTTGCTCACGTTCTTTATAACCAGCTGCGGATTTAAAAGCCAAACTGCTACAGGCACTCAACAAAATGTCTCACCACCCGCTTCATATCCTCCTAATGAGCTACAGGTCAGAAATTGATAATTATTTTTCAGTTATTTTTTCTTCAACTGTTTCCTTCTTTCTGTCTGACTCCTCTTCTTTTTCTCTTTTTCCGAATTTCCTTCCTTTTCCCCGCTGATTTTGTACAAAATTTTGCCGCCCCTCGAAATCTGTCAACCTAGGCACTTGCCTAATGTGCCTATTGGGATCTCCATCGCTAGAACTGATACCGCATATAGGTATTTCGATCTTTTGGGGAGAGGGTCCGGACCCCCACCCTCTTCCCCGGTATCCGCATCTGCCCTCAGCTCTTATGATTCACCCGCCAACCACGAACAAACATGCACACCCACCCACAGATAAGCTAACACTTTTGTACATATTAAGGAAGAGAGATTTTGATTATGAGACGCTACACATTTTTATATGCAGTTTGAACTTACTAATAGTTGTTGTGGGGGGGGGGCACGTAGAAGAATAGGCGCATTAGCCTATTATACTTAGTTATTAAAACCTCCTTTGTTGTTTCTGTTCCTAACCTTTTTTGTGCATGTTTGTGCGCGCGTGTCTGTGTCCGTGTGTTGATAGACGAATCGCCGTGTAGCCAATAGCCGGTTCTTGGCTCGGAAAAGGTTCCCTGAGACGCGCTACTGAAATTTACGAAAATTTAAAAGTGCAAATAGCTTCAACACTCATTGCCTTCAGTTGGAGGGCTCTGATCGACTTGCAGTTTACTGCTTCATATTTGTGTTATTCAGAGGAAAATGTTGGTGTTTTCAAAAATTCAGTCGGATCATTAGAAGGAATGCTGAAGATAGTTTTCAAAAACTGAAATTTTAGGGCTTTTGGAGGTGATACGTGGTTGAAAATGGGCTGTGTGGTACAGAAATGGGTACAAAATAATATCCAAATATTATGGTTGTTTTAAATTAGATATACGTGCAATAATGAAGCATTTTGAGCTCGTTTTGTAAATTTCAGATTTTTAATCCCCCAATAATTTCTGAAGGGAGACAGTTACGGCCACCAAAATTTAACATAGTGTGAAGAAGTTCAGTGTAAAACAATTCCAAAAAGTTCAAGTTGAAAAAAAAAAATTAGGGGGTGCCGAAATTTTTTATAGGCTAAAACCTATTCCGGGTTTATACGAACACATCCAGAAAGTACGAACCCCCCAGCTCTTATGGTTCAGCTGCTAACCTCGAACAGACCAACAACAAACAAACAAACGAACACACAGACATACATTCACTTTTATATAGTAGAGATGTGTATCCTCAAGCCCCTCCCCCTGGTAAAGTGTCAGCACCCCCTACCGCAGATGGCCAGCTACAGGCCTGAAGTAAAGACATATACAGTAGACTCAGGTTTATCCGACTTTCGGGTTATCCGACCCTACCCTCCGACTTATCCGACCTACTAAGGTCGGTTAATCCGAATTTCTATATGAGATATCTAATTTTTGAATTTGGAATGTATGTAGATACATTACGTAGGTTGTTCAACCAGCGCGACAGCGCGGCGTTGCGAAATCACGCGGCCAAAAAAAGAATCGCGATTAAAAAAAAAAAAAAAAAAACTTTGGTCATTGACGATTTAAAAAAATTATAATTTGTGATTTTTTATTACATATAGTATAGTTTTTTCACTTATTTATTCCTTTTTAAAGCCAAAGTTCAATTTTCTGAATAAACTATTTCTTTCAAAATTTTGTGCACGTTATTTCTACATTGAAAATATTCATTTCGGATTATCCGACCTTTTTCGGCATGTGACCAACCTTCAGCCCCGATTAGGTCGGATAACCCGGAGTCTACTGTACATATGATTTGAGGAGCCAAACAAGAATCTTTTGTACGGCCGGTGGACTGGCCAGGGGCAGTTTTTCCCTACCCCCTTCACTAGTTCACCTCTAAAATAAGTAGTAACTAAATATTACATTAAATGACATAGATATGACATAACTTATCGATAAATTACAGCCCAATTACAAGTACTTTTCAGTTCTATCATGCATTTGAATCCGCTTCATAAGTATTAGACCGCACTGAACACACCAACGAATATGAAATTCGAAATGAAACTGAAACCACTTCTAGACCCCAGGCAAGATATCGAATATGATCATGATGAACGCAGTGTGCCAGCAACTTGTAGAGGCACCGACGTGACGGCGCCTTTCTAACTTACCATTACGCGGCTGGCGCAAAGGAAAAGATACGCACACGAAGTACAATACACAACCTTCGCGTTTCTCTGTGTTTAACTGTGTGACAGAAAATTCTGTCATTACAATGAAATTCTGGCATCTTATGTCAACGATTACTCTGGCGGGCGGAGTTTCAGCTGTGACACAGGGTCTGACTCGACTTGGCTCAATTTGTCAGTGACAGATTGACAGAAATTGTGATTTTTCCGCAGCGGGGTGTTATACGAGTATATACCATACCCGTACTTTGAGATACATTTTTGATATCCAACTACTAAATTCTTAATTACGACGACAAGACCGTCTCTCAGTTCCACTCACCCGCGGTGTCCCATCATCCAGATCCCTAGATCGTCACACACGGTCCTACCATCTCCAAGAAACATTTATTTGGGAGAACCTCCATCTCGAGTGGGCCGAACCACGATCAAAATTCAGACTTTTTAATCTCGCTTCACAGCTCGAAAATTGGTTTTGCTCTCTCCTAAGAGTTAAATGGAGACTTTCGTTCACATCACCCGAGTCCAGATCTAGGACTTGCAAAATTAACGTAAAATCTACTACTTGTCGTATCCTTTGCTCTCAAAAGCCTAGTGGCTATCCATTGTATTAATTCAACAACGTAAACTTAACGTGCCGTCAAAAAGTATTAGTAAAACTTATTTAAATTCAATCCGACTCGGCCAAGTTATTGTCAGGCCAAGAACCTCACGTTTGGGGCTAGTACGTCTGTTCGTGGGCTCACATTGCGGACCCTCGATCGGTATTTCCATACAACACCTGCTTGGCAGCCATCATCGCAAAGGCCAATACCTCGTTCACGACAGCCACTTTCCTGGAAAAACTGGAAATCAGGGAAAAGTCAGGGAATTTTCAAAAAATAAATTCTTAATAAAATTACGTGGTTTAGAAGCATCATGGTTCTGTTTTCTTTGGAACTTGAATCACGTAAAAATTCTGAACTTCCAACTGGTAGGCGTAGGGGAGAGGCACTTAAGATGGCGCACCTAATATTTTTCAGACTGTCTTCATCAACTTAAAATGACTGAAAATGAATTAATTGTGAATTCCAATTTTTTAAGGATTTTAAAATTGAATAAGGCCTCGCACACTGGTCAAAATGTTCCATCACGTACTCATATTTTTAAGTAGCTAAGCTAAATTAATCTGCGGTCTAGGAATGTATTTTAAAATAAAATCATAAAGAAATTGGCATCTTTGGGGGTCCGTTGTAAAAGGGATTCTATTTCGATAAGGTGATTTTAAATTTGGTTATTTACTGTACTTAAGTTTCAACAATACATTTTGAACTTCCGAACATGCATTGTATTTCCTGACCATTACCCGTGTTCAATGTGAAGCCATTGACAAAACTTAAAACTCTGTCAAAGAATAATGAATCCCGGCCTACCCAGCTGAAACACCTTGTATATTCGTAAATCAGTGGTTCTTAACCTTTGGGCCAAGTATAGGATCTATGTGGAAGGGAGGGCTAACCCCTTTAAAAATTAAGTAACTGGTATTGTTTTACTCTTATTTTAGTTCCCATTAAAAAAATTTGGAACATTTCAGTCATATTTACTGGAAGGTAGTGGAATTTTGAGACGAGGAGCTTCTTTTTACTTGTCAACTGAAATTTGTAAAGTTTTAGTCGCGATTTATCGTATTTACCCCTCCCCCTACTCTAACAACATGTTTTTCACGCCGACCCTAAACAAGTATCGCTGTTGTGAAAATTTAATCTACTCAGAACTATTTTCAGGAAAATAAATTTAATTTAATTTGAACATTTGTTACAAGGTGAATCGGGATAATAGGCACTCTGCGACTTGACGCGTTCCAGAACAATTTTGTTCACGATATCATTGGGTTCTGGTGAGTGACACCACTCTAATTTTCAGTTTTCATACTATATTTTTGGGTTGTTCGAATCGAAAAAGGGTCCAGACTGAAGGAGTCAAGAATTTACATACCTGATCGAGCTCTGATAAAATTTCAAAATTCTTTTCAAGAACTATTAGAACTGAAAATTTTTGTAAGATCTTACACAGAAACGCACAATTCTGTCAAGTACCTGAAGCTATTGAGACTGAAAATTAGGATAGTGTGACTCACCACCGCCCGATGACGCTGTGAAGAAATTCTTCTTGGAAGCGTCAAGTCGCAGAGTGTCACTACTTGTCCTAGGTCATCTTGTAGCAAGTGCTCAAATTGAATTGATTTTTTTGGAAGGTATTCCTGGGTAGATTAAATTTTCATTGTAGTGATCCGTGTTCAGAACTGGCGCAAAAGCATGTTCTTAGAGCGGTGAGTGGGGCGGGGGGGGGGACGATAAATTGTGACCAAAAACCCTTAAAAAGAAAAGTTCATCATTCCAAAATTTTGTTTGAAACTCGTATTAGACTCTAAAGGACTCCTTAAAACTCTAAGACTCTTTCTTCAGAGCTCGCTTTAGACCCCCACACTTTCTTTAATACTTATTGAGGTACTTCTATAAGATTCATGGGCTGTTCTAGTTTTGTATAACACTTCTACTATAACGCTTCAAGACTAGACTACTAAAAATTACGTGTTTAAAATGAACACGTATGCTATGAACTTGTAAAAATTCGTTCAGACTTTTTTAAGATACGCTAAATCGTTCACGATTCGTTTAAGACGCTTTATGATACTTCTAGACTTGCTAAGGATCCTTTCGGTTTTCTTCAGACTCGATCAAAGCTTTTCAGTACTTGCAAGCTTGGCAGGGGAGGGCTCCCCTCTCCAGAAAAGTGCTAGCGAGTACGGTTTTTCCCGCAGTAGGTATAGCAGTGAAAATTGCTGGACTTCTTTGGATATTCCAGTTTTTTCGTTTTATTTTTGCTTGTTGATCTAATATCAAAAATATATCCCCCCCCTCTCCCAAAAAAGAAGAATAAAGTTTTAGATTTGACATGAAAATGGATACTAACTTTTACCTCACAGAAATGATGCATACCAATAATCTATTGAATTTTCTTAAATTTTACAACTCGCTAATGGGAATTGTATGGAAAATTCCTATTTAAAATAATCAAAATGGGTTAATAATATCCATAATTTGATTCTCAGCTGTATCTGGAACGTAGAATCCAAACTTGAAAATTATAAATAAGTCAGACATTCCTGAGGTACGACAGATTTCTGAATTGACACTCTGCAATTAAAATGACGGATCGATCGTACCCATTTGAAACTATAGAGCCGTAATAAGGTGGTATTTGCATGCTCCACCGTAGTCAAGTTCATCTCCTCGCATTGCTGTCACTGCTGATATTAGCCAAGAGCTGAATCCTACAGCGTGAAATGCACCGGGGGATAAATTAAAAAACCATCGTGGCTCTCAACTTCGTAACGAAATAAAGTTTCGGCTTGGGTAGAAATGACGATTTGAAATTGGACTAAAGAGAATTGAAAATTAAAGTGAAGAAATTCGAAAACTAAAATTCGCAATTTAGAATTTTGAAAGATGAAAAGTTGAGAAGCCGAGATTCGGAATTCTCGGAGGCTCGAGAGCGAATTATCCGTCACCTCTGCGTCTCAGGTTCGCAGTAAACGACAAATCCCTTTTCCAGTTATCCGCGATAGTAAACTTTCAAACACCTTGAAAAGCGCCTTCAGAGCTTTAGACCGCTGTTTCGAAGTTATAGCTATTGTCGAGGTATCGCCTTCTACGGACCGGTGCGGCACAACACTGATGCCCCGCGGTGTGCCAACACCCCTAGAATTTTCTTAATTCGCCCCCTCCATCTCCGCAGACCCGACCCTCGCTCGCGACCTTTCTAATGCGCCAAAAGAATGCTGAATACCAACAGTGGCGTAAATTATTTAAGCTCTGTCCTTCGCACAAAAGAAGAAGAAGTTTTCCTAAATCCCCAACCGCGGTGTTCCGAAAACACCGAACTCTTTAATCTGTTCTAAATTAAATTCTCCAGCTTCTTCACTCTACCCGCGAATCTTCATTCTCCATGCTCCTCATTTTCGGGCTTTCCCCTTTCGTCAATTTTGGTCGATAATCGAAGAAATATATCGCGTAGAAAATCGCTTCCGGCTCGCCATTCTCTCAATCCTGCCCGCGGCTTACATCGCGAGCAAAACGGAGAACGGTTAAAAAAAAAGTCACCCTCAAAACGCTGTATCGTTGGTTGGTAAATGGATGTCAATTCGTTTTCTGCCAGAGGGAACGAATGTCAATGGGAAAATGCGGAATATTTCATGTTGAATAACTTTTTTATATGTATGGATTACCCTCGCGTCGTGTATCTCTTTCACGAGCAAATATAATCAACTGTTCTCGTGATTTAGCAAAAAGAAAGGAGAAAAAGCGAAGAAAAAAAGAATAGCACGAGAAAAGCTCGAAATATAATGCGTGTGTGTCATTTTAATTCAACTTACGAGAAGTTGAAGTTGCTTTAGTTGCACGTTTGCAGGCGAGAAAAGCGTAAAACGCTCTGCGAAACAGAAAACGAGAAAAACTCAATTTTAGTTTTGTTTTTTAAAAACTTTTTTTCTCCCTTTTTCAAATCGCTCTGGATGGCTGGATTGACGAGATGAATTTCGTACACACAGCTTCTCACCGCATAACCGCCGAGTCAGCGCCGGTTTTACCATATGGGCTGACTGGGCTGCAGCCCAAAGCGGCAAAATTTTGGGACGGCAAAAATATTTACCTCAATTTTTTGGGAGGTGAGGCGGGGGATGCGTAAAATGTAGAAAAAAAATCACTTTTCCACATACGTTACTTTTTCACGGAAGGTCTCACATTTCTCGTATTGGTAATGTTACAGAAGAAAAATTAGCTGAAAAATTGCTGACATGTTCTCGTACGTTGTGAATGTTAGTACAGTGTGGTGGGACGTATGGCGATGCACGCATGCCAAAGTGGCCACTATGACACCGCACCCCTGGCCCCGGAAACTACCCTTTCGACTATCGCATCAGTAACCGGAGGGACGCCTTGGGGCCAGGCCCGAGCCCCCATTTCTACGTGCCGGAACGGTGCGCGCGTCTTACCAAGACCGCCATGGGGTTACTGACCGAGGTCCGCACTCCCTGAACGCTCGTCTGGAATTCAGGTCCCCCACGGCCGGACATGCTGCTTCTCTTCACTCACCCCTCACCTCCTCGTCTTGGTCTGTGTGTCGACGCAGGCAGGTGGTGACGACGGGTGAGCCCTGCCGGTGGGTCCGCAACGCTGCTGCAGCAGCTCTTCCAGGATGGTACAGAGTTCTCCTCCTGTTCGATGGTGTGGACCGAACTTGGTAAATCGCCGGCCCTCTGTCTCGACCACTCTGTCTGCATCTTCTTCTTCATGATGGCCGAGACAAAGGCCGACACCTGGTTCCAACTGCTTCCGTTCATCATAATCTCCGGAACCAGGGTGTCCGGCGCGAGACGGCTGATCACGCCGCCGTCGTCGTTGACGCTTCCTCTTCTTTTTCCCCCGTCGGGATCGATCGCTGCTGTGGCAAAAGGAACCAAGCAGGATCTTAAAATGTTAGAATCCTGGTTCTTAGAAGATTAACTGTTTTGTCGTGTAGAAAAAGTTTCTGGCTAGCCCAGTTTTTCGATCTAGAATCGTAATTTAGGAGGGTCATTCTTCAAAAATGTTGATATTTCAGTTATGTTTTTTTATGGAGGAAAGTAGGGGATATTTGAACTTTTTTTGATGGGAGTCGTTAAGAGGCATTCTGTATAACATATTGGTAAGATTGGGCCGACAGTGAGAGGATTCTGTATTTTGGTATGGCAATCAAAACGATGAATGCCATGCCGAAGGATACTTGAAAAAGTCCATGCCGAAAGACAATAGCGTGAAAAAAGTGTTCTGCCGTCGATTAGTAGATTCCAAAATGAAATATTATATGGAGAGTTGATGAAGGCATACTAACCCATTAATTAGATGTAATTATTTTTGGATGATGAACGCCTGTCGTTGCACAATGATGGCCACGCCGAAAGATACTTTTTCCTTTTAATTCTTAATTTTACACAATAATAGGCGAACGCACGTGTCTTGTCACAAAAAAACCGGGATTTGATATGCGGATCGTATTGCTCTGATAAGAATATACAATTTGGCCATTAATTGCGACGAAAAAATATTGAAACTACTGTTTTGTGATCGGTTGAAAAAGAGCCATGCTGATGGACAAAAAATCGACGGACAATTTTCAAAGCTGGCGATACTGATTTCCACCCGTGAAGATGCGATTTCAATGTTCATCCGTTTAAAGTAGCACTACGTTGTCAGTTTTGTTCTATACAGCTTGAAAATTTAGAAAAAGAAAAAAAATAATGAAAATTGTTTGAGATGCAGCCATGCCGACGGACATTTTAGCATATGTATTTAGTCCAATTTTGACCTATTAAAAGTGGATAAAATTTTCTTCTGAAAGTTTGAAAAAGTAGAATTGAGTCATATCTCTCAACGAAAAAAAAGAAAATGCCCTTATCATGAATAGCTTGTGAGATAACTACTGGGGACTGAAATATCAACATTTTCGAAGAATAACCCAGGAGAGTCGAGTGCGGATATGTTCATCAGGCCTCCGGACTGGGGTCATTGTCGTTGCGTGTACAGAAGATGTCGATATAGATATTGGACTCGACTTGCGGTACCTTTTCATCTCCACTTCTGTAGATATACGATAGCGAGATGAGCCAGTTGATAAGATCATCGCTGTCCCGGCTTCAAGTGTTATTGAACTCAGTGGTTGGCAGAAACGGAGAGGAAAGACCTGGATTTTTCCTGAAAATTCCTCAACTCTCGTAAAATACATTTTTCAAAACCCCCTTTATGGCCAAAAGAGCAGGGGGTATAGAAATATGCTCTCTCTTTTCGTTATTTTTATACCAAAGTCAGCTTAGAGACCCTGTACTGAATAAACCTATATGTAGATGTTTACCTCGAGTTAGATTGATGTCAACTAACATACGTATCCTCAATTACCTTTCCATTTTTTAAAATCCTGCTTTCCCCGTTAAAGGTCAATCTGAATCGAGGGGTAGTCGGTACTAGTGAAGAGGATCCTAGCCATTGTACGTGCAGGCTGTTAGTAATCTTACTTCTTATTTTCGC
This sequence comes from Acanthococcus lagerstroemiae, assembly GCA_031841125.1. Taxonomy (NCBI): domain Eukaryota; kingdom Metazoa; phylum Arthropoda; class Insecta; order Hemiptera; family Eriococcidae; genus Acanthococcus; species Acanthococcus lagerstroemiae. Next base: position 18,882,658 of record CM063110.1, read on the forward strand.
TCGTCCTTAAAATTTAATTACGTTGCCGTGACGGGCCACATGTGTCAAACTGAAAACGAAATTCATAATGATTTTGAATTTTCGGCTATCCGGTATTTTTTTGAGTTCATTTGAATCAGTTTTTGGGTAATCAATTCTGCGCTTTCGTCTCATGCTGGGGTCAGCTTCTCCATTTTAGAATTTAAGTTTGACTTTTTATTGCAGTTTTTTTGTGTTGTGATAAATACAATGCAGGCTGGGGGAGGGGGCAATGGTAAGTTCACAAATTCTCAGGGCTGACGAAAATAGTCCAGTTACCTACATTGCAACATGTGCATCAGATGGGAAAATCCATATTTAAAAATCCAATTTTCTATAACTTATCGGTATTTATTGGATGTTTTTGTCTCTTTCAGTTTTCTGGGGGGGGGGGGGAGGTATTCCAGGGCTTCTTATTTAGTAGTTTGATATTTGCACTAGGCAAGAAAATGAAAGATCGTCGGCTCTGAATTTTCTAATCTTCTGAATCTGGAAAATCAGGCTACCGGATAAGTTTTTCGTATTTGTTTTCTGACTACACTTTTTATTTTATCTTTTCCTTTTGATATCGTTTGTCATCGCATATTTACTTTATCGTTTACATGATTAACCTTCTTTTTAAAGAAGGATTATTTAATCACTGTTAAAATATCAACTGGCACTTATTTATCGATTTTACTCGCATCTAAATTGATTTTTGATTTTACTTGCCCCTAAATTAATTGTTGATTTTAATACTGATGTCATTACCTAATATGTATTATTGCGACTGCTAACCACTTTATAATTTCAGCGGTGAGGACTTGGAATACTAACTTTTACTTTCGTTTTTCAAGTCAACTTATTTCGTGCATGCCCAGGCATACAACTGTATTTATAAATTATCTGTATGTTGCACCCTGGATTTTTCTTCTATTATTTTCTTTCCCTGACTTTGGTAAATGAGGATTTTCAAAATTTGTCGTTCGTGGTATAGATCTTCAGCTTCATGTCATTAAATAATTCTGATGAGTGACACTAGGAATGTGGACTATCAGGACTTGTCCAGAATCCCCATGGAACCGGGTGGATTCCGGATTAAACGCCCTTATGCGGTAGCAGATCGAACACTCCCAGATTTCCAGTTAAAGAGTTACCGGTTTCCTTAAGCCTGCGGTTCCTGGGTAATTTGAGTTGACATTATAATTGATGCGTATTTATTGCTATGTCACTATAAATTATCAGTAATGACATCTCCTGGAATCTCACGTTGCAGTCCAGAACGGGGGCTGTGGTTCAACCAATTGTTCTCTACCTATCGAAATCGTTTGTTTTTTGTTGTGTCAAATCCGAACATCGTATCAGGTGGAGATGATTGATCCATCCTCGACTTAGGCTCGAACATGATAATTTTATGCTTCAAATTGGTAACAGCGGCTCAGGTTTTAAATATCGTAGGAAAGGTTTTCTGGGCCGTTGATTTCGAAGATTGCCGCAGATTTTTTATCAGATCCGGATTTCGGCGCCCAGAATTAAAATTTCACTTTTGAGAGAAGAAAACCCCAACCTGACGTAAGTGTCAAAATTGGACAATTCAAGTCATTTGGTTCGAATGTACAATCAAATTTTGAATCGAGGTATCCGAAACCTAAACTTGGCAATGGAAAATTATAATCATTTTTGGTATGAATTCAAAGCTAGTACCATACATACCTTATCGTCAAGAAATCAGTGTTGAATGGAATACAAATCCATGAAAATATTGAAAATTTCCTTCTCTGTTGTTTCACAATTCGCAGACAACTTGAATGAAAATTTCCTTCTCTAAAATCGACTGTACCTTTAAAAAAGCAATTAAAAATTTCTTTCTCCTACGTCTGACAGTTCACAGACAACTTAAAATTGGCAAAATCGACGGTACCTAAAAACAATGACGAAAGAATAAAATTTAAATTGAAGTTTTTAGTCACTACTTTCAGCCATTGCAGAAAATTTTGTCGCGTATCTTATAACTTGGATCCTTAAAATCCAAATTTCATTTCATCGATTTTTTTTTCAACTTTTTAAATTTTAAATGGAAAAATTTCTATGTACATGAGTACATTGTAAGAAAACTTGTATCAGCAGAAGTATAAATTCGTAAACTTGAAAATTCTCATCTTTCACCTCATAATGAATCGGAAGACAGTGACATGGGTAACATTGACTGGACCTCGAGAATACATAAATTGAATTATATTTCTTAGAACATATCAAAATTAGGGATTTTCGTTATGATACCGTAATTGTTTGAGTATAAGACGCCCCCACATGTCGCACCCTAACTTTGAGCGAGGCTTTTTTTGGTATTTTCCTTTGGTTCCATAATAAGATTTATCAATAATTTCTCCTATTAGAATAGAAATATATGATAGATATCAGTCATTCGTCATCGGAATCATCTGAAAATGAATCGTCGTTTTAAGAGGTGTTAATATTATTTCCTACATCTCTTTGACATGATTTCTAAAGAGGGTGTTGATAGAGACATTGAGAGTCTGATTTTGGCGCGTCAACTTGCTAGGAATGAGGGCCATATCGGTATTCGTCTTCCTCGTTTTTTTTTTCTCTCTGAGTCTGCCGTACGACCTTGGGAAGCATGCAGGACCAACTTCCTTCTGGAAGCTTGGAGGGCTCCGTGTCTTCTGTTCCAAACCGGATTCAACTAATCTTTCATCAGCTCGGTAGTCATCCAGCCGTTAGTTTGAGCATATACAATGGCGTCTTTTGGAAACCACTTTTTCTTGTGTGGTTTTGCCCTTTAGGATTAGAAAGGGGGTAGCTTCTTGCCATCTCTTGTAATAGCCAGCATCGAAACTAAATGTTATTCCTTGATGTAGATGTATTGCAGCATTATCGTAAGTACATCTGCCAGGAAAATTCAGATGTGTACGGTGCTTGAAATGTATAGGGAAAAATGTGTTGATGATTTACTACGTGTGCCGACATTGAGCGGCAGAGTGCGAAGGCAGCAAGTATAGCACGTTCGTTCGAGGGAAAGAAAAACGTATTATAGATCTCGACTTACATTAACGAATGTATTTTACATACGTGATAGTTTGCCATAAGCAGCCGTATAGCGTACGGATCACAGAATTGTACTTTGTAACTTTTTCAGAATCCGTAATTCATGAGGTAAAAAGGGTTCCAATGTGACACATTTTCGTTTGTCGCGTACGCTTCCTTGTTCTGTTCCATTCATGCAAATCGATTTTTGGTTCCTTTTTGTGGCTCGGCATTTGACAAGCTACTTTGAGGAAAATTCAGATGTAGTTGATAAAAATGAATTTAGGTTTATCATGGAGGACAAAGCCGTAAACCTTTCGTCGGACGCGGGATTAAGGGTAGCTAAAATATGCTCCTGCATAAGGTCTGGTACTAAGGAAAGGAATGGTGTGGTGGGACGTATGGCGATGCACGCATGCCAAAGTGGCCCCTATGGCACCGCGCCCCCGGCCCCGGAAACTACCCTTCCAAGTATCGCATTAGTGGCCGGAGGGACGCTCTAGAGTCCGGCCCGAGCCCCCATTTCGCCGTGCCGCTTCCGGTGCGCGTGTCCGGCAAGGGCCACCATGGGGTTCCCTACTGACCGAGGTCCGCGCTCCCTGAGCCCTCGCCTGGAATTCAGGTCCCCTACAACCGGACGCGTTGGCTTTTCACTCACGCCTCACCTCCTCGTCTTGATCCGTGTGTCAACGTAGGCAGGTGGTGACAACGGGGGAGCCCTGTCGGGGATCCGCAGCGCAGCTGCAGCAGCTCTCCAAGGAAAAAGGAATACAGAGTACGCTATTTCATGTGATCCCGGTTAAGATCATGGCCAGGTCTTGATCACCTTTATAATAAGCCATTGTTTAAAACCGTAGCTTATTGTAATCAATAGCCGTTTTATGTGATCAAATTCAGGTGTTCTGGGGTCGTTTTTGGTTCTTCTAATTTTGGCAGAATTTAGCAGGATTTTGAACGTCATTAATGATCATATTTGGTTACTAAGATGAGCCGAAAAATATGAAATCGGAGTGGAAAAAACTTATTATATCCAGCAGGAATACCCATAGTTTATTTTATTTTTTATACCAAATCTTGTGCTCCCTACCGAGCCCTCAGTGAAGTTCGATTTTCAAAAATAAACAGGGGGGAATAAGGGTATTTATCAAGCCTTGAGTCCTCTACGGACACATATGTATTTCAGAACTGTGGAATTTTATGAAGAAAATGAAGGACTCAGTCCTGGATTTGGGAGTTACGGGAGAGTATTACTGGATCTAATATCTGTCTTTTTTATTAGCTTTTCAAATCATACCTTTAGATTTCAGAGAATTGTGGTATTTTGTAAAAATTTAGGGTCCGGGTGGTGGCTCAAGACTTGATGTAAAATATATAATGCTTCCATTACTTCTATATAAATGGGTTGAACAGTACTGGTGACAAACAGCTATCTTGTTTCAATATTTTTTGAATTTTCGCTTCTCCCATTTCATCATCTTGTTTGTATTTGAACACTTTGATCCTTGTAAAAGTTTCATATGACTTTTCTTTCTCTATAATTCACTCTTATCTCTTTCAATATTATGAAACATTTTTGACCATTCAACTTTATCACAAGCTTCTTGTAAATCTACAAATGCTACATATGTACCCAGAACTTTTTTCAGTATTTTCTCTAATAAAAGCCTCAAACATAAAATTACTCCTCGCTTGCGTCCATCTTTTTATGCTACAAAAAAGGCCTCGTATATAATATTTGGCATAAGGCATCGCATCTGGAAAATACATGCACCGATGCACGTATATGGTCCAACGAAAACACAGGTCACATTTGTAACTAGACCGATTTGTGACTAAAAATGTAACAAAAAGAATTTTCAGCCAAACCGAAAGGTAATTTTATTTTATTTTATTTTCTGAATGGCTGAAAATTTTAGCTTATCACACTCTGGGCACAATTCGGATACGAATTTTCATAAAATTAGTTTCCTGATTAGCTGAAACTCCAGCTGTCACATTCTCAGCCACAAGTCGGTCGTGTCTCAAATGTGACCGATGTTTTCGTCAGTAGGGGAGGTTTTCTTACCTAATTCGAGAAAGCACGACAGATACTGAAACTAGAAAGCAAATTCTATCAGTTTACAGTGGTTATAAAAAACAAAGAAAAAATCACGAATCTTTTCGGCTCTGTTCTGCGCTACTTAACTGTTGTCGATTCTTCTCACCACTTTCAGTATCTTCGTAGTGGATATGGATAACAAAGAGAGTATTGGAGACAGCGCTGGAAAGTGAGCTCTTTAGGAGATGTGATAATCAAAAAGATGAAGTTATTATTTTTAAACTTTTATAGCCGTATAAGTACATTGGAAGTTGTAACATAAATACGTCAAAACTTGTAGGTAACCTAATGTTATGTACAGGGTGTCTCAGATTGAATGAATTTCCCAACTTACTATGAGTGCTTGTACAATGGTTTGCCTACCCTATGGAATGAAATGGATGAGGTATCTAGTAAAATGTATTTCTCAACTTCTATCATGAACCTTTCTATTCCTCTATGTTCAGTGACGTAGCCAGCCTAGTGTTCGAGGGGGGCCTGATTTCGACCAAAGGGGGTGAGAGTGCTCGTGTTAGAATTATAAAAACCACTATTTGACACAATCACAAAGGAGGTGAACCCCCTCAATGCCCCCTTCCTCCCCGGTGGAAACGCTGCTGCTCTACATTGAAAACCTGAATAAGTCTTGGTAGTTTAAAAAAAATGTTTGTAACTTATTGGAGGTAAAATGTGTCAAAGCGCGAGCCTGACTGAATTCAAATAAAGTTTGAAAGTTCGTAAGGAGTAGACAGAAAGTGAGATGCAGAAGAAAGAAACAAAAAAAAAATTCAAAAACAGGAGGAAAATTAGGGTAACAGAATCAGAAAGAAAATGATATAAGTAATACTGGAAAATATTAAATGAAACAGGAGAGATATAATAATTTATAGTTGTAAAAAATATAGAATAGCTAAACAAGAGAAAATGGTAAAAGAAGAAGAAAGAAAATGACAGAAAAGTAGCTATTTTACAACTTTGTACCTAGAATTATTTCGGAGGGTCTCACTTATCAATTGTCAGCCCCTTGAACCCCTCACGTCATGGCTCCAGTTGTAAAATATTATTCAATTCATATCATACATCAGTTTGTATCGACTGATAATGTAAGTACTCTTTTTCGAAGTACTGTTGAAAAATTTCAGTATCAAAACGACCCAAAAATTTTCACAAATTATATCCTTATAAAATGCATTTTCAGTTGGCTATACAAGCTTATGAGGTCACTGTATGTTTTGAAAATCTTTTCATACTCTCAAGACCCCATTAGTTCAGAATACCTTAAAATCCCGCGAAAAATCTCAGTATCAAAATGATAAAAATACTACAAATTGACAAAGGATAATGTTGGAAGTTCAATTTGCTACACTAAATCTAGTGGAGTCAATGTTGGAAAGGAACTTCAGTTTGTAAGACATTATGACATAATCAGTTATTACATATATGTATGTTCTCTTGTCGGATAAGTCTTCATTATGTCTTACTCAGTCAGGGTAAGTCTTCATTATGTTGAATTAAGGAAGCAACAACCAACTTCCAAAGCAAGAACCTATTCTAACTAATAACATAACACTCACTGATTGAACAGATTACACAACCAATAGGAACATACCAAATAGGTTTTATCATACGGTATAACACACCATCATAAATATAGGACGACAAAGAGAAAAGTGTTAGGGTACTCCACTGATGACGGCATAGCAGCCGAAAGCGCTCTGGACTACAGAAGGAAGAAATTGTGAATTGGCACACCCTAAATATAGAAGGCAGGAAGTAATATTATGTTTGAGACTTTTATTAGGAAAAAAGACTGAAAAAAGGTTTGGATTCGTATGTAGCGTGTAAGTGATAGTATAGTCATTAGATGGGAACAAAATCCAATAAATATGGAAATAGGAGGCGAAAAAAATAAAGGAGGTAAAGGAATTCGAATACTAAGGTAGTCTGATAACGTAAGATTGAAGAAGTAAAACAAAAATAAAGAGTATTATTATAGAACAAGCTGGGAGAATTTTTTTTTTTTTTTTCCAAATAGGAGACATATTTGGGGCAAATATAGATTTGAAAGTACGGCCGAGATTTCTTCGAACTTGTACTTGGAATACAACATTTTATAGATGGGAGACCTGGACAGTAAGAACACAAGGAAAAAAGGATAGAAACTTTCGAATTGTGGTGTTATCGGAATGCTATGAATATATTATCGTGTCGTATTCTGTCGGAATATGACTTCATTATGTTATGTACCTTAGTGTGTCTTATTTCTTATTATGTCCGATTAAGTCTTCATAAAATCCTACCGGGGGTTGGTTGGGTCTCTAGTTTTGATTATTATTTGAACTCTGTGAGCGTAGGCATTATCGGAGAAACAAGGAGGCTAATCCTTTCGACCACTTTTTGAGAAAGGCAACTCAATCCCTTAGAAAATATAAAATATTGAAAAGACATTACAAATCTATTATTATAAGGGCTAAAATCAACTTTTTGATCAGGGTAACCCCCTAGTTCCTCACCACAGACCGTACAACTGAAGCTAGCTTTTGAAGGGAAAGAGTAAAATGAAACCCTTGTGTTACAATCCTGGCCTTTAGCTTGTTCCATAATGATAGATTTTAACCTCTCTACTCAGTGCAACACATAGCCCAGACAGCATCTAGTGCTTAAGTAAATACAAAGGAATTTCCTAGTTGTGTAACACCCTTCTCATTCTCTTTTTCTTATTTTTTTTCCATTTTGATTCTTTCTTTCTTTCTTATTCTTGTTTTCCTCATTGTTTTTCTCTCTTTTTCCCTTCGCACTTTTCGTAACCTCTCTACTTAGTCCAGCACATGGCCCACACAGCATCTAGTGCTTAAATAAATAAAAGGAATTTCCTAGTTGTGTAGCACCCTTTCATTTTCTGTTTCTTTTTTCCCCCTTTTTTATTCATTCTTTCTTACTCTCGTTTTCCTCTTTGTCTTTCTCTCTCTTCCCCTTCGAACTTTTCGAAGATGAAAATCCTGTTTTAGACATCAGGCTCCCATTATGGCACTCGGCTTCTGACCACCATCCGGTTACATTATTATAAAAGAGGAAAATAATCGTCTCGACGTTTCCACTTTCGAGTGCCCTTTCATCGTGAGCCAGTCGCACTCGGTGTGCCTACAATCTTAAGTACTCAACAGTTGGCTCAAATTACAATAATTCTCGTACGAGGAAAAGTGACGGACATCAGTGGTCGTAAAAAAAAGAGGAAAAAACGGATTTCAAAAAAAAAAAGAAGTAGAAAAAGCTAGAGAGACTGCTGGCTGTCTTATCCATTCTTCGCGAACGGAAAGCGAGCTAGAGGGCGCAGAGAAGACGCAAGCATCGCGACCGACTTCTCCGGGTAATATATTTAGTTTCCTGACTTTCGCCCAAAATTTCGCTGGCGAAAACGGCGCGGCGGGCGCGCGTGAAGTGGCTCGGGGAAATGTAGAGAGCCAACAACGATATAGCGGATGAAAGAGACACAAAAAGGACAAGCCGAGGGCGGGTAAAGTTTTAAAACAATAAAAACACACACCCATACACACGCATTTGGGATGTCGGCCGTTAAATGGGAAAATTGCGGCATTGGCAAGAAAAGGCGCCGCCGCCACCTCCGCCTCCTCTGCCACCTTCGCCACCGCGCACCGATTTCGTCTTTTCAGCGTTCACTTTTTAAGCCTGATGGCGTGAAAGAGATTACCAGCAGTAACGGCGGCGGTTTTTGGAGAAGGATAAGAGAGAGTGAAAAACGCCTCACCCCTCACCCCCAAAAAAGAGAATATGAAAATTCACCGGCCGAGGTAAAAACGTCGAGTGTACGCGTGCGGATGTATATAACGTTTAGGCCATTAGTCCGATCTTGATTGTTAGTATTTTACCCCCTTCCTGTTCTAATTGGGATTCTTTCCGTTTTCGCGGATATTTTCGTGCGCAGCTTTTTTTTTTTTTTTTTTTTTTTTTTAGTGGGTGCTTGCTATATTGCTATACGTACCTCACAGAGGCCCTCCTCCGGCACCTCTCAATCGGCAGCCCAGAGCCGTGCGGTATCCGACACTTCGCCGGTTTTAAACGCTAATAACGAGCGAGTTTTTCGCCGACATCGGCGGACGTAGTGAAGAAGGAGCGGGGAGGAAGAAGAAGGAGAGAGAAAAAAAAAGAGAAGCTGCGAAGCTTTTCTAACTTTGAAAAGGGTTTTCGTGCACGGTTTTGTAGTTTAGAAAATGTTCCACTTTCAATTTAGAGTCGCGATGCGGTGAGAGCTGCCTGTAGCAAACGACGCGGCGCAGCGGTGACGCTGTCGAATATAGACGTCGACGACAACGGCGACGAGAAATTTTCGCACTCAAATTTGCCGTATACGTGTATATGCTCTCTCTCTCCCCATACAGCATACACACGTTCGCATACTGTACATGGAGGTTGGGGGTGGGGGAAGAATGCGAAAATGTATTCGTGAGTTCGCGTGCTGTGCGAAAAGAAATTTCGTTCGGCTAATACAGAAGTGAGAGGGCCTCCTGCTCTTTTCCTCGTACGTGAATCGAATTTTTTAAAGCATTTTATTCGTGCGGAAAGTCGGCCGTCTTTTTGGAGCACATCAGGCAGCCTTGAGTGTACGCCGAGCCGATTCTAAGAGCCGAGAAAGGCGTAAAAAGATCATCGCGCACGACTCGCGACCGGGGACGGAATACGAATTTACGCGCACGCAGCGGCTCCTCTTGTGTGTCGTGCGTTCCTTATTTCGCCGTCCATTGGCGAGGAGGACCCGCCTCTCCGGCGAAGAGTCGTGAAAAATTCGCTTTCGGTGAGAAGGAAACCTAATTTGAACCATAGTCAGCTAAGCGTGCTAATTTGCGGAGTCCCATTTCGTTACCGAGAGAGGAAAGAAACAGCGTACGGTGTCGCCTCGCCTTCTCTCATCGCAATCGAGTGCTCATTTGTCAACGTGCTCGGCATCGTCGGACGGTCGCGGTCAACGGTTGTATTCGTCGACAGAACGCACGCACACACCTACGAGGCCGCAACGTCGACGACAACTCCTCGAGTTTCGAAATCTAGATTCGAGTGTCGCCGGCTTGTGTAAGTGGATTGCCCCGAAAGTAATAATTAGGGTTGCCCGCGCATTTCCACGGATTCCAAACGACCCGTCAACTTCACGCAGCGTCGCACAGGGTTGCGAGTCCTTGAAACTGGCGAGCATTGCCCGGCAACCTGAAATAACAAAATTACGACATCTGATTAGCCCCTTCGTATTTCTGGAAATGCTCGTGTGTCTTAGAGGCCTTGGACCATTGTGCGGCGCTTTGTTTTGCCCTTCTCACGGTGGGATATTTGGAATCGTTGGAGTAGGTGCGACGGAATAAACCTTACAACCGTGTACCCGTCAGAAACTATTCACTCGAATTTGGGGAAGGGGGTAGCCTTTAAATTTCTGAAGACGAAGAATAGGAGGGGAGGATCACCTTAGGGGCCATTGGTCCCCTAATTCCTAAGGTCTACTTGCATGTATTTTGAACAGAGGACCTCGTAGAGTCCTACAATCACTCTGATATAAAACTCGTACATTCATATAGGGTAAGGATCTATAAGACTGTGCACCCAGTGCAAAAGTTACCATAACCTTTTCCACACTTCATTATAAGACACGTTGTAATTTAAATCTTTATGTATACCATATCTGAGTTTCAGCTCGGTTGAGTGAATAGAAAACGAGTAATAAGCATTTTCCGAAGACATGTCATTTTTGATCTCTCAAAAAAAGGGTCTGTATGAGTGGGTAAGTCCGTAGAACTCTGCACCCTAAGAAAATGCCAATAATCCATACAAAAGTATTTATTTTATGAATTTATTCACAGATTTCGCATACGTAACATTCCTGGCCCTTTTCGACACTCGCACATGCAGCATGAGCCCATTTCTGACACTCTTAAGAGCAAATCCATTCTTCGTCACATTTGGAACTCTGCCTCACGAATATTTCACTTGATATTGAGCCCATAGGTCGTTCGTGATGATAACTGTAATTAATGTTCAACTAATAATACTGAGTCATTCGTACAACAGTTACAACAAGGGTAGTAGATGGGCGCAGAGGGTCTGGACCCCTTGGCTAAAATAGGTTTTTTACGGAGCTACGTGGGGCAAATCATGGAGGGGAGGGTGTAAAGGGCCAGGCAGGATGTAGCAAAAATATTTAGACCACCCCAAATTAACGGAGCTATCTCGCCCCTGAATTATAAAGGGATGATAAAAACATCAAATGAAGTCTGCAGTCCTACAGAGCCTTTCAAATTGTATCTAGAATCATTTAATCATTCAAAAGCTGAAGAAATGTACTTTCATATGGGCCAATAAGTCCAACTAAAGTTCAATAATTTTAATGAATTTTAATATAGGTAGGTTCAATAAAAATTTAAAAACAAGAAATTATGCATAATTTAAGAAAGGGTCAATTCTTGGGATCAGAAATCCCAACCTAAGTTTTTTAGACTTCTTTTCTGTATCGCCAAAGTACTCTAGCATACTCTGGGTGGTCCCTTTTTTTTTGTGGTCGTGATGAAACAAAAAGCCCGGGAAGAGTCCAATGAAAATCCAATATTTTAATTTTCAAATTTGTTAGACACCCTGATAAAATACTTAACGCCAACGTTCGAAAAACTGCTGTTAAATAATCCTCATATACCGCGGAAATATTCGAATTTCATTGTTCAAAAACTTCAAACCTCTATATAACGAGAAATAAATCGAGATGAATGACAATTTTTTCCTCATTGATAATGGGTTTAACATAAGAGTCAGGTTTACGCGAGGTCCTTTCAGTTTCGAAACATCGACACTGCGCAGTCTTAGGAACCGTGCAGTCTTGCATAGGGGGCGGCCTCTATTTTTATAATTTTTCACTATCGGTCGGTTTACTTTCTGAACCAATTCAAAATGTTCTTTCTGGACCAATTCAAAATGTTGAAGAAAAATTCTGCCAAGTTTCAGCAAAATCGGCGAAGGCTAACATGGGCCTCAAATAAGATGTTGAAGTTTTTATAGGATTTAACATAGAGCTCTAGAATTTGAGCTTCAGTGGAGAGAAGAGCTCCTCTTATGAATCTAAGAATTCTTTCCTGAGTTGATGTTTTTAGGGTTATGGAGTCCTTTCCTTCTTCGTAACCCGTTTCGGGCTCCACAGGGAGTTAATCGTCTGTTGTCCCAACTCTCGCGTTCTTTTTCTCTGAACAAGGGTTCTGTAGGTTGCTGAGTTCATTTTTGAAGTTCTTCTCCTTTCACCTTACTCTTTTGGGCTCCATATAGGGAATTGATCTATATTAATTCCAATTTCACATTCTTTGTGCCTGAATAAGGGTTCGATCTTAATTGGTAAGGAGAAGGCGAACAGAACTCCAGAAGAGTCGTTGAGGTAATTTCTGAGGTCCTGCTCCCCTCCACCTTTGAGTCTCACAAGGTGCTAATTTTTAATTGTGTTTCCGATTTTTACATTATTTATGTCTGAATAAGATGTTTCTTAGCTTGCTGAGTTTATTTTTAGAGATTTTTGCCCCTCACCTTTTGGGTTCCACTCCAGGGACTTGATCTTAATTATTCAAATCGCCTCGTTCTTTATGTCTGAATAAGAATTTGCTGAGTCGCTGGATTCATCTTCAAGGTTCTTTTCTCCATTCTGTCAATCCTTCACGTTTATCATACTTGGGAAATCGTGGTGGTGTATCTCTGAATTTCATCAATGATCTGGTACTCTACTGCGGTCACTTTTTTTTTATTGAGGTCTATGGCTGCACTTTTCTTCGTATGTTTATGAACGCCAGTCTGGAGTGTTCCATCAGATGATCGTTCTAAGATATGATCGAGATATTGTGTTTGTGTAACATGGAAAGTTTATTTTGTTAAAATCAGGCCTGTTTAGCAACTTTTGAAATTTAGGAACTTATTTGACGATTTTCTCTATATTTTTTTGTGAGCTTTATAAGTTTTGAGTATCTAAAGACTCTTCCAGATTTGAGTGAAACGTTTAATGGCGTATTTACGCCAGAACAATATTTCTCAGCGTCTTTCCAGACTTGTTGAGACCATTCTAGATTTGTTGAAGGCTCCTGATGACTTATTTCAGACTTTTCAAAACTTTTTAAAGGTTTTTTACGATTTGATTCAATGTCTTTAAGACTCGGTCATATATTTACTCAACGTTTTCGTGACCTATTAGAAACTTATTCAGATTCTTGGAGACTTGATTAGGACGGTTCTAGATTTGCTTAGGACCCTGAACCTTCAAAATTCTTCAAGCCTCTTCATGAGACTTGTTTTGGACGCGCTAATACTCTTCCAGACTGGTTCAAATTCGTCAAGGTTTGATCATGATCCTCTAAATAAAAAAAAAGATTTTTCAGAAAACGAGAATGAATATCAAAAGACAAAGTAACTTAAGCGACGAAAAAATCGGTCGTTTAGCATACGAACAGCCTTTCGCAAGAGTGTTATAAGTCCAGTTTTGGCGGTTTTGAGTTAAGCGGTGTAACAGAAAGTACTTCTTACGAAGAACCCGATGGTACTACTGAGTTTCCCGCGCAATCACTAAAAAAAAACGATGTTGGGATTTTGCAAGGATGTTATAAGTCCATTCCAACGTTGAACGTTCACCATCCACAGGTGAGATACGCCCTCTGCTCATTCACGGATTTATAACATTTTATACAACTTAACACTTCACCTATTTGTTCAAAATGTTACAAGTCACGACTCGTTTTTTCTGCAGCTCTACAAAATGCGTTATAACTAACCTAAAAATTTGAAACTAAAGGCAGCTGTACCGAAAGGGTGCTGCTACTTACTATTTTTTTCAGACTGCCAACACTGCCCCGATCCTCGCAATTCGTACAAAAATCTTCTTTTTGCTCTCCTGTAAAATTGCGTCTTTGGACTTATAACACTTTTGCAAAAGCGTGTTCATACTTTGTCACTGTCACTTGATGTCTAGGTTTTCCGATATGTTTTTAATTGAGAATGCGGGAAACAATTCCTATAGTATTTTATTTTATTTTTTTTTCGAGAAAACGAGGATTGCGAATTCTTATTTCACGATTTTATCTTAAATTCTCAACAAAAATGGTCAAAATATCGGGAAGTGGGATATTTTTTTTTGGGGGGGGGGCATCACTGGTGTTGTGTAGAAAAACTATTTTCTAAACTAACAGAAATGTACCAAAGGCCAGAAGCGCAACATTTTTATATGGTGAATGAGTACTCAGAGCATCTGCCTATTGACCCAGAGGGACCTATTTCATAAGAACGTGAATCATGACTGACAGTTTGCACATTTTTTTGGTACCAAAAGACTGAGACTTGTGATTGGTAAAATAACGTTCACGGTTTCTTGTTTTTCATGCCTTTTTTTTTTTTTTTTTTGTTTTTGTTAGAAACTTTGAACTTGCTCGAAACGATTTGTAAACTTGTTATTAGTAAGCAAATCTTTCGGAAAATTTCATGTGTTGCGAAATTATTCCTGTCCTTGTCTTCCACTCATGATGTCATGACACTCACTTTGCCGCCAGTGGGCCTAAATAAGCCGTAAAAAGGTCTTACACCAACGTGGAAGATTCTTGCGTGAAACTAGTAAGCCTCGAAAAATCCTAATCAAGTAAGATTCTGAAGAATTCTAAATTACCTTGGAGAAGTCTCAATCAAACTTGGAAAAGTCTAAATGAGTGTGAAAGAATCCTGAGTGGGTCTCCAAGCATCTTATCGTTCCAGAAACGAGTGTTAAGAAGAAGCTTCCAGCCTTAGACAAGTCTTGAAAAGTCTTGAATAGATTCAAACGAACCATTAGGAAACTAAACAAAAAGGGAAGTCCAAAGTGAGTCTGAAAGGATGTCATTGAGTTTTATAGTCATATTAACTACCAGCTGCCGTCTCCAACCCTTCACTAGGGATCCTCGTTTTTCCCTCGCAGACGTTCCATCATCATTTCCACGTTGACAACACGCTAAGTCGACAATACCAGAACACAAACACGCGTCTAAGTGTGCCGGAAATTAAACACAACCACCGTAAATTACATCGACGCTCTTTTAAATTTTAACTCAAACAAATTTCACCACTTCGTGTTTTTTTTCCCCCAACAACCCGATTCTGTATTCAAACGTGAACCGTCAGCGTACACATAAAACAATGTTAATAACGGGGGAAAAAAAGAAGAAAAAAAAAGAAGGAATTAACGCGCGCCCTTCTCGCTCGTTCGCACCGGAAGCCGCGTAATTTAAATATCAGAGGTTGAAATACCATGCAGCTCGTGTCTTCATTATGTTTAATTTCCACTCGCTTTCCTGTTTCCAGGTAACCCGGCAACAATAGAAGCGGCAGCATCGCATCACCGCCGCCTCCGCCAGCTCGTCCAAAAGCTCCGAAATCGCGCTCGCTTTTATTTGGGACACGCGCGTCCCCGCCAGCTCGGCCAGCGACAGCCGCGAACCGCCCTCGTCGTCAGTTGCCGAGATTTCGCGTACAATTCGCCGGAGCCGGCGGACGAGCGGCCGCGTACGCGTGTCATGGGTTAGACAGCGGTTACGATGGATGGCAGAGTAATCTGTCATCCCGGCTGACCCCGCGCGATGCAGGTGCCCTTGTCGTCGTACCATTACTTCGTGGTGCACCTCAATCTTCTGTGGCTCATATGCGTGTGTAACCACTTCCGCGGATGCCAATCCTTCGCCAAACACAAGTACAGCACACGCATCGTACGCACCAAATACGGACCGCTGCAAGGCATCATCATTCAGAACCTGCAGGTCGAGGCCTTCCTCGGCGTGCCGTACGCGACGCCGCCGCTCGAGTCGCTCCGCTTCATGCCGCCGGTCACGCCGTCCCTGTGGACGAAGACCAGACCGGCCGACTCCTTCTCGGCCGTCTGCCCGCAGAAACTGCCCGACATATCAAACCGCACCGAAGCGCTGCTGCAGATACCGAGGGGCAGACTAGTCTACCTGGAGAAACTGCTGCCCTTGTTGGCCAACCAAAGCGAAGACTGCCTATATCTCAACATATACGTGCCCAAGACGACCGGTGAGTAGTCAGTTTTGCTGCATTCCTCCTTCCCTGAGAGATGCACGCACTCATTTCGAATGTATTTGAGATCCAACATAAGTTTTCAAAACCGATTTGTACTTTCATTTCCTAGCCAACGTTGATATGCTTGATAGATGTTAGTAGTAAGAAAAGGGGAATTGGGGGCGGGTTTCATAGACCCTTGACCCTGACCTACCCGATATTACTCTCATTGTGTAGGAGACATTATCTCTTTGTAAAGAAAGTTTGAGCGTTCAGCTTGTTTATTGATTCGGGAACCCGTGCAATGACCCCAACACGAGTACAATATTGCTCAATGTTACCAGATGGGAAGGTGAAAAATCTACATACTTATGTACTAACAAGAAACTTTTCAAGATTGTATGGCACCAGATTCCGAGTGAAATGTACCAAATAAAATGCGTGATCTTTGAAGTCGTACCAGAATGTAACAGAAATCTATTTGATTACAAACTTAAAAATGTATCAATATCCGCAGAGTATACCAAAATATACCAATACAAACCAAAAATGATAAAACATGCCAGAAAATATCCCACCAAGAATACTAAAAATGTGCCAACACGTACTAATATTGCTGAAATCATCAGCCATTATACCAGAGGAATTATAATCTACCAGAGATTGTACAAATGTACCAAATATGGCAATATTGATATTGCCCTTAACCGATGCCATGACCCAACCGCGCGATGATAATGTGAAGGAGAAGAAAATCACGGCTGAGTATGAAATTCCCTAACTGACCATCTACTAGCTTGATATAAATTACCTAAGTAACTTAACAGGGTGATTCTAAGTATTGTTCACCTGTCCCTGGTCCAGCTTGCCGCCAGATCTACAGCGGGAGTACGACCGTACTCCCTCGGCCCGTGCGAGCCCCTAGAACTGAGATGTCATCAGCAGCTCAGCCCCCATGTTCGTAATCTCTCTTACCAACTCACACTTGGGTAGTAGGGCTTCAGGCCGCGACACCCTAGTGTGAGAGTACATTATTGCCAAAGCCAGGCTAACCACTGGGAACTCCACATAGAAGCTCTCCCCTCGGTACTCCGCTCACGTATTGCGTTGTAAGGCTGTACATACAGTACCGTGTCGCAAGATAGTCAATAGTGTCGACTAAGCACTGACTTATGGGTTTCTTCATCAAAAAACTGTATCATTAATTAACCTGTTGGAAGGGTATACTTAATAAGAGACCCACATTAGAGTGTATACATTACACGCACAGTACCAATCTTTCTGGTCTGGTGGTAACACGCCCTGCGATTCTAATGCCTCATTCGTGTGAACTGGCGGGGATCACTGGACGCGCTGTGTTTCCATCTCAATTGATACCGTAGTCTCTGTGCTCGCTAGAGTGTTGGTGGGGTATTCGAATACCACTAGCGTTCCGCCGTTACCCAAGACGCAAAGATTGCGAAGCGGGCACGTTACCACTTGACCACACAGAGACTTTTGTTACTCATCTGGTCGATATGAGAAATAAGTTCATACACTTTTAATTCCTCTGTATTATTTTCCGTGGATTTCTACTACACATACTGTGCAGCCGGATTATCTTATGGGTAATTTTCTTCCGTTTATTACTCCCCAAAGTTAACGGCTGTATTGGATGTTTCACGAGTACTATAAGCGGCGCACAAATCACAGTCGGTTACCAATCCATATACCAACAATCATCAGCTGGGGAAAGTGGATTCAGAGGTGTAACCAGGAAAGAAATTCTGAGTAGGGCAAAAAAAATTGATTCAGGGCCTCTTTTTTTAAATCATCTCCAAGACTGTAAGCTATGAGGATGTGTGTGGGAGGAGGTTTAAAAATTTTTTGTGCACAGAATAATATGAACAACTTCAGTGTACTTTTCGTGTGACAATTCCTACTTGCAAAATGTGGAAAGTGAAAAAAATGAAAGCCATTGGTCGATGTTAGCATGTTCTAGGAGATCGATGATAGTGGGGCGCATGGCGATGCACGTATGTCAAATTGGCCTCGGGATGCCGCACCCCCTATCCCAGAAATGCTTCGAATGGGCCTGCGTCAGAATTGGGGGGATCGCTTTGAGGTAGCTCCTACTACCCCCATTTCTCCTTTCGCCTCTTCACGGCGGCGACTCTACGGTGTCTTCTTCTTGTTCGCTGGCGAGTTGCGCCGGATCGTCTTCTTCGTCGGTTGTTGGCAGCAACGACATCGTCGTTGTCGTCCATGTTGGTGGGATGGCGAGTGCCGGCGTAGGGTGCTGTGTCCGCTGCCTTTGTCTTTGCAACCCCAGTTCCATCGTACGGCCCAGTGTCTTGTTAACGGAGGTAGCTGCCTGATCCCATCCGGCTCTGCTCTTCAGCATTGTTAGGACCAGGTTCTCTGGTGTAAGCGGCTTAACGCCCGCGTTTCGAAAGGCGGCCGCCGCTTCTTCCTTCTCTTGGTCGAATGCCGGACACTCGAACATGGTGTGCCAGGCATCATCATCTCGCCCTCCTGTAGCGCAGTAGGAGCACCGCGGGCTCTCTGCTATGCCCATCCGGTGCAGGTACTTGTTGAAGACGACATGGCCGCTCATCATCTGCGTGAGGTAAAAGTTCAGCTGTCCATGGCGTCTGCCCAGTGCCCAACCACGCTTTGAGGTCGCGTACTAGCAGACGGGTCCACTTTCTTTTGGTACTGCGAGAAAGCCGCTCGTCTCGCATGCGGAGCGTGAATTGCCTAATATCCCGCTTGACCCGTAGCGCCGCACTGCTCTTCGGTGGCATCTTCCGTGTCGCACTGTATACCCTCTTCCGCTCGTCCGCTAGTAACTCCACTGGCGGTATACCTGCTAGCGCGCAAAGTGCCATGTTCTAGGGGATACAGAAGTTCCAAACTTCAAAAGTCAAGATTACAACAACAAAAAGTCAGTGTATTATTTTTATTGCAAGACCCGGTCGGCTACACCTTGTGTTTTTTTGAGAGTAAGAAAAATATTCGTCCTTTTTTTCATCGTAGCCCCCTTCTGAGCGTTTTATTTTAATAAACGAGTTTTTAAACAACACAAAACACAGTATTACATATTTTTTACATTTACAAGTTCTCTACTCACCATATCGCCGTGCCCTATGATATGTCTTCCCTGAAAAGGAAATTTAACAATATTTCTTTGGCTGTGATTATGTGTAGGAAAAAACCCCCTAAAACTAATAATTTTTTTGGTTCTTTCTTAGAGGCATTTTTTCCTTTAAGCATCGTATCCGATGCCAGACGTTAGCGATTGGTTCTCACGCGCGATTCTTTTGGACAGGTTAGTCGAGGTATAGTTTGTCGTTGTATTCTCCACGATTTTATTGCGTTAGAGTTTTCCTTCTCTGTGCTGAGGAGTGTGCAGCCGTATAGTTTGCTTACTAGCCACGCATTTCACGACGTTGAGTAAGCTGTCCACGACGTGCACACGCACAATACCAACCTTTCTGATCTGCTGGTAACACGCTCTGCGATTGTAATGCCTCATTCGTGTGAACTGGCAGGCGTTACAGGACGTGCTTTGTTTCCATTAAAAGGCATGTTGAAATTCATGTCATATTGTCCAGTGTTGGGGTGGGGGAATCTTAAAGTTGATTGATTGATTTCCGGGTTTAGAGAGCCACTGTTGACCGCTCAACTTATCGTAAGAAGTATTACTGCATTTTTATCAACGTCTTAATTCAAGTATTTTCTCGAAAATTGAGGTTCCACCACTACAATTAGTGTTGCTAATTCCCATTCTGTGGCTGGGCCCGCTCGAGGCCAGAGGCTTTTCAGAGTGGTCCGGGCGCACTCGGTCCACAGTTACACCCCTGGAGAGATTTCAATTATTTCATTGTGTATGGAGGGCACATTTGGAATCAGGGTTTCCTCATTTTGCTTCAGTTTGGAGAAGAAGCTGAAAATACGTATTTTTCAAACAATCGATTGTTCAAACACGGGGGGGGGGATCAAATTCCACGTTCTGCCCTCAAATTACATCACTGCCAATCATCTACGTGTTGCTGGAGACAGTTAATAGCTCTGTTTTCAACGCCTCGAGGGCGTCCTTATACGCCGATTCTGCCGAGCGCTGAAATAATGCCGCTCGAGTCTTGCTCAGTTTTACATCCCACATACGATGTGTTATCGAAGACGTAAAAGAAGCGTGTAAAAAATTTTTACTGTCGGCAAATGCGAAAGCAATCGTAAAAAATCGACGAAAATTACGTAAGCCGAACAAATGTTTTAAATTTTATTATTGCCATCATATTTGGTATACGAGTGCGAATAAAGTATATAACGAAACGAATAATGGAAAATAAAAGCATATTTAACGATATCCATTCCGGCGTACGCGTAGACCGCGAAATGATTTCTCCGGTTCTCGTTGCTGTTTCCGTTCTACTAGGCGAATGGTCTTGTAAATGCTGAAAATTCCATTTTACAGGCCGTCGATAATAGTAATCAAGAATGGCCCATCAAAATTCATTTTATGCATTTTACTCTCGTTTGCCAGAGTAAACATTTCTTTTTTATATTTGCGAAATCCGTTTTTGCCATTATCATTACTTCGCAGCGTGACGAACATAAACTCAAAATTCTGCGTCCGTAAGGGTTCACAGAAAGGTAGTAACCTCTGCCCTCTCTTGTTGTGCTGGTATTCTGAGAAGTAAGATAGAAGAAATTTGAAATCGAATTTGGTGATCTTGATATCCATCAATTCCTACCCCGAATTTATACCTTGGCTGTTTTGGAGTCACAGTATGAAGGTCTGGGAGAGAAAGAGATCCATGGATAAATAATACCGCTTGCAATAAATAATTTTGGGTATCTGTGGCTATTGCTTAGGCAGAGAAAGTTGGTCGGATGACTCGGAGTAATGGAGGACTAAAGTTAGTATCCTCCTCTTGGGTGATGCCCTGTCATGATGAGGAGGCTTAAGCGTAAAAAATAAAAATAAATAATAAGAAAAAGACTCTCTATGAGGTTATATGTCGTTGAAATCGCGACCAAAAGTACCTAGGAGAAGGCAAACTTCGACAGATAAACCGTACTGAAAGCAATGAAAAACTACAACAGTATCTCTTTCCAGGAAATGTAGCTTTTCCAAATATTTATTTATCTATTTAATGTGGTTTATTTTATAGTGGTGTCACCAACACAGCCCGGAGGGCCGATTACTGATGATGGCGTTTCAACAGGCAAATAATTTTTCCGGGCGTGAAAAGATTCCCATTCGGATGTCCGGGAGGGAGCTACTTGGGGGAGCATCATGATCGAAAAGTTTTAAAAATGAAAGGCGCAATTAAAATAGGAACTTGGAATGTAAGAAGCTTGAATGGAGTTAGAAGATTAGAGAATCTTGAGAGGGAAATAAAGAGGCTTAATCTAGGAATAGTTGGTATAAGTTAAGTAAGGAGGAAAGAGGAGAATGATTTTTGGTCAGGAGATTTTAGAATAATAAATACAAAGGGAACAAAAGGGCAAGCAGACGTCGGAGTTGTTAAGATTTATATGAATGAATAAACAAATAGGTAATAAATATATATATTGTAAACAACAGAGGGAAAGGTTAATCTTGATAAAAATCAATACCAAACCAGTAATTACAATAAAAATACAAGTGTATGTGCCTACTAATACTCACGAGGACGAAGTAATTGAGGAGGTATATAAAGAATTAAAAGGACTTATGAAGCACGTTAGAGGGGAGGATTATTATGGGTGACTGAAATGCTAGAGTTGGTGAAGGAAAAGAAGGTAATATAAGCTGGAGATTTTGGATAAGGAATGAGAAATGAAAGAGGAGAGCGTTTGATACAGTCTTGTGCAAAGTATAACTTAGTTATAGGAAATACTCAATTTAAAATTCATTATAGAAAAAGGTATACATGGAAGAGTCCATGTAACAAAGGTAGGATTATATCATCGCAAAACAACATTTTAGGAGTCAAATATTAGACTGTAAAACTTATCCGGGTGCCGATATTGACAGTGATCATAACTTGGTAGTAATGAAATGCAGGCTTAAATTGGAGAAACTTGGTAGAAAAGAAGAGGTAAAAGGATGGAATTCGAAAAAGTTGAAAAACATTAATACTGTAGAGAAATATCAAGAGGATATTGTATTAGAATTAGAGGCTGAAAAAACAAAGGAAATTAGCAGTGTGGAAGAAGAGTGGGTTAAAATAAAGGAGGAAATATTAAAGTCAGCTGAAGAAAATCTAGGTAAAACTAAGAGAGAAGAAAGGAAACCATGGATAGAGGAGGAAATCCTCAGAAAGATGGATGAACGAAGAAACTATGAGAATGCAAACAATAGGGAAGGTAGATTAGCTTATCAAAAGTTGAAGAACGATTGTAGAGAGAGAGTGTGTGTGTAAGAAGGCAAATGAGGAATGGATGAGAGAAAAAAGGTGATAAGATAGAAGAGTTTATGAATAAAGAACAAATAGACTTGGCCTAAAGAAAAGTAAAAATAGAGTTTGGAGAAAGAAGGAAAAAAGCAAGTACTCGTAATATAACAAATTAGGAGGGAGAGCCTATTTACACACAGCTGAAGGAAAAGTGAAAAGATGGATAGAGTATGTAGAAAGACTTGTGGATGAAGAGCTAGGAACGGAGAGGGAGGAAGATGTGGAAGAAGACGAGAAGGGAGACTCAATATTAAGAGGTGAATTTGACAAAGCATAGGGCTACTAACGTAGGTACTTCTGGTTAACTTCCCAATTGAGAATAGAATAGATGCAGAATTAGATGATCAGTTTGGATTTAGAAAAAGTAGAGGTACTAGGGAAGCAGTGTTAGCTGTGAGATTAATTGTAGATGGGAGACTCAAATAGGGGCAGGATACATATATGGCATCCGTTGATGGGGGAGTTTATTCACGGGTAAGATTAGGAAAGCCTTGGAAAGCTTCAAAGGGTATTAAATGTGTCTATATAAGTATAAAGTCTTAAAGAAGTCTAACAGAGTTCAGTATAGCTCTGCGACAGGCTTAAAAGTTGTAGAGCTAGTCTGAAAAGAAATTTTAACGAGTCATAAACAAATCTGACATGTGAAATTGAAAAAATCTTGAAGTTTTCCAACTAAAACTGTTGTCTTACCCAATATGATAGTTAGATCTTTAAATTTCAATTTCTTGGGCAAAACCTAAGTAATTACTATTTTCTAATGAAATTATTGGAAACCTTGAATCGGAAACCTCCGACATATTATTTACGATAGAATCAATGTTTCGGGGTTCAAAATTGTGTACAGTAGAAGACTTTAAACGTTTCAGTTTATGAAACTTGGACATGAGCGAGGGTTGCTCCAGTAACTGCGTACCTGAGCTAGCAGAAGTCGCGCTTCCGCATTCAGGGTAAGCACAGGAACTATAAATTGTGTAATGAGCTACCAATAGCTGCCAGAACGACAAAAAATTTCTGTATTTAAAATTTTCATAAACGAATATCCGCTGTAGTCCTCTTCGGATCTTACACTTCTATACTTTTATAGTTCTTTGATTACCCTCCACCTCTCTCCAACGATCCTAAATTTCACGAGTTTCTTTTACTTATATAGTACGATCTTATCAAATTCACGACAATAATGACCCAGAGTGATGTCGGCGATTCGACAACAAATTTTTATCCCTGTTTTTAATTTCAATTTAATTTCTGTAATTATTTTCATCATTTTTATTCTTATTTTCTTTATTTTTTAATATTTCATCTAATTATCATTATTAGAGGAGATGGTCCGGTTATGGGACAGTGTCTGAAAATGAGATAGTAATACTTCCCGAACGTTAGGTGCTTCGCTCTACCAGAATCGCCGCAGAAGTCGTGTTTAGGTTCTGTATGCGCTATCCAGTTGTAATTTTGAACGTTTGTGAATTTATGGTTTGTTTATCAACAATTGTTAATTTTTGCGATCGTCAATGTTGTTTTTTTTTTGTTTTTTGTACTAGAATTACGAAAATTGAAAATTTTATAAGAAAAATGCGATGAAAAATTCTACGAAAAACTTAAGTAGTACCTACTTCGGAGTAGAACTTTGGAAATAGGTATTGGTGTCTTCAATTACTTTTGATATTTCGGCATAAATCACGATGATGACTCCGCACCTTGAAAAATTCGTGGTTCTCCGAGTATGAGACACTTGAGATAGAATGATAGAAATCGAAAAACTGAAATTTTCAAGACTAATTTCGATTATTTTATAAGTACTTTTGCCGGTGGGACGAATATTGATCAGTTCAAATCGCTCATCTGATTTACATGCTTACGATAATGAGAAAATCGTGTTGGCAATTTACGATGTGTCGAAAGAGAAATATGGGTTTTTTAAAGCTTCAAAAGTTTTCGAAATTCATCGATTTACGTTTGCTCGTTTTGTAAAATAAATCCGAGATTAATCTCGCATTATGAGAAGACTGGTACTTCTTTATCATATTGAAGCTGAATCGGTTGATTACAGTTTGTACTTTATACGTGAACTTCGTTTCTTATCTGCTTCTTTGCTATTCAAAAAAATGTTTGATTTTATCAATTTTTTTTTGAATTAGTTCATTTTACGAAAAAAATGATCGTTTTCAATGATCTGAATGTTTTAAAGTAATTTATTTTAGGTGTTTCATATTCGGACCCCTGAGGAAAAAATTTACAAAATTCTAATTTTTTGTAATTTTGAAAGATAGCTCCCCCAAGTTATAATTTTGGGAATTTTGACTCCAGATTCTAAAAAGAGACTGTACTAAGCACCTCTTAGCGTAATTCCCATCTCGTTTGATCTATTCGATTGAAATCTGTGAAAGATCAAAAAGTGGTATCTCATAATTCGACTATCTCCTCTACTATTTCCATTTTGTTACCATTCCAATTTTTTTTGCTTTTATTTTTTGATTTTTGCGCGGGTATCCCGCTGAAGCCAAGCTGGCCCATTCGGGTTGGGCAAATTGTAGGTATGCTAGCATCGATTCAAGAGAAACTGATAAGGAAAAGGAGATGAAAAGGGGGAGTTCGGCGTAGCAGTTTGTGGTAATTTTAATGTTTTTTCAAAATATCTCGAGAATAATGCGGTGAACGGAAAATTGAAAAGAACATACTTTGTAGCAAACAAAATTTCCTTTCAGATGAGCACATTTTTATCTAAATCCGAGTGATTTTCTTTTTCGCATAAAAATAGCATTGCATCGTTGTGGTTGTTGATTCAATTTGTTATTGTTGTTTGCCCGGTCCAAATTATAAGGGCAAAAAACAGAAAATATTTTCTCTTTGCTCGATGTGTAAAAAATTCTCATAATATGCCCGTAATTTAATTAATTGAAAATTTAAGCGCATTACTTTTAATTTTCATACCAAATTTAGCTTTTTTTAGTGAGGTTCATCATCATTTCCTCTTCTCACAAGCAGTGACGGCAAGAGCTGAGCGGGGCCCCAGTGCAATAATTTTGCGATTTCTTTTTTTTTTTTTTTTTTTTTTTTTTAGATGGAAATCAGCTTCTGGTGGTCGTACTTCACTTCTTTTACTTAGTCCCGCATGTTTCTCCAGGGGGGTCGTAAAATTTGGCCTGGGCCATGAGCCCGTGAAAAAAATCTGGGCCCAGTGCAAATGCATCTTTTGCAGTTCCTCTCTCCCCGATGATCGTATATTATGGCAGCTCCTAAAATCGCTGCCTATCTGCGAACTTAACCGTGTAGAAAGTTTAAGTATACTTCATATTATTGGGCCTCCTGTCTGCGCGAGGCTTTACACGTGGGTGTATGTACTTTAGCTCCCCGTAACGCCGTCTCTGACTATAATGCCACATTTTGCGAACTCCTAGCTGTATAACTCGAGTGAAAAGCATCCACGTTCATAACATTTTTTTTTGCTTACACTCTGAATGAATTATCGTCAACTAAAGTTTGGCAATTGTTTCCCGAGACATAGCTCGTAATTTTCCTGTACACTGTTCTTTAAATGGCCGGCCGCCTTCGCATGTACCAGGCCACGTTACGTGAAAAGTTTTCATATTTACAGAAATTTGGTATCCTGACTAATATTGTTTTCGCAAAGTCTCATGGGTAAAAAATCAATATTAGTTTTAGCGGCCTACTGGTGCTACAGCAAAAAATACAGAATCTCTCGATTCCCTTCACCTTCTGTCGTCAATTTCGATACCTACCGTGAATGCGACGCAAGTTTTGAACTTTTTCGCATCTGTAAATACCTTACATGGTTGCATACGGCCAAAAAGGAAGGCGCTGCGCGTTCACGTTTCTTCGTCAGCCCACGTAAAAATGGTAACTCGATTACGGTGTGCTGCGGCGCTCGTTCGAATAACATTAGATTTAGTGTCGTCGTTAAATTACTCGCCAAGGTTTCAGGAATTACTTTATTAAAACTTGCTGCAGATGCGATAATAATGAGAAACGTGTACTCGCCGGGCAGCGTAGCCGCTTCCTTTACAAAGGCGAAAAAGGATGGCGGATCTGCCAGCGAGTTTTGGACGCCCGAAAACGTTCCAACGGAATTTCTAATTGTCCTTAATATCGAATTCTCTGAGAAGACACCCGAGGAGCAGCCGCTGTATCTAAATACACAGTATAATTATCTGGCTGAGTTTATACGTTTCTCCTCCTGCCCAAATTCCGATATCGTGTTGCTATTTCAGTCTCGAAAAGTGCTTTTTTTTAACGATCTAGTTTGCTTATTTTTTTAATCATTATTATGTTGTTGTTTTTTTCATAATTAACTGTTCTTTTGCGCTTCGATGAGCATACAACTGCGTAAACATCATCTTCAAAAATTTTGAACGTAAGAAAAAATAATTAAAAAACGCCCCTTCGCGAATTAAAACGAACTGAGAGGGCGCCAATGGAACACTAAACAAAGTGTCTTCGTTTTCGTTGTTGGCCTTTTCGTTGTTGGCCTTTTCGGTGTTTCGCGTTTTCGCAGCGAAAGTTTGGAGAGCAAAGAGTCGAATGAATGACGCTGGAGGAAAAAGTTAGGGAAAGTGAGATAGGAGATTTTACGAGGAGAAAGCTCTGCCGTGTCAAATACAATCGGTGATTCGGTTTCACGGCTGCAACTTAGTTGATTGGAGCATCATGATCATGATGATTATTGATTTTTTGGCTGTCGGAGGCTGCCATATGCAGGGTGTTTCACGAATAGGTCCCTTACTTTCTTTTTAGTAAGAAGTCGGATCAGAATGAGATAACGTATCTTCTAAAACTAAGAGTTAATTTATTCCGGGGTAGAAAATTTTTCTTCCCCTACTGGGAGACTAGGGCGTATCGCCAATTTTAGAATTTTAAACGGAAACATATGAAGAAAAATATCGAAATGAGATTATTTGTAGTCGCTAAATTCGAATATGCAACCAGATTTTCGAAGGCCTCAGATCTAACTTATTTTCTCCTTCCGAGAGACTAGTTTGAATGTAAGAAAATGAAACAAGGTATCGGAATGGGATTTTCTTAGGCCGCTGAAATTAGATAATTTTGTTGAATTATTGGTTCGATCCCGATTTGGTCCCCATCATTTAAATTTGAATCATTCAAATGGAGCAATTTGACCTTGCTAAAAGAATTGAACGAGGTATCAAAATACAGATTTTTAAGATCGCTGAATTCGATAATTTTATCAAATTCTTAATCCGAACTCAAGTTGAGTCCTAAAATATAAATTGGAGTACTTCAAATGAACCAGTTTGACAGTTACTGGAAAAACTGAATAAGGTATTGGAATAGGGGGTTTTTAAGAGAACGTCGATTTCGTCAACTAGATACGACTTTTAATCTGGCTCAGATTCGGGTTCCTTAATCCAAATTCGACACCTTAAAATGCGTAAAATTGATTGAACTTAGAAAATCAAACAACGTATCGAAATTGAATTTTTTGTGTGCCAGATTTGAACATTTAATCAGGTTTCTGATTCGATCTCGACTGTGAGGTTTCAAAGTTTGTTTTTTCATTTCTAAATGGGCCAAATTGACTCTGACGGAAGTATTGGAGAAAATACCGAAAGACAGGTTTTTGGATCACTGATATCGAAAATTCCGCCCTTTTCTTAAATAAGAATTACTCGTTTTTTTTGTTTTTTTTTTGTTTTTTTTTAGGTTTGGAAAATAAATTGTACTCATTTTTGAGTACTGGAAGGACGAGTAACGTATTGAAAATAAGAAGAAGGAAACATCTCTAAAAAAGTTCGTTCATTTCTTTGAAAAGAGAGGAAAACATCCCTCCCATTTCTTAAATGAGAAAAAGATGGTCCCTATTACAGAAAGGTTAGCTGAACTTAAAACATCCATGTTGTTTCATTTTTTAAGAAAAAAAAAAGCGAGAAAAACCTTGTTTTTTTAATAAGAAGCGCTTTGTTCTTCTCTTCGAGAAAAGAAAATCGCTGCTTTTCTTCTTTTTTAGGTGTTCATCATTTTCTGAGAGGAAGTGAGAAAAATTATCCCTTCGCTTTCCTCAATGAGAAAAATATCACTTAATCTCCTCAAAAAAAAAAAAAAAACCCCTTCAACTTTTTTTTGAAAAATCATCTTTTTTTTTTTAATGTAACGTGAGTACTCTTTTTTTCTCTCTAAGCAAAGAAAGCCTGTTTCATTTCCTCGTAAAAAAAAATATATATTATATTTTTGTGTACTAGAAAAACGAGATTGCAGCAAAAAAGGGGGTGCTCGGAGGGAGGGGGTTGGTTACGGTAGTTTGATTTTCTTCAGTCAAGTCAAGTTAAGATGAGGTTACAAAATTTTATTGAGTTGGTGCCTAATTTACGACCCAAAAACCCTACAATCAAATTTGTGGCGTCAACTGTGGTTGAATTAAAAACCTGAAAAAATGTTTGAACTCAACGTCCGAGAAAACCCCCTACGACGGCCTTTGTTGTTGATTTTTCTAAAAATTGCAGTTGGGGAAGCGCAATTTTTGTCACATTCTTCGTGGGAGGATCAGAGTTCTCATTTTAAAAATGAAGAAACTGCTGCTGTTGTGTTTTTGAAACATCTTCAAAATGACTCTTGGGAAATGGAAAAAATCAGCTTCGTAGCCAAAATTGATCGGATTAAGACTCTGATTAAATTTTCGAACTCACCTATTTTCACGCAGGCCTATTCGGGGCGTTTCCGCGATAGGGGCTGTGATGTCCTGGGGCCAATTTGGCATGCGTGCATTGCCATACGCTCCTCAGTCATCGGAACCCCGTATTTTGATATACAGGTTAATGAGAAGATGCGTATGCGTGAGGCAGGTGATGATAAGTTCCTCGCGGCGGGAGGAACGTTGGGACGTTGACCAGGGGACAAGTCTAAGCTTGGCTTGTGTGAGCTTGTTGTGCTGAGAGGTTTGATGCCGTCACTCTTTGAACCACTTACGCAAAATGGTCTGGCGAATGGCGGAAATGAGATCTGTTGAGATAGGGAGGTTACGAGAAATATATGGGAGCTGTGTAGCTTGCTTGCTGCTTGATCAACTGCCTCATTTCCTGGGATACCAGTATGGCTTGGGATCCAGATGAGTGAAATGCTCTTGGTGGTGAAGGAAATGAGATGGATGCATTGGACGAGAGTGTGCGTTGAAAGGCGATCAGAAACAGACCTTATGGAGGAAAGTGAATTTGAGAGGATCATAGATTTTGGGTGAGGGTGGGTGGGTCTTCGAGCGAGGAGATCGTGACTATGGACTGTGTAGATAGCATAGAGTTCGGCTGTGTAGATGGAAGCTGTATTTTTAAGTCGGAAGGAGTATAGTAGACTATCTATGGAGTAGACGCAAACGATGCGTCGGTTGTACTTTGAACCATCAGTGAAGCATAGGATACGGTCAGGAAAGCAGTTCAGAATTTCTTGCAAATATGTCTGACTTACTTGGGAGGTGTGGATTTTTCTAGGGAATACTGTAAGTTCAAAATTGCATGGAGAAGGTTCAACAATTAGGGTAGGGGTGATGTATGGATTGTTGGTAATGACTTGTAGGAAAAGGTACCGGTCAGTGTCTCTTCAATGTGTGAACGTCAGTGCAGTGAGGATTCAGGAACATGAGTGTCGTTTGAAGGGCCAAAGAGATACTCATAGGTAGGAAGATTAGGGTTGTGTGCTATCGTAACGAGAAGTTTGGCAGTGAGTTGCAGCCGGCGGTAAGAGAGAGGAGGAATTCCAGCATCGTCACACGTACTCAAAGCTGGGCTAGTGCGAAAGGCGCTAATGGCGATACGTAGACCCTCATTTTGAACAGCGTCAAGAAGCCTTAAGTATGAGGGAGGCAAGTTCCATATATGGTTTGTAAATAATCCATGATAGATTGGGTCAGAATCTGGTATATCTGAATGAGTAGTCCTCTGCTACATCCTTTGGAAGGATGTGAGAGGCACTTCAGAACACTGAGTGTGCGCATACATTTGGCTTTTATGTGTTTTATATGAAGTAACCAGAAGAGGCGAGCATCAAGATAGCGGCCGAAAAACTTGACTGAAGTGGAGCGAGAAATCGATTGTGAGTTGAGTAGAAGAGGTGGGAAAGTTAGATTGTTTATTCGATGCTGGAATATCATGAATTCTGTTTTGCTTGGTGATATACGGGATCCATGTCTAGTGGACCATGTTTCGATTAGTTTTATGCTTTTCTTGGAGTAGTCTATGGGCACGTTGTGGGTTTTTGGATTTGAGGTGAATGCTGAAGTCATCGGCAAATAGTATTTGCGTGAGAGGGAAACGAACCTGAAGAGTGATCTCATTAATAGCAATCAAAAACAAGGTTACGACATATCACGACTTTTGCATATGGCTACACTTCGTTTGCCTAAAAAACGATTTTTCTTCACTATTAGCCGATCTTGGTCGTACCTAGTCTGCCACTTCAGTTACACTCGAGTTGTCACTCTGACAGATTCTGCGACCTTTTTTTAAAAACATTAATTTTTTTGTTATATTATTTCTTATTTCTAACATGTGGAGGAAGAGGAGGGCCCTTCAGTGCCATGCTTATCTTCAGGGCCTCCTCCCTCAAAATAATCTTTTTAAAGTAACATTATATTATAATAAACTTAACATTAACCCATACGATGTTTTACAAATTAACTGTGTTAGATTCTGCGACCTGAACTAAGTTTACCCAGTGGTCCATTTGATTTCACTCTATTGTTATTTTTATCGACCTCTATTATTCGCTTCAAAAAATAGACTCGGAAACGTACTGTTCAATGCTGCAGTCGTGGAGCCGGGGTTAGCGTTATCTCTATGGAATTCGTAAGAGGTAGGATCAATCACCCCGTTGCTCTCGCTTCCTCGCGTCCCTGGGATGTGCTCTACCGACCGTCCCCCATTCCGCAGCGTAAGTTACCCTTCAGTTCGAATCGAATAAAGAAATCGAAAATAGTAAACACGCTAAAGTACACGCGTTTAACCTGTAAACTGATATTGCAGCCTGCCAGCAGTTTAGGGAGAGCAATTCGCAACGTAGGGTCGTCACATGGGATAAAAGTAACCTTTTTTCTCGTTTTCCCTCGTACACTCACCTGTCGTACCAAACCAAGCCGACCGTTTATTGTATTTTTCGAATCTGATAGCTCGGACACTGCACGGCCAGCCTCGGCATCGCATTCAAGATATACGACTGCCACTGCGATCACCGAGATTGGAAAATATACAGCGGAAAAAGTTTTATATCGATGTTACGAACCCCCATTGAAAAAGAAAATCATTTCGCCAACACGAAATCGTCGTCCGCATCTTGAAATATCGAATTCTTTCGACGTTATTCCGCGCCCGAACAATAAATTCTTTCATGGGCCCTCGTTTTCGACTGTCAAGGGTACTTACGCGATTCGCGAACGCACGGCCGTATAGGTCAAAGTAACCGGGTAGTCAATCAGCTCTTCGTAGAAGTTCTTCTCGAGTTCTCGAGTACGATAACAGAAAAACTTGTTTGGAGTCGGCAAAGGAAATGCTCGTCTACTCGTCCTCGTTTATTTTTTTTTCTTTCTTTCTCCTAGCTCACTTCTTCGTTCTCTTCTCTTGGTACAATAAAAACAGTCACGCCGAATCGTCTCCGGTGTAGGTGCACAGAAAAATCTGAATTTTTTCCAAACGTACCCGAAGAATTTTCGTTTTCTTTGTACTTTTATTCGCTTTTCTCTGTTGCCGGAGATTTGTCGAGTCGACACGGGCAAATAACTATACCGGGTTTGCGAACAGGAGTGTCGAAAATTGCGCACACAACGCCGACAGCTGCGAATTTAAATTCTTTTTCTTCGCTCTTATTTTTTTCCCTCTTTTCTTTTTTCGCGTATTCAAATATAATTCCCGAGTATTTACGTTTTATCGCGGTTAATTTATTCAAATTTATACTGCCGCCTCTATGAGACTCGAAAATGTCGACGAAAGTAAACGTGCTTTCACTTATGAACCGTTGACACGTTGAAAAACGATACCCGAGTGGGACGAGCCAGATTTCTGGCGGAGATTCGCCGTCAAAATTGAACAACCGCGAAGGGTCGTTAGACATCAACCCGGGTCCAATTACGACGCGGTCACTTTTACATCCGGTAAATGCAGAACCTGATCTTCAGTAATAATTTTTCTTTGGGGAGAGGGTGTTTTGATACTTTCAGATATCTCAAATACATGATATATCAAGGTAGGGGGAGAGATGTTATGTGATTCTTTCGTTTATTGAAGTAGCTATTGGTTTTGACCTACCTGTAGGAACGGTGGTTATTTATCTACGTCCTGTTGGAGTGCCGCTTATTTTTCGATTTTCCGCTCGTTCCTCCTCCTAAATTGTTGCCTTACGAGGTAAACATACACCCCTAAAAATTCCAGCCAAATCGAATAATATTAGACGGTGCCAACTTGAGCTTGAAATTTGAAAAACACATCATGTCCGAGCGCGCCCGTACGCGACGCTATTGTCATCGGTAGGCACTCCGGGTAACGCATCGATGAACCTACGCACGCGACCCCGAAACACTAAAATCGTATAATTTCTCACCACCAGACAGGGCCGGATTTAACTCATTGGCCGCCACGAGCAGTTGCACTGTACCGCCTTTTATCTTGTGAGTTTGAAGCCCTTGACCGACCTCCCCCGATTTGATTTGTAGTTGATTTTTTTCAAAAATTTAAATTTTTTAAATTCCCCCCTTCTCTTCATTTTCCTTCTTCCGTTTCTCTCTCGTTTCGCCCCGAAATTTGCCACCCTCGAATTTTTGCCGCTGTGGGCGACTGCCCTCTTCGCCCGTTGGTAAATCCACCACTGCCACCAGAGCATTCGATTATACATTCGATTGTATTCAGGATCAACATGCATTGATTCCAAGATGTTTTTCTTCACCTACCTACATAAATTTTATTAGTATTCGAGAAGTTATTTTTCGGTATTACAACCTTTTAAAATTGCTATTAGTTTTCGGACCGACAGAGCAATTGCAGGTTGGAACATATCCACTGCCTTTGGGCGTGCGATTTTTGAAATTTGTAAATCCCCGTGTCCTATGTAAGACCTGTTTAGGGAACCTGTTTAATGTTACCCACAAATGGAATGGACGCGCTCAATAAATAACCTACTCGGCGCCTCCGTAGACGCCACTGCGTCGACCTTCCCTTGTAACTGCTTCTCCTAACTATAACCACCCCTTTTTCTTCTTCCTCCCTCCCTCTATTTTAAGTAAATCTTTTTTATTTTTATGTAATTGTGCCGTCTCGTCTTAGTATTCGAACGGACTCTCAGCCGTGTTAAATTGCAATTATAAACATTGTTTTTGTTTTAAAGTGTAGTACCTAATTAAATGATTTAAAATAAATAAATAAATAACAGTAAAAGTACCTGATATACTCACCCTATTAATTCAACATTTTTACGAATTTAGATTTTTTTTGTCATTTTCTTCAATTAATAATGGGAAAATTGTAATACAATGTACTCTGTCCCCTCCTAATCTGGTTAGTTTTGGCCGTAAGAGGAATCATTAATAATAAATGAGTAAATAAATATCAACTTAGCCATAATATTTTTACCTCCTACCTTGTTTTTTAATATGTTTTATCTAATAACTTGTTCTTTCAATGACGTCGGTATTCGTATCTACCTAGTATTTTTTATTTTTTTATTAGGTAGGTAGTTTATTTGAGTAATCCTTAATTATTTATTCTTCATATTATGATAATGTAGAATGCACTATCCATATTTGATACTTATTGAAAATTTGTAACTATTAACCAGCTGTCAATTCTTATATATTTTTGTACTACTGAATGTCCGAAAACACTGAGTGTCCTCGGATCATTTATTAACGACTTTACGCATTTCTTTCCCTTCAAGACCTCATCACTTTTAAACTGACACATTGCGTATTGATGAATAAACTGACAATAAATAGAAAGCAAAGGGAATGGAAGAAAAACTGATTTGGAGTACAAATGAATGAATAATATAATAATAATAATAACTTTATTATATAAAAATAATATGTAATAATAATAATAATAACAGCTTTATTAGAATATTAATTTTGTCCGTAGTTAAGGTTTATTTGGTTGGACCCCGTGACCCAACGCGTCACGGCCGGCGTGGGCATAACCCCCTCCATCCTTTCCTTTTTCTCCACCCGTCTATTTCTGGGCACAAACCTTCCCTTCTTCCCTCCCTTTTCTTCTCCTCTATAAGGGTCCTAGCGCCTTTTGTATTTCGTCTCTCCAGTGAGTTGTAGGTCTACCTTTGCTTCTCATTTTGTCATACGGGGTCCACCCTTCCACCCTTCTCTCCCATCTATTCCCTCCCTTCCTCATAATATGACTCGCGTAGTTCCATTTTAAAAATTTGATGGTTTTGCCATGTCGTTCAGTTTAGTTTTGCTCCTGTTTCCGCATCTTCGACTTTGTCTTTTAATTTGATCCCCAACATGCTTCTCTCCACTGCCGCCGTGTAGCTCGGAGTCTATTAGCACATATTTGTTTTTGTCAAAGCCCATGTCTGGACCCCATACTTCTGCTTTAGTTCTTACAATCATACATTTAAAGATATTTTTTAGCTTCCAAAAAGAGTTTCACCCACTTCTAATTCTCCTTGAAGCTTCGAACCATACAATTTGCCCCAAGTATCTTAATTCCTTCTCTCAATCTATTTTTTCACCCCCCATTTTTACTAGTTCGCCCTTTGAATTTGCGAGGAGCTTCGTTGTACATGTGTTTACCTCCAGCCTTGCTTCCTTACATGCACCTAACTAATGCCTTCAGGTCGCTTGCTACTAAGACTACATCGTCCACGAATCTTAGATTGTTCAAAAACTTCCGCTCGATCTTTACCCCCTCCCCTCCCCTCACAATATAATTTTCGCATTGCTTCTTCCAAAGCGCAGTTCAACAAATTTGGTGACAGTGGGTCCCTTTACCTCACCCCCTCCCTATTTTAAAGGTTTCCCCTTTTATATCTGTTTTGAATTATTCAGTTGCACCTTCATATATATTTGTACAGTATTTCTGATTATATGTTGATTGCTTTTTAACCCCCTGATTTTTCAATGCTTTCGTAAAAATTAATGGTTCATCGAGTCAGAACGCTTTAGAGAAGTCTATAAATAGTAAGAAAATTTCGAAATTATATTATTTTCATTTTTTCAATGATTTGGTCAATAACAAAAATCTAGTCCACTGTTGAATGATTTTTCCTGAATCCGACCTGCTCGTCAGCTTGTTGACTATCCAGTTGGAGGTATAACCTCTCTTTTAGAATTATCATAAAAATTTTGCCCACATTAGATGTAAGACTAATCAGCTTATTATTTTTGATGTCCACTTTGTTCCCTTCTTTAAAAAGTAAGATTATTTCCGCCTCCTCTCATTGCCTCGAGGTGGATTCACTATTCGGAATTCTATTGAATAACCTGGTCATCTTTGGGGTTAGTTCTTCTGTAAAGAGTTTCAAGGACCCATTGTGTACGCCATCTGGCCCAACCGCCTTTTTACTCTTGAAGGTTTTCAGCGTATTGCCCACTTCTTTTTACATTATGCTTGAAAAGTTGACGGGGTTTGTCCTTGGTTCAGTAATTCCACTACTTGTCTCTACATTCTCGATGCTCTTCTCCCCCCTGCTGCCAAATAATTCGCTGTAGAATTTGGTAGCTACTTCTACGATCCCTTAGACTCCCACTATTCATGCATTTTAGACTGTCGAGTGGTCTGAAATGAACGAATAGTTTGCAAGAAATAACGATTTTAATATTTTGATGTCGCGTGCGTAGGTTAATCGTTGCGTTACGCGGCGCGCCAGGCGATGGCAACCGCGACACCTACGGGCGCGCCAGGACATCGGTTTTTCGAACTTCAAGCTCAAGTCGATGTGGGTAATGTAATCCGATTTGGCTGAAATCTCCATGAATTCATTTTTACACCCAAAGAAAAAATTTAGTGAGTGTGAATGGGGGTGGGGGCAAAAAGAAATTCGAACATCTTCCATTTCTGGTAGGAATAAGTGGTACCGTAATGTCTTTATTTTTTGTCCGAACCGTAAGTAGAGATGTAATGAACGGGTCAGAATAAAATTCAGATTGAAGATACAACGGTGCTGGAAATGGAATCGCATTGAATTTAAACAAAATCGGTCTTTATAGAGAGGAGGAAGAGGGGGTCACGGTCGTGAATATGCCGTATCTCCCGTATGGTGTATCCGAGCGCAAAATAAGTTGGTAATTTTTTGATGATGCTATTATAAATATTTTTTTTGACGATGCTGTTCTAATTGGTACAAAGGGAATATACGAATTTTCAGTGTGTTGCACAGAAAATGTTCAATAAAATGTACTTAATGGCCGAACGGCTACACTCCTTATCTTAACCACTAGGGCAACTATACTCAAATAAAGCTTTTTCATGTTCTGTTCCTTAAATGGACGTCAGGTCCAGTGGTGTCACGAACCCTATCGGTGTGTATGTGTATACGTGCGTGTTCGAAGGGGGGGGGGGTCAGAAAGCAAAAAAGTTGTTTTCACGTTCTTTCGACTGATGTTCAAAATACTGACTGCATGGCTGAAACCGATTGTAAAGTTTTTACCAAAAAATGCCGACTCGATACAAAAAGTTCCCATCCAAGCAGAAAAAACAGTCAATGACTTTTTTGTTTTCCAAACTGATAACAGGGTGTCTACCGATCACCCGTAAACCTATGGATTTTCATTGAAAAAAACTTGGAAAAAATCAAAACTGTTTAAATATTGACAGCGTGTGAACAGATTTTTGTTTTTCCTGCTAATTATCTGAGGTCATGAAAATCCATATAAAAACATAATGAATCATGAATATATCAAAACATCGAATGATGAAATTGGAATTAAAGTTGTAGATTAGTCGAGTGTTACTCTCTTATTATTACTTTTCTTTAAATGTTTCTTTCTGAATTATTTCGAGTAGTGAGTAGAACCAAATGAGAAAAAATTCATAAATATAAAGAAACAGAAATTGGAATGTTTGTATTGATTCTTCAAAGATCCATTATTGTATACGGTACTTTTTTGTTATTGAATTTGGGAAGATAAACTCGGCAGAATGATACCCATATCGGTTTTAGAAAAAAAATCTTGAGAGGCCACGGAAAAAAATATTGAGGTCATGAAAAACTCACGGAAAGCCGCGGATTTTGATTCTTTTTGATCTGGTAGACACCCTG
This sequence comes from Acanthococcus lagerstroemiae, assembly GCA_031841125.1. Classification (NCBI taxonomy): domain Eukaryota; kingdom Metazoa; phylum Arthropoda; class Insecta; order Hemiptera; family Eriococcidae; genus Acanthococcus; species Acanthococcus lagerstroemiae. The sequence goes on from CM063110.1 coordinate 18,920,473, forward strand.
TAGATAGTCTAAAAGGCTGAAATCGAATTTGATGGAAAATGCCGACTCCTAAAATTCTTGAGGAGGGAGATGGTGTTAGACTTGCTACACCGCGGATGAAATCTCCAGAAGAGATGCATTCGCATTAATTGTATTAATTTTTTTCCCACATATAGCAAATGAAAAAACTTCTCGAAATAAATTCCATTATCAGTAATGATTCTCACTTACATATTAGATAAAAATAATTGATTTATACAACTTTTTTAAAGCATTAACTGCTCTCTGAGTTATGCGCTGCATTGGGTGGAATGCTTAGATAAAGAACAAAATATCCAAGAGCATTAGAAACTGGAGTAGGGAAGAGAAGTGGTCAAGTTGGTAATTTAAAAAATCAAGGGGAGGGGGTAGTAAATTTGAGGCGAGTTCTGAAATGTTGAGTGACTGGATAAAAGACAAAAAAAAAATGTGGGGGGACTGTAAGTGCATCCTCTTGGTGACAGAAAGAACAGTTTCGAAGTCTGAGATTGGGAGAAAAGTAAGAGTGGATGAGTTTGGTGTGACCTGTTGGAAGACGGGTCAGGACAGTTTCCTGGTGTCTAGAAATTTCTAATGTTGGTGGAGGTTACAGCGGAGGGTTTGATGGAGAAAAGTTTAGATAAGGAGAGGGACCGCTCTTGCTGCCATTTTTGAAGAATCAGTTTGCGATTAAAACGATTTGGTGTCAAAGATTGGGATGTACAATTTAGCAATGGATTTTGGGCAGCAGCATCAACCATTTCATTACCCTGGATACCAGCATGGCTCGGGAACCAGACTAGTGACAGAGGGATGTTGGCGTGGGAGAAGGAAATGGATAACATAGGGATTTACTGAACGATGAGATTATCGAAGTATACATGTTCTGAATAGCTAGGAAGGGCGGTTCCGAGTTTCGTCCCGTTGACCTTTTTTTAAACGAGTTTAGTCTCACTTTAGAGGTCGAGTTTAATCCGAAGCTATATCCGAGTTTAATCAGAAACGATGTCCAAATTTAGTCCCTCGCAGTTTTGTAAGCCTGTTAGCGTTATCCAGAAGACACCACGCGGGGGTCGGCTTACCCAGTCTTCTAAAAAAAGAATTTTGTAGGGAACGTCAGATCAACTGTTGCATCGTCATGAAAAAATATGAAAAAAAGCACGTTCAGCGTGGGGAGAGGAACTTAAAGGAAACACGTTTTAAATTATTCTAGGGAACGGGCATCGTCGTTCAGTAAACCAAGGCACCGATCTTTGCATTCTTTACCTTTCGTGAACCAGACTATAGAGTATGTAGACGAAAGAATAGCCTACTACCTACTCGTAGGCACCTATAAAGTTACGGGACTAAACTGGACTACTTACACGGACTAAACTCAACCACTTGCGCGGACCAAACTTGGCTATATTTGTGTGGACTAAACTCGAAAATCACTCCCGGGCTGAACTCGGCTGCGACATTACTCTTTTGGCACTAAATTCGGATGCAGTCGGTAGGAGTGAGCTAAGAGAATCGGATGAGAGAAGTATGTCACACAGATACAACAGGTAAATTCAATTGGGAATATTATACATGACAGGAAAAAAGGGTGGCACGACAGGACTTTTGCATACTGAAAAATGGTATATAACGACAACTTTAACAACAACTATTTCATTAGTAAGAACGACAAAAAATATTTTCGAACGACTTTTATTTTAAACGACAGTTCATTATATTTCCCGCCAATTATATTTTTTCCCGTGTGCACATATCATGCCATCTACCGACATTTTTTATCACTAATATGTTTTTGTGCGATGTGGCTTTATTACTTGCATGGCGTTCATAGCCGCAGGCACCTTATTAAAAAAGAATCTGTCAAGTCTGAGCAAAATCGGAAAAGGTTAACCCGTAGGAATTAACATTAATTTTTAATTAACGAAATTCGAGCTTTAGTTACTGTGGGTACCCCGGATATGAGCTTAAAAAGTGAAGCGCTGCGTGGAAGAAGGACCTTCGTCTCAAAAGAAGTACATTGATCGAAGGCCCTTCTTTCACTTAGCGCTTCAATTATTTTCTATTCCAAATAAAGGTTTTAAGGGTCGCTGACTTCATTTCAGGGGTTATTTCCTCCCTTCTCTCCATTCAGGCTTCCCTAGGGACTAATTTTCAGTTATTCCAATTTTCCTCAATGTTCGAGTTTTTTACATCGCTAATAGGATTTTTTAAGTCACTAAATTCATTTCAGTTGTTTTTTTTCCTCTCTCCTCAACCCTTTAGATTTTACATGGGGCTAATCTCCAATTACTTTAATGTCACCGATTTCTGAATTCTGTAAGTGAACAGTACGGTTTTTGGGGTCGCTGAATGTGTTTCTGGAGTCATTTTCCCTATCCTCTCCGCCGCTAAGGATCTACATGGGTCTGATATACGATATTATCATTTTTTACTTATTTATTTTTTCATTTATTTTGACGTCCACACAAAAATTCGCTTATAACATTTAATTTGTCGTCACCCAGGTTACCGTGGTAATTAATTTTCAGCAGTGTATTGTATATTACTGTCGTGCATCTTATTTCACGTAGTGTAATTCATTTTTTACGTCGTCCCATTCATTTTTTTGTCGGATATTCATTTTTTTATTGTTTCCTGCGGAAATTGTAGTTGGATTCACTAAATTGTCGTATTTGCATTTGTTCCGGTCGATATATACCTTTGTTATGTGGGGCCATTAAATCAGGCCCAAATCCAATCCCCTTTATAAATTAAAAACAAGAAATTAATATTGTAGGCAATCAATCAAAAAGAGTCGATTAATCAAGAATAATTATTGACTTATCAAAAATATTTAATGAACTAAAAGTAATCGATTAATCAAAAAAGATTGACATTAAAAGCAGATATTTGAACGTCCACATTAAGACTGTTTACCCTGTCCAAATGTAGTCCAGTGGTGAGGAAGATCTGGTTCAACGGGCCATCTGTTACAATATACAAGATGTTTTGTTTGTTACCCATACTTTTGAACGACTGAAAGGCAACAGAACCATTTTTTTCTTTCTTGCTTGTCGACTAGAATTTCAAAATTTTGTATCCATCTATGAACAAAAAAACAAAAAACAAAAAAAAACCATCTGACGCTAGTCAGTCCAGGGAACATACGTTCATCAAATAGCCCTGCATTTGTCGGTTGCCGACATCCTCGCGAGCTTTTATCGCTTTAAATTTGTCTAAACCTTCGTGTATATGGAGAAAGCCTGGCAGTCCAAAAGTCTGGAACTTTCTCCGCATGACGGATGCGCGACGGTACATACACGTCGTCCACGTCCGCGTTATACGCATCCGCCGAGAAAAGTTTGTAATCAGTTTAGAGTTGATTCTTCTCCAATTGAAAAGCGACCGCTTACAGAAAACAATTACCCCGGCGATCGCTCTTCCAAATTTTCCGAGCGACCGGATAACATTCGTTACGTCCCCTATCGATCAATCAAGCGGAGATTTTTAATTTTCCATCAATTAATTTCCAGTTTAATATTGTTTTACTCGAGTAAAACACGGCGCGGCGGGTGAAACTCGGTTCAAAAGCGTCGTCGGTTCGTTTCCCGCTTTTATATTCCCTCGAAAACCATTCCAACGAAATTGAACTCTTCGGCGAGAAGAGGACGATTAAGAAAGCAGAAGAGAGAGGGCCGAGAAAGAGAGAGCGAAGGGAGGGGGCGAGAGAGACAGTGTGAAAGCGAGAGAGAAAAAAACGTGTAACGTTTGTTCGCAACTTCTAAACAAGGAGAAACTATATAGGAGACATTATTCGGGTTTTCAGAATCGCCATTATCGCTACGTGGCACTCGGTACAAACGACCAATTCTGTAAATACCCGTTCGCGTCCGTGCCCCCTCCTACTTTGAAAAGAAAAAGCGAAAGCGAAAATCCTTTAGTTCGCAAAAAATCTTAATTATTTTGCCAGCACGCTATATTCTTTCTTCTTTCCCATTTCTTTTCTCTTTCTTTTTTTCTTCGTTATATTCTGTTCTCGTTTTTTCTATATTATAAGTATATACACAGGGTGTCCCACTTTTTCACCGTTGGAGGGATGGTCGCACCGGCCCTTGGTAAACATGGATCTTTATTCGAGATAGTGGCACATCTTTTAGGGCACAATAATCTTATCTTCCTTATATGGCGGACCAGCATGTACCACCGACTTTGGAATCTTAAATGGAAACCTATGGAATAAAATATCGTAATAGAGGCTACTTGGGTTACTGACTTCGAATATTGCATCAGATCTTTATCTGGTCTTGTTCGGGGCCACCGAATTTGGAAAAAAAAAATGGGTAGAACTCACTTGGCAGATTACCTTTCCTCGAAGAGAAAAAGTCGAATGCTTCTCGTTAAGAAGTGAGAAGAGATGATTTCCCTCGCTGTTCTTGAGAAAAGTGCACGAAAGGAGATTGACTGACTTTTTAATTGAGATCGTTGCTTCGATGATGTTTGGCCTAGCCTGGGTAAAAAGGAGAGAATAGAGAAAGAAAGAAAGGGAGAGAGAGAGAGAGAGAGAAGAAAACCGAACTGTTTCGGAATGAGAATAAACTGAGGAAGGATTACAATAGAGATATAAAAGAGTGCAGGTCAGGTCGAACAGAATGAAGTAACGATGTGTCGATTTTTCAAATATAATATATGCAATTCGCGGTGAGGGGTTGCCGCAAAAGGAAGAAACACTATTCCTCAAACAGAAGAACGAAGTCCTTCACTTTTATCAAAAAAGGAAGAGATGATGTTCGCCTTCCTAAGAAAAGAAAAGAAGAAAAACAAGCCCCCCCCCCAACTGGAAAAATATTGAAATTCATTTCATTTATAACCGGAAAAGGGCATTTACTTCTCTTTTCTCGAGGAGGTAGTTCCGCTCACCGAGGGTAGAAATCAGTTTTTGTCTCCTTCTTAGAGAAAGAACATGTTTCTCATTCTTCAAGAAGTGGAATAATTTTATTCTTAGTCTTACACCAATAAAAGGACCAAGTTCTTTTCATTTAGGGTATGAAGAGATCGATATGCTTCCATTTTCTCAAACTCTTTTTGTCAGTAAGTTATCACTAGAGGTTTGCGGACGATATTGTGCTAATAAGTGAACGTGAGGGAGACATTCAAAAAATGTTGGACAAGCTTGTTGCAGCAAGCGCTAAGGCGAGTCTGGAAATAAATGAGGCTAAAACGAATTGTGTGCGTAATAAGGCGGGGGAAAATGTTTATTGAAAATTTCGGCCTAGACTAAACAAGAAAGCTGTACATATTTAGGGCAAGTTATCTCCTACAGTAAGAAAATGAAGAGAGCTGGAGGTTAGGAGGGACAAGGCCTGGAGGGGTTACTGGGCCCTTCGATCCATAGCGTACAGTCAAAAGTAAGAATTCTGGAGTTTTGTGTTTTCCCGATCCTGCTATATGAGGCCCAAGCGTAAACTTTGTCAATAGCCCAAGCTAGAAAACTGATATCCACGCAAAATAATATGTTGAGAACTGAGAAACATTCTACAGATAAGACTGAGCGACAAAATCAAAACAAAAAAACTTTCCGGTAGAAAGCGAGAACGAAATTACGCGGTTGGATCCAGTGTAAAAGATAACTCACGAACTCTCGAGCCCAAACCAGAAATTTTTCAGCGTTCTATGTGTAATTTGACGAGCACCCCTGAGTTGTGTTATCACATTCAAAACTTGAGAAGGTAAATTCACGTAAATCTAAATCTGCTTCAACTCATGTTAGACCAACCAGAAATCTTTCAACGTTCCACGCGTAATTTGATGAGCACCCCTGAGTTCGCATTACAGATCCAAAGCTTGAGAAGTTAAGTTCACGCAAATCTAAATCTGTTTCAACGCACGTTAAACGAGCGACTCTCGCTCTCCAACAAGCTTTTTGAATGGCTTCGCCGATTCAGAGCTGTTCGGTTCCGATTTCATACACACGTGGTATAAATGTCCGTAAATGAGAAATAAAGTGACACCTTATCGTTTACTCGAATCTAGGTCAAGCAAGCTTCAGCAGCGAGCGAAGAAATCATGCAGCCCCCCAACAGGGACACGTAGTTTTTATAGCCTCGTTTCTAATCGAATCTTAGGTTTGAGCATAAAATTGTCGTAACTTTATCGTCTCTCCGAAATTACAACTTTTCTAACTAATCTATACGGCACTCTTCACCACGAGCTAAGCCTCTCTAAAGTGTATAAACGTCTCACTATCGACAGTAACGCGCACGTCTATCGCCAAATCTTCTTCATTCCAACTCCATATATCGGAACAGTTAAAAGTGGAGTATGGATGATTATAGATACCGAATCTAAACGGGGTCACGGTGGGTTGGTTTGCAATTTTAGGTAGACGACAAAATACCTGAAAATCAAGTGTTGATGGCAAACAAATCAAAATACCCGAAAACTTACTCCTTATACAAGGTATTTCACAAAATGGTCTTCTCTCTTTTTTTGTTTCGAATTAAAGAATAGAAACAATGTCAGCGCAATTTAGGGATGGTTCAAGTATTATGAACAATTTCACACAAATTATACCATTTAAAAAAATCATTCGCCTTTTTCTGTTCGTACATTTTTGACAACGATAAATTTTCTAGTTCAAGTTCCGAAGTACAACAAAATCAATCCACGCGGGGGTCGGCTTACCCAGTCTTCTAAAAAAAGAATTTTGTAGGGAACGTCAGATCAACTGTTGCATCGTCATGAAAAAATATGAAAAAAAGCACGTTCAGCGTGGGGAGAGGAACTTAAAGGAAACACGTTTTAAATTATTCTAGGGAACGGGCATCGTCGTTCAGTAAACCAAGGCACCGATCTTTGCATTCTTTACCTTTCGTGAACTAGACTATAGAGTATGTAGACGAAAGAATAGCCTACTACCTACTCGCAGGCACCTATAAAGTTACGGGACTAAACTGGACTACTTACACGGACTAAACTCAACCACTTGCGCGGACCAAACTTGGCTATATTTGTGTGGACTAAACTCGAAAATCACTCCCGGGCTGAACTCGGCTGCGACATTACTCTTTTGGCACTAAATTCGGATGCAGTCGGTAGGAGTGAGCTAAGAGAATCGGATGAGAGAAGTATGTCACACAGATACAACAGGTAAATTCAATTGGGAATATTATACATGACAGGAAAAAAGGGTGGCACGACAGGACTTTTGCATACTGAAAAATGGTATATAACGACAACTTTAACAACAACTATTTCATTAGTAAGAACGACAAAAAATATTTTCGAACGACTTTTATTTTAAACGACAGTTCATTATATTTCCCGCCAATTATATTTTTTCCCGTGTGCACATATCATGCCATCTACCGACATTTTTTATCACTAATATGTTTTTGTGCGATGTGGCTTTATTACTTGCATGGCGTTCATAGCCGCAGGCACCTTATTAAAAAAGAATCTGTCAAGTCTGAGCAAAATCGGAAAAGGTTAACCCGTAGGAATTAACATTAATTTTTAATTAACGAAATTCGAGCTTTAGTTACTGTGGGTACCCGGATATGAGCTTAAAAAGTGAAGCGCTGCGTGGAAGAAGGACCTTCGTCTCAAAAGAAGTACATTGATCGAAGGCCCTTCTTTCACTTAGCGCTTCAATTATTTTCTATTCCAAATAAAGGTTTTAAGGGTCGCTGACTTCATTTCAGGGGTTATTTCCTCCCTTCTCTCCATTCAGGCTTCCCTAGGGACTAATTTTCAGTTATTCCAATTTTCCTCAATGTTCGAGTTTTTTACATCGCTAATAGGATTTTTTAAGTCACTAAATTCATTTCAGTTGTTTTTTTTCCTCTCTCCTCAACCCTTTAGATTTTACATGGGGCTAATCTCCAATTACTTTAATGTCACCGATTTCTGAATTCTGTAAGTGAACAGTACGGTTTTTGGGGTCGCTGAATGTGTTTCTGGAGTCATTTTCCCTATCCTCTCCGCCGCTAAGGATCTACATGGGTCTGATATACGATATTATCATTTTTTACTTATTTATTTTTTCATTTATTTTGACGTCCACACAAAAATTCGCTTATAACATTTAATTTGTCGTCACCCAGGTTACCGTGGTAATTAATTTTCAGCAGTGTATTGTATATTACTGTCGTGCATCTTATTTCACGTAGTGTAATTCATTTTTTACGTCGTCCCATTCATTTTTTTGTCGGATATTCATTTTTTTATTGTTTCCTGCGGAAATTGTAGTTGGATTCACTAAATTGTCGTATTTGCATTTGTTCCGGTCGATATATACCTTTGTTATGTGGGGCCATTAAATCAGGCCCAAATCCAATCCCCTTTATAAATTAAAAACAAGAAATTAATATTGTAGGCAATCAATCAAAAAGAGTCGATTAATCTAGAATAATTATTGACTTATCAAAAATATTTAATGAACTAAAAGTAATCGATTAATCAAAAAAGATTGACATTAAAAGCAGATATTTGAACGTCCACATTAAGACTGTTTACCCTGTCCAAATGTAGTCCAGTGGTGAGGAAGATCTGGTTCAACGGGCCATCTGTTACAATATACAAGATGTTTTGTTTGTTACCCCTACTTTTGAACGACTGAAAGGCAACAGAACCATTTTTTTCTTTCTTGCTTGTCGACTAGAATTTCAAAATTTTGTATCCATCTATGAACAAAAAAAAAAAAAAAAAAAAACCATCTGACGCTAGTCAGTCCAGGGAACATACGTTCATCAAATAGCCCTGCATTTGTCGGTTGCCGACATCCTCGCGAGCTTTTATCGCTTTAAATTTGTCTAAACCTTCGTATATGGAGAAAGCCTGGCAGTCCAAAAGTCTGGAACTTTCTCCGCATGACGGATGCGCGACGGTACATACACGTCGTCCACGTCCACGTCCGCGTTATACGCATCCGCCGAGAAAAGTTTGTAATCAGTTTAGAGTTGATTCTTCTCCAATTGAAAAGCGACCGCTTACAGAAAACAATTACCCCGGCGATCGCTCTTCCAAATTTTCCGAGCGACCGGATAACATTCGTTACGTCCCCTATCGATCAATCAAGCGGAGATTTTTAATTTTCCATCAATTAATTTCCAGTTTAATATTGTTTTACTCGAGTAAAACACGGCGCGGCGGGTGAAACTCGGTTCAAAAGCGTCGTCGGTTCGTTTCCCGCTTTTATATTCCCTCGAAAACCATTCCAACGAAATTGAACTCTTCGGCGAGAAGAGGACGATTAAGAAAGCAGAAGAGAGAGGGCCGAGAAAGAGAGAGCGAAGGGAGGGGGCGAGAGAGACAGTGTGAAAGCGAGAGAGAAAAAAACGTGTAACGTTTGTTCGCAACTTCTAAACAAGGAGAAACTATATAGGAGACATTATTCGGGTTTTCAGAATCGCCATTATCGCTACGTGGCACTCGGTACAAACGACCAATTCTGTAAATACCCGTTCGCGTCCGTGCCCCCTCCTACTTTGAAAAGAAAAAGCGAAAGCGAAAATCCTTTAGTTCGCAAAAATCTTAATTATTTTGCCAGCACGCTATATTCTTTCTTCTTTCCCATTTCTTTTCTCTTTCTTTTTTTCTTCGTTATTTTCTGTTCTCTTTTTTTCTATATTATAAGTATATACACAGGGTGTCCCACTTTTTCACCGTTGGAGGGATGGTCGCACCGGCCCTTGGTAAACATGGATCTTTATTCGAGATAGTGGCACATCTTTTAGGGCACAATAATCTTATCTTCCTTATATGGCGGACCAGCATGTACCATCGACTTTGGAATCTTAAATGGAAACCTATGGAATAAAATATCGTAATAGAGGCTACTTGGGTTACTGACTTCGAATATTGCATCAGATCTTTATCTGGTCTTGTTCGGGGCCACCGAATTTGGAAAAAAAAAATGGGTAGAACTCACTTGGCAGATTACCTTTCCTCGAAGAGAAAAAGTCGAATGCTTCTCGTTAAGAAGTGAGAAGAGATGATTTCCCTCGCTGTTCTTGAGAAAAGTGCACGAAAGGAGATTGACTGACTCTTTAATTGAGATCGTTGCTTCGATGATGTTTGGCCTAGCCTGGGAAAAGGAGAGAAAAGAGAAGAAGAAAGAGAGAGAGAGAGAGAGAGAGAGAGAGAGAGAGAGAGAGAGAGAGAGAGAGAGAAGAAAACCGAACTGTTTCGGAATGAGAATAAACTGAGGAAGGATTACAATAGAGATATAAAAGAGTGCAGGTCAGGTCGAACAGAATGAAGTAACGATGTGTCGATTTTTCAAATATAATATATGCAATTCGCGGTGAGGGGTTGCCGCAAAAGGAAGAAACACTATTCCTCAAACAGAAGAACGAAGTCCTTCACTTTTATCAAAAAAGGAAGAGATGATGTTCGCCTTCCTAAGAAAAGAAAAGAAGAAAAACAAGCCCCCCCCCCAACTGGAAAAATATTGAAATTCATTTCATTTATAACCGGAAAAGGGCATTTACTTCTCTTTTCTCGAGGAGGTAGTTCCGCTCACCGAGGGTAGAAATCAGTTTTTGTCTCCTTCTTAGAGAAAGAACATGTTTCTCATTCTTCAAGAAGTGGAATAATTTTATTCTTAGTCTTACACCAATAAAAGGACCAAGTTCTTTTCATTTAGGGTATGAAGAGATCGATATGCTTCCATTTTCTCAAACTCTTTTTGTCAGTAAGTTATCACTAGAGGTTTGCGGACGATATTGTGCTAATAAGTGAACGTGAGGGAGACATTCAAAAAATGTTGGACAAGCTTGTTGCAGCAAGCGCTAAGGCGAGTCTGGAAATAAATGAGGCTAAAACGAATTGTGTGCGTAATAAGGCGGGGGAAAATGTTTATTGAAAATTTCGGCCTAGACTAAACAAGAAAGCTGTACATATTTAGGGCAAGTTATCTCCTACAGTAAGAAAATGAAGAGAGCTGGAGGTTAGGAGGGACAAGGCCTGGAGGGGTTACTGGGCCCTTCGATCCATAGCGTACAGTCAAAAGTAAGAATTCTGGAGTTTTGTGTTTTCCCGATCCTGCTATATGAGGCCCAAGCGTAAACTTTGTCAATAGCCCAAGCTAGAAAACTGATATCCACGCAAAATAATATGTTGAGAACTGAGAAACATTGTAAAGATAAGACTGAGTGACAAAATCAAAAACTTTCCGGTAGAAAGCGAGAACGAAATTACGCGGTTGGATCCAGTGTAAAAGATAACTCACGAACTCTCGAGCCCAAACCAGAAATTTTTCAGCGTTCTAGGTGTAATTTGACGAGCACCCCTGAGTTTGTGTTATAACATTCAAAACTTGAGAAGGTAAATTCACGTAAATCTAAATCTGCTTCAACTCATGTTAAACCAACCAGAAATCTTTCAACGTTCCACGCGTAATTTGATGAGCACCCCTGAGTTCGCATTACAGATCCAAAGCTTGAGAAGTTAAGTTCACGCAAATCTAAATCTGTTTCAACGCACGTTAAACGAGCGACTCTCGCTCTCCAACAAGCTTTTTGAATGGCTTCGCCGATTCAGAGCTGTTCGGTTCCGATTTCATACACACGTGGTATAAATGTCCGTAAATGAGAAATAAAGTGACACCTTATCGTTTACTCGAATCTAGGTCAAGCAAGCTTCAGCAGCGAGCGAAGAAATCATGCAGCCCCCCAACAGGGACACGTAGTTTTTATAGCCTCGTTTCTAATCGAATCTTAGGTTTGAGCATAAAATTGTCGTAACTTTATCGTCTCTCCGAAATTACAACTTTTCTAACTAATCTATACGGCACTCTTCACCACGAGCTAAGCCTCTCTAAAGTGTATAAACGTCTCACTATCGACAGTAACGCGCACGTCTATCGCCAAATCTTCTTCATTCCAACTCCATATATCGGAACAGTTAAAAGTGGAGTACGGATGATTATAGATACCGAATCTAAACGGGGTCACGGTGGGTTGGTTTGCAATTTTAGGTAGACGACAAAATACCTGAAAATCAAGTGTTGATGGCAAACAAATCAAAATACCCGAAAACTTACTCCTTATACAAGGTATTTCACAAAATGGTCTTCTCTCTTTTTTTGTTTCGAATTAAAGAATAGAAACAATGTCAGCGCAATTTAGGGATGGTTCAAGTATTATGAACAATTTCACACAAATTATACCATTTAAAAAAATCATTCGCCTTTTTCTGTTCGTACATTTTTGACAACGATAAATTTTCTAGTTCAAGTTCCGAAGTACAACAAAATCAATCCTTCATCGGAACTAATATTTATCTATACTTCAGCGTATAATCTCCACCGATGAACATATGGTTTTCCCCCCTTCAAAATCAGCACGAAATTTTCAAAATCAAACAGCTGCCGATAAATTTTCTTTTAAAGTTTTAATTAACATACGAAAAAAATTGATCTTTCATACAAATTAATATTCCTTTACATGCAACATAATGTCCTTAATCGATGTAGAGGCGAAGTTTCCGGAACTTAGCGCAAAAATTTTCGACAACGATAAATGAAAGATACACTACTTTCTGTTTCAGGGTTCGATTAATGTAGATTTATTAAATCAAGTCTTTTATCGAAACCATTATTTCATTTATGGATTCAGAAGAGGTACAGAAATTTTATGTTTGAAGTATTTATTGGAAAGAAGACTGAAAAAAGATTTGGGTACATATGACTGTAGCCTTTGTAGATTCCGCAAAATCTTTTGATAATGTTGAATGGTCTAAAATATTCCAAATATTGAAAGAGATAGGAGTTAAGTATAAAGAAAGAAGAGTAATACTGAACTTATAGGAGGATCGAATGGCTCAAATACGAACAAAGGGTAAAGGGAAAATCGATAATTCAAAAAGAAGTGAGATAAGGTTGCTTTTTGTCACCAGCACAGTTTAACCTATTCATTGAAAAAGTAATTTAAGAAATAAATGAAAGGAAATCAGGTGTGAGGATACACGGGAAAATGGTTAGAATGATAAGGTTGGCAGATGTAAGAAAGAACTGGAAAAAAGTTGGATGAAACATTGAAAATAAAATATAAAAGGAAGATTAAAAAGAATAAAACAAAAGTGATGGTAGTCAGTACGTGGGAAAAAATCCAATAAATATGTAAATAGGTGAAAAAATACAGGAGGTAAAGGAATTTGAACATTAAGACAGTCTGATAACGCAAAACGAAAAAAGTAAATCGCAAATAAAGAGTAGTATGGAACGAGCTAGAAGAGTTTCTTTTCGAAAAGGAGATATATTTAGGGCAAATAAGGATTTGGAAGCAAGACTGAGATTTCTTCGAACGTATATTTGGACTGTAACATTTTATGGATGTGAGACCTGGACAGTAGGAACACAGGAAAAAAAGGATAGACACTTTTGAAATGTGTTGTTATCGGAGAATGTTGAAAATCAAATAGATACAAAAGATCAGAAATGAGGAAGTATTGAGGTGAATAGGAAGTGAAAGAGAAATTTGGAATATGATGCAACAAGAGGAGTTAAAGCGATATAGGTCATAATATAAGACATTCAGGGATATTATTCAGGGATATTCTTATTACTATTGGAGGGAATGTTTGAAAGAGAGAACTGGAAAGGAAGACAAAGAATGAGCTATGGAGAGCAAATAATGAAGGATACAATGCGTACATCCTTCTCAGAAATGGAAAGATTAACACCGAAGAGAGAAAAGTGGAGAGACGCAATTTACTAGTCGAGAGACTAAGGAATATTTATATCATAATTATTATTTCATTATATTTTGTAAACAATCCTTCCAGTAAATAGAAGACCGTTTCAGAAAACCAGCCCGAAGATGTTCGAGAACGATAAATAAACCGTTATAATCACGTTTTTGTCGATTCGTGTGACCAAGTGTACAGGAGAAAAGTTGGAAAGTCAACTTTTTCAGATGTTGAGAAAAATACAACTATTAAATTTCGAAGTTTGAATTTCTGTTCAATGTGGTGTGCAGAGTGTATGAATGTTAGATCGGTTAGATCCAGGCATAGCTATAAATCTCTTTAAAACCAATGTACACAGACAAGGACTTACAACGTACTGGGTACCATTAAGAAAATAAGGCCATTCCTCGTATTATTCAGCATTATTGGACTTTTTGTTTATTTTATACAAATCATCTTCAAAGTCACATGAAAATGGAGTTGTAGAAGAAAAATGTATTTCTCAGGACAAAGTAAATTGAATAGTCGCAAAATAAATTTGTATAACAGAATGGTGCATGCAGACATCTACGAATATGGTTGGCGATACGTACCTCCTCCCGCCCGAGAATTCAAAGAACTTCAAGAACTCCTTTAATCTTTACATAATGTTAAGTAAAGTGCAGAATAGTAGTCCGTATTCCCGACTTTTGATTTCTTTTTAATGAGCCACTCTTCAGTGAGTAGCAGATGTTACGTCCGCTACACATGCTAACAAAAAGTTTTCTAGCAAAAGTTACTCACGATATTACAATTCTAATTCAGTTTTTTAGTACAGTATTACACTAAAGTATGGTCCTTATATTGATTTTTAATGAGAAATAATTTCATGTTTTCGGTCGAGCTACCCCCTAGATCGGTTCCATGAGTTGGAAAACCATTTTCTGCCAAGTTTCAGCAAACACGGAAAAGGTTAACCAGTGTGACAAGAAGAAAAAATTCTTATGTAGGGTGACCACTGGAAACTTTAGGAAAAAAATGGAAAAATGACATAAATAAATTTGAAAAATGACCAGAACTGAAAACCATTTGCAATTTTATCCTTCTTTTTTGTGCTTCTCTCGTTACACGCTACTCGTCATCATATATTTTCAACCCTCCTCACCACTAAAATCATGAATGTTTAAATAAAGGGAGATAAATGAGGAGTAACACATCATTCATTTTCTTCTCGCTTGCCAGTTGTTTCATAATACATTCTGTCCTCAAAAATAACTGACTAGGGACAGTTGCGTTGGAAGTTTTTGCCGCAGTCTACCGGGAACTACGAGTAAATTTCAATATTTTATTTACTCTGCACACTGAAAGCACAAAATAAAAGAAAAATAATAATGTTCTTCATAATCAGCAGAATTTTCAGAATTTGAAGGTGAAACTTCCCCAAAAATGATTTCAATGACCATCTTAGAAGAGAAATGATCAAAAAATGACCTTATATGCTTTAAAATGGAAAAATGACTAGGTGGTTTTACTCCCTGCGAAAATGGAAAACTAATAAAGTGCAAAGGGAAAAACAGTAATGAATGTAAAATTTTTCGAATCCGATTCATAATCCAGATCATTTTCCTCTTCATGGTAAATTATCAGTGGTTCGTATCATTTTCCTATTGTGATTAGTGATTCGAATAATTTTTTTTTTCATATGATTTTCCAATCCAGAAACTAGCCCACACGTTTCGCAGATTAAATTCGAAATCGAAAAGAGAAAGAGCGACTCGTAACTGCTCGAAAAATGATATCGAGCACCTAGAACGCGGCTCGGTTTATCCGAAAATAAAGAAGTCGGCACAAAGTACATATATCAATCTACCCAAAGTGAATTAGAGAGAAACGCACGGTCTGTCTGAATATTTTCCTTTTCCGGCGCCTCTGATTCTCCCAGGAATATCCGGATGGAAGTCGGGCAGCGAGGGTGGCGGGCGAGCGAAGTAATTTAAATTAGCACGAGGAAAATGCCTCGTAACGAAGTGAGCTGAGGGCTGCGATGATGGCGGCGCAAAGCTTACTCGAGAGCAGGAATTACTCTGGGTGTGTATACAGGGTGTTTCTTTCAATTCCCACTTTTTTTTTTCTTCATCATTGAGGGGATGGTCGCATCGACGCGCGGTAAACACGGGTTTCAATTGGGAATGGTAGCGCATGTTTCGGGGCAAAAAATTTTCTCCCCCCTCAGAGGGGGACTAGAACTTATGCTGCCAACTTTGGTATACCTATTAGGTGGCAACCTATCAAGTGAGATATCGAAATAGCGGTTATTTGGATTACTGATAATCAGATTTTTGATCTGGCCCCGTCTGGGGCCCTCAAACTGATTTGGAATAAAATATTGAGCTATCAGTATTGCTGATTTCGAATAGTACGTGTACCTGTGATTTTTTATCCGACCCTCTTCAGAGTTCCAAATTCGCAAAAAGGAGCAAAACTGACTCGAAATAAAAAATTAAACAAGGTGCAGATTTCTCGAGTTTTGCGCGAGAACTATTTAGTCCGCGGAACGGAGCGAGGACATTCGGAAATCTAAGAAAGGATAACGTGTAGAGAAAGTACGTGTATTAATTGACCGACAGCAAAAGTAAGTTTAAACGAGAGTGCTAAAGGATAAACAGAAACTGATGTCCTGCCTGGTCGATCGAGGGAGAGGAAGGACAGCGACTAAAACCGAGAACGTAGTTTTGAAAAGATTACGAAATGAAGTGCAGGAATGCAAGTGACAAAAGACATTTCTGAGACCGCTCGCATTGTGCTACACAGAAACTTGTCAGTCAGGACGATTTATACAAAAATGTACATTCAAGAGGAGAGGATCGCCGCAAAATTATCAGAACAAGGGTTTTTAGTTCACTAATTTCGAATATTGTTTCAGATTTTTCATCCAACCTCCTCCAGAGCCCAAAATTTGGAAAAAATAAAACAAAATAGAACTGATTTGAAATGAAATATTACGCAAGTTATCGAAACAAGAGTTTCATGGATCGCTGAATTCGAGTATCGCTTCACATTCTTGATCCGACCCCTCCAGTACCTCACATTCGAAAATAAGGCCTAACTGACTTGAAATACAAAATCAAACAAACTATCGAAACAAGATTTCTTCGAGTCGCTAATTTCAAACATTGCATACGATTTTTGATCCGACCCTGATTTGAGCCCGAGAATACAAATTTTTCTCCTTCAGATCGGCTACTTTTCTGAAAAAATTGAACAAGATATCGGAATAGAAATTTTTTGGGTCACCGATTTCAAAAATTCAATCAAAAGTTTGATCCAAGCCCGATTTTGGATCGCTCTATTCGAAAATTTAATCAGTTGTTTAATCTGATTTTTTTCCCTCTCCCAAAGGGCCAATTTGATTGGTGTTCCAAGATCGCAGAAAAAAACCTTGTCATTTTTTAGATGAAAAGAACTTTTTTATTTTATTGAAACAAGGCTTTCTTGAAAAATGAGAAGCATGTTCTTTTTTTGGGCAAGAAGGGTTCTTAGAATGCAGGAGTTCCGCTGAAGCAATGTGAGAACGTTACTGAGTATTGTGAAAATACAGAAAAGTCTGATCTGTTATCATAATCAGCGATTCAGTTTGCCCTCGATTCAGTGCTTGTTGGATGCTTTTCTACTTGGAATTCCAAAGTTAGAGATACGTCTGCTTCCCTTCCCCTAGAATGTTAAAAACTAATTTTTTGTTTTGAAAAGAAAGTAAACCTTAGCTCTTGTGACGATTCTCGTTTGTTCCGTATCGATCTAGCGTTAGGGGAAGGGACATTTCATGGTACACTATATCGATGGCCTAGAGCGAAGGGTCCTATCTCCAAACTGCAACTTATACAGGGCCACCAAAAATTGAGCTGGAATTACGTAAGGTTGGTATACATATCCGGGTGATGAACGAGAAGTCGCACCATAGGCAAACATGTAGTAACGTTCAAACGTGTACGTAATGCATGTAGCGGAGATTTTGTTATCGTGTCGGCGCCGTTGCGCCTTATCACATGTTGGCCCTATGGTGCGACTTCTCGTTCATCCCCCTGTACATTAATCTGCACAAATCTAGAAGATTCGTAATCAGTTTAGACATGTCTGTAAGTGCCTTAAATCAGTCTAGGAAAGTTATGAGAAGTCTCCTACAGTACAGTTACATTTTTATTGTTAAATTCGATAAGAAGAGGAGCTGCACTGACAGCGGAAAAAATTCCCTTTTTAGTGTTGCCAATAAGTCAGATTCGCAAAAAAAACTGAGTACAAGACCATCGATATGATGTTTTCATGTCCATTTTTTTAGCATCGAGCCTTTAAAATTTAACGACAGCCTATTTTCACCCTGAAAGTGACCTAGCAAAAGCCAAAAAGAAAAAGAAATAAAATTTGAACGTTATACATATCAAAGAGAAGATATTACAGTGTTCCAAAAATAAATTTTCGAGCTGATTTCGGGTCTGACTTTAATATTTTGATACAAGCTTCTTTTTACATTAAAAATGACCCTTCGTCTGACAAAAATATAGAAATTTTAACGTTACATATTAAAGAAAGCAAGTATTTTAAGACTTAATTTTCATACCGATGTCATATTTGACCTTAAAATTCGGATGAAAGCAGCTTTTCGTCCTAGAAATGGGGTTCTAAAAACCGGAAGTATGGGAATTCAGATAAAATGTATCATTTTTTCATTTTTTCTTTATAAACCTTGCTGTCCCTTTCGGCGGATCCAGAGGCGCTAGAAATATAGCATTCACCCATTTTGACCAACACAATGACGCTAAGTTAAAAATTTTATACCTTACTCTGCCCAAGGTTTTCTTCTTTTCCTACTCTATGAGGAAGCTGAGGGTGCTGATGGGGTGCCTGTCTTGGCTTTCACTAATCTTTCTGAAGATGGGTTTTCATTCTCTAGAATCTTCTGCCTGTGTTGGCTCTAGGGGAGCTGCTAGTGGGCCGGCACGAGTGTGTGGGAGAGTATTGTGAGCTGGGGTACCTGTGGACGTAATAGGATTCCTAACACGCCCACCCTAGCCCATGCCTTCCTGTTATAGGCAGTGCTTGTCCATCGTGACTCCACATATTCTATAATCTCATCTATCCATATTATAATGAAGGGAGGGTCTGTTGCCTTTCCCTTGGTTGGTAATCTATAAGCCATATCAATGTCTTTTGATTCAAACTAACCCCCATTAATGTGTCTGTCTTTTGGGCGACATTTATTGGTGCTGCGTATTCTTAAATAGATACTCCGCTTACTAAAGTCGTCTACCTCGAGTTCAAGCTGCTGGATTCATTTTTTTCAGACCCTCATTTTCTTCTCTTACTACTTTGGCCAGCTTCTTGTAGAGTGTCTCTTTAAAGATTTACCTTAATGTTTCTGCTCATTTTATGCACGTTTTACGAAGCTATACTGCGATGCGATAATAATAATAATAGAATAATAAAATCCAGCCTTTGTTAATTTTTTGTTATAATTGTATATTAATCTGTTAAATACAGTATTTTGATTTAAAAAAAAAAAAAAAAAAAAAAGTGAACTAGACTTGAAATTAAAAATACTATCTGTTGTGTTCACTTAAATAATCATTAATCGCCCATTTTTGAGCATTGGCCTCCCCTATCCGTTTCCAACGTTCCCTGTTCATAGCCTTGCTTATCCAAGCTTTACTCACTGTTTGTACAATTTCGTCCACCCACCTCATTTTTGGCCTACCTACCCTTCTTTTTCCGCCCCATGGTTGCCAAACTAATACCCTTCTTTCCCATCTTCCCCCTACTTTTCTGGCTACGTGACCGGCGTAATCAAACTTTAATTTGCTAATTTTATATTCGCATTCTGTGATCTGCAGTTTCTTTTTTAACTCTTCGTTTTTTATCCTGTCTTTCCTTTTGAAACCTAAAATGGACCTTTCCATATAGCAGTTTGAGTGTTCCTCAAGCTGTTCCTTTGGCTGGCTGTGGCCGCCCACGTTTGGGCTCCATAAGTTAGCACTGATTGAACATTGCTTTCAAAAATTTTCTTTTTTAATTTTAGAGGGAATTTCTCCTTAAAGATATTTTTCAAACTCCAGTAACTCCTCCAAGCTTTAGCTTTTCTCCTTTTTAGTTCTCTGTCCAGGCTTCTTGAAAACGAAATTGTGTGACCCAGGTATATGGCTTCTTCACTCTTGTCTTTTTTTACTCCATCAAGAGTAGTATGATTTACCTCATCGCTGTTTGTTAATAATACCGTTTTCTTCGTATTTATTACCAGTCCAGCTTCCTTCCCTGCAACGCTGAGTTCCTGTGCCATCTCTTGCAACTCTTTTTCACTCCTCGCTATTAAGTTCACGTCATCTGCAAAGCGCAAATTGTTAAGTTTCTTTCCGTCCACCTCGATACCCTTCTCTCTCCATGTTAATTCTCTGAAAACATTTTCCAATATACAGTTAAATAAGTTTGGAGAGAGAGGGTCACCTTGCTTCACTCCTTTTTTTATTTTAAATTTTTTGCCCCTTTTATGTAATTTAACCCTCCCCTCCGCAATTTCGTACATTTTCATCAAAATTTTTATGTATTTATCTTGAATTTCTTGATTATTTAATGCATTCCACAAGTAGTTGAGGTGGACGGAGTCGAAAGCTTTTTGAAAGTCAATCAAAAGTATAAAAAGAGGGACATTGAATTCGTTGTGTTTTTCTATGATTTAGTTTGTTGTAAAAATTTGGTCTATAGTCGACCTTCCTCTTCTAAACCCAGCCTGTTCCTGACTTTGCCATTTGTCCAGCTGTTCGTATAAGCGATTTTTTAGTAATTTAGCGAAAAGTTTTGATACATTTGACGTTAAGCTTACAAGCCTATAATTATTTACATCTTTTCGATCTCCTTTCTCAAAAAGCAAAATAATTTCAGACAAACCCCATTGTTCGGGGACATCTTCCAAATCCAAAATTTCGTTAAAAATTTTTTTCAATGGATGGGTGAGTTCCTTTTCAAACATTTTCAAGTATTTATTTTCAATCCCGTCGGGACCTATTGCCCTCCCCACCTTCAGACCCTGTTTAATTTCGCTCTCTTGAAACGGAGTTACTTCTTATGTGTTTTTAAAATTTGGTTTTATAAAGCCTTTAAAGCCTGGTTCTTCGTCATATAATTTTGCATAATATTTGGTTGTTACTTCCGCGATGCCTTCTCTAGTCCTTTATCGACGGGAGAAGACTTTTGAAATCCTGTAGTTCTTTTTTTACTTTTTTTGTTGAGTTTGTTTCTTCCATGATTTCGGATATTATTCTGCATTCTTCCTTACGGAGATCTCTCCTTATCATTTTCCTTGCTAGTTTTCGTAGTTCTATTAACTCAACTTTTTGGCGTGCTGTTTTCCTAGCTAGCTTTGCTAGTTTGTTTCGTTTTTTTACAAAGTATGAGCGTTTCACTTGACAATTTGTTTTTTCTATATTACCTGTGATTATTACTTCAAATTCCTTAACCGTTTCCTTCAGCGCTTCTATCAATTTGCTGTATTTCTCCTGAATCTTGTTATCTTGCTTGTTTTGCCATATGTCAAGCCTTACTTTCAACACTTTTTTTGCTTCACTTAATTTTACCAACGGGATGTTTTTGTTTTCTCCATACTTATTTTTTATCGCATTTTTTATCTCGAATCTCCTTGGGAACAATAGGTGAATTTTCAACGCCCTATGATCGGAAGAAAATTCCAAGTTTTTTATAACCGAGATATTTTTGACAGTCCGGTTATCATTCACTAATGCAAAATCGATTTCATTTTTTGTTACCCCGTCTGGGGATGCCCAAGTCCATTTATCTTTTTTCCTTTTTTCGTAGAAAGTATTCATTATTTTTAGTTTTTTATCTAACGCTAAATTTAGTAACCATTCTCCGTTGGAGTTAGTTGTTTTCCCAGAACAAAATTTGCCAATGCAATTCCATTCATTTTTTGATTCGTTTATTCCGATCTGTGCTTTGAAATCGCCTACTACAATACAGTAATATTCCCTTTCTTTCTCTAACACTGAATGAATCTGTTTATAGAATTCTTCAACCTCTTCCGTTTCAGCTTGTAGAGTAGGTGCATATCCTTGAATAATTAGTAGTTTTGATTTTTTGCTATTTTCCAGCTTTAGGTAACTGACTGTCTCCGAAACACTCTTTACTTCCGAGACTCTCTCAGACCACCTTCTGTGGATATAAAAGCCCACGCCCCTGTAGCCCTTGGTTTGTCCACAATAAAATAATAGATTCCCGTTTTTTCGAATTACAAATTTTTCTCTAAAAATTTTTGTTTCTGATATACCCGCTCTATCAAAATCTTGCCCTTCCCATGCTTTCTCGAATTCAAACAGTCGGTCATTATTCGCTATCCCTTGGCAATTGAACGTTATTATTTCTAGCCCATTCCCGCCCTTTTTTGAAAAAGCATTTTTGCCCCTATTTTTTGCTTTGGGTACGAGGTTCGGCATAGATTGGGTTTTTGGGTACGGATAGGAGGTTTTGCTGCAGAATAGCTCCTCGGGTGCTGCCGCCCGTTCTGGAGCACTAACATCACAATTTTTATTACAAATTAAAGGATTACCTTGGTAAATAGGGGAGTTCCCTGCTCAGTTGCGGATTCCTAGTGCCGCCTTCTTTACCGTTTGATTGTTACTTCCGTTTGGACTGTTGATACATTGTTATTAACCTTCTATTTGTTTCACAACGCACTGTCCAAATCTACGACGCACGTCCGTACGCTATTAGCGCAGATAAGACTCTCCATGTTGAACGTAAAACTGTGACTAAACTGTAACTAGACTCTAACTAAAATGAATTAATGGTCCTGCCTGGCCGACCGAGAAAGGGAAAAAAAGACAATGGATGAGAAGAAGAATAGCGTGGTTTAGAAGAGATCCCGTACCGGAAATGCAGGTATGCAGAAGACAAAAGACGTTTGTTGGACGTTGGCATCTTGCTACACAGGAAGTAGCCAGGAAGGACGATTAAAATGTACATTCGAGAGGTGAGGATAGCGCATGTCCAAACCCGTGCGCAAGGGGGGGGGGTTGACACCCCCCCCATTGCTAAAAAAGACGATTTTCGAGTTAAAATTAGAATGAAATCCGGTCCGATATTCCATTGCTTATCTGTGAGTCATCACTGACTGTGGTGCGTTTACAAATATCAGTGAGGACGTTTATTGTTAATTTTGATTAATACACGTACGTATAAAATAATTGGTAGTTTATTTATCCAAGAGGCATACATGGCACAATAGAAAATTCTTTTTTTAAAACTTGAAACCCCTCCCTTGGGAACAATCCTGCGCACGGGCCTGTGGCATGTCCCTTTTTGGGTTTCTGCATAAGTAGTTCGAAATTGGACGATCCGGAATGTAGTAGTCGTACATTAAGTAAATTTTCGGCGACGGTTGGGCAGAACGACGACGACAACAGGACGACGAGAATCTGTCGAAGAAACATTCGCAGAATACGCAACGAGGAGGTCGAGGCGAACCCCCCGGCAACGAGATTCGGTCTTCGTTTTTGTTTCCTCGTCGCTGTAGTTGCGCACGTGAACTCGAATCGTCCTCGCCGTTCTTCGCTCACAAAAGTAACCACTTAAACGCTTATCAAAACAGCCTCTCGTGCAGCTCGTTCCGATTTGAACAAAAACGTCGAATTTGAAACGCCCCCCCCCCACGACTATCAGCCGGGAACACGAAATCAAATACGCGGAATCGCGTTGCCGTTACGACACACGTCCGATGATAAATCGTTATCAGAATGTAACGTGAAAATTATAACCGCTCGTAAAGTGTCGTGTTTTGTTTCCTCTTTTTTTCCCCCTTCTCCTCTTTCTCGAACCCATCGCAGCGGTACGCCGTTTAGCTGGTTTATACGGCGTTACATGAAATCTAATATTAATTTTTTCTCGTTTAATTAATTAGTATACGAAACTGTTGCATCCTGTGTGGTCGGCCACAAAAAAGCGTGTAAAAAACTCGACCATTAAAAACGATTCGTGGCTCGAATTGCAACAGTGTTACGCGAATATTTCTCACAATGGAGGTCCGGTGTTCTGTCACGGAGCCGATCAGTTGCTTATACGAGCCGCATCCGGTCCGACTTCGACTCCCTCTTGACCTATATCGATAATGAAACAGTAGGAATGCCTTCTGTTCAAGACAAGGCCAGCTGTGCAGGGGGAGGATGAGGTTAGAGGGGGTTGTAGAGGTGGTGTGCAAAGGTGTCAGAGAGTTGTCTGGAAGTTGAGTTAGGATTTGGTCCAGATTAAGCCAGTGTTCTTCAAGATTGGTTGTAGAAGTAATCTGATTGTTTGAGGACAATCGTGGTGGGTTCGCTCACTCAAGGAGAGGTCTAGTGGTGTGTATGTTTTGTGTAAATGTCAGATGGTGTGGATTCGCCATCTTGCCTCACCTACATTTATTCATAAACTGACTTTGGTTATGGGTTGGGGGCGCTGAATGAGGGCAGCCTGTGCACAAACTGTAGTTGAACTCCTTAATAATAGACCAAAATTTTCCATGGGGCAGGGTTTATTCAATTTTCTGGGGATGCTTAGCATGCTCAGCACTCCTATAATGTTCGCTAATGAATTTATTCCGTTATGAACTAATGAACACAAAAGTTACTTAGGTCATATGCCATATCAAATCATCCTAGTTTTGAACCGTAGGTCGCCAGATTTTCATGTTCAAATTTTATGGACTAGTTACCCTTTTCCAAAAACCTTCGAACTTTCCTTTCGTTCACCTCTACCTAAGTGCAAAAGAGGATGTTTCTGAAATGTTTAAATTTTTTTTAAATATTGTCAATATTCAAGTTCTTTTGTATCTCTGGAACTAGTACAAATAGAAACGCGTGATTTACGCCGTTCAATTTGTCATCACGTTCGCTTTCATTATCACCCATTATGAACTTCTGTAGCTTCTGCATCGCCGCCATGTTATCACTGATTAAATTTTTGACAGACATATAACGAATGCCACACTTTAGAATTCTGAAAAATTACGCAAGTTAGTCCATTATCCACCTGCACAATCGTAGAAGTGTTGTCGTTATTATTTTCGAGATCGAAGTATAGAAATTTCTACGATTTGTACATCTTATGAAATATGTGAGGTGAAATGTGTGCAGAACAACTCTTGTAAATTAAAGTTCTGTCCTTTAAATTTCGAGACAAAGAATTTCTTCACACTTAAATGGCTTTTAGCTATGCAAAACTTCGGAATTTCAACGTTCCCCTCCCCTTGATCTACGTAGAAAGTCGAGCTTTGCGGTACTGAATGGAATAACGAATCTGAAATACAGAAGAAATTAAAAATTCAAATTTCAGCAGTCCTCTCCCTAGAATGTACCTTTTTATAAGAATCGCCCTACCTGGCTGCTTTCTGCGTAGTAGGATGCGAGCGTGTGACAAACGTCTTTCCTGTATTCCTGCACTTCTGGTATGTGATCTTCTGAAAATCACTACCTCCTTCTTCTACTTCTTATTTTAATGACTCACTCTTCTTTTATCTCCCTCGATCGGCCAGGTAGGACTTCCGTTTAGTTCAGTTTGTAGTTTATGTTTAAGCTAGCACTCACGAAGATCTGTTTTTATTATTGGTAAATAACTTGCCTTCTCTATACTCTCGTTTCTTTGATTTCGTTTGCACTCACTCAGGTGCGGACTAAATACTTTTCGTACCCCCCCCCCCCTCCACAAAAAAATTTATTTGAAGGAAAGTAGAAGAAACTTCGGGAAAACGTGATATAAAAATGGGGAAAAAATGACTACAAAATTAGAAGAAAAAAAATTATAGATTCGCCAATGTTATTAAAAATTACAAAGATTATTACGTAAAGTATTGTACTCGTAGTTGCATTATTCCTAAGTTTTAACATCTCGTTTTATTTTTATATTATGCGTGTTCGACAATCTGATTAGGAGATATGAAAATCCATAAAATTTGATCAGAGTTCGGTACTTCACCTTACTTATTATGATTGTTGACATTCTGGGCGACTAATTGTAGAGATATGATTGTTGACATTCTAGGTGACTAATTGTAGAGAGGTATGCATTTCCGTTTTTAGGCAATATAGACATCAAAAATTGGTTCACTGACCTTGAAACCTTAGAATTTGACATTAGTAATATATTTATCATCATCAACATCACTTTTCTACTCCTCACTTATTTCAGATACCACAGTTTGCGAATCAAGGGAAAATCGTGACTAGTAATGTTTTCAGTGACCCTGTACACCGATGAAAGAGCGTGCATCTTACATAATATGATATTTTTAGCCCTTTTCCCCACCCTGGTGCCACAGTTTGCTTCTTCGGAGCAATAGTTATCGAAATAGAATTTATGCGGTTACACTTTAAGGTTATGTGACAATGCCCATATTGCATATTTGGGAATCCTTATTTTGAACCCTTCCTCAGACATTCCAATTTGCAATTTTGGGACAAATCATTGTTAAAAATGAGCTTAGCGACCCGTAAAACCACTGGAACGATGTCCATGTTACATTTGTTGGACCTCTAATTTTGGAGCCTCTCCCTGATGCTACAATTTGCAAATTAGAGGCAAATCGCTAACCAAATTGAATGAACCTATAAAACGATACTTACACATTGTACTTTCCAGAGTACTCATTTTGATGCCTCTTCTCTCTTTCCTGATTCCACAATTTGCAATTTGAGAACCAATAATCACGAAATGAGTTCAACGACCGCTTAAACCTACTAAACGATATCCATATTGCATTTTATGAAATTTTTCGAGTCCAGCCACCTAATGCCTCAATTAAGAATTTACATCCAAACATCAATATCGAATTATGTTTTTTCTTTAAGACCCTTCCGTCGGTACCTCGATTCGATTATTCGTGCTTATGAAAGTTTTAAAATATGTAATAAGAAAGTCATTACTCTCATTAAAAAACTGAAAGGAACACAAAATGCTTGTTGTGATATCTAAAGACGGAGGAGGGGCTTGGGAAAAAATTTAAGGGATATGCAGATGGGACATTTAAGATTAGGTTCGATGATCATTTGCACTTATGTTTCCTCAAGTAAGTGAGACCAAGAAAAATACCAAAAATGGTCTTCTTCCATAAGTCCTGCCATTTTGAATCCTCTATTTTGGGTATTTAGAGGGCAGCTAGCCAGCTACAAAAAAATGTATTGTAGGGCATCTTTTTTCAGGTAAAATTGAACGAGAGAAAATTTTTTTTCTAGAAGTTTTCTTCTATTGTCGATATTTTACGAGATTCTTGGGAAGACCTGGATTTTGGGAATGTTCAGTCCCTAGGGAAAATAGCTCCATCGCTACCACCTTAGACGTTTAATACAGTGGCGTAGTCAAGGGGGGATTAGGGAGATGAATGCCCCCCTTGAGAGGAGAATTTTTTACATGCTGGCGGTATCACAGTAAATGCGCGAAATGAAATTTAAATTCATATGCATAATTGTAGTTGAAAAGCACAACATACTGATACGTCAATGTAAAAATATACAGTTCATATTAGATGTACCCCCCCCCCCGCCCAAAATTTTGCTGATCCCCTCCCTTGGAAAAATCCTGGCTGCGCCACTGGTTTGATATGTTCATTAGGGGGATAATCAAAAGAGATTCGGGAAAAGAATTCTTCTCTGGAATTTTTGTCGAACTCCGATTTTTTTCGATTCAATTTTCCTGGGCGTGAAAATAAATAGAAAACAAAATGACCTATTGCGTTTTGGAAAGACGCCCTTCAAACATTCTGATTTGCGGAATGTATAAACAAGAATGAATGTTGCAGTTCATTGTTCGTATTCAGGAAACTTCCCAGTCAGAGTACCGTTGCGCCGTAAAAGTTGCCGTGGTATGTAACACGCATTCGCGAATGTGCATGAAATTGCATACTTGATTTGCCGTAAATCCGCTTCCCGAATTTCGAACGTATATATAATCCACTTCCGTTATGCATCGAGAACGCGTGTACGGATTGTAAAGCTATGCGTCCACACGTGTGCGGAACTTGTTCGCAAACGTGTTGCGAACATTTAACGAACACCATCTCATTTAAAATTTATTATACGAGAAAATGTTCGCGAACAAGACCGCAAACAGAGCATCGTCGTGAATGTTTAATCGATATTTCCGTGTAAATTGAAAGTTTCGGACAATGTACGCTCTGTTTCATCACTTGTTAGGATTTCGCCAATGATTTTCAGAACATGGCAGTTGAATGTTAGAGAAAATTACTCCCTACAATTGAGACAGGTACATCAGCGTCCTAAAATTAAGTGAATAACGAAGAATTAATTTTATTTTTCAGCGTATATATTCTTGCGATGGGAACGCTGATAAAAATGAATTTCTGAGTTTCTGTGTTACTGAATGACCTTGCAGCAATGCAACTCGAACGGCAGGTTTTTCAACTCCTGAAGAGTTCATGAAATTTGAAGATCCTATTCCATCACAAATATTGACACAACCTTCTGTTTTAAAAAGAGAGTTTGAGAACTTGCATATTTTACACCCTATAACTGAAATTAGCCCGCGAAATTACATATTTAAACTTGGAAAAAGTAACCCAAAAATGAGTTTTTGCTTGTGTGTATTGCTTACTCCCCTAAACCAATGATTAAAAAGTCCTCAATGAGAGATTGAAGCTCCCGAAGTATTTTGAAATGAAAACAATGCTATATCAGATTCTTATGCAAACTATGCTTTATATTTCCTTTGTATTTTTCCCAACAACGCCATACTTAGGTGGTGGAGGGGAGGAGAATAACCATCCTGAATTCCACGCCGTATTACAGATCTTCTGGATGATATTTTGTTTTCGGCAGATGAAGTCCAATCAAGACTGAGCGAATAAATATCATCCCTTTGCAAGATCTACTTTCTGTCTCAATGAAAAGTTTTTTAGCCTTAAATGGGGAGGGAGGAAGCAACGTGACATGTCAACTAATATTTCATTGGAAATGAAAACGTTTCAAGACACTATCGAAATAAATTATGGGTATAGAGACTGGAAAATTCCATCTACTTGGAAATTTCGAAAAGTGATTTATACAATAAAATTGTCAGAGTAGGAGTTTCTTAGGTCGCTGATTTCGAATCTCATTTCAGTTTTCTGATCGGAGGTTCGACCACCACTTTGAACTTGAAAATCAAAATTTTGTCCTAATCAACTGGGCAAGAAAAAAAAAAACCTGAGTTCTGTGAAAAATACACAGGGTGATTAAAAAGTAGTTGGATTGTTGATGCTGTGAATGACCTATTGCAGATAGCAGTTTTTTTCATGGTATCATCTGAAACCCTGAACTTTTTACTTTCGGATGATCCAAGTTAATTGATTCCCAAACTGGGACAATTTGATTAGAGGTACCTCGTAGCGTCTCGGCAAAATGGGGGGGAGGGGGGAATCGTTCAAAAAAACTGCAGTCGAGTGCTTTTAAGATATTTGATAGTACATTCTCATCCCCTTCAAAATATTTCTTTTCCTTGGTGTTGCACTTCCTCCAGCGCATCTGCCACTTAACGAAACCCTTGGTGAACTGTGCATTGGGAATCCTTCAAATCATTCGAATCGTGTTTTATTTGATGTCGTGGAATCGTTCGCCTTTCAGTACACCTTTAAGCTTCCAAAATTTCCGTTCGCGAGTTTTTCAAAATTTGTCATTGCAACCAAGGGCGTAGATAAGGGAGGGGGAGGGGTCCCGGAGGCCTGAACCCTCCACGGTAAAATAAGCCGGTCTTTTCAGAAGTTATATGAGGTGAATCATGGGGAGGATGTGAAGGGTCAGACAGAATAGTGAATTTTTTTCAGCCCTATAACGAAGCTATCTACACTCTTGATTGTAATAACATATCCCCACTTCATTGAACCGTATATGATTATTACACACGCCACAGTAGCTACAGTCTATCTATTTTTTGAACACCCCTTGTAAGTGAATATGACCCCCAATTGTATTAAGAAAAAATCAGATTACTTATCCAAAAAAAGAAAGTATTATAATATCTGATCTGTGAATATCTCATTAATGTGACAATGGCAAATGTTGATTATAAGCAACGATAATTAATAGTAAAAGATACCAAACATAACACAATGGATAAGAAACATCGGTTAATAGGTGTAGAAATAGTAATAATAATTAAAATAATGATACGAATTTTGGCCATAATTATTCATACAACAGTTCTTAATAATTCTACTTAATTAATTCATCCATGAAAAACATGGAGAAGAGTAATAATTTGAGAAAATCCATCAGTGTATTCTCTCGAGGTAGTGATATATTTTCATCAGTCTGATCACAACGAACAACGAATTATAACTCATACAGACTAGAGACTGGTAAGAAATAACAGGACGGCACTCCCCTTTTTGGCCTCAGGTAACATAACGTTATCGGTTTCACTAATAAAAAAATTTTATTTGGAAGGAAGGCATGCAGTACCTAGCAGTCGAAATTTTAAACTTCCAACTCGTTCCCTGAATTAATTATGATTTTTCGTAAAACCCGAGTTTTTCATATAAGCAATGTAAAATAATTTCGTTAGGGCTAAGGGCATGGTCTTGTTTAGTTTGATAACCGATCTTCCCACTTTAATTCGGCACGCGGGGTGATGCTATAGTGCTATATCCAACTCAGTGTTGCCACATCTCAACATTTATGGATCAATGTCTGGTGATTTCAACAATTTTGGCAGGTTTCGGCATATTTTCATTATTCTCGGTAGATCTGATACATCTTATCAGTTTTTGGTTAGTTTTGGTACATTTTAAAGATTCTAACCAAAAAATTTATTTTCCATTTTGGTGAAGGTTCAACGATATTACTTATTTTATTCGGTACATTTCATCTGAAATCTGGTACAGTCGCGGAAAATTTCTTACTAATACATTTGCGGGTTTTCCAGGA
Organism: Acanthococcus lagerstroemiae; assembly: GCA_031841125.1. Lineage (NCBI taxonomy): Eukaryota > Metazoa > Arthropoda > Insecta > Hemiptera > Eriococcidae > Acanthococcus > Acanthococcus lagerstroemiae. Next base: position 18,951,057 of record CM063110.1, read on the forward strand.
AGTGTTTAGTTCAAACCGCAACGAGAGCATCCGAAATTACCCGAAATGAGAGTTTATAGAGGAAGTGCATGTATTGATTGATAGTATATATAGATCTCTCCGAAAAAGCTAAACGTAACCTGTAACTGAGTGTAACTCAACCGTGATTCAACTAAACGAATATATCCTGCCTGACCGATTGAAGGGAAAAAAAGGAAAGTGAGTCATGAGGAGAAGAAGAAGAAGAAGAAGGTGGTTTTGAAAAAATTCCATACCGGAAGTACAGGAATGCAGGAGATAAAAGACGTTTCTAAGATGCCAAGTAGAACGATTTACACGAGGATGGACATTAAAGAGGGGAGGATCACCCCACATTCAGTACTTCAACTTTGTTTACTTTTGTGCTTCGATCCACTGGAAGGCCCTGGGTATGCCTCAAACAGACTAGGTACATGAAAAATTGTCAGTTTGATTAACTTATAACTCGTGTCTTGGTGTCTACCACAATATAACTTTAATTCTAGCAGATCTGCATTTACATTTTACCATAGCGTGATTAAAAGGTTGATGGAAAATGCAGATAAGTTTACTGTCGGTTGCGCTTTTTCACCCCGCCGTTCGCAGTGACGCGGCTTCCAAAGCTGTCTGTATTTTTTACTAACGAAAGAAGTAGTGGAAGTGCGGGGAAACGCTGATGATGCTCAGCTCGCATACCCACGGCCGAAAAAGGATATAATTTTTGATAAACTTCGCAGCAGGAGTGGACACTTGACAGCTGAATTAAACGAATGTTCTACCTGGCCGATCGAGGGAGAACGAGGAGAGTGAGCCATGAGAATAAGAAGAAGAACGCTGTTTTGAATAGTACAGGAATGCAGGAGGCAAAAGACGTTTGTTGACGCTCTCATCGTGAGCCAGGCTGGACGATTTATACAAAAATATACATTCGAGAGGAGAGAGTCGCCGCATATTTTCAACTTCCTATCTGGCAACACCTGATACAGTTCTATTTAGTATACGTCGGTTAGTCCCCATCTCCGTTGATAAAATGGCTACGCTTATCTCTAAATATTATGGAACAGAGAATGGAGTCTGCACGTACCCCGCAGTCAACAATGAACTGGCGCGGTCGTCGTAATTAATGCACCAAAATCAAATAGGCGAGGCAGCTTACAATACAATATATTATATAAGCCGCCGTTTGCTCTTATTAACGTATGGAATGTAAACACGTCAGACGCTTATTGGCGACCTGTTCGAGGAAGACGAATGAGCTCATGGTGTCGTCCCTCGGCCGCAGAACAAAACGAATATTTGCGGACTCGTCTGGCATTTTGTTTGTCGAGCCGAAGCGATGCGATGTCGCTGTCGCCGGCGTTGTCGACGCGATATCCCGAGTAATGTGTACACCGGCGTGTGCATAATCAAACCTCGATAAGATCGATATGATGGGATGTGCTCTTTCTGACGAACAGGGGGAGAAAGGGTCGTTTACGGACTCGAGACATAATAGCTGAGAATAATCACGTACCCTTGGGTCGAGTTCCCCATGAAACCATTTCAACGCATGAAATCAACGTTGATGTTACGTCGAAGTGTAAAATGGACGTCGATAGTATATCTCGATTTTCATCACAGTTTCGGCTATTTTGACGTAAAATTTACTGATAAATCGTCGTCGTTTTTACACAGATCGACGTCGGGTGTGATGATGTTGATGATACACTGCCGGACAGAAGTTTTATCCATCCGCCAAAACTACGTTATTTATATTCTGATGGCAAATAAACGCCCAAATGACTCGGATTGAGGATATAATCGAAGAACCAGGAAAGCGCCAATTGCTTAAACATATAATAGGAAAGCGCCAGTTATGGCTTGCAAAAGTTATAGGAAAGCGCCAGTAGTACAGGCGATAAAGACACTAAGAACATCGAACCTCGTATTTGGGGGGGGGGAGCTGGAATTTGTCGAAATGTCTCAGGTAAGGTGTCCGAACTAACATACTAAAAGTCCAGACCCCCACCTGCGCTGCTAACGGAACTGTGGTCCGTTCTTGCCCCCCAAATTTAGTTTTTCTCCAATATCTAGAGTTCTATTAAGCCTAGAGAAAAACTTTTCAAATAAAAAATGTTCCTCGTGAAATTTCCTACATGATAGTATACTTAAAAGCCCGCCTAGCTCCGACCGTTAGCCTACAAAGTTTATGTAAGTTATCAATTATCATGTTTTTCACGAATTGTTCGCAGTTGTAACGCCTACATAGGTAGAAAACACATTCGGCACTCATTGTTACTACAGAATAGTATCTTTGTTAGCTGAATACAGTACATCAAGGTAGTCGACTAGCATACTTCCCCTGTAGTCTCCTCAAATCGTTCCACATGAATTATTCGAAAACCGGTTAGTACATTATACAAATAATTTCCACAAGCTGGTATGATCCACAGTGTCGAATGCCTTCTGGAAATCTACGAACAAGAGATGGACTTCTAAATTATATTCTTTCGATTTTTCTATTATTTGTTTCACTGTTTGCATATGGTCCGCTGTAGAAACTCCTCTTCTAAACCCAGCTTGAGAGGGGGAATGATTGCTGTCTAATTGATTATATAATCTACAAATTCATTTTTTTTTAAGTATTGAAGGGGGCAGCACTAACGAAAATTTGTACGGCACTAACCAGCACCAACGTAGCACTAACGATTCTGAGTGTTTCGGGTGAGCTAGGCCTCATGGGCGGTGCCACCCACCGTTTCCCTAGCAGCGCCCAAACTCATTATTTTGGGAAGAGGGGGCAGCACTAACGAAAATGTGTACGGCACTAACCAGCACTAACGTAGCACTAACGATTCTGAGTGTTTTGGCCGGAAATTTCTGCGCCAATTGTTGCACACGTTAACGAGGGTAGAAGTCATCGTTCTGTCGCTCTACAGTAAATATAATCTGGCGCATAGTACCGTGGAATCACACTCACAGACGGTACGTAGCGACAGGATCATTCGTCCTCAGAATGTGATGTGGCCGTCCAAGAGCTACAAATGTCCGAGAGGATAGAAATATTGCGAGAATAGCGATGCGAGATTCATATTTAACATCGAACAGAATAACTGGGGAAGTGAATTTCTTTCATAAGACGCTCGTGGATTCTCGAATAGTCCATCGCCGACTTTGCGAATATGGTTTATGTTACTGTAAACCGACATAAGTCCCGATACTCACTATGGAACACCGACGACGACGCTTGTCTTTCGCTGGAAGTCACTTGCAGTGGCAAGAACGGGATTGGAGGCGGGTTTTCTTCATGGATGAGTCCAGATTTTCTCCCCCGTGATCGGATGAACGTGTACGCATATGGAGACGCCCTAGTCAACGATATGCTCAACGTATGTTTACACGGAGGTTGAATTTTTTCAGTGGTTCCGTTATGGTCTGGGGTGGTATTTCGCGTGATGCTAGGACGGATCGGTGAACGCTTCAGTGTATATTGAGGACATTCTCCTAAATTATGTCCTGCCTTATATGGCATTTGTGGGTGCGGGCTCCTTATTCATACAAGATAACGCACGACCGCATATGTGGCACGACAGACTCTCAAATTCTTGGAAGAAGTCGAAATTGCATAATTTGAACAGCCAGCTTGCAGCCCAGACTTGAATCCAGTAGAACACGTCTGGAACAGACTGGGTAGACGTATACGAGCTCCTAATCCTCCTATAAATTCCTTCAATGCATTGAGCGGCCCCGTAATGGCAACACGCGTTACTAGGATCAACTTCTGGTTAGTTTTATCAACATTTAGTAAACCTTTGTCGGCTTACATCTGTTTCTTATGAGACACGAAATATGCGATTTTTGGCTGCATTAAGGATTTTTTGTCTGTATCGAGGATGTCCGAATGCCTCCACAGCACCTGCGTGAAAAAAAAAAGTTCTAGAAATATTATATCTGAATTTCCAGTCATTTGCTGGTTCCCTTATTTTGCTAATAAAAGGAGAATCATGATTTTTTTGGGGATGGATGAAGACTTGTCCGGCAGTTCTTTAGTGGGTTACGTCTCCGTACGTTTCTCTCTTCTTTGTTAATATTTTCATCTCTGAGAAGGATTTTCACAATTTGTATCCTTCCTTATCTGCTCTTCACATCTCATTCTTTGCCTTCCTTTCCAGTTATTTCCCTCAACCATATCCTCTAGCAGTAATAACGATATCTCCGGATGTCTTCTATTATGAACTGTCGATTTAACTCTTCTCTTTACAATAATTATATCACAAATTTCTCTTTTCTTCTCTATTCGCCTCAATACCTCCTCATTCTTGATCTTTTCTGATGTCGATTTGATTTTTAACATTCTCCAATAACACCATATTTCAAAAGCTTCTGTATACTTTTTCTTTCTTGTGTTCCTATTAACCAGGTCTCACATTACCTTTTTTTTTTTTTAATTTTATTTTACAGCTTTTTATTTGTACGTACATTTTTGACCCCGATCATGTGTGGTCGTCATGCCGTTGAATTCCTCCATTTGCGAACATAGGCATCCATGATCTTCTTCTACCACCTCCTATCCCTCGCTATCTCCCCCCGTAGTATCTCGAATTCCCTGACCAACTCATCCCTCCATCTTGTGAGTGGTCTATCTCTTTTACGTTTCCACTCTCTCGGGTATCATTCTCAGCTACCTTCCCCATTTGTCTACACCTCTCACCATGTACCCCATTTAGCTTAGTTTTGCTTTCTTAATTTCTTATATGAGGTCGCTTGATCCTGTTGTTTTCTAGATGTATATGAAAATTGAGTAAGGATCATGAATAATTGTAGTCACGCTCCGGAAGAATGGTCAAGGACTTATGACAACAATTTTTAAACAATAAAAAAACCTGAAAACGTAAATTAGAGAAAGTTGAAAATGAACCTAGTCTGATAGGTATCAGAAATCTTCATCCCACTAAAATACGAGAATTCAGCTTGCCAATTCGTGGAAAATTGTAGTCGTCCTGGAGAAATAATCAGTGTGTTAAGTGAGAATCTTGAAAAAGGGAAAAAAATCTTAAAATGGGAATAATTTCACGAGGGAACTTGTGTCTTCAAAAAATAAATCATACCAGAAAATTAAGTACGATTTGGGATAATTGAAATCACATTTCATATAATAATCTGAGTTATGACAACAATTTTAAAGAGAGAGAGAGAGAGAGAAAAAAAAAAAGAACTCAAATCACGAAATTTCTATTCGCGCCTCATTTTTTTATTGAAAAATCGAGGTAAACAGGATCACTGAACTTCCTATTGAAACTCACACGAGAACCGCCACTGATTTTGACTGTTCACTTCCGTTACATACGTAAACCAAACATTTATTTGATTCCAAAACATCCAACCTTGGATATTCTTACCTAAATCATTCCTTGTACAGTTTCATTTCATAGCCCTTCTTTATTCGAATTATTTATTATTAGCTTATGCTATGTTGCCAACTTATGGTGTCACTTCGCGCGTACTTTGTGCAAAGTTAATTATAAATAGTGGTGTTTGAAACTGTTGCAATTGTATAAAGTGTATAACAACTAGCGCAATCTGGATATAAATACTGAGCACTAGATACTTTGTATATGAGAATTGAAAATACCGACCTTCAGGCACCCGAGCTTTTTTACATATTTTGAGTGTAGAGAGCTTCTCTAGTCGTTTGCAATCCCTTCCATTTGTGGCATCAATTTTTGGTGCCTGAACAAAATTTATGGTGCCACAATGACATTTAACCTTTAATTTTGGTGCCTCAATGACCGATATTATAACTACACTATTTGCCATCTGCAGACCTTATCATCCTAACCGTCTTCGCTTTTGTATTTTCACACCTGATTTCTTTACATTTATTTCTTAATTACTTTTTTAATAAAATACGTTATGCCATACTGAAGACGAACAGCAAACTTGTCTCACTCCTTTTTGAATTTTCGCTTTTCACACTTCGTCCTCTATTCGTATCTGAGCCCTTTGATTCTTACATAAGTTCCATAATACTCGTCTTTCTTTGTACTTAACTCCTACCTCTTTCAATATTTGAAACAGTTTTAACCATTCAACATTATTAAAAGTTTTTTCTGAATCTACAAATGCTACATAATATGTATCCAAACCCTTTTCCAGTCTTTTTTCTAATAAAGGCCTCAATACGTAGTATAAATTGTGACTCTTCGCTTCATCAGTGTAATCTATGATTCTTTCCTTTGACACCAAATCAATGTTGATTTGATGTACGTAGTAAAATTTTTATTTACTCGAAATTTGACTTTTTAGTGCGCAGTTGGCATGTTAGCTGTCGGCCAGCCTTAGCGGCTGCTTGCCCAAGGACTGGGAAGAGTGTGTGCGCTCTCATTTTTTATGCCCTTGAGAGATGTGATGTTTCCTTGTTATCTCTCAGCTCGAACATTGCTTCGTGATCCGAGTGGGACCCTGCCCAGGCGACATTTTCTCCCTCTCGAGTTGTAAGTCGACTTGGTCTTTCGCTTGTAGGGGCCTTTGTGCTATTTTCGATCGCCGTGTACCTTTTGGTCAATGTGGTGCTGTGTATTATCCTGCTAGTGGGACGAGAGTTATCATCTACTTCAGTCCCTTTTGCTCATACTGACTTCCCGTTGGCGTGGAGATTGGGTCTTCGGGTCCAAGAAACACTCGTATTTACTTTTTCTTTTCCTTTATTTTCTTGCTTGTTATCGAAATTGTGGGCGTGGACTGTGAGCTATGAGCACGACTTGTATTCTGAGGAATGGGCTCACAATTCTGAAGGGCATGTATGTCGCTTGATGCGCACTCCTCCCCTTTTTATTTTCTAATGTAGCTTGGCCAGTTAACTAGGTTGGCATTATTAGTTTGTTTGTCGTGTTTCTCTCCTTCTTTTGCTTTCATCTTTTTTATTATTTTTGACAATTTTTCGCCCGTTTATTTTTGCTACTTTATTAGTTTTCACTTTCACTTTTATTTTCATATTCCGTCCCTTTGTTTCTTTTTTATTTATTTATTTTTTTATAAATATTATATTTATATAGCAGCTTCGCATTTATATTTTCTTTGGTGAAGTCATTCACCCATCATACTTGTATAGGTCGCTTGGTATAAATATGGATCTGTTCCACCTACGATTTCACTTTCGTTTTCTTCTCTTTTTTGCAAATAAATAAGCGCTACCGTTTGAAAGGAAGAAGACAGTTTGCTACCCGGGTTCTAGTTTCGTTTTCGACCTCCCTAATTTTATTCACGTAGGAGAGCTTTTCTCTATTTTTGTTCATAATTGATTTTTTTATTTTATTTTTTTTATTGACATTTTATTTTCTATTGAGTCTTTCGATTTATTTTATCATTCATTTTAGTGCTGTTATACTAAGGTCACGTAATTCTAGTTTTAGATTTCTTTTATCTTCGCTTTTTATTTTTTCTTAGTTTTTATTTTGTGTGGTCTCGTATTCGTAATTTTATTTTTTTATTAAAGGCGTTGGTTTGATCATCGTCTTAGAGATTTTAGTGCCAGCAAATTGAGAGCTTTGTTTTTATTGTATTTTTCAATATTTCTCGTGCGGTTTATCCGGCCTCCCTCTAAAGTTATGATTCAGTTGATAGACCTATAGTCCAACTGTTCGCGCTCCTTTTTGGTCGGTGAGAGGGCTTGGGAGAATTTCCATACATCTCGGGTGTCGAGATTATGGACAAATTCCTTGGGATATGGGAGCACGGAGTGGCGTAGGGGTTTCCAGGGCGATCTTCAGATCTTCCGGGATACGAAGTAACTCAAATTTGGACCATCCTTTTTGTTCTGAGGAATTGCTTTGAACCTACGACGTCAACTTCTCTCGGTTCAATGTGACGCAGAATCCGAATTCGCTCCCAGTATGCATTTTAATATCCGAATTGGCTCCCGATTTTTCTGCCATATAATAACCGAAAAATAACTGAATTCTCTCTGTTGGATACACATACAGCGCAACCCCTGTGCACTGATTTTTATTCCCATACAGATTTGAGACTGTCGAAAATCATAAAGATTCTCGTTGTTGGTCCGACCCCATTGGAGGGCCGAGGCTCCCGCTACAGGGTCTATATCCGTTGAGTGGTGGCCGCACTGTAGGGGTTAGAGAAAGTAGTCTGTTCTCCCAAAGAATAGGACCTCGTGGATTGGAACACTGATAACAAGTTGCTGTAAATTTCTAAGGAACGCATTCAGTGATGTGGAACATTGCATGTAACACTTTCATCGAAACATGTGGGAAGATGAACATCAATCAAGATCACTTCCTACGCTGACAACGCCTTATTTGTCTGTAAACGGCTAGCCACTCAAAGTTAGGCTGAGATTAAGTTTGGCTCCTTTTGGCGGGGCCAGGAGCAATAGAAATATGGCACCCACTTCCTCGGCTCTTATTTATTCAAAATTCAAAGTATTAAAATAAAAAAAAAAGAAGAAAAACAAAAGATTAGGTTCCCATTTTGATACACATACGGCACAATCTCTGTGCAGTGATTTTCTTTCCCATTTTTACAAACTTAGGACTGTCTACATATATTTTACAGATTTTCGTTGTAGGTTAGGATATTCGAATTTCATTGTTCAAAAACTTTGAACCTCATATAACCGGGATGAATCAGAGGTTTTCCCTCATTCATAATGGGATTCGCAAGGCAATTTAAAAATACAATCAGATTCATGCGAGGTCCTTTCAGTTTCGAGAAACTACCACTGCGCAGTCTTAGGAACCACACAGTCTTACAGATTCTTACTCTACTAATTTCAGTATCCTCCCCTCTCCGCTGAAAATAAGCCTTAAAGCACCATAGTCACATACTTAGTCAGTATGTCGAAGTACCGAATGTGGGTCTATTTTTTGGAGCTCGATTTCTCAGGTACATTATGGCAGGAATATTTCTTTTTCACTCGCTGATCTGGATTTTTCGAAAATTAAAACGCCTGGTTCTAATGTTGATATTATTGTCGGCGCTAGTTCTACGAAAATTGTATGCTCAGTGAAACGTTCGCAATTGATAAATTAGGGCTACGATTACCTAAATTCAGTTGGACTTTACCGGAAGTCTCTTCTAAGTTAAACCCCAATTTTTCACAACATTTTCCTTATTTCTAAAGGAATAACGTTTTAACAAAAGTACATTAGGTAGAAACTGTTGTAAAATTCCACAAAGTAACGGATGAAATTACGAAAAAATAAACGTACTTGTGTTACTCTCACATCATGCTGACATTTGTCACCAAGTCCGAGTGCCGGATCAGCATTCGTTGTTACGTCTTTGTTATCATTTTTTTATTTTATTTTATTTTTACAAAAATGGTCACTTCATTAGAGCATCCAGATCACATGGTACGCTCCTCTTAGGCGCCCAGGAAGATCAGTATACAATCTGAGAACAGTCTGCAGTGACGGCTCCTCCGACTTAAAATTCCAATTTTCCTTCTTTTTTTGTGTGTGTGACTGAATAAACGTACAAACTACATCTCACTGTCCCCAGGACCGCCCCCGCACGTTTGACCAGTTTTGTCACATAATTCCAACGAGAGGTTTTCTTCATCATCAATCGAATCAACAAGCACTCGAAAAGATCTAAGTAAACGAGCCGTACTTCATTTTTGGAAAATAATTTTGATACGCAGTATCAAAGTAACGCTGGAGAGCTTGGCTATGGCATAGCACTTGAACTGGAACTCGTGTGTAATATCTGCCTCAGTTAACACCGGAACTACTTATGAAACGGCCAGACCCGGCAGCAGCGAATCGAACGAGCCGAGGACGGTTTTGCAAACATTTATGTAATTTTGTAAAGTGTTTGAGACGGAAGAGTGTCGAACGAACGACGATGACAACGGCAACGCCAACGACAGCAGCAGTAGGACCGGCAATGGCAATAGGGAAAACATGACTTCAAACACTAATAATCGCAAAATTCCGGACCCTCTATTTAATGGAATTAGAACTCATTTAGATGAAAAGTTTCAAGTGTTACACTTCGTTTCTCCCTCTGGTAATAGACATAAGCAGTGCACAGCCGAAAATCGATAGCCCGGCTCCGGGAAGCTGGAACGCGAAACCAGAAAAGCACAGGTACTGAGCTTTCGCCTAGACGACGAGCGCACACGCTCACACACAGACAGATGAATTTCAAGATAAGAGTTGTTTGTATAATATCGCCCACCCTTTAGAACAATAATACAACTGGAAAAATTCAATTTTCAGTTTATAACGGGATATGAATGTAAAACAGCTCCAGGTACACGTTTCGAATGAAATACCAATAGTATGTATTTCGCAACTAAAATGTCCTTGTGTTACTTTTAACTTTGTGGAAGTATCCAGCTACAAAGTCACTAAACTGTCGTAACGCAAGTTGTGTCGCTATATAGGGTGTCTCAAAGTGCATGACCCCTTCAACCGGGTTAGTAGGTAACTGATTCGGACGAACATGTAGATATTTTTACCTATTCGTACAATTGAAGTCACTAAGATATGGACATTTAAAGAAATGGTGTGCAGTATTAATGGAAAATTGTTTTTTTATCATTGCTAGTAGATAGACTGGAAATTAAATATAATAAGAGAGAATTATGATAATGATTGAAAAAGAAATTTAAAAAAACACAATTGGATCAGCAAGGTGTTTACGAAATTTATTATGGTAAAAACTACTGTTTTCATATTTTATCAGTTTTTCATGGACATTGTCCTCTGGACCCAGCGATTTTTTCGCGGTAAACGATTTCCTCCTTCAGAATATCCTTCAAAAATACTCCGTGATCTTAGTTTTACCCTTTTTAGTTATCGAGATCAAAAACCTGTACCCTTGCAAATGGATATTATTATTATTATTTAATTCATTAATTATTTACTACTTATTTATTTGCTTATATCTTATTTATTTGTTTATATATTTACTTATTTTTTGTTTTTGATTGATCTGAGACCCTTGTTCGACGGTAGCGAAAGCTGTAATTGAGCTGTGAGGCTGAAATTTTGATACGTTTTCCACAGTAATGAAATGAAAGTTTAATGTATCTAATCAAGCCATTTGAAAGGAGGGGAGGAAACCAAAATATGTTTCTCCAAATGGCATTATCTGGCTCTCTAGTTACTTGTAACTGACCTATTAAATTCAAAAGTTCGAGGAAATTGTTTGTTTGTTTTGTCTTACCCATGTCTGTGCGCAGACGATCGCATCGGCATCTAATATAACAGTACATCTTAGCCTAAATTATTATATGTATTATATAGTCGATTTGGCATTACGAGTCTTCAGCTGCGCGCATCAGATCGCCGGCAGACTTTATTCCCGTCCATTTCCTGATGTTGTTCAGCCACGGTATTTTTAAGCGTTTGAGTTCTTTTTGGTTCCTTCTGTCATCCCATATGATCTACCTCTCTTCACGTCTCAAAATCGTCGTCCGCATGGCTTTTTCAGACCTTTATTAATACCTACTTGCTTCACTTTCGTCATGCCCTCTTTGAGCAATACTTTGAGTGGCATCATCTTTTGATTGAGATATATCCATAGGACCGCGTAATGTATAAAAATAGCAGTAGTCTCGACGGCTTATTTCGATGTACCTGTTATCCTTGTAGAAACCAACGTTGCATTACTACATCATCTCCTCGTTTATTTTCACTTATGTCTTTAGGGAAATTATCTTATTGGAATTTTGGAGGATTCAAATTGCATGAGAAATTTGTAGTGCTTGGAATGAATAATCTGAATAAAAAGCACGAACACATGAGCAACTAACGTACTGAGTAAACATCATCTTCTCCGTTTTTTCCATTTCACCCTCAACATTTCGAGTAACTGATGTTGAAGCAGGAAGTGATTCTTCAGATGCAGAGTCACTAGTTTTAGCTACTCTTTTTGCCAGCGTTCGTTTGTGGCCATTCGTGATAAAATTTTAAAATTGAAAACAGATATAACTAAGGCTGTTAAAACATAAACTGTAACTGAACGAAGCGGATGTCCTACCTGGCCGATCCAGGGAGAGAAAAGGAGAGTGAGTCATGAGAACAAGTGAGAAAGAAGAAGGTGGTTTTCAGAAGATCACGTACCGGATGTGTAGGAATGCAAGAGACAAAAGCTGTTTGCGAGACACTCGCATTTTGTACGTGTTCGCAGAAAGTAACCGACGATTCATACGAAAATGTACATAGGAGAGGGTCACTGCATGAGTACAGGTATCGCTTATCGTCGGGTCGTGTTCAAGTCATTAGTCAGTAGGTCATTACAGTGGGCTGGAATAATTCGCTGATTTTTTCAACTTTCTTACTTTCATTAGCTTTATTTTGAGGTCCGAGCAGCCGTTTTCTTATACTAGAATGGTAAAAATCTATCTGGTAAAATACCAGAAAATGACTGCGTGAACAAATCTACTTATTAGAAGCAAATTTTTGGGATGCAAGGATAAAAATAAATCTTAAATTTAAAAAAAATCAATTTCTTTCTCAAACTGAGCTTTTTTAATAACTCATGTTTTAAAAGGGCATGAAAAGCGGTACTTTATTATAGCTGACGATTCAATCGAAATAATTTTGGAAATCAACTTGAAACACTTATTACCTATATCTAATAAATAAAAGAAAATTACGTTTCGGTTTCAGTATGAGTCATTTTTGTTGTGATAGTCCTCAGTCTCTTGACTAGTAGGTTGCGTCTCCCCACTTTTTTCTCGCCTCTATTAATCTTCTCATTTCTGAGAAATATTTACACTTTATATCCTTCATTATCTGCACTTCATGGCTCATTCTTTGCCTTCCTTTCCAGTTCTTTCTCTCAGCCATTCCCTCTAGCAGTAATAACAATATCCCTGGATGTTTTATGACGTATCATTCTAACACTTCTCTTTACGATTATATTCCAAATTTCTTTTTTCTTTCCTATTCACCGCAATACTTCCTCATTCCTGATTCTTTCTGTCGATTTGATTTTCAACATTCTTCAATAACACTACATTTCAAAAACTTTTATCCTTTTTCTGTTCCTATTGGCCCGGTTTCACATCAATACAATGTTATACTCCAAATATACGCTTGAAGAAATCTCAGTTTTACTCTTAAAGCTATGTTTACCCTAAATATGTCGATGAGTAACTCTACTATAAGCTCTTTTAAAAGAAACATTTTTTTAATTTATATTTTATTTATTTATTTATTTTATTTTAGAAAAAGGAACTTGAAAATTCTCAACGCTCATTCTATAATAAATTATACTCATAAACATTAAGAATCAGTTTTTTTGTTTCTCATTCATTCTTCCATCATAACTGCTCTGCTCTACAACACCATTTCTGAATCTGAAAAATGTACGAATAATTTTAAAATTAAAACTAATTGAAGTTTATAGAATGCATACATGGGCGTAGCTAGCGAGGGGCAAGGGGGCATTGCCCCCTGGATTTTGAAGAAAAAAAGTGTTCCAGTACTTATAAGATTATTTTCGAATATTTAAAACCAACTGAATAAAATTCGCAGAAAATAGGATGTGCCTAGAGGCCTAGACGCTAGACAACGAACATGTATGACTGGCGCCTCACTGATAGCAAAGCAGCGACTTGCATTTGCCCAAATTCTATCATTTTGCCCCCTCCTGGAACAAGTTCTAGCTACGCCCATGAATGCATAGTTCATTTCTATGTATTTTGGCCACCTAGAACTGAATTCTGAACCACTGTTGGCCACGCTACTGGACAGTTTTATATTTCTGTATAAAATATAAAAGATCTTCAAATGTTGAACACATATGGCTATAGTAGACTGAATCAGTACTAGTAATACACCAAATTTGAAAAAAATCAGTGTTACCATTCTGGAGATATTCAATTAGGTCACAAAACGTTCCCCAGATTCTAGAATCACCCACTATAGCTCGCCTAATCGGTGATATAATACGCAAAATTGTGATAAAATGGGGAGTTGATAGAGGGGAAATTTTTTGGTTGATATAATCAAGAGTCGACTCAGTAATTTTGTTTTCAGTTCGCCGAATACATATTGGTTCTATGTGTATAGCAAACACAAACTGTAGAGTTCTCGTTGAGTTACGACGTCCTTGTTCCAGCGGGTGTGCGATACAAGACAACACACAACGATCCGCATTCATCTATTCTCTGGAAAACGACCTGCTTATGGCTGAGACGCTGACTTATCAAAAGCTGCTTTGCCTCGCTATTCAGAAAAGAATCCGGCGTAGAAATGAAATTAAGTTCGATCGAATTGCCAAGAACCATTCCACTCGGTGGCGCTGAGTCGCGGCTGCGAGGCTTTCGAGCCTGTTCGAGCTTCTGTTAGCTTATGTAACGTCTTGTATAGCTTTTCGCTAGACTCGTCTGCTCCTCTGTATATTTCATCGAGAAACTTTCATTGATATCTTTTAAGAAACGACCACGCCTAGCTAATAAAACTTTCCCTTCCTTATTTACGTGCGCTCTCTCGCTTTCTGCCTCTGTCTGTCTCTCTCTGCCTCTCTCTGCCGCTCGCCATTTCTGCTAAAAACGTTAACAATCAACCGGAGCAATAAAATACGGCGGTGGAAAAATGTTCTCGCAAATCGTTATTTAATTGCGGTTTACTGACACGAGTCTGCAGCGGGTTCAGTTGCCGTATTACGCGACACCGATGTGTTCGGTGTTCGTTTATCAAGAAAGAAGAAAAAAAAAAAAAAGTGCGGAAAAAGCGCCCATGTTTACCTCTCGTTTCTGGTATTACGATATAATAAAATTTTTCGATTAATTTTGGGTCGAGTACTAACGCCCGACTATTGGCTACGAGTACAGCGCTGCGGGCTTACACGTACACACCTAACATCGACGAGATAATTGAAGTCGGTAATAGCGATCATTTCGGGGTCGGCTATTAGCTATCTCTCGCCCCGGCTGCCCCTACATCTTGCGTTATTCGCCGGCACCACTCGAAGACCCCGGCAATCCTATTTAATATCGTCGGAAAATTTAATCTCTTAAGGACTAATTACTCCTACCACTCTCTCCGTGTCTCGTATCCTCGCTCCGTTTTATTCCTTTTCACACTGATCATTATTGCGTCATTTGACACTTTATTACACCGAAAAGCAGAATTAAATAAATGACCTTAGTTCGAAATTAAATTTCTCGAAAATCCGATGATTAATTCGGGTCGACGTCGTATACGCGATCGCGTAGCCAGACTTTCCTCTCCGGCCGTATCTCTTTCTCTCCCTCGAGTTTTTCTTCTCGGCCGGAAGAGCAAATACAAATATACGGGTCGAGGAGGAAATGCAAATTCGGGTAGCCGAAAAGAAAGCAGAGAGAGAGCGCGAGCCGAAAAGAAAGAAGAAAAGGGGAAAAAGTAAAGGTAAACGAAAGGGCGGTACGGTGAAAGTGTTTGTATACACTGAATTATAAGATCGAAAAAGTGAAGAAAGGAAAAAGCAAAGGAAAAAAAAAGAGGAAAGAATTTTGATATCGAGCGTCCGTTTCGACGACAACGTCAGCTCGACTTTTTTTTTTTCCAACTCCTTTCTTCTCTCGCTATACGTATAACGAGAAATTAAACAGCTAACGAAAACATACATTCTTATTATAGAGAAACAATACGTTTTCCTCTTGCTGCTTTATTACATTTTTTCCCCCTCATATTTTCGAGAAAAGAAAAGAAGAAAGTTACACGGTGCAGCCGAACAACAAACCCGAACCGAGCTCTCTATTTAAAATTCAAAACGCTTCTTTTCCTCCTTCCAAATAATAATTGCTGGAATGTCATACGTAACAACGTTAAAAAATAAATTTCCGCGCTGCAGCAAAAACGTGAACCGAGCCGGAACTCGACAAACACAGTTCGAACTAATTTTTCAGCTAGCGTCCGTGAATTGGCATCGGTTTTTTTTTCGCAATATCTGTCGTCGAAACCGACAAGGGCTGTGGAAATTTCATCTCTGTACACAGAACGCCGACGATCTTCGCTCTCTCCGCTCTCTTGCTCGTTTCCGAATACGGCGCGGCGGTGAAATTAAGCGTGAGAATGGTAAACGAGCTCGAATTAGTCTTCGGAATATAATTTCGCCGAGTATCCAGCGCCCGGATATTTTAAAAGAATTTTCATCAGCAGAATTCCGGCTACGGATGCAGCTGATTAGGGACGAGACGAGCTCGACTTCCTCTCTCGGTTTCTCACTTTCGTTCGCCCTCACTCTGCGTCTATGTCACTCGGTTTTGAAATACCTTCGTATCGGAAAACAGCGTCACTTGCTATATACACGGAATAACGAATACGTGATACGCATTTAAGTCGCAGAGCTTGAGCAGCCAATTGGAACCGGTTAGCCGGCGACCGTACATTTTTGTAATGGCAAAAAGGCCTGCCAAAATAGTATCAAATAGAAGATCAATTGATTGCTCAAATGTCCAAGAAGATCGGGATCAGTAAATGCCCTCAAATGTTTCACTTTCCTGCGTGAATTCTCACCTCTCAAACAGGAATTTTGTTTAATTTTCCACCCTAGATCTCTACTTATTTTATTACAGCCTCGAACAGACATTAAGGGGTATATATGTTATGTACCAAGTCCAAAATTGTACATTTCGGGTATGGTACAGGTGATTTTGTACCAATCGCGAAATGCTCGGACCATTTGTAAGATTCGGACTTGGTACATACCATTCGCGATATGTACGTTTCATTTCGTACCATTCGCGTGGTGTCCGGACCACGCTGCTACATGGTACAACTGTCTTGTACCAAGTTAGAAATAGATGCTTTACCGACCATTCATGAAATATTATGATTTGAAAGCTCAATACAACTGTACTAAAATTAAACTTTATTCAAATTAAATGACTAGATTGAAGAATCGCGTTGAAGCTCTCAGATACCAACGGTGGTACCTATAGATATTACTTATTTATTACAGCACGACATTGCATTATGGCACCGGGAGTTACATAGAACATTTTTTTTCCTACATACACATCTGTTTGTTAAGCATTTTGTCAAGCATGAACATCTAAGGAAACCTTGCCCTCCAGTCACAGATGATTTTGCATTAGCTTCTCGGACAGTAACCGTATCAGCGGGAACATCGTCAATTTTTACAAAGCTGTTGGTACATGGTGCTATTTGAGCTCGTGAGAAGAGCTGGGGAAGAACGCCATTTTTAGTTCCAATTCTGTAAAATGCTCCATCCACGAGTTCCATTACAACACCTGTAGCACAAGAGCAAAGGAGCAAAACATCATACGTTTAGTACAGCATGAACAACTGGAATAGTTTGTAGGCAGCGTTATACAACATAGTCTTACCTATTATATTTCGCAGATTACATTTGCTTCTATCAACGTCGGGTACAGGAACAGTAACTGTGGTACCACGCTCCAGAACTTTAAATTTGGCCTCGCTTGCAGCTTTCATGCGTTTGGCCTGCTTTTCAAGACCGTGTATCGCTCGTTTTCGGTTTTTTTCCATGTCACTGCGTCGGTTTTGGCGTATAGTGTCACTTTCTTCGTCGGAGGTAGACAAGGAGCCATCGCTATCTGTGTTCTTCTCATAAGATGTTGAAGGGGGATCCGGCATATGCGTCTCCGGTACGATTGTAGTGGCACCAGAAGATGTCGAAGGTGACGTCGTCAACGCTGTCCCAATATCTTCTTCAGATTGTAACGCATGGGCTACTGCAGCAGGAAGTGTAGTACTGCCAAGTCCTAGCGCAGCTCGTCTGCCGAACATAGCTTCGAAAGGGGATTGCTTTATGCCATGATGATAACTATTATTTTTCTGAAATTGAACGAAACGTAAACCTTCGTGCCACTTCTGCGTATTATTATCTGACATCCAATTTTGTTTTCAGTTCGCCGAATACATATTGGTTCTATGTGTATAGCAAACACAAACTGTAGAGTTCTCGTTGAGTTACGTCCTTGTTCCAGCGGGTGTGCGATACAAGACAACACACAACGATCCGCATTCATCTATTCTCTGGGAAACGACCTGCTTATGGCTGAGACGCTGACTTATCAAAAGCTGCTTTGCCTCGCTATTCAGAAAAGAATCCGGCGTAGAAATGAAATTAAGTTCGATCGAATTGCCAAGAACCATTCCACTCGGTGGCGCTGAGTCGCGGCTGCGAGGCTTTCGAGCCTGTTCGAGCTTCTGTTAGCTTATGTAACGTCTTGTATAGCTTTTCGCTAGACTCGTCTGCTCCTCTGTATATTTCATCGAGAAACTTTCATTGATATCTTTTAAGAAACGACCACGCCTAGCTAATAAAACTTTCCCTTCCTTATTTACGTGCGCTCTCTCGCTTTCTGCCTCTGTCTGTCTCTCTCTGCCTCTCTCTGCCGCTCGCCATTTCTGCTAAAAACGTTAACAATCAACCGGAGCAATAAAATACGACGGTGGAAAAATGTTCTCGCAAATCGTTATTTAATTGCGGTTTACTGACACGAGTCTGCAGCGGGTTCAGTTGCCGTATTACGCGACACCGATGTGTTCGGTGTTCGTTTATCAAGAAAAAAAAAAAAAAAAAAAAGTGCGGAAAAAGCGCCCATGTTTACCTCTCGTTTCTGGTATTACGATATAATAAAATTTTTCGATTAATTTTGGGTCGAGTACTAACGCCCGACTATTGGCTACGAGTACAGCGCTGCGGGCTTACACGTACACACCTAACATCGACGAGATAATTGAAGTCGGTAATAGCGATCATTTCGGGGTCGGCTATTAGCTATCTCTCGCCCCGGCTGCCCCTACATCTTGCGTTATTCGCCGGCACCACTCGAAGACCCCGGCAATCCTATTTAATATCGTCGGAAAATTTAATCTCTTAAGGACTAATTACTCCTACCACTCTCTCCGTGTCTCGTATCCTCGCTCCGTTTTATTCCTTTTCACACTAATCATTATTGCGTCATTTGACACTTTATTACACCGAAAAGCAGAATTAAATAAATGACCTTAGTTCGAAATTAAATTTCTCGAAAATCCGATGATTAATTCGGGTCGACGTCGTATACGCGATCGCGTAGCCAGACTTTCCTCTGCGGCCGTATCTCTTTCTCTCCCTCGAGTTTTTCTTCTCGGCCGGAAGAGCAAATACAAATATACGGGTCGAGGAGGAAATGCAAATTCGGGTAGCCGAAAAGAAAGCAGAGAGAGAGCGCGAGCCGAAAAGAAAGAAGAAAAGGGGAAAAAGTAAAGGTAAACGAAAGGGCGGTACGGTGAAAGTGTTTGTATACACTGAATTATAAGATCGAAAAAGTGAAGAAAGGAAAAAGCAAAGGAAAAAAAAAGAGGAAAGAATTTTGATATCGAGCGTCCGTTTCGACGACAACGTCAGCTCGACTTTTTTTTTTTTCCAACTCCTTTCTTCTCTCGCTATACGTATAACGAGAAATTAAACAGCTAACGAAAACATACATTCTTATTATAGAGAAACAATACGTTTTCCTCTTGCTGCTTTATTACATTTTTTTCCCCTCATATTTTCGAGAAAAGAAAAGAAGAAAGTTACACGGTGCAGCCGAACAACAAACCCGAACCGAGCTCTCTATTTAAAATTCAAAACGCTTCTTTTCCTCCTTCCAAATAATAATTGCTGGAATGTCATACGTAACAACGTTAAAAAATAAATTTCCGCGCTGCAGCAAAAACGTGAACCGAGCCGGAACTCGACAAACACAGTTCGAACTAATTTTTCAGCTAGCGTCCGTGAATTGGCATCGGTTTTTTTTTTTCGCAATATCTGTCGTCGAAACCGACAAGGGCTGTGGAAATTTCATCTCTGTACACAGAACGCCGACGATCTTCGCTCTCTCCGCTCTCTTGCTCGTTTCCGAATACGGCGCAGCGGTGAAATTAAGCGTGAGAATGGTAAACGAGCTCGAATTAGTCTTCGGAATATAATTTCGCCGAGTATCCAGCGCCCGGATATTTTAAAAGAATTTTCATCAGCAGAATTCCGGCTACGGATGCAGCTGATTAGGGACGAGACGAGCTCGACTTCCTCTCTCGGTTTCTCACTTTCGCTCGCCCTCACTCTGCGTCTATGTCACTCGGTTTTGAAATACCTTCGTATCGGAAAACAGCGTCACTTGCTATATACACGGAATAACGAATACGTGATACGCATTTAAGTCGCAGAGCTTGAGCAGCCAATCGGAACCGGTTAGCCGGCGACCGTACATTTTTGTAATGGCAAAAAGGCCTGCCAAAATAGTATCAAATAGAAGATCAATTGATTGCTCAAATGTCCAAGAAGATCGGGATCAGTAAATGCCCTCAAATGTTTCACTTTCCTGCGTGAATTCTCACCTCTCAAACAGGAATTTTGTTTAACTTTCCACCCTAGATGTCTATTTATTTTATTACAGCCTCGAACAGACATTAACGGGTATATACATTCGATGCCTGTTTTTTTCTATTTTATTTTACTTAAGTGAACCACCGTCTATCCCGCCCACCCCTGTTTTGGGCATTGCTAGCCCGGTGAGGGCCGGTATCTCTCAGTCTCGTTTTCCACCTTGTGGGTGGCCTTCCCTTCCTTCCTTCTCTTGTCCTGTGGGATCCAGTGAGTTGCCAGCAGGTTCCACATATTCCTGTCTCCCCTGGCCATATGTCTCGCATACTTAAATTTAAGCCTTTCAATAGAGTATGGTGTGGTGAAACATATGGCGATGCACGCATGCCAAAGTGGCTCCTGAGACACTGCACCCCCGACCCCGGGAACTACCTTTTCGAGTATCGCATCAGTGGCCGGAGGGAGGATTCCGAATTGAGTCCCAAAACAGTGTTTTTTGTCGAATTGAGTCCCAGGCTTGCGAGGTTACCTGCAGCCTCGTATAGAGAGAAAAAGAGGGCCTGAAGGGAATTTCCACAGGCCTTCTCTCCTTCCAGTTCATTTTGTTCTCTTGTCAAATGGGAAAAAATTATAAGCTGCGGGATAAGAGGTTCTTTTTTATGGTGTAAGGAGTGATTACTGATTTGATGTATAGATAGCTGTAGGCCCAAAAAAATGTATGATGGGAGAAATAACACAAAAGGAAAATAGAGCCCCAACCAGGGAAGTAGGCACCTTGCGGCTGTCAGCCCACAAAGATCCGTCACCCGAACCACAAAACAGAAGAAATAGGGAAAACAAAAATAAAGACAAAACATGAGAATTTTGTTCTTTATTTGCCAGGGTTAGCAAACGAAGGAAGATTTCTGGAATTGGAAAATGCGTTGGAGGTGCTAAAGTGGGATATAATTGAAGTATCAGAAACAAAAAGGAAAGCGGAAAATTTATCCAAAAGAAGAAATGGTAATCTCTTTCATTATTTTGGGTCAACAATTAATAGGGTACGGGGAGGTAGGTTTCTACATCAAGGAGCAGTGTGCATCCCACGTAAAAGAAATAATAAGTATAAGTGAACGCGTAGTAGTGTAGAAAATTGAAATAAATAAAGGAACCAAACTTTCGATAATCCAAGTTTATCCTCCTACACTAGACCCTACAGAGGTGGAACTCGAAAAGTTTTACGACCAATTGAGCCAAATTTATGAAAATGAAAGAGAATACTATACAATAATAATCGGGGACTCTTTAATGCCAAAGATGGATGAAAATAGGGCAAATAGAACAAAATGTTGGTAAATATACTAAAGGAGAAACAAACGAAAATAGGGAAAGGATGTTAGGGTTAGCTGATAAATACAATTTTTAAATAGCTGGATCGTTTTTCAAAAAGAGTAGTAACAAGAAATGGACATGGAAGTTACCTCATAGGAAGTCAAAAAATGAAATAGATCATATTTTGATCAATGAAATGAAAATTATAATGGACGTGGATGTTATTTCAAAATTACACTTCAGTTCAGGTCACAGTATGGGGAGGTGCAATTTAAAATTTCCAAATAAAACGAACATTTCAAAACATCAAAGTAAAAATGAAAGTATAAGAGGTACATTATTCCTATTTGTAAAATATCACAAGCTTTGAACATACCTATTACAAGGAAAACTGGAAACAGTAGTTACCATTGGGAGGATGCAAGCAAAATACGATAAAATTGAGACGTGCATTAAAGAAACGATGTGGGAAAAGTGGGGAGTCTAAAGATTGAGACACAAACAGATGACAAACTGAGTATACAAACAAAAAACCGTACAAAAAGAAGAATGACACTCAAGAAAAAGCAATTTAAAAATCGAGTAGTAAGTATTGAGCTCACAGAGATCAACAAGCTAGTCAACAAAAAAACCAAAGAAAATATTAGTAAATACGAAACTGAAATGATAAGAAATGTACAGGAGAAAATATGGTCAGTAAAATAGTCAAAAAAAGCATTTTTAAAGGGTACTAACATCGTACAGAAAATCAAGGGTAATAATGGTTTCATATTTGAGAGGGAACAAAATAGTAAAAAGAGCAACGGAATTTTAGGACAAGTTGTGTAGGGTACAAGAGGAAGCAACAACTGGGCAAGGCATGGAGAAACTGGAATTAAACTTGAGAAATCAGGATGAAGCAGAACCAATTCTGGAAGATGAGGTTACAGAAGCTTTAAGGCAACTAAAGTTGAATAAAACACTGGGCCCAAACACAATTGATAATGGTATTTTGTAGTTGTTTTCGGAAAAAATCTCCCAACCTTTGACTGATATATTAAATAAAATTCAAAATACTGGAATAATCCCTTAAAAATGTCAAACAAAGGACCGTCTCTCTCCCAACATTTTCAATAGTATTCTTGAGCAAATATTTCGCAAATTGGACCGGGAAGGGAGGAAAATCAAAATAAACGTTAAATGGTGGTGCAACAATCTCAAATTTGCTGATGATATAGTCTTGATAGGTAAAACTAATGAAAAGCTGGTGGAGATGGCACGGGAATTGAAATGCGAGTGCCAATAATCAGGACTGGAACTGAATGCCCAAAAAACAAAAATATTATCAAAGAATAAAGAAACAAGTGGAATATATTTAGCTAATTGAAAACGTAAAAGACTTTAAGTATTTGGGACAAATACTATCATTTGAAAACAAAATGGAAATAGAAATCGAAACAAGGATCGCAAATGCATAGAAACATTTTTAGGTCAAAACATAATATTCAAAAGCAAGTTCAGTATTGAAACAAAAACCGAAATATTACCAAATTGTGTATTTGCTTTTTTAACCTATGAGCCCAAACATGGATATTGACAAGAAAACAAATATAAAAATTTAGGGTCGTTCAAAACTCAATGGTAAGAAGTAATATGGGTATCTGGTTGAGGGATAAAATTAATATAACAAAAGTCAGGGAAATAATTTGGATTATAGATATAGGATGTAATATATCAAAAAATTGATCTTCAAATTTGCAGGACATATGGCCAGGGAGGTAGGGGAAAAATAGAGTAGAAGAGCAACGGATTAGGTACCATATGACAAAAAGAGACATAAGGGTATACCAGCTACAAGATGGCTGGACGAAATTATAAAATTTGGGGGTCCTCACTAGGTAAGTACATCGTAAAAGAGGGGGGGCACAGGAACGAGTGACGGACGCCTGTGCCCAAAGATGGGTGAATGAGTAGGGATGTACCTACCTATGATTCAAGGCTGTAATAAAATAAAATAAAATGATGTATCCATAAGCGTTGAAATTCAGGCCTTTCAAAAATGTCCAGGCCCAGGGTATTTCCCTCCTTTCTCCCTCCCCCTCGCTCTCGTCAGCGTTAGTTAACTGACATAAAGTTCCCGATTGAGTTCCGGCTTAGCGCGCCCGGTGTTCGGTTCCTTTGTACATTGCATTAGAAATGCGACTTGACTGAGACCTTTCGAGACTATTCTATGCTTGATTGAGTTTTGAGTTTTTTAGTCCTTTTTATAATACTTTTTAAGATTCGTCCAGATGTGTTTAATCAAACTTGTTTAAGACCCATTGCGACATGCTTCGCTTCAAGAGTAGTCTTCAAGATTGTAGTACAAAAGTCTGGATTAGTCAAAACTGAGTTTCATCGAGCTTGAATGCCTTTGAACAAATACAAAAATGCTTCAAGAATAGTCTTAACTAAGAATGAAACAGTTTTGAAAAGCATAAAACATATGTCCGGAGGAGTCTTGTAAAAGTTTTGAAGTTTCTCAAATCAGTTTGGAAATCCATAAAGTCGCAAAGGGTCTTAAACCTGTCTGAATATATTCCGAAATAGTCGAAAAAGTCTGAAATAGATCAGACACTGCCTTAAGTATTTAATCGAGTCTGGAACAACGGCTTGAAGAATCTTGATGAGTCTCGCTTAAGTTTATAAAAGTAAGCTTCCTTGTCAAAGCTCCCGTCTGATACCCCTGACACCATGTAGCCCAGCACCGCCATCACACACATTTCCTAAATCATCATTTTAGTCTTCAGTTTTATTTTACTTATTCCGATGCTTATTTCTTTTGACCCCCCCCCCTCCCCGTCGAAGGATATATTTTGGCCCAGATATTTGTATCCTTTTACTTTTTTGATTATTAACTTCCCCCTAGTTTGATAAATTCGCCCCTTCCTCGTTTGTCATTATTTTTGTTTTTGATGCATTTATGCTGAGGCAGCCTACCTTGGCACACTCATTTTTTAGTCTGATTCTCGTTCTGATCATTTTCGTTTATATTTTTACCGATTATTACTATATCATCCCCGAACCTAAAATTGTTTAACCCCCCCCCCCATATTTTTAGCCTTAGTCCATCCCATTCTAGTTTCCTAAAAATTTCCTCCAGTATAGCATTAAAAATATTTGGGGAAAGAGGGTCCCCTTGTTTAACCCCTCTCTGAGTTGGAAAGATTTCACATTTTTTATCCAAACTTACGAAGGCTTTGGATTTTTTATATAATTTATTAATAGCCAGGATAGTTTGTTTTTTTTAAACGCCATGTTTGGTAAGTGCTGCTGTCATGCTAGTATGGACTATGGAGTCAACGGCCTTGTCGAAATTTACAAAAAGCCAACATACTTTCATATTATATTCTTTAGTTTTTTTTTTCTAATATGTATTTGATTTATCGTATGCATGTGATCTACCCTGGAATAGTCCCTTCTAAGCCCCGCCTGTTCAACCGGTTGGTTGAAGTCTAGGGTTCTGTAAATTCTGTTTTTTAGAGGCATCATAAATATCTTTAATATATTAGGCAAAAGGCTTATGGGGCGATAGTTATTTATGTCCGCTTGATTACCCTTCTTGAATAGAAGTATGCTTTCCGAGAGTCCCAAGCTATCTGGTATCTCATCACCCCTTCACAATTTGTTAAAAATTTTGGTTAGTGTGGGTACTATCTCTTAAGCCAGTGATTTTATTGCCGCTGTTTCAATGCCATTTGGTCCTGGTGCTTTGTTGGTTTTTAGTTTTTTGACTCTCAAAAAAGGTGGTTCAGGTTCATGGCCGGGGTAACAATAGGGTATTCAGCAACTACACTTTCATCTCCCTCTTTGCTCTTAGTCCTCGCTGAATACATATTCTTATAAAATTTTGTTGCTAGTTCAATAGTACCTGCTCTATTGTACACATTTGTGCCATCGCTTGCACTCAATTTAGTAAGAAGGCTTACCTTTGCTAATTCGTTTTGCTACATTTTTTGTGGACCAGCTCTCTTCTAATGTTTTACTCACTATCTTCTTTTCATACGTATACAAGCCCCTTCTGACCTCTTTTTTAATGAGTTTACTCAGTTCTGTTAATTCAGTTTTTTTACTCGTTTTGTTTGCTTCTGAGTTTGGCTTTCTTCAGATTGAGTTCTTTGTTTCCTACGCTAATTTTATCATCCGTACTTTGATCTTCTCCTAAGAGCTAAACTCATTAGCGGTCTCACGAATGAGCTTTCCTAAAAGGTTGTTTTAAGTCTTTGTGCGCTCTCAGTGTCTCGGGTTGACCTTTTGCGGCAAGAGTATTTTTCATTTTTTGGATTACTTCTGAAATTTTGTATAATCGTACTTGCTTGAAACTTTTTCCTTTTTTGTTCGAGATGAATGCTTTAGTTTGCGATGCGAATTTAAGTGCGCACCTTCCAGGCCTATGATCAGAGGAAACTTGAAAGGTGGTAAGGAAGTCGTAGTTGGCTGTTACTGACGTTTCAATTATTAGGGCATGGTCGATCTCGTTTATAATAACTCCATTTGGCGACCTCCAACCCCTTCTTCTTTTGATGTTCCTTTTAAAGAAAGTAGAAAAAATTATTTTTAATTTGTGTTTTTCAGCTGAATGAATCCAGTTTCCCCATTTTTGTTATTGTTTTCGAGTGCAAATTTCCCCATACAATTTTATTTTGAGCTCTCTACTCCTGCCTCAGCATTGAAGTCGCCCGTTACTGCTGTATAATATTACTGTTCGTTTTTAAAAGTTTAATCCAGGAGGTCATAAAACTCCATGATTTCCCTTTTGTCTGATACAAGTGTAGGAGCATGGCATTGCATTATAGTCAAATAGCCAGGCCTTTAGTTTTAATTTTAATACTGCTATCCTTTCGAATACACCCTTGATTTCTATAATTTTATTGCTCGGTGTATTCCTGATGTAATAGGCAACTCTCATCCCTGTATCCCACCGTATTACCATAAAAGTAGAAAATATTGTTATTTGGTCTTTTGACCGTACACGTTCGCCCTTTCGCCTAATCTCGAAGAGACTAATTACGTATACATCCCACCTGATGGACTGAAACGCATTTTCGAATTCATAAAGTCGGTCCTCATCACCGGCTAGGCTCTGGCAGTTAAAATTCAAGACATTTAATTTCTCATATTTCCTATTCCCCTTCTTTTTTCCTAGTTTCACCTTCTTTGTATTTTTACTACTTGGTAAATTTATTGTTCGTTTTCTTGCAGGTTTTGTTTGACCAGAATTATGAGTTAATGATTAAAATTAGCGTTGATGTTTATCTCGTTGCAATTTAGATTTTTTGAAACACTTGGATTGTCGTACTTTGAATTAGTATAATTTAGAGGCATTTTCTGGACAGAACGCAACAGTAGTTTGTGAACTCCTAGCCCCGTAGCGTCCACATACTGTATTAGGGCGGATAAATAGTGCCTATGTTTTGTTTTGA
This sequence comes from Acanthococcus lagerstroemiae, assembly GCA_031841125.1. Classification (NCBI taxonomy): domain Eukaryota; kingdom Metazoa; phylum Arthropoda; class Insecta; order Hemiptera; family Eriococcidae; genus Acanthococcus; species Acanthococcus lagerstroemiae. Next base: position 18,978,089 of record CM063110.1, read on the forward strand.
ACTTGTTATTCTTATTTTTGTTCGAATTCGTGATAGACGGTGACTCACTTGCCTTAATATAAGATTTATTCGCATCTCCGTGCGGCGTCTGTAATGGTGCTTCTCTTCTAAATTGGTTCAATTTCGTTTGAAAGCTTCTCTTTAACCGTTGATGTTTGCTTCAGCACTTTCTGCATAGGTAGTCTGATTTTTGGGCTTCTCTCGCTTGCTGTACGTTTCTTTCCATTAGCAAATGCCAGCGTGCTGTCTTGATTATCGTCTTGTACCTTCTCTCCAGGCTTTCCCTAATCCGCTCCACATTCATCTCGCTTCTGACTCTGATTGCTGGGCTTCCTTCATCGTAGCGCACCAGCACTTTTCCATTACACACCCATGTAAACTTCACCTGGCCATCGAGCCTTCCTCCCCTTTCGGGCAGTAGTATAGCCGACTCTTCATCGTCAAGACCGTATCCGACGCCAGACGTTGGCAGTCGTGGTTTCTGACGCGTGACCTCCTGAGCAGGTTAGTCGGGGTAGTTTTCCGGTGCTTTCCCCGCGGTTTTGTTGCGTTAAAGATTTCCGTCTCCGTGCCGAAGAGTGTGTAACCGCTGTTCGCTTACTAGCCACGTGTTTTACGATGTTGAGCAAGCTGTCCATGAAGCGCACTCGTGCAGTACCAATCTTTCTGATCTGGTGGAAGACGCCTTGCAATTATAATGCTTTATCCGTGTGAACTAGCGTTACAGGACGCGCGATGTTTCCACCTCGACGGATACTGTAGTCGCTGTGTTCGCTAGGATGTTAGTGGAGGTATCCGAATATCACTAGCTGTCCGGCATTGGTGGGATGGAACCCGAGACTCAAGGAGTGCGAAGCGGGCACGTTACCACTATGCCACACAGCGACTCTATAGCCGGACTACCTTCATTATCCCTGAAAACGCCATTTGTTATGGTGGACTCTCGCCTTGCCACTGTATGAACCCTCAAATTAATTTTTTAACAGCATCTTGGTGTTTATTACACATACTCTGTTTGTTATCCGGACAGACAAGATGGACTCGGCGAGTTTAAGATTACATCAGTATTTACAAAGTATTGCGAGGCCTTGCACTACGACCAGTCAGTCCCCCTCCCCGTCCTCTCGTTTACCGCACACACCGCCCAGCTTTGGGCAACTGACTACCCTTGCCTCTTCCAAAATTCTCTATCATGGGTGTTTCTTCTCCACTTCGTTCCTAGAATTTTGTCGAGCTCATCCCTCCAGCAGGTAATGGGTCTCTCCCTTCCTTTCCTGTAACTATGCAGGTCCATCCTTCCACCGCCTCCCCCCCCCCATCGGTCATCTTCTCTTTAAATGCGACCTGCGTATTTCCACTTGTGGCTTTTAACTACCTCCCATATGTCCCGTAGTTCTGTTTTTGCCCTAATTTCCGCAAGCTTAACCCGATCTTTTTTGTGTTCAGCATACTGTGTTCCATAGCGGTTTGTGTAGTACGCAGCCGGTTTACATTACTCTTGGTTTACGCCCAAGTTTAGGCCCCATGTGATAACACCTGTTGTATGGAGCTCTGTCAGCCCTCCGCCTCGGTCTTTACTGGAAAAGTTTACTTTTGAAAACCTTTTTTTAGCTTCCAGCAGTTATTGCTCCACCCGCTCTTAATCCTGCTGTACATCTCTTTGTCCTTAGCGTTTTGAAAGGCTATTGTTTAGCCGAGATATCTCGTTTCGCACTCCTGTACGATCTTTTCGTTTTCTATTAAGACAGGTTCCCCTTGGTCGTTTGAGAGTAGAATGGTTTTTTTTGTGTTGACCTCAAGACCGGCCACCTTGCACATCCGACAAAAAGTAAACAAAAAGGGACAAAAACAATCCAACTGATGAGCTCTGAAAACGACTGAGAATGATCTAATCAGAATACAACCAGAAATTACAAAATTATTTCGACCAAAATGAAGACGTATGACTAGTAATGATTTAAAAAAATTAAATCTGACTAAAATTAATCGAAACAACTAGTTTGGACGAACAACGACCAAATATGACTAATCCGACTAAAAATGACCAGAAATGTGAAAAAATGATTAGATATGCAAATATGTAACTAAATCATCCGACTAAAAACGACTAACAGTGATTATAAATTAAGTGATTCAAAGCTAACGAAAACGATAAATGGCCGAAAAATACTGACTTGTACTCTGTTCGACTAAAAATGACCAAGAGCACATTTACTCAAACCTAATTCAAAATGATTAAAATTGATCTAAATAAAATAAACTAGCCTATAAATCTTCAAAAGTAATAAACAAGAATTACCAGAAGTTACTAATTAACAAAAATTATCTAATTCAGCCGAACTGATCGAAAAGGACTAAATGGCTGACCATAACTAAATCCGATCAGGGAATCAAATAGAATTAAGAAAAATCAAATGTAAGCAAAAGAATAAAAATAATCAAAAATGACTAAATATTATTGAAATTACCGTAGGAAGCATATAAGCACGAATGGCTAACACGGGCACACGGGACCAAATTTGACCCACAGTCCAACCAAAGCAGACCAAGAGTTACTGAAAGCAACCTGAACATGACTGATATGACTCCCAGAAGGAAGATGACCAAATCCACCTCACAGGTTTGTGACAGTGGGGGTTCCAGTCTGACTCTAGCTAGTATTTTCTTCTTTTTTGTTTTTGACCGACTAAAATAAAATTATCGTTAAAACTTAAGGGGAAAGAAAAAAACTTGAAAAAATTAAGTCTTTCTTTTCTCAACTCTCACTCCATACCTTAAGGAATGAATGTTGTGAGGGAAGTGAAGAAAATTTGTAGATTCTGTTACTCGACGTTGTGGTATTCTTTTTATACCAATAAGTTCTATCAGTCTATAAAATTGCTGAGGAAAAAAATTTCCAATAGTTTTGTATGTAATATCTTCAAGTGTTGGTATATTTACCCCTTCAAATGTAAGTTGCAGGCAGACATATCTACACTTTATTAGGATGCGTTGCTTACTCACCCGATTGAAGAGGGATCACATACTGTGAGACACCCTATGTAGCACTCTTCTGAATACTAACTAAAGCACGTCATATTCTTTTGTTGCAGTATCGTCCAACAATGTCGGCTTAATACCCGCCATTCTGTACATACATGGCGAATCGTACGAATGGAACGCCGGCAACCCGTACGACGGCTCAGTGCTAGCCAGTTACGGAAACATAATCGTGGTCACCATTAATTACAGACTCGGAATTCTGGGTAGGTTCATGTCATCTATCTCTATATCATTATCGTTACCGCCAACAGCGATTCGTAATCGTCTTATTTGTAACCGTATCCCGTCATCTTGTGCAGGGTTTCTGAAAACCGGAAACAGCAACAGCACGCAGGGTAACTACGGGCTGATGGACATCATCGCCGGCCTGCACTGGCTGAAAGAGAACCTCTCCTCATTCGGCGGCGATCCCGATCGGATAACGGTGATGGGACACAGCACGGGCGCCGCGCTCGCCAATTTCATAGCCGCGTCGCCAGTCACCCGAGGTAAGCCGCCGTACAAATTAACGGTTAATTTATACATGGAAGTCCCTTTTACCAGTCACCGAGCCCATCTGGACGAATAAACCGCGGCAGTCGTTTACCAGGCCGCAATTATACGCCGACGATCGACTCTCGGCGAAATCCACCGTTTCCAGGGGAAACAAAAGAGACGCGAAAAGTTTTATCGCTCTCGGGCTCGCGCTTGCTGCTGGAAACAAAACCAAAAAAGAAAAAAGAAGAGGAAAAAGCTTTCTATGAAACGCCAGCAACGAGCGAGAAAAAGCCTCCATGCCACGCGCGTATATAAAGCCGGAGGTCGTAAAAATCTTTACGAAGTGTTAGCTCTTTTCGCTGGAGTGAGAGGGAGAGAAAAAAAAAAGCAAAAATCAATCAGAAAAACTAATAAGACGCGGTAATAAAGAATATAAAAAGAAAGCAGCGGATAAAAAAAAAAGGCTAAAGACAAAGGAGAAGAAAAAAAACTGAAAACAAAAGCATGAAAGGCCTCGTCCTACATTTTTAACACACGAGAAATGCAGCCGACTGTAAAAGCGTCGTAAAAAAATTAAGTGATCGTCTAAAAAAGCCATTTGTCGTGAATGCGGAACATCGAAACACACTCGACTATCAGAGATACTCGGGCCAAAAATATAAAACCCACGATGCCTTTTTCGGGGCATTTCGGTATCCCGTAATTAGGTTAATTACCGGGGCAAACCGTACGAGGATTTTGCGTTGACACGACGCCGAGATTTCTACTCAATTAGCGTTCGCTTTTGATACGGTGTTAAACCAGAGAGGGCATTTCCTGCCATTTCTTTTTCTTCGCGAGCTTCCTCTATTTTCCTTTATTTTTTCCCCTTATTTTTCTTCAGCGGCAAAATAAAAAACCATCATCGTTTCGTATACACGTACGGCATCGTCGAGTAGAAAGGACTGCGTCGGCCTTGGGCCTCGACTCTGTATAGCGCGAAATACAAGCCAGCGGAAATTGGAACGTATCCGAAGGATTTATTATCCGCCATTACGAGCCGTAATACACTGTGGGTCGTGGCGGGCAGGACGACTTCATTCCCGGCGATGTTGCATAAAGTTTGCTGTATGTGTTGCGAAACTCTTCCGCGCCGACAACCGATGGAAGAGAAAAATGGTGCCATTGTTTCTGAGAGCCCATCACGCGTACTTATGACAATTTTAAGGCCTTTCGCGACTGAGAATGACTGGTTCACTGAACGCTGCTGTCACAGCGAGGAGAACATATCAACGTAAGCCTTTCAAACACAGCACGGGAAAAATAATTCATTCGTCCCATGAGATGCACACTTATTGCACCTTGTATAAATGCGCGTTGCACATGTGCTGGGGCGTTGAAAGGGGAAATCATAAGAGGCCGATATGACGCAGGTAATCGAGAATACGGCCTTCTCTCTTGCATTCCTCGCCCTCTAGGGTGATTAATCGAATGCGCGTTTGTAATTCTAACCACTTCTTCTTTGGACCTTGCCTTCACCTTTCTTCCTAATGAGAGCTCGGTCAGACTGACCTCCGTGTCCGCCTGCTCCTTTTGCAATGAGCGCGTTTTCCAGTGACGTCACAGAGTGAGTTACTGTGTGGTTACTGTTAGCAAAAATACCCATAGTTGGGCCAATTAACGTATCGACTCCCATAAGAAAAGTACACGGTGACAAGATCATTATGATACTACCTGAGAATAAGAAATTTGTTAGAAACTAGAAGTTTATTAGCAAATGCCAAGAACCTCCTGGATTTAAAATGTACACCTTTGGTTTCTAACACATTACTTATTCTCAGGTATCCTTACTCCATGTGTTTTTGTTATGGGAGTTGTATGTTCGTTGGCCAAAAAACGAGTACTTTTGCTAACGGTAACTCACTCCGTGACGTCACGGCAAGCGTGATAAGCGCGTTCGGGACGTTAAAGAAAACACGCCCATTCCTTTAAGAAAGTTTACATAAATATTGGGATGATGTTTGCCAAGGGATCCGGGCAATTAGGCGCGGCCGATTGGCCGCAGAGAAGGAGGCGCGAACCAACTGGTCGCGATGGACATTCAGGCACGGAGAGACGACTGGGTGCAAAACCTGGTTTCATTATTGATTTTCCTTTTTGAATTCTTGTTTGCATTTCCCTCTACATCTATCGGTGGTTGTCTGTTCCATTTCTCGCAGAATGTGATGAAACGAGTGCATCAGTTTACAGGTTCGCATGTTAGTAGCATTGGCATTTGTCCCTCCGACTGCCATTGTTTCCGCTTTTGAAGAACTGGAGAGTTACGTTGATGAGTCTTTGGAACCTTTACTTGAGTATTTGGAGGATAACTACGTTGGTCGTCGTAAACCTGATGACTGACTATTTCTTTCTTTTTTGTTGGGAATGTAGTACTGATAAAGGAGGGAGGGTTGGAAGCAGTTGCACGATCGAACCCCATGGAAAGAAGTGAAGGAGTCACAGACGAAAATTATGGACGGATACAAACGAAGCGCACACGACTTCGAGTTCAAAATTCTAAGGCGAGGCTACCATTTTTCACGTCCCTACCGATGTTTTTTACTAAATAAAAGGAGCACAGATGAAAATAATGGAAGCATAAGCGAATTCAGACCAATTTTGGTTCGGAAGTGAAAAAGTAAAAGCTGTCTTATAGTATACGTAATGGAAGGGGGCGAAGTGACGAAGCACGGACGAAAAAGTGCTGGAAGCATGAATGAACACGAACGGAGCGCAAAGGATTGAGACAATTTTTGGTTAAATCTTACAATATGAACTGGGGGAAGAGACAAGGGGCAGTGAAAACGAAGTTCATGCAAGCACAAATGAGTACAAACGGACTGCTAAATATTGAGACAATTTTTAGTTCAAAATTCACAAATTGACGTTGTCTTCCCTGTGGGGAGGGGCAAAGGGAGAAGCTCAGACAATGCTAGGTCAGATGAACATAAACGAAATGCGAACGATTGATACCACTTTTTGTTCAAAATTTACAAGTACATGCTGTCATACAATATGACTTCCGTGCGGGGGAGGAGTGTGTGTGTGTGGGGGAGAGGGGGGGGGGTAAAACGAAATCAACACACGAGCACACGCGAAGCACAAGCAGTTGAGACCATTTTGGGTTCTAAATTCTAAAGATGGGCTACCATTTTCTCAGCCCCCACCAATTTTCCACTAAAGACAGGAAGCACAGACGAAAATAATGGAAGCATAGACGAAAATAATGGAAGCACAGACGAAAATAATGGAAGCACAAGCGAGCACTAATGAAACACAAACGATTCAGATCATTTTTGATTCAGAAGTAAAAAAATGAAAACTGTCTTATAGTATATCCAAAAAGAGGGAAGCGAGGTGAGGAAGCACGAATGAAAGTAATGATAGCTTGAATGAACAGAAATAGAGCGCAAACGATGAGGATCCATTTTTGGTTCAAAATTCACTAGTGGATGCGGTCTGACAACATGGACTTGAGGGGGAGGGGGCAAATGAAGGATATGCAAACGAAAAGGACGCAAGTACAAATGAACCAGGCCCGTCGAGAAGGGTGGAGAGTACTTTTTCCCCGGGCCCGGGTTTTTTGAGGGGGCCCGCAATGTCACAGAAATTATAACTATCAAATAGACAATATGCCTTTTTACAAGCAAGAAATAATGTCAAGTGTAGGCCCGCAGATTTTCCCCCGGGTCCGGTGTGGCTCTTGGCGGCCCTGAAATGAATACAAACAGAGTGTAAACGATTGACACTATTTTCGGTTCACAGTTCACGAGTGGACGTTGTCTTACGATATGGACCTTGCGGGAGAGAGCGGAGGGGGAGGTGAGGTGCGAAGGGGAAACGCAAAAGAAATTAATATAAGCTCGAACGAGCACAAATGAAGCATCGGCGATTTCGATTCAAAATTCATAAATGGACACTGTCTTATAATACAGACCTTGTAGGAGGGGGCAAAAGGTACAAACGAAATAAATGCATGCACAAATGAACACAATCGGAGCGCAAACGATTGAGACCATTTGTGGTACAGAATTCACAACGCGGGTTTCCCTGTGGGAAGGGCGAAGGGGGAGGCGCAAATGAAATGAATGTAAGCCCAGACCACAAACGAAGCACAAGCGATTTTCATTCAGAATTCACAAGTGAACGCTGTCTCACAATGTGGACCCCGTGGGAGGGGAAAATGAAGGGAGTTACAAAGAAATTAATGCGTGCACGAATGACCACAACCAGAGTACAAACTACTGGGACCATTTGTGGTTCAGAATTCACAAGTGGACGCTGTCTTACGATATGAACGAGGGCGAAGGGGGAAAGTGCAAACGAAATTAATGCAAGTACAAACGAAGCATAAGCGAATGAGACCATTTTGGGTACAAAATTTTAAAGTGAGGCTACCGTTTTCTCAGCCCTACCAATTTTCTACTGAAGAGAGGAAGCACAAACAAGCAGAAATAGAGCATGTACAAACGATTCAGACCATTTGTGGTTCATAAATAAAAGGTGAAATCTGTTTTACAGTATACCCAGTGGGAGCATACGAAGTAGGGAAGCACGAATGAAAGTAATGAAGCGTAAATGAACATAAACGCGATTAAGACCATTTTTGGTTCAAAATTCACAAGTGAACGTAGTCTTACAATATGGACCCCGTGGGAAAGAGCAAAGGGGGAGGTGAGACCATTTTTGGCTCAAAATTCAGAAATAGAGGCTACCATTTCCTTTATTCACCTCTCTCCCATTTACCTCTGAAGGGAAAAGATCTAACCAAAAATATTAAGTACAAATATAAATTTAATTGAGTTCTCGTTACTATGTGTTTTCAAACATTTAAATTTCCAAACATTCAAGTCTTCATCAAATATTATTTTGAATTGAACAGCTAAAGGTATTGAACTTTTTTAAAGTGACATTCGCATAAATTGCTTCGCCCCCTCTCTCCAAATAGAAAAGTTTGGCTGCCCCTCATATTTGGTAGAGTTGTGAAAAGTCTTAAACAATTTTGGAGAATCAGAAAAAAGTCACAAAGAGTGCTGAACTGTTCTCGATAGTCTCAGAAATTTTGAAACCAGTCTCAAAGAGTCTTAAACAGGTAACAGTTATCTGTAATAAATATTTCATCAAGTCTGATGAAATTTTTCAAAATGTTAAAGAATCTTATAAGTATTATAAAAGAACTGTGACCTGAAATAGTTTGAACCGAATCCGTGAGAGTTATGCAGTCTAAAAATTTGAAACATGGTAAGAGTCTTACAAAAGCTTGGAGCAAGTCCATCCAAGTATTTGGTAAATCTGGAATGTCTTCCCAAATATTCAGATCCTCAGACGAAACATAAATTCTTAGTAAAACTGCACGTATTTTGTTATAGGCTGTTAACACGTTACTTTCTGGGATGATTAGATTACTTGAGTTTGACAGGCCAGGAGGCATTTGCACGGTTGCCCAACGGGCCAATCCCCCCTTTTTTTGCTCCCTTCAATAACGTGATTTCTCTTTTTTTTAATGCTTCTTTGTAATGATTCCTGGACATGGCATATCCTCCTTTCACTTACTCGCCATCCACCATCCACCACAAGAGATCCTCGGAAACCTACTCCATGGTCGGGGCACTGCTCGCTCTAGGACTAACCTACAATCTCGCTGCACAGAAAATTCATGCTACACTGTTCCGGGGAGATGTGGCGTGGCATGGAACCACCATAAAGGCGAGACTGTATGAGCGCGACACAGAATAATATAAATTGAAAGTCAGCTAGCGCATATAGCTTGCCCATTGTTAGCGCAGCCGAATGATAGGATTCATTATTAATTAAATCGACTGTCATGATGACGCGTTCTGAATATTAATTAACCTAAGTGTCTGAACGAAAAGGGATGCCGCCGTGTGAGCTCTTTGTGCGGCAACAACCCTATAACCTGTGCGCTTACATTTGAGTAAATTATCGTCGCCAATAGCGCAGCTGTATGCACAACGCGGTACCGTACTCAGGCAGCTATTACGTAAAGGGGGCGCATTTCGCGGCTTTAGTCATTTTTAATACCAGGAAGTGCGGAATCGAGTTAGTAGTGCCGTTTCCAGACTGATTGAAGAGGACGGATATACTTATATTCGCGGATTTACCTAACGAAGCAAAAATGGATGCACGTCGGAGATGCTTTTGTATGCAGTCGAAATAATGTACTTCGAGACGTTAGTCGAACCGATGAACGGAGCTCGATGCGAATACCGAATATCGAGGATAAGATAACCAGCAAGTTGAACAATATCGAGCATGGAATTTAGTTATACAGCTTATTGCAATTATGGATACGCGAGCGAGCATACGGTTTGGGAATTATTCGTAATTGAAGTGTGCGAATGAGAGCGTACCCGTGTTATAACACCGTAATGTGGTTCTTTTACGAAGTTCTGCATCCAGTACGAACGATATTACGTGTATTTATTAAAAGCAATATGTGGAACGACCGGAGGTGAGAGAACTGAAGAACACTTGTCGAGCGGTCACCATGAACCCGAGGGTATAATTCAAAATCCTTTTCTTAGTGAACGACCCAATCTCGTGTGAGACACATTTTTAAGACTGCATAAGGGGCTCTGCCCGTTGGCTGCTTTGCTGTCCAACCCCCGGTAGAATTGTACAGAGACATCATCAGACATAAAATGGCGTAATTAGATATAAAAAGAGATAATATAAAGGAAGATACAAAAAAGCATAACGAAGACACAACCCAACATAATAGAACGTAGATAATAGTTCTTATTAGCTGGCGTTTTCTTTTTTCGACGGAGAGGAGAAATAAGGAGAGTTCAAAGTTTTAATACACAGCATGAACCGAGATAAATACGAATCGACCCAACTTACGCACTGATGATGGGGTAATCCAATTTCGGATCAGATCCTCTAGGTCAAATGACGTCAAATTTAACATGGTCATAAAATTAATCGAACTGGATCATGAAATTCGATCAGTGATTACACGTACCGAAACGTGTGACCATTCGCATATCCAGATCTTCGTTATCCTCTATTTCGAATAAAATGTACCTCTATGAAAATTCTGCAAAATTTCAATTTTTATTGAATGTCTTTCTTCTTTGGGCGCCATATCCGACGCCGGATGTTGGCAATCGCGCTTTTTAACACCGACTCTCTTAGGCAGATAGAGGTTAGTCGGAGTAGTTCGCCGTTGCTTTTACCCCGGTTTTGTTGGGTTAAAATTTTCCTTCTCTATGCCAAAGAGTGTGCAGCCGCAGTTCGCTTACTAGCCACATGTTTCACGACATTGAGTACGTTGACTACGACGTGCACATACACAGTACCAATCCTTCTGATCTGGTGGTAACACACCTTGCAATTGTTACGCCTTATTCGTGTAAACTGATGGGGGTTACAGGACGAGCTATGTTTCCACCTTCGTTGATACTGTAATCGCTGTGTGTTCGCTAGGATGTTGGTGGGGGTAATCGAATATAGCTTTCCGGCGTTGGTGGGACTCAAACTCTTTAGACGCAAGGATTGCGAAGCGAGCACGTTACGGAAATGTCAGCAATCTTTCAGTTGTCTAGAACCTTCAATGTGTATATTCATCATATTTATATCACCCCTACAGCTCAATACCTACCTTTATTCAAGATCATCGTGAAGAAAGTGATCCATAATTTGTCTTCTGTTTCATTTCAAATCTTCTTTCACACTTGTATCAATGAGTTTCTTCTGGTTAATTAGATATTTTTGTCAGTTCTTTCTCTCCTATTGTTATTCCTTCTTTTCTTTCTGTTACATTTTTTCTTTTGTTTTTAAAACGAAATTTCTCGGTCGCATGCGTTAAGATTGAAGGTAGTTTTCGCCAAAAATGGGAGGTACAAAAATCGAAATTGAGATCTGTAGACAATTTATCGTGTTTTCTGAAGAATTGATTGTTGTTATATTCCTTAGTCTCCCGACTAGCAGGTTATGTCTCTCCATTTTTTTTTTCTCTCCAATGCTAATCTTTTCATTTCTGAGAAGGACTTACACTTTGTATCCTTCATTAACTGCTCTTCATAGCTCGTTCTTCGCCTTCCCTTCCAGTTCTCTCCCTCAACCATTCCCTCTAGCAGTAATAACAATATCCCTGGATGTCTCACATTATGACCTATCATTTTAACTCTTGTCATTACAATTGTATTCCAAATTTCTCTTTCCCTTCCTAGTCGCCTCAATATTTTCTCATTCCTAATCTTTTTTATCAATTTGATTTACAACAACACTTTTCAAAAGCTTCTATCCTCTTTCTTTTTCGTCCAGGTCTCTCATACATACAATTCTATGCTCCAAATATACGTTTGAAGAAATCGTAGTATTACTTTTAAATCTATATTTATCTTCAATATGTCTCCTTTTTGAAAAAATCTCTCTTAGCTTGTTCCATTCTACTCTGTATTTCTGTTTCATTTCTTTCATCTTACGTTATCAGACTATCTAAATATTTAAATCGCTTTACCTCCTTTATTTTTTCACCTCCTATTTCCATATTTATTGGATTTTGTTTCCATCTACTGACCACCATCATTTTTGTTTTATTCTTATTCATCTTCATTTTATATTTTATTTTCAATCATTCATCTAACTTTTTAACATCCTCCTTAGTTGTTCTTTACTTCTTTCCACTATACCAATATCATCTACAAACTTATCATTCGGATTGTCTCCCCTTGTATTTTCACTCCTGATTTCCTTTCAATAATTTCTTCGTTACTTTTTCTATGAATAGAATAAACAGTACTAATGACAAATATAGTAACTTTGTCTCAGTCCTGTTGGAATTTTCACTCATCCCACTTTATGCTCTATTTGTATTTCAGCCTTTTAATCCTTATATAAGTTTCATATTACTCTTCTTTCATTATACTAAACTCTTATCTCCTTCAATATTTCCAACATTTTCGACAATTCAATATTATCAATAGCTTTTCTTAAATAAGAAAATGTGACATCTTTTTTTTTTTTTAGTCTTTTTTCTAATAAAAACCTCAAACATGAAATTATTGTTCCCCTAGTTCCTCCAACCTTTTCGAACCCAGATGATATCCAGAAATATAAATTTACTACGTTTTGGAAAAACACTCCTCATTGTATTATCAGTTTATTCACATTGATGTGTGAGAAAAATCGAACAATACGTTTTTACTGGAGTTATGTACTCGGTGGGGTCGAGGAGGTCAATATCGATAAGTGAGGCCCTCCAGAGTAATGACGACCTTTGTCTGTCATTTTTGTCTTCTTTTTTCACATTTTTTCTTTGTTTAACCTTTCTGTGTTTTTTACCAATTATTTCCCTTCCTTTTTACTCAATATTTCTGAGGTCTCTCGTGTCATTTTCCAAAGACACTATGTATTTCCTTAAATCACATAAATCCAATTTTTCTCGTTCTGTTGTTTCCTAGTATTCTTCTGTTTGTTTCTTATGCTTCTCGCTTCTTTACAAACTCTATTTAGTCAGACTCGTGTTCGGACACGTGACCCTTAATAAGTGATTAGGACGACATTTCTTCGAAGACGTTTCGGGTTCAATAATGACTTGGTTGGCATCTATCACAGGAATATTCAGTTTGTTTTTCTTCTTCTGTAATTTTTCATTCTTCTTCTGTTGATTATTTTTTGTGTGTTTCCTCCGTTTCCACTTTTTGTCTGTTTCGTTCTACCCTTACCCTTTTTTCTTTGCTGTTTCTTCTACCTTTTTTGCCCTTTCTCGCCTCCATCGGTCTTTTTCTTTATTTAACCATCTTCCTGTCTTTCTCCATCTTTTTTACTGATTCAGTCATTGTCAATCTTGGTCAGTTCTATCTTTTCAATATTTCAACTACATATTACTTTTCGTTTCTATCAACTTATTCGTCAGACGTTGAGGGGGGAGAGGGGAATAGGCACCATAAAAAGCTTTGAACAGTACATCAATTACTGCAGAGGTACAACTTGATGTATTCTGTTTTTCTTGTTCGTATTGCCTCACCCCTCTTCCTCGTATTCCAGGTAAAACTAAAAAGCAGCAAGCCACTAGAAGTTAGAAGGACTACTTAACCTCATTCTTCAAAAAGTATCAAAATTTTTTCTCAAATTAATTTAAAAAAACCTTTGAAAATAACCTCAAATTCAGATAACTTGGACGCTGGATCCAAATATTTCTCATTTCTGTTGCAGAGTTCTACTGCCTAGTAAAACTTTGAGTTATGTTTGTAATTTAATTGCTCGGAGATATTATTTTCACTTCCTCGAGCAACGAATTATTACTTTTGACAGGATCAAAAAGAGCAACTTTTTCTATGTGAGAGCTTGCTTCTGTCGTGTCGAATGCGTTGCTTTCAGCGCCTTACTTCGTAAATCTAGTTTTATTCACAACGTGTTCTCACATCACGATCACGCCGCCTTTTATCTCGCATCGTCTTATTCGTTCAAGATCATAACCCCTCTCTTCGCTGCGTACTTTTCACTATCTTCTTCAGGCAACAGAAAGAAAAAATAAAGTGAAAAGCATCTGTAAAATATACTAAAAATAGATAAAAAGAGGAGGAGGCTCCGAAGATTTTGCAGAAAGAAAACGGAGACAGAAAAAAAAAAGGTCTACGTGGAAAATTGTACTCATTTTTCTTAAAACATCGTTGATACTGTATCCTTTCACAGGAACACAGTATCCTCCGAAAGCAATAAGCAAGTTTTTTCGACGTAATAAGGTTCCAATCACCATCGTGCTCGCTTTTTCTCTACCCCGACACAAATATACAGAAAATTATTCCGACTACAACCTCAATAATAAGCTTCGAGTTTCTGCTTTCTAAAGCTCCCCGGTTCCCGTGGGACGGTGTTCACGTATCGATTCAACGTTTGTATTATGTTAAACAGGGGTGTAAGCTTCGATTTTATCACCGATAAATTCAAAAAAAGTAGAAAGGTTTCAGCCTAGCTACACGATGAGAAATTCTGGAGCTTTATAGTGTAACAACTGCCCGAAAATCTACGGCAGAGACTGAAAACTGCAGGCTAAATTGGCTTTATTAATGTTTACACAACGGCAACGGATTCTATACAGAGCTCGGGATTATTAGTCCAGTCAATGGAGAAATTAATGCGGACAAAAATCTTTAGGTCGCCACCCTTGTGAAGGAAAAAAGAGTTCCCGCACTTCAGACCAGAGCTTCTGATACGACAAGATCGAAAAGCGCCCAAAATCTATAGTTTTTGGGTCAGAACTCACTTCCTACGGCCTTTATTAAAAAAAAATTCAAAAACTTTACTCTGAACCTGATTCTTTATAAAATTGGCTGTTTATAATTGTTTCTGAACAGCCCCAGTAGTGTCGTAAAAGGGAGTTAGACGAAAATATTCGAGTTTTGAACGGGTTAAGCTTCCAGCTATTTTTTATTGGCATTAAAAAAGAAAACACCTTCTAGTGAGGTTTGATCTTTTCTCTTTTTGATTTATCGTCGACTGGACGAATTTTTGGAGAATCGTAACCATTCACCCCAAACCATTCAATTTTTTAAAGCAAAGAGGGAGAAGTGAGACTGTCCTGATAGGAGGGGGTTTCCCTAGGCCCGGCCTCCACAAAGCGGCCAAAGTTACATATTTTCAACAAAAGCCATGTAGAAAATAAGGCTAAAATAATTTTTCCTTGCATAAAATTCAATAAAAAAGCGAAGATTTGTTTTATGTATTTTGCTATAATGCAGGGCAGAGCAAAGACCTTGCCTTCGGCTTGAATTTCATTTCCGTTACCCTGGATCATTCCAGACCTGTTTAAAAACTCATTACCAAGGCTTGTGCAAACTTCTAAATGAATAATTCAAATATTCAAAACTCATTTAAAAGACACTTATAAGTCTACCGGACTTGATTATATGATTATTCAAAACGTGATCAAGAATTTTTATAACTCTTCGAACTTTTTTAAATTTATAAGGTCTTTGATGAAAATTAGCTGCATAACATTCTTGATTGCTCATTGAAGACTCTCGAACCAGCTCGAGACTCCATAAAGCTCTTATTTAAGACTGGAACTAATCAAAATTCGTTTAAGACGCTTCAAGATTCTTTTGGACTTTATTAAGACTCTTCAAGACTTGATGAAGATTAATAAAAAAATTTCCACACTCATTTAAGACATGTGCACGCTCTTTGAGGCTCATCCGAGCTCTTCAAATATACTTTTCAGACGTGACCAGGGCATGTGGGAAAATCTCTCTGACTTCTAGATTTACTAAGGGCTCTTCGAGATTTATCCAACCCGATGAGGAGTCTCCAATAAATTCAGTTACTAATTTTTCAGACATCTTCATATTTTCTAAGATTCTTTAGGACACATTCAACACTCTCATGAACAACTTCAAGCTTGTTCAAAACTCGCCATCTCCAATACTCGTTCACGGCTTTGAAACTCATTCATATTAGCTCAGGATATCTGTAGACTCCTTAAGAGGTTAGTAGGCTTACTTGTACTAGGTAAAACTGTCATTTTTCAAGTGTTCCCAATCTCAATTTTTCGCTGTGAGAGAGACACTGTCCTCAGTTCTCCCCATGTATCACTTCTCCCTCTGTTGCTACAACCCTGTCCTGACCAAATGTTCACTAATTATCAGAAACTGTTTCAGATTCCTCTATATAATTATTTAAAAAATAATGTCCCCCGGGAAAAAACCCTAGCTGATAAGATATGATGACATAATCAACTATTATGAACTATATTATGTTGTGTTTTTATGTCTGATTATGTCTTTACTATCTCATTATGTCTTCATTTCTCTATAAATTAAAAAAATATATATATCTGACCCTCCCTCCCCTCAGAGGAGGAAACTCCAGCTGATACGACATAATCAATTGTCATCAACTGTTATGTCTCATTATGTTCTTATTATATTTGATTATGTATTTATTACGTCTTATTAGGCCTTTATATTTCAATATGCCTTACTAGACTTCTATTATAACTTATCTCTTAATTGTGTCACTATCATAGGCTCAGGTCTCCTGGCGGCCTTTCCTGTCTGGGAAAAATGGTACTTTCGCAGTCAGGCCAAATGTATAAGGGTTACGAACTTTTCAATAAATGTTCTCCCCAAGCTAACTGTCTAACAAAAAAGAATGGAAAAGAATGATGAAATGATCGAAAAGTATTGATAAGACGTCCAATTCTAAAATATCGAAATAGGGGTCTTGAATCGCTAAATTAGAGAAGGCAGTAATATTTTCAATTCGTCTCAGATTTGGGCCCTAATTTTGACTTTTGTCTCCTAATTTTCTTCTGAGTTAGTTTGAATTTGTCGAGAAAATTGGAATGGTATTGGAACTTTTTTTTTTTTTTTGCGGTTGCTGAGTTCGGGAGTTTCGTCAAATAGGCTCTAAAATCCAAATTTGGGTCTTTCAAATAGATTCATTTGACTTTGCTGAGAAGTTGAACGAGGTTTCAGAATAAAGGTTTTTTTGGGGTCACTCAGAATTCGATGACTAACGGATTCTTCTTGCTGTTCCAGAGCTACTTCACCGCGTCATCTTGATCAGCGGTTCCGGTCTGAGTCCGTGGGCTATTCAACGGGACCCACTGATGATCAAGCGTAAGGTAGCCGAACAAACCAACTGCCACGGCGATCTGCTGCAGGAGGACATGGCGCCGTGTCTGCGACTCAAGAAGCTGTCCGAGCTGCTGGAGGTGCGCGTCGACCCACCGCGATTCCTGGCCGGCTTCGCTCCGTTCGTTGACGGCACCGTGCTGGTGCCTGGCATCACCGACACCATCATCCTGCCTGATATCCTTTCGCTGGCCAAGAACAAGAAGGGTCGCGGCTACGAGCTGTCCGACTTTCCGGACCGCGATTTACTCTTCGGCATCACCAGTCTGGAGTCGTACTCGGACTTCTGCGCCCAAGACTTGGAGTTCGGCTTCGGTGAGTCGAAACGCGATCGGGTGCTGCGCACGTTCGTACGCAACTGTTACTACTTCCACTTGAACGAGATATTCTCGACGTTGAAGAACGAGTACACAGACTGGGAGCGGCCGGTGCAGAGTCCACTCAGTATTCGTGACAGCACGCTGGACGTGCTTAGCGACGGCCATACCGTTTCGTATCTGCTCAAGATCGGCTATCTGCACAGCATACGGGGAGGCCGAACTTTCTTCTTTCACTTCTCGCACCAGCTGAATGAAAAAGAGTTCACCCAAGTAAGTTCTATTCATAATTTCCGATCAAAAATATACTCGTAATTGTTTTTGCAAGACTTTATCTGATTCTGGTAATAGTGGCAATGCATGAGAAAAACTCCCTAAGAATTTACGTGAAGGTGGGGAATGGTAGATTAATTGGTCAGTGGAGTTTAGTAATGAATGTACTACAAGATCCTAGGAGTCCCAGTGTTGCTTCGTTCAGTAAGAGGTAAAACAGTCCTTAAAAGTGGATTTTTCAACTGTAAGTTAACAAATGTCAGTTATATTGAAAAATGTTTCAAACAATAATCACACTTGTTGATCCTTTTCTATTTTTCGATATCTGTCTTCAGAACGTGATGAAAAATAGCTCAAAATAAACCTGCACTCTGCTATACATGGACACGCAGGTACTTACGAGTAGAAATATAGAACTTAAAATTTTGAATGGTTTTCTTGCTTTACCTTGTTTTGCGAACTGCGAGAGTGCTAATGATTTCCTGAACCGTTTCCGTACATTTGTGCCTATCCATTTCTGGGATTTTTATCGTCCCCATACACCCCTTCATTGTTATTCACACATCCGGAGTGGCAGTTTCATATGTTCCATCAGTTTCGGAAAGAGATTTATAGGTCAAATTCTCTAAACTTTTAATCATGAAAATCGAAAATATCGACTGTCGGTTTTTAAAACTGCTGAATTGAATTCCCGTTGCAGTTTGACTCAAAATCTAAAAACATGCTGCACAGGAGACCGGGCGAGAGGGGGAACTGCGATTAGGATATCGAGACAATGATTTTATAAGTCGCTTACTTCAATTCTAACGGTAATTTATTCACGATTGCAAATCTAAAAAGCATTCAGAGGAGGAGGGGCTCTAAATACAAAGCCGTTCAACGGAAATAATATAAATACTATCTCTCAGATTATGGAGCCACTTGGCCACGCAGCAACTCATAAAATACATATGCAGCATAAGATAATGCATTTTAGCTGCATTTTTCCATAAAACTTTGAAATCCTTGGACTATCTTTTTTTCTCTTTTTGACATTTTCATGTCTTTGCTTTGGATCATAAACGAAAAAAACGTTACTTTTTGAGCGTTACTTTGGAGCATCACAAAAAAAAACAGCTGACGAGAGTTTTGGCACATAAACAAAAAAAGTGTAAAGTACATTTTGAACGTTACTTTTGAGATGAGAATCGAAATCAAGAAGAAGAAAAAAGCCATGGAAAAATACATAATTATTAAATAATTCGACTTGACCCTGCCCTAATAAGAAAATTTCCACGGAAATTTCTATTAAAAACACGAATGAACTTTGCAATCAATATTAAACAATTATTAGCTAATGAAAAATTTCCATGGAAATTTTTTTATTAGGGCAGGATCAAGTTGAATTATTCAATATTATTCCATGGATTCTTTTCGTCGTTTATCGTTGTAGTTTTGTCGTATGTAAATCGTACGAATCGAGGAATTCAGGGATAATTATAATCGATTACTGAGAGGTCGATATTAACCTCGATTACTGATGAGTTGATATTAAAATCAAGACCTGAAAATGCTCTCCCGTGGTTGCAGATCCGTCTATGACACGTTTAATTCACCTTATTATTTATCACATATAATATCTAAATTAAATCGCCGTTTTACAGTTTCCCCTGGGGAGAGCACCTATCCCCATTATCTCCCCTGTGTATCCACGTTAGCCCCCCTCCTTCTGTGGCCGTGTACGCAGGTACACCAAATTGGCAATAGGCATACAACCAGTCAGAATTGTATTATGTCTGCAGTCCCACATTTTTCAATAAAAGTCCCTTAATCCGTTCATATCGGAGAGGGGACCAAGCCTACGAAAATGAAACACTCCGGTGTAACGTAATAAAATATTTTCTTGTTTCATCTAATAACTTTAACATCATTGAAATTTTTTTCCTGAAACATTTAGAAACACTTACTTATTATTTTTATATTGAAACGAAGCAATTTGAGGGTAGGTACCTAGGTACGACCTCTTTAGATTTTTTTTTTTTTTTTTTTTGGCACTCATCGTAATCATTTTTCTTGATAGGCGAAAAAACCCTTGAAAATTGAATACCTAGATACCTCGAATGAGTAATACACCGTAGTTATGAAAATATAATCAAAATAATGTTGAACATGAATTCAATGATCATGAAACTCTTACAGTAGATACCTATATTATATTTTATAACATATTTGACCTTGGTCCACCCTTCGTACCACAGTTCTTAATTAAGAAGCAAACTGATATCAACAATGAATTCGAGTCCTTAAATACCCCACATCCGCGATTGAATTTTTGTACAATTTATTAGTTTGAAAACTTCCCCCGAAATGCAGTCTGCCCAAAGCCATGGAAACAAAAATACATCAGATTTTACACGTGCTGTAGCTGAGGAGTAAGGACGAGGGGGGGGGACCAAAAATTCCTAGAGATGGAAAGCCACGGAGGTAGGGAATCGAGTGCATGTAAAATGTGAACTCTTCCTATTCTCAAAGTCTCATGAAATGAGAAAAATCTCAAAAAACATTGATTTTTTCTCCATGATGTTTCTTTAAACTGTACTGCTCGGGAATGTCCTACCACACCATATTTACGATATTCCTCGGGTAGATATGAAAAAAGTATTGGAGACCAATTTGTGTAGAGAATCTGGTATAGAACAATCTTTAATTGAAAAATTTCTTGTTACATCCTGTAGCGTTTTTTGAGGGGGAAAGGGGCGGAGGAGTTGAACATTCCTAAAAATGTCGCAAAAATTCGTGTTTCGAGATGATCTCGTGTGAAGATATTGTCTTACTATTCCAAAATACGATTTTCGTGGAATAAAAGTGGTCCTTGTTTACAGTGAAATAGAATTTCCGGGAGTATCTCGAGTCACAACCATTTTGCAGCATTCGGCTCATTTTTGAAAATTTCCCAAAAATTAAATTTCTATTTTTGGGACGATTTTTCCTGATGAAAATATTCTGATGCCGATCTCGAATTCGATAAGGATGGCTCGTTTATAAAATGGTATTTTAAATTCCCTCTATGACGTTTCTGGAACAAATATTCGTTGACTTGTTATCAAAGCTTCATATTCAAGAAGTTATTTTACCCCCTAGTGGGCAAAGATCCATTGGAATTAGTTGAGACTTTCGTCATATTAATCAGTATATCATGATCATGGAGTCGCCGATTTGACTTCTTAGTGTCGCCGCAAGCACTATAAAAATCGCTGAAATTTACAAAGGCATAACAAAATCAGACAAGGGTGGCCAAAATTAGGCGACAAGCAACACTTTTCTTGTCGCCAGAGGGCACTTTATATAACCCAATTGGCGAAAATTCGCCCAATCTGGCAATAGATACCTGGAGGACTGGAGGGGGGAGTTGCCCTCTAGAAATGTAGTTTACCTTCCGAGTGTTTCTAATTTTTATTCAACAATCACCGCTTTGAAAACTTAAAATTAGCAATAAGAAATATTTGTTGACATTTTCTATCGAAAAATTAAAAATTAAAATTTTAAGATTTTTTAGAGGAGGAAGGTACTGGAAGTTCTCAAGATTTTCTGCCCCCCTTCCAAAAGAATATATTGCCACGTCTATGATCAGTAATGCTGTAATGAAGATCAGGATTTCTGTCTCCCCTTCCTCCAAGAAAAAAAATCTGTTGCTACGCCTATAGTCAATATGCTGCAATGACTCTCTATACAAATTTTCAGTTTAGTGCAAATCTTTGTGGAACCTGAAATTGTAAAGAACGATTTTGATGTCAAAGTTAGTCTACGGTCATTTTTGTGTGAAACATTTTTCGATATGGTTAATATTCGTTGACTCATGATCAAGACTTCATATTCAACGAGCTGTTTTTACCCCGCAGCGAACTAAAATCCATTAGGATTTGTTAGGACTTTCAGAACGTTAATCAATATCATAAACATAGATATCCGGAGGATCGGGGGAGGAGATTGCCTTCCAGAGATTTCGTTTACTCTCCGAAAGCTTCTCTTTTTTATTCAACAAGCCCTGCTTTGAAAACATAAAATTAGCAAGAAAGAATTATTTGTTGACGTTTTCTATCAAAAAATGAAAAATTTAAATTTTGAGGGTTTTTTTTTAGAGGAAAGGTACTGGAAGTTAGATCAAGATTTTCTGCCTCCTCCCCCACCCCGAGAAGAAAATCTATTACTATACCGTTGATCAATATGCTGTGTAGTGTCTAAGTGTACCAATTTTCAGCTTCGTACAAATTTGTAGAGGTCAGTTTTTTTTTTCTTTCTTCGTACCCGTACTGTTGGCGCCCGTAGCGAAATGAGGGCGGATGGTGGATAGAGTGTTTAGATATTAGGAATAGCAATGAACGCGGCATATGTAGAAAACAGTCATGCGAACTGGAAATACACAAAGGAGGATATATAGGCGACGTAATAGGAAGAAGCGTGAAAATATGAAAAGTGCCGGCGAACGAAGACCAAGAGAGGGTGGCCACGCAGCAGTTTACGTAGTATACAGGGTGTACATATAAATATTGCGGTTTTTTTCGCATCCGACGATATTCAGACAATAAATGTGTCATTCCAGAAATCGGGTAGCATTCGCGGCGACGATATACCCTTCGTGCTGGGCTTCCCGCTGCTCGGCACCAGCCAATTCTTCGCCAAGAATTTCAGCGACGAGGACGTTCAATTATGCAAGCAGATTATACGATACATTTCGAATTTCGCCAGAAAAGGGTAAGTAAGTTAAACGACATGTATGCGCCCGAGACACGACTTATGTTGAAATTCGAACACAAAACAACCCTGGCTATATACACGTGAATAGCTCTCGAAGGCCGGATCGAAAAAAGAAGGGAAAAAAATTGAAAGTAAATACATATTTCCACCGCTACAGAACCAGGAAATTGAATTGTCATATCATGTAGCGTCCCACTATCTGAATTTTTCATCTTACTTGTTTTCACTTCAGATTCGTATTTTCACGCGACATTTTATTTATTTACTTTCTAGTTGTTTTTTTTCACTCGCTCGTTCTTATTTTTTGTACAGTCTCGTTTTTATTCTTTCTAAAATAAAATATAAATTGTTGTCGGTGTTACGCCCAACAGCAACAACGACTGAATACGAAGAAAAAAAGTATATATAGAGTAGAAATGTTTTTTAGCTCTTTCTTACCGCACGTTATTCTTAATAATTTGAGCTTTTCTGAAGAAAAGCATTAGTGCGACAAAAAAATTCTTGATAAATGTTAAAAGGTTTCCATTTTTATTATTACTTTTTTTTTTTGTCTGTCTGCAGGGATCCAAATGGTTTTACTTCGTTCAATGGGAAAGACGTCAACTTGGACTCGGATTTCCCCTACTGGGATACCTACGATTCGGTGAATCAGTTGTACCTGGAGTTAGGTAAGCTATGAATTCATTTCAATCTGATGGCTGATTTTTCGGTTAATTCGATTGAAATAATGCGCTATCACGCGAGGAGTGTGAGAAATACTGTCAAAGCCAGGGTTTCTGACGTGCTGATATGATACCGAAGAATTACATGTCAGTGCTCAATTTCCAAAATAGTATAGTACTCCTCACGTATTTGAATGATTTTCAGATATGTAAGTGCTAAGGGAGGAAGTGATAGGGACGATAGCTTCCTCCAAAGTCTTAATGGCATACTTGAATACCCAAAGCAGATGATGAATTTCATTTCCTCGTTTTGAGCAACGTCGCTCGATGGCCTTCTCCCGCTTTCAACAGTTTCCTAAATGATGGATGGTAGAATCGACTGAATTGATAAAAGTTTTAGAACTGACAGAATTAATAGAGTTGGCAGAATTTACGAGTATTAATAGAATTGACGTGAAAGAATTATCACACATTAAGACAAGAATGGAAGTGTTGAAATGGTAACACTGCTGCGGGTTGCCGCTCTATGCACTGTTGCCTAGCCGAAGTCTAGCTTGAGTTACGTTCGAGTCGTTGCCCTCACCCTCACTTTCGAAATGTGTTCAATGAACGATGCACGAAGTTACGACGTTACGACTCTGCGATTTATTACGATGTACGATCTGTTCGAAACTAGTGTTTGCCAGATCTGGTCCATATTTTATGGTCCAAATCTGGGATTTGGAGATCTTTTAATTACTTTAGTCCACTTTCGAGTCCATTACATATTTTAATCCATTTCCTGGTCCTTTTTTAATTTAAAAAAAAAATATTTATAATGGAAACAAAACATGCGTTTTTTCTTTCTCACTGCAACATAAAACTTATAACTTTTCACACCTCTGGGCTCTAGAGGGATGAAGTCTGAAAGTCAACAAACAAGCAATTATCTCTTTATCCCTGGATATGGTATAATTTGGTCTAATTTTTGCAAAGTATACATCTGACGACACTGCTGGGGATTCTTTGGTCCTTTTTATCATGATGAACTGGTACATTTTCAAGAACTGTATTTGGCAATACTGATTTTATTACAATGTCGGAGTGTACATACATATTATTTTTCAATACACGACGTTTTAATTACTCTGTGGTATTATTTCACGGGGATGGAGAAGCCAGCGCTCTCCGCACCTGATGTTTTACGAAGAAATAACTGGAGTAATAAAATTGATACTGAGCAAAATGGAAGACAGGGCAGATTAAAACTGAAGAGATGAGGCGACAGAATTTTGGTATAATTATGGAAAACATAGAAATGAAAGACAGAAATGATCGCAGTTGAAGAAATCACAGGGATGAAATGGCGAAATTGATAGAATAAAGGGAATATATGAACTTATAACTTGAATTCAAGGCAATTCTAAGATTATTCTTATGTAAGAAGGAAAACGTTCCGTAAATGTAATCAAATTTTGAAAATTTATATTGTCAGCAGTCATATTGAAACGGAGAGGGGAAGTACGTACTACAACGCAACTTTGTTTCCCCAAAGAAGTTGTGTGGGTACAGAGTATCATTTGCACCTCTTCCTCTTCCCAAAAAAGAGGGAAAATCGAGAACTATTCAGTAAATTAATAAGAAGACACCTTGAGAAAACAAAAGTTTTGACATTTTTTGCTCTTTAACTTGGCGTTTACAGATGAGCACATTTTTCCCCTATCCATTCAAATTTTTATGCTCAATTACAAAAATACCTTCCGACGCTAGTTATAGTCAGGCACCCCCAAATGCGAACCCTCAGCTGCCCAAGTGTATTGATAGTTTTGCTAACTAGGTAGAACTAACAAATAGTTGTTCAGGACTCTGAACTCGTCAGGACTTCCTGAAAACTTACTACAAATATCTCGACGTGTTTTACTGAGGAGAAGAGTCTGAAAAAGCAGTGAAAGTATCTTAGCGAATCTTAAACAAATCTTGAAGAATTTTGAAGTGCGATGAATTTTTGGACGAGTCTTGAAAAGTCTATACCATGGCTGAAAGTCTTATAGCAATTTCGAGCTTGAATGTGTAGAAGAGTTTGGAACATATAGCTGGAAGGGTCTTGAACAAGTTTGAAAAATCATTAAATGCTGAACTTGTCTGGCTGATCCTTTATGAGTATTGAATATGTCCGGAAGAGTTTAAGAAGTCTCAGTAAAGCCTGAAAATCTTTATGAATTGTAAAACTTTGAATTTAAACTATGGAGTTTAAAAAAGAAAGATCCTTAACAAGCTTGGAAAAACCGGTAAGAGCTTCAAGAAATTTCAAACCCCATTGCACGCGTGTTAAATATTATTAAATAAATTAACGAAACAAAGCCTCGATGAATTTTAAGAATAATTAAATTTCTGATTTTTAGTCAAGCCGGGAGGAGTCTGAAAAGTTTAAATCTTTCTAAAGCTTGCAAATTCATGTCAATAACTGATGTTAATTTTTGTGCCATACTAATTTGGGTTATTTGTAATAATGATCATCTGCTATAATGCTAAAATCAGACAACTCAGGATGTGAAGTTTCTCTTTGAGGTTTTGCTCTTATGTGCCCCTTAAAGAATGTGAACGTCACCTGCAAAATGACAAAAATTTCGGGCTCCCTGGAATTTCTGGAGTTCCAAAACTCTTCAGACTGCACCAAGTTGAAGCCATCAAATAGTTGAAACACAGGGAATCCAAAGTCGTGAAAATTTCGCGGTCCTTACAATTGTAGGAATATTGGAGTCCGTAAAATTATGGAAATTTCTTGATTGGGTCAGAGTAAGCATTTACACTTTCTACCAATACCTATTAAATACTACTATGGATTAGAATTTAAGTATGTTTTTCAAAACCTATTAGATTAGTATTATAAGGATTAGTATTTAAAGGTAAAATGTTTATTGCTTGCCGTAAAAGTAAAGTTCATAGTTCTTTTTTGTCTTTTCTTTCTCTCACCCCGAGCCGGAACCGCCCGATCGGCGCTACCTTTTGGGTTGCCTCGTATCCATGCCTCTTCTTGCGGAATCGGCCTCGGTCGACTGCGCTATGTTCCTCGAATACCCATCACAGCTTTTATGACGTCAGTTCGGGAACCGTAAGTTCGCGCTTACCCACTTCATGTTTCAGATACTCCGATTCCACACTTTCGGAAGCCTCTTGTAGGTGTTGGATCGTTTTTTCGAATCTGTTAGAACGGGTGCGAGTTCCATCTTGGGTTATGAAGTTGAGTTCTTACCGCTGCGCCACAGAGCCACTAAAGTCTCATAAGTATGCCTATGAACCTGTTTTAAAAATTTTTGCTCCGTTTTCGAGTCACCAATACTTTTTAAAAATGGCAGCTTTACAAAACCACAACTGAACTTTGTAAACAAATAGAACTACCAAGGTGCATGAAAGCCTCATTTTTAGGGAAAAAAAAGTTACGCAAAATCATATTTTCAACAAAAAAATCAATTAAAATTTTTTTTTTAAATTTAGGTAGGTACTTATCAGTTATTCAAAACGGCTGTCAATAGATTTAGCTGAATTAATCGCAGATTATAGTCAGAGATCCCGTACATATGTATACTGCGAAAATGTAGCGGTGGTATTTTCCCGTTAAAAAAAATGAAAATGCTCTGAAAATTTTGAAAATTTTCAATCAGATTGAAAATGTAGCTGGGAAGCTGGAAATTTGTACACACATGCTGATACTGATTAACCTACTCAAAATTGAAACGAATTTGAGCAGCGCTTTTATCCCCAGCCGTCAATATAGCAACTGAAAACGGATTTTTTTTTCTGTATATTCTCAGGCATCAAGTAGTGGGAAAAAAGTTTCAAACGAAAATGATCGTAAAAGTTGCTATTTTATTCCCTGGTGCAATGGATAAATACCACCGCCAAACTTTCATAGCATGCTTTTGGGACATCTTACTATAATCTGCGAAAAATTCAACCAAATCTATACATAGCCATTTCGGGTAATTGATATCAGTGTGGCTACAGGGCAAGTAAGACAACCGAAGCAAGTAAATAGCAAGAATCTAACTGAATCGGCAATCGAACATACATGAGTGAGTCACAAAAGTCTTCGTGAACCAGCAAATTTTTTCATTACTCGCAATTCAAAAGCAGGAAATAAATAAAAAACAATTTATTTTCTCCTAGTGAACATTCATAATCCTTGTTACATGAATTTGGGACTAGAAAAGTTGAAATTAGGACATAACGAACAATTTAAAAAATTTTAAGCTGAAAACGAGATCACATAAGTCTTCGTACAGTGGTAAAAAATCATTGGTCTTTTTTTTTCTTTTTTTCTTTTAATTCGAATGAAATAAAATTAATATTTCGTTGCGTGACCTTTATTGTCCAGAACACTTTGTAGGCGAACTGGCATGTTCATTATAATTTTCGAAGTGTATTCAGCAGTAATTTTTGACCATTCCTCTTTTAATCGATTTCGTAAGTTTGTCTTTGAGCTTATCATTGTCTGACGAATTCTCCTGTCGAGTTCTTCCCACAAATTTTCAATGGGGTTCAGGTCTGGGGACTGAGCAGGGGTCTTCATAATGTTTCTACAATTGTAGAGCAACAATTCTTGTATCTTTCTTGCTTTATGTTTTGGATCATTATCCTAGTAAAACCGGAATCTCCTTTCAAGCCCCATTTTTTTGCACTTTTTTTTAGGTGGGTCTTCAAAATATTAAGATACATATCAGCATTCATATTTGTATCAATGAAAACTAATTCGCCAACACCAGCGGCCGAAATACAGTCCCAGACCATCACAGAACCACCACCATGCTTGACTGTCGATTTTACACACCCTGGTTTCAATTCTTCATTCAGTTTTCTCCACACCATCACCTTTCCGTCTGAACCAAAAATGTTAAATTTTGACTCATCGCAGAATATGACGTCATTCCACCAGCTTGAATCCTTCAAAACATACTCTTTCGCAAAAGCTAATCGCTTTTTTTCTGTTGACTGCATTAATAAAAGGTTTTTTTCGAGCAATCCTTCCATTTTAACCCTCCTCTCTCATCACTCTTCGAATCGTCTCCGGGCTAACAATTTTCTTAGTCTCTTGACTATATTCTCGTGTGAGTTTTGGAGCACTCAGTTTAGGATTTTTTTTTTTTACGGATAATAAACCTTTTTTCAGAAGGGAGCTGATTCAATCCTATCCTCTTCTTGGAAACGCTGGATGATAGTTGCAACCGTGGATCTTTTGATATTCAGTAATGTAGCGATCTGATTATAAGATTTACCTTTCGACCAATGAAAAATAATGAGTTGCCTCACCTCAAATGATGTTTCCTTTCGCATTTTCTTGGTTCAATCAATAAAATGTTTAAAACAAGATTTAAAACACAGTTTAAATACTTGAAATTACGATTAAACTTTACGAAATACAGTGCACACGCTGGCGGCAAGTAGGAGTTTGACGATACATCGATCACGTCGTAACCCGCGTTTTCTTGCAGCGACTAATAACGCTACACCTACAGTTACCTTTATACTGTACGAAGACTTTTGTGATGCTTGTTTTTCGTTTGTTTTCACGTATTAATTTTTAATATACTCATTTGAAGTTCTTTCACCTGTTTTCTCCTTACTCTTGTATTATTTCCATTCCTTTATAAATTATAAAAATATAACGAAAACGAAAAAAATTTTTTCATTGAAAAAATTGCACAAATATGAAAAAATGATAGGTGTACGAAGACTTTTGTGACTCACTGTATATGTAAATAGCATCCTGTTTTGGGCAGAGTAACCAAAAGTTAGAAAATTCCAAAATATAGTGATATAAGTACAAATAATTGCAAAATCACCTATTTTATGAAAAAACAAAGAAAATTTGAGAGAGTAATCTCAAATTTTCTTCTGTCCAGAAATTTTATACTACGTTTTAATCTTCTTGTACTTTTTTTTTTTTTGAAATAAAGTTGTTTTGTACCTCAATCTAAAAGATTCTTATCTGATAACTTCTGTGCGAATTAGTCTTACGAAAGTTTCCTGCTCATATATATTTGATAATCGTACGTTCTGAAAGCTAATTATAGAATATAGATTACTGAAGATGGAGAAAAATTAGTTCTATCATTTTTTGTTGATGTATCATGTTATAGAAAATGAATAATATATATTGCACTTTTGAAAAAACAAATCAAATTGCAATTTTTTTTTTTGTTTTAGTAAACGACTTAGTAGGTAAAACCATCAAACTTTCCTTGAACATTTCTCCAATCCCTAACATTCCAATCCCGATATCAGACGTCAAAAGAATCAGTAGGTCATTCGTGCAAAAATCTTTCCAACGACACTGGGATCAAGTCCCACCAACTAAACAAATTGAAAACCACAGTTCATCACTTCTGGAAAATATCCTATCACCCTGGATCTGAAATTTTCAACATTTTCAAAAGAAAACCTTTAAATTCCTGTTTTTTGTTTGTTTTTTTGAAAATATAATTCTGAGCATCTTTGTCTTCAAAAAGAACTCTCGTACACCTTCGTAGCCCAGTTTGTTCCCAAGGGGCAGTGAAAGTTCGATCGTAGTTTCGGAGGGCCATAATTTTTGAAAAATATCGATAACTCGAAAACGGAGCAAAATCCTTAAAACGGGTCTACACAAGCATACTCATGGGACAGACTAAAACCGCTCCTGCATGTTTGGTCAAAATCGAACGGATCGATTGCACCGACTGCGCTAAACAGTGTAGAATGATTTTTTGTACCAGAGAGGCCCCCAACAGCTTAGAGAGTGGTGTACGCCCCAGTAGAGGGAGACTCATATTACCTACTTCATACAAACATCTCCAACTATCTAAGCTTAACATCTTAATTATCAGACATTGCATGAAGAACATACGAAACAATCTTACGAAAGTGTTCTCGGTGCACTACTTACACCCAGCTTGTTTTTCACAAACGAATCCGCCAACTGCTCAGGTCTAAGTACACTTAGTGCACTGCAGAACGTCTAATCAGCAGTATTAAGTATCACGAGTCAAAAGCGAAATGTGTTTCCACAATTTTCATTCTCCGCCGCCGTTAATTGAAGTACGGAAAGTTCGCTCGTTGCAGCTCAGATTGTTCTCTCTACTCTAATCCAGTTACTTTTACGTAGTTCTGTGTGCGAGGTTTGTTAGTTACAAAGAAAATTTCGTATTCCGGAGTAAATTTTCTGTAAGGTAATCCCGAGTAAATTCGACAGTTTACTTTATGTTAATTTAATACGCGAATGTAAACTCGTTAATTTCCTGTACCTATGCCGGGTAACATGTTAATACTCTTATGCAAATTGGTACACGTTGCTCACTTTTTGCTCTGTACACGACTACACGTGCTGCACTTCGATTTCGTATTCGGCCACGTTGTATACCCGCCTACATTAACAGATTTATATACTTCTGGGTTTCAAAAAAAGAAACACGTAAACTTTCAACCAAAAAACGTGCAGCGGATGAGAAATCCGAGAGAAAGTGGAGGGGAAAAAATACTTCTACGTTATTACGAGAAAATATAATATTTATTTTGCGACGTCACAGCCGACTGTTATCATCGATATGTGTAAATCTGATAACTCTGCTAGGAGATTGAGAGACACAGTTGATGTATACGTGAAAATGTAATACTCTCCTCCATTTCAGCCATTTGGAGGAGTTATTAAAACATGACGGCGGATATGAAAAACGCAGAAATGATTTAGGGACGGTGTACACGTCACCCAGTTTTTATATCACGTAGAAGGGCTGTACATATCAAAAACCCTAAAATAAAAATTAATCAGCGAAACGTTGCGGTTGGACGAGAGACGAAAGTAGACTAGATGAAAAATCCCCACGTTTCGCATATTTCCATCCTCCTTTCGCAGAGAAGATTAATACTTGCTCGGCTAAAACAATAATATTTGTAAACGATCGTAACACATTCCGCCTTTTTGTGCTGCAAATCTCCATCCAGGAGTGGCAAAACTGCGGAAAAGTTTGAGTACAACGTACAACTCAAATTGAGCGTGTATAGGACGTCTAACCGAGAGGTGAAAAAAAAATGAAAATCATCGACTGAGGTTAATCGCACAGCTGGAAAGCAATCATTTTCGTTCGATAGAACTTCGTTAGTTGTGCAAAATACTGGATCACGAACAGTTGAAGGGGAGGGGCGGGAAAAGTAATACCAAATTGATGAAGCTCTTGAGGCAGAGGCGTATAGAAAGGTCTTTTCCGGGAGAAAGGAGAGACGTGAATTCGGTTAACCTACAAATTTCAAATAAACTCATCTCTTCATATAAGTCGGGGGGAAGGGCGATAAATGGTGAAAAATGTCAGGAATTACAACGAATATCATTGGGACGACTGGACCTATAATTTTCTCAGCTGAAGTCAAGGAAAAACATTTTTGATGTTCTATTACTGACTTGAGTTGTAGAACAGACAACAATATGGGTTATTTTCGCAAGTTACCCTTCGAATTTTGCCATCTTAAACGATATTGTCCTTACTGGTAATTCTTGAAGTTGATAAAATTATTAAATTTAAAAATGATATAATAATATTTAATTTAAATACCTATAGGTATCCAAATTGAATTTTAAATTAAAATTAAAAATAAATAATTAAAATAATTAATATAAAAAAATGTTTGAAAAAATATTAATTCTGAAAAAATAAATTAATAGTATTTTTATAGATAAATTTGAATAAAAATTTTTTGTTTCCTGTTGGTCAACTCGTGAATAGAATTCAGGACGGTGTATATCTCCCTGTTTAACGCCTTTCTTTATCGGAAAAAGTGGACCATCTACATCTGTACTTATAAAAGACTTGGAATTTCTGTATATTTCTCTAATGATTCGTATGTATTTTTTTTTTTTTTTCGTATCCTTGGTTTTCCAAAGCCTGAAACAGATATGAATGTTTTACAATGTCAAATGCCTTTTTAAAATCTACGAAGGCCATGTGGAGTTCAAAATTATCTTCGATTCAAAATTCCAAACCCACACGCGTCTCTGCAGGGGGGTCCCTCGGCCCACTGCTTCATGGGGCTGCTTGGGGGGCTGGTGGGGGTGGTACTATGTTTCTTGGGGATGGGTTGCGCCTACCGGGGTCTTCCATTGGTGGGGGCCGGGGGGCTGCTGACGGGTTGTAAAGGGGCCCCGTCACTCTG
Source organism: Acanthococcus lagerstroemiae (assembly GCA_031841125.1). Lineage (NCBI taxonomy): Eukaryota > Metazoa > Arthropoda > Insecta > Hemiptera > Eriococcidae > Acanthococcus > Acanthococcus lagerstroemiae. The sequence goes on from CM063110.1 coordinate 19,010,372, forward strand.
TGGCCGGGTGGTTGATTTGCCCATACGTTCTTGCGTATTGGGCCCTGTCCCACCAGGGCCGGATGCTAGTGGACACACTCGATCCCCCTTAACGTCCTAGCAGCAGAGTGACAGCAGTGCCAATGGAGGTGGAGTAGGGCGCGTCCTGTACTCCCTCGAGTTCAGACAGGCGTATCACCACCGGTATCCAAAGATATGGTGCTGCGCGGGAGCGCGACACGGGTAGCCTGCTCGGCGTAGGAAGCACGCGACCAGCAAGCGAGCCCCTCTATCGGCTTATGGTTTGGCATAGAGATGGAAAACTCTAACGCAAAAAACCGCGGGGCAGGCAAGGGCAAACCACCCCGACTAACCTTGCCCAAGTTAGCACCCGAAATTCGGCGTAAGTAGAAGGGGAAGAAGGAGGAAGTCCCATAGCTCAGACGGCGTTGTTCCCTGGGTCGTCGCTGATGAGGGTCTGGGAGTGTGGGCCTGTCGGCGGGGGGCTGGTGTCCCTCTCTGTTAGCTTCTCGGGTGCCTCTGTGGGGCGGGGATGGTGGGGCCCCCGGGCGGAGAGCCGTGCACCCCTTCTGGCGGATCCAGGGGTAATAGAAATATGGAATCCACACTTTCGGCCTTATACCATCCAAAATTCCAAATCACAACGTTGACGACCTGTGAACACGAGCACGGTCGTCAATAGAGAAGGAAAACTCGAAACAAACCATGGGGTCTGGTGACGTCCCTGAAGTCACAACCGGGTTCGATCCCTGAGCCACCTTCTCAGGAAGTAGGGAACAAAGGTGCGGCTCCGGTCAATCCTCCTGAACGAACCCAAAGGAGGGGAGGGGGCAGCGGGGGAGAGACTGGGAGGAAAAAGACGATAGACGGGTTAAGTGTTGTGGAGCTACTGGGGGCAGTCACGCGCCGCTGTAAGCAAGGTTGTAGTAGCTCCCGCGGCAGAGGAGTCATCCTCGAACCGTAAGCATCCACGTCCGCCGTCACCCTGGAAACCCCTGTCGAGCCCCCGCTGTGCGCTGTGGTGTTTTTTTTTGTTTTTTTTTTTAGGCACAGGGAGGGGGGTGGGGGCGAGGCTGGGCTGAAGATGGGCGATAGACGGGTTACGTGTTGCGGAGCTACTGGTGGCAGTCACGCGCCCCTGTAAGCAAAGTTGTAGTAGCTCCTGCGGCAGAGGAGTAATCCTTGAGCCGTAAGCATCCACGTCCATCGTCACCTACGCTGATGCCCGGTCGAGCCTCGACTGCCCCCTCGCGACCCTCGCCCAGAGAAGGAAAACTCGGACAAACCCGGCCAGAGCCGTGACTGGGACCGACTGTAGTAGGGGACCAAGCGGCCCTACTGCAGTCGCAACGGACCGCAAGACACCCGCGACGACGAGGCAATAGTGGATGGGTTACGTATCGTGGAAGCATCGTAACGCCTAGGGCGACTTCAGCTGACCCGTTCACGTCCGCAAACCAGCGCCAGAAGGCTGGCTGTAGCCCAAAACGGCAATCTCTCTATATAGTTCAATGATAGATAATAACGAAGAAAGGGAGGACGTAGGAGCCCCCAACGACCGGAGGTCGAATCCCGGTCAATTGGACGGATGTACCGGAATAGCTATAGCATTGGCGGCGACCCATGCCCCACCGCCAGTGTTGCCAACCACACTGGGCAGCAACCAGGAGAAGAAGGACACAGAAAGTGAGCAGAAGAAGAAGCAGGAGAAGCGAAGGCGTATCGCCTCCACGTCATCGGAGCGGGAGGCGACATCAACCCCGGCGACGAAGAAAAAATCTTTAACGTCACCGAAGTTACCGGGCGGCAAGCTCCGGAAGGAGAACCGGCGCCTCAAGGACCAGATCGAGTTGCGCGACCTGAAAATCACGGAGCTAGAAGAGAAGATGAAGCTGATGGTCGTGCGACACGAGAAGAAAATTGGGGCGCTGAAGGCGGATCCGCGAACTGCTGGAGCGACAGCAGATTTGTGATTTTTGAAGCATTTTTTTAAATCCTGCTTGTTCTTCCGGCTGTGTATCTTTGCAGTGGATCTTAATTCTTTCATTCAAGATTTTTGTAAATATTTTTGAAATGCTTGAAGATAAGAATTCTATATTTTATTTTATTTTTCTCCTTTTTTGAACAGCAGTATTATTTTCGAGATATTCCATTCATTTGGTATTTCTTCTTTTTCGAAAACATGATTGAACATTTTTGTCATAGTTTTTATGAATAGTGCCCTGCATATTTCAAATGTTCATTAGTGATTCCACCCACGCCCGGATCTTTCTTGTTTTTGGATTTTTTTGTGGTGTGAATTTCAATCATACTGTACATCAAATCAGCAATCACTCCTTACACCATGACTGAAACTCTTATCCCGTAGCTTATAATTTTTTCCCATCTAACAAAAGAATAAATTGAACTGGTAGGAGAGGGGGCCCGTGGAAATCCCCCAGGTCCTCTTTTTCTCTCTACAGGGCTGGTTGGTTGATTGGTTAGTTGCTTGCTTTGTTGGTGAACTTTTAAAAAACCAATGCAGTTGGATTTTGAAAATGTGTTTCCAGTGTTGGTCTATTGATTGAAATGTGAAAGGTACTCAAACTGCATTTTTTTTTTCAAGAACGCTTATTCTATTGACGAGTAGGTTCTGTAGAAATTTTGATGAGGTATAGAAGTAGGATTTTTCTGAGACCTACAATTTAGACAATTTTTTTCGCAGGGCCAACGGTTGAGGAGATTTTTTAATTTTATAATCTCGGGAGCTTTTTAGTCCGTAGTGTTGAGCGGGATTACTGCCTGAATGTAAGCGACGACGGTTTGACTAAATGGTTCGCATAGAGGTCATTTATCCCGGGGGCTCTAGCTTTTCCAGATTATTTACTTTATTTTGCGTCGGCTTATTCTCCAAGACTAAATTGATAACACTGCTCGGGATATCACGAAAATTTGTATTTAAAACAATGTAATTACGGAAAGGTTACAACGTCTTTTTGTCAGCCGCCATTGTGGACATTGCGGCAGGGGTAGCAGTCTGATGCCTGTGCCCGACACTCAGACGTTGTTTCGCTCTATTATTTCATCTCGTCTGAGCCCACCTCGCCGTCGTAGATACCTCCTTTCCTTTCCATTCCTTTTGGTCGGATTAAACGGCGGCGGCGCTACGCGAGTTTATTAATTTAATCTTATTACCGGACAGCACAGCTTTCGTATACTATATACACAGACAATCTCCCACATGCGTGGGATTAAATCCACCGAGGCGTCCTTCGCCCGGACTTTCGCAACGCTCTCCAGACGGCCGACTTTAATACGATGAACTTATCTGATCGTAAAATGCGCTTCTAATAAACCGCGAGAGAGTGCAGGGGGCTGGCTAAGACAATGTCTGGCCGTAATTTTCAGGTGCTGCGCCCATTATATACTTTCTTATCACGTCGCGGCACCATTCATCAGGGGGCAGGGGCGGTAGCACGCGCCAAGACGTTGCCGCTGTTTCCCCCACGTATAATTACAGTACAGGTGCGGTGTCCGCGACTCCAGCGAAACAATGACGATCGCTTTCGCGGGTAAACTATGTACGAATTCGGTGTATTGTTGAGCTGGAAAGGCCGGAGCGTCGAGCTTTTTCGACGCCGCAACAAAGAAAGCGCCGAAATTTATAGCTCGCGCTAACTCGCGGAAAAATGAACATTCGGAAAGGCAAACACGGCAAAGGTTTTTCCACTCGGCACTTTTGGGTATGGTCCCCTGAATACGTGATTCAAAACCGCCGTCGTCCCTGTGCGCCTTCCTACTTCGGCACCGCGGTCACGACGCCTTTTCAACTGCCGCTATTCCTACGCTGTTCGGCTCGAAAAACGCATTCCGTTGCAAATTTATTTAATTTCATCTGCGCTCACCGAACCGTCGCGATGCGTCGAGCCTACGAGAATAAAATGATAATAACCGGATTTGGGGGAGCAGTGTAATTTCTTTCATTATAGCGTCCCACCGCACTTTTCAAAACAATCGGTCCTGAGGAGGGAAGGCGAGAAACGGTAGCCTGCTGATCCTAGAAATGCAAAAAGTACGATTCTAGGTGAGGAGTGGTTTTGTATTACCACGGAAACTCTGTACATGATTCATTCCAAAAAATTAGTCATTTTTTGGGCTCGTATATTTGAATTTCTGAAGGAGGGGCTGTAGACATTCAATGAAAACAATGTTTTATTTTGAATCAAATTGACGATCGAAGATGTTCCACGGTGCGTATGGTGAGGAAGCTGTGCTTGACTTTGTGGGTTTCGCGGCGTCAACCTATTGCCACTTCATAATACAATCCCCTCCAACAATAGGTTCGACTGGCCCGGCTTTCCTCAATATTCTTTAATTCGCTTGTACTGAATACTTGAGTCGTCAGGTCAATGCGATTTGGAGCTATATCCCATTTTTATCGAAAATGAAATTTTGATATCATTAGAAAGAGAATTTCATGCTGCATCGAATAAAACACTGTATTTAACACTGCTTTCTATAATTTTCCATTCAATTCAAAAAAAGTAAAGCTCCTATATCCAGCTCCTCTCAATAAGTTTGGGCGACTAGGTGCTATATCCAATGTTTCCAGTTTTACAATACCGTAGAACGTCGTATATCGGCATGAATTAGGACAGAGGGTTATGCTTTTGCGGATAAGCGAACAAATCATCTACAGTGATTACAAAAAAGATACGCCGATAAAAATCAAAAACTTATAACAATAATAATCATGAAAATCAAAATTTTACAGCTCGTACATGGCCATATTTATCACTATCTAGAAAGGCTACATCTCATACTCCTGGTGGTGTTGTCGATCTTGTTCAATCATGTTTCTTCATGCCCGGAGCAGGAATCAATTTTCTTATTCAGGTCTTCATCAAATCTCTGGTAAAATGCTTCATACCGGTAACATACTCGCCCAGGCAATTGTGCTCGCTAATATTTTTCCATACAGCATTATTTGTTGATATTTATGGGGAGGTGAATTTGATGGTATATGATCAAAGAGGAATCATCACGAGCGGCCTTTGAGAACTTTGAGAATGAAATTACTACATGATTTTCTGCATTACTTTCATTCCTTAAAGTCTTGAGACAGCCACTGATCTTTTGAACAACTAGACAAATAATTTCTCTTCACTTTCGATTGAAATTCCGCAATTTTTGTTTAGTAATATTAATCACTCAAAAAATTACAATATTAATTATTTACCTACAGAAATGAACTGACAACAAATTATATCACTCTTGAAGACCGTTGTGGAGATATAGAAAAAAATGTGACGTATCCAATCTCCACTAATTTTACCAGAGCGAAATAGTGACATATCCATTTTCTCATTCCAAAAAATAGACAAATACAAATACAAAAACAACATCAAACCGTGGCAGAGATATGGGGATTACATTTCACTCATATGATTCGAAACTGTCAGACAACTAAACGAATTAGCAAAAGGAGACAGAATTAACAAACTAACAGAGACCAACTAACCAGGAGACGAGACACATGACACAATACACAACAATGCTCTGTAGACACATTGGACAATCTATGCATAACACAGGCTTGCTACACATTGTAATACCACCAACCATATGTACACATATCTAGTCCAAGAATGTCAGTAGACGGAAAATTGTAAATAACTGATGATGGGATCAGTGTTACCAGGTGAAAGTTTAGAAAATGTGCGACAACTCTAAAATGCTAGAAGAAAAATGTGTGTCACTTTGTGCCACATATTTGACAGTGCTCTACATAGGCGGAAAACTTTGCGGAAAAAAATTTCTGGATCGTAAAAAAGTCGCAGTTGTTGCAGCTTTATCTTCTGAGAAGACAAAATTAGTGCAATATGAAAAAAATGGAAATATTCCGCAAAAATTGGCCAAATATTTCTTAAATATGCTCTAAAAAAGCAGAAAATACGCCAAAACATGCTTATGCTAAAATCCATATTATGCCTGATCAAGTGTGGCTCACTTTTCTTGAATCACAAAAATAACATGGATATTCCCTATCTACTTCAACAGAAAAAAAAAACATGCAAAAAACATATTTTTAGAATCCCTAATCATAAGATCAGAAAGATTGATCCGAAATCAGTCCAAATCTCCAAATGGACGCTGTTAAGCGTAACAGAACCAGCCGACCATTTGTAGAGAAAATGAGTTATTAATATCCTTAGAAAGAGCATAGAAAGTAGAAGTTATCAAAATTGGGCCCCCGATTCAAAAATGTGTATTCACGTTGAGAAAAGCTTGTCAGTAAACGCTATGTCATATACTTTCTATATGGCTTTTGAATTTCGAATCACGTGTTCTCAAAAAAACAGATTTTGTTGGTTGGTTCTGTTACGCTTAGCAGCGTCCAAATGGGGGTAAAAGAATAAAGCCAGCCGGTCGATTTATGCAAAAAAAAAAAAAAAAAAAAAAAAAAGAAAGAAAGAAAGAGACTTGACGGGAAAATTTTTTTGGTTTGTTATATTTGATTTTACGAGAAAAGCCACTAAAAAAAGTATAATGTACCAACAATCTTTGATGTGCCACAGATATTGAACTGTGCCATACTCGGCAACCATGGGATAACATCTGAAAATCTTTTGCAATTAGTAAATCGGTACAATATATTTCAGGAAATTGAAGGAATTACTTCTTCCCAAGATAAGGATCACAAATTACCCCAGTGGCGTAGTCAAGAAGGCGTCAAGGGGGTCTGGACCCTCTTGCAATTTCATCAGATAGTGTTTTTTCTTGTTTTCTTTAGTACCCCCATCAACCCTCCGATTTTTCTTCAAAACTATACTTACCCCCTCCCCCTCCAGAAATAATAGGTTGGTTGCGCTACTGAATTACCTTGATTACCTTCGCCCGTAGATGTTTTTCAATAGTTTTTAATCAAGATTTCGATAAATCCGGTATTGCCGATAATAACATAATGAATCAGGGAAGATATCGGGATCCGTGAACAAGGACTAAATATTTTCCAAGACTCAGGAATCAAGAATTCTTATTTGAAAATTTGATTGAGAAATGGGAAACAGTAGTTCCTGTTACTGTACCTGTTTTTATTTATTTTTCTTCTTCTTCAGAAAACGGGAAACTTTGAATGAAGTAGGTTAAAATATCGGAAAACACGGAGTAAGAATTTGTTAAGGAACACGCCACCTGAGAATTCCCATTAAGTGGAAAGATTCTCTGGCAAATTTTAGTTTATGAACTCTCCTTTTCTGCTTTAAGAGTTACCAAGTGGGACCATCATCGAAGATTGTGTAATCTTAGTATTTTGTATCGCCCATCGAAAACTCGACGAATTTATTGGAAGCGATTTAGGAGAAACTTGAAGAAATTCAGGGAAAATCCCCAAGAATAAATAACGACCACCCTTCGGGTGAGAGAATGCAAGGATTGTTCCCCAAAACATAAACTAGACCTTACCTTTCGAAGATTCCAGGGATCAAAGATTTGGCAAATCAGCGACTCAAGAAGCCCATTCCTTGAAACTTGTTCATTGGAAATTTGAAGGGTTCTAACCTCGTCCCATGTAAACGAACAGGATAGGTATTGCTCATTAAAAATTGAATTTTCTTTTTGCTTTCGAGACAATGTGCTGAACTCTGCGCGCAGGTCAGATAAGAGGAAGGATATCCAAGATCATTAGGAACTGAAAGAAGGAAGAGAGACAGTAGGGTTCGTAATTTAGGAGGTCAGGGAGAGCTGTAGTGAGTTCTGAGATACTAATATGAGTGACAAGACAAGATAAAAGGATGTGGGAGACTGTAAGTGGGTCCTCTGGGTGGCAGAAAGAACAGTTGGGTGGTTAAAATAGGAGAGAAAGTAACAGTGGATGAGCTTGGTAAGACCTGTTTGAAGGCGGATCAGGATAGGTTCTGGGTATCAAGGAATTTCTTGGATTAAGGTGGGTTATGGACATGGTTTGATGGAGAGAATTTTAGATGTAGGGAGGGATTATTTTTGGTGCCGTTAGTGAAAAATACCGACACTTGCCAAAACAAACGTTAGGGTACTAACGGATAAAGCAAAAAAAGTACTACCAGATGGTCATGATGAAAAAATCTAAGAAACAAGATATTCGTTGTAAAATTATCTGTGATATATACACTGAGAAGCAAAACTGACACTTGGCTTGTGGCAAGCGTCAGTTTTAATTGAAAAAAGAAGTAATAGCAGAAGGAATCTATACCTTCGAACATCTATACGCAACCGCACAGCTTATCACATGTAGAAAGAGAAACGATACTCGAAGTAGATAATATTTTCCCGCTGTATGTTAGTCAACACTGTTTTCTCATTTCTCACCATCCAGTCGTTGTACAGTTCTTCCACTAAACTTTCTTCTATGCAGTAGATGCTAGCTGTTTGTGTATAACGATGTATGATAGAAGGGAAAACTCGAAGACATTGCGCGTTACCAGCCGAGCTAGAGTGAAGATTAAGAAGAACATTCTTAGTACTATGTTCTCATCAAATATGATATTAATAGAACTGACATACTCCTGCAGATTTACTTAGCCTTTAACACACTTCAAAATATTTTCCACCTTCCATTCTGTTCACTGTGTGAGTCCCTGGATTTACTACCAACTATTGAGAATAGAACGTACTTTTAGAGGGCTGAATGTACTCTGTGTGAGGAGAAACCATTTTTAAAGTCCATTCTGCACCACCATATTTGGATAAACATCCTCTGTAAGTACGACAAAGAGGCATTTAAGACTTATGATGTACCGTTTTCTGTTGAAGTTCAGCAATTGTTTCTCAAGATACCCTGCATAACGTAAATAAATATGAATATTTTGAAAACGGCAAGGACCGATATACTTTCTGTCGAGGCTTAGGGAGTCGGACTTCCGCTGTGTTGAAGCCTCGCCTTCTGAAATGTTTTATTGTCTCGACTGCTGGGGCGATGACACGCATTCCAAACTGCCAGCTCGATTTAGTGGGAACGTCGCAACTCCCCGTGCTGTGTAAGTGCTCAGGCGCATCAAGGCTAGAAGAAAGTTAGCAAATACCGCTATTTAAAATTTGGACGATGAAGTCGAGAAGCAAAAAAAAACTTTCCGACGGAGTAGAAAACAGAAGGGAGGCGAATAAGCGCGGGAAATGCGGAAGAATCCAGGCTACGCCAATAGAGTTTTATCAACTGATTAATTTTTCCGCCGGAATGAATTAAAAAGATTGTCGGTGACGTTTTACAGATTAATTACAAAAAAGTCCATTACGGGGTCCTGATTGGAATTTTCTTCTTTTTCGCTGGCCTCGATCGCGGATACTCTTCGTCGTCCGTCGGTTCGTTCTCTCGGCACTGTTTTGTTCGACGCTAATCGGTAGCCGCACGGACGAGCGCATTTCAATGAAAATTTTCGCGAGAAAAAGTGGCAGTTCGTTTTGAAAGCACCGATAAGAGAAAACGTTCGACCGGATACGTTCGAGCTGATGGCAGGCAGAAGTATGGAGGTGTTTTGGCTAACTCGTTCCAAAGAGAAAGGCTCGCAGCTCGATCGTGCGGACTCGTTAAATTGCGCATACCTTGGCCGGCCGGGACTATTTTATCAAAAAAACCCAACCGCACAGTTATCAATGCATGTGAATTGAAATATTGTCCCTAACTTTAGTTGTCTGAACGGGTAGTCAAATCGGCCTGCGACTAGAAAGGACCTCAAAATGACCTCAAATGACCTAATCTATTTTAGAGATACCTTTTCAATCTGTAGAGTAGGTGTGCTGAATGTGGTGGACTCCAGCCTAAATGTGGTCACGTTGACAATTCACGCACAAGAATTATCCTGTAGAAGAAGGAAGTACCAAGTACGAGAATAGTGTTGTCATATCCTTAATGTTCTACCGACCTGATATTCCCTTATTTTCATGACTCTTACAGCGCTCTGATTTGAAAGATCGTCATAATTGAAATTGTACTTCTAAGGCATCTGTTCAAGGTCACCACACTAGGATTGTTCTTATTTTGAGCTTTGTCCTGTAAATCGATTTCAGTAATTGAAAAGAATTTCAAACAAAATTGGTCGAGAAGAACAGAGGGGCTTCCGAAGGGTTAATACCCGTGTGGAGAATGATTTTGTTTTCGAACATTTTTGTTTCATTGTATTCTAGAGTCGACAGTAGTGGTCCTTATTTTGGTGCACTTGAAATGAATAGATGACTCCCTCCCCTTCTGAACCGTCAGTTTTGGCATTATTCAGTCGTTATACTCGCACAAATTAGTAACCTTGCAGTACCCCTGTCCCCGTTTGTATATTTTTGTACTAGCTCGACTAGGCCAGTTCCTCTCGTTCCTTACCGGGGGTCTCGGATCTGTCCTAGTTGAAGTCAGCCCCCATCTCAGCCATTGCTTGCCTGGCCCTTCTTCCTTAAAAACTGTCTTTTCATCGCCTTCTGTTTCCGCCCTTTCTTTCTAATCTTTGCTCGCCAAGTCTTTAGCATATTTGCAGTTCTGGATCTACTTAAATTCATTATAGTCTCCTGTCATCCTGTTATCGCTGTTCTATACAGTTCGCATACTGTGGATCCGTTTGTCCTTCGTTCATTTCACTCTTCTCCGTGCAAACACATCGCAGAGTTCTATTGATCTATTCCTCTGTTATCCCGATTTCAGTTATCATTTGGTGTTCGCTTTTTTCTATGCCCACTACGCGATCCAGACACTCCATGCGCATTGCGGACCGTAAAAATCCCGCAAACTTATAACCTCTCCTGCTTATAAATTGAAATGATTAAAATTTCCAACCATTTCACCCCTCCCCCCTTGGAAATCAACGATACTTGAGTGGAATTTTAAATAGAATAGAAGAATATTTAAAATTTAGGTACCTATTAGCAGTTGACCCTACTGGTATTTGACAGAGGCGATGTGTGTACCTAATTTTGAACATTCTTCCATTCTCCATTCTGTTTAAGATTCCACTTGAGTGTCATACGTACATTTAGTGTTATGAAGGGCCGAAAACCAAACGGTACGATATTACGCTCGAGTGGAATTTAAAATAGAATAGAAGAGTATTCAAAATTAGGTACTTACTGGCATCTTACTGAGACAGATGTCTTTTGGTATGTAATTTTGAATATTTTTCCATTCTATTTAAAATTCTTGTCGAATACCATACACTTAGTTTCCGGAGGGGGAAGAAATGGTTGCACATCTTACAAATTTCAATAATTCCAACTTAAAAACCGAAACGTTAGTTATAAGGTTGCTTATTTGCGCGAGTGGAATGACTGAACTATTCCAGAATTGATGGTTCAGATGGGGGGGATTCATTTACACATTTCGAGCGCATATTCGTGATCAACATAAAAAACTATTCCAAGATCAGGAAAGTTGTTGGTTTATATATTATGCATTAAATTCTCTTCTTTTTTTTTTCCAAAATTGAGTTTTTCAGTAGGCACATACCTAAATTCTGATATTTCGCAAAAAATTCAATTTTGAACCTAGAAACGATTTTTTTCAGTTCAAGATTTTCGCTACTTTTAGCACATGTTGAATATGATTCCCGAATCACTTCCCGTAATGACGTTTCGGAGTGCGAAAATGCATCGAAGAAATTACTTAAGCAAATCCCATGTTAAACTTCAATTGAAAATTTGATTGCGGTACTTTCAAATCATAAGTAAAAACTTCAGGGGGCGTCACGATCAAAATTCGAAAATTTTTGAAAATAAGAGCCACCCAAATTCTCGTTCTATACAAAATTATTTCAAAACTCAGTCCACTTTTATCTGTTACTATACGACTCTGCGGGCTTGCATACTTGTCTTTCATTATTTTTATCAGTTGCGTAAAACTTATAGGGGACGTTTGGGATTTTGCAAAGCTTTTAGAACGAAGTTGTGATTCAGAGAATCGAAGGCTCTATTATAGTCTATGAAGGCCAGGTTTAATTACATCCCATATTCTTTTGATGTTTCTATCATTTGATTGATAGTGTGTAGGTGGTCCAGGGTGGAGTAGCCTTTCCTAAACCCTGCCTGCTTAGATAGTTGTATTTCCAAAAAATTTCTAATTCTAAGTTCAATGAGTTTTGAAATTTCTTCTTAAAGTGGTTGGGAGGCTACTTGGTCGGTAATTTCCGATTTGGTGCTTACTCTGTCTTTTAAATTGTAAAATAATGTCCGAGTGTGTATTGAGCTCTTAGGAAACATACTTATTTCAAGAATTTTATTGAATAGTTTTACTCCTCTAACAATGTCTTCCCCGCCGAAAAAAAATGTATTCATTTTTATTCTATCTTTTTTTTTTCAAATTATTAATAACAACCCAGTGCCACTGAATAGTTGTCAGCGCCTTTTGCATTCGTGATTCCGATTCTTACACCTTGGTTATTCTTTAAGGTATCTGCAAACCACGCATACTCCTTTTCCCCTAGAATGACTGGCTACCTCTTTTCCCATGCCTCCCATGTGGGTATCATGGCTTGTAAAAGAAGTATTTCACCGCGATTCTGTCCCTCGGCATCCCAAAACATTTGTCCCATCGTCTCCACCATCTCCCATATTCTTCTGGACTGCATCCGAGATGCGGCCCAAAAGGCTCATTTGCATATATTCCTGGGGGGGGGGGGGATTCGTCCCGAAGTAGGCGTACTAGTTGCGTCATACAGTGTTCTAAAATACCGGCCTGAGTGGCCGAAACCTAATATACTCATAGGCAATAAAACATGAACTGTGTTGCAGTGCATTTATTTTGAAATACAAAAATTACTTTTCAATATACCTACATGCAATTATTTCATGAAGCTATAAGATTTCATATAGAAATTGGTAAAAACTTTAACTTTGAATTGACTTTTTTAACAAATTCAGAACGATTGCATTGTTTACTGGTAATAAATTCTGGATTGACTTGACTTTAAAATGCCTGTTTGTTTTCCAAAGCTTTAGTAATTTATTCTGTGCCGGTGTTAGTCTTTCATTTTAGTGTGAGATGATGTTTGAATCTCTATAAATGCGTTACTTAAAATGTAAATATTTGGGTGCGCCTGATAGAACATGTTATTCAGTTTCGAATTAAACGATTCACACGCATTGGTTGTCCCCGTTAATGAATTTGAAAACTCTGCCCATATAGATGGAGGAGATGAAGAACTGCTGTCCATATAGTTGTCTACAATACATGTAGTCGTAAAATTGTTTAACTCCGTCATGGTCTGGCCTTATTAGCATTAAATCCTCTATGAAGCAGTCCTCTACTTCTTCTGGTAGCAAAAATGGCAGACCAAAAAATGTACGCAGGAAGGCTCCTATTTCATCGCCCTGGGCTTTATAATGGCTGGAAGATTCTAGACTTTATATTTTGCGATACCGCAGGCTTGGCCCAGATGAAATCGGCAACCTTTAACCTGGGTATTTTGCCATACTTGTCGAGCTGCTGTTTGGATAGCAATTTCGAAATCGATATAAATGTAACCATTAGAAACATATAAGTATTTACTTTTACATAAGAAATTCTATAATTTCGGTTTAATCAGGCACTGTCAATGTGTTTCATTGTGCAAAACTTAACGTGAAAAAGTCAAATCATCACTATCTCACTATCGGCCGTATCTGTAACTGGTTTTGGGATGCATCTCGCCTATACCATCGGACGCATCTCGTCCATAGCTATCGGATGCATCCCCCTCCCCCATTAGTAGTGATGGGACGCAACTCGGAAACAGTGTTCTTCTGTGGCTTGTTTTTTTAGCCCGAAGTTCTGGTAGGCCCAAACAATAAGCCCCTATTATCGCAGCTGCTTTTCTATATCAGTGCGAATTGGCGGCAGGTTTAGGAGTCTTTCAAGTGCATTCGTCGGCACCATTCTCGTTGCCCCCGTTGTCATCATACACGCAAGCCTTTGCTGGTGATCCAGTTACTCTCTGGCTTTAGCCAGGTGAACTCGGCCCGACCACACAACTACGATATATGTGATTCTGGGACGTATTATACAGATATATATCTAGTGCATAATTTTGGGAGAAAGTCTCCAAGTCCTGCTGACAAAGGTACGGCAAGGCCAAAAAGCCTCTATTCCTTTTATTATTTTCTCTGAGACGTAATTCCTCCAGGAGAGTTTTTCGTCAAGATATACTTCCTAAGTACAACTTTGCATTTCCTGTGAGAGCTAATGGTCTTCCTTTGTATTACACTTTGATTAACTCCTTGTTCTTCATTTTGTGAGTGAAAAGAGTGTCTCAGTTTTGTCCGGGTTCATCGATAAACATTTTTTCACACATCTGAGTCCCCTCCGTGTTAGTTCCCCGATGATCCTCGGAAATTTGCCAGTTACCACCACAGCCAAATAGTCAGCATAGCCTTGTGTGTATATTTTTGACCATTTAACTCATCCAGCAAACTGTTCACCACTGGGCTCCATTCCCCCTGTGGGCAGCCCCTGTGTGATTTTTGCACGGATTTTGTTCTTTTTGGTAAGTTATCTGGATCTCTCTGCCTTTTAGCATTGATACTATCTAGCCTATTAAACTTTCCTTTACTTCCCTTTCTTCAGAGCTGTTTCTATTGATTCATGAGAGGACGTGTTAAATGCTCCCTGTATTTCAATGAATGTTGCCAGGATATAGTTTCCGCCGGTCATCCCTCTCTCCGTTGCCGCAACAAGCGAATACGATGATGACTCTAATGACCTGCCTGCACTGAATGCTTGCTGGTTCTCATGTAGTGGAAACCTTTTCAAGGTTACTTTTCTCAGGTGCCTGTCTACTAGTCTTTCCCAGGTTTTTAGCACGAAAGATGAGAGACTTATTGGTTTGTAGGGTTTGGTCTGACAAAGGGTCTCTGACTGGTTTAAGCAAAAACACCATTTTCACACACCTCCACGGTTTTGGAATGTGCCCTAGGCCTACTGATGCCCTGAGGACCCTGATGAGCGGTTCCATTATGGTCTCTAATCCTGTCTGGAGGCAGGCTGGATAGATTCCATCTGGTCCCGGTGCTCTGTACGTCGAGTATGTGTTCACCACCGTCCATTTAGTTTAAGTTTATGTTTAGCTGTCTTCGTTAGACTTCCTTATTCTATATCGATCGTTTAGTGCACGTGCTTTTTCTTCAACTCTCATTTTTGATTTCAGATGCTCTCGCTGCGGTACAAACTTGACACTTCTCGTACGAATCGCGAAAAACCCGTAGCATTTTTGATTTTAGAAAGTAGTAAAGGTGGTTCAGGTTCATTGGTTTCACGCGGGGAACTGATCCAGAGTTTTCATTCTTGGATTGCTTTTGAAGAGTATAGTTCTGTGCAGTAATCTGTGGCTATTTAATTCCCATAAAGCAAGAGATGCCATATTAATATTCTCAGTTTTTGGGGAATGACTTCACTACGTGCTCTTCTACACAGCTCCATTTAGCCGGTGAAAATCAATTTGAAAGTCTCTCATCGATTGAAAACGCAGACCCTTCCAGCCTCCTTGCCTCAGTTCCGCAGTCCCCAAATCGTTATACCATCTCCTGGGGGCTGTCGGGTGTGTATCAATTATAGCCTACCTTCTTGTTTTCCGCCCGGGGAGTAATCATCTCTTCTTCCCATGCAGACGCGCGCTCTTCGCGTATCTCGTAAAACCCCAACACCCGGCAAACAGAGCGAGCGTAGCTTTAAGCCGCTGTAGCCCGCGTGACGTGAGAAAAAAAAAATTGCGAATCCACTCAGACAGCGCCGGTGCTCTGGCACACACGTCTTCGCTAATCTAAATTAATTACACCTTATTCGATAACTGCGCACCCGCGAGACCGACACCGTGGTGTGAACACGCGAAATTAAGCCGCGAATGCCTCCCTTCCTCGGTCTCGTCCTTTCTCGGTCTTCCTCTTCCTCCAGCCTCGAATTTATCTACATATAGCAACTTGGAAGCGCCATCACACCGGATTTAATTCGCCCGCTTGTATAATTAACAGGGAGCAAAAGTGTGGTGAAAAGTCATTACCGCGGACACAAGATTTCGATATGGCTGAATTTAATTCCGCAACTCCACCAGCCCGGACTCGGCGTGTTTAATATGCAGCATCACCATTTCCAAGAGGAGTCTCTTCAGTACTACGACGGTTGGTATTATTTACCCTACCTATCTTCGCCTTAATTGAATAAATTCGTAATTAGAAAAATATTTAACGCTTTGTTTCGCGTACTTGGGCCGCGGCGCGGGTTCGCCGCGTTCGAAAATACGTACTCGGCGAATTTTTCATTCCATTTTCGCCGTTCCGTCTCTATTAATTACGAGAGACGGAGACAGGAAGATATGCTTAAATATGCAAATGCTTTTAGATTATGTCGGACGCATTTGAAAATGATGGTCAAAGACCTGCCAGCAAATTACCTTCTTTTTTCCCCCCCCTCTCTGTCCCTTCACTTTCTCGCTCTCGTTCTCTTCGCCCTTTGTCTACGCCATTCCGTGTCCATAAAGTGCTTCGCTCGAGAAGAGCTCCAACACTAAATAGTGAACTTCCGGGCTTAATTAAGAACACACGCTCGCTGTAACGTGCGGATTTATAAAATTACAACCGCTTCGGCGATTACGGCCAAAAGGGTTGCGGGCTGATGTTTTTAAAGGACGGGTACGCGGCAGGGTGTGGTGTGGATATGGTACGGCTCTTGCTCAACGTCTATGAGCGCTTCGCGTGAAGTAGAGTGCCGTATTGCAGGCTGGAGACGGCCGAGAGAGGTTCCATGTGTACGTTTTAAGCCGAAACGAAAAATAAACGTTAAACGCACGCGTTGACACTTCTCAGCCGCCTTTGAACCGTTCTTAGGCAATTTGTTTAACTTCTAGCGCAAGATCCGAGTCATTCGTAGTAGGCAGGGTACACGAGAATGCGCGGAGGGAATCTGCTGTGTATACCTATAGTAACTGCGTCACGGGCCTATGTTCGACGGTGACTGCTGGATTATACGTACGGTGAACTTCTCCGAGCCAGCGTGAATGGTTTCTTAAAGTTCGTTTTTTCAAAGACGTCTGTGCACATGCTGGGGGAATGATCGAAGCTACCGATACTAAAAGACATTGACGTGCACTAGTCCGAATGCTAGTTGAATGGACCTTCGATATCGTTTTTTCATGCAATTATGGCACATTGTAGTTAATAAGAATATTTTACCAATCTCAGATCTTATGTTGAGTCCTCCACCCCTACCCGTAGAGCTCATAAGCGTCTCCTTCCTCAGCCTTTCCTCTGAAACTTCTCAATAGTAAGTCGCACTGGAAAAGTATAAATGGAAAGTTGGAAAGTTTTTTTGTTTTTTTTTTTACTACATACTATGAGATACGAGAACTGCCTTTGGGCATTCACCTGTAGGTAACACTAGCGTTAACGTGACAATCTTATTAACTCATTAGTCTACGCTACAGTATTGATTGGACCATCTACTCGTATCATACGAAAAGAAAGTGCCGCCGCTGTAGACAGCGGCTTCGTGATTCCTCCAGGAGTTGAAGGGCTTCAGTATTCGGATGGTTGTGTAGCCGAGCATCGTAATCCGCTGCTGAGTCTTCGTGCCGTCTCCACGGTTTCAATCGATAGGTCATGATGAAGAGTGTCGTTTCGGACATACTAGGGAGCTCCCGTGCTAATCCGAAGTACTTTATTTTGGAACGTCTGAATAATTGCATAGTTGGAGACGGCAGTGGTTCCCCACAGTTGGATGCCATATGTCCATACTAGGCGGATGACTTGGATGTACAGTTTCAGTTTATTGGCGAGTGGTAGTTTACCGGAGAAGAGTTAGTACATCGAACAAAAACGAGCATTTAATTCAGTGCGTTTGGCCCTTAGGTGAGATCGCCTGTGTAACTTGGAGTCCAGTCTTAACCCGAGATACTTTTGGCCTCGTCTGCTATTGGAATGATGTGATCATCGAAGTGGACAGGGGTGCACGGATGAGGTCGGAGGGCGAAATCTACTCTGATAGACTTAGTTTTATTTATGGATATTTTCCATCTCGTAGTCCAAGTAGCCAGCTCATTGACCGCAGTCTGAATGTTGTATGCAGCAGTCTGATAATATTCGTGAGTCGATATTAATGCAGTGTCGTCAGCAAAAGTTGCGACCATGGTTGATGTTGTTGTTGGAATGTCAGCAGTATAAAGTAAGTACGACCGCGGCCCAAGTGCCCTGCTCTGCGGAAAGCCTGCTGAGCTTGTTCGAACGGTAGATTTGGCTTCTCCGAATTGCTCCTGGAATTCGCGCGCCTGGAAGTAGTACTGGAGTTTACCAACGATTTGCGAAGGAAGGTAGCGACTAATTTTGTGGAGTAAGCCTTCATTCCAGACTTTGTCGAATGCTCGTCAAACGTTGAGGAAGACCGCAGAACAATATTTCTTGGCCTCGAGGACATTACATATTTCGTTTACTACACGATGTGTTTGCTCTAGCGTGGAATACCTACCACGGAAACCGAATTGGGGGTTCGGTAGAATTAGCTTCTCCTCAATGATGAGAACTTATCGGGTGAGGAATAATTTCTTAAATAGTGGCCAAGTTGTAACGAGTCTGCTTCGCAATCCTAGCGTCTCGGATTCGAGCCCCACCAGTGCCGGAAAGCTAGTGATACTCGAATACTCCCACTAACATCTTGGCGAATACAGTATCAATTAAGGTGGAAACGTGGAGCGTTCTGTATCCCCCACCTGTTCACACAAACAAGACATTACAATTGTAGAACGTATTACCTTCAGATCAGAAAGATTGGTATTGTGCGTGTGCATATCGTGGACAGCTTACTCAGTGTCGTAAAACATGAGACTAGTAAGCAAACTGTGGCTGCACACGATTCGGCACAGAGAAGGAAAAACTCTAAAACGCTACAAAACTGTGGGGAAAGCAAGCAACGGCAAAGTACCCCAACTAACCTGCCCAAGAGAGTCGCGCGTCAGAAACTGTGGATACGGCGCCTATAGAAGAGTTCTCTTGCTATTTTTCGTATCTGTCTTAGGATTCCCCGAAACGGAGGGGGTGTCAAAAATGAACCCATATAAGAGAAGGTTAGGATTCCAGGTCATTTCCCCGAATCCGTTTCCCTGACAGAACATTTTCTCGACAAAACATTTTCCTGAAGTTTTTTCACTGTAATTCATTTACCCGACATTACTAGGCCCAAGAGTTTGTTCAGGTAATAGAAATTCAGGGAAATGTCTTGTCGGGTAAATAGGTGTCGTGTGGTTTTTGGAGAGCGTTATTCTGAGAGTTACAAATGTGAGACCAAGTTCAAGAATTATTGGTTACAAATGACGGGTGTTAGTTTTTTCCCCACATGTATTGTGAAACTTCTCTATCGTAGTCTTGTATTAGTTGCAGTCACTGATACTGTGATTATATTACTTTGAGTGGGAGATAAACTGGTGACAGTCTTATCATATTGTAATTGCCGACAATTTTCATTTACCTTCTCCCCAGGAACTCGTCATGCTAATCTTTTCCCCACCTTGCGTGCCACAGTGACCAAGTGAGGATAAGATGCATATTGAAACTGAATCCGACAACCCTGAAAAACGTATAGTATGACATCAATATTGTATTTAATAGCGTATTTGACCCTTGCCCCCTATTCCAGTGTGTACCAATTGTTTTAAAGTTCGGGTAGAAATATTATAGATATCGGATTCAGTAACTTTGAAAATCTATGAAACTATATCCATATTGTATTTGATGATAAATTTTCTCTCCCCTTAGTCTCCTAGGATTTTTGGTATTAAAATCGGATTTGGCAAACCTAATAACCTATGAAACGACATTCATGTTGCATTTCATTACAAATTTGACCCCCAGCTCTCTCCCAGGTATTAAAATATGCAAACTGGGATTAAATAGTTATCATAAATGAGTCCCATTACCCTTAAAACTTTTGGAAGGATATCCTATCCATATTGTATTTAATGTACATTTTGAGCCCTCGCTCTATCCCAAGTGTCACAAATTTGAATTTATTGCCCAACAACCATTATTGGAATCGAATTCTGCGACTTTGAAGCTGAAATTGTGAAAACACAGAAAGACGTGAATTTCAGAAAATGGTATCTCGGGAGAGGAAGAACAAGAGGAAAAGTTCCAGAGATCGGCATATAGCGATGTATAGAAACGGATCCGGGAGAGATTTGTATTTCTTCGGTTTTCTGAAGTCGGCGAGACCACAAAAATATCAAAAATACTGCGGTTCCTTCCATAATGCCTGTGTTGAAGTGTTGCATCATGCGGGCTTATTTTTGATTCCCAGTTTGTGAGGGTTCTGAAACAATAGGTACCAAAAATATCACGAGACTATATTTTTACGTAAAATTTAGTTTAGATTAATTTTTCGATTTACACTTTTGCATTACAACTTACGGTTGAGAAGTTATTGAGGAAAAACTGAGAAAGGGCCCCCTTGAACAACTCGAAGTGAGATCTAGGGTTGACAACATTTTTTTAAATATTCTCTAGAGTCTTTAGTACAAATGTGCCTAATAGCTCCTTTGCATCACAAAATGTAGGGTACCTTCCATGTTATGCAACTAGCACCTCGACTGCAGAATCCATATTGGAAATAAAATACAGGGCGTTCTACGAAAGGACCCTATCTTAATATCTAAAGAGTGCTACTTCAGACTGAAATTTGACTAAAACCAGATCTAATACTCTACGTTAAACTTTGATTTTGACTGAAACAATTTTCCCTCATCTAAGAGGAGGGAGGGGGTGGGGTGGGGGCTCAAACGGTCGCTAACTTCGGAATTTCGGACGGAATGGTATCAAACAAAATTCAAAGTAGAAGTACTCGTATTTTAGATCCTTGATTTCAAATATTGCATCGAATTTTGGATCAACCCCCTTTGGAGCCAAAAGTAACTTAGAATATAAAATCAAACAATGAATTAAGGTAAGGGTTCTTTTCGTGGCTGATTTCTAATATCGTATCAGATTGTTGATCCGACCCCAAATGTTACTTCCTCAAACGAGCTAGTTCGACTTCACTGAAAAAATTAAACAAGGCACTGAAGTAGGAGTTCTTATATGGTCGTGCATTTCAAAAATTCAGTCGGATTTTGGTCGAAATCCGATGTGGACTCAAATTCAAATTTGACTTTTTCTAATAGGCAAAATCGGCTCAATCTGAAAAATCGAACAAAGTATCAGAATTCTGATTTTTCACCCACTATGTTGGGAAATGTAACCAGATTTTTAATCTAGGTCCGATTTGGGCCCCAAAGACGACCCCTTTCTCCCATTCGTCCTTTTCTTTTCTTGAAACGAAACTCACTTCTTATTTTTCAAAGAATGAGAAACTTTTCATTCTTTGAAGAAAGAGAAATAAACCACCCCTTACCTCTCTAGAGTGCGATGTCTTATACCAGAATATTGTCCTTGAGAAGAGGTTTGTTTTTTTTTGTTGTTTTTTTTTTTTTGAGGAAGGGAAAATAAATTGTTCTGTTTTTTACTTATGATCTGTGGAGTGTTGGAAGATTCGCTTGTAACCAAGAATTCGCTCCTTAGGGAGATTTTGCACTCCAGTCAGTGCCACATTTAAAACGAAACTCAAACATAGGTCTTCGAATTTCGTTCATCACGAGGGTTGCACCGCGGTCGTATTCTCCTGTTTTTGCGTCCGACTGAAGCTCAACATTTCCAAAATAATTTTTTAATTGGCTCTCTTAGCGATTTCCTTTCTTAGTTTCATATTTTTCTTTCCGTTTCTGCTCTGGCGTCAGCCCAGCTTTTGTTTTTAATCGTTCACCAGCGTCGATTCGAGAAAAACTCACGATAGAAAACTTTCTCTCGCCAACGCCGTTTCGCCGAAAGTCCGAAACAGACAAAGTGAAAATCACCGCTACACGAACTTCGCTCTCTTTGTAATTACATTAACGCGATTCGTCATCTCACTCCACCTACATATCGCTAACGAGGGCGTGCATTCGATGATTCAGATTTCCACGCAGTTCCACAATTCACACTCCGAGATGATAAACGAACAGCGAACACTTCGACCACCATCCAGCCCAGCCAACTGTGTATCATTTTCTAGGAGCCGAACAAAAAAATCGCCATAAATTCCCGGCGGCCCCGTCGACAATTATGTTAAATATACGATGCGTCGTGACTTCTCTTCCCCTCACCCCCTAACCGCGGCGACACTCGACGTATAATTAATTACCGGCGCCGAATTGTCACACGACCATCGCCGCTGTAAATCCTGTCCACGAGTATAATTACTTAATCCGACAGCACGCTCACGGTTCGCACGCGTTCGTTCTTCTAACATCGTGTTCTACCAAACAGCCCATAGACTAATTATCCGCCTTCGATGATGTACGAGCATCCTGCATGAAAACGCCGAACGCAATTTCCCCATCCACACTGTACCCGTTTACTGTTACAGGTCCAGTGCGGCTGCAGTCACATCGGCCCAGCGTGCCGGGCACCGCGTCCACCACCACGATGACTCCTTCGACCACCGCCTTCACGCCGACCACCGCGAAACGCGGCAAGTCGACCAAGCACCCCTCCAACATGCCAACGCTGACCACCGAGTGTTCGAACGTGTCCCTAAACGCGGCCGCCGACACCGTGCGCACGCACTCGGACGCCAAGCAGAAGAACCAAAGCGGCGCCGCCAACTCCGGCAACAACAACAACACTCTGCTGCAGATCATCACCAACCGCCAGTACCAGAACTACGCGACCGCTCTCACCATCACCATCGGCGTCGGCTGTTTTCTTTTGTTGCTCAATTTTTTTATATTCGCCGGCATCTACAGGCAGCGCGAGAGCACCTCGAAGGCGCGTGCCAAGCGCAAGAAGAAGGCGGAGGCGGCGAGCGCGCGCGACAGCGACCACCACCTGATCGAGGGCAAGTTCCTGGACCCGATGCCGATTCGCTACAGCGAGCCGTCCACCTCGTACGTCGCCGAGCAAGACATCTCGCTGCAGCAGTTCGAGACCACCGCTCAGGTTACCAATACGAAGTCGACCAGCACCGAGTGCTCGCCGACGCACCTGTCCCTGTCGCAGCACTTACCGGCCGACTACGACAACGACAGCGACGCGACCGACGACAGCCCCAGCATCAAGATCAGCCCGTCGATACCGGAGCCGCCGCCGCCGCCAAAGAATCTGCCGCCGACTTGTTACCAAAACCTGCTGAGACCGTCGGCCAGCCAGCAGTCACTGCCAACGGCCAAAAAACGGGTTCAGATTCAAGAGATCTCCGTATGACAGCGTTCTCGAATTCGCACGGATTTTGCATTCAATTCTCATCAAGGTTCTGATAAGGGTCGAGGTAAAATGTACATAACCAGGCGTAAACTCATCCGCATTGCAGAGCGGTAACCTAAGGCGGGTCTCGAGCGATCAGTATCTAGCTCTAGACGACGAATCAGAGGATGAGATCTTCTGATGGATTCTGAACAGTGTGTAAGTGGTGCGCTCGTTGCTGATGGTGCATTTCGGTGCGCAAATGTGAGCTGTGATTCTTGGCACCGCTATTGAAGTTGGATGTCAGAGAGCTAACTGGGGAAAAAGCGAGACTTCGGCATGCAATGTGTGGGTGATGAAGTGCGTGTGCAAATTGTTGAATGAGTTACGAATAGTCGATCACTATTTCTAGTCTTGAGGATAATTGAAAGGTTGAGCGTTACCAAGCCAGTTGTGCACCCAGATCAATATCTGAGAATTATTACGGAACGATATCATCAGCGGAACCATTTGACAACGTCAATTACTGGTGTCGGTGGCGTTAGGTTTTTTTCCAATACTGCGATCGACTTTCACCTCGAGAATCAGTTTGGTGACTGGCTAGATAAGACTGGGGATAAATAAGCGCTCGATCTGAGTTGGAAATAAATTAGTTGGCCCAGGCGCATTCCTCAGGGACCTTGAGCCACTCTAGACCATTGCTTCCTTGTTAACCCTTCTTTGAGCCTCGCATCTTGCTTTCTCACCGAATTAGAGAAATAGCAAATCCAATACCCTTTACTCTTAACCAAATTTTGTCTTTCAGCAGGAAGAGAAGGGTGGCGTCCAGTGCCTAAAAAGACAAAATGACGACTTCAACGTAACGTGAAAAGATTATAAAATTATTATGAGGATAGATACGTATTTTATAATGACATCAATGAGGCACAAAAGGAACATTGAACAGAAGAAGGGTACACATTTACAATTATGGTGTTCATACTCAATTCTTATGAATGGTTCGAGTATCTTACTTTGTTTTAGACGCGCTGAGAAATTATACACAGAAATGTTGATCATAAATTTTAGCAGCCGACTCAGTATCTTTAGTAGTTTGGAAGAGGTTAGATTTGGGGTACAAGGAGAGATGAAAAAATTATCCATTTTTCGTAAAATTTTCTGTTCACTGCATTCCAATACATCCCATTATACCGCGCGCGATTGGGTAGCATCGATACGAATAATTTACAATTTACGTTCGTGCAATTATTTTCGAAAATAATTCTTCTTTGTGGCCACCATACACACGCGAATCGACCGGAGGATCTGTAAAAATAAATAATTCAGGTATTAGTTTGGTATTTGAGGTGAAAAAGAAATTTCCACGTCAGCTGATTGCTGTTAGAACTCACATGGTCTCTATTTCAACTTGGGAAAACTAATTTAGACTGTTTTAAGGTTCCCCAGACTTTCCACACCCATTCAAATCTTCTAAAACTGTTGAAGACATGCCAAGAGAAACTTCACAGAAATGTCACTTTTCAGATCATAAATTTTGGCAACCGACTCAATATCATAGTAGGGTGGAAGAGGCTAGAATTTTGGTACACAGAGAGATTTAAAAAGATAGTTCATATGAAAAAATAGTTCATTTTTTATGAAATTTTTCTTCCTTTTGCATTTCAGTACAAATTTCCACGTCATCTGATTTTTCTGTTAGAACTCACATGGACTTGATTGAAGCACTGCATGGAAGAAGTGCCTTCGTCAGAAGAGCCTTCGATGACTGTACTTCTTATGAGACGAAGGCCCTTCTTCCACGCAACACTTCAATTTCAACGTAGGAAAACTACTTAATTCAGACTACTGTAGAATTCTCCAGATTTTCCGACCAACTAACACGACTCTTATGATAGTTAAACGTCATTGAAACTCATTTAGACCAGGGACATGATCAAACTATTTTTTCACGGACAGAAATGGGCTTTTCATTTTTCTTGTTGGTTAAAGGTCTGTTCGAAATCAAATGCCAACTGGGGATCTGGAAAATCAACAACACTCACCAGTTATTATTTTCTCAACTGAGAATCTGGCTATTCGGCCGACTGAAGATCCGAGTTTGCCAGCTGAAAATTTTTCGCGGCGTGGAGACTCTAAACCGGGTTATCACCAATAAGATCTTTGTAAATTTACACATTTACATGTTAGATCTTGATGGAAGCCACATGTATAGTATCCTCGTGGCCATTATGGCTCCAACAAGTTTAATTATTATTCCCATTGGGAAATTGGTCAGAATTCCTGTTTATATTATAGAGGAAGGGTTTCATTGTATTTTGTATCTTAAACCATCCACCTACATACGGACGGGGAACCACAACCGACACAGAGACTAAAAACCAGATGCCTCGTGAAACCTTTATGACTACGGGGGGGGGGGGATAGAAAACACAACGCCCAAATTGGCCAAGACAGTTCCCAAATTCCGTACAAGCAAACCTCTGACACTATTGGTCCCGAATGATTATTAAAATGCTGAATACGCGTACAGTGTGTGAATGGGCGACGCACCCCGCTCTCCCTAATTTGGAGGCTCCTGTCAAAGAATGAAAGCCGAAATGGCCGCCACGAGAATTTGACTGACAAAAGCTTCTCATAAACAGACTGCTATACCAGTCTCCATTTTAACTCTCAGTGTTTACTGAGACTGACTCAGGACCCGAATTCGGACCTTAAAACTGATCCCTGATCTGGAACATAAATTTTAAGACACGGCTGGAACCTCATGAAGCCGGGCCACAAGCCCTTGAGACCCGAAAGAAAATCTCCAAAACCCCCGGGAACGAACCAGCTAAAATATCCAAGAATTCGGGACAATGAAATGAAAATTGTAGATCTTTATACCACGGCTCCGAGATCGACGGGACCAACTGAATGAAAATATTGCGAAGACCAGAACTCGAACTAGGACAGATCGACTACCAGCGATTACAGATCGGATACAAAAACTGTTGAGACTAGAACCAGTCGCTTAATCTGACAAAATACAAAAACCAGCAAGACTAGAAATGAGATCAACCACACAGAATACAAATGCTCTGTTAAGATGGAGATTGGAATCAGCACAGTCCAACCTGTTGATCTTATAGTCGCCCATCCCTAACCTTAAGCACAGTAAACGAAATGTCGCACACTGATCCGAGATCAACAAACCGCGGTCGTTCCTGGAAAAATGGAGATTCAAATTGAACAGTATGATGCGACAATTTATCCGGAAGTATTCGTGTACTTGAAAACTTGGATCATTGTAAGTGCTCCTGTTTTCTTATTGTACGTGATACTGGAAATATTTTGGGACAGTATCCCCTCAAAATCCCCCTTTATCTCTGGCTGGTCGAACCAAGATACAAATGACCAATTCTCAAACGTTTATTCTTAGTCATTCGCACAATCCTCAAGTTCACAAGTCAGTTTCCCAGGTGTATGGTATCTTTGTCGTCATTGAATCTGAAACTCTGAAAGACTAGATTAATACATTTTTTTCGGCCATCTCATTTACGCTCGCACGATCTCGAATTCATAAACGCAAATTCACGCACAAAATTCAAATACCCAGGAATGGGTAAGTTGTGCACGTACTTCTCAATCACCCAGATGCACGCTTTCACAAAAGTGTTCACCGTTAACCTACAATCTTCATCATCTTCATTCCTCACTATTAAACACAAATTCCACCAAAATACCAAATTCTGGAAACAGGTAAGTTTTGTACACGTTTGGAAATGTCTCAGTCCCGCTTGAACAGATAGTTTCCTCGTATCCTGTTTTTGACATGCAGTATCTAGTATAATAAACAAGACTATTTGGAATCCGCGAAACTGGCGAAGCGCATATTCGCATCCGGAGACAGCGCGGACCGTGAACGTGAAAATTCCTGCCCCCTCGCCGTGGTTTACTAATAAGTCGCATTTATAGGCGAGCGGCGGATAAATGATTAAAACCTTTCGCACCCGACGTGAATTTAAATGAAGGAACCGAAATTTAGCGTGCAAAATGATAAATCAATCCGTGCATCTTCGCGCACACCGATACCGATTCGATTTCGCTAGTTGTGCACTCAGCTTTAAGTTGTCGAATCAAATTAAATAACGGGATTTCGTTGAATATTTGCCCATTTTAGCGAATAACGTTGAGAATCGAACATTTCTCTTGACCCCTTAGATTGTATATACTAAATTACGCGCGTGCGCGAATTGTATTTCGCTTTGGCCTACCAGTTTGCGTCCACAAATTCGTAACCAGATTAGAAATCAGGTCGGCGGACAAGCGGCCATTGGAGTGCGCAGAATTAATGTCGCGTGTCTATATCCCGGTGTTATTTTGTAAAAGTGGCTTGCGGGTAAGGTAGCCGGAAGTATACACGCTGAAAAATCGAGTAAGGTGATATTTTTTGGCTAATTCGATGACCTCTGTTCCACTGATACCGGCGGCTCGAAAAGAGTCATAGTTAGGTTTGGCTGGCCAATATCATCAGTTCACTAACACTACTCTGTTGAGGAATTCTAAAATTGATTCTTCATGGTTTTCATGGTCTAGTTTAAGGTTACTCGGGGTGGTGTGCAGGCTGTGCACAACTGGTGCATAAATTAGACCGGAGAGTACTTCAGCTGGTCTACTCTCCGTCGTGAAAGAAAAAAGTAAACCTGTCTGATAAATGGGGGAAAATTATTATTTTCATTACTAATTTCAGACACATTGGGTTCTCTACGTATGGTATTAAATTGGATCTTGCGGGAATAACTTTTTTATAATCAAATTACCAAAAAAAAAGTAAAAACAAAAAGTTAATTTTAGTTTTCAAAGTAAAACGGCGCGCACCATTTTAGCATACTTATATCTTCTTTAAAAATCTTGTTGCAAGATATTGGTTCTTGGTATTTTCTTATTTTCATTGGGTTCTGCGGAAAGAATTGATGCCTAGTAAGCATTTTCGTCAAACTTGATTTGTAAGAATTTTCAGTTTTTTTCCTGAAGCTTTCTATGTAACACAGATGATCCCATGAACACTTGTGCTAACCAACAAAAATGAAATTTTCTAGGTGAGCGTTTTGAAGACTCTTCGAAACCGTGAATTATCAGTTAGCTCAAGCGGAAAGCGCTCTTTAGCGGTCTCCGCGTTATCAGCTGTTTTGTGTATATCACCGAATAGCTTACAACTTCAGCTAAGGTCTACATACTTCACTCAATTTTGACAACAGTGTTAGTTAACACTAGTGTCCATGAGACCACCAAGCGTCCTCCTCCGCGCTCCACTCAAAAATGTTCGATTTCAACAAATTTCGTGTTAGGAGATTTTCAATCTGAACGAAATAAACGTAGCTACTGGGGCAAAACATTTCAAAAATAGTAAAATTTTGACTGATCTAGGCTGGGAGTGTAATTGTAGAAAGATCAAGAAATTCCAGGTACAAACATTAAATAATAAATTCAATTGTCTAACATCGGAGTAGGTGCATTAGACAGTGCTGGATTTAGGATATCAATAACGGAAGAGATAGTAGGAGAGACGGGGGTAAAATTGAAGACACAGTTCTTCGTGTCAATCGCAAAAAATCCTTTTACTAGCAGCTTTCAAACTGCGAAGTTGGATCGATGTGTAACATAGCAGGTTTTCAATATGGTAACATAAATTTTCTGTCCTCCGAAAGGGAGACTGGAACGGTTTACCAACTTTGAATTTTCAAATGAAGACGTATCTAAGTATCAAAATAGAGGTTTCTTTGGTCGCTGATTTCAAATATTTAATCAGATTTTTGATCCAGCCCAAATTTAAGCCCACTTGTCCATTTAAATCAAGAAATTCAAGTTTTGGGAACTACATAAATTTGATACGGTTTTTGAAATCAGCGATTCAGGGAACGCCGTTTTTGAAACTCGGTTCCAATTTTCAAAAAAAAAAAAAGGGAAAGTTGTATCTTGGACCAAAAAATGGAAGCGGAATTAAAAATCTGAAATTTCGAATAATGAACCTCTAGATGGTATACAAGCAAAATTTGTCGAATTTAATTACAGGGTGTCTCAGAATGAAACAATAAATAAATATTGGGAGTTGAATCCAAGAGGGTTGACATCTGGTGGCAAAATTAGAAACTCAAAAATCTGACAGTATGAAAAATTGATCGTTCCATAATGGTGGATTTACATTGGAATCGGCAACATGTCGCGAACAAACTTTTAAATGTCCGCTCACATAGAAAAGTTTGTTCGTGAAGAAGTGTGCGGTGATCCTCCCCGTGCTAATGTATATTTCTGTACCATATTATGTATATTCATGAATATTTAGCAAAAATCGACACACTGACACTGCATTCTGTTCGACCTGACTTGGCAAACCCGGATTCCTTTTTTAAACTGCATTTTTTAACTTCCACCATTGTAATACTCCCTCAGTCTATTCGCATCCGAAACAGCTTCATTTCTCTCTCTCTCTCTCTCTCTCTCTCTCTCTCTCTCTCTCTCTCTCTCTCTCTCTCTCTCTCTCTCGCTCTCGCTCTCCCGCTCGCTCGTTCCTTCCTTCCTTTCTGCATTTTTTTTGTGCTTCTTTACCTGGATCTAAAAAAGTCGGTCGATCGCAGGAATTTGATCATTTCAGTCTCTCTCTCGATCAGCACACATTCGTCGTCTTCATAGTTCTGTATACGAAATAATATATGTACATATACGGTCGTTCGAAATTTGTATTTTCTTTCCGTTTTTCGTGATTTCCGATGGTTGTAACTCGTAGCTCCAAAGAACGCTACAAGTGTACAGGCGATAATTTGCATGTAATAGTTAATACACTGGACTGTGGCGCATAGCGTAATGATTTTTCGGAACACCAAGTTTACGTTGGTGAGACAGCGAGTCCAATAATTTGGTTTCTTTGTTTCTTTATTATTATTTGTGTCTCTCCCGACAGGTGCCCGAAGGACCCAATAATGGTCAGGGACAGTACAGAATGGAAAATAAAAAATAAAAGTAAAAACAAAAAGTAAACAAAAACTAAAAAGTAAAAAAGCAAAAACTAAAACTAAACTATAGAGGGTGTGAGGTTGGCACCGGAACAGATATATGGGATCGGCTTCGGAGACGGTTCAAGATCACCACCGAGGAGCCCAGAAACTGAGGGTGTAACAGTCAAGTGGTGTACGAGTATACCAGATAACCTTAAATGTGCATGGGAGCACCACAAGGGAAATGGACCTCCATCCTACATCTGTTGCAGTACCCTGCTAACAGAGCCGATGTACTGGCTTCTAGACATGTAAAATAGGTCAACCGTGGGGTCACTACGACTAACACTATTATACAGGGCATTTGTATCACTGATGATGAAATCTGCCCCCCCCCCGTATCAAATAATTCTGAATTTCTTCCATTAGAGAAAAGAACTCTAAACCGAATAATGACCAAAATATTGGAAGTTGAAAAGCTCACTAAGAGCGCTGTGGTCGACTGTAGCATACACAGTAACACTAATGAACACAAACATTCACTATGGCATGAAAACATCGATTTATCCTCAGCCCAGTAGCTATGGGGGCAAGCTGGGGCTCAGCCCCTTCTAAAGGTATGTTTTGCCTTCCGAGGCAAAGGTACCATCATTAAGAAAATCATCATTACGCTGAACGAGGAAGAAAAAAGAGATGAAGAGTATTAATATCACAGAAAATTTTAAAATTTAGAACAAAAACTTGTTCAACTAATTTGGGACTCTTGGATTGGAAACGGGATTTCGAAAATAAAAGTGTTTAAAGGCGTAAAATTGCTCATTTTTGCATATTTTAAATTTAATTTCAGCTATGGAGGTAAATCGCCCCTTTGCCTTCCCCTGGTTACACCACTGCCTCGTAGAAATCTTCACATAATTATACTATGTGTACCCTCAAGCTCCTCCTGGTAAACAGTCAGCAACCCTTATTGCAGATGGCTGGCTACGGGCCTCCTTATCCTAGTCTTCTGAATGGAACCACTCTTATTAATTTAACGAAAATTTGAATGTCGATTCCTTTTTGACCATTTTTATTTAGAGTCTTTAACGCACAGAATCGTTTTCAGTTAATACCTATTTCAAGAAACTGTCATTTTTAAGAATTTCGAAGTATCGAATCATCGCTTGAACATCTCATATCGAGGCGATTAATACTTTATACCATAACTTCAGAGTAGCTAATTCAGCTCCTAGATGTCAATCCTCTTGGCTTCAACTCCCAATATACCACTTTTAGACACCCTGTAATTAGATTTGAAAGCCCTGCCTATACATGTACCTTGTAACTTTAGAATTAGTTCTGCCCCGATGTTAACCCTCTTATATTCAACTCCCATTATACCACTTTGAGACACTCTGTAATTAGACTTATGGTTTTGCTTGTATACTATCTAGAAGTTGTTATCCGAATCTGATTTTCACTCTGCCGTGGGGCACGTCAACTTTCGAAATTCATCTTAAGACGCTCCTTGCAGCGTGAATTCCATCCTCATTCTGGGTTCCTACGATTCTGTGCTATTTTCAGAATTACTCTGCTTGCAATAACGAGGTCAGGATGGCCTACATAATACAATGAAGAAGACAGAGAAGAGGGGATAAAAGAAAGCAAAGGAGAAACACAGCGATATCGAATCAACCGGGGGGGGGGGAGGAATCAGTTTCGAAGCGAAAAAGTCGAGTATCAGCAATTTTCGGTGTGTTTTTGCTTTCCGCCCTGATATCAACCCTGTCGCAGCCATGCTCTGCAACTCGAATCGAATGGTAGCTACCTCGACTGTATATAGATGTCGAGAAACCATAAAGACACATGCGAGATACGGTCTCTCGCACAGAACCGAAAAATACATTTATCTCTATCGTATAGAGCTTTCTCCCTCCCTCCCCCGCAACCCCACAAAGTTCGTCGAAACCGATCGAGACAATCATGTCGGTTTTACATCGAAAAGGGAAACACTCGACAAAGACTCGAATAACGGACGACATTCTCGATAATAGATACGGCGTTTGCCATTTGCGTTCGCAGTTCATCGCCCCTCTCCCCCTTCCACCAGTTTCACTCAGCGCTAGCCAGCAAGTCGGCCGGAGTCTGTGCCGCGATTTTGCCTTCACGCAACGCGCGGGATGCGTGTATCGCGAAACACCCTGACACGAGATACAAGCTTTTGCACGCCCGCTATTCGCCGCCGGCGGAGTTATGAGTGAAAAGCGCGTAGCTGCGTCTGAAGCGTCTTCGTCTTATCGGAGATCGCAGCGGATGAGCGAAATGCGAACGCGGACTCGTTCGACGCGAAAATTACGTCGAGAGGTTGTCATCGGGCGACGTTATCGCCGACGAGTGCGAAAAGGTCTTCCATTTTTCAACCCTCTCGCCACAACGGCTCTGCTCTTTCTACCAGCGACCGGGTGCGCGCGTGTGCGTGTGTCTGGTGTACGTGTGCCCCGTTCAGGCGAACATTTTTCCCGCTGTCTCCGGTGAAAAATCGCTCTCCGTCGGCTGCGAAAGCGAAAATGTCGTCGTCCACGACACACCAGACTGTGCTTTGCGGGTGAGCAAAGAAAACTTCGCCAGACTGGGGGTAATTTGCGAGCCACGACTTCTCGGTCCTTCTTTTTTTTTCTGCTTTTCCTCTCTGCCCTGCCCCCGACGCCAACTCATTTTACCGCAGGCCACCTCATTAACGGTCGCCGTTCTTCGTTTTTCGGAGTATACGACTGTGCATCGGCGTGGCACTCTGGCACTGTCCTCTGCTCGTGTGTAAAATAAATTCCCAGCAACACCGGCCGGCCGTGAGCTCCACTTCTATTCTCTTCGCGTTTTATCCTCAATTTTTCAATTACGGAGAGAGTGTGTCCCCCTCCCGACCGTGTACGCCAACGCGGGCGAAAAAATCGGGCACGTTTTATTGCCAGCCTGGCCGACTTTCGAATGCAATATCGAAACATCATCAGTCAATTGTCGCCGTCAAAGGTCCGCTGATGTAATAATTAATGATCTCTGTGTGCGCTCCGTGTCCAACAGACGGAACTCTGTACCTCGCTCAGGGCATATATGTGTACAAATGCGCGTACATTTCATTTTATACGGCTGAGAATAAAGATAGGAAAAAAACAGCGAAAATGTTGGGGAAAAATGAATCTGTAATAATGAACATGCTTATACAATCGACGACACCTGTACGCGATTTCCGAGTTTCCTATTTATCGATTTGTTTTATATTTTATGGAAAACCATTCATTTGTTTTGTTTTGTTTTGTTATTATCGAGTTATAAACATAAATACAATTCCGAGGTATACAAAGCTTGTTGACGAACGCGACGAGAAAGGGATTTCTGTGCGCGTTTTTACCGGTAACCGAAAAAGACTTTTTGGGGGATAATATTGAGCTTTTTCTGTTAATTTTTTGTATACATATAGTTGAATATGTCTGTTATGCTGGTTCGTATCAATAATATTTTTTTGGTTTGGTTTTTTTCTTTTCTTCCTAGGTTTGCTTGTACGTTACGTTATTCACGATTTTACAAACCGGAGTCGAATATTATGGATGAAGAAACGTCAGTGTTATAGAATTTTGTTACGATAATAAATATATTTTTAATGCGAATTGTGTTTTCTTGTTGCGCAGCATAGTGGCGAGAACTAATATGTAGCAGATGGGGTATCTGCTGCACACAGGCTCGTAAACTTCAAAGAAATCGTTTCCTTAAAGCGTTATTGTAGCTACCGTAACGCTCCCCCGTAAGGTCGTAACGCCCCCTGACATTTCCATGAAAATTTATTTTTCTTCCAGCCATGGGTTGAGCATTACTTCTGAGGCTAGAATCGAAATCACGCTCTCTCGACACGAAGCCAGTCCGTGTGATTTAGCTCTTCATGGTGACAATTCAGTATAGTGGTTGACATTTCCATGGAAATTTATTTTTCTTCCAGTCATCGGAATGCTGGAGCGAAAACCGATAGGCTCCCTTTGACACGTTCGAAAACTGTAATACCCCCCCCCCGCCCGACTCGAAGCCAGTCCGTATGATTTTGCTCTTCATGATGGACAATTCAGTTCAGTGGTTGACATTTCCATGGAAATTTCTATTGACGACATGGCGGCAGGATGCAATCGCGCGGCAACAAAACATCGCATGCATGTCTTTGCTTTGGCACACAGAAACAAAAATTTCAAAAAACGTTACTTTAAAGCGGTACTTTATAACCTCGCGAAAAAAACCGCGGATCGAGAGCTTTGGCACATAAATGAAAAAAGTGTTACTTTTTGAGCGTTACTCCTCCTGATCATACGCTAATAAAAAAAATTTCCATGGAAATTTCTATTAAAAACGCGGCTGCAAACTTCCAGCCGTGAGTATACTTGAGGGAAAACCGTTACGCCCCCCTCTCCATTGACAGGAAGCCATTTGACATTTTCATGTCTTTACTTTGGCACACAAACGGGAAAACCGTTACATTTGAGGAGTAACGAAAAGGAGGAACGAAAAGGAATGGGATAAGAAAATGTACGTTATCATTTCCTTGGAAATCTATTTTTATTCCAGACATGGGTATACTTGAGCGAATACTGTTACGCCCCCCCCCCCAACACACTCCAAAACCGTAACGCTCCCCCCGACACGAAGCCAGTCCATATGATTTAGCTCTTTTCCAGCCATGTCTTCATTGATCTTGATCTTTGCTGCGTCCTGCGCGACTACAGTTTAGCAGCCGTGTTGTTGCTGTGCAACTCTGCAGTCTGCAGCCGTGCTGTTAACAGAAATTTCCATGGAAATTCTTGACCCACAAACGGAAAATAAGAAAGTGCCCGTTATAACAGAATCAGGCTTTACATGCTTAATATTCTCAACGTGCGGGAATGACATGAAAATGCTCTCCTGTGGTTGCAGACGCATTTGCAAGCTGATGCACTAGCGGTTGAACTCTTCCTACGTGTCACTCACTCACTTGTCAGTAACAGTTAGAACCAAAACTACCACCCGGCCAAGCCAGGCTTAGAAGAAATCACTCTACTTAAGACCATTTAAATGAATAAAGAAACAAATACGAGGGACGTCCAAAAATTAAGGTTCCATATTTTTTATTAAAAAACTGAAAGAGCTAAAATCCATATACTGAGAGCGAAATAAAGAAGGAGCGAGGTTCATAGAATTTTTTGATGAAATACAAATTAGTTAGATCTTGAGATAAAGTCAAAAACACAAATTACGCAATGACCAAAGCGGACACGATCCCATATAAAGTCAAAAAACTAAAATTCAGATACGCAGGACACTTAGCCAAAGAAAATCAGGACAACTGGCATAAAAGACTGACTAACTGGACTCCGTTCGGAAGCACGAGAAAAAAGGGAAGACCAGCAACCCGGTGGCGGGAAGAGTTGTGATAACGTAGGGAAGGGTAGCAAAGAACCGAGATACATGGGAAAAGGTAGGGGAGTCCTATGCCCGCGAGTTGGGCGGGTTGTAACGATTATGAACAGCCCGAAGCTGTATTAATAATAATAAATGAGTTATTGGAAACACTCTCCCTAAAGATCATAAGAGAAGAAAATACACTTGGAAAAGCTCAGGAAATGAAAGAAGATATAAAAATCAAATATTGGACTGTAAGACATGTCCTGGAGCCGATGCAGATAATTATCACATAGTAGTAATGAAATGTAGGTTTAAATGTACAAAGAAAAATAAGAAGAAAGTAGAAACAAAATGGAATTAGGAGTTTGAAAGGGATAAAGAAAAGAGAAGAATATCAAAAAGAAATAACGAAAGAACTTTGTAAATCACAGGAAGGAAATGATACTGAAGGGAAGTGGATAGTACTAAAGAAAGCAATAAATCTGACAGTAAGGAAGAAAGTAGGAACCCAAATAATAGAAAGGTGACAACCGTGGATGAAAAGTGCGGTACTAGAGTTAATGGAAGAAAGAAGGAAGTACAAACAAGCCATTGATAGAGAAAGTAAGGAAAAATGTAAGGCTTTGAGAAATCAAAGAGAAAATGTAAGAAGACCAAGGAAAAATGGATTTATCAGAGTTGTGAGGAAAGCAAATGAAAGCAAGAAAACCCATTCACCTACAGCTAGTTTCTATTCTTGTCGGAAATAGTATTGAAGATGGCAGCAAAGAAGATCAAGTTCTGAGTACATACACAGATTTTAAGAACTTACATCCTTGAATGCGCAACTGGCATAGATTTCAGAATAACTGAAGATCCATTGGCAGCTCCAGGAGGACAGCCTGTGGATAGAACTTCAAAAAGTGGCTCATCTCCCTCACACACTGGCTCCCTGAAAAGGTGGTTAATAAATTTGGCTTGGCTTATCGAATCAAGTTTCAGCGAAACGTTCATTTTCTTTCTCTTGCTTGTTTATTCAAAATTTGGAAAATAGTTTCAGAGCTAACAACTTATGCCGCCATTCCAACCCCTTCCGGTATTTTCTCTGAGTATATCAACGGATGCAGCTTCGCTTATTGACGGAAATTTTTGGAAATGAGGACATATTTTCTTTTGCCTGTCGATTAAATTTAGACTTGGAAGAAATAGTTTGAATGCCAATAGTTTATGCCTCCCTGTCCCGAACAAGTATGTTTAGATTCGCCTCTGTGACGCGCATGAAAAAAATCTAAAACGCACTATTGCCCCCACTGTAAAACTCGTTAAAATTCTTGATTGTTATAAGTCTTATAAGGTTATAAAATATCTCACCGGACAGCAATAACTCTTCTGCTCCAAGTCTTTCCAAACTTAGATGAGAATTAACTAGAAAATGCCCTTTTCTCTAAATTAGTTGGGGGGAAAAGAAGTCATAGTAAAAAATACAAAATATTTCCAAAAAAGACCGACGACGTTTATTAAAAACTTTTTCTTTTTTTTTCAAATAATTGAAATTTCGGAACGAACCGCCTAACTACCCGGCAGAAAGTTCCCAATAAAAAAGATCAAGGTACAGTAGATATTATTAAAAATTCAAGCTATACGCGAGTCTCCTCGTTATTAAATTTTCACGCACTTTAACGAGGAAATTTACCCTCGAAAATTTCGGCGACTGATTCGTAGTGATAAATTGGCGAAGTTTGCGACGCGACTTATACACAGTTTTCTTAAAACCAGAACACGTTCAGCACTTCAACTTGCGGCGCAAATTTAAATCACTTTAAGTCATTCCCTCGTCGTTCAGCTTAGCTGCACCGTAATGAATTAGTTGATACAGTGTGCGGTATTACACGTGTGCCACCTCTTTGGTTCACTAATCTCCGGAGCACTTTACATGGAACCACAAACCGCTATCGCCAGTCACGAGAATACGATGATGACTTTTCGTATGACAACAGAAATTACAATTTTCGATGTTTTCATCAGCATTCGGTAAAGGCAACAGGACTGCAACTTTGGAGGGCATGGGGGCGACTCGCCTCCAGTTATTTTTCAAAGTTGGCAAAGTGGCAGTTTCAGGTGCTCAGCCGTTAAATTCACGCATCTTACAAGCTCTCTTTTGATGCTTCTGTTTTCTTTCTCTAACAGGAAAATTGTTGATTTTCTCAGGTCAACAGTTGCAAAATTTTTGATTTTCCCCCCTCCGAAAATTTGCTTCGCTCTGCTGCTCTGACAAGCGTGTCTAAAAACTCAACCGACCGGAGGCGAAAGGTTTGGAATCCTGGTCACGGCCAAACACGTAAATCCTACGAGTGAAACAATGGATTCAGGAATTCTTGATATTTTACAGCTTCCTTAATATTTTGTGTGCGCCTGAACCCGTAGGTACAGGTAAATCGAAATCATCTTTGGCACAAATTCAGGCCGACATACCACCTGTACTTGTAAGTACTGATAAGTCAATACGAGTTCCTGGGGACAAGAATGGGTTAAAATGTCAGATAGTTGGCTTATCTGAAATAGGGGCAAATCTGTTCCGTTAGCTAGATTAGTCAGCCTGTCAGACAGAAAGAAATTACGTAATATTTTACAAACCAGTAAGGCAGATAGACAAAAAGAAAAACCAGTAGACAGGCACCGGTTTCAGAGCTTGCTGAACTAAGCGACTGCATAGGATTTCGAGCTGAATAATAGGCAAGAAAAAGAAAATTAATGATGACAACCCCAACTGAAACATTGAATTTTGGTGTAAAAAAAGTGCTAAAAATTTCTCATATTTCACGCAACAGGTTGAAAGCTCCCGAGGATGTAAATTAAATATTGTTTGAGAATCCTCCAGGTTTAATTTAACATATACGAGACTGCTGGATTTGTGTAAGATACTTTAAGACTTGTTCAAGATCCTAGCAGGCAGAAACGCAAATAGGGCTCAGAACTGGGGGGGGGGCTTAAGCCCCTTATTATGAAGCAACACCACTCCCTGCATAATTTTCTATGGTAATCTTTCAGAGTTGGGGGGGGGCTATTTAGAAGTTTAGTGGCTAAGCCCCCAAGCCCCCACCTATTTGCGCCTATGCTAGCAGGATTATTTAAGACCTCCGGACATGTTCAAGATCATTTACTCTCTCTTTTGATTCGTACACGATTATTCATAAGGCACATACAAATGCATTGAGGCTCATAAAGACTTTTAAGGTGATTTTAGATGTATTTAAAATTTGTACTTGTTCAAAATTTGTCCAGACTCATACAGGCAGACCTAGGTACTAAGATCATTGAGACTCTTTAAAGCTTTTCCAAACATACATTAAATTCTTCAAGATTACTTCAAGTCTTCTGGATGCATGTATTTCAAGTTTTCAAGACTCTTTCAGGCTTGTTTCAAACTACCAGAAAGTTTTTCCGGACTCATTTAGGACCATCCAGACTCTTTGAGGATTTTTGTCACACGGTTTCAGATTTACACAAGAATCTTTTATAGCTTCACTAAGACTATTTTGAGTTCTTCAAACCTGTTAAAGATTTCTCAAGGCTTGTGTGAACCCTAAAATATGTCTGAAAGAGTCTTGAATTAGTTTTTAGAAAGTTATTGAAGAGCCTCAAGATTATTAAAACCGTCATAATGAGTCTTGAATGAGTCTAAAAGAGTTTCAAATTCTCAATCAAACAAAGAATACCTTGAAAGTCGGATTTGTCTTAAGCTAATCTGAACTAATCTTTAAAAAAAAAAATAATCTAAACATGTCTGCAGTAATTTTAGCGAAGTCTTAGTGAGTCTTGAAGAAGCCTTGAAGAATCTTCAACAAGACTGTTGGAACCATAAAAAATCTTAAAGAGGCATAAGCCTGTCTGAATGATTTTTAAAAGAGTCTTGCATTAATCTAGAAGATTCTTAAAAACCGGAAACCTAAAATAGTTTCAAAAAGTCCCAATCAAGCCTAAATAGTTTTTAATCAGGTCCATGAAACCCTTGGTGAAGTATTGAAAAGTCTTCTGTAAATTTGAAGAAGCCTTAAAAGTGTCTACAACCCACGTCAAAGATTAGATTAAAAGAATCTTCAGAATGTAACTGTTTAAAAAAAAAAAAATGTTGCGAGTCTGAAAAATGTTTTCGAAATTTAAAAAAATATCTGGAAGTTCAAGTAACCTATAGATAATCTGAAGAGCGTGGAAGAATCGTTAGTTTTATCATACCTTGAACAATTTCGAATGATCAAGAAAATTGTTACACGAATCCTTAAGAAACTGAAAGAGTCTTGGAGACGTTTAACTAAAAGCCTGGATGAATCTGAAAAAGTTCAAATCTTCCCAAACCCTCAAATTCTTAAATAAAACTAAAATTAAAGAAAAATGGACATAGTTTATTGGGGACCAGTATCAAAATTCAAAAACATTTTTTCCTTGAAATATGAATGGAAGAGGATTTTTAAGCTCCATCCCTCCTTTGCCCGTAATATTTGGCCCAAGATCTCGCAAACGCTAACGTCGGCTCTCACAAAGAGGTAGACTAACAGACCAACAAATAATCTAGAAACTGAGTAACAAATATAAACAAGCAAACAAATAATCATTTCTGTGTTTTTTCTATCGTGGTCGTTCCTGTCTGTTCTGCTTTCTGTTATTTTTACTTTGTCTGTCTTCGTTATTTCAGAAAAAAGGTCTGGGCAGAAATTGTCAGGTCTGTATGACAATCCAACTTTTGAAAACGCGCGTCGCCACCCACAAAATTGAAATTTGTAAGATCTGCAGCAAAAAGTTCTATGATTGCCTGCTTGCCATTTAGACAGTCAGCTACATGCATACCATTCAGTACCCTGACGGCCTGCTCACTAGTCATTCAGACATAGCCCTTTATGCTATTTATTTCTGTTATCTATCTAAATTCTGGGAACCAGACTCCTTCCTCCCCGACTCCGTCTTCTCTGCAGTCGATGAGAAATAAACTCCCAGGATTCGATCGGCCAAGATGACTAGGACTTTGAAACTAATTCAAGGCACTTCCCGATCGGGTTACTCTCAACAAGTCTTTATCCAGTCCTGTGGGAAACATTTCAAGACGCTTCTAGACGTGCTCAGACTCCTTAAAACCTTCCAAATGTGTCAATGATCCCTTGAGACTCTTTAAATCTGTACTTTCAAGACGTTTCAAGGTTCGTTTGATAACTCTTCTAGACTTATTGAAAATTTATAAGATTCCTCAAAATTCTTCCAAACGTGTCTATGGTTTCTAAAACTTGGCAAAGCATGTTTCAGACTCTTTAAGACTCTTCCAAATCAGGGATGGATGAACGTTAGGAATCGTGGTTAGTTCCCCTTTCCGTTTCGTTGTTTAGGTTTTGTTTCATTCGTTTATCGATCATCCCTGTCTAAGGCGTGGGAGCTGGGGGATGGGAGAGCCTTTCTCAACCAAGTTGACTGATTGGGAAAATTTGGAAAAATATCATTCGAGTTAGGAAAATTCGACTCCAAAAAAGCACGAAAATTACCAATTCTTGCCGGTTCTTATAACTGAAAATATCGAAACACCGCAAACATTTTCCCCCTTCCTCGGCTCACGAAATTTGAAACCCTTCAGTTGGGAACTTTGCTCGTCCCTCTCTCCTCCCGATGTGATCCGCTTCACTATGCTCCTGAACCCGGTTCCAAATACTTTGATATTTTAATACACGCTATGTAACTCTTTCAGATTTGTTGAAAATTTCCAGCACTTATGTAGACTCTTCAGACTTGATGAAAATTCTCTAAGATGTATCTAAACATGTTCAAGACTCGGTAAGACCATTTATAGGGATGAGTGGGAAGCTCCCATTCAGGTAGACCGACTGAAAGTAAGTGAGACGAGTAGCATCAGGCAGAGTCCCGTCATGTTGGCTCGGTAAGAAAATTGGGCTATAAAGCTCCATAGGTATAGGAGTGGCCACCGGAGGGGCAGGGGGCAAATACTCTCCGGGATCGGTTCGGATAACAGAAAATGTGAAGGGTAAAGAATCAAAACTCACATTTGCCATTTTACTTCAAGAGCGCAAATAAGCAAAATACTGTTCACGGGTGCAGGAATATCTTTGCTGCGCCTGTGAACGTGGAGTATATTATACACATCGCACATTCATAGGCGCAGCAATAAAGATAGTAAAATGACAAATGTGAGTTTTGATTCTTTATCCTTCATGTATTGACCAGCGGCATGCCCGGACAAACCAAGATAGTTTACCCTTACCTTCCAAAAATGTTTCGTGTGTTACGCTTATATGTCTTTAGCCAAGATGAAAATGAGAAGAAGGTCAGCTGGAATGGTTAAAAATCACAATTAGTATAAAAATCGTATATTTTTTCACTTACCCGTTCTCATTTATCACCTTGGTAGTACAAGTATCTAACTACCTGAACATTCTGATGAGAGGGGGTAAAGAACTACTTCGTATCCCTATACTTATACATTCTGAATTTTGCCTTCGGCGTTACTTCTAGGATTGATCAGTGTAGATGAAAAAAAAACCTTGTTCCTCAGTGTGCATCCCTGTCATAGAATATTAAAGAACCAGGACTAGGACCGGGGTAGCTTGCCCCCCCCCATCTTCTTTTATCGACAATTTCAAGTAGTCAGTTGGCAAATTCATTCACACATCCTACTTCTTTTCCTTCTTAACAGTTGGAAAATGTTCGATTTTTTCGTTTCAACAGTTGAGAAATTTTTGATTCTCGCTCGCTCAATTGATTAGCCTCGCTACGCTTCTAGTCGAGGTAAGCTTCAAATTTAACGTCGAGATACAGACGTAGTGGCAAGGGTCGCCCCTGTCCATGAAAATTATTCGGATAAAAACGTCAGAAATGGAGAAAGGCATTATCTGGATCGTTTCACCCGGGAGATTTCGGTTTTCTCGTACGTAGGCAGCCGTTGTATTTTTGAATAATTATCAAACTGAGGCCGAGAGACGTGGAATGTAACAGAAATGCGCACCGACCAAACGCTGCGCCGAGAAAATTCCCAATTCGCTTCTCGTTCACCGTCAGAAGGCGAACCCTGCCAAATATTTACTATAGATGTTTAAAAATGCCTCTTCATACGCGAGTGCGAATAAGCACATTCTTAATTGTGAAATCTTCGAAGCCGCCGACGTAATCCTTCAGCGAATTCTACGTCTACATTAAATAAGTCGAATAATTTAGCTACCGAGGAAAGCAGCAGCAGCGGGGCTACTGATAGCGAAATTTCGTCTTCGAAAATAGAAACGTCGAAGAGCCTCTTAAGATTTTAACGAGAAAACTTTCGAACGACTTTCAAATTAATTAAAAGCTAAATATTTTTGAAGAAAAGAAAAGTAGGTCTTAAATACAACGAGAGGGAAAAAAATGTTTTCCAATTCGCCCAGTTAAACATAGTATTTAAATTTTTATCGCTTAATTAAATTACTGCGACGAATTGCTTTCACGGTGTACGAAACATTCGAGTGATTTTAAGGAAATGAAAGAAGCTCCAATTACATTTTGACGCGAGGATGCTGAATGAAGGCGGAGTATTTTATAGGACGGGCTTGTTCGAATATTTATCGTTATAAGTACGAGGAGTTTCAGCTGAGGACTCCAAGCCGATGGGAGGTGATAGTACTCGGCAAGAGGAACAAGAAAAGTTATGTTCATGTACGCGTTGTACTCAATATTGAAGGGGCTACAAGTCCTTAAAATTTGAAAAATGGCGAACTTCCATTCCTGGACTTATTATTAAATTTTACATCAGAATAATCAATAGATAGCCCACTAAAAGTGTAATAAAGATTAACCGAAATGAATTGCCTACCTTTGATATTCAATGGGCTCCACCAGTTTTAGAATTTTAATAAAATTTGAGTATAATTTTTGAAGTGTACAACTTTTAATCCTTGTAACTCCTTCAATTTTTGAGATAGACAATAGGTATTACTAATATTTATTCTATCATTCTCAGTACGTACCAATAACTGCTATCCTTCAAAACAAGTTGCGAAAAGATTATGACAAACAAAATTCAGTTCCAACGTTTGAAAAATGTCATTAAATTTTGCAAAGCTTGAAAGATTTTTGCATGAAAGTTTATCGAACAAAATATTCTGAATCAAATATGGCAATGAATCGTGGCTACTTTTAAAGAGAAACAAAAATCATCATCAGTTATTATCTATCACAAAAATTGAAGGAGCAAGAAGTTGTGCATGTCAGCAATTTTATCGAAGTTTTATAATTAAAATTTTGAACCCGGTAGAGCCCCTTCAGTATCGAAAACAGGCATTCAGTTCATTACCCGTTTAATGTGGTACCCACTACCCAGCTACCCACTGATTACCTTCGAAAAAAAAATTCTGAATTAAAGTGAGTAATCAGACTCGTAGTGAAAGTCCGCTATTTTCAATTTCAAATACTTAAGACTTGTCATCCCTTCAATTTTGAGTTCAGGCCATATTTGTACGTAACGTTGCTGTACCGGATTTGGAACCAGCGAATTACAGACAACTACGCCGTCAAACGTACATGTAATGCTGATGATGAGGTTGACTTCAGTAACGCACCAGAGATCCTATTTTTTTGATCACCCATTATTTGCTGCAGGCAGTGTAGTGATTCAATACACGGGGAGGCTCGCTGAAAATTTCCCTCTTTTAGTATAGTAGTCATTCAAAGCAATGGTGCCGATTCTTGTGGTTTGAGGCAGTTGTATATTTGGAAATTTAACCCCTGAAAAAATTGGGAAGATTTCATACGTTTTGCTTGTATGATTCTTTTATGATGTTATGTAAGCAAATTTATAGCTAATAAACAATTTTTTTTTGCTTTTATTGTTTGCGAGTGAGTAAGAAAAATACTTAGCGTACCCCCACTCCTCGAAAGAAGAAGCAGTCGCCACTGTTAATTTAAAGAACTTT
Source organism: Acanthococcus lagerstroemiae (assembly GCA_031841125.1). NCBI lineage: Eukaryota > Metazoa > Arthropoda > Insecta > Hemiptera > Eriococcidae > Acanthococcus > Acanthococcus lagerstroemiae. The sequence goes on from CM063110.1 coordinate 19,054,839, forward strand.
TAGAACGGGGTATAATCAGTCACAGATCCGCCTTCCTCTCCGTCTCAACCTATTGTTTTTTTTGGCCAATAGAGGGGTGAACCCTTACCCCCCTGGTACTGCCCTGATGTTGGGGATAACAAAAAGGGACAGGATAAAAATCTCGGTTATCAAAACGAAAATAAAACTTAGTAAAAATTCAGTTGGGCAGATCAAAAAAATAAAATTGGGGTGGGCGGGACACATCTCCCGTCTCAGAGACGAACGATGTACCTATAGGGCCACCTTTTGGCAACCACTGGATGGCAAAAGAAGAAGAGGTAAACAAACATTAAGATGGAAAGACGATATTAATAAATTTCTAAAAAGCAACAACTTCCAAAGAATAGCCAGGAATAGGAATGAATGGGAGCGTCTACAGGAGACCTTTGCCCGGCATGGGTCAGGGAAGGAGCGAGCCCCACTTTGGGGCCGCTAACTCATTTTATGTACTATAAATTAATACTGTAAATTTATTCCCTGAAATAAAGGTTTTTGAATTTTGAATTGAAGAATGTTGCGTCTGCTTCTGAAAAATATAATTTTCCTGAAAGCAAACTATCAGCTTTGGGGGGATGGCATTCTTTTACGGCTCCCCTCCCCACTTATAAACTGGTAGACTGTTCCGAGCATATTTGGAGGCCTCTGTACAAAAAGTGAAGTTCGCTCTTTGGAAGTGACAGACTATGCTAACCGAGAGTATGTTCAGTGTTGGTTAACATAGTCTGTCACCGTAGGAAAATTGATTTAACGACTTACTGCACTCAGCCCTTCATTTATGAGGTATATACTCCAAAGCGCCTCTGGACTTGCTGAAGATTGTTTTGAAGATTTTGATGGCTTTGTTTAGAACTGCTCTTTGCTTGATTCGGACGTCTCGAGTCTTTTAGACGGGGCCAGATTTAGGGACCTGGGGCCTACATCAAATGAAAAAAGTGAAAAAAATGTATATAAAAACACAAATTGTTTGCCAATGGCCAATCGGTCACCCGTATGCACGAAAAATGCCAATTATGAAAATATATAAACCTACGTACGCTCCCTCTGATGGAAAACTATAAATCCTAAAAAATGACCATTAGGTACCATTACCAACTAATAAAATCATTAAAAATCAGATTTCATAGTTGTTGTTTTTTTCAATTTATTTTTCAAATAGTGTACCTAACATTAGCCCCTTTCGGCGGATCCAGGGGCGTTAGAAATATGGTATCCTCCTCTTTTGGCTAGCACCGACTCGAAATTCAAAATTACACGCAACTCTGCCTGGAGTCCTCCCTTCATCTTGCTATATGTGGGGATGCTAAGGGTCCTGATGGGGGGGGGCCTGGCTTGGCACTCACTGGTCTTCTTGGAGGTGGATCTAGAGGGCTGCTAGTGGACCGGCATGAGCGTGTGAGAGAAAATTGTGGTCTGGGGTACCTGAAGATGCTACTGTACGGTGTGACCGCATTGGGTGGGGTGCAGCCGGTAATGTGTTTGAGCGAGCTCTGCCATTCGGGCTATGGAAGCCTGCCGTAGCCCTGCTGGTTGGGTCTTAGTCAAGATGGTTGATAACGCATTCGTTGTCCGGCTGGTATGGGAGCGCGTCGGGTCGCTTCTCTACTGGCAAACCGATCTGAGGCGTTCCTGTGCCTGACCGGGTGGGTTGACACCGGACCTCACCATGTTTTAATGGGGGCTGGGCTTCTGGTCGGACCGGGGAGCCCTGTTATGCCAGGAGGACGGGCTGTTCCATCAAGCTTGGATCCCAAGGCCTAAAAATCCTAAATCCAGACCTGCTTTCAGAACGTTCGAGATCTTTCAAACTCTGAAGACTTCTTTAAGGCTTATTAAGATTCGCTCAAGGCTTTGATCAAACCTCCCAAGTATTTTTAGGATTCTTATTCGTATTCTATTTATCGGAAGCGTCTGACGAGAATCTTTTTACTTCTTTTTTCTCCCTATCACCCACCAAACCTTCGATGAAAAATAAATGGTGAAAGAAATTGGAAAAATGTGTGGAATGGTCTGGTTTTTAGAGGAAGGGGAGTAAAATTCTGAAAAAAAAGTGCATGAAAATTATCCTTTTCTGTCTTTATGCTCATAAATTGTGAAATCTCAAGGATAAAGACCGAATTGGCTCCCCTGCCGATGTCACTTTTTATCCCTCTCCAAAATTTTTTCGAGACTTTTCCAGACTTGCTTATGAATCTATAAGACCTTTTTAGACACGTCTATAAAGGGTCTCAAATAGTCTGGAACTGGTCCGGGGAAATCAGAAAATGTCTTAACGTGTTTTAGCGAGTGTTGAGAAAGTTTTAAAGTATTAGAGTCTTAATCCAGTCCGGATGTCTCTAATAGTCTCAACAAAGCCTCGAAAAGTCTCAAACAAAGCTCCAAGAGTTTTGAAGTATCTTATAACTTACTTACCTTTATCATGTATAATAATTTGAAAATCGCCAAAAATTCTAAAATTTAGAGCCCATCTGGGTGAGTTCTTGTAGATAAATCTCAAATAAGTTCAAATCACATTGAAATTATCTTAAAAGAGGTCTACGAGTCTGACGAAAGTCTTGAAGAGTTTCAAGGAAGCTTAAACAAAAGCCGTTAAAAAGACTCAGTCAGGTTTAGAATATAGTTTTCAAAGAGTCCAGCAGGCTAAAGAGGGGTATGTTAGAAGGTCTTAAACATATGCTTAAGATTGATCACGTTTCTCAAACATTAGGAATGAGTTCCAAAAATTTTTTAACATATTTAGGAAAATCCTGGATGACTAAAGAATATGTCAGAGACATTTTATAAAAATTCTTGAAGCGTCTCAAGAGTCTCGAATAGCGAGTATTCAGATATTTCCAAAATTCCAGCTGTTTGCATTAAACCTAATTTTGTTTTTCAATGATTCTGCACACGCCATTTTAGCCTCACAGTGTTGTCGAAGTTAGCTTTCTATATCGTTTCAAAGCTTTTCTTTTGCTTAATCGGGTCTATGCATGCCCGATAGTAAAAAGGGACGTAATTGAGTTAGGGAACTGCAATTTTGATACGTTATCCGCAATAGCACGAAGAAATTGGTGTTTGAAGATAAGCCCAATCGAACAATTAGGAGGGGGTAGGAGCCAAAATTCGTTTTCTTTTTTTTGGGGGGGGGGCGGAATTCCGTTATTTAACGCTGAAGTCGACTGTAAGTGACCAATCGAGCTTTAATTTGTATGGTGAACTTCTACAGCTCATACGTGGTTTGAGTTTGAAGATGAGCCTAATCGGTCCATTGGATCGGGAGTTCAAGGTAGCCAAAGTGAGTGGTCGTTTTTTTTCCTTTTTTTTTTTCTTTCTTTCTTTCTTTCTTCTTAATGTTACTTTGCGAATAGTAAATTCTATCGGACTTCTGAACAAAAGAGAGTACCTAGTATTAATTTTTTGAGATGTACAAGTTTTGAAATGCTATTTTCTTTGTAGGATCAATAAATAGTTCTATAATTTTTGACGTTGAAGCTCAAAATGCATCATTCTAAGTTAGGTGCTCGAAACTCGAAAAACTTTTTTTTCGATGCATTTAGGCGAGGAATTGTATGTATTACGACATTTAAAACAGCCTGAACTCCTCTTTTTTATTGTCTATTCCCGTTTTTAGAATTACTCGAACGTAACAGAGCTGTCAGGAAACCGCAGCTATCCGCCAGCATAAAACTGAACCAGGCGAACAGATTTCACGACTGCGAATTCAATGCTTTGCCTCTAGCGAGCTTGGCTGTCTGAGTCGACGGATCTAAATTGGTGAGAGTTTCGCGCCGCCATTTACTACACATTTATGCTTCCTACATGATATGATACCAACTAGAAGAAGATTTACTTACATTATCCGCCGTTCTCACTATACGCTGCTCATCATCATCAAATGAGACGAGTCCGTGCCCTACAGCAAACTAATAGTCGTTTCGGTTATAATGAAATTATAAGAGGCAAGTCTCCCACAGCGACGTGAGTCCATATAGCCACCAGCTATGCATGAATAGCCAATACAGTAGTGCTGGTACTTTGAATGAGGAAACGAATGAAGAAAACACATCGTAAACTAGAGCTACTGACATGCGAGAATCTTCTTTCTAGCTAATTCCGAAATAACTTAGCAACAACCGAATATTTTTTAATGAGCTTCTTCAAATTTACTACGTAGGCTTATGCATATACTTACAATAAATATATAATGATTCTGGTTTGCTGTTGGTCAGCACTCGACAACGAGTTGGACTGCATATAAGAGAATTTTTATAGCAGCGGGCATCAGGACTACATTTTATTTGTTGTTTGTGTAACACAGTATTCGCAACACTGAACATGGATGTGTTCAGTATTATAAGATAGGGCTTTTCAGAACAGCTTATCTTATTAAACGTTCATGGAAGTAAAATAACTCTTGTCGAAGAGGATTTAATCTTTAATATAATTATGACTCCATCAGTGGCGATTATAAGAAGGGGGACGTTCCTCTCAAATTCGTATCTATAACGAAGATTTTAAGCCTTTGTTTTGCGAGGTAGAATGTTTTTTATCTCAATAATATCCTCATACTCTCTTCCTTAACAAAATGATTTATCATCAGGTTCATCACCGTTCTTCCGAAATTTTCTAAACCTTGTTCAAGTTGCTTTAAGATTCTTCTAAACTTGTGTAGGACTCAGGAAGACTAGTCAAGGTTAATTTAAAATTCTCCAAGACTTTTTGATATTGTTAAGAGGTTCTGTAAGACTCCTTAAAACTAGTTTAAAACCGTTTAAAATCCTTTGAACACACTTCAGGACTTATTTTAGACAGTTTAAAATTTGTTTGAAGCTTCTTAGAATATAAATAGAGCGAACATTTTGAGTAATAGGTATCAACCAACGAACTGAATAGAAGAAACTTTAACATTATATTCGTTTGTTTTAAGAAGAATATATGTTTTGATGATATTTTACATGTATTTTCTTACATACTAAAGATTTTCATTTTCGGATTACCACTATATGTCTCCACTGCAGATGGAATGAAGACATAGGTAATCTTTAGTTTTCTTACATATTAGAGAACGTCCAATATTTGGCTAAACTTCTTCGGGGACTACACTGTTCTCTGTTTATGCGGTACGTCAAATGCGCCTTGTCTAATTGGACCCGTGCTAGGGCTGAGAAGAAAGTGTTAGATCCCCTCCCCCCGGTGTTAAACATTCACTAGAATAAGATAACAACGGTCTGTCCTTCGATAAATGCTTGCAAGTCTGAGTGGATTCTGTACACTAACCAGCAAAAGCGCAGTTTCTCTTTTCCCGCAATTTACTGCAACTTTCCTCTTCCCGCCATTTTCAGCAATTTTCCTGCCCTTGCAGTTTCCCCTCCCCTTCAGTTTTCCCTTTCCCACTCGTTCCCTTTCCCCGCAATTTCCTACAATTCCTGTTTTTTCTGCAATTTACCTTTTCCCGCAATTTTCCTGTGCCGCAATTTTTTGCAATGTCCCACAATTTACCGCAGTTTCCCTTTTCTCGCAATTTTCCGCTATTTTCCTCAATTTTCTGCAATTTTTATTTTCTTTCAGTTTCCATGCATGTCCCACAATTTCCGCAATTTCCCGCAATTTTCGCTATTACCAGCAATTTTTTGCATTCTTCCTTTTTCTGCAATTTTCTTTTTCCCGCAATTTTTCGCTATTCCCCTTTTCCCGCCATTTCTCTTTTATCCCGCGATTTTCTGTTTCCCGCACTTTCTCTTCCCACTCCCCCCGCAATTTCTCATTTCCGCAACTTTCCATTTCTCGCAATTTTTTGCAATGGTTCACTTACCGCAATTTTCCTTTTCTTGCAATTTTCCGTTTTCTGCAATTTTTCCTTTCCCGCAAGTTTCCTTTTCCTGCAATTTTTTGCATTTTCCCTCAACCTTTCATAATTTTTCTTTGCGCTCAGTCGTAATTTTCCTCGCAGAAATGCAGGTGACAAAAGACATTTGTTAGACGCTTGCATTGTGCAACGCAGAAAGCAGCCAGGCAGGGCAATTTATACAGAAATGTTCATTTGTAAGGTGAGGATAGCCGTAGGACCTTCATGCAGAGATAGGCGAGACTATCGTTTCCATCTTAGAATGCGCAGACTCGTCTCGAATCCTGGAGTCCGTGGTTCTTTTATCAAAGAAATCGGAATCGCGATTCTCAATTTCTTATTTATTCGTTACAGTTTACAACCTTGCAGCTCCAGTCAATAAGAGCCAATTTGGTCACTGTGATTGTGACTTGTGGAATTAGGGTACTATAGTTGTCACGCAGGTATACTGGACCGCTATTTTGATTCCCAAGTTAGTCCGAGCATTCACGGAAACGCTCGCACCCGTGTGAATTTTCAACATAGTATCATTACGCGGTATTTTTTAAGCCAACGGCAAAACAAAATGAGGAAATACCTAAGATTTTTGCAGTCGGATTTTTTTAATATGCCATTTCTCTTGTTTTGTTTTTAAGGAAGATAGGCATCCTGCGGATATTTCCAGCCGTACACCGTTTTGTGTAAATGGACTCTCGTCCTTACAATTTCCGTTGTTCAAACTGGGGGAGGATTGCACCACTGCCCATATCCTTTTCGAATTTACCATACTGGGTTGTACACTTCGTGTAGAACGATTAAGAGAAAGTACCATTATTCCTGGTCTACCTCGTTTACCCTCCCCCCCCGTTCTTTTTCGAAATGGAACTTAAACTGAACGTTAATATCATCCTTCTTCTTTCAGGTGGGGTATTTAATTGTCAAATCGTGGAATCTCTAAAATGTTCCAAATTATGGAAGAAAACGGTCACAATTTGACATCATTATTGTTCCTAGAAATGGCAGAATTCCTGCCAATAATTGTCAACTAAATTTGTCAATAATTGACATTAAGTACAATTTTTGACACTATGTACATTTTCTGACATTACATTGACAAAACATTATCTTGTCTTTAATTAGTTGAAATTATGTCAAAATTTGGCAAAAAAAGTGTCAAAAAGTCTCATGTCAATTTTTGACTTTTTTTTTCCAATTTTGCACAATGTGTAGTAAAATTGGATCACAGTGTAAAGAAATGTTTAATAATGTCATATAATTGCCCGAAAATCAGTCCTGCGTATCCTAGAAAAAATTTTATTTAAAAAAATCGAAAATTGCGAAAAAAATTGAGTCAAATTTTATAAAATGTGAAATATTTTCACAACAACCAGTGATAACGAAATGTTTGTCTGTGGTGGCGTTCATAGTACTGCAATGTCACGTATTTATGAGAAAATAAAATTAAAACAAGTACCCGAAAATGAAACTGACCAGAACATTAACCTGTCCAGAACATCCTCCTTCTCCTCTTCTAAATGAGTCTTGAAGAGTCTGAAGGAGGCCTGAAGACTGTATAAGGCATGAATTTATTTAACTAATTCAAAAGAATTCCAAACTGCACTTGAATCTTCGGTACGATCAACTCGATAACAGTATTATTTTTCAATATTTAATATAATTTTGCATGCGTTATTTTTATGCGAAAATCTGTCAAGTTCTTGTCGGGGCCATCATGAAAGTTCAGAAAACCTTTCTTCTGATTTCCGCGTCTTTCGGTACTCCTGGAACAAAATTCAAAAATCTCGATGCCAACGAAGGAGGTTATGTTCCATTCCTCACTCCCATATTTTTGTGCTAAAAAAAGAGCCTCGCATGTAATATTTGGCATATAAGGCCTTACAAACGCTAACGCCGCCTCTGCTCCCAGTCCGACTGCTCTTAGATCATAATGAGAGCCAGTGATTAGGTACCTCATCGAGACAGCAGTTTCCACTGCGGTCAGAGGTTTATTTACCTACATCATAATAACTAAGCCCACATTATGTTACAGAATACGACAAAAAGTTTCGTTATTCGGTAACACCTCTCCGTGTTTTTTCGCCCGAATTTATTGTACTTTTTTTATTTTATTTCATTTGTTCTAGTTAATCCCATTCGCGAACACTACTACGCTTTAAATGTCACAGTTAAAGCGATACTCGCGGGGATTAGAATACATTAGAAGAGCGTCAGGTGTTTACGACACAATTAATTATCTTAATTACCATTAGACGTACAGGTATATATGTATAGCGATTTTAATTCATAGTTTTAAAACGCGACAGAAAGCGAGTTTTTCGCCCTGCATTAAATTTTTTTTCTTCAATTTTTTTATTCAACGTGAACACTTGAACGGACATACTCGGGCCTGCGAACCATTTCACGTGTGTTCGCCAGTTCTCGTCCAGTGTACGCGATTGCCGCGATTTGCCAGCCGATGGCGGTCGACCGTGATCGCCGTAAACGTCCTGTGCAGTTGGAGTGGCGCGCAAGTGGGCTGTAGCATTCGGCTTTTCGAGGAAGCTGGTTGGCGCTGCAGGTTTTCTTCTTCTTCGTTTTTTTTTCTGCTGCGTCAACGCGTCCAAGAGTGTGCACCGAGCTGAGCGGAGATTTTTATCGCCATAGCCGCCGGCCGGCGCGAACCATTTAAATACAATAAAAGTCCTCGACGGTGACATCGAAACCGATATATCTGCGGCGTGCCTTGTAACACACGAAACAAAATAGAGACTTTACGCCGTTTTCGTCCTTGGAACGAGAGAACTCGGACGTTATTCTCAATAATTACCAAAATTTCCATAATATCCGGATTTCAAAACGGAATTTATAATAAACCCTCTTCGCACTAGATCGGCGAATGAAATTATTTTTACCAGCGTGTAGTATTGGCACGAATATTAATTTCCCCTCTTCGGTGTGTACTATTTTAGCCGGGCTCCGCGCCTCACTAGCTGCTCCCGCCGTAGTCGTCACTCGTGTTCCAAACTGTATTTAATTGCAAATCAGCTCTAATGTACATTTCAGAATTATTAACCCGTTCAACGTGTTTTTCTGTACCGTGGATATCGAAACTCGTGTGAAAACGTTCGCCATAACCTTAACCTTGTTCGTCATTAGCCAGATGTGTTAAATACGCATACATGTAGAAAAATTCGGACGAAGGGCGAAACGATATCGCCGCTGTCATCCATTAACTTTCTTCGCCGCAGTCGTCAAGTTGTCTGCCATACTCGAGCAGACGAGCCAGAGCCAGCGTCCGACCAAGTCCTCGTGCTCTTTCATGTAGCCGCAACTGTGACGCGATAAATGTATACCGGCGTATCAGTGGCGTTGATTTGAGCGACTGATGGACACTGATGAACTAACAGAGTTCTGAGAGTTTGGTTGGCTCATGGTAGCGCAGAAACAATAACCGATAAAGTCTGCTCGATGAGACCAAAGACAAGCGAAAGTTTCATAGCAAATACTTCGACGTGCACTTTGAGGAGGAGCGTGATTTCTGGAGTCATGGCAGAGTATTTCACGGGAACCATAGCAAGAGCAAAGACTGCAAGACACGGACATTTCTCCGGCGCTGGAATCATAACAACACAGGAGGTGGGAGGAGGGTGACGATGATCATACACTGCCGAACGAAAGTCTTTATCCACCTCCAAAAAATCAAGATTCTCCTAGCCCTAGCAAAAGAGAACCAGCAAATGACTGGAAATTCAGATACAAATATTTCTATAACATTTCTCTTTTCACGCGTGTGCTGCGGAGGCATTCAAACATACTCGATACAGATGTAAGACTACAAAGGTTTACTCTTTTCATGTGCTGTCACCCGAGTCCTGGAACCGCCCCTTCGAGCATTACCTCAGGGACATCGGGGAGCCTCTTAGGGCTGCGTTAGCCCTCTTCTCATCTTGCCGGGAATCGGCCGTGGTGAATTGCGCTATCTTCCTGTCGAATACCCGTATCACTAGCCCCGTGGTTTATGACGGTGAGTTCAACGAGCACCGGCAGGTAGCGTCTTACCCATTTACAGCTTTCAGATACTGGCGACCGATTACACACTTCTCGGAAGCCTCTGCTGTAAGCGGTTGTGACTCTGTGTACGTTATCAGAATACGGTGTTAGAATGTGTGACGAGTTCTTTCTTGCATTACTGATAACGATGCTGGCGTTGGGAATCGAACCCGGTGTCTTGGTGCCTTCGGGTTAGGAAGCCGAGTTCTTACCGCTACGCCACAGAGCCATGTTGATAAAACTAACCAGAAGTTGATCCTAGTAACACGTGTTGCCGCCACGGGCCGAAATCACGGCTCGTCACTGGCTCGGCATGCTACGAATTAATGCACAGATCTCCTCCTGTGGTATCGCTTCCCATTCTTCTCGCAGGGCAGTTCTGAATGCGTATTGAGGAAATGTCTGGGGAAATTATGAGCTCGTATGCGTCTACCAAGTCTGTCCCAGAGGTGTTCAACTGGATTCAAGTCTGGGCTGCAAGCTGGTCATCTAAGTTGTGCAATTTCGGCTTCTTCCAAGAATTTTGAGCGTTTGTCGTGCTACATGCAGTCGTTCGTTATTGTGCATGAACAAAGAACCCGCACACACAAATGCAGATAAGGCACGACATAATCTCAATATACACTGAAGCGTTCACCATGCCGGAGTCACAAAAATGGAGATCTGCTCTAGCAGTACGCGAAATACCACCCGAGACCATAACGGAACCACCGAAAAAATTCGACCTCTGTGTAAACATACATTGGGTGTCTCCATACGCGTACACGTCCATCCAGTCCTGCGGGAGAAAATCTGGACTCCTTCGTGAAGAAAATCCGCCTCCAATCCCCTTCTCACCCCTGCACATGATTGCAAATGAAAGATAAGCGTCGTCGTCGGTGTTCCATAGTGAGTAACAGGACTTGTGCCAGTATACAGTTATATAAACCATGATTGCGAAATCGGCGACAGACTGTTCGAGAATTCACGGGCGTGTTATGAAAGAAATTCACTTCCTCAGCTATTATATTCGATGCCAAATAAGGACCTTTCAATATTTCTATCCTCTCGGACATCTGTAGTTCTTGGACGACCAGACAGCGGTGTGTGGACGAATGGTCCTGTCGCTACGTATCGTCGGTAAATGTGATTCACGGTACCATGCGCCAGATTATACTGTAGAGCGACAGAACGACGATTTATTCTATCCTCGTTGAGTGCAACGATTTGCGTAGAAATATAGACAAATTTTATTTCACGAGTTATGATATTACAATGACCCTCTCCTCTCCAATGTATTTTTTTGTATAAATTGTCCTGTTCGGCTACATACTACGTAGCACGATGCGAGCGTCCAAGAAACGACTTTTCTCACCTGCATCCCTGTACTTCCGAAGGTCTTTTTAAAACCACGTTCTTCTTATTCTCATGACTCATCACTCTATTTTTTTTCTCCCTCGATCGTCTAGGTAGGACACCTGTGTTGTTCAGTTCTGTTACAGCTTAGTACAGTCACAGATCAGTTCAGTTAGAGTTACAGTTTATGCTTAGCACTCACATGGTATACTTTTACTATCGATAGTCAATACACGCTCTTTTTCTGAACACTCGATTTTTCTATTTCGAATGCCCTCGTTGCGATCTGGACTAGATACTTCTCGAATAATCACCGAAAAACTCGCGATATAAACAAACGTAAAGGACCGCGAGCTTCGGGGAGAACATTGCGGATGATGAAGAGAGCACCGTGAACGACAACGAGAGGATATACAGGTACAGAGGGGGTCACAAATGACTCCTCTTTCCCCATTGGCGATGGCGACACCGAGTCGAGGAATCCGCCGGCGCACTGTCGCAGCCCCGACCACCCGGAACCGTTACCATTCACGTACCAAGTGAACGCTCCAAGCTCGCCCCCGCCGCCGGTTGGCGGTTTTTTATACTCCATAAACCCGCTGATGTCGTTGTCTTCCGAGGACATCGAAACTATGGAAGGCGAGGTTGAAGACATCTTCAAAGAATCGGATGGCGAAGCGGATGTGGATGAAATTCTCCAACCGGATGAAGGCGATACTGAAGAGAATGGAGATGGAGATACCGTTTGTAGAAAACGGAAATTAGATAATGATTCTAGCTCTAGCTCAGAATCTGATGGTTAGTATTGATGCATTATTTATGCATGTTTAGTAGAATACTGCAGCTCACTGGTACTCAACTATATACTACATTCTAGCCTTGCCGGTGACCCTTCCCGATAAAGCAAAGAAAAACATAACATGGTGGTTGGCCGTGAAGCAACCAGGGAGCGAAGCGTTCGTGTTTTAAGTAAATTCCTTTGTTGGGCAGTCCTCCAACCTTCCGAATCTGCGTTTCAAATTTGGGAAATCAGTATAGGAAATCTGTAAGGGCAATGGCTCTACACTTTTTACAGTTGCATCCTAACTATCTAGCACTGGAGCTCGACACTCTCACTGTCCTTCTCGAAGGTCTTTTAAACAGTTCTTTTATTTGGTCATCACTCTTTTTCTCCTCGATGTTAGGTAGGACCCAGTGTTGTAGTTCTGTTACGTTAGTAAGTCAAGATACTTAATACATGCTACACTCCGTATCTTACATGGATGTCAATCACGCATCATGAACACCGTTTCTTTTCAACCTCGTTGTCTGCAGATATTGTAATCACTCGCTTCCCTAAGGACGGACTTCGAACATCGGATATCGTAAAAAAAGATCTACAGGGAAAATATTCTATATAAAGTGAACTACACTACAGTTGAGACTTGTGGATAGTAGCAACCGTAATCGAATTTTTGGTTACACTCGATTAGCCATTCACCGTTTAATAAAGTACACACATTACGAAAGGAATGGCAGAATCGTGGAAGAGCGAGAGAAGAGTTGGGGTTCACCGGCTTCAAGTAAAGCGCACTCTGCGGATTGTGAAGAAAGCAAGAGAACGCGAGCAGCAGGATTAACCCAGTCACGAAGCACACTTGCCGAAGCTAGTTCGACTACTCTTAGTTATCCTAGTTATAGGGTAACAACCAACTCAGTCCGTGAATAGCAAAAATCACCCTCGCAACAGCCGAAACGTGAGATCAGGTTTCGCTACTGTGGTATATTTTTAAGCGATAAAGAGCCGACCGATGCATCGCTACCCCCGCCACGTGGCTCGGCGAGACGTTCGGACGCGAAGGCATTAATGGTGGAGAATTGACGTACGAATTATACGGAACTTAGCTTTTTCGGTTTTCTTTCGGTTTTTCTCGAGTTTTATTTTTCGATATGATAGTTTTCTTCGGGCTATGTTGAATAAAATGTCTGATAAAATAATGTCCTGCTAATTCGTTTGTATGGGGAGGGTGGAGAGAACCGGAGCTGATACACTATGCGGAGATGGATACGTAAGTGAGTGTTCCTTTCTCGCTTTTGAGTTTCTTCTCACGTCGAATTGATCTACACACCAAGTATGAATACCGATCTTGTATGCTGGCTGCTTAAAGCTGAACTTTTGGTATCTAGCAATTTCAGATGATCTCATGAGCAAGGGAAGGCCGCTAAACAAACCAGATCTCCACCGACTTGAGCTAGGCCGGGTGTGGTCTGTAAGTGATGCTGGCTACAAATGGACATCACGAGTAAAAGAGGATTATTTAAAATCCTGGTGGTCAGTCGAGCTGGTGTACGGAGGCCGGAGTTGAGGCTAAGCACATCATTCATTTCGTGGTGTGCTTCACTTCAATTTCTAGTTTCTGGTACAAAGGCGAAATTTACCACACTACTCCGCGTTCGATTATGCTTCTACTTCGTGGTGATCTTGAAGTATTCACTCGCCAGAGCAGTGATAGCAAAGTATCGATAAAATATCAAAATATCGATTTTCAGAAATATCAAACCAATATTGATATAAAAATGAGAAATATCGATATTAAATATCTCCATCACTAGAGAACAATAGTAGTGGCAAATATTGATAGAATATCGAAATATTGAACCAATATCAATATTGAATTGAGAAATATTGATATTATCAGTATCAAAAATTTGCCAATATCGCCGTCACTACGCTGGAGTAGGCAGAGTACGCGCGTGCGTAACAACTTCATCGCGGAAACCATACCAGATCTCCGACATGCACGCAGTCAATCCATGGCCAAGTCATGGGGGACATGGGGGAGTCTCCAGTAATTTTTCAGAGTTGACAAAGTGGCCTGGCACTAACATCTTAGAAACTTTCACGTTTTTTTTTGGAAAGCTTTTGGTTTTTGGCTTTAACATTAGGAAAATATCTGATTCTCGCCCATGACTAAGCATTTTTTTGGTACTACACAAGCATATGGTGATGCGCAGTGGCAAGTTAATCGAATACAGTTTTAAAGTGCACGTATGACAGGATATCATGTCGCTGATCCTGCCAGGAAAGCAGAGAAAAGTAGAAAAATCGATTCCATGTTATTTTCAATTTCAGAACAAAAATCTCGTACTTTAACAAGGTGTCTAACACCTCCTGCATCTCCTGCATCTCCTGCAAAACTCCTGCATTTGCTCAAATGCTCCTGCATTTCACAAAATCTCCTGCAAACCTCCTGCATTTCACTCAAACCTCCTGCAAAAATCGTACTTTACTGCACCATGAAATATGTATTACAAACTTGCAATTTTCACAGAGAAATGAAAAAAAAGTGAATTAAAATTTTTCTTTTCTCATGAAAAAATTGGTTGTTTGCACCACCAGTTGTTTGCATAAACTGATCAATCCGCAATGTGCCATTACTAGCGCTAGCATTAACATGTTTTTGAACTAGGTGGCAGGTATGTTGCGCTGCCTAACGCGTATCGTTTGTAGGAGTGCTGATACGTTGACTGGTACTGGTGCAAATATTGCGTCTATGTCAATTCTGTATCTAACGTAAGTGGAAAAATTGACGCACTTTTTAGCAAATGAGTTTAAAAAAAGATAAGATTGCCTACTGTATTACATATGGTCTTGGGCCTTACTTCAGACAGATCTTACTAGACGAAGTTCAAAACGCAGACACTATCTCAATAAAGTTTGCCAAAGCGCCCAAATGGATATGATCGTACATTATTGGGATTCTAGTAAACAGGAGGTATCAACTCGTTATTTAGCTTTCATTTTCCCAGAACGATGTACTTCTGATGGACTGTTCAAAGCAATTACAAATGCATTAAAAGATTTGAAGTTGAATTTATCGAACGTTTTGCAAGTGGCGATGGATGGCCCCAACGTTAATTTGAAATTATTACATTCAGATCTGTTGAAATACATGGAAGAGAATGGTATGAACAAAATGTTGAATTTGGGTACCTGTACCTTGCATATCGTCCATAACGAGTATAAAACTGCTCACGATAGCAGCAACTGGAATATTCATCGGTTGTTACGAAGTCTGTATTACCTCTTCAAAGACTTCCCTACTAGACGCGCGGATTTTAAATATTATTCCAAATCTTCGTTATTTACATTAAAATGTTTCTCTGTTCGATGGCTGGAAAATGGAAAGGTATTACAGAGAGCATTGAATATACTACCTCATGTCAAGAAGTATGTTGAGGGCGTCAAAAATAAACCTCCTAAAACACACAATTACACTTATGTGACTGAAGCTTTGAAGAAGGAGTTTTTGGAAGCAAAATTACATTTTATGTCTTCAGTGTGTGATGACTTGTACCATTTTTTGATATAATACCAGAGCGATGAGCCAATTGATACCCTTTCTTTATGAAGATCTTAGAACTGTTCTTCGAAACATCGGTACCAGATTTCTCTCCAAAGTCACATATAGTTTTGAAGATACAGTAAAAGTCGCTTATTATAATGACGTTGGGCAAAGAGGATTTTATGACATAAAGCGGCGTATTCCACAAAACGACAGGAAAAATTCTGAACATGATTTTATGATGTCAAAAATTCTTATATCTGATTTTCCCATTTTTTTTGCTATCTCCTCGGCTTTTTCGCGCATTAAAGGACCATTAACCCGCCCATCAGCTTCACGAACATGATTGAACCACTGTAACAAAGCCTCTTCGACATCACCATCTTTTCCTGTTCTTTTTCTTTTTCGGCTGCTGTTTTCATTCTTGGCAATTGCTTCCTGGATGCTATCTCGTTTCTTCAGCAACTTCGACAAAAAGGGTTGTGAAATACGGAACTTGATGGCCGCTTCACTCTGCGTCACTGTTTTAGGCAATGCATCATATTCGCGTAAAATTTCAGCTTTCTCGGCGACACTAAGATCACGACGACATTTATTGCTTGTAGATTTAGTCGACATAGTTACACGGTTGCTCACAGTTTTGTAACAAGACACAGACTGACCAGCGAGAAGCAAAGAAATGATAACATGTGAAAGAAAATGTGCCAAGTAACTCATGTTTTTTCATGAAAATTATAGTCGTACTTCATTACAATAAGCGACTTGCCCATTCCAATAACCGGCAGATTTACAATGTATTTGTATACGGGAGGACGGGACTTGCTCATTTTTATGACATTAAGCGACTTATGCCACTATCAGACATTATAATAAGCGACTTTTACTGTACTAAAAAGAACCTTTTACCACCAGAGAAGGTTAACGTCGGATTTGGAGCCAAAACAATTGTATCCAAATTTTCTCCGTTGAAGAAAATGAAATTTCTTGATGAATGTCGCGCTTTTCTTAAAGCATTGTACGATAAACTTTTGAGGAAGTCTGCAAAATTATTTTCATTTGTACTTCATTAATTTCATTCTCAAAATTTAAAAAGTATCATTTTTTTAGTCCTTTTCAATTTTGAAACCATTTTAATACAGATTTTTTTTTTTTTTTGGGGGGGGGGGGGTGTTTCTAGTTGTTTGAACTGCTGAAACACCTCCTGCAAAATCTCCTGCAAAACTCCTGCATTTCGCTTTCCAAAATTTGTTAGACACCCTGTTTAAGAAATTTTCAATCAATTTGCTTCGCTACGGTCATAAAAGTGAGTCGATTTTTCGTTACAACATGCGAACGAGGTTTCAGTCCTACGTCATTTCGACCAACATCTTCGTCCATATTGATGAACTGCGTGAAGTTGGTATGGTTCTGCAGTCATGCCCACTTTGAGAGCATGCTAAGAAACTAAAAAACAGGAGCAGTTAAACATCACAGACAGCAGAGCTGTAGAAACAGAGATACAAAAACCTAAAAGAAATAAAGGCTAGATCAGAATGTAGAAATGCAATTGTACTTATTTATGTATTTAAACAGCACATAGGCTGTATGGTACATCGGACTTCAGGTTAGATCACAAGTTAATGCTAAAGAAAATACAAGTAAACAAAATACATCGTAAGTCTTCCCGAGAAGCTGGTGCCAACGCAGTGAGCCGCTCTAACGCACTCCTCTATCGTTTCCTGCTGTCCATAGCCCACCTGAGGGCAAATGCTTTCTCACTTACATGCCATTTTCTCATTTTGAACATCTTGGCTCAATTTTGTCCCCGCCTCCGTTCTTATTTCATCTATCCAACTCATCCGTGGTGTAGGTACCCTTGATTTTTAATTTTGTAACGCGGTATCTACTCCATAATATTTTTAACCTCACCTCCCCTCCTGTCCGACTATCCGACCTACGAAATTCCATTTTAATTTTTTTTGCGGAGTTGGCTACATCCACAACAATTCTTTTCATTGCTCTTCGTATCGTTCGTAATCTTTCTGTATTTGCCTTGATTGTCCAGGTCTCTGCCCCATATACTGAAACTTTGAGGGGACGAAATTATGCTTCTGCCCCCCTGATTCACCGGTGTGGGAAGGTGCCCCCTTTTTCGGGTCCGGCGTGACTGCGATATTTGAAAACGTTGGTTGGAGACTAAAGTCCGCATAGCCTCACTAACACACATTTTGCTTCTCAAAATTAGAACCGTCTGCCTCGTTGGAGGACACTGTGCAAATAAAATTTACTCATTCAGTTTATTATTATGCTCGTAAATTACGAATAAAAATGGGTAGATATCAACGGTGCACGTTATGTAGTATTTTCATTAAGAAATACTTACACACACACACGAAGAGCACACCCTGAAATACATAGTGATGGTCGCCGTATCACTTCATCGGTTTTTTTTTTTAACGAATATCAAGCTTATCGTTTTGATTTACTCGGCGAGTTGATTTTTATTAATACCTATATAGGTGGGTACCTTTTGCAGACCAGCTTTTACAAAAGAGCACGTGTTTTTTGCATATTTCAAAATCTAGTTTCGAGGAAATTTAATTGGCGAAAGATTTAAACCGTGCGTGTGTAACATAAATATCTATAAAACTGAGAAATGAAAGAGAGAAAATATTATTTACGAGAATAATTTAGGAAGAAAAAAAAATCGTTTACTTTACGACTGTCTTTCTTCTTTCATTTGTATATACTCACGGTATTGGAGACTTGATTAGGTGGAGCATTCGAACTACTGTGTCGTGTTAGTACACGAATTATAAATATTTATGAATGGGGTGTACTGGTATTCATATTCTTCTATATTAATTTTTCGTAATAACGATCGTTTGTGCAGAAAGCATTCGTGAATATTTATTATTGTCCGGCATGCTGATTTGCTTTTCACATGTGTAGCTCTCGGATTTCGTAGATCAAATATTTCATTTCATTCTCGGTGTACTTTGTCTCATTATACGTGCGTACTCGAAGATTTTATTCGCATATTCAATTTTCTTTGAACACACCCACGATGAGTGACGACATGTTTATTCTTAATCGAAACAAGGAATTACGCAGAGATGGGCAGTATCATTTTGATATTAATATCTTTTATATCATTTTCCATCGTTCGCCAATAGCTGTCACTTTGAGAATTTTGTTTGTACCGCCGTAGCGTATCATCACTCAATTTTTCTGCACAATGGCTGGAATTTTTTCTCGAAGCTTCTATTTTTGGGTCTGTATGCTTTTATGTACGAGGTAAAATTATTTACCCAAACCGTAAAAACTGACCTACAGCTGTCACCAAAAATCATCAATTTTCAATAGCTGTCACTCCAGTCACTGCTATCAACCTCAAGATAAATTTTGAGACCTCAGGTTTCAGAGGTTTTTCTCAAGATCTCAAGAATTTCAAGAATTTACGTCCCACCACACGAAACCTGTGTAAATATGCACTGGTTCTTCAAGTTTTTCGCTTCAAAAATTTGGAAATGGAAAATTTATCGCCTTACGGGAGTAATAAGCACTCGAATTTTACACAGAAATGGAAATGTAAAATACATCTGTGACCTTATAACCAAAGCTACTTCGATTTATTATTAATCCAGTTTTGTACAGTAATTGATAAATTGAATCTGAAATTTGTTCATTTTTTTTATTTTGAACGTAAGTAATGAAATTCTCTTCTCTCTTCTTCACAGTATTCAAAAACAAGAGTGGAAAAAAAAAGAAGAAAATACAGGGAAAATCCTTAGGATTGACAGAACTGAGGGTAGAGGAAGTAAAATAACAAATGGGATGAGTCAGTAAACATTTTATAGTTGAGCAACATAGAAAATGCGAAAATTTTGTCTCTAGATTTTTTTAGGAAATCTCAAAATTTTCTACGAAGAATCCTGGGATTTTTTAACAGGCTTGGTTGGCAGCACTGACCCCGGTAGCTATCTCTTTCAAAAATTTAAAATATATTCCATTTGAATCGCTCGAAAGTCTTTTATTATCAACATTAATAATCTCAAGAAGGGGGTACTTATTCTGGAGACGACTGGTCACCATTTCAGGGAGTTCAGTGTAATAAAAAAACTTAATAAACGAAAAAGAAAAGGAAAAACGAAGGAAAATAGAGATTAAGAGAACTTAAACGTGAAAAACTAGTCCAGAGGTACTGTACAAATAATTCTTACAAGAGACTGACAATTGATGAACAGCCTAAAGATTGAGAGACGGACTAGTTTGCATATGACTTTTTTGGGGTTGTAGATCAGTTAAATACTAACGAACGTGAAAAAAATAAAAATAAAAGAATTGAAGATTATAATTGCGCACTATCAATAAGTATAAGTGATGTTAACAGGAATAAAAATTATGAGTTTGGTGATACTCATTGGTAATACAAACAATTCGAAAACAGTAAATTAGTCAATAATGTCATCAAGGGCAATAGATCTAAGACTGTAATAAAAATACAGACAAAGGTACATTATCTTCTGTTATTCAGTATAAAATTCAGTAATTTTCTTCTGTTTGAAAAATGTGGCACTGTTCTTATCAATTTGGTGCAACAGCGGTGTACACAGAGCTCTGTTTGTCATTCAGATCACATTAGCTGAAAACACGGCTTAAAAATAGACGTAATTTTTCCAACGCCGCTCGAGCTTCAGTCGCACTTACTGAGCGTTCTTCTTCAGGCTCACAGGACTCATCATCACTCTTTCTTCCTTGTTCGGTAGCGCTGGATAAAATGCCTGCATCTGTGAGTACTCCGGTCACAGGCAAATCATCATCATCGAAGATTACAAATTCACTAAAATTCACATTGTTTTCATCAAATAATCGGCGAATCAGCTGATCATCTTCCATCAACACTTTGTCATCGCTGGGAGGTAGAGTAAAATCACCTTCTTCATCTTTGGAAAAACCGCAAACCTTGAAACAATTGGCTGCTGTATTCGCTTCAACATTTCTCCATGCCTTATGAAGCGTGATGCATAGCATCGAGGACGATTATTTTTGTCACCTTCCTTCATCAATATCAGCAATATATCGTTTGACCACCTCTCGCCTGTACTTATATTTGACATTAATAACACCGCAATCCATCCTAGGCTGAAGTTTTGACTTAGTTTTCACCGGGAAAAATTTCAGCTTTACAGACTTCAGATTAACGTCAGTTGGGTGAGCACTGTTAGTGCGTGTCTGTCCCCCCGCCATCCCAGGTGTTATACACCCACATCACCTCCCAGTGCCCATTTCTACGCCTATCATTTTAGGTTCCAACCACTGCAACGGTACCGGACTTCTTAAAATCAAAGCCCCAGATTGTCTTTAGAATTTTGTAGTCGCCCTGGTCTCTTTGGCGACTTTACAATCGATGCCAGACTTGACCGTATACTTCGGTCGCCGCCGCCCCCTAGGGGCGAAGGATATCTTCGGCGTGCCGCGAGAGCAACCGGAAGGTTGCCGAACACGCGAACCAGTCCACATGGAACCAGCCACGCGCCACGGCCGCCTCACCGGCCAACTCCCACAGCTCAGACATGACCCGGCGTCTTCGGTCACCATGAAGCGGGCATTCGTCAAAGAGGTGGGCCGGCGTCACGCCCACCTCCCTGCAACCGCATGGCTCAGGGTCTCTTAAACTGAAGCGTTCGAAATACTCCCCAAATGGACCGTGACCGGTAAGCAGCCAAGTAAGATACTTGGACGGCCTACACCAGCGCATCTCCAGACGCCAGCCGACATCGGGAAGGAACCGGTATATTCGGCGCCCGTTGCCGGACGCGTCCCACCTCAGTGGCCATTCACTTACGGCGCAGTCCTGTACTCACTCTTTTAATGCTTTCCAGATTTTGCCGTCGGTAGGCGTCAGTCGCCCCCCCCCCCCGGGAGACCGACTTGCCCTTACGCAAGCGGTAGAGTGCCGCACGCTCTCTCACCTTAACGTGCAGGGCAATAACACGAAGTGCGACGGTCGAAGTCGTCCTGTACGCCTTGCAAAGGGAGAGGAGCGCGGGTCTCTGCGCCCTGTCCAGACTCTCCGCGAGCCCCTCATGTTTTCGCAGGTGGCAAGCGAACGTGCTCGCCGCGTACAGGATGATCGAATCCACTGTGACATTGTAGATGAGGCGTCCGTCTTCAAACGACACGCTCCAATCCACCCGGACGAGCCAGGAGACGGACTGGAACGCGCACTTGGCCTGTTCGACCACTTCTCTAATGTGTTTCGTCGCCGGGAAGTCTCGTTCAATATGGACTTCCAGGTACTTGACCGAAGTTTAGCTGGCCCACCAGGTTGGCGCCCGGTAGTCCTTGGGCTTTCGCTTTCCTGAGCCCGGTCTCTTGGCCGGCAATCGTAGTATCAGGACTACGGTCTTTTTGGCCGAGAAAGTAAGGCCATAGTCAGCGGCGACCATATCGCAACAACGCCTTCTAAGGCATTGCGGCTATCAGCGCCCAGGAGAAGCGCGGCGTCATCGGCGTACGCAATAATGCGCCCGTCGCTCGGCCATTCCTGGTTGATAAAGCTGTTAAACAGGATCTTCCACCTGATGAGACCGATCTTCGAACCTTGGGGGCATTCCCTATCCAACCTCTTGCGAATTACGCCCTAATTCGTTGTAATCTGTGCGTACATATTACGAAAATAGTCACGGAACAGGCCCAACAGATGACGATCACACCCCGTGCCCTCGATCCCGGCGAGGATCTGAGGCCAGCGTGCATGGTCGAATGATGCATCCGGTGATGTCCAGGAACAAGCTCCCCACGTACTTATGCGGGAGTTCACGGACTCCGTTCATAAGGCAATGCGTCGCGTCTTCGGGGCTACGGCCCGCGACAAACCCATATTAACGGCCGTCAAGCTATTGGTTGGCCGTCATCGAGATCTCGAGACGTGACACCATAATCCCTTCCAGCCACTTCCCAAGAATGGGAGGTAGGCTGATCGGCCTGTAGGCCGATCTTTAGAATTGAGCATAGCTCGGCCACCTTCCAGCTGTCCGGAGGGGGCCTCGGCGAGGCATTTGTTGAATAAGCCGACGAAGGCTTCCGGCAGCACCTTCCAGGCGGCTCGCAGCATCTCGATCGGAATGCAATCCGGACCAGGTGCGCGTCCTGTCTTCATCCGCTTAAGAGCGGTTCCTGCCTCCTCGGTCGTTATGACAGCCACGGGCGAGTCCGGCTGCGCGTCATAAATTTGCGCCCCATTTCCACGGGGGTTCAGACGGGACCGGTGCGTCTAACATCGCTCTCTGACTGACTCTTCCATAGTCATGATTCGCGCCTCGTGGTGGAGATAGGCAAGAATCACTCCTGGGCGCAACTTAGACGAGGCTACTCCGGTTGGGTGAGCAGTGCAATTACCGAGAACGAAGTAAATTTTTCTTCTCTGAGAAGTAATTTTCCTGTCCAATTTTTTCAACCAGCCTTCAGACAGTCGCGAAGTCATTCAAGCTTTTTGATTTACTGAATATTCGACGGAGAAAGATTTAACACCTTTGAAACAACGGGGCTTCGGTTACTTTTCTGCATGTTCAGCTCCCGAAAGCGGCTACCGGATTTTGTCTTCCTCATTTCTTCCAAAGATCAGAATATTTCGTAGTTCTGTTTTTGGCATTTTATGAATACGAATGTTGGTTGACTTTAAACGAGAATCAATTGATATACCTAGGTACTTTAGATAACATCAGTTATGATAATACATATACGATTCAAACTGAACACGAATCGTTTGCATGTTATTTTAAATCGGTTGACTGCGGTCAAATATTTTCAATTAGGTAAAGTATTAGTTAAGAGTACAATTTTTATTAGGTTGCCTGGTGCGGGAAAATATTACCATGTTTAACAACTTTTGGTATTGTAAATTACCGAACTCATGTACGAATAATAAATGTTTGTTTTCTGTTGACCTTCCAAGGGAGTTGGAGGACGTTTGTCTTCTCTCATCGATAGTATCATGAACCCTTTCACTCGATGAAGAATGCCACAGGAAGTCAATTTTTGAAGCGAAGCTTCTGTACGCAAGTTCAAGATGGGTAGTTAAGGTAGAAAACGTGAAACGAACGCGAAACCATGCAACGGAAGTGACGTAGTAATACTCCGCCCACATTTAGTGAGATGGAGAGTGAAAGAGAGAGAGAGCTCGTATGTGAACCCAGAATGCTTTCCCTCCACAACTCCGTTAACAGTTTTTTGTTAGGTAACATTCAGTACACGCGCCTACCAAAAAATTTTGATTCTATCGGGTGTCTCCCGATACCTCACTAATTTTTTTATTTGATTTTCGTATTTTTTTCCAAATAAGTGGAAAATCATGTAAGATATGAAAAACGTTTATTGAACTAAAACGATTTTGTGAACAGGTACGCGTCCGACTGAGGATTCAGCGAGCATGTTCTCGGTGATGGGATGACCTAGTTCGCCTTAGCGTCAATCAGTTCACGGTATTCCCTGATTGATGCCTGGTGGTAGCAGACTGAGTTGCAGTATGAGAAGTGGGTATGAATGCGCCCTTGAACCATCGTTTGACATCCTATAATTTCAAAATTAGTCACAATCCAGAAGTATAATGGAGATAATGAGGGTCCCTCAGGACCACCGGTCTGCACTGATACCCAGGTATTCCATAGTAGGTTCAGAATTATTCGTACTTTTTCGTTTCTCGGCAGCTTATTTTTTCGCCTCGAAAAATACACCAAAACAGTAATACGGATAGTTTCTCCGGCTCTGTCAACTTGTATAAAAACTTTGCTAATCCCCAACTTTAACGGCTGACAACGCGTTCCCGGTTTGTGAATACGAAAAATAAAAAAAAGTTTCTTTCGGAAAACGGGTCATTCGATCCACCCTCGAAAAGTGTATTCGTAACGGTCACGACCTCATTCTGCCAATCGGAAAGTGAGCTTCTTCGACCAGAAATTATAAGTTATATTGTCGAGCGTCTGTTGCATCATCGATAAGCCATATAACCCCGCACTGGCGAATGTTTGGGTTATTGATGGTTCTTTTCACTCGACTCAGTTTCCTTATCCGGTGTTGCATCATATTAGCAGCGGCAACTGGAAGTCATCCAAGCAGCAACCCAATTTGATGTTGTGCCGCTGAGCCGACCTCGGCGACAAGGCAATAACTCGAACCACGTGCGTGATTCCTTCCAATTTTATAGAGCGGAATGTAATTTTTATTACACCACAGGAGGCGTAAGAGAGCTGTGCATGTGGTGGTCCGTGAAAAAGAAGCGTCACTATCCAATTGCATTAAAATCCTCTCCGCTGGAGGACGCCTCATGCTTATGAATTTCTTTCGGATTTAAGAAGTCCATACGTCTTGCTAAGTTATATCGTTTCCTTGGTCATTTTCACCTTCAGATTACGAAGGGCGATAGGGGTGGCTTCATCATCCATCTGCGAGGCACGCCGGGCGAAGCGTGGCATTCAGCTGACCACGCTTCAGCGATGGACGGAGAGGCTCGCCCAGTCTTCGAAAGGCGAGTGGACCCGGGAGCTGATCGGTGAGCTCGACCTGTGGTTAGGTAGGAAGCACAGAAGCCTGAACTTCCACCTAACCCAGGTCTTGAGCGGACACGGTTGTTTCGGCTCGTACCTGCACCGGATGGGTTTGGCGGGGAGCGCTGAGTGCACCCACTGTGCAAGCGGAGAGGAGGACACGCCGTGGCATACGCTGTTCGAGTGCGACGCCTGGGAGGAGGAGAGGCGCAGGGCGGTCACGATCGATCCCGGAGACGGCGTGATCGACCGTCTTGCGCCGGACACCCTGGTCCCGGAGCTGTTGAGGAGCCGAAGCGGTTGGAACCGGGTGTCGGGTTTCGTTTCGGCCATCATGCGACGGAAGATGGAGGCCGAGTGGTCGAGACAGAGGACGCAAGGAGGAGGAGAAGCTGGACTTGCTGCTGCTGCTGCGGCGGCGGATACCATCCAGTGAAGCTCGCCCGCAGCACCAGGGCTGGAGCAGAGCTCGCCCGCAGTGCAAGAGCTGGAGCTTCAATCAGACGAATCTCACACGACGAGTGAGTGAGGAGGAAGAGGCAGCGCGTCCGGCTGCGGGGGACCTGAAATTTCCAGGCGAGCGCTCTGGGAGTGCGGACCTCGGTCAGTAGGGAACCCCGTGGTGGCCCTGGCAGGACGCGCGCACCGTTCCGGCCAGGAGAAATGGGGGCTCGGGTCTGGCCCCAAAGCGTTCCTCTCGGCACTGATGCGATGCCCGAAAGGGTAGTTTCCGGTGCCGGGGGTGCGGTGTCTCAGGGGCCACTTTGGCATGCGTGCATCGCCATACGTCCCACCACACCATGTTCTTGCGAATTTCAGTCTGCATTCTGTTTTGTATCACAGTTACACTGCACCTTCCTGTTTCTGATCGTTGGGAATTTATCCCGCGAGGAGCTATATGCCTGCCTCTTCTTCTCCCATGCCGGTCTGCCTCCCTAATCCATCGGTAAACTTCGCCTCTGTCACGGTGCGGACACAAGCCCGCCTGCCTCTTTGGTCAAGCGAATTATCGCCGATTTTCTAGCACAGCGGTGAGGGGATAGCTCAACAGCCCTTCTTAATAACAGATCAATGAACACTAATTGTAGTTTGCCAATGTATTGGCGGTTAGGTGCATCAGACCTGGATGTGGGTTGGTATTACGGGGGTTGATATATGGTCATGTGCGCTCGAGTTCATCTAAGAGTTTCGCTACATGAACAAAAACTTACTGAAACGAGAAACGCATCGTTGTCCGGTTAACCGTGACCGGCTATCGTGTTCGCATTTCTTTTCCTTTCTCATGTCTCGCGCTCGTTCTCTTCCCTATGATCAGACTTTCTTTAGTCTTCCTATTCCTCCCAACAAAATATCTCTCCTCGAGTTCCGTTTTTTTCTTTCTTTTTTTCTTCTTAATAATACAGAATCCGCAAGATCCTTTCCTGGCGGTTCACGCTCGAACATCCCAATATATAAGGCGAAAAATCTGCCTTTGGGATCATTACAGTTCGTGGTCCTTGACTTCAACAATTATCTCTGTTGCAGCCCTGAAGTCTTCTCCGCATTGCAAGCTATGACAAATACGAGTGTGGGTCTTTTATTTTCAGTATCCTCAGCTCTTTGTCAGCGAGCACTGAGTAGGGGAACTGCCACGAAGCGCACATGTAGGATGTACGCTGTTGTGATCCTTCATCGTGCCCGAAGTCGCAGACTTCCTCACGGCTGTGTCGTGCCACGAGTAGTTATCCTGAAGTCTCTGTCATTGTCCTCCGTCTTCTGTCGCTAGTACGGATGTGCGGCTGGAAACTTTGTAGGGAATCTGTCATTCACTCCGGGGAGAGGCCACTTTGGAATCTAGAGAACTCGCAAACTCAGCAGCCCAACCACCCCGCGAAGTCAAAGTGGATGGCAACGTGCATAACTTATATTGCCAAGAGTAAAAACTCTTGTAAATCAGTACACAATTCTAAACACTGCTGTGCTCGTTATTCTGAATCTAAGCTGACGAATCCTAAATCTACATACGTTCAAGTTAAATGTATATAATCTCTGACCAAGAGGCGCCAACACATCTACTGGCGTAACAACATCATTGTCCTTATACGAATGATCGAAATACTGTAACTGAGTCGGCCATGTCCACGTGTACCAATCAACGGTTTGCAGAGTTGCGGACCACCGTGCGCCGTGTCGCTCCCTTTACACGGCTGAGTGAAACGTAGAATACGAGGAATACTTAAATATTTTGATCGATTACCGTGCCCGCGAAACGGTTAACGAGCACTCCGGCATAACGTATATGCGATCTGAAGGCGCGGGTTAACCGCGAAACGCGAACTCTGTAATGGATTTGGGGAAAACGGGCAGACTTGGCCTTCGGTATGTAAAATAATATTCCTCGTGCGTTGTGTAACGACCTTGCCACAGCTTTGGAAAATCGTTCCACCGCCTGCAGAGGGCCTAGTCACTCTTCCTAGTCTTAAGAGTTCGCCGTGCCAACTCGAAAATATAAACGGTATTTGGGTACCTACAGGAGATTGATTGACCTATCGAATTATAACGAAGCAAAAGGCCGTACCAGTCGTGGATAAATCTCGCCAAATTTAGTCGCATACTTGCAGTGGGACTTCTTCATCCAATACGCCGATGCAGTCGGCAAAAGATTACATTTCACGCTGCTGCGATCGCGAGTGCAGCTTTCTGTACAAACAAGTACTTAACACACTCCTTTAACAACTTATCAATTTCGATGTGTACAACTTTCTTTGGGCACGATGAACGTTCGTTTCCTGTACCGCGGACATGTTAATTAATTATCCGATTAACTGTAAGAAAAATTCGATTTTCGTTTTGAATGCTGATAAATAACTGAACTGCGTGATTAATCTGTACGGTCCTACTCGATCCCACTGTTGGAAGCTGAAAGACTCGACATTGCCGATGCCGACTACGTGTGAGTACGTGGCTGTATAGATATACACTTTGTGTAGATTGGATCTGACTTTTGCTTTTTGCCAAGCGTTGTTAAAGTTTGTCAGTGACGTAACAATCTCACTGAGTTTCTTCCCTCAATTTTCCACAATTTTTCGTTTTTTCCCTCAGTCTTTCAGAACTTCCCGCAATTTCTGACAATTTTCATTTTTCACAATTTATCTTGATTTCCTACAATTTTTCGCAATTTTTCACAGTGTTTCTCAATTTTTCTACAATTTTTTTCGATTTTTCCCTATTTTTTACAATTCCTCCGGCAATTTTCCATTTTTTGCAATTTTCTTGCAATTTTCCGCATTTTCCTTTTTGTGTTTTGCAATTTTTCTTTTCTCGCAATTTCTAGTATTTTTTTTCTCCCACAACTCTCTTTTCCCCGCAATTTTTTGCAGTTTCTCGTCATTTCCCATATTCCGCAATTTCCCGCAGTTCCCCCCTTTTTTTTTTGCAATTTGTTTTCTGCAATCTTTTCTTTTCCACAACTTTCACTTTCCCGCAATATCCCGTAATTTTTCTTTTCTCCAATTTTACTTTTTCCACAATTTTCTTTTTCCTGAAATTTTTCCTTAACCGCTAGTTCCTTTTTCTCGCAGTCCCCTACAATTCCTATTTTTCTGCAATTTCTCCTTTCCCGCATTTTCTTGTAATTTTCCTATTCTCGCAAGTTTTTTACAATTTTCCACAATTTTTTGCAATGTTCCGTTATTTGCTGCAATTTACCGCAGTTTACCATAATTTCCCTTGTCTTGCAATTTCTCGCAATTTTTCTCAATTTTCTAAAATTTTTATTTCCCTTTAATTTCTAGAAATTTATATTTTCCTGCAGTTTCCCGCAATTTTTCTTTTCCCCGCAGGTTTTTGCAATTTTCCACAATTTCTATAATTTTCCTCAATTTTTTGCAATTTTTAGCAATTTTTCGCATTTTTCCTTTTTTTACAATTTCTCTTTTGCCGTAATTTCTCGCAATTCCCATTTTACGCAATTTTCCTTTTCCCACTCGTTTCCCGTATCTTCTCGCAAACATTTTCCGTTTCTCGTAGTTTCCCTTTTCCCGCGATTTCCAGTAATTCCCCGCAGCTTTTCTTTTCTTGCAATTTTCGTTTTTCCGCAATTTTCCCATACCTGCTAGTTTTCCCCCACAATGTCACACAATCCCCATTTCCCCGCAGTTTCTCTTTTCCCACAAGTTTCGGCAATTTCTTAATTTTTTGGATTTTTTATTTTCCTTTATTTTCCGGCAATTTACATTTCTCCGCAAATTTTTATATTTTACCCCAACTTTCCATTATTTTTCTTTACCCTCAGTTTCCCTCAATGTCCTTCATTTTTCTGTAATTTTCCTTACGGGAATGCAAGAGACAAAAGACATTTCTTAGACGCTTGCATCGTGCTACGCAGAAATCAATCAGACAGCACAATTTGTACAGAAATGTTATATTGACGAGGAGAGGGTAGCCGCAGGACCTTCAAGCAGGGATGGCCGAGGCTCAATTCCATCCTAGAATACGCATACTCAAGTCTTGGATCCTGGAGTCCTTGGTTTTTTATCGAAGGAACTGAAATCGCGATTCTCGGTTTCTTTTTTATTCGTTACAGCTTGTAGCGTTGCAGCTCCAGTCACTAAAAGACAATCAGAGCACTGTGACTTTTGTGAGCTGGTGACTTGTGACTTGTGAAATGTGATGATGAGTGTTATCTTTTTGACTTTGGTTAAGGCTTGAGTTTAACGCGATTTGAAATTTAAAATGTTGACTTGCTTGTTCTTGAGCATGCACTTTTAAAATTAAATAAGAAACTCGTACTCTACTTCTGCATTTTCATTTTGTGCACTTTTCAACTATGGAACCGAAAAGGAAGTGGAACCCGGATTCCATTCTCGGTTTCGTTACTGCCACACTGCCAGGGCCGTGCAGAGAAAATCCGGGCCCTGAGGGGGGGGGGGATGTAAAAAGTAGGTAAGAGCAAAAAAGAAAGAAAAAAAAGGAAACAATGTTTTTAGGGCTCCTTTTGTAAAAGCAGATTTTTTTAGCATTGGCGGACCCTTAGCGGGCCCCTCAAAAATACTCGGGTCCGGGGGAACCCCCTTCCCCCCTGCACAGGCCTGGTTACTGCTTGCAACGTTGCAGCCTTAGTCACTGAAAGGCAATCTCAGTGTTTGTTGCGATTGTTGTGAGCTAGTGACTTGTAACTTGAAAAATTAATGCGATTGTGTTATCTTTTTGACTCCGGTTTGGGCTTCATTTGGCGCGAGTTGAAATTTAAAATGTCCAGTTGCTTGTTCTTGCGCGCGTACTCTTGTAATTTAAAAGAAACTTATGTTCTGCTTCTAGATTTTCATTTTGCGCATCTTTTTCAACTCTGAAGTCGGAAAGTAATCTTGATTCCCGGCTGCTGGGTCG
Source organism: Acanthococcus lagerstroemiae (assembly GCA_031841125.1). Lineage (NCBI taxonomy): Eukaryota > Metazoa > Arthropoda > Insecta > Hemiptera > Eriococcidae > Acanthococcus > Acanthococcus lagerstroemiae. The sequence continues at coordinate 19,085,267 of CM063110.1, forward strand.
AAATTAGTTCATCTGGATTCTTCTGGAATCGTGACTCAGAATCGAGCTTCTTGTCTGAGCCTGGATTCGGAATCGGACTGGAACTTATCTCGGCATTTAGGACGTTCACCAGTATGCTTTGTAGACCATCTAGGTATAGCATAATTCAGTTTTGTGAATTTCTTCATTCTCTTGCGCCGTGGGCCAGTCGAGCTAAGTCAAATTTCTATCGGATGACTGTCAGCTAGAAAGATACTTCTAACCCTACAGGTCTGCTTGGGTTTCGTACTACGATATACATGTCACAACTCATCTGTTCATAGTTACATGGCGGACGAATGCGAACGGTGAACGTGTTTTCGGGTATACGATGTCAAATGGAAACAACGCATTAGTAAATTGGATGGTAATAGAGTCGGATGACTTGGCGGAATAGCGCCAGCGAGTGATTCGTGAGAACCGTGTACGATAAAAAGTAAAACGATTACGAGGGCAAGAGGGGGACACAGAAAAAAAAAGAAGAGTACATACTTCGAATACTGCGAGCATATACTTGGAAGTACTCGTCTGGTGTATGTATAGTTTTGTGGCATACCAATCAACTATATTATTAAGAGTCGTTAGAGGCGACCATAATGGAAGAGAGCGTAATATACCTCTCGACTCGGTGACTTCCAACTCTCGCAGGTTGGCCCCTTCGCGTACACATAGGTACAGGCTAATTAGAAGACGCGAATATCAATTACTTTTCGGATGTCGGGTGAAAGTGGTAGGGCGCAATCGCAATTAAAATGCCGCTCTCGTTTTTCGGTAATCGAGTGCATCAAAGACTCTCGACGGCGCTGTAGACAGCAGAAAACGGTTGACGCTCGATGCGTTTGGAAAACACACGCCATGCCATGGCAGGCTGATGGCAATCGTCCGGTTAGTCGTGCGGTGACTTCGGACTTTGTGAGTGGCAGCGGCATCTTCGTCATCGGCGACACATTTCACATCCTCTGAGAGCAAAAAAGTCCGCGACTCCGCAGAGAAGCGTAAGCCAATTTGCCAACTTCGTGCTTGGATTTTGATCCCAGCCAATTACACAGATAAATATACGAAATTTGATGAGTACGGCAGCGAAACATTGGCGTAGGAAACGTGGAGGCAACAGGGTACGCTATCACCACAGACTGCGCTGATTCCTTTTTCTTTCTTCAGATGCCGCAGTCATCAAAAATGGAGTGAAAATTTTATGTGAAACCTGATTTTAGCGATTTTAAAATCCCTATATTTGTGAGTCGCTCTGTGAAAAGGTGTCATCCCGATCTGCAAAATCAGCGTCAAAAGACACGCTTTTTGAGTCAAAATAGTGCCGGTCCTTGAGAATCACGTAGGCTCCGCCCACTTGTATAGCAGAATTGATCGGTCAAAAGTGAGTCAAGAAGTCAAAAATGCGTCGGAGTGCTCTGATTGGTTGAATGATTGTCAAAATGTCAAAATACCGTGCCAAAATTCGCAAAATTGACGCAGGTCAAAATTATGTTAACCCTTGCAGATCGTGATATGTCAGAGAACTTGTTTTTGAGTTTTTGGTAAAAATCTGGTAGAGCATAAGTAAATCTCTGGCTTCAATACAAACTTGAATAAAAGCAGCTGAAGTTTCAGGATGTAAAATCTTAATTTTGAGAAAAATACGTTTAAAGTTGTGAAACAGAAAAATACACGAAAAAATCGGTCTCAGAGGCTACAGCGTTAATCCGTCTTAAATTTTGCTATGATATCCTGCGAACATGTACCAAAACATCCTGCAAGATTTACAGGCAGTCGATGCATGTACGTAGAGGAATACAACTCTGAAAATGACAGTCCGTATGAATAACAAGTAAAGGGTTGGTTTTAGGAAACTGATCAGTCCAAAAACGAAGTTCTGCAAGGTCATTCATTTAATAACAATAGACTCATCGGTAAAGCGATGATAATTATTATGCGCAACTGTAGTGATAACGGGCTCACAAGCATAAACAAGATTTATGCGACTTACGGTACCTTTTCTGAACACCAGTCTGTAGATCGTAATTCGTTTGTAAACTTGAAATACCTATCACGTCCTAGATGATTTCTTTCTACTGTACACTGTGGTCAGTTGTGTCTAGAAGCAGTATCCGTTCAAATCCGAAAAACGGTGTTTCCGATTTGAAAACCCATTTTGTACTGTAGGGTAAAATTCACTTTTCCGACGTATGGTGCCTTTTTATACATATAGTGCCTCACATTTTGCTACCCGAATTATATTCGAGGACATTTTTGACCTTAGCTCCCGATCCTGGTGCTACAATTTTCAGCTTAGGAACAAACTGATAATCGAAAATGAATTCAGTGACCCCAAGAATCCGAGAAGTAATGGGTGTATTTTGCTCCCATTTTGGCTCCTTCCCCCTCCCAAGGTGCCGCAGTTATAAAAATGAAGTCAAAATAATTTTGAAAAATGATTCAGCAACCTTCAAACCCCTATATTCGATAACTACATATAATTGTATTTTATGGCATCTTTGATTCGGTCCCCGCCCCCCAGTGTCACAATTTTCAACGTAGGGGCAAATTGATGTTACAATTGAATTTAAAGTTCTCGAACACCCCACAATCGACATCCTAATGGAAGTTTTGTACACTTCATCAGTTCGTAAACTTCCCCAGTAATACACTACCTATACAAATCACTGAAGCCCAAAAACATCCGTGGTGTCCTAGGGATAGGGGACGAGGGGGGACAAACATTTCCCATGGAAAGAAAGTTAGAGAGGTAGGCAATCGAATCCATGTAAAACTAAAAATTCTCCTATTTTAAAAGTCCCATAAAAAAAAAGACAAAACCTCAACAAACTGTTGTTTTTTTCTCTATAAACCCTGTGTTGAGCCGTGCTACTGGGAATGGTCATTTTCACCCCCTCCCTCTCCCTCTCCCACTTGTCCTATTCTTTCTCGGCGTGTATGTGAATACTATCTTACAAATTATGAAATATTTCGGCACATTCTACTTACTCAATGCCTTTCTCTGTGGTGGTTTCCATCATGTTAGAGGTACGATATTTGCTATCATTTTGTAGGAAATTGTAAACAGAATCGTTTTAGGAGGGTGAACGATTCCCTTATCTCGCATAATTTCCCATGAATTCAGTAAGGAAAAACGAAAATGAAAAATAACTACTTTTTGGGTGGCATTTTGTGGCGCTCCTCTATGAATCAAAGGTATTAGTTTGATATCATGTTTCAGGGAATTTTGAAGAACGTATTTTCGATTCGATGAGCTGTTCCGATATTCCTCATACTTTTCGATTTATTTAGAAAAAACTGACGAAGCGGGCATATATGCCACTGTGGTATAACCTGTACCCGGATTGGGACATGGGTTTGTGGTATTTTAGAGTTTTGCGAGAGAAGTGTTTAGTCTGGACCGGAGCGACGGCATTCGGAATCAAGAAAACAAGAGTGTGTAAGAAAGGCGCGTTAAACGGATATCTTGCCTGGCCAATCGAAGAAGAAAAAGGACAACGAGTTAGAAGATGATGAGCGTGGTTTAGAAAAGATCGCGTACAGGAAGTACAGGTATGCAGGAGACAAAAGACGTTTATTAGACGCTCGCATCATGCTACGTAGAAACTAGCCAGGCAGCATAATTTATGCCTACAAAAATTTATATTGCAGAGGAAAAGGTTGCCGCAGCCCCCGCAGGTTTTATGTTGGTTATTAAGTGGGCCATAGTCCTCACAATAATCCTTAAAGAAACCGTTGAAAGCAGTTGTTTCCAATTCAAATGCTAGTTTGTCTGGACTACATTCTGACATCGAAAATGGTTCGACGTCCTCCACAAGCTGAAAATTGGAACCCATATTGTACTAACCAGAATTCTCAGTTTTGAGCCCCCTCTTCCCTATACACATACGTCAATTTTGAAACTGCGTCCAAATTGTAGTAAAATCAAGTTTAACGACATTCGAAACCTGTGTTTCTCAACATCCAGATTGTACTTTACGCAATTTATGGCTCTTGTCCGTGCATGTGAAACTTCAGTTTTAGAGTTGAGATTATTCTGACATCAGAACTGGATTCGGTGACTTCCGCAACCCGAAAAAAGGATATCCATATTGTGCTCATTGAATTTTTCAATTTTGGTCCGTTTTCCCCCAGGTATTTCAATCTTGAAATTTCCCTCAAATTCATAACGGAATCCGAGTTCAGCGGACTTTCAAAATCTACGTATGTTTCGATACCACATGGTATTTCACAGATTTTCCATTCCACACCCCCTTCAATACATCAGTTTTGGATTTAGGTTGAAACCGATTTAAAAAATCAATTCGGCAGCTTCGAACCCTATCAAATGATATTCCAATTTCCACAGTCACACTTTTCAAATCCATTCTGATATAAATAAAACAATGAAAACGCAACTTATTCACGTATGTGGTATTTAAGGGACGGGTACGGAGACGAGAAAAGTCCGTGGATGGATAGATATGGGCGTAGAAAATTGCGTTCGGAGATTGTCCGCTAAATCCGCTAAAACAAGTGAAACATAAAAAATTCTAATTTTTGCGAATATACGATCTGTGTTAACGTATATGGCGGCATATAAGGAGTATTTTAAATCTTCCTGTTTATGACATTCTGGGGCCTGATATCGAAAAATTGCAGGAGACCTCAGTTATGTAGAATCTAGTACTGAGTAATTTTCGTTTGACACATTTTTTAATGCAATCAATCAGAATCTATTTCTAGGGTCCCACTCCCCGAGGGTGATGCTCCAATGGGATTTCTTAGGAATTTTGAGACGTTGTATCAGCATTCATTTTCGCGACATTTTCTGTCGTATCTGTTTCTCTATTGCCTGGACTACGTCACCATTCACCTGGTCATTCAGCGACGGTATAATTATTAAATCGCGATTCTATTTCAAAATATTTCGTCAAAAATACCAAATTAAAATGAATAAAGGTCGACGAAGACGTACATACGAAACAATATAGACGATAATTTTCTGTCTGTCAGCTTGATTAATGGCTGTCTGAACAATCGCAGGACTTGGGGCGAACAGACACGCTGCACTCCACTGGGTCAGCCTGTATGAGAGCATGAAACTGCGTGTAGGTAACCGATGAACGATCGTGTCTGCGAACGGATTACGATTTCGCACTGGAATAAAACGCAATCGAAATGCCCAGTGAAAGCGTTAAGTTCCATTATCTGCGAACGAAGTGACTCACTAATTAAACCTAAATCTGTTCAGGGAGCTAGGGTGTTCCTAAATATTAATGATAGTACACGGAACAGAGTGCAGTAGTCTAGAGACCTCATAAATGAAAGCACTACCGAAGAAATTTAGGGCGCGATAGATGAACGATTGTGTGAAGCGCCCCCGTTCAACCTTATCGTTTTCCTATTTCATTCTCAGTTTTTACAGTGCTCTAATCTGTGGCATGTAGGAAGTAAGTTGAACTATATTCTTCCTGGTCCCAGGGACTAGAAATTGTTAAAATATTGGAGTAGGGACACACTTAGGAGAGCTGTCCATCGAGAGTGCAAGTCAGCCCCCCCCCCCTCAAACAGAAAAAATGCCATAGGGCGATGCCGGTAAGTGGACTTGAGGCTATAAGGAACCAGGGTGTCTACCGATCACGGAAAACCCGGGAAGTCACGGAAAGTCATTGAGAAAAATTGAAAAAAATCAAAACTGTTTAAATATTGACAGCATAATATGCACACTTTTTTCTTTTCATGCTAATTATTTGAGGTCATGAAAATCCAAGTAAAAAAATGAATAATGAACGTATCAAAACACAAGCATCGGATGATGAAATTGGAATTAAAATTAGAGATTACTTTTCTTTAAATGTTTCTTTCTGAATTATTTCGAGCAGTGAGTAGAACCAAATAATAAGAAAAAATTCATGCATATAAAGAAACGGAAATTGAAGTTGTTTGTTGTTTACATATTGTATTGTTGGGTATTGATTCTTCAAATATTCATTATGTATGATACTTTTTTTAATCATTGAAGTTGGTATGATAGAATCTGCAAAATGATACCCACATATCGTTTTTTAGAAAGAAAAAAAAACTTTGAGAGGTCGCGGAAAAAAATTTTGAGGTCACGGAAAGACACGGATTTTAATTATTTTGATCTGGCAAATATGCACCCTGGGAACAAGGATATAAATAAAGAAGTTCTCAAAGGTGGATCGCACTTAGTTTTTTAATTACCAAAGTGCACTTCCCAAAAGATGAATTAAGAAGACTTGAAAAGCGAATTTTAGTTTCGATTTTTCGAGTTATGCGGTTCTGTTTTTTGGCTCTGTGCTTCGTGTCATTTTGGTTGTTGTAAGTGCCAGTATTTCTAGTTCGGATCTTGTGGACTTCTTTTGGCTTCAGCTGAATTGTTTTGGTGAATTCTAACCCAGTATTTCTTATCTTGAGCTATTTGTCATGCTCTCATATTGGGTTGATCTGGCTGGTCCCTATCTACCTTCCGATTTCGCAGTCAGGTTCATTATCGCTTTCGTACTCGAAAGTGGTCGCCATTCTTCTGGGAGACATTTCCGAATTCTTCACAGGTAGATCTTCCACGTTCTCTGCCTGATCTTAAAAGTTCTTCAGTGCTTTGGAGATTATCTATTTTGATTCCCTTTTTTTTTTTTTTTAGATTTTATTATATATCGTTAACCTGTGTTCATGTTTTGGAGAGGGTTTTCTGGTTTCTTTTTGTAATTTATGGTTCTGAGGGAGTGGTCAAATTGGAAATTGTTTTTTTTTCCACCTAGGCCTACCCCTTATTATTTTCCTCCCCTCTTGAAATGTTTCTTCTTTTAGCCTTTCAGCTGTACATTATCACTTATTGAGTTTCTTCATACTGAGGTCTCTTTTTACGCTGAACTTCATGTCGGATGTTATCAGGCTCATTATGCTGGCCCGTTTCAAAATTACATCTTGATTACAGTTTTTTGTTTTTTTTTCTAATTTAGTCTTTTCTTTTCCAGCTCGACCTTATCAAGCCTTTAAACTCGTAAAACTACCTCATGGTTGTAGGTTGTTAAATTTACCGTAGTTAGTCTAAAGTCCAAAATTTCCATCAACCATGTCATTTGTGTTTTGCAGCATTTGTTTTGGCCTGGTTTCCAGGTTTTCTGTGAGCGACCCTCAGAGTTTTGTTTGTGTCCGTCTGTTTCAAACTGTTTGTTGCTTTTTGCCATTTTTGATCTTGCAGCAGACAAATCTATTTTTATTTACGTATTCTGTCGCTACAAGATCAAGTAGGGAGTGAGGGTTCAATGATTATTTCCTTTTATTTTGTCCTTCTTATTATACTAATTTATTATTATTTTTGGTTTTTGATTTTTGAACTGTTGCCTTATATACGCTGCGTGGGTACACAGCCAAACTGACAGGAGTGTGCCTGTTAAATTGAGACCAGAGGATGTACTGACGTTACTCTCGCGGCAGTCTTGCCACTCTCTTGTCTTTCAGGCAGTGTTGCCAGAATTTAATTTTCGCTGCTAGTTTTAGCAGATTTTTTCATTTTTAGCTGTGAAAATTTCATTTTACTGCCTCAATTCTCGTTGGAAAACTTATTTTGAACGGACTTCAGCAGATTTTTTTTGTAATCTACCAAAACCTAGCAAAATTTGAGACATCCGAGTGCAGAATTCAGTTTTCACTTCTGGCACCACTGCTTTCAGGTAATGATTGGTCGGTTGACGTCCATCCGGCTGTGACGCCTACTTATTGAATTTCCCTTTTATCGTCTTGTTATTACAGAAGAATTCTTTCTTTTTCCTTTTTTTTGTGGAGGAGGGGACTTTTTTTTCCCTTGTGGGATGTCTTGTTGACTTCCTAAGCCTGCTTCGGGTCTCATTAGCGATATGCTGTTTAATATTTGCCCGAACAAATTGCAATACGTATTTTAATTTGTTCCTATGCAGTTCGTGTGTTCTTTCTTTGTTCTGTTTTGAGCACGTGGTTTTCTTCTTTTGTACCTTCTGGTGGCCAAAAGTGGTGTTTTATGGGATTACCTTCGTTCCCCTTGGATGGTTATTCAAGTGCATATTTGTTTTTCGTTCTTCTCCCGTCCAAAATTTGATTTTCTTTGCTCTTCTTGTTACTCCATTTTCCCCATGAGCTGGATCTTTCCCCTTCCCTTAGGGAAGACTTTTTTCCATTTGTCTTTCTTCTTTTAGTATTTTTGAGTTCTTTTCCTTAATTTCTATTTCTTAGGCTATCCTCTTTCCTTTTGTTTCTGTTTGTTCATTGCTTTTCTCGGGAGAGGGTAGTCTCTTTGCTTTCACATATTTTAAACTATTTCCTGTTAAATCTGGTCCTTATTTCTGTGCCTTTATTTTTTTAATTGTATATTATCTGTTCATGGTGTACTTCTAGGCACCCCTAGGTATTTTATATGTATTTGGATCTTTGGCTTCTCTCATAGATATCTTTGCATTATTTTAATGAATGATACATTTTTCAACAGGAAGTGACCTTTCTTTCCAATATGAGTCGTTAGAAGATCTGCATACCCTAATCTTTCCAAATGGGGGGGGGGTTAAATCTACAACCAGTCCAACTTCATGTTTTTGTCTGTGTCCAATCGGCAGACCTGTGATCTGACTTTGCCTGCTCCACTTCAGTCAATAAGAAGAAGCTTGCAGGAATTAAAATGTTTCCCATGCCCATCGCTGTCTTCCTCCTCGAAGGTATGGACCTGCTCTCGTGATGCGACGGTGGGATGGCTTCGGCAGTACTGACATCTCTTGTCTTCTAAGTTGATATCTATCCGATTGCCATGCCTGCTTTGCCTGACAGATAGCCTTTTTCTTTTTCACCTTACTGCAGAGCATTTTTTTTTTAGGGGGGGGGGGGGAGTTTTTTTCCTTGTGGAAATCTCTTGTTGACTTTCCACTAGTCTTCTTTGGCTCTTGCGATGTGCTGTCTTATGTTTTTGGCCTGGACAAATTGCAGGAAGTGGTGTTTTCATTACTTTCGTTCCCCTTGGGTTGTTATTTAAGAGCATGTTTGTTTTCGTTCTTTTATCCATTTGAAATTCGATTTTCTTCCGCTCCTTTTGTTACTCCGTTTTCCCCATGGCCTGGATCACTTCCACCCCCCACCCCCCTCAGGGTGGATTTTTTCTTCGTTCGTCTTTTTTTGTGTGTTTTTGAGTTCTTATGAGGCGAAGTTTGCGAGAATTAGAATACTTCCCATGTCCATCGCTGTTCCCCTCCTCGGAGGTGATGCCACGGTGAGGTTGCTTGGAGATTTTTTTGGTGTTCCCCGAACCCGCGGAAATTTTTACGCTACAGTCTTTCGCTCTATCGAAGTTTCTAATTGAGTGGAATCATTTTTAGCGAACTCGTCGAGCCTCCGAACGCATTTCGAGAAAAACTACGGCTGAGAATGGAAGCATAGATTTACTTTCTGCGAGCTGAGCTCTCCATTCTTGTTCTGCAACAGGCGATAAACGAGTATCGGCAACTATTCTGACACGCGAATGCCGCAATTACATATCCCGAGAGCCTCGCCACGACTGTTCGTCGTCCGTCGTAGCTAATTTTCTATCCCATCTATCGGCTCTCAGGATTTATCGAGCTCTTTCAGCTCGTTTAAGGGCTTTCTCTTTAGCTCTTTATTCGGCCGTAAAATCGCGCCAAAATGTTGGTGCTTGACGCTATACTGCGGCATTCGCACTGTGTATAAGGATCGCAAAAGCTGATAGTCAAACATCAGTTCTATACTGATATACAGCTGTTGAGGAAGGCGAATGAATTCAGAAAAGCTTCAGAAAACGTTAGAGCGAAAGCGGTGTAATTTTCATTTTAGGCTCAGAAAGGCAGAGTAACAAGAAGATAGAAAGGCGGAAAGACAAAGAGACCGACAGACGTATCAATTACGGAAAATTAGAGAGATTTAAAAGAGATATACAAAACATTCTTCGCGAGCGAAGTTGTGCTACCGGAAATTGTTTAGAGTAAGTTAATCCCCAAACTAAAACATTCTGAAAATTGGAGAACTTGAAATCGGCTTCAAAATAGGAGCTATTTCAAGCTGGCTCGGCCTCCGACTAAAAATCTTGAAATTGACTGTGGCTCTGATAAATAATTTTTGTCGGGCTTCAAATCCGATAATTAGGTATGTAATTTATATGGGGCTTCAGAACTACATCCAACGAATAATTTTTGCTTCGGCAAAAAAATTTCGCCAACTCCAACTTTGGTAATTTTTAAGGAGAAAAGGAAGAGTGAAGGAGTTCGGGAGGAGGTTAAGGGGAAGGGGAAGTAGAAGGGCCGGAGCCAGCAGTTGGCTCCGACTCAGACTCCTGGGAAATTCTGATATTGACTCTGGTTGAAACAAATAATTTTTACCAAGCATCCATTCCGGTTCCGAGTCTCTGCTAAAGATTCCAGCCACTCCTTCACACCTAAGTTTCTTGTCGGGGCTTGAGATCCCTAACATTATTTTGTAGCGAAAATATTGAGAAAATCAAAATTAGGGAAAGCTATGATCCACATCTGTGTGTTCTTGAAATTTGTAAGAAAGAGAGGTAATTTGAACATTTTAAAATACTTCTAGACAGCAGATCATTGTTTTTCCATGGAGGAAAGGGAAACATATGAGATAGTATCTAAGAATGGTCTTTCAAACAAGATCTTAAGATAGTTCTGCAAAGTCTGTAGTAACTCACCAGAATGTATAAGCTGCAGGCATTATACTCGTAATTACAGAGAAATCCATATACGCTAAAGAAACTTATGGTTTTTTCTCGTACTGTGTGCAATTTACAATTCATGTTTTGCTGCCGACCTTTTACCCGATGCGCAAAATCCCGCAAGTTACCCGGGTAACTGAAGGAGAAACAAGGGTAACTAAAAGGGAACAAGGGTATATCTGAGTGTAATTCTAGGGTAAGAAATTGGTCACTTTTCCGCGGGTAACTGGGTGACTAGAGGGTAACTGATTGCGCATCGGGTATAAGTGTGTGCAATTCTCACTGTCGTTGTATTCCTCCGTCTTTTCACAGAGCGTGCAATTTACAATTTTCACATGTGGTTTGCAAAGCAGGAAGAAACCCCTTCGCTAGAAAGTGTATGAAATTTACTTTCTCCTTTCAAAAATACAGCAAAATTCACCGCTATCTTACTATGCTTGCCGTAAATGCGATAAGGGAGAATTGGAGAAAGGCACCGTAGCATTTTCGCATTTGACTGAAATATATCATGGTCCACGTAAAAAGCACTTGAGAATCTATGAACAGTCTGACACAAATTTGACTTGGTATTGCTGTCGATTTTGAGTCGGCTTAGTAGTCTACCCAGAATCAACTACACATGAACATCGATGTCGAGACAATATTCGGTTGACATTAATGATGACACTTTGGAATTCTTGCGACGATTCGAATTCGACAGCGAAATGGAGTAGAAATTGATTGAGTTCTATATTTAATACCGAATTTCGGGTCGAAGTTGACGGCAAAATCAAGCAGAAATTAGGTAGGTAGCACAGTATGGTTTTAAATTCGACTGACTTTCGACTTCAAGTTGACGGCGAAATTAGGTAAAAATTGGAGCACGGTATGGTTTTAAATTCGACTGCGCATTTCGACTTGAATTCAACGGCGAAATGGAATTGAAATTGAATACCATGGATAGTTTGAAATCCAACTACACTGTGACTTAGAATTGGCGTCAGTTAGCAGTCGATTTAGTTTCAAAATCGACTTCATTTCGACAAACTTCTGTGAAGATTTCAATTCGATGTCACATTCCAGTCGACTTCAGGTCGACACTACCTAACGATTCCAAGTCGACTCAAAATCAACGGTCGACATGGTTTAACAGGATACTTCCAGTTTCTGGAGGATGACTCCTTATCCTGTTTCAGTTTTGGAATTTAGAGTCCAAGTTGTAGTCTCATATGTAGATGAAATTTCCAAATTCGCGATCTGAGAAACTCGATATTTGACAACGACAGTTTCAAGAAGCCATCCTGGAAGGGAGAATATTCAAAATATGTGAGAATAGTGGTAATTTTACAACCTCTTCCTTCTGAGAACATAGATGGTTTCCTCGCCCTCACGATGGTCATGCAATGAGTAGATGAAAGAGAAGTACTACTTAGATTTTCGAACGATTCTTACTGTTAACTGTTTCCTTATTGACATTGAAACTGAAAATACCTTCTAGAGTAGGACGTCAAACTCTTTTAAGTTTTAAATCTTCGATTAGGTGACGACTTTTGAAAACTTCAACGCTTGTATCGTAATACCATTCAATCTTCTCCCTTAAGTAAACATCTCAAACCAGAGTTCTATGGTTATCTTGGGTATGAAACCCCTTAAGTATTCACCGTAATAATAAATTCGATCGCCCGACACCGTTGGTACTGCCTGCAGAAGTATCGTGTTTTTGCACGGGCGACTTCGGAAAAAAAGCTCTTCAATTTTACATCACAGATGCTAATTCGAAAAACAGAGTTTTTGTCGTTTCCCGTACGCGACACTTGCGCGAACTCGCACCTTGTGCCAGCTGCGAGCACCTCGCATGGCAGAGGCACTTTCGAGATAATCTCGCCGCGTCAATTTTCGGCCGCTTTCGCAATTTGTGGACGCAGCTGCCAGCTGGAGCGAAAAGCGCGGCAGGCGCCGGAGCTGCGAGTGCTGCGCCCGTGTGCCGTAACGTCGTACGTAGAAGCCACGCACAATCTTCCTTACAGCTTGAGTTAAGTGAATAACTCTCCGGGTACGTGCGACGTTAAATTTTCACAACTCTATTAAAAAGCCATCCGCCATAGCGTCCTGGCCTCGCAAATTAAGATGTACGTTTGCTCTAGCGAATGCTCGCCGGTACGCCTATGTCTCGTAGTCCATTATTATATTATTTTTACGATTAGTCAACAGACCCATTTGCATTCTGCGGTGCACTCGGGCTGCGCGAAAATTACCTGACACATAATTCAGCGTGTTGGTTAATGCATTCGCCGAAGCCGATCCGTGGCCGGGGTGCGGATTAATTATCATGCCTCGTCGGACGTCCAATCGAGCGTTTTACGAGGCACGGGTAACCGGTGTGGAAATCTGAGGCCGACTTTCTTTTCCCGGAAACCATTTACCCTTTACGCGATTTGCATTCCGGCATTTAAAAATTAACAAGTTCGGCGGCCGCGGATAGCTAACGCCGCGACCTCACCGTAGGGGTCGGTGGGAAGAGACATTGTAAATTAAACGCTCAGCAGCTTTCGGTTTCGACCAGCAGCTCGCTCGGTTCTTCCTCATTTCGGCGAGTGTATCCGAAATCGAATGGAGAAAGGTTCGTTATTTGTATATAATAAATCTGTGTTCGCGTTCGGTTCATCCCCATAAGGTGTAGCCCATCGCGTGCCACGAACGGTTAAGAGTGGCCCGATTTATAATCGATGCAAATGTCTCGATTTATAGGCACCCGGGCTGCGTAGCGATTCCCTGGCAGAAGCACGAACACGGTTTCGGATTCAAATTTCATTTTACGTAGGCGAACTCGCCGACAGGCCTCTTTGTGTTGGTGCCGATGAAGGACCTACAGGTGGTGTCTTTAGAATCTCACTGCGTACTGGTGTGAGACGAGCGTGATCACGTACTCGTAACTCCTGAATTCGTGATATTGGTGGAAAATGAGCCAATTGTGTGTGTGCGAGAAACACCTCAGTGATGACTTCCGAATTCCATGAATTCTGCAATGAAAGTGGGGGAAGATTGACAGATACGTGAAATCGGCGAAGCCAGTTTTATAAAATAACTTAGCTGACCAGAGGCGTCGAAAGGAAATCATGAGTGGGTAGCCGTCCAAAAATTTGATGACTGACCTTTTTTCTTTCATTTTCTTGCTTTTTTAAGGTCTCGAGATTTTTCTCTTCTCTTCTCATTTTCTTGCTCATAGTTCCGTTCAGTGCCGCGTCGTTTGAGATGTGTGGTTTTCGGTAGTGTTCACTGATCTGACTTACAGTTCAGTTCAGTGGCGCTTTATTTCCAAGAAATAAATTACATACTTGAAACTAAATAATAAATTATTAGTAATAATTTCGATTTTATTAGGGTCGGTAATGAGGCTCTAGCAATTACCTTTTTTTCTTTTTCTTTTCTTCTTCAGATGTACTCATTGATCTTGATTTTCATTACTGTGCGAGAGTGCTAGTGTTCTTAACGACGTAAGGAACCAAAAGAGATCAAATTTAGGAAATGCAATTATTTACGTTTTATTTTTATTTATATTTCGGATTTTACTTGCGGTTGGAGTAATGTACGTTCCGTACTTTTCTACAAAAGGAATTATTTCCTCAAGGAAAGCGAAGAAATTAACTGGATTTAGAAGATGTAAGTGTATTGTTTGTTAATGTATGAAAATGCTTCTCAGTTTGATAGAGTAGAATTTCTTTGAATTGAATCAAGTACATACAAAGTTCTGTGGTACTCTTATCAGTAAATTTTCCAAGGAATAATGCGATGTGAATTATGTCTTGTAAATATGGTAAAAGTAGTAATGGTAATTTTTGTATTCTGTTTCAGGTTTCGAATGATGAAGCTTACCGAAGAGGAAACAACGGCGTTACCCTCTGTGGCGATGATGGGAATGTGTGGTGACTGATGAGGCAAATGAACACTATAAAACGAATCGAAATCAAATTTTGTAACCTGCTGTTGAATTCTTGAATATAATGAAGATACTCATCCTGAGGATGTATAAGTTGCGATAGAACGTTTTTCTGTTTTTTTATCATTCTTGTGCGCAAGTATGTAGTTATAACGAACACAAATGTTCTCAAAAGTGGATGCCGGTTAACAAGTATTAATAGTATTGGTGATAACCTGTAAACTTTCTATGAATCGAAGTAAAATTACTTATTTGTCGTTAGTGTAAGACGAATTACAATTTTCTAAAATGCCACCTGAATTGTTTGGAATTGATTGAAGAGTACTTTCCTGTTGATAGAGTGATACTGATAACCTGATAAGTGATAGAGCTGCGCGACTGCAGTCTGCAGCTTTGCAATTTGAAGGTGTTGCTGACCGTTTTCGAGTAGCGAAGTTACTTGTTTCTAACTGAATATACGATCTTCGTTAGGTGGATGAAGGGAGAGGTTAGTGGTAAAAACCAAGTAATACAATCAAAATTTTAAAGATATCAAGGATAAATTCTGCAACAATACACATGGTCTCATGCACAACGTGCACTATGCATATATCTTTTTTTGTGAAACTTTTGGATGTCTTTAACAAGCCCAGCATTTCTCGTTTTAAAACTGTCTGTATAGCTCCAGTCATTGGAACTTGTGACCATTGTCTACGCTTTTTTGATGGCGGAGGCATTTTCTTCTGTAACAATATGATGAAAATTAGATAAGCTTACATGTGGGCAATATTAAGAGTATTTATCAGTTTTTCGAGAAAAATGAGAAAAAATTAACGCGTAATAAGAGAAGAAGACTCACCGGAATCTACTCATTTGTAGTGTACTGAGGTTGGGTGTGCAAAATCGGAATTTTTGGATCGGCACAATTTGAGAAATGATAATTTTCCGTAACGCTAGAAAAACTTTCTTTCGGTGATACCTTTTTTATTTTTGGGTTTCGGTTCATGACGTTTTCTTCAGCAATAATAATCAGCAAAAATTACGTAGTTTCATGATTGGTCACCAGAGAGCGGGTTAAACTGGCGAAATCAGAGCTCTGTATATACTTCGTGTAAGTACGATCGTCCGCTATTTTGACTTCAACCGTTCCCGTGGATGCCGAATCCGACTATACAGAGCATACCGCGTAGTCAATTCGGCTTCGACGGGCGCGGTCGTATTCAAGATGGCGGACGATCGTACTCTCCCATCTAGAGCCTTAGCGAAATATTCTGGTGGGCGATATTTGGTACCTTCACCTTTTAATAGTTCATAATCGTTTCTCTCCGCATGCCATGTCTAAACTTGTAATTATTTCATTTTTGCCTCATTATTAGTATAGCACTTCAAGTAAGTGATAAGTGTTGAAATGATTCTGACTGTAGTGCACACATATAATAAGCTACTTACTTGACACATTTGGCATGGAACTTTTCAAAGAATTGTTATGCCCAATTGTGGTAAGTGAGTACTTATCACATCTGGCACCAAGTGAAGCACATGGTAACTGTAAATTCAGAATTCGGATATCACTCCAGTTTGCGGCTTTTTCGAGTTTTGTTGGAGAAATGCTTAGTCCAGACCGGAGCGAGGGCATCCGAAATCATAGAAACAAGAGTGCGTAGAAAAATCGCGTGTATTAATCGTCCGAATAGAAAAAGTAAGACCTGAGATGTCCTGCCTAGCAGAATGAAGGAGAAAATGGACAGGGAGTTGGAAGAGGATGAAGAACATAGTTTTTAAAAGAGCACGTGAGGGAGGGTTAATGGTCTTACCGTACGTATCCTGTCATCTTATTACTGTAATATAATTAATGCGCTCAAATACATTCTGAGAGATGCTCTTTTTTTCATTTTATCTTATTTTTGGTGGGTGTAACCCGAACCTTCCCTTCTCCCACGGTCCTACACCGGTGTATTGAATACAACATCTCGGCCTTGGATTTACTCGTATTATAGCAATGGTGAGAGACCTTCGAACATCCTGATCAGTAACTCATACATTACTCTACCTAATCATTTCCATCGTGAATAGTCCAGTCAGATTAGCACTTAAACTAAAAAAAACTGCAATCAATGGATTTCGGCGGATTATTGTGCAGACTAACCCACTGAATGATTTCCATACATAATACCCATCATTTCAACCGGTGTGCGTTTTCCACCACATGGCAAATGGGCGCCTTTCATGGATTGGTTCATGGAATCAAAAATACGTTTATTGAAATTCCCTACAAAATTACACCAAGTATGATGCCTTTGACTCATAAAGGAGCTCAAAATTTCTTCCAACTCAATCATTCCGCTGTACTTGTACCTTTTGACCCCACAACTTACTTACCCATCAATTTTATAAGTGGATGATTTTATTGTCTCAACGTGTTATCAGATCAAAATAGAGGACCAAAAGCGATCTTGAATTCTGAAGTATTATGGTCTAGTTTTTCACGGGAATCAAAAATTCTTCTTCCGCCAACGGAGGATTGGGAACAGGTTCACCAACGTGCAAATTGTGAATATAGAAGAAGATATTGGACGAGCAACCAAAGTAGGGATTTCTTGAGTCGTGATTGGGAATGTTCCGTAAAATTTTCAGGCCAACTCCAATTTCGCTATAAAAACAGAAATTTTACCCTTTTTGAATCAAAGGACTTGACAAATCAAACAAAGTATGAAAGCACATCATTTAACAGGTTTTTTAAAACTAAAATAAAAATACTTTGCGACAGTTTGAACTTCCTTTCTCTGCCAGACACAAGGTCAAGTGAGAAACTGGAAAAGGAAAATCGACTTGGCTAAGTCAATTAAAACTACTATTGACATTTTTTCCTCTCTTTTTTTGTACTGACCTACATAAAATTGTGAATCTAATTTCTGATCTGGCTCCCAGAATTCAAATTTCCTTATAAAAGTACCTGGCAATTTTACAATATTTACATAAGTCATCTGCACGGACATCGTTATGAATCTAGTAGGACTATAGATTGTGTGGTTGGACGTATGGTGATGCACGCATGCCAAAGTGGCCCCTAAGATACCGCACCCCCGGCCCCGGAAACTACCCTTTCGAGTATCGCATTAGTGGCCGAAGGGACGCTTTGAGGTCGGCCCGAGCCACCATTTCGCCGTGCCGCTTCTGGTGCGCGCTTCCTGTCAGGGCCACCATGGGGTTCCCTACTAACCGAGCTTCGCGCTCCCCGAGCACTAGTCTGGAATTCAGGTCCCCGCACAGCCGGACGAGCTTCCTCATCACTCACCTCTCAACTCCTCGTCTTGGTACGTGTGGCGACGCAGGCAGGTAGTGACGGCGGGGGAACCCTGCCGGGGGTCCGCAGCAGCTCTTCTAGGATGGTACAGAGTTGTCCTGTTCGATAGTGTGGACCGAGCTTGGTTCGTCGGCCCTCTGCCTCGACCACTCCGTCTGCATCTTCCTCTTCATGATGACCGAGACAAAGGCCAATACCCGGTTCCATCCACTTTGGCTCTTCATCATCTCCGGAACCAGGGTGTCCGGCGTGAGACGACTGATCACGCCGTCGTCTTCGTCGCTTCTGTTGCCGGGATCGATCGCTGTTGCCATCCCGCGCTTCTCCTGCTCTCAGGCCTCACATTCGAACGTGTGTCCTCCGTCCCTTGATCACAGTGCGTGCACACGGGGCTCAGAGCTATCTCCATCTGGTGTATCCCGTGGTCGCTTAGGACTTGGGTCAGGTGGAAGGTCAGTTCTCCGTGAGATCTTCCTGCCCATACATCTAGGTCGCGTATCAGCGCTCGAGTCCACTCACCCTTGGTCAAATGGGCGAGCGCGTCCTTCCACTTCTGAAGGTGTTCTCTTGACCCGAAGTGCTTCCCATTCCGTCTTCGCTCTCTTCTTCGCACCGTATACCTTTGCTAGTTCACCGACCTTGAGTTCAATCG
Source organism: Acanthococcus lagerstroemiae (assembly GCA_031841125.1). Lineage (NCBI taxonomy): Eukaryota > Metazoa > Arthropoda > Insecta > Hemiptera > Eriococcidae > Acanthococcus > Acanthococcus lagerstroemiae. The sequence continues at coordinate 19,103,829 of CM063110.1, forward strand.
GCAGTATACACGCTAACACGCCTACTGCCTCCGAAGAAACAGTGCGGTACGCACTGACACACCTCAATCGCGGCTGTTCGCTGAATCTTCTCCATCTCCTCTCTTCTGTAGGGAGTAGGACTATAGAATTATTGGAGGAAAATCGAGATTCCTGACACTGGATCGCACAGATGATCGCAAAATAACTTGGATGAAGCCCGCTGAAAAGGATGAATACATTTTCAAAATTAGAAACCATGGGAACGCCTTGTTACTTTTTTCAACGGCTTATACTTGAAATTTTGATTATCCTGATTTTTTGTCACACAACCAACTGCCCTTTGGGAAACTTTTTTTAAAAGAAGAATTTTTTTCCCTTTTTCTCGTAGAAGATTTCAATTCATTGCAAGCGTTTAAACGACTGCCATCTGAAGTAAAAATATTAATTTCAATTTCAATTTAATCTTCTGAAAAGATAAATAAAAAATAAAACAGAATTTTTTCGTTGGAAAATTTGGATTTAGAGATTCCAATTTCAAGCTGAATAAGAATATTATGCAATAAAATTCGGAATCCGCGACCAAGATCCCCTATTTTGATATGTTGTTTCCTCGAGTCTCGAAAATCAGCTTTACCCGTCTCAAGTTGTCGGCTGATTTGCTGCGAAGGGAAAGAAAAGAAATTCAATTTTTCGATACGACTTTGCACTCTATTGTTACGAATTTTCAAATTTTCTAGTAATAAACTTACACAGACATTTTTTCATTCAACATTTCAAAATATTAGAAAGTTATATAGATTGGGTGTAATCGAGAGGCAAGGTGGTACGGTTTGGGCAACACTCTACAAAGTAAATCGGTTTCCTCCAACATTTTACTCATCCAATGGTTGAGGCAAAACACTGCTGGACTAGGTCCACATGCTCGTACCAGTCCGTTCATTTTGCGTTCCAAGGAAACGTCCTAAGGCTTGAAACGATATCGGTATTCAGCCGATTAATCAGCTATCGACAGCTGATCAATCGGCAAGGGGCCTTTGAGTTCTTTATTTCCACCACACCAAGTTACAGCTACAAGGGCTCACGAAAGCTAACATTTATCGATGTTGCCGATTAGTGTGCGATTATATTCGGCAGATCGGCAACACCGATACCAATATCATCTATTGTGCCGATATGATCGCTATTCCAGCCCTAGATCGTCTGAATAGCATCGTTTCTTGCCCAATGAGGGGAAACCCGTCTACGCGGTACAGATGAGAGTCTTCGAATGCTAAAATGGTGAATATGTTAACTGACGATTCTTAATTACATTTGCGTTACCGTTTTCCGCCGCTCCGGCTGTGTTGGTTCACGTGGCCGCGACTATCGTTTTTTAGCTCGTTAAAAAAGTATAGACGACTCCCGCGAATGTCGATCCTTACTCGGTTTAATGGGCGAGTCGATAACGTCCTCGATGATGGGAGCACTGGTCCGTCGATATTGTTCTCCGTCGGTTGGTGGCCTATCGCGCGCGTCGTTGCACATGCGGTTCGGTTCGATACCGCCGCGGTTCATGCGTGAATCTACGGTGCCACACGGTCCTCGAACTTTTTCACTCAGCAGTCGTCTATCGATTACGCAAAGAGGGTTACGAACGATATGTAAAGTTAAGGTCAGTCCACACATTTCCTCAAATTATTTACGGATACGTTACACTACCAGCAAATTATTATCTTATAATGCATGAAATTTAAAATTGCTATTACATTTTTTCTGAATCAATTTTAGCATCGCAGCACTTTCCACTTGTAGCTTTTCCCCGTTTTCTTTTCAAAATAATGCAATAAATTGAAATTAACTTATTACTTTAAATTCAAATTTTGTGCATGCAGTCAAAATTGAGTAAAAATTTTGCACGCACAAATCATTTCAAAATTGACACATATAATAATTCTTGTTATCTTGACAAAATAGTTAAATAAAATGGTATGATATAAAGATGGAAAAAAATTTGAAGTAAGATATATTTAAATGATACTTAATGATTTTGGGTTTAGTTGTTCTATGAAGGGAATCGTAATACGAGGTTCAGTACTGGATAGGCACAATTATTGTAGATCGTTTTCTAACGTCGATGCAGCAAGCCTTTCTTGTCGTTTATGATTGATGTTTGTGAGGGCCGAAAAACCATGTTCAAAACACGAAGATGTTAAGAACTGCAGTGATATGTCAGCTGCTGCTTTGGAAAGGCGGGGATATTCATTCTGATTAATCTAAGAACTGCTCACAGAAACCTCATTGAATATGAGGCGTAGTGTGCGATCCTTTTGAAGTTCCATGAATTCATCCTGAAAGTTAAAATCTTCAATTTGTGTCAGTGACGAGAACGGTTGTCGAATCCAGTCATGCAGTTTTGGAAAGTAGTTTAATGAAGTCGAGTTTAAATTTTTTAAATGTTCCACGATAAATAATGCAACATTGTAGGCTGTAGGTCACATTTTAATAACATTTTGGTTTTCATTGCAAACCTCGCGGCACACCGGTTGAGAAACGCTGCTCTATTATGCTCTGAATTTGGATAAGATCATACATCTTAGAAATTGGAGCCACTGAGATTACTTTTCAAGTCTGAAATCCTGGGACTCAGACAACTTGGTGTGGTAGGACGTATGGCGATGCACGCATGCCAAAGTAGCCCCTAGGACACTGCACTCCTAGCTCCGGAAACTACCCTTTCGGGCATCGCATCAGTGCCGAGGGGAACACCTTGGGGCCGGGCCCGAGCCCCCATTTCTCCTGGCTGGAGAACGGTGCGCGCGTCCCGCCAGGGCCACCCGAGTTCCGCATTCCCAGAGCGCTCGCCTGAAATTCAGGTTCCCCACAGCCGGACGCGCTGCCTCTTCCTCTTCACTCGCTCATCGCGTGAGACTCTGTTTGCAGCTCCAGCCCTGGTACTACGGGCGAGCTCCGCTGAATGGGATCCGCCGCCGCAGTAGCAGCAGCAACTTCAGCTTGTCCTTCTCCAGTCCTCTGTCTCAACCACTCTGCTTCCATCTTCCTCCGCATGATGGCCGAAACGAAAGCTGACACTTGGTTCCAAACGCTTCGGCTCCTCAACATCTCCGGGACTAGAGGGTGTCCGGCGCAAGACGGTCGATCACGCCGTCTCCGGGATCGATCGGGACCGCCCCGCGCCTCTCCTGCTCCCAGGCGTCGCACTCGAACAGCGTATGCCGCGGCGTGTCTTCCTCTCCACTTGTGCAATGCGTGCACTCGGCGCTCGCTGCCAAACCCATCCGGTGCAGGTACGAGCCGAAACATCCGCGACCGCTCAACACCTGGGTTAGGTGGAAGTTCAGATTCCCGTGCTTCCTTCCCGTAAGTGAGTGACTGAGTGGATCACTAAATAAGTAAGCGAATGACTGAGTGAGTGAATCACTGACTCATTGAGTGAGTGATGGAGTGAGGTAGTGAATGAATAACTGAATTAGATTAGAGAATGAATGAGTCAGTGAGTGAATAACTGAATCACTGAGTGAATGACTGAGTAACTAAGTGAATAATTCAATGAGTAAGTGAGTGACTGAGTGAGAGAGTGAATCACTGGGTCATTGAGTAAGTGATTGAGTAACTGTGTGAATAACTGAATAAGTAAGTGAGTGCCTGAGTGAGTGAGTGAATCACTGACTCGTTGGGTGAGTGATGGAGTGCGGAAGTAAATGAATAACTGAGTAAGTGAGTGATGGAGTGAATTGACTTATTGAGTGAGTAATTGATTGAGTAACTGAGTTAATCACTAAATAAGTAAGCAAATGACTGAGTGAGTGAGTAAATCACTGACTCATTGACTAAGTGACAAAGTGAGGGAGAGAATGAATAACTGGATTAGAGAATGAATGAATGACTGAGTGAGGAATTACTGACTTATTGAGTGAGTGACGGAGTGAGAAAGTAAATGAATAGCTACATTATAGAAAGAGTGAATAACTAAGTAAGTGAGTGAATCACTGAGTCACTGAGTAAGTGATTAGGTAACTGTCTGGAATAACTGGGTAAGTAAGCAAGTAACTGAGTGAACCCCTGAGTGATTGAGTATGTGATTGAGTAAGTCACTGACTCATTGAGTGAGTGACGGAGTAACTGAGTGAATAACTCAATAAATAAGCGAGTAACTGAGTGAATCACTGAGTCACTGAGTAAGTGATTAAGTAGCTGTGTGAATAACTGAATAAGTGAGCGAGTGACTGAGTGAATCATTAATAATTAAGTGAATAACTGAGTGAGTGAGTGAGTGAGTGAGTGAGTGAGTGAGTGAATCATTGACTCAGTGAGTGATGGAGTGACGAAGTGAATGAATAACTGAATTAGAGAATGAATTAATGATTGAGTAAGTGAGTGAATCACTAAATAAGTAAGCAAGTGACTGAGTGAATGAGAGAACCACTGACTTAGAAGTCGCTATATAATATGCAATTTTTCCAATTTCGCCTAACGGATTCACAAGAGGAGAAAATGGACGCGTTTCATTTACAGGCATTATGAAAACGAAAGCGTTTATCGAAAAAATGATCCGGACAAAATTTACAGTATATGAAATTTTCCTTCCATTGAGACTATTTTCATTTCAATCTGATGAACTTTTCTGAAATACATATATGGTTTCAATAGTTCCTTTTTTCACGCGCCTAAAATTATGGAGGGCGACTCTTTTGTGCTGGCAGTCCGAATAGTCACTGAAATTTGAAATTCAACGTTTGCTACCGACTTTCAAATTTTCGAAATGAGGAGTTATCTGTCAAAAGGGCCCTTGACATATGGGAATCCCATATGTCAAGGGCCTTTTTGACAGATAACTCCTCAAATGTCTTCCACATTTCAGCTTTGTTTCAACCTTTCAAATAACGTTCGATACTCAGCTTGAAACCTTCTGCTTTGGACTGACTAGTCTCTTACAGGGGTTCAGGGTACTCCATTTTTAGAAACGAAATTCGTCTTTCAGTTTGAAAAGGTGGAGAAAAAAAATTGGCCGACAAATATTTTTTGAAAACTAGAAATTCGCCGACAAAATGTTTAAAAAATTTTAAACTTACTAATTTTTAATCGAAATATTTTTTAATTGAAAAAAAAATAAATAAACAAACAAACAAACAAACAAACATGCATAAAAAATGAAAATTTAAATGAACAGTTTCAAAATTTGCCGACTGTCAAATTATTGGAGGGGGGGCTCAAATGAACAGTCTTAAAATTGGTCGACTGCCAAATTATTGGGGGTGTTTCAACCCCCACACCCCCTATAGTTTCGCCCCTGGGAACACACCAAGAAGGGCTCCCATTACCGCTAACTAACTTTATGAACTCAAAGCTCGACTCTAAATCAAGTATCCCATTACGTACTTCAGTCTTTCCTCTTTCACCCAGCCCAGTCAAAAATCTTGTAGATTAAATTACTTTTTGCCGACCATCGTCGTTCTCCCTTAGCTTGGCGTTAATTAGGACAGGTACCTTTATAAGAAGGTTGTGTACCCTGGAGTCTGTGTCATCAAAAGGGTTGTGTACCTTGGAGTTAGTGTCACCGAGAGGTTTGTGTGCCCTGGAGCTGGTCTTACGGGCAGGGTGGGGTGTAACAGAAAATAAATGGAGTATATTAGTCGAGTGATGTTGAAGCAGGCGTTGCAGAGAAAGTGTTAGTAACTAAACTGGAAGTGAAGGCGAACTGAGTCTGTCTTGTGAGAAACATGGTTGAAGAGGCTTAGGTGTAGCTCAGCTTACCGTTAGCCTAATTTTAGAAATTAAGCCAATAGAAATGTTCATACCATGTTTAAAAACCTTGTTACAGAGTAATGCTATGCTACCTACCATTTTGGCCAGAAGACCTGATGAAATTATTATTTATACACCCATTTCGTAAGCTTATGTACAAATAGTTGAAAAGAAAGGTGATCCAGAATTTCGCGTCTTACATGTACATAGCTATCCGGGGGAATATAAATTACCTGGACGCTTAGGTGTATCGGCATAATTGAGGTAATTGTAGTTTTAGTGCCTTCCGTTATGACGATTTTGAACGAGGCTGAAGTACTCTTACCCGGCATCGACGTGGTTTAACGATTTTTTAAAAGCTTCTTAAACCAGCAACTGTGTATGGCAGCTCAGTTACGAAACGCAGCTCGCATTAATCTCACTTTTCGTTTTCTGATCGGGCAGAAAATTTTCCAGCATCGATACAGCCGCTGGTGTCTGGTCTGGGGCAGTCCAGCGAGGTGGATTTTCACACGATCTACAATCCGGGACAGCGGCGCAGCGACTCGGGCGGAATTCGATGGTCGTGCAGCGTCGGCGACACGTGCCGGCGAACACTCGCCGCACCGACTCGCTTCTCCGCAGCCGGACTGCGCCGCACTGCGGCGCAAGTTTCAAACGATTCGAACGAATAATTAATTCGGTAGCATGCAGCAGAGCGGGTTGAGTTAACCAACCGGACTCTCCGACAAACCAGCAATCGTTTTGTCGTTTAATTTCATTCTTCGTTAATTCTCAAAATGTATAAATGTACTTCAAATACACTCTCGAGCGCTGCTACTCCTATTTATAATAATATTTCCTCGAATAACCAAACTGGAATGTACGTACTGATTCTGCACGGATTATTAGCGGCGATAATTCACCAATTACATAATACGATGGACGATTCGCTTTGATCTCGTGTGGCGTTTCTTATTTTTTTCAATTTTTCTATCGCCGTGGGATTTCGTTTGGAAACTAGTTTCGATATCGTGGTCTCGTTTTGACGGAGTCCGATGAGTTTGTAAAGCAGTCTGAATGAATCTTAGCCGAATCGGAATGAGTATCGGTATCTAAATGAGCCATTAGTGGGGACCCGGATCATGGCACGGGGGTTGGGAGCCTTTCTTTCTCCTCCGGTTTGTCTCGGTCAATTTCCTGACAGATTTGATAGTGACCTGAATTTTGAAAAGAAATTAAGATAGATGCAAGTATGTCAGGTTGAATCAGTTGTGGCGTCCGGGGGGGGGGGTAAAGGCGACAACGGCCTCCCTATGTGAAATCTTTACTGCATATGATTTTTCGAGAAACAAAGTATAACAAATTCATTCATTTAGTTAGTTTTTTACTTGATTCGAGACCCATATCCGACGGTCCTTTTTCTAATTTGCTCTCAACCCGAGCCCTGGAATCCGCCATTTCGAGAATTACTTTAGAGACGTTGAGGAGGTTGTCAGGGCTGTCTTATCCTTCTTCCCTTCTGGCCGAAAAATCGGTCCGATGTTCTGAATTATTACCACGTGGAAGAGCGAAAAATTACCTTTCCAAAAAGCCCTCGTTGAGGCTGGTAACATGATTCCGCAGTGAGTTACGGCCGCTTGAAGTCTTAATATTACAGAGTGGGAGAAAAAGGTGTGTCCAACTTTAAACGCATTTTTCTCAAAAACGTGTTTTCTCGCAGTCTTGTTACACTCATCTTTGACCGCCTGTATCTACCCCATAAAAAAAGCTACAGATCTCGCCAATAGCTTGTTGGAACAGGCATCCATTCCTCTATTACTATCCATAACTCAAAATTCATCGTATCGACAAAGTTACCCCTTTTTATAGAAACTGCCACATTATGGTTATTGATTTCTTTACGAGTTTTCGACTGCATGTCACCAGGATGAAGGACATGAGATGTACTCGTTTTTCGTGTCATTTTTATTTGATTCTTCTCCATTTGATTGTTATTAACTTATTATTATTTTCGAAATTTGAACTTGTGAATTTATTATATTTCTTCCTCCTGATTCTAGATACCTCTCGGAAAAGTGGTCACGCTACGGAGCTGAGGTCTCTTGCATAAGTGCTGTAATTTGAATGTTGTGAATTTATTATTTTTTCTCCCTCTAATCTCAAGTACCCCCTGGAAAAGGGATCACGCTGCAGGGCTGGGGTCTCTCATATTGTACAATAGTTCTGGCCACCCTGAGAGTTCGTTTGCTGACCATACGAGATGGACCTGGCTACAGTTTCACTAGTGCTTCAGTTTTTTGTTGTTTTTTCCCCATAGTAGCTCTGATGAGATGCCGTAAAATTACCCAAAGAAGGGAGTAGAGACCAAACTTGACTTTCAGTTTGGGAGGGAAGGGGGGGTAGAGAGGGAAAATTTGCCGGCAAATACTTTTTGAAAACTAAAAATTTGCCGACAAAATTTTTTACAAATTAAAAAATTTGCCAATTTTCTAATCAAAATATTTTTAATTGAAAAAAAAAACAACAAACAAACGCTCTTAGAAAATGAACAATTCAAAGAAACAGTTTCAAAATTTGCCGACTGCCAAATTATTGGGGTGTTTAACCCCCCCCCCTCCACCACCCCATAGTTTCGTCCCTGCAAATGCAGATTGGAACCTGATGCCTCAAGCACTCACATTTGCGCGCATGAGCATACCCCAATCTAGGACGGTAAGCTAAAAGGATGTTAGAAATACTTGAGAGGGAGACAAAATTTACTTTACACATTAAGATGGTCCTGCTTATTTACTCTTGGGGATATTTTATTCTGAATTGCCTCTGATTCGTCTTCTAAATTGGCCAAAAAAAAACCTACAAATTTTCAGGTCAATCTGATTAGGGGAATCCGTGCCACAAGCTCCCTTTCGTTCGTATGGGAAAAACACATGGAGTTTTGACTTTTGTTCTAGACTAAATTTCCCTCCTTTATTCACCACCGGGACCAAAGCACGTAAATTAAATAATAGAACATTTTCTATCGGATACAGCTTGGGACATCGGAAAATACGTCTTTTGCTTTCAACTTTTAGACTTTTATAAAATGTTCAAGTTTCTCGAATTTCAAGCACTAGGTCAAACAGAGAATCTAGTAAAAACAAGAATAGTCATTGAAATTTGAAATTCAAAGTTTGCTACCGACTTTTAGATTTTCGAAATGTCTTCCACATTTCAGCATTGTTTCTTGAAACCTTCGGCTTTTGACTGACTAGTCTCTGACAGGAGTCTAGGGTGCTCCATTTTCAGAAACGAAATTTGACTTTCGGTTTGGGGAGGTGGAGAGGAAAAATTTGCCGATTTTTTAATCGAAATAAAAAAAAAACACAAACATTCGTAAAAGATGAAAAATTCAAATGAACAGTTTCAAAATTTTCCGACTGCCAGATTTTTGGGGGTGTGTTTCAACCCCTCATACCCCCTATAGTTCCGGCACTGGAAGGGATGCTCATTGAAACTGAAAATTTTTCGAGTAATCATAGCGGCTGGCTAGTGGAAATTAATTTTCTGTAAGCCGTTTATTGACGTCCGGCCACAAGCACCGAAGTAGCGTCAATTTTCCGAGAACTATCTCATCGTACCCCATTATGTAACGTAAATTCTCCGAAAAAATTAAATAGCTCTCGTGTTTTCTCTCATTCCATCTCTTTCGTTCTCGTATGTTATGTAGTTTTTATTTTTTCGGTTTGTACTTTTACTCTAAAATTTTTGTAAAATAAATTATGAAAACGAAGTTGAACGTCATTTACGTTGAAATTTATTATTCGAGAGAGGCAGAAAGAGAGAAAGAGAGAGAAAAAAATAGACGAAGAAGGGGGGGAAAATGCTAATTCGTCGCTATCGAGTTTCCGTTCGTTCGCGTCGAGATTTATCGTAAAACTTCTTCCTCTTCCTAGACCTAATTTATGCGGATAATCTTCTTACGCTGTTTGACAATGTTGTTTGATTTCGTATATATACGAGTGTACGGTTCGTGATCTGGGTCTCGTTCGGTACGGATTACAACGTGGGTAATGTTTTCTAATTCGTTTGACAAATTTGAGCACCGATGACGAAGGGCGTATATCTCCTGATGGCAGCGGCATTCTTCTGTAAGCGCCCCAACTCTGAAGATAATGCAAATACAATCATCATCAGGCGATTCCACGCGATCCCATCTCCACATTGTACTATTTCCATTCGTGCTCATATAACGCAAGCAGAGCCCGTTGCAAAGCTTTTTTCCTTTAGGATGCTATACGAAATGTCTGCCAAACTCAATACTGGTAAATGTCGATGTCAAATAGCATGACATCGGGTTCCCTGAGCACAACTAAAATTTATGATATTGTATCTATTTCCTTTCAAAAATTGAATCCACTCATAGCTGAGGCGTAAGTGAAATGTATCAAATTTGAAATGAAACTACCTTTTTCATTCAAGTAGTACATAATATATTATTACAAAACGTACTACGAACAATCTCAAAAAAATGTTACATTTGGTATAATAACGGTAATACCGTATGGTAAGCATGATATGTCTTCCTATTGGTTGTTATAGTCTAGGTTTGTTTAACGTCCTGGGATTTAGTGCAGTGTACTGTGGTTGGTGTGTTAATGTGAAAAGTTCTTCACCGTCATTTGATTGCTAAGTTGATTAAATTTTCATTTTGCCTTGTTCTAATCAGATCTGGCGAAAAGGAAGCAAGATGATTCCCCTTCCACTCAGGAAATTCCGATGAAATGTCTTACGAATGTATTTTTGTACCATTTTCTAAAAACGTGTAACAAAATTCGCATTAATTGATGATTTTTGTAATGGGACAACTTGCCCCGGATTGAGGGGGTTTAGATAGTACAATTTTTTTGGTGGGGGGGGGGGAGGATAAATGTAATTTTAGGTTCTAATACACCCAAAGATAGCTGAAGAAATTCTACTTACCGCACAGTATTTCATTTTTACCAGTACGAAATATTACACTCATGAGAGTGAACGTTTGGTTATACATGTACTATAACGTGACTTTTTGCTAAGTTTTGTATTATCAAAGTATCGAACCACTATAAATCAGGTTGGTTCCATAATCGCGAAGTCTGTCAGGTATGGATGAAGTGTTGGTACACTAAGGAGTAGCGTGACGTCATCAGATTCAAAAATACCTTTACAGTTTTCACGGGGGACATGGAGGCTGAGATAACTTACCCCGGTCTCCCCTACCTTTTAATCGTTATTCACCGAAAATTCGGCAAAGACGGAATATTTTGGTACTTAGTCGAGGAAATGAATAAGACAAAGATTTTCCTTCCTTTTAAGCTCCACAGGGGGCTAACGCTAAATAGTGTCATTTAAGAGGTATATTTTGTAGAAAATATGTTTTGGATAATTGAGTCGTGGAGCCTGTAGGGTTAAAGAGCGAGGAGGAAAAGTTCCCGAAAATTAATGTAGAGGCCCCCAAAACCCTGTTTTCAATCTTGGAAATCATGAGTAATTGAAGCTTAGGCCCCTGTGATGCCTGGTGGATTAAAAGAAGATAGAGGAGAGAATCCCAAAACTGGGTTCAGCGATCCAATAAACCCTGTTATCAACGTAAAAAACTCGAAAATTTGAATAAATGAATATTAGCTCCCTGTGGTACCTGACGGATTGAGGGAAAAGAATTCAGGACTTCACAAATGGATCTAATATCCCTTGAAGACGCATCTGTAAAGAAGATTTTGGTTTTGGAGCTCTATAACGAGACTCTGGTAGGATAAGAATCTCAAATTCTCAAAATTAATATTAATTTCCTCGCTACTTTCAATACCCTTTAGACATGAGTTTGCCTTCACAGATTTCGCTCAAATTTGATAGATATATGTTTTTCTTATGTACACGGAATCGGCGTGTCCGACCGAAAACATGAAATTCTTTCACCGAAAGTAAATAATGACTACCCTAGTATTGATTCTTCAGTATTTTGTTAATATACACCTACATTTTAACCCACCGTCGTCCATTTGAAATCACAAACTTGAATGAGCCTTCGCATTCAATCTGACCTACTGACAAGGAAGTGCCTAGCAACTTCGGGGGCTAAGAGCAGCTGCTCTCCAGAGGCTCAACTTTCCCCGTCAGTGATCAATTTCAAGAACAACAAATTTTTTGTTGGGCGAAACTGGGTTAAACGAAGAGGTTTGCTAATTAGCTTTTGTATACATACGAATTAAATGATAAGCTGGTATTTCCCCTAAAAACCACCCCGATTGACTTAATTACACAGAATTTCACTAATCAAAACTGTTAATGCTAGGCAATACTACCATTTTAATAATCGATGTGGATCTGCGGAAATAAAGAAATCAACTTTGTCGCGTGTTATGAAAGGTTGGTTAAAATTTTTGACACATGTATAAATATCGAAAACGTAAAAGAAAGTCGAACGCGTATGCTTCGAAATTTACTATGAAACTCGACGCGGAACCAGTTTATGGCCACAATACGGATGCCAGAAATCTAGTTTCCGCATAAAACCGCATTTCGAACAGCCGGTCAAAAATATGAACGATCGGGTGTTCTTACAGTAGTGTTACAACATTAACAAAGTAAGTTCGTAAGGACCTGACATGGGGAAAGATATAATATCGAAAAATCTGCTTGACAGCTTGTGGGATTCCTGAAAAGCCATGTTGCACTGGAATTCACTGGACTGTTAATTCCTGTACCAGCCACTTGGGGAGTCCGAGGCTAACCCCTACACTAATGAAGAAGAAAATTGGTACGAATTCTCTAGTAACGCTTGATTCCTTGATCGGTGGGGGTAGGATTGGAAAGATTTATGCCCTTATCTCCCATTTTCATAATTGTTGTAAGTGGATAGCGCACCTCAAATATTCTTATCAATGATTTTCTATGGCGATGTGCTTACCACAATAGTCATCTTAGATCGAGTGTGTGTCAAAGTCCGTGCGACTTCTGAATTTGAAAACCTTCAACATGACTAACTCGGTCGTGGTCAAAAGTTGGAACCAGCAACTAAGCTAGTCGAGGGCAGAAGTTCCATCTAAAACTAGGAGAAAGACGCCCAAAAGATTTTGAAAATAAAAAAAAAAAAGGAAAAAGGTTTAAAAAAAAAAGGGGGAAAAAAAGGGAAAAATTTAAAAGGTTTAAAAGGAAAATGAAAAAAAGAAGTGGGAAAAAAAAACCAAAAAAAAGAAAATAAAAGAAGGGGGAAAAAAAAAAAGAAAAAACCAAAAAAGGGGGCCCAAAAAGGAAAAAGGGAAAAAAAAAGGAAATTTTGAAAAAGAAAAAAAAAATGGAAAAAAGGGGAAAAAAAATAAAAGAAAAAAAGGGCGGTATGGGGGGAAAAACTTTTTAAAAAGAAAAGAGAAAAAGAAAAAAAGAGCTGAAGGGCCGGAAGTAAAAAAAAAAAGGGGGGAAAAGTTTTAACAAAAAAGGGGGAAAAAATTTTTAAGAGAAGAAAAAAAGAAAAAGGGAGAAAAAAGAAAAAAACAAAAGGGAAAAAAGAAAAGCGAGGAAAGGGTAAACCAAAAGGGGAATAAAAATTTTGGAAGGAAAAGGTTTGGGTAAGAAGGGAGAAGCTAAAACGGAGCTTAAAAGGGGGAAAAGTTTAAATTTAAATGAAGGAAAGTTTAAAAAGGAAAAAATGACGGGAAAAAGCGAAAGAAATTTAAAGAGAAGGAAGGGAAAGGAATAACAAAGGAAAGATTTTGGGTTTTTTGGGGGGAAAATGAAAAAAAAAAAGAACCTTGGGAAGGGTATTAAAAAAGGGGGGGGAGAGGGAGGGGAAAGAAAAAGAGGTTCTAAAAGGAAAAGAAGAAAAAAATTTGAAAAGTGGAATTTTTTGGAGAAGAAAAGGAGTGAAAAAAGGGGAAAAGGGAGGAAGGTAAAAAGGGGGAAAAATTTGGGAAAAAAAAGAAAAAAGGGAAATAAAAAAATTTTAAAAAAAGGGGAAAAAAAAAAAAATGGAATTTAAAAAAATTTCCAAAAAGAAGGGGAAAAAAGGGTAAAAATGGTTTTTGGGTTGGGGGGTTTTTTTTGCCTTTGAAACCAAAATTTGGTTTTATTGGGTGGTAGAAATTAAAAAAAACATTTTTGGTGCGGAATTATTTTAAAAATTTTTAAATTAAAAAAATTTTAGTTTTTTAAAAAAAAATTTTTTTCTTTGAATTTCAAATATTTTTCCAAGGGGTTTTCTTTATTTGGGGAAAAAAAAAAATTTTAACTTGAAGAAATTTTTTGTTTTTTTGGGGGGGGGTGGGGATTTTTTGTTGGGAAAGGGGGAGAAAAATTTTTTTTTAATTTTTTTTCAAAGTAAACAAAAAAGGGGAAGAAAATTTTAAACCAAAAAGGGTTATTTTTTCCCCAAATCGTTAGAAAAAGAGAAAATTCAATTTTATTTGGTTTGGCCTTTTTTCCCCCAAAAAAATTTAGGAATATTTGGGGTTTTTCATCCAAAAAAGGGGGTTTTAAAAAACCCATCCCGCCCTAAAATTTCCCGTTTTTAAATTTTAAAAAAAATTTTTTGGTTGGGGGTTGGGGCGGCCAAAATTGGCGGGGATCCCGCAAAAAGGGTGTTGTTAAAGGAACAGGATGGCTTAAAATTTGTTATAAAGAAAAATCTTCCCAATTTTTTTAAAAAAATGTTCCCATTTTGTTTTCCCCCCGAAGGGGGCGGAAAAATTGTTCAAGGTTTTTTTAAAAAAGGATTTTTCGGGGATTTTGGGACAAAAAAATCCCGCAGGTATTGAAAATTTGGGGCTAATTTGTCAAACCTTTTTAAAGGTATCGCCCCAAAAACCTTAACCTAAAAAATCCCAAAAAGGAATTTTTCTTTAGGGGAAAGGTGGTCTCAAAAGGATTTACTGTAAAGGGGAGCCCGGGAAAAGGTTTTTAAAGGGGGATGTTTTAAAAAAATTTTCCAATAATAAAATTTTTTTTTGGAAAAATTTATGGGTTAAAAGGGTTTTTTTTTTTCTCTTCCGGTTTTCCTATGGCCCGCTTCAAATCCAAAGGGGCATTTTGTCCAAACAGGAAAATTTCCCAAATTTTGTTTTGAATTTTTCAAAAATTTTTTTTTTTTTTTTTTAATTTTAAAAATTTTACTTAACTTTTTTTTTTTTTAAAATTTTTAAAATTTTTCGGTAATTTTTAAATTTTTTTCTTTTTAATTCCCCATTTTTTTGTTTTTTTTTTCCCTAAAAAAACAAAAGTTTTTTTTCCCCCTTTAATATTTTTCCCCCCCCAAAAATTTTTAGGATATTAGGGTGAAAAGGGTTGGCCGAAAGGGGGGGGTTTTTTAAAACGTTTTAAAATTTTTAAGGGCCAAAATTTAAAGTTGAATTAAAGGGGGGGGTTTCCCCCCAATTTTTAACCCAAAAAGCTGGTTTAAAATAGTTTTTTCCCAAAAAACCCTTTTTAAGGCCCCGTACCCCAAATTTTCTTTATTTCAGGTTTTTAAAATTGGGAAAATTGGAAAATCGGGCAAAAACCCCAAGGGTTTGGTTTAGTTTTTTGGACCAAAAAGCATTAAAAACAAAAACAAAAGGGAAAAATATGATTTTAAAAAAAGGCTCAAAATTTTTTGGACTGTAATTTCCGAACTGTAAGGGTCTGAGTAAGCAAAAATTTTTTTTAATTTTTTTTTAGGTTGGCTATGGAACAAAAACTTGAAATTGTTTTTTCCCGGTTTTCCCAACCCCGTTTAATCCTAATTTCCAAAAAAATTAAAAAAAGTTTTGAGTTTTTTTGTTTTTTTTTAATTTTAAAATGTTCTTAAACATAAAAAGAAATTTGGGGTTTGGGATAAATTTTTTTTTCCAAAAACAATTTTTTTTTTTTCCCCTAAAACAAAAAGTATTCCCAAATTTTTTTCCCGAAAAATGTTTTTTGGAAAAAAATTAAAGTTTTGGTTCAAAATTTTAAAAGTTTAAAAAAGTGATTTTAATGAAATTTTTGCCCTTTGGCAATTTTAAAATTTGCTGTTTAAATTTAGTTTTCCCCTTCAAAGGGAAAACCCTTTAGGGCAGAAATTTTTCTTTTTGGAAAGAATTCTAAAATCAATTACTTAATGGTTGGTGGGCCCCATTTTTCCATGGTTTAAAAGCTTTTTAACCGGAGGTGTTTTGAAAGCAGGCAAAGGTTGGGTTTCATTTTTAAAAATTTTTGAAAATTTAGTTTTTTTAAAAAATTTTTATTGTTTCCCAATATTATGGGGAATGGAACTGGGGGTTTTTGGTTTTAAATTTAAATTTTAGATATTAAAAAATTTTGGTTTTTCTTGAGTTTCAGACAACTTAAAATGAAAATTTTGAGTTGGTAAATTTTCTTTGTACTTTTTGGCACTTTCCACTCTCATTTTGAAAATAAAGCTTCCTTTTATCAAAAAGAAATTAAAAATTTATTGGTACCCATACAATGGGAAGGTAGTTTAAAACCCCCTTTTTTTTATGTTTAGGGTTCCTGGGGAAAATTTTCGGAATTAAAAAGGGCGGGAAATGAAGTGTTTGGACTTTTCCATGGGGTTAAAAGGGTTTTTTACTTGGCATGCTTTTTTAAGAAGGGGAGGTTTTACGTGTTCCCTTTTTCCAACATTTTTTTTTTTAAGTGAAAGGGTTTTTGGAAAAGAAGGGTCTAGTTAGGGGAAATGAAGAGATTCTTTTTCAGAAAATTAAAAAATTTTTCAGGGAGGCCCACAACGGTCAGTTAATTTTTTATCCCAAAATTTTCTCTATGGTTTTTAAAAAAATTTTAAGGAATTGTTTTTAGAAAAAGTCCCCTTATTTTAGGAAGCAAAAAAGTCCCGTAAGAGGGGGTTGGTGTGGTACAAATTTCCCTTTTAAATGCTTTTTAATAGGGAAAGGGTGAATGCTTAAAACCCTTTCCCCCGATGGTTAACCCAAAGGGAATTAAGAATTCCTTTTTTAAAAAAAACACAGGAAAGCCGAAGGTATCCAGGTTTTGGGGAATGGGTTTAAAAAATAAAGAAAATTGTTTTTGCTGTGCTTTGAAAAACATTAAAAATAATTTCCGGGGCCCTTAAAAACGTTTAAAAAGGGAAGAAAGCCCCCTTTTTTAAAAAACCCGGGGCCCCTAAGAACCCCCAATTAAAAAAAGGAAAATAATTTAAAACCGGTGGGTTCGTTTATGTTTTTAAAAAACGGGAAATAATAGCGGGGCGGACCCAAACAGGAATGGGGTTCAAAGTATTTCATTCCGTGCCGTTTAAATTAATCAATTTAAAGGGGGTTAACTTTAGGAAAATTTTCCAAAAAAGGGTTTTAAAATTTTATTTTCTTCCCCTTTAACGTTTATTCCGGGGAAAAATTAAAAATGTTTTTTGGGTTTCCCGGTTAATAACCAAATTTTTTGGGTTTTTTTTAACCCCCCGGAAAAAAATATTTTTTCTTTCAGTGTTTTAAAGGAAAAAATGGTTCTGAACCGGAAAATTTTCATACCCCCCTTTTTGAGTCGGTTTTTTAAAATGTTTGGGGGTTTTTAACCAAAACCCAAATTCCTTTTTTTTTGGAAAACTGGGGTTTTTTTTTGGGGGGAAAATGCATTTTTTTCGGGCCCTTTTTCACCCAAATATTTAAAACTCAAGTTTTTTGGGAAAAATTTTGGGGCAGAAAACTAAAAAATTTGGAAAAAATAGTGTTTCATAGATCTAAATTACATTTTAAAGTAGTTAAATTTCCCCCTATTTTTGTTTTAAATTTTTCCCCCAGGATTTTTACTCCAGCTTCTAATTTTTTTATGATTTATTGGTGTATTTTGGAAAAAATTTGTCTTCTTCCTCTTTGTATCCTATAGGTTTTTATGTATATGTGTAAGAACTTTGTAAAAACCCCGTTCATTTGGGCATCCTCCCTGGTTTTTGTACTTTTTCCGAAAGACTACCCCGATTACATTTTCGGGATATCTGATTGTAAACCCGTCCAAATGACCCGTAATCATTTCTCGGAAAAGGGTTTTCTTGGGAGGGGTTTCCGGAAACCCGGGGGATTAGTTTTGTACCGGTTCGTCGATCAATTAAGGATACTTTCGGTTTTTTCATATTTTATTTTTTCCGTAGGGGAAAAACGACTTTTTTTATCGATTTTTTTTTTAATTTTTAAACATCGGGGAAGTTTCGTTTTTTTTTTACTCAACGGAACTGAGTTAGAAAAATTATTTTATGTAGATGTGTGGAAGGTGGGAGGGGGAAATCACCAAGAAACTATTCAACATATTATTTCAACTTTTTGACACGAAAAAAACCAAAAAAACAGGTTTCCCTTCAAATTACGCTTTTTATATCAGTACAGTTTCGGATTGAAAAAATTTTATTTTTCCCCAAAACGAAAGCCCAAAAAAATCAAACGATTTTCTTTGTCAGCCTGTGATATTCTTAGGGCAGGTGTTTTTTGGTAAAGGGACGAAAAAAAAGTATTGAATTTCAAATTTTAAAAAAGGGTTTTTTCACAAGGGGGTTGGAGTAGTTTAGAAACTATGCACATACCCCAAAAATGAAATTTTGGTCGAAACCGGGACTTTGGGCCCACCGAAAGTTGCTGCCCCTAGAAATGCGATTGGGAAAATTACGGAAAAAAAAAAAAGATATTTTTACTATGTGGGTTTAAAATAACTAAACCAAAAAAATGGGGGAATAAAAAGTGTCAAAAAACAGCGAATTTATTTTAATTTCCCTCGGGTCAAAAACCCTTTCGGGAAAAGAGATTTTCAAAAAAGGTTTCCCCTTTGAAAGGCCAAAATCGGCGATGGAAAACTGGGCGCTTCCCTGCCCCTTTTCTTTCGATGAAGTGTTATATACGACCAAAGCTGGTTGGGGTTTTGTGGGCCCTTTACCGGGGGACCCAAATTTAAATTTGTTTTAATATTTGTTTTTGGCCCCGAAGGACTAATTTGTATGGGTTTAAACCCCGACCCCCCAAATTTGAACGGGTTGATTTGTTTATAGATTTTTTTGTGCCAAAAGGGGGTTTTTTCTTTCTTTTTTTTCTTTATAATGAAGATAAATGTAAGTGATTGGATTTGCAATGATGAATTCAGGAAAAAGCAGTTTTAGGAGGGGTAATCAGAATTAAAAATAAGAACTGAATGGTTTTGGGAAATTTTAAACATTTATCTCAATTTGTTTAGTTTTTTTAAATTTTTTTTTGGGGGGGGGTTGGGGGGCCGGACGCAGTACTTTAAAAAATAAAAGGGTTTCCCGTTTTCTCATAAAAAAAATCGTCAAAACTTTCCCTGACTTGGGGTAAGAATTTTTAAAGCTTCTCAAAATTAATTTTGATTCGCGAAGACTCTTTGAAACCCGGGTTTTCAGCAGTTTATGGGCACCCCCAAACTTTAAGAACTCTTTTCAAAATTTTTACCCCACCTTTTCCCGGCTATTTTTGGGCTACTTAAGGGGTCCCAAAGTAATCCGTTGTTTGTTCAAAAACGTTTTTTTGGGCGTGCAAAAAATTTATCGCGCTTCTCTCATTTAAAAGTGAAACAAAAATATTTTAAAACTGTCCCCAGACTTGTTTTAAAAAATTTTTTTGGTTTTTTTCAAATTTCTTAGGACTCGATAGATTGTCTAGACCTGGTTTTCCCCCTTTTTTGTTTTCTCTCTCAAACCTTTAAATTTAAAATATTCCAAAAACTTGATCAAAGGGTTTTTTTTTAAAACTTGTTACACTGATTTAAGGTTTGAAAATCCCTTTTAAAAGGGTTCGTTCAAGGTCTATGTTTGTGTTTTAAAGACTTTTTTTAAAAAATCTGCATATAGGTTTTTAGATTTAAGGGTTTCTACTGGTTTAAAGCTTTCGGAACGGGGTTAAAGGAATTCCCGGGGCTTTTCACGATTTGTTCAAAATTCTGTAATATTTTATAGACCCTTTTTCACCCCCCCTGCCCAAAACTCTGTTTCAGACTTTGCACGTTAAGGGGTTTTAGATTTATTTAGGGGCTTTAAAGACTGAACGCAAATTTAAAAAGGGGACATTTCCTTTTGGCGGATCATTTTAAAAAAATCCCAAAGGAAAAAAATATTTTAATTTTTTTTTCCCCCCCTTTATCCCTTCAATTTAATTTTTTATTTTTTTTGTCACTTTTTCGGCGTATTTTTTAGCCAAGCGTTCGTTTTTACCTCGTACCCCATGTGAAATTTAATGCACCAAAAAAATTTGGGGAAAAATTTTGGGATGACAGAAATAAAAGATTTTTAAAGATGGGCTATGTGCTTGTCTCTGTCCATATCACGGACTTTTTTGGGCTGTTCTCTCGGACCTTTAAAATGATTTTTGTCCCTTTTTTTATGTTTGGTTTTGGGGGTTAACCCTTCCCAAACCGTAATTTTTGAATTTTTTGGGGTTTCGTAAAATTTTAGGTATTTTTGTTTGATTGGGCAAAAGTAGAGGCCCGGCTTTTACTTTATTAAAAAAGTTTTTAAATTTAATACGCCCTCAGCCCCTGTTTGGGGTGTGAGGGCCCGGGAGCCCCGGAGGGGGAGCGGGGACGCCAAAAAGCGATCCCATTCCCCGGGGGCGGGAAACCCCGAAAAGGGCAGCGGGCGGCGTGATCGGAGTCTTTGGCCGGGGCACCTTAGTTCCGGACCCTGTCGAAAAAACGGGAAAGGTGGAACCGGATGTTGGCCTTTTTTTCTCGACCATTATGGGTGAAGAAGGATGGACAGAAGAAATGGGGGAGGCAGAGGGGCCAACGGACAAAAATCGGCCCACACCATCGAACACAAAACTTTGTGCCATCCCAGAAGCAGCTACTGCGTTCCCCGGCCCGGGGTCAAACCCCCTTTTACCACCTTTCCCTTCAAAAAAGAGGAAGTGAAGGGGGTAAACCCAAAAATTTCCCGGTTTTCCCCCCCTGGGTTTTGGGGCCCTTAAAATTTCCCGGGGCGTAGAGGACCTCAAAGATTTGGCCCCCGCAGGCAGCGCGCACCGGGGAAACGGAAGGGGAAAGGGAAATGGGGGGTTGGGCCGGCCCAAAACGGGCCCTCCGTCCACTTTATGCGGGCGCCCAAAAGAGTTTTTTCCGGGGGCCCGGGGGGGGTCTGTCTCGGGGGGGACTTTGGGCATGCGTGCCCTCGCCCTACGTCCCACCACACCACCCTTTTGGCTGTCTCTTAAAAAAATACTTTGAAAAAATTTTTTAATACAAATTTTTCCCCTTAAAAAAAGAAAAAAAACCTTATTGCAGCTCTTTTGTACTGCTCCTTTCTTAGTTGGGCCCATCACCCTTGGAAAATTTTTTTTTAGGGGGTTTCAAAAATGTTTTTAAATTTGAAAAAAAAAAAAGAAAAAAAAAAACAGTTTTCTTGTCTCTCCAAGTGGAGTTGACAAGCCCCAAATTTTTCTTGTTTAAATTTTCTCGAAAACTCATCTCTGAAATGCCTAAGGAAGGGCCAATTTTTGGGCCAGTAAAGAAAAATTTTTTTAATTCCCCCCCCCCCCCCGGGTTTTTGGGGGAGTACAAAAAATACTTCGTACCAATCCAAATTTTGATGCCCCCGGAGGGAAAAAAGGCTCATCTTTAAAAAAGATTTTTGAAAAAACAAACAAAGAAATTATTTTCAGATTTAGTACTTTAAAAGAAAAAAACGATTACGCAAATAAAAACAAAGATTTATCCAGGGAAATTTTTTTGAATCAGTTTTTTGTCTCCCCCGCCCCGCATTTTGTTGGGGGCTCTTTTTGGCCCCTTGTTTTAAAACCAAAATAAAAATACTTTTTTAACGCTTTCAAAACAGCCCGTAGTGATTCCCTAGCGAGGGAGTCGGGGGGTTTTTCGAGTTTTTTCAGGAAGAAAAGTAATATTTAGTCTGGATCACAGCGGGGGGTATTTGAAATTAAAGGGAAAGGGGAATTTTTTAGGAAAAAGCGCGTGTTTTTGAATTTAATTTGGGCAGTAAAAAAAATGTTTTTGGGAGGGCTAAAAAATAAACTTTCACTGTACTAAAGGGAGGGCCCACCTGGCCGACTGAGGATGAAAAAGGGAGTGAGTCAAAGAAAATAAGAGAGTTTTAAAAAGATCACCCTACTGGAAAACACCGGAATGTCGCAGACAAAATATTTTGTTAGGGAAATTGCACGTGTTGACAGGAAATAACCAAAGGGTGAAGATTGATACAAAATATTCATTGGGAGGGGGGATGGCCCCCAGTAGTAGTAGGGTATTCGTTCCCAAAAGTAAACCATCTTGTCTCCCGTATTGATTTTCCCGGGGGGATGGGGGGGGGAAAAGGGGGGTCGCCTGGGTTCCTGTGTACAGAATGAAACTGTATGTCGAGGGATCTTCTTTTTGGCAAATGGAAAGGGGAGCAAGAGAGATATAAAGACTTGGGTCTAGCAGGGCCCACTCGAGGGGGGTGTAAGTGATCCCTTCGGGGAAAAAAAATTTTGGGGAATTAAATAGTCCCGGGGTCTGTTTTTGTTTTTTTAAATTTAAAATTTTAAACGGAAATTTTTTTATGTTTTTTCCCCCCCTTTCCCCCACCTCCTTCTCTTTTCTATAAAAAAGGTTTTTTTGGGCCGGGCCCCGGGGGTTTTTTAATTCTATCCTTTCTTCTTTAGATTTGTTTCTTTTAAAATTTTCGGGCTTGATAAAAAACTTAGACTTGGAAGATTGTGTTTTAGTGAAAATCCAAACTGTTCTAGTTAGGGGTTTTTTGAAGACAAAAAAAAACCTTTTAATTAATTTTTATTGTTAGGCCAAGAAAGGGTTCGAATTATTAATTATTTCCCTTTGCTAATTAAACCCAAGTATTTTGGGGAAAAGGAAAACACCACTTTACGTTTTCACGCTCTGAGTTTTTTTCGAATATCCCGGGTTTGTAGAAAAAGTTGAAACCACCCTCACGAGGGCATTATTTTCACTTTCCCCAATGGGGCGGTGGCGGGGTTCTCATATAATAAAAAAAAAGCCAAAAATTAAATTAAAACGAAAAGAGTGGGAGTTTACGTACAAAAATTTCAGTCTTATCCTTTCGCTCTGTCATTCTGGCGAATCAGAACCTTCGAAAAGTCGTCGTCGTTACGCCCCCGTCGAAGCTAAAAAGTTTAATTTTTGGAACTTTTTGGGGGGGAGAAATTCGGAAATTTTAGTCGAGCGAGGCGTTTACTTGGGAAGTTCCTTTAGAGATCTGCAGATTTTTAAAAACGTATTTTTTCGCGGGTCGCGAGAAACCCGCAAACAGCCGCTTTTTTCCAGGCGTTTGCGAAAAATCTCTCTCGAATGGGTTTGGATAAAAACGAACCCCGAAAGTTCGGGGCTGTCTTCCCGGGGGGTTTCGACGTTTTAAAAATTTGCGTCATAATTCAAAACCGCCGCGAAAAAGGTCAACGTTGGCGTTTTTGTTTCAGACTTTGCACGTTAAGGTAGTTTCAGATTTAATTTAGGACTCTTTAAAAAAGAACTAAGAACCCCCCAAATTTAAAAATTTAAAGGCTACAATTACTTTTCCTTGTGGCGGATCATTAAAAAACTCCCAAAGAAAAACTATTTTAATTTTTTTCCCCCTATTTATCCCTCTCACTTTCATCTTTATTTTCTTGTCACTTTTTCAGGCGTATTTCCTAGCCAAGCGCTCGTTTCACCTCTCGTACCTCATGTGAATTCAATGCACCAAACATGGGGGGAAATTGCTGGGATGACAGAAATAATGATAGAATGATGGTCTATGTGCTTGTCTCTGTCCATATCACGGACTTTTTTGACTGTCTCTCGGACTAACTGATCTTTTGTCTTTTTGTATGTTTGGATCTGGGGGTAACCGATTCAATCCCGTAATTTTTGAATTTTGGGTTACGTAACTTTTAGTGTATTTTTGATTTAGATGACAACGCAGAGGCCAGGCTTTTACTTTATAAAACGTTAATTACTACACCCTCAGCCCCTGTTTGAGTGTGAGGCCTGGGAGCAGGAGTGGAGCAGGACGACAACAGCGATCGATCCCGGCGGCGGAAACACGAGCGACAGCGACGGCGTGATCAGCCGTCTTGCGCCGGACACGTTAGTTCCGGACATGTCGAAGAACGAAACCGGATGGAACCGGATGTCGGCCTCTGTCTCGACCATTATGAAGAAGAAGATGCAGATAGAGTGGTCGAGGCAGAGGGCCAACGGACAAAGCTCGGCCCACACCATCGAACACAACAACTTTGTGCCATCCTAGAAGCAGCTACTGCGGCTTCCCGGCAGGGCTCAACCGCCTTCACCACCTTCCATACCAAAACGAGGAAGTGAGGCGTAACCCAAATTCCAGGTCAGTGCTTGGAGCGTTAACTCCGGGTCAGTAGAGGACCTCATGATGGCCCTCGCAGGACAGCGCGCACCGGAAGCGGAAAGGCGAAATGGGGCTTCGGGCCGGCCTCAAAGCGTCCCTCCGTCCACTGATGCGACGCTCGAAAGAGTAGTTTCCGGGACCGGGGATGCGGTGTCTCAGGGGCTACTTTGACATGCGTGCATCGCCATACGTCCCACCACACCACCCCTTCGGCTGTCTCTTAAATATACTTTGAAATATTTTCAATACAAATTTTCCTCTTAAAGAAAGAAAAATACCTTCATTGCACGCTCTTCGTATCTGCTCCTGCTTAGTTGGGCTATCACGTTGGAAAATTTTCTTTAGGGAGGTACAAAAATGTTTAAGTCGAAAAAAAAAGAAGAAAAAAAAACAGTTTTCTTGTCTCTCCAAGTGGAGTTGACAAGCAAATATTCTTGTAAGTCTCTCGAAATCTCATCTCTGAAATGCCTAAGGAAGGCGCAATTTTTGGGCAGTACAAGAACATTTTTTCAATTCCCCCCCCCCCAGTTTTAGGGAGAGTACAAATAATACTTCGTACCAATCCATTTCGATGCCACTGGAGTAAAGAGTCTCATCTTTAAATCAGATTCTGCATAAACAAACAATGAAATTATTTTCAGATCAGATACATATTAGAAAATACAGATTACGCAAATAAAATCAAAGATCATCCAGAATTTGTCGAATCAGATTAATGATCTCTGCCCAGCATTAGTTGGGACTCATTTAGCCGTTGTTAATACACAACTCATATACTTTGTTAACGCTTTCAAAACAGCCTGTAGTGATTCCGTAGCGAGGTAGTGCGGGTTCTTCGAGTTTTGCAGAAGAAAAGTAATATTTAGTCTGGATCACAGCGAGGGTATTTGAAATTAAAGGAAAGAGAATTTGTAGGAAAAGCGCGTGTATTGATCAATCGACAGTAAAAACTGATCCTTGGGAGTGCTAAACATAAACTTTCACTGTACTAAAGGGATGTCCTACCTGGCCGACTGAGGATGAAAAAGGAGAGTGAGTCATGAAAATAAGAGAGTTTTAAAAAGATCACGTACTGGAAGCACCGGAATGTCGCAGACAAAATACTTTTGTTAGACACTTGCA
Source organism: Acanthococcus lagerstroemiae (assembly GCA_031841125.1). Lineage (NCBI taxonomy): Eukaryota > Metazoa > Arthropoda > Insecta > Hemiptera > Eriococcidae > Acanthococcus > Acanthococcus lagerstroemiae. Next base: position 19,128,953 of record CM063110.1, read on the forward strand.
TCGTGTTGCACAGGAAGTAACCAGGCTGAACGATTGATACAAAATATACATTCGGGAGGAGGGGATGGCCGCAGTAGTAGTAGGATATTCGTTCCAAGAGTATCCATCTTGTCTCCAGTATTGATTTTCCCCGAGGAGAGGGGGGAAGGGCGGTACGCCATGGGTTCCTGTGTACAGAATGAAACTCGTATGTCGAGTATCTTCTTTTGGCAGTGGAAAGAGAGCAAGAGAGATCATAAAGACTTGGCTCTAGCAGGGCCGACTCGAGGGGGCTGGTAAGATGATCCCTATCTGGAAGAAAATTTGGTAGAATTAAATAGTCGGTGTCTGTTTTTGTTTGTCTACAATTTAAAATTTTAATCGGAATTTTTCATGTTTACCCCCCTTCCTCCACCTCCTTCCTCTTTTCTATAACAGGTTTTTCGCGCCGGGCCTGGGGGATTTTGAATTCTATCCTTTCTTCTCAGATTTGTTTCTTACTAAATTTACGTGGCTTCGATAAAATACTTAGACTTGGAAGATTGTGTTCAGTGAAGATCCACAACTGTTCTAGTTAGGGGTAACTATGAAGCACAAAACAACCTTTTAATTAATTTGTATATGTTAGGCCAAGAAGGGCTTCGAACTTATTAATTATTTCTTCAGCTAATTAGCCCACGTATGCTGGGGAATAGGAAAACACCACTCACGTATCTCATCGCTCCTGAGTGTTTCGAATACCCCGTTAGTAGAAAAAGTTGAGCCACCCTCACGAGACATTATTTTCACTTTCCGAATGGCGCGGTGGCGGTGTTCTCATATAATAAACAAGCCAGAATAATTAATACGAAATGACGTGGGAGCTTTACGTACAAAACTTTCAGTCATACTCTTTCGCTCTGTCATTCTGGCGAATCAGAACAACGAAAAGTCGTCGTCGCTTACGCCACCGTCGATGCTAAAAAGATGAATATTTTGGAACTTTTTGCGAGAGAGTTCGTACTATAGTCGAGCGAGGTCGTTTACTTGGCAAGTTCCTTCAGAGATCTGCAGATTAAATTCGTATTTTTACGCGAGTCGCGAGAACAGCAGCAGCAGCTTTTTCCAGGCGTCGCGAACTCCTCTCTCGCAACTGGGTCGGATAAAAACGAACGCGAAGTTCGGTCTGCTCTTCTCCCGGGGCGTTTCGACGTTTTAAAATTCGCGTCATAATTCAAAACCGCCGCGATAAGGTCAACGTTGGCGTTTTTGTTGCAGCGCTTTACATATCAGGGCAGTGTTCATTCTCAATGGAAGTTCGCTTTTCGGCAGCTTGAGGCCCTATTGAACGACTCCTAGAAGTTCTCGTATACGACTATCGGTTTCGAAGATAGTTGAATTTCAAGGGTCTTATGCGATCGAGGCGAAGTTATTGCCATTATTATGACTGCTTCAATTCCTGGAACATGGAAGCTTGCGATAAATGTGCCCTGTTTGGACGATAACAACTCATACGCCTCATCTATAGAAAGAAAACCAGACCATGGCTCACGGCTTATACTTCTCGCGTTTTCAACCCTTTCCAGCTACAACAAATACTGTGGTGGGCAACAAGAATCACCAGTGAAAATCGATTTTCTGAGAAGGTACAAGTGGGGAATGTATATCTCCATCCCTAATTATTGGCAATAAAACTGTAGAAAAGATTGAAATTACCCGTTACATTTTAACGTTTTGCAGAGACGAATGGGAGGGTTCTACCGATATTCTGATTGGGGATCCGGAGCCCAATGACTCCAATTGCGACTCGATTCCGCTAAAGCTCGAGCTTTGACTTCAAATTGGAACTCTAGTCTAGCTAAAACTCCACCTTAGTATCAGAAATATTGTGAAAAAATTGATAATAGTGAAACAACTAACTATGATGAAGGAAAATTGATAACTATTATATGACTTCTAACATGATCATTTGAAACGTTTCTTCATACACGTCTCCATAGTGGGGAAGCTGTTGAATGTTATTGGTACCAGTTGTACCATGGACCACTTCGTATTTTAGCGCTCCTAGCGGTGAAAAAAGTGATTAGTCTCATAGGTTGGGCGTGAGAAGACGTGAGACCTACTGCCTAGTATTTGTGCATTTCATTTTCTTATCATCACTATATATGTATATTGCATTTTTGAAAACATACATGATTTTGCTGTATTGAAGTGAATTTTAATTATATCCCTATTGACCAAATCTACTGAAATTTCGCTTACTCAGTTGCGGAAATTTCAAATTTCCGCAAAAAATTCGAGGCAGATGCCGAATTCGGGAGCAGAACGTAGCGATTTTTCTGATTTTTCCGCTGCAGTATCTGCAGCGTCTCCAGAATTCCTGTCCATTACGTTGCGTTACGCTGCGATTATCTAACCCGCGGCGGGCGCGGATTTTACAATTACGCTGCATTCAGCAGCTTAAAATGAAGCCGCAACTGATGCGTAATTTAAATATTGAGGCGTTCAGCTGCGAATAATGAACGTGCCTCAGTAGCGGACATTGTGGAATTTCTGTTCTGCCGCGACTTTATCTGTTCCGCATCAATAGTGGCGGACGCAGAATAAAATGTTCTGCGGCGACTTTATTTGTTCCGCATCAGAAGTGACTGACGCAGAATAAAAGTTGAGGCGTTCTACCGCGACTATTCCACATTCCGCGGCAGTAACGATTAGTGCGAAATATGAAAGTCGACACGTTCTACTGCGATCCTAATAACTGCTGCTGATCCAGAATTTTTTGGCCAGTAGTGTTTAGAAGCTGCAAATACAAAGCAGTGGCTGATGCGGACTTCAATATTGGAAGTGCTCCATTGTGACTGTGTATTCAATCTGCTGCACAGAATTTTTCTTAATATAGGCTAAAGGTACCGCAAAATTCAATAATAAACAATAAAGGATCTGTAGTAATAATCCTCCCTTTATACCTCCCTAAACCTCCCTTCCATCCTCATTGTCACCAAGAAAACATATCTGTAGAACAAATTTTTTTCTTGTGTTTCAAAAAATTCAAATCGTTTTGAATATTTATTGACGCTCGGATCATTTTTATGGTCTCTGATCATTATAATGACGTTGTTCTGTGTACACGTTCTGTATTATTGACGCAGCGCTCGAAATGATTGACTATGTATAATTCGCGTATGTTGCCTCCAGGAAAAACGGTACATCCCTGCATTGTCGGAGCCTTTCCAATAATACGACGAATATCCCGATGAACAGTTTCATTGTGGTTGCCTTGAAGTTGCGAAAGAGGAGATATTATATTAAACTACTCAAAACCACGAAAATAACGGAAAATCGATTTTTTGACAGACCACGTTTCACCAGTTTCACCTTTCATGTACGAATGTAAATGTAGCGCAGTGCGCGATGATTTGGTTTCCCTATGTAGTCCCCGTATGAATAATGCAGTTATAGGGGGGAGAATTCCGCAGCCCCATAAGTTGATGACAGACAGAAAAAATAGTAGGTAACAGTATAGCAAAAATTTTCCTAGCATTTCATGTAATTTTCCATCTGTGTCCTCTTCCCCCTAGTCCGTCCCTAAAAGTAGACATATTTGTCCGAGGCACCCTGTTGTCAAAAGCAGACATTAAAAATTTGAAAACCTGAGTATAAATACCTATTTTCACTAACTCGAGCACCCGTAACCCATTCGATAATTTGAATGCGTATAAATTGGAACGAAATAACTGTCAAACGACCGTTCGCAATTCATTTTATTTTACTTATGGCAGTGAGGTGTCGTCAAATTGTCAAATATTTGATAACTGAACGGAAAAAGTCATCCAAGACCGATACAATAAGACATTATGAAAATCGAAAATGTTGACAAAAATTAACGTCGGAATTAAAAGTGTATGTCAAACCTGGTGTGACCAGATCGAACAGAAATTTTTTTGAACTTAGAGAAAGGCCCTTAACATGGGAACGTTATATCCCTTTCTTTCTTTACTATTTTCCAATACTGCAGGCTGCGTAGCTGCCGGTCACTTAGCGTCGCCGAAGGCTAGTCGTCGTGTGCTCGTGTGATGTGTCGGCCGGTGTCCGGCTGTCCATTATTCGAAATAACGATAAACGAAAGTTTCGTGCAATTTCCGAATTCCAATCTTGTTCTATCAAATATGGTGCAAACTTATGAAATTAAAGCGTTAAAATTGTTGCAATTACTGTCGTTCATGGGAAGATTTTTTCACAAGGTCGTTTCCTAATATCGGTTATTCGCTAATGAAGAGAGGAACAAGGAACTTGGTAAGTATTTACATTACCGGTAGCTGGTAGTACTATCTGACATCGGTTTCATATTGCACTGACATTTGTGTATTTGCATGAACACAGATTTATGACGAATGTAATTGCAGTTCCAACGTGCCCATTGTCCACTATTCAGCGATCCAAGTCGTCAGTTCACTCGTAAGTACAGTATTCATGTTTCAATATGCACGTTCAAAGGCTCGAGCATGGTGCAGGAACTTTCTGCTTGACGACTATTTTGGCAAAATTGCACTCGTATAACGAGCGTGCACTAACGAATGTCACGCAACAAATTTCCTTAACGTATCCGCATTTAATCAATGTACAGTACCGTTGAATACGTTCACTCTGAACGTATGATCGTATTCAACGGTATTCAGAAATGAGATGTCGCTACTGCAAGATGCAGCATACCGTTTTGTCAAATTCAAATTAGATTCTCATTTCGGCATCGGTTTTGATTAACAAAAAAACTGAAGCCAGTCTCAAGTTCTGAAATCGAAATAAATCCGAAAATATCAGAACTCTAACCTCGCGAATCAAGTAATGTGAAACTGATACAAATGAAGTCGGTGGCTGAATGAAGGAACCTCTAGTATTTATCATTGGTAGCGCGAATAGTTTGTTGTTGATAGGATTTCGTTGAACTCATTGCGGTTTCTGAAGTCAGTGGGTGGGTGTTTTTCCCTTCATGTGAAATTTCCCGTACAGTAACGTTAGAAAGGGTGAATTCCGAATTCGACATTGTGAAAATCAATCTGATCTTAAAGTTCCTGGTTCAGAGTATTTCTTTGGCTGCGTGTACATTTTCATAGAGGGAATCGATATGGTGATTATTAGGTCTGTTCAGGCAGCGTACAGAAATTAATCTTGATGATTTTTTCTGTAAGTTCTGTACAAACGTCTCTGTTCGTTTCTGTAAGTTTCTGTAGTGCTGTTGTGTAATTGTTTTAGCGTATGCTCAAACACTTTTTTTGCACATTCTGTTGAAATTTCCGATCAACGTTCATTTTCATGGATAACCCAGGTAGGAAATTTGAGGTAGCGCTACGGGTAGTGAAGAGTAGCACCAATACAGTAGTGAATGTATCAAGTATATACAAGGGTTAAATGAATGTGTAGTTGTTCGTGAAAATAACAGCGAAAATAGAAGCGCCGCCACTAGTAGCACTACCAGTAGTAGAAAGTGTAGCGGTAGAGTATTTGCTTATGTAGCGAATGTATAGCATCACATCGGTAGCACTATTCGTAGCGCTCCCATAAGTTTGAGAGTTGATAAAGGTCCATCATGTGTATACAGAGTATGAAGCCAATGAAATTGGGGAATATTTAATCACCCGCGAAAAAAATGCATATTGCACGCGATCGAAAACCGCTAGAACACCCACATAGGCGCCGACTTATGGAAAATATTGGCGGGGAGGGGAAGGGGAGAATCTAAGTTATCACGGTTCTTAGGAGCGGTCGAAAATCCCTCTCTTTGAAAATTCGAATGGTCGTCTTCCATCTACTTTGATGCCGAAATTATACCCTTCTCATTAATAGGTACTTATCATATTTTACTTTCTTTTTTGATAAATTTAAAAATTGATGGTCAAATTTGTTGTACTTTTTCCATTTATGAGTTGAAAATATTGGGGGGGGGGGTGGCGTCGCCCCTCCAAAGTTGCAAGCTGTCGCGAGTTGGCAGTGGTTGCAATGCATATCTACGTTCAGATTGTAGGAATACGTCCGGCGCCAGCGGCTTGTTATCTCTCAAGTCACACGCCTTTGATGTTTGCAGAATTTACTGACAAATTACGGGAACGGTCGAGCCCTCTGGCGTCATCGCATTCCTTTCCAGGTGCCAACGCGCATTTCTGTTCCCACCGTGTGAGGTTTGTCAAACTTAGAGCCTATTCACACGAGGCGTTTTTTAGAAGCGCGACTAACGCGCTGCTTAGAAGCGCGTTTCGACGAAGCACAGGAACGTATGAAAGCATTCACATGTAGCAGCGCGACAAACGTAGTCGCGCGGCTGTCGCGCGACGACCAGTTCTAGCAGTCACTCACGCCGCAGAATGTGGCGACAAAAAGTCGCGCGTTTGGTGACTGAGACTGAGTACTGTTTCTTATCGCAGCGTTCACATGAAACGCGCGTTGACAGTCGTCCACAGTCTGGTTTTGAGTTGTTAAAAATGCAGAATCCAATTGAAAATTTTGACACGGAAGCGTTTATTGCTGAGATAGAGAAACGTGAAGAGTTGTGGAATTCAAAAATTGATAATTACAGTAAAAAAAATAAAAAAAAAAGTCTTGGGAGATTTTAAAAATTTTCATTTCAAATTTTGAGAATTCTGTCAGAGCAAGTCTTTCATCAACTCCGATGCTTTTTCGCATAGTTGTGTCCTGTTTTCTTAAATATTCCAAAATCCCGTCACGAAGTTCATCGAACAAATTTTTTGACATTCGGAAGTATTTGAAAATTTTCGAATCATGGAGCTGGAGATCGTCGTATAAAGTATGGAATAATCCTCGGCTCGCTCTCTCTAAATTCAACGGATGTACCCAATAATTTCGAAAGTTACAACGGCGACGACGAAGACGTCTTCGACGTAAAATCATCAAAAGTATTAAATCACACTCAGCGTCCATTATCACGGCACAAAACACTTTCAAATAAATAATAAGATTTTCGGGCTCAAAATGTCTCGCCCTTCCAAAATATGTATCAACGTACTACCAGGCCGCGCAGGTATTCAAACGCTCGTTTGAAGCGCAACGAAAACTGAGTGAAGCGCGACAAAAATTCAGTCGCGCGTTTTTTTGAAGCGCGACAAAACACGGTGAAAACGCTTCGTGTGAATAGGCTCTTAAGGCGCGGCTCGTCAAGCTACACGCCGTGGGAACAAGACTTTATACTGATAGTTCAGTTACTGACGGGGGCAATTTCTCTTTCCTTCCCGTGCTTTCCTTTTACTATTTTTAGACTTACGCAATTTTACAAATGAGTTAAAAAGGTAACTACTCTGCGGTTCGCGAATTCAAAACACAAAATTCTTTGCGCATACACCGTATCGCTCCTGAATCCGTGAGTTAGTCTTTGAAAATATGATACTTCTGTGTAAAATTCAGTTTTGGAAAACTTCTATTCTTTCGAAATTTCTGATTTAGGCCTTCGGAAGCTTACAAATGAATTAAAAAAGACGACTATTTTTGCATTCGCCACTTTGAAAGTCTTTAGTCATCAACCCTGTCGAGAGAGAGAGGGGGGATACTCCGGGCCCAGACTTTCAAGGGGCCTGATATGTTAAAAGGTCTGAATTTCAATCATACGGTAGATCAAATCAGCAATCACTCCTTACACCATGAAAGAAACCTCTCTTATCCCGTCGCTTATAATTTTTTCCCATCTAACATAAATGAATGCAGCTTGTAAGGGAAGTTTTCAGGGGTAGCACCCACAATTTGAGGTAGCAGCACTGGTGGAACCACTTGTGATACATAAAGTGTCAGTAGCTACAACATTTCTGTTCAGTAGCACTACTAGTGGCGCTTATAGTAGTGCATGTACCGCTCCTATATTCCAGTTCAGCAGTACTAGCGGTAGCGCTTATAGTAGCGCACTACGAAGTATAAAATGGTAGCGCTCCTAAATTTCATATTGGTAGCACTCCTAGAAGCGCATTGTGGAGTGTAATATGGTAGCGCTTCCACATTTCAGATTATGGTAGCACTAGAGGTAGTTCTAATAGTAGTACAAAACGGAGCCAACTGAGTAGCACTCCGTAAATACTTTCCGTACGCTTCAACTTTTGCCAAGGTAGTGAAAAACGGTAGTCATTTAGTTAATTTGGTAGCAATTTCCTACCTGGGAAATCTCCACATAAAATAAAATTGAACAATTGCAAATCACCTTCAACGTTCTCTTATGAAATTATTTAATTGTTAGCAAATTTTTTATAAGGAATAACCAAAAGTTTTTTTCCGTTCCAACTGTTCACAAAAAAGTTACAGAAACTTACAGTATCTCCAGAGGTACTGTAAGTTCTGCAAGTACAGAAACTTACAGAAACTCCAGAAAGTCGGTGCTCAAACATTCTCTCTGCAGTTACAGAAAGTACAGAAAAGTTGCCCAAACGCACTTTCTGTACATTTTGTCAACTTTGGTAGTTTCTGTATGCTGCCCAAACAGACCTATTTTGTTTCAACAGACACTAATTTTTTTCCTGACGTCTTGGCCGTATTATATGGGGTTAGCAGGGCGTCCATTTAGTCACTTTTTTCTACAAAGGTCACTTCTTGCCACTCATTCTGTATACATTTCACTTTTCAATAATCTGCTCTCATGCTGAAAATTAAATTTTCAGATTCCAGAAATGCAGCCACCCAGCACGCGAATGCGACGCGAAATGTATCTGAAAAACTTGCATAAATTGTTCGTTTATTTTCAAATAAAAATTGTTTTCTTTCATACTAGCATCAGAAATTAATGAAAGTCGCCGTAGTATGCATTGAAGAATATTCTGCTTTGTACAGCAGTGAAATACAGTAATAGTCGCTCCTGAACGCTGCTGAATAAAATTTTCTGCGCAGTTCTGCTTCCAATATAGTCCGCTCCGAGACGCTCCAGAGAAATAATTGTGTGGCAGAATAAATTGATGAAACGTAGTGGAACGCTGCGGAAAATAGATTTTGTTCGAAGCAGAACTATGCGGAAATAGATTTTGTTCGAGGCGGAACAATGCGGAAATATGATTTTTTCCGCGTCAGTAGAGGAATAGAATTCCGCAGCTGAACGTTGCGTGGTAGGAATACCGTACAGGATTGCGGAAACGGATTCAGTTTCTTCGCGACTGAAGTTGCGGAAATTATTTTCCGTTTCAGTAGCGAGAAAAAAGTGTCTCATTTTGCAGAATTTTTGAGACGCTGCGGAATTTTGCGGAATTTAAATGTGAAAATGGTCAATAGGGATTGGATGATTCTTATTATGAGAAGGAAAAATTGAAGACGTCTGGAATATTTTCAACGCGTAAGTATCTACAAAATGTACTCTTTCTAATCGTATGTAGTTTTAATGGATAATAATCAGAAGTACCCGCATCAAGGTTCTTATAAGTTTGAAGTAGTGATTTCAAAAATGTGCTTAATTTGCATGTTTCTTTTTCTGTTGAAGTAGATAGGGAATAGCCATGTTATTTTTGTGATTCATAGTATAAAAGTATGTTTTGGCATATTTTTTGCTTTTTTTAGATCATATTCAAGAATATTTGGCCAATTTCCATCATTTTTGTGGAATATTTCCATTTTTTTCCAATATTGCACTACTTTTTATCTTCTAAGAAGATAAAACTGCGACAGCTGTAACTGTTTTACAAACCAAAAAAATTTTTCCGCACAGTTTCACGCCTATGTAGAACCCTGTCAAATGTATTCAGTGTTCGCCGGCGAAAAAAGACTTTTTGCACTATTACTTTAAGACCTTTTTTTTTTTTTTTTGTATATCTGTCATCTCTCAATTTCCCTTTCAAAATGATACCCACGCATATTATTATCAATAGGAAATATTTTGGCATATTTAAGGATTTTTAGGGAATAAGGATTTTAGCATATTTGACGAAAATGAAAGCATATTATGAGCGCATATTTGACCCTTTTTAGAGCATATTTTTGGAATCCCTACTTTAGAAGGTTGGACCATTCAGCTGTCAATGACGTCACTGTAGTGCTGATCACACAGGTCACTTATGGGAATACAACTTTTTTTGATCTTTACTCATAACTGATGCCCTCAACCTATTTTTCTATTACTTTTACGACACATCACATTCAATTGAAAAAAAAAACTCTCTAGTAAGAATTTAATTTTTCCATTACTTTCTCACGAAGTGAATTCCGGCGTGGGTGAGAAGGGAAGAATTGTTGCGGGTTGCCTACCCGAATGAGCCAGCCTTCTCTAGATATGAGAACCTTGTACCCGTATATGCGAAAAAATATCTATAGAATGGTTGTTGTGCCTTGGACCAGTTGATAATTATTATTTTTGCAGGATCAAAATGCCCGGAAGTAAAGCCAGCAAAAAATGAACTAAATTCATAACAGAAGAGCTCCTTGTAGAAAAATTGGCTTCAAAAAAACAAAACATGATCTTTCTTCTTCGACGTCCTCATCAGAATCTGGTCAGGATTCAGTGTACAGTGAAACAGATCCACCCGGGTCTGACTTGATGAAATTTTCAATATAAATGTGAAATAAAATTTTTATTTGAGTGTACATTGTTTGCATGATTTAGAACAAAATACACATGGTCCGAGGTACAACAACCGGCGATCATTCATTTTCTCATCTGGTGCATTGCAAAACTTCTAAATAAGCAACCCTGGGTCACCCTCCCCCCTCCCCACAAGAAAATTGAAACACAAAACATTTAATAAGTACCAATAAGTTTGAAAAAATTGAATTTAGGAAATGTGAATTTTCCGCCTGGTGCATGTGTATTAGTGCAACTGTACTTTTGCCGGCCCTGACCTTGGACCAATACATTATTCGGTAAATGCCCACACTTCTAATGAGTGTAGAAAGCTGATATTTTTACAGAAGGTACCCAAAGGTTCTTTGTATCATGCGTAAAAATTTGAACTCATCCAAGTGGAGAAATGAGCTCTGGACTAAGACTGGTACCAAAGTACAACAGCTTCCCCTACATACAAGCATGCATTCTGTCATAATTATGCAGAATATTTAGACGCGTGCGTATTGAAGAGAGAAAAAGATGCTGTATGAAAGGTGGACCAAAAGTAACTAAGATTACCATTGCTTATTCAGGAATATGGGTTGGGCTATCTGTCACTCTAAATATTTTCACGAAATGGCTGGGCTGCCTTCTGATCTTAGTCTACATCAAATGAGAAAGAAATTTCAAAATATTTTCAAATCAAATAATATTGACCCGCGCCGCAAATGGCTCGAAGTTAGCATGGAATCAGGCATTCTCTGAAATCTCTTTATTGTCTCAGAATGCTAGGTCGCTCGTGCCGACTGCCCAAATACAAAAAAAAAAACATCACAAACATACCTTAAAAGTATAAGATAAAGTTCTGAAAACTTTTTTGAAAAAAAAAAAAAAATTATTCGTAAATCCAAAATTGTGTTTTTGGGAAATCTTTGAAATGAAGACATGAAGGTATCAAAAGGCATAATTTCAAAGAAAATTATTCTTCATGTAGAAAATGTTGGTTCAGACGTTATCTTAGAGCCCTCTCGGTGCCTGAATAATAGACCAGGAGGTTCGATTGTACCGCTATACCAGTGTGTCCATAGGATTTGCTTATAAGTAATAGGATTTGCCTAAATTTCTCCGTAGGATGCGACTTCCCAGGTTATCCAGAATTAGAATATTCTAACCAGACACTCCTACGTCCGTCAACATAAACAATCCTGGTGCAGATGGCCTAGTTTGTCAACCTCACACCATTAGCGATACAGACAACTAAGTTCAGCTGTTAATTCAGTTTAGATTTGTCAGTCTATCAACTCTGTTTTATCAAATAAAAGCAATCCGTAAACCGGTTCCCAAAAAATTCTAATGAATTGTAATATAACTAAGAAAAGTGTACAGCGTTTTCTTCGATCGCTATCTTTGCGAAAAGCATTTCAAATGTACCGCATTCACAAATTAGGTATAGGCAAGCGGCAGTAGAACGAGGGGACCTTACATAAAAATACTCGCGTGTGATGTTCACCCAGAGGATATTAACGAATTATAGAGACCCGTGTAGCTTAGTACGATCACATGTTAATTTGTTGACTGCGTCGGAAGATTTAAAAGTTCTTTTCGAAAACGAGACATATATTATTCCATATTTAGCATGCATTAAGAACGAGCATATCGGGTTGCTTTTCTGCCGCCATTCCTTTTGTCGAATATACATTATACTATAGAGCGGCATCATCAGCGCATAAAAGAGGTGCTTTTTCTGGGTGACAAAACCACTGAAACGCCGGAACTGACCTGTTTTATTCTTTCGGCGTTGTTTGAAAGCTTTATAAATCACTCTCTCGATTAGAGAACGCTAGTTCTTTTTGGTACCTACAGGTACAGTGTCCAATTGATATCCAATTTCTGGTCGTGTGTTACATCAGACACTTAAGTAGCGATTACTATGATCAAACTGAGCATCAATTTAGCAGCTACATTTTTCCCGGGAGGCAAAGGCATAGTCAGTCCATCAACACTGCGTATATCGCCCACCATAACTAAGAAAAATTCGACACTTACTATAAGCGAGTGCATCTGTGTTTGATAACGATTGATCGGACTTGAAAATAAGCGATTGCGGGTACTAGATATCTGTGCAAATTACAAATGTCCATTTGAAGAACGATTAAAAGAAATATGTATTATATTGCGGACCTGTATGAAGTAAGAAGCGCTCAGAAACGCCATCCGCCATCGCTACCGTCACCAGCCTGCAGTCTAAAGAATTGGCAGTGGAAATAGAAGATTTTTTGGTTGCTCATAAGTCAACACTGCTCTCTCCCTTCTACGTCGAACAATCAGAAACCAGTTCTCCCACTGAACAGCCAGCAACTGGCAGCTTTACAAGGCGACACACAACTAAAGAGTCGACATTCAATCATGCTCAGTGGAATGAAGCGGATCCTTCTTTAAAAAAGATATTATTACTATTATGAAATACCTAATTATATTTAAAGTGTGGATATTATAGAATTTGTAACACAGCATAAAAAAGTGTTACCTATTATTTTGCTGTGCGTGAGCGGATTGAAAAGCTAGAAGTAGAAAATAAAATACACCAAATGCACAAAGAGATTAAAGAAACAATGAATAAAGTTTTAAAAAAGGGTAACTAGAATACCAATGATCAAAAGTGAAGACGGAGATATACCTACTATGTTCGAGGATGGGAGACGTGCAAAGAATATGGGTGAAATACATCGAGAAACTATATGATGATCCAGATGGACAAGAGAGAAGGGAATTAGAAGCGAACCTTTCCCCAGTGCTGGAAATAACCATGGGTAAGCTGGAGTACGCAATATGGACAGCGAAAACAAGAAAATCCGCAGGGGAAGACAAAATTTCAGTTGAAAACTGTTGAAAAAACTCAACTGGAAGAATAAAGTAACGCTTCTAACTCTGTTAAATAAGATATACAAAAACGGCTCCATCCCTGAAGATTTCAGAGTATCAACAGTCATACTGTTACCAAAAAAGGCGTACTCAAAAAACTTCTTGGAATACCATACAATCAGTTTGATGTCTCACACTTTGAAATTACTCCTAGCCATAATAAACAGAAGAATAGAAAGAAAAATAGATAAGTATTTAAGTAAAACACAATTTGGTTTTAGGGAGAGAGAGTAACCAGAGATACTATAATTCTATTTAAGATGTTAGTCCAGAGAGCAATCAAAGTTAACAGGAAAGTGTACACATGCTATGTTGACTACACAAAGGCCTTTGATAGAGTTGCACATAAGGAAATAATGGAACTAATAGGAAGATATGGCGTTAATTGTGAAGACATACAGTTAATACAAAATTTGTATTGGGAACAGAAGGCAAAGGTCAGAATTGACGCATCAATACAAAATTTGTATTGGGAACAGAAGGCAAAGGTCAGAATTGGTACATCAAGTTTGGAAACATGCTCTGATATAAAGTGCGGAGTGACGCAGGGATGTCCAGGGTCTCCTAGACTGTTCAATTTATATGCAGAACAAATCATGCAACATCCAAGGTTCAGCAATACCAGTTTTCAGATAAACGGACAATGGATCAACAACATGAGTTACGCAGATCATAGCGGCATCACCGCAGCAACTACAGCAAATGATGAACAAACTGAACACAGAAAGCAGAAAATTCGGCATGGCAATCAACGCTATAAAAACCAAGGTTATCCGAATTGAGAAATCTGGAGAGAGTAAACCACTCAGAATAACAATAGAGAACAAAACCTTGGAGCAGGTAGACAGATACCAATACCTGAGAGTAATGATACAAAGCGATGACAGAGACAGAACCGAAATCAAATGTCAAAGAGCAAAAGCCAGGGAAGCATACTACAACCTGCAACACATCATTCTATGTAAGAAAATTGGCTTCCCAGCGAGGTGGAGAATACTGAGCTGCTACATATGGTCAACGTTACAATGTGCATCCGAAGCCTGGATAATGAACAAGGAGGAGAAAACAAAAATCACAGCATTTGAAATGTGGTGCTACAGAAGAATGTGGAAAATACCCTGGACAGAGAAAGTTAGAAACAAAGAAGTCCTCCAAAAATGCCGCATCAACAAACTGATACTGTTGGACAAGATCATCCGGACTGAGAGCTGATTCCTGAAGCAAAAGAGGGACGACACGCTGTTCAGCTTAGTACGGCATGGAAAGATACCAGAAAAGATTTCGCGTGGAAGAAGAAGATCGACTGTATATTAGATATAAAACGATGTAACATTTACTAGGACCTGTAACTGTAAATCAGTCGAGAGGCTATCTCCATGAGGAGACGCCTACAATACAATACAATACAACATGTGTGTATATTGTTACTGTCTCAAATATATCACCCCCCCCCCCCCATCTTCGACTGACAATAACTTCCAAATTTAGACCATGTTGATACAGTTGGTTTTGGCAGAGAAAATTGATTATTTTACCTACCTAATTTTTGCTCCAGACTTTTCCTTAAATTCCATACAATCACAGCTAAGCAACAAGGGAACGCACTCGTATTTATGCTCTTCTTATACATTAAAGATTTCCCAATGAGAAATTTCTGTCCTAACCTGTCCATTGCCAATAGTGGCAACGGACTTGGCAGTCCACTGGAAACGACCTAATAACTCTCAGAAGGGCCTAGTCCGCATAGTTACACAGCCATAGTACTGCTTTCATTCCCAGTTACTATCTCTACTGTCAGCCTTGAAATCTCAGGATAGGTGGTTCATAGAGACGTACTGATGAGGGTACACGGGAGAGTCTCCCTTAAACAAATTCCACAATAGGGAAATTTAATAAAATCGATTCTTAATTGCCTAAATCTAGTCAGTGGGTAAAATATCAAGGCTTGACTTATTAGCGTAGCCCGCCTAGTGTCCGAAGGGAGGGTCTGATCTTTACTAAAGAGGAAAATGATGTTAGAGGCGGTGCTGAAATTAAAAAAACCACTTGGGGAATCCAGACCGCCTGGCTTCGTCTCTGGCTTGACTTTTTTGCTCGTTGATTTCAAACAACGGTTAGCGAAGTGTTGGAAGATTGTGTGTTAGATCGAAAAATTTATATTTTCAGGTGAAAAAATTAGCCTTCCCCCAGACATATGCGAGTACATCGACTACTAGTTATGCGCTAGGACTGGGCATTCTTGTCTTAGCTGTAGATTTTGTTGGGGTAAGAATCAATGCTGACACTCCAATAGTTGTGAATTCGAATTCATATTTTCCCATTTTTCATTCTCCAGTGAAATTGCAGGATTCTTGGATTTTTGAGTCACCTGGAATTTGCTTCTCTTTGTTCCGTGCGATAAAGGCGATTCTACTACTACTAAGCGTCAACCGGTGGTGCATTTTGTGTTTCGATTTTCGGTTTCGATCTGTCGATGCAGCTTGTCTATGAACGAGTTTTTCATCCCTAAACGAGCTACTTTGGGTAACCCTGCCACGGTTTTACGACTATTCGCAGCACGCGAATCGTCGAACGAACGATTAAAATGATTTATGTATGTGAGAAATGATTGCATTGATTACTCTATTAACCAACATTTAGCCACGAAATCGATCGTTTCAAAATTAAATGGTCGTTGCGTCGCGCTGTTCTCCGAAAATGCATCGTGTTTAAGAAAATCACTACAAAGATAAGCTAATAGTCGCTTACAGCTTGTTCTTGTGTGTGCGCAGTAATAATGACCCATTAATGATAGGTCTATCTGACGAAACAGTTCACTTTGGCAATGGGCTGTAATTTAAAAACAATAAGTAGGTATACCCGCTTTTATAAAACGACGACTTGTGAGATACCTGAAACACCGACTCTGTGAAATTGATTCGATTTCATAATACGAAATTAAATGAATAAAAGCCAAAAAAAAAGCTCACTCGTTTCAGCCCGGTCGTTAGTGACTACTGAGCCTAGGGTACTGTAGTTTTCACACAGGTATACCTTACTATAGACCGCCATTTTAATTCCCAAGTTAGTTCCTAGCATTCATGGATGCGCTCGCACCCGTTCGCGATGAACTAGTGATCAAGGATATTCGGGCTGGTCGGGAATCAAAATGGCAGTTCATTATACCCGTGTGAAACTACAGAACCTTACTAACCCCAACCCTGTACTGTATGAATCGGATTCCTTTCACGCGAATGTTCAACTTACTTTCCTCGTCTTCAGTTCATAAATCTTTTTTTTTAATGTTATTTAAAAAGTACGAATCCTATTCGAAAAAATTTGCAGCAGAAGGCATCGAGAGATTTATAGCCTCTGGCCTCTGAATTACGAGTTTTTCAATTTTTCTATAAAGCTGTGCGTCCTGTCTAAAACATACTTCAGAACAAAGATATTCATCGTAAAATTATAGATTAGAAACACTATACCCCCCCCCCCTCGTAAGTAATAACTATCGCCATAAAATGGAGGCCACTTATTCCTTTTACGAGCTTCTGTGTGTAATAAGTGGTTTTCAACACTAAAGGCGTCTGTTTTATTCACCAATTGTTACAATACATAATGCCTTACGTAAATTAAATGAAAAATTTCACTTCTGTGGGTTTCAGTAATACTAAAATCACGAGAGATTTCCTCACGTGAATTTGGAATATTGATGTACATACTGCATCAATTATTATAACAGGCAGGAGGAGAGTAAAAATTGACCATAGACCGTTAAAAGCTGATATTGGAGCGTCCATATTAAGACTGTTTGCAACCGTCCAGATATAGACGTCCAGTGATGAGGACGATCTGGTTTAACAGATTAGAAAACGAAGATCCGGAGATACCCTGGATTTTCAAAAAGTGCATTATTATACCACCAAATATATTTTCTTTCTGGAAAAGACTTTGTCTCCTCTGGGTCTTACTCTAGAAAAATCTGGCAACGCCCGTGAATCCTTTTGCTCACAAAGTGCCAGGTTCGACACCTTTTTTTTTTCCTCGTTACTGACAACCAGACTGTTTTTGCGATTGTTTTCCTTATTTTTTTCACCCATCCGAATTCCGTTTCTTCTGGGAGAAGAAAAATCGACCGACTAATTATATTGTATACTGCGCGTGAATTTGGCGGAAATCCAGAACGAATGGAGAAGCAGATTAATAAACGTCTTCCAAGTTGATAAGTAGGTAAGATCGGCATTTTATTAGACCAGTACTGGTATTTCAGTAATTCTGACAACGCAGAGGAGAGATGAATCGGAGAAGAAAGAAATGAAATAGAAGCGAATAGACCCGTGAACGAGAAAGAGTGAGACGCAGAGAGAAAAAAGTATTTACTCACCTAAAGAAAATATACGAAAACTTGTTTAATAGTGTCACATGGTTTTCGTACATCCAACCTTCTTCTTTCTCTCTCCCAAATGTAGAGAAACTCGCCGCGTCGAATAGTGGATTTTTATTCAGAAAGGGGAAAAAATTACAGGTAGTAACGCAGCGGGAACTGACTAACCAGATTACGAAACTGACACTAGTATGTAAAGTGAGCAATTACATTGTGAAATGTAAAGCTAGTTTCGTATATGCGAGTCGACAATGTATCCGCAAGCCTAAAGCACGCAGAAGTATTGCCTGCTACCCGATACATGATGCACAACCCCCTCAAACTGCACGTTCAGGGGCGGGCTTCATTGCCAGCTCGGTCAAACACAGCAATTCACTGTTTTGTTGTCCTCGTCTTGTCATCGTATAGTACAGACTTCGCATGTGATCTCTATGTTACTTATGTCTCTCTTCATACTCTGTTCATCCATAAACAAGACCTTTGTATCGAGGTGACCTTGTCTCTAGAAGCTTAGAGCATGCAGCAATATACATGATGCACAGCGCCCCCTCGCATTGCACATCATTGCTATACTTGTGTATATGTGCAGCTTGGACCAGCAAAAGTTAACCCACCATCTTGCAGTCGTCGTGTCTTCATCTCATCATCTTGCAGCGCGGACTCTGTTTGTGATTTCTATATTAGGTTTGTGTCTCTTCGTTCCTTTACACATTCATGGACTAGACCTTCCTAATGCTCCGCAAGTGTAAAACATGTAGCAGTATTGTCAGTTGCCCGATGCACGGTGCATACATGCCTCAAATTACACGTCCAAGAAATGGACTACATTTCCAGCTGGGTGCACGGGTAGTCTGAACCAGCATAGCCCATATCATTCTGCTGTCATCGGGTCTGTATCGCTCTATCCTTCTCAGCAGACTCTTCTTGTGATTTCTATGTATCTCTTCATTCCCTCATATATCCATGGACAAGATTTTCCTGTAAGCGAATCGAACAAGTCTCCACAAGCACAAAACATGTAGCAGTATCAGAAATTGCTGGCAGTCACGGAGAAATTTATGATTTATTGTTTCCATCACGGAATTTATAATGATAACAGTCATACTTAGTTAATATATGTATTTTTTTTCTGATCTTACATTTTAGGAGAATATCATCATGCGACAGTCCTGGCGAAAAGTCCCTAACTTAGAGGTACTTTGGTCCTTGAGCTCTAACTCAGCATTATGCAATTCTTCTCAGTTGAAGCCACGTGCTGGATACCTTTGTCATCACCCTCGTGGAGATTGGACCAGGCCAGCGGCTGAGAAGGGAGTATTAGATATCCTGTTGTGTTCATCCCGTACCACGACTATCATGCAAGCCATTCGCCTCGCTCTCTTCCCTTTCTGTGATGACTGTTCATCTTTGTATATGTTATCGTTAATGTGTATAATCAGTTAAAGTGTATAATTTCATAAAATACCTATTACTTACTATCAGTTTTCTGCCCTTGATTCCTTCTCTTATTGACGGATCGAGTTGAAATTCAGCAATCTGCAATTTTCATTTGTCTACACCTTATTTGGAATTTTCAGCCCTGTCGACTTCAAAGAGCATCATACAGAGGCCAAAAACAATCAAAGGTCTTGGTTTCTCACAATTTATAGTCTTTGGAGGGTGTTCTTTCAGACAATCAGACTGAAACTTTGAATTGTTGCTGAAACAGATGGAAATTAAAGACCTCCAAATTTTTGAGACAATTATCTTGTAAGGGAAGAAACCAGGGGCCAGAAATTAGTGAGAATTTCAATGATATATTATATACTACAATATAACTGCCTGCGAGCCAAATGGAATCCATAAACGACCACGTCATCCCTGTCGGTACTCTGATCGCTGTAATTCGTGTATCTCTCGAGTGATGACTATGAGCTTTGATGCCTCTGACGAGAGTATACATATGTAATCATTTCTCGGAACCCAATACATCTATCACGGCCTCTAACATGGTGGTGCACATCCCTCCTTGAACTACATATCCACCAAGTGGGCTACATTTCCAGATGATTGCATGTGTACTTTAGACAAGCTAACTCATTAACCTACCATTTGGCTGTCTTCGTGTCTTCATTGTCCAGCTCTGATTCTACTTGTGATTTCTCTGGTTCATTCATGAACATATAGTCTCCATATATAAGATCGTCTATGTCTTCATAAACTTGAAGCATACAGTTGCAATGCTCTCCATCGCGACTGACTTTTTACGTTCCTGACCTTTTTTGTATAAATAGTTTTTGTTGTATATATGTTACATATTAAATATAACGTCCTGCCTGGCTACTTCCTGCGCAGTACGCTGCAAGCGTCTAAGAAACATCTTTTGTCTGCTACATTCCTACACATCCGATACGATGATGATATTTTTAAAACCACGTCCTTCTTCTCATTCCCACGACTCACTCCTCTTTTTTCCTTCTTCGATCGGTCAGGTGGAACATCAACTGAGTTACAATTTAGTGACTGTCAGCTACAGGTTATCTGGACGCTGTTCAACAAAAGGGAACCAACTAACATTTGTAAAAAAAATGAGTTATTAGTATCATTGGACAGAGCGTAAAACGTAGAATTTTTCAAAATTGGGCCTCCGATTCAAAAATGTGTACCCTACTCAGGTTGAAAAAAGCTTATCAGTAAATGCAATGCCATATAGTTTCTACATGACTCTTGAACTTCGAATCACGTGTTCTCAAACAGCGGATTTTGCTAGTTGGTTCCCTTTTGCTGAACAGCGTCCATCTCTCGGTGAGATATCTTTTTACTATTGATCAATACACACGCTGCTCTGGTCCGGACTAGACACTTCTCTTCCGCAAAACTCGATAAATCTACATAGCAACGTTGCCCGCTAGCCAATACAGGATGCTCAACCCCTATCAAACGTTCATGGGGTGGGCTTCATTGCCTGCTGGGTGTATTCGTACTTCAGACCAGCAAACCGAGTAACCGACCAACTCTCGCTGTCCTCACCCCGTGATCATCTAGCGCAGACTATGCTGGTGATTTCTCTATTAAATGTGTCTTCTTTCTCTCATACAGCTATAAAGGCATTCATGGATTTTATTCACGAATGAATAACTACCGGGTTTCTAATATGTTAATTATATTAATTTGGTAACTCGAACAACAATGTGTAGGAGGGACGCGAGTGCGATCAAAGAAAACAGACCGTCGAATCGCATGCGACTGCTAGACAAGATTTATGCAGGCGCGAGCTGCCCAGTGCCTGCGTCGAAACAGGATTCATTCTTTGTACTGCGAACATTTTAATTCGATATTGAGTAGCGATTATCCAGAACGGGCATTAAAATTTTCCGGCAGATTACCTTAAAAAAATTGCTAGCGTAAAAGTAGGTACATATAATGTATACAAAACACCGATGATATATGGGACAGGGAACATAAATTAGACTAAATGTGTACTTATATAGTCTCTAGTTGCATTAGCGTTTGCAATCGCTGGCCTCGTATAGTTCGATTGCAGGTGTATCCATGCGATCTAGGTACTCCACACTGAGTCGAAGAGGAATTCCAGAAACGAAAACCATTTCTCGGTTTAAAATTTTAAAAGGGTGAGCTTAATCCCCATTTGGTTATAATAATAAATCAGGTTCGTTAAATGTATTCTATTGATATGGATATTTTCATTGACATTCAGCACTAACTATAGCGCGGGTAATTTAAGATATAAGCTACTGGTGAACTGCTTGAAAGATTGTTCCTGCGGTGCCTTTATAATGTTCAAATCTGTGTCAGTGTGCCTCTGGTGAAGGGGTAACGCGGGCCTCAAGAGGATTGTAATTTAAATGGGAATTAATATAAAGATTCTAAGTTTTGCATAACCAATTTATGAAGCGAAGTTTCTTTTCACAGGTTCTGGATGGGTAGTTCACATAAAAGTGAAACGAACGCGAAAATATACAATGGAAGTGACGTAGTGACGCTCCCCCCACTTTGAGATAGAGAGCGCGAGAGAGAGGTGAAACCGGACTGCTTCCCCTCTACACCTCCGTTAACATTTTCTATCAGATAACATTCAATACACGCACCTTTTACCAACTGATGTAGCAAGAGCAAATCACATAGTGCGAAAGGAGCTTTTTGCTCTTGTCGGATGTCCCCCACCAACACCTCACGCATTTCTTTTATTCTTTTTGAAACACTGAATTGGATTTGGAGTAGTTTTTCTCAGTCTGTCTCCTTTCAGCTCTGTCGAGCTCTGTGGAGGGGATAAATTAACATACATTTCAACGCCCTTACAATCGTCCGCCATTTTGAATCCAACGGTGCCCGTGGATGCCGAATCCGACTATGCGGAGCGTGCCGCGTAGTCAATTCGGCATCGACGGGCGCAGTTGGATTCAAAATGGCAGATGATCGTACTCTCCTATCTAGGACCTTAGTTCTGTGGGTCACTTACTCTATCTTTCCGATTATTTCATCTCCATCTCCTCCTCTCCTTCAAGCTTCACAGCTCCAAAGATGCTAGAGTATACAGGCCACCATTTTATCCTTATTTTTCCGTTGACGAGCGAACGCGTCGCGGGCGATGATCGAACTGCCCGGGGAAAAAATCGAGGTTGCATGGTGGAAAAAAGGATAAAAATTGCGGTTTAGCATTTTATTTATTTATTTATTTTACAGTCGTTTTTGCATTAACTTATAGCATAATTACAATGTACATGTGTATATTACATTCAATCAATGCGCCCATTGACGGGCATAAGCCTCCACCACCTTTCTCCAACGATCCCGTACCTTCGCATCTCTTCCCCACCCAATTCTATTTTTTCTCTGAGTGTTTTGTTTTTCATTTTTGCCAGCGCATTCCTTTTTTCACAATTTTTTAAAGTTTTTTCATAGATTTTGTTTACTGTTTTCGTTCGGTTGTCTTTTGTGGCGAATTCAGTATGAATTGTTTTCAGGATTTTTTTGATTTTGTCGTACATTATTTGGACGTCCTCCTGTTTTTCCATATCAAATTTTTCCAATTCTATTTTTAGTTTTTGCTTTGCTGTTCCATGATTGTATACCGGAATTATTGCTTCACCACGGACTTCTGCTTTTTTTAAATTGGAAATCCTGAACCTTTTGTGTATTTTTAATTTCATGTGGAGAACTCTGAGGTCTGAGGGAAAGCCAAAAGAATCTACCCGAGCAACGTCAGCTACTATTCTCATGTCATCTATTGTGAAAAAGTCGATTTCGTTTCTGGTTCTGTCGTCTGGTGATAGCCAGGTCCACTTTTTACTTCTGCGTTTTTCGAAGAATGAGTTTGCAATTTTCAGGGAGTTGTTTTCTGTAAAGTTCGGCATAGCTTTTCGCCATTGCGGTTGGTAGTATCCTTAGAACAAAATTTTCCGATGCCGTTGTAACTTTCACTTTTCCTATTTTAGCATTGAAATCGCCCATGATTATATTAACGTATTCCCTTTCTTCGTCTAACATTTTTTGTAAAGTTTCGTAGAATTCTTCTATTTCCTTTTCTTTAGACTGAAGCGTCGGTGCTTACACTTGAATAATTAGTATTTTCGTTTTGCTGTCTAGCGATATAGCTTAGTAGACTGATCCACTCCGAGATATCTTTTAATTCGCTGATTTTTCCAGCCCATTTTCTGTGCACATAAAAACCCGGGCCTCTAAAACCTCTGCGGTTTGCCCGGAGTAAAACAGATAGTTCCCGTTTGCCTTTTTTTGAAGTATTTCCCCGTTTTTTCTGATTTCCGCTAGCCTAAAAATATCGAATTTAGATTTTTCTGACAGTACTTCAAATTCCATAAGCCGCTCAGTGCTCGCCTAGCCCCTCAGAGTTGAGAGTGAAAATATTTAAGTAGATAGCATTCTTACCTTTTAGTTTTTGTTTTTTGATGGTGAGGAAACGTACGTGCCCGGTGGAGTTAAGGTGGGGGTTACGCAGCGATTCAGTTCCACGGTTGCTGCCGTCCGGTTTGGGCCTTCTTTTGCTCTTATATACTTAATACTATGTTGAAGTTCCTGGTTGGAGGAGTCTCTGAGATCTCATTTTGATGCTTTGGTTATACCTTGAACGAAAATGCGCCTATCTTCTGTTTTCGAATTTTTCCTCACGGTGCCTTCTATGGGTGGTTTGGACTTCTGTCTACTACAGTACGTTTCTGTCCTGGTTGTTGGTTCTCCTTGGATTCCTGTCACGTTGCCCACAAAACCTCGATATCATCCGGCATCTCCAGTTTGTATTTAAATCATATTATAATGACAGTGCAGTAGTGCTAGATCTGTCAACCTTTCTTGCGACATAGTTGTCCGCAGCCAAGTTTTCAACGATCGAAGAGAAGAGAATGATCGTTCTGCAGTGGTATTGGTTACTAGGAGGGTGCAAAACAGTGGCGAAGCATGGGGGGGGGGCTCGTGCCCTCCAATATTTATACATAATCCTCTAATATCGACGATTTTTTTTAATACCTCAATTTTTAACTTTTTCTCCCTTGAAAACCTTATTATGCCCTCCCTTTAGGAAACCCCTAGCTACGCCATACTGATGCAAAGTATCTGCAGTACTTTATAAATTGTGGGATAAATAACTTTATCACGTGACTTTAGGGCTTCAGTAGCATTCGATTCCAATATCTCCTTATCCATTTTGACGCATCGTTCTGCCAGCGGTCTATGTCCACCAGGAAGATTATTTCATTAGTGATAGATTTTGGTATTTTTAGTAAATTTCCAAACTGTTGGACGAGCGTAGTAACTAAAGTTCCTTTACCTTGCTTTCACGCATATCAATCACTATTTTTGGTATTAGTTTTGATAACTGAAATGCCTTGAGAACTTCTGGGGAGAATCGTGTCTTGAGATCTACTAAAATTTGGTCAATGAGCGGAACATAAGCTGTAACCCGATAATAATCCTCATATAGTTATCAGTGTCATAGTGTTCGCTCGTTGGGTTTGACGGCGGCTAGTATGTGGCTTTTATATTTCAACCAGTAACTTTTCGGTCATATCTTGAATGGAAGTGTAAATTGTACTGAAATGATTTGAAGCATCACGACGTCTAGTTTCCAAAATTGTGGTGGTTGATTCCACTAAATCAGATGCATTAGATAAGTCCATGGTCTTTCTCTGCAAAATGACACTCAAGGGCAGTATGAGAGCGAATGCGCGAATATAATGTGCACCTTTTTTCCTACTTTTATTCATTGCCTTCAAATATTCACAACAAAATCCTTAAATTAATTTTTGAAATGGGGGAGGGGGGTATATCCCTCTTATCCCCCCTCGGATCCTGTCTCTTCTTCTGAAAAATTATATTTTTGCGACTAAAGTCAATGTACATGAGACCATTGGTGTACACCCTTGGCACGTTATTCGTATTAATTTTTCTAATTTTCCGTAAATGTAAACCTCGATATCGTTTGCCAATTACCAAGCTGGAGGAAAACATTTTTGTAAAATAACAAAAGCTGATTGCGGTACTGATTATGGCCGTCACATACAGACCTTTGCATGGTTACGGACAAATTGACTTTTTAATTTCATTATTTTGTCAAACTGAGGCGTGCAAGAGAGAGAGACAACGAGAAAAAAAAGCTTTATAAAAAGCGGTTCTCGTAGGATGAAAGATAACGAAGACGGACTGCTACAGTAGGAAAACTAAAATTTAATTTACATAAAAGATCTACATTTAACGACCTCGTTCTCGCATCTGTTCGGGTCAGTTTACGCGAATCAGCTTGAGCGAAGATAAGATTTGAAAGTGTTTGCGATTTAATTAATTCTATGATTTGGATACCGGCGCGCGAATTCGCTGATGAAGAAAAATTGCTTTTTATGGCGCTTCCTTTTCAAGACGCGAAATTACGAAATGGTTGGCAGGAAAGCCATACAGACAGATTTGAAGTGTGTGTATTACGAGCTCCAATTCACTCTCCGGTGCGCGAGCTCTTGCATACGCGAAAGTGGAAAGCACGAATTTGCGGCGATCCGCGGGCCGGGGAGACGGTTAAAATAATTTGATTTAAAAGCAGCGACAAATAAACGACAACCCGGTCTATATATAGCTGACTGGGTGGTAGTTCTTTCATTAACATATCAGTGAGAGATTTAAAACGAATTTGGAAATTTGAAAGGTTCAAACGGGAAAAACGTAATACCGCCGCAACGGCACTACGATCCTTCGTCCAATTTCGTTCGTTTCAAAAATCATGGCAGTGAGCGTTCGTTTCAAAAGAAAATGCTATATCAGATGAGATTTCTGCCCTTGCAGTGATGATGATATATTCCTCAGTCTTTCGACTACTAGAACGCGTCTCTCCACTTTTCTCCCTCCTGGGCTAATCTTTTCATTCTTGAGAAGGATTTGTACTTTGTATCCTTCATTTTCTGTTCTTATAACGTATTCTTTGCCTTCCTTTCCAGTTCTTTCTCTCAACCATTCTATATTCCTGGATGTCTTATATTATAATCTATCATTCTAACTCTTCTCTTTACAATTATATTCCAAACTTCTCTTTCCCTTCTTATTCGCCTCAATACTTCGGATTCCTGATCTTTTCTGTCCTTTTGATTTTCAACATTCTCCGATAACATCACACTTTAAAAACGTCTAATCTTTTTCCTTTCTTGTGTTCCTACTGACGTAAATTTGTGTATCTGTAGAGGATGTTGGACCGTTTAAACCTAAAAGGAGTTACGTCAATTGGGGTTAAGCTCTGTCTAAATCTTGATCTACTACAGAATACGTTAACTAGATGAAACTGAAATTTCGAAGACAATATAAATGTATTAATGCAAATTTTCCAAAGAGTTTTTTCCCCCTTTTTTCCCCCTTTTTTTTTCTTCTTTAAGGCTATCAAGCTTCTTTCCAATTTACACGGTCTCGGTTGACTCGGCTTCAGGATTCGGAACCTAACGACAAACAAACAAACATTTGTCGTCAGTCTAAGTAAGAAAACGAAAAAGAGGTAAAGATTTGGCCTCAGTGGGCGAACGTTCGTGGAAATCAAACGGAATTCCATGCGGAAGTCAAACATCATTTCGATCGATACGTATTTGCATCGATAATTTCAACGCAAATTTTGTTGACTACTGATGATGACTTTGGCAAAACTTGTCTGAACCGATTTACGAGAACTACATTCTAAATTTCTTAGACGTAATCATTACCGACTACTGACCTGTGTTTCCATAGCAATTTCTTCTTCGTTAGCGGTAGCCATGATCTTGATAAATTTGTCGCAGAATTAGTGAGACTTTAACTTCAAAAATTTTAGTATGAAACTGAACGTAGAAGAGTACGATGTATACTTAAGTGTATTTCATTCCCTTGCTATGTACCTTTAAAGTGTTTATTTTCTTCGTACAGGTAGCTGCTAATTATTTCTGCCACCATCACCGTAAACCAGACGTAATTTTCAAGGGAGTAAGGAAAACGTGAACGGAACTGAAATGGTCTGGGTCTCACATCCATTCAATACTCAAGTATACGTTCGAAGAAATCTCATGCAGTGGTAGTTCCAAATCTGTATTTAATATGTCTCCTTTTTGAAAAAAAAAAAAAGCTCTCGTGGCTTGTTCTATTTTACTCTTCATTTCTGTTTTACTTCTTCCATATTGCATTATCAGACTACCTAAGTACCTAAAGTCCTTTACCGCCTTCATTTTTTCACTTTCTATTTCCATATGTAGTGGATTTTGTTCCCATTACTGGCTACGATCACTTTTGTTTTATTCTTATTCATCTTTATTTTATATTTTTATTTTCAATTTTTCATCCAAAACGCTTCCCTTAGTTCTTCTTTACTTCCTTCCACCATTGCAATGTGTCATCTGCAAACCTTAATTCTAAGCGTCTCCCTTTGCATTCTCACGACTGATTTCCTTTTATTCATTTCTTCAATTACTTTTTCTATAAATAGGTTGAGCAGTGACAAACAGCAACCTAGTCTCACTCATTTTGGAAAGAAAATCAATATGGGCATCGTTTTATGTATTCCGAGGGTTACTGAATTGATTTCTGATAACGATTTGACCCTCATTTCAAAACTGTGATATCTGTGAGCGGTCATGGACGCAAAACTCAAAAATAAAAAAAGCAGTAAATGATGGTTTATTGTTTCATATAATCCAAGGGTCGCCACATTTTTCATTTCTGGTAATAATATGGATGTTGTTTCATAGGCTTTAAGGATCCCTCGAGTTCTTGGTTCCAATGTAAACTAATTTTTATTTCCTCTTCTTCAGGCACCATATCCGATGCACAACGTAGGCGGTCGTGGTTCTTACGCGCGACTCTTCTGGACAGGCTAGTCAGGATAGATTGCCGTTGCTTCCCCCACGGTTTTGTTGTGTTAGAGTTTTACTTCACTTTGCTGAAGAGTGTGCAGCTGCAGTTCGTTTACTAGCTACGTATTTCACGACGTTGAGTAAGCTGTCCACGACATGCACACGCACAGTACCAATCTTTCTGATCTGGTGGTAACACGCCCTCTTTTTCTAATTTGCTCTCAACCAGAGTCCTGGAATCCGCCCTTTTGAGCATTACTTCAGAGACGCCGGGGAGGCTGTTAGGGCTGTCTTAGCCCTCTTCCCTTCTAGCCAAAAAACCGGCCTAGATCTGGCCGTAGATCAATTGTGATGATTTTAAGCCTGGAATCAAAGTACGTTGAATCATAAAGTACAAGGGGAAATGGAACATATGTACGATCCAATTTTCTGAAGTTTAGTTGGATGTTCATCACCCGAGAGGCGATCACGAGTAACTTTTAAATCTTACAATTGAGGACCGGACTTCCGAAACGTGCTTAGTCCAAAAAAACGAAATGTTGGGAAATCGAAAAAAACATTCTAACCCGCAAATGATAAGCGATAACACTGATTCAATTGCGTTGACGGGAAGAAGAGGGGTCAATGCTAATACCACCCAAGTATGAAGGTTGGCGTGTGGAGTGCAAAGTGGGGGAAATCGTGAACTTAGCTTTTTTTTGGCAAACCATGTCATACTTGTGAAAGGTCAAAATTCGTACATCTTGACCCAGAAACTGTCGGAAATCGGAAGATACAGTTTAGAGACGACCATTCCGGTGAACGAGGCACACGTGAGCACTGCCCCCCTCCTTCCACCTTTTGGATATCCTTGTCTCCCACCCCCTCCCCCCTCCCGAACAGGAAAAAGCACGTATGACTTACAGTCGTAAGAGTCTCATATATTCATAACATTTGAAAAAACAAGTAAGTCAGTGTTATGAAAAAGAACGAAAGAAAGGTTTAGCTAGTAAGTCAGGATAAAATCGTGAAACCAACTCGGAAAGGTGCCTTTTGACTCCCTCCACCAGATTGCGCTGAAAACTCAATTTTCGATTTTTTGGACTAAGCGCATTTTGGAAGTCAGGTCCTCACTTGTGTTCCTCGGTGTTTACAGGGAAGATCGAGCGATTAAAGCCTCTTCCCTCCTAGCGATTTTCATCGCATCAGATGGATGACTAAAGCCCTCTATTGCTGTAAAATCTTCCTTTCCCGTCATGTAAATTTGTAACGCAGAAGTCGAGACAAACGTTTTTAGTGAATTATGTCAAAACTCTATGTATTTTCGCATAAGAAGGAGAAGGGGATTGAGGTATGTGTTCCTGTTATCTGATCAATCTCAAGCAGTGCAAGAATTTTTTATTTATTTTACTTTATTGAAACCGATTTAAAATGCGTCCTGAATACGCATAAATTTCGAGAAAAAAAAAGATCACCAAAAGTAAATAAGGGCCACCCTTATAGGCACCTTGTGAGGTACGAACATCAGAAGTTCTGTAGAAGCGTGGAATTGACTATTCATCTTTTCGTAACTGTGATACAGTTCAGTTCCGATTGTCCTGGATTTCCATCCTGTCGAGAATATTCTGCCAGGCTTTATAGTTCTTCCTTCTGCGAAAAGATGATCAGAGAACCCTTTTGGTGGTAAAAAAGTTCGATTAACTGAGCAAACTAATCGGATGTACATTAACTGGAGCACACTACGACAAGCCCACTGACACGCATGTTGGGGAGCTGCTATTGCTTTTACGTTTTGCGAAGACGAACCAAAATCGAACCCATGCCCATACCATGGCAGGGGGTCGATCGCGAGAAAAGTTACTTTAATTTTTCACCTGTTAAATTATCTGCCGAAAAAGCTTTTTTTCAAAGCTGCTCGAGGATACAAAGTGCAGGCGTAAATTGTCCGTTCGAAGGGTCGGCGATTGCCTTTCGTGAAGTGATAAATGAAACTACTTTTCTATTTTATAATCATTAGGTCGACTACGTGCTGGTCCATATTTTCGTATAGGAAAACGAGAAAGCACGATTTATCGCTCGGTTTCGGAGGCGAGAGAAAAAAGAAAAAAAGTGTGAAAAGGAAGGAAAGAAAACATCATTAAATGTCGTCGATGTGATTTACATATTAAATCGTGTTGTTGGCCGACGGCGGCAGCGGACGAGAGTTGAACTTGCAAATGAAAACTGCTCGACTTTTTTGTAAATTCTGGCTTGGGTGAGAAAATGGTTGTTTATAGAGCAGTGAGATAAATTAGCCCCACTTTTTGCTGTTGAATTGGGATTAGCGAATTCGTTGGGAAACTGGCGAAGAAATATGATGGAATGGTTTCTGAAATATGAAACCGAATGCACTGGTGTGTTACAGCCGGATAGGTTTGCAGCAGAATGCAAATACGAAGGGGTCATCTACTTTTTACGATTGTATGGTGACTGGATTGGCGGAAATATGATGGAATGGTTTCTGAAATGTGAGACCGAATGCATTGGCGTATTCCAGTCAGATATACATTTGCAGTAGGATGCAAATATGAAGGGGTCATCTCTGCGGGTTATCTTCAAGAGTTGACTCAGCGAGTACTTTCTGCTAATGGCAGGAATATTCAACGAGATTCCATTATCACGGCAGATTTCGACCGGCGTCGGATGGCTGAAGCGAAAGAAGGTGACTAGAAGTTGAAGAATATATTCTAACCATAACAGCGCAATTACACTAGTTCTATTTGGTTGAAAATAAATCCAAAGAATATTCTACTAGATTTCTGATACGGCTTCTATATTAAGCCCCAAAATATCCATTTCAGACTTCAAATAGGAAAAACCGATATGATTGTGAAAATCGAGCCAAGTGTCAATTGGATTCTTCGAATCACTAATTTAAAATATTAAGTCAAATTCTATTCCAATAAAATTAAAGTGGACTTCACGAGACAGTATAGGAGTTGTCTGAAAAAAATATTGATTCGAGCTTTATGTGTAACACCGAAATATTTGATGTTGAATTTTACCAACAGCGATCACTTATAAAATTTTGAAACTAATGATTTTCAATCTCTAAATCAAATGCTGTGAGCAAAAATGTTTATTTACAAATAATCTAAGAGATCGCCGAGCGTAACGTAATGTGGTCCAAATAGGGGGGGGGGGGTGACAAAGGTAAATCTGGTACAAAAATATTATTTTAGTGACATTATTAAAAATAGTATTCTGAATAGGCTTAAATTAGATAACTAACCCTTTATCACGTCTGAAAAAGTCCGAGGCAGACCTACCATTGGCAGTTATGTAGCAACTTAGTGTTTGTGGGGTCCGGGGGGGGGGTCTATGTGGTATTGAACAAAAATTTAGGAAAAGGGTGTTAGAGGGGGTGCTAAAATTGGAAAATTCACTCTTTGACAAAACGGGGGTCATCTGGACCCCCTGGCCACGCTAATTACTACTGGTTTACTTCTCCTAACATTTTGTCAGTTATGAGATAAGATAAATTTCAGTAACGGTGACCGCAAGTGATTGTTTATTATTAGTCACCTATAAATTCAACTGCAAGGGAACAAAACTGTACTAACAACTTGCTTACCGCCATTAACATTCAGCTACCTTGTTTTTTGTTGTTTTTGTTTGTTTGACAAAAATTCGATGCATTTTTTGGTGTTTTTATTATATTTTCTCCTTCGCGAATTAGGTAGCTTGATTTCGCCAAATTTGGTATTATCAGATTTCAAATTTCAAATGTTTGTAAAAACTCAAGTTTTGCAGCTACGAACTTGCATTTGGGCTCATTTTGGTGGTCGTTTTCTTTTAACTGTCTAATCAAAAACTTGGTCCCTAATGATCTATTTAAATTTCATAATTTTTCCTCAATTTGCAGATGTAACGATGAGGGTAGAAAAAGCTCGTAAACACACCTGAGACGCATTCCAACTTTAATGAAAGCTTGATTTGTTGAGTACAGTTGTAAACAATAACCAGTCAAAAAGTTTTCAAACATCATAATATTGTTTAGGAAATTTTTGATTTTTTAAAATTTTGGAGAGTCACTCTTCACGATTGAAAAGTCCTTGTCCTGACATATGGATGCCAAACATGGTTCTTAATGAAAAGAACAAACAGAGCGCTTAGAAAAAACATACAACTCAGTGCTGATGAGTATATTGGGGATCATGTTGGGGGCTATTAGGCCACGATGAGAATATGTTCCATTATACAAAGATAGAGGGTGTAAAATATATTAAGAACCTGAAATATTAATTTGTGGGTCATTTGGTCTACACGGTGTGGACCCCTGTGGACTGGGAAAGAAAACAAGGCCGACCAGCAACATGCTGGGTAAATTAGTTCCTGCAAACCCTTGGTCCATGTTGGGGAAGTACAGCAAGAGAAAGAGATGGAAATGCTAGCCTTAGTTTGGTCTTATGTGGAGTTTGCTTCCATAATTTGGGACCCCTTTACTGAAATAATGAACAGCAAAATTGAAAAAATACAAAAAACGTTTTCTGAAATATCTCTATTGTAAGGACTTTTCCTATTTTCCTGATGACATACGAGTATCATATGAAGATTTAGTAAAAGGATATAATATGACAAGACTTCAATCAAGACGTAAAGTTGGAGGTCAGTGTATGCTGCATGATATCTTGCATGGGGGAGTAGATTATGCACCACTGTTGGAAAAAATACAGTTTTTTGCCCCTATACACACAGGCAGGCAAAGTTAACTTTTCTCGCCCAAAAACACTAAGACACTGTCTTATAAATTTTCACCCATAAATAGGTTGATGGAAACCTGCAATTAAGTCCTGGTTAAGGAGAGATTCTTTCACTCCCCTTACAATTAGTCTGATTCGCTATTCGAGGAGAGGGGAAGGTTGAGTGGTGTGGGTGGAAGTGGCCTCGGCAGTGCGGCATCAGCAGGTAAAATCTAAGCCTTTTTTAAATTTTTTGTTTATTTGTTGTTGTTTTTTTTTTTGTAGTTTTTTGTGTAAGATAAATTAAATTGACATAAAATGTAAAAATGTAACAACATTTCTGTAAGTGAAACAATAGTTGCTTGTAGAAATGTTTCAAATTCAATTAAATTATTTGTTGAAACTCATAACCCGATTGACAATGAGGCCAACTGTGAGTGCATTTGTGAACATCACTCAGTAATCACATTAATGTTGAATGATCACTTTGCACTCACTATTTTAAAATTATGAGATGTTGAACGCTCACAAAAAAATGTTAGTGGCCAAAAGTCTCAAAATGGTAGTGGTTTGTGATATGTTTTGTGATTGCTCTCCAAAATTGGGAAAATACTGTTCAGAAAGCTGCATCCAGTGAAACACAGTCAACGTTGACAGAATCATCGAGATTTGTATAATCATGTTTTTTCTTACTTTTTTTGAGATTTTTTGAGTTTTTGTATCCAAATGCTTTGGAACACGTTGTAGTAAAACTGTCCATGTAAGAATTATGGCAATAACCTAATTTATGCAAAAATTATTCAGCCTAAACCATTTGCCAAGTAGACATGTCAATGCCCTTCAATATTGCTAATAATGTCGATACTTGTTGACTTTAATGTCAACTTAAATGGGTTCTAGAATCATAATTATGAAGATCCGAAAACACGATTTTTTGGGGAGAAACGAAAAACGTGTACAGCAGCACTCACGCCCCAGATTTAGTTGAAACTGTGTTTTTCGACAGAGGTTAGTATCAACTGCTAATCGAAAAATATTTCGTGGAAAACCTTAATATCCCCTCCCCCCCCTAAAAAAACTGGATGCTGTGATTTTTGACTCCAAGATCTGTATTTTTCGCCGAAAGCTAATCTTCTGATGTTTGATACTGGCCCAATTAGATCAACGTGACCAGTACCAACCTTTTTTGCCCTCTTCCATACTTCTCACGTCAGCTGAAAGTTGGAAAAGGTGAAAAATAAATACTGCGGCGAAGAAAAAAGGACGTTTATTTTAAATAACGAAACATTTTTTTTCTTCCTCTTCTACCGTGGAACTATATTGAAGAAAAGAAAAAACTCAAAATTAATATGTTAGAGTCAAAACTGATATGATTCTCAAGCCGGTTTTCACAGCCCGATATCTGAGAAAGGAAGTCCTGAACGTGAAAATGAGTGGCATGACGTGATTCACAGCGGTCTGTTTACTATCAGAAACCATGCTTAACTCATTTTTAATAAGATTGGATCTTCTCAGTTATGATTTTAGCGTCCCATGTTAGCTATACGAAAATTTGTCGACTTCTACTGAACGCTTGTCAACTGCGGCTGCATACTACAATGTTTATATAGTAATGTGAACACATATATCTATAGATACCTGGTGACTAAAATGTCAACTACATTTTACATCCACTGGGCACTTCTTGTTAACTGTTATTTGGTCTATAGAAATGTACATTACTCAGTTGACCAGAGGTGTCGCTGGAATTTTTTTCTTTTGGTTGCGGGAGAGAGGGGGTAATTTTTTTAGTAGTGTTGACCTACATTCATCGGAGTTGGTGAATTTTTTTGGGGGAGGTATCAAAGTGTCTAACAGTCATTTAAGTCATTCATTTTCGGTCATGGTCATTTAAAAATTTTAAAATCAGCAAATTATACCTTGAAAGAGAAAATAAAGATGAATTTAGAATTGGAAAATTCTATTATAATGACCAGGGCTGCAATTTTTGTGCGAATGTATATTTTTATTTATGGCGTATAGGTATAAGTTTCAAAAGATCTTCACGGATCATAGAATTCTGAGTCAAATGAGCAGCACTTCATTCTGCATATTTCGCATAGTTTGGCATTTACTGCATATTTTGCACAAATTCTGCTTATTTTTCAATTTTTTCCCCCAAAAAGTTGTTATTTTAGTTCTAAGAATAATGCCCGACTCCAAAAAAAGAAAAAGTTAAAAGACTTGATGGTTAATGAATCAGTAGAAAAGCGTTTAGAAAAATACGTTCTTTTGCATGTGAGATAACCTTTCTCTTGCCCGCATCTCATTCATCAATCATCAAAATATTACGAATAGGTGCAATATCTCCTGGGTGCATCTTCTATTAAAAGAAGATTGGACTTTTAGGGAGATACTTTGCTAGATCATTTTGAAATTGGATACAAATTATAAAAATTGCAGCCCTGATAGTGACGATAAATCGGAATATCAGCTTGCAAGAATCTTCGCAAGTATGACATGCTCATGTGAGTCGCGCTGTAAGACGTGATCACCATGCGCGTATTAAGGTAGGTGAGCTCAATAAAGCCTTAATTTAAGGTCTTGGCTCTCTAGGCTTTCATGTAAGTGATCTAATGTTTTTCCTTTTTTGTGGTAGTCGTCGACTGAAATATTTACAAATTAGCTATCTTGAAATTTTTCTGTACTGCTCCACGTTCCTCATCAGATCTTCGAATAAAAATACCCCTTTTTCAAAACTTGAGAAGGCTAGCGCACTAAAGAAGGCCGGGCCTAAAACCTAATAGGACCCAACCTGAGACCTGTTAGGTCCCAACCTAATACCTATCAAGTCTGACCTGGAATTCGGTAAATAAAAAGTTAAGCATAATTCAAATAGAAATTTATGAGAAAGTTAACTGAAATGATAATCAGTTGATCTTACCAGGTTGGGCCTTATTAGATTACATAACACACTATTTTTCTTGAGTATCGCATTCCTCGGGTCCAAACGGCTCAAATTTCACTTTTCTGGCGTCGATCGTTGACCAACTACCACTACAACAACTACCTAATGTTTGATTTCTGGATAAATTACATTTGACTAACATAATATTATGTACTCGTACATCCTCCAAGTTACACGAAAAACATATCGGAGCACTTTTTACGTTATTGGAAAATTATCAACCGGCATATCTCGCACCGGTGGACTAATATCTTGATAAAAACAATTATGGACAGTGTTGCCGTATCATGAAGGAACAACTTTGCTATACGTTTTAATGCAGTCTAAAAAGCATAGCAGCCAAGATCGGTACATTGGGCCTTATATTGGGAATCCGGGCCTTATTGGGCTCATCTACCTTATAGAATAAAATCAGTTTTTTCACTCCCATGAAAATTTAGTATTATAGACGAAGAAGTATTTTTGGCTTTAGTTTATTATTTTAACGCATTCATAGCAACAGGGGCGGCATAACTTCTGTGTAGCGTATATAGCAGATGCTACACATGGAAAGATTTTGCTGCACATGAGATTTTCAACAAAAAAAATAGTACATTATTATTATACAAGGTGCTAAAGTGAGCGATTAAGTTTTCCAATAAATAATAACTTTTTTTTTTTTTTTTTGCTACCCATGAGAAAAATTTAGGTTGCCGCCCCTGCATAGCAAATGGGGGGGTTATGGGGGTCATATATTTTCAAATTTCGATTTTGTTAAGACACCTTGTATAAGTATGTATTGCGAGTACAGTGTATGGTACGGTACTACTACTTGCGGTATCACACATAGTACTAATTCGTTTACAAATTTTTTACAACTACAAGTATAAATATAATTGGCTTTTGAATTTGAGGGGGGGTAGTTTAGATCATTTATATCCCCCCCCCCGAAAAAACTTGTGGTGAGGTTACCCCTCTACCCCCTCAGCAACGCCCATGCAATTGACAGTAAACAGAGCATCGACATTTGTACGTGCATTGCATGTGAAAATATGTAAGCAGTACTAAAAGTGTCCTGGATTTCAGTGCTCACATTTTAGTCGATATTTCCATATGCACGTGTTCCACGGGCTTAGACTACTTAAAAAATCTCTGACCCTATAAAGTGGTTGGCACTTACGTCATGTCTGATCAGAAAACTTATTCCACTAATTGCTGGAATATCAGTTCTGTAAAACTAATTATTCAGAAGCGTGCTGATGTATCAAACGACAGTTGAAGGATGAGATACTAATTTCATGGAAAGTGCAACTTTCAATTCTTTCTCTAACGTTCAAATCAACACCTCAAAATGAGACATTTCCGATTAATTCCGATATTTTTCATTAAAAACATAGGTATTTTAAACTTTTGATTAATCGTTATCACTTCCCCGGTTGTATTACCGAGAAAACGATTTTTGCAACCGTATTACTTCATCTCCGAGTCTGGCCAGCATCAGCTACCGAATCAATGTGCCCGAGAATCAGTTGTTCTCATCTCCGTCGCTCTCGCACCGGCTGGAGCGGTGTGGATCCTCGCGCCTCATCGCCGTACGAAGCGAACCAGTGAGCCGAATTTTTCGACTGCGATACCCGATGCGGCTACCTCCGGCAGAAGAGCGTTTGGATGGATATTACACGTTGTAGCCGCGATTCTCGAGCCGTCTTCGTAAATTTGATTGATCGCGGTATTCGCGTTTTAAATGATGACATAACCCTGACATGACTGGCGTACTGTTAAATAGCACAGAAACAGCCCGCAGCCAAGTTCGTACGCCTGTGTCGGACTTTCTATTCGACTATATATAAGTTTTCACGCAGGATGAAAAATAACGGACGTCGTCCTCAAAAATGTTAACTTATCGCTGCGCCGGCTACGGACCAGGATCGATGTAATCGAAGAAAAATAAGTACTTACACTGCGATGAAGTGTTCGACTTATAGTCTCTCGTCCCAGAGATTGAACAACTTTCCCAGGGAGGATTTCGATGTTCGGCTATTAAGAGTTCGCAAACTTATTCTCGAGGGAATTGCAATAATCGCGTGAATAGTTAACCGACTTCCAGCTTCCTGGGCTCCCGCGAGATTGGCTTCATGCTGTACGATGTCTACGAATTCAGAAAGAGTAATAGCTTAACGGTCCTCTATAGTGACTTATAAGAGGAGCACCTGCAAGATTATCTACAGTGCGGATGACAGTTTTAAATTTCGAAGTCGTTACAGCGTCCACCTTCAAGTACGCCCGTGATGTTGTAAACTTACAGCCCAGATATCCAGCCCGCTCGTATTTCAGGTCCCACACGTAAATGTAGAAAAAACGTACAAATATTTCCGATTATTCGCGGGTTTTTCTTCCTTTGGCTTAATGTTGATTAATTTGTAAGAATGATTTATACGCCCGTTCGAGAATACTCCAATAAATTTTTAACACACGTTTAGGACGTTAATTCCAGTCCAAATTTCACGCTCTTTTTTATTTCGTATGTATTCAGCTTTTTTTTTTCACGAAAGAAACTATATATATGCCGCCACCGAGTTCGGCTAGATTCAGCGATTCTGCGGCTGACGCGCTGCGTGATTTACGCTCCGAAACCGGAATTTAATTACGCGGGAAATTAGTGGACAGTCGCGCTATCGCGTCCCCATCCGCCCCTTCCATCTCTAATATGCATAATTGTAACAATGAAAAATTACGATCCTTCGACGTTTTCAAAACAATTACACGCCGTTCGTGTAAACCCGAAGGCCCTTCAACGTACACGTCCTGTGTATTACATCGAAAATGGTTGGGGAGACTTAGTCACTGATCCAGCGGGTTGGGTCAACTTCTCAATCTGTATCCAGAGCCTGATTTATAGGTGTGATGCGCCTTTAGAGTCAGTTATTAAATAGTGCCCCCTCTCTCAAATGTTAGAT
This sequence comes from Acanthococcus lagerstroemiae, assembly GCA_031841125.1. NCBI lineage: Eukaryota > Metazoa > Arthropoda > Insecta > Hemiptera > Eriococcidae > Acanthococcus > Acanthococcus lagerstroemiae. Next base: position 19,167,587 of record CM063110.1, read on the forward strand.
TTTTCAGTCCGATTACTTCGAAATATTGTACTGTTTTGCTCAATCTTGATTTTTTTTCCATTTCTTTGTTTTCATTTTTGTATGTTCCCTCTTTTATGCCAAGTTATTCCCGATCTGTATCCAGAGCTTGATTTAGCTTTAGAGGGAATTTACCACCCGCTTAGAGCTGCACTCTCAAGCAACCCGACTCTTAGGAGCGGTTCTCCCATCAAACGTGCACGATACGTATTTACGGGCTTGAGTGGTCGTTGGTGGCGGTGGCAATGTCGTCGTCGAGCTGCTCGATGGAACCCCGAAGGTCTGCGGTATAGCAGGCCGACGGTTGGCGACGGTAGGGGTCTGGTTTGCCGAGTGGATAGCGCGCTGGTCTCGGAATCCGGAGGTCCTGGGTTCGAGCCGACGTAGCAGCTCGCTACATTGCGATCTAGGCCGGTTTTTCGGCAAGATGAGAAGTGGGCTAAGACAGTCCTAACAGCCTCCCCGACGTCTCTGAGGTAATGCTCGAAAGGGCCGATTCCAAGGCGCGAGTTGAGAGTAAGATTAGAAAAGACAGAGCTTGATTTAGGTGTGAAACGCCCTAGGGTCAGTTATTCAATAGTGCCCCTCCCCCAAATAGATTCTTTCGGTCCAGTTACTTTGGAGTAGTATTTTATTCAATCTTGATTCTTCGTTTTCATTTCTCTGTTTTCGTTTTTATATGTTCCCACTTTTATAGGAACTCAATTTTCAATGCCCTTTTTCAGCTGATCACCTAAAAGCCAGAGCTATTTTGATCCCTCATATGCATGAATGCGGCTCCTACTAAACATGGTTGAACACGTCAAAGTTGATAAAAATTGATCGGAAAATACTGTTAACGACCAAGAACGACTATATGAAACCAAGCTAGATAGAAGCAGACAAAGCAAAACAGGAACAAACGTCATTAGGACTGAAGAAACTCGACCAGAAACAAACCAGTCCGACCATGAATGACGAAAATCAACAAATTTGAGCGACTCCATCGAACCTGACTAAAAACTGAACCCTCATCACACAGTCGAGCTGAATTTCGAGTTGAATGCCGAGTAGCAAGCTCATCCAGGCCCATTTCGACTCGACGAGTAACTCAAAAAATTGTCGAGATTTGCAATATTGAGTCGACATTAGTATCGATATTTCACTAGCTTTTATCATTGTTTACAACGGTTCATCGAGCTTGACGGTTAACAAGAATTTCAATAAAAATAAATTTATCGACTTGGCTCAATAAACAAATTTCTATCAAGCTTGACATGCTAAGTTTTAAATTTGTCGAGTTGTACATTCTTACCAATAAGTCTACTCGATGTGTAAATTTGGAGATCAAAACACGGTAGTTTTTATGTTGCCCTCTGCTTCATTTGATGGTATAGAATTGGCTGTAACACGAATTCTTAAAAACATAATTGTTCGTGTGTTTGTCGAGCTCGACTGCGCAATAAAAAAACGGACTGTAGTTGAAATCGATCAAAATTAACTAAAAATGACAAAATTTCTTTGTAACCAACACAAAAATGTTGTAAAAAAATTGTCGAAATTTTTGTAGTCGGAAAATTTATTTGTCAGAAAAAAGGTCAGTCGGGAAAACGGATTCGGAAAAATGTCCTAGAATCGAACTAACTAGAAACCAAATTGAACTAATTATCAAATTTAACCAAACTTGACCTAAAAATGGCAGAAATTGTCCAATATTGACCAAATCTAACCAAACCCAACACGTGTCTAACAGTGACTATAAGTCTAAACAAGTTAGACCAACTTTACTTACAGTTATCGAACTTATTTAAAAGTATATTTTCCTGAAGTTATAACATTTTTTAAAAATATATTTTCCTGAAGTTGCCAAATTTCTATGCACATGGTGTGGTGGGACGTATGGCGATGCACGCATGGACCCCTGAGACACCACACTTCCGGTCCCGAAAGCAAACCTTTCCAGTATCACATCAGTGACCGGAGGGACGTTTTGAGGCCAGCCCGTGCCCCCCATTTCACCGTTCCGCTTCCGTTACGCGCTGTTCTACGAGGGCCATCATGGGTCCCCTACTGACCAAGGTTAACGCTTCCAGAACTATAACCTGGAATTTTCGGGTTCCCCACAACGGACGCGCTTCCTTTCACTCACCCCTCACCTCGTCTTGCTTAAAATTATAATATTTTGCTAAAAACATCAAATTTTCCTAAGATACGAGTTTGAAGGTACCAAATTTATTTTTGAAATCAATAAATGATAAATTTACCGAAAATTGTCAAATTTATTACTAAATATTTCTACATTTTCCGCACAGACCTAAAATATTGCCAAATTATTCTAACATTACTAATTTTTAAAAATATGTCAATTTCTCTAAATTACACTTTTTAAAAGTCACCAGATTTTTTGAAACGTATCAAATTCTTATAAAGTAACCAAATTTTTATGAATTACTACCTTTTGAATTATCAATTTTCTAGAAGTTCACCAAATTTACCTAAAACTACAATTTTTTCTGGGGGGGGGGGGGAATTGCCATGATTTTTTTTTTTTAAATTACATTATATCCTAAAGTTATCACATTTCCCCCCGAATCACGAAGATTTCCCATAAAAATTTTTCCATCTCCTGAAATTACCAAATGCACCTAAGATTATAAGATTGCCAACATTTAAAATGTTGTGAATTTACAATTTCTTAGAAAATTACCAAGTGCTTTTAGTATCACTAAATTTCAATATTATTCAATTGAAAAAGTTGCTACATTCCCTTAAAATTTATCTAATATTTTCAAAATAACTAAATATTCTTAAAATTAATATGTTTCCAAGTCATGTCCTTTTTAAATTACAAAAATGTTTAGAATTACTAGTCAACACATTTCCCTAAAATGACCGCATTCTGCATACTTCCAATTTCGTCATACGTTCCTAAAATCACAAAATTTTCTCCAAATAAAAAATGTTTTAAAACTACCTACCAATTTTATAGAAAATTACCAAATTTACTAACAAGTTACTTAAAATTACCAGATTTGTTATAGCTAATCTAGATAAACCAAATTTACCTAAGTGACTATAAATTTTGAGATTAAAAAATTTTCCTAAAATACTAAAACCAAATACTTCCTGGAATCATCAAATTATACTACCATTACCGAAAGTTCTTAGAGTTGCCAAATTTTTTAGGATTACAAAATCCTCCAAAAATTGCTAAATTTTCTTTAAATCCTCAATTTTTTCTAAAATTACAAAATTTTTGAAGGTTACCAAGTATTTGGAAATTACTAAATTTTCATAGAAGTACCAAATTTATTTAAGCCAACGAAATCTCGTTATAATCGGTCAAAATGGCTAAAATCAGCTGAAGGCAGCACCAGGAGGGGGGGGGTGACGGTGACACTCGCATATTCGTGAAATTATACCAAAACCCCCAATCAAAAACAATGGGAAGAGAAACTTTGCTTATCACAAAAAATTTGAAACATTTCAGTTGGTATTCTGGAAAATGTTGATCAAAAAATTCTAGAGTCGTCAAAAAATTTTAAAAATGAACTTTTTTCACTCATAGACTAAAATTTTTATCGGGATTCTTTTCGTTTGACACGTCCCTGGAACATATTGTTCAATCTGGCTCTGAAACCATACTAAATATGGTCAAGAACAGTCAGGAGAAATTATAATCAACCAAAAACGTGCAAATAACATAGATCAAAAAAGCCCAAGAATGAGCAAACCCGACCAAAATGTTCTGAACGGATCGGACATGACGTACGCCAAACGTAATCAAAAGAATAAAATAAAATTCAACCAAAAACGACAAAATCATCAAATCTGACTAACCATGCCCAAAAATAATCAGATATAGCCGAAATGACTAAGAAAACTAAAAACGATATAAAGATTAACCAAAGTAGACCAGAAATAAGAAACAGAACTAAAAATACCCTGCATCAAACATGACCAAGATGAACGACCAAAAGCGTCTAAATGCGAATAACAATTTGATCCAAAATAACTTTAGAATCACCGCATCCGCCTGGAAGCACAAAGACCAAAAAATTTGAGAAGAACCAAGAGCAAGTCAAATATGTGGGTCGAGAAGAGTCAAGAACAAAACTCTCTTTTAATATGAGTAGTGGAAACTTCAAAAATTTCCTAAAAATGTATGCTAAGGGCATCACAGTGCATCTTACCTTTTCGACTTTACAGAAATTAAGAATCTGAAAATTTTATGCAACATTTCATCTAATTTTCAGCATCATATTGTAACGCCAACTTCGAAGTATGCATTCGAAACGAATGTGTCAATTTCCGTCTTTAAGTAAATAAAGAATCACCCGAATACTCGGCTGCAATTAAGGCTCAGAAGAAGACACCTCTTTCTGCTCCTATCCAAAAGTTCTTACTCTTGGCGGTTTCAAAATTTAACAATTTTTTTAAAATTTTGTATTTAGAATCCTAAAATATTTGTGTATGATGTCTTTCGTATCTTATTTTTTCCACTAACTATAAAAATTGTTCATGATTGATACGTATTCCTATGAACAATGAAGAACTGTACATATATTTTAAAATTCTAAATATAAAATTTCGCGGAAATTTGTTCAAATTTGAAGGCGTAAAGGCCTAGTAACTTTTGGTGAAGAACGGAATACGGTGTCCTAGAGAAGCCCCTTTCGGCGGATCCAGGGGCGTTAGAAATATGGTATCCACCTCTCTTGGCTAATAAAACGATTCTAAATTCAAAATTATAATACGCATCTCTGCTACGGGTCCCCCTTTCTTCTTGCTCGTGGGGATACTGAAGGCGCTGTTGGAGAAGGGCCGTCTTGGCGTTTACTGGATTTCTTGGGGTGTGGGTTTATTGCGCTTTCTGAGGCCAACTAAAAGGCAATACCTGGGTACGGCGGCAGTAAGAACGAAGATGGACATAACGACGATGTACAACCGAGAATAGGGAAGCGTGTGCTATTGTGCGTAGTTACAAAAAAAAAAAAAGGAATATGGGTGTCTTCGTTTATCCATTAAATGTTTGTTTGCAATTTTAGCAGGATACTGTCTCAAAAATTGAACACATCATACTCACGACATACTCTCAGCGCATTATTTTGCAGACTGTGCAGTGTGCAGATTCGGACTATTGGCTTTGCTAGGCATAGGAATAATGTAATGCGTATTGGGATGTGGAATGAAATGTAGAGAGCGCTCGTAACGCTACACGCATGCACGCACACCAACAAACACATGTAAGGAGGTAGAGTGATTAGAATCGAAACTTGTTCTTTAACATGGTGAACAAAAATTTGTCTCATTTTACGAGGATTCCATCTGTTCGTTTGTTCCAACGTTGTATATTTACTCTCAGGTAACTCTAAATTTTTCAAAATACAATTATATCGAATCATTATTGCCTGTACATTTCTTACTGGAGCGATTAATTTGATCACTCAAACTAGACCGGTTCTCAAGTCTGCCGCTAGGTGTTGTCAATCACTTCTCTTTGTTTTTTATTATTCGGCCAATACCTTTTTTTTTTTTTTTTTTTTGCTCTCTTGTCCATCTTGAATCCCCGAGTTGACCACGACACCCTGCCTCTTGCAGTTTTTGATAGAAAATTGGCAAAAACTACTCAGGTTCTGCTTCTCGGGCGTAACCATTCGACAGAGCTACCGCTATGACACTCGTACTCTCAACCAACTGGAAATTAATTTTAAATTAACGAAAAATGCCGTTTCCAAAGGTCAGAAAAATTACCCCGCTTTCAATCGGCCGAAGTAAGCGAGCAGCGTAATTATTTCCAGACCATCTATCGTCTAATTTTTCAGCCCGCGATATCAAAAATTAATGTTTTAATTATCTTTTTCGGAGCCGTGAATCAGCCAGAGATGACTGCGGCGATTTCGCTAATGGACGGCGAGGCGTGACTCCAAAGTTTTCTTGCACACCTCGCCTCCACTCGGCTTATACGTATACCCGGTGCAAAATAGGTACAGGTCACTGCAAACAATATGGATCTTTTTCTTTTTCGTCTCGAACGCCTATATACGATAGATTTCAACAGTGCGGCGCACAGAAGTTGATTGCGAAGAGAAAGTGTAGGCACAGGCATCTATATTATTGTATATTTATAGGTATAGGAAACCGAAACGATGGCGAATTAAGACGGTTAGCTTAGCCTACGTTAGAAAAAGAAGAAGAAAAAAATAAAATAGTATCTCATAATATTTGAAACGTCTCAGCCTCTTGGCAGATACATTACCTTCATTCACGTTGCTCTGCATCGCCGTTATTGCTCAGATTATAATGATGATAATAATTAGAAGAACGATGATAAACAACTATTCACGAGTTTTATATTCGATCATGGGAAAATAGCGGTCGCTGACAACGAGCGTGGTGGACGCGGCGCGCGGTGCCGCTCAGCCCCGCCGCCACGAATTAGCCGATCAATCATAAACTCCTTGAGGTTTTTATCTTAATCCGAGTCGAGTCGAGTCGGGTGCTGAGCTATTACGAAGACGAAGAAGTGATTTTCGAAACGAGGTTTCGACTTCGCCGTCTTCACAGGCGGGAATTAAAATCTATATTCGCCGGAATGGTTACCGAATACGAAATGGCGGCAGCGTCGCATCACGCGGATTTATGGAAGTCCCTAAAACGATACAGAACATCTGGAATCCTTCGGGGGTTGCGGAGAATGAAGCTGCTTTTCCTCTTTTGATATACCCTCATCGCTAATATTGGTCCAGGGAAATGAGATAACATTTCTGTTCGTCGAAAGAAGCTATGCATAGCATAAGCATAGAAAAGGGGGTCTTGGGGTTTGGACCCCAGCCTTTGCAAAAAAAAACAACAAAAAACTCAACTACTAGGAGTTTAGAAAGTATCGATGGGAGAGAGTGCACAGGGTCAGGCAGGACAAATAGAAAAAGTTTAGATCCCCCCTCCCCTGTATAACGGACCTATATACGCCCTTGATGTGTAGAAAACTTGAAAACCTTCCAATTCCTTACAGCTGCATGTATTACCGTGTAACAGACCTCACCTCTTTGCTATACAGGTGTACGTGAACACGTATATCGTAACATGGGGTAAATTTGCTCATTTTTTTCTATACTTTCAATTTTGAGACACTCTATAGACCCTAGAGAACCGGGATATTTTTTGTAATTTTAATGGGATCTTCAGGTACTTCTTTTGAGTACCTAAAACTAACACGAAGAAACTGAAAGAACCCCGAATGAAACTAACACAACCAAACCAAAACTGAACAGAACCGAGCCAAACCGAACTAAACCGAACCAAACTTCTTTTTTCTCCCGCGATAGGCTAAAGTTCCACCCGGCGACCAATTCCGAACTCCCTCGGATGGCTCCGTGTATTGTGCAAAATACATGTAGCAACTCGCTACTTTTCGACCCAGGTCGGTTTTTCGGCAAGACGAAAAGAGGGCTAGGACAGTCCTAACAGCCTCCCCGACGTCAATGAAGTAATGCTCGAAAAGGGCGGATTCCAGGGCTCGGGTTAAGAGTAAAATTGGAAAAAAGATTCCCTTATCACAGCCTTACATTCCTTCGAGAAGGTTTAGCGCGGGACAAAGAGGGGAATCCACACTTTTAGTGAATACAAATAATTTGTATGCAGCTACTACAACCGGAAACTAGAGTGGTCTGGCTGTCTCAGTCAGTCAGTGCCTACGTATATTAGGTTGTCATTTGCCGCCTTGGATTCCACAACATTTCCTTGTCAGCTTCCATTTTCCTTCTGCGCCTCCACTTCGGCGTACACAACCAAGGCGGGAGGTTCGCTCCAAGTAGTAAGGGCCGCCTCCATAGTCGGACGGTTACCATAACACTTCCGCCTCTAGTTCCTTGTCACTTCTTCGAACTGGTTGGAGCAAGTGAGTTCCGATATCAGATTCTAGGTTCTGTCACCAGTTAAGCTCCCCGGGATTGGAGGGTCGCTCATAGGTGCCGAGGTGCCACTGGGCTTCCACTTTCTCTTTCAACCATATTAACCTTATCCTGTCCGTATCTGGTGTCTGCTCCTGCAGCTTTGGTGGGGATTCCGGTGGTTCGGTTGTACTGATAGTGGGCCCACCCACTTCTGGGCTCTTCGACTGGCGGCTATGGGAATTCCCTGATTCTCGCCAGTCAGGCTTGATGCGTCGCCGCTGAGAACACTAACATTTGGGCAGTGGGTATGGACCCGCACTGATTCCCGCCGTCCATTGGTTGGTGTTGTTGTCCGCGACGATGTGCGATGGTTGCTACTGCTGTAAATCGAACTAAACTGAACGGAATCAAACTGGATCAAACAAATTGAACCCAATTGAACTAAACTGAAAAGTGATCGCTAAGGGGTAAAGTGGTTTTATTTTTACGAGAATTTCTATGAAAAATTTTGTCCTAGACTGTCACACGGGGAGAGAGGAGATTATCCGTAAATACTCCGTGAACCAGCATTGGTCGTGAACAAAACATTGATGAGGGCTGAAGAAATGTTAGTTTCATCTGCTTCCTGTATCCCAGTTCTCAAATTTTGTTCTAGACTACCGCGAGAGGGAAGAGGATATTATTCCCCAGATACTCAAAAAGGGCACATCTTAATTGCGTCCCTTCTTTTAACAGCTCAATTGCGTCCCATATATTTCCCTTCCCACTTAACCAGACTTAGGACTGGCTGCAAAGTATTGCAGGTGTGGTTAAAAATATCACTGGATCTTGCCCGAGTGATTTTCATCTGTTTCAATTCTTGAAACGTCATTTGGGCCGAAAAAAAATTCAACTGCAATGACGCGCTCCAAAAGGAAGTCGCAAACTTCTTCAAAAACCAACTCCCTGAATTTTGCCAAATGGGCATTTCGAAGCTGAAGGATTGGTATCAGAAGTATTTGAAGGTTGATAGTGATTATTATAGAGAAATAGTGTAACTCAAATCCTAGATAAATTTGGTTTTATATTGAATTTTTGTTCATTCTTAATCATTTTACAGCAAAACAGGACTTACTTTTGGGATTGCCCTCGTATGTAGTTATGTGTCGTGTCATCGTCCTTCGCATTGTAATTTACATATACGTACTAACATGAAGAATGATTACAGAAGTCATTTTAATTCTAACATCAACTTTCTATTTCTGGATGCACTTCGGATGCAATTGAGACATGTACCTTTTTTTATTGGGACGCAGTTGCGATATATCCTTTCTTTTACCATCCCGTACGGGACGCAACTGGGGTGCAGCCTCCTTGAAACTAGCATTAGTCGTAAACAAAACACCGATGAGAGTTGGAGAATGTTAGTTGCTGCGATGGCTCCAATTTTCTACGCGAAAAGGAAATGGCAACATTTTGAGTTTTCGTGGATGTAGTAAAAAAGATGATTGCCGCGGCTCGGTAATACTATTTTCACTCACGAGGGTTAGGCAGAGTATAAAAGCTTAACGGGCAGCGATATTTCCATTGCTAATTCGGAGATTTAATTTGCCGTTCGTTCATCCCGTCCTCTACTTCTCATATGCCTAGGCTGAGTCATCTAGACACCAAACGCATGTAAATACTGAGGGGATGAGGGCTCAACCTCCTCTCAACGCCTACAGTAAGAACATCGCGTGCGTCGAAAAGGACACGAGCTACATTAATGAAAATATTTCGATCAAAACACGCGCGATTTTTCGCAGTAAAGGCTCAAACCTCTTACTGAATAGTATTGCCTGGCTAGAAAGGTTCCTCGAGAGTCCAACCCTGTTTTCCCAGAGCTCTGAAGTACCTATACGTGCCTGCTCGAGTGATTTGTACCTACAACCCTTTTAAACGCACTTGAAAAGGCGCCAAACAATCGAAGTTTTTTGAAGAGGGTGATACAATTGCAGACGAAAATTAAAGGATTGAATTTACCGCAATTTTGTAACTCACACTAGTGGCCCATTTATTTTCGTTTACTTTTCAAACATAATCTTATTTCCTCGTTGAGTAACCGATTCGAGACCTAAATTCCGTTTTATACGACCAAAAAAATTTCATCCCCCAATTCCGCTGTATCGTAGTAATATGTTCGGGAACGTACGGCCTTTGTATATACCACCATATTAAATTTACGGGTTTACGTACTTCTTTTTTATCGAGGTAAATTCGCTGAGATGCGATAAAATAAGTAATCGTTCAAATTAAAGCCCAACATAGTAATCCGTAATTCCCTTCTGCGAAAAAAGGAAGTTAAATTCGGGCCCATAGAAGCTGAGATAGAACGCTCATAATAAACATTTAATCCGCCATCTGAGGTCGTTACTTTGAAAAGCTACCCCGCTGAGACTGTAGCGTTATATAGTTTTCCGGGTTCCCGGCATCCCAGCCGACACACCGTACACTTATGGCGGGCGTAGGAAGCCGAAATGCTGTTTTATCTCGAAAAACGATGCCGAATTCTCGATTTTAGCTTCATGGCCTGCGAATTATTTGACGAGGAATTAGAATGCACGTGCGAGCATTTAATTCTAATTTCCAGCCGGAACCGTCTAATAGATTTTAGTACTCGAGAATGGGTCTTTCATCTTGGCAAACGAAACTCGCGAATACTCGCTGCAAAATTTGTTGCTGCAGGAAACTCCACCAAAAGGCAGTAGGATATTGTCTGGTTTGCTAGGAAAGTCGTTGATTCTACTAGATTTTATGCGTTTTTTAATACGAATGGAAATCGCGAATCAATACATCAGTTTCTTGTGAAGCCATAAAATTGCAAGAAGTAAACATTTCAAAAATTGGAACAATCTGGTATGAATGCTCAAGGAAGGCAATAGGGTAGTCGCCTCCCCAAGAGAGAACAATTGAAGTTGAATGTCCAAATTCTACACGGAATCTCAAAAATATATATGCTGAAAAATCTTGAATTCTAGGCAAGTATGAAAGAATCTTGAAAGTAGTAAAAAGGTCTGGAAGAGTTGTGAGTTCTGAACAAGTTTTTAGAATAGTCTTACAGAGACTTGAACAAAGTTTGCAGGAGTTTCCAGTTAATGAAAAATGTTTTACTGACAAAAAGCGCCACAAATGAGAATGTCTCTATTTCTATCCGATCAAATCACAGGATCAGGGACGTACCGATAGCAGGGGCAGAGGGCAACTTATCCCCCCCCTCGTAGGAATTTTTCTTTCAACAGTTTGGAAAAATTGCAATTTCAATTAGGCGAGTTGGGAAAATTTAACAAGGTAAAAGGGTTTTTTGTTGTTTTTTTTTGGCTTTCATGGGATTGAGTTGAGAAGCTGGGAAAACCCAACAAAGTTAAGTTAAAAGGTGTTTCTTCTTTTGCGTTGATACTTGGGAATTTTGAGTTGAGTCAGTTGGAAAAATCCAATAGGTGAGAAGGTCAAAAGGTTTTTTCTATTTGGTTTGATACTTGGGAATTCTGAGTTCAGTCGGTTGGGATTTTCACAGTTTTACCCCCCCCCCCCTGAAAAATTCTTCGATACGTCCCTGCACAGGATCATCTCCACGTTGGTGGAGCCGACACAATTTTGCCTCAAATCTCACATGAAACAATATTGTGTCTTAAAAACCCATTGTCTTCAGTCAAGCATTCGTTAATCATCTTGAAAAATTCAAGAATAGTTTTGCAAAGTCTAAAAAAATCTTGGGAAGTGTTGCGGTCGAATCTTGCTAAGTCTTAATCAAATTTGGATGAGTGCCAAAACGTCTTCAGTATGTATAAAAGAGGCTTAAGAAGTCCGAAGAAAAAAAGTGAATTGGCACACCCTACACACAGAATATTACCAAGTTCACTCACACTCAGAAATGGACACTAAGCTGACACCCCGCCAGGTGAAAGAGATTTATAGACACCTAAAGACAAAGATCAAACTCGCAAAGACGACGACCAAAATCTGGTGCAATAACGAATGCTTGAGGAACAACACAGTACCGAAGTACGCGACCATAAGCATGAAGACAGACTGCCAAGCGGCCCGCAACACGAAGAAACAAGCACAGGTAATAAGAATAAAAAACGAAATACACGAGATACACACAAACAGGGACAGACTAAAAATAGAACTATACAACCAACACTTCACACTCACCCAGACACTAGAACACCAACAAACAGAACAGCACATATACCAAGAAAGGAAAGAATACATAGAAGTGAGAACTTATTCCAACTAATAATATAACCCCCACGGATTGGACGGACTGCACAATTACAGACAACCAATAGGAAGCACACAACCAATAACACTCTGGACAGACTACATATGAAGGCAACCAATAGGAGTACAAGACTAAACAGGTTTACCATACGGTACTACTCTCGACTATAACTACAGGACCACAAGAGACAAGACTCATTTAGGGTACTCCACTCCGAAAACATACGAGCGAGTGCGAGAACAGAAATCATGCTCAAAAACTTCGAAGTCGATTTTCTCAAAATGAGGTTTTTCAGACTACAAACTTCAAACTGCTATACAACTCCACGTAGAATTGAGCTTTTGCGATGATCTTTTTTTATGCTCGTCTTAATGCCCTCTAGCTCAGTGTTTCTCAACCGCTGGTCCGCTTAAAATGAAATAAAGTCATTAAAAATAGTTTTTGTAACCATGATTTATTTTTAGTGTGACGTAAAACTAACCTACCGGTCCTCAAGAACGCACCAAATCTTCTAGCCGGTCCCTGAAGTTGATCCGGTTGAAAAGCACTGTTTGGCTGATGGTATCGATATCTCGGAATCGATTTTTCTTTCTCACAGATCGCAGATCATACGAACTATTCCATATTAGGCGACCTGTACTATTTCTCGAACTTTTCTCCGCAAAAACTTTTTTTTTTTCCTCTCAAAAATACATACAGGACCTCAAAGTATTTACCTTCAGCTTGCCACTCGTACCAAAAACTTAATAGTTTGACGAATCAGTTCGTGAATGAACGAGCAGAGTAGCGCCAGCACGTAGACATCTTGAAATAATGGAAATCGGAAAATCACTGATAACTGGGCGAATACTCCTTTAATTAACGTGATTTTTCTTACGGAACCACTTATTGATGTATCATACCTAATTCACTACTTTTTCTCAGAGTGCGCACCACCTACTGACTTCAAACTAGAGGTATTCCATATTAGGAACCTATTCCATATTTGGCGTTTTTCCCCTATCAAAAGTGATCCATCACTTCTTGTACTAATATTTAATTTATAGTGTTCATTATTTTGAATGAAGACAATTCTAACAGTGTGTATGACTTACTTATTTGACGATTTTTTGTAAAATCAATTGATGCGTACTTTTAGGAACCCGAGTGCACATTTGACGTTTTCTAGAAAAACCGTTGTTGTTAAAAATTTTGAAAGTAAACAAAAACAGTAAAAACCGTATAGTTTTTTTCACATTATATTAAAATGTCAGCAAATTTTATGTAGAATTGATTGAGGAATAAAATTTTTTCTGATAGGCGGTGCGTACTCTTATGGTCCTTTCCCCTGTACTTACTTCATGAGCTGAACTTGGAAAATCTCCAATCAGCCATCAAGTTCACTATATCGAGCTCGAGCACCGACTTCTCATGGCAAATGCAAAAATCAATGAATGTCTAAGTCAATATAGTACGTAGTATATAATTATGTACGATAATGTCGAAATACGATTATTTTCCTACATCTGAAGCAGAGCCGAGTGCCGATTCATTCATACCGCGATGGCTGTACGTCCAGACAGTCGCTACCAGTAACAAAGCCAGCATATCGGACCCAGTAATGCTTTCCCAACACGAACGGAGCACTGCCGACCATATAAAATCAAATCAAATTAAGCCGAGCTTTATTTGCACAAACGATGAAAATATCGACCATTCGCCGATAATTACGTTCGTCTGTATCGATTTACTTACGGGTTCGAAAATTTACGAAGTCATATTCTATAATTAATGGTGCGATTTCGTTTTCCTTTTCGTGTCGACCGACTGCGATTCGCACCTCCGAATATTTAGATACATCGAACCTGTTCTGCCGTCTTTTTCCCTCCTTTTTCTTTTCAGTCTTAATGCCACCAACAGCTGTTGAAGTTTTTCGTAAAATATGTTCCCTCGAATTATCATTTTAAAAGAATATTTCATTGTAACGGACTCCCAATTAGTCAGGTTTTTTAATTTAAACTGAAGTGTTTTCGATTGGCTTACATGCGATTATTATTAATGGGTGGCTATAAGTCGGCGAAACGGATGGAGGCTTCTTTCCGCATTTTCTCAACAGTTCAAATAAGAGGGTAAAAATATCTGTCCCCAAGAGTGAACATCGCATTCCACGATACAATCGTTGGAATTCGTTGAAAATGTGGAAAGAACTGCGGCTGAGCTTTTGGAGCACTCGAGATATAACGCAGTCAGAGAGGAAAGTTCGCCGCGAGCGTCGATGGAGGAAGAGAAGAAACCGGTACTTAAGTTGGATATATTGAAGATCATTCTAAGTCCCATCTTCGCCATAACCAGGCTCCCGAGTGAGCATGTGAGGAGCACTAAGATGCATCCCGAACAGAAGGTTCTTTAAGCGATGGCAACGAGGAACAAGGGAAGGGATAAAATATCTGGGAAGAAGATCGTAGTTTTTCACCGCGTGTCTTCAGCCCCCCTGTCTCTTTTTTTCTAATTTTCTCTCAACCCGAGCCCTGGAATCCGCCCTCTTTCGAGCATTACTTCAGAGACGTCGAGGAGGCTGTTAGGGCTATCTTAGCCATCTTCCCTTCTGGCCGAAAAATCCGCCTAGATCGAAATCTAGCGAATTGCTGCGTTGGCTCGAACTCGGGACCTCCGGATTCCGAGACCAACGCGCTATCTACTCGGCCAACCAGACCCCTGAGCCCCCTGCCTCGAGCTACTATCTGATTCCAGATCAAAGGATATTTCAGATTGATGTGCGTAGCTAGAAAGCATTTTATCTACTTTTGACTTACGTGTACCCCAAATCGTAGTAAAAAATTTACCCAGTGGATTCGGACTATCATTCGTATATCCCGCACTTCGACCCATTTCCTCGGGCTGTCGAGGGGCGCGCGCCGGCACCGCTTCGCGCACTACCATGAAAAACAAGCCAAAAACATTTTTATAATTGGGATTAGAGTCAAAATTAAACTTAATTTCGCAATCGGATTATGAGATTAGGCAGAGCAGTATTTAAAAAGAGAAAAATCTTAATTACAAACGTAGCGCAGCAACAGGAATGCGATATCGCAAAGCCTCGACTTATAATTGCCGCCTCACTCGCCAACTCGTCCCCCCTGCATGCCTAAAAAGTTCACTCTAATCCGGTTATTTCGTTCGGAATAAATCGCATCGAGCTTACTGCGAATGAAAGAGGATTTTGACTTTTTTTAATCACGAATTACTGTATTATATACCACTCGGCGAAGTGATTCTGATTACGTTTTAATTATCATTTTATTGTCGCGTGCCTTTCTTTAATGTCGTCGTAAAAAAGGATGCCGATGGTCTCGAAAAATATCTACGACACTCAGATATCGGATAGGAAGCGGTTGTTTAGTCGGAGGACAAAAAAGAAAGGATACACGCCCCTTTCCCCCAAAAAAAACGTTCTTGAGTTTCTCCAAATCTCCCCCATTCAGGATCTTGATTCTATCCTTTCTCAGTAATATTTTATCTCATCCTCTTCAAAAGGCAATGCAGAAGCGTCTTGTGATCATTGGTGTTCCTCGCGTTAGTGACATTTGTGTACTTTTGTATGAGGCTGAGCGAGCTGGAGAGTTATTCAACGTTTTTAACGAATCTTGAAGAGTGTTAGCAAGTCTCGAAAAATCTGTTTCAGCGAGTTTTCAAAAGGTCATAAAGAGTGTTGAAGTGGATTGCACAAATCATGAAGAATCATATATAGAGGATAAGCTTGGTCTGAAATCTGAAAAGAGTCTTAAGTAAGTTTAGAATGGATTTAAAACGTTTACTAGAGATTTGGAGGGAGAATGATGAAGTGGTTCGTAATGTAAATAAGCACAATCATATTGCGAATGCAGCAAACGTTGAGACCGAAAAACTGAAAAAATATTCGGACCTCGAGGGATGAAGAACTTCCCAGGCTGAACAGACTTCTATTATCTTGATCTGTACAGGAACTTGAGTATCTATTAAGGTAGTTCTTACTTTCGCAAAGCGGGAATCCTTTCCGGCGGAGCCCTTAATTTGGTTTTCACTATTTAAAAAAAAAAGAAACAATCTCTGTTAAAATATTTCTAATTTTTATTACGTTTTAAAGGTCGCTACCACCGGGTAACACTTAACATGTACGTTACGTAGGATTTAGGCTCAAATTAGTGAGAATTGAAAGTGGAAGAAAATTACTAAAAATATCAGCAGTATATGTCGTTAGAAAAAAAAAATCAAAAGTTAGTACAGCAAAAAAATCAGTTTTTAGCTGCCATATTGACCCCTGGGGATCAAAGCACTGCTCAGATTTATTGTAACGTCGAGTGTATCAATCGGTATGGCAATATGACCATGTGTACAAGTTTTCAGCTTTTCCTGGCTACATTTTAAATCTAACTGAGAATGTTCAACATTTTCAGAGCAATTTTATTTTTTTAAGCAGGACAATACAGCCGCCAAAATTTCATAGTCTACGCTCGGCATCTCTGATTATAATTTCCGAAAAATTCAGCCGAATCTATGTGTATCTACTTCGAGTAATTCGTTCAATTTTCAAATTCTTTCAAAAATTAAAAAAAAAAAGAACTGTAATAAGAATGTGATTGATTTAGTGCAACTTCGTTTTTAATAGCAGCTCTCATGCATCTTCGTAGCTCAATTTGTTTACAAGATACAGCGAAAGTTTGATCGTGGTTTTGGAAAGCCGACATTTTTTAAAAATATCAATAACTCGGGAACAGCGGAAAATTTTCAAAACATGTCTACAAGCATAGTTGAATATACTAAAACCGCACCTGAAAATTCGGTCAAAATCGGAAGGTCGACTATAGGAAGTGCTAGTTTTCTTTTAGATTTGTTTGGAATAACCCATTTGCATACGGAAAGTGATCTAAGACCCTCTTTTTTAAATTTCTGGATTGGCGCACTAATATTATCTACGTTATGTGTCTGGTGGTTTTTCGGAAAAGTCTTGAAGAGTTTCACCTCTATAGTTTTGAAAAGTCTCGATGAGTTAGGTAAATCTTTTTAGGTGTTTATCTGGAGAAAACTTAATTACTAACATTTTTCAATAAAATTCTGTGTACTTCATTTTTTACTACAAAATAGAACATATTACTTAATCCGGGACAAAGTAGCTATCAAAATTTTTCAATAGTACGAGAGAAGTTTTTAGTCTGGACCGCTGAAAGAGCATTCGAAATCAAAAGACGAAAGCGAGTAGAAAGAAACGCGTGTATTGATCGATAGCCAAAGCAGATCGTCAGAGTGCGAAACATTATCTGTGACTCGACTGTAACTGAACTAAACTATAACTAATTTGATCTAATGTCCTGCCTGGCCGATCGAGGGAGGGAAAAGGACTATGAATGAGAAGAAGAAGAACGTGTTTTTTAAACAGTTTACGATATCTCATATGCAGGTATGCAGGAAATAAAAGGCGTTTGTTAGACTTTCGCGTCATATTACGCAGAAACTGAGAAACTGACCAGGCAGGGCGATTAGACGATTTATAGAAAAATGTAAATTCGAGAGAAGGGATCTCCGCAGTTACCTGTAAAGTTCCCGGAAGGCTGCGTTGCATTTAAAAGAAGCTTAGGCTGCTGTATTAGATGGAAGAGTAAGAAGAGGAAAAGGAAACATGATGGAGGAATAATGAAGGTGAAAAATCGGGCCGGTGATGTGGAATTTCCCAGTAATTTCTTAGATCCCAATCCGTCTCTGATACAAAGGTACTTACCAACTCGAACATTTTTCCTCTTTGTGTTCCGCTCTCTTGAGTGCGCATATTAGAAGTCACAGCAGACTAAAGTCTCCTTTAGAACTACAGTTTCATTTTTAGAGTTCCTCGAACATAACTGAAAATAATACTGCTTAAAATAACCGCTGCAGCAGCGATGGCGGCGCTACATCAACCGGCAAATTTGTTTTGGAAAAAGGTTGTTATTTAATTAAGACCAGTGAAATATCGTATTTATCGTAGAAAGTAAGAAGCGCGAGCGCGGTTTTACGAATTAATTTTCTTTTATGAAAGCCTCTCGAATAGTTAATGAACGCGTTTTGTGTAAGAGCGTATAGGTATATGTACGTACACATTTATAAGCGCGACGTTCAAAAAATAATTATTATCGCCCGACGAATAATAGGTCAAGTAATTAGCAAAACAAGGACCTACAGCGGGAAAATCTCGGCGGTCATTGTACAAATACTCAGCGGCACTCGCAGGTAGACTTATGTCATTCAAAGTGTATCATTAACGCATTAGCCTCCTTAATAACAGCTCCGCGGCACCCTCCTCACTCCACGGCACACCGCCTCACTCTTTAATTATTTGTACGCACCTCAGCCGGAGAGATCGTCTCTTTTTAACGCAGACCCTTCTCGAGCTGGGCTTTTATTTAAGCGCGCCAAACGTCCGGCCCCGGTCTTCGAAATCATCATTACCTCGGCTGCACTTCAACTTTTCGATTCGAGCACCGAAGATGTACAGTTCTGAGAGCTGCGATGGTGGGACGGAAGTGGTTAACGTTGATGCAAAAACGAACTCGCCTTTCTGCTTCGATAGACAGGCGAATTTGCCATTTCATTCGGCGAATTCAACAAAGGCTGGATGATTAGACAGTCGAGTTTCTTTTTCTGTACTTACCTTCTTTCTTTTTCTCCATCCGATATGTATAGCTTGATGCGCTGTGCTTCAGTTGACAAATGACCCGGAGAAACCCTTTATTTTATCGCCATCTTATATACTACGCAGCATCCGTGTCTCTGAATAACGTAATTTGTACGGATTGTGTACAGGGCTGTAGCCAGCAGTTTTAGCTCCTTTTTTTTTTAATTCTTCTTCTTTGTGTGCCGTACTCTTCCCAGAGCATAAGCGATCAGTCGGCAGTTAGATTTTTCGTACCCTTGCATCTCGGACAAGTTTCTGTATTGAGGCTGTACCGGTCCATATTCTTTGATGTTCTGGATCCGATCTGTTCTACGTCTACCAGCATTTCTTTTCCCCTTAGTTTCCCCTGGATGATAAGCTGCATGATACCGTAATTTTGTCCCCTAATGAGATTCCCGAAATATCCTATTTTTCTGCTTTTGATCCACTTAATCAACATTTTCTCGTTTTTGGCTAATTCCAGGACTTTACTGTTTGATGTTCTGGTGGTCCATGATACCTATCTTCAGTATCCTCCTATGCAGCCACATATCCACAACCTCCAATCGATCTATTTACTTCCTATTTAGGGTTCTTGCATCTATTCCATACAGTAGAATTGGATAGATGTAGCATTGTACTACATGTTGTCGAATGTTCAGGCATAGGAAGCGGTCACGAAGTAAATTTTTCATGTTATTAAATGCAGTTTTCGCATAGTCACATCTCATCTTTACTTCTGTGTCTAAATCAAGATTCTCTGTTATGGTAGTGGTGTGGTGGGACATATGGCGATGCACGCATGCCAAAGTGGCCCCTATGACACCGCACCCCCGGCCACAGGAACTACCCTTTCGAGCATCGCGTCAGTGACCGAAAAAATGTGGAACGCTTCACGATTTGGCGTGTCATCCTTGCGCAGGGGCCATGCTAATCTTCTCTGTATCGTTCCAATTTTAGTATATGTACCGCCGAAGCGAGTACTCTGTTATGGTAGTACTCAAGGTATTTAAACTTCTCAACTCTCTCAACTTCATCTTTATTGTTGATGGTGATCGGAGCTGGGCTAAGTTGATTTTTACTACATCCCATCCATTTGGTTTTCTTGACATATTGATCTTCAAGTTTGTAGATTTTTCCTTCTGTATTCAGTCTGTTAATCAGGTAAGTATTGAAAGTTACGACTGTTATTGGCCAAAATAGCTGCATCATCAGCATATTGAATGTTGTTGATTATCCTTCCGTTGATCTTGATTCCTCGTGGTAAGCTGGTGATGGAGTTTTTGAAGCCTGTTTAGCGTGTAAGTTGAATAAAGGGGAGAAAGTATGCAACCTTGCCTTACTCCACGTTGTACCTCAAATTCTAAGTTATTTTAGCCAGCTCCCAGTATTAGTTCTGCTTCTTAATTCCAATACAGGTTTTTAATAATCCGCAAGTCGTTTCTGTCGATTCTAGTTGCTTCAAGTAGTTTCATTAACTGGTCATGTTGGACACTGTCAAAAGCTGTCTCGTAGTCAACGAAGCAGATAAAAGTGTCTCAGGGGTCTGGTTGGCTGAGTGAATAGCGCGCTGGTCTCGGATTCCGGAGGTCCCGGGTTCGAGACCACGTAGCAACTTGCGCTATATTTTCGACCTAGGCCAGTTTTTCGGCCAGAAAAGAAGAGGACTAAGACAGCCATAACAGCTTCCTCGACGTTTCTGAGATAATGCTCGAAAGGGTGGATTCCAGAACTTGGGTTGAGAGCAAAATGGAAAAAGATAAAAGTGTCCTTATTAATTTCTCTGCATTTTTGCAGCAGAACATTAACAGTCATTAGTGTCTCCCAGCCTCCCTATAGTTCCAAATCCTGGTCCAAAACCAAATTGTGTATCAGATAGTTCAGTTTCACATTTCATTCTGATGCGTTGGTACATAATCCGAAGGAAGATCTTTAGTAAATGACTCATGAGGCTGATGGTACGATAGTCTCCACACTGCTTGGGGAGTTATTTCTTCGGTATCAGTACAAATGATGATTTAAGCCATTCCGGTGAAATCTTTCCAGAGCTATAGATGTGATTGTAAAGTTTGGATATTTGATATTCTCTTCATCTAGGAGTCAAATTATGTCATCTGGAATTTTATCCAGCCTAGTAGCTTTTCGGTTTTGAATTAGCTTGAGAGCGTGTCTTACTGCAGATTCTAAAATTGTTGGGCTTTCCTCTAAGTTGTTACCATATTGGGGGTTACTAGTTCTGACGTCTGAAAATAGTTTCTTCAAGTAGAGTTTCCAAGTTTTTTCTTTGAAAAATCAGATAACTCTTGGTCCGATGGTGGACGTGGGGGTGAGGTAAACTTTTCTCGACGATCCATGGCTAAAGTAAGCGAGTCAGATCATTTTCCCATTCATATGTATGTTACCGGTAGAAACTCCCTAAACAGTTTTTATAAACTGCCTAGGTAGCAAAGAACAAAAATGCGGAAAGAACGTACATAAGTTTACCTAGCATGGTCTTCCAGTATGGCATTTTGAATGGCAAATATAGTATATGTATTACACACCAAGAGTCAAAAGTGAGTTATGTAAACTCACTTTGGGCTCTTGTTGTGGAAGATATTTCTTATACTACTTGATCAGAAGCGGCAATATTTTGTCGCTGACATGGTCTGTATTTTAATTTTTTTATTTTAATCTATTTATTTATTTAAATTATAGACAGGTGATTTTTGTATGCGTAATTAATTCAAAAATATAATTTGCTCACTTAATTACTACAAAGTACAGTATCACAGCCTTGTCTTCAGTTTGTTCACGTGCACAAACAGCATACACAGGTAGTGGCCAGCAAAAACGTAACGACGGTTAACAACAAATGGTAACTGCTGTACTACGTTGTGAATATTTAAATGCGATCTTAAGTCGCTATATTGTGATTTGCTCCATGGCCGAGTGGTTAGAGACGATTGCTGCATTTCAGTCAAGTGTTTCAATGGACGCGGGTGCTATTCCCCGATACGAAATTACTGGCCTGCAACTTTTTCATGTAAAAACACTTTACATTGAGGGACATTTACTGTACATGCAGGTTTTGTTAGCATTCGATGCATGAATGGTAGGCGCTTCTTGTCGTCTGTAAAACACCAACGTAAAGATTGCCTTTCTGATCAAGTAGTATAAACAAATTTTTTTGACAGTGAAATCGATTTGTGGTTCATTTTTGGGTACAGTTACACGTATCTGTCCGTGACCTCCATTTCTTATCGTTCGGTTGCGACAGAACGATACCCGGCGCAATTTCCTCTTTAGGACTGAATTCTTTCAATATTGAAAACTGCAATCTAGCATTTTTTTTTTAAGCTCGTGAGGAGCTACAAGGCTCAGACAGTCGATTTTCCTGTGTATTCGTTAATTAATTTAAATAAGATAGTACTTGCTATAATTTAACTATTATCGTAGTTCATCAGCCTAGAGCAGTTAGACTAGTTTGTTAACTTCATCAATGATCAGATTATAAGAGTTTGTCCAAAAAGTGACATATGGATTTATATAACTGAAGTAAACTCTGTTACGTGTAATATAAAAATGCAATTAAGCGGTATATGTAATTAATGCATGCATGACCTGTCATGTGCTGTAGGAACGATTGCATTGATTTGTCAAGTTTCAATTTGCATCGGTCGCTATGTCTCCGATTCACGATTCATCTGGCCTGCCACTTTCAAGACAAAAACGAGGCGTACAAGTAGAGGGCATTTATAACGTTTTATGAGCATGCAGGTTTTTTGCTTTCAGGAATGACATGAAAATATACGAATTTCGACTTAGGGTCGATTCCTATTAGTGAGCCTCGAATGCAGACGACTTTGCCGAATTCTGGTCAAGTTATCCATCAACCTTTTGACGCCTGTTTGACCACTTTCTGTGGTGCGTTTACAGCGGTGGGTAGCGTTTACGATGCCGTGACAAGTTAGCAACAGCCTGCCGTCAACTTTACCGTGATCTGGGATGCATTAGCAAACATACCCTGTGCGCATTCCTAACTTTGTACTGAATTCTTTCACATTGACAAATCAAGTCAGCACTTTTAACTTTTAAGCTCAATGAAGAATTGATTTCTTCCAATACTGGATCAAAATGGAGACTGCGAATAAAGTAATTACATCTAGCAACTGGAAAGTCACTTCCTCTTCTTTTTTTTGTCTTCAGAGGCTTAAGGATAACAAATTTGGTCATTCATGTTGAATCGTTTTAATCGTTGATAGTTCTTTGCTACCTAGAGGCAGTTTATGAACGGTCCAGAGAATTTATGAACTGTCTAGGGAGTTTATTAAAAGAATAGATCTATTTACATACTGCCGATAATATATACATATTTGTGTATATATTTATAGAAGTAGACGAAATTTGTTGAGAGGATAACTCGAAAAGGAATGAAGTTATGAGAAGAGTTGTTATGTAAATTAATAGAGCATGGCGAAGACTTGTCTTCATTGCTGCAACGGCAATCATGATGCATATGTGAAGTGCTTTGTACAAGCTGAATTTTTGCATTTCCGGTTCGTCTATGTGTGTACCTGTTCAGATGCATCATGATTGCCGTTACAGTTACAAAGACAAGAGGACATAAGAGGCGACAAAGTAGAAAGCATTTGAAAAAAATCAGCTTTTCTATCGGGGGCCCATCCAGGTAAATTTTTTTTTCTTCTTGGAGGAAAGTGTACCTAGAAAACAAATATAAAAAATTTCAACTGAACCTTAGGGGGGAAATTCCTAATTCTGCTGACTGGCTTCTAGAATTTGCCAAACGTCGACTTTTCGAACAATCTTGGTAGTGAGACGATCCCCCTCGTCATCGTCACGCCCTTGATTGTGCACCCACTATTCAGTGACGATTTGAGTAGAAGTGTTTAATTTGGACCAGCGGTGGTGTTAGCTTTTACGAGGCCTCGTGCCAAGTATTAGAATACGAGGCCTTTTTTTCGTTATACAAAAAGATGAGCACAAACAAGGGATGCAATTTAGCCCCCCCCCCCTCCTTAGCATCAAAGTTTTCGAATTTTTTGCATGCGCACTGAGACAGAATAAGAGAGAAAGTTTTCTAAACTTTGATGATAGCATCAACAAGAATTTTGTATTTCTGTACAAAAATAATGTATTCAAAATTTGACTGACTATTGAAAAATAATATTGCTTAGATTTCGCCGATGAACTGATTGTTTCGGAAGATTTTAAGTACTACATATTACAGAAAATTTTTCATCAGAAGGGATCCTGTAAAAGTTAATTTTCAAGTTTGTTTTGCATGACAGAAAAATAGCTCCTCTCGAATTGAATGATGGAAATATGTGGGTACTTTTAACAGAAGAAAACAACTTTTCTAACTTCCGTTGGGGTTTCCTACCCTGATGCATCGTGTATGTACGAGTATATTACAGTAGTTGAATTTATATCTAATAAAATTATTAACTCAAAACAAGCATGTAGAAACTGCAAGTAAATAATAATTTTATTAAAATAATGTCTTGAGTGAGTCTAAAGAAAAGGCTAGAACAGGTCTGAAGCTATCTGCACAGAAACTTGGTTCGGGGAAGAATTCGAAAGACTGAAACAGGCCTCGGATATGCTACGCATAATAAGTATGGAAGACTATTAAGCAGTGGTGGAAACTTAGATTTTCTTCGTGCGTTGCCCGACTTTTTTAAACGGGGGGAGAGGAGGATTGCTAAATTACTCTGATCAATTTATGCGAGAAAAGAAGAACAGAAATTTTTTGGACAGTGCAAATTTCATTTTAAAAATTTCGACCAACCCAAATTTAAATCCAAATATCCAAATATTCAAATAAACTTGGGTTTTTGAGGTATTTTTTGAAATTTTTTCGTGTGTTGCCCAAGTAGTGTCGTGTGTTGCACGAGCCTCAGGGCAGTACTGAAGTTGCCACCACTGCTATTAAGAAATTTTAAACATATCTGGAAGATAGTAAAAGAGATTTGAACGCAGTGACGTATTGCGAGAACTTCATTTTGATACTGTGTTATTTTTGTCCAAGTCTCTCGTCTATTATAATGTTATACTCTAAATATACGTTCAAAGAAATCTCTGTCTTACTTCCTGAGCTGCATTTGCCCTGAATAATATATCCCCTTTTGGGGGGAGGGAAACTCGTTGCTTGTTCAATTCTACGCTTTATTTTTATTTTACCTTTCCTTAGTATTATTCAAATTCCTCTGTACCTCTTTATTTTTTCACCTCATATTTCGTTGGGTTAGCGTGAAAAGGTGCTATCTGAAATTTTTTCACAAAGTGACTTTTTGGTATCTGGGATAGGAAATTTTATCATCTACAAGATACCACACGGTAAATGGTAACATATTGCCTCAGTTCAATAGGAAACGCTGAAAACAAAATGGGTTCAAAATACACTACTAACAAAATTCATCATATGAAAAGGTTTAAGAAAAGAAAAGTGGAATATTTTCATCTCTGAGGTGTATTCCTAGTTGAATGTTGAAACATTGTTGTATACTATTTTTAGTTAAAACCATTTCTAACAGCTTCGTCGTGGTTGCTTCAAAACCTTTAAACCTCGCTCCTGGACTTTTTTTTTTTATTTATTTATTTATTTTTTTTGCAGATAGCACCTTTTCATACTAACCCACCGATTTTCAGCTTTACTTATTGTGGATTTGATTCCCATTTGTTGACTACCATCACTGTTGTTTTGTTCTTATTCATCGCCCTTTTATACTTTCTCTTCAGTTTTTCATCCAACTTCTTCAACGTTCTCTTTTAGTTTTTCTTTACTTTTTTCCGCTATTGCGGTGTCATCTGCAAACCTTATCTCTCTAACCGTCTCCTCTTCTATTTTCACATTTGATTTTCTTTCATTTATTTCTATCCATATATTGAACAGTACTGACGACAAACAGCAACCTTGTCTCACTCCTTTTTGAATTTCTGCTTCTCCCACTTCTTCCTATGTTTGTATTTGAGCTCGCTGATCCTTACATAAATTTCATAATACTCGTCTTTCTTTATACCTAACTCCTATCTCCTTCAATATTTGAAACATGTTTGACCATTCAACATTATCAAAAGTCTTTTCTGAACCTGCAAATAAACAAAACAATAAAGAGGGTAAGCGTCTTATTATACCGAATCATAAAATTCAGATCGCTAAAAATATGTTACAAGAAAAACTGGCAGATCGATTACAATTCAATGAGACGGATGTCCAAACAGTGTACGATATAGTGGAAAAAGCGATTTTAGAAACGTGCAAGGAGGTAGGCAACTTTAATACGTATAAGAATTTGACAAAATATAAGGAAATTCGATAGCGAGCAAGAGAGAGATATAATCGAGGAGACATGGTCAACAAAGCAAGTTAGGAAGGTAATGTGCAACAATAGACATTTACTCCCAAAAATCAGGAAGAAGAATGGTTCTACAACGCACGATCGTACAGAAATTATAGGGGTAGCTACCGAATTCTATAGGAACTTGTATAAAAACCAAACTAACATTAATGAAGACAAAGCATTCATACAGGTGACTGGACTAAATGGTCGTATAACGACGACGAACCCCCTTTAATACTGGCAAACGAAGTGGAGCAGGTGCTCAAAAGCCTGAAGGTAGGGAAGGTCCCGGGCCCGGACGGAATAGAAAATAGGGCACTCAAGCTTTTTGCCGAAATCCTAGCTAAACCGCAAGCTCACCTGTTCAACTGCATCATACATTCAAACATAAATCCAAGGCAATGGGCCAGAGCGGAAATAATTCTGCTATTTAAGAAAAGAGATAAACACGACATAAATAACTACCGACCTATTAGCCTGTCGTCGAATATAAGCAAGGTCTTCTCGAAAATATTAAAGAACAGGATGTATGGAATCCTGGACTTTAACCAACCGACGGAACAAGCAGGCTTCAGAAGAGGGTATTCGACAGTAGACCATATTTAGGCTCTAAGTCAAGTCATCGAAAAAACAAACGAATATAATATCGATGTCTGCCTCTTGTTCATCGACTTTAAAAAAGCATTCGACTCTGTTTCGCACGAGTATGTCTGGGAAGCGCTAGCAAAGCAAGGTGTAGAAAGAAAGTTAATTAGGGTCCTGGAGAATGCTTACAACAATGCGACAGCTTACATTGAACTGGATGTCAGGGGGAGGACTTCCGTATAGGTAGGGATGTCAAACAGGGGGTCCCGCTATCACCCAATCTATTTAATTGTGTTCTCGAGCGGGCATTTCGGGATTTTAACTGGGAGAAGAAAGGTATCAATATCAACGGGGTAAACCTCAACAACCTGCGCTTTGCCGACGACATCGTACTTATTGGAGGTTCAATAGAAGAAGTTACGACGATGTTCAAGGAATTAAGGATAAGTTGTGGGAAAATGGGCCTAGAAATAAACACATCCAAGACTAAGCTGCTGACAAGGGATCAAAATGTAAACAGCGAAAGGACGGGTAAAGAAGGTATCAAATCAATCAAGATACAAGGCAGGGAGATAGAAGTAGTAGACGAATAAAAATACCTCGGCCGTACAGTTGGAAGGCTTATTGGGGTCTAAAATATATTTTTAAAAGCAAGATGAAATTAAGGACAAAAATGAAAATATGGGACACCTGTGTCGCGCCGGTCCTGACATACGGGACCCAAACCTGGGCCCTTACTAAAAATAATTTTGGTAAATTTGAGACAAAATTAAAATTCGAGACATTCATAAACAAACAGGAACAGTTAATATTGGATATAAAATTAAGAAATTGAAAATCAAATACGGAGGCCATATGGCGAGAGGTAACAAAGAGAAATGGAACCTCAGGTCAACCGTATGGCTACCATTCGATCGAATACGTAAGATAGGGCGACCTACCGCCCGATGGATAGACGAAATTCTGAAGGAGATAGGGCCAAATTGGGGGAGTAGGTCGCGAAATCGAAAGGAGTGGAGGTGGGTGGTGGAGGCTTATGCCCAGAGATGGGCGAACTGAGTATCGGCCACGGCGCCCTAAGTTCAGGCTGTATTATTATTATATTTTCTAATAAAAGACTCAAACATAAAATTGCTGCCCCAGTTCTTCTACCTTTTCTGAATTCAAACTGATTTTGTCCATAATTTCTTCCATTTTATTTTGTAATCTCTTATTTATTATCTTAGCTAGAATCTTTGATGCATGCGGTAGTAAGGTTATACGTACGATAATATTCACATTTGCGTGTTCCTACTTTTTTAGGGTCATAATAAATTTGCTTTTCTGGAAATCTATTGGCATTTCTCCTCCTTCATACATTCTGCAAATTAATTCATATAATTTTTTTAAAACTACTTCTTCTGCATTCTTCAATAACTTACTAGGGATCTCATGAACTCCTTCTGCTTTACTTGCTTTCATTTCTTTCAGAGCTTTATCAAATTCCTATCTCAAAATAGGATCTCCTCTCTCTTCACCCTCTAACCTTACCAGTTCCATTCTTACACAGGTTTTCTACATATCTCACCCATCTTTTTACTGTATCCTTTTTTGAGTACATATAATTTCCTTTTTCATCTGTTAAATTATTTTTTCTCTTTCTTCTAGCTTCAAAACCGACCGGTTTTTCTTGTTTTCATTTGCTCACCAATTCCCTTACAACTCTGATTAATCGATTCTTCTTTCTCTTTCGTACAGTCTCTCTTTATTTGATTTCTTAAAGCCTCATATTTTGCCTTACTTCATCTATCATTAACGTGTTTATACTTTCTTCTTTCTTCCATTAACTCTAATATTTCCCTTTTCATCCATGGTTTCCTTCTATCTATTTAGCGAGTACCTGTTTTCTTCCTTGTTGCCAGATTTATTGTTTTTTTTTTCAGTGCTGTGCACCCCCCCCCCCCTTCAAAATTAAGTTCTTTCTTCTTTTTTTCTTTTTTTCATATTCTTCTCTTTTCTTCACCTCTTTCAATAGCTCCAAATTCCAATTTGTTTTCTGTTTTCTTCTTATTCATTTTTTTTTAAATGTCAACCAACATTTCATGACTAATAAATTGTGATCACTATATCTACATCCGCTCCTGGGTATGTCTTGCAATCCAGTATTTGATTTTTATATCTTCTTCTCATCATAATATAATCTATTTGATATCTTATTTCATCTTCTGTGCTTTTCCAAGTGTACTTTCTTCTCTCGTGATTTTTAAACAGAATATTTCCAATAACTAATTTAGATTCTTAACAAAATTCTATTAGCCTCGCTCCTCTTTCATTTCGCTCTCCTAAACCATATTCTCCACCTCCGCAACCTCTTGTTCTTTTCTTCCTTCGAGTCTGGCGTTCCAATCTCCTGTTATGATTAAATTTTCTTTTCCTTTTACCGTGTTTAATACTTCATTAATTTCTTCATAAATTTGTTGTACTTTCTCATTATAACTTCCTGTAGACATGTAAACTTGGATTCCATACAGTAGCTGTAAATTCGATTCGAGGTGCCATCTGACCAGTAAGCAAAACGCGTCTATGTAAATTCTGAAAACTGTGACTATACCCAATTATGCAGTGAATCATTTTTTGATGTTTCCGTATACAGCTACACACCTACTCGATTCTTTTTTTCAGAAAATTCCCAGTCAAGTATTGTATTATATTAACAAAAACGAATTTTTCCGATGGAATTCACTTTTTTGGGCAGATGTCTTACAGGAAAATCATAGTTTTTTCTTACGGAGAATCCTACGTTAAGCTTAAAAAGTCAACACATCTTAAATTTCCACGTTCATGCAGTTGGACGATAACCACATTGATAAGTAAATTCATGCCCAAAAATGAATTATATAAATAGGTAGGTCTGGATACGTATGAAACAAACTTTGGAAAAATAATTGAACTAATTCACAAGCAAAGAAAACAACTTTTCTATCGCATTCCCTTATTGCTTACATATGTTTTGCCTGTTCCTTCATTTTTAGACGAATCTGGTATCCTGCTACAAGACAAGGACCCCTCTCTCGACGGGGGAGATGGGCTAGGAGATTATGGGTAGCAGCATAAACCAGCACAAACGGAGCGCAAATGATATTGCGTCCACTTTTCTCGTTTCAATCCTTTGTCTAACCCATTTTTCAAAAACCCTTTCTTCGGCACCCGCAAAAATAAACCTTAACATTTTGGGAAGGGGGCAGCACAAACGTCTGGGTTTTCAGAACAAACCAGCACAGACGTAGCACAAACGATTGACACTATTTTCGGTCCCTAGGTGAGGTGGGGGTGCTCCCGTTTCTGCAGCACTCCCAAAAATTTCCCCAAATGTCTCAGGAAGGGGACAGCACAAACGACGAGGTTTTCAGCACAAACCAGCACAAACATAGCACAAACGATTGACACCATTTTCGATCCCCTAGGTGAAAGTGGGGGGTGCTCCCGTTTCTACAGCACCCCCAAAAGTTTTCTCAAGTATCTCTGGAAGGGAAGCAGCACAAACGACGGGGTTTTCAGCACAAACGCTGCACAAACGAATGGCATATATTTCAAGTCCATCGACGTGGGTGGGGGGCGGGCGAGGAAATGCATCTTATTAAAAAAAAAACAGAACAAAAAAAAACAGGTTAAATGAATGCCCGTACTAAAACAGTAATAATCTGATCAGTTGGCAACCCTGCTCATAATACTCGAAGTCACTGATATGTCTTCTGAATACGCTCCACTTTAGCCATAGTTTTGAGAAGAGTTCTGAGAATGTCTAGGGCAGTGCCGCTGCTGTCGCCGCCACAGCTCGCACATGCAAACGGTGTTTAGAATTCGCAATTTCGCATACTATTTTGTGGTAAAATTTCGCTCGCAGTGGGCGGTTACTCTTCGATGACCTTTTTGGTCGCGTTACTGTCAAATTTTGTAACGGATGTACCGGTCACCCATGCACTGTGCGAGTTCACAAGCAAATACGCACACACGAGATTTCGGACCTACATATTATAGCCAGCCTGCCTTACTAACCTATGCAATTCTGAAAGGCCAGAACGGCGTAAACTCGTCCGTTATACCCGGTGACTCAATTTACTGGTGGTGCGCGTGAAATTTAGCGATAACATGAAATTGACTGCTGCCATTTTGCGCGCCATTCTCATCCGGGTAATTAGTGACCCGGCCCGCCGAGTTGGGTATAAATCACGGCGCGATGCCGCGCAGGACCGCGGACCCGAGTGAAATTATTCGCCAATGTTTACCAGTTTTTACTCCTTAATACGTTCGCTGGCGAACCCGTCGATCCATCTTCCGGATGGACGACCGTGTCTTCACGTCGTGGTCGGGGCCAGCATGCACAGGAGTAAGAGAAAGAGATACCGAGATACCGGGCCCAGCCAGAGCAAGACGGAGCGAGCTCTTCGACTCGTTTTCGAAATTAATGTAAAATATTATAATGTTAGAATATGTTGCAACTTTGTCGAGTGTGTGCGAGATTCACATTTACTCGTATGTTCAGGGCACAGCGCAACATTGGCCCGGCAACGGCTCGGAGTTCGCGGCTGTCAATCTGGTTCCGCTTCATTTCTTTTGCTGCACAGGTTGAAATATTTAAGTGCAACCGGGTACGGAAAATTTAATAAAATAGATAGAACCTCTTCTGCTCAGTGTATACGCCCAGTTCGACGGCCACTGCACGCAGATTTGCATTGACCTATGTCCTCGGCGCCATTTTTCTTGTGCAGAAACCGGCGCTGCAGTGTGGAAACGCAACGGCAATGGCGACGCCTCGTTCATCTTCGTTTCGTCTATACGGTCAAACGTTGTGCGGATGAAATATAGAAAATAGAAATCGCCGTCGTCGAGCTTATTAAATTTTAGTACAGCTTTAGTTTCGTTAATGGCATCGCAGCAGGTCGTTATATCGATTTTCTGCTCCGAAACGCGGCAATAACGACATCCGCGGTCCAGATGTCGGGCGTAACCGGACGTTCGGTGACCGTCGTCGCCGCACGGTTACCTGTGCCTCTCGCTGGGACAGAGTAACCTGGGACGTCCATTCTAGACGCTTCCATTTCCGACGCCCGAGGGTATTCTCTTCGAAAATATCCGGAGACAGCGTTCTTCGCCATTTTGGATGCTTCCCTTCGGAACTAATCTATTGTGGATGAGGGGAGTTTCCGGAGTGGATGAAGTCTTTCTGAGCTGAGCCAGTGCTGATGCAGACGAGACGACACCTGGCTGAGATCCCATTTACAGCCGCATTCGCAGAAGATGAAAAAGGTCCTTTTTAAAGCTTTCTTCAATGATTAACGGTAGCTCATCAGCACAGGCGTGAATACACTAGGCGACAATGGGGCAACTACTTCACCCATAAAGGAAGGTTGAAGTTGAAACGCTTCAAAAAAAAAGTCTTGCCGAGTCTAAAATGAACCTTTTATAGTCTGAAATAAACCTGCTAGAATCTGGGGACAAAACCTGCTACAGTCTAAAATAAGCCTGCTGGAGTCTTAAATGGTCTCAATAAATCTTACTCATGTATGAATGATTCTCGAAAGTCGTAAACGAGTCATGAAAAGACCGATATTTCTTCAGCTTCTCATTATAGATTTGGACACCAAATTGGCTTCATCTTTTTATGCTTCTTTTGTGCTCGGTTGTTCTTTCACCATTTTCGTTTGTGCCCTCTTCCTTTAGAGGGAATTAGTGGGGGCTGAGAGAATGGTAACCCCACTTTTGATTTTCGTACAGGAAATGGTTTCAATCGCTTGTACTTCGGTTGTACTTGTTTGTATCTCTCCAATTTTCCCCGTCCCACATGATCCATAGTGTAAGACAGCTTCAGATTTTGAAATCGATATCTCTCGCCTATTTCTCGCTAAGTAGAGGGGCATAAACGAAAGCAATGAAAGCACAATTGGGCTCAAACGAAACACAAACGATTGAGACTATTCTTCAGTTCATACTCATAATTGGAAGCTGTCTCACAATATGGACCCTGCGGGAAGGAGTGAAGAAGGAGTCATAATTGAAAATAATAGCGGCGTAAACGAACACAAATGATTGCGACCGTACGAAGTAGAACCACTATTTTCTCAGCTTCTCCATCGATTTCCCACAATCGGGAAGGGGCGCAAACAGAAATGGTGAAAATACAATCGAGGATAAAGTACGAAAGAATGAGGCTAATTCATGTAAAAATTCAAAAGTAAGGAGGTGTCGCTTATGAAAAGTCTTATGGGTAGGGAGCTTAAAAAGTCATGATCAAGTTTCGAAGAGTCCTAATTGAAGCTGGGGAAGTTTTGAACGAGTATGGAAGAATCATAAAGTTTTGTACGCGAGTCTTGAAGAGTCAGCAAATTTTCCATTTTTTTACATCAGTCTCTCGTTTTCTCTTTTTGTCTGCTTTGTTCTACAATTTTCCCTCTTTTCTCTGTTGTTGGTTCCCTTTTTTGTGTTTTTTCTGCTTCTATTTTTACCCGTTTCCCCATTTCATATTAGTACTTTTTCTTCTTTAACCATCCTTCAGTTTTTCTCTGTCTTTTTTACTGACTCAGTCGTTGTCAAGCGTGGCTACTTCTATTTCAGTATTTTTCGGTATTTCCTTTTTTCTCTATTATCATTCTTCATTTGTCCTTTTCTTTTTTGTCATTTTTGCCATATTATTGTGTCACCTGTTTAACGAAAATAAGAGAAATCCATTTTCAAAAGCCTAAGACTTCAAATTTCAAACTACTGAAATATGACATGCGTGTCTATCCAAGTAATTTTTGTGTCTGTGATTTGACCTTCTGTAATTGGCGTAGCAGATGAGCTTAACGTCTGGTGGCAGTGCCAGTTTCAGCATCCCGTTGAATCCAACGTTTTTATGAGGAATCCTGTATTTAAATTCAATCCCCTTGCGCGTTGGTTTCAATTTTTTTATTTTCAAAATAATTTTGGTCGGTTGTTTGTACCAACATACATCACTTTTTCTTGTGGGAGCGCAAATCGGGAAGAAAAGGTGAAATACCGCCCCCCTAATATCAAACCTTCTTTCTGTGGACATTTTCTGTCTTATTTTTATTTTTCTGCATTGGTAGGCCGTGTTTCTCTTTTTTTTCAGGAAAGTTTTCAAAACAGGATTTAAAATAGTTTTCTCATTGCCAAGAGGAAAGCCCCTCTCTCCCTCAGAAATTCTAAGATAGGCAAGGCTTCTCAGAATTGAAATCTTAAGGAGGCAACTAGTTTTATTAAACCAGTTATACAACACCTATGTCGTCTCTTCAATCATTTCCTTCTTTTCTTTTATTCTTTTTAAGTTTTTACGCGCTAAGTTTTGTACTTGTTCAACTCTTTCTGTTTGTTCCAATTATTTTATTTTTCGTTTCTTGATCCTTGGTCTCTGTCTTTTTTCCATTTTTCCACCCTCTTCAGAATTTTTGTCTGTCTTTTTCTGTGTCTTTTCTTATCTCATCTTTTTTGTTCTTCCTGTCGATTTTCGTTCTTCTGTCATTTTCTAAACCTTCGTTTTCTATGATAGGTGATGCCATTTTGTATAATTCATTATTTATATTTCCATGAAAATATTAACGACAAATGCAAAGACATCGCGAATCCTGTCAGCGAGGAGCGGGGTCGGAAATTGGTCAAAAATGATACACGGTGCAAACAGTTGGGGAGGAGGGAGGTGACGTTCCCCCTACAATCCTTGCTACGACCCTGGGAATATAAATAATAGTAAGCCAGGTTTTATCAGTTGTTTCATTTACCAATCACTACTTTTTCATGAATATCTCAAAGTTTGTGGAGGTGTTTTTGAATTTTAAGAAGATATCTATAGTTCGTTTCATCAGTGTTGAGTCTGAGAAAGCTGAAATGGCATTGCAGCGAGTCGTATTTCAAAGGCTTAACATGTGCCACAGAATTTTAATATTTAACGTGAAAGATTCTAATTGAATACTATGAGTTGACTCTCGAGTCATAATACATTTAATCCAGAAAAGTGTTGATGAGTAATGAGTCCAATCATTTTACATATGAAGACGTATCTGTAAAAAGGGCGTCCGTTCCATGAGAAATACATTGAATGAACGCCCTTTTTGCAGATACGTCCTCATATCAGAAATCAGGGCATCGCCGCCTGCACCGATTCAAGAAGATGGAGTCGATAGTCGCATCTCCGGCTCCATGACTTGATCCTCTTTTGTGAACAAGGCCTCGTCTGTCTTTTCTACAGCAAATTCCAGTCCCGCTTGATGGATCCAGTTGAAGATTGCTTGCAGTGCTCTGCTTATACGCGCTTTCAGCATTGCGCTAGCAGATCCTGTTACGAGCCGGCGATTCCTTCGTTCTTCGATGCAAGGCGGTAGCCAAGAGTGATCTTCTGAAGGAATGTCCTCAGAAACAATCCACACTCCGCTGGTCACTACTTTGATCCTCGAACCTGTTGGCGTCTACTAAGCGACTCACCCTCCAATGCTATCGACACCGAATGAGGAACCTTGTGTCTGAGGACGAATGCTCTCTGTGTGGTCGAATAGATTAAGGAAACAGTTACGCATGTGAGGTAAAGATATAATCACGTGTGGTTTTGGTACAAGTGTATACAAGTCATGGGTACTATAGCACTCATGCACCTACAGGTCACCTATAGTGATGCTCGGAAACCTGAAGATACGGAAATACATCCAGGAGCTTCTTCCTGAGTTGGCTGAAGTTAATTTCCATCTTCAGGGACGAGCAAATCGAACATTACAGAATTTTGAAAACAAATTGAAGTGCCTATTACCCAGGATTTGTGCTCTGATGTCCAAGAGCGCCTTCCATCGTTCAGCTCATTGGCACTCAGTGTGACATAAAACTTCGCGGCCGATCAGCGTGCTACAAAATGAGCTCAGAAGACACTCGCCGACCAGCGTATCGACGACCCTCTTCTCGGAAACCAGCGAACGAAAATATGCGAGCAACGCCATCTCGCGGCTGAAAAAAATCATAACACGAAATTTGCAGTCGCTAGTTCTCATGGAACACGTCGTCCGTAATTGTTTTATTGATATTTACACCGATCGGCATGCCGGCATTCGTGCAATGCGACAGTGCTAGAATGTAATTTGAAAGGTTGCTAGAAACGTTCGGATTTCAAATAAAATAACAGCGAACAAACCGCGACTCCAGTCTATGTATTAAAGAAAGCGAGGAAGAAAAAAAGAGAGGAAAAAGAGTACGGCTTCGTAATTCATGCTATTCTCTCAGATTAAATTGTTTCTCACGATTAGGTCAACCTTTCAGACTGTCTATTTACTCTAATGTATCGTTAGCGGGTAACTGAGAGAGAGAGAAGGAGTGAGAGGGGGTCGGGTAAATAGCGCTGCACCGGGGTTAACTGACGAGCCACAGCAACAATTATTACATACCATGCCCGGATACAAACCACACAAAAGTATAAGATATCTGTGAAATATGCTTTTGGTCGCCGGATGCGAAAATTTCTGTAGCCGCCTCTGATCTCTCTGCGACCTGGAGAACCATTCCACAATGCGCTTTCCGCGAACCGCTGCGGGAGGAAAGCCCGTACTTGTCTGCTCTTCCATCGTGCAGAACGGTACGTGATGCGGTATGATGCGTCCTCCCGACCTACGTGCCAGAAAGCCAAACCACGCCGTCTTAATTTCCGAAAAATACCGACCCCTAATCCGGAGAACGAACGAGAAAGATTGGCAAGAAAAGGCTTTACTGGGAGGCTGAACGAATACAAACGACTTTATTTCGTACGCAGGCCACATTTTTAGCCCGATGACATTCGCTAGTCTTTGCCCAGCGATACGACGTTAATGAATTCTAAAAGTTTAATATTGAATTACACCTACACAGAGCCTTACATGAGGTTTCTGGCTGACGTAAATGAAGGGTGTGCTGCCTAACTTTAGGCATACTGTACATGATAAATAACGCTGAAACAGTTCGGCCTAGTTAAGGAAATCGGAAAAGTTTCCTTGTCCAGAACTAAACCCGACCTTTGCTAACTGATAACGAAAACGAGCTTAAGTCTTACGGACAGAATCAGCCCAACAGTCTCCATAAACCCGACCTTTGCTAATTGATACTGAGAAAGAGCTTAAGTCTTATAGACAAATTCAGCGCAACAGTTTCCAGGTCTTTTCAGGTTATCATAGTACCGACCTTAGACAAATAGAGACTCCATATACTCAATACTTGTATTATTGTACCCGGAAAACGCCCTGTTCAACCGCACGTTGTAAACGAATCTAAAACTTAAAGAGGAAGATATTAGTTTTATCGTGATATTTGATTGGAACACTGTACTAAGGATATTCTTTTATTGTTGCAAATTAATTGAAGCAAGAAGTGATAGCGTAACGAGGCAGCACAGCCACAGGTATCGCATACAGGAGACAGCAAAATGAACTGCTAAGAGAGGTAACTTAAATATTTCTTCGTTATTTGTAAGACAAAACACTGTTTCCCCCATTTCACCCTGTCCAACCAGAAAGCAGTTCTCCCACTGAACATCTTGACAAGCGGTTCGAGACGTTTACTATACATAAAGCGATGACAGACATAAAAAAGACAATCAGTTACCAGATAGGCGAGGGAGAAAATGAAAAAGAATATGTTTTGTGCAGTTTCTTATCAAATATGTTTCAGTGAAAGGCGCTTATTGATTTAACACAGTTATTAGTAACAATCATCTCTTTATTTCAAAATTACAGGGTCCTGTTCTCCTATATCTTGATAATATACAAAAAATAAATTTGGTATTAGAATGAAAACTTGCTTATCATCACTCAGTTATGTATCACTAATTACATGAACATGAAATTTATACTGATAATTTTTACAATAACTGTACCTAGTTTCCTTTTACCAGACAGTTATAATTTCAGTTCTGTACTATGTGGAGGAATTGGTGTTTCCTAATAATGGACTTGAGTTGAGGTAAACATCGTGATTTGAATACTAGCGATAAACTTATAGAATTGTAAGTCAATACGATAAGCTCCCTAAGATGAGCCATCGGTGAGCTCCCCAAACATAATGCTGCCTTGAAGTTGGAAATTTTGCTGCTAATTCTGTGCAGAATATTGAAACATCGTAAAGAGATTGAAGAGTCTTCAGACTGTCATGAAAATACACTGAAGAAGTGAAAATTATGCGAGAAAAGTGAAAACGTTGGTGCGGGAGAAACTTAATGATACATATGTATTTTGCTGAGTATAAAAAAGTTGCTTATCTAATAGAGAATTCAGCAAGTTGAAAAATTATGACTTGCATTGACTTGGGAAGGCATTTCTAATTTCAACTCCAAAAGTATCTTCTCTACTCGTTCGAGCAAAAAAGAAAAGATCATTTAAAAGAACGGGAGAAAATATGTTTATTAGCATACTCTCTGCCATGGGATTCATCCTCGATACGCCTTTTGCGTCGCTTCAAATTGTGGATTAAAGTAGGCCGAAATCAGTTTTTGACCAGAAACTCGTCAACGTTAGCCGTAAACGTAATATGACATATAGATTTTTGATGAAATTCTTCGAAAATCAGCTCACAATTTCCGAAGAATTTTGTCGGAAATAATTTGAAAAAAATCTCCGATAATTTCAAAAAAATGTCATTGGAAATCTTCGAAAATAATCTCCGCTCATTTTCGGAGAATTTCATCGGAAATCTTTCAGAAAAAATTTCCTACGATTTTCGAAAAATTTTATGAAAGATCTTCGTTAAAAATCTCTGATCCCACCGCATGAGTGGGAAGTAGTCTCAATTCTTCGGGAATTATCGGAATTTTTTCCTAAAAGTTTCCGATGAAATTCCTTAAAAATCATCGGAGTTTCTTCTCGCAGATTTCCGATGAAATTCTTCGGATCATCCAATATTTTTCGCGAAGATTTCCGATAAAATTCTTCAAAAATCATCGTTGTTTTCCCCCCGAATATTTCCTGTAAAGTTCTGCAAGAATTATCAGAAAATATTCTCGATGAAGTTTAATGAAATTTTTTGGAAACATTGGAAATTTTTTCTAAAGATTTCCGATGAGATTCTTCGTTAATTACCGGAACTTTTCCCCAAAGATTTCCGATGAAATTCCTTAAAAATCATCGGAGATTTTTCTCGTAGATTTCTAATTAAATTATTCCTTGGAAATCATAGGAAATTTTTCCTGAAGATTTTCGATAGAATTCTTTAGAAACCATCGAAATTTTTCCCCGAATATTTCCTATTCAAAAATTATCAGAATATTTTCTCGAAGAACTTTAATAAAAATTTTTGGCAACATTGGAAATTTTTATAAAGATTTCCAATGGGATTCTTCGGAGATTTTCGGAATCTTTCCCCAAGAATTTCTGATGAAATTCGTTTAAAATCATCGGAGATTTTTCCCGAAGATTTCCAATGAAGTTATTCTTTGGAGATCATCAGAGATTGTTCCTGATGATTTTCGATTAAATTCTTCAAAAACCATCGGATTTTTCCGAAATATTTTTGATAAAATTCTTTAAAAATCATCGGAAGATATTTGAAAAAATTCTTTGGAAAACATTGAAAATTTTTTCTGAAGATTTCCGATGAAATTCTCTGGAAATTATCAGAGATTATTCTCAAAGAACTCTGATAAAATTCCTTGGAAATTCTCGTTGATTTCTTCAGAACATTTCTGATGAAATTCTTCGGAAATCATCGCTAATTTAACCCAAAATTTTCCAATGAACATCTCTGGAAATCATCGAACCTTTTTTCTGAAGAAATGCTCAAAAATCATCAGAGATATTTCTCGATGATTTCCAATAAAATTCTTATAGGTATCATTGGGGATTTTCCCAAAAGTTTTCAACCAAATTCTCCTGAAATAATCAGAGATTTTTCTCAATGATGTCTGATTAAAAATTTTTCGAAAATGATAGGACATTTTTCCTTAATATTTTCGATAAAATTCCTCGGAAATTATCTTTGGAAATTAAAATTCTGATGAAATTTTTTGGAAATCATCGGAGATTTTCTTTGAGATTATTTCATCACTTTGCTCGTTTGGTCGTGAAACATTATTATTTATTACATATTATTCGTGCCCCCCCCTCCCTCGACAGGTGCCCGAAAATCCCAATAATAGTGAGGGACAGATTTTACAGTTCTACAGAGTGAAAAAAGGAAAAGAAAAAGAAAAACTAAAACAAAACATAGAGGGGTGAGGTTGGTTCCGGAACCGACATATGGGATCGGCTGCAGAAAGAGTCCAAGGTCATTACCGCAGGACACAGAAACTGAGGAATTTAATAGCCAAGGGGTGTGCGAGTGTACCAGATAATCTTAAATGTGCATGGGAGCGCGACAAGGGAACCGGACCTCCATCCCACATCTGTTGCTGTGCCCTGCTGACAGAGCCGATGTACTGGCTTCTAGACTTGTAAGATAAGTCAATCGTAGGGTCACTAGGCAAGGGTTTTTTGTATAACTGATGATGAAATTCCCCCCGTATCAAATAATTCTGAATTTCTTCTATTAAAGAAAGAAACCCTAAACTGAATACTTGCCAAGATCGTGGGACGTACTCGTAATATTCTATTCTTGAGAATATTCCTTAGAAATATTAGTTTTGCCAAGTTTCTTCTTTTCCAGGCTCAAAATCTAAACCCAACCAGAAGCTCATTATAAGTGATGTCAGGAGGACAGTACATGGAAACTTTATAGTGAATATATTTTAAAAAACTGTTTTGAATTTTTTCAATTTCAGTAATACTTTTTAAGTTAAGAGAAAAAAAGTCGAAAAGAAATGGACATGGATATCGCTAGACGGGAAAACTAAAAATGAGACTGAACACCTACTAATAAATAACCTGTCAGTGATTAAAGATGTAAGAACACTGTCAAAATTTAGCTTCTCATCAGACTACCGCATATCACGCTGTAAACTGAACATCCTACAGAGAGTTCAAAATAAAAATTACAGGAAAGGTAAAGGGAGAGGAAGGAAGATCATCCCAGTCAGAAAGAAAGAGGATGCACGTCAGAAACTAAAATCAGTGCTGGAGGAGATGA
Organism: Acanthococcus lagerstroemiae; assembly: GCA_031841125.1. Classification (NCBI taxonomy): domain Eukaryota; kingdom Metazoa; phylum Arthropoda; class Insecta; order Hemiptera; family Eriococcidae; genus Acanthococcus; species Acanthococcus lagerstroemiae. The sequence continues at coordinate 19,208,324 of CM063110.1, forward strand.
AAGCCGAGGAAAATTTCTACGACAGTATGGTCCAAGCTTTAAAAAAACACGGTTGAAGAGTTTGGAGTGACGAGAGCGAAAGAGAAAACCAGGGATAAGCTTTCAAAACAGACTCTCGAGTCAGGAAAAATAACCTTTGGAAAAATAGAAATAAAACACCATTGGACAAAACTGAGCTAACTAAAATACAAAAATTGGCGAAGAAAAATGTTGGAAAAGATATTAAAAAATATGATTAGGAAAAAATTCAAGATATTTTGGAAGAAAGTTGGTCCACTTAAAAAGTTAGACTCGAACTCGGTGGCGGGAGAAACGTTATGCTGAAGCTAAAAGATCAGACAGGAAATGTGACTTAAAATCAAGAAGAAATTGTAGAGCCAAGCAACAAGTTTTTACGAGGACTTTTACCGCGAGCGAAACGAGCTAACAAGAATAGCAAAAACTGGAGGGTAAAAGGAGGACGGAATCCCGGAAATAATGGAGAGAGAAGTGGAATACGTGCTAAATAGACTGAAAAATGACATAGCCCCAGGATCGGATAGAATTACGAACAAAATGCTGAAAAGGTTTGGCGATCAGAGAGTGCCACACCTGGCTAAAATATTCAACAAAATTCTAATCATGAAAACATGTCCAAAACAGTGAAACTTGCCTGATATAATATTACTATACAAAAAAGGGGAGGGGGAAGGAACTCATTGAAAATTACAGGCCAATATGCTTAACATCGAGCATCTGTAAAGTATTTATGGCAGTCTTAAAAAAACGTATGGATAACCATTTGGATTCAAATCATCAAGGGAATGAACAGGCGGGATTCAGAAAAGGCTTCTCAACTGTAGAGAATATTTTCGTTGTGAACCAGATTATTGAAAAAACACATGAATATGATGTGGAAATTGAAATGCTTTGCATAGGCTTTCATAAGGCATTTGATTCAGAGTGAATCATAAATATAAGTTAAAACCACTGGAAAATAAGGGAATTGAAAGTGGGTTTATTGAAGTCATACAGAATTTCTATGCAAATTCGAGTGCAAGAGCCAGCCTTAAAAGCAAAGGGAGGGAATTCAAAGTAGGGAGGGAGGTTCGACAAGGGAATATCTTGTCGCCAAACCTCTCCAACTGCATTCTGGAAGAAGTATTTCGTAATCTGAAGTGGAAAAGAAGGGGACTAAAAATAAATGGAGAATTTCTGAGTAATTTAAGGTACGCAAACGAATAGTATCTTATTTGCAGAAAATAGTAAGGAGTTGAAGAAAATGGCAAAAGAGCTATTGAGGGAATGCAAAAAAGCTGGCCTCAATCTGAATGGTAGCAAATCAAAAATAATCGGAAGTGGGGAAAGGGAAAATCTGATAATCGATGGACAAGAGATAGAAGAGGTAACAGAAATCGAATACCGATTATTAGTTTTGAATAAAGAGATAACAAAGAAGTTATGAGGCGTATTAAAAAGGGGTGGAACAACTTCTGGGTATTAAAATCTATTTTTTGCCGGAATTCCAACACCGCCCTCAACATGGGAATACTATATAGCTGAACGGTACCAGCTCTCAAATATGGAGCGCAAACCTGGTCCCTTACAAGAAAGCAAATGGTGAAGCTACAAATTATTTGTACGTTCAGATCTATGTTAAGGAAACTTCTAGGACTGCGATGGGTAGACAAAATCTCAAATTCAAAATTATACGAAATGATTGGAGACGGGGATATAGGATATATTGTCAAACAATTAAAGTGGAAATATGTGGGGCATCTGGCGAGGGCGGATAGCAACAGACGGGGAGTAAACGTACTCAACTGGATACGCTGCCAAGGAAAAGAAAGATAGGTAGGCCAGTAACTAGATAGAGAGATGAACTCGTCAGAGAACTGGGGCCCCGGATGGCAAAGGTTAGCGCAGGATGAAAGAAAATGGAAGAGCTACGTGGAGGCGTATGCCCAAAACTGGGCGGAGGTACTCACACACACGTTTGGTCGACAATCGGCGCAAAATGTGCCTGCCTATTTTAATCTTTCAATCACTTTATTTCTCTTTAAATTGATCAGCGCCGTCGCACGTTTTTCGACTGTCATCGCAACACACGCTTATTTTATTTTTGTAAGTATTTTATAAACGCATACTTTTTTTTCTTCAACGTACCGGCGCCGCAACGTCGAAATGGCGCCCCTGCCCCTGGCTCTGTTAGTTTCAAAATTTTGAGTGCCTTCCGCCACCTCCGAATTATGATCCTCTCTCATTTAGACGCTGTTAAGCGTAACAGAACAAACCAACAAAATCTGTTTTTTGAGAACACGTGATTCGAAGTTCAAAAGCCATGTAGAAACTATATGACGTATAGCGTTTACTGATAGGTTTTTTTCAACGTCAGTACACATTTTTGAATCGGGGGCCCAATTTTGAAAACATCTACATTTTATGCTCTTTCCAACGATACTAATAACTCATTTTGTCAAAAAAGGTCGGTTGGTTCTGTTACGCTTAACAGCGTTCATCTACGCCGCTGCTCTGGATCCAATTCTGCCCAAAAGTGCGTTATTTCACCCAAGTTCGACTCCGTTGCTATCTCGTCTGTACCTATACGTTCCCCGTTACGTCAGATCTGCCTCGACTGCAACCGGACTGATTTGAATCGTAGCCCCCCAGTTACCCCGCCCCCAGTCGACCCACTCGAATTGCGATTATACACGCACTTGATTCCGCGTCCGCGTGTAAAATTGTACCCGTTTACCGTACAGTGCATCCGGAGACGGAATCTGTTGGAAAGTACGACACGCCGAAAAAACGCAAACCCGCCCCCGGACGGCGTACAACTGCCGGACGTCGGAAAAAAAAAAAGGAAAAAAAAAGGTTTTCCATCAATGGCTTTTACACACGCGAACGACTGTACGACCGCGGAGATGCAAAACCGCGATATAGCTACATGATGACGTCACCGATTAGAAGTAAATTTAATTTTCCGTTTCGTGCGTTTCGTCATCGCCGAGCGAAATAGGCGTCCCGGCTACGGGGTGGATCGATTTACCGTACGACGACGTCACTACCTGACGTCACAGTTTAGGGTGAAAGGCGCCGCGAACCGGCATAACGTAAGTTGTCGCCGATAAGTGTAAGCGTCGCGGTCGTCCGCGTCCACGTCCGTGTTCGTCTCGAACGTATTCTAGAATTCGCCGTCGTCTGGTGGGAGTTGTGCAAGTTGGCTCCTCGTGATGGACCATTTTTATCACCAGATGGTGGCTAGTGACCGTGGTCGTCGGTGAATTCGTCTTCCGTCCGTCATCGTACTCGTCGGCGTCAATTTTTCGTTATCATTTTTTTTTTTTTTTTTAATTTTACTTTATTATTAGCATTTTTTTTTCTTTCGCAATTTGGGGGGTTCCGTCGACAAGCAACAAAGTTTCGGTGTTCAAAGTGCGTGCACCATCTCGCGAAGTGTTTGGCGGCCGCGAGTATACGTACAAAAAATTCGGCGGGACACGTGCTCGGACTCGTCACTCGGTCGCGTGTGCTCTCGGGGTATCCTGCATTGCGAGTATATAATCTCGACCTTTTCTAAAAGCCGGGTTCGTCGTAATATCCACGCCCGTTGTATACTGTGCCTTTTTATTTCTCACCCCCTTGCGATATTTGAAACAGTGATTCGTGTGCACTTACTGATGCTGTATCTTCGGTATGGCGATTCGTTGCTACGAGTCGAATGGGTAGAAGATGCGGATACGCGGCGTGACTTCGAAGGTAGGTCGAATTTTTGTGAGGCTATGTTCTGCTTTTTGGGGGCTGCCGGGTACAACGTTTTGCGAGTTGCGCGACGCCGGCTCCGCCAGCTGTTGCCGGTCGCACACTCTCGGGCCCACGTAACTCTTGAACTTGTAACAGACGTCGCGGGTTTTTGACTTTGTGAAGAGATGGGTTCGCCGGCCGGCGCGATGATACGATTCGTATTCTGTTCCCGGTGGTCGTTTTTATTCAGGAGTTCGAAAAGGCGAAGCGGTTCATTGAACAAAAGTTCGACTGCAGGGACGTGCTCCTGGTTTATAGACATGATACAGCCGCAAAAGAATGGGCCCGTGGATCCTCAGAGACCTATTACATTTTCCTTCCCTTGATAAAAATAAGTGTTATTGGAGAAACCGCGAAAATGTAGTGATTCTGATTCAGGTAGTCGAGTTCGACTGCAGGGTCGCGCTCCTGTTTTTCAGGTGTGATACAGACGCACAAAAGGGGACTCTGGACCCTCCGAGACCTATTATATCTCTTTTTCATGAATAAAAGTAAATGTTATTAGGGAAAACCGCGAAGTTTTACCAATTTTTATTCAGGTGTTTAGATTATTTGAAAATATCTACCAGAGAGTAAATTTTAGACTTCACTCTACGATCTCGTTTTACCGACTTTTCGGAGAAAAGGGAGGTATTTTTTTTTTTTTTTTTACCTAATGAGTTGTTTTTGCACTTACATATGTAAGATTCGTCCCCTTCTAGCTCTCTCGTATTCCTCATCTTTTCCCGTCACTTCCTGAATGATCGTTTCATCGCTCATATCTCCGTTCACGCATTATCTTGTTTTCTCGTTTAATCGATGATTCCATGATTTCTCTTGCGTTACAAAGCCTTTGGTACGGCCACAGATCGCACGCACCTTTCTCGCTTTATTTGCTTCTTATTTTCCGGCTTCGTTTAATTAATCAAAACGACTTTGTTTTTGAATTTGTCGTTTTCAATAAAGTCAAATTCATTCGAGCGTTTTGTTTCTTCTTTCGTTCGAGATCCCCGACGATCTTATACATATATTTTTGAATGTGTGTCTGATCTGAGAACTCGATTAACTAGACACCGTTTACTGCAACTTTGTTTTTATTTATTCAGTTTAAGCAGAGGCGGTGTTACGAGAGTCATTCTTCATTTTCCAGAAACTGAGAATATTAAGTAAGAACGCATTTCTCTTTTTAGTTAGACTTTTTTCTCTCTTTCTTTCATAATACTCTCTAGAGAATGTTCAACAAGTTTACATCAGATGAGCATCACAATTTAGGGAGGGGGATGATTTTTGTCCACGACGATAGACATACTGTCCGTGGCAAAAGCACACATATCCGCGACTACGGACGAAACAGCTTCAAGAATTTCCTTTTCCACGGAATTTTTGAAAATTCTGCTATCAGTTGCGCCAGTGACTACGATCTGGCACCTGGATGATATTCAGGCATCGAAACTGTATCACTTTTGTCATTTGTTATGCTGAAAAGTGTACAAGGCACGTATCTTTTACACCAGTCAAAGATTGACTTCGACAATGAACTGAAAACTCTGGTAACAGACTTGTAGTCATCCCCCCCCCCCGGATATGAGAAGTCTTTGATAGCAAATTGAACTTCTAAACATAATACTTTTAATCTTTCTGAATAATTGGGGGGGGGGAACTTGAAAATTTTGTAAGATAGAATCGGTATTGAGACAGGGTGGCAGCATCCACGACGAGGGATATCTTATGTTTTTCTTAGTTGGACGATGTTAAGCAAAAACCGACCAAGCGACAAAATCTGTTGTTTTTTTTTCTTGAGAAAACCTAATATTAAAAGCCAATGCATAATGCCGGTTTACGGACATAGCGTTTACTGATAAGTTTTTTTCAACGTGAATACACATTTTTGTATCGGGGGCCCAATTTTATAAAATTGTACTTTTTGCGCTCTTTTTTTTACATATTTATTTTTTATTTTCGTTTAACGAGACACTTATTGCCTAGTGGCTATGTTCCCGACAGTGGGTACTGTTTACAGGGATTTATATAATTCAGTTTTTTCAGTTAGATACACTAAATTCGCGATGGTGTCGAATTCGAGGCTGGGAGATTGTGTTGGGCGTCCATGTTGCTGGTATTTAGGGCAGTCATGTATCATATGGTGAACCGTGATGATAGTATTGCAGGCTGTGCACATAGGAGGAGGTTGGCGTGAAAGCCTTTCCAACGACACTAATAACTAATTTTATCAACAAATAGAGCTCTAGAGACAAAGTAATAACTCAAAATCGAAGTTTCTCACTGTATTCTGATTTGTTCTATCGAATCTATCAAACAGTGTGGCTGCTAAACGTTTTTCATAAAGTTTAATGCAGAAAAGTTTTGCTAATAGCATAAACTCAAGTTTGAGTCAATATTCGTCCTCGAGCAATAAAAGACCTCTCAGGCTGATGAAAACTTCTGTGTAGTATATGTTGATTGACACTGAAACTTGAGTGTCAGTTAAGATAGTTCTTATTTTCGCGAAGTTAGAATCTTCTTCAGGTCACCCCTAATTTGTTTTCCGCCACAGAAAAACAGCACTGATTAAAATATTCCCGGTTTTTATTACATCTTTAAGGTTGCTACAGCAGGGTGATGTTTAACACGTAATTTACGTAATGATTTGGGCGCAGATTAGCAGAATATGGAAACAGAAAACAAGAAAATGACTAATAATACCGATTTAGTTGGGAGTGAGAAAAAAAGGGGGAAAAAAAGAAAGAATTCGAAGGGTCTCACTCATCGACACAGTGCATAAAACGTCTCTGGATATTCTCGACTCTTCGCGCAGTGTGGTTCGATAGTAGAGGGCGAGGGTGAAAAATGATTTGATTTAGTAGTTGATTTATAGATTTTCGAATCGCTGAATCCAATTTTGGAATTATTTTTTGAATCTAGTTCCTTAGAGTGTGAACAAAGGGAGCCGAGAACAAAGAATAGTCTTTCTTCCAAGAATTGGCAACAGGCAAACTATTTCTTTTTTTGCTTTTTCAGCGAGACACTTAACGCCAATAGGCCATAGCCTGTGTTTTTAATTTATATTTTTCATATTTATCATTTGGTGGGGCCTCAGGACCCGGGTCCCATGCGTACACTCCTAAATCAAGCACTGAACGTTATTACAGATTACTTAACATGTTAGATATTTTTTCCATCTGTTAACCTAAAAACTTCACAGACATGTACTTTCAAGTTAAATTTAGAAAATGGCCTTCGAAATTCCATTAATATTTGGATGTAATCTTGAGTTACTTAAGAAAATTTTGAAAAAATTAAAGAACACATAATTTTGACAAAATTTTTAGCGTGGAGTTGTCCTTTAATCTCCGTATTTCCACAAAAATGGGCGAGCTGTCCCTTGATTATTTTGTCCATCATGAGAAAGAAAATTAGAAAATTTTTCAAATTCTCTGAATAATATGAACGTTTTGAAATTTAACCTGAGTAGGATTTTTCGGAAATAATATTATTGGTCCCAAACGTCCTTATCAAAAAAAAAAAAAGGAGGCACAGTAACAAATCTTGAAAGTAGATAATATTCCAAACGTTTTCATTTAGAAAATTGTTCCTAAATTCAAAATTGAATTCTTGGAAAATTTTTGATCTACAGCAATCGAATAAAACTTCGCAAAAATTCTTGTACGCCTGCACCCCTTGTCGAGTTTCAAGCCATTGGCATTTTAGGTTAATACATATTATTCAATAAATCTGAAAAATTTAAGAATTTCGTTTTCACGGTGTGGAACATTGGAAGGTAGCTGCCCAATTTCCGAAACGAGGAAAACAACTGCAGTTTCTTTTGAATATTGAATCGTTGACGTAATTATCGAGGAGTCAAGAGGGCGAATTCTTTCACCAAACTGTCCAGTATTTCTTCGATTTGGAGGAGAAGCGCTCTTAGTCTTCCTAAAACAAGTCGAAAATCGCATTTTATCTCATATTATAGTTTTAAAACGTAAAAAATTTTCATCGAAAGATAAAATGTTGAGGACATTTGAAAATTAACCGGACAGTGAAGGCATAAAAATGATCCAGATTCTCGGGTAGAATGAGGAGCTATTCAATTCGTATTGCCTCTTCCAAGACTGCTTTCTAGATCCATCCGTGATTCAGGTTGTTTGTTTCTGGATCCTCTTTCCGGTGGATTTCGGTCATCAAATTCGGGTTTTCCATAGAATCCGTAGTAAGATTCAGTTTTTCCAAAGAATTCATCGTTTCAATTCAGATTCGCTCTGGGGGTTATTCAGAATCTTCTTTTTCAGACGAATGAGAATCCCTGATTTTAGATTCTCCTCTCAAGTCATTTCCATTAAAAGAAATCAAATTTTTCCGATTCGTATTCTAGAATCCTTTCTTGGAGAAGAACCAGAATTCGTGGATTCGGGTCCTTCTTATAGATTCTAGGAGTATTTATTCTGAATTCGGACAATCTCATTCAGATTTATTGTTGCGCAGGATTCGAATTTTCAGATTTTGAATTACGTAGTCTTGAATTCGGATTCTTGGACACAGAATTTTTCCCTTCTGTGCAGAACTGGCGCGGGGCAAATTCCTGAGCTGCCCCTCCCCGTCTCCTCAAGCCTACCTATAGGCCCCCAGATTTGTCTCTGTCTATAGGCATGATGTACAATGCGAACAATATAGACACAAATTGTGATTTTTCTAATTTTAGCGCCTCCTTTGGTCAAATCAGACCCCCTTCGAACGCTTGGCCGGCTACGCTTCTGTCGAGTCATCATTCTTTACCATAATTCCTGCAATCTACCCTTATCCCACGTACTCCGAACTCCGTCCCGTCGACTAATTAAGTAAATTCTTTCATGTTTCAGGCTCACCGGAAATCCGTCTTTAGACGTCTACTCACTTTAAAAGACTGTGTGCGTGCTCCCTTTCTTTCGCAGCAAACATAAAACCAAAACGAATCCGAAACCGGCGCGTAATTTTATGCCGCAGCCAGGGAGCAGAGCGCGAAATATGCCAAATACTATATTATGACACACGTTAACTCGTTTACTATTAAAACGGAACCGGAAGAAAATACGTACGATGTGAATTTCGAGGGAAAATCTTTTACCGCGTCCACTAAAGTCGAGCCAGTCGTTTCGTCGCAGAAAACCACCACCATCATCGACAACTCCTGCAGCGATTTGAACAATAACGGGGCATGTCACGATTTGTGCCGTTACGATTACGACCATAACCAGCGCAATCCCTACGTGTTCGGCAAGTCCGACAAGCTTACGAGGAGACGACAATATTTCTATTGCTATAGTAAGTGCACACTTTGCCAATGGTACCTAAACACTAACCCCAACTGATGCTCATAGCAGCGACGGGCTGCTAACGGTGATGGTCGATCTAACTTAATACCTCCTGTGTTCAAATTACTTGTATAGCTTTTACGAGTATGTAGACCCAATTTAGCGCTAGATCGGTGGTGCCGAAGCTGAAGGAAGCAATCTCCCTACTTGTGAAGTTGAGGGTAGTAGTATCATTTTGCCCTACCACTCCTAGTTTCAACAAAGGAAATTGTACGAATGAGGACTCGCCCACATAAAATTATGCATGCCCGGGAAAATACACAGGACGCCCATTTTCTTTCGAACTGGAGAGAAAGAAATATCTTACTTTCTTCTGAAGAAATTGAGGCAGATGGCCGGCAAATCGGTGTTGTGTATATTGAGCTTGAATTGAAGTATACAATATGTTTTCGACGTGAATTTCACATATCCACAGGTACTTGAAAATTATCCATACTATATGATGTATTTGGTTGTAACCTCAAGTATCTTTATCTTTGATTGGCAGTCCATTGCACCCTTTCATTCTGATGTCTGTGGCAATATTAGTATATTATGTACTGTCTCGCTTCTCAAAATGTCTTCCAAGTATTCCTTGGCGCCCAAAGCATACTTATCCATAAATTATAGAAACTGATTATTTTATTGTCTCACTGTCGGATTAGTATAGGATAAAGAAGGATCTTGAATTTTGAAGTGCTCTAGTGTAGTTCCGCAAGGAATTAAACAAATTCTTCCCCTACCAACGGAGTGTCAGGAAAAAGTCCATGAACGTGGAAACCAACGGCGCCCGTGGACGCCGAATTAACCACGCGGAACGCTCAGTACAGTCAGATTCGGCATCCGCGGGCGTGGTAGGATTCAAAATGGCGTACGGCTACACGCATTTGTTAAGCGTTTTTCTCCATGAAAAACGTAGATAGCGCTGTGAAACTTCGATATGACAAAGAAAGGCTTCTAAAATACAGAAATTTTAAATATTATGGGGGAACACGTTGAACAAATTATTGAAATAGAGGTTTCTTGCGCCGCTGTCTGCGAATATTCGGTCAGATTTTCAATCCAGCTCTGATTTGGTTACCAGAATTGACTTAACAAGTATCGAAGCGCACTATTTGAAAGTTTCTGTCAGGTAAAATACAAATGCGTTGAGAAAATTTGAATTTTTTCCACCTCTGTAGGTAAAAAAAGAACGGATATAATATCGTCTCGGCCAAAATAATTAAGAACGTGATTAAAATATGTAGTTCTTTTTTCTTGCTGATTTCGAATATTCTGACCACAACTTGAGCCCCCAGTGTCCAAATTTTATGATGAAAATTACGATTTCACATGTCATTGAGTCGTTTTGAAAAGGGTTTAAGCGCACTTCGCCTTTTTAGGGCGAACGTGTTAATAAATTCTAGCAACATCCCCTTATCATATCGCGAAGTTTTAGACCGCTATTTACGTTTTTTATAAAACACCTTCACAAATGTGTGTAGCCGTGCGCCATTTTGAATCTTACCGCGCCCGTGAATCCTGAATCTGATTATGCGGAACGTACCGCGTGGTTAATTCGGCGTCCACGGGCGCAGTTTGATTCGATATAACTTATGGCTGCACTAGGGTTAAAGTACTTCACTGTTCTCGTTTCCATATTTTGTGACTCCTCGGTTATGTAAGAAAAAAATGATTCGGAATACGATCCGAATTTGGATTCTGGATTTTGTTCCAAATTCTTTTCCATATCTTTGATCGTGGCCAATTATTGTAAAATGTTCTGTTAATTTTTGCCATTAAAGAGTGATGCAGTTGCGTCGAAAGGTTTATTTTTTAGGGAGGTACAAGTACTGAAAATGAACTTAAAATCAAGGGTCAGAATCGAAGAAAAAAGTGATTCCGAATCTGTTTGTCCACATTCGGATTCCTAGATTCTGTTTCAAATTAATTTCCGTCTATGATACTGGCTAATTATTGTAAAATGTTCTGTTAATGTTTGTCTTTACTAAAGCAGTGATGTCGGAAGGATTTTTTTAGAGAAATACAAATAGTGAAAATTTGAGTCAACGAACAACTCAATGTACCGGCTATACTGGTCAGTTAGAGACTGAATTGTTCATGTTTCTTAATTTTACGATCATTTTCGTTCAACTGTTGTACAATATAGTATCTTATACCCCCATTCTCCTCCTTGTGCGAATATAGTTCTTTGTACGACCACTCTCTTCCTTGTTCCGACGCCATTGGACGGAAGCGTTGATTTATTTTGTTAACTGACTAACGTGATGGCAATGTTAGTCAACCAAAGACTGAATTGTTCATATTTATTAATCTTATAATTAACTTTTCACCGTCGCCGTTGTAAATTTATCTACTAAATTCACCACGTAATGACGCGGGAGTCAATTAATATTCAGCTCTTCTAAAGGAACCTAATAAACAAAAGAAAGTCGCCCTAGAAAGGGCCTAATTTTGTTTATGATATAATTAAATAATAATGGCTTTATTCCAACTCAAATCGTGTCATATTTCAATTATATCATTTTGAATTTTCAAATGCGTAAATCGACATCTTCGCATTCAGGTCCTTTCCACAACAACACCATCAATGCTTACGTGATTCATCTTCTCGAACGAGTTTGTGTGAAAATTACAAAATCGTTGGGAGAAAATTGAGATTTCATTTTACTCAGGAACCATAGTATTTTCGTGAATTTTAACAAATTAAATGGAGCCTGATAAAAAAACACGAATAGCTAAGTATAATTTCCCTGAGCACACTAAGCGTTTCGGCGGCTCTTGTGTGACGATGGAAACTTTCAATTTTGATTTATTCTTCTCAAAAAATGAACAAAATACCTACATAGTGCTACAAAAATGAAATAATTTCGTAAATAAAACAGATATTTTAGTTGTAGAATTTGAATTTAGATGTTGCAATTCAAGATCGAATTAAAGTAACATTCAGAATCCGAGACCATGATCCCTAATTCTGATAAGTTATTTCCACGACTTCCAAGGTCGAGTCAATTTTTCCCGTCACAAGTTGTCTTTCAACTTTCTCTGGGGTGAAAGGAAGAATTTTTAATTTTCCGCTACGGCTATGTACTCGTGTTGCCACGAGCTTTCTGTCATTCTAATTCGGTAAAGAGAAATTGTTTCATTTAAAATTTAGAAATTGAGAAAATTGTGAAGTGAGATTTGGAATTCAAGGATCTAAGTCAAGGTTCTTAACAGAAAATTCGAAGCTGTGATTAAAATCAACGACCAAGTTCCCCAATTCAGGTATTTTCTTTCTACGTCACGTTTTCAGGTCCTGTCGAGTTTGCTCTTTTAATTTGTCTTTGAACTCGCTGTGAGGGAACAAAGGAGGAAATTTAGTTTTTTCACAGATTCTATTCGATATTGGCTTCTCAACGATATACTAATAAAAATAAGTTTGTATCTAAAGCAAAAATAATTATAATTTACCGTTGCCCGAGTTCAGATTTCAGGCCTCTGGAAACTAGGTCTAATGGGATATTGGAACTAAATCACCCAAAAATTTTATATTTTGACAGGTTAATTTTTCATATCAAATCGGGTTTCTTCTTCGTTCGCCCGTTATCAGACATCGTGATCAGGTAACTGAGTCGACCAGACTCCTCCAGTTGTCTCTGTCCTCGGCTGTCCTAGTTCATGATGCCATCGTCTTGCCAGTGGTTTTCCGTATTAAATCTATGTATCGTATAGATGACCTGCCACGCGAGCTGGTCCCTTCTACTTTTCCCTACACAGTCAGTTCCTCCAGTTTCTCCAGTTTGTCCCTTCTGATTACGTGACCAAAGTAACGGAGAATGCGTCTCCTGATGACTGTGCTGAGTCTGTCTTTCACGCCATGGGATTCTCAACATATGTCTATAGTAATACATCTCGAAAGCCTCAATTCGCGGTATGCCAGCATTTCTCACTGTCCAGGACTCTGCTGCATAAAAACAGATTGGAAAAATCAGGGACTTGATTGTTTTCAGCTTGATGTGTTTCGTGACATCATGACTTTTCCAGATTCGATTGAGCTTTCCTATTGCCATTTTTGCGATTGCCGCTCTTCTTCTCATTTCTTCCTCTAAGTCGCCTCTGTTGGTCACCATAGAGCCCAAGTATGTGAAGTCTTGTAGTACTTCTATTTCGTCCAGTGGCGTAGCTAGGGGTTTCCCAAAGGGGAGGGGGCACAATAAGGTTTTCAAAGGAGAAAAAGTTGAAAATTGCGGTATTTTTTAAAAGTCGTTGATATTAGAGGACTATGTAAAAATATTGGGGGCCACGTGTCCCTCCGACGCTGCGCCACTGATTTCATCCACATCTGTGATCCCTGGTTGGTTGTTATTCGTGCAGTCGACGATCCTAATTTTGGTTTTGGACTTCTTTCTTCTCAGGCCTGTCGCGGCACTAGCTGCCTCTACTCTCTTCAGTAGTTCCCTCAGTTCTTCTATCGTTGTGGCTAGCAGAGTGGTATTGTCTGCGTATCTGAGGTCTGATATTTGTTTCCCTCTTAGCTATACTCCTCCTTCCCATCCATCCAGGGCTTCTCTCATAACTAACTGTCCATAGGAGTTGAAAATGATGGGGCTGAGTATGCATCCCCAAATCGATTTTACCTCTTCTCGAAGTAAAATTTCAATTTTTGGAGCTGAAGTTGAGATCTGATCAGAAATCTATCGCAGTCTTCATAGTCAGCAACCCAAAAACTGAAGTCGAGATCTGATGAGAAATCTATCGCAGTCTTCATAGTTAGCGACCCAAAAACCTCTATTTCGATAATGTGTTTTGAAGTATAAACTTTGCAGTTTGGAAGATGGATCAGACATCTGCATCGGATACTCGGATTCAGCGAACTAAAAAACAATTTTCATAAATAATTGTTCCATGTGTTTTCTTTAAAAATGTAGAATTTACAGACCAGAGTCTCTATTAGAAGCAGAATACATTTTTTGATCTTCCAAGCCTCTTCCAAGAAATGTGATTTTAGCGTATCAGGATCCTACTTAGTTCCCTCCTCAGCTGCTTATATGTATTAAAAAAGTACTTACAGTATATTGTTGATAGAATAAAGTTATCCTAATTCTGAAATTTTGATTGTACCACTCAGCTCTGAACTCTCGCCTCCCCCGACTTAGGATTGAGTGTCCAATGAGAAGTAAAACGGAAAAAAGTCAGTCATTAGGTTTCTGAGCTACCCTCTTCTGATTTCCGTCCAGCTCCTCTACACCAGATTAATTAACTGGGTTTACCTAAACCGCCCCCTGCGATCCGTTCGATGTCATAGCGTAATTGAACTTCGATTTCGTTTTGGCCTTCGTTAATGCTAATTCCAGTCTGTCTTTTCCTAGATTGGCTCAGGCGAAAGCACTAATATACGATGCACGCCGAATTAAACGGAGACAGAGAGACCGTGTTCGAAATTAACAATTCCATTTCTAACACGTGATGATACGACCAGATCAAGTAACTCTAGTTTCGAAATTCGATGAATATTTAAGTTAAAAAAAAAAAAAAAATTCGAATCGTAATTCATAAATTCGTACCTACTCAGCCTATACACCGCGCCATCGGACGGCCAGAGAAACGCGTATATAAGATTGACTCTAAAAACCGAATACCGTACATAAATTAAGAAATAAGCACGCGGTCGTAAAACGTGGGTATATTTTGTGGAATAAAACAGCGGGTTGTAATTTTCTCCGAACTTTAATTAGGCTCGGTGTGTATCCGAAGATATACTATTATACCTACTATATGTATACACGTATTCGAACACAGAAATGTATAAGGGTATAGCTGGTGCAAAGTAGCTGATGGTGGTACCTTGTATAATAGGACGAAAACCGGAAGGTGCTAAGTTCTAGTTCGGCTATTCCATGTAAGCTGATGAAAGCTACCGGGCTTCTCCGTTTTCTGGTTCTCTGAAATGAGACGGAGCCTATAGAAACGAGCGATTCATTTTAATCGGTGTTTCGACCGACCCGCTGAAGTGATGCTTTGGACGCAGACAAGATACAAAAAAAATTATAATACTTAGAACAATAATTTTCTCAAACAGTTAAGAAGAAAAATATTTTTGAAAAAGATTACTTGAATGCTTAGACGTTCTCTGAGCTTCACTCGTTAATCAGAGATTTCGAAAGCGAGGAAATTCAACTGTTCGAGCTTTCCCAGCATCCACTCTAAAGCAACTAAAAGAAATGAGCTCTTACAAGCAAAAAGCGAGCCAGTTCAGTGGCATAAGTCTTTCTTATAAGAGGTACAGCCAAGCCGATTATAGTTCCCCCCTCTCATGAACTTCCCATCCCTCTCCACATAGCTGACTCAAATGTTGAATCCGTGGTTGTTATTGAGATGTAAGTGAGAGACCTGTCGCAGCTTTTAAGTTATACCAATTTCACTTTGAAAGCAGCTGTTTTAATCAGAACGTTTGCGGTTGTTATGCCTCATCAGTGACTTAAGTAGGGGAAAGTGGGGTAATTGTGCGCCTGCTGATGTCACGGTCCAGGCGACGTCACGCATCCACATGACGTAACGCGATCATAAAAGATAGCAACATGTAGCTTGAATGAAATGTTTTATGTAGCAGGGGGTTAATATCGGGTACACTTAATTTTAGTTTGCACAAAGTTAACACAAGACAATTTCCAATCTTAATTTCGACTTGTCCGATGAAAGCGATCAGACTTAATATTGACATGGATATGTCCAATGACTCGGCATGCGAAAGAGGGAAATTCCATGGAGAACGTTCCGCAGCAAAACGTTACCATTGTGATGTAGTTGCGTATTCTTCTTTATATGGTCATTTGTTCCATCACGGTTCGACCGGCCGACACGAAGAATGCCGAGCGACGCCGAGAATGGACGACTAGAAAGGCCTTGGAATGTGGGTCTGCGCGTCAACCGGTCAACACGGGGTCGCCTGGACGACATATCCATGTAACAAATGTCCTGGTGTGTATGGGTCAGACTCTTTATTTTGTTTGCTTTTGGTTTTGAGAATTGAGACAGTTGTTAATCCCGGTGTACACGATCAATTATATTGATGAAAAGTGCCACTAGAATTGAAGGCGTGTGCGTAAGTTACCAATGGAATTTTGATGAGAAGTTGTCAATTTATTGCATTGATGCCAATATAATTGATCGTGTACATCGGGCATTAGAGTATTTAACTGAAGTTTACTATTTTTCCAGTCAAATAAGTCTTTCTCAAAAATTAACTTGACAGGTTTTGAAAATCGCTACATTTTTGTAAAATTGTTATCATTGGGATAATTGTGCTCATTCTCATTACCCGAACGGATGAACAAACGGGTTATAAATAATTTTGAAATATCAGTTGAAATCTTCTTGTTATAGATACTAACATCTTGTGTATCAGAGCAAAGTTTTTGACTTAATTCATGAAAATTCATAAAATCACTTGAATTTTGATTGTTATTTTTATTGTATTTCTTAGTTAAGTACAGCATATGTGCGCAATTACCCCGCTAAAGCGTCCAATTACCCCAGCGGTTGGAGAATAGTGCACGTTTGACTTCAACTACTCGTATTTAACGATAAATTCTGTATGCGAAGTTTAACTATGGTACATTTTCTGAAGGGAAAAGAAAATAAACAGATTAGGTAAAATCCATACTGAAAAATGTTTCTTCTGATTCAGTTTTGAACGTCGGCCATTCGCGTTTAGGTGCACAGAATTACATTACTCTCTCTTACTGAAGAACAGGACTACCTCTGTAACATAATGTAGTCGTTAATGTAGTGCCGTATGGTGAGCTGTATTGTCATACCTTGAGTGCTGATTGGTTGTCAATAATAATCTGGTTGAACCAATTCCTTGTTATTGAATACTGGTTGATGTATTATTGGCGTGAAAAGTGTTTCGTTGTTAAAATTTATGAGTGTGTTTAAAGTGTTTATCAAGTTGTTGTTTTGTCCCGTTTATTTTTTGTAATTTCCCTTAAGTTGTTTTGTATGGTCACTATTTTGAGTATGCCACTTAGTTTGGTGTTATACAATATGTAATGATTTGAATGATTTCCAAAGAGCGATTTATCATTCTTGAGCATGGCTCAAAGACACCTAGAACAGACATGAAAAAATCTCGATGCGTTGTCGATCAAGGCTTAAGGAACTGCAAAAAGTCTGAGACAAGTCTTGAACGGTCAGTGGATCTTAAACAGAAGTCTTTCAAGACTGTAGCGTAGCCAGCCTAGTGTTCGAAGGAAGGTCTGGTCTTGACCAAAATAAAAGGGGTTGTTAGACAGATGCTAAACCCGATGCGCAATCAGTTACCTTCTAGTTACCCAGTTACCCGCGGAAAAGTTACCCATTTTTTACCCTCGAATTACCCTCAGATTACCCTTGTTCCACTTTAGTTATCCAGGTAACTGGCGGGATACTACGCAATTAGTTACCCTCTAGTTACCCGCGGCGGAGAAGTTACCCATTTGTTACCCTCGGTTACCCTCAGATTACCCTTATTCCCCTATAGTTACCCGGGTAACTTGTGGGATTTTGCGCATCGGGAAAATAGAAAAATCATTGCTTGATGAAATCGCAAAGGGGTCCAGATCTTCTCGACACTTCTGGCTACACCACTGTTTCAAGATCTTCAGCAAATATATGAGAGTTTTTAAAAAGTACTGAAGTATGGGCCCTGACGGTGTGTTAGGTCAAAAATGCCGACTCATCGCAAAAGAAAAGTCATAGATTTTTACATTTTGCCGACTATCATTAAATTACTGAAAATGAACGCGAAATATCAACTCGGTGTGAACATTTTTCATGTAAAGTTCCTTAGAAAAATGTTCACGAGTGCATTTTGCCGAGTGCCGAATGCCGGCGACTGTTGCCGAGAAATTCCAACTCGAGGATGCAACATTTTTTATCCAAGCAAAGAAGAAAAAAGCACTCATGCGGAGTACCTGCGTTCGAAAAAATGATTTTCTAAATGCTTTCGAGTTTGTGTCTTAGCTTTCCTTCGTACAGGTTGCCCACGCTAGAAAACCTAATTTGTTAAATGTTTTCCAGATCGTCTGTAAGTAGGCTTGTGGAGACTTTTGTATCCTTTTTGGCACTCATATCTTTCCGGAAACATTAAAACTGTGTGTTACATCTCTGTCTTTGTAACGGGTCAGACATTCACGATGAATCTGATTGGAAGATATGTATCTATTAGGCAGTTGAAAATTATATTCAAGAAAGCGAATGTGAACGTCCTTCCAAGTTGGCAGACGAACTAGAAATGCAAAAATCAGCTTTTGTAATATCGTTGTGAATGCTGACGTTACAAATGCGTTTTTTTTTTGGCATTTCTAGTTCGTCTGTTTACTTAAGGAGACGTTTCAATTGTTGTTTTGCCGTCTGATTTTTCAAAATGCCGCATAAACTAACGAATTCGCAGAAACATGCCGACTGTGAAGCCCAGACTCCTTCTCACTATGCCCCTGTGTATCTTCATTACTTTTAAAACATCTTAGAATCTTAATCGAGTATAGGAAAGCATCAGGAGTTCTATAAAGTGATAATGAGAACGTGGTGATCCATAATTAAGTCTGAAAGAGTCACGAAGAGTTGCAAAATAGTTTTGAACAACTTCAGCTAGTCTTAAGTCAAGTCTGGAAAGGTCTTAAAAAAGAATTTTAAGTAAGTCTGGGGCAGTCTACAAGATTCTTCTTCTTCAAGCGCGATATCCCCTATCCGATGCCGGACGTTGGTGGTCGCGGTTTCTGACACGCGACTCTCGTGAGCATGTTAGTCGACATAATTTGCCGTTGCTTTCCCCACGATTTTGTTACGTTAGCCAGTTCGCTTACTAGCCACATGTTTCACAACGTTGAGTAAGCTGCCCATGACGTGCACACGCATAGTATCAATCTTTCTGATCTGGTGGTAACACGCTCTGGGATTGTAATTATTAATAGGGGGTTACAGGACGCTCTATGTTTCCATCTGGATTGATACTATATAGTCGTTGTATTCGCTAGGATGTTATAGCGAGGGGTATTCGAATATCACTAGCTTTCCGGCGTTGGTAGGACTCGAACCCGAGATGCAAGGATTGCGAAGCGAGTGCGTTACAACTCGGCCACGCAGCGACAGGACATAAGAATTGAATATTGAAGAGCTTGAACTAGTCCTCGGGACTCCTGCATCTAGTTCCATGAAGAAAAAATTTGATGGGTATTGTGATAAAGATTCTAAATATTATCTTCCAGTCCAGAATCCAGTGAGTTGACAAACGTTGATCGTATACTTTAGGAGGTATTTTCGTTTTCAACATCGTTGAGAAAATGGTCACATACAAATCGTTCGGAATGGTGCTCGCGCGTTTTGAATTTCACCTTCCAAAGTGGCCGAGCTGCGAAACAGCTGGGCACAAAACCTATACAGCGACTGCAAATGAAATATTGATTCAACATCCCTCTGATACCGTGTTTATGACGTCCGGGCTTGGATTTTTCAGTTTTCTTTCAACCCAGCTCTGGTATTTCCACCATCTTGATCCTAATTATGTCGAACAAGGTGTATAAGCTCTCCTACTCAAATATACTCGTATGCCTTCACTATGAGTTACACGACTTAGTCCATGCTGCCTGTTTTAGTTTAAAGCTACCTGAACAGATCCTCAATTAAGCAGTTTGTACGAACGTTCTTTCCATGCCCAAGAAGGCTTGGACGCTTACTCTATCATACGCCTTCATGACGCCCTCAGAGGATTTAATTTTCTCCCCAGATGCCTGCTCGGTCTGAAAAGTGAGGCCATGTTTCACATGCATAGATTTCAACATGAAGTCCTGGAATTCTGAGGCTCAAGCGCGCTCCCAGAAATGTTACTCAATCTCTGCCTCGTCCTCTATTCACGGTGCGAGTTCTCTCCATCAACCGCAGCCGAGCTCTGCACCCGGCCAATTTGCTCGGCTCTAATGAAATTCGCGTTCGAAAGCCGCCGTTCATTTATATTCTCCGCTGGACGAGCGACGAGCATTTTTCAGAGACGTGTCCGAACTGCACGTCAGACCACTGAGGGTGCGGCGCAGAGCGAACTCTCTGCACAGTCGGCACTTACTAGCGGTTACAGCCCTGGCAGGTTGAAAATTTATTAATAAAAATTAGTCTGACCTGAATTCGGCGTCCAGTTCTCGAGGGCGTGGTGCGTCAAAGGATTGACCGATTGACGCTTTCGTTGTCGAAAACTTCCCATCAGCGGCGCTCGCTGGGCACCGACGGCGGTGGCGGCGCGGCGGCCCGATAAAAAGCTACAGGCTGTTAGATCGAAACGAAAAACGATTAATGAACGCTCGTCCATCGCATCGCTTTTTATACATTACATGTAGCTGTATCATCCGACGACGACCTCGTCTTGTCTGCGATGCTGTACGGTACCGCGGTCTCTCACCTACATTGTATACGAGTCGCGACTCGCGATGAGTCGCAATTTCTCGCCGTCGCCGCCGTGTCATCGCCATCTTCACCGAGTAACACGGCTACTCGGCCTCTGGATTCGAGAGAAGACCCTCCAGCTCGATTACTACTCGTACATCGTGGAAGTGTAAAATTCGATGAGGAAGACCTGAAACGCACTAGGATTAGGTTTAAGATTGACGAGATGTTATTAGCCCAGTTATATTTTTTGTAATTCTTCCCATATATCAGGTGCTATATCCGTTGCCGGATGTTGGCAGTCGCGGTTTCTGACGCGCGATTTTTCTGGGCAGGGTTAGTCGGGATAGTTCGCCGTTGCTTTCCCCGCGGTTTTGTTGCGTTAGAGTTTCCTTTTTCTGTGCTAAAGAGTGTGCAGACGCAGTTCGCTTACTAGTCACGTGTTTTCATGACGTTGAATCAGCTGGCCACAGCCTGCACACGCACAGTGCCTAATCTTTCTGATCTGGTGGTAGCACACCCTGTGATTGTAATGTTTTGTTCATATGGCGGGGTGACGGGACACACTACCTTTCTTTCCACTTCGATTGATACTGTAGTTATTGTGTTCGCTATGATGTTGGAGAGGGTATTCGAATAACACTGGCTTTCCGGCACTGGTGAGACTCAACCTCGTTTCGTCTTAGTATTCATGCAACAATCCATGAAACACAGCTCTAGGAAACATTGACTCATTTGTCGACATCCAAAAACCGCAACGTTTTCAATATGACAGTATGGTCAAATTCAACATTCGACTTTGATACCGAAATTGAGTTATCGCGTGGGCGTCGACTTTTGGGTTGAATTATGCATCGACTTCGATGTAGAATTCCATTCAGAAATCGGTGTCGGCATTGTAACTCGACTTTCGTATCGAAATCTAGTACTGAATCGACCAGAAAGCTGTGATGAAAAAGTGACAACTTGATCGGATCGACACTTGTTTTGCGGGGAATTTCGAAAATTTTGATGCCGAGAAAGGGGAGGAGGAGTTCAGCTCCACTCCTTGCTGTGCCCATCTTTTTGTTGTACAAAGAAAGCCTCGCACATAATACGAGAGACGTTCAAAAAGTAAGGTAACAAGGGCTATTATGAAATAATTTTATAAAATTTTTATCGTACAACTTTTGAAAAGATACAACTTTAAACTACTTCTCAACGCAGTCATTTTCCCGATTGAGACACTTATCCCATCAGTTTATTAACTTACAGATGCCTTTCCTGATGAATTTGACACTCGAATCAAACCAGTTTTGAACTATTTTTTACAGCGTGTTGTTGTTTTTAAAACGAGTTCCACCCAGGTATATCTTCAACTATTGAAATACATGAAAATTGGAGGGTGCGGCAAAACAACCCACTTAATGACTTCAACAAAGCAGTATAGTGACATGAGAAGTGTGGGTCGTATGTTATAAAGGTAATAACCTTCCCGATTGAGGCATCTATCCCATCGGTTTATTAGCTTATAGATGCCTGTAGAATTTGTTGTCCATCGGGTGTTTCAAAAGTAAGGTAACAAGGCTTGTTGTGTTAAAACCAGTTGATGGATTGTAAATCTGGCGACGTAGCACGATTCTACGGTCTTTTTGTGTTAGGACGACACACTTTTCCCCCATTTTAGTATTTTTGTAGACGGTTCCCTACGCTGCACATAAAATGATGACCAATGTATTCTAGGATATTCGTGTGGAATTCTTTTGGTTTTGGTAGCAAACATCTCGAGTTAACAATCCAGGTCTGAGGTCTTTAATTCTTTATAAAAACAGTTGCGTAACTAGCTTTTTATTTTGCATGGGCATGAAAGGGTCAACACAGAGTTGGGTCAAGTTGGTAAAGACCAAATCAATTTTATGAATACGGCTGTGGGGGAGGGGGGAGCGTTGAAAAATTACGTCGGCGGTAAAATTTTAAATAAACGCATACTTAAATGAATACTGCTATTCAATAAAATATAAATGTACGGGCGTTCGTGACGTGACTTGCGTTATGCAAATAGGATTCGTATCTACCGTAAACCAGGGTGACTTTGCCGAGAATTTTGAGGGTTTTAAATTTTGAACAGCTGTAGCGCAGGATCTATTGGAGATAATCTAAAAACTGTTACCGATTAGTTGAAGCCGTGGAAATAAGATTAGTTAGAAGAATCAAAATTTTCCTCTCCCTCCCTCTCCCAGAAAGGCCTAAAGATGAATCGGAAAAGTCATCTGCGCACGGGGTGACATTGCTGGTGCATAAGAAATGCATAGAAAATGAGTGAAAATGTTCAAGATTTATTACAAAAAGTCATAAAAACAAAAGAAAACTGCATACACGTAAATTACGTCTTCGGGGAAGATAAATATTCCGCAGGATTCAATGGGCTCGGGTAAAACTCTTGATGGCAACAAATTTCACGTAATCAAAATCATCCTCCAAAGGATAGTGAAATTCGTGTTTTCTATTTTGATATTGCTCGTCCTCCCGGATTCCGACGGATATCATTATCTGTTTTGCGAAGACATTATAAATTGTTGAAATGGGATCTGTATAGGGCAGAAGTTCGGCTTTTTGGTCCAATGTAACACCATCGAATTTTCGTTAGCACTCTCAAGTGTCTTCGGTCATAATCAGAATAGATGCGACACTATTGTTTTATTGCGTTCTTGTGTCCGAACAACGTCAAATGCATCTAGGAAATCAAAACAACAACCGCGAAGTGCGAAAGCTGGATTTATCGGATATGTAATTCCAAATGTAACAACAGAAATTGGCATGCGGTAAAGTCACCCCAAGGCAGTTTTTCGTTCATACCTTATATGGTTACATAATTGTAGACTGGAAAATTGGAAAATGCCTTGACGTATACATCCTTGGAAAGCTGAGAGTCCATGCTTTAAAATGGCACCACAATAATTTTTCTGTAAGATCCTGGTTGGATTCCACAAAGCTTATTTATCAGGTTACTACTTCGGAACTTTTTCTATGATTGAAAAATAGCCTACCTTTGCAACCTATTTCGGCCTGTGATGAAGTGCTATATCTATGTCCCTTCATCGATCTATGCCCTTAGAAGTGTTAGGAATACACTTGTATTCATCACAGGGCCAGTAATATATGGCCAAAAATGAAAATCGGCAAAGTCACCCCGATTTGCGGTACTTTTTTAAAGAAAAATTTTAATTTTTTTTAAAGGATTTTTTTTTTAAATGGGCGGGCCGAGGAATTTTTTGGATGAGCCTAGCCTAGCCCACTCGGGCCCATCCTTAGTTACGCCACTGTGTATAAGCGATTCAGCTGATCGCAGTATACATATGAGGTTACCGTTGTACCATATGAGAGAAAATCAACCAAAACCAAAAGAATTCCACGTGCATCCCAGAATACGCATGCCATCATTTTGTTTGCTGTTTAGGAAACCGTCTACATGATTACTAACATGGAGGGAAAGCGTGTTGTCTTAACATAAAAATAACATAGAATCGTGCTATGTTGTCAGATTTACAATACATCCATTAGTTTCAACACAACAAGCCGTGTTACCTTTCTTCTTGAACGCCCGGTTTTATTTGATGAGGGAAGGCATCTATAAGTTTGTAACCTGATGTAATAAATGCCTCAATCGGGAAGGTAACTATATTGAGGAGTATAGTTTCAGGTTGCATCTTTGCAATTGAAGACCTAAATCCAAAAACCACCCATGTCATTTTTGAAATTTCGACTTAGTCGTCAAACAGCAACGTAATATGCTGCTGTTCTGCTGGATGAATGCTACCGATGAATAAACAGACGTTGCCTGAATACTCTGTGTACGGAAGTGTTAGGAGTGTAGTCGCTGGTATAGTGCTATCTGGCAGCCAAGTTGAAATTTTAAAAATGACATGGGTGGTTTTTAGATTTAGGTCTTCAATTACTATTTGGACGCTGTTAAGTGAGATAGAACCAAGCGACAAAATCCGTTTTTTGAGAACACGTAATTTGAAGTTCAAGAGCCGTGTAGGAACTATATAACATGACATAGCGTTTACTGATACGTTTTTTTCAACACGAGTACACATTTTTGAATTGAGGGCCCAATTTTGAAAAATTCTACTTTCTACGCTCTTTCCATCAATACTGATAACTCATTTCGTCAGCAAATGTCGCTTGGTCCTTTCTCGCTGAACAGCGCCCATTTATAGGTAAGTGGTGCAGCGGAGTAGTTCTCGTCTTTCGATTTCCCAGAAGCTGAACTGTTCCATACACTACCACTGTTTCTCCAGTGGCCGTTCGCAGAACGTACCGCTTCTTCTGGTCCAACTCCTTTGTAGGAACCATCCCACTTCTGATACCAACGTAACGAGATTCGCACCGAAAAACGCATGAAAACACGTACTAAGAACTTTTAATGTCACACTAATACAAACGTACAAAAACAGTAGCTAGATCACTTTGAGAACGCACAGTTTATCGCATACAAAACTAGACTGTACGGTGATAGCCAGCGGCCTTTTTATACCCCGGCGTTATCGGCGAAACTCCTTATCGCTCTCGTTATCGAACCTCTATTCTGCTGCTCGAAACGTGTCGATCTTTCGTCGGTTATATCGAATGTTCGGGATCATTTGCCATAATAGGTATTTCATAATAGCCCTTGTTACCTTATACTCTTAAGCGCCCCTCGTACTTGGTCTAAAGTTTTACAAACGCTAAAATAGCCTCCGCTAATAACCCAATCATTTCAGACTTCTCTGATGAAGAGCACACATTGTCCGAGCAGCCGAACCCAAATGGTGCTGGATCTCGGTCACTCAATTGCTACACGTGAAAATTCGCACTCTCAGTCGCGTCCGCAATTATCGTGACGACGTTTTTAGGTGTGACGACAAACAAGCAAACAAAACAGCGTGAATGAAAATATTGTGTCACGTGACTCGCCCCCGAATTCGCGAGATCGCAAATATAACAAAGTCACTCGAGCGACGATGACGTGCGAAAATGGCTGGAGCGGGTCCAAACTCCCTCCTGGTCGTGTACAATTTTAAAATAATTTTTTTTTCACGCACATTTCTTCTCTCTATAAATAAACGATTATATAACGTAATAACCTAACGAAGTACACAACAATTACGTAGATGCCGGCGGACGGTGCACGATTTCGTAGAGCATAATACTCCGAAATCCGCGTGTACGAGATCAGCTGTTATTAAAAAGAGCGTCGTGGTCGCAACAATGACGTCGCGACGGAATGCTACACATGTATGAAGAATGGACGAAATGCTGTTTGCTATTTTTAAAAAAACTCGCAATACTGTTTGTTTCATTCTTCAATTCGGGGTAAGACTGTGCGTGGTCGCCGTCTATCTTCTGTACCTGACGTCATTTTCGGATCAATAGTCGGCGACTTATTACGTCACGGATACGCCCTCGCGTTAACTGGTATAATTTTCATTCAACCCCAAGTTAGTATTTACATTGGTGCCCTTGAAACAATAATATATAATACCCGGTAATCGGGTATCGGGCGTTTCGGTGGAACCTTCGCATCGAACTGCCGAGATTTCTTACGTGCAGTTGAACGTGAAAAGCTTTCGTGAGCGAAAATGACGGTCGCCGTTGATGGTGACACGAAACGGAGTCGAGGGACGGAGGACCCGCGGTACCTACCAATTCGGGATGTAGATGATAAGCTCTGGGACAGCACTCGCGAGTCACGTAGGGTTGCGTTGGCGGAAATGATGGAAATTATTTTCGACTGTTCGCATATGTGCTTGGCGGAGGCATCGGCATCAGCGTTTTCCAAGCGTAGGCAAAGAAAGACGGAGGCGCGATACAGAGGGAGGCTCGTACATCCTACTGATCCTTCAAAGTCTGAGGCGTATTTAGCAGGGTAGACACTTATTTTCAGAAGAAATTTTAAGGGGCGATTGTAAAAAGAGCGAAATTAATCACCCGCCGAGCGACATCCGCAAGATTGGGGGTACTAATGATTGTAAAAAGAGCGAATGAAAATGAACGCCCGTCCACACTGGACATGTAAATAGAGCGAACAGGTAATCATGCTACTATCTCGTATATCACTCGTCCATTCCTGTATTTATTCTCTTATCACGAAATACTTGCGAAACAACCGAAAAATAGCAAGCCAATTGAATCCTTCTCTAAGTATATGTACGATACATACATTTCACGTGGGGCTAAATATCCACCTGGAATTTGGGCCTGCCCTACTTCAAATCTGGATGAAACTACGAACGCCTGCGAATCCTTCCACTCACACCTCTCAGAAAATTTCGAGACTCACCATCCGAACATATTCAAATTTAGCGAGTTCTTGCTTGATTACGAAAAAGAAATATTAATAGCACTTAACAACTGTGGTGAGGAGAAACGGACCAGAAATTCGCACACACGTCAAAAACAGGCTTTCGCGAAATGTCAGTTAGTAAAGTACACCAGTAATACAATTTCAGCATTCGATATCATACGCCGTCTAAGTCACTATTACATTCATACAGTCGAAACCTGTAATTCCACCACACCTTCCGTTTCAATACCAAGCACATCATAATAATATTGCTTTTTACTCTTTCTCATATTATGCCATCTAAACGTTGTTATACTTACACTTGCATCGACAATTTTTACTTTTAGAACAAAATACCTATCATTGACGCCGTGGCCGAAGAAAATTGTTTCTACTACTTATACCATACATTATAATTTCTGCAAATGTTGTTCGCTCTTTTTACCTACCTCCCGAATTACTAAGTGTTAGGTGTTCGCTCTTCTTACATCGTACCTGACCCATGTTCCGCTCGGTTTTCGCTCTTTTTACATCATACCCGACCCACTTTCCGGATTTTTCGCTCTTTTTACTACCGCCCATTTTAAGTATTGGGATTTTTTGGGAGTCCGCACTTAGTTGTTTTCCTTTTGGTGTGAACGTGAACACCTGAAAGTTCCGGCCAAATCGGGTAATACTAACCAGTGCCAACTTGAGTTCGAAGTGTTGGAAACGCATGTCCGAGTGTGCCCGAAAGCAACGCGGTTGGCGTCGCGCCTGGCTCCGCGAAACTCCGACGCGAATGACCGCGCTCCGCACGCGACTCGATAAGTGGTCATTTCTCGATATGAAATCATTCGATTGCGCGGAAAATTAACAGGCGTGCATTCCTACATGGGTAATTCTCAGTAAATAAGAAAAAAGGCATATTTCAGTATTACTAATATACTATATATTATGTATATCTCAAATACTAACGACATTTAGGTATCAGTTCAAAGTGCGGGGGCTACCACGGGTTCAGATCTTTTATAGTCTACTTTTTCATGACTGCAACCTACCGTAATTGAAAGTGCATGAGTAATAATGAATCACTGAAAGGAAGACAGGACTAATCATGAAGATATGTGAAAGAAGAGTAAATAGTAGTGATAGCAGGTTACAGTATATTAAGTCTGTTTTGTGTTGTATAGCATGATAAATTGAAGGGCTAATTTTTTCGAATTAAGAGTCTCGAGTTAGGAGCTT
This sequence comes from Acanthococcus lagerstroemiae, assembly GCA_031841125.1. Taxonomy (NCBI): domain Eukaryota; kingdom Metazoa; phylum Arthropoda; class Insecta; order Hemiptera; family Eriococcidae; genus Acanthococcus; species Acanthococcus lagerstroemiae. The sequence goes on from CM063110.1 coordinate 19,236,338, forward strand.
AAAACCTAAAAAGGAACAATGGTTTTCGAGTATCAGGATGCAGTCGGACATTTTCGGCATTTATTCAGAATGCAAACTGCATGGTGACGTTTTTGGAATGGAAACGAATTCTCGAAATGAGAATATAGGCATATTGTGGATAGACCTTTAGCCGGTACGAACCGGCCCATAGCCGAGGTGGTTGAACGTAATGGTAATCGGTAGGCCGGCAGCCACATTCTCAAGCCGGACTGATGTACGTCAAAGCTGTATCAAAATCACAATCAAACTTCAGCTTGGACAAGCAATACCGTCCATTCATTCATTTCACTACATAGGTAGGCAGCCTAAAATTTCCCAGGTGATAAGTACAACGCTCGCTTTGTTGAGGAGGCAACAACCTCCGGGGCGAGTTCGGCCTGAAAGGATTGGCTGTACTGGGACCTATGTTCATCACCATCATTTATTTGTGGGTGAGAGGTCCTCGTGGCAGAGAAAATCCATGGTAGAGGAGGGAGCTCCTAAAGGGGAGGAAAACCACGGTGGTGGCGGGGACTGTAGAGGGAGGTAAAGGCACCAAGTGGGGAGGGGGATAATAGTGAGGAAGGGGTCCTGGTGGAGGAGGAAGTTCTTGGGGAGAGAGGCGTTATTTAACGACGCCCGACATCTAGGCCTTTAGCGTCCAGCTGTATTACAAAACAAAATGTGTTTCTACCCGTATACAAGTAATGTGAATACTTTATGTTATACCAATCAACAGCCGGCGCCCCTTTTGACCCGCGTGTACGATCCAGAAAGGGCGCGGAGTAGAAATACCCTTTATTTTCAATCTTGGTTTATTTAAAATTCTATGTCTAAAAACAATCATTTTTATTTTATTTCATTTATTTACGTTTATTCCCCCCCCCCTTTTGTTTATCTAAATTAATGAATAGCCTATACGGAGAAATCATGCCGAGGCTTAGTACCCGTGTTAGTCTACGTTTCGGGGGGTACTTGAAAATTTAAGGTCCTGAGAGACCATCGTGATCAGTTCGGGACGCAGGAAATCGTCACCAAATCTGTGTTAATCTAAAACGATCGTTCCAAAAAGCTCTGAAGCTTCTCGAGGTCTTAGTTCGAGATTAGTAACCCAAATCTCAAAATTTAATTTCTCCTTCGGAGAGGGGGACTCCCTTGTGAGTAGTATTTCGAATTCCTGTTTGACTTGTCGTATATTTTTGGACAATTTAATTTCCAGCCTTTGTTGCTGACGTTGTTTTGATTATTCTAAATTTTAGAGAAGAGAGGACACTACTCCATAATATGGTATTATTTTTATTCTGTTGTCACTCAATGTAGTCGTTTATAAGATTAATTCTAGAATCTGAACTCATATTTGAGTATTTGAGGGTACCATTAATTTTTCGATCGCGTACAATAGGGAGGCGTACCGCGAAGTAAGAGCCACTGGCTCCATGTTTTATCTACGAAGCCGTCGAGCATCCCCATTGCGCCGTATTGCATTCTTATTATTTTATTTCATGAATTTTATTTATCATTTTATCAATTTAAAATACACGCATCTTTTTACTGTTTGACATGATTCTCATAAGTTTAGTGAAGTGAACTTGGAACAACTTTATCCTTTCTATTTATTTTATCGAAAGTGCATGGACGTCCATGCTAGTATTTTGATTTATGGTACGTGGCATCTCTGGACATTTTGAAAATTATATTTCCCTTTGGTGGACCTCTTTTCATTCAGGGACATGAAGAGTGGGTTCTCAAGTATTTACGTCCATCTGGATGGCTCAGGTTTTCAGCATTATTTCACTAGTGAAATACGCTGGGTGCATGGGTCATCGTAGACTCACCCAGACTCCCGTGGGGCTTGGTGGTAGTCTGCGGTTAAACACCTATAAGTATGGTGATAGTAAGCTGAATGTTCGTCACTACGAGTTATTAGCCCCCCTTGTAGGCAATCTACTATCGGTGATTTCCCACAGGTGAGATCCTTAGAAGGAGTTCTTTCTTGTTGGGATCTTATTTCGAAATTTGGGTGGGACATCTGGCTTTTCGGGAAATTACACTACAGTGTTATGAAAGTGTACTCTAACGTTATTCATTAGAAATGTTGACATATTAGTCCTCAGCAGTTATCTCACAATTTATTAATAATATGTTGTTTTTTTTGTGTTTTTTTCCCCTCGTTGATAGATATGACTGAATTATACTTTTTCAAGATTTCAGGAAAATATTTAATCCACCAACTTAAATGTCCATCGGCATGGCTATCCCTGTAACAATTTCTATTTTTTCCCCTACATTTTCAAGCTATATATATTACATAGAACAAACTGGCAAAATAATACTAATCTAGATAAATGAATGAATGAGTTGGTAACGTGGAAATTGCGTCTTCACAGCTGAGACAAACCTTGAAAATTTATTGTCCTCGATTTTTTGTCTTTCGGCATGGCTTTTTTTCAACCAATCACAAAATAAGAGTTTCAATTTTTTTTCGTCGCAATTAATAGTCAAACTGTATATATTCTTATCAGAGCAATACTGTCCGCATATCAAATCCCGTTTTTTTTTTGTGACGAGACTCGTGCATCCGCGTGCATTATTGTCTCAAATTAAGAATTTTAAAAAAAGTGTCTTTCGGCGTGGTCATCTTTATGCAACGATAGACGTTTATCATCCAAAAATAATTACATCTACTTAATGGTTTAGTATTCTCCGTATAATTTTTTGTTTTGGAATCTACTAATCGACGGCAGATTCGCTATTGTCTTTCGGCATGGACTTTTTCATATGTCCTACGACATAGTATTCATCATTGTGAATCGTCGGGCAGCGAGCGATTCAAAATGGCGGATGTCAGTACTCGGGTGTTTCTAGGTGCTCTGGTTTCACATATGCGCGCTCTCTCTCTATTTTGCTCTCCATCTAACTAAATGTGGGTGGAGCGTTACGGCGTCATTTCCGTTGCATGTCTTCGCGTTTGTTTCACTTTTTCCACGTGAAGTATCCCCCCCCCCGAACCTGTTTAAAGAAGCTTCGCCTCAAAAAAATGAGAACTCGATCAAAAGAGTTATGCGATGGTTAGTACAAATTGGGGTGACCACTAGTGCATTATGTGACCTCCGCGAACGCTCATAGTTAATTGACTATTGGTCCCATCACCATGATAATTTTTGTTGGTTTGTCTTCGTTCACTGACCTTATGGTTCATATTACTAATTTGAAGTCCTTTAGTTCTCTGATAAGAACCCATGCGCAGATGAAATTGATGTTGATCGTCTGCCTGGAGAGAAAGTCTTAATAAAACAGTTTCAATTTGCCGAGTTTCACGATGTTGTATTTTCATCCTCGTGGTTTAAAGTTTTTCAGCACATAGGTGCAGAAATCGCCTGAAAAATGATGCAGATATTAAATTAGTAAGTAAACTTATAATATTAAATATTAGAAATTCTTCAAAAGCATTTTTTCTAGTTGAAAATGTACACTATTAACAGTTTTTTTCACGCCGTGGTAGTCGTCTTCCTTTATTTCATCGTAGTAATAGCAGTGTCCACGATGTTCAGGATTTTCAGTCCTCAAATGTCGAGGTGGATTTACTAGACCGTGAATTAGTGCGACTTTATTCGCCTGTCTCTATCGAATTCGAAATGCTTACAATTCGGCTTTATTTCAGTGCAGTACTAATGACGAAGGGAAAACGATTCCGCAGGAAAAGAAAAACTGAGAAGAAGCGTCGAAAACGAATCCAGGCAAACCCAGAAGTGGCAAAATCAATATACCTGCAAAAAAAAAAAAAAAAAACATGGAAGGAAGAATTGACCACAGTGATATAAGTTCCAATGAGGAAATCGAGGATAGCAAAACAAATTACAATAAAAACCTCGTTATAGTGCGAACCCGCATGTAGTGCGAATTTTTCATGGTCCCTAGACATTCCCAAAAAAGCCTGTAGAAAAGAACCCTCTTATAAGGCGAGTAAAACCCGCCGCTTATAAAGAAGGTATTTTTCCACACAGAAGTAAATTTTGGTAGGTTTTGAAGACTTGTTTCATCCTGCAAACAATAAATAAAACTATTAAAAAAAAAATTGATGAAAAATGTTCCTCGCAGACAATGTGATGTCAACTCGCCAAACTCACATTACAGATTTCATTTGAATTTTATTGTTTTTTTTTTTTTTTTTTTTTGAGCCCCGCTTTCAGTGCGAACCCGCGCTTATGGTGCGAATTTCATTCAGTCCCTTCAATCGCACTATAACGAGGTTTTACTGTACATGACTTTTTAGAAACTTGGAAATTTAAAAATGGAATTACACTGGCTGGACACGGAAAAGGGGTGCCAAACGGTGTTAGTGGAACAGGAAAACGAACTTGCGACCAAGTTGTTGCCCACAGGCAAAATGTAGAAATTTTCGAGCAGTTCTGCCAGTGTGTTGCAAGACGAGTAAAGAAAATACAAATCCTGGTATTCAATTCTGCCAAGGACGAGGAGATGGAAAATGAAGTAAAAACTTCTTCCAAACCTATCAAAGGTAATAATTTGGAGCGTTGAAGCCATACAAGCCATAATTCAATTTTCAAATCATTATACTTTATTTTAATTTTGTTTTCAGGCACCATGAAGTTCCGCCAATTTAACTGACCAATAGCAGAGGAAAATCACGTATACTTCAAAACCAGCCGTCCTGCTTTTACTGCTTCACTCAATGTTCTCATTATCACGAGACAGTTGTAAAGTACAACCATACTGATCCCAGATTAGAAACCGAGCTCTGAATTAGAAGCTATAAGTTCAACACTGAAACCTCAGAGTGAAATGTATGAAGCCTATACAATTTAGGTTGTTGTTCACCTTAAGCTTAAGGAATAAGAAGGCCGAAAAAGTAAATTAGCAAAATTTTTAGTACAGTGACAAGTAAATACCTAGTACCCATAACCTTATAAGTGATTGTTGTACCTATGTGCCACTTTATTTACACCTTTTAACTGATGTTGCCTGTAACCAAAGGCGGTGCTAGAGTTTGCCAGGCCTTATATATGCCGGATATTACATGCGAGGCCTTTTTTGTAGCACAAAAAGTTGGACACAAACGAGGAGTGGAGTTCCCCCGCACCCCTTTTCTTCGCAATAGAATTTTCAAATTTCATTGCACAAGTACCAAGGCGGAACAAGAAGAAAAGTTTTCTGAACTTTGGTGGTGACCCTAAGAAAAATTTTGTACTTTCGCATATTGAATATTGAGAAGTAATATTGATATTCAGGTTTCACCTGATAAGCTGATTGTTTTGGGAGATTAAATGCTATTCAGACTCTTTATGGCTTAGGTAAATAAATTCGAGATTTTTACAGGCTTGCTTAAGACACTGCAAGACTTATTTGATATTCTTACAACGCTGTTTCCAATTTTTCAAAACGTGTTTAACATCCACTGATACTCCGTTAGGACTTCTAAGACTATTTTAGGCTGTTGAAATATTTTTTCAAGACGTTTTAGATTCGTTGGACATTCTTAGAGATCACTGTAACGTGTTTCAGACTTGCTAACACGTTAGGTTTATTTTTTTAGTCTTAATTGAAGAGAGAGAAAAAAAAAAAGCTAACGTGGGAAAATTCGCGAGTTTGTGTCTTTGTGTCGGGCTCTTGCACTAATGAAATTCTTTCGGACACCTGCAAATGAAAACCATCGTAGCAGCTACATCTCAATTACCTACCTGAAATTTTACGTTTTGGCGGGCATTCGCATCTGTTGATGGTTTTTATCATTCTAATGAATGATGAAGCTGAGTCGCAGTTGGTTGGAAAGCTGACGAATTATTCCTTGCGATTTCTGCAATCAAAATCGTTGGAACTATGTAAATTTGAATTCACAATTCCGATGTTACCAATATAGATTAAAATATGCCGATATTCAGCTCAATTACCTACATATCCCGAGTGTAGTACACCAGTAAGTTCTTATAGATTCAAACCCGCGTGTTTCGTTCACAATAATTTCGGGCCATACGTTAATGATGACAAATTGTAGATGATAATTCGTTCAAAAATAAAGAGAGAAACTATGGTTTGTAAGAAATAACCGGTTAGCTAATTTTCAGAATCCATATGCAGTGACGTGTAACTACAGAGATAAGTACAGGAATCTAAATTACAACTGAGGTATCACTTTCAAGCCCCTTCGCAACGAGCAAACGCAACCTCGATGGCGTAATTAAATTAATGACCTTACCTACAGTACCTACCCCGTGCGGTCGAATATAATTTAAGCTATGCAAATTTTTACAAATTTAGACCTCCTGGTTAAGCTTATTCTTAGAAAACAACTCATAACTTGTGTCTTAAAATAACTTTTTTCCCCTTCATTCCTACTTTTCACGCTCCATTCTCAGTGAAATTTTAATTTTGAATACAAAATTAGCGCAAAACTGCTTTTAAAATTTGCTGGGACACTTACGTTTTCTTGACAGAAAAAAAAAAACGGAAAAAAAAACGTCATTAATGCTAATTATATGCGAACGCGAAATAATATATGGTGGTGCTCCGAGAGGCCGAAATTTGAGTGTATTCGAATAAAACTAGGAAATTACATATTTTCATTAACTTTGAATTTATAACTGAATATCTCATTTTAATATTTACGTGTGTAGTTTTCTATACGGTCGTTGTGCGAGAAGAGTGTAATGAAGAATTGGCGCTCGAAAAATTCGGTGACACAGGGGACGGCACACACGAGGATGGCGGTGTCAATAAAGAAGAGAGGGAAGTGAAGTTTCTCCAAATATTTAAGACATTCTAGCAGGTGAAAAGGTTTGTGATGTAAGAATATAACGTGATCTTTAGGACATGAAGATCAAAATATAACTGTCTAAAGATCATTAGATTCGTAAAATAATCCTGATCCTTCACCCCGAACGCTAGATGATATTAAATAATAGATAGTGATCTAATTCACAAATATCTCAAATTAGAAATGTTTAAAATAACAAAAATAGCATGAGAACATAATCATTTGTTAGCTTTTCCGTGTTGTAAGAGCCCCCCCCCCACACACACACACACGAAAAAAACGGTCTTTTGAGTCATTCTCCAGGTACTGAGCATATTAAGGTTTTTGTGTGTGTTTTTTAAAAATAATAATAATACTTAGATTATATGTGGTAGAGAATATTCAACTACTATTTAAGGAGGGGTACGACTTCTGTCTACGACAATAGATATCTTGTCCACGGCGGAAGCACTGATACCCACTGTACGGACAAAACTGCTTCAGTAATTACCTTTTCCATAGAATTTTTGAAAATTGTGCTATCACATGCGCTACTGATTACGATCTGGCACCTGGATCGTGTTCAGGGATCTAAACTCAGTATTGTCATATATTTAGCGCTGGAAAATGTGTAAGACACATATCTTTGCACCAGTTAAACATTGAAGACGACATTGGACTGAAAACACTGGTAACAGAACTTGACTCCATTCCTTCTAGAAATGTGAAGTCACTAACATGCAGCAAATTGACTCCTTGACACATATACTCTCAATCAGTGCCGTCTTTAGATAAGGCGAGGTCCAGGTCTAAAAGTTGAAGTGAGGCCCCCTCTAAAATAATTAATTATTTATCGAATGTGATATAGTAGAATATTGAAATAATTTTATTGTTTGTAATTTTAATAAAATAAATTCATTTATTTAAATAATTGAATTAAATTATAATTATGTAATATAAAAAATGTAGATTATAGGCAATCTTTCTTATAATACTTGGAATCTTAATAATAATTAAAATTCATAATTCATTAAAAACATTTTTTCTGCATTTAGTTTAATGAAAACGAGGCCCCCTCATCCACGAGGCCCGGTGCTACAGCCCCTCAAGCCTCCCTCTAAAGACGGCACTGCTCCCAAGCTCCCAATCTATCTGCATAATAATATCACTTTCATGAGAAAAAACAACTTGAAACAAAATTTTTTTTTTAAATATCTCAGGTATTAATACAATATGGTAACATCCAGGACGATGGACACTTCCCTATGCTTTTTCTTCCTAAAAGATGGTGATTGTCCTGTCTGATAAAATGGATTGGGGGAGTTTGTTGTGGATGTTATTGTGCTACCCAAAATAATCCCCCCTTCTCAAAAAAGTAATTTAAAGCTAGGGCTCGAAACTTGCTCATAACAAAATGTATTCTGTTTTTAGAGAAGTCCCTTTTAATCTAGAACTGCGCGATCTCTTGAATTTCTAAAAATGGATTGTAGATCATGTTCTTAAATTCCCATGGCGTCATAATCTTGCCCATCCCTGCTGTGAAAAAATGCTTTTTAAAGAAATCTCGTTACATGTTCAATGTTTATTTCGACTATTTTGAGAATCCATAGGCTTCAGACTTTTTATTTTACCAGATGACACACTCTCTATGCTTGAATCAGCGATAAGATTCAATCAGCGGCCGCCTTCACTAATTATATCGACGTCATCAACCAATATTTCATTCGTGAAATTCAGCTTTCCAACTTTACTTTTCTTCTTTCTGTGAAAAACTGCTTTTGTCAAAATCAATTTTCTATCACTCAACTCAGCACTTACTGATTCTAGAAATAGAAGATGGTAAAGTGAATGGGGTAGAATTCGGCCACCTTGGGGTAACATTCGGAAACAACTGTGATAAAGTAACGCTATTGTTGTTCAGATCGAAAATGTTGCTTATGCCATTACAGATGCCGAGAAAAAGAAGTCTGTACTGAGGTTGCCCTCATTATTAGCCAACCGAATTTAATTCAGAACCTCTTTTTTCAGATAGATTTTAATGAAATAAGATGAAATCCCGGCAAAATTTCAAGTTGATTGTATGAGGAGAAGACGTACCTCAAGCGCTCTTCCTTTTTTGTAATAAAAAAATATGCCCAGTTTGACATTTTTAACTTTTTTTTTCTTTCTTTCTTAATCCTTAATTGCATTAAAAATTCATTCTCTTCGATTTCAAATGTTCGTATGATGTAGATCAAAATTAAAATATATTGATTTCTTGATGTGGGTTAGTGACTCCGGGAAACGGCCTCGAAAGAGAGGGATGATTAAAAAATTGAAATTCGAGATAGGGGTCGATTTACAGATTTTGGAATTCGGTAAATTCAATTACGGGAGTAATGTTTACATTCGATCTCATAGAGTACCACTTCAGACGCGAGGGTTAAATATTAGTCATTTTTCCGGGATAATATTCGATTTGCAGGTTGTCAAAGTCTCCAAACGCAAATTTCTCACACAATTTTCCTATACTGGCTCGTGAGGTACCACCTGAGGAGGTCCAAGAATAATAACTGTTGGTAGTCATTGGCGCACGTGATTGCACTATTTTCAAAAATTCTCTGGGAAATGAAAGTCTTGAAGCTACTTTGTACTTAGTCGTGGATATCAGTGCTTTTGCCATGGACAAGCTGTCTATCGTCGTGGACAGAAATCGTCTCTTTCCCTCACTTGTTGAATATTCTCTACTACATACAAACTAAGTAAAATGGGAGGGGGAGGGGGAAAAGTGTAACAAGAAAAGAAATGCCGAGAAAGATCCCCTTATCACTAATGAAAATCGATACAAAAGAACTAAGGTGATGGTACCAGTTGTTGATCATAATGTCCCAGGAGTTGATCATTTCGATAAGAACGTGGTGATATTAAGTTTTCCCGAGACACAAGATTGGCAACACCGAAATGACGAGATTATGTCAGCGTTGCCAGCCTTGTGCCATGGAAGAACTTAATATTACCACGTTCATATCGAAATGATCAACTACTGGGACATGATCAACAACTGGTGTCATCACCTTAATTACATTTAACTTTTCGAAGTAATCATTTTTTCTTTCTATTCCGACGGACCATACAAGAGAGCAAAATTCAACCTGATACGAAATGATCGGTAATTCTCCCAGAAGGTAACAACCCTTCGACGAACAACCACGTGACCGCGTCACCAGACCTACTCGAGGCTTAGCTAGTTTTCATAAAAGCTTGTTGTTTCTTCCCATCGCCGTGGAAATCACATTTCGAGAGCTTTCATTCAATAACGGAGAAGCTACATACAGGAAACAGGATCAAGCCCATGATGGGTGAGAGCGACAGCGAGCGGATGGATGAATAAAGTGACACGGCGTTGAAAAATGAGATTTTTGAGTGTAGTTTCTCGACAAAATCTTTTTAATGCCTTTAATCTTGACGATTCCAAATATCTCGAGTGCGGTCTCGGATCGCGTGCTAAATGTATCGCAGTCGCGTGTATTTCTGGCGTCTCCAACCAGCGCAAGAATGACATAGTCACGATAGCGAACGCCTAAAAATTCGCACATCGCAGCTTGCCAACATCGAAAAGTAAAAATGGCCCTTCTTGTTTATCGACACATTCGTGAGTGCCGTATTGACATATGACACCTATTCAGTAGCAATGAACTCTGAGGTGCAGTCACTGCACCCAAAAAGCCGAAGATCGTGAATTGCCAACATCGCCAACCACATACTTAAATGTTTTCAATTTCTATCTTTCAGTGGATTGATGCGAATGACTTATAATCCATTAGTGTAGTACGTATATAAGAGTTAATTGATATCAATTCGAGCGGAAGTTGGAAGGTGTACTGGACCCCCTCAATTGTGACCAGCCTGTGAGGAGAAGACTCAAACTATCTAGAAGCACGCCTGTGACACCGTTCTGCAAAATTACCCATTGATTCTGGTCTAATGTTTTTACAAAATGGATGTTTCCAACACACACAGTCAATGTTCGTTTTATTTTGTGAAAAACTTGAGCGATAATACGATCCTCATTTTTCCATTTAATTCGTTTCGCCTTTTGATATTTAGGTTCCAATTGTTTAATTGGATTGAAATCCAGTTATTAAAGAGCTATTTTCCGAACTACCTTCTCCAAGAACTCAACGTATCGAGAACCACGGACTGTTGTCCGTTGTCAAAGGTGGATACTGCCGGATGCCAGAGTTAACTAATGGATTGGATTATTAGAGAACTGGCGGGTTGGGTTATGAGAATAAAGCGGTATTCATGTTCCTTGGACCGAGACGAAGGAATTGGGAGGACCGAGGAGCCGATAGAGACAAAAGTAGAAACATGAAAGGAACATAAAAAACTTGGTTCATTCAAAATCATCAGGCGCGACGGAAACGAGGGGCAAGCGACACCTGGCGACTTAACGAATCTTAGTAAAGCCAGCTTTCGCCAAAACTCGTCAAATCCTAATGTAGGGCTAATGAGTTTGAAATACGTTCTTGAAACGGAGCTATAAGCTTGTTGAATTTTCCCAACTCCTCAATTCAAAATTCCCAAGTATCAAACTATCTAAGCAAAAAAAAAATCTTTGTTGGATTTTCCCAACTCTATCGAAATTTCCTAACTGCGCCTGACTGAAATGGTAAATTTTCTCAACTGCTGAGTAAAAAATTTCCTATAGGGTGGGAGTAGGAAGCTCCCCCTTCCCTCTATCGATACGTCCCGACTTAGTAGTCTTCATGAGTTTTGACGAAATTTCGAAGAGGCTTACCGATGCTTAATGGAGCCTTAACCGATTTTAACAAAAGCCTTGTTTAGTCTTAAAGAATCTGCATAAAATCTTGACTCATTTTAATCGGACCTTCACGAATATTGACTAGTTCTAAAATAATTTCACTGAGTGTTAAACTAGTCTTAACGAATCAGAGAACCTGACGTGTCTTATGGTAGTTTTAATAAGTTGAATATTAACACAGTATCGATGAGCAGAGCCATCACGACGGGGGGAGAGGGTGTCACACTTCCCAAATGTTTGAAAATTCGGCATCCGACAGATTCTGGTAACTGGATGGAAATATTGAAAACGTGGAAACTTTTTGTTTACAGGTTTCAACGTATATTTTTCATGTGAGTCAGAATTTTTGCTATCTCTACACCCCTCCCACCAACAAAAAAACAGGATGTCTACAATGATACTGAAAGATTAGGAAAAAATTAGTAAATTATCATCCAATGAAAGATTCTTAGGAATGCAATGTGATGTGAGAATTACGATGATTACCTCAATTACATTCATTATCAAGTCCTTAAATTTATACTCATAGCTTTGTTCTTGAAATTTAAAAATAATCCGAATACAGTTATGTATGGATTCTTCAAATACTACAAACGTGGAGATCAAGAAAGTCAGAAATAAAATTTAGAAGAGTCTGTAGACACCGTGAAAAAACTTATTGGTGATGGCCCTGTTAGTGAGTCTGGTATAACAGTCTAAATGAATCTAAATGTGGGATTAAACCCGTGCGACGTTGAGATCACCAGTATGGGATTGCTCCCCTCTGGGGTGCCTTACTCCTCGCTTCAAGCCACCGGCCAGTCAGATGATCCACAGGGCAAAGATTCGCCTATGTTACTGACTTGGCTTCGAGCTCGCCTGCCCTTATATCCCTAGCGAGGATTCTCTGGAACTGGGGTAAAAGCGAAAGCGAGGAGTGAGGTACCACAAATTCTGACTCCAGACAAAATTCTCGATTAAACAAACAGTCTAATATAACCGTGTACATAACTGCCTCTGTAGGCTGCGATATTGTAACATGGCGTCAATACAATGTACATTCACAATTGTGTCCAACATTATCTGCGAGTTTGATGAGAGAGACGCCACACTGAAAATAGTCTTAATAAGTCTTCTACAAATCGTTTTAATAAGTTTATCTGTACATCTGAACAAGTCATAATAAATTCATAGTCTACACGAATCCTAACACGGTCTTAGCATAATCCTAACAAGTTTTTACAGAGTCTTAATGAGTCTCAACGAGTCTTCCCGCAGTCTTAATTAATCTTAATGAATGTTGTCTTAGTTTTGCTAAGTCTTAATGAATCGTATGTAGATTTAACGAATCGTAACGTAGTCTGAACGGATTTAGAAAGTTTTACGGAGTCCTAATACAGGTTCACGAGTTTTAAGATAGTCTTAACAAAACTTAATCAATTTTAACTCCGGCTCAACAAGTTTTGAATCAGTTTTAAGTGCCTGAGAACAGTCTTAAAAACTCCAAAACAAAACTTAACTTAATCAATTTTAACACTCCGGCTCAACAAGTTTTGAATCAGTTTAAGTGTCAGAGAACAGTCTTAAAAACTCCAAAGTTTTCACATAGTCCGAACTAAACCTAACGTGTTTGTTCATAATCTTGACAAGTTGTAATTAAATATTGATGAGTCATTATGAATTCTCAAGTAGCTGTCAGCAAGTTTTGGGACCCTTATTACGAATCTTGATCGTTGTCATTGTCTTAACCCTGTATTAAAGAGTTTTATTTTCATCTTAATTAATCTTTATTAGTCTGTACAAGTCTTAACAAAGTTTCAAAGAGCCTTAGTCCTGATGAGAGAGCACAAATAGACAAAGGCATGTGCCTTTTAATCAAAACGATCTTAAAGATCGAGAAGATCAACATAAATCATAATATAAGATGACCAAAAGATCATTAGATTCGTAGATTCGTGATTTGTATGATCTTGATACTTTTTACAATTTCTAAAATAAACAAGATCATGATCTGAGATTAAAACATTCTAATCGTTAGTCAAAATCGTGATCTCTAAAGCATAGCCGTAGCCAAAGGGACATACAGGAGTGAGCCGCCCCAATTATCTTTCAGAGTTGGCAAATTCGTCAGGTGCTCTTTTTTTTTCCTTTAGCTTAGAAATTGGAAAATTTTTGATTTTTTCGTTAAAATAGTTTGAAAATTTTCGATTTTCGCCTCGTTAATAAATTTGCTTCGCTACAGTCCTGATCTAAAGATGAGAACAGTATCGCAAGATTTTGGTCGGTCTCATAATCCAAGATTTTTCCCCAAAATATCTGTTGATCTAAAACCATGATTTTTTTCAAATTTTTTTAACGATCATGGTCTTAGATCACTGAATTCGTGATAGTATCTTGCGCATCCCTAGTCCAGACTCTGGCGTGACGTATATGAAGCTGTTTTGTAGTCAACTCCAAAACACATGTGAGATGTCTATGGAGGGCGGGGGAAGTTGTCTGGTGAGAATGATGAGAGAAATGAAGGTCTGTTAGAAACCGTTACCGTTTAGGTTGAAATCCAACAACCTGCCCCTGATTAATAAAGACTATAATGATATTCAAACTTGAAGGACTAAGAAGATTACATATATGAAGAACGGTATGGCGCTAAAGGATTGACTGGTTTCTAGAAGTTAGGCTTAAACCCGCAACGTGACCTCTTTTCCAGGGGGCTATCACTTATTCCGGTGAGAGGGGAGGGGGAAAGTTAGGGCAAAACTGCAAATTTCTTGGCCGAAAAGCCAAAAGAGACAAACAGAAGCAAAAAAACTTGTGACTTTTAAGGAAAGCTGAGCTTTTCAACTAGCTAACACTTTATCGATCTCAAAATTACTATTTCTGGAGGAAACTGTTTTGAAGAAAATAGCCGTGATAAAATTAAATCTTGTTGATTACGCCATGGTTATTAGAAATAAGTTCTTACCTACCATAACATACTTGTAATACATCGCTCTTGCATTTAACTTTAGGTACTTATGCTAAAAAAAAATTATCAATCGACGTCATTGCCATTTCATTTTCAAAACTCAACAGCGTTGCTACGTACTGTCGTCGAATACTTTTTTTTATGTTGGAAAAAAATGCAACATTAACATTAGAACGCAGAAATAACTAATGAGAAAGATACTTTTCGTTGAAATTATACGACGTACATCGTGTACGCATCTTTTTCATCTTCTTCAAAATTTAATACATAAATTTTTACGTTGTATACCGAAAATATCGATGACTCAGTGACCACAGCAACCACCGGTCTTAAGATTGAAGACATGTTGTTGTACATTGGCTGTTTGTTTTTAATATCTTACATAATCGGTTCGATCGTAATGTTTCAAAATTATTGTTCCGGTACCGGTACCAATTATACAGCCATTAACAAAAATATAACTTATCTTTTGTGTGCACGTGCTGTTTTGGTACCACAAGCGTAAAATTGATTATTTATAGTTGTACAGTACATGCGAATTCGAGAAATAGATCTGAAGATTGAGTACAGCCAACTAGTCCGGTCGTTAAAAGCGATTATCCTGCGCTTTTTGATGAACGCAAAACTTCTTTTTTGTACATAATATATGTATTGCTAGCATTAAAAGGCGGTTTATAGAAAAGTAAATGCTCACTTTATTCCGGAATAGAAGAAATTCCTGAAGAAGAAAAAATAGTAATGGAGAGAACTTACCGGGTACTCTCTCATACTCTTGGTTCATTGGGTCATAAGCCATGGGAATTCAAAGTCAGTAAAGTAAGTTTTTTCTAAGAATTTGTTTGAAGCGAAGTTTCTTTACGTAGTTTCAGGACGGGTAATTAATTTAGAAAAAGTGAAACGAACGCGAACGCGAAAACGTGCAACGGAAGTGACATAGTGATGCTCCACCGACTTGGAGTGAGAAGGAGAGCGAAAGGGAAAGCGCCCAAACTGATTCCCCTTCACACTTCCGTTCACAGTTTTCCATCAGATTACATTCAGTACACGCAGCCTACCGATCAGACACCCCCAGGGTACAGAAGAAGCTTTGCTTCTGTCGGGCGTCCCTCGACACATCACGCATTTTTTTCTGTAAATCCTATCAAACTTCAACGACAGAAATGAAAGATTTTTCACATTAAAGATGTTTCGAAGCGCAGTCAATATTTTTTCAGTGAAGTATTCTGATAAATGGACGGCAATATTCAGCGCAAGTACGTTCACTTTCAATTTCTACTAGATCTAGTATGTCAACGCTCTTCCTCAGTTTGGCTCAAATGAGGCGAAGGGCTAGCTAACATAAGTAGGTAAAAATGTTTCTTGAAGAAAGCGTTGTCTTACAATCATCTTTTGCAAATAAGGTTGGCCCATGATTACGATCTATGTTGCAGAGAGCATGTAGGAGCGGAAATCTCTGAAATATGTGGATGTGAACAGATCAGACCCATTTTCTAAAACTTTGAATTCTGTGTGCCATCAAACGATCATCTCTTTTAATACAATTTCCATATTCGGAAGTCAGCGACCAAAGCGATCCTCTTGTATGGCTTATTAGTGGTATAGTTTACCATTTTCTTGTACCTGATTTGTTGAGTAAAAATACTTATTATTCTTTATGCTAAATTAGTCACGTGTCTCTCAGCGTTGTGTGGAGTTTAGTGTCCATATTGGAGTGTGAGTGAACTTGGTAAATTCTGTATGTAGGGTGTGCCAATTCACAATTTCTTCCTTCTGTAGTCCAGAGCGCTTTCGGCTGTTATGTCATCTTCAGTGAAGACGGCATAACAGCCGAAAGCGCTCTGGACTACAGAAGGAAGAAATTGTGAATTGGCACACCCTACGTACAGAAGTTGATTAAGGGAGCTAGGACTACCACCAGTGTTTCAGATACTGGTGGTAATGTTGTTCGGCGTTCTGCGAGTATAATGCCTTGTTCTTGAGAACTGGGGAGGGACTGAAAAGCTCACTATCGATCTATTTCCTTTGGTGCTGCGTCACTCTGTATGCCTTGGTGTTGCGGGGAAAGAACCGAAACCTGTTCACCAGGTTCTCGGCATTTGAAATCAAACTGGCATCGGAAAGATGCGAGACGGACCGAGCCTTTCCAGACTAATGTCGGATATCGTGTCGGTATCGGCGGTAATCAGATTTTTGAGAGACGTATACAGTGAGAGGTTTCATGCGAGTTTCTTACATGGTAGAACCAGTCCGTCACCGATATTCGAATTTTGAGTAGTTTTGATGTGGAGGCACAAACCAAAAATCTGTGCGTAGGTAAACGTATAATTTCTCATTTTCCCGAGGCAAATTCAAATATGCCATCGAAATTCAGGTAAAATAATTTTTTGATAAATTTCACGAACACACTGACATATACTCTAATTTTTGAGCCCATTTCGGCGACGGAGCGTCACCGCGAAATCCGGTCAACGAATTTTGAATCAGCGTGAAAAACTGAAAGGAAATTAATCATCAATTCGATCTCTTTCATTTTTGAGAATTCCCAAATTTTGTCTTTTTTTGAGCGAAAAAATTTTTGGAGAGCTATGGCATCGAAACTAGGTCAACATTTTTCAATGTCCCGAGACAAAGTCAAATCCGCTGTCAAGACAGAGGTAGAGTACTTCTTTTTTTTTTTTAATTTCCTCAACATTGAGGAAAATAAAATCGAATATCTACTCCGCGAAACGATATTTAATAAAACTACAGAGAAACACTTCGAGAATTCCTGGAGAAATTGAGACACCTCGAAGTTTTAAAGGAAAATTGTTGACAATGGCGGAGCGTGTGAAACTGGGCTTGTTGAAAACGAAGCGACCTGTGCCTGTATTAAGGATCCATCTGAGCTTATCGTCTAGTTTATTAATTTCATCACTTTCTTTCCGTTTTTCTTTTTCTTTTTTACTTTCAAACTTATTCAATTTTCGAATTTTTTTCTAAAATTCAGGTAATTAGCTTTCTGTTTTTGTATCCATCTGAATTTTTGTGTCAAGTTCTTTTGTGTACTTTGTAAAATAATTCTAATTTTACATGTCTTTTAACAAAATTAATTTTTTGATTTCTGTTTTGTATTACTTAGCAATTTTTTTTCCATAAAAAATTATAATTTTAAAATAAATTGCTTAAAAAAAAAAATGTAATAATAACTCATTTTCTTAAACTTACCGAGGTTTTACTATGTGGTTAGAGACACAATTTGACTTCTCCAAACTTGAAGCCCTTCAGGAACTCTTACTGCAACACGTGAGGTAAAACAAACATATTATGAATCATTATCTTCATGCTGCTATGAAAACATTTCACCAATAACCACGCAATTTCAGGCAACAGTACACACTGAGGAAGTTTTTTGCATTTTACTCGAAAGTTGAGGAAATTGAGAAGTAGACATTAGATTGTCTATGGCTCATATACTCCAATTTTTGAGCCTATCTCGGCTATGGAATGTCGTTACCAAAATGGGGTCGATGAAGTTGGAATCAACGGGAAACATTTTGTGAATTTTGAAAACTTTTTATTTTATAGGTACATTTGTACATAATGTCTTTTTTTGGGCGCATACATTTTTGGAGAGCTACGGCATCGAAACCTGATAAAAAATTTTCAATCTCCCGAGACGCCGAGACAAATTCAAATCCGTCGTTAAAATTGGTATAGAGTAATTCTTAGTTACATTTTGCCCACATATACTCCAATTTTTGAGCCTATCTTGGCAGCGGAGCGTCACCGCATAATTCGGTGGACGAATTGGGTATCCGCGTGAAAAATTGAATGAAAATAAGTGGTCAACTCGATTTCTTTGGTTTATTAGAATTTTTCAAATTTCTCCATACCTATAATCGTACATATCTTTTGTTGGGTAAAAAGTTCGAAATGCGCGAAAAGCACCATGCGTCCGATATAAATTGGGTAAGTGTGAAAGGTATCCACATAGCCGATCACCGATGCCGACAGCAGGCATTTGTATGAAAAGGCCGTAAATCAGTAAACGACCTACAAAGACATCTTTTAGATAGGCATTGCAGTGCGCGGTGGTAACGTGTTCTGCGAGTATAATGCTCTGTTCCCGAGAACTAGGGAGGGACTACAAGGCATGCTATCTATTCGTAGGCCTAATGAAATGCAGCGCACTGATTGGCGTATTTGGACGAAAAGATGATCAGTGACAAAAATGTTCTTAAAAAAAAGAAGAAGAAGTTGGGCTCATCTGAAAGGTAATGATAAGGGCCGACACTTTAGTTTTTCTGTTCAGTTTTCCATAAAAAAAACAATATTGAAGATGTTAGAGCTCATTTTACTTGTACGTGTTTTTATGGCGAAAATACCCTGATCATCTTTTCGTCCACGACACTAGCGCACCTACAGGAATGAATGTCCAAACGCCAATCCATTTCGTTCGGTATTACGGTCTATCTGCTTGCTACATTGTTGTGGGTAGGAAGCCAAAACCTGTTTACTAGTTTCCCGGCACTTAGAATCAAACCGGCATCGCGAAGATGTGAGGCAGACAGTAAGTCAGTAAATGACCTACAAGACACCACCAATCTTTCAGATACTGATGGGGTAACGTGTTCTGCAAGTATAATGTATTGTTCCCGAGAACTAGGGAGGGACTAGAAAGCACGCTGTCTATCCATTTTGTTCGGTATTGCGGTCTGTCTACTTGCTACATATTGTTGTGGATAGGGAGCCAAAACCTGATTACTAGTTTCCCGGCACTTAGAATCAAACCGGCATCGCGAAGATGTGAGGCAGAAAGTAAGTCAGTAAACGACCTACGAGACACCACCAATCTTTCAGATACTGATGGCAACGTGTTCTGCAAGTATAATATGTATATTGTTCCCGAGAACTAGAGAGGGACTGCAGAGCACGCTATCTATCCATTTCGTTTGGTACTGTGGTCATTCTGTTTGCTGGGGTGTACCGGGAAAGTGCCGAAATCGGTTTACTGGTTTCCCGGCACTTAGAATCAAACCAGCATCGCGAAAATGTGAGGCAGATAGAAGTCAGTAAACGACTTACAAGACGCCACCAATCTTTCAGATACCGGTGGTAACCATATTATGCAAGTATAATGTATTGTCCCCGAGAACTAGGCAAGGACTGCAAAGCACGCTATATATTCATCTCGTTTGATACTGTGGTCACTCTGTTTGCTAGAGTTTTGCGGGGAGAGAGCCGAAATCTGTTCCCTAGCTTTCGGGCACTGCAATCAATCCACATTGCAAAGATGCGAGGCGGTCAGCATGTCACTGAGCCACAGAGCGACCAAATGACCATACAACTTGTAATAACCTCGCTGCGAGTATCCAGAAGTGATTCCAGTGCCCTATAAAACGTGACTCATCCACTTAAGCGCGTTCCAAACGTGATTATATTACCCAAATATTAGTACAGCGAAGTGAAAAATGCTTTAAACGTAAAGCCATTTTGATTTTTCCTCGACAGTCGATAATCGAATGGAGATGGAGGTTATGTACGAGAGAGCCGCTCATCATCGGACAGCCAAGTGTCGGCAAAGATACGTACACGAAGATATTAGGTTAAGCTGCGGCGGATTACACGGGCCGTTTGATAATCGCCGGATCGATGAATTTAATAAACGTCAGGGAAAACAGTAATATCCGTAATGTTTGAATTAACGTGTGGCCGTACGCCCGTAAAAGCTTACAAGCTCTCATTAAACGTGTTTTAGGCTCGGGTACGGTGCGTCCGTCCGCAAAAGAAAATGAACTAGATTGTAGGCGAAACACGGGGCTATAAATTAACGCCGCATTGACGAGCCGTTGTGGTGAGACGGCGAGGGTGGTGACCATCGAAAAGATTATTTTGTAATAAATGGCTTTACGATTTTCGCCGTTTTCGTTTGTGGGTTTTACACGTACAAGGCGCCCGCCCGTGGCCGAAGCCGACTGGCCGAGTTTCCGTCTGCACGGTGAAAATAGTTTTCTATCACTTGGCCTGGCACAAATATGGACAACGCGTCCACTTCCTGGTTGCTCGCCACCTCATTTCTCGATCAGAACTCACGTCTTGGGGATGATACAGCGTTCAGATTTCGGTGGTGGGTTTTTATTCAGTGGAGTAGTACGAAGACTTGCACATACGAAAACTGGTTTTACGAAACCCTGGCTGAACTGATTCTGTTTTTTCTCTCCCTCTCTGTCACAGGAGTAGCCACAACTGCACTCTGTTATAACTAGAAAGGTATCATCCCTCTTCCCTAATTTATATTACTGAATACTGGTCGCATCTACTACGCTTATGGGCACCGAAGTCGGGAGAGGTAGTAATATTATTTTGCTCCTCTCCCCCAAGTTTCAACAAAGGAAACTGAAAGAAGGAGAGCTCGCTTATATGTATGAAACGATAATATGACTTGGCAAAGGCGCTGAACATTTTCCTTCAAATCGGAGACAAATAAATGGGTTATTTCCTTCTAAAAAAAAAAAAAAAAAAAAAAAAACTAATTACTGCGGTTGATAGGCACAGGGATACTAGTTACACGACTGCAGCGTTGAGTGTTGAGTCAACTGATCTTAAATTTCAGCAAAAACTAATTGTCTACGTAAATTCTACATATTAGCGGACTCGGTAACAATTTTAACTATCTCAACCTTGACCAGAGGTCCATTACTCTACCTTTCCCTTTGTTCACCGACTAGTCACTTTGGCATGTGTGTATCGCCATCAGTCAGTCAGTCAGGTGCCGTATGCGTTGCGGGATGTTGGTGGTCGCGTTTTCTCGCGGTTTCTGACGCGGGACTTTCCTGGCCAGGGTTAGCCGGCGTAGTTTGCTGTTGCTTTCCCCGCGGTTTGTTACGTTAGAGTTTCCCTATTCTGTGCCGGAGAGTATGCAGCCGCAGTTCACTTACTAGCCACGTATTTGCACGACGTTGAGTAAGCTGTCCACGACGTGCACACGACAGTCTCAGTCTTTCAGATCTGGTAGTAACACGCCCTGTGATTGTAATGTCTTGTTCGTTCGAACTGGCGGGGTTACAGGACGCGTTATCTTTCAATCACGATTGATACTACGGTCGCTATGTTCGCTAGGATGATAGTGGAGGATATTCGAATATCACTAGCTTTCTGGCGTTGATGGGACTCGAACCCAAGATGCAAGGCTAAACCACCCCGCCACACAGCGACGCTCCAGCAAAGATTACTCTACCTATATGTAGTTATATCAAAATTTCTTCCAATTCAAGTCATTCCATTGTATGTACTTGTGCCATTTACTCCACAGCTTGCTTATCTATTACTTTCATAAGCGTATGATTTTACTGTCTTATTTTGATAGGTTTCTCTAATTTCTTAAAGGATGCATCAAAAGTTGGGAAAATCCAACCAATGAAGAGGGTTTTTTTGCTTTGATATTTAGGAATTTTGAGTTGAATCAGTTGAGACTTTAGCAACTTTTACCCATCCCCCCTCCCTCTCTTCCTCCCTCCCCAGGAAACTTTTCGGTACATTCCTGCGGAAGGCCAGAAAAAGGTCCGTCAAAATGGAAATCTTAAATGTAGGTCTGTGAACACATTGGACAAACTGTATCGAAATAGAGGTTTCTTGGGTCACTGACTGTGATCATAAAATTTTCGATGAAGTTCTAATTTGTCTATCAAAACCGAAAACGAAGTTTACTAAATTTAGACATAGTATCGCAGGATACTATTGGAAAGTTTGTGTCAAGTAAAATACAAATACTTTGAGAAAACTGAACGACCCTCCCCCCACCCCACCCATTAGATACTAAGTCAAAAGAGAGATTGTTATGGGCAAAGTCAACTCGACGAATAAATTAAAAAATTAAAACTTCTATTTAAATAGTCCTTCTTTTCGCTAAGTTCAAATATAGAATCAAATTTCGGATTTGGTCCCCAACTGAGTTCCCAAAATTCAAATTTCATTATGAAAGTAACAATTTAACAATTTTTACATGAGTCATCTTCATGAACATGGTTGTGAAATTTGTGTGAAGTGGAATTACAAAATTTTTGTAGGAAAACCGAAATTCCTAATGGATTGTACAGAGGGTCGCAAAATGCATCTGGAAATAGACATAAACTATGACTAAAAAATTGAAAAACGATATTCAAGTTATTTATTATTTTGATTATTGTATCAAGTGTGATCTGACTCCGATTTGAGTTCCCAACATTTAAATTTTACGCAAGAAGCATAACATTTAATTCGATTTTAACCTTTTAAATGGAGTTTAATGAAGAAGCTGAATACGATTTTAAAATGAGCAACTATGGAAACACCTTGTTATTGTTTTCAATTTCTCAAATTTGAAATTTAGATTTCCTTGATTTTTTGTCATGAAACTGCCCCATTTCTTTCTTTAATGCAGTTTTTTGATTTTTCTTGTTGATTTCAATTCACATAAATTGCTTCAATGGCCTGTGTGAAGATACCATTTCATGTAAAAATATCTATTTTAATAAAATAATTATATTTGACATTAGGGCGCGATCCGGTGGTAGAGAACGGGAACAGAACGGTAACTCTGTTCTGTAGTTCAAAACGAGACAGTGTTATTTTACAATAGTTTTTGTTTCAACCTCACCCACAAAGAAACTAAAAGGCTCAGTGTTGCCAATTTCGGAAACTTTTATCCTGATATAGCTCAATATTTTATCAAAATTAGACTGAACACAGTTTGCAAATACACAAAATATATGCATTGGTAATTCAAAAATAAAATTTGTAAATGTATAAGACAGAATTTTTTCGTTGTAAAATTTGGCTTTAGAAGTTCCAATTCGAAATTGAATAAGAATATCATACAGTGATATTCGAAATCCGTGACCAAAATCCCTAATTTTGATATCTCATTTCTTCCGTGCTCGAGATTGAGACAGTTTTATCCATCTTAAGTTCTTTCGATGTATTGCGAGACGAAAGGAAAAAAATCTCAAATTTTCTAACAACAATATGTGAAGTGAAATCTTCCCGTTTAGAATTTAAGAAATTGAGAAAACTTTGAAGTGAAATTTGGATTTAAAAAATTCAAGGTATAAAGTTCGCAATAAAAATTTGATGGAGTAATTAAAATCAACGACTAAAAACTTGAAATGATATCTTATTTCTTTATCGCTTTTTTAGACCCAGTCGCTTTCCCCCACTGTAATTTGTTTTCGAACGTACCGTGAAGCGACGAAGGACGACATTCAATTTCTTCGTAGATTTGTATTCCATTCCGCATTAGGTACTCGATGATGTGTACGAAAATAAGTTTGAATTCAAAAATTTTCCAGTTCGATGTTTTGGTTTTCGGGCAGCTATAAATGCAAAATCGGATGGGATATTCGAACAAAATGGCCTAAAAGACCCCTGTCTTGACACTTTTCTCTCCACGTCAAGCTGATTTTTGCTTCCTCTCCAAAATATAAATTCAATTTTGGAGACTGCAATCCGGATTTTGATTGAAATGGCAGTTCTTGAAATCAACAATCCGAAATCCTTTTTTCGATATTTTGATGCCATGCTATTGTCACCGATTTAAATTATAAGATTTCCATTTTGGGGCCTAAATCGGGGATGGATCAAATATCTCCATTCAGTAGGATTGGATTTAACAAAACAAAAAACAAACCATTGCAGTTCCGATGTAAGGTGCTCTGTGAAAAGGATTCATAGGTCGGAGAACTTGTTTTTAAGTTTTTGTATAATCTGATGGAGCACAAACGTATCTGCATTTCAAAAAAAAAAAAAAGAAGAAGAAGAAGAAGAAAGAAAGAAAAAAAAGTTAACTCTCTATAGCTTTCATATGTACTGAAATGAAAGCAGCTGAAGTTTGAGGACGTAAAAGCCTAATTTTGAGAAAAATGCGTTTACAGTTGTAAAACAGAAAAATGCACGAAAAGATCGATGTCTCGACGTCTACTGCGCCAATCCGTCTCTAATTTTGCTATGACGTCCTGCGAATATTTACCAAAATATCCTGCTAGGTTCAGAGGTACTCGATGCATGTACATATAGGGGAATATAAACATGAAGACGACTGTCCGTACGAAGAATGAGTAAAGGGTAGGTTTTGAAAATCTGATGAATCCGAAAATGAAGGTTCTGCAGGGTCATACGTTTGAAAACAACGGACTCATCGGTAACGCGATAATAAAAGTATCACGCGCAGCTCTAGTGATAACGCGCGTGCACAAACGTAAACAAAATCGATGCGAGTTATGATACCTTTTCCAAACACGATTAACCGAATATCTCTCGCATTTTGGGAATGGCTGGGACAAAAACCAGCGTTTCAAAAACGGTTATTCCCAGCCTGTAGACCGTAATTCTTTCGTAAACTTGAAATATCACGTCCTGGACGACTACTTTCTACTGTACACTATAGCCAGGTGTGTCTAGAAGCAGTTTCTGTTTAAATCCAAAAAACGAAATTTCTGACTTGAGAATACATTTTGTGCTGTAGGACGAAATTATACCTGTTCACAGAGCACCTAGCACAGCTTCAATTTAGAAATCCCCCCTATTCTGACGCAGGCCCATTCGGGGCGTTTCCGGAATAAGGGATGCGGTGTCCCGGGGCCACTTTGGCATGCGTGCATCGCCATACGCCCGTCTATCATTGATCTTCAATTTAGAAAGTGAAAAGTTGGTGGACCTCAACCTCTGTTTGGGACAGAACGAAATTATTATCTCCAAAGAAACAGAGTGTTACCATTTCAATATCATGTTTGGTTCCTTTTTCAGCTGCTTACATTAAAATAATACAGTATTTCGTTGCAGAATAGGGTTATCTCCGATTGTTTTGAAATTTCGATTGCCCCACGGCTTCCAACTCTCATCCACCTTCCTATTAGGATTGGATTTCTAACAGAAAAAAAGCAAAAATCAGTCATCAGAGTTTAGAATTGCCCTCTCCCCAGTTTCTCTTCTGACGCTCCTGTCTGCGCTCCTGAGAAAGTACGAGTAGGCAAACATTTCTATGTGTCATTAAGATTGGCTGTCTCCTAACCTGATTGAAGGAATATCACTCAACCTGTAACACTCTGTATGTATTCAGAAGGGACAAATAAACTGTTTTGGCTTCATGTATCAAGATGATCGAAAATTCGACAACCCAGTGAATCATGAAGGCAGTACTTTCGTATTCTATGTTCCGATGTTTAGCTTCAGAATAGTCCATCCGTCCCATTCCTATCAACTGAGCGTCCATTTTTACGAGACACTTGATACTTCATCCTCCGCACTTTCGTGTGACACAAAAAGTGGGCATTCAGTCACCGCGGTACATTTTATCCGGCGTAAGTCACCATCTCCCGGAAGAGAGAGTGAAGTTTTTTTAATAAAAAAAAGGAGAAAAAAAGGCCTACGCCGGCATCGCATTGCCGAGTAAAAAATCGTTTATTTTCACCTGTTCGGACAGTTCGACAATAAATTACAAGTTAACAGTCTTTCTCTCTCTTGTGTGCGTGAACAAACGATCACTCTTGTCACTAGAGCTTCACATCGGTACATCGGTATATCGTTGCCAAAAAGGGTACGCAATTCCGTAGAAAATTTAGTTCAGGTATGCGTTAAAAAAAAAAAAAAGTATGTAATTACAATTCAACTATACGAAATTCCTCATTTATCTTTAAAGTTTCGTTTCGTTCGTCTTACCTCCCAATATACAAACTAAAATACTAGTTTTCATCCCTTCTCAGCAGGAGGGAGACTCACAAGCTTAAGTGAATCTAGTTCTGTATAAGACGGTCCCTATTTATTCTTGGTGAAAAAAAATTTCGTGTTTTCGATTTGTGACATCCAGTTTTGCGCATAAATTGAGCACAATCCAAGGGGGGTCGTGAATCCTATAGGCTAGTGTAAGAGAAAAAAACAAGAAAAAAACGATTTTCTTGTTAGGCTGAATGAATAGTCGTAGTTGGCGAAAAGTGCCTACTTCTGTGATTTGTGGCATGTCTGACCTCCTCTCCCCCTCCCCTCGTGCTACATTTCTGACAAAATCACTTAAGGGTAAATCGTGATTCAAGAGGGTTGAAGTTTTTGTGGAAATTAACGTTAGTTTGGAGCGTTTAGGATTTTACAGCAGCTGATTCTTTTCATGCGAGTCCAAGGACAATTTTCTTCTCGAAATGAGGATCTTAAGGGTTGCTGAATCCATTTCTGAGGTCTTTTGTTGCTTTCATCTCGACTATGATGACTCCACAGAGGGCTGTTTCCAATTTTTTTCAATTTTCATTCGTCCTGTGGAACCTAACGAACCGAAAGGAAGGGGAAGGAACCGAACAAATAACTTCTGCTACTCTTAAAATATTCATTTCAAAAAGAAACCAATTTTCAAGCGCCTGTGAAGAGGCTGCGACTACTAAAGGATTCCAAATGCTCGAAATCAATGTTAATTCTCATGAAAACCTCAACCCCTTTGCTCACGGGCTATCATTCAAAGATTTTGCTTAAAATTTGCTCAACAACTTGAATGTATGGAGCTGATCTGGCAGATGCAGTATTAAAATAATAAAAGAAGTGCCGCTCCAACGTGGCATGTTGAGCGACTGTCAGTCTGTTCTTTGAAATGTTTATTTCCTTACCTTCTCTACTCCGTTTCTTCAGAGCCTGATTTTGCCATTAATCTTCCACCGAAACCGAGGGAAGTCAGTTCTAGCTCTGTACATCTAGCACATCTCAAATGCAATATTTATGCTCTTTGTAACACTTGAGTCTGAGAAAAACTGCGTCTTCTTATTGAAAATTTCAACTCAGCGTTGATAAGTCCTAACCAGAGGGTCTCTCATTGTGGCATTTTTGTTAACCAGTTTCAAGAGTCTGCGCTCGGTCCACTCATGTGAGCCTCCTACTCAGCGTAACTTCTGATCTGTCTGTCGGTCTGTCCGTTTAGCTGTTCATACTTGATTTTGGTCAGAATGGGTTGAAAGGACCGAATTTTCACTCGTAGTATAAAAGAGATAAGGTCGTCGAAAGAAAATGTGAGTCCGGGGGACGCATATAATAAAAAAAACAAAAAATGGTTGTACAATTTTTAACCGGGCCTCTGCGGAAATTTCCTGGAAAGATCGTCCCGCGTGACAGTTTATCTTTCATGCTTCTTTGAAATTTTTTTGGATATTAGCTCCTACTCGCTCGACCACCTACCAACTAACCACACAATTTCTCCGGGTCTACTGGAAACTTACCAGTGATGGGCGCAACTGTAATAATTTTTCACAAATCTGGCTAAATTTTTGTATTCTAGTCAGTTGAAAGCCTGTGAAGTCATACCACATTAATCTTCTACTTTTTCGAATTCTTCAAATATTGAGATTTTTTTCATACTCAAAATTGTCTTCATAACCCTTCGATAATTCTTCAATAATGTTACTGTAATTTTCCAAGAAGCCCTCTTCATTTTCTTACACATTTTTTTAAAGAATTATGGCCCCGAATTAAGTGCAATTTCCATTTCTGTCAAATTTAGCAATTTTTTACAAGTTTTTTTTGTAAAGTTTGGTAATTTTTTTACTAGGTGACCAGAATTTTCTACGAATTTTACTCAAACTTGGTGTACTAGTTATTTTAAGGCTCAAAATATTGAATCAGGTTCAATATATATTATTTTATCAAATTATTCGAATTTTAAAACTTTTCCCTTCCAAATATTATTTTCTGAACTCATTAATGATTTTTCAAGGACAACTGCAATATTCTGCGAGCCAGGCAGAGTTTTTTTATTTGACTTGTTTGAAAACGCGTGATATCGAATAGATTTAAATTTTAGAATTTATCGTCGAATTTTCTTTCCTGCAAAATAATTATTACTCTTTGATCACCTTTCCAGAATGTTACTACAATTTTCCATGACTCTTACTAAAGTTTGGTGTACGAGATTTTGAAAATTTATATTCCCAAATTAAAATCAATTTTCAATTTTTTCATATTTTTACACTTTTTTTCCCAGAAATTTTTATCATAACTCTTTCATTATTTTCTTGTATGCATAGGCGGATCCAAAATTTTCTCAAGGAGGGGGGGGGGTGAAAAGAACATGAATCATATTACTAATATTAAATAAAAACTATCATGGGGGGGGGGTATTTTGTATTTTTAAACTTAAGAATTAAGTTCGAGGGGGTAACCCCAAAGCCCGCCTTGGATCCGCATATGCCCTTATGTAACAACAATTTTCCATGAACCTTACTCAAATTTTGTGAACAACTTTTTTGAAGACTTTCGATATGGAATCAAGCTCAATTTTCCATTTTATCGAATTATTCGGAAACTCAACGTTTGTCTCCCTTTCAAATTCTTGTCTAAATTTTTGTGATTTTTCCAGGGTGACAACTGTTTTCCACAGATCAAGCTGAATTTACTCATTCGAGTGGCTTAAAGGCTCTGGATTTCGAATTAATCTGAATTTTCAGATTTATTGATTTGATTCGAATCTTGAGTTTTTCTTGCCCCTCAGAAAACCGTATCATGACTCTGATTACTTTTCCTGAATGTGGCCACAGTCTTACATAAATCTTACTTTATTTTCGTGAACGAGTTTTCTTAGGAGCTGCAATCCCGAATTAAATTTGATTTTTAATTTTGTAATTTTTCCATTTTTTAAAAACAATTTTATCATAAAGTTCAGATTGTTTTTTTTCTATGTATCATCAGTTTTACACGGATCTTACTTGACTTACGTTTATGAGTTGTTTGAAGACTACCAATATTGAATTAAGTTCAAAATTGTTAAATTGAAATACTATTATCACCTGCAGTGGCGTAGCGTCGGGGGGCACGAAGGGGCGCGTGCCTCCCCCCCAATATTTTTACATAGTCCTCTAATACTGGCGAGTTTTTAAAAATACCTCAATTTTCGACTTTTTCTCCCTTGAAAACCTTACTATGCCCCCCTTCAGGAAACCCCTAGCTACGCCACTGATCACCTATCAAATTCTATTCGATTTTTTTTTTTTTTTTTTACAAAATGAGGACAAAATTATGATTCCGAACTCCATCCGAAATTCCAGCTTACAGGGGTCATGTTTCTGCAGTCTCCCTTCCTCATCCCTCCCAAGAAATTTTGCCATACCTCGGGAGGAGGTTGAGTGCAACATTTGAGAAAGACAGCGTAAAATGGAACAAAATGAATACAAAATTATGGCTCCAAATATGCCTCGTAGTTCTTGCTCGGGTCTAGTTTCCCAACCAAAAGTTACTAATATTTTGGGATAAATTTTCCATTTTATCGAATTATTCGAATTTCAGGATTTTTTATATCTGTAAACTCACTATCATAACTCGCTAATGATTTTCATAGCGTTATTAGGATTCAATGACACCTTCCTGTTTTGAAAATTATCCGGTGAAAATCTGCTATAGAGACACACCCAGCCTTTATTCTTTACTCCCAACACAAATGGAATCTTTTAGTTTTTATGTCTCGCAACCCCTCCTCCACTCGCTCATCTCCCATTCACAACCCCAAAAGTACTCGCCATCTGCCGAAAATGTACCCCATGGTGAGCGCTACTGCCCAGTGGGTCTTAACGATGAAGTCTCTAAGTCTTTCTATTTTCTTCATCGCGCTATGATCTCTATCTCCATCATCATCTGTAGGAAGAGAACACCGAACTGAGTACCACAGTATCTCTGCCCACGAATTTCTCTTTCTACCTATCTGGTTGATTACATCTGTACGTTTGCCTGTCTTCTTTTTTTCCAAATTTCAATTCCTACAAATCACCTTTTTGTGCTTGAATTGTTCTGAAGTTGGCTTAATACTTTCATAATTTCCAATCCTGAAAGTTATAAAAGTAGTTCCCGAGTCCCGGAAAAGGCCGACAAAATAGAAGCGAGTGTCGATAAAAGTGTTCGGCTGCGAAACGAACACTGGTCAAGCCCCTTAGCGCCATTTTTATCCACTCATTTAGTTCAGGCTGTAAACAGATGTACAGTACACATACATTATGCATGCTGCTAGTTATGCCTAGGAAAAAAAAAAGTATAAATATTTTCAAAATCTTCATTGAAAAATCAGGAATTTGAAAATCTAATTGAAATAATATCCTTGGGATCTGCATAAAGTTAAAAATAGCTAGTCAACTTTCTCAGTAATGGTAAGATTTTAATTTTCTCAGTTTTCATTCAAATTCCGCCGGTAAACAGGTAGTCATACTTTGTCGTATGAATAGAGAATTCGCGGTGACCCAATGAGAACCGGCGCGAATTTCAAACTGAAATAAGAATATAAAACAGTAAGTATACCAAATGTAAGATAACCATTGGTATTATCCAACAGATTCGGATATAAGTACGTTAACAAAAATGTGAAAACAGAATTACCTGATTAAAATACGAAAAGAAATAAGAAATGAAATTAATTGACTTACCCATAGATTTATCTTCGTTGGCAAATAAACCGCCATTTATCTGAAAACTGGTCTGTGTGCATTTACATACTCACACGTCAATTGATACGAACCAGCGCTGAGGATGATACAAATTGGCCCCGAAAAAAGTGTCAACCGTTATAACGCACTAAATATTCACAATTTTTTTGCAAAAATATAAACGAGGTATTTATTTTAAGCTTGTAGTCTACACGTGTATACCATTAGTACATCATGCGATGTAAGTATAAGACTTCTGCCCATTGCAAGACCGTCTTTCTTCTTTCGATGCTGACAATAGATAAGACATCAAATTCTCGCTAATTGCTTTCTCACATTCTGGCTAATTATTGCTCTTATAATTTAGTGAAGTAAAAAGTGAAAAATTCTATTTCCTTTTTTAGTTAATAAATGTTTTGATTTATTCTTATGGCAACCCGGTGAACATTCAGAAGACTGTTTTACCATTACAAGTTGTCAAATTCGACACCTGTGCCAGAAAAACAGCGATTTCAAGCTTCAAAATATGAACTCATTCAGATTCTGTTACAAGGTCGTCAAGACTCATTTGGATTCTGTTGAGACTCGTTAAAATCACATTAAAAGGAATCCGATTTCTTCAAAACGCATTGATACTCTATTAGGGCTCATTCTGACTCTATTCCCATTTATTCAGACCAGGGCCCGTGTCAACATTTAGAAGACTTCTTAGATTGGGACAAAACCTGTTTAGACTTTTAACTCTCTTAAAATTTAGTCAGACTAAACAAAGACTCACCTAGCTCTATTATAAGTTTTTGAAATGAATCAGACTGTTAAGATTTCCTTATGCTCTTCATCAGACCTATTCTGAACCTATAAAAACTGGCTGAGATTCATTCAAGCTGCATTAAAACCTATTCTAAGTTAAGATGCGTTAAAACTCTTTCAGTACTTCTTGCTCAGACATTCTGTAAAATCTCATTCAGATTGAGTTATGACTCGATACGATCACTCTTGCCCCTTCTGGCGGATCCAGGGGCGTTAGAAATATGGTATCTACCCTTCTTGGACTAACGACTCTAAATTCAAATTCAAAATTGTAATGGTGGTGCTCCGCCTGGGAATTCAGATGCAATGTTAAATCTTATTTAGATTGAGTTATATGATTCGATGCGATCACTCTTGCCCCTTTTTGCGGATCCAGGGGCGTCAGAAACATGGTATCCACGCTTTTTGGACCAACGACTCTAAATTCAAAACACAAAATTGTAACGGTGGTGTTCTGCCTGGGAATTCAGATGTACAGTTAAATCTTATTTAGATTGAGCTATGATTCGATAAGATCACTCTTGCCCTTTTTGCGTATCCAGGGGATGAAAATAAGGGGGCAGGGGGGCAGCCTCCGCTGGAATTGGGGAATTTTAGTAGATGGATCAAAAGTTGGGAAATCCAACCAGTCAACATTTTTTTTTTTTAGCCAATACGAACAAATGTTGATACTTGGGAATTTTGACTTAAGTCAGTAGGGAATTTAACAATTTTTACCCCTCCAGAAGAAACTCTTTGCTGCATCCCTGTATCCACCTTTCTTAGACGAACGAATTTACATTCAAAGTTTAAACCTGTAACAGTGGTGCTCCACCTGGGACCGGATGAAAGCATGGACAGGCTATCTATTGTAAGAATGGCAATGGAAACCTCAAGCAGATACAATACAATGGCATCTAAAGCCCTAGCTAGATAGGCTATTGTCTCTTACGCAAGTTGCAGCACTACCCGATCGTCTTGATCCGCCTTGCCATCGAACAAGCATGCTGTGGCTGTGAGAATACGGCCCAATGAGGGTAATTCCAGGTCAAGGGGTGCAGTGTCCCAGGGCCAATTTGGCGTGCGTGCACCGCCGTACGCCCCACCATCATCTAAAAGGTATCATGAATTTTGCACATACGTCTGGTCAACATGTGTGTGTCGTGCAACTGCTATAAAAGATTCCGGAGATAAAATAGCCCCTCCCCGTTGGGATGTCCGAGAGCAGGCTGTATCAGTTTTCAATAGATGTGAGTCTGGAATGTCCGGACTATGCTAGATCAAGATAAAGTACAGCGGCCTGACAGAAGATCTGCCATTATTGATAGAGAGATAGCTAGATATAACCTGGACTTTTTGGTGCACTCAGTGAAAGTCGATATCATGAGGGTGCTGCTCAAGAAAACAAATCTAACATCTAGTTGGCTACTCACAGTCAATGATTGGAAAGCCTGGAGAAAGAGGATTAATTACTAAAAAGGAAATGAATATCACCTCTCGAGGCCCATCAAATACTGAACTGACCGGACACGATTCTGCTAAATGTGGGAGGAAGATCACATTCAAGATTGGACTAATCTCACATGTAAGGCGTACACGCGTTAAGAATTCAGACAAGTTATAGCGGAATCGACTGGCTAAAGACGAAGGAGAAGACGTGTCATTACGACTCTTCTAAGACTCATTCGGCCACACTAGGACTGTGTCAAGACCCATTCATCGAGATTCCTCTAGAGCACTTCAAGACTCATTCTTTTTCTTTTTTACGATTCGTTAAGGCTCATTAGCATTCTGCGGCCAGGGTCCGCAGCCTCAACTTCAATTCTGCATCTTTTAAATTTCATTTCGCGCATTTACCGTGATACTGCCAGCATATAAAAATTTCTCATCTCAAGGGAGGGATTCATCCCCCTGATCCCCTCCCCCCTTGGCTAGGCCACTAGAGTGACGCTGACTCTGTATCCTAACAATGTTAACTTCATTTTCCTGACTCCTCTAACAATGCTACTCCAAACCCCTGCCAATTTTGATATGCTCTTTTTTAGACTATTTTCTTTTGAAAATGACATTTTCGCCTAAAATTAATGTTTTTAGAGACTTTGTGGGACTTTTTCGGGTAGAAATCCTATTTTTGAGACTCTTTTACCAATTTTTAATTTTTTGAGAAAAAAATTTTATTTTTAATTTATTGAGAGGAAAATGTTTGAAAATCCATTTCATTTGAAACAAAAAAAACGTAACAACCTTATTATTTATTGCAATAAAGTATTTAAATTCAAAATAGTTACGTTGTACCTAGTTTGAGAGGAATAGAAGTATAAAAATTAGGTTCAGTTTTCCAAGACCTTTAATTTGATACCCATGAAGATATAGTGTGATAGGGACTTTTTGAGACTATTTTAATTTTTTTTTAACTATTTCATTTTTATAGGGACTTTTTGTGGACTATTTCGATCTTGTTGGTGACTTTTAATGCGGCTTTTTTTTTAGTTTTTATGCGAAAAAATCCGGGCCCTGCTCATTAGTTTTCTCAGGACTCATTTCGGAACCTTTTATGGTCGTTTTAGGATATGGTGACTTTCTTAATGTATGACTTATGAAAATTCTTCGGTTTTTTTACTCAGACTTCTAAGATTTGTTCAGAAATCTACCTTCATTGAAAGTCATTAGTGACAAGAGGCTATATGCCCTCCTACAAACATTTTTTTGAACACTTTTCTTTGATACCTCTAAAAAAATGATGTCTCCTCATCACTTATGTAAAAATGCTTTCATCCCCCTTCGAAATAATATTGGCCTAGTTACGCCATTGATTGTTTTTTACAACTACAACTCATTCAAGCTCTTTTAAAAACTCATGCAGGTTGTTTTAACTTGTAGTTATCGTTATGAATTCGGACTCTGTCTTGTGTTCTGAGCGTCTGCAGGAGAAGGGTTAGATGAAAGTATTACCCTCTTTGAATTTACGGTTAACCCCTCCCCTCCATCTCCCTAAAATATTTTATTTTCCAAATTCGCGAGCAAAGTTAAGCAAAAAAATTTTTTTCCTATCTGCTGAAATTTGGAGGTAGACATTTGTTATCTCGTCCTAAATTATTTCTTCCTGTGGAAAAGTAGTCACAATATGATGCTGGACTGCGATAAAACTCACTCGGATTCTTTCAATCCTCTTGGGATTCTTGAAACTCGTTCAAAAACATTTAGGTTCTGTGAGGATACGTTTAGACTCATACCGACTTTGTCAAGACTCGCTGAAGTTTATTCAGATTATGTTGAAACTCATCAGACTTGTTAAGATCATAAACGCAAATAGTTCTTCAAGAGTGGGAGAAAGGAAGTAAAATGTTTTCACTTATGAATTTGTATAGGGGATAACTCGGCCTTTTCCGTCCTTTTATATGATTTTCTCGGCTGGGTTTTAGTGCATTTGGGAGGCTAAACCCCCTCTAAGCTCTCCCCATTTGCGCTTTTGGTTAAGACCTTTCTGATTTCGTTTTCAGACTCACTGGGATATTCGGACTCGGTATTTATTCAGACTTTTTATGGAGCGAGAATGTATCGAAGTGATTTTATGTGAGGGAAAGGGGAGGGGTAAAAAAAACTTGATTTCGCATATTGACAATGTAAATTTTACCAATTGACAAAAGTTCTTAAAATCGATCAAAAAAAAAGTCAATATGCTATTAGATGATCTGTTGATCCCATTTTGCTGACTGAAAGTCGATTTTACTGGATTTTCCAGCGGATGACGTATGGAAGGAAGCCCCCGCCCCTAACAAGTACGTCTTTAATGCAGATTTCCGTTTAAAAAAATTGTTCAAACTCTTCTGGGAATTATTTCGACATCAGCCCTCGGAAGAATAATTTACATTCAAAATTATAACTTATTCAGATCAGTAGTACGGGGGAGGGCACCATTTGGGACATTCCCTCCGAGTCGATGGTTTGCCGCTCATAGATTGGTTCAAAATTTGGTACTTTTAAAATAGGGTAGCCACTTTTCTGTAAAAACTGGAATTCAGGGGGAAAATCAGGGAATTTTTCAGACCGGGAAAAGTTATGGAATAATTATCAAAAAATGAATTCTTAATAAAATTGCGTGGTTTAGAAGTATCATGGTGGTTGGTACTTATGTATAGGTCTATATAAGATTTTTGTTAACTGCCTACTATTGGTAAAAAATTACGGTACTAGAAATTGAAAAAACAAATTGAGTAATAACACTCATTAACGAACTTCCAAGCAGTAGGCTTACTCGTTAGGAATCAGGAAAAAGTTAGGGAAGAAAAGCGGTCACCCTGTAAAATATTTTACTCCCAGTAGCTAAACTTATTCTAGCCAATATTTTTGGAATAGCTATTGAAAAGTCTTGCGAGGGGGAGGGGTAGTTTGACGTAGGATTCTCTGTAAAAAGTAATCCACAGCTCTGCTTTAAAACTTCCAAAAAATTGAGCTTGGTCGAAAAAAAACGTTTGACTACAAAAACCGTTCTCATTAGTACACGCGGAGTACTCATCTTGAATTTTGAGGGTAAGTCAGTTCAAAGGTCAATGGCCTCTGTTGAATTTGGGGTATAAAGTACCCGTTTCTTAACTTCAACATTGTATACCATGAAAACCGAATAAAAGCATGGAAATGATTTGTATATTCGAATTTCGAAAACGTGAAATCCATTTATGAAATTGTTTTCGTTCAAACACCGCCATTCTGAATGGTCCGCTGAGAGGGCAGGTCTAAAATATGACAGATAATACTATCAAGTACATCGAAAATGAGGCTTTTGAAGCTGCTAAATTCTTTTTGATATTATTTTAACTGTAACCTTTTCTAGTAAGGGTTGTGAGGGGGTAAGGACAAGAAAACTTTAAAATTATTCAACATTGCTTTTATCAACAGTAAGGTTTTTGAGGTTGCTGAACTCATTTTTGTGGTTATTTTGACTTTATATCAGTGTTACCATCTTTCACCAAATTTCGTTATAGATCTCACGAGTTTTTGATAAACCTGGCACATAAAGACGTTTAAACTCCGATGTATAATTGATTCCTACGACACAACCAAGTCTCAAGAATTTTTATGAAAGAGATCATGTCGTATTAATAGGGGTGTACAGGGGACCGGAACGGGTAAATATAGAAACTATTCCGTGTATAGGTTAAGGTATGTCGATAATGAGGTTTTTGTATAGTTACTAATTTCATTTTTTTAAAGTTATTTCTCCTGTCCCAATTCCCGTGGACTATTATTGAGTGGCAAGGAAGGGGTGGGATTCAGGGGCAATTGTAGATTTTCTTACGGAGTAATTCTATGTTAAACATGACCTCATCCTCCTCCTCGACGGAAGTTCTTAAAATTTTTCGATTTCAAAGAAATTTTGGCTTGCGGGTTCTTAGACCAAAAGGAAGAAGTTTAGCTATACTTTAAGCAAAGTATATCAAAAATGGCGAAACCCTACCCACTTGTCTCTCCAGCACACAGGCCAGGACCTTTTTTAAATTTGTAATTTTGCCTCACGTTGCCCCCGCTGAAAAAGTGGTTACAACGAGTCTGGTCTCATTGAGAAACGGTCAGACTACTTTGGGACATGGAAAGTCTTTCTCAGTCTATATACTCCACTAAGACTCCTTCAGCTTCACTAAGACTGAACCTCCCCCTCTAAATTTTCGGAGACTCTTATTTACCAACCGGCACTCATGGTTATATGAAGGCTTGAGCCACTGGCCACTGACCTAACACACAGATAGCTGTATCGTCGAGAGGGAAAAGCAAAAAAATGTAAAATGCACGCCCATTCATGCTGGAAAACCGGATTCGCTTTTCAACTTCGCAGTGGCCGAGGCGACCTAACTGGATGATTTCATTGTATCAACTCGACCTATTTTTCCACTGCCAATGACGAAGTAGACAAAACGCATTACCGCAGGCCCTATATCGGTAAACTATACCGCACATAACTCGCCAACAACTATGGACCGTGATTATAGCCACATTGTTTCATTGTGCTATTAGTAACACTACAGCATCAGTAACTTCAATTATACGGCGTTCGTGGGTCTAAGCTTTCTGAAATTTGGCGTAGCTGAAACGTGTAACGTTCTAAACTTTATCTCAAGTTCTCCCCCCCCCCCCCCCGACATACGTTCGTTAATTCGGTGATTGTCATTAGGCAGCGCGGTTGAAGGCGCTGCACTAGAATAGAAAACCCTTGTACAGGGGTAGGTCTGCATTAAGACAAGTTACTGAAGCTGTACAATCTCTGACCCACAAAGTTGTGTAACCGTTTAGAACGCAAGTTTGGAAGTTCATTATTTCGTTACGTACCATCAACGAAGGAGGGCGGACTGAGAGCGTGTTGTTCCTTAATTTTATTACACAAAACGTCATCTTTGTGTGGTTGGAGACGCAGGTCAATTTTCTTTTAACCAACTTACGTCATGTAAAATTACTGGATAAAATGAGTTCACTCAGCCCGGCCATTCTCGAGGTACTTACTCTCCAGCGACATGTTGGAGGGGGAGGGGGAATAAGAGGCCCCCCGCCAACGATTTGATTTCATGTCTGAATACGAGAGAGAGACATAACGACGTCTGAAGTATTTGTGAAAGGAAGTCAAAATAACTTGTAACACAATGTAAGTGATTCTTATCAGAGTCTAAATGAGTTCTTACTGAATTTGAGTCAGTTTCGATAGTTTCGGCTCAGTATAAGGAGTCTCTTCTCAGTCATTACAAGTGTTGGTTGATGAGTCAGTATATAGTGGTGGCGATCCTGCGAGGTAGAGCAGGCAAGAATTCCATTAGCCTCAGGGCGAAATACTTAGCACAATTTCGTTAACACTACTCGTGTACGGGGGTGCAAGCTTCGGCCACTACAATAACGCGATTACATAAAATCTGCAGAACACAACTGGACATGAAACGTGGTATAACGAGAACCAGGGACAAAACTTGACTTTCAGTTGGGGGGGGGAGTACTTTTTCTTGGAGAAAATAGGTTAAAGTTGGAGATTTGCCACAAATTGCCCCTTCCCCAAGAAAAGTAGTCATGCTGCAGGCTTGGTGGTAGGAAATTTCATCAGGGGTTGGGTCCCTAAATTTTCAACTTAGCTGTACCTCTCAGTTGAAAGGCTTGCTTGCTCCGCTGACAGTGGCGTTAGATATGGTTTTTTTTTGGGCCCATTTTTTTCTATTTGTATTTCCAAAAAAGGACAGCGTGCGTGCGATGTAACAACACGGAGGCTGATACTATCATACGCAGGTATTTAACGAGCGCGTTATTTGTCTCACGTACTCGTCTGATCCTTCTTCCATGTCTCCCTGCTGGTTATGGTGTGGCACGACCTGTCGATATTGCTCCCTCGCAAATATATAATCTGTAGACGCCGTTTACTCGACGTATTATTACGCTCTTCCAGATGGTATACGATATGAGATATTTAAACGTGTCTGCTATACAATTTACCATCGCGGTGCTATCAACGTATTCTAGTTCTATCATCGGTTCGCCATTTTTATTAAAAAATATTTCCGCAAGTATTCGCATGCTCAAGACGTTTCGGAAAACTGGAAGGAAGCAGAAATTACATATGGGTCGTGCCATTTTATTTCGGCCAGCCTCACTCCCTGCGATTTTGACCAAATTGGCTGGGGAAGGCTCTTAGTGTACTCCAATATACTT
Organism: Acanthococcus lagerstroemiae; assembly: GCA_031841125.1. Taxonomy (NCBI): domain Eukaryota; kingdom Metazoa; phylum Arthropoda; class Insecta; order Hemiptera; family Eriococcidae; genus Acanthococcus; species Acanthococcus lagerstroemiae. The sequence goes on from CM063110.1 coordinate 19,275,688, forward strand.
GTGGAACTGTTTGGTAAAATATTCACGCAGTCTCGAGTTATCAATGTTTTTCCAAAATAGCTATTTCCAAAAAATGCAATTAGGGTAACTATTCAAAATCATCCTTTACGATTTAAAATTGTAAATTCAATTTTGGAAACATTTCTAGTTCGGAAGTTATTATTTCCAAAATACCTACGTCTAGATGTGGTTAAATTTTCAACAGATTATAGCTGAAAGGCGTTTTGTCAGCTTTCTGTCAAAATTCGACAAGGATAATTTCTCAATTAATGGAGAAATAGAAATTCAAATATTTTTGTAAAATAGAAAAGATTGGTGAAATGCTAAAAATTGTTTCAGTCAATTTGAGTGATGGTTCGTCCCTCTCACAGCTCCAAAAGAAAAATTTACAAGATGACTAATGACCCAAAATTGGTATTTCTCACCTTATATCACCATATCCACCCAGTATATTTTACAGTGTGTCTACTAACAGTTGTGTTTCATACAATCTGATACACAGAAGGTTTTACCTACAAGAAATCCCATTTTAAGCCAATATTTTGCTCTTAAGGGATAGATAACCTCCCTGGTGGAAAAAACTTTGAATGTATTGATCAGTACAGCAATTTAATTAACTCGCTAACGAATGTACGGTGGTCCGGCCAGATATCTTTTCAAGTTTCACGAACTTAAAATTGTACACTTTTGTCACTGTATCAATTTTTTTTCCCTAAGGTAGAAGTGTAATGTTATAACTCTAGAATGAAAGTTTTTTTACTCGTGATATTTGGCAGAAGGTTTTGGAGACGGTCAGCACATCTTCAATGCGTTATATTCATCCTTTATATTTTAGTGAATCTAAATGATAAGCTAATCACCGAAAGCGTTCTGCTAAATACATCCGCAACATAAATTCAAAAAGTAGTCTTATGCCAAAATAATGAATAAATAAAAAATAAAAAAAAGTGGAAACTCACTAAAACTCTATTTGAATAAAGGACTTTAATGTTACCTTTCCCACCTCCCCTACATTGAAATTCTGGACCCACTGTCGGGCTATCTTTATTCATGTTCAGCCTTTCTAGTACTTTTCATATTGTAATTCATGTTTTAACAGTATTATTTCTCTTTCAAACAAAAATTTACCCCGCAAAGTTTTTAGAGTGTGTTGGCAAGGCCTCTGACTGTAATCTGTGAAAAATCTGACGATGTACAAATAGATATGTGTTTTGGAAATTACAGCTTCTAATTTGAAGTGTTTTCAATATTCGAAAAAAAGGTACCAACAGAATATGATTTTGATCATATCTTAACAATAAAACTGGGAGCACCTCTATAATTAGATTCTGTAGCGAGAAATAAGAAAATATTAATTGTGTCTTTTAAAAGCAACCATTTTTGAAAAATATTGAAAGCTCGAGACCAAAGGAAATGGTTTCCAGGTATATGTAGAGATACACTGAAGCCTTTCTCGTCATTTTAGTCAGAATCGAAGGGGTTACGGGCCAAGCGTTCCAATGAAATAAGATTACCGACATATATCTCCATTCGGGATATTAGAAAAATGAACCACAAGCCCGTATTTATAGATAGACATTTAGGGTTCAAGCCTCTCAGCGTTTCAAATTCACTTCAATCAAAATATTTAAAAAAAAAAAAAGAAAGAAGAAAAAGAGAAAATTGGAATAATATAACTAAAATTTGTTCAAGATCTTATTTATTACTTGCCCGAAGGATTCATCCCATACTGAAATCCTGAACCCGCTTTTCTGGACTATCTTTACTCATTCTTAATCTTCCAGCACTTTTTACACAGTTATTTTAAAAGTATTATTTTTTCTTTTTCAGAAGAAAAATTACCTTGCAGGAAGGGAACAAAATCTCTGACTGCAATATGTGAAAAAAATGTGGCTAAATCCAATTAGATATCAGTATTTTGGAAATCATAGCTTCCAATTAAAAAATTTTTCAATTTTTAAACAAGAGTGTAGCTCCGTGGCTCGATAGTAATTAATTTAAAAAAAAAAAAATTCTAACTACAAAATATGATTTTGAAAATAGACCTCTACAAGACCGTGTGCAACTTCTTACTTAGAGTGCATTTCAAAAGCAGTCATTTTTTAAACATATTTAATGCCCGATTGCAAATGAATATTTTTGCCAAATGGTTCCACAGGCATACTACTGAAACCTTTCTTATTAGTTTAGTTGACATTGAAGTGGTTAAAGTTTTGAAGTACCATTTTTTGGCCACATTGACATGGAATGACTGACATATAATCTTCGCTCTGAATATTAGAAAAATAAACAGCAAGGCCATAGTTATCGATAGTCATTAATTATTCCTTCTTTAGACTTCGAAATTAACTTTTTTTTTTGCCTAGACCTATGTAAAAATGAAAAAATGAAAAATCATTCTCCAAGTCTTTGGAAAATTAGTTACAAGGCTCTTTAAGATAATTTGACTATATCAATATTTGCAGATTCCTTCAAACTAAGTCACGAGTTAAAACTGAAGACATCTTTGACAATTTATCAAGAATTTTACAAGTCCTTATCAATCATGCAAAGACTCTCCACATAATTGCGTTCAGACTTATTAACACTATGGTAACACTCGTTAAGACTGAATTCTTGAGACACACTGAGACTGTGTTGTATTGAAACAACTTAGGACTCCTTATGACTGTGCTAAGACTCTCGAAGATTGAACGAATTAAAACTCTCAAGAGGTCTTTAAGACTCGTAGAAACTTCTTAAAATCTGTGAGACTCGTTAAAACTCTTTCAGATTCTGTTAAGATTCATCACAAGTTATTAAGAATTCTATCAAAGTTATTGAAACGTTTTTAAACTAAGATAAGATTTTTTTTAATTGAGTGAAAATTATTTCAGACTAAGACTCGTTTTGAAGGACGTTCTTTCAAAACTGTTGAAGACCGTCAAAATTGTTAACGTTCCTTTCCTTAAGACTCAAGACTGTAGCCATTGGGAAGGGGGAAAAGGCAGTCGTCCCCAATTATATTTCAGAGGTGGCAAATTGACAATTTCAGGTGCTCAGTTGCAACTAGAGCTTTTTTTTCTTTGCTCAAAAGTTGGAAAATTTTCAATTTTTTTCACATCAATATGGTCGATACAGTCTTTGGGAAAATGTCAAATTCACTAAAAATTCAATGAATTTAATGGCCATTTGAGAGGAAATTACCGGAAATATCAAAATATTCCACCCCCGGACGTTACAATAAAAATCCGTCGGTGTTCAGAGCACTCTTGCATACAGTGTTGAGACTCGTTTAAATTCCTTAAGACCCCTGGAAACTGTATCAGTGATCACGAAGACTCACTCTAACTTTGTTAGGGCTCTATAAGATCGTATATTACCCTAATTTAATTGGGCGAACATTTTTTTTATATTTCTTTTTGACACTCAAACCCCTCCTCCTCAAGTGATTCTGCTACAGCTTTGATGAACAATTATCGAAGGTAAAGAAGGGAGAAGAGTGAAAAAGTGTATACTATATAAGATGGCTGAGTGCAGGCTTGTCTCAGTGGCGTAGTTATTCGGAGAGGGGGGGGGTAACCTTCCAGAAATTTTTTATTTTTTTATGGATTAAACTAAGACAAATGAAGAAAAAGAAGAGCAAAACGATTTTTAAAGATTGAATCTGCTCCCACCTCCCAAGAAACTGGTATAACTACGACACTGGCTTGTCTTATGACCAGTTTCTCAAACTTGAAGATTATTATAGCTTTAATGAAAGTAGAGAGGTCACTAGTTATTATATCTAGTAGAAAATTCAATAACAATATTTGTTTTCAAAATTCAGTTTAGAGTTTTTGTGTGCCGTAATAGTAAAAATGCTATTCAAAAACATCGAAACCGATGAATTCCCAGTAAGTTAAATACGTGCTCGTTTTGAATTCTACATGAGATTTTTCGCTCTCTGGATTACGCTGATTAAGGTTTCATGTATTTTTGACCCAATTTCGTAAATAGGTAATTGAGTAGATGAATATATAAAATCAATCAACTCCCAACTCTTGAAAATGCGAATCAGCTTAATGACTGGAATGAACGTCCTCAGTTATCAGACCGCGCTACAGAATACAAATATGTGTCTGCTTGCTCAAAATCATTGGCGCCGAATTGGCTTTTTTTAGGGGGGAGGGGGGATGAGCGACGGCCCCAATATTTTCAGTTCAAAAATGGAAAAAGTACAACAAATTTTGCCATCAATTTTTAAATTTAACAAAAATGAAAAAAACAAAACAAAAAAACCGAATAAGAATAAAATCGATAATACCGAAATATCAGACGCGTCTCAATAAAATAATCAAAGAAAAAACCGCGCTTCGATTGATTCTCCCCCCCCCCCCCAATATTTTCCATAAGTCGGCGCCTATGCTCAGAATACAAGTATAACTCGAGGTATTATTTACTTTTTCTTTTAGAAAATATGTAATAAATTCGTTGTTGCCCCTCTTCTTTATTAGACTCGAGCCGAGTAGGATACGTAAGATAAATATGTATTGTAGAACAAAATTAACAACCCGGTATGGCACCCTCTACGTTGGGTAGTGCCGAAGGATGAAATCGATCAAGTAGCGCGCTCTCTGTAGCGAACTTTTCAACCCTTTTCAGTTTTACAAAAGCGCTATCTGCCGCCCTTTGTCAATGAAAGGGTGCTTGGCGAGCCCATATTCGAACTTTCTCGCTTGTCCAGTAGGTCGCTCTCGAGGAAGCATTTCTCGAAAACGTGAAATCCGATTCCTTCAGCCTTCCATCTCCACCTACGGTCATTTCGATTTCCTAAACTTCTCGTTTCCACTATTATTGCTCGACCTACAACTCCATCGCGGAGCACACTTGTAAATGTAGACTAACTCGAACTGACGAACTTTACCTCCGAATTAGAATCGCTACCGCGGTGTGGCGTAAAAAATAAAACAGAATGAAAACATACCAACGTCAGAGAATGTGATTAATGATCCTGCAGCCGTACAGGCTGCATCGTGTAAGAGGTTGAGGCCCTTCGAAAAAGAGAGAAAAAATAATATTACCAAAAACCGAATGCGAAGGAGTTACATTCGAACACGAGTAAAACACGGTCAGGTTGGATAAAAATTAATCATTCGACAAACGCTGAAGTAGATTAATCTGTGTACATAGGTAGAGGCAAGATACTTTCGTAATGCAGATAATCGTCGTCTTTCTCTTCGGGACTACCAGCTTAACGCCGTTATTTTGTTTCATTATTAATAATTTCTTGCAATATTGTATATACACTATGCATGGCCTAAGCCGAACACGTCCAATGGGTATCTACACATAGACGCCTATACCGGCACGCACAGTCACCAACAGTGAGAGGGAGACTCCCAAGGTGGGTCATTCTCTCGGTGAATCACTCCCTAGGTGGGTCAGTTTTTCACTTTCCACATTTCAATAATTCTCGGTGCTTTTCAGTTTGTATTTGGCGAGAAATTAGCGCATGAGAAATTTGTACGTCCTATCAATGGCGTAATTAAGGGGAGGGGTCGTAATGGTCTGGACCCCTATCCTTTTGCAATTCTTCCGTAGTCACGACCAGACCTCTTGACGTAAATTTGTGTATCTGTAGAGGATTTTGGACCGTTTAAACATAAGGGGAGTTACGTGAATACTAAAGGAGAAAGGCCCTGTCTGAATTTTGGTCTACCACGGAAGATGTTAATTAGATGAAATTAAAATTTCGAAGGCAATTTCAATTTATGAATACAAAATGTTACAAAGAGTTTTTAAAGGCTATCAATTTGATATTTTTCAATATACGCAGTCTCGGTAGACTCGGCTTCAGTACTCGGCCCTAACGATAAACAAACATTTGTTATCAGCCTAAGGTATAACGAAAAGGAGGTAACGATTTGGCCCCACTGGGCAAACATTCGGGGAAATCGAACGGAATTCTACCTAGAACTCAAAAAGCCCTGCTGGGCGAATGTTTGTGGAGATCAAACGGAATCCCTCGCGGAATTCAAATTATTTCGATCGATACGCATTTGCATCGATAATTTCAACTCAAATTTTGTCGATTAATGATGATAACTTTGGAAAAACTTGTCTGAACCGACTTACAAGAACTACGTTCTGAATGTCTTAGATGTCATTACTGATCTGTATTTCCATTGCAATTTCTTCGTCGTGAGCTTTAACCATAACCTTACAGGATGTTTACAGGTGCTGAAAAGTCCTAAATTTCGAAAGTAGGTCCTGAAAGTCTTGAAAAGCGCTGAAATTTAAAAGAAAAATGAAAAGTCCTTTATTTTTATTAATACATATTTTTAAAACCTCGCCTCTTAAAAATCAACGTTCATTGGTTAAGATTAGAATTTCCAATAATAATAATTATCTATATTCACCTGAAGGAGGGAAATGGGGGAGAAAAAAGGAGAGAGGGGTAATGGGGATAAAATAATTTGAAATAAAAAAAAGATTTGCACACTCGGGGAAAATATGGAAAATATACCGGCTACAGTCCTGCAAAGGGTCCTGAAAAAGTACTTCATTTTTACTTTTCAATTTCTGTAGACATCCTGCCTTAATAAATTTGTTACAGATTTAGTTAGATTTTTACTTCAACAGTTTGAGTATGAAACTGAACATACAAGTACGATGTATACCTAAACGTTATTTCTTTCCCTTGCTAGGCGCCTTTAAATTTTCTGCCTACAGATATCTGTCAATTATTTCTGCCATCTTCAACGGAGTGAAGAAAATGTGAACGGAGTTGAAGTTGAAAATTCGAGAAATTTTAGACACCTCCCTGCAACAGAGGCCCATAGCCAGCCATCTGCGGTAGGGGGTGCTGACTATTTACCAAGGGGGGCTTGAGGACTCACATAGTATATAATGTGAAGGTTTCTACGAAGCAGAGGTGTAGCCAGGGAGAGGCGAAGGGGCAAATGACACTCACGGCACCTGAAATTGAATTTAAAATATGCAAAATGAGCAATTCTTTGTCTTTAAAACGCGTTTTTTCGAAAAATTTTCGCTCGAGCAGTATTTACCTCCATTTTTATGAAATGGTCCTCTAATAACGGCGATATTTTAAAAATACCTCAATTTTCGACCCTTTCTCCCTTAAAAATCTTATTTGCCCCCTCCCCTCCCCCCGGAACATCCTGGCTACGCCACTGATTGAATTGGGTCTCAAAATTCATAATCAAAACTGGTGATCCAACTTACCGACAACCCATTGAAAAAAAAATTGAATATATCGCGTGAAAAAAGATTAACACTTTTACAACGATCAAATTTTCGAAGTTTTGGAAGGAAAAAAATTCCATTTTTGTGGACTTATCAAGTTATCAGTTCTCAAACAGCCATTTCCGGCATTTAACTATCGATGTTAACGTGAACTGCATCGCGAGCCTACCACCGTGTTTGTAAATTGTAATGTGACACAAGAAAAAAACCTATGTGTTCTGAAACTGCTGGTTGGACAGTGGACATTCAGGCCTTTTTCTTGTGACACGTCACTTATAAAGAACGACAAACACACGATTCGTCTATCTTTCAAAGCAAAATCAGTCTTGTCAAGTTTATAAGCGTTAAAATGTAGTGGAGAGGAAAGTTTTGAACAAAACTAGCGAGAAAAATGTGAGGAATTCGTTATTTTGATTCACGAAATTTTTCTAGGGGGTCTCCGACAAGCGCTAGGTGGTGCTCAGCACCCCCAAGCATCCCTTTAGCTAGGAGCCTGCTGCAACACTAGGCTGGCTACGCCACAGCGTTCAACTGATCACGAACCTTATTCCACGGCACTGGATTCAAAGACTATTCTTAAGATTGAATTCAACAACCCCAAAGACCTGCACATCGAATAATCTGTTATAATGGCACTTGGTTTTCGTTAAGCACCTCTCCCCGTTCACTCCATGGAGTAGCTTTGTTTTCGTTTGACTCCCTTCCCTTCGTGTGTCCCTCCAAAGAGTCCAAAAATAACCCATGAAATCAGATCCAGTGACTGAGAACCTGTAAATTCTATGCCATGTCATTATACAGATAGTTATAAAATGAGAGCACGACCCCAGATGACCTTATGAAAGTTCATTGACAGCTCTAGATCATTGATCTTTGAGGTAGTGTTCATTGATCATTAGTGTAGGATTCATTGACCTTTATTGGTCAGTTGATTGTTTCGAACCTAAGAGTAGACCTGTGATGTAACCTAATCCTTTCCTCCACCGTCCTAAACCTATATCCTAAGGGCTTGTTTAACTTTTTGAAGGTTGTTGACCTGGGTTAGTATGCGGAACCTAACTATTTTATTGCCCTGCAACCTAACTCATTTCCCCATTTCCCCTGCTTCTGTAGAATATGCCTTGGTGTAAGGTTCAGCCTGGTCACGAAAATGGGGAGGGGGTCTGGTTGACCAGTGGTTAGCGCGCTTGGTCTCGGAATCCGGAGGTCCCGGGTTCGAGCCCACGTAGCAACTCGCCACATTTTGACCTACAGGCCGGTTATTCGGCAAGAATAGAAGAGGGCTGAGACAGCCTTAACAGCCTCCCCGACGTCTCCGAGGTGAAGCTCGAAAGGGCGGATTCCAGGTGTCGGGTTAAGAGAAAAAATGAAAAAAAAAGGTTAGGGAAATAGGTCGTGTTACACTGCGAGTCTACGCGGTTCGTTGAATATTTGAAAGTCATTGAACCTAACTATTTCATTGTAAGGTAGCCTAAGCCATTTCCTGTACACGGCCAGATGATTCAGCGTGAGTCGGGAAATGGGTTAGGTTACATCGCATAATGAAAACTTGAGTGGCCACATTAAGCATATCTGCTCTTTTTGTAATCCCGCGAGGGGCCAGTCCCGAACTTCCTCGGGTGGCTCTATGTATTATCCCGAAACACATAAAATAAAAGTTGGGGTGTCCCACCTCTGCTGCCTTGCATACGTTTGAGTAGGTTTAGCGCAGAGCAGGGAGGGGAGCTCACACTTTTAAATTACATTATTATACGTGAATGATACACTAATATAAATACAGCCTTAAGGCTAGAGTAGTCGATCTACATATCTTCAGTCAGTCTACACTTGTCTGGGTGTTGTTTGTCGCATTCGATTCCACGACAGTTCCCTGGCAGCTTCGGACTTCTTTTCCCCTTTCACCACTTCGGCCTACGCACTGAAGGCGGGAGGTCGCTCCAAGCAATGGGGGTCACCTCCATGGGTAAGAAGATTTCAGAAAACTTCCACCTTCAATTCCCCGTAGTTTCCTTAAATTGTGCCAGGTTCTGTCACCAGTGATCCTCTCCGGAACGAGAGGGTCGCTTGCAGTCCCCAAGGTACCACTGGGCTCCCCTTCTCTTTCAACCTTACGCACCTACTCCTGTCGATATTTGCTGTCTGCGCCTGCAGCTTCGGTGGGGATGCTGGTAGTTGGTGTCCTTATGGTGGAACTGCCCTCTTCCGGGTTCTTCATCAATCAAGGACTGCCCACGTCTGGGCTCTTCGACTGGCGGCTACGATAGCTCCCTTATTCCCGCTAGTCAAAAATGGTGCACCGCCGTTAAAGACACCGGGTACGGGTCCTCCCTGATTCTCGGAAGTGGCATTGGCGGCGGCATTTAGGCACGGGCACATCTGCCCTATATGTACTTGTTACGAAAACTTGAGTGGCCACATTAGAACTAGGTAAACGGCCACATTAAGCGTAAAGTGGCCAGAGTAGGGACATACTCCATTTTCCGAAAAATCCGTTTATATTTCCCAATTGTTTGAAAATTAGAAACGACGATTTCTTCAAGATTTACAGAATAGAATAAAATTTTGACAATGTTGCCGGATTATTCACTGAATTTTTAATTTATAGGCAATTAGCTTCCGGTGGCTACATTTGGCATATCTGGCCTTCGTGAATCTTGGGCCTGCTTGATATTCTACAACATGTTAACCTGTAGAATTCTTGAAAGCTGGAGCCCAAAAGAGTCTATCTGGCCAAATTCACAATTTTATGCAGAATCTGTCACGCTTTAAAAGAAATATGGGCTTATATTATTCCCCTTCTTCTGTGCTAGTAAAGAACCTAAAGACTTTCAACATTCGACTAATATAGTACTTATATTAAATAATTATATGTCGTATAAAAGAAATTAACGGCTGAATCGTATGCACTAATTTGCGTTCCGTGAAATTAAAAATCCCAAATTAGTAAATTGAATCGAACGAAACTTCGTTTGGAAAAGATAAATCATATTTAAATGATCTTACAAACGTCCGACTAAGCTCCGAATGCAAATTAACGATTCTACTACATGTTACAGATTATGCAAATTAAATATATCTATGGGAGTTTCGTCGTTTCAATCATTCGTGTAAGATTCACACTGAGCTGTATAGACATGAGATCTTATGGTAATTTAGATTTTATTTTATTGGGATTACAGCATGCGTGCCAATTTAATGTTCGAAAAGTGCGGCTTCCTAGTATTCAAAAAGTAATCAATAATTTGAGACCAGTGGCAGGGCGATTCAAGTTTGAAACTAAATATTGCCGTTGATAATTCTGCAATAAAGTCTCATCCGTTAAATTTGCAGTCTGTAGCAGCAGAGAGGAAGCAAACTGTGCCTTTTAATTTGATCATTATCATTTCTGGGTCACTTATAGGTACCCCGAAATTGGAAGATACATGTGAAACGGTAGCGTTGGGAAGCTCATGTGCGAACGGCCCGCCCAAAGGTGACTGAAGCAGCGTGGTCTCCTGTCCTCGAACCTTTTTAACCGCCTACTGGAACAAATTCTTAGATCTTTAAAAAGGTAGGAAAAAGGAATTGTAGTTCAAGGTCGCTGGCTGAACAACTTTAAGTTTGCGGACGATATAGTAATAATTCCAAAAGACTTTGAGGAAATGGTAAAAGTGACCAAGGACCTAAGAGAGGCAGGCGAAAACTTTGGACTTCCCAGGAATCTGACAAAAATAAAACTCGTGTAAAATAGGAAAGGAGTAGACGAATTCTGGCTTAAGGGAGGAGGGGATCAGTAGGGTAGTGCTATACATATAAATACTTAAAACAGACTACATCGTTTGGTAATAACGTGGGGGAGCGGTGTTATTACATAACTCGAGAATATCAAACGGATGGAAATCTTGTTGGGCTCAAAAGCACATTTTCAAAAGTAAAATGAAAATCCTAGCAAGTTGTGTAGTCCCCCCGTCCTGACATATGAGTGCCCACTAATGTGGTCCTCAAAAACAAAAACAAATGGAGCGCATAGAGAAAATACACAAATCAATGTTGAGGATCATACTGATCAGATTGGGGGACCGAGTCACGCTGAGTCACATTAGAAAGCAGACGAAGGTGAGAAATATAGGGTACAAAATCAAGAGATTGAAATACAAATATGCTCGAGTCGTATGATTAGAGAGGAAACTGTAAAGTGGAAATTGATGTGCACGGTGTGGACCTCTGTGGGCAGGATAGATTTATATTGTGAGGAACCACAACAAGAGAAAGAAAGAGACGGGAAAGAGTAACAGAGGTGTATGCCCTCTACGGTGGGCAGATTAGGCAGCGACTTACTAAAAGTGTTGTACATACCTATTTAGTAAATAAAAGTGAAAAAATGAATTTCTCTGGACATACTGTAGATATCGGTAGCGTGACATATATTATCTAGACACTATATGAAAAACCTATCCAAGTTATAGACACTATTATGAAAAACCTATCCAAGCCCTGTGGAAAACCAAAAACACGGAGTGCTACACATCTTCTGTTTTCTGGCTTCCAGCACACTTCAGTTTCCATGACACTTGGACATAATGGTGTACGCTATAAATTTGATGTTCGATGAATTTTCCGATTTTAATCTGTAATTAAGGTCGCGCAGCTGTACAGTATAAGCGACCGATGAAGGTAGTCGTTCAATTTATTATAATATAAATAATAATGATGAGGAGGCTAGGGCAAGTGTTGAAAAAGTTTCCTCGGCGAGTACCATACGTGGCTTCCACTTTTTTCCCAAACACACAGGGACGCAGGACATATTCGCGTCACCGAATTTCTTTTAAAACAATGAAATGAATGTAAGATTTTGTGAAATGTTTATCAAATTTTTTCTTTATCGCAAATAACACTACAATTATATTTGGAAGGTTTAATAATTTTAGGTGAAGTAGCCTGATACGGACCACATTTGGTTTTTTGGTCATAAGTCGCCCCAATGAGCCTAAAAATGTTGCTAATGGCCTTGAATGGAAGCCATAGGATCCTTGTATCACCCCCTAAAACGAAATTTCAAAAAAATAAAAACTGGATTCTTAATGATTTCTTTTGTTAAATGTCATGATTTTAGGAAATCGAAAATTTGGGCTCCTAATATGGACCACATTAAAAAATAACAAACGTATAATATTAAGTGAAACAGTTTCGATAAGTGAAAAAAGTTTGTCACGAATTCAAAAATTCAAACATGTTGAGCACGTAACAAATCGCTTTTAAGAGTCGTCAAAGGAACGGAATGTACGTAGTTTAGAGGCTTTTAGACATCCGGTTTCTTTTTTTAAAAGGCTGAGAGCAGCCGATTACATTTTTTTCGGGTCCATAATTTACGACTTTTAGCCACATCTATAAATCAGCATAGTTTTTCAGCTCATTTCCATGTTATCGTAAGTGGTCCATATTTGGTCCCAAAACAAAGATTTCTCAAAATGATTTAGGGTACTGCTAGTTTTGAACCTTCAATCGGAAAACTGTGTAGTAACATTCAAATCGTATTTCTTTAGGCTAAAAGCAGCACCTTCGAAAAAAATGTTTAATCATTTTGTTCCAAAATTATGACATAAAACGTACATGGCGATTAGAAAAAGTTGAAAGCATCAATATCGTTTTTTGCTTGTATTTTTTGAGGGGAGGAAGGGGCTTCTAAGTTTGAATTCTCAACATGTATCGCGATAGTACATCAAGGACAACAGCTTAGATTTCTTGCCCGCAAGTAACGCCGTAAACAGACAAGATAAGCCGGTGGTCCATATTGAGAACCGGCTCATATTATTCGACTCCCTCTTTAGTTAGCAATTTCATCGTAAAAGAGAGTGCAACTTAATAAGAAACCTATTTATCTGAAGACTGGGCTAGTGGTATCGGCGAGTTTTCTTATGGAGTACAAAAATTAAAAATTCAAATTGACTGACTGAGAATAAAAAAGTTCTCTCGTCTCTCAAACGTGGAGGTAACAAGCGAAAAATCTCCAAAAATTCCATCAGTTTCGTTTCTGTAATCCCGCATGGTGTTTTTTTTCCATTTTTTTTAGGGGGGGGGGGTACAAATAATACTCTATACTCTCTGTTACAATACCATTGAACTAGACATTGGAAACCAGGGCTGTAAACTGTACCTAACAAATACCAGGGCAATAACCGGAATTTGATTTGTTCGTGAATAATAGTCGACTGAATGATGGAGAAGTCTAATAACTTGAGCGAAATCCGTGAGCAAATCAATCGGGTTTTCAGAGTTGAAGTGAACTAAACATAGAGCGTTAAACCGAAACAAATACTGGATCAGTAATCAGAACAAAAACAAATCAATTGAGAAAATTTTAATTGATTCGTGAACAGAAAGAGTGTGGGTGGCAGAAGGTTGGGGAGCTACTAACCATAACAATAACCAGAGAACCAAAACGACTTCATTTTTGAATGTACTATCCGACCATAACAATTTCATTTGAAGTTGAGAAATTACCCGAACAGACGAATGAATGAGTGGAACAAATGGAAGAAGAGAACACATTTTGAGTGAAGTTCCGATTCAATGAATCAGGAAAGTTCATGAGCAAAACTGGAAGAAATTGCCATTTCTTGTAGTTTATAGCCTCACTCTAATCTTGTTTTCATTTTGTTCGGCTCAGGTTCCTGAAAATGTTTCCGAATTGACGCATTAGTTCTGGTCGTTGATCTAATATTTGTTTTGGTTTATTGCTCTGTGTTTAATTCACTGAAGCTCTGAAAAGATTATTGATTTGCTCGTGGATTTATTCAAGTTCTTTGGTTTTCCTTTCATTCATTCGGTATTTACTTATAAGAATGAATCAAAATGAACTGGCTTTCTGCCTGTTGTGCTACTATTCTGTAATCATTTACAGTCCTGCTAAAAATAAATGGCTTCCGAGAGCTCGTGCATCGCCTTAAATAACCAGAGGCGTATTAAGGAAAGAAGCTGTTCCAGGCAATATAAAATCTGCCGCCCCATTTGATTAGAAATACATTGCAGGAGCACATGGAATTATAAGTGCGCCCAATTTATAATGGCCAGGTGACTATGAACTAGGCTGCTAAAGTGCTAATACCCAAAAACCAAATTGCGGACTTAAATTTACTTCGTTGTTAAGAAAATAATCTCAAAGGGAAAGGCAGTTCCGCTGATTCAAATTTAGAGAGTACCTACGGCTAATAATTTTCCATTTCACAATTTATCGAGGAGTCTCCAAAATAATTTTAAAAAATCGAAAAATAATTACATAATAATTATTGCGGAGTGCGAAAGTAATGTATTTACTATTCAAAGAGTGCTAGAAAGGAAGAAAAATGCAAGAGTTACGTGCGGAAAACCTTCTATAAATTACGCGTTCATTGAAGCCAAAATGGTTGTCCTTAACGTCCTCCTGATTCTAGGAAAATTGTAAGCCAGTTTGGGTTCGCGTACTTTTCATCTCACGCGGAAAAACTTCTGGTGTGTTTTTAACTGACGCGTTATGTTTTATCAGTACAGCGAGCCGGATCTCTAGGTGTGCCGCAGAAAAATTAATGATCTAATATTGTGTTAATGAATTTTCGGCATCATGAGCAGTATATCACTTGCGAAACGATCGGGTAGATTGGATTATGTTAAACGTTTTCGCTGCAGCCAATTTTCGGTCATAGTTACTAGTAAAATGAAATTAAATCGAGCTAAAATTGAAAAGAACTGAATTTGGTTACAAAAAAATCAGTAAAAACGATATCAAGGATCCAGGGGAAAAACATGCGATAGTTGATTATTTATGGAGCATATTAAAAATTTATAGACTTCCCAACGTCGACTAAAGTTCCGAATATTTTTGAATCTTTTTTGTGTTCGTGCTTACTACACAATCAAACATCAAACATGTTTAAAAGGCATGACTGTGAGAAAAACTGTCTTATATCTGATTGCAAGAAGACAATTCAAGAAATGTAATGATATTTTTACTTTCACGACGGGGAGAAATCGCCTTCAAGAGTCATTGTTTGCTTCAACAACAGCCGCACAACAGACTGAATCATTTTTAGGGATGAAACATATCATGGTTGCGTATTTTGAGGGAAATCATGTTTTCTTCTTAGAATTTGGTGTACAGGAGCATAGGGGAAGTAAATCATATTGGAAGTGGAAGACAAACGAATCTCCCAACTGAAAGACCCCACATTTTCTCGAAAAAATTCAAATTTTCTTGATGATTTGAGTCGTAAAAACAGGCAAGAGTGGATCTTTTTTGCGCTTCTGGAGTCGAATTTTCCCAACTCACTGGCCAACTTGGTTGGGGAAAGTTCCCCTCTCCCGGTTGCTTCGCTTCTAATGTGCCTTTGATTCGGTTTCGCAGTTTTTCAACCATAGCCCGTTTTCCCCGTTTTATGTTTGAAATTTGGGAAAACAAATAAGGTCAACCGAACGTCTTTTTTGGTGTGTGTTTCCACGATCCGTGACTCACCCAAGTGTTTGACATTACTAATTACGTCGTACACAATCCAGTACGCTATATTTTAGAATTTTTTGTCAAATTTGTTGGAATTTTCTATATCACCTCTCTCTCCTGCCTTACATATAATGTCAGATGATGTCATTAACAGGGACGTACCAAATAGGGGGTTAGGGGAGCAACTTACCCCCTCCCCCGGTAGGAATTTTTCACTCAGAAGTTGGGAAAATTTACCATTTCAATCAGGCGGAGTTGGGAAAATCCAAAGAGTCAAAAAAAATTTTTTTCTTCGATACTTGGGAATTGAGTTGAGAAGTTGGGAATTTTGAGTTGAGTCAGTTGGGACTTTCACAATTTTTGCTCCCTCAGGAAAAACTCTTCGGTACGTCTCTGGTCACTAACTTAAAGCATGAAATTTTCAACGTAACATGTTCTTCCTTGCATTCTCCGTACATCTTTTATACCCCCTCCTTCCTCCACTGTACATAGCGAAACCCCAACATTTATTTTAAGCTTCTAGAAATTCGTTAAATGTGTCAGTCTTCTCGGCAAAGTTGATAGAATGAAAGTTACTATTATTGACTTATGGAATAGTTATTTTAACTTTGAAAGTGTATCCATGAAGTTATCTCATAGGAATAGTGCTGGACAGATAGGTTTAAGCATGGGGGTGGAAAATATATCTAACCACTTATTTCCCTATTCGCCCTTTCTCTGCCCGCTGAGTGTCATCCTACCTTACAGCCAAACAGAAACATATTGTCAATAGTCTGACAGAAATATAGAGTCTTAGGGTAGGGTTATCGTTAGAGAGTGACAGAGATGTTGGTCCTCAGCTCTGTGACTGACACAAAAAAGCTGAGCCATGCTGGGAGTAAGATACAGAGAGCTGAAGAGTTCTACCCAACTCCGTTTTTCTTCTTGCGGAGAGGAGGAAGAAAGAAGATGTCTGTTGGTCAGTCTACATGTCTGTGTCTTTGTCGTTCTGTCTGCCTTCAGTCCGTCTCCAAACCTGCTTACCTATTTTTCATTCTTACCACTGACGGGATACCTAACTTTATCTATTGCCCTACCTCGCGGGCTGACTCACTCGTTGGTTGTTTGTTAGAGTAATGGATCAGCCTCTGCAGTGTTTCCTATTTCAATTAAAGGTCCCGGCATTTTTTCTGAGGAGGGACCGCAGCTAAGTTTCTTGGCATGAAAGAATACTCTACCCCCCCCCCCCCCACACACACACAGAAAAATGATTGTTGGCAAAACAAATTTCGTTTCCGTTATTTTTTCTTTTTCTTTCCTATTTTCTTTCTTTATTTCTTTTTCTCTTTCCTTAATGCTTTGCTTATCTTGTTAATAATCCGTATTCTAGGAGCTGGCTGTATATATTTTTATAATAAGATGTGAAAAAATCATGATTTTTACTATACAACTATTCTGTGAGCTCGGACTCGTCGCCGCTGAGCGCATAATCCAATTTCGAAATGTTTTTATTTTTGCATTTAAATGTGTACTTATTTACGGAACTATAGAAAAAAACTGCACGTACCGTGAAGCTTAGAAATATCTAATGCAAATCCACGGACGTACCAAAGCGACTTTGCTCTTAGGGAAAGGCGGGGAAGGAAACTTGATTTTATCTAAGAAAATATATTATATAAATTTTCCCAACTGAAAATCTAATTTTTCAACTGGCAGATTTCAAAATCAATAGTCGGAAAAGGAAAAATAGTCAACATATTTGAAATTTTGCCAACTGTGGAGGACAGTATTTTACCAAATGACAAACATTTCTAAAACCAACAGGAAAGAAAAAAAAAGGGGAATGAAAAGAAAAAGAAAATTCAACGCTTTTTAAAACTGTTGCCAATTGAGGACTTCATTTTGTGATTTTTTCGACTGAGGATTGATTTTATGCAATTTTTCAACTCTGAAATATGCCTTCCCCATGACCCCATCGTTGCGAAGTCTTCACGTTTTCCGAATTCAGAACGATGTTGTGGGGCGACAGTCAGCATTTTTTCATAAGACTTTTATTGTAAAAACAAGAGCATGCTAAAGTGGGATGTGGGGACTTTCTCCCCTAAGGTTTGACAGTTTGCTTCAATTGAAAAACTAGTAGCTGTAATTGAAAAATTTGAGAATTTTGGGTTATTTTTTCTGGTTTTCCGACTTAAATCAATGAAAAAGAAACTCAAAAGTTTGTGGGGAAGGAAACTCGATTTTGTCTGCAAAAATATATAATATATAAAATTTTCCAATTGAGAATCCGATTTTTCAACTACAAGCGGGGAGAAAAATCAACATTTTTCAATATTTGCCGACTGAAGAGAGCATTATTTTATCAAAAATATTTCTAAAATAGGGGAAAAAGAAGAGAAGAAAAAGAAAGTTCAACGTTTTTGAAGTGTTGCCTGCTGGGAGTTTCAGTTTGTGATTTTTTCAACTGAAGGTTGATTTTACGCAATTTTCCAAGTCTGGAATGTGCCTTCTCCTCCCCCTCCCCCCTTATCAGTACGTCAGTGTGTACATTTAACTTGTTCAGTGGGAAACCTTCACGTTTGCCGAATTCACAACGATGTTGTGTAGCGACAGCCGGGATTTTTTCATAAAACATTTATTGTAAAAGCAAAGGCATAGCGAGGGAGACCTCACCTCTAATGTTTCACAATTTACTTCAGTTGAAAAGCTAGCAGCTGTAATTTAAAAATTTGAGAATTTCGGGACATTTTTCCAAAGTTTTCCGACGTAAATCAATAAAAAAGAAACTCAGGCAAGCTTTGATATCAACAATCCAAAGTCCTTCTTGACATCAAGCTATTGTCATCAATTTAAATCATAAAATTTTTATTTTGAAGCCTAACGCCTAAATTAAGGATGTATCAGACATCTCTGTCTGATTGGATCGAATTCAGCGAAATAACAAACAAATGATTGTAGTTCGATACTTTTTCTTTAAAAAGGTAAAAGTTGGTGGATCCTACGCTTGAGATAGAACGGAGTTTTTGATCCACCAAGAAAATGGATTTCAGCATTGCAATATCCTGTTTGGTTCCTTTCTCAGCTGCTTACATAAAAAATTACAGTGTATCGTTGCAGAATAGGGTTATCTCCAATTGTTTTGAAATTTCGATTGTACCGTTCTCGGCTTCTAACTATCATCATCCTTCCTAATCAAAATTGGATTTCAAAAAAAAAAGAAAGAAAGAAAAAAAAGTAATTAGAGAGTTTGAACTGCTGTCTATGCTATGCTCCTTAAATGTATGAGCAAGTAAACATATCTGTATGCCATCAAGATAGGCTGTTTCCTTATCCGATTAAAGGAAGATCACTCAACTTGTGACACTCAGCATATGTATATATAGAAATGACAAATATTATACTGTCTTGGTTTCGGTGTCAAAATTATCGAAAATTCGACAATCTAGTGAACCATATGGGCAGCATTCAGGGGTGTCGTGAAGCCATTTGGGTGAAAAAGATTCTTCGTATTTTTTCTAGAGGGGGGGGGGGCTTCTTTTTTCCTGGTCAGATGAGGAAATAGGAAATGTTTGTAGTAGGTACATTTTTATTATTCATACCGCAGAAAGTATAGATGTGTAATGACCATCTTTATGAAACACATTTAAACAAAATAATATAGGTATATCATCACTTTGGAATAAGCCTTGCTCGTTTCAGCAAACTTGTCAATTATCTCTGCATTTGACACACTCTCCAAAATATCACTTTCTGAAGCTGGGATCATCATGGCCGATGTCCAGTCATCCAACATGCTGCCTCTAATTGGATTTTTTACCTTGTCACAGCTAATGTGACCAATATTTTGTACAGCACAAAAAGTTGATCTTACTGCGATAGTGTTGCATCAGTAAACGTAGTGATTTAATATAACCCGTCAAAATGGAAGAGCGCATTCTGCCTGCTAATGGTCTGTGATCATTTTTGTCTTCTTCACTTTCGTCATCTTGAGAGTACAGTTCATCAGATCCACTAATTTTCCGTAATCTCGTAGAATAAACAAACTACAAGTGTCATAAAATTCTAAATAGTAATAAGAAACAGAAAAACTCCAACTTTGATGTTTCAGTTTTGGTGGCTGATTCATGCCCTGAAGTACAGCAAATAGCTTATGTAGTACATGAAGGGGTTGCTTTGTCTCTTAACGTCGTTTAAGTAATTATAATTGAATACCACGTTGTGTCAGGCGGAGAAAAAATTTACTGCTATTTCAAATTGGGGGGGGGGGTCAACCAACAGAGTTTGAGGGGAGCTTCTTCATTAGACCAAGAGGATCGCGACATCCCTGGTATTATCGTCTTGAACGTTCTATATAGTCCATCTGTCCATTTCTATCAACTGAGAATTACCGTTTTTACGAGACTTTCGATACTCCATCCTCCGTTCTTTCGTGTGACACAAAAATTGCGTATTCAGTCACCGCGGGGCACTTGATCAAGAACGGATTTTGTAAACCTCAGGAAACATAAGAATTTATCATTTCAAAATTTTGTTTTTGATTTCTTTCTCAGCTATTTACATTAAAAAAGTACAGTGTGTCTGAGAATAAGCTTATCTCCGATTTTTTTGAAATTTCGATTGTACGGCCAGGTATCTAATTCTCCCCCCTTCCTCTATCTAGGATTGGATTTCCAGCGGAAGAAAACTCAAATGAAAAAAGTCATCAGATTTTTGAATTATCCACAGCCGTGATCCTCTTTCGGCGCCTCGGCCATTGTGTAATGTGTGAAACAATTTCTCCGCACAGAAGCCGAGGTATTTCTGGCGTTTTCTGCCATCTCACTGAATCAGTTCGAATACTCGAACTGAGTGCGACTCATCTAAAACCTTTCACTCGTATTGACCACTCCGGACAATGGCTGTGGCAGAAGACACGGACACGAAGTTCGCACTCGATCGCCGGTCCTTGTCACCGTCGTCGTTTTTCCACATAATCGGCTGTGACCGAGTTGGCATCCGCCATTTGTAAGTGGCCCATCGGCTTCGTGTCGCACCGCTCGTCAGTTTGACAGGCGCAGCGCATGCGTCCCCAAGCCAATCATCAAATCCCGGGGGACACTGTTTTCCCACCCATCGGCGAGAGTGTAAAAATTAATACGAGGCCGCCGCCGGATCGTGGACGCGATGGGCGGGCTCAATTCCGCGCTTCCGAAAATATTATACGTTATTTTCATTTTCATTTCCAACGTCTGTGTCGAGCTGATTTAATTTTTCGAATTTTTCGCGGTTTTTGTTTCCCTTGCGGTTCAGAACACAAGTCGAAGTCTAGTCGAGACCAATCAAATGATTTCTTCTTTTCATACAGCTGGTGAGGCTCGAGCGTTTTTCTGTTTCTCGTAATAATGGTATCGCTAGCTAGGGCATCCGGGGGGCTGGGGGAGAGGGCGATTGTTTCTGCGAATTTCGAACACCGCACAAGTCCGATATCGAATTTGACTCGGATGTTTAATAGAGATGTTCGTGTTTACAGGTCGCGAAGAGGAATCCGCACTGTGCCGGTCCAGATCCAATTCCCCTTACGCCACATCGGCAAGTATGTTATTACTTCATACACAGGTAGGCGATACCACTTCACGCACTATTAACTGTAGCCATTTAATTCGTATTTTTGTAAGTCGAATGTGCGGCGACGTCAGCGAATGCGCTGGGAGATGGGTCTGAGGGGGGCGAAGAACAGTCGGCGGATATCCTCTTCAGGCAAGACCGTAACCAGCGCCTTGTCTCAAAAGAGTCAGTTTGTACGGGTGGGTTAGCGACTTCAGGGGTAACAATGGATTTTGCTGAGGTGCTGAGGTGCCAAGGGGAAATGCCCCCATTTGAATCAGCTTTATTACGGCCCTATACCGGGATCTGCAGCGGACTGAAATTACTGATAATTTTGTGATTTCTGAAGAAATACGTGGCCCAAGTCTCTACCGATATCTAAGGTACAAAAGTTCGAGTTACTAGCGATTTGACCAGCCCCCTTTTTAATGAAATGGGGCATGAGGCAGCAGTCTCTTTGAGAATGAGCGCCGGAGATGGGTCTGAAGGGGCGAAGAACACTCGACAGATTCTTCTTCAGGCAAGACCATAACCAGCGTTTTGTCTCACAGAAGGCAAGGCAATTTAAAAAAAAAGAAGTAAATTTGTAGTGTGTTAGCGATTTCTTAGCGTGAGTAGCAATAGATTTTGAGTTTTGCTATGGTGCTAAGTTGCCAGAAGGCAATGCCCTAATTTGAACCAACTTGGTTGCGGTCTTATATCGGGTCAGCAACAGACTGAAATGGTTGATAATTTTGTGACCTCTCGAGAAATGCGTGGGCCAAGTCTCTACCGATATTTAAAGAACAAACATTTCGAGTTTCGGGGGGGGGGGGGCGAAGAACAGTTGGCGGATATCTTCTTCAGGCAAGACACCGTAACCAGCGTCTTGTCTCACTGGAGGTAATCAATTTTTTAAAAGAGTCAGTTTGCACAGGTGTAGGGTAGTGACCTCAGGGGTAACAATGTATTTTTCTAGAGTGCTGAGTTGCCAGAGGGCCAGTGGCGTAGCCAGACTCGGTATGAAGGGAGGGGGGGCGTTTCACTTTTACAACATTACGGGTGTAATATTTACTATTACCAGAATAAATTTTAATTTATTCCCATTTTCGGCTGATGTCAAGGAGGGGAGGGGGTCAGAAACCCCCTGTAGCTACGCCCCTGCAGAGGGCAATGCCCTCATTTGAGCCGACTTGGTGACGGTCCTATACCGGGGTCAGCAGTGGACTGAAATGGCTAATAATCTGTGATATCTCGAAAAATGCGTGGGCCAAGTCTATACCGATATTTAAAGAATAAAAAGCTTGAATTGCTGGGGGGGGGGCTGACCCCGTCCTTCGATAGGATAGTGGAATCATTTCTTCAAGAAGGAAAAGCTGAAACGTGTACGAGTAAGTGTACATTTGTAACGTCAGGCGATGGGGAAACTTTTTTACAAAAGTAGTAATACTTTATCTCGAAAAATTGAACTTTGGCAGATTCTACCCAGTTGACTTTATGGAACAAAAACGAACAGATGTGAGATGGATTGAAAAGTGTGACCCTGGATAAGAAAAAGCTCCTTAGCGTCAAAAAATTGAGTTCAGGGTTCCTGCAGGTTCTGGTGCTGTACTTTCACCTGATAATAATATGCAACTCCAAAAATCGTTTTTTGCGACTGGACAGAGGCTCCAAATGGAGCCCCATGTGTGTTGAGAACGAGCTGCGTGAAGTTTCTATTCCCTGTATCTGAAAGACTCGTTTTGACGCTAAGGAGCTCTTTCTTATCCGGGGTCACACATAGGGTTAATGATCATGTATAAGCATTTAGGGAAAACGGACCTGAAGTTCGGTAGCTCTGAAAACTTATGGCCAGTGATACTTGAGGATAACCAAAAAGTGGCAGGAACACATGCACTCAGTCATTCTCATTTTCTCAAAAATTTGTTTTTTACTCTGACTTTTTATTCCACTTTAAATATATACTACATTTTACAACAAATACTATAAATTCAAAACGAGGTATCATCATCATCCCCTTGAGTAGCTAAATATCACCCTTGTGTGCCGCTTCCGGTTAAAGTAACTTTTTGATAGATATGTTCGGCAACACTGATACCAACTCACCGATACTAAGAAAACCGGCCTGACGATGGGTCAAGTGGGGACTTTTTCCCGGGTCCGGTCTGTAGATACAAAGTTACCCAAGCGCCCAGAAGTTCTGTCGTCAATAAATTCAAAAATAATAAGGTACCCCTAGCTTATTACGCCACAAGCTTCGTGATTTTTTTGAGAAGAGGAAGGGGTCTGATGAAAAATTTTACCCAGCATACTTTAATGTGACTCATTGGCTTCTTAAAAGAGATTTCAAAGCTCACTACCCCGCACACTCCTTCTCCCTAGAAACGATTTTAAAAAGTCTTATGATGTGGCGTAATTACCTGCAACCGCCATCTCAGTTGGTACGTGTATTAATGTATACATATACTTCGTATGAGCGGAACTAGGAAGACTAGGCTTCACCCTCCAAATGAACCACCAGTCTCTTCCCCCATAATCCTCGCCTGTAAAATATATTCTGATGATGCAAAATCAAAATTATTCTGTTTTATGCGAATTTATTTACCAAATTTTGACACTAGTTTTCACATTTCGGACAAGAATTCAACTAGGCATTATTGCAGTGATAACCAGAACAGTCTTGGAGTCGCAAAATTTCAAGAAAAACACTGCAAAATGCAAAAACAGAAAGGTGATTAGTGGTCTTATTATGCGCAACTCACGTTTTACCCCCCCCCCCCCCAACACACACACAAAAAAAAGTTTTACAAAACAGAGAATTAAAAAACCGATTAAAATCTGCATGAAATTCTCCGTAAGTATCGATCCTAGGAAACGGAGCAAAATTAGATCGCGGAATTTTTGAATTTTTGGCTATCGCGTTTTCGTTCGAGTGATTATCACAAATTGATAAACTTTTAGATGAAGGAACTTATTTTTGAAAATGGTTTAGTACCGATGAAGGAACACTTTGGATTGGTCTAGCAACAATCTACCACATTTTAGGTGAAATCTTAATAAGTGGCGTGATTAGAGCGTAATTAACTGCAGGTACCCTATGAGAAATAATGTCTAAGCAATCATTCTTACAAAAAATAAAATAAATAATAAAAAGAGGAAGACGAGAAAGACTGCTCCAGGCCTTGGATTTTCTCTCCAGGGCCTAGTTATGAAATTCACCTTGCACTCTCTCTTCAGTTCCAGAAAAACGCTTTAAAAGAAACCGACTGATTTGGAAAAACAATTTTCAACAACTGCAAACAGTCCTAACCCCAAATCGCAATGTTACCAAAATTAGAGACTATATTTCCAATCTACTGTTCGGCGTAACAGAGGTACGAATATTGCCCACGATTTTTAAGGAATTTCCGAAATAACTACAACAATGAGTTCTCCCCAGTTTCCCTAAAAATTTCATTTTTGTCACTGGAGTGATTTTGCAGTTTACGGGACGATGTTCTGTTCACATCCGGAGGATGAGGTTGTTCCTTAATCTGTCGCCTATTTCGACGCATATGGACTAGAACTTCATTTTTGGTGAAAATCGCATTTCATTCCATAAAACTTGTTGTGAAATCAATAAACAAAATTGGGGAAGTATTATAAACGCAAATAACCGATCTGGAGTGGGGAAGCTCACAGGAGATTGAAAAATATCAAAATAATGTTAAAAATTCTTTCGCTCGTATAATTTTTCAGTTTCTTGGCGATGCTTTCAAAGAATTGGGAGGGAGGCTAGCTCTCCAAGCCCCTCTATTTATGCATATGGGAACTAGTATGAATGAATGTAGCTGACAAGTATCTGAATAATGCTGAAAATACTTTTACTCTCGTAAGTTTTCAGTTTTTCAGTCGGGGTCGAAGCGACCCAAGTTCTCTCTGTTTCAGCCTATGGGAAGTAGTATATGTGAATGAAGTGAGTAAAAAAGTTTCATGACTGGTAGTAATAAATTTCGTTTCAGAAATATTTTGACAATCTGGCTACCACGGAGCCGGGAGCCAGGCCTCTCTCCCTCATCCGCGCTGGTCTACTGCAGAGATGGGCATTATCGCGAACCAAATCGTATTATTATTGAAAAATCTGCTCATATCGCGATATTAATATCATTAGTATAGTTTTGCGCTATATCATAATAATAATGAATGAGTAGAACGTACAATTATGAACCCCCCCCCCAACGTTTTCGTCAATAATTCGATACAAAATTATCCGATTTTAACGGCAGTATGTCAAAATGTAAGGTATATAGTCTGGTTCTTTGGATCAAAAAATTTTTTTAACTTTTTTCCATTTCAGTCTGCACTCTCTTATCTGTCTGCACCCTCGCTAATGAGTGGCGATGGCGTTCAAAAATATCATTTAAAATACTTGTTTTTAAACTGGAGCGTACGTATAACGTAGAGCATAGACCCTGCAGTCTGAATGATCGAATATAGCGGCGCTGCTAAAATTATATAATTTATGAAGTTAAAAACAAGGCAAAAAAAAATCTTAGAGTAAAAGTGGTACAGTAAAGTAGGACCTAGATTTTTCTAAAGGTCATAGCTCCCTTCCTAGTTGAGGTAAAAACGTCCATTTTGAACCAAATGATAGCTAGACTATTATATTATCAGTTTTCCTTGTTAGTTTCCCCCATCCCTTCCGTAATGTTTCCCAATTTTAGCATTTTGCATGCTTTTACTGGGTATACTTGAGCGGAAACCGTAACACTGCCCCCGTAACGCTCCCTCACACACGAATTCAGTGGTTGACATTTAATGCGCCCTGCACGACTATAGTCTGCAGTCATATTGTTAATAGGTAGAAATTTCCATCCCCTCCACCCACCCGACACGAAACCAGTCCGTATGATTTAGCTGTTCATGGTGACAATTTAGTTCAGTGGTTGACATATCCGTGGAAATTTATTTTTCTTCCAGCCATGTGCTCATTGATTTTGATCTTTGCTGCGCCCTGCGCGACTACAGTCTGCAGCCGTGTTGTTAATAGAAATTTCCATGGACATTTTTTTCTTAGGGTACAAAAGCATATAAAATGTTACACTACGTGTCTCCTGTGTAAAGCAAAAAACTTGGGTACCTTCTTCTGAGGCTTGGTGTTACAATGCCCTCTAGTGAAGGCTTTCCGTTATCTGAAAAAAGAAATCATCGTTTAAATGGCACCTCAGTCGTGAACTTTTGCATAGTACGAGTAAAAACGAGGAGCCATAGCTGGCGTACCCGCGCACCGATGATCTTTGTGTAATCTATTTGGGGAGAGTCACGTCCATCTGAGTCCTTTTCTTTTCTTGAAACACCCATTGATGATTTTCAGTTGGTTTCTTTGACAAAATTGGACCATTTTCCATCCGCTATCGTTCCTTCCTCCGTGACAATACGAGCTCAAGATGTCTTCTTCCCCTTTCTCCCTTCCCCCTACTTTTTTTTCAACTTTGACAGAAAACACGCATCAGTCCTCAGTGGTGACAACTTATATTTTCTTCGTGTGTTACCTGACTTCTTTAAACTAGGGGAAGGGATTGCTAAATTATTCTGGTCAGTTTATGCGAAGGAAAAAAAAACAAATTTTTTGAACAATGCAAATTTAATTTCGAAAATGTTGACCAACCCAAATTTAAATCCAAATATCCAAGTATTCATATAAACTTGGGTTTTTGAGGTATTTTTCGAAATTTTTTCGTGTATTGCCCAAGTAGTGTCGTGGGTTGCCCGAGCTTCAGGGCAGTACTGAAGTTGCCACCTGTCAGTGCTGAAGAGGTACAAACGCGGTCCTATTATAAAAAGTCGAATTTTAATGCAAATTAAGCGCAGGAATAATGCAAATGAAACGCAGAAATCGCAAATGTCGTGATCCCGTTCAGCCGCTGTATATTCGACGTATGCCCGCAATAAGCATTGTTAGCACAGGATCCATTGTTCTCCTATGGGGCTGTCCTTGAAGAGTTCCTCACAAAATAGACACAGATCGTCTTCTTCGTTTGGATGACTACTTCCGATTAATCCTGAGACTAATAATTCAACACAAACACTTGGTTAATTTGCAGAAAAATTCGAGTTTATCAATTTTTTTACCTTTTTATAGTTTAGGTCCACATTTGTACTACTTTATCTCCGATATTCAGTCTTAAAAGAACATTTTTTCTCGTTACAAGTAGTCAACTTTTGATACGAAATCAATGTATCGTGCACAAGTTAATATCAAAATTGACCTCTCTATGAAATGTGGATTCTGTAAGATTTTCCAAACTCAAGAAATAGACTCTGACTTTTTTCGAAAAAATTCTCACTTTGCCAAAAATTACATGCTAAATTCGAAAAAAATAAAATTATCATAATTTTCGACGCAATCCTGGGACTTTGTAACACCCGGATTCATTTGTTACCGAAATAAGGTAGCTGTGGTATATAAGGCCCGGTGGGTAACAAGGCCCATTGGCTGGTGCTTGGTCACAGCTCACGCGATCATGCAGCAAAATAAAGCGTAATGCATGGTTGTGTACGAAACGTAATATGGAAACACTGTTTTGTGGTTGAATTTCTGTTATCACCCTTCCAGTTCGCAATGGTCCTTCTGAACCGCAGCTACCTTACAACTTTCTATTGCATTTTGGTGTAGATAGCGCTATTAGTTCTCAAGAATCAGCTGTAGGACCACATTTGTACCACTTACTCTAATAATCATTTCGATCGAGAATTTTGTGGGGAACATTTTATGTAATGACTGTTTTCCCAAAAAACACGATATTTCGTGAAATAATTGCAAAATACGCCGCGTTGGGGCACATTTCACGCTGCAGTACGCGACGCACGTGGGGTACGAGGTGAGACGTGTAGTATGTTAATAAGGGCCCCTTTCACTACAGAATCCGGCAAAAAACCTTCTATAGGCGCATTAATCCGAATGAAAACAATATCCCTCCCAGGCTGGACGGGCATATGTATGTAAATACATTCATTAACTTGACGCAGTTCAGAAAAAAAGTTTTTTTTTGTGACTGGATGACGCAGTTTAGGCGTGATGTGTGTGGTTTCCAGACATGCCGCGTTACCAGGCGTATGCCCACTTCCACCACCAGATGCCGCTCCGACTGGAAAATTATGAAAATGAACTTAACACACTGTGGAAAGTTAATCTTCAAGTATTTTCAAAAGTTCTATAGCTGAATGAAAACAGCTGAATTCAAAGTACTCACGATTCCCTTCCGGCGCTTTTGGTTCCCCAGCATCGCCCATAACTCAGAATTACCGTCGAAAGCTAAAACTTATCGCTCTCTGTATACTAATAAACGCCCTGAAATTGTGAAGATTCATACCAAGGACCACACTGGACGCTCCCAAAATACTTTATTAGAAAAGAAGTTCTACGGGTTTCGTCTTTGATTTATTTTCGCAGGTTTACGGATATATATATATATACCTGTATGTACCTACCGTACCTCCTGGCCCACTTTGACCGGACCAAAAAACATTTTAATTTGATTATAAATAAATAACATACCTAGGTGCTGCGCGTCGGATATTAGCCCGACGAGGAGAGCGATAAATTTCGTAGGTAACTAAATGTAAAAATCTCGCGCGATAAGTCGCGCTAAGTAATTAATTGACGCCAAATGTAAATATTTGTGCTGGGAAATCATAATTCGAAGACTCGACGATTTCATATTTAAATTTTGCGTACTTTACGACCGCGTCAGTCGAGCAGCGGCACAAGGCAAAGGAACCGAGGAGCTGGAACTCAAAAATAAAAATAAAAAAGCCGAAAGTATCCGCGGTATTCGCGCGCGCGGCAAGTGATCGCGCGGCAATTCGGAAGATCGAGACCGGTTGACCACGGATGGAAATTAATTAACGTTGACGTTTCGGTTTTTGCCCGATCTCGCTAATCGTTTTCATCTGTTACGCCGAGATGACGAATGAGCTCGCGATGTGAAATTGAATGCTGGAAATGCGATACCAGTAATCAAATACACCCGAGTTTTGACTCTCTTCGCTGCCCTCCGGAGGGTCGTAATGATCGAGCAAATGGAGCCACATTCGAGGGGGCTTGTCTTCATTCGAAGTCATCGAGTGCCCTTCCTGAAACTGATACGATACAAGCTCGCAGATGTGCGACGAAGAGATTCGAAAACGAAGCAGCTCAAGATGCGACTCGACTTCCCAGCAGTGATATGAGTTCGGAGCGACAATCGATTTTCGTGAATCGTCGCGGGTTCACGTAACTAAAAAAAAAAATATATGTTAATTAGCGTCATCGCCAACCGGTTGTACCAGTCACACGAAACGGGCTTGTGTGTAAAATTTACTAGATAGAACACGCAGATATCGAACCCGATAAAACGCACATTAGAATAAATATACGCGCGTAAAAGAAAGCAAAAAAAAAAATAAGGAAATTCGGGCTGGATTTCAAGTCTATATAACAAATAATGGATGTATAAATGTCCCTTTTTTTATCGGGCCATCTTCGTTGCTTTCATTTTCCAGAATGAGGCTTAGCATCTTCTCGGCCTGTTGAAGACGTTCGAGAACTGGGATTGTAGGTTAGTGAACATGACGTGACGGAATCAGCTTTATTAATCGAGTGGTTGGAAAATGAAAAACGACCATGGGACGAAAAATTTTAATGTATCTCTTTTCTTTTATTTTTACAAAATATTAATAATTCTTGGAAAATGCCGAATAATGCCGAAAATAATATTCGAAAATGCCGACTTTCAATTTCTTATGCCAAACGACCCTAACTCTGGACATAATAAAACAAAGTGACAATTGAGTTTTCAAAATTTTGTCATATGACAAAACCTTAAATCAATTTTTACTAGGACCGTTTCGTCAATGACATAACAAAAAAAAATCCTGTGACACAAAAACGTTATGACATTTCGTCAATGATCAAGTGATAAACTAGGCTAAAGGACACGATAATCGACGACAGATTATACTAAGCGACATTGCCATTGTCAGTAGACTATGCTAAGTAAAATGACAAAATAATTTCGTCAAGACATAACGAAACCATGAAAAATCAAAATGACAAACTCTGAAGATGACAAAACTTATGAGTAGGGCTAGGATTTTCATGCGCTAAAAAACCGAAAATATGCGCAATAAATATACGCTGAAAAATGTCAAGATATGCAAAAATATGCGCTATAAAACCGCACCCTCATGGGTATCGAAATGTAGGGCTTTCGAAGCTCTACAATAAGAGCCATTCGTTTTAACGTTTATTTCATTAAATCATCAAACGCAGAAAGAATTTTTTCATTTCCAAATAATCGCAATTGCAGTTTGCGGCTTCGCAGTTTAAAGCCTTGAATAAGCTTTTATGTAGGGAAAAAAAAGACCTTAAACGTGACTACCGATAGTTTTTTTTTCTTGTCTCTAATTTTCTAGTTTTCAGCCGACCTTTTTCCAGCAGCTTACAGCAAAGAGCAAACACCCTGTTACTTGTTGTTTTTTTTTTTAGAAAATCATGAAAATTGTTTTGGCAATAGAAGTGATTTTTCGCCAGTTTTTGGGAAAATATGCGCTAACAACCTCAAATATGCGGCAATATACGGTATTCGGCTATTTTTCAGTGAAAATCTGAATTTTTATGCATTTATGGCCTGAATATGCAAAAATATGCGCTATAAACTTTTGCATACGGATTCAGAATTTCATGATTCGCCAAGATAATGTGGATATGCGCTATCTAGTATTACGAGAACAAATATGCATTTACATAAAAATCCTAGCCTTACTTATGAACTTATGACGTAACAAAAAAAGATGAAATGCTCCTCTGACAAAATGACAAAATATCTATCCCTTTCTACTTTTCTTTAGACAATTACCCCATTTTCCTTCGCTGGCATCCTCGCACAAGTATAACCGGTTCCGAGTTAGTTTTGCCGTTTTGGACTCTTCTTGACCCTAAGGATCCCTCACCAATCGTAGGTTCGCTGTGCTTTTTTTCAATTTTACCTCAAATGTATTTTCGACATATTTATGTCTTTACCTTGGCATCCATCGGAAAAAAGGGTTACCTAGGAGCGTGACGAAAATAGCGTTACAGGCTGGCTAAGCTGGCTGGCACCGAAAATGACCGAACGACCGACTGACTGACTTACTGACTGGACTAAACAATGACATTCTCATGTCGGCGCAGTCCGCGAAGCAGACATGAAAATGTTCCAACAGTTCTCCTCAAGTCTCACTCGAGTGTTTTTCAGACCAGTCAATTTCACCTTCATGTAGCTGGTATAGGGTAAGGAAAAATTTGACTCCATCAAAATGCGCTCACCTCTTTCCACTCTTCCCCTTGATAACACAATCTTCTTCCGCCTCGTCCGGTAGTATGACCCCTATCCGAGTTATTTTCACTTTTACAGATCCCCTCAATTCTGAAGATCCAGGGGCGCAACCAGAACTTTTTTTTGGCAAGGGCTAGAATTGAGAAAAAGTCCTGCTATTGTACGTTTGGTTAGTATAGGGTGAACCTTATTTGTTCTTGGAGGAACAAGTCAACTTGGCTCATTTTTGAAGGGTTAATTCAAAGTCTATGCATGTCGGATCAAAAATCTATTGCAAATTCTTGATCAACTTCCTTTGATTCTTTGAATCTCAGGTTCAAAAATTTTAATTTTGAATCCTAATCGGGATCGTGGATCAAAAATCTGATTCAGTATTTGAAATCAGTAAACCAATGAACCTTATTTTCGATGATGATGATGATGATGATCAGGGCCCGGATTTTTAGGCAGTTCGGTCTATTGAGGTTTCTTGAAAGAATCAAAAAATTCTGAAACCAATGAGCTAACACTGATACGGCCCCTTTTTCTAATTATTTCCCTTTAAAAATGACATTTTTGTTTAAAATTGATGTTTTTAGAGTTTTCTGGGTAGAAATCTAATTTTTAGGGTGGGCGAGACCCTATTGCAATCACTTTTTTTATTATTAGAAATTCCCTTGGAAATTTTGTTTTTGTTTACGGGGGGGGGGGGAGGAAAATTTGCCGACAAATATTTTTTTTAACTAAAAATTTGCCGACAACATTTTTTAAAAATTTGAAAATGTGCCAGTTTTTTAATCAAAATACTTTTTAATTTAAAAAAAAAATAGGTAAATAGTAGAAAATGAAATGTTCAATTGAACAGTTTGAAAATTGGCCGACTGCCAAATTATTGGGGGTGTTTCACCCCTCCCCCTCATACTTTCGTCCCTGGAAATGCAGATTGGAACCTTATCCCCAAGCACTCACATTTGCTGCACATGAGCATACCTTAGTCTGGGAGGGTAAGCTGGAAGGATGTCAGGAATACTTGAGAGGAACACACAACTTCCTAATTTACACTTAAGGCGGTCGTTATTTACTCTTGGTGATTTTTTTCTGAATTTCTTCTACGACTCGTCTCCTAAATTGGTTCCAATAAAATCAAAGAAGAAAAAAAAAACCTACAAAGTCTTAGGTCGATTGGATTAGGAGAATCCGTGCCGCAAGCTCCCTTTTCATTCTTATGGGAAAAAACATATGGAGTTTTGACTTCGTTCCAGAATAAATTTCCCTCCTATATTCACCTGCACCAAAGCCCATGAATTAAACAATAGAACATGTGCTATTGGATTCAGCTTGTGGCATTGGAAAATAAGTCTTTGGCTTTCAACGTTTAGATTTCAATAAAAAGTTCAACTTTCTCAAATTTCAGGCTCTAGGTCAAAGAGAGAATCTTGTAAAAACAGAATAGTCGCTGAAATTCGAAATTCAACGTTTGCTACCGACTTTCAGATATTTCAACCTTTCAGATAACTTTTGACATTCAGCTTGAAACCTTTGGCTTTTGACTGACTGGTCTCTGACAGGGTACAGGGGGTACTCCATTTTCAGAAATGAAATTTGATTTTTATTTTAAGGAAGTGGAGAAGAAAAATTTGCCGACAAATATTTTCTGAAAAATAGACATTCGACGACAAAATGTTTAAAAAATTTAAAATTTGCCGATTATTTTTAATCGAAATATTTTTTAATTGAAAAAAAATAATAAACAAACATTCATAAAAATTGAAAAATTCAAATGAACAGTTTCAGAATTTGCCGACTGCCAAATTATTGTGTGTGTGTGTGGGGGGGGGGTCAACCTCCCACACCCCTATATTTTCGCCCCTGCCCCCACCTATTTCATACAGCTTGTATAAATTTGTGTTTCTTTGGTATTTCATAGATTTTGGAGAGGATTTTTGAAATGAATTTTCACACTTTCTATTCGTTCGAATGACACAGTCGCGGTATTTCGCGGGGGTTTTCGAAATCGCTAAATTTATTTTCGATGCCGGTTTGACCCTAGATCTGAAATTGTGGCTCCACAAGACAGGGAAGAAGGTGAAAATGGAATGAAATACAATGTGGATATTAATTCATTGGTTTCCATAGCTCCTAAATTCGATTTTCACATTGGTTTGTTCGAAATTTCAAAATTGTTTCGTCTATAGCGGAAGCAGAGGCTCAGAATTAGAAAATTCAACCAAGACAATATATAGGTATAAATTTTCAGATCATTGAGGTCATTGAATTCATTTTTTATATATCAGTTTGAGCCAAAATCCAAAACGGTGGTTCTGAATGCCGCAAATTAAAGATTCGTGACGAATTAATGTCAGAATCGAATTTGGAGCTATGAAAACTTATGAATCGGTAACCATATGGTATTCTATACCATTTTCTTCTCGCTATTTTCCATCGAGCCACAATTTCGGATTTAGAGTCAGACCGATATCAAAATCCAGTGAGTTCGAAAGACCCAAATGGTATATCATGTTTGCCTCATTCGCAAAAATGAAAGGTCTAGAAATTCCTTTTAAGAATTCTCATTCCGACCGATGAAACCCTCCAAAAAATTTACTTGTGCTGTATGCAGGCAGGGTATAAGTGGGCGGAAGGGATGTCTCTCTGCATTGGGAATTTGATCACGTTACGAACTCTGTCGAAGTTAAAATTTATTAGAACGAATCACATTTTGTCATTAGAATGTAAATCTGTCCTGTGAGACCTCTCTCGGCCATGATTTATATTTTTTGTAACAAATTATTTAGAAGGATTATACCTACAGTGTCCTTTTTGTCTCGCATTCGAAATGAGATGTTTATTGCTAAAACGTGGAAGATCACTCGTGAAACAGTCCGCCGTTTTACCTTTTCGTACCAAGCACTACATTGTACCCATGGTTCAAACGAATAATTAAAAGAACCCAAAAACAGGTAAAATTGTTCTGTATTAGATTAACGCAATTGATCAGATTAACATAATTCTTCAGTCGGTTTACCAAGCGATGAAAAATTTCATGAGACCAAAATGACTAAGTAAGTAAAATGATTCCTCCGTAGCTTTGGCAGTTTTATTTTTTTATTTTTTTTTATTTTTTTTTTACACGTTTGAAATGGAGCCAAAGTGGAAACATTTTACTACTTCATCAACAATTAAAATAATTATTAATGCCGCTCACCTGTGTGTATCTACAGGAATTCTAACTGCGGATCAGTTCAGTTTTTTTTTTACCCATTAGAGTGAGCTTTCAGTTTTGTCCTGGTGCTTCAAACTGGGGCGATGACGCGATAAAAATCATGAGAACTACGTAGTACAAGAATTTTTAGTGCTCAATCCTTTTTCTGAGAGGAAGTTGAACGAAACTGCGCAGATTTTGCAATTTCAATCTTAAGACATCAGGAATGAGTTTGTATCGAACACTGGACGGAGTAAAAGGGAGTAACTTCCCAGATGGCGTAGGTAGACCACAATCCTGCATACAACCGATAATCAATCAGAATTCTACAGTGAATGCCTGAGTCGGCTTTATAGTGGAACCAGTTTTCCAGGGAGAAACTCAGAGTTTGGATGGGGCAAGATGATACCACCTTCAAATTTCAGTAAAGTAAAAAAAGAAAAGAAAAGTACCTAGTATGACAGTATGATGTCTGCGTCTGAATTTGGAAAACAAAATTTTTATAGCCCAAGGGGAATGTTTCCATTTGTCTCCTCGATATTCCGGTCCTGATCTGAGTTGAATCATGAGTACATACACTCGAAACAGAAGACCTTGATTATTTGACTACTAACATAATCTTGATCCATTTACATTTTCTAGTTGCTGTAGCTTGTACGGCTCCAAATCCGCTCCTGGTTTTATTTTTGGACTCGAACTATTTTTTTGAAGAGACCCTGAAAAGTACACGTGTATTTCTTGTTTTAACAAAAATTGGACAGACGACACACTCGTCATTCAAATTTGTTACAGCTATTTACAAACGTCCATTTGTGTTTATCTCTTCATTAGGAGAAAAAAATTATTGTTAGTCCACATTCTACATATGTAAATAATCTGAACCGGTGTAGCGTATCAAGGGATTTACCGGCTGTGCCTAAAGCTGTTTGTAAAATGGCTGTGTTACTTTCGAGCAAGCCAATTCAGAAAAGCGAACTGTAAAAAAAAAAATCAGAGCTTCATTCACATTAACCTGTTACAGTTGCCTAATTTACATGATACGTCGATAGAAGGAGGAATTCCAATTATATAGGGACGTACACGTAGATACACGTAGCTTGAATTTATTTTCCAATCAATGCTCCCTAAATTTTCCATTTTCCATTAATATGCAAAGTTATACGATATTTTTTCCACATGTAGCTTTGATTTTAGAGGATAAACTGGAACGTTAGGTCATGGCCGTGTCATTTGTAACCCATCTGCCAAAACCAGATTCTAAGACTTTTTTTTTTTTTTTTTCCTATCGCTAAACGTTGAATGCTTTCAATATGAAAGTGAAATTGGAATATTCTGCCTCCAAAATAAATTATACGAAACTGAATGTTCCGCTTCAAATACATTTTAATGCTGAAAATTCTTTCAATCGCATAATTTTTCAGTTTTTTTGGTGGGGCTTCCGGAGGATTTAGGGTGACTGAGCCCCTCCTCTCCCGTATATGTGTCTATGGTTGAAATTTCTTTGAATTGGATCGAAAAATGTACGAATTTTGAGGAATCCATACCGTTCCAATCATCAAAGTAAAAGGTATATTAGAGGGTGATGAGAAGTAGCCATTGCACCAGTAGTGCTTAAAATCTGAAAAAAGTGGGAAATGAGAGGTATGTGCTAGGATGGTTAAAAAAAAAGCTTTTTCCGAAAAATTACGCTCCCAAGGGCTAAATTTGTTTTAGTTGCATCCACCGGGGGAACAGCGTCAAGTACTGCGCGAATTTTCATTTTATTACCGTTTCGTGCATGTACGGAGTATGTCTCGCGAGTGCTTGATAGAATACATTCGTGTTTTTTTCTCTCTCAAAATGGCCGTTATTGATTTAAACCAAACCCGCATAGACCCCCTGTATGACCTAAAAGGGAGGAGGTATAGAAATATTCCTTACCCGCGTGCATTTCCCCTGAAATTCCAAAATTTGAATATTTTATTTTCATTTAATCCTATTATATTTATTCTCATAGCTTAGTTTTTTCTTCTTCATTGACCCCACCTAATTCTTGGTTATTTTTCTTAAAATTTTCACCTTGTGACTTCTTTCGAATTTCGCACAGTCGAATCCATTGACCCGAAGGTGTGATTCAAGCCAATAAATACTTCTCCCAGTTTATATTTCGAAACCACCAAATTTAATTCATCGGTTAGTTACGAGGTCACTTGAGCTGATTTTGGGATATTCAATTCGGATCAGGGTGGTGTCGACTAAAACGTATTTCCTTATGTGTTGAGTCTCAGTATTCCCCTTCTCATTCCCTGATTCCAAGTGCAAAACTTTTCTGAAATCGAAGTGTATTTATGGGTTGTGCACCTGGAATGAAATTTTAACATAGGATTCCCCATGAAATAATCTGCAATTTTACAATACGAAATCCTTGAAATTAAATTGGCTCAAAATACTCTACATACAGTGACAGTAAAGTACTTGTATAACAGTTTATTGAAGAAATTCTGAGGGGTCACTGCATCCTTTTTCATTTTTAGATAAAAATGAGATTCAATTATTACAAGCCATTGCAATGAATTAAGAGTACATAAGAATGTGTAAAAATATGCTTCTATGATATTTAGATACTCAAAATCCATGTTGGAAGATATTTTGCACCCATCTTCTACCATAAAAATTCTACCAGGGGGTCAGTTCTAATATAACTGCAATACAATTTCTTGAGTCGGTAATTTCATTTTCGAGTTGTGTTTTTTTGTTTTTTTTTTTGGTTTTATTATTTACCAGTATTGGTTGGCAAGAGGCTCGGATAAGAAATCGGAATGTTCCATGTTCCAGTCCCTTATCGACAAATATCACTAGAAGGTAGGACCACGACAACATCGAAAATGAAATCACCAACTCCGTAAATCCTATTGTAGATGCATTTCAGGACTACTGTTCCGGGATCCAGTAAGTCCATGTTTCTTATTTATTCGAGTAAATCAAAAAATTATCAACAGGTCGCAAATTTTGAGTTTTTCTTTCGAATTTTTGATAAAGGCTAGCAGTTTTAACCTTAACAGATATGACCTAGAAATTTTATTTTTAAAACTAAAATACTCACGGAAATATGAGCTAGAACAGACTCTCAAAAACTGGACTTACAGCGTTTTAGAAATTATTTTCTTTATTGATAAATGTTACCGCAACGGAAGAAAAATGTATTTTTTCTCACACATGTACACTCACTACGAAACTTACTAGACATCAAATTTGGTCACAAAACTTGGTTCGACCAAAAAATGTCGTTCTTATTAGTGTTCGGATTGTGACCTATCAAAAATTTTGCAAAAAATTAATTGCCTACGTCAGTGACCTCTATGGTTATTCGCGTAAAAAGTATACTGTTTTGCGCATTGTTCGTTGAAACGCAGCATGTGAATGATTGTCTAATCGGTTTTCAGAGATACTAAATCAATTTATGAATGTTAACTCTGGTCTTAATTACCGCCCTAAGGGCTCCACTAAGGGGGAGAACTTTAGAAGCGCAGATAATACTGTCAGTCTCATCGAAACTGTGGTTTTCGGAGTCACTGAATTCATTTTGATGTATTTGAACTGAAATTCTTAGAAATAATAGCCCACAAGGTGTCAAGACTGAAAATGATAAAACAGTGCTTCAAGTTTATCAGTGATTCCGGCCTTCTTGGTAAAGCCCCCCAGGATTGAGATATATTATCTACAGTTTTGATTGATCAAAATTTAGAGCATTGAAGATCATAATGGTATACATTATATTGAAGTCTAATGCGAATTTTTTCCGGTCCGAAGATTTGAAATGATACTTAGAACAGATGTACGTATAATTGAATCACAAGAATTTGATCTTTGGTACCTGAAAAACAAAATTTCGACTGACAAACTGCAGTATGCCACATCTTACCCAGTCCACATTCCTAAATGTAAAGATGATTTTATGAGGAAGGACATTTTGTAACATTTTATAAATGTTCATGATTTTTTAAAAATAAGTTCAGTATTTTTTCCATTAACGCTCGATGTCGATATAATATTTAGTTCAGTTAAGTAGATACTTCGTTATTGACGATTCGTGCCAATAAAAATCTGCATGAATAAGTATACACTCTATTGGTCGAATGCTCAAAAACTAGAAACCATAAGTTCTAAATTTAATTACAGATTCGATTTTCAAGCTCTAGGTAACTCCTGACGTAAAATATTTATATCAAGGATGTTGGATCGTTTGAGTCTGGGGAGAGTTACGTTAATACTAAAGAGAAAAGACCTTATTCGAATCTTGACCTATTGTGGAAAACGTTAACCAGATAAAATTGAAAAACTTGAAGAAAATTATATGTATTAAAATATTTTACAAAACGTTGTTGGTTTATAAATCTAAATTACGAGTACATCGCCAATATCTCCGTGTTGTCTTGACTCGAACCTAATGACGATGAACAATTAAAAATATTAAGTATTTGTCATCAGTGTATAAGAACATAATGAAAAGAAGGAAATAAGTCTGTTTTGCGGTGCACTACTTGCACGAATTTATACGACCACGAAGGTGAAATAATTGAGCAAATATTCGAGTTTTAAGAAACCCATTAGACCGAATGGAATTCTACTCAGAATTCAAAATTCGATCGATACGTATATGTATCGATAATTTCTACTTAAATTTTGTTGACTAGTAATGATGACCTTTGGCAATAGTTGTCCGAATCGATTTTTGAGAACTAGGTTCTGAATTTCTTAGGATGTCATTACAGATCTGAATTTCCGCCGTCATCGCTTCTACTCCGTTTATGCTGCTTATATTTCTGGAGAAAGTTGTACTGACTTTTTGAAAATTTAACTTTGAAGTTTAAGAAAAAACTAATGCAGGATGATGTTCAAAATGTTTTCTTTCTTTACTTGCTAGACGTTGGTATATAGTTCCTAGCCAAATATATTTTACCATTATCATCGTCAACAAATCGGATTACATGACGAAATCTTCAACGGGACGAAGAAAACGTGAACGGAGTTGAAGTAGAAAATTTGAGAAATTTTCAACAACTCTAGAACAGTGATAGGCAGCCAGTCGTCTTTCTTCGGGAGAAGGGCTATAGCATCGAAAGAGAGACCAACGGGACATCGCACCCTCACCCGATGGTTTGCTTCTTGTAGTAGAAAAGTCGTGCTTTTTTGGTGTGAAATTCGCAATTTTGCCCCTTGTTGCTCCCCGGGAAAAGTAATCAGGCTACAGGCCAGCGATGGGAGAACTCATCAGGGCGTGGGTCCTTAAATTTTCAACTGTGTTGTATCTCTCAGGAGAAAGAATTGCTCCACACTATAGATTTCTCTGATTATAATCCAAGACGTTGTATGTACATATGATTTCTCAGTGTGTTACGTACCATAAGAACTTTACTTTATCGGATGTCAAACTTATTGGCCTGTAGTTTTCTGTACCCTCCTTTCCAGGGGCGGTAACTTCTGTGTAGCGTATGTAGCAGATGCTACACATGAGATTTTCAAAAAAAAAAAAAAACATTAAATTAATACTTTTTAATTTATTACTGAACTTGAATTTTTTTATGTCACACATGGGAAAAATCTAGGTTGCCGTCCCTGCTCCTTCCCCCTTTTTTGTATAGTAATATTGCCTCAGCCAGATTCCACTACTTTGGCATCTTTTAGTAATTAAAATTTTATTAAATATTTTTGTTAGATGTAGTACTAAAATATCGTTCAACCCCTTCAACATTTCATTTTCAATTCTGCCTGAGCCTCGAGCTTTGTCATTTTATAGTCTTCTCAACACATGTTCCACTTGCTCTCCATTATCACTGGACTTTCTTCCCCCTCCCCATTCCGTACTGATTTTTTCTGGTATCCCATTGCGTTCGTGATACAAGTTGTGGCGAAGGCTCGGCTCGTAGACGGTACCGGACCGTACACCTACCTTTACCTTCTCAAACTTTGGGGGTTTATGTCCCTGATCGTGCGATCAATCTCCAACACGACCTGCACTCTCGACTCGAGCGTTAACCGTCCATGCGATTACTCAGCACGGAACATGATGACGTCGAGCGAGAGGATTGCCAGAGGGAAAGAGAGAGAGAGAGAGAAAGAGAGAGAGCGACACCGATAGACCTGATTATGTGAAATAATAACAACAAAAATAAGTTTCGGTTCGCTCCGTCGTTTATTCGGACTATTTACATTATATACAGGTTATTCACGAGTATATCTGTGAGTATTAAGGTTACAAAATCGCACTTCGCGACACTCCGGGGAGACAAAATAAAATATATCACAGAAAAACAATCAGAACAAAAAAAATTATAAACCA
Source organism: Acanthococcus lagerstroemiae (assembly GCA_031841125.1). Lineage (NCBI taxonomy): Eukaryota > Metazoa > Arthropoda > Insecta > Hemiptera > Eriococcidae > Acanthococcus > Acanthococcus lagerstroemiae. Next base: position 19,316,739 of record CM063110.1, read on the forward strand.
ATAAAATTTAACAGCAAAAAAATTATTTACAAAACAAATTACAAAAAAAAAAAAGAAAATTCCTCAAGCGGTATATTTTTTACCGCCTTGCCCTCGGGGGCACAGGTGTGGGGGCAGAGATTTGCACCCACGCAATCCGAGCGGCATACTTCTGAATTTAACGCCTCGTATCTGGTGGGCTTCTTACACCAAGACTTGGATGTCATCATTGTGGACTCTTTCATGAACACGCAGTAGTGTTATTTCCAGGATGGTTCTCAAGATCTGGAGGTAGCTTTTCACATCCAAGATTCGAATACCATCATGTTAACCTTTCGTTGAACACACAGGAGTACACTCTTCAGCACGGCCTCGCATACGGCATAAAGGCTGAGCTTCGGCAACAGCTTGCACCAATGTTCTAAATGTCATTTGACTATTGTCTCATGAACCAGAAGTATGTAAACATCACTGCTGTCCACCTTTTATCGAACCGCTCGATCGCTTCTTGATTGCATATACTCCGTGGAACTAAATCGGTTTTCTTTAACAATGGACTACTTATAAAATCGTATTTTTAAGTGTAAACTTATACAAGAATTTTAACAAAAAATTTATCTTTTTTCTGAACTTTTTTTTTTTTTTATAATACAATAACTGTTCATTTACTGCGAAATTTGCCGACTGCCCGAAGGTGCCTGTCGTCGGTTAAATACATAACTAACCTTAATACTAATTATACTTATACAAACAAATATTAATGCACGATAGAGTGCTAAAATCAATTAAAAATTTTTCCTCTTGATTCAGCTTTTTTTTTTTGTTAATCCCGACACTTTTGTCCGTTTGGCTGAACATAACTGTTATACTGCATAGTATGTGTGCAAGATAAGCGGAGCTGTCTTAACGTTTCGCGCCGTATCGACAGCGCTGCTTATACATGCAAGTGCACAAAGGCTTTTTCGATCTCTTCTTTTTTTTTTTTTAACCACCCTTCCGTCCTGGACATCCAGAGACCTCGAGGGGGACAAAACCTTTGAAACAATAAATTAAAATACCCTTTTTTTTTTCTTTTTTTTTTATCCGAAAATTTCGACAATTTTTAGCGCGACGCTGTTTGCATAACTAGCAATACGCGCTGCCGCCGCGATTGCTGCCTGCCTTTTTTGCCTTGTTTGGCCTTGTGGGGAGGTTTCGGGTGGTTCATCTGTAACATCCAGTTCTAGTGGATATAATGAACCCACGGGTCGGGTCAGAATGCGCCCCTGCGCTTGTTTCACTTCCACCGACCGAACCTGCCCATCCCCGCTTTCATTTAATTTCGTGATTCTACCCATTTTCCATGAGCCTCGTGGTCCTTCGTTAGAAATTTGCACAATATTACCTACTTTCGGGATCTGATCTGATTTCGACCTTTTTTGTCGTATTTCTCTTTGGTACCGCTCCCGTAAGCTTTGAACGTACCCTTCTCGCCACTGTCGCCAGAAGAAGTCTAAACGTGACTCATTTTTAGTCCAAAATTCTCCTACCTCCCTTTTTGTAACTGTTTTTAGCTCTGGAAGTTCTTGATTCCATATATTTTCGTTCGTGGATATGTTCAGGAAGTGAGCGGGCGTTATGACTTGTTCGTGTATGCTCTCATCTTCCTGGCTGCCTACATATGTCAATGGCCTTGAATTGAGTACTTTATCAATTTCCATGATTATCGTCTCTAATTCTCTGAACGACAGGGTCTGATGAGAAATAGTCTTTTTTAGACATCTTTTAATTAGTGAGATCAGGCGCTCATAAAAACCCCCCATCCACGGAGATAGCTCGGGAATGAATTTCCATCTAATTTTGTCATTCATTTTTTCGAATACTTCTTTGATTACTTTTATATTTGTTCCATTATCCGAAAGAAATTGAATGGGTAAACCTCTTCTTGCAATGAATTTCCTAACGGCGACCGAGAGTTCTAAAGCGGTCATGTCCCTCAGTAATTCCAAATGAATGGCCCGAGTGACTAGGCATGTAAAAATGCAGCCGTATGTTTTTATTTTTTCTCCTTTTTCCAAAACGAATAATGGCCCGAAGCAATCCAAACCCGTGTACGTGAAAGGGTAAGTATTTTCGAATTTTGTTTCGGGAATAAGCGGCATTTTTGGGACCCTGTATGGCCCTCCTTCCCATTTTTTACAGCTGAGGCATTTTTTCCAATTTTTCCACACCTCCGTTCTGCCGTGTGGTATCCAATACTCTTTTCGTAGCGCCGCGAGTGTGTGTGAGACACCTACGTGATATAATTTTTTATGATAGCTTTGTATAACCAAATCGGTGAAAGGATGCTTTTTAGGCAACAATTTTGGATATATTTGATAGGGTCTGTTACCTAATCTACCGCCACATCTTAAAATTCCTTTTTCGTCAAGAAATAGACCTAATTTAGTTTGCAATACGTCTTTTTTATCCCTTTTAATATTTTGAATTGTGGCTTGGTAATTTTGATCTTGAACATATTTCTCCCACATTTCTTTAGCTGTTTCTAAATTTGCATTTTCTTTTTTCTTTCGGCATTTATCTAAAAACTTTTGACACTGCTTGGTGACACCTAGGAGTTTTTTGAGTGATGAGAACTTTTCTATTTGAATGCCGAAGGGTGGTTCTTTTTTGACCACAGTGTCCGTAGACACAGCAACAAGTTCTTCTGTTTCTTCGGCTTTTATTTTAATTTGCGGCCATGACCCTTTCTCTTTTTCTAACCAAGCCGGACCCTGTTTCCACAATTTGACATTAAAGTTTCCTTTTTCTTGTATTCGCGTGAGTAGGTCGGCAGGGTTCTCTTTCGTATTTATGTACCGAAAATTTCGAATTTTACTCTTTTTTATTTCATTAATTCGGTTACGAACAAATATCGGTAGAATTTTCTTGGAGTCTAACCAGCCTAGCACACATTTTGAATCCGTCCATACGTATACATTTTTTATTTCGAGGGCAGACTTTTTTGTACGAACTGCACACTTCGTATCCCAATCACCATGGCCAAAAGTTCTAGTTTTGGGATCGTAAGGCTCTCTTTTGACATTGGTTTAATCCTATTTTTGGCAAATATCAGATTGACTTGGCCTTTTCCTTGTTTTTCGCTTCGTAAATAAATACATGCTCCATACAGTTCTTTTGAAGCATCTGTGAAGCAATGCAGTTCATATTCTGTTTCTTCCTCGATTTGTAAAAATCGATCAAATTCCATTTTGTTAATCTCTTTTAAATTTTCTAAAATGGCTACCCAATTTTTCTGGCATGGTTCAACTACTTCGTCCCACCCTTCTGTCCGCTTCCAGACTTCTTTTAAAAATAATTTCAATTCGACTTGAAGGGGTAAAACGAGTCCCAAGGGGTCGAAAATTGTCGCCGCAGCTGTCAACACATTTCTCCTAGTGCACCTTTTTAATGCGTCTACCTTTACGTTATTTTTTATGTATAGGGCGTCCGCAGACGTATCCCATAATAATCCCAAGACCCCCGTGATTATCGAGTCATCGGCTAGATCTTCTTTTGGAATTCTTTTTCTAAATTTTAAGGAGTTCGAAGTCCATTGTCTTAAATTCATGGATGCTTTTTTAAAAATTTCTTTTATTTCGGCATAGTACGCGAGTGATTCCTCTTCGTTCTGAACCCCTGACACCAAATTGTCCACGTAAAAGCTATTCCGCAGACTGTCCGCATATCTCGTTTTCGCATTTTTCAAGTGTGTTTGCACTGTGGCGTTTAATAAAAAAGGACTTGAGACTACTCCAAATGGTATCCTACAGAATCTATACTCTTCGAACTCATTTTCTTTGTTACTCATATCTTTGAACCATAAAAAGCGTGTTACGTCTCGATCAGCTTCGTTTAATGACAGCTGCAAGAATGCCTTTTCGATGTCTGCCACTATCGCTACTTTGTGTAATCTAAATCTTATTAACATCGCGCACAAGTTCTCTAATAATAATGGACCTCGGTACAAACATTCATTTAAACTTTTATCCTTTGCCGAAGCTTTAGCTGACGCATCATATACAATTCTTATCTTTTTATTTTCTTTTATAACCGGGTGGTGGGGAATATAGTGCTGTACTGCACTGGAGTTCTTATTTCCTGGAGGCACCCTTTCAATTATGCCCAAATCTAAATTTTCTTTTATGTTCTTTTCGTATTCATTGAAGATATCTGGGTGGCGTTTAAATTTGTTCTGAAGGCTTCGGAGTCGGCCTGCTGCGAGTGCATAGTTTGTCGGAAGGTTGGGAGGGAAGTCGATCCAGGGCCACGACACCTGGTATCTATTGTTTTCGAATTTCACACTTTCATTGAATTTCTCTATCGCTATCTCATCTTCATTTTCATTCACTTCATCTAGTATGCCTAAGTTTTCCAGTTCGTAAAATTTTGCGATATCTAATTCTTTCTTCACACCTGGCTCGTTCTTATGCCATGTGAGACAACTTACAGTGTGTATTTCCTTTCTTCCCTTTGTTTTATTTCTTCCTGAAATCATCCATCCCAACTCTGTTTCCATCATGTACAATCCCGCTTTTAACTTGATCTTTTTTGTACCTACTAAGTCTAAGTAGTAATCGCTACCCACTAGCATTTCAATCGGTTCATCTTTCATTGTATCGGCTAATTGCATATCTTTTAATCTCTTTGGAATCTCACTTTTTTCAAATGTCTTTGGATTAATATTATCACTCAAGTAACTCACTACATTAGCTTTAATCTTTAGAAGCTTGCCTTCTTTAAGCTCAATTTCCAGCTCCACGACTGGAGACGGACCCTTTTTGCTTCTTTAGTTCCAAATGTCAAAATTGACAGATTATTTTTGCCCACATATTTGGCTTTTAACTTTTTTGCTAATTGTTCGGTGACATACGTTCTTGATGCACCGCTATCAAATATCATTCTAGTTTTTGCTCGTTGATAGCCATTGCAAACATAGGCCGAAGCTGTCTGCATGAAGACTTCCTCTTCAATTGCCACACCGGTAAATGTTTCTGTACTCGTATCATTCGTATTACTTTCATTGGTACTCATACCTCCATTATTTGGTTCATTCGAACCCTTTTTAATTTCCTTTTTGACCTTTTTGTCTTCATTTAACTTAAATTTTTCGGGCAGAGACTCCTATGATGAGCCCTAACCTTCCGACAGTAAAAACATGACTTTGATTCACTTTTACATTCGTTTTTTGAATGCGTCTTTTTTAGACAAATATAACACCGACCTTTTATGCGGTTTTTTCTTTCATCAATCGTTTTAAATTTGGTGCATTCATCACTGTAGTGATCACACTCACAGTAGATGCAATGCACCTCTCGAACCGTGAGGGCTTCCGTTGTCGAAAACGACCTTTTTTGACTTTTGGGGCTCCTATTCCCCTCCCTCCGGTTATTAAAAAAATTCTCATTTTTCTCTCCATATTTTTTAAATGGAAATGTCAAATTGACTAGCTCCGCCCGCTCCTTTGCTGTAATAATGTCTGCTAAATATTCTCGTAACTTTTTTGTAGTCAGTTCCTCCGATCCTACCTTTTCTTCGATCTTGACTAGGATATCGACTGGAAATTTACTCATTATTAATGATACAAAGGTGTTATGGGATATATCTTCGCCTTGTACTTCTAATGCCCTCAAATGTTTTTCAATTAGATCTAAGGTAATCCTTAATCTATAAGTTCGATTATCTGAGACATAAATTTGCCGTAGGGCTTGATAATGTGCGTTAATTAAAATCCTTTTATTTCCGTATTTATTGAGCAGGATATTGATCGCGACTTCATAATTGTCGTTCGTAATTGACAGGCCTGCGATACAATAGGAAGCTTCTCCTGTTAATTGCGCTTTTAAGTAATTAAATTTTTCGACCTTTTCTAACGATGTATTTGAATGTACGGCGACATTAAAACTATCCCAAAATGGTTGCCAATGTAATATCTGACCATCGAATTTTTCTAAAGTTAATTTCGGTAATTTAGTATTATTTACTTTACGGGTGGGAGCGGGTGGGAGCTGTGCATTTTCGGCTAATGCTTTGACTAAATTATCAATTGTTTCTTTATAATCACTTTTAATTTCTTCCTTGGCCTTTGCCTCACTTTTTCTTTTTCCTATTTCCACATCTACTTCTGTCCTCAATTTGGCCATTAAGTCGAAACTTTCAAAAATCAAATCCTCGTATACCTCGTAATCTTCTTTAAATTTTGCTGCTTCGTCTGGATCCGTACTAACTAGGCTTAATAATTTGCTGCGATAATCATCGACACGCTGGGTGTAGGCTTCTAATTTATTTATACTTTCTTGTTTTTTCTCGACACTTAGCTGCCCTTTTTTAATCTCTTTTATTAACCTTTCCAGACGTCCTTTAGCAGGACCTAAAGCCATTCTTATACTTCCCGCTGCCATTGTACAAGATCGGTGGGAATAATCCGTAAACTATGAATCCACTGCAATAGTCCGACTAGCACACGTACACAAGTAATCACAAGTATACAGTAATCCGCCGAAAGTCTACCAGTGTGCGTTAATTCAAAGTCCCAGACTGCTTGACGATTACTCGTTCTCCTGTACCGACCTGCAATGTAATTTTGAATTTTCTGACTTGATTCAAGGGGCAGAATTCTTTCGCTATTAGTTGGACCCGCGTATTCAATTTTGTACGGTTTGCTTTATGCCAAAATTTTTTATTAATTAAACGAGGATCGTGTTTTGGGACAGGCGTAAGCTGCGGAATAGCTTTTTTAAAATCTCTTCTCTCTTCACTTTTAATTTTCAATCTTTCCAAATCCGTTTCAATCTCTTCCATAGATTTTTTCGAAATTTCCCGGGGCGCAATGTACACTATGCAAACATTCAGAAATTCCCATAAAAGACTAAATGAAGCCAGGTGACGTTTTTAAGTTCGAAAATTTTTAATTCCCCGAAAAAAATATGCGAAAAAATAACCCGAAAGAGAAATAATTCCTTTTTTGAATTTTCTACTTTAAATTTAAATTTTGAACTTGATTTTCCTTAACCCAAAGGCCTCGAATTTTTATTGCTCTGCTACCATGTGGCGAAGGCTCGGCTCGTAGACGGTACCGGACCGTACACCTACCTTTACCTTCTCTAACTTTGGGGGTTTAGGTCCCTGATCGTGCGATCAATCTCCAACACGACCTGCACTCTCGACTCGAGCGTTAACCGTCCATGCGATTACTCAGCACGGAACATGATGACGTCGAGCGAGAGGATTGCCAGAGGGAAAGAGAGAGAGAGAGAGAAAGAGAGAGAGCGACACCGATGGACCTGATTATGTGAAATAATAACAACAAAAATAAGTTTCGGTTCGCTCCGTCGTTTATTCGGACTATTTACATTATATACAGGTTATTCACGAGTATATCTGTGAGTATTAAGGTTACAAAATCGCACTTCGCGACACAAGTCCTCGTAAAACTTTGTTGATACCTCCGCTATTTCTTCCTGATTATGAATCATTTTTCCTGTCTGATTCTTTAGTTCAGCATGATATCCCACCCTCCACTTTATTCATGTTTGACTTTTTTAATAAACCAGTTTTCTTCCAAAATTTCTTAGATTTTTTCTTTATCGTATTTCTTAAAGTTTTCTCTAAATTTTCTTAACCGATTTTTTCATTTGTGTTAGTTTAATTTTTTCCAACCGATTTTTGTTATTCTTATGCGAAATATTGTCTTTTTTTTTTTTTAACTCGAGGGTTTGTTTTGCAGACTTTTTGCCTGTTTTTCATTCAGTCCTCGTCGCTCCAAACTCTTTAGTTATATTTTTTTATGCTTATGGACTATTTCGTTATCAAAGGCTTCCTTATTTTTTAGTTCCTCCAGCACAGATTTTACTTGTGACTCTATTCTTCTTTTTTACTGACTGGGATGGTTCACCTACCTCCATATAATTGAAAAGATTGCTCCTATAGGTAATACTTAATGAAAATGAGCTACAACATAATAAGAATCATGTAAATTAATATCAATAATTGAATTAGAATAATTCCAGTTATTCCTCCATTAGTGAATATAGAAATAAATCCTGCAATTCGTATGGACATAGGAGAAAAATTTAATTAATTTCCATTTATAGCTAAAATTCATCCCCTCGCCGTTCCTGTGGTTGTTGTACTGAGCTATACGTGGGATGCTTAGTTCGCAACATGATGTTCGGTGGGCTGATGAAAAATAAAAGCGTGACAGAATAGCTACATTTTTAATCAAGGAAGGGAACAAACAGGGTTTGGAAAGGGCTTCTCGACTATAAATAATATTTTTGTTCTAAACCAAGTTACTGAAAAAGCAAATGAATAAAATTTAGAAATTAAAATGCTCTACATTGACTTTTATAAAGCGTTCGTCTCTGTGGATCATAATTACTTGATAAAGGCACTAAAAAAATGGGACATAAAAAAGGGGTCAATCGAAATCTTACAAGTGTTATGAAAACTCTGCAGCAAGAATCAGTCTTAAAAATAAAGGGATGGTAATTTTAAAAAAAAGAAGGGGGTTAGACAAGGGAATCCTTTATCGCCAAACCTCTTCAACAGTACTCTAGAAGAAATCTTCCGTAGTCTGAACTGGGATGGAAGGGTGATAAGAACTGATGGGGAATTTGTAAGCAGTCACCCGTCTTATTCAGTGCGGCTCTAGAAGAAGTTATGAGGAAAATGGATTAGGAGTCGAAGGGTTTACTCGTGAACGGAAACAGACTAAAGAATATTTAAGATTGCAGACGACATTGTGCTACTAGTGAGGTCCAAAAATGAATTAAAGGAAATGATAATTGATGAGTGTAACGAGAGTGAAATAGCTGGTCTAAAAAACAATTTCAAAAAAACGAAAATTTTATCAAACAAAAATGGAGAATTGTTGGTTATTAATCAGAAAAAATCGAGATAATGAACGAAATCAAGTAATTTGAGGCAAATGATTACCTTTAACAAAAACCATAACTCGGAATTGGACACGAGAATAGCCTGCTCTTGGAAAAAATTTTGGTCGCTTAAAGAATATTGAAGGGAAATTTCTTATTAAAACACAATAAAGTGCAAATTTTGAACAGCTGCGTCTTCCCCACTCTGTCATGTGGGTGCCACACCTTGGTCGCTCATAAGAACGGAAGAAGAAATTTATAGTACATCAAAATAATGTAGGAAGAGCAATTCTGGGCATAAGGAGGAGAGACAGAATCAAGTTACCAAAATTAAAATCAAAATTGAAGTACAATATCAATTTCCTGCACGCGATAAGGCCACTGAAGTGGGATTGGGCTGGTCACGTGGCCAGTATGGAAAACAGGAGATGGGCAAAAATATTATCGTTTTGGTTTATAAAGGGGGGGAAGAAAAGGGGGGAAACAAAAGACAAGGTGGAGGGACGAAATTGATAAACTATTTGGCCATGGGTAGTACCAAAGAATAGCACAAAACAAGGGGGAATGGGGTCGCCTGGGGAGGCCTTTGCCCAACAGAGGACAACTTAACCTATACGCGAGGCTAAATAAATATTTATATTTAAGACTTAAAAAAGAATAATAATAAAGGCCATTTTGATTTGACTTGATTGATTCTAAGCAATTTATGATACGAGGACGATATTATTCTGGAGCTGATGGGAATCGCGGAGGAGCAGCTAAGTGAGTGTAAAAAAGCCAGTCAAAGACTAAATGGAAATAAAATCTAAAATTATTGGGAGGAAGGATGAGAAATGTGATAATAGATGATCAGGAGATAGAGGAGGTGAAATAAATGCACTATCTTGGGCAGATTGTTAGTTTTATAGACAGAAGTGACAAAGAAAAAGAAAGACGTACCTATTAAAATAGGATAGAATAATTTCTGGGCTCTTAAATTTTTCGTGAGAATCTAAACACTTCCCCTAAAATGAAAAGATTGCATAGCTCAACGGTACGAGTGTTCACCTACGGGGCTCAGGCGTAGTCCCTCACAAAAAAAAAAAAAAGTGCATGAAGTTAAAGACTATGCACAGATCAATAGTATGAAATCGGTAGGGATACGATGGGAAGATATAATTATAAAATGGTGGGAGGGAGCGAAATGGATACATAGTATCTAAAAATCCCCACGTCGATATTTTTCTTAAAACGTGATAATTTCAAAAATATAATAACCAAAATCATAGCGGCTCCAAATTTTAAAATAACCAGACGCGTGCTCCGAGCTTCTTACAGGAGGGGGGGGGCAGTGGTAACCCTGCGTGAACTTTTTTTTTAAATGTTTTTTTTCGATATACTTTTAAAATCTTTTAATTACTTTACTTCCATTTGGCATATAAATTTATTGTATCTTTGCCTTGCTCCTCCTGTAATTGACCGAAAGGCTGTTGGAGGAAAATACATATTATTGTTATATTAAAAAAAAAAATGAAAAAAAAATATGTAGGGCACTTGGCGCGAGCATATAACAGCAGATGGGGCGGACGGGGCCTATAATTACTTGATTGGATGCCTTATGACTGGTAAAAACAAAGGCAGACGTGCAGTTAGATGGAAAGACAAGCTCATCAAATAGGAACGCAACCAGAACTTTTTATTTAGGGGGGAGGGGGGAACTTAGGCAGGAGTGAAATTTCGATTTGGTACTTGTCTGACTTGGTCATGAGCTGTAAATTTGTTCGAACCTACAACGCAGCAGGCTATCGGCATCAATTTTTTCTCGTTTCAAAAAAAAATTAAAGAATTTTGGAGGAGCTATAGCCTCCTAGCCCCCTTTTTGGTTGCACCCTTGTCATCAAAGAATTGGGGCCATTGTGGCAAAGATTAGCATGGGATAAAAGAAAATGTTAGGGTTATGTGGAAGCCTATGCCCAAAAATGGGCGGAGGAGAGGCGGCCCTCGAGAGCCACTGCACTTACAAACGCTGTAAATAAATAAAATATATCTCTCAAATATGATACCATTTTTTGTTAGACGTCACGTGAAAGAGAATCATCAACCTAACAAATCGGCCCTTATTGGAACACGATTGTACATTTTTATTTATTCGCGTATTTATATCCAAAACAATGAAGTCTCTTATACACCGAAATACAAGTGACTCCAACGTCCACGGTTAATAAATACCTGGTATGTATGTTCAGGGGAAAAAATGAAGTATAACGATAAAATGATTCAATTTTAGGATTCGTGAAATATTTCGGATCATAAAGGAAGAATTTTCGGGCGCAGAAAATGAATAAAAAAAAAAGAAAACGGAGGCGTGGAGGAGCTATGTCGGCGTCCGTCATGGTCGAGCGTTTCGACAGTAATATCATCTTTACTCGGTGAACGAATAGAAAATCGGGGGTCTGGGGGAAGGCGTCTAGGGACGCATTGTGCGTACTTAAATGTCAGCGAATGCATTTAAAATTTTTGAACCGGAACGCCTAAGTATTTGCCCTTGATACAAAACACATTATATTCTTCATCCCTTAGAAAATTAATTTTTGTCGCATCAGTTGACATGTAATAACAAAAACAGGACGAGCTTTCGTATAGCTGCTGCTACCTTCTTTTTTTTTTTATCTACTCGTTTCGCAAAAGTTGGAGTTAATTAAATACGAGTTTATGGGGAGGTAATTCGCGACCGGGGTTCGATGGCGGAGCATAAGTTGGCGGTTAAAAGTAATTTGAAGGAAAAAAAAAGTAATTTAAAAAATAATAAACATTGAATGGTACTTTAAAAATAATTTGGCAAACACTTCCGGGAAAAATGCAAAATCATGTTACTAACTTACTATCCCACATGATGGGAGTCTTCCTTTCTGGTAACTTGACTGTATTATGGCACAATATCTTTAGACACGAGTGAAGTGAAGAAACTGAAACCAGGATTTCATAACTCCATCTCTTCCTCTTGACTATATTCTTCCACCGCGACTCAAACCGCAGATATGTAATAGCTCTCCCTTTCAAACCCTCAAACGTTTCGAGTTATCACCGAACTTCGCACCGAAAGTCGACGTAAGTTCGAGTGACCCTCCGACTCTCCTGCGCACGCTGATGAGATGACCCGCCACGTATTTGTTTTATTTATTTCTTTTCACTTTACCCGAGCCCGATCGACGTGCAATTTCGAATTTCCTTCCGCACGATACGTTACTCGAATTCGCCTCAATCGCGCGTGCAACATCACGTGTCCATGAAAATTCGCGTGTTCGCGAGGCGGTCGCGGACGCACTCTCACTAACCGATCGGTTTCGTTTCTTCTGTTCGCAGACATTCTCGAACAACAATTTATCGGACCTACTAACGCCGCCATATTCAGAAGACACCAATGGCCTCGGACTCTCGGACGACCTAGACGCGTTCTCCGAAATCTCCTTGACTCAGTCGTCCGCCTGCAACACGCCGGAGCCGGCTTCGCTGCCCAGCTTCCAAGAGACGTACGCCAACCTCGGCTTCAAAATGGAAGAGGATCACTTCAACTTCGGCAACCAAATCCCGTTTCCGCACTCCGGACAGCCGTCAGTCCCGCTGTCCGCGCAATGCCCACCGACCAGCTGTGGCGTGCAGTACGACTTCGGCCAGCTCTTCTCGCCGGTCTCCAACTCTTGCTTCCAAAGTGGCCAGCCGCTGTACGGACACGAGGCGCACCTGCACGCTCCCATGCACCAGTCACACTCGTACCCGACGCAGCCGTCGCAGTCGGTCTTCGAAGCGCCGCCACCGGTGACTCCGCAGCTCGACCAACTGCCCTATAACATGTCGGGGTACGGGATGTGAACCCAATGGGCGAGATGCCGGTGTCGCCGAACGTTGGGCTGAAACAGCGCCGCAGTTCGGCTGCCTCCCAGCGCAGCCACCAGTTGTTGAGGTAATGTCGCTCACGAATCACAATATTAAGGGCTGAGGACATGGGCGGCAGCTTCAGCGGTGCTCACCGACTGTAGCACCTGACGAGAGTTTTCGAGCACCACGTGGGAAAATTAATATCTTAGGTGGACGGGGAAGGTAGAAGTATCTCAAAAGACTCGGAGAGGGGAGTAGAAAGTCGAACCAAATCGAGCACCACATGAGAAAAATAAAAGTTGCCGCCTATGGCTGAGAGATTTGTTTTCAGAACAAAAATCACAGTCACGAGATCAGTAAAGTTTGGTCCAGTTAAGAAACATAATCTACAACCCGCAGTACACATCCATAATGGGCATTGTGAAATTAGAAGGGAAGGACGAATTCAAGAACACGTTATCACCGCCGTGAAAAAATTATTTTTCTTAACTAGACCAGACCTAAGAGTCACTTTTCTTCAGTGTGTATCAGTACAAAACGCGAGATTGTGTGCCAAGAATTATGTAGAAGTTGCTTACGCTCCAAGTATAGGTTAGAATGTCCCGTTCTAGAAGTATTCAAGTCGCCATTAAATCGTATGACGATTGATGATTAACTGATTTCGGAACAGAACAAAATTTCAAAAAGGATTTCCAGTAAAATTTTGACTGAAGTAGTTTTGGAAGTGTGCTCCTCAATCTCTGTGTCTTCCTGTCAAATATTACCTATTCTGAAACTGGCCCGTGGTTACTGAACATAAATTAGTACGATGGGTCAGTATTCATACCTGTCTTTCTTGTGAGAAAATAATATCAGCGCGTAGATGCACCCAATATGATGTTACGCACATACCCAATAGTGCGGCCCAAACGAAATAGTGCACTGCAATCCAGTTGTGCACTCAAGTGAAGTGGTGCACCCAGGTGAAGTAGTGCACTTCAAGCCGACCTTGCACACAAATCAAACAGTCACTTCAATCCAGTTGCGCGCATAATTGAAGTATCTTTCAAAGCATTCTAACTGTGGTTAAGACTGGGTAGCTGAAGTCAAGGGTTCCATATTGGGGTGAATCACAGAATAACCTTTTGAGAAGGCTAATAGTGGTTAGCTACATTAGCGTAGAAGTGATACTCATACTCTATATAACGTAGTCACCAGTGGCGTAGCCAGGATTTTTCCAAGGAGGGGGACCAGCAAAATTTTGGGCGGGGGGGGGGTACACCTAACATGAACTGTATGTTTTTACATTGACGTATCAGTATGTTGTGCTTTTCAACTTCAGTTATGTAACTGGATTTAAATTTCATTTCGCGCATTCATTGTGATACTGCCAGCATATAAAAAAATTCTCATCTCAAGGGGGGATTCATCCCTCTAATCCCCCTCCCCTTAGCTACGACACTGGTAACAACTGAAAGTACATAATTTATTTTAGGATTGTGCGATTTTCCGTTGTTTTTGTTCCAGGGGGTAGTTTAGTTATTGCAAGAACTTACCATCTTTCGACTGTTAATCCTGTTGCGTGTAATACATGATGAAAATGTTTCATGACTGTAGTTTCCTGAATTCCATTCAAAATGCATTGTCTTAACAGATTACTCCAAGCGTTCAGCATCTCCCCAGCCCGTTTTATAGTGCTTACATAGTGACCACAGCAACGAGCCATACATTGCTTTCATGCATCTCATATCTCCGTATTTCTTCTCTGCAATCATTATCCACTTTTTTTTTTTTTTTTGAAAAATTTCAGCAACAACGAATTGCCCAAACTAAGAATTCCAGTACCCGGATCAAGTAACATGGGCTCGATAGCTAGTCCCGGAGGGGTGCCTGCGTCGCCGCGCGGAGCCATTACTTCGATGTCGTCGTCGCATTTTGACGCGGGAACCAATGCCCCCGCGATGGCGCCCGTGACCACGTCGAGTTCCAATGCCGGTCGTTCCTACCCTGCTGTTCCGTCAACTTCGCATAATACGACTCCGTCTTCGCAGTTGTGTGCCGTCTGCGGCGACACGGCCGCCTGCCAACATTACGGGGTGCGGACCTGCGAAGGTTGCAAAGGTACGTGCAGATAATTTAGTTCTAGATTCTCTAGAGTACTGAGCCATACTTGCTTGGAATATGTTGACAAGTCTCTGGAGTACATAAATGGAAAAGGAACAAAGGAAGTCTGGAACTCTTTATAGAAACCGGTATGGGTGCTCTAGAAATTCCAGATATTCGGTTACTAGAAACCTCGTTGCTAGGAATTTGAATCAGAACGTCTAGTACTTGCTGTGAATTGACGTAGCCAGGAGGCGGTCTGGAGACCCCCTTGCGATTTTGTAAATTAGTGGTTTTCCTAATTTTAGCACCCCTCCAACACCCCTCCCCCTTTGGTAATTACCAGACCTCTTTCGAACACTAGGCTGGTTACGCTAACTAACATGTGAATTGTAGAAGTTTTGAATGGTTTTAGTTATTGCGTAGGCCGCGAGTACAAAGTTGAAGAGGGAAGTTCCAATTTTGCTTGTAAATTGCACGGCGAACATTTTGAACTTTGTGAATAAACAGTTAAGAAGACGTCCTTACGCCAGAAATGCTCTTGAGACGTAAAAATCAAATGGCAAAGTGTGCTAAACGGTGTACCGTTCTTTGTTCTTCAGCATACTGAATTCTATTATTGTTAAAATGTCAAAGAGAATACTACCTGTACATGGGGTGAACAAGATTAAGTAACTAGATTTTTACAAACTTTGAATACTGGATATTGGGAAATATCTGATGGCATATACACCTCCACATAAAGCAAAGAAACTTATTAGGTAGTCAGTATGGTGCAAGAAGACCCTCTAAGTCTAGTTCATACAAAAACTTATTCTATTGTTGACATTCAAAATCAGTCAGTTTTTCAAATTGACATTATGATCGAATTTTCTATTTTGAAGTCGATGCATAATTTAATCGAAAAGTCGATGTCAATATGGTAACTCAACTTGCGCATTGAATTCTGGGTACCAAACAGTGGCGGATCTATGGGGGTGTTTTTTGGGGGTTCGGACACCCTCTTCGGGCCGAAGAAGAAAAAAAAAAACCGCCTGAGTGTTGAGTTTTTCTCCTGTTTTTGAGTATTTGCAGCACTACAGTCTA
The DNA here is from genome assembly GCA_031841125.1 of Acanthococcus lagerstroemiae. Taxonomy (NCBI): domain Eukaryota; kingdom Metazoa; phylum Arthropoda; class Insecta; order Hemiptera; family Eriococcidae; genus Acanthococcus; species Acanthococcus lagerstroemiae. Next base: position 19,332,635 of record CM063110.1, read on the forward strand.
CAATATTCATTTTGAAACGATTTAATCACATTATGAAACTTGTCTTCAGAAACTATTTAAAATGACATCCATCTCAGTTTTCTAGGGGGCGGAGGTGGAAAAAGTTTTATTTTCAAAACACCCTCCTTGGAAAATTTTTAAATCCGCCACTGGTACCAAAGTTGGTCCCACTGTCGAATTAAGAAAGAGGTGATTTTTTTCTGTCGATATTTGTTTTGGTGAGAGTGTTACAATCTTGAGACTACACCACCGAGGTTCCTCAAGTAACGGGATTTGAATCTCAGTTAATACAAATATTAACTTTTCCATCAACATTTAAAATCTGTCTGTTTTTCAACTCGACATTGAGGTCGAATTTGACATAGAATCCGATGTAAAAGTCACTTACCGTGTTGATATCAACTTGTTGATCGAATTTCATATTGAGGTCGACGCAAAGTTCAATCCAAATGTCGATATTAACTTCATAGCTTTTAATTTTGTGCCAGTGGAGGGTTTTCCTCTGGACATGTGTTTTGAAGGGTGTGGAGTTAAGTTATAGAACTGATGCTCCCTAAGAAGACGTTTAAAACATGGTTGATACAAAAATCGATTCTTTTGTCAACATTAAAAATTCATCTTTTTTTGACGATATTGTGATTGAATTGGACGACGAACGACTTCGACTTTTGGACATAATTTTACATCTACGTCAATGTTTAACGATTTTAATGTAGTATCTTCCCTTCTGTATCAAGTTTAACTACAATTACGTATCAAGAAGTGACGGACTAACGGATCTTGCTTCTCGGCATTTGTTTCGAGGGTCTTTGCTCAGTATTTCTGCACTGGCTAGTGAATGTATAAACTAACGCAGTGCTCTTCTTGCCAAACTCCAAATATTGACTGCATCTCTCAAACCGAACTTCTTCGCGAAATGAAGCTCTGTTTTTTATGTTCACAGGATTCTTCAAAAGAACGGTTCAAAAGGGCTCCAAGTACGTGTGTTTAGCCGAGAAGGCCTGTCCTGTGGATAAACGCCGACGCAACCGATGCCAGTATTGCCGCTTCCAAAAGTGCCTATCCGTTGGTATGGTCAAGGAGGTAGTGCGAACAGACTCGCTGAAAGGTCGCCGCGGACGCTTACCGTCGAAGCCAAAGTCACCACAAGATTCACCTCCTAGTCCGCCAGTCAACATTGTATCGGCTCTAGTCCGGGCGCATGTCGATACGACCCCCGATTTGTCTTCTTTAGATTACTCTCAAGTAAGTTCCCCATCGTTGACTGGTTCTTAGATGCTGAACTCGGGTGTATTATTATGGAAACTCTACTAGACACTAGAATATTGCATTGTGTAGAATGTGAACAACGGCAAGTTTGCATTCCAATATGCGTGCGTGTTTGTGTGCATGAAGAAGTAGAACGAATTGAGGCATCGCTTTACGAGAGAAATTCGAGAGAATCTGTAGGGAGACTACAGGATTTTCGAATTACCGACTCAAAGAAGGTCACTGCTATTGAGTAATTCAATCCAATAGTTGGCCCGCAGAGTACGCCTGTACAGAGCCCCCTGCAAGACCAGTAACCAACAGAAATTCAACCATTAAAGCAAATCCGAGCACATGAGAATATTCGTTTCCGATCTGCAACCGACCACGTCCGTCAGCCAGAAATAGTAAAAATTTTAGATTTCAGTCAGTGACATAGCTAGAGCCTGGACCCCCCCCCCTGCGATTTCGTCAAATGTGATTTTTCTGATTGTGGCATTCTCTCAAACACTCCCTCCTCCTTTGGTCAATATTACCCCCCTCCCCCGGTCGAACACTAGGCTGGCTACGTCACTGATTTCAGTTATTACTGATGGTTGATTGAATTCGATTCGTATTAAGTTTGTATTGTTTGGTTCTGATGTGGTCTTGGAGTAAGTTTGCTGTCTTGCAGGATGCTGTGAAAACACCCTTACCTCTACCGAAACTGATGAGGTACAAGTCTTGTTCACATTGAATGTGTCTCATGGTCAACTGGAAACTGTAATTCTAGGCTTAGACTGCAGAACTGATCGCTTCTAATCTACTACAGCATCTTGTCTCTATCTCTCCGTCCATTTGAGATCGAATATGTTTTAAAATATTTTCCTTCTCTCTCTCTCTCTCTCTCTCTCTCTCTCTAAACAATCCTCTGTAGTACTTCCTTGCAACTCGTGTTTCCTTTTCATTTTGTCTCTTCACAATAGACTGTTTACTCGCTCCCAAAGGCGCATATCGAAAACAATAACGCGGTAATAACGGCGCGACTAATGTCAAGATAGACCGGGGGGATGATCCGGATAGGTTAAATCTGTTCTGCACGAACCCTAAATAGGATAAATACAGTCAGTCGATAAACTTGATTCGGCGAACACGCATAATCTCGAATATTGTTATTATAATAGACCAGCGGTGGTAATTGGACACCGCGAGCAGCCCCTCGAAACGTGCGCCGTCAAAGGGGTGACGATGTACAAGCGGCGCCGTTTAAAATGATTAATTTTTCGCAGTATGAAGAATGCGACGCCGATGACACATCAATGACGGAAGCGAGGAAAGTAGAACTTTTCTACCACGTGCTATCCGGCTCCGTAAAGCTGATACACAATTTCGCGGACAAAATTCCGGGCTTCAACGAGCTGTCGGTGGAAGATCAGAATCTGCTGTTCCAGTCCGCCTCGCTGGAGTTGTTCGTGCTGCGGCTAGCCTACAGGTGAAGTAGACCCTGGAATAAGATCGACAAAGATATACTGGCAGGGAAACCAGTCATTAGCACCTACTTATGTCAGTGTCATCATCTGACTGCCAGGAATAGCGAACAGATTTAGAATTAGCCATCGGTCGGTCGTGCGAGACACAATGATTGTTTGTTTATGATTTTCTCCGGACCGTTTCCACGACAACCGGAGTTCGAATTAACGTCCGGAAAATGTGCAGAAAAAATAGATTCCGAGTACGGACGGGCCTAGTGCACACACACGTTAACTCCGTAGTAATCACGTCGTTGAATTAATTATGAATTTGCCACATCGATTCCGGTTACCTTGATTTACATCAGCGAAAAGAGAAGTACGTCTGAAGGTTCCTGACCGGTGGTAAAAGCTGGTTGGGGAGAGTGCTTTCTTATTTTTGGCGCGTGAAAAGTAAGTGGAGGAAGACGGATTTTATGTGAGTGCTGGAGAATAGCGAAATGAAAGAAACAGGGATCCGTCGTAGCGTCGTTTCACGAACATTCTGTGGGATTGGTCCAGAATTCTCGAGGAACCGGTTTCGATGACTCGAGGCTGAACGATGCATTTTAATAAGAGGGACAACAAAAAATACTTATCTATTCAAAATGCTGAACAAATATCTAATTGTTCGTTTTGTTGGTTCAATTTTAACTGATATTCTGAGTAAACCCATGCAAAATGGAGCTGAGGAGTTTGATACTGAGAACAATTAAAGACCATGGAACCCTAAGAATAAATGTAGACTCGCCAAATCTGTCACTTTTTCAATACGACATCATTATCAAATTTCATATAGAATTCCACCCAGAAGTCGAATTACCATGTCGACATCGACTTTTTGATTGAATTGTTCATTGACTTCTTTTTAGAATTCTATTCAAAAGTTAATATCAGCACTGCCTTCAACTTTTGTGTCGTATTCAACTACAATGTTTGTGTAAGAAAAATGACAAATTTTAAAAGTTGACAAAAGAGTTGATTTTTGTATCAACTGTGTTTCAAGAGAACAGTTTGATTTCAAAATTTAAACTTAGATCACACCCATTGAAACGCAGTCGATATCAAAATCGACTCTTTTGTCGATCTTTCTTTCTACATCAATCACTTGTCCAATACGGCTTTATAATCAAATTCTGTATCAGAGGTTTAACAAGTAACAAATTTTAGAAGTCGACGAAAGAGTCGATTTTCGTATCGACTGTTTTTCAAGAGAACTGTTTGGTTTTGAAAGTTAAATTTGTCCAGGGCCCTTGAAAAACAGTTGATACGGAAATCGACTCCTCTGTCAATATTTAAAATCTATCACTTTTTCAATACACAGCCCTGACGAGGAGGGAGGGAAGGGGAAAATACCCCTGGGCCGGACTTTCAGGGGGGCAGATATTTTTAAAAGGCCTGAATTTCAACGCTTATGGCTACATCATAATGTACATCAAATCAGCAATCACTCCTTACACCATGAAAGAAACCTCTTATCCCATAGCTTATAATCATTTCCCATCTGACAAAATAACAAAATGAACTGGAAGGAGAGAGGAGCCCGTGGACATTCCCCCATGCCCTCTTTTTCTCTCTACAGAGCTGATGATACAACATTATTATCAAATTTAACATCAGATTTGACTACAATGTTGTGTCAAAAAGTAACGGATTTTAAATGCCAACAAAAAAGTTGATTTTCATATCAACTGTGTTTTAAGGGAGCAGTTTAGTTTCAATAGTTAAACATAAATCACAGCACTTGAAACACAGTTGATACAAAAAGTGACTCTTTTGTCGACATCACAAAATGATCCATGTCATACGATTTTGGATCAACCAACATGTAATTAAATTTGTGTAGAATTTAATGTACAAAATAGTTGATTACCATTGTCAGTACGTAGTTTGTTGTGAATAAATTATCAATTGAGCATCAATTAATTTGTAAAAAGGAAACATTTTAATAAATATTGTCCCAACAAAATTTGTTTGTATTGATATTTTAATGGAAAGACTACAGTTTGTCAGTACATTTTTGATACTGTCGATGCAAAATATTTAATAAGATTAAATCAAACATCTATGTGCATTACAAAATCACACAATACACTATTTAGCGTGAGTATTTAAAATGAGCTCGAACCAATGCTCGCTTCAAAAATGTCAGGATAATTTGGGACTAGTCACACTAACTGATGAAAATGAAGAGTGTTGACGTGAGCGAACATATTAAGGTCCATGGGAGTGGAAAAGGGGACATCCAAGCTACCATTCGTATCATCAGACACTGAGCTTGAGGATGGGTAATGATATGCCACGAATCGCGTACTCGCCGGCACACGTGCGTGCTGCGATCTTTGGGTTGAAATTAAAAGTATTTTGAGGCTCTATGGGCACTTAGGATGTTTAGTATTGTATGAGCGGCGATTCTTAGCAGGGACGTACCGATGGGGGCAACCTACCACCCCCTCTCCCCGTAGGAATTTTTCACTCAGCAGTTGGAAAAATTTACCGTTTCAGTCAAACAAGTTGGAAAAATCCAACAAGTGGTTTTTTTTTTTTTTTTGCTTTGATACTTGGGAATTGAGTTGAGAAGTTGGGAAAACCCAACAAAGTCAAAAATTCTTTCTTCTTTTGCAATAATACTTGGGAATTTTGAGATTCTGATTTGAGTAAGTTGTTGGAAAAACCCAAAAGGTGAAAAAGGCTTGGGAATTTTGAGTTGAGTCAGTTGGAGAAATTCAACAGGTCAAAAGGTTTTTTTTTTTTGCTTTGATACTTCGGAATTCTGAGTTGAGTCGGTTTTGAAACTTTCACAATTTTTACCCCCCCCCCCCCTCCCCTGGAAAAACTCTTCTGTACGTCCCTGATTCTTAGATTCTTAGAACAGTAAGCATAAACAAAACCACTTTTGCAAAATTTGGCACATAGGATGTTTTGAACTTCCCGCCTTCATATTAACTATGTTTTGAAGGAACAGTTTATTTTCAAAATTTGAATTTGTATCATGGCCCATGAAAAACAGTCAATACAAAAATAGACTCTCATGTCAACCCTCAAAATCTATCACTTTTCTGACACCACATTGTAGTCAAATCTGGTATAGAATTTGATACAAAAGTCGAGTTACCATGTCGTCATCAACTTTTGGATTGAATTATGTATCGACTTCTTTTTAAAATTCTATTCAGAAGTCGATATCAGCGCTGCATTTGATTTTTGTATTAAATTTTGTATCATATTCAACTACGATATGATGTCAGAAAAACGAAGAATTTTAAAAGTTGACAAAAGATTTGAGTTTTGTATCGACTGTGTTTTGAGGGAATAGTTTGGTATTAAAATTTAAACTTCGAGCACAGTCCTTGAAACACAAATGATCTAAAAGTCAGTATCTTTGTCGACGTTCAAAATTTATTTTTTATTTTTATTTTTTCTCAGTCCCACATTGTAATTGAACCTGATATAGAATTTGATACAAAAGTCGCGTTATCATGCCAAAATTGACTTTTAGATAGAATTTTCCATCGAAGTTGATGCACAGTTCGATTCAAAAGTCGACGTCAACGAAGTAGCTCGACTTCTGAATCGTATTCTATATTAAATTCGACCACCATATCTAGCCCCGTAGAGGGAAAAAGAGGGCCTGGGGGAATTTCCACGGGTCTCCCTCTCCTTCCAATTCATTTTGTTCTTTTGTCAGATGGGAAAAAATTATAAGCTACGGGATAAGAGGTTTCGTTCACGGTGTAAGGAGTGATTGCTGATTTGATGTACAGTATGATTGAAATTCAAACCTTCTAACAATATCGGGCCCCCTTGAAAGTTCGGGCCCGGGGTATTTCCCCCCATTTCTCCCCCCCCCCTCGACAGGGTTGATCATATCATATTAAAAAAGTGACGGATTTGTGGTGTTGAGATGACGTGTTACATCCTCTCCTGTTTGTGCTGAAACTTTCTAAGGTTTAGTGTCTATGAGATTTCAGTATGTAATTTTTCTTCGATACAATAAGTAACAAGAGTGTTTTGGTAAGGTGCGTAGCAAGCATAGGATATATGGGTATGGTAATGAAGGCTTTTGCTCCCCCTAGTGTGAAACATTTCAATTACAGTAATACTTCATTGATAGCTAGCTCTCTTAGCTAGAAACGCGAGCCGTGTCTCCCCTGCCAAAATTAGAAACGCGTAGAAAGATACCCACCTGATATCTGAAAAACTGCAGTAGAAGATCTGTTACCATAAAATCCACTGTACAGAGTGACAGAGTGTCAAGCAGTCGAATGGAGAATGTCCAACTAAGTTGGGGTGCATGTAATCGGGTAGATGGGCAGAAAGGAGCAAAAACCTCCAAAAAGAGCTTAGAATAGGCGCTGATGATCATTAAATTCGCGAAAATATTCTTACGTTTTAACTTAGTTGTACTTCAATATCGAAGGCATGAAAGTCGGATTGTCAATGAATACGTCAAAGACCAAATTAATGACTAACATATGGTGCAGAAAGATTTTCGGTAAGGAAGGAAAATTGAAATTGTGAGAGAACATACCAAATAACTTGCATTCGAGGGGAAGAGGAAACTGGAGTTGAGCGCGAGGACAGCGAAAATTTGAAAAAACTTCGGTGCATGCAGGGAGGTGCTGAAAGGCAGTCTACCGATGAGTGCAAAAATGTAAATTTGAGATCAATTTGCGATACCCACCCTCACTTACAGAGCTCAGACGTTGTCCCTGACAAAAGCCACTAAACGACAGGTTGAGAATAACTCACTTCAGTATGTTATGCAGCATAGTGAATATAAAAACCAAAGATATATAAAAGGTAAGAGCCGGGACGTACCGAGAAGAGTTTTTCCTTGAAGGGGGGGGGGGGGGGTAAAATTTGTGAAAGTCCCAACTGACTCACCGACTCAACTCAGAATTCCCAAGTACCAAAGCAAACGTAGAAAAACTTTTTGAATTGTTGGGTTTTTCCAACTTCTCAACTCAATTTTCAAGTATCAAAGCAAAAAAAAAAAAAAAAGGCTCTTACCTCTTAATCTTTTAAACTTGTTGAGTTGCCCTCCTGCCCCCCCCCTTATCGGTACGTCCCTAGGTAAAAGAGATTTAACAAAATAACAGGACCACACGATAAGGAAAGAGGGTCAAAAAAGCTAAGCCAAGCTTCGCGGGGCACATGGTGAGGGGACAAATGGGGGAAGGTAGCCGAAGAATGGTCGTCAAGTGGAAAGGGAGAAGTAGAGAGACCAGTTGGCAAGAGAATTTGGGATATTATGAGGTAAGGTGGGAAGGGATAGGGGATGGCGGAAGAAGACGATGGACGCCTATGCCCGAAACCGGGTGTATTCGACGGCATGGCAGCCCCCTACACAAGCGGGGTCGAATGTACATTCGAATGAAGGCTGTAAATATTATAAAATAAGTGTAAAAAAGTACTTCAGTATAGTAAAATTCAGTTTTGACTTCAGTGGTACTGCAGTAGAGATATTTGGCAAGAAGTCTTCAGGGGTTAGCCCATCATCAGTGCTTTAGAGTAATGAGATAAATGTAAAGCACTGATGATGGACTAGCCTCCGAAAACATTTTGCCAAATATATCTACTACTTAAGTGAGAAAGGTATTTTATTACCAAGTACTTTCATCGAATGACTTCATTTCTGTGGAGGAAGATGATATCTCCATCTTGGACAAAAGGAACACATTTTAACAAGACTATTAATAATGTTAACAATGGTTTTCGGGGAGGGGGTCGTCCAGCATTCTCAACAGTTCACCTTTCAGACGTACAGGTATCAATTTTGGGTATTTTCAAAGATCTAGACCGGCATCGATCTATTCATACATCCCAGAAAGTTTAAACGGAAGTACACGGTTGTTGACCACATAGATACGCCGAAGCCAAAAGTCGATCGTGTGTTCGCTATTAAGCAATAATAACTGGTATAGGAAACATAGTTCCAAATATGGGCCGGTTTGCTCTACGGTGGTTTGATGAGTCTGTAAGTCCCATTTACCTCGCCATTAATCTTCTACATTCGTTTTCGATTTGTGTAGAACGCACAGTACCGACTCGAAGATCATATTCTGTAACGGAGTTGTCCTACACAAGCACCAGTGCGTTCGCAGCTTCGGCGACTGGCTGCAGTCGATTTTGGAATTCTGCGAGACCATTCACGCTATGCAGATCGACATATCCTCGTTCGCCTCATTATGCGCGCTGACGTTAATTACCGGTAAGCTGAAATCGAGAAGTTGAAACCAGAAAGGATTGGTACCTCCTATCGTATATGACCTTTTTGGACATATCAATCTAACTCGAGAAAAACACCTAAGGACTGTACATAACGCGCATCGTATCTATGACTTTTTTTTTTTTGACAAATCAATTTGCACATTGATGGATGAGAAATTACCAATTTACAAAACTGTAAAAACGCTGTAAGTCCGGTACGTGGACAGCCTCGAGTATGCGCGCACAGGAAATTAGAAACCAAAATATTTACAAACCGCAGCCTCATTTCTGATTAACAAGCCCAGGCGGCTAGCCGGTTCGGTGTCAGTAATTTATCTCTCGTGCTGGGCATCAATCGGCGTGATTTATTTACAAGTTGGCAATACCCGGCCGACATGTATCCGTCTTCGTCCAACTCGAGCCGTGTGCGTAATATTTGAATAATTATTTCACGCTCGAAACGTAACCAACACTACGCCAATTTTTCATCTCGACTTCGGTCACTAGCACGTATGGGAGCCTGACTGATGGCTGCGTGAACTCGATTCTAACTCGCGGGTCGCGTTCTTTTGCAGATCGGCACGGCTTGAAGGAGCCCTACAAAGTCGAGCAGATCCAAATGAACATCATCAACTCGCTGAAGGAGCATTTGACCTTCGACAACGACACGCACCAGAAATCGTATTTCATATCCAGACTACTCAGTAAGATACCGGAGCTGCGTTCGCTCAGCATCCAAGGTCTGCAGAGGATATTCTACCTGAAGTTGGAGGACCTGGTGCCAGTGCCTCCGCTGCTGGAGAAGATGTACGTGAACACGTTACCATTTTAATCGTAAAAACTTTTTAAATTCGCCCGTTGTATAGTATCGTGTTGTGTATGTATCGATGCAAATACTCTGTTATATCCTATATCGGTGCTCGATGGCGACATCGAGACGACGCACTCTTTCTCCTTGTTAGCGAAATTCGCTTCAGGAGCACCCGGTGGCGTAAGATGGCACCGCGCGATCATTTGTTTGCAAGCCTCTGTCACTGTATATCTCGGATATGCCACTGCCACCTTTACGTATCGCTACCAGAATCACGTTAGAAGAGATGGTCGACGGATAAGTGGACATCGCTGATGGTTGATGAGGATGGCTGAGACACCCTTCAGGGTGGTTAAATTCCGCGATTCTAAACACATCCGTGCGTCGTTATCTTAAAGTGAGTTAGCATTGCCATTTAGTTCCTGCTCGTTTTGAAAAAGACAGTAGAATGTAACACGGGTACTCGAATTATCATTGTAGGTTGAGGAATCGTATAGTCTCGCTCCGTGGAAAAACTTCAAGCCCATCGCATAAATCAATTTCCTCTCGATTCTTTTCCTCTCTTTGAAAGACGAGTGATGCTTAGGCGGCTCAAGGTTTCCCATAAATATTACGCTGCTCTGGGACGTCTAGTCTGTAAATCGGTACAGCCTTTCAATTTTCAAGCAAACTGAAGAGCCACCGCTTATCCAAACTGGATTTGATGTCCTCTCGAATGTTCTTCTTCTTCTTCAGGTGCCATATCTGCTGCCCAGATGTAGGCGATCGACTTTCCTGGGCAGTGTTAGTCGGGGTAGTTTGCCATTGCTTTCCCCACTGTTTGTGGCGTTAGAATTTTCCATATCTGTGCAGAAGAGTGTGCAGCCGCGGTTCGCTTACTAGTCACGTGTTTTCATGTAGCGTTGAGTAAGCTGTCAACGATATGCCCATACACACAGCACCAGTCTTTGTGATCCGGTGGTAACACGCCCTACAATTGTAATGTCTTGTTCATATGAACTGGCGGAACAGGACTGGCTATGTTTCCACCTCGTTTGATTTTGTAGTCGCTTTGTTCGCTAGGTTCTTGAGTAGTCGAATATCACTAACTTTCCGGCGCTGGTTGGACTCGAACTCGAGACGCAAGATTCTCGGCCGCAGAGCGACCTCGGATGTTATTTTGTATTTTTAAACAGAATTTGACCGCAGAAATCGAACAGAAGACGTCTTGATAAACGGAGCTGACATAAAAAGGTTATTGAAGCCTAGCCTCCTTAATCATGACATCAGCAATGTCCACTCTTGGGGTAGAATAACTGAAATTATACAAAAACGGAATCATATCGAGCAACGTTCACGCACTGATCAGCTCATCTCTGAATGGCACGTCGCTATATTTGTTAAGATGGATGTGTAATTTACATGACACTATATTAGCCGGTATTTATAAAAGTCCTATATCAGTCATTCGAGCTTGCTGTACTTACTCCAATGTTGTCTTAAGACCGCGAGAGTATCTGTAATATCTTGACCATATTGATACTCGATAGAACTTTCTGAACGTTATGTATGAAATTTGGAATCATGTATTTCGTATCCAATGAAACACAATTTATTCGTATGATTAACGTTTTATTTTTGAAATTCGGGAGAAGTGCGGAAGTGCAGGTATGGGCAGGACGGTCCTACTTGCTGAAAACGAGCTTTTTTTTTATTTTAGTTGATCTTAGCAAAAACCTAAAATGCCGGTGTTATAAAATATCGATAAATTAATGAGAAGAAGTAACTCAACCAAGGACAAGAGTTTTAAAATTTTCAAAATATTCGTGTCAGCCAGTGAGACCTTTTTAGCGGTTTAGCGGTCCTTCTTTCTTCGTGATGAGACTGCTAGTTTTATAATAGCTTGCAATGGCGTCGTGAGGTTTATTTTAAGGGGGAATACAACAAATTTGAGTCAACAAGCAAAAAGAGAAAATTCTCTTCATCAGTGGCGGATTTAGCAGTAGGCGGAGTAGGCGGCCGCGTAAGGCGGCAAATTTTGGGCGGGCGGAATCGCGAGTGGTAATATTTACAAATTATTTGGGTACTCATATTTATTTCTCATTTACTAATTATCTGAATGGATTTTTTTTTTTTTAACAAAGCAGGCTGACCAGATTCTTTTCTAGAGTATTTATACTCTTTTTGTCTCACAAAAAAGAGTATACTTACGCTTCCTTTTTCCAAAAAATTATGCAAGGTATTATTTTTTTAATAGGTATATTTTGTTTTTTGGCAATTTAGTGTTAAGACAATAAGGAGAATACTCTTTCACGAGCAAATGAGGCAAACAAGTAATAACATATGTTTGTCACTTCATAGAGAGAAAGTACCTGAAAAAGTAAGCAAAAACTTTTTTACTCTTCTTATTCCTTTTTCTTTCTTCAAAAAGTACATATCTGGCCAGCCTGATTAGCAAGGGCGGCAGTTTTCTGTCCGCCTATGGCGGCTCAAGTGATAAATCCGCCACTGGAGTAAACGTTGAGTCAGCAGGTGAGAAATGTAAGTTTTATCTTTTTGTTTCTGAAAGTTTTCACTGCCCCGTTTTATTAACTTTAATAAATGGTTTTCAATTTTTGTTAGGGAAGAAGGGGAGGGAGGATTAAGGAAAAGAGTACAAGTAATACTTTGAATCCCATATTTTTGAGAATTGAAGGTCTAATACGCCCCTGTACGTTTTTCTCCCTTGGTTATGCCACTGATGATAGCTTAAACTCTGCAGTTATTATTTAATTATTTCGGCATATATGGTGTGCATTCAGTTCTCTTTACAGAAAAAAAGTTTGGTGCGTCCCCGCTAACTGGAGCCACTTCCCTTCATCTCTTCCCCTGCTGCGCACATCACCCATTTTAGGGCAAATGCTTCCCCCTTCCCCCTCCGTATTTCCCTGTCGGTAGTATGCCTTCTCTACGTATGGCCCAAAAATTTTGATTATTTCATCCTTCCACCGGGTGAGAGGTCTCTACCTTCTCCTTTTCCTATCATACGGGATTCATCCTTCCACTCTTTTTTCATATCTTTCTTCCCCCTGTCGCCAATTGTGACCCGCGTATTTCCACTTGCTTTTCTTTACAAAATAACCAATGTCCTGCTTTTTTGTTTTTGCCCTAAGTTTTGTATTTTGAATTTTGTCTGCCTGTCTGATATTGAGCATACTTCTTTCCATCGCTCTGTGGGACACCCTTAGTCTTTCTGCATTTGATTTTGTAAGGGCCCACGTCTGGGCTCCGTAGGTCAAAAAGGGTAGAATGTAGCTTCTCCATACTTCTGTTTTGGTCCTGATATGCAGTCTCCCTTTGAATATATCGTTCGAAGTAGTTGTTCCAGCTCCTTCTTATTCTGTATGACAATTCTCTTTCTCTCCCTTTGTTAAATGAAATTGTCCGCCCTAGGTAGATTATTTCTCTCGTCCATTCGATTTCCTCTCCAGCGATTAACACCGGTTCTTTCCTCGCATTCGAAGAGATTTTTGTTTTGCTCGAGTTTATTTGTAACCCGGCTGGTCTACACACCCGAATTAATTTTTCGACACATTTTGACAAGTCTTTCAGGTCTTCGAAGATCAATACCACGTCATCCGCGAATCTTTGGTTGTTTAAGTATTCGCCATCGATTTTTAGGCCCTTCTTCTCCCAATCTAATTTTCTCATAGCGCTTTCTAATACCCAGTTGAATAAGTTTGGTGATAAAGGGTCCCCTTGCCTGACTCCTCGGCTTATTTTGAAGTTTCCTCCTTTCACATCAGTCTTGACGTAAGCTATAGCATCTTTGTACGTATTTTTTAGAATATTAATTACCTTTTGGCCCACCCCCTGTTCCAGGAGTACTTCTCATAAGTACGCGTGACTGATCAAATCAAACGCTTCCTCGAAGTTCTTCGAAAATTTAAGAAAATTCTCTCCTGAACTGGTCTCATTTAGAAAATTCTGATTAATTCTACCCGGCTTGATCCCCGATAGAAGTATACAAAGAAAAAGCTGGTTTGAAGAACTCCCTCTTGGACGACGGCGAGAACAATCCGTGGTGGAGCAATTCAGAATGTATGAGAATTAAAAGTGTTACCTATCTTACATCTGGATACTTGGATTTTTTTCACCCTCGTATTTAAGAGAATAGATGAGTGAAATACTTCGAGTTTCGAATAATTTGTACCGCTATTTTCTTATGTTTGAAGGAACGTATGGTGATGTACCCATGCCAAAGTGGCTCCCCAGACTCCGCACTCGTGATCCCGGGTGACCAGTGGCGGGGGGGGGGGGACTATATTCTTTTTACCGTTGAAAATAAAAACGTCTGCCAATGTCAGTACTAGTCAAATTTTTTAACTCGCTGAATTTGCGATTGGATGAATTCGCCATGTTCATTATAATAGGTACTAATCTTTTTTCTTTCCTCGAGAAAGGAGTGGAAGATTCTTAAGACTAGCTAAGACTCTTGAATATAGGGCCATTACGGTGAGGAGGTACTACTCAGTCCCTCCACCTCTTCAGTGTTGTTTCAAATGCCGACCATGGGCGTAGCCAGCCTCCCCCCTCCCTCTCCTTGGCATTTGCCGAAAATGTGAAAAAATTTTAATTTATTCTGGTAATAGTAAGTATTACACCTGTAATGTTGTAAAAGTGAAACGAACCCTCCCCCCCCCCCTTCATACCAAGTCTGGCTACGCTACTGATTCCGACACTTGGCAAATTCTAGTAGCCAGTCGGCAAACTAGGGAAATAAGGATCCTTCATTTTCTTTTCCTTTCTTTTATTTTTAGTTTAGTTTTCAACTGAAGTTTTTCGTATTTTAGTCAGAATTTTTGGTGTCCGCAATCCCCCTCCTCGGCCCTAACAAAAAAAGAAACTTACTAACTACGGCCTTAATTCGGTCTTGAATGCAGAAGTTTTTAAGACCCTCTGAGACTGTATGTTCTAAATTCTTTGATGCTATTCCAAATTTAATAATCTCAGACTCGCTGAAACTGTTCAGAACTTTTGTGATTTTTTATAACTCTCGCAAGCTCTATTATGACTATTCCAGACATGATCAAAACTTTTTAGAACCTTGCACGCTTTCTAAGACTCTAAGACTCTTTGAAATTAATCAAAACGCTCAGTGAAGACTTCACGAAGTTTGTTTAAGGCTTGTGTTCAAGACTCACTAATCAAAACTCTCTAAAGACTTTTTACGATACTTCCGGACTTTATTAAGACTTTTCAGGACTGAGTCATGACTAATGAAAATTCTTTAATGTTATTTTAAATAACAAGCAGACGCTCTTTGGAAGCCTCTTGCAAGATTTTTCAGTATATATTCGCTAATACTGTTCATGAAGCCTTTAACCCATTCAGTCGCAGCGGGACAGAATGTCCAAAAAATTTTCAAAAAATCCTATCAGGATCACTAACAGTGTTCAAATCCATTTAAAGTGTCCCACTGGGAGTATTTTAGCTGTTCCTTACTTTTCCGCTAGAGCGCGCCCGTACAGCGGCTATCATCCATTGTATTCGTGGGTTCGTGTTTTTCGGTACCGGTGGGACAATATATCCCATCGAATAATCCCGCTGGGACATATTGTCTCATCTGCTAGGGGCGTGAGGGTTCAAGAAAATCTATTCTAACGAGTTTTGTGTTCTTGGTGGCTTACTGAACAAGTTTCACTACAGATATGTTCCCAAAAAATTTCCCAGTTCTTGGAACCAAAAAGGTTAAAACTCCCGATGACTCTTCCAGACTTGCTGATGATCAAGGGCGTAATCAGGGAGGGGGTTAGGAGGCTATATCCCCCTCCAAAATTCTTCGAATTTTTTTTTAATTGATGCCGATAGCCTGATGTGGTTACGTTGCGTCGTAGGTTCTTACATTTCATGAAAATAGGTAGGCTTTCACCCCTACCCAAGTTTTTCCCCTAAATTATAGCCCCCACACCGAAAAAAGTTCCGGTTGTGCCCCTGCTGATGACTGTTTCGAATTCTTCCAGACCTGATCAGAATCCTTCGAGACTTGATCAGGATCTTTTAAAATTCCTGAAGACTCGCTTAAAATTCGTAAAACGTTATTTAGGATTGTGAGATTCATCGTAGGAACGGGAGGAGGGAAGAACCCCTAGCGCTGTCAAAAAGAGTATTTCAGAATGTATTACTTCCTTTCCGACCGTAATCCACTACCCCCCCCCTCCCACCGAGACTGACACCTCCCTACGCCAGTGGTAATATTCTTTTATTCTTATCTAAAACTTGCTACGACTCTTGAAGGCTCGTTTAGGTCTTTAAGACTCTTCGCAATTTCATTAGGTTTCCTTGAAACTCTTTCAGACTCTAACAAGCTCATTTTGGGACTCAGTAAAATTTCTGGCCTTTGTGTGGCATTTTGGATTTCAAATTTTTCTCCATGGGAGGAGCCTCTGTACCCATTGTCTCCCCGTGTATCCGCACCTGCCTAAAAACAACCACTACGAAACGGTCGTGTAAATCACAGTAGTAATTAGCGGGCAAAATAGACGTATGATATGTGAATTCAGCAGCTATAAGTCGAAACTAAAACTTCGTGGGCAACATTTCTCCGTCCAAATTGTGTAGGACACGTGAAAGTCGTCTGCCGATAATATCAACTTAATTAGCTAAATTTTACCTCCATCGAATGATAAATTCGGACTCATTTACGAGCATTTTCTAAAATAATAGTTTCCTTCTGTAAACCGACACCTGTTTTGCTCTGTACCGTTTGCGTTCGCCCACGTCAATGCGACTTCTCCGAAAACCAAAATACGATATTTTTATTACGTGACCGCGACTGTCGTAAAGTCGTAATACCGTTGAAAAAAAATAAGAGAAAAAAAAAAGAATCGTCGATTCGAAGTATCGAAGATTTTTTTTATTTTCCTGTTTTAATCTACCGCATAATCCGGACTGGCGTTACGAGAAATAAAATATTAGAATCGATTCATAAACGAGTGAGAAAATCGTTAATTACAAAGTGTATTCTTTTACTGCATAATCTCACACGTGAATTTATAACCGCAATAAAAAATCACGTTTGATAAGCATATGTGCAAGGCCCGTGTTATATAGGACTTTTAACCTATTTTGATTTTCATCGTGTAAAAATTATTATTTATGTTATTTTTTTTTATTATTATTTTTTTTTAAATGTATTTTGTTTGATGTTACGTTTATACAATCTTATATTAATAAGCGTGTTAAATTCATAAATAAAAATTGCTTGAAAGAGGTGTTTCATTTCAAACACATCCGTACGATAAATGTGCGCCCGAAAAAGGTTAGCTATTTAGTTTCAGATGAGATTATCTGAATTGAAACTAGTTTTCTCGGATATGTAGATAAAAGTTGATTTAGAATGTTGCCCCTGGAACCCCTAATCTTATTTTGATCTGAAATTTAGAAAACGTGTCACTAATCTACTTTATGTATCCCTAGTATTTAGCGTGACTGCTCTTCTTCGAGGAGGAGGAGGGGGTCAAAGGTAGAGTTACAAAAACGTGGAAAGGAATCTTTTTGGCGTTCGAGTTGGTTATACGAAAACTGTAGATTTATTTGCCAAGTATACCTCAGTGCTCCGAGTTACAACTCCAGAATATCCCGAAGGCTACAAAAGGAATTTTTAACAGGGTTTGCCCCTTCCCGCAGGGTAGTCTACTGGTTTTCATACGTCCACAGGGTTGCCACTTTCTGGAAAACCGGAAAAAGTCAGGGAATTTGGTCAGTCAGGGAAAAGTCAGGGAATTTTCATTTAAGTCAGGGAAATTTTCTGAAAATAACAAACAAGTTCGTATTTTATCAGAGTAAACTTTTTTTTATCATAACATAAGACAAATCTATTCGCAAATGAAATAGTCTAATGTTATCGTCCCTTGCACTCGAACCCAGAATATTATTTCTGTTTTTACGAAGAGCGAATGATGTATAGTAATAGCGCCGCGCCAAAACGCCATATTCCTGTAAAAAAGTCAGGGAAAATTGGAAAAGTTGGCCTGGAAAACCGGGAAAAGTCAGGGAAAACCAATCCTGAAAAAAGTGGCAACCCTGGTCCATAGCCCATGATCATTGAGCATCTTTAGAAATTTGGTTCAGTTGTCTCTCTGAGGTAGTTCATGGAAGAAAGGCCGTCGTGCATTTTCATTAGTGACACTGCCATCCTGCCGACTCACCAGCTAAGGTATCTGGATGTTTACCTGCAGAGCCGGCGCGAGGGGGTGTGGACGATGCCACCCTCAATCATTTTTCGTTCCGCAATTTTGGCAAAATTTCGGAAATTGATATTTCTCTTACACACTCATTTCACAATTTATCCAACGAGTCAAAAGCTTTTTTTTTTTGTTTGTTTTGTGCTTTGATATTTCGGAATTTTGAGTTATAAAGTTGAAAAAATCCAACAAGTTCTAAAGCTTTGTTTTTGCTTTGATTTGGGAATTTTGAGTTGAATCAGTTGAGACCTCCACACCCCTCCCCTCAGGAAAAACTCCTAGGCACGTCCCTGTCTATCCGGATGCCAATCTGCGATGGGACGGCCATCTGACCTACATTTCTAATAACGCTTACTCCTTTCAACGACGTCGCAACTCAAATATCACAAATTTTGAGTTACATAACTACAGTACCATCTCATTTATCCGAACTAATTGAAGAATTGGATGCTTCGAATAATCAGAAGTCCGGATAATACGGACAGTGTTGTAAATTCGTGGTGTAAGTAGGTGCAAAATAAAGTGAATTCTAGAAAACAGTTTTGTGTGTAAGGCAACATGCCAGTAGTTGGTCAGCTCCTTTGAAGCGCCGTATTTTCCATTAGAATGGGAATAAAAAATTGGCCATTATGGCATCATAAAATTAAAGGATTGATCAACAAATTGCCATATGATTACGAAACACCCAGCATGGCCGGTATCACAGTAATCTTCTATTGAAAAGTATCAATTGGACCATTATTTGGCAGGGTTGCCAATTATTGGTACACATGTTCAGAATCGGTTAAGCCTGTACCTTTTCGAACTGCTCATTTCGAAATTCAGTATTTTGATTTACTTACTTGCGATGTCGAGAATTTTCGATTTTGATCTATTGTTAGCCTATCTCCCCTCTAGTTTCATTTCGTTTTCGTATATTTTGGGATCATTAATGGGCAGAATTTAGTTTCCCCTGTGCACACATTTTCGTACGGGATTCAAACCAAAATTAATCAATCCAATTTTCCTTCTGGAGGGGTTAGTTTTTCGAAATTCCGGGGCTATGACTTCCACGTGGTGGAAACACGTGGAGCATAATTTTTAATAACGTCAGTTTGAAGTTTTGGGTAGATAACTGTGTGGTATGTTGTTTTTTTTAGCTCGTACATGCATTTACGTGCCATCGAGATGCTGGTGGACTTGTCGTGGTCACCACTTCGCACATCCAAACTAACGTCTCGAGATGTACCCGGTGCGCAAAATCTCGTCAATCACTCGGGTAACTAAAGAGGGAACCAAAGGTAACTGATGGGTTTCTGGGTAATCTGAGGGTAGCCAACGGTTGCAAATGGGTAACTTTTCCGCGAGTAACTAGAGGGTAACTGACTGCGTATCGGAATACGCAAAATCCCGCCAGTTACTCGGGTAACTAAAGGGGAACTAAGGGGAACTGACGGGTTTCTGGGTAATCTGAGGGTAGCCGAGGATTGCAAATGGGTAACTTTTCCGTGGGTAACTATAGAGGGTAACTGACTGCGCATCCGGTAGGCCATACCTGTTGTAATTTCCAGCACTGTCCAGTGTCGAATTCGCATTTCCAGCTTGTCATTATCATATATTCCAGCTATCTTAAATATTGTACCAGTTTGGATTTTGTAGCATATCCGCAGCAAAGTGCGGAATCACGAATGTTAGTCTTAATTTGTGTGCATATGCTGGGATCGGTACTCCCGCCTCTAAAATCTTCGAGTATGGTAAAAAAGTATGCGGGATAGAAATGTACTTTATTTTTGATCTGGCTGGTTTTCATTTGGAAATTTATTATTTTTTTTAAACTTATTTTTTCTCACCTTGACTTGATCTTGTTATGGTAATTTAATCTTCCATTCGTTTTTTTTCACCCCCTTCACGGCAGCAGAGAGCAGGGGGTATAGAAATATGCTCTTCCCCTTTTGGTGTTTGATTTCCTTTTATATTTCTCAAATGAGCCTCCTCCCAGCTGATTTCGAGATCGCCTGGGGTCGGTACCAGTGGGGAGGAGCCCAGCTAGTGCTTGTTCCAAGCGTTCGTGATATTCAAAATTGTAATTTCCTTGGGCACGAAATTTTAATTTTTTTATTTTAATTTTAACAATGCAAAATGCACAGTAATCGAACGGCAGCGATTGTAAGTGCTATTTCAAGTCATAACATAACCTTTTTGTAGCCAGAAATTCCATCTTTTAAACAAGCTATTATTTGGATTTGTTGAGTTACGACCTTCTGGGGGGGGGGGGGCCATTTCAGAGCATGTGCCGTTGTATTGGAGGATGTGTGATTATATTGTCTATGTAAGGTTACACTGTTTACAAAATAAGTACATATATAATAGGTTCGAACCATTTCTAATTCCAACATAGCCAATTTAATTAGGTACTTGACATGAACACAACTTCTGTTTTACCTCAGCGTTCTTGATGAGCTGTTGTCTTATATTCCAGTTTTTAAACATGGCGTCTTCCCTCTCAAGGAACATTGTTAACTTAGTACTCAATATAGAGGAAGAGTCTCTGAACAAATCATCCAAAAGTATGCTAAATTCTACTCAATATTTCCTGAATAATTTTTTCATTCATTTCTTTCTTTTGGCTATATTCTGTTGTCTTTTAGCGATTCTTTTTTCATCTTCTTTTTTCAGGGACATCTTCTTATGGGAGTTAAAGAAAAACTCATTTTTCCCGAAGCGTTAAGCTATTTCCTAGAGTCAAGAAGCCCCAAACAAGAGAATCGTTGACAATCCTGTCCAAAATCTAAGCACAAAAACATGGTTAAATTGAAGTAAGGAAAGACTAAGAGAAATCATACTTTATTGTCTGTTTATGACTTACAAGCGGTTATGCTAAACCAGAAGGAAATTGGTCTGCATTTTATTATTCCTCAAAATTGAATGTTTTAAGTTGCACCATTTACAATATTATTTTTTTTTTTAAAAAAAGAGAGTAAAAAGAAATGAAAATTGAAATTGAAATAATAGATAGCGTAACTTAGTTGCTACATCAGTCGGTGGGTGCGTGTGTGTAATGTTATCTGACAGAAAATGGAGGTGTGAAGGGGAAGCAATCTGGTTTCACGTATACGCTTTCTCTCTTTCATCATCTGTCTCACTAAATGTGGGCGGAGTGTTACTATGTCACTTCCGTTGCATGGTTTTGTTCGCGTTTGTTTCACTTTTTCTACGTTAATTACCCATCCTGCACCTGTGGAAAAAAGCTTCCCTTCAAAGACCACTGAATGTTACATACACGTATAAGATAAATCCTAGTGAACTAGAACAGGAAGGTCGTACAGTTCATCTACATAGTAAGATTAAAGGACGAAATGTGGTCTTATAAGTCTACTTTCTGGGTTCCGACAGACAGAAAAAGGAAAAAAAGTCGCCAGCTCACTACGTGGAGAGATGACATAACGCAATACCTGTAAAACAATGAATTTTACTGGATAGCCACGGATATAAAATTAATGGGAGAGGTTGCGAGAATGCTTTGCTCACTTCGGACCAAGAATAATAAACTAGAAGCAATAGAAATGACCATAAACTATACAAAGTTATGTATCCTCAATAAAAGCATTTTAATATTTTTAGGGTCGGCTACGAGTAGCCGAGCCTATTGCAATCATTTCTTCTTCTTCTTCTCCTCCAGTTGTCGCGGACTCCGCGAGAGGGCGCAATATATTGTCCAGTTTGATCTTTGATCTCAGGATCAGTTTTACAAGGTATCGCTGGGCACCTCAGCATTAGAGTGTTTATGTTCAGTGTTCTGTTTGATTACCGCGTAGAACACATTAAAACGGAAAATGAATTCTGAAATGTTATCTCTGTGGGTTTTCAAATAAGCGGTATGTTTGTCGTTCTGTGTTGATCGGGTATTTTTCGTGTTATAATTTATAACTTTTATCAAGCAGCTTCCTATTGTTCTTATGTCAATGCTGAGTTTTTAGCGCATGAAGAGTTACGATTTCCTCATCCTAAGATGCCACCTGAATTGGTTGAATTGAGTATAATATATGTAGAAGAACGTTTTCTGTCGCCTGTTACCAGTACCTAGTAGCGAGAAGCGAACGTGTTGTAATATGTAGCATGTAAAGATGTTATCAGTAAATCAGTATGTTAAAGTAAACATTATGTTTGTACCGATGTCTTGTGTAACATTATTCACACGAATCAGTCATAGGACGTATGTATGTTGTACCTACGTGTAATTATCATCAAGCGAACAGAGAATCTGCTAGCGTGAATATTATGTATGTTGTTTTCATTCCCTTTTAGGAACAGAGAATCTGCTAGCGTGAATATTGCGTATGTTGTTTTCATTTCCTTAGAAGTGGATAGTTGTTCGTTAATCATTTGATGTTTCTAGGGTCGGCTAGGAGTAGTGTTGGTCTTTTATCTGTTAATCAATTGCTCTTCAGAAATTAGAAGTCTGATGAAATCTTTAACCAGATGGTCGAAGTGCGAATGTTGCCCAGCCCGCAGTTTCACAGTCTGAAGCCTTTTGAACTTGCCATGTGCAGAAAACCTTAAACATGATTACCAATAGGTCTTTTTCCTGATATATTTTCTAACGACCACCAATAAGAGATGGTTGGTGGGACGTATGGCGATGCACGCATGCCAAAGTGGCCCCCGAGACACCGCACCCCCAGCACCGGAAACTACCCTTTCGGGCATCACATCAGTACCGAGGGGAACCAATAAGAGATAGGCTAGTCTCTAATTTTTCAGTCGAGAGCCGACCTTCTTGCAGCAGCTAGCTGCTTGTTATTCTTCATCACCCGTCGGGCAACCTGTGCACCAGATGGCTGTATCGCACAGTTAGTCGCGCGGCTGCTGCAGTGACTGCGGAGATCATTCCCCTGGAACTGACTCAGCTGGAAAAAGGCAGCTTTAAAATTATTGTTCGCTTGTGAATTTTCCATAGGATTGATCTGAATGAAGCTATGGCAGAGAACTGAAATAGGTGGCCATTTTTTGCCAAATGAGGATGAGCAAGCCCCGTAGGCATGGAGTTCTTAAGTATATGTTTGTCAGTTCCACTTGATGAAGTTTTACGAAACGAAGCCTAATCGTGATCTACTTTCACTGGGTTAGTAGTAGGTAGATTGTATTTTAAGACTCGTATGAACCTTGTTGGACCGTTGTGACCAGAGAGAAGGAGTGCAACTCCCAAATTAGTCGAGTGACCACTTTGTTGCACGGTCTGCGGAGATGTCGCCCGACTACCTTGCTCGGTGCCCTGAGTCAACCATTATCAAACTTCTTGAAAAATGAAAAAAAAAAAAAAAGTAATAACATCAAGCCAGTTCTTCCGTTGCAAATAAACCCAACAATGAAAATTGAACGCATAGTTTGATTAAAATCTCATATTTCGGAAGACAGAGGCAAACAAACGGATTAAACAGAAAATGTACAATCGAACGAGTCAAATAATCGGAGTCCAGTCAGTTATCAATTCGGGCTATTAGTATATCAGTGTCGAAACTGGGTCGTTAATGGATCCAGGAGTCAGATCAATCTGTAATACATAATCATACATTGAGCTTCTTATTCTGAGGTACTGAATATCACAGGCGAGGTACAAAATTCAAGACTCACCATATCGGCTACCATAGAACGAGCGTTGGATTTCAATCTCTGAGCAGTGGTGAACGCCTGTCCGAAATATTCGTACGGAGTGTTGTTGTAAACGGCATTCTGAATGTCCCTTTGGAGTTCGGGAGATATGTACGGCAAGAATTGCTCGAACATGAATTGCATGTTGTAATACAGCGGCATGAAGTTCGGATTGGTTATAGCAGCGTTTGTCAAAGCAGCGTTCGTCGCAGCAGCATTCTGGGCAGCCACAGCATCAGCAGCGGTGTACTGTTGGAGAATTTTTCGTTAGGTATCATTCATGTAGATAATCAAGCTCAGTATAATTAACCCGTGGGTATTTGGATATATCCATTATAATATAGTTACCATTGGGTCTCGTTTCACCAGAACTGCTGGAGTTACTGCTGCTGAAGAATAAATCTGGAAATAACGACTCCATTACTAAACTATTATAGGTTCTGCTGTCGCACAGTAATGCACTTGATGTAGGTATTGTCCAAGCTAATCCGGTGTCCTTATTACGGTTTCCAAAACTGTACGCGGATACCAACTTACCGAGTAATCTAAGCAGAATTCAGCGTATTCCGGTGCGTAAGCCAATCCACGACGTATTTGTTCACGCCTCATGGCAGCTGCCATTTGAGAGAGCATGTTGATAGTGTTTTGGTGGTTTAGATTTGGCATCTGGTCGTGGATGATCCTCTCCCATTGCTGTAAATTGCATATCCGATGACCATAGAGGACGGCGAGGCGCTCAATTTCAGCTTGGATACGCGGGTCTATGTGGCAAGATAGGTCGCAGTCACAGGGCATGTAGAAAGGCGGCATGTCCAATAAGGCAGGAGTATACCAGGAGGACGAAGGCAACCATGGTGATAAACGTGAACTCAAGGCGGCGGCTTGAACAGAAGCCGCGTTGGCAGCAGCAGCGTTGACAGCAGCGGCTGTGTGAATGTTGATGGGCTCCGCGATGGATGACTGAAAAGTTTGATAAAGTGGGTTAAATATTGCATAACGTGTGAATACAGTGAAAACAGTTTTGTTATGTGGCCACCGAATTATATCAAAACTTGAACCCGGGATTCACATAAACATATTATTGTGAACATTATGGCGACCATCATTTTTTGTAGAATTTCTTCAGTCGTTTGTCCTCCCTTTATAAAGACGTATCTTTAATTTCAATTCCCTGGGTCCATACTGACCGGTGCCCGTTTATCTGCAAAAGGTGGACTTTATTAAGGTCGCTCTGAAGTTGAGAAGTATCATGCCCTCGTACCCTTCTAACGCTGTGAACCAGTTTTATCTTCCTCCTCGCAAACGTTTTATCGAGCAAAGCGACCGCAATACCAATCGTCAAAATAATCGACATCGAGCCTTCTAAACGATTATTGATTACCAAGGCTTATTATCAATTTTAAATCGATTTTTTGCAAAATCAAAAAAATAATACTGCAATAATGAAGCCATAAAGAAGCAGAGCTGCAGCTCAGACTTTTGATTGCTTGAAAAACTTCTTTTTCTC
The DNA here is from genome assembly GCA_031841125.1 of Acanthococcus lagerstroemiae. Classification (NCBI taxonomy): domain Eukaryota; kingdom Metazoa; phylum Arthropoda; class Insecta; order Hemiptera; family Eriococcidae; genus Acanthococcus; species Acanthococcus lagerstroemiae. The sequence goes on from CM063110.1 coordinate 19,357,733, forward strand.
TGGTGAGGAAATAATTGGTAATGATGATGACAAGATTATCAGTCTTAAAACCGGTTTGATGCAGCTCTCCGTTCGTCCCTTATCTTGTGCAAGTTCTTTCCATTTCGTAATAACACTTACATTTGACATCCTTGATTATCTGTTGAACGTACTGGAATCTTTGCCGACCTACCCAATTCTTTCCTTCTACTCTTTCTTCTGCACAATGATATTATTCCCGTGTGCCTCAAATTATCCTATAGTTTATCTCTTTTCTCTTCATCATTCCGAATACCCATTTTACCTTCTACTGTTAGTACTTCCTCATTCTTACCTATCGCCATTTGATAATATTCCCTATAGCACCAATCTCAAGCTCGATCCTTATCTTCTCTGGTTTTCTATGTCAAGTTTCCAATCCATTACAGCTACACTCAGCATAAGTTTTCAAAACAATTTTTGATTTCCGATTATTTTGATTTTAAAAGATTACTTTCGATAAATCTAATTGCTTGTGTATTCTATACTAATATCCTTTTTCTCCTTCCATTTGTTATTTACTCCATGAATAGCAAAATTCACTTCCTCAATCTTTTCTGCCAGTATTAATTTTTAGCTTTCATGTTCACATCGATTAATAAATTACTTTAGTTTTCTATTTCTATTTATTCTATACGATATTTATACTCAAATCTCCTCCATTCATTTAAATATTTTTCAGATCAATACTCCTTCAGCTAATACAATATATCTGCAAACTGAGCATGTTACTCGCTTCCATGATAATGACACTGCTTCAAATTTTTCAAATTTTATTTCTTTTATGCCCACTCTATGTACAAATTAAATAATACTGGAGATAAGGAGCACCTCTGCCTTACACCTTTTTCTCTATTAGCCTCCCCTTTCTTTTCTTCTATTCTTAATGTGGCTTTCTGTCCTTTATATAAGTTTAAAACAACTTGTCTTTCTTTAAATTTTATTCCTATCTTTTTTAGAATTTCAAACATTTTATCCCATTTAACATTGTCAAAAGCTTTTTCAATATCAACGAATGTCGTATATATAGGGTCCTGCCCCTTTTTGAGTCTCCCATCTACAATTAATCTCAGAGCTAACACTGGTCCCCTAGTACCTCTACTTTTTCTAAATCCAAACTGATCATCTCCTAGTTCTGCATCTATTCTATTCTCAGTTCTCCTGTAAATTCTCCTGGTTAATATTTTTGACGCATGCGAAAGAAGACTAACCGTTCGATAATTTTCACACCTATCTGCTCCTGCTTTTTTTGGTATAGTTACAATAGCACTATTTTTAAAGTCCTCAAGCATTTCCCCTTTATCATAAATATAACGTATTAATTTGTACAATTTATGAAGCTGATATTCTCCTAAGTTCTGTAATGATTCAGCCGGTATCTCATCCACTCCTGGAGCTTTCCCTTTCTTTTATTCTCTCAATGCTTTGTCAAATTCACCTCTTAAAATTGAGTCTCCTATCCTTCTTCCACACCTTCTTCCTTCTACATTCTTATCTCTTCATCGCCATTATTACCATATAGTCCCTTCTACATACTCTACCCACCTTTTCATTTTTCCTTCAGCTATGTAAACAGGCTCTCCCTCCTTATTTGTTATATTACTTGCTTTCTTCCTTCTTTCTCCAGACTCCATTTTTAGTTTTCTATAGGTCAAGTCTATTTGTCCTTTATTGATAAACTCTTCTATCTTATCACTTCTTTCTTTCCTCTATTCATCCTTTGCCTTTTTACACTCTAATTAAACATGAAATGTGTTTCAGTTGAGAGGATGATTGAGAAATCAGTGAGATTTATTTTTCGAGTTCTAAAATTTGCATACCCTGCTCATAAGGTTCTCTCTTATCGAGAAACAGTGATACCATAAATATTTGATAACGACTGCCTCAAAATCGATTATAATCGATAATGAAAATTATCGACTTTTGACAGGTCTACTTTCCACCAGGGATGACCAACATCCGGGAACTCCAAGATTCAAATCCAAAGTCAAAAATCCGGGTAAAAAGGATTTGAATTCGAAGTCTCAAATCCTTTTTAGAGAATAATTTCAAATCAGAAATCCTGAATTCTCTCAATTTTTAGAAAAATTGGGATTTTAAATCTAAAATCCAATAATCTGAAATTTGACTTCTAAACAGTAACTCAACCGTAAGCACCCACGCAATCTTCAATCTACCATTGGCTGAGGACGTTCGCATCTTGTTGTCTGTAGCTCAGCGCTAAAATTCTAATTGTAATCAGTGAAGGAGAGAAATTTTTAGGACTTTGCGTTCAGCGTTCTAACTTCTTACTTACTAACAGGCGACCAAATGAACTTCCTTCGCGTTCGCAGAATACGACAACAAAAAGGATGTGAGTAAGACTATTAAGATGTAAGGTTTGACTTTCAAGATACCAATAAGTAAATGGTAAATTGTTGAAATTGATGAAATGAGGATTTTTAGTGTGTTCGCCGCAGCGCAGCGCTGCAAGCACCCTTTTGGATTTGGATTTTAATTATTTTTGGAATAAGAAAAATGCAAATTCTTTGCTAATTAATTAGGAGTTGAAACCAAAATCCTTTTTAAAGAAGGATTTGAAATCCAAAATCAGGATTTTTGGAAAGGGTTTAAATCCTGCCCAACCCTACTTTCCACCTCGCATCCTTCTAACGCTGTGGACGGGTTTGTCTCCCTCGCAACCATTTTAGCGAACCGAGCGACCACAGTACCAATCGCTGTGGGTACATAGCGTGCTCTGCAGTCTCCCGGCAGTTCTTGAGGATAAGGCAGAATACATTATCACCAACATCTGAAGGATTAGTGCCATGTTGTGTGCGTCTTGTGAGTTGATTCGAGATTGTGAGACGTGTAGCTAGTAGTGATTCTCATATGTGATTATATCTTTGGTATGGAAAAGGAACACTTTAACGCCCCAAATTGTGTGGGAAACCATGGCAAACTATGCTGACTGATCCACCTATTTTAAATACCAAGCATGATCGCTATGGTCGCCGAACCGATGTCCAAATATGGATAAGGCTCTAGAAGACAGGTTTTTTTGGATGGATGTCTATTATCTCGCAAATATGCATCCTAGTTCCACGTATAATTATATCAAAATATCGAGAACAAGATCCTTTACAAAAAAGGTTATACGTGTAATGCGATCTGACACACCCAGGCTCGTTGCAGAAAACAAAATTTCACAGTACGGCCAAATTAGTAAAAAATCGGAAAAGAACTGAATTTTTTTCCTTTGGTGTAGAATGCTTGTTTACACTACCGGGAACACTGTTTCAGCACCACATAGCCACTGAAATGAGTACCACCACCTCCTGCTACGACCACCGAATACATTCAACCAGGGACAGAAGTCACCACTGAAAATGTATCCGAATCAACTTCAAGGACCATCCGCAACATGACTCCAGCTTCACTAAGTTATCACACATTTCATTTCAGTAGGAATGTAATAAATTTCAAACTTTTTGTCTTGTTTCTGTAGGCTGTTATTGAGAGCGGCGATGTTGGAATGAAACCCTAAGCAATCTCAAGAAATACAAAGTATTATTTGTACCATTTTCTCAATCCAATATTTCTGACTTCTTCAAAAAGAAATCAGTTGGTATCTTAGTCATACCTGCAGTTTTCTCCACCCCTCTTCTTCTTCATATGGGAAAATAGTCACAAACCCTGACAGCCAAATATTGAGCATTTGATCTGGGACCCCTTGGGGAAAGCCTTCAGACATAAACTGACTGGAAAAGTAATCACAATATCCTCTCAAGAAAGCGTTCACACGACAACTCGGAAAGTGAACAAAAAAAAAAACGAATTTGGAGAAAAAGATTTAAAGATGATTTGCAGTTGATTTCTTCTCTTATCTGAGGCAGTCTTGATGGTGTGAACGGATGGTTCCTTGAGAATAGAAAAAATAAATCGCTCATTTTTACAAAATAGAAAAACAGAACCAATCCTATCAGCCGAGTTTAGTCCGGGAGTGATTCCGAGTTTAGTGCACATAAATGGCCGAATTTAGTCGGCGCAAGTGGTCGAGTTTAGTCCCTGCAAGCAGTTCAGTTCAGTCCTGTAACTTTATAGGCGCCTGCGAGTAGGTAGTAGGCTATTCTTTCATCTACATAGAGGAGATGTAACGCTATTCCCAAGCGTGCGCCTGGAATATTCAAAACGAGTTTCCTTTAAAACTGATGGTGGCATCGGATTCAGCATGAAAAAATAGACCTAAAAACATATTCGTTTGTGTTCGGGAAATTTGCTTTAAAAAAATATGTAAAAATAAAAGTAGCGAAAATATTGCAGAAACTTTGAACTTGTTTTTCTCACAAGTTAGGTTTTTATCTTGCCTTGTTTGAAGTGCTGTAACTCTACGAATTTTCATCGGATCTCAATAATTTTTTTTTATGTTTAGTGGAATGTGGTGCATCCGATGAGCGCATTATCTCAAAATCAATTTTTCTGCAGCCTGCATGTGTTAGATCGCTTCACAGGTATAGATCTTTCATCTTCCACCCAGCTATGATCATGATTTTAAAAAACTGCTCGAAATACTAAACCTTATAATTTTTTGCATAACAAAGTTGGCAATCTTTTGCTAACACGGTTTGTAATATTTTAGTATTGCAAGCAGTATTTCGCCATTTTGTGGATCGTGCTTGGACGGGGGATAGAAAATGCACGTAACCTTTTGTTGTAAAAGACATGGGTGGCACCTTCAGCGGTGCTCGCAGGCTCTAGCACCTGATGAGAGTTTTCGACCGCCACATGGGAAAATTAAAGGTGGACTGGGAGAGTGGACGTATCTTAAAAGACTCTTAAGAGGGGAGAAGAGTGTCGAACTAAGTCGAGCATGAGAAAAATAAAACTTGCCTCCTATGATAGAAGATCAGTTTTTCGTATTTTGATGCTTTATTGAGTTTTATACTCGCGAGGTAACTAGCACACTTTCCAAAAGAACTGAAAATTTGAAATCTTGGAGGCAAATCGGAGCTGGTTAATGTAGACTTACGGAGCTAAAATTTTAGATGGTGATTTTCGTCAGTTGAGGGTTACAAAGCTGGCTCGAAGAATTTTGCAAAATGAGGAACACCCGATTGGAGATATGGTAATTTAAATTACTCGATCGACTGCGACATACTAGTGATTGTTACATTGGTATCGTAAACAGTAGAATACCATAGTGTCGAATAAAGGAGTATAAAAGTGTTGGAGAATGGGGAACAGTCTCATATCAGAAGTATACAGTTTTGCAGAACTTATCACTCTAGTGGTGATCCCTTGCACATCCATGGTTCTGACAGAAACTTCTTCCCTCGAATGATGATGTTTGCATAACTATACATCTGACAAGAATTTCTTTCCCACTCTCCAACAATATATTAATCAGGTTCATTGACGTAGTCACCCAGCCTCCCCGCTCAATTTTTTGAAGAGGCGAATGCCCAAAAAATTGCCGAAGCACCTAATGCAAAATTTATACACCTTACGGATCCTAAAAACACTAATACCTTAGAAGTTAAATTCTAAAAAGACCGGGTGCTAATTCCCCAGTCACTCACCATGCAAATGTTTTCAAAACGTAATCTATGATCCTAAAAGTAATTTAGAAAACACGAGATGAAATCTCATGAAGTTTACTTAGATTTAGACGCTGATAAACGAAGCTGTGCTTTGCACATTTACTAAACCCAATTACTTTTTATTTTAGGTGTCAAATTATCGCCCATGAGTACCTTTAATTCAACACCGAGCTTAACCAATAATCAAAGAAAAAGGAAGATGAAAAACCTACAATTGACAAAGCAATATGAAAAATATAAATCGAGATGAATTACCTGGATACCAACGGCCAAAAGGGCCAGGATCGCAGAGAACACGAATGCCATTTCTCGATTGTTTGACTGCTGTGCTAGCTTAAAACAATGAAGATTCGAATCGAACTGTGAAAACTCGGTGGTGCTCGAGAGCTTTTATTCTACTCGGGCCTGTTTATCCAATTGGCAAATGACGGTTGCAAGGCATCAAAGCTCACTCGTAGTGCGACGGCATTTGACAAGCGGCGACAATATTGAATTGACGACATATTTGTTCTGGTTTACAGACGTCAAGGTAAAAATGATGGGCCGCAGTTTGAAAATATATGGATCACGTTCAGTATTCAGGCACGAGGCAAAATGTACGAAATTTTTCATGTCTAACAGTGAAAATGCTGCCCAAGTTGACATTTTCTGAAAAATTCGTGTTTATTCATGATAAATACGAGTAAGTATCTCATGCACAAACCATAGGACTTTTAGAATGATCTGGGCGTATGAACAAGTACAACCACAAGATTAATTGAATAAAGGTGTCATTTGTTATTTTATGTTTTTATTTTTTCGCTCTTTTCGCCATTTTTTGCACAATACAAAACAGAATCACAGGTAAGGGTGGAACCGAATTCGAAAATACTTTCACGAACAAAGTGACAAGAGATGGTTTAATGTGGCTTGCTGTGTCGGCTGGGACTCTTTCTGTGGGTGAAGTTTCATAAAAACGTGAGGTTGACTGTCCGTAATTTCTGTGATTGAAACAGCTGACAAATCATTTGATACTCATGAAGTCTACTGAGTGAAATCTGAGATGGAATGGAAAACTACTGTATTCATTTCCGTTTGTCCGATCAAAACTATAGTTTAGTTCAAAACACTAACTCAAATACACATTTTAGACATTATTCCGATGTGAGGGCTGTGGCAGATGCGGGAAGCAATTCTGCGAAGGTCATTTAAAATATGTAAAAATTGAATCGTTTTCTAGCAGAAACTAGTTTCAAACTTCAAAATACCAGTCATAGTTGTGCTAGATATTAACTTTTTTCATTTACTGGATTCTCGATAGGACAATTTCTGAGGCATTTCTGACGTTCATCACAATAACATTCAATTTTTCATCGAGGAGTTGGAGAGGGTTTAAGTGAGGTGTCCTTAAGTCTAGCTGAAACTTTTCAACAGTCGTTTAAAAGCTTAGAAACTCTCCCACAACGTGTTAAAGACTTGCTGAAAATGTTTAAAAATCAAATCGTTCACAACGCCTTACGACTATTATAAACCAGACCAAAGCATTTCAAGACATTATCAAGACTTTTTAAAGCTCTTCTATCCTAATTTACGACTCCTTTGAACTCGCATAAAAATTTAAAGCTCATGTAGATATGTAGAACTCTCTAAACTATTTAGGTTTTTTTTTTTAAAGACCAAGTATTTTGCTTGAAACTTGACTTCTCAAGAGATTTAAGACTTTTTTTACGATCTTCGTGACTATTAACTCTCCAGGACTCAATCAAGACGTTCGGAGATTCTTCTGCACTTATCTAAGAAATCGTGAGAATTTTAAAAGTCAGCTACAACTCTCTAAAAACTCGTTTCAAACTCGCTCCATATTCGCTAAAATAATTTGAAGCTTGTTCAGCTGGCTGTGGGTCACCTGAATTCCAGATAACGCAGGGTGAGCATTGCCTCGGTCACTAGAGTGGACTCCCGACCATTTTCCCGAAACCACCTTCTCGAAAGACAATTTTCCTAAGAAGTAAACATCCTGAAAAGTTTTTCCACGAATCCGTTTTCCCGAATTCCAAAACCCGAAAGCATTACTTCCCGGAGGAAAAAAAGAAACTTAAGGTTCAAAAAATCAGTTCTATTTTTTAAACGTTAAAGACTAGTGTTATAGAAAACATTGGATGGTGCTTCCCAAAGAGCCTGGTACCCTTCCGGCAAGACAGCTAATTCCATTAACGACTTCGGGTTTAGAGGGAGATCTTTTCGTCGGGTCCTTCGAATCGCTCTTCGTATCACATCATCTCGTTTCGAGATCTGATAGAGGCCTCGGGTGGGACATCGGTCAGTTCAGTTCTTAACAGCTGTGCGAGAGGTTGTTCTGGATGATCTGCAGCTTTTCTTTTTATTCCGGGCATTACTACTTCAGAACTTCACCAAAGCATTCTTCCTGGTTAGGAGGATGCTCATGCACTGACTCCGTTGGTCCTTTGTTTATGATTACAATTTCATCAGCAGCCGATATGTTGGTAATATAGCCCAGGCCTTGCATTCTCTGGCTCGTAATTTAGGACAATCCCAAAATACGAGTTCGTTCGTTCTTCACAAGCGGAGGTATACAAAACCATCGATTAACTACTTTGGGTTCACTAGTTTAGCCATTTTTATATTTATACTTTCTATCAGCTTTAAACGATTTATGAGACATCTCTGACCATACACTGCCTTTGTTGACTAAATACACATTCCATGGATATTTTAAACACTTCTTTCATGAGGGAAACATCGAGTATGGAAGAAAAACGCTCTATTCTGGAGAACAGATTCGGAATTTTACTTTTCAGGCAATACAGCTGTTCGAAAAAGACGCTTTCGGGATTTCAGCCTTCGGAAAGTGTAGCTCTTCGGGAAAACGCTTTCAGATTTTTGGATTCAGGGAAACAGATTCGGAAAAAAGTTTTTCGGGATGTTTACTCTTCGGGAAAATTGTCTTTAGGAAAACTGGATTCGGGAAAGTGTCCGGGAATCCTAGTCAGGACAGTACGAATCCGAATCATGGAGAGGTGAAATGGGGGCCCGGGCTAGCCTCAAAGCGTCCCTTCTGGAAAGGTAGTTTTCGGGGCTAGAGGTGTGGTGTGGCATGCGTGCATCGCCATACGCTCCACTAAGTGAAAAGAGACTCTTTGTGACTTTTCCTAACTTGATGAGAACTCTTCAGCTTTTTAATACTTGTTAAATTTCATCTAAGGCTCTTGAAAACTCGTTCAGAGCTCTGTAAGACTCTTCCGGACTTGTTGAAGACTCGCTATGATTCTCCAAGACGCGTTTGTAACTTACACTAGACTTTCACACTTGTTAAGACTCTTCAAGGCACCTGCAGTTTGTTTGGGATTTTGTAAGTCCTTCCCATCGATTAGCCACCTTTGAGTCATTTTCAATTTGAATTTTTCTTTTCGGAGATGGAGGACCATTTCCCTCATTGCTGTCCACGTGTATCCATATCTGATGTGTGGCAAAGACATTTCGAATGTGTTATAAATAAGTACCATATTGTAAGTTTATATTTCTGAGTACATTTTTGATCAGGGTCGGTGCAAACAATGTTTTAGATAGAGCAAGGTAGTGGCTGGTAATAATATCAATAGAAATTCAACAAAAGTAAAATAATCCCTCTCACTCTTTCGAGTTGGCAAACCAGTTATTAAAATTTGCTGAAGGTGCCAAAGATGTGCTCCAAATTTCAACTTCTAAGAACAATCCGAGGTGTGATATCCTTCTTCGGGTCGATTCCGAGTCTTGTATTTAAACAATAAAATGAAAGAACCGTAAATGAAACCCCCGTAAGTGTTAGTTGTTCGTTCTAATAAATTGGTTACAGCTTGGGAGGGGGGCAGCTACTTCGAGAAATGTTTTCATGCACATGTATACAGGTACTTATTACTCGTACCTCTCTTCGTTCTATGTATACCAACCAGGCCCTCGCTTTTCCCTCCTTTCGCTCTGAAAAACTGCAGGGGTAGCCCACAAGAAGAATTTAAAAAATCGCAGGTTAGACATATTACCACAAAGCTCTAATCAAACAGCGAGAAACAGTCAGCTAGACAAACCGTCAGATACAAAATATATTGATAGATAGACGTGTGGACAGACAAAAGGCGAGACCTACGCCACTGACTAGGGGGTCTACACATACGATCCGAGAGTTACCTATAAGGACAAGGTATATTGATATAGATAGACATGTGAACAAACAGAACTCGAGACGTACACCACTGACTAGGTCAATATGTACCTACAATATGGGGGTTAACTGAGGAACTGGGCTATGTAATGACAAGGGACAAAGTCATCTGGCATGTGCCTATTATGTTCAATTACAACGAATTATGATTGGTGCTCACTCGAAATACTTGTTAGGAAAGGGTCAATATCGAAAATAAATCGTATCTACGTAAATGTTAGTGGATGAATTACTAAAACTGCTTTCTCAATTTCATTTCAATTTACAAAAACATAAAAATATCATTCATCTGACTGTAAAACTATTCTCGAGTAACAACACTGGCCACCGTTAAAAACGTCACAGGCGTATATTTTCAAGTCCAGACCGTTACCGTTCTTATGTCAATATTGCTCTTGAAACGATCTCCATGGCAGTTTTATTGTACTTCTCAACTGTATGCGTGTAGCCCTCGTATAAATAATTTAAAAACCAAACGTGTGCAAATAAAACAATTTTTCTAGTGAATTTTCTGGAGTCCGGTCTTTAAATTCTGATTCATTCCTTTTTCAATAAAATGGCTTTTGACTATCGAGAATGTCCAAGTTTATGGTGCCCAGTTTTGGAAAAAGTAAGGGAAGGTCTGGAAAAGTCCGGGACTTTTGAAAATATTTCTGGATAAAACATTAATGCATATAAGAGAGCTTCCAAAAGTTTATTTTCATGTGTTGTCCTTTAAAGTGGTTTTGAAACCAAAATGAAGAAGTTTTTTTGATTTTTATATCTTGGGTTTGTTTTTATATTTTTATTCTTCGTAATAAAGTTGCAAAAATTTGAATATTGCGCGCATCTTGTCGCACGACCTGTAACTTCATTTAGCCACCTTTTGGACCGCTCTGAAACAGGGCCTGATTTAGGCACTTGCGGGCCCGGGGCCCAAATTTTGTGTGGGCTCCCAAAAAATTTTTTTAGCAACATTGATCATTATTTTCATTATTATCATTAATATCGTCATCATCGTCATTATTATCAGGTATTTTTAAAATTTTTTTTTAAAGAGCTATTCAATAACATCCATCATCAGCTCTACGGAATTAGTTATAGGCTATTATAGGAGGTATTATTACAAAGGTATTTCTATATTGTACGTGAGCGTACGTAGCGCGCGCGTCTGTACAAGCATGTAATAAAAAATGTGCGGGCCCCCAATTTGTGCGGGCCCGGGGCCCCCTAGGCTCCCCCCTAAATCTGGCCCTGCTCTGAAACATGTTTGGGAAAGTTAGGGAAAAGCTGGGGAAAATCAGGGAAAGCCTGGAATTCCATTTTAGAAAGAAAAAGAAAAAACTGGACACCCTGCACGTTGTACCCGCCAAAAGGTGAGCGACTTTATCTAGAGGAGAGGGGAGTAGGGAATCCTAATTTTTTTTATAGCAAACGTCAATTTGAACAACTAAAACAATGTTGAGATAGAATTTCGCAACGTTTTCAGTTTCTTTAACTGTTTTTTTTTTTTTTTTTTTTTTGTTTTTTGGTTGGCCATGTTTGAGCCCCCGTTTGTAGCCACTGGTAGCACCCAACTATCTAGGATTTTTTAGCCATTGTTTGAATTTTCATTTTACTTTTAAAAATGTGTTTCAAGGCTCCCGCTTTTTAATACGTTTTCGCCAAAAGACCTGATTCAGAGGTCTCAGAAAGTTAAAAAATCAAATTTCAGCACTGGACACGAAATTAAAATAACAAAACGAATGCATCGCTACACTTTCTTAGTTTTTGAATGCATTAGATTCGAATGTTAGAATTTTTTTGCTATTCAAAGATCATTTTCAGAATGAGAATACTTTCGTCAAAATCGTAAAGTTGGATTGGTCATCATCTCATTAACATAACAAACAAAATATTCAGACACTTTTCTTGTGATTTCAAACACGGAAAATTGCTTTCGCCGTTGATGACAACCAGTTCACAATAGTGAGTAGTACAGTGGCAACCCTAGTGGATGAAAATAGCCCAATTTTTCTTATTAACGATAAAAATGCTAACTGCAAATAACATTCCGGCTAAGTTTCATCAAAGTTTATGTAACAAACTTCAATAATTTAATTGACTTAGCAATCTGACAGATTTGCTTTTGGCACGAATACTCCCTCCGCGACTTCGTATCATAAGAGTATCTAATCCGGCGGTCCAACTTATTTGGGGTGGAAAAGTAATTCCGAGCACTGGCTCAGTGGCGGAACCAAGGGCGGGCCTGGGTAGGCCAGGCCCTTCCAAAAATTTTTTTGGCCCGCCCAATTTTTTTTTTGAACGATCTGAAATTTTTTAACGAAAAATAACTCACTTACAATAGACGAAAAGAATTCAAAAATAAAATACTTATAATCGATTTGCCAAAAGTTTAAATTTAGATAATGTTGTAGAGAATTTTGCTCTTCATCATAAAAATAGTCGTATTCTTTTATATTAATTGTTAATATTATGTAAGTACATACATATACAAATTTTTATAACAAGTACATAGTTTCATTCAAGCCGGCGTTTTATTAAAAAAATCCCCGTCCTTAACAATCCGGCCCTTCCGTGCCCACCCGAAAAAAAATCGTAGTTCCGCCACTGCACTGGCTTAAGATGTAACTCAGATAAATGTGTGCTGGAGTGCTAATGTCCTCTTCACGTATGCTATACTTACTTCGGATAAGATATTCAGTTCACATCAAGAATTTTAGAACAACCAAATTACTGAAGCCTGTAGCTGCAACACTGGTAAACTCATAGTGTTGACACTTTTAACCTACCCATCGATTTCTTGTAAAAATGAATGCATGACTAGTTTTCTTTTTCGTTGTATTTGACCTACTCTAACAAAAAATCCGTAACTTGAAACATTGGAAGCACAGAAATTTCACAAGCCTCATTTTTTTAATGGGAATAATTTAAACCAGTTTGCGAAGGTAGAGTCGTATCAGTCGGAAGCAAATGGGCCAGTTTCGGATGTCATTCCAGCAAATCACTTTGACGGCGTACCGTATATACTAATTCACAGTCAAGTACGTCATTCAAAAAGTAAGGTAGGATATTTGAAGGCGTATCAAGATCAACTGTCGCCAAGATAGGTATGAGAATATGGTAGATGAATATTCAGTTGCTATTGTCATTCCATGCACTCAGTAGATATTAATAAAATGGACACCAACATTTGATTCAGATTTCATGTTTCGAAAAACAGGCACAAACAAAGGTAATAGAGACTCATAATATACAACTTAACGAGTACTCAACGGAATTAGATAAGTCAGTAGTTTATTCAAACCGTTAGTATACCAGTGGTATCGGATCGTTGATGGAACCCGGAGTCAAATCGATCTGTAATACAAAATGGTAGATTGTATTCATTAGTCGGAGATGTTTAATGATAGCGCTACAGGAACAAGCAACTGTCGATGCTTACCATGTTGGACACCATACCACGAGCGTTTAATTTCAATCTCTGCGTAAGGCTGAAGGCCTTGTCGAAGTACTCGAGCGGAGTGTTGCTGAAAACAGCATTCTGAATGTCCATTTGGAGTTTCGGAGATAGGTAGGGCATGATATGATCATACATGTACATCATATTGTAATACAACGGCATGAAGTCCGAATGTGTAACAGCGGCGTTTGTTAAAGCAGCGTTTGCTGCAGCAGCATTTTGGGCGGCAATGGCATCAGCAGCAGTGTACTGTTGGAAAATTTTTATTATAATTTTTATGTACACATATGTAGTACAACTAACCCGTAGGTAGACATTAGGAGTAGATATTGGAATATACTTAATTATGTAATTACCAATGGGTCTCGTTTCACCAAAACTGGGGATGGCATTGCTCCCGCAATATGGCTCTGAAAAATAATAAATTAGGATTACCAAACTGTTGGCTACTTGTTTAGTCACACACTTGTTTCAAATAGAACCTGACGTAAAGTGTAGCAAGGAGATCTGCAATTCCATAGGGAAAACTTTATGACCCCTTCCGCTTTTACAAAAAGAGGAACAGTTAGATGAAGTTAAAAGGTATGAGTGTGACCACAATAATGCGAGTAATCAGGATCGAATATCAAAAGTTTGGTTTCTAAATATCCGAGATATTCTGGAGTCGGTACGATTATTTTCTTTGATCTATCAGTAGTTGAGGACGAGAAATTATTCTAATAATTATGCTAGTTTGACGATGTATCGACTATGTTCTTTGTTTATGTGGATAAACATATGCATTACATGGAAATATTAAGTAATCCCTACCGAGTATCCCAAGCAGAATTCATTGAATTCCGGAGAATTAATTAATCCACGACGTAGTTGTTCGCGTCTCATAGCAGCTGCCATTTGAGCGATCATGTTAATAGTGCTTTGGTAGTCGAGATTTGGCATCTGATCGTGGATAATCCTCTCCCATTGCTGCAAATTGCATGGCAACAGACCGTAGACGGCAGCAAGACGCTGGATCTCTGCTTCAATGAGCGGGTCTATGAGGCAAGACAGATCGCAGTCACAGGGCATGAAAAATGGAGGTAGATCCAGTAAAGCTGGGGTGTACCACGAAGACGAAGGCAACCATGGAGAGTAGTATGCGCCTATAGCAGCGGCTCCTTTAGCAGCTGCGACGTTGGCAGCGGCGGCGTTGGCAGCAGCGGCGTTGACAGCGGCTGTGTGGACGATATTGGGATCCGCGTATGTCTACAAAATGAAAGGGTCACAGAATTCAAATAATTATGATGAAGTGATACACCAGTTTGCAGACTTATCATAGGGACGAAAACCGTAAAAAAATATTTCGTTGGGTACCTATGGTGTGGTGGGATGTATGGCGATGCATGCATACCAAAGTGGCCCCTGAGACCTTGCACCCCGACCCCAGAAACTACCTTTTCGAGTATCGCATCAGTAGCCGGAAGGACCGTTTGAGGTCGGCCCGAGCCCCCCCCCCCATTTCACCGTTCCGCTTCCGGTGCGCTCTGTCCTGCGAGGGCCACCATGAGGTCCCCTACTGACCGAGGTTAACGCTCCCAGCACTAACTTGGAATTAGAGTTCCCCACAGCCGGACCCGCTTCCTCTTCACTTATTGGGTACCTGTAGGTGGGTAGGTATAATAATAACCCTATTCACGTGAAGTCTTAACGATCGATTTTCGGTTATTGTTTTTCCATTGGTTTTATCATCTATGCTAGAGCCCCTGGAAACACCCGAGTACGACATCCGCCATTTTCAGTCGCTCGGTGCCCGACAGTTTACAATTCACTACGCGGAACGTTCCACGAATCGAATGGTGAATCTACGGGCACCAAGCGACTCGAAGTGACGGATATCAGTACTCGCTAGGCGCTCTGTCTACTCAGACCATTACGCCATACCGCTTTAAAATTGAGTTAGAATGAAAATATAGGTTGTTATAACAACTTATTCGAACTTGAATAGATTAGCGGCACTATGATGAGTATGTGTGAGTATTAAATACATGTAAGGTAAATTAGATAAATGACGAGTGCTTACCAGAGAGCAGACCGCCAGAAGTGCAAAGATTGCCGAGAATACGAAAGCCATTTTCCCTAGCTGCTTTACGGCTGTACCAAAATACTGAACACGATGTAATTGTACGTCGAAATGTAACTGTATTACGAAAAACTAGAATTTATATACGATTCTTCGTGTGTTTATCCAAATGAAAAGAGAATGGGTGGTTGTGTCAATGTGTCGATTAGAAATTCAATTTCAACTTTTAGATTCATCGTAGTCGAATAACGTCAGATGTTGATCATCGATTCTTTGACGCGGCAAATACACTGTTGTTTTCACTGTCAGAGGTTTCATTAAATTGGGAAAAACGAGTGGCAGTTTGGTTCAACATCTACTATAGTCGAACGTGAGCCAGAAACAAGCAAGTTTGTAGGTATAACCTAAATATGTTAAAAACCAGTAAAGAGCTTTGTGTGCGATTATCCTATGGTGAGATCTAATAGTGCTAGAAAGTTTGTATAAATGTAGCTGTCAACCTGATGTTGGTGCATTAACATATACGTACCAACCGAGCTCGTCTCTCGTCTCGTGGTCAGGCCTCGTCCTCGAGGATTCCTGCCCGTCACGTTTGCCGTCCGTGCACCTTCCTGTGGCTAACCATCGATCAGTCGACCACAGTCGGGGCAAGTCCTTGGCATGTCTCCGGGTCTTCCAGTTCTTGGTCGTTGTTGACAGCCGAGAATTCCACTACTTGGGTGGGCTGCTACTCTCCAAGCGCTTCGGTCCTTGAACAACTCCTTCCTCTTGTTATGTAAATAGGCATTCTTCAGCGGCATGTGTAGCATGTCTTTGTATCTGTTCATTTGCCCGCCTTGAGCTCTCCAGCCCTGTCCAATCTCCCCATAGAGTGTCTGCTTCCGGAGTCGTTCGTCAGGCATTCTCCCAACATGCCCGACCCACCTTAACTGAGCTCTAGCTAAGATCGGCTCTGTTGGGTCACACTTTGCTAGATCGAGCACTCCTTTGTTGGAAACGTAGTCCTGCCACTTGATATGAAGGATGTTCCGGAGTTGCCTCTGCCGGAACTTTTCGAGTGAATTCACGTACGTCTTGTACATTGTCTAGCATTCAAATCCGTATAATAGGGTGGGCAATACTACAGCTTTGTAGACGATTTTGGTTTCAATCTTGAGATCATTACAGTTCAGTACTCTGTAGTGTCGGACTGGCTTTCTTTAAGGCCCCTGGCGATTCTCGCACATTGGGCACCGTGTCATACCCCACTTTTGAAAACTGAGCCCTTGCCCTTCAACAAACAAACATAACAGAACAGAAAAGACTGTAGTTATTTTTAATAAAAAAGGCAAAAAAATACTTGCAATGAATTCTATTAAACTTCATTATAAAAATGCAAAAACGAATACAAGAAAAAAATCACGGGTAAAATGACAATTCTAGAATAATTGAAATCAAAAAAAGAACAGTGTTGCCAATTAAAAATACACTAATAACAAAGACACAAAATCAAAATAGTAATTTCTTTAATTCTTTTGAGGATTGCCCAAACTGGTCAATAATTTCATCAACATTAATATTTTTTACAAGATCAGATTCTACAAACATCAACAGTAAAGAGCTTAATAATTCTTGGCCAAGAGTATTTCTTGAACAGGCCTTGAGCTTTTTCAACTTCGAAAAACACCGTTCGCAATACACTTGCGTGCAGGGCAGCAAAAGTATAAATTTAAATTGTTAAAGATTCCAGACATAGTTGTTAATTCATGCAAAATTGAAAAGAGGCATCCCAAACACGAGGCACAGTTTTTATCTTCAGCAAGGTTAGCTTGAACTACTGTCATTCTCATTCCTGAATCTGAATCAAATTCGTCTTCAGATGCTGAACTTCACAAATTTTGATCTTGATCATACTCAACCTGTCCTTTGTCTTGATGACCTACTGCTGCTGTAGATCTGCATAAAGTTTCCGCCAATTTGGATCAAGCTATCATCTTCTTCTTGCGCTGCCGCACTCCTAGAGCGTTGGCGGTTACCATGACGTCGACGTCTTATACGATGAGGCGAAGGGAACGCGTTTCTGCCGCTCGACATAGCTCTCCAAAGTTGGATACTCCTGTCCAATTACGTATATTCCACGACATCGATTTCCGACCAATTCCGCGCCTTCTCCCTCTATCTTTCCTTCCATAATCAACCGCAAAAACGAGTATTTTTCTCCACGCAGTATGTGGCCGAGATAATTGGTCTTCCGCTCCTTTATGTTGCTGAACAGTTACCTCTCAACACCAGCCTTCTCCAGAACGGCCGAGTTTTTCAGTTTTTGCGTCCACGGTATCCTCAGCATTCTGCGAATTGTCCACGTTTCCAATGCTTCCAATCGATTTATCGACCGTACCTTCGGTGTCCATGCTTCCACTCCGTATAGCAGGACCGACCATACGTAGCACTTGACCATTTGGAAAGGCCAGCTGTCGGTCACTTAGCAGCCCTCTGTACTTTACAAACGCCCGTCTTGCTTGTTCGATCCTTGATTTGATTTCCAAATCCGAATTCTGTTTCTCGTTCACCCAGGTACCTACGTATTTGAACTGAGACACTCTCTCTATACTCCTGCCATCGGCTTGTAATGTAAATGGTTCGGGCTCTTCTCTGCAATCAACCATCAGCTTGGTTTTGTCTGTGTTTAATTTTAGACCGGCATTTCTTCCCTTGGTATTAACCGCATCCAAGATGGTCTGCAGGTCGTGAGGATTTCCTGCAATTAATACAGTGTCATCCGCGTATCGGATGTTGTTCACTACTCGTCCGTTTACCTTAATGTCAACCTCGAGGTCCTGAAGGGCTTCTAAGAACACCAGTTCTACATACAAGTTGAAGAGCATTGGGAAGAGTATACATCCTTGGCGTACTCCCTTTCTAATCTCAAAATCCTCCATCATTCTATCATTTTTCACTTTGACACATGCTGATTGATGCCAGTATAGATTTCTGATTATTCTCAAATCCTTCCCACCGGCGTCCACATTCCGTAGGCACTCCATCAGCTGATCATACTGCCCTACAAATTGCTTGAGTTCATCCAGTAAAGATATTTTGCTCAAGCCTGTTAATTCACTTATCTTTAAAAAGTTAATGTAGGAAATTCTGAAATACTTTTCATGTTTGAAATTACTTCGAATTATTCTGGATCCAACTACGAACAATCCTTGTATAAATCTTTATTTGAAAGAAACTTCTCCTTGATACTTCCTTGAGCACTGTCAATAATGCTATAAAAATATTCACACGAAAACCTGTGGACAAGCCTAATTCTGGTCATTCATCACTGGCTTGCTCATCGCTTCTCCTTTTTTCTTAGAAATTCTACGAGGTGCAAAATTTTCTTCTATCTCTATTGATAAAGTTTCCCTCAGTTCCTTCTTATCATTGTCGTCCACACTAATGTCTTCAAATTTAAGTTCATCGGCCTCTTCCTTTGCAAAATATTCATTACATTCTCTTACCAATGATTTTGTTTCTTCATATAATTTTTAAAAATATGCTTCATTTCTTTTGACTTTGATTTGGGAGCTCAGTTTTTCCACAATTTCCACGCTCGTAGATAATCTAATGAAGAAGACTGCAAATATTTTGAAACAGGATTAGTGACAGAGAACAAATCTAAAATAATTACGACGGTAAAAATTGTATCAAATTTCTCCCAATTCTTCATTAAAAAACGTGCCTGAAATCTTTGTCTACAATCAAATTTCCTGCCAACAGCTACCTTTTTGAGATATACTTCAAAAAAATAATAAATCGTGATTTCTTCATTTCTGGTATTTTTGTCGCATACTCGCATTTCTTCTTTCCTAAATGTCTACTTATAATTATTTTTGAATAGTCCGCACTCAAAAACAATTTCCTTCAAAGTTTTGTTGAAAAATTTTCTCAAGCACAATATTCTTGCAGTACAGTTGTTTTTGGGCTCCCTTAAAACTCTACTTTCGGCTGGCACCTGGCGATCGCCAGATAGCCACCCGGACCAGTCCGACACTAGTACTCTGCGCTTTAGTTTAAACACAGCGTTACCAGCGCTCTTAATCCGTTGGTTTATCTGGGAGTTCAGGTTACAGTTATTGGTCCCAAGAGACCGCTTTTAGATTTCAATGGTATAATTTTTTAACATTGCTGTTATTTCTTATGTCATTGTCAGCTTACTTGTTGATTACGCAAAGACCTTCTTTCATTGTACAGAGTGTTTCAAAAGGAACGTTACCCGGAACGCAAAGTGCTCTGTAGGGAGAATGAAAAAGGTTGGCAACCCTGCTCAGTTACCTACAGCAGCCGACAATCATTTTCGTCATAGCGCCTTTAATATGTGTGTGCAGTGGGGACATGTAGTGAGAGTTAAAATCATGCATTTGTGCAACAAAAGGGGTTGTTTTGTATTCCAAAATCTTATTCACCAAGTTTGCGCCTGTATTGCCACCGATGGGCAACATTTCCAATATATGTTGTACAAATCTCTTTTTATCGTTTAAATGCATGACTTCCTACAGTTTTTCGTACACACTGGTTTCCTTTTTCGATGGGTTGGTAACGTTTCTTTTGAAACACCCCATAGGTCTACTGCGAAGATACCTATTTATTCATTTCTGTGTAAATGAGTTCATGAAATGTGGCCGTTCTAGACTTGTATAAACTTGATAACTACGAAAATTCTTCTGAACATGTTTTAAGTGCTCATGAATCAGACATCCTACTCATTATTCTACATGCTCATACATGAAGTAAACTGATGCAGTCCAGTTCATAACGCAATCAATATTTTCTCAAAAAGTTTATCACAGCTCACAGCTATCAACCAATAAAATTTGTACTCATATTCTATGCAAAAAATATATTCAAATACACTGTCATGGCTACAACGCAAAACACAAAAATTCCTACATTACAGTCACATCAAACCACTATTGTTCACCACATTGTTCGGTTATGATACTTATATTGTTAAAATACCTGCATAAATACATCCATTTGTTCGCGTGTACTGGTATACATATATTCGTAAAAATGCTATTAGCATACTCTAGAAAAATAACTCGAACTATATTTACTAGGTAGGTAGATGAAATTCAAAAACGAATATCATTGGTAACGTGTACAAAAAATTTTAAAGGTAGGTGGACAGACCTTTGTACTTCGCAAAATATAAAAGGCAGTAAAAACTTATACATTATGTAAGAGGCTCACATTTGAACTAGAAACATTAGATTCGTGTCATGTCTTCAAAAATTAAATTATAAACATACCTATTCGGTATAAATTAATTCTGAAAATATACTACTCAATACTGCACAAAATAGAAAGTAAGCAGCAAAACCAATAAGTACTCAGGGGTGCCGAACACAGCCCAGTCAGAGTACCTATGGCCATAAATTCCGCCACTTTGGACAGTCACATTTCAGTCTCTTGTTTGCAAACGGAACATTATTCCTCATTCTCGTTGTTACTTTTGTTACGAGTCCTCATGAGATTTATGCTCTGCATGCGCACTGAAGTCTGATCTGTTGGTTTTGTTTCGTCATGCTCATAGGCCAGATTCTGATGTCCTTCAAATATGTCCTTCACACTAACACCTAAAACATAGTTAACGTACTCGTGAGAACATCATGTAACATGGTATAAGCATCTCAATTGCTCTCTCCTCTAAGATCCGTCAAAACTTGGAGTCTGATGAAAATCCAAACGTAGATAGGCAATATTTACCAGCACTGGAGATCCGATGATTACGAGAGAAGTTATTCACTATTCCATTATTTGCTCCCAGGGTTTGCATTTGTGATTTGCGGCGCTCGGCCTGTATCGACTTCATCCTTGACTCCAACGCTTCTCGTACCTCAGGATTCATTGTCAGTTTGCGTCCTAGTACAGGGGTTCCTGAAGCAAGAAACAAAATACTCGTATTACACCAAAATATCCCAAACTTTTTGCTACAAATTTCAATGTCCGCGAAATATTTAAGAAAACATCTTCACTTCCCAATAAAAGGCACCATAATCCTAAAAATTTGACATGCTAGAAATAGGCTTTGTATAGGTACCTAATATGTTGGTATTGTATAAGTATGTATATCTCAGATTGGTTCTGATTATATGTATACCATAGCCCAAAAATAAATGAGGAACATTGTAACTTGATCTACCACGACTAATTAGTTACATAGTCGCAACCTTTTCAAGTGCAAAAATAGATACTATTGCTTACCAGTCCCTGCATCGTGACCTTCTTCCTCCATCTTCATCTGCAAGAAACGTTTTCTAAACGCCACATCCAACGTGCCAATAGTTCGTGTTTTCTTTCTCTGTTTATCCAAGTTATGGATTATACGCCGCTGGCCAACTCGATCCCTGCTAGAACCGGAACTATTTTCATAATCTCCATTTATACCCTTCAGTCGCTGCAGATGCCTGACAATATCCACGGCTTGTTTGTCCAGCAAGCCAGGCTGAGAGAGATCATCTTTCTGCAACAAAAATTGCAAAACATTTTAAATTTTAATAGTATGGTATTCCTCGAAGTCAGTACCCGCTCAGAATTGTCAGTATTTTCGCCTGAAAGCCGCCTTGTATGGTTAGACTGGCAGAGTTGTCGCTGCATATTAGTTCACTTTTGGTCAATTTTTATGGAGGGGCGTTCAAGTCCATAAAAACATTGCAAATGAAATATTGGTTTACCTTTTTGCTACAGCAGTTAAGTTCGGTTGATGCCAATATATGAGATATGGTGCCGAATCGATGGAAAATCATGGCAGTGAATTGAATGACCAGAATAAAAGCAAAGAAGAACACGAATACTAAACCGATCGGCTCCAATTGCAGGTATTCTTTGCTAATAAGCACCTAAAAATATAAATAACATGTACAATACCAAGGTAATTTTACTGAAATAGGTATATGATGATGCGGTAATTACAAAAAATATAAATTCAATTTAATTTTATATGCAGCGTGTGCTATTTATTTATGTATATATATAGATTTATACATATTTCTTTCAATTTATCTGAGGACGTTTATTGAGAGACCGGTCCCAATGGTAAGAATGGATTTTTGATTAATCGGGCCTTCTCTGGTACCATAGCAATCATTTTCCTTCCACAAGCCACTACCTACCCCGTTTCAAGTCTTAACTGTTTCTAACTGTCAGTGTATCTACCTATTATTCATACTATCATGGGTTGATTTAGTAAAAACATGACAGAAAATACTCAGTCTACCTATTTATATCATGAATTAGTATCTAGGTCTTCCAAGATATTTTGGAGTGCACATAGTATAAATATGTTGCGTAATGTGGTAGCATTGGGTAGAATAATAGAAGACATACTAAGAATACCCAGCAACTTAGCTACTACGTATTTCAAAATGCCGAATTAATGGGGAAGGAATGAATGGCAAATATTCTTGTAGATATGTATTATTCTTTTCAATTTTTCATAAATTGTTTAAAAAAAAAAAAAGTATGTACCATTTTATTAGACTCGACTGACCATTTGTAACATTCACTTTTGAAAGTGATGGAAAAATTACATCACAGCTTGTTCCAACAAGCCACAAACTAGTCGCATATAGGTACACATATGTGACTAAATTTTTTCAGCAAAAGCTTCAAGAAAGTGGATAATTAATGTATCATTGAAAAATGATCAAGAAATGAGAATTACATTGAGAAACATCCCAGGAACATTGGGAAACTCTTTCACATTCCTATTCAAAATGTCCAAAATATTGAAAATAATAATTTTTCTTCTATTGTTTTTCTATTCATCTGGCATCTTGGTGCCATTCACTCCAAATCTCCAACACTTCACAGTTCATGGCTTTCACAATCATTGTTATAGCTTGTTGGTACTTATTTATTCAGTATTGCTGATCTTTTATGATTATTAAAAGTTACAGATATATTCATCCTTACATAACTTGATGTCCCACTCTGACCCTGGCAGGACAGCACGCACTGGAAGCGGAAAGGCGAAAAGGGGGCTCAGGTCTGCCTCAATGCGTCCCTCTAGTCACTGATGCGATACTTGAAAGGGTAGGCTTCGGGGCCAGGGGCGATATCTGGGAAGCCAGTTTGGCATGCGTGCATTGCCACACGCTCCACCAAACATTACTGTGTCTTATGCTGCGCCCACACTATGACTAACTGAAAGCGAATGGTGTCGATTGACGTAAGTCGAATGAAAAGTCACCCAAGTCGCGTGTCTCATGCACACTTGACCTAAGTGACAAAAATGCTTTTTTTCAGGAGAGCGATTTGAAAATTATAATAAATAACGTTGTGTTATACTCGTGGCTCGAATGGTTTACGCCATCTAGCGGGCTAACAAAAGAAGTAATCCGTCATTTGCAAGTGTAGCCCGATGGAGGGCATTGAGATCTATAAGAATATGTATTAAACTTATTTTCGTCAAAATATCACTTAGGTCAAGTGTGCATGAGGCACTCGAAGTGTGGATGTGTAGAAAGAGTCTCCCAGTGAGAGTTGAAAGTCGAATCGAATCATGTTGAATGCAACCCAGGGAAAGTCGATCCAGTCAAAGTCAAGCAAATGGAGTCGCTTCAGTGTAGAATAGTGTTGTTAGACAAAACGATTTTTTGTCATTTTTCAAATGAGCATTTCATCTTCTTTTTTTTTTTGTCATGTCACAAGCTTTATTATCTTCAGAGTTCGTCATTTTGTTTTTCCATGGTTTTGTTATATCTTGACAAAATTATCTTCTCATTTTGTCTTTCTTTTTGTCATGTCGCCTAGCATAGTCTACTGTCAATGGCAGTGTCACTCAGCATAATCTATCATCAGTTATTGTATAGTTTAGCGTAGTTTATCGTTAAGTTGTTGACAAAATGTCATAACATAATTTTTTTGTCATTGAATTCATTTTTTTGTTATGTTATTGACAAATGGGTCCTGACAAAAACAATTTAAATTTAAGGTTTTGTTATATGATAAAATTTTGAAAATTCAATTGTCATTCTGTCATTTTGTTTTGTTATGTCCAGCACAGTGTTTAGAACCGGAACCGAAACCGAATCCGGAACCCATTCAAATTCAACAGTTTCATGAGACCGAAACCAAAACCCTTTAATGTGCAAAAGACCAAATTAAGACCTAAAACCTTAAACTCAACTGGTCATTAACCAAAACACAAACCAAATGTTTGAAATGTAGGTTTAACTGAAACCAAAACCAACTGCTCATATCTGCGTCAAGACCGTTAACCAATTAAATGAAAATGTCCCAATCGGTCTTCAGTCAATGCGGTTTTCTGTTATCTGTTCTTCTTTGTTGCCGACCTAGTAAAAGAGTTAGATATTTGAACTGATCTACAGAATAATTCAACCTGCCAGTGCCCATTCCCAAGTAAGTCGATGCTACAGTTCATATCTTATGGTTGGTTTCCAATTATGGCTGATTTGACTATAGAAATGATGAGATTTTTATTTTGTTTGAGAAAAATCTTTTGAGCCCAACTGAAACCGATTCATTATGTGAAGTGAAGACCATAACCAAAACCGGCTCAGCAATGAAAGACCGAAATAAGACCCTTTCAGTATTTTAAATTGGTCTCATGACCAAAACCAAAACCTATTGAGAAATTAAATGGAAGTTCTGAACCAAAACCAACCTAAATGGAAGCTACAACGCCCGAAACCAATCAAAACGAAAAATTGAATCGGTTCCAAACACTGGTGTGAAAGCATCATCAAGTCTAACTGGACGCTTTTAAGCAAGACAGAACCAAGCGACAAAATCTGTTTTTTTAAAAACACATGATTCAAAGTTTAAGAGCCATGTAGAAACTATAAGACATATAGATAGCGTTTACTGATCAGCTTTTTTCCAAAGTGAGTATACATTTTTGAATCGGGGGCCGAATTATGAAAAATCCTACTTTTTACACTCTTTCCAACAATACTAATAACTCATTTTATTAACAAATGTCGCTTGGTTCTGTCTTCTGTCTCACTTAACTGCGTCTAACTTGTCGATTGACTTTATTCCACATAGTGTGGATGCACCTCTGTGGATCAGGTCAGTCGAATCAAACGAAGTCAATCGACTCCATTCGAGGTAGTGTGGACGCACCTTTATTATTTTTATCAGTTCATGAGATTATTACTGCCGGTTCCCAGTAATCAATGGAGAATCTTTGTTACCTTCATGTTTGTGTTCTTAAATCTTATATGCTGCTTACTTATTTATTTTTACGTTCGAACAGTAAGCATTCGAAATAGTGATTGTGATGTAAATAAGTATTCATGTTTTGCTCGAGCTGTGAAGTGCTGGTTGTATATAATTGTTTCCCAAGAGTTCAAGACATCACCTAGAACAAAATATGTTCTGCAGAAATTACTTCCTACACCTATTAGAGAACCATTGCAGGTAAGGGTGTAATATATTAACCAAAACTATTCACCCCATAATTTATGGTTTAGGGTACTCCATTTTATGATTTTGTTACCTGCTATACCCTTCCAATCCTTTCCAATGCTTGTATTGACTGACATATGAAACGGCCTCAACCCCAACTAAAAGGGATACTAATGTTCACGTGTTTTGCAAATTACCAAGATTAAATACTTTGTTTCCCTCGGACTAAATTTGAATAGACGCCGCAATTTGGAACGATGAAATTTAGTTAGCTACATTTTGAGTCACACGCTACCATCAAAATGAGCATTTGTTGAATTTCGCAATACATCAATAACTTGATATTCGTTAAAAGTTGCAGATAATGATTACATGCGAATAATGTATTAGTACACAGACAACAGAACACAGAGTACATATTTACACACCGTATAGTCCTATAACATATATAGTTTTGTAAACAACAGCGAGAAGTATCAAGTATTGAAAATTGTATGAACAAAGAGAAATAGACAATCAAATGTATGTAGAAAAATGAAAACTGTAGGTACAGAAAGAATAGTGTGTACACCATGCTGACGTCCTGACACATCAGTACGCCAATTTTGCTATACATTAAAAGGTTTCTGCATAGTGGTTAATAAAAAATAGGTGTGTAGAGACCACAACCAAAGAGATAGTTCGGATTAGCGTGAATTAAAAAATGTTGTAGGTATTTCAGAGAAGAGATAAAAGATGACTGTATAGAGTTTATAATTAAAAATAGTCTGGACCGAAACACCAGTGTGGTGTTATTCAACAAGAAAAGGCCACTCCAGCAATGGTACCACGATCAGGGTTAATTGGTTTGTCATGCTAGACCAATTTTATAGTTTGTATACCTCAGCGGTTTCCTCAATATAGGTGATATTCGTTCTCACACCTAAAGGCCAGTTTACGTGAAGGTCGTCCTTGTTGAGTTGCAACAAAAATACAACTAATACGAATAACGCGTTCATCATAAAGAAGGCGAACACGCATTTGTTGCGTAGATCGATTAGATCAGCCGCTATTCTGGCCTAGAATACATCAATTAAGTAGGTAAAATAGCTCCGAAAATGTGAAACTACCATCGTGTGCAACCCAGGCTGAAAGAGAGTAACTCGCGACAAAACAGACAGACAGGTGAACAGTAGGTGATCGGTGCACATCGTTGATAGTTTCTTCAGTACACAAATGGACTTACCTCTTGGGTCGTTTCATCGTACGTGATATTGGTCTTTACTCCGAAGGGCCATTTTATATGTAACATGTCTTTGTTGAGCTGTAGGAGAAATACTATTACAACGAACAATGCGTTCAGCATAAAGAATGAAAATACACATCGGTCGCGAAGATCTTTTAAATCGGCTGCGATTCTCGCCTAAAACAGAAGCAGGTTGCGGCCGAACGCACGTTTTTGTTAGCTAAAAACGACAGTGGCTAATAAAACGAACTAATCCGGCATATCCATGCTGGTGAAGTGAATTTTTAAGTTAAGTGCATGTATGTATATCTGCCTAGTCGCGATGAATATGTTGAAGCAGATAGAGCACTGAAGATGTATAAAAAATTCGAAATCAGTTGAGCCAGAATGAGAGTGAGATTGTCGAAGCAAAGGTTAATTAAGATAGAAAAGGGAGGGAACGGAGTAATAGAGTGTCGTGTGTCCTGAGTGAAATTTGATTAGAAAATACTCTTATAAAGATGAGTAATATTGAACTGTGAGCAGTGAATTTATATTATAAGATATGTACATTGATATTACTCAATATTATTTTGGTATACCCTATTGGAAAAAAAATTAATTAATTTAAAAAAAAAAAAAAAAACTTGCTTAAGACTGTCTATGAATAACCCAAGTTGAGTGGAAACAAACAGCAGTATTCCAAACACTACTTTCTACTTAACTATCACTCAGTCACAAAAAGAATACTGAATTTGCAAACCTATCAAAAAAAGCTTTTCTTAAAACTAGTAATTCATTAAATCTGTACTCGCAGTCTACCTATATTTAACCTGGGTACTAAAAATAAAAAAAATTTCAAGTTCCTTGATGGAATCTAATACGAAGATTTCCAATGTAAGTACAATAAGAAAACAAGGGAGGAATGTCTGGTGGAACGTATGGCAATGCACGCATGCCAAAGTCGCCCCTGAAACACCGCACCCCTGGCCCTAGAAACTACTCTTTCGAATATCACATCAGTGGCCGGAAATAATGTCTGGTGGGACGTATGGCGATGCACGCATGCCGAAGTGGCCAATGCGACAAGAAAAAAAAGGGGGAAAACAGAAAGAAAAGAAAAATCAAAATATTGTCATCTAGAAGCCTAAAATCGGATAATGCATAACTCATTAGTTGGAATCTGATGAAAGCATGCATGGATACGCCAGATACGTTATTTTCATGTGAATTTGCAGAAGTTGCCACAAAATTAGCCGGTTTTGATAACAGAGCATATTCAGAAGTGCTTCAAGATTATTGTTATTATCATCAATTTTTTTATTTATTAGTCGTTAGTTGGAACACTTTTATCACCTTTTCAGCTTTATCCTCGTCAATAGGATACAAGTACTTCTCGATCAGATCTTTCCAGAACTGATTCTCATTTGGTGATAAGAAAGCAACAGGTCCTTTCTTCAGATCTTTGTCTTCAATCCAATATGGGTTGATGTCATCGTTTCGTTCAATTTTAGGTTCTGCAATTATGAACGTCAATATTTAATATTAGGCCAACATTTGTGGGGGGATTTTTTTCCTCGACCAACTTTTCAACAGGAGCTCCAATTTATTTCTCACCTAATGATGCCGTATCTTCGCTTTCGTCATCTTCATCAATTTCGCTGATGTTTTCAGGGACGGTAAGCCCGCCACTCGTGAGATGAGGCACACTGACTGTGGATGGCGTGCGGTGCTTCACTACATGGCCTTGGTTCTCTAATGCTCTGAAACAATCGGGGATAGTATAGGTTTTTTTTTCTCTTTTTAATAGGTTGTACAGTTGTTTTTAATGTAGAAATAGTGCTGTATCTCAATAATCTTTTATCTGAGTGAGATCCTTTTCACGTGCTTACTTTTCAATACTTTCCATCCGTTTATTCATCGATTCCAAGGTCGTTGCAATTCGTAATACTTGCTGACGTTCGTCAATCGGTTTCTGGTGTGTGCAGAACATGCACTTGAACAAACCGGCAAACGATAATTCGAGTGAGCCTTCTTCGTTATCATCACCGTCACCTAATGGGTTGTTCTGCAAGAAACCGAGCAGCGACTTCGATTTCGATTTTCTCTTTGACTCTTCTTCAGCTTTCTTTTCCAACTCTAGTTCCTGTTTCATTTGGTGCCGTTAACATTGAAATTAGTTTAGTGTTTTACTCGAAAAATATGAAAAATATGAAAAATTTCCTCTTTGAATGCTCACCTTTTTCGTTTTCTTGACCTGCACTTCACGAGTACCCCATGTGACAATGTTCAGATTGATGATCGAGTACAAAATGAGCAACAAGTACATAGATGGAATTGAGAGCAGATAAATGCTGAAGAAAATTATACAACCGAATTCCTGAGGATGTAGTAACGCAGCGATAAAGAAGGAACTCAACATTGATATCAAGAATATGGCCGATGGAGAGCCGATACCGTCCTCGCGTAACTGTAACGCCGTACCAACTATCACTGCCATCATTATGAGCGCATAAATGGTCGATAGAATTTGGGCCACTAGTAACTGGAAATCAGATTGAATTGATCAAGTTTAATGCCTCGGCTGATTTAGGAAGTGCAAAAGAAAGAAAGAAAATAAATAAATACCTGGACATTGCTTTTGCAAGTGAAGCAAACAAACATGAAGAAGAGAATGGGGACAATATTGTAATAGAAACTGGTCCAATTATCGATGTGAAATACGGCTACAAATGCACCGACCAACATAAGAAATATGGTTCCGGGGCCGAGGATGGTGCCACCCATCAACATGAACTGCAATTTCAGAGATCAGCATGACTTAGTTTAGTAAACGAGTCAAAAAGAAAGAACATGAAGTAGCTACTATATTTTAACACAGTGTGTGCTTGGATACTTTTTTTTTTTTTAATTCCCTGAACGATGATTTTATTATGTATTTATGTATACACCCCATGCTGTCTCGTGTTTCGAAATGAATAATCTCCTTCAACTGCGTAAGCAAGCAACTTACGCTGACACAATGTATATATGTTTGCCTTCTCATACTTTTTAAGGGGTTCACACGTAACCGTTAGAAATTTTTGTTTCGTATACTAGTACAGGGGAGTTCTCCGATTGCGGCCGAAACAAAAATGAAACCATTATTGCTGCCCCCCCCCCTCCCCCGATAGGCTAACTGCGGCTAGTTGAAGAATAGTCTGACTGCGGCCAGTATAAGAAAATCACGCCATCTTTTTGAAATGCCATTATTGGATGCATCAAAGGTTTCTAACTATTTTATAGACGAAGTTGTATCAACAGCACCAAACGACAAGAAATTTGAACTGTTAGACTGCTTGACAGAGACATATTTTCGAGTGCCGTGGGACGCGAAAAGAATGAGGAGCAAACAAATTACGCGACGGAGGGACGACATGAATGAATCTTTTAAATAAAAACTTTCAAACAATAGAAAAACACAGGCAAGAGTGGGAGCGCTTACGCGAAACCTTTGCTCGATACGGGCCTGAGAACTTGTGGGCCCTATTTTGGGGGTGACTCTCAATGTATATTGACATCTCGGTATCCAGTTAATGACCCCAATGAAGATATTTAGATTTAGATATATTTCCGAAGAATCAACTATTCCACCAGAAGTATGGGCCGAGATGTCCAGCTGTCATACTCGAACTAATGCGTGTGAAGGTTTCTAGCCAATATTTAATTCGTCACATTCTATATTCCACATCCAAATGCTTTTTTATGTATACAAAATATTTATGCCGAATTTATCGACTCCAAAACTGATCAGTTTTGAAAAAGAGAATTATCAATTGAAGAGAGATCATGTGATTTAGGAAATGAAAAAAAAAAACGTTTGAACTCCCCGTCCCCCTCTGAGGCAGTGTTTTTGGAAATAACGAGGTGGCCACTTTTCTGGAAATCCTAAAAGTCAGGGAATTTTGAGGAAAAAAAAAATCGAAAAAGTCAGGGAATTTTGAAGAAAACTTTATGATGTAAAAGTATTGTACAATTTTCTCTGTCCGACTCAATTGAACATTAATTTTTCCTATAATAATTTGAACAGTAGTGTTTGCTAGGCAATATTGAAGAACCACAATTTCGTAAGGATTGTCGCGACGCTTTCATAGATTTCTGTGCCTTACTGAAGAAAAGTTTTCCTTTAATACATCCCTTGACAGAGGAAATCTCGTGTTTTGATACATCAGTTGCATTGAAATCTACACTGAGACATTCAAGAATGGACAAAGCCGTGGATATTTTTGTGGAACATAGGTGGCTCTCCTGTCAGCTAGCAGATAGGGTGAAAAATAACTTGTTTGAAATCTGAAGAGACCCTTACTTGAACAAGAAATGCAGAGTTTTTCGGGACAAAGACTTGATGATTCTTGGTTGAGCGTTATTCCTAGTGAAGTTCAGTTTACAAACACCTGTGATTAATTTCCTCAAGATGGTGTTGATTCTTTCATATGGAAACGCTTTTGCTGAAAGAGGATTTTCTGTAAATAATGAGACTTTGATTGAAAATCTCTCCCAATAATGTCTTGTGGGTCAGAGACAAGCATATGATGCACTGATGTATCATGGTGGGGTGTTAAACATTAATGTGACAAAGAGTCTTATTCATGCTGCGCGTCATGCAAATGCCCTTTATAAAGATGCGCTTCGAAGGAAAAGTCAAGAAAAGGGTGCGAAATCAAAAGCAGCAGTCGAAAAACGAATGGCTCACGATAAAATGAAAGTACTCGAAGCGAAGAAGAGATTGGTGCTTGATGAAGCTCGTCAAGAAATTGACGAGTTGGAATCGGAAATAAAATCTTTACGTTAAAATTGTTTGCATTCGAAAACGTGTTTTACTTTGGACCAAATATCTTTTGAGTCAATTATTATAAATAACAATTTTTCCCCCTCAAAATGGTGCTCGAATTTAACAATGCCAAATATTTTCGTGTCAATTATTATAAATAACTATTTTTTTTTTTTGTTGTTTTGTCTGTCTTTTCCCCACAAAATAATGTTTTAATTTGACTATGCTGAATATTTTTGAGTGTTCACATGTATTATTAGTATGAAAAACTTTACAAAATGAATTGATTGTTTCTTATGGGAAAGGAATGAATGCTTTGTTCCTTCTAGAACTCTCTTTCTGTCTCAACATTATTGTAACTTAGAAAATCGCAAAATAATGGAAGAGGAAAAAAGGAAAATAGACTGGAAAAATCTGAAAAAGTCGGAGAAAAGTCAGGGGAATTTTAACCTCGGAGAAAAGTGGCCCCCCTGAAATAAGTGAAATGTATTGTGGAGTAGTATACCGAAATGTGTTGAAAATTTCGCTCTTGAAAATTTTTAATTCCGAGAGCTGTAAGACATCAAAGTGGACAAGGTCGTGACTTAAGCCACTTTGGAAGAGCAAAATGTATTCAAGGACGCTAAAACTCAGGTTTGCAGCCTAAATGAAATCGAATTTCCACCTCTGTTATGTGTAATATGATGCATATTGTTGAAAACCACTTCAAAAAAATTTTTCCTGCCGCTGTCTGTACGATTAAACAGCATTTGTTTTATTGCATGTATTAAAATTTCAATATTTCTACACTGACTTTGCGGCTTGGAAGAATCGTTAAAAAATGGATCGCGGAAAGTTGAACAAGTTAGGTCACTTTGGAAGAGAAAAGTAGTTTGACTTCAGCCACTTTGGGAGACAACTATTTTTGAAATCGCTGATAACACTACAAAAAGGAGTTGGTATGTCGGGATACCTACTTTCTACCCACTTCACACTACTAGATGACGTATCGAACTCATTTTTATCAAAAATTGACTTAACCCACTTCGGAAAGGAGCTCTTCAATTTCATCTTGTACGCGGTCGTTTCATACAAATACCTGCCTGTATAATGTCAGAACATTTTCAGAACTTCTGAGTAATTAACGTAAAAAAATTTTATGGCGTAATCCAGTTCGCCTCTTCGTGGTATACCCTGGGTAATGCAAAATAAACTGGGCAGCACTTTGAGCCTATGATAGCCACGATTGGTTTACAGAAAGAACAGAGCCACAATCGGACTATCCCAAAATTTTGTACAGCTTTCCGTTCACGGGCCACAATCGGATGATCCCCTGGCACAGAAGTTTCATTTACATGACAAACTGATGCGATCATTTTACCTGATATGAAATATAAGGCAGCGATATGTTGTCATTTATTTTGATAGTGTGCTTGTAGTCCATCAGCAAATCCATAATATTGGCAATAGTGGAGGGAACCCACCTCCTACGTTGGTTATAAAATTCGTTGAAATTTTCGGGACAGTGTGTGTACGCGTCACTGGCGGCTGAGTATTCCACTCGGTAGCCTCGCTGTAGTAGCAGAGTGCACAACCAACGATCCTCCCCTGCAAAAAGATTCGTGAATAAGT
Source organism: Acanthococcus lagerstroemiae (assembly GCA_031841125.1). Taxonomy (NCBI): domain Eukaryota; kingdom Metazoa; phylum Arthropoda; class Insecta; order Hemiptera; family Eriococcidae; genus Acanthococcus; species Acanthococcus lagerstroemiae. The sequence goes on from CM063110.1 coordinate 19,391,052, forward strand.
ATCAATATCGTATTTTAATCTGGGCGAAGGTAAGTTTAACTTACGCTTCGGATCATCTGCCTTTTCACAGAAAATACAAATTTATTTGTTACCTTGATCATACTGTACATAGTGCCTAGCTTCCATAGATTTGGTCGTATACTTTCTCATCACATTGTCATCCATCAACGATTTGCCTCTGAAGAGCGAAAAACATCCAGGACTACAAAGCACGCATCCAATCATGTGCTCTGTTGCCTTTTGAAGCCAATGTCCAATAGCGTACTCGAATACTTGGTACCATGCCATTGGTCCTGTATAAAGAATTCACTTCTTAAAACTGCCCAAAAGAATAATGATCATGGATTATAATTCTGTATGTAGGGTGCGCCAATTCACAATTTCTTCCTTTTGTAGTCCAGAACGCTTTCGGCTGTTATGCCATCTTCAGTGGAGTACCCTAACACTTTTCTCTTTGTCGATGTCGTCCCCATCGACGAGTGTTCTCACTTCTATTTCTACGAGCACGAACACGTGCACCTTGGCGCAACCGCATCCGTCGACTTAGAAAGTCCGGATAAGAACGTGACAATGAAATTAATATTTTCAAACGAATGTCCACGCATTAAGGGCAGATGTTTTCCAGAACAATTTCCGAGGTAAGACGACGAGATGTGGAGCGACGACGTTGAACGGCGAACGAAGAAGGCAGCAGTTCCGTGAGAAAATACACAGGAAAACAAAGAGAAAAGTATTAGGGCATTCTACTGAAGATGGCATAACAGCCGAAAGCGCTCTGGACTACAGAAGGAAGAAATTGTGAATTGGCACACCCTACATACGGAATCAACCAAGTTCACCCACTCTCCAACGCGGACACTATGGATTATAATATTCGAATGAAACCATACCCGATCCCACAGGATGAATTCGACCACAAGCAGCTCCAAGGTTTCGGTTTTTCTTCATCAAATCGATTAACAGCTGTACAGCATGGGGTTGAAAGTCAATATCGCCATCTAGAGTCAGCAGATACGTGTTCTCAGCCATTACTTCCTTCCGGTCCACCGGAATTGGCAGTTCCATTAACCGATGACCCAGCAGATAGTACATGTACATGACCTGTGTATTTGTAAAGTCAGTTAATTCTATTGTAAACTTAAATACTCTTTTGAGTACATTAAGAGTGCCCGTGCCGTCTGGAAAGCAAACGAAGATATTGCCTCTTCCCCTCCCTTCTAAGCCAGCAATTTGTTTCTAGAAGGTTCGGGCACAAATGGAAGTGAAAAGCATGGTTGCTCATTTACTGAAACTTGAAGGTTAGAATCTCTATATTTTCCTAATTTGCTCACAAGTTTCCCATCCTGGAACAGTGGTCACATTGAAGGACTGACATGAGGGAATGTACATGTTTGAAATAGGTGGCTTACCTGACTCCATCGCTTCCTGTGCCTAATTTTTGATTTATCCTTCAGGTGAACGAACATCTTCGTCTTGCCTGGTAATGTCCATACCAGCCTACCACCGTACGGAGTAGGATATTTAGTGGGAGGCCGTATCCTAATATTCGTCTCGTGCACGTGAGTTGCAGCTTCGTCGATTGTCGCCACCAGCATCTTCACGAACCTGTTCACTTGACTCCAGTCATCGTTTACGTCGCTGATCTCAAAACCGTCATCCAAGAATATGTGAGCTGAATGGAAGTTAAAAGTTCAGAAAGAAGTTCTAAGCATGTAGTCTGTCAGTCACAAAGAGAAAACGATTCGTACTTTCAAATTCGTAATAGTCTGGGTCAACAACTCGAAGGTATTTCTGCGCGACCCGTCTGGCACACTGGTCTTCGTCCATTCGCAGAATCGACTTCAGCATTTCCATCATCTCCTCTCTAGTCTCGTGCCACATGGTGGCGCACGCATAGATTCTGGTGATACCGTCCGACTTCTTGACCGTCTTCGGTGTCGTGCTGCTGGCGTCCGTGTGTATGGATATCGTTTCGTAGTACTCGTCCGGGTCTTTCTCGCGGTCGACTAGTTCCTGTAAATGAGATAGAGGCCAGGATGAGTGTATCATACTGGGGGACTAGTTAAGGGTCCATTGTGAAAACGACCATAGTTTTGAAATTTCAACTTTGCCACCAGATAGCGTTATATCCGCCACTGTTATACCTACTAAAATAAGGCAACATCTGGTTATACACCCGCGGCTGTTCGTCCAGCAGAACGGCAACAGTTACTTCGCTATCTGGAGGCAAAGTCGAAATTTCCAAATTGACTGTGGTCATTTTCACAATGGACCCTTCATACTGAAAATCTTCGGTTGAAATTGTTATTTTCTTAATACCCTTGGTAAGACGGTCCCTGTTTCATACCTCAGTTTTGACATCCTTTTCGTCGTCGCATCTCCTATTCAGTCCTAACGATTGGTCAATTAATAGTGAATCGTACATCGGACGAACGAACAGTTTCTCAGTCGTGGCCAGTCTCTCGCATTTTGGCGTCCATACGTGAAGCGTGACCCAAGTCTGTGACAGCAGCCATAGAAGCCATACCCACGCGTACTGCAATTGTACATAGGTCATTAGAGTACAAAGTCTTGGGAAGCGCGTATATAAGGTAAAATCTTGTAAACTCACTTGTCGCGAGATGAAATCGTTGAGGAAGTACACAGGAGGCGACTCGAAAAATAGATAATCAGGAATAGAATTATGGAAAAAGCAGGGGTCTTCGTGTCGAAGGCCGCAAGCCGAGATCAATAGAGAAAGAGTGACCGGAATGGTCAGATTTACAGGGAAGGCATAGCTGAACCCTTGAATCATGATTTTGCATGCGAATTTACCTGAAAAAAGAAACAAACTATGTAACATAATGGTAAAAAATAGATTTCTGATACTCTGGACTGGTTGTGCACTTTCTTACAAATCAAATATCAAGACTCTCTAGATCTGTAAAAACGTGGAGGTGGATACTCTGTACAAGCAGCTGCCTGGTTGAGAGTTCGATTTACTCACCAAAAATGTAACAGAAATAAGAGCAAATAATCTGCGTCATTAGAATGTACACGATGATGTTGTGATCAGCGTCGATATCTGTCGATTCTCCAGTCGTCACAATATCTGCCAGATCTGGTAGAGTGAGGCCATTCGCCGATGGCTTAATCTGCGCAATTCGAAGCAAAGATTTTCAATAACTGGGATTGTGGGAAAATGAGGTTCTCAATTTTTTCGAGACACGGAATACAGAAGCGTACCTACCTCGACTACGTGTACTCGATGCTGCGAGAAGCCGGCTGAGAACATCGAAAATAGATGCGCTATGTTGCCGCCCTTCAGGAAAGTGAACAAAACCATGCAGCAGAAGAAACATATGATCTTCCAGATGGAAATGAATAAGTAGGAGAAATAACGTGTTCTTTTCAGTTTATCTTTGATTCGCCACACCGGTCTCAGAAGGCCTGCCATAGATTTTACTCGGACATGAGAAAATGAGGTACATCATTTCACGAAACCAGCGCACAGGTAGCATTGAAACTCACCGAACAAAGAATGCTTAGTGACGTAGTTCTCCCAATAGCCGCATGACACCAGGAACAAAGTAATAGGAATCACGAGTAGTTCAGTTGGACTGCGTTCTTTCTCCAGCAACGGCCACAGGACGAAACCAGTAGTCTGGGCGCCCAAGGCAACGACGTCCATCGCTATTTTTGCGTACAGCTCGGACTTCTCCGATCTGCTTGTCAAGCCCCGTGTGTTTCTTGACGTTAAAGCTGCGAAAGGAACATTCAGTTGATTATGTATTCTTACCGAGTAAAATGGCCGTACGATTGACTCGATTTATACTTACTAAGGAAGGCAGGAATAAAACAAAGGCAGTTAGTGATCATGGCACCTTTTACAACATCTAGACTAGGAAGCACAATAAATACTAGAGAGGCGACGCCGACAACATGTAGCGTCTCCATGCTGCAGACGAAGATGAAGTCGCGTAACGGAGGTCGCCGCCATGACTTGAAGAAGCAGATCCGCAGTGAGCGGAAGAGCGTGCCCAACTCAGGCACGCAGAACGCGAATAGCAGACACCACGTCCAAGCCACCTGCTCTTCGAGTGGCACTTGAGCGACAAACTGTTTATCACGCCCTAGAAATTATACCGTCATTAAGTTTCAGTTAAGTATCTATGAGAATCTAATAATGGACACAGATGTGTGCCTTGAAGCTGGATTGTCAGTTCGGAAAGAAGGGTTGGACAAGTTCAACGTTTTTACAGGGTAGCTGTGGCAGCACTGTCTCATATTTATGGTAAAATTGCAAGGGACTAAAGGTTACAGAAAATGAGAGACCATATTATCGTCTACAATCATGTACAGAAGTTGATACTAGAAGATCCTGAAAAGCAGTTGTTCAGCAATTCCATGATTTCCCAACTCCAACCAAGTGCTGGAAACTAGTGATTTTTTCTGGGGCCACCGGCTTTCGTCTGAGCTATCAGCTCCTGACTTACAGGCACTGACATTTATATAGCTACCAGCTTTCTTAGAAAGCTAGTAGAAGCAAATCAAACGCTGTCCTTTGGGTACTAAGAAGAAGCTGAAAATGAAGCCAATCAAGAAGCCAGTCAAGGAACTGAATACAGGAAACTCATCGGGAAAGGAAGCAGGAAGCTAATCCAGAAGCCAATACAGAGAAGCTAGGCAATGAAATACGACTTCCTATTTGGCTGCTGCTTTCGTCAGTGCCTGAATACGGCTTCCAAATTGCGGTTTTCAAATCACGAAAATGGTCGGCTGTTGACTTTGCGTCTTCCGTAAGATGAATACACAGCAATGATGAAGGATTAACCCTCAAAAACGTTTTACCAAATATATTTGCCACTCAAGTGAAAAAGGCACTTTTATTACAAAGTTATAACATTTTACTTAAGCCTGGAAAAATCATGAAGAGTTGTAACAGATTTGACGCACCTTAAACAAGTTTGAGAGATCCGTTAAGAGTTTTGAACATTACTGAGAGAGTCCTGAAGATTCTTCATAACGGGTTTTTAAGCCAACATTGAAAAATGTTGGTTAGTCTACACGACTGTGGCCTCCTTCCCCGATATGAAAAAACTGAATGGTATTAAGATGAACATTAAAAATTCTTCAAAAACTATTCAGTTCTTATATTCTGTATTGTCCTTCCCAGGACTGCTTTCTATCCTTACCGGTACCTCAAATAAGGCTCTTTATTCGAGTTCAATTCAATTTTATCGCAAGAGATCAATTTACAGCTGTGGTCTCTGGCCCGGCGAAAGGGAAGCGAGGCATCAACCCAGCCATCCCAATGGACAAAAATGTCTAGTTGTTCCAAAATTGTAATGCTTCTCCATCTATCAGAGTTTTACTCCCTCCCTAGAAGCTTCCCTCTGGAAAAACGTTTGACAGCGCCTGGGTCATTCTACCGTCACTGAGAATATTTTGTTACCAGTAAATTTTGAACCTTAACTTTCGATTTTTTTATTTTATTATTTATTTATTTATTATTGCTTTTTGAGGGAGGGAGGAGGTATTTTGGGTTACATGATAACATCCGCAGCAAATTCCACCAATCCTATTCATCAGACAGGACAGTTACCGTCTTTTGAATGGAAAAAACATACGGAGGTGTCTATCATCGTGGATGCTACCGTCTTGTCTTAGTACCTGTTACGTATGTTTTTTTAAATTTTTGTTTCAAGTTGAGTTTTGCCAATTAAGTTTTTTCATTGGGAGGGGGGGGGGGTGTCTCGGAGAACAGAATAACATCTGCAGCAAGTTCCACAATCCTATTCATCGGACAGAACATAATTACCGTATTCTGAATGGAGAAAGCATACAGAAGTGCCCATTGTTGTGGATGTTACAATCTTGTCTCAATACCTGTTATGTTTTTTTAAATTTTTGTTTCAAGTTGTTTTTATTGTTATCCAGAAGTATTGGGAGTATATGATGAGAGGGCAGATCCCAACTGAGTCCCAACGTGTACAATTGAGTCTGAAGGCGTGGACGAGTTGAGCCCCTAAGGTTTCCAGGTCGGAGGCAAATTGAGTCTCCTTGGATATGCTGATGGAGTCCCAATGCTAGTACAAATTGAATCCCACTAGAAACCAGGGACGTACCGAAGAGTTTTTCCTTGGGTGGAGGAGGGGGGGGCGGTAAAAATTGTGAAAGTCTCAACTGACTCAACTTAGATTTCCTATTCAATTCAATTCAAAATTCAATTCAGCCTTTAATCACCATAAGTGAACATGATATTTATGTGCACAATTGGTTGGAACGCCCGCGAAACGAGACCCCCCGACGAACGATACCTTTCCACATTCTATAGACTATAAACAATATTTTTGAGTCCATCTGTATCAGTCCCTCGGCAGCGTTCAGGTATCACCGGCGCGACCCAATCCATCATGCGCCCATCCTTGGGCATAAGCTCAGAAGGGATAGCGTCGAGTTCTATTATCAGGGTTTTCAGTCAATGTGGTCAGTCTTTGGTACACAGTACATTTTGGGGGGGAAATGAGTTATTGGTATCATTGGAAAGGAAATTTCACGCTCTATCATGTGCAACACTGCATGTTGATGCTGGCAAAACACAAGACTGATAGAATTACAAGGTTGGCCCACTTGGGTAGGCAACCCGTAACAATTCTTCCCGTCTCGCCCGCACCGAGATTCACTTCATAAGAAAGTAATGGGAGAGGGCTCTTCTTTTTTTTTAACGGTAGCCAATTGAATGTTGTGTGTGGTAAAAATAATAGAAAAATATGTTGAGGACATCAATTATGGGTAAAAATTGAAAAAAACTGTATTCCTGTAGACGGCCAGTGTGAGTTTCAGCACAGTGACGTCATTGACATGTTTGCGCCTGGTGGGCAAAACATTCGCTTTATGTGAGCATGATGTCATGATTTCGTAACACAGGAGTGATAGGCTATTGAAAACTTCTTCTCCCTCTTCTATCAATTTCAATAAAATGTATAGGTATGTAGCACTATTTTTCTTTCAGGTGTCGATTTGTGCCGCATACATTTTTCAGCATAACATGTGGCAATATTAGGTTCGGATCCCTGAACACAATTCAGGTGCCAAATTGTAGTCATTAGCTCATGTGGTAGCACAATTTTCAAAAATTCTCTGCAAAAGAAATTCGTAAAGCTGTTTTGTCCGTAGTTCTGGATATCAATGCTTAGATACATATGTCTATTGTCGTGGACAAAAGTCTTTTCTAAGTTTGCTCTCAACTAGAGCCCTAGAACCCGCCCATTCAAGCATTACCTCAGAGACGTCAGGGAGGCTGTTAGGGCTGTTTTAGCCCTTTTCCTTTCTTGCCGAAAAACCGGCCTAGGTCGAAATGTAGCGAGTTGCGACGTGGGCTCGAATCCGGGACCTCCGAATTTCGAGACCAGCGTGTTATCCACTCGGCCAACCAGACCCTTCGTGGACAAACGTCGTCCCTCTCTCTAAATTTTAATGCTCCTGCTCTGTAAACGTATTTAATATTCTCTACTACTTATAAATTAAGTTGTTTTTTTGGGGCGGGAGGGGGTCTAACAAACAAAGGAATTCCGCAGTAATATTCTTAGCTTCTGGGAGAAAAGCCCGTCTGTGGCTGAGTAATTCGTAATCATTTAGTCATGTTTACCATTAAATCAATAGTTGGTACCTATGATTAATGTATGTAATACTAACCCAGATCTTTGTTGCAATATGGTACGTAACGATCACCTTTGATCTGAGACGTCATGAGGAAAATGCAGCACTTAGCCACCACACCACAGCCGAGGACAATGACGAATGTCATAATGTAGGTCAGAATTTTTAGGATCTTGACGGTGAACTCCAGACACTTTTGACTCTCCATCGACCCGCTGTCTCGCTTTGGAGGTAAGTCTCTGAATACGTCCCATCCTTTTGTTTCGTGGATGGTTCTTTGACTGAAACATAGAAAACAAGAATGATCAAATGGCATGTACAAACTTGAGTGGTGGATGCATTTTCAGAATAGCTGATAGTAGGCAACACTAATAGGTAATAGCCGACAAGTTCAGCAGTGTGTGGGCAATCAAATACACCCAGATACCTGGTGTGAAATGTCAGTTTAGAGAGTGAGCATACGAGTTCTCTGATTCCTCTACTCTGATTTTGATTCTGGAACCACTGGCTGACTTTCAATTTATGGATTAAGTATAAATTTTGGATAAAGCACATGTACGGGAATACGTTACATGAATGTTATAGAAGAGTATGGCGCTGAAGTGGCTCGCGAAAATTAGATGCTGCAGTGATCTCTGTCCGCCCTGTTTGAGTAGTAATACGAGTATATAGCGGATACATTTTCAGAATAACTGATAGTAGGCAACACTATAATAGGTATTATTAGGTAATAGCCAGCAAGTTCAGCAAGCAGTGTGTGGGCACTCAAGTATACTCAGACACCTAGTGTGAAATTACAGTTTAGAGCGTGCATGCGTATGTAAGGTTTCCACGGATTCCTCCACTCTGATTGTCATTCTGGAAACACTTGCTGAGTTTCAGTTCATGGATTAAGTAAATTTCCTCCTTCATAATGGTACTTGGATGAAGCACGTGTACGGAAATATGTCTTACAAATATTATAGAGGAGCATGGCGTGGTTAAGCTAAAGTGGCTCGTGAAAATTAGATGCTGCAGTGATCTCTGTCAGCCCTGTTTCAGTAGTAATATGTGGTAACTTGAGTGAGCGGATGCATTTTCAGAATAAACTAACAGTAGGCAACATTCACAGCCACCAAACTGAGCATTGTGTGGGCATACATATGCGGGAATATGTCGCATAAATGTTACAGAAGAACATAGTATGGTTTAGCTAAAGTGGCTCGCGAAAATTAGGTGATGCAGTGATCTCTATCGGCCCTGTCTAAACAGTAATACTCGGAGAAGTCGTCGGATATTCCAATACCTCAAACCTCATCACCATGATAACGTATAATGAGAAAGTGATTATCAAGAATTTGTATATAAGCTCATATATTCCACTCCACAACTCGCGGGTACATTCTTCAAATTGCCGAAATTCTCACACACGAATTGCCAGAGATTCTCGAACGCAGCCACACGCTGCATCGCAAACCCGAGTAATCTGTCTGGAGTTTTCCAACGGTTCTCCAGCGTGTCGCGCCGGAAATTAATTTATTTTCGCGTTCGCTTTCTCTTTCCAATTATTTTGTCGTTAATCTGTCCGATGTATTTGGTCTCCCCTCACCATCAGACTGTATCGCCGTATCCACGACAGCATCTATTCAAATCGCTACAATTAAAATATAGTCTACGAATGACCTTCTTGGTAGAACTATCTTGTAACCACGACTCATAGTCGGTATACTTGTTCATTTTTTATTTTATTTTTCCTCTTTTTTTCTCTCTTTTTTTTCTGAATACCTCGATTGATACAACGCGCGTATACGTGCACGCCATACTATTTATATATTTGTTCGAGAACGTTAGAGAAAGTAATATCAAACTTTATTGTAGCGGAATGTTTCACCTACTATACCAATCCAATCCATGGTACTAGATATAAAAACGTTTTACAAAAAGAAGTGTATTAATGACTGCGATATTGCCTTTTAAATAATGACTGGCTAATGGTAATGGCCCCGGTGTATAATAATATAACGTAATTGCTGCATTTACACAACCACCAAGGCGTGCGCCATGCCGTGTGTAAGGATGGCGCGAAAAAATGCCGCCATATTTCTGTTATTGGAGTACCGGACATGTTGATATACGGGCTCGATTACTGTGTAGCGGTTTGGGGTCTGTGCGGCTGTGTTCGTGGGTCTAGTTACCACTGGTTTGTGTTTCAACATTGTTACACATATGTGTGTATACACTGAAACATTAATCACGGCAACAACTTAACCGAGTGATCTATCTGAAAATGGCCTCCAACAAGGTGCTCCTGCAGAGGCGGTTACCAGTAATGCATAATGATATCGTACCTAATTAACCTATGGTTGGGCCCAGAACCCCTGCCTGCTGTGTTTCCTATAATGTTTTCGAGCTTCCATTTACTAATTTCGCATCTACGTTTTCATTATAGCCCAACAGCATCACAGAAGCTCAGCGCTCAGATAACTGCGAGGATTATACGTATATTTGTATGATTTAAATTGCATTCTGGATCCCCTGCCCGCCACATGTTTTTATTGAAGCGAAGTTTCTTTACAGAGGAAAAATGAACCGAAAGCGAACGCGAAAACATGCAACGGAAGTGACGTAGTAACGCTCCACCCACAATTAGTGAGTGAAAGAGGGGAGAAAAAGAGAGAGAGAGAGAGAGCGCGCATATGTGAAACCAGACTGCTTTCCCTCCACACCTCCGTTAACAGTTTTCTGTCAGATAACATTCAGTACACGTTTTTTATTTTATTTTATTATTGACTCCAAATAGATGTATTAAAAAAAACTTAATTAGTGCATATCCACGACTAACACGATAGTGTTCACACCCCCCCCCCCCATGTAAGTCGCCACCCATTCCATCCATCGTAGGGCATAAGCCTCCGCAACCCCCTTCCAGTATTTTCTTGTGCTAGCTGTGGTCCTTCATCTGAGCCCCATATAACCTAAAATCTCATCACACCAATTGAAACGGCCTCAGCACGAGTCACCTACTCAGTGAGTGCCACGAATGTGAACACACAAATAAACAATAAACCACTTGGTGGCAAGGTCGCCTCCTTACCTTTTCCTGTCCAGTGGTATCCAAAAAGTACTCTTTAGGTATCCAGAAGCAAATTAGTGATTTAATTAATTATTAATTACAGAACTACGTAGTAGAAAAATACGTTTAAGGTCAATTTATGATTTAAAAGAGAAAAAAAGAAAAAGAAAAAAAAAAGTTAAAATTCTAATGACAGTAATCAAATTTGGCGATACTTTTAAAAACATTGGATGGTGTGGTGGGACGTATGGCGATGCACGCATGCCAAAGTGGCCCCTATGACACTGCACCCCCAGCACCGGAAACTACCCTTTCGGGCATCGAATCAGTGCCGAGGGGAATCACTGTTGGGACTCCTATACAGTGAACACATACGGAGGTTGAAGTGGGATTGGGCAAGGCACGTCGCAAAAACAAAAGACGAAAGATGGTCTTATAAAGTGACTTTTGGGCAGCCCTACCGGAAAAGGAGAAAAGGAAGGCAGAAATTAAAGTGGAGGGACGATTTCGATAAGTTCTTAAAAAATATATTATACCACAGAGTGGCTTGGCACAAAATCGAGTGGAAACGGTTGATGGAGGCCTTCGTACATAAACTGGGCCGGGGTAGAGTTTGACATTATAGAAATAATGTAAACCGGGCCCGGGGGAAAATCTGCAGGCCTACACTGGCATATTGTCTATTCGATAATTATAATTTCTGTAACTCTGCGGGCCCTCTAAAAAAACTGAGGCCTGGGGGGGGAAAGTACTCCCCTTCTCGGCGGCCCTCGTCAAAGCAAGCAAAAGAAAACTTTGGATTGACTTATTGAATTTTTCCAACTGATGCTGACTCAACTCAAAATTCCCAAGTATAAAAGAAAAAGAAAACCTTTTGACTTGTTGGATTTTTCCAACTTCTCAACTCAATTCCCAAGTGTCAAAGCAAGCAAAAATAAAATAAAGAACTTTTGATTTGTTGGACTTTTCCAACTCCGCCTGACTGAAATAATAAATTTTTCCAACTGCTGAGTGAAAAATTCCTACTGGAGGGATAAGTTGCCCGCTACCCCCTCCCCCATCGGTACGTAGCTGTTGTTGTTAGTTCTCTTTTGTTAAGATTTGGTCATTTTTAGTCAATTTTGGTTGGATTTAGTGAGTTTTGATCATGTGTGATTCATATCCTTTATAGTTGAATTTGTCGAATATAGTCAGATTTGTGTTATTTCTTTCCATCGTGATTAGTTTAAATTATTTTTGGCCTTTTCTAATCTTTTTTTGTGAAACTTTGAAACCTGGTCAATAGTCAGCTTTGTTTCTTTTTAATTAGACTTGGTATTTTTTTGTTTAAATAATATTTTAGTTTGCATGTTTTTAATCATTTCTGATTCGATTTGGTTACATTTGGTCAAATTTTGTCATTTTAAGCCAGTTGCAATCAGACTTGGTTACATTTAGTTGAATTTAGTAGTTTTTGATCATTCATTCATTTTCAGTCAGATTTAGTCAACTAATTAGCTTTCTTGGTTCTTAGTCGGTTTGATTAATTTTGATCATTCGTAGCGTTTTTTGGTCAATCGATTTTGGTCATCTTTGACACTTTTCAGCATGTTTGGTTGAAGTGGAATACACAGCTGGTAGAGAGCAATCAAACTTTGCTCAATTTCTCAACCAAAAAATAAGAAAATGTATTTTTTGGAGGGAAAAGGAACGCTTTTGTAATACACGAGTATCCGGCCCCAGGCACATTTCTCCTGAATCCGGTTCTGACCGGAGGGTGGGTTACATCAATGTTTTTTAAGAAAGTAAGATCTACATATGAGGATATGAGGATTCATTCTCCAACCGCCCATCTGAGTTACTGACACTCTCGCAGAACTTTAATTTCGGCAACTGTGGAAGAGATGGTATGCAAGAAGAATGCCGACAGAGATGCGATTTCGAAGATCAGCTTCTAACATGAAACAAATTTGACTAAAAAACTCCACCAGATAGAACGAGAACGATTTCGACGTTTCCACCTCCATCCTCAACCGCAGACAGACTGAATTTTATGAATACGTCGTTTCCATGCCACATTTACCACATACATGCTTTGTGCTCTCAATCCACGAATCGCTATCGGATAAATCATCGGCATCAATATTTACACCGCATTTGCTTGTAGCAAGCATGCATAGACTATACGCTAATTTAAATCACCATTTCATTTTATAAACCGCACAGAGAAGAAAGAAAAGAAAACGTAATACATTTTTTGTATACTTTTCTTCTTTCTTTATCGATGTGACAATACGAAAAACCAGCGAAGCATTACAAAACGCTTTATTCAACATTTGATGCTTGACGAATTCTACACTTTGGCGTGTTTTGCAAGTTGGGCGTCTTCAGCGACGCCGAATGTCGACTTGCGAATTTGTGTCGAATTTACCGAAGTCGTTGCCGAGAAGCCGGGACAGGAAAATGGGGAAATATTCTTGTAAGTTAAAAGTCAAGAAGTCAACATGAAAACCCAGTCAGACCTGTTAACAGTATTCACACCCTAATGAGCGCATAGGTTTCAGATACATCTTCCAGAATAGATGGTTGAACATGCTCACCGGGAGACGTAGAAATTTCCCTATGGGCCGCAGCCCAAATTGTCAAAATTAGACCAGTCTGGCTGGTTCTTTTAAAATTTGAAATAAGGACTAGAAAGAATGATAGAACACTTAAAGGGCATCTTCTTTTCTAATTTACTCTCAACCCGAGCCCTGGAATCCGCTCTTTCGAGCATTACCTCTGAGACGTCTGGGAGGCTATTAAGGCGGTTTTAGCACTTTTCCCTTCTGGCCGAAAAACCGGCCTAGATCGAAATCTGGCGAGTTGCTGCGTGGGCTCGAACCTGGGACCTCCGGATTCCGAGACCAACGCGCTGTCCACTCGGCCAGCCAGACCTCCTACCTCCTGGATTGAGACACATATGTGAAGCTATAATATTGTGATTTCTCATCAGAGAATACGACCAGAGACCAGTAATTCGTATTGGCTGTCAAATGATAACCCCTCCTCATCTTTTATTCCAAAGTTCGATAGAAGAACACACTACGGTCTTCAAGAGGCAGGTACAGGGGCAGAGTGAAGGATACATTTATCCTTACTTGCTTTCTTCCCCCCACAAAGAATGCATGGAGATGAGCTCATTCCTGAATATTTCATTCGTGAATGAGAAATGAACGAGCGAATGACATTCTTTTTCCTCAATTCGGAACCTCTGATCGCGGAATCCGACTTTGTTCCCACTCAATGCATCTTAATGCCCGAATTGGTTTCCGATTTTTTTGCAATTTAATGACCGAACTGGCTCTCTTCTTTTCGTGATTAAATCACCGAATTCGCCCGCTAGGATATATATACGGCACAACCCCTATACAGTGATTTTCCTTCCCATTTTTACAGACTTAAGATTGTCTACAATTATACAGATTCTCGTTGTAGGTGCGACGCCTTTACAAAGCTGAGGCTCCCGCTACAGGATCTATACCCGTGAGTGGTGGTCGCACTGTGGGGGTTAGAGAAAGTAGCCTGTCCTCCCAAAGAGTAGGACCGCGTAAGCCAGAGCAGTAATGACAAGTTGCTGTAAATCTTTTTAAGTGACTCATTCCATGACTCTGTAGCCATACCTATGGGACATTCCATGCAATACTTTTATAGAAGCATTTGGGAAAATGAACATCGCTATCAATTGTTACGCTGATAACACCTTGTTTGGGATAAGGGATGCGGTGTCCCGGGGCCAATTTGGCATGCGTGTATCGCCATACGCCTCTCTATCATCGAATATTATAACGACTAGTCGCTCAAAGTTAGATTCAGATTAGGTTTGGCTCCTTTTGGCGGGGTCAGGAGCGATAGAAATATGACACCCACCGCCTCGGCTTTTATTCATTCAAAATTCAAAATATTAAATAAATAAAAAAAGTTGAAAAAAAGGTTAGGTTAGATTTCCATTTCGGTGCACATATGACACAACCCCTATGCTGTAATTTTTCTTTCCATTTTTACAAATTTAGGACTCTCTACAATTCTACAGATTCTCGTTATAGGTATTGTTAAAAATCGACTGCTTACCTACACCCTCTCTGAATTTTTTTTTAAATAATTATTATTATACAGCCTTTCAGAAACTGAACACTGTCTCTATTCCACCCATCTCTGGGCATAGACGTTCACCACTATCCTCCAGCAATTTTGGTTCTGCGCGGTTCGTCCCCATAAATGTTTCCAATTTTTTTCTATTTCGTCCCGCCATCTCATTAGAGGTATTTTTTTTCTTCTTTCTTTATCCCTGGGCACCCATTCCGTTGCCACCTTTCCCCAACTGTTCGAATCGGATCTAGCTATATGATCTGCGACTCTATTTTCAGTTTTTTAATTCTGTATGCTATATCCATAGTACTTGCTTGCTGTAGTACCTCCTCGTTCCTTTTATTATTCCTCAGTTTTATATTACTCACTTTCCTTAACATTTTTCTTTGTGTAATTTGTATTCTATTTAGCTATTTTTGGGTTATCGACAATGTCTGTGCCCTGTAAGTCAGAGTTGGGTGGACGACATTTTCTATTATTTTGACTTTATTACTTGTACTAATTTTACTATCTAGTATCGCTTTTCGAGACCAAAAATTTTTCCATGCATTTCGAATTCTAGCTGATATTTCTTTTCCTTGTCTGTGCTCCAGCGCGACTACTTGACCTAAGTAACACTTATTTCAATTGTTCATTCTATCTCCATAAAATCATAATTTACCTCTGAAAATCCCTAATTTGACGATTCTAGTTTTTCTCAACAGATTCGGATATTTGTAATGATGAAAATGAATCAGTGACCTTCAACTCTGAGTGAGATAACAACAATCCGATAGTTTAAACTCAGTGATGGTCGCAAAAAATCTTAAGTTCGATTTGTAAAAACTAATTAGCTCTGGTCCATTTCGTTTCTATGGAGTCCTGGAACTCGAATCGGGTCTAGAATTTCCAAATTCGAAGTTATTCGAGGTCCTTATTCTTGATAGTCTTGCGGGTTTTGCACGAGATATGTGATTAGTTCGGACCGCAGCGAGGGCATTCGGAATCACAGAAACGAGATTTTGTATAAGAAATTCGTGTATTAATTGACTGAATATCTGAAGTAAGTCTTCGTGCGTGCTAAACATAAAATGTGTCTGAACTAAACGGATGTCCTGCTTGGCCGATCGAGGGAGAAAATGAGAATGAGTCATGAAAATTCGCGTTCGGACGCTAGAGAGTCGCTCTTTAGCGGCCTAATGAAATGTGGCGCGCTGATTGGTGTATTTGGACGAAAAGATGATCACTGACAAAAATGTTCTGCAAAAAAAAACTGAAGTTGGGCTCATCTGAAAGGAAATGATGAGGGCTGACACTTTAGTTCTCTTCAGTTTAACATAAAAACAATATTACAGATGCTAGGACTTATTTTATTTGTTCATATTTTTATGGAAAAAATACACTGATCATCTTTTCGTCCACAACACTACCGCATATACACGAGTGTCCAAACGCCAATAGAAAGAAGAACGTGGTTTTGACAAAATCGCGCACTGGAAGAACAGGAATGCGGGCAACAAAAGACGTTTGCTAGACGCTCGCATCGTGCTATGCAGAAACTAGTCAGGCAGGACGATTTATATTAAAGTATACGTTCGAGAGGAGAGGGTCGCCGCTGTCTATTCATTTCGGGATCTCATTTTGAATTCTAGGGTCCCAAAAGTG
Organism: Acanthococcus lagerstroemiae; assembly: GCA_031841125.1. Classification (NCBI taxonomy): domain Eukaryota; kingdom Metazoa; phylum Arthropoda; class Insecta; order Hemiptera; family Eriococcidae; genus Acanthococcus; species Acanthococcus lagerstroemiae. The sequence continues at coordinate 19,407,496 of CM063110.1, forward strand.
TTGGTATCAAAATCTTGAACTGATTCGAAATTATGAGTTATCTTTTTTGACTTTGAGTTCGATTTTTCGTGAATCACATACATTTTGCTCATTTCAAGGGTGAAATTCAAATTATGGAATACGAATATGGATCGAATAGAAACTCTGTAACATTTTTGAAACAAGCGACAAGAATGTGCCTATTTGGATACGTTGCTCAATTTTCCAAGAAATATTCATTTTCTTCACAAGTCGAATTTTATATTTCAGAGCTCCCCTGAGATTGCGGGAGGGGTTGAGATTTTCACAGTAATTGGGCTACGAGAAATAAAATTTTTCGGGCCATTTTCCGAGGCACATCGAACATTGATTTGGAAAAAACAAAAAGATTTTGTTCACCATGCTCCCGCGCACTTACTTCGGCTCTCTTCAGTTTCTCGGTTTGGTGTGAATCTGTCTGCAAAAAAACAAGTCTGGGGGATTTTGTAAACGATGGCAGTTGAAGTGGTATGATGATAGGTTATCCTTATCAGTCTCACGACTGATTTGATGCAGCTCTCCATTTCTGCCTACCCTGTGCGAGTTCTTTCATTTCATAATAACACTTACATTTGACATCCTTGATTATCTGTTGAACGTACTGGAATCTTTGCCGACCTACCCAATTCTATCCTTCCACTTTTCCTTCTAGCAGCAGTGATATTATTCCTGGGTGCCTCAAATCCCTCAATTCTTTGTCAAATTCACATCTTAAAACTGACTCTCCCATCTAATTTTCTTCCATATCCCTCTCACTCTCCATTCCTATTTCTTCATCACCATTATTACTATATAATCCTTCTACATACTTTATCCACCTTTTCACTTTTCCTTCAGCTGCGTAAATAGGCTCTCCCTCCTTATTTGTTATATTACTTGCTTCCTTCCTTCTTTCTCCAAACTCCATTTTTACTTGTCTATATAGGCCAAGTCTATTTGTCCATTATTCATAAACTCTTCTATCTTATCACTTTTCTCTTTCATCCATTCCTCCTTTGCCTTTTTTCACTCTCTCATTATTTCATTCTTTAACCTATGATAAGCTAATCTACCTTCCCAATCGTTTTGCATTCTCATATTTTCTTCGTTCATCCATCTTTGTGAAGATTTCCTCCTTCATCTATGGTATTTTTTCTTCTCTCTTAGTTATACCTAGATTTTCTTCTACTGATGTTAATATCCCCTCCTTTATTTTACCCTATTCTTCCTCCACACTGTTAATTTTCGGTGTTTTTTCAGCCTCTAATTGTAATGCAATATCTTCTCGATATTTCTTTCTAATATTAATATTTTCCAACTTTTTCAAATTTCATCTTTTTATCTCTTTTTTTTTACCAAGTCTCTTTAATTTAAGCTTGCATTTCATTACTACCAAGTTATGATATCATCGTCAATATCGGCTCCCGGATAAGTTTTACAGTTTAATATTTGATTCCTAAAATGTTGTTTTGTAAAATCAATTTAATATCTATCTTTGTTACCTCTTCCATGTATACCTTCTTCTATAATGATTTTTAAATTGAGTATTTCCTATAACTAAGTTATGCTTTGCACAAAACTGTATCAAACGCTTTTCTCTTTTCATTTTTCATTCCTAATCCAAAACCCAACTATATTAACTTCTTTTCCTTCACCAACTCTGGCATTCCAATCACCCATAATAACCGAACAGAATTTTAATCAAAATCAATTCAGCTGGGTTTGCTAGATGTTTTATAATCGCCCTGCCGTGCATAATCAGTTCGGAAAAAAATTAAAGTATAAAAAAGTTCAAATACCTAGATTAGCTCATTATCTGAGTACAAAAGTCAGCACAACTACACTACTGCACCTGTTCTCAGCCAAATTTTTCAACTCGTTTTTAAAATCTCGGTGGCACAGATCAGACAACTACTGTAGGTTAGCCAGCTCGGTATTTTAAAGTATAATTTACAAATGTTACGTAATGGCGCGATGGTGTACCATAACGGAACCACGTACACGTCATCGCTCTAAGGTTAGGTCACGAAAAATTTAACGTGACTTCAATTTTTACCCCTCCAGCTGCGGTTTGGAAGAATTTACGGTCCTCGACGGATCTAATGTATGCAGGTTTATTTAACTTCTACACTGAATTGATGCGATCGTCCAGGACCTGTTTGGCTTTCAGCCGGAACCAGTTTGTAGTAATTTTTTTAACGCGCGAATTTATTTTCGGCGGATGATCGCCAGCCGGGATATCCGCGAAAATATTTCGAGAGGCTTGTCAGAGTCAGCGGACGCATAACTGAGTTGAAAAGAAGAGTGCGACCTTATGAGATTTTAATGAAACGTGTTGAAAGTACCGCCGGGAACTTCTGAGACCGTGAGGTGATTTAAAAAAAAAAGAAGATACGCAATCGAAGAATGATCGAATATTGGCCTGAATTTGAAGATTTTTCAAGACTCGTTTAGACTGTCAAGATTAATTAAGATTTCTTAGGATCATATTAAGACTTTCTTAAGCTCGTTCGGACCCTGCTAATACTCGTTATACCGTTTAGACTCGCCAAGGTTCTGTGAAAAGTCTTCATAACTCATTAAAACTTGCTAAGATGATTCAAACTGTATACAGATTTGTTAACGGTTTTCATTAACACTACTCCGGAATTGTCAGAACTCTTTGGAACCCTATGAAGGTTCATTAATATATCTTGAAACTTATTGAGGCTAATTAGGGTCCATTAAGATTTGTCAAAACTCTCAGTACACATTATTGCTTGTTAATATACCTATTTTATTGAACTACTGAAACTCACTGAAACATTTTCAAACTCATTACGACACTTTAGACCTTGTCAAGACAGTGTTGATACCCGTTAAAGACTCTAGAGTTACCAGAGACGTATTCTTCAAAGAGAACATGTACTTATTTCAGCATGCAACTATAAAGTACTCTTTCTTTTTCATTCCTTATACTCTTAAAAGTACACTTTTCTAAATTTCAACACTTTTACTGAAAAAAAAAAAAAAAAAAAAAAAAAAATTCAAATGCAGAAAGACCAAATTAGATGTATCATCTAGCAGCAACACTCCAATTATTTTAAGATCTCTCACCCCCAAACTCCAATTAGAAATTGTAACTTCTATTAAATACGTTGGGGGGAAAAGAAGCTTAAAACAATATACCTTTTGAGCCACCTTTTCTGGACCCATTTAATGAAAGTTATATTAATGTTTGGTGGAGCGTATGGCGGTGCAGACATGCCAAATTGGCTTCCCAAACATCGCACCCCTGGCCCCGGAAACGACCCTTTCGAGTATCGCGTCAATAACCAGAGGTACTATTGAAAGTTATAACAGCAAGTATCATTTTTGTATTTCCCTTACCCTGGGAAAATTAAAGAAAAAAATAACGGTTCAGCAAATTTATAAAGAAGCACTTCTTGAGAGATTTCAGAGATGATATATGTACAAGATTTTTTATTTGTTCACTCCCTCTTCACAAACAAGAATTTTTCTGCTTTTTGACCTCCCTCCGCCCTCAAAATAAATTTTCCTGAAATTGAATGTACTCTTTCTATTTTTAGTCAATCTGGTAACTCTAAATACTCGGTATGAGGCTGTTCAATTTCACCAAAACTCGTTCTGCTGAAGACTCATTAAGAACCGTTTAAATTGAGTCCAGGACATTTTAAGACTCTGTGAGGACTATTTAAGACTCACTTAAGCCCATTCTTTTGGAATTCCAGTTTTACCATACCCACGTGATGGTAATAAGAAATGGGATTACAAGCTGTCGGTGTGGACCTCATACGTCAGTAAAAGGAAAAAGGGGGTTTTGGGTTAGGAAAGGTCTCATTTGGCAGAAAAGCGTATACTATGAGGTACTGGCATCAACTCCATTTCGACAACAAGGAACCTCTCTACATGAACGTATATAAATATTTATGAAAATTCTAAAAGGAAGGATATACAACATTCTGGACTTCAATCAACCAGTGGAATTGGGGGGGGGGGCAGAAAAACTTTTCTACAATAGATCATGTTTGAACCATAAGGCAGATTATAGAAAAATCTAAGGAATACGATGTAGAGGTATGGCTTATGTTTGTCAATTTTAATAATGTACTTGACTCATTGCCCCATGGGAAGATGTAGCAAACCTAGGCAGTACAAGGAGTTCCTGAGCGGATACTCAAAATTCTCGTCTGTTTGTATGAACATTCAGATGGCTATGTAAAATTAGATAAGCCTGGAAAAAATTTTCTATTCGTGAGGAGAGTTAAACAATGGTACTTTATTTTCCCGAACATTTTCAACTGTGTTCAAGAAATGATTTCCAGAAATATAGATTGGGAAGATAAAGGTATCAAAATTCTGGGTAAATACCTCAACCGTTCAGGGTTTGTAGACGATATTATAATAGTGGCTCAAAATTTCAACGAAATAGGAAAAATGGCTCAGGAATTATTAATAATCATATATTTGCCCCCCCCCCCCAGCACAGCCGCGAGGCCAATTACGATGGATGGAATAACTGAAAATGATTATAACACAGTACACATATATAGTTAGTTTATTTTTTTATTTTTTTTTAAAATTATATACACAAAAAAAATAGAAGATTAAAAGAGCGAAATGAGCTTTGATCCGAAGTCAACTGAAACGACTAACAAACACCCATAACTCCATCCTACGTATCGTTCTGGAAACTCGGATAAAAGATAAAATCTATATTAAGGACATTAGGAAAAGAACTGGAATTAAAATATCTCTAATATAATGGGTGCGCCAAAAGCCGCGTTACACTGTCAATACATTCCAATAAATTGGTAATGCGACTTTTGGCGCACCCTGTATATAAAAGTGTTCGTTTGTTCGCGATTGGCGGGTGAACCGTAAGATCTGAGGGAGGGGGTTATACTTTCTGGATGTCTTTTCGTATGAACTCTAAATAGGTTTCAGGCTATAAAAAATTTCGGTACCCCTATTAGAAAGAGGCCACAAAATTTTACCTCCTCTAGATCCCCTAATTTTTTTTTTCAACTTGGACATTTCAGAAGTGTTTTGCATTGAACTTCTTCACATCTCTCTATATATTAAAAACCAAAACTCCTCTCCCTCCCCCCTCCTAGGAAAAAACTCACTGCGGGTTGCCTACCTAAAAATTGGAAAAATTGCAGTGGCAGATCAGCTACTTTCAAGGACATAATCTGTTCTAACATAAAAGATCTCCAAGTTTTAAGACATAACCGAAAAACTCCTACCCCTCCCTCCCATCCTGGAAAAAACGCACTGCGGGTTGCCTACCTTAAAATTTATGTTGAACTCTATATATTAAAAACCAAAACTTCTCCCTCCCTCCCTCCCCTAATGGAAAAAACTCACTGCGAGTTGCCTACCTAAAAATTGGAAAAATTGCAGGGGCAGATCAGCTACTTTCAACGACATAATCTGTTCTAACACAAAATATCTCCAAGTTTTAAGACATAACCGACATCAAAACTCCTCCCCCTCCTCCCTCCCTCCCCTCATGGAAAAAACGCACTGCGGGTTTCCTACCTTAAAATTTATGTTGAAATTTGCTGGCCGCCTCCCTTCAGAAATTATTAAGGGGTAGTAATCTCCAATCTTCAATACATATAAGAGTGTTTGTTTGTCTTTGCCCTCTTTCGGTGGATCCAGGGGCGTTAGAAATATAGTATCTACCCCTTTTAGCCATCATCGGCTCTAAATCCAAAGTTACACGCAAGGTCCTCCTTTCTTCCTGCTCTGTAGGGATGCTGAAGTCTGATAAAGGGCGCCTGGCTTGGCGCTCGCTGGTCTTCCTGGGAGTGAGTCTGTGTTCTCCGGGGTCTTCTGTCTATGTAGGGTCTAGGAGGCTGCTAGTAGTTTATAAAATTAAATATTAAAACTCAGATATGCGGGTCATATGTTTGGGGGGAGGAGGAGTGAAATGGAACCTGACGAGTACTTCATGGGTACTATTGGACAGGAAGAGGAAAAGGGGCCGCCCTGCCACCAGGTGGTGCGATAAGATAGGGCTCAGATGAAGGACTATAGCCAACACAAGAAAATTCTGGAAGCAAACGTACATAATTTTTCTGCCTCAAGACAGAGCGGAAAAGCTAGAGATATTTTGGCACAGCTGAGTTTCTTGACTTGAAATACGGTGGTGGGGGGGGGGTACCACGTTGTTGAAAAATTTGATCTTATTCCAAGTCCGCTGAATGTCTTGAAATGAGATGGGAAGAGAAATCAGATTCTTAGAAAATCTCTCTTTATTTCAAGTCGTTATTAAATCCTTTTTGTTTGTAATCGACGAGATACCAAAGCCAGTGAAATTTTGACTCCCGCTTCCTGGATCAGAACTCGATGGCTCATTTATGCTCAGTAAGAAGAGGCAACGCATCGTGGAAAGAAAGATGATTATTACCGCTGGGATATTTTCACTCTCAGCGGTTGGGAGGGGGTTCAGGTTGAAAAATTTGGCTTTATTCGAAGTCACCCTGAGTTTCTTCTTACAAGATGGGAGGAAAAGGTCAGGTTTTCTGGGAATTTGACTCTGTTCTAAGTCGTCAGCGAATCCTTTTTCATTATCTTCGATGAGGTCGTGAAATTTTGACTAGGTCAGAACTAGTAGGCTCATTTCTGTTCAACAAGAAAAGTCAGCTCAACGTAGGAAGAAAGATGATTACCACGGCTAGGATATTTTCCCTTTCAAGGGGAAGGGCACTCAATACCAGAGTTCGTCGAGCCCGAAAATTTCGTTTGCCAAATTTGACCTGGCTACAGGCCCGTAGTCAATGGAATGCGGTCTGTAGTTACCTCCTTCATCCGACACCCCGCTGCCTACTCCTAAACAACGTCATCTACATGGTGTCCGTAAAAGGGGCATTCGTCGGGCGGAAATTCGTTCGTCGGTGATTCCGAAACGGACAAGTAACGGGACGAGTACGAGTAACGCCACCTGAATACATTTACAGACGCATTATTCGCCAAGCATTCGAAAAATGTTCGTAACGCTCGTGACGAGAAAGCGTAACCGCACTTGTGCGCTTTCTTTTCGTGTGCCCGCAAAATGAAGCAGTCTATTATAAATTGCTTTTCCGAGTTGATTAACAGGGTGCACTGACGTAGTCAGTCGAAAAGTATCCGTCAGCTGCAGCGTACGACCTCAATCTGCGACTCGAATTATCATAGGCCATGTGGAAAAACTTCGTAGGGCTGGCACCGCTGAATGCTCATGAGGGGGGTCTGGTCTTGACCAAAGGGGGAGAGATGTTAGAGAGGGTGCTGAATTAAAAAACCCAGCGAAGTCGCAAGGAGGTCCAGACCCTTCGACACCCCTTTCCCGGATATGCCAGTGCTTCCATGGCATACATCCAGCATCCCAACCAGCAGTCAAAGTCTAGAGTTGACGTTTACAGAGCTTCTATCGAGCTTGCTGTGATCATCGGTTCAGCTTCTATCGCAGTCGTCCGGATGACCGCTCATCAATCGAGAATGACTCGTATTCGTGTAGTGATAGCTATCAATCAGATTATAGAGTCAGTGCGTCAGAGTGGCATACCGAGCTGAAGTGAGCGGAGGATGCGCCAACGACCTTGGCCTCGGCGATGGTACGCTGATTTGCACGAGGTTCATATTCGGCAGCCAGATTATCTAGATGTAACTTGGAATGCTTCAAAACGAGTCCTGGCATATTCGACTAATATTAAATGGGTTTTTTTTTTTCGGTCTCGAGAGGTGAACCCGAGGTATAGCTATTGTTCGTGTACTTTCCAGACCATCTTCTAATGGCCGATGCCTATCTGGCTCGTTTCTTCTTATGTTCTAATAGCGTCGACCTTAACATATTTTAATTAGGTATTCTCATAGTGATTACGTGGACGTTGTTATTTTCCGCTTGGCGCGTTCTTCGAAGTGGTCAACAGCGAAATTGATATCGAAGTTACATTCCGAATGACTATTTTTCTGTTTATGTGGGATGTCGACCAGAAAGTCTACCGGCACATATCTGTACATGCAGAATGTCGCAGGTAGCTCAGTTCGAAGAAGTACCAACTACATACAGACGATAGATCGGGTCATTAACTTCTCATTCAAGCGACCATATTTCGGGTTTCTGGTAGTAATTTTGGAGCTACTAAATTATGTGCGAGTGCATAAGGTCTCTCGTGTCAAGCAATAAATGTGGACCTCGTACTCGAGCGTAAGAAAAATCTTCTAAATTTTCGTGAACTGCAACTAGCAAGTTGCTTATACAGAAGTAGCTGGCCCGCTGCACGGGTCATCTAGACTGTGGGGACTGTAGTGAGTGGCTAAGTATGTTGGTTTAAGTGAGCTTGATGGAAACAGTTTGAATGGGCCAGGCACATACTTACATGCATTCAAAATGGTTTGGAGATTTTCAGAAACTGTCATTCATGAACATTTGTCACCAGCATTGTCTTCTTCACCATGCACAAATAATCGTGGGCTGTCATTTATTTGCAGACTATTTCGATGTTTTGTTAATATGAATTTAAAAACGTCACTGAATCATTTTTACTAACTGATTACTCTAAAGAGAAAAAATGGCATTTACTATACTGCGGACTCTACACCGCCATTGACTTCTAAATTACTGACTTTTTTGTACTTAGTTTTTTGCACATATACATATTATAAATTATGTTACGTTCGAATGTCCTGCCTGGCCAAACTTCTTAGGCACTCGTGTGCATCCCTTAAACTGAATCGGTTTCTCCCTTTCTCGTTTGTTCTTCTTTCGTTAGTGTTTTATTACCTTATTTTCCGGCTAGGCCGTGACTCCATTTCCTTTGATATTCTCGCTAAATTTAGTTCTCCATTCGATCTTTCTACATATACATTTGGACCAATAGATTCTATCTTTTTTCTGAATGGTAGCAACAAGACCCTGGAACTCCCCCCCCCCTCCCCCCGAAACTCTTAATTACCCGAATGTCTCTGTTATTACTGCAAGTGTAGATGTGCACCAAATTGGAGTTTGATTAGTAATAATCCGTGTACTCATGACAATGAACGGTATTTTGTTCATATTTTGGTACATGAAACACACGACAGATTTTTACATACAGTCAAATCATAACAACTGGTTTCTGTTGTGTGCGCGCGCGTGGGTTGATGGATGGGGAGCGTTGTAGCGCGTGATTGCTAGGTGATCCTGTAGGCAACGTTACTGAAACATGCGGAAGTATTGCATTACGTGCAAACGAAGTGTCCTGATCCATTTACAGTTTTATCGTTTCATGTTTGTATTGTTCTGACGAAGATGTTCGTGTTTTCAAAGAATTCAGTCGGATATTTAGAAGAAATGCTAAATATAGTTTCCAAAAGCTGAAGTCTTAGGGTTTTGGTGATGATACGGGGCTGAAAATAGGCTGTATGATACATAAATAAATGAGTACAGAACAATATCTAAGTATACTATGGTCGCATTAAATCAGATGTAAAAGTATTAATAAGGTATTTTGAGCTCGTTTTGGAAATTTTAGGTTTTCAACCTCCCAATAATTTCTGAAGGGAGACAGTTACAGGCACCAAATTTTAGCATAACGTGAAAAAGTTCAATTTAAAATCCTTCCGTAAAGTCCAGTTGAAAAGAAAATAGGGTGTCCAGAGGGGAATAATACCGAACTTTTTCGGCCTAAAACTTATTCAGAGTTCATACAAACACATCTAGAAAATATATATCCCCCCCCCCCGCTCTAACGGTTCACCCGCCAACCTCCAACAAACACACAAAAAAACAAACAGACACACAGACAAACAAACACTTTTAAATAGATTAGAGATGAATGCGCGCGAGATTCCATTAAAACATCCGACATCCTAATATTTAGGTTTGAATGTTTTAAAATATTGCTCAAGACTCTTTTAGACTTGATTTCAAGTCCTCAAGACTTTCGGACTTGAAACTCTTTAAATGCAGCACTGTTTTAAGCTCTTCAGATTTCTTGTCGCATTGTTCAAGACTGTCTAACACTTATTTCCAGACACGTATAAGACTCTTTAACGCGTATTTGGCTCGTTCGAGACTATTTCAGTCCTAATTTAGACTTTTCAGGTGTTTTTTTTTTTTTTTTTTTTTTTTTTTAATACACTTAATTAGAAAGGCAATGTTTACGTTGGTGTTTTACGGAAGACAAGAAGCGCCTATCATTCATGCATCGAGTGCTAACGAAACCTTCATGTAAAGTAAACGTCCCTCAATGTAAAGCGTTTTTACATGAAAAAATTGCTGAGTAATTTCGTATCGGGGAATCGAACCCGCGTCCATTGAAACATTTGTAATTTGAAATGCAGCGATCGTCTTTAACCACTCGGCCACGGAGCGCATTACAAAACAGCGACCTAAGAACGCATTTAAATATTCACAACATAGTACAGCTGTTACCGTTCATTGTTAACCGTCTTTACGTTTTTGCTGGCCACTACCTGTGTATGCTGTTTGTGCACGTGAACAAACTGAAGACAAGACTGTGATACTATACTTTGTAGTAATTAACTGAGCAAATTAAATTTTTGAATTAATTACGCACACAAAAATCACCTGTCTATAATTTAAATAAATAAATAGGTTAAAAAATAAAAAAAAGAAATACAGACCATGTCAACGAAGAACATTGCCGCTTCTGATCAAGTAGTATAAAAAATATGACTCGGGAATTGCTCACTCGCTATGCTCGTTTGCAAACTTTCCCTCACCATGTAAACACTCACTTTTGACTCTTGGTGTGTAATAAACTATTTTCTTGACTCTTGGTGTGTAATATACTATTTTCATCCACTTTCTTTTTAAGAAGTGCTTTTGTTTCACTAAAGTAGTACAGATTTATTGCCGAATGTTTTTAGGTGTTACCTCATCATCAGTGCTTTACAATTATCCGACTACTCAGATTCTTCGATTTATGTACATTTTTGTAGTGCACAGACAAAATTCTGAAGACCTTGAACAATACAGCATAAAACTTGATATAAAAAACAGTCAGTGACTAAACAAATAAGAAATGACCAAATTGAAATAAAGACAGAAAACACTAGAATGAACATTGCAGATTAGACTGAAAACTACAACAGATGCAACATGCCCTAGATAGGAGAAACAGGTAAAAAGTTCACAACCAGAATGAAAGAACATGAGAGATTCCGGACACTCAAAGATTACAAATCTCTGTTCGGCAAATATTCGAATGACAGTCAACATGACAACAAGGACTTAAACACAAGAAAACGGAGATGACAAGAGCAAATGGAAATAATCAAGATAAAAACAAAACAAAGAGATAATTTAATCAATATAATAACAAAAGTTGACAATGAGTCATTTTCCACCCTCAGGGACGTAACGAAGAGTTCTTCCTGGGGGGAGGGGGAAGAATTGTGGAAGTCCCAACTGACTCAACTCAGAATTCACAAGTATCAAAGCAAAAAAAAAACCTTTTTGACCTGTTGGATTTATCTAACTGACTTAACTCAAAATTCCAAAGTATCAATGCAAAAGGAGAAAAACCTTTGAACTTGCCCCCCCGCCCCATCGGTACGTCCCTGTCCACACTAATGACGGGTTGACACTGCATCAACCAACTAGAAGACAAGACACAATACGCAACCACCATTGAACAATCAACCAGAACAGAACAACCAATAGGAAGACAGGACAACGCATGCTAACTATATGGTACTACTACCAACCTCATAAAACACAGTCTCGCAATCTCAGTAGCTGGGTTCATTGACCTTGATCTTCGCTGCGCGACTGCAGTCTGCCGCTTCGCAATTTGAACCAGGGTGTGAAAGTTATTTGAACGTTGATGAAAGTCCTAAGCTGAAAGTGAAACGATTTCTAGAAAGTTAATTCGAAAGTTGAAAGTGAAAAGAGAATTTGAAAAGCTGAGCACGTTAAAAGCCGGAGTTTTATTTTCATTTTTTAGTAAAAGTTGAAAGTTTTATTTTTAACGTGAAACAGAAAAAATAGAAAAGTTGAAGCTAAATGTTTTAAGTTGAAAGTGAAACGATTTTTGAAAGTCGAAAGTACCTAGACTTCTCAAAATCCGAAGCGAAACCTGAAAGTCGAAGTTTTACCATTTCACTTTCAGCCCCTGCTTTTGACACCTGCGGACTGGCAAGGGAACTGTAAAGAGGGAATACTGGTTGGAGCTCGCGGGCCCCAACCAGTATTTTTCCATTCCTGGAACAAGTCATATTTTGGGTGGGCCCGCAGTCCAAGGGGCCCGGTTGGGATTCCCCCATCCCCCCAGCCAGTCCGCGGCTGGCCTTTGAACTGAGTTTGAATCTTTGGATAGCAAACGCACATGGGAGTGAAGGGTTGATACCATGAAATATGAGAAATTGTTGGAAAAAACTGAAAGAGAAGACACTTACGATCCTCTGGGGATGACTCGACGTGAACTCCGGGGTTGGCATCATTTCCTAAAATATTCCTTCGGGTCTTGACTACTAATGTGCCGAGTGGCACCTTTGCACTAGAGTATGCAGCAGTGGCGTGCGATGATTTTTCCTAGGAGATAAGCGATAAGCGTAGAGGTGAAGCACAAATCAGAATAAAAGTATGAAACATACAAACACAAAACGGCATTGATGAAATTCAAATTGTCGTATCCCTGTGTAGGGTCATTCCATATGCATTTATTCTTTTCTGTGACGAATAATAGACAGGGACGTACCACCAGAGTTTTTCCTGGGGAAGGGGGGGGGCGCAAAAATTGTGAAAGTCCCATCTGACTCAACTCAAAATTACCAAGTATCAAAGCAAAAAAAAAAAACTTTCAACCATTTGGATTTTTCCAACTGACTCAGCTCAAAATTCCCAAACATCACTGCCAAAAAAAACCTTTAGACTTGTTGAATTTTCCCAACTCTGCCTGATTGAAATTATAAATTTTTCCAACTGCTGAGTGAAAAATTCTTACAGGGGGAGTTATCCCCTCCCCCTGTTGGTACGTCCCTGAATAGACATGGCTAATAGAACAGTTTTCCGCCATCTTCACAACCAGTTAACCACAAAATGTTTTCATATTGCGATACGTGGCAATGTCTAGTGAAACTCGAATCACCTCTCTTTTGCTCAGTTTCTAAAAATGGTAATTCAACACAGAGCATTCAAACATGATGCGTTGACTAGCAGAAGAACATAATCACGTGTCACTGTCAATTTTGACGTTTATGTGTAGCCAAAGCGCTTCCAGGACGCAAACAAACGCACAGGTTTCGTCGCGTTGCACATGCTAGTGTGTTTTTGTGTTGGTAATTAACATGGAGGCGGAGCGTAAGTCGTGCAATGTCACGTGCAGTATGGAAAATAAGCGTTAGATCCGACGCACACTTGGCTAACCTATACGAATATACATGTACGAGGATTGCCGGAATCTCCCGTGAATTTATTATAATTATACTTGAGCGTAAGCGTTGTAAGGCGTCAGTACAGTCGCTGTTTTGCCCAGTGTTTCATTATCTTTTATTTGTTACAAGTTGAAGTTGATATTGTACATGAAAACTTATTTTCTCGGGAATTCTCAGGGTAAGCGGCGCTTATACCTCGCTTGCCTGGAATGCACGCCACTGGTATGCAGTCGGGAAAGGTATCATAAACGGCGGAGAAGCACAGTTCGAACTTCTGATAGGGTAGATTGGGGGGCGGGTGGATCTTGACATGTATCGAGTGACACTCTGGCCTAAAAAAATGCAGAGTACCTACAGTTAACTAGCGTTCGGACTACACCGCCCGCGCTGATGTATACCCTTTCTACTTCTTCTAATCCGGCCTAAAGCCTACATAGGAACTGAACTGGATTCGTATACTCTCTGCCAGAACTTCACGAAAGGTCGTACGTATCTCTCGAAAAGCGAACGTGAGACCTTGATCAAGAATTCACATTCACTCGGCGCGGTCGTTCTCTGGGGGCACAAGCAGAACCAGAACCGGCCAGTCGAGCAACGAAACGAAATTACGAACCAATTCGAGAGAGCGTATCATTGTTCTACTCGCCAATCCGCGATTACGAAACACTCCAGCTCGTTTTACACCTTAAGTATTGTAGAGTTTTGATAAATCGTTTAACCGCCTGTTATCGATTCACGGCGATGTGACATCTGGGTACATTGTTTGCGTTTCCTATATTCGGTTAAGAAACGGCCGGCCCGGGGCCGGCCGCGGCGACAGCCCGCGACCGACCGGCGCAGGCGGTGACGAGTGCGAAATCCAGATTATAAACGGATTACGGCATCCATTAAAAAGCGTGAAAATTGCGTCGCTTAGGCGAACATTTCATCGGCCGGACGCGCGATCTCGATGGCCGGTATTGGTAGCGCGACTGATCGATCGATCATTCAGCCCTTTGGCATTTTATAGTTCTGAAATTTCTTCGCCCGCCGAGCTGCGAGGCGCACGTGACGCAAATGCCGATCAGATGGCCTGCGCTGTGCGTCTGTTGAGCTGCGCCTATGCCCGGAATACGAACGCTGATTAGCCGCCGGCCCTTGTGGTCGTGATCGTGTTCGCATTGCCTGCCTGCGCGGCGAAAGTACTTTTTTAAACAATTTATAGAACGCGTTCGCTAAATGGCCGAGTTGGTTCGCGGCCTTATTCTGGGAAAGTGTTGTACATGCGCGATCGTTTTGATGTACGGTGCACGGCGGATATGTCGTACAGAACTGAAAATCAGATCTGTTGGTGAGATGCGAAGCTGTCGAGGCGCGTGATCTCGAGACGGCGGTATCCGAAACCGTCGTCGGGTGACGGGTAACGAAGCCGCAGCCACTGAACACGTATTGGGTACGGCCTTTCCTCGAGCGCACTCTTAATCGAGCGCACGAGTTGTTCGCTTCCGGGTGCGATACACTTCTGGGTGACGGCCGGCAGAGCTGATCCACAGCGTCCGGGACAATACAATAGTATAGTCACTCTTGGTGAGTGATATATCACTAGCTTACAGAGCAGGAACATCGAAATTTAGAGCGCGGGACACGTTTTGTCGCAGATAGTAGACATCTTGTCCATGAAAGCACTGATGATATGTGCTAAAGTTTAGAAGTTTGTCTGTTCCAATCGACCGTTTGTAAATCATTACTCGCTCGTTGATTCCAGTTTGCACTTCTCTGAGCTTATCCAGTATTTTGTTCTTCTCTGAAACCCTACTTCAGCCTGAGCAATCCTGGTTCTCGTCTTTTCTTTAAAAAGGTGTAATTTTCCTCTTGTGTGGGTTCTTCTCCAGATAGACGTGTCTTACGCATAGTGCATATTACATTCGAGTCGGCAACATGTCGCGAACAAACTTTAAATGTCGGCGACAACTATGGATTTACATTCTTTTCCAACTTTGTCGCAGACCTATCACAGACAACTTTTCCCCGAACTGACAAACGCCGGTTTGAGGAGGATGTCGCCGACATTGTGTAGCTGTGTTGTGTTGTTAGAACAGCTTCCGACAAAACATGTTGACCTGAAGTCGCCGACTCTAATGTAAATCCACCATCAGCACATAGCGATATCGATATTCAGCCTGCAAAGTTCCCAGTCGATAAGTGCTGTTCGTCATTCGAGTCTATTGGTTCCCGCCCAATTTCCCGGATCCGTTTTTCCGAAAGCCAATTTCCCAAAAGAACAATCTCCTGAGGCCCAATTTCCTGAAAACCTTTTTCTCGAATTTCAATTTCTCGAATCTTATGTTCCCGATTCTTCTTTTTTTTTTTGGAATAGTAAATAAGTTTGGATTGCTGAAAAAAGTTTTATGTCGGCCAACATACAAATTTTTAACCAATGTTACATCTCTTCTTAACTTATGTTGATGTTATATCCGATGTGTGGCGATACTCGCTCATAAAGTTTGTTACAGTTACAGATATAAGACGTTACGTAATATTGTGTATTTCCCGCTTCTTTTGACTGGAATAATACTGGTTACTAGTTGTACTGGTGTAGTTCTTTATTGCGGGTTTTCTTTGATGGAGTCTACCGGCCCTTACTCCTCCGCTCTGGCTGCGCCCCATTTCGGCTGAGAAATCGCTGTGAACGTTAGGGACCGGTGCGCTGCGAACCGGTTGGTGGCTGCGGCGACAACTCGCTGAAGTACGCTTCCCAACCGGCTGAAGGTACTGATCGGGGGACAGGGGTCACTCTGGGGGACCAGCCCCCAAAGTGGTCGACGATACTCGCGAATACGACCTTCTTTCTTGTACTAGTCATACTCTAGGACGATTAATCGAATGCACGTTTATAATTCTAACCACTTCTTCTTTGGACTTGCCTTCATCTTTCTTCCTAATGATAGCTCGGCCCAACTGACTTCCGTGTTGGTCTGCTCCTTTTACAATTCCTTTAAGGAAGTGTACATATCGGGGTGGTGTTTCCCAAGGAGCAGGTCGACGGTTATGCCACACATCGCTCGCGTTGTTGGTCTTACGCACGTCCGCTAGAGTTGCGTCGTACTGATTCCACCAGCCTCTCGCCGGCCGACTCTGTACATACGTCGTCTGGAAGTAGTCGGTAAGATTGAGCAGCTCACCTGGCACGTCGTTGCGCAGTTCCGTGAATGCATAGGAAACGTCTGAGAGAGAGAGAGAGAGAGACAAGGCAAGCGCTAGGATCATGTGGCTGTACTCCTTTATTGTTCTGTCTTGAGGGTCATTGTAAACTATTTGTAAGCCTTCCTCTTGTATGTTGACCTTCCGGGAAATTGGATTTCGGGAACTTGAACTTCGGGAAAACGGTCTAGGAAGACTGGGCCTCGGGAATTTGTACGGTAATCGGGTCTATTATTTGGTCCTCCATCTATCAGGGTTCGTGTATTTTATGCTGCATGGATCAGTCGGGATCCTCGACGTTGTTTTCTTCTACTGCTCAGGTATCTTAGCGGTGCACTCCTGTCCCGGAGATCGAAATGGGAGAGGGGGTATTTTACCTCCGGATCGGAATTTTACACTCACCATTTTCATACAGTTTCTATAAGATGTTTCAGGATGAATCAGTTATTAGATAGTGACACAGTGTGAAAAGTGGTAGTGACTGCACCTATTTTAAGTAAGGGGACTTCCCCGCTCACTGTCACAAGCAAGCCTAGGCTGGTTCCGACGGCGTAGCAGACTGTAACAGCTGGCACATAGAGTTACTTGTTGTGGCTAGGACAGTAACCCTCCTAATCTCTGCTGTACTATGACTGCTCGGGTCTTCCACAGCCGCTACTAGGATAGGTAACCTGGTATTAGGCCTTTCTCTAGTTGCACTGAGAACTAAACCCCCATCACCCATAGGCTTGTCAACGTAGCTTCCCGCTGAGATATGCTACCCAGCCTTCCATCTGGTTACTCGACGTAGCAGCTGCATCACGTGTAGGTGGGTTCGAGGTACCCGAAAGAGGGTGGGGGCGACTTCCAAAGAAGCCGGAAGAGGCTGCTCCCCAATGGTTACATCGATAACGAAGAACCCAGAAGAGGGGGACAGCTTCTGAAGAGGCCAGAAGAGGTCGCCCCCAACGTCAACGTCACCCTCATCATCGCCAGGAGCTGAAGAAGTAATGATAGTAGGCGCCAATCACGAGTGGGCGAGGTAGTGTATTCTCCTAAGTAGGTAAGACCATTGTAAGTCGTGTGTAGACTAGGTCCACCTCCTCCTAGTGAGGCAGGACACGAACGGGTGGCAGCCTGGCCCCTCGTTATGAGTGTTGTCGTCGTCTATTGTCGCGCTAACTGAGTTCCTAAGACTCTTGTGTAAGGGGTTCCCTTCGACACCTGACAAGAAACCCCCGGGTATGAACTGCAAGCAGGGAACCCCCACTGAAGACATATGTAATTTAGCAACTTAAGGCTGTGAAACATACGGAATCACCCGCGTAAATGTGGGAATGGCCGCCGGACGAAGGCCGTTGCCCTTCGCTTAAATATACCAAAGAAAAAAATGAGTTCGAGGTAGGAGATGAGAAGCTGAGGTCTGGTTGGCCGGGTGGATAGCGCGTTGGTCTCGGAATCCGGAGCTCCCGGGTTCGATCCCACGTAGCAACTCGCCAGATTTCGACCTAGGCCAGTTTTTCGGCCAGAAGTGAAGAGGGCTAAGACAGCGCTAGCAGCCTCCCCGACGTCTCTGAGGTAATGCTCGAAAGGGCGGATTCCAGGGCTCGGGTTGAGAGCAAATTAGAAAAGAAGGAGATGAGAAGCTAAGAGGCTTTCAGTGGTCATGTATTCGCTTCATTCTTCTCATGGGGTTGCCACACCGCTCATGAAGTTCTCTTCGCGCGCTGTAGCCTAGTAATGAGGAAGCTGCTTCCCCTCTACCCATAGTTTTCTGTCGGGGTTTCCTCCTCCCGCAGCAGAGAATGCGAATAGCAGATAGCCAGCAGTACTCCTACTGAGCTGGAGGAGAGCGAGACGATTATGCATGGCACACACGGAGTGTCCGGCATTAGATCGAGAGAAGGAAGGAGCGATGGCCGCCTTACAAAACGTGGATGTTGGGTCGCTCACACCCGAGAGCCTGGTCCCGATAATGGTCTAGAGTAAAGCGGGATAAGATTAGGTAACTGCCTTTGTTAAGAAGACACTGATCCACAAGATGGACTCGGGGTGGCACAGACAAAGGCAGCAGTCTCAGCATCCAATGCCGGACCTCGATACCCCATTAACATCGACGTCGCTACCACCGACGGAAGGAGAAGAGAACCCGGCGTCACTATCGCCATAGATTCGCCGAGAGGCGACAGGAGAAATGGAGGTAGAAGGGCTACCTACCTCAAAGCGTTCCCCTCTATCCTGACACAGGCCCAATCGAAGTAACTCCAGGATGGGGTGCAATGTCGGGACCAATTCGATGTGCGTGCACTATCCTACGCCCCACTATCATCGATACCTAATATGGAAAAAAACGTATTCAGTAGCAATTTTTCCAAAGGGGAGATATTTACCATCTCTGCCCCTAAGATTGTCACCGCTGCCTCTACTCTATACAGTGATCGTTTTTAGCTCTCCCATACCTCAAGTTGTACGCCTTTTGAGTTAATCTTAGCTAGTCATGCATCTATCTCTTCAGTATATATTTATTCGGTCTTCTCACTTATTTCCATCCCTCTTGTGTGACTTATTGATATCACTACACACAAAAATCCTTACACCGCAATCACCCCACCCCCCCTCCTCCGAAAAGTGGACCGAATACGTCACTAATTATTGAAAACTGGATGGTTCTGGTTTTGGTAGCAGAGGGCGTCTTCAAGGGGAATGAGAGGAAACTCCTCCAGCATTTCTATTAGCTGCAAGAATGGCTCTCAGGAAGTATGGAAAATCTGAGCCAGTGATCGGCAAAATTGAAAAATCAAGCTCTCTGTTCTTTTTTTTTTTTTGTTCGTTCATGATTATGACGGTTTCCTGATCACCGGTTTCCTGATCACCACCTTCCTGCGTCTCCACGCGTGCCAAGACGAGGAGGTGAGGGGTGAGTGAAGAGGAAGCGCGTCCGGCTGTGGTGCACCCGAATTCCAAGCGTTAACCTCGGTCAGTAGGGAGCCCCATGGTGACTCTGGCAGGACAGCGCGCACCGGCAGTGGAACGACGAAATGGAGGCTCGGGCCGACCTCAAAGCGTCCTTCTGGCCACTGATGCGATACTTGAAAGGGTAGTTTCTGGAGCCGGGGGTGCGGTGTCTGGGGCATACGTGCATCGGCATATGTTCCACCAAACCATGACGGTTTCCTGAAGTAAGTAAAATTGGATCTTCCTCAATTCGTAGCTTTAATAGGGTACTTGGCCCAACGTTCGTCCCCGTACCTAATTTCGTCCCCCGGCATTTCTCAGCCGGTAATTACTGCATTCTCGTAAAAATTGCCCAAAGAAACGACCTGGCAGTGTGATATCTTGGTTGATGTTGTTGTTATTCGACGTAAATGAAGCATTTTTGTTCTTGAAAGTTCGCAAATGGTTTTTGTTATCGAAATTCATCCGCCTCAGATTCGTACAAAAGTAAGTAATTTCCATGTTTTAATGGTTTCTACTTATAGTTCGGCAGTCTACTAATAGAATATCATTATTTCTTTCTCTATGATGATATAGTACAACTCCAGAAACATTCTAAAGTTTATACCGAATTATCCCCAAGTTCTTTTCCTGGAATAAAGTTAGAAACGATAAATTTTCAATACAATTCCGATATGTACATTATGTTTAATCGTTTTCAGGTGCCAGAAGACGCAAATTCACCGAAAAAATGACAGCAGTGGAATGTCAGATCTATGACTAATGCGATTGAAGCTGTTCGTTGTACTGGTTGTTATGAATAGGTGCACGAAATGTGCTCCTCGTCAAATGTCAAATCCAAGAACTTTTTACTAGTATATGACTTTTGCTTAAACGAGTAAGCCGAAATGTGTTTTTCTTTTTAATACGTTTATTTTTTGTCGCTCAGCATCTGGGCTATTTGCGATTGTAATAATAAATTCATCATTTTTCATAACAGCTGTTTTATTTGATTTTTTGTACCACAAATAGGGGAACGAAATTAGGCACCATATATCAAAATTTCAAAAATCACAATTTTTGATTTTTGCCACAGCTGGGGGGTTGTACTTATTCAAATGAAATTTCACTCCAGGGTCAAGCGGACGAATGATCAGGGTACCTCTGTCCGCTTTTATTTTCCAAAATTGACCAAAAGAGGGGCCACCGGGGGACGATAGTTGGGCCACCTACCCTAACATCTGAAAAATGGAAATCTTTTCTTTTCTTTTTCTATTGATTTTAACGTTTTTCCAACAAGCAGATTGGGACTTTTTGTCACAAGAAGAAGTAGCACTTCCCTCCCCAGAACAACACGTTGATTTGCTTATGAAAATACAATCAACTATCAATTCGTTTAGCTCTTAACAAAAAGTCATTCGGTCGTAACCATTGTTTCCACCTTTTCCTACAAAATCAGTAAAATTATCGTCAAGATTCACCGGCGAATAAAATGCCTGATTGTCACTTGTCGGTTTTCAATGCGTCAATTACCCCCCCCCCCCGTTAGATTGATGCATCTATTTAGCGCATTGGGTACTCACACTTTTCACTAATTCGATGCCGCAGAAACCGGCAACCTGTTCTCGTTTCAAGAACATTAAATACATTTCTCTTTAATTAATTCGACTAAGAAACAACCTGTTTTCTTCCACTGACTGCACACTACTTTTTTTTTCTTTTTTTTTAATTCGACGTAACCATCTACACAGGTAAATGGCATGTCACATTTCTATTACTGTGTACATGATGTATCTACCTATGTTGTGAATTAACTTAATGGAAGGTCCGAGGTCACACTACGTTGCGTCTGTGTAAGAATTAGGATTCTACGTGTAAGAGAATGAAAATTCAAGTCGCTGTAATTTTACCAACTTCAGGTAATAGACACGGATCACTGGACCTGAAATCTGTTGAACACATTAATGGAGCGGGGCAATACGAGTAAAATATGAAAGCAGATGATGGCGTTGCAAAAGCCACCCAAGCAGCGTGGAATCTGAGACTTTGAGATACTGAAACAGGAGGAAATGGAAACCCAGAAAAAAGCTGGGAAAACGAGGGAAAACAGTATTTTATGTACAGTCGTGTTAAGTTGGAGGTTATGAATTTTAAAAACATAATTCAACCTCTCCAGCTATAACGGTTCAAGTGCCCACCTAAAAACAGTTATGACCATAACGCATCGTCTTCACGAGACGACCAGTGGGTTCTTGAGTACCATCTTCCAACGCTGCATAATCAACTCAGCCCCTCGTCCCTCTCATTTCCATTACTTACAAAATAAATAACCAATCAAATGAACGTCAGAAGCCTTCTTTCGTGCCACACGCCTACTTAGCTGACAGACGTGAACCCTCGGCATCTGCCGTAAAATACTCCCGACGAAAGCTATAAATTTTTTTGCAGTTTTTCAAATCTATTTGAACGCAAATGGGCTCCGAGAAACGCCTAATTTTATGATTCTATTAACTCCGTTGTACAACAAAGTACATAAAATACATTCCGTTTTGGAAAAAAGAATCGAGAAAGATGGCCGAAATTTTTTGCCTAGCACCGTTACGTTCATTTTTATACGACTGAAAACCAGTTTCAGAAGGCAGCATCTTTATGATAGTTTCGTGCGAAGACGAGCACCAATTATACCTGTGTATATAATATTAGTAGATTATGGTACTTATGCGTGGTTAAATTTTAATTCAGGTCTCATTTAACCGGCTAGCTGAAATGACTACTACCATGGGATCTAACACGTGTATGAGGTATGTAAGAATGACTAAGGAATATGAGTTGTACATAGCACTTGGTAAAGAAGTATTTAAGAACGCCAGTAATTTAACACGAAATAACTTCGCGCAGCAGATGGAATTTCTCGACTCGGGTCCTCTTAAAATAGGAGTCAGACTCGAAAATCTTTCAAAGAAAATAAATTTTACAGTAGCGCATGAAATGCAGTTTACAACTCCCTCAGCGAGAATGTATCTTGTAAAAGTTTGGCACTAGTGAAAATAAGGGGGCACGAAGGGGCAGCCTGCTCCGGAACCTCCGCCGGTGTTGGAAAATTTTATTAGATGGATCAAAATTTGGGAAAATTCAACAAGTCAAAAAGTGTTTTTTGTCAATATAAACAAAATTTCGATACTTGGGAATTTCGAGTTGTCAGTTGGGAATTTAACAATTTTTGCCCCATCCAGAAAAAACTCTTCGGTACGTCCCTGGGTTCAAACCTTGGTTTTCATTCCAGCCTCCCACGAAAAGATACTGGTTCTCCGCTTATCTCAGATCAGTTTGCTCTTTTTATCTCATAAGTAGGGATTTCAAAAATATGCTTTAAAACGGAGCCAGATATGCCTTGTAATATGCTTGTATTTTCGTCAAATGTGGTAAATAATATTCTCTGAAAATCTAGAAATATGCCAAAATATTCCGTATCAAAATAGCAATATAGATATCATTTGAAAGAGGAAATCGAGAGATGACGGATGAGAATCACTAGATCAGAACATCACTGATCCGAAATCAGTCCAAATTGGAATAGAAGAATAAAACTGATTAATATGCGAAAGAAAAAAGTCCAGGTCAGTAGCGTAGTCAGGATTTTTGCAAGGAGAGGACAGCGCAAAAAAATTGTTAAATATGC
Source organism: Acanthococcus lagerstroemiae (assembly GCA_031841125.1). NCBI lineage: Eukaryota > Metazoa > Arthropoda > Insecta > Hemiptera > Eriococcidae > Acanthococcus > Acanthococcus lagerstroemiae. The sequence goes on from CM063110.1 coordinate 19,430,636, forward strand.
CCCTTTTTTATCGAGTTGCCCTAAATTTATTATAGCAAAAAGAAATAATAACGTAGTTAGGATGCTCGCCCACTGTGATCGAGGGGCGGAGTACACACCTTGGCACATCCTGTTCGAGTGTGAGGCCTGGGAGCAGGAGAGGCGCGGGACGGCCACTACAGCGATCGATCCCGGCGGAAGAAGCGATGAAGACGACGGCGTGATCAGCCGTCTCGCGCCGGACACCCTGGTTCCGGAGATGATGAAGAACGGAAGGAGTTGGAACCGGGTGTCGGCCTTTGTCTCGGCCATCATGAAGAAGAAGATGCAGACGGAGTGGTCGAGACAGAGGGCCGGCGATGTACCAAGCTTGGCCCACACCATCGAACAGGAGGAGAACTCTGTACCATCCTAGAAGAGCTACTGCAGCTGCGTTGCGGACGCACCGGCAGGGCTTACCCGTCGTCACCACCTGCATGCGTCGACACACGGACCAAGACGAGGAGTGAGGGGTGAGTGAAGAGAGGCAGCGCGTCCGGCCGTGGGGGACCTGAAATTTCCAGGCGAGCGCTCAGAGAGTGCGGACCTCGGTCAGTAGGGAACCCCATGTACGACGCGCGTACCGTTGCAGGAAGGAGAAATGGTGACTCGGGCCGGCCTCAAAGCGTCCCTCCCGTCACTGATGCGATACTCGAAAGGGTAGTTCCTGTGACCGGGGGTGCGGCGTCATAGGGGCCACTTTGGCATGCGTGCATCGCTATACGCCCCACCACATCAAGGATGCTCATGGAGGGTCTTGGTTCCCTTTCCCCTACTCCCGCCTGTCTACACCACTGGTCCAGATAGTCGTGAAAAAAGTTTTCTTCCTACCAGGCGAGTACTGAATCCATTTGACTCCGTTCTAAATTCATGAGTAAAATAAATTTTTTAGTTTGTGAAAAATTGTAGTTGCAATTGCGGTTACCCTCCCTCTCCAACAGGAACTAACTACACCACTCACCAAATTGTTTAATTTGATAATAGGAAAACAAAAAGAAAAAAAAGTCCAAACTAATGGTGAATGTTTGAAATAATTTTATTATTTAAAAGGCGTACAAAGGAGATATGAATAACTACAGACTCATCGTCATCAGTCGTACCTCCAATCTGTGTAAAATATTTTCAGAAATTATAAAAAACCGCATCTGGAACCAACTGAACTGGAACCAAAGTCCAGAGCAGGCTAGGTTCCGGAAAGGTATGTCTATAATAGATCAAATTTTTATCATTAATTAATAAATTGATGGAAAAAACAAACGAATATGGGCTCCCCGGTAATCTCCGCTTTATAGATTTTCAAAAAGCGTTCGACTCAATGTTCTTAATCATATCTCTGGAAAGCACTATACATACACGGAATTTCAGACCAAATTGTTAAAATCCTAGGAAAATATTTACGGAGAATCGGTTGGGAGGGTAAAGATAGACAAGATAGACAAAAAGAAGGCAAAAATTCAAAATCAAAAGAGGGGTAAAACAGGGAGACCCCTGTCTCTAAATTTATTTAATTGTTTACTAGAAGAAGAGTTTCGGGAACTATGGTTTGAAAATAAAGGTGTAAAAACTGACGGGAAGTGGCTTTGCAGTCTCCGGTTTGCAGACGATGTCGTATTGATCTCCCAAAAAGCAAATGAGCTCTAACAAATAATTAGCAATGTAAAAATCTGGTCTCCGCATTAACACTGACCAGACTTTGTTCTCCTCTCCAACCAGACTGGGGACCCAGAAATTGCAGTGGATGGAAATGAAATCGAAGTAAAGTAAGAAGTCACATATTTAGGCCAAATTATATCATTTCTCAAAAAGCTTGGATAGAGAACTAATCAGAAGAAGAACAAACTAATGGAAAAACTTTTGGGACTTGAAAGATATTTATAACAGCAAATCCACTAAAGTTGAGAGTCCAAACCTGGGAAAAATGTACAATTCGAGTACTCACATATGGGGCACAATCTTGGACCGCAACTAACAATTCTGGAAAATTAAAGGCACTCAGATTGCTATGGAAAGAGGCAAATGTAGGTGTAGTAATGTGAAAATCAAAAAAAGAACCAAAGCAATAGACTGCAGATACGTTGCAAAAAACTGAAAATGGGGTACGCGGGTCATGTAGTCAGAGGAGGAGAGGGCAAATGGGAAATCTGATATATTCTTTGCCGCTCTTAGTTTGTCAGTGAGGAGTCTGATCCTCGCCGACGTATACTCCAGATCCAAGAGTTGAGATCTGTCCAGATAGCTCACATTCTCTTTCTCTCTCTCTCTCTTCTCTCTCTCTCTCTCTCTCTCTCTCTCCCCCTCTCTTCCCTCTTCAACGTCCATTGTCTCCGTCATTCTCCTCCAAAGAGCCGAGAACCAAAATCCAGTATTTAGAAACATGAGAAGTAAAATGTGCCGAAATCTTGCTCAAAAATAAAAATTCACGTCAATCTTAAGAGAAAAGATTGCTGGGAATGGTGCGGTGCGGTCTCTCTACTCTTAATGACTACTCCTGGGTACATTTGAGAAGCAATATCTCGTTGAAAAGGCAGAAAAAAGTTGTTAAACTGTAATCTAGAACTTTTCTCTACCAGCTCGGCTTCCTCATTTGTAATTAGCCAATGAAAGTAATTTATAATGCAATGGTAGACGTACATTTGAAACACTGCGTTACGTTAGAATTAACATTCCTGTGTTTTCTTCGGCTGTAGTATTTTTATTCGCGCGAGTCCGTTTACGGCACTTGAATTTTCCGAAAGTAGGTGAACGAGATAATCGTAAATATTAACGCCAACTTTATTGCCAGTTTAAACATAGTAACGAACAAGCAATACAAACCCGTCGGCATAAACGAGCAGACTTTTTCCAGATGAGGAATTACACAACATGCTGAACAGTTGATATCCAAATATTTCATCTCCGAATCTTACTGTTTCTCTCCTTCCCTGAAAGTGTTTTCCCTTCGTCTGCGGAAAGTTTTGAAGATTCGATTTCTGCTTTCTTCGTAGCAGAAAAATATATCTAATAAAAAAAGATTGTCAGTTCCTCCATTTTCACCTGTTTTTCTTGTATTGTCACTTTTTCAATATGAAGATTCACCCGATAGTAAAGTAGATAACCCCATATTCAAGCTGTATGGGTAAAGAAAGTGACTCGGAAGCAGATGATGCGGAATGGTTTTATTGCTAGAGTAAAAAAAGTTGTTATGTGCAGTACTCTCTAATGGTTTGATATTGAATTTATCATGCGATTTCGCTTTTCTTTAGAAAGGTGGGAGAGGATTGGATAAGCTGCAGTAAATGCCAAAACTTTGGGTTCACATGCTCTGTGCTGGAGTAGATGACCGATCTTGCTATATCTGCGAACTTTGTAGATTAATTTAGGGGGTTAAAAATAGACGGAAAATGGCTTAATAACCTAAGATTTGCGGACGACATAATACTAATAAGCGAAAATAAAGAAGACGTCGAAAAAATGTTGCAGGAGCTAACCGAAGCAAGCAGAAGGGTGGGATTGTTGATTAATGTGAACAAAACAAAATACATGAATAACTCCAATAGAGGCGACGTCTATGCAAACAACGAAAAGATAGAAAAAGTAGACGAATACACATATCTGGGGCAAATACTATCCTTCAAAAATCGAACGTATAAGGAGATAACAGCTAGGAAGCGAAAGGCATGGGCGGGGTTCTGGGCGCTCAAACAAATATTCAAAAGCGAAATGAGTACCCCATCTAAAATGAAAATTCTAGAAACAAATGTAATGCCAATATTAACATACAGTGCACAAATATAGTCACTAACCAAAAAGCAAATGGAAAGTATAAGAAAGACCCAAAGGGCAATGGAGAGAAGTATTATGAAAATAAGAATCAAAGACAAAATAAGAAACAAAACAATAAGAGAAGAAACAAATGCGATCGACGTGGGGTATCGAGTTAAGAAGCTAAAGTATAAATACGCGGGCCACGTCATGAGAATGGGACAAGAGAGATGGGTAAAACGGGTAATTAACTGGAGACCATTCGACAGGAAAAGAGCGAAAGGAAGGCCAACGACCAGATGGAGAGATGAATTAGTAAAAAACCTGGGGATAGGATGGGGGAGATTCACCGAAGATAGGGAAAAATGGCACGAAATCGGGGAGGCGTATGCCCGGATGTAACATACGATAAAGAAAAATGTACAAGAAACGGTAATAAACGCTAATTATTATTATTATTATTATTATTATTATTTTACTTTTAAATTTTGTCTCTGAAGATGTTTTTCCTCAAGAAAAAAAAAATCCTTGTACACTGTGGTATTCAGTTGAGTGCACAAATGCCCAACTTTTCAAGTAAATACTTTATTCTGAATAAAACAATAGTTTAACAGTGACGGATCTATGGGGGAGGAGGGTCTAGGGGTTCGGACACCCCCTTTGGACCGAAGAAGAAAAAAAAAACTGCTGAAGTTTTGAGTTTTTCTCCTGTTTTTGAGTATCTGCAGCACTACAGTCTACAATGTTAATTTTGAAACGATTTAATCACATTATGAAACATGTCTTCAGAAACTATTAAGAATGACATCCACCTCGGCTTTTTAAGGGGCAGAGGTGGAAAAAGTTTTATTTTCAAAACACCCTCCTTGGAAAATTTCTAGATCCTCCACTGTAGTTCAAGCATATATGTATTTTGACAGTGTCATGCACTAGAATTTCTGTGCCATCCACTAAAAAATTTGACATCTACTAGTTGAATTCGACCTTTTCTAAAGAAAACCTCCTCGTGGGAGATACCTTACCGTGGTGAGGAGGCTTAAGCGTAAAAAATAAGAAAAGTGAAAAGACCCTCTGTGAGGTTAAATTTTGTTAAATTCGCTACAAAAAGCACGTAAGAGAAACTCCGACAGATAAACCCTGTTGAAAGCAATGAAAAACTACAACAATATCTCTTTCCAGAAAATGTACAAATTCCGAATATTAATTACTGATGATGGCGTTCCAACAAGTATATAATTTTTCCGGACATAAAACTCCCCATTCAGATTTCCGGAAAAGAGCTACTTGGGGGAGCATCATCACTGGAAAGTTTTAAAAAGAAGGGTGTAATTAAAATAGGAACTTGAAATGTGAGAAGTTTGAATGGTGTTGGAAGATTAGAGAATCTTAAGAGAGAAATGAAGAGGCTTGATCTAGGAGTAGTTGGTTGGAGTAAGTGAAGTAAGGTGGAAAGAAGAGAATGATTTTCGACCAGGAGACTTTAGAATAATAAATAAAAAAACAGGGATGTCGTGAGGCCATTTTGGTGAAGAAGATTCTTCATATTCGTTTTAGGGGGAGTGGGGCTTTCTGGTCAGATGAGGAAATAGGAAATGTTTGTAGTAGGTACATTTTTATTATTCATAACACAGAAAGTGTAGATACGTAATGACCATTTTTACGAAACACCCTTAAACAAAATAATATAGGCATAATATCATTTCTTACGGAGCATGGATAAATAAACCGTGCTCGTTTCAGCAAACTTGTCAAATTATCTCTTCATTTGACACACTCTCCAAAATATCACTTTCTGAAGCGAGGATCATCATGGCCGATGTCCAGTCATCCAACATGCTGCTTCTAATTAGATTTTTTACTATGTATTTTTAGCTTACTGAATGCCGTTTCTGCAGAGCAACTTGTCACAGATAATGCTACTAATATTTTGTACAGCACAAAAAATTGATCGCACTGCAATAGTTGCATCAGTAAACGTAGTGGTTTAATATAACCCTTCAAAATGAAAGAGCGCATTTTCTTCATCGTCACTTTCTTCATTTTGAGAGTCTGGTTCATCAGATCCACTAATTTTCCGAAATCTCGTAACATAAACAAACCACAAGTGTCATAAAAATTCAAAATGATATAAGAAATAGGATTGCTTCGTCTCTTGACGTTCTTTAAGTAGTATAATTGAAGAGCCCACTTCCAAAGTGACCTAACTGCAAAATTTTCGTTTTGAGAAAAACAAGAAAAATACTTTATAAGCAAAATAGTAAAGTAACGGAATTTTTGAAAATAAGTACCATTAAGTCCAACCTTCAAGAAAAATGTGTCGTTTTTGTTTTTTCAAATTATGCCCCTAGCACGGCAAGACAGCGTGTTGAAAACAAAAACTCATACAGTTAGGTCACTTTGGAAGTACAAAAATGAAAAATCGTACATATAAATCGCTTTGAAAATGGATATGTGATAGAAATTCGGGCGAAAACGCTTATATCGTTGCTTCAGGCATGTGTCTAACTATTGCTCAAATTAGCTTTTTTAATAGAATCAAATAAAATGCTCATTTACTCATCAATAAGTCACAGATAAACTACGTGTAGAAAGGAAATAAGCACTGTTGGGTGATACCACACTGGTACTAATGTAGTTCATAGTCCCTACTAACAGATGTCGCCACTAACTAAAAAATCATAATATTGCAGTATGGTCACAGTGGAGATGGGCTCCTTATGAATACCACGTTGTGTCAGACAGGGAAATATTTTAACTGCTATTTCAAAGTGGGGGGGGGGGGTCAACTAACAGGTTTCGAGGGTGGCTTCTTCGTTGGACCAAAAGGGGATCATGACACTCCTGAAATAGAATAAAAGGGAAAGCAGGCGTGGGAGTTGTTATGAATAAACAAAGATTAATGTATATACACAACTGATGAAATTACCTTGTAAAAATAAAAAAGCAAAACGTACTTGAAAATAAACTACACAAAAATGATTTTTTAGCTGAAGGAAATGTGATTCTAGATGTATTTTTACGCTGAATTAAATATATTAAAAATGCTGTTAGCTAATCATTTTTACGTTTGCTGGTAAATTTTATAGTGTATTTGAGAAATTGTTTATTTTTATTGGCGACACTGATGTTGTATTAAACTGATATTACGATAAGCTTCGTCTTCGACGGTAACTGAATAGAAAACTTCGTGTTGTCTCTGTCCGTCTGTGTTCCGTAAGTTTTTATTCATTCAACAACGAACGTTGTGATTATCATGAATACTCATGCATTGAATACATATTCATCAAATTATTGTCGGAACACATTATCTAGTCACTTACATTCGTAAAGAAACAATAAATGTAATACCGGGAAAGAAAAGGCGTTATTTTTTCATGAAGAGTTGCTTTCTCAAAACTGTTGTTCCATCATTCATCGTTAATGATAAAATCTTAGAATCAGTTGAAACTGTTTGATCGTCTCGATATCAAAACGTCAAACACGTTTTACCCCGTCATGTTGGCGAGTTTGTTTTGTGATACATCAGTGTGGCCACATTCACTAATATTTCTAACACGTGAGGGAAATTACGGGAAATAATTCAGAATGAATTTACGAGAAAAGGAAAGCTAATTAAGAAAAACAAAAAGCGGCATTGAATTCAGCATGAAAAATACTTCTAGAATCGGCTACTCTCGTTCTTGCGGTTTTTTGGCTGTTGGGTAGTGTAATACAAGTGTGTATGCCTAATACTCGCGAGGACCAAGAGATTGAGGAGGTATGTGAAGAATTAAAAGGACTTACGAAGCATGTTAAAGGCGTAGAGAATCTCATTATTATGGGTGATTGGAATGCTGGAGCTGATAAAGGAAAAGAGAATTATATTGTTGGGGATTTTTGATTAGGAATAGGGTATGAAAGAGGACAGCGCTTGATACAGTTTTGTGCGAAGTATAACTTAGTCATAGGAAATACTCAATTTAAAAATCATTATAGAAGAAGGTATTCATGGAAAAGTCCAGGATCCAGGTAATAAGGTAGATATCAAATTGATTATAACAAAAACACACAAAAATCACCTGTCTGTAATTTAAATAAATAAATAGATTAAAAAAAAAAATACAGACCATGTCAGCGAAAAACATTGCCGCTTCTGATCAAGTAGTATAAAAAATATCTTCCACAACAAGAGCCAAAAGTGAGTGTTTACATGACTCGGGAATTGCTCGCTTGCTACGCTCGTTCGCAACCTTTCTCTCGCCATGTAAACACTCACTTTTGACTCTTGGTGTAATATACTATTCTTCCGAAGAAAATGAATCATTTCTTGTTCTCTGGTTACCATAAGGGAATAATAGTCCTCGCGTCCTGCTTATTTGCATAATCATATACCGCTTCGTGTAGCGAGCTCTCATTCTATTTTCTTTGTTGAAACTGGGAAGTGTAGGGGGCCTAATTATAAAATGATACTACTGCCCCCAGATTCACTGGTGGGGGCGGGTGCGTTCCTGCCTCCTGCCCTACTCTGTCGCCAGCAGTCAAGATGTTATTCCACCCGCACCAAATGAGAGAAAAAAAAAAGAAGCCAGAGAAAGAAGGAATATAATTAGAAAAAATAGAATTATATGCATTGCTGAAACCAGTTTGCTAGCCCCCTCTGCCTGATCGGCTCCGTGAAACCTACACGTCTGACTGGTCTCGTTTCACTTACCTATGTACAAAACTGACTCACGCCTTTTGCGATTAATCAAACCATATGACGATGTGTATAGTTGTATACCACTGATAACAATGAAGATACCTGGAATCGATGGAATAGCGATTTTCATGTCAGCGTTCTTCCAAACACCGACGACGGCGCAAAAAATTGAAAGAACAATTTTTTTTTTTTAGAAAAAGAATTCGGCATTCGGCCGACGCGAAATTATAACAGCACCAATAATCAACTGGTTTCCCACACTTTCACTCGCTGTAACTTATTCTGTTTCTGTTTTCGTTATCATCGTCTCCCGCCATAGGACGATGTCTTTTTTTCTTTCTGGCACAGATCATGCGAACTTAATAGCTTTGTGTTTTTACTTTTCCTCCAATTAATTTAATTTAATATCGCGGACGTATTTCATTTCTGGCGTGTGTACGCATTGTACGGACACCACGCGCAGTCATCGATATATGTACAGTGTAATAAATTACGTAACTTTATGTTGGTGTTGGTGGGTAACGCGAAACCTCAGCTGTCAATCAAATTACAAATCTGAAGCGGGGTAAATGATTTTCTAAAAAAATACAATATCGGGGAACATGCGGCTCGACATTTGATGAAGGAGCCACTCGAATGAATACAAAAAAACCAGATCGACTTCTGTCGAGAGAAAATGTCGAAGGCAGGATGTGGACGTGGAGAGGCGATAGACGATTTGACAAAGCTAAAACTATCAAATCAATGGCCCGAGTTATAATCGCGAACTAAAAGGTTTCAGTTTAGTACAGGAAATATAGGTCATAGGTATGAGGGTTTTTTTCTTCTAATTTTGCTCTCAACCCGAGCCCTGGAAGCCGCCTTTTCGAGCATTACCTCAGAGACGTCGAGGAGGCTGTTAAGGCTGTCTTGGCCCTCTTCTCTTCTTGCCGAAAAACCGGCCTAGGTCGAAGTGTAGCGAGTTGCTACGTGGGCTCGAATCCGGTACCTCCGGATTCCGAGACCAGCGCGTTGTCTACTCGGCCAACCAGACCCCCCCCCCTCCATTTCCCTCACCCAGGCGGAACCCTATACTTAGGCATATTCTGCAGTAGTAGGGGAAATGGGTTAAATTGCAGTACAATAAAATAGTTAGGTTTCGCATGCTAACCCAGGTCAACAACCTTCAAAAAGTTCAACGAACCCCTAGAATATAGGTTTCATATGGTAGGGGAAAGGGTTAGGTTACATCACAGGTCTACCCTTAGGTTCGAAACAATCAACTGACCAATAAAGGTTAATGAATCCTACACTAATGATCAATGAACTCTACCTCAAAGATCAATGATCTAGAGTTGTCACTGAACTTTCATAAGGTCATCTGAGGTCGTGCTCTCATTTTATAACTACCAGAAAGTTGCTACATAAAATTTTATCCCTGGAAATTATTGGGGGTGGCACCCTGAATCAGAGGTGGGTACGTTCACTTGTGAACGTCGTTCAGTTCGTGAACTCGTTCACATTTTTGACGAACGTGAACAAGTGAACGAGAGTGAACGAGATTTATTATGCTTCTTGTTCTTGTATGGTTTTATTATTTTTTACAATGTTCTCTCTTCCACGCATGATTTTTGAAAGAACCAATTCAGCACGTACACTTTCTGAGCAGTGGTCTTGGGTCTCAACATCTTGAAAAAGCCAGGGCCATGTGAGTCCCAAGCCTATAAACAGAGTGAACATTGAAATGAGTTAACTGGATGAATGAGAAGGTTGGTTTCTTTATTGAAAATCATTAGAAGAATTTTCTTCACATTTTTCCTTGTTTCCAATTATAATATTCTAATGGTGCTGTACTTCCCCCTTCACGCATTAGCCTGCTGTAATTTTATCTGTTTTGTTTGGTTTAGTTTTTCTGTCGCAATTTTAACAAAAATTTTGCAGTGTTGCTGTAGAAAATTTCTACTAAAAGTAATGAAAGGTAAATATTATGGGCGAACATGAATAAAAGCCAAAAAATGATGGTTCTCTCTTGATGGAACTAGAGAAGAAATATTCTGGGAGCTGAGCCCCACATGCAAAACTAGCCCCCCCCCCCTTCCAGAAATAATTATCTAGTTCCGTGTATGTGATTCACCTCAAAATATTGAAGTGACTGAATAAAAAATAATTACAAAAATTTTAATATTTTAGATTAACTGAGGCAAGAGCATAAACATAAGACATCAGAAATGCTATCTTCTGATAACTTTTGTCTTTATAACTGCAAAATAGACTAGCTTCTTACAGCGTCAAAGCTTCTGTTATCATTCAAATTATAATCAAGGTATGGTCCAAGAAGAATTTCAGATCGTTGAATCTGATTCCGGCATCGTTTTCACCCTAAAATGAATAATATAGGCCCTAGTGGTAGCGCTTACGGTTATAAAGGTCATAAAATGTAATATAAGTACCAAATCTGGGGGTTTCAAGGTCACTGAAAACTTTTCTGATATTCAGTTCACTGTTTCAACATTATGGTATCCACAGGTGAGGGAAGGACTCAAAATTTGAAGAAATTAACAAATGAAATGTGGATTTATTTTTTAGGTCCTCTTCAAGTAGTTGAAATCGTTTCTAACATTTATTTGATCGTGATACCCGAGGGGAGAGGGAAGGGGAGGATTCGCCATTTGAAAAAATCAACAATTGCAATACGAGTTTTATTTCCTAAATTCTTCATATCGCTGAAATAGTTTCTAATCTCCATTTGACTGTATCTTCAAAACTGTGTTGCGTAAGGTGGGGTCAACACACAAGGGGATCAACAACCGCATTACCAATGCGTAGGAGAGGAACCGCCCATTAACCTAATATAAGTAAGGATGAGTTTTCGTGCATATTTAAGAACTACGAGATATTTATGATTCAGATACCGAAACAGAAATTAAATCCAATAAAAGTCCAATATTTGAAAAATGATCCAATAAGTCTAATACAAGTTCAATAATTTTTAATATAGGTTAATAAAAATTGAAAAATGAGGAATAATCGAATAATAATAATAATGAAGTGTTGTCGAAAATTCAACTTCAATCACTACGTGTCTTGCAAACTCAATTTTTGCGCATAGAAAAGCCCGAAAAGAGTCCAATTAAAGTCCAGTATTTTCAATATTCAAAGTTAGACACTCTGAAATTCGTTCAGTCATGGCTGCCAACAGAAAGTGACTGAAACCGTTTTTTGTCCAAATCAATGATCCGTTACAAAATCCCTATGAAAAATTTGCGTTCTGAAAATTGACAAAATACGTTTGGGAATTATTTATTATTATTATTTTTTGTTACATTTTCCTATTTACATGTTTGCCGAGTAGCACTTTCTCCTCTTATTAATCCTTTTAGAACAGAAAAAAAAACACGAAATAATCTAACTGATGATTACGATTTTAAGATTGAATACCTCTACAATTAAACGTCCGATGATTCTGTTTCCGAGAAAAATTTAGAATTGTTCTAATTTTTCCTTTCTCCTTTTTGCCGCCATCATCGCTATCGTACACCTATCTACCGATAATATTGCACACACACATTTCTCTTCTGACCTTCATTAACATAGTACGACTATACCAATAGTTAATGAATGTATTTTCTTACTAGACCCCATTTTATCGAGAAACTTAGATTAACATAAAAATGAAAGATGATTGAAATTTTGAGGCAAGATCTTTTCTTCACATCGATCGACTAGTGAGACTGGCTTTCTAGTTATACGAAAATTCCCAAGCGATCCTTTCGGAGCTTCGTTTCCAGGAGAGATATAACACCTTAGAAAATCAATTTCCCCAGAAAAGATGTGAAGTATCAGTTAACATGAAAATTGAGGGGCTAAAACAGAGAGGCAAAAATAAATAAACTTAAAAATGATATTATTGCTTAGGTTTGATAGGTCACTGAACTTGTTTTTGATGTTACGTTAATTCACCTAGTACGAAATTAAGGCTTCTGGGTGGGGGGAGAGGATGAATATTAAAATGATATGGACGTTATGTCTAAGATTTTAATGATCGCTGAGTTCGTCCTTGATATTAATTCAACCCTATAATTTGAGAATTGAGGTACTCAACCTTGGAAAGGTAGCTTCAGTATCTTAAATAAACGTCAAAGAATCGTAACCAGTTTTAAGTTGCAGTCGTAACTCCCTGCAGCCAGCGGGAAAAGTGAAATTTTAGAGCTTGCAAACTGACGTAGATCTGAAATTTTTTGTTGTTCGTTTGTCAAGTCGAAATTTCGGTAAATTATGAAAATATCTATGGGCATCATTTTGTTTTTGCTTTCCATCGAAATATTGACGGAATTCTGTAGTTCCACCTCCATTTTGCCTACAAACGTTTTGTCCGTGCCCCCTCCCCAAAGGCAAACTCTACTGTTAAGAAGTCCTAAAGTTTTATGCAAGTCTTGAGTTTTACACAGAAATGGAAGTATTTTTAAGACGTCTTAATCTTGAGAAGAGTTGTGAAGAGTCTTGAACGAGCTTCGAAAAGTCCTTGAGTCTCAATAAGCGTGGAAATATCTAGACGATTCCTGAACAAGCACTGAAGAATCTCAACTAGTCGTGAATACTGCTCCCCCTGCTCAAGAGCAAAAAAAAAAGATCATGATATACTCCCTAGTCTCTCAACTAGTATGTCGCCTCTCTCCACGTTTCTCTCTCCTGTGCTAATCTTTTTTGAGATGGATTTACAATTTGTATTTTTTATTATCTCCTCTTTATAGCTCATTCTTTGCCTTCCTTCCCAGTTCTTACCCTCAACCATTCCTTCCTGCGATAATAACTACAGTAGAACTCCCATTATCCGGAACAACTGGGACGCGTAGTCTTCCGGATACTGAAATTTCCAGTTAATCGAAAAACTGATTATTTTGACTCAAGAATATCAAGTACACCATTTTTTTTCCTCTTTATTATGTTCATCTAACCTAACACATCACAAAACCCACGTAAAATGTATGTGCTGTACGGTACATAATCCAGTATGATTTGCCGTTGCGTGTACGCATGATACTGTAATGTTTTTTTTCCGCGTTCCGGTTAATTGGGTTTCCGGAAGACCGGGTTCCGGATAGTCGGAGTTCTACTGTATATCACTGTGGATGTCTTATCATTATTTCTTTCAGAACTTCATCAAATTCTGATCACAAAATAGGATTTCCTCATCCTCTGTACTATCTTCTCTTTCCATGCATTTACTTATATCAGCCTCGTAGAATACAATTTTTCAAAATATCACGCCTATCTTTTTTCTCTTTTTTAGAGTCTGATAATTTTCCTTTTTTTTTCCCGTTAAATTATTTGTTCTCTTTCTGCTTACTCCAAAATATCTTTTTACTTTGTTTTAAGCCTGATCAGTTTTTCCTGCTTTCATTTCCTCCTCAATTTCCTCACTGGATTAATCCACTTTTTTTTTTTCCTTATCACATCTTCTCTTCATATAACTTCTTAGAGCCTTATACTTGTTCTTGCTTTTTCCATCATTGGTTTGATTATACTTTCTTCTTTCTTCCATTAACTCTAACATTTCACTTTTTATTCATGGTTTTCCCGTTTCCATTATTTGAGTGCCTGTCTTCTTCCTTGCTGCCAGATTTATTGCTATTTATAGTGCTATCCACTCCTCTTCAATATCGTTCCCTTTCTATGATTTACGAAGCTTTCTCGTCACGTCTTTAACGAATCATATTGTAATAACTTTAAAAAATTCTCCAAATATAATCGCTGTCAAAACTCCAGCGAGTTGCAAAATCTGACAACACCCTTGGGAAGTTACTTTCATTTTCAACAGATCACGCTCAGAACAGGATGTAGGTCCGAGCTTATCTCATTCAATTACGTCTTCAGGGTCTAGAAATGATTCGAATACTCGAGGTCCTCCTACGCTTGCTTCCTGAATCCGCTCCACACTGGATAGCTCATTTCGTTTGAGAAATGAGTAACGGCGGCAATACCTCACGGTCAATACCGCTAACTGGCTTCCTTCCTCCTCGGTGACTGCGACTTCATGCTGAAGCCCGTCGGTGCTACCACTCGCACAGTCACGCCGGTTCGTCAGCGCCTGCTGACATCCTCAGTCGCCGTGTGATGACCTCATCACCGCGCCAGCATGTGACCCACTTCGGAAAGGTTTCGACAAACGTCCTCGCGCCCAGCTCAATGACAAATACCGCAAATGCTCTTACCTGCCACCGTAAATATCCTGCGTCAATGGCGTATTCTCGTCCTCGTCGTCCGAAAATTCTTTGTCGCTGTCGTGGAAGCCGGCAACGACATCCGCGCTGCAGTGACTAGGTCGTAAGGCCGCCATTGTTTACCTGCAACACACATCCGCCATTACAGTTCAGCGCTAATCGTTTATTGGCTTGCAGAAATACCTATGTATTTTTGGATTCGCGCTCTACCGGGATACCGAGATGTCGAGAAAGGTCGATACTGGAGCGATGTAGGCGCCGAGGAAGGCAGCGAAAAAATACAGCGAATGCAGAATGCAGAAATCAGGACGGGGGAAAGGTAAAGGGGGACGGAAGCGAATTTCAGAACGACAACGCCCGCGTTATGTAACTCGTTTATAATCTGTGTACTACACATGTATGTATGAGAATATGAAATGAAATGTGTAACAGCTAACGGGCTCGGTTCATGCTGTTGTCGCATTCACCTTCGACGACAGTTAACTGAATGTAGAAAAAAATGTAGTCCCGATTCTTCCTGTACCAAAGATGAAGGACAATTCACGCATCTGTGCGAGCGAACTGGATTCTTGGTTCATTGTACCGAGTGCTGAATGGTCTTCCGAGTGATAGGTCGTCTTTTCGCTCTCGATTTCAGGACCCTGAAGTTGTAGAGTCATTCGTGGTTCAGCGAGAACCCGATTAGATTGTGAGAATGATTCATCCACGTAATATTTAATCAATATTGTATAATTAGTCCGGATGCTGGTCGCATATACCCTGCATTGAAAATATGCCATTTGGAGGGTACTTCTAGCTGGCATCCCCAAAGAATATCTTAAGAGATGCTGTCGAGATCGGCCGCTTCGTTGAGCCCCGCAGTGCGCATACATGTAGCGTAGCCCTTTCTCAGTATTTCAGGCATAGTTCCTCAACTGTAAGTCCTGTCAGAACCGTGTTTCCAGCAAGATTATTCTTGGCTACATTTTACATAAAAATATTTTCTTACTATATTCTCATATCTGTCCTAAAAATCTTGAACATGAGGGGTCCACAATAACGCTATGAATACAATACTTCATGCCTTTGGCAAAAAATAGTGTTGTAAAACTTTTTTTAATTTGTTAAATTTTTCCTCAGGGATTTGTCCTTGAAGTTATACACTGTAGGGCTGAAAATTGAATATTACGCAGCGTCTTAAAAATGCCAGTTATGCAAAATGTTTTCATAACCTTTTTAACAGTATTTATCGCGAACTTTAAATTAATTTATTTACAAATTTTGCCTGTCCGTGAAATTGAAGGCGCTAAAGCACTTACAATACTTTGTTGCTTTATAACGCCTTCATTATGGCAGATAGGCAAAATTTACATATAACCTTACCAGTAATGATTTTTTAGATATACAAAATCAGTTATGAACAAATTTTGCTTATCTGCAATATTGAAGGCGATGTAATGCGATGAAGTATTGTACCTGCTTTAGCGCCTTCATTTTCACCAGTAGGCAGAATTTGAATATGACTTTTTCTGTTACTTTTAATTAGTAGAACTAAAAAGGTTATTTGCAAATTTGGTCCATCTCGCATATTGCAGGCGGCCGGCAACTTTTTAACTACGTCGCGCTCAAAAATACGAAAATTCTTTTTAGCCTATGTATGACGATCTACTCTACTTCATATGGACCTCATGGAAAGAAATATATATATTCTTTGGGAGGTTACCTCATTCCACGGAGTTCAGCAAATCGAACGAATGCCGCAACTTTCCGCGAAATTAATGCCCTAAAACCCTACATGTTTCCATCCCAAGGAATCCCATCCCCACTCCCAAGATACAATAACAATGAGATATTTCTGGGTTTTATTGGTTTTAAAACGAACTATAAGAGAATTTTTAGACTTTTTACGAGTGCAAAAAATTAAATCGACGTATTAACTCTCGGGTTACCGAAGCAGCTGAAGTAACTTTTGATATTAATTTGATCCTAAGTTGAACACTACACCCGCTGGACAGAAATGAGTGCGGGCTTTTGAGAAATACGCAGCATGAGCGCATTTAGCAACCCTGATGCTGAATGTAATGTGCTTTGCTAGTAGAATGCGTTATTCATGAGAACTGACGAGGGACTTCAGGACCCGCTATCTACACATCGCGATTGATGCTGCGATCGCTATGTTCACTAAAATAGCAAGTGGGGAAAATTGAAAATTTACCTCTTGAAGAATTTGCAGTACCCTACCTGATAGTGCCCCTTTCGGCGGATCCAGGGGCGTTAGAAATATGGTATCCACCCCTTTTGGCCAACACTACGACGCAAAATTCAAAATTATACCCAACTCTGTCCGGGTTTCCTTCTCTTCTTGCTTTATGAGGAGGCTGCGGATGCTGATAGGATGACCCCACGGTGAACTACACAATTTAGCTAGACCAGAGAGCTGAAAGAATGTCCGAAACAACTTTATTACTGAACTGCAATATGCAGATGATGCAGTAATCGTGGGATATTCAGCTGAGGAAACGCGAAGAATGGTTGATGTATTTGTTAAAACCTACCAGGGCCTATAAATGGAAGTCAATTACACCACAACAAAACTGTTGATTCTGAGGTACGATGCGCCCTCGAGCTCCAGGTCTGCTGTCAGCGTTGCTGGAAATACCACTGAGACGGGAGACAGTGAAGCAGTTCAACTATCTATGCAGTCTGGTAACCAATAATTGTAAGATTGTAACTAGGACTCCGAGATCAAACAGTTTTCACCAAAGTGACCTTTGAAATGCCCAAGATGTCAAAATGTAAAATTTGCATGTCGAAAAAGAACAGCAATATTCCGAAATCGAATTTCCATGCTGCAAAACGCGGAGATTATATACCGGAGGAAAAGAACCACGCGGAATAAAAATATCATGCTGATTTTGAATCTAATTTTAAAATTTTCATAAAGCCTTTTTTCACCCTGAAGTTTACTTTTCAAAGGCTAAACAGATCTAATTATAAAACAAACCTGTCGGAGGAAAAAGCTTTCCAAAAACAAATTTTCATGCTAATCTTGAATCTGACCTTCAAATTTTGGTGATTGCCTCTTCTCTTCTAGAAAATTAGTTACCTTTTAAAAACCAGAAAGTTGAAATATCAAAGAAAAAGAAACAATCTTTCGGGAACCAATTTTTACGCTGATTTCGAATTTTACATTAAAATGTTCATAAAGACCTTCTTTGACCCTGAAAATGATTGTTCAAAAGATGAAAATGTGGAATTTACACATTGGAGGAGAAAACATTCCAGAATCTAATTTCTATTCTAACCTTGAAATTTTGATGATTATTTTTCTTCACCAAGAAAATGGCCTTTTAAAAGCCAGAAAGGTCAAAATGCAGAAATTGAAATCTAAGAGGAGAAAATAATATTCCGAAAACAAATTTTTGTGCTGATTCCAAATCCGACCCTAAAATTTTGATATTTACATTCTTATCTCCTGGAATGTGACCTTTTTTAAAACCGAAAAAGTCAAAATACAGAACTTGATAGTAAATAAAACCAAACAATGTTCTGGAAACAAATGTTCATGCTGACTTCAAATATGATCTCAAAATTCTGATCTCAAAATTCTGATGAACCCTTTCTTTCTTCCTAAAAGTGGCCTTTAAAGTTGTAGAACTATGTCAAAGGAATAAAATAATGTCCCGGAATTAAAGTTTCACGTTTGTTCTGAATCTGACCTTAAAATTTATGAAGGATTTTTTTCACCATGAAAATGAGGTCCAAAAAATCAAAATATGGAATTTATATATCGATCAGAAAGATAATTTCGAAATAAAAAGTTCATGCTAGTTTCGAATCTAATATTAAAATTTTGAATAAAACCTCTTTTTACCATGAAAATGACCTTTTAGAAGCCAAAATTGTCGAAATACAGAACTCAATATTTGAGATGAGGAGTAAGCAATATTCTGGAAACGAATTTTCGTGCTGATTTCAAATTGGTCCTTAAAAGTTTGATGATTACCTTTTTCCACCAGGAACATTACCTTTGAAAAGCGACAAAGCTCGCAATATAGAATGTGATGTTCAAGGGAAAAAGTAATATTCTAAAAACAAATTTTCGCGCTAATTTCAAATCTGACCTTATAATTTTGATGAACGCTATTTTTCACCTAGAAAGTCACATTTTAAAAGCCTAAAAGGTCAGAATACAGAACGTCAAATTTAAGAGGAGAAAATACTGAAAACAAAGTTTTGTACTAATTTTTAATTTGACCTTAAAATTTTGATGATACCATTTTTTTAATTTTGAAAGTGACCTTTTAAAAGCCGAAAAGTTCAAAATACAGAACTAACAATTTGAGAGGAGAAAACAATATTCTGGTAACAAAAGTTGGTGCTAATTTGGAATCGGATCTTAAAATTTTGATGACTGCCTTTCTCCATCTAGACAGTGACATTTTAAAAGCACAAAACGTCAAAATGTAAATTTTGATGTTTAAGGAAAGAATTATGTTATGGAAACAAATTTTCATGCTGGTTTCGAATGTGACCTTAGAATTTTGATAAATACTATTTTTTTTAGAATGTGCCTTTTAAAAGCCGAAAAGGTCAAAATATAGAACTTTAGATTTGAGAGGAGAAAACAATAATCTGGAAATTAAAGTGTAGGCTAATATTGAATCTGTCTTAGAGTTTAGATGATTGCCTTCTTCCACCAGGAAAGTGACCTTTTGAAAGCCACAAAGTTCAAAATACAGAACACGATATTCCAGGGGGAAAATAATGTCCAGAGAGCAAATGTTCGTACTAATTTCGAATCTGACATTAAAATTTATGATGAACGCTATTTTTCACCTAGAAAGTGACCTTTTAAAAGCCGAAAAGGTCAAAATATAGAACTTAAAATTTGAGAGGAGAAAACAGTGTTCTGGAAACAAAACTTCGTGCTAATTTCGAATCTGACTTTAGAATTTTGATGAACGCTATTTTTCACCTAGAAAGTGACCTTTCAAAAGCTTAGAAGTTCAAAATATAGAATTTTATATTGGAGGGATAAAATACTTGTCTGGCAACAAATTTCCATGCTGATTTCGAATCTGACCTCTGAATTTTGATGAATACTTCTCTTTTATCAAGAAAGTGACCTTTTGAAAACCGAAAAGGTCAAAATATAGAACTTAAATTTGAGAGAACAGAACAATATTCGAGAAACAAAATTTCGTGCTAATTTCAAATTTAACTCAAACATTTTGATGTGTGTCTTTTTTCCCCTGAAAAGTAACCTTTTAAAAGCCACAAAAGTCAAAATACAGAACCCGATGTTGCGGGGAAAAAATAATGTTCTGGAAACAAATTTTCATGCTTTCATGCTGATTTGGAATCTGATCTCAGAATTTTTATGAATGTCATTTTTCACTCTAAAAACGACCTTAGAAATGTCAAAAATGTGAAAATATAGATATTGTATGTCGAAGGGGAAAAAAAACAATGTTCCTGAATTAAAATTTTACGCTGACTCTGAAGCTGTCCTTAAAATTTTCACGAATGCCTTTTTTTAATTCTGAAACTGACCTTCCAGAGTTCCAACAAAATCATGTGGAATGGAAGTTACCTATCGGTGGAGAAGAAGAATCCGCAATCAAAATTTCACGCTGATTTCGAATCTAACGTCAAAATCTTGACAATTGTCTTCTTTAATCTGAACAGTAACTTTTCAGAGACCAAAAAGGTTATAATGTAGAACTTAAAGAAAAATAAAACCGAACGTTTGGTACAAACACGGTTTTCGCTCAAGTATACTCAGTAGTATGACTTCGTAGCCCCTCCGGCCACTGATGCGATACTCGAAAGGGTAGTTTCCGGGGCCGGGGGTGCGGTGTCATAGGGGCCACTTTGGCATGCGTGCATCGCCATACCGCCATACGTTCCACCACACCATGACTTCATAGTAACAGGAGTGTATCATACAAAATTTTCCATGGAAATTTCTATTAACAACACGGCTGCAGACTGCAGTCGCGTAGTAAAGATCACGATCAATGAGCAAATGGCTGTAAGAATATCGGGGGGAGGGGGCGTTAACATTTGGTACAAACACGGGTTTCGCTCAAGTATACTCAGGTCAGTAATAATAACGTCATAGTAACAGGAGTGTATCATACCCTAATGGAAATTTCTATTAACAACACGGCTGCAGACTGCAGTCGCACAGCTAAGATCAAGATCAATGAGCACATGGCTGGGAGAATGTCGGGGTGGAGCTTCGACCCATCGAGCGTGTCGGGGGGGGGCGTTACAGTTTTCGCTCTAGTATACTCATGGCTGTAAGATGTCAAACTTTTATGCATTTCAAATAATTAATCGGTTGCAGACTGCAGCTGCGCAGCAAAGATCAAGATCAATAAGCACATAGCTAGAAGGAAAAATAATTTTCATGGAAATGTAGACCACTGATTTGAATTGTGACCATGAAGAGCTAAATCAACTCAACTGAACTGTGAACTAAACTTGAATTAAGTGTCGGTCGGCATTGTTGTCGGTCAGAAATAAGATAGGAGGGCCAGCCAATAAACATTACCATGTCAATAAATATAGCTCCGAAAACGAATTTTCACGCTGATTTCGAATCTGACCACAAAATTTTGATTAAATCCTTTTTCACAATTCTCAAAAGAAAATCCACCCGGAATGCACGCAATAAACTCTCACAGAGTTTTGGTGGTGACATGTTGTCCGTTCGCCGCCGCCTTTGATGGCGTTACCTTGGAGTCTCAACTAGATGTACACCAAGGGGCATCTTGGCACCAAAAACTGTGAACTGAACTGGAATCAAGTTCAGTGTCGGTCGGATTAGGATAAGGGCCAGCCAACAGACATATCCATGTCAAAAAGTGCAGGGTACCTTCTTTACTCAGCAGCTAGCTTCCGGAAGCAAAATACTAGGTCCCAGGGGATACTGCTCGCAAGAGTATACGTATGTAACCACAAGTATTACGTATTGCTCAACGTGCGAAAGAGTGGTCTCCAGGTTCCAGAGCAACCAGTAACAGCATTCCGCCACCGCAGCCCCGGGCGGCCGTTGTTCAACCTTCGGTCGGCGGCGCAGCTGCACGTTAACGCGGCATAATTTATCACCGTAATAATCGAGCTACTGTCGTATCAAAGACTCTTTCTCGTCTATTAAGATTCGATAATTCCTTTTTTCGGTTTCGCCCTTTCGCCTTCGCCGTTCCCGCCGCTGACGAAACAGCGACACGGCGAACCCGCGTACACTGCGGCGCAGTTCTCGGTAAATTTGAGCGTCGCGTGTGGTCCGCCGCGAATTTTTCCTCCAGCCGGTAAGACCCCGAGATCCGAGATTGGTCGCGTCTCTGGTGGTTATTTTCCCGATCAGACGTACAGTAATAACGACCTCTCTCGGTGCCAGCAACGTCCAATTTAATTTCCACCCCGCTGCTGCGTCCGCCGCCGTGTACAGCATACACTTACACGTATACGTGTAATATTATACATATTTATACATGTACGTAGGAAAATAGCGTAATTATTTCTTCTTTTTTTCCCTCTTGGTTTCGCCAAACTGGTTGCAAACGAGATTCCTGCGCGAGACTGGCGTTGCGCGATCGTATCGCGAATAAATCGCCGGTAAGTTTATTATTAGAATGTCCGATTTGACGGGCCGACGCCGATCGGAGACCGATGCACCGTGCCCGGCCCGACCCGGCCCGGAGAAAAGCTGTATGCGATTAATTCCGCGGCGATCGATGGATTCGGGTTGGAAAAGTACACGCGAGTCGTGAGGTCGTAATTCGTGGCCGGCTGGAACCGAGTAATGGAATCTTCCGAATGATTTGAGCGAATCGTGGACGAGAGACAGCTAGCTAGTCTCATATAAGTGAGGAACCCGGTTCACGAACTGTGAGCATTGGCACCGCCATGGGGAGCTCGATTCTGATTATGATTTTTAAATCTGACTCGACGGATGCCATTACAGGGAGCCGAAACAAAATTATAATAATATGGTTTTCGAGGAGCCCTTTTACTTTATATTGATGTCTCGAAACATCGATTACCATTAGCTTTTCTCTCCAGTGGCATCCGCAGAGTGGAATTCAAAACTCAGCATCAGAATCGAGTTCAGTCTGAATTGTATATCGAACGCTGAATTCCGTAAACGGCAGAGCTGTACAAACCGAACTGTACTGTCCAACATACTGAAAGTGATTACGAGAGAAAACAGATAATTGGTGCAGTCTTCATCAACTCAACAGCGGCATGTGACACTGTCAACCACGACAAACTACTCTGCAAGGTATACTAAGTAACCAACGATTACATTCTAGTACAGCTCCTTGGTATTATGCGGACACATAATGAGAAAAATATAGCAGATGGAAGGTCCAGAAGAATGGCTTCCCTCAAGGAAACGTTCTAGCCCCATTTACGCTACTTTGCAATTGTAACAAAGGATAAAACTCACCACCAAGTACAGGACAAACTTCAGGAAGCCCTATACCAGCCGGCAACATACAAGCAAAATGGCCTCTGTCCTAATCCAGCAAAAACCCAAGTATCTTCGTTCCACCTCAAGAATACCAAAGCAAGATGCAAGCTACAGCTTTTAACTGGCTAGGGAAGGACTTGGAGGATTGTCAGGATCCAAAGTACCTCGGGATTACTCTTGATCGCTCCCTCGCCTTCCGGAAGCACTGCGAGCAGACTAAGATAAAGGTTCAGGAACAACATCCTACGAAAGCCCTTCTCAATGAGGACAACAGGCCTGGCACTTCAGGAAAGATCAGCCCACACATATCGGCAGCGTCTTCAATGAGACGCGCCGCCTAATACCCGGATTCCTGAGACCGACCAGGACAGCGAAGCTGTACTTAGCCTGTAGAATTATCCCTCCTATCATCCGCAGATCCATCCTTGTTGACTGCGAGCGAACACGTTTAAAAAATGACCCAAAACACGCGATGTCAGGGCGGACAATGGACAAGCCTCGTCTGAAGCTACGCGAGAGCTTTCTGACTGCAGGCCCCGCTTTCAACCGCGAGAATGGATAGATGGAGGGCAGTGGCAGAACACGAACTGTATGAAGCGTGAGAGTTAGAAGAGGTTTACGATGGACTCAGTGGAGTACGCTCAACAGACTGTGGACTGGCTGCGCAAGAACTGCAGTGAACCTGGAGACTGCGACTACGGACACCTCCAGGATCAAAGCCATCCTCCGAAGTGCCCCCGACTACTAATTCAAGGAGTGGATGCAGCGGGACTATTGGATCACTGTAACAGCGACGAGGAGAGCAGCTGGTCGATTACTGGGACGTCGCGTGCGACGGTGTCACGATACGAAAGAAGAAGAAATGACCTTGGAAACCTGTAAATAGAATGCCGTCTTTAAAAATGACTAGTAGTTGATTCCAACCCCCTTTGGTGGCTTTTTTGAGGAGTGTGGTGTAAGAACTACTTTCGAAACGAATTCAGCGACCTCGAAAATCCGTATCGTTTACATTAAATTCCATCTTGCATTTTATTTTTTCATCCTTATGGAATGCTGTTTCGAAAAAATGACTAATATTACAATTCAACCCACTTTGGTGGTTTCTCAGGAAGTTGGATGTAAAAACTACTTTCGAAATCGAACTGAGCGACCTCGAGACCCTATAAATCAACTTCCATGTCAAATTTTTATTTTTCCATCATTCCTTCTCCCCTTTTGGAGTTATCCTCTTTGGCCCACCAAACTATTTCATATTGATTCAGTATTACATAAAGAACCGAAATTTCGGCGAACGAATTCTTAATGCCATGACATAATAAAAAAAATGTTTGAGTTAAATCATCTCCATGATATTTCCCACAGGAAGTTGGGGGAGGGCTTTTGCCATATTTTCTCCTCAACCGATCAAGCTGGGATTTTTATTGGGTGCTTTCTTTATGTACAGACAGTAATTGAAATGGTTGGATCGAGGATCCGATGATGTGTCCCAGAATAAGGGACTCCAATTTTCAGATACAAGCCCTCCTCGTCTACCCTCAGAGGTCTGGTTAGCCGAATGGATAGCGCGCTGGACTCGGAATCCGGAGGTGCCGGGTTCGAGCCCACGTAGCAACTCGCTACATTTCGACCTCGGCCGATTTTTCGGCAAGATGAAAAGAGGGCTAGGACAGCCTTAACAGCCTCCCCGACGTCTGTGAAGTAATGCTCGAAAAGGCTGATTCCAGGGCTCGGGTTGAGAGTAAATTAGAAAAGAGTAATTCGGGTTCTACTGTCAGGGAAAACTCGGAGATGGACATTAATCAACTCGATGCATCTGAAAACTAATTATGATTTTTTCACATGTTCATTTTGTTGCTATGGCCTGTAGTGTGTTAGGTTTATTTTTTCCAAAAATACGATACGGTGCAGTAACTTTTGACGTTTTTTCCTCATTTGTTGAATTCTTGTTACTGATATGCTAATTAGAACACATTTTCCATCTCGAAACCATTTTTGTGGCCACTACTCGTATTATTGAGATTCTTCAATACATAATGTCTGTGGCCGTTCAGACTCACTGAGACTTTTATGGACTTCAACTGTACATCAGGACCAGCTAAGCTTCTTCAAGACTCCTTCAATACGTTTCCAGACCATCTAAAAATTCTTTAAGAAAATTTCAACCAAGTTTGAAACCCTGTGAATCATTTCCAGGTCTAATCAAGACTTCGTAAGATACGTTAGGTCTTATTTAAAATTTATTGGGACTCTACCAGTCTCGTCTCAGACTCGATAAATCTTCCAGACCTATTTCTTAAGGTTCTTCTGGACTTCATTCGGACTTGCTGAGTGGGACTCTCCAGGATGTAGTCAAAACTATGTTTAAGATCAGAGGCAGATGTAAGATTTGAATTCGAAGTTCGCATATGGTTAAAAAGTTGCATTTGGGGTTAAAAATAAAGTATGCACGTGCAGTTATAAATACGAAAGTGTGATTTTCGTTGAAAAATATTGAAATTTTTTGATGGCTCAACGTTAGTAAAAAGTTATAAATGGAGCTTCACATGCAATTAATATGGCAGTTCGATTATCATTATATGTAATTATTCTCATCTAAATATTCGTAAGAGAGCAAAATTATCATCTTCAATCGAATTTTGAAAGAGTTAATTCACTTTTGATATTATTTTGAGGGTAATCACTACCCTAATGTGGCATAGGGGGCTGCCACTTACTGAAACTAATAAAACAGCATAAATACAACAGCTTCAATCACATCGTTCAATTTTTGTGGGCCTCTTGTTCTATTCTTCATTTTTTATTCAATAGGCTTAAATCGAAATTTCACATTTCTGTGTAAGAAACTACGTATTGTCGCCTCGGTTTAAGTACCACGTAAGTCCACATTTATGAAAAATGGGTTTTATGTGGTTTCTAATGTAAGGAAAAAATTAGGAAAAAATCGAGGCATTTCAATTTAAAATCGTCGTAAGTCGAGAGTGCACTTGACTACTCTTCGCGGCGAAATTAAAAACTTCAGAGTCATGTATCTGAATTTTTTATTCAGTTTTGTGTGTTTTGTTCTGACGTTTGTGCAATTTTGGATTTACGTGATATTTAAACCGAGGCGACGATGTAAAATATTAAAGGGTGTCTACAAGTGCTGAAAAGTACTGAATTTTGAAAGTAGATCTTAAAAGTCCTGAAAAGTGCTGAAATTTAAAAAAAAAATTAGAAAAGTCCTTAATTTTTGTTAGAAATACTCAAAAATAAATTTTTTGCGATTCCTATATATATGATTGGTCATTAAAAAGTGTAATGCAGAATCTATATTCACAAGGAGGGGGGAAGTGGGGGAGCAAAAAGGAGGGAGGAATAAAGGGGATAAAACAGTTGGAAATAAAAAAAAGATTTGCACACTCGGGGGAAAATGGTAAATATTCGAGCAACAGTCCTGCAAAGGGTCCTGAAAAATTACTTCATTTTTACTTTTCAATTTCTGTAGACACCTTGTATTATCTTCCTGAAAAAAAAATTCTTCGACGAAATTTTTCCAACTTCATTTTTAGGTCCAAATACGACTTTCAAGACGGTGCCATCGTGCGAATTCAAAAAAAAATTATTCCTCCCTACATCAGAAGAATGATGGAAATGCTGAGGAATGCCATTCTAAAAGATAATATATATTTTTGTTTTCTGTATTTTTCAAAATCAGATGATGGAAACCCCATTTTGGGCTGAGGGAAAGGGGATGATATCCCTCAATTTATGAAATTATACCCAAAAGTTGAGAAATTCTAGTGACATTTCGGTCGTTATAATTATTATACTTATGAAAAATGCAGAGAAGTCCAAAAATGAAGATGATAAGTTTTTTTTTTTTCCTGGTCAACTGAAATGTCTAAAATTTTAGTCGGATTTTCCCATCTTTACACCCTCCTCCCCAGCAGCCTACTCAACCCTAAGAAAATGTTTTTGCGACCAGCTGATCAATATTGGTCAAATTACAAAGTGATACTTTTATTTCGTACTATCACAATATTTTCAAACAAAAAAGTTCGTTTCCAAATAGAGTCACTTTTTTTTCTCTATTTCTTTTTGGAATCGAGTTATGGAACATCGTATTCATTAATTTATATCTTTATCGAATTGTAAAAAGTTCATTTTTCTTCATTTTATCACAACATTCGTCAACGGAAAATCTACGTTCTAAAATGCAGTAAGTCCCGTCGCTGTATATATTCTAATTTCAAAATGCAGTGAATCTAGTAAATCCAGTTGCTGGAAGTTTTCTTCAGCTTATATTTTCGCGAGTATTTTAGTTTTTAAAGAAAAACGAAAAACAGAAACAAAAACTTGAAAAGGTTGGAGTTTTTAAACTTGTTAATGAATGATTCAAGCAGTAAAAAAGAATACTTTTCAACTGTTTCCAGGCTGTGGGAGGAAGACGAGACTAATTTGTTCCAATACTTCTTGAAGATTCTTTCAGACATATTTTAGACTCTTCGATATCACTCAGTGGCGTAGCCTGGATTTTCGGGGGGGGGGCAGCTACATTTTGGGGGGTGCACCTAATATGAACTGTATGTTTTTACATTTACGCATCAGTATGTTGTGTTTTTCAACTTCAATTATGCATCTGAATTTAAATTTAATTTCGTACATTTACTGTAATTTTGCCAGCATATAAAAAATTCTCATCTCAAGGGTGGGAATTCATCCCCTAACTCCCCCTCCCCCTTGGCTACGCCACTGATACTACTCAGAATTGTTAAATACTATCTTCAAATGGTTTTGGAATGGTTTAAGGTTATTAATTCGCATTCTGCAAAGACTTCTTTCAGACTCTCCTTGAAGACCCGCTAAGGTTTTTTAACATTTCTTCAGACATGTTTCAGACTCTGTAGGATTCGTGTAAACACTAACGCATGGTTGAAAAGAGTCATAAGCAAGTTTAGAGAAGTTCAAAAAGTAAGTTAAGAGTGCTGAACAATTGAAAGAGCCTCACAAGTCTAAATGGAGTGTAGAATAGTTTCAGAATATTCTCGAAACGTTCTTATCATGTATAGAAGATTTCTAGAGAGGTCTTGAAGAATCTAGAGTAAGCCTGGAAAAATCTTAATGAGTCTCAAAGAGTCTTAAATCTGTCCGGATGATTTTTGAAGGGAGTTTAAGTAGATTTGAAAAAGTCGCAACAAATCTAATCCGTACCTAGAATATTCTTAAAAAGACTCAATCAAACCGAAAATAGTTTTGGAATGAATCCGGAAGAGCCGAAGAGATAATCTAAAACACGTTTTGAAGAGTCTTGAAAAGTCTTGAATAAGTTTTGGAAAATGAGAAAATAGTCTCAAAGAATGCTGAACTCGTCTGGATGGTCTCAAAAAGTCTGGAATCAGTCTGGAACAGTTGTAAACAGCTAACAGTTATCTATGAAAAAATATCTGAGCGAGTCTGATGAAAGTTTAGAAAATATTAAAGATTTATAAACAGGCGCGGATCCAGACGATCATTTTGGGGAGGGAAATGGCAGAAGGAAAAGCGTGCGCGAAAATTTTTTGCTGCCCCTCTCCCATAGATTTTTTTCCTTCCCCACAGATTCTTCCCCTTCCTCCACAGATTTTTCCTTTTTTTGGGTTTTGGGGGAAATTTCCCCCCTGCCCCCCAGTGGATCCGCGCTCTTACAAACGAACTGAAACCAAGTTTTGACCGGATTCGTAAGAGTTTTCCACCAATCTAAGAATCTAAAACATTGCAAGAGCCTTAGAGCCTTGAAGAGGTCTTGAAGAATCCTAAAAAGTATATAGAAATTGAATCAAGCCTGGAAGTTTGAATCTTTCCACGTATTCAGCTCCACTTCTTCTTCAGGCGCTATATCCGATACCGGACCTTGGCGGTCGCGGTTTTTGACTCGCGACTTTACTGAGCAGGTTAGTCGGGTTAGTTCGCCGTTGCTTTCCTCTACATTTTTGTTCCGTTAGTTTTCCTTGGTCCTTCCGTATAAGTCGAAGAGTGTACAGCCACACTTCGTCTATTAGCCACGTGTTTCACTACGTCGAGTAAGCTGTCCACAACGTGCACACACCCAGTACCAATCTTTCTGATCTGGTGGTAACACGCCTTGCGATTGTAATGCCTTGTTCGGGAGAACTGGCGGTGGTTACATGGCGCGCTGTGTTTCCACCTCGACTGATATTGTAGTCGCTGTGTTTACTATAGGATGTTAGCCGGGGTATTCGAATATCACTAGCTTTTCCTGCATTGGTGACACTCGAACCCGCGATGTAAGGATTGCGAATCGGGCTCGTTACCAGTTGGCCACACAGCGCGAAACCTAAATTCAAAGTACAACTTTGCCCACTTTTTTTATAAAGCTGTTAGCACATACTTTTTGGAATGATCCGGCTACTGCGGTTTCACCAGGTCATACTTGTGCCCGGCCACCGGGCATTTTCTTGGTTGCCCATTCCGCCCCTGGTCTCATTGTCCCAACATGAAAGAAACAGTCATTACAATCGTATTCTGAAACTTTCGAACCATATTAACGGACATCAGGTTCATCGATCTTAGTCGACCAAAACAGCGTTCCATCTTAGTGATGTGCCACGAACCTAAATGCGTTTAATTCGGACATGTAGCCAGAAATCCGCCGTCCTCGACCCATTACAAAACGATGGACATTTTCCGTTGATTGTAAATAATAGATCAAGTTCGTACCTCGCAGCTTTTTTCATTATTAATAATGACTTACGTCGAGTTCTTTGACCCGCAGACGACGTCGCTGAAAATAATTATCGCGCATCGTATTATCGTGTATGCTGTGACTGCGCGGATAAGTTATGAGTGCGAGACTGAAGGCGATAAAGAAAAAATAATCCAGAGATAGGATAAACGCGAAATTGAAATTTCCAGCCTTCGATGTAATAATTTGTCTGCAAAACTAGGTACGTTCGTCGATGCGATTTATGCATAAGCTTGTACCAGGTACGTTCGTTCAATTGACGTTCGTAATTCATGGGATGAGATTAAGCGATAGCTGGGACACGTGTGACGGGTCAGTTTATAGACCCATACATGCAGAAGATGTAAACAGTTTAACTGCTTTGACCGGCGCTGGAATGCGATGGTCGCCAGACTTAACATGAGCACAGCACCTACTCCGAAAACACTGATTCGCTGTTCTCACTACTGAAAACGAAGCCAAAATTTTGACTCGGCACGATGAATCACGACTATCTTTAGAACCACCAACGGAAGTTTCAAGTTTAACCTGATAGCCAGAGCGTACAAGCAGACACCAATGAAATGGTGTAAGGTGAGGGCTACGAATAAGGCCCAGTAGGGTAATAAGGCCCATCGTGATTGTGACCACTTCCATTAAACTCATCGAATCACGACTGCGCTAAAAAGTTACTTTCGACACCTTCGAACATTACTGGTGGTAACACTGCGTTTCTGTCTGTGAGCATGGTGCTGATATCTGATGGATTTCGAGTTAACAAAAATGTACGTTGATCTGACTGTGTGTTGATTAAAAAACATGTTTGTATCGTGTTAAAGATTATTTTTCAAAAACATTATTTTTATCCGGATTTTACGTACAAGTAAAGGTAAATTTCATAATATGAAAAATTTTGGTAAGTGGCAGAAGAAGCCATTTGAATTTTATACCCCAATGCATGGAATAAGGCCCATGTATCTAATTGTGGATCTATGCTTTCTAGCGTTGATATTCCAAAGATATGACCAAGCCGAAGCCAGGAGGAAGTAAAAAGTGTGTGAATGAAGAACGGACGCAAGAAAATTGAAGAAAAAAAGATCGAAAACGTAAGAAATTTAGCGGCTGCAACTGACAAAATTGAAAATACTGCAAGTTATATTATATTTTCTGTTTTTATTTGACGATCTCGAAATTTCATTTTTCAGATGGAGAAATTAAATTCAAGCTTTCCGCCCCCCTCTCAAGCACAAATGTCACTCAGCTACGACTCTAAACTTGATCCTGAACAGACCGCGCCAGTAAGAATAAGTCTTAGTGAGCTACATATACTCGTATCTCAGTCTTAATGAATTTGAGTAAGTCTCCTTAATTTTGACTGAGCTCTCTTTTTTAATTTTTACTCTCGACCCGAGTCCTGGAATCTTGGAATTTGCCCTTTCGAGCACTACCTCAGAGACGTCATAGAGAGTTGCTACACGGGCTCGAACCCGGGACCTCCGGATTCCAAAACCAGCGCGCTATCCACTCGACCAACCAGACCCCGAATCCTAAACTGCTTCTCTTTTCTAATTTTTAGTCTCAACCCGAGCCCTGAAATCCGCCCCTTCGAGCATTACCTCAGAGACGTCTGAGAGGCTGTTAGGGCTGTCTTAGCCCTCGTTCCTTCTTGCATAATGAATTTTAACTGAGTCTGGACGAATTTTGAAAGTGTCAAGTGGGTTGTTATGGAGTCTGCCTTAGTTGTAGTAGACACTGAATGAGCTTTAACGAGTCTTAATAAAATTTAGATCAATTGTGTCAGCATGAGTTCTAAACAATTTTATATTGTTATAAATTCCTATAATATCTGTCTCACGGCTGTACCGCTTGGTATCCAGTATTTGAATGGACTCATCACAATTTCGAAGGCATAAAAATAATCTGAACGTTTGAGGAAGCGTGTCGAGAAAGTATAAAAACTAAGTTCAACTCCTATACATTCGGAATCGCCTCTCTCACAGTCAACTCTAGGATCCGCCACTGACTAATCTAAACTGGGATTTACGTTAAAATATCGGCTGTAATTTTTCGATGTCTGCCCCGAGTGTCCTAAAAGGAAGGTTCAAAATACTCCTTTACACTGCCTACACACTGACACAAGCCTCATGGGCAGAGACATCCCAGAACACATTTCTGTCTGCATCTATATCTATCCATCCCTGAACATGTTTTCGTCCCTCTACCTCATCCCTTGACTACCACGTACGGGAACTAGTGTTTTTGGGTTTTCTTAACTTCGGAATAGGTTTTAGAAGCGTAACTTTTTAAACTTTGACGAGTGTAATACCTAATTGAAGAAATCGGAGTATCGGTTAATAGGGTTTCGAAGCTGGTGAATTGATGTTTCATATTGGTTTAACCCGAAATT
Source organism: Acanthococcus lagerstroemiae (assembly GCA_031841125.1). Taxonomy (NCBI): domain Eukaryota; kingdom Metazoa; phylum Arthropoda; class Insecta; order Hemiptera; family Eriococcidae; genus Acanthococcus; species Acanthococcus lagerstroemiae. Next base: position 19,462,847 of record CM063110.1, read on the forward strand.
CCAAAATTGAGGCTCCACAGAAGGAGGCTGGGGACACAAATAACTAAAATACAATATACAGTGTCTCACAAAAAGATCCGGACAAGAACAAATTTTTCCCTCTTTTTCTAATGGGAAATATATAACTGAACACAAAGAAAAGGAAGGAAAAAAATTGCACGGAAAAAATTAGTTACAAAAAATAAGAAGCTAGAACGCAGTTGAAGCAATGGTTCCCGCAATTCAAGTACATGCAAAATATGAGAATTTAAAAAAAAAATATACAAAACATAAGAACCTTCATCAGAGCTTTTGTAGCTTTCGTGGGTCGGCCTCTTCGCCTCTTTCAGTCGAGTGGTACACTTTTTGCTTCTGGAGGCATGCTGATCAAAAGTTCAGTCGAATCATAATACCGAGGCGATATGTATATTCATGGTTCTTCAAAACGTGGGACATGAACAAATTGAATCAGACATTTTTGCCCTGTTGATAATCACTACCTAAATTTTGTATCTGTAGTCTGTAAATTGGTCAAAATCCCTCCATCGGCCTTCATTCTCTAAGCACTGCTGCAAAAGTTTCTTCGTCAACTTCTGGGTGCATGTGGATGATCCAATTTAATATCGGAATTTTTTTTTATTTCATTTTTTTACAGTATATATGTGATTTGTATTGACCCGAGGACTACTTTTACCAAACTTGATTTTTCCGTAGTCATCGGGTCATCACAGGAACATTATAATTAACAAAATTGTTCAACTTAAACTAAAACTTAATGTAAACTATACTCTAAAAATACATGCTTTGCAAAATTATAAGATGATCATCGAAGAAAGGGTCAGATTAACGTTGGGTTTTTCTTTATTTTTTATTTTTCATAATTTTGCCTACATAATTTATTGCATTTATTGTTTTTGTTTTGTTTATGAACCATTGGTCATAACTGTTTTTTATTCCAAACTTTTTCTTTATTTCTTTGAATGCTGGACAACTCAAAAATGTGTGATCTGGCGAGTCGGTTTTTTTTTGCAGTTTAGACATATATCAATTTCATTAATTTTGAATCTTTTCAGGTATTCACCAAAATCTCCGTGACCTGTTAGAAATTGTGTGAGATAAAAGTTTGGTTTCAGATTGCGTCAAGTTTTCTCTTTTTCTTTAACCTTATTTTTTACGTTGAAAATTTTCGTTTTCTGCGGGTCCCTAAAATATGTGGTGAAATTATTACGGTTGCGTTCACTTTTTTCCTTTTTGTACAATGTTTTTGCGTGACAAAGATTTTTTTTAGCGTGTTGAAAAAGACATGCCTTTTCTAATGTCACAGTAGAAATGATGCATAAAGAACAACATAAAGATTGATATTGCGCTTCAAAGCTACAAAATAGGACTCTGGAAACAAAACTGAACGAAAACATCTTGGGGGAAAAATAATATCTCACAAAAAGATCCGGACACGTAAAAAAGTGTGACGTTCTAAAAATTCTATTTAATACTTCGTCGGTTTTCCGTTCTGCTGGATTACACATCGGAGACGATTCAACACATTTTTGATGATTTTCTACACTTTTTGGAAAGACGCTGCGTGAGTTCTTTTTGCGATGTAACAGGGGTAGCATGAACCCTACGATCGAGTTCGTCCAACAGATTCTCAATAGGGTTCAGATCTGGACTTCGGGACAATTATATAACAGCATTCTTGCACGGATTATTATCCTCATAAAATTTGAAGGTGTCTAAAATGTCCAGGTTTCTGCTCTGTGGAGCAAATGTGTTTGCAAAAGCTTTAAATAGTTTTCTTTTTTCATAAATCCGTCAATAAAAACCAAATCTTCGACCCCTACATGCGGCTATACAGCCTTAAACCATAACGCTACCTCCGCCATGATTGACTGTTGATTGTACTCGTAAATGACATATGTGACCTGGAATCATGAAATGTGCCTCTTGTGCGAAAACAGGTTTTCAAGATACGCAAGTGTGAAGATGGGATGGTGGTAGTGGTGCGTTTACGCGTTGCTATGACAACAGCATCTCCTACTCTTGTTCTCTGTCATTCCTCTAGGCCTGTTTTACACAGCACCATGTAACCCGGATGTTTTTAAACTTTTGACATAATTTTTAAATGCTTTGTGGAAAAATTAATAAAGATGGGAAGCGGCGATCTGTTTCATTCGAAAGAGCGTGATTTTTTTCTATAAGAATTTTCAAGAAAGTGAAAAACGATTTTTTGACACCAGAGGTACATTTTATGATTCGAGGTCACGTATACATATTTTCTTTTTCCTATTATATCGTTGCATGGTTCTAGTATAACTGGATTTCATTTGTAGTTTTTGGTATTTCTTTCACAAATTTGTTTACATTTAACTTGGCTTTCTTATTCTTGTAAACATTTTCCTGAGATCCAGGGTCGGATACAGAAAATAATTTCGGGGGGAGGGCGGTCCGAGTGAAACATGTTACAGACGGAACATAATAGCTCTAGGTCACTGTAGACAGATTTAAATGTTGCGGGGGGGGGGGGTCCGGACACCCCTCCTGTATTCGCCACTGTTATGATCTCCTCCGTGATATTATGTTTCATTCTGATTTGATTAAAATTTTGGAATACTTTAAGTGTGGTCTGGACTGTCTCCAAATTTATTGCATTCCTTACAACAACTGTTGTCTGTGATTTTGTATTTCTGTAAATTATGTTGCAAAATTTCCATGTCCTGTGAGGGTATTGCGTTACTAAATAGTTTGATTTTTTATTTTTATTTTTTAGTCTCTCTTCTAAGTATATGAGGTACCAGTTTAGCCGTTAGTCTTCCTGTCTTTTCTCTGTTATACTCTTCTTGCCATGTTTTATTTATTTCCTGTTTTAAGTACTTCCTTTACGTTTTCTTTTGATTGCTTTTCTGTAAATTTTCCGGTTCTCACTCCTGATTTGATTCTTTTTACTCTATTGGTTTGTTTTAGTTGTAAGTCTATTGGTGTCGCCCGGCTACAACATATGTGGCGGTATGAGAGACTATCCTGTAAGCAGATATTATTCCTGATGTTCTTTGAAGCGATTTCAATTTTTTTATTTCTAATATCCCTAATTATTCAAAATATGCTTAGGATACGTATTCTGTTATCGAGGGAAACAGCGCATCATGTGCCTATGATTTCTCTTTTTTTGGGGGTCCACATTCCATATATGTATTGCCGTATAGAACTCTGATTTTGTTATAGTATTTTTTAATTTTGTAGGTCATGTATTTAACGAGTACATGCTTCTCGTAATTCAAGTTTGGATCTAAGACTAGTCCTAAATACTTCATTTCTGTTTGAAACAGCAGTTTTTTCTCCCTCCACCTTTATTTTTCCCTATATTTCTTACATTGAACTTCTTCAGCTATGTTGAAATTTGGTGACTGTACCTACCTCCCTCCAGAAATTATTAACGGCAGAAATCTCTAATATATATAAACGTGTTTGTTTGTCTCGGCCCCTTTCGGCGGATCCAGGGGCGTTAGAAATATGGTATCCATATCTTTTGGCCATCCTCGACTCTAAATTCAAAATTATACGAAATTCTGTCCGGGGTCCCCCTTTCTTCCTGCTCTGTGGAGATGGTGAGGGTGCTGATAGGGGCGCCTGATGTGGCGCTCGCTGGTCTTCCCGGGGGTGGGTCTGCGTTCTCCGAAATCTTCTGCCTGTACTGGGTCTAGAGGGGCTGCTAGTTCAGTATATTCGGGTCTTTCATCTACTAGATCTGAACCTGGTCTCCGCTATCCATCACCAGGAAGAATGGGTCCAAAATACAAGAACCTAAATCACTCATACCTCTGGGGATAACTATAAGAAAACGAAACGCAGTGCTGGATAGTGGTCCAAAATTTTGAAAACGTGAGCACTGCCGAATTGAGGTTGAAATTGAAATAGGACACTGGGGTTCGCCAGCAGACTACTTCGCTGCCAAATTTTATGCTTACAATTCTCGCGAATAAGGAGTAAGATGACTTCAACCAAAAAATGCGTACACTTGGGTATGTCCACCCTACGTCCACGTTGAATAAAAACGAAACCGGTTGAATGACAACGGCGTTATGGTGCTCCTGTATATGATTAGTGATAACGACGACGAATTCATAAAATATTTTCTCTCGCGTTCCACTCTAGTAATAAAATCAGTTTTCTAGGTTAACGTCTGTCTGTCACCGAGAATGCTAAGCCGGATTATACAGAATATTTCTTTATAATCGTAACTTCGGTTCGGCTGTCGTTGTCGGTTTGCGGCATTTTAGGCCTTTTATTAGATTACGTATTACGGAGTAATTTACCGGTTTTTCTCCTCTCACCCGTCGACCGAGGAAAGAAAGTAAATAAATCAAAGAAAAAGTCGTTAAATTAAACCGCAGGTACTCGACAGATACGACGCCCGCGTCAAAGATTATATTGGAGCTTTCATCTGGGCGTATAAAAGCCTAATAACTTGTCGTAAATAGGTAAAGTGTCATAATTACAGCCAGAATCCCGATGAAACAGTTCTTTCGACCGCACGAAGACTTGAACTGGGTTCACTTGTTTTTCTCTTTCTCTTGGCACGAAAAATGGATGATATATAGCCGGAAAGTAGAATATCCTTACTTTCGGAAGGTGACTCGAAATAGAAGACAATGTCTAAATTAAGGCTGTATACGTTACACATGGATACAATTTATCCGCCATTTTGCTTGCAGAAAGTCGGTTCAAAAATTTGTTATAACTCAAGAATGTTCAGTTTCTTGGTATTTTTTGATTAAAGTTTTGGGTTTAATGTTGCAGACATGCCCTGGAATGGTGTGACAATCAGTATTTATCCATTTTGATAAGCCGTACCATAAATTTTAAATAAAACACAAAATTTGAGAAAATCCAGATCGTTCTGTCACTCGATTTCATGTGATTTTAGGGTATAACTGGAAGGCATTATTCAAAACTTCAATTAAAATTTCGAAGAAACTGGGAATTCTTGAGATACGACTAGGGTTGGACAAGCCCACCGGGACATCGAGGAATTTCCCGGTAGGCCGCGGTCAAAACAGTCCAAATTAGGCCAATTTAGCTCGTTCTTTCAAAAATTGAAATAGGAATGACTAGCAAGTTATAACTCTTTCAGATAATGGGCTGGCCCGTGTAACTGATTTTCTTTTATTATTATTACACATTTTTTTACAATATTTTAATCTAATTTTACCTATATTTAACATCTTTTTTAGTATTCATTATAACTTATTGTGACTTAACTGTGTTGGCAAGTTCATTTTTGGACATACGTCTCCCCATACTTTCCCAATTCATTTATTTCCATATCTATTCTCCTCCATGTTTGCCCTTTTTCTTTTTACGATTTCGTCCCTCTTTCTTAGGGTTGGTCTGATTTTTGACCAGGATTCTACCCCACACTTTCCCCATTATTTCTTATTTCGAACTATTCTCCTCCAAGTTGGCCCTTTTTCTTTGACGATTTCGTCCCTCTATCTTAGGGTTTATCTGCCTTTTGACCGGGATTCTCCGTATGGTGTCCACTCTTCGATTTTATTTTCCCATCTTCCATCTACTTGCCTCATTATATGTCCCCCATATTTCCATTTTAGCATTTTAATTGTCTCCCCCTGTATCTTCACATTTTATTTCGTTTCTTATTTTTGCAATCGAAATTTTGTCCTCTTTCTTTATTCCCAAGATGCTTCTTCCCACGTAGATTTTTGTGTAGGGAAGAACATCGTAAAAACAGTGAAAATTTACGTATATACAGGCTGTAAAATAATAACCCCCTCGCCCATTTTTTATTTCGAAGTCGGATCAATATGTGACAGAGTAGGATCTTCAGGTGATTGGAAGAGGTGCCAAATGGAGGAATGCGTTCATTTTTCCCCCTCCCCCGCACTCAAAGAATGGAGATGAGCCCATTCTATATATTTCATTCGTGAATGGAAAAGAATGAAAGAAAGGAATTCTTTTTCCTTTATTCGGCATCTTTGATGGCAAGGTTTATTTTCTTTTTGGCAAAAACATTTCTCTCCTCCAAAGTGGGACTAGTACATGCCACTAACGTGAAATGCTTCATGGAAAGATCACCAAAATAGGAGGCTGATTTCGAAAATTCCACCAGATTTTCCTGCGAACCCGAATCAGATTCCAGACTCTAAAATTGAGTCCTATTTTCGGAAAATTGAGTCAAGTATCGAAGTAAAAACAACTTTTCGCATCGCTGAATGCAAAAATGTCATCAGTTTCCTTATCGAGCTGTGATTTTGGCTCCCAAAGTCAAAATTGACTCTTGGGATATCAAATGAAGTATCGAATTCGGAATTTCCTAGGTCGCTGAATTCGAAAATTTCAACAGTTCCACCTGGTCTTTGATTTAGACTTCAAAAGCCATAACTAGATTCTTGACGTGATCAAAATTTACTTTTTGTAAACCGAATCAAGCAAGGGCGTAGAGTAACGAAAATGTACCACTGGCCCCCCTATAAAAATGGCAAATCTTGGGGGAAGGACGCAAAGAGTCAGGCAGGACAGAGAAAACATTTTTAGAAACCCCCCCCCCCCGCCCGCCTCCAATAATGGAGCTATCTACGCTCTTGGAATCAAGTATTGAAATTAGGAAGTTGATCGCGTAACTCGGAAATTTCATTAGTGTGTTAAATCATTGTTAACGACTCGGGTAAGACCCGAAAGCTCTAATGAAAGCCCAACTGAACGCACTTGGCTTAATCTTTCAAAATTTTCTGAATCATCGAATTACCAAAACCCAAACGGGAGGGAAGATCCAAAATTGCTCAAGAATGAATTATGGGTGGGAGGGGCTACATTTGAGTCTTTGAAAATAATAATAAAACATGAATGAATCAGAGTTAAGAAATACCGTAGATGCTTTTTCAATAGTTTATTTGGGTTTTCAACGTCGATCAATTTTTGTCAACCTCTGGTCTTCAAATGTTGGCTTCTGATTGATATACAAACTCTAATGAGCTTTTCCTTTCAACACTGCGCACAAAAATTGCCAATCTGACCCAAAAACAAGCCCAATCAAGAATCCAAGGAACATTATTAAATTTTTAATATCTCTTGGCCCAAAAACGCCTAATAGATTTCAATTCAGTTGAAAGACTGGAGTCGAGGTCTTGTTGGCCCTAACACAGCATGAATCGGGGGAGCAATTTCTATTTTTCTTTGGCTCCGAATGGAAAATCATCAGCTCTCAGTTGAAAAATTTGAAACCGTGAGGATTTTTATTTCTCTTTCTTCTTTTTTTGCTTGTTGATTACTGCAATATTAAAAATGTATCCAGTTCAAAAACTGAATGGCTCCCTTGACTTCACTGGGAAAATTCACTTCCCTACGCCCTTGCCTATCCATTTTACTGTCCATTGGTTTGTCCGTTCATAAAAGTGTGCTTTCACACCAAACTCAGCAAAGGTCATTGACCTCTGAATAAACCTTTTCTCAAAATTCTCGACAGGAATGAGATCGATTTTTCATGGACAAATGAAGTTTTTCGACCGAATTTGACTTTTTGAAGTTTCAAAGCGAAATTGCAGATTTTTCAAAATGGGGAATCATACTATGTTGAACATAACCTCTCCCCGGCAATATCTCTCAATATTTTTCGATTTCAAGAAAAAATTGGCAGGCAGGCTTTTAGACCAAATGAAACGAGTTCAGCTACTGGGAGCAAGACAGTTCAAAAATAGCGAAATTTTGAACCACCTTGATTCACGTACGTATTAATGAAAGAGCGGGGCAATAGCCATCTGGATCTCAAAAAATTCATATTTTTACTGAAAATAGTATGCTCTAGGCACCCAAGTAGCCCCTCCGGAAGTATATTTGGTGGAGGCCATGAGCACCTAAGCCAAATTTGAATGGTCAGCACCGCTGTTAGTACTTCGAAATAAAAAACCAAAAAGCCGCGACGGTACTTCGTGGGCCTTTCTCTAATCCTTTTTTTCGGTAGGAATCTCTCTCTACTTTATGCCGGAAGGTTTTTTAGAGAGGTATAACAATAATATAATAATAATAACAGACTTTATTTTGAAAAAGTAGTTACATTTTATTTCCTATGAATACAGCAGTTAATTAGACCCACCTTTGGGCATAAGCCTTGGTTAACCTTTTATAGACGTTTCTTTTTCAAAGTTCATACAAGGCTAGTACACTTTGTCATATCACTTCATCTCAGAGGAGGTCTACCCTTTTTTCTTTTGAGTAGTTCCACAGTTCCCACGCAATCAGCCCTTCTGTCCGATATTCGTCTAGTGTTTTCGCTAAATGCCCAGCAAATAGGTACGAATTTTAATTTTTTGGCCCATTGGGCTGTGTTTCTAGTACCTGCCCTGTTCATAACAGTCGAGTTATCTACTTTGTCAGTCCAACGAATGTCCAGAATATTTCTTAGTAAACTCCTTTGTGTTGATTGAACTCATTCTAGCTGTTTTTTGGTCAAGGCACATGTCTGAGCTCCGTATATATGGCAGTGCAGGGAATAAGGTCTCACTTTGTCTGTATCGAGTTATGAGGCCCGGAATACAGTAGATGAAATTTCTGACAACTGAGACCTTGTGGAGCTCTCTTGCTCCAAAATTCGCCGAGATATGGCTGTTTAAATTAGAGATTTCGAAAAACCTGATTTCGAGAAAAATGCATTTTGAAAAATGGTTGATGAAAACGAAAAGTTACAAATTCAAACTGGCATACCTCTGAGACAGATAAAGCTAGAAAGCTCCGTAAGGTCTCATTTAATCAGAAATTTTATGAAGAGTTTCGTCGAAAAAGTGGGACCTTTTCAGAAAACTAATACGAAATGAAAGTATTTAATTTCCAGTGATAACAAAACTAAGTTGGGTGGGGGCAAAACAGAGAGGAGGTGGATTCACGTTTTCGTCTGCTATGGACGAACGAAGACACGAAGACAGACAGAGAAGAACGGATAACGCCATTCGAAAGAGTAGAATTTATTTTACCGAAATCGTCACGAATCCCGATCTCGAAAGTTTTGACCTTGATTCATAAAAATCGCCGCGCCGTATTGTAAAACTGGGATCTACAAAGTAGGACCTTACTTATTTCCTGCACTGCCACAGTAATAAAATTGGATACACACAACTTTCTAAGATTTTGATTCTTGTTCGAATTTCTGTGTTGCTTTTGAATATTGTTTCCAGAGACTAACAACTTTTCCGAGTGTTTGAATTTGCGTAGAGAGTTCCAGATTCATTTTTATTGTGCACGATATAATTTTCCCCAGATATTTGTAACTGCCCACTACCTCCAACTTGTTATTTACGACGATTGAACGGTTACTATTTGTTGACATAACTTTGTTTTTTGCAAGTTCAAATCTAAACCAACTTTCTTACTTTCAATGTATAATTTGGTTGCCATTTTCTGTAATTCTTCAATATCGTTAGCTCATTACTGACCAAAACAATATCATTGGTGAATCGAAGGTTTTTTAGCCATTTCCCATTAGATTTTGATCAGCTTGCCCTTTCATTATTTTTAAATGCCCCTTCCAAAACCGCATTAAATAAGTTGGCTGATAAGGGATCCCCTTACCGTACCCCATGTTTTATTGGTAACCAATCCCCGTCCCGTTCCAAATGGATAAATGCCTCGGCTTTGCCATACATATTTTTGAATTTTTGAGGGTTTTTATAATTTTGTGAGGAACTTCCTAGACTTTTAGGGCTTCCCAAAGTTTATCGTGGTAAATGGCGTCAAAGGCTTTATTTTAATCATGGATCACTAACTCACATACGGGTTAGTAGAGCGAGAAAGCGGGGGAAAAGCCACCTGGATTTCAAAATAAAAAATTCGTAGACCGATAACTTTGTAATCGTAAAAGTCCCAGAATATACATATCTGGGCCAAACGATACCAATTAACAATAAAATGACTGGCGATGTGGCGAAATTGGTAAACGTATAGCTAATGGGTGGAAGGCCTTTTGTGCTCAAAAGCACATCTTCAGGAGTAAAATGAAAATCTCGACCAAAGTAAACATATTCCAGAACTGTATAGTTCCGGTACTTACTTATGTGACTCCCAAACTTGGTCTTTAACCAAGAAAAATCTGAATATACTAAAAAAGACACAATTTTCGATGTTACGTAGTATCTTGGGAATTACTCTCAAGGAGAGAGTCAGGAAAGAAAAATCTTGGAAAAAACAAAAATTAAGGATATTGGTTACAAAATTAAAGATTGAAATTTAAATAAGCAGGGCACTTAGCCCGTGAAAGTTATTAAGAAGTGGGATTACATGTCGGTGTGGACCCCATATGACAGTACCTAAAAGGAAAAGGGGACGTTTCCCCAACCTGCTGGCGTGATGAACTAGTCGCGAGTGTAGGTGCCGGCTGGTTGAGGATCGCTCAAAATAGATTAGGATGGAGGAGAATGGTGGAGTCAAATGCCCTTAAATGGGTGGGTTGATTAGTCGTTGGTCGGCCGTTGACCCAAACTGTAAATAAATAAAATAATTTTACTAAAAATAGTACCTACCTAAGGAGAATTTCATCTCCTCCTGTTAAAGATAATTGGCGGAGCCGATGAGTACCCACGCCAAATTTGAAAAACGGCTAGTACTTTGGGAAAAAAAAAACAAAAAAAAAACGTAAGTTCGTGGGCCCCTCTCCAATTCTTGGTTGGTAGGATTTTCTCTCCATGCTGGAAAGTTTTTTTTTAAGTCAAACGTGGAGCTAGCAAGCAAAAAGTCGTGTCATCATTATCATCATTTAGGTCCTAGTCGTGAGCAACTATTCTGGCGTCCGTGGCGTCTCCCCACTTATCACGATCCTGGGCTAAGACCACGTCTATCATTACAAATTCAGGTTTAAAAAGTCGTGTAAATTTCCAAAAATCTTGTGAATCTGGTTTCTGAAATCTCTCAAGACGTCTTTCTGTCAACTTGCTAAACAATATTTTGTGTGTGGGGTGGAGGGGAGGGGAGGAACGGGATCTACAAGAGATACTTTGAACCTCCCTTCACTTTTTTGGTAAGGGGCCTTATGATGTGTCCATGTATACACTCCTCTGACGCCACTGAATGTGCAGATCGCATAACATAACTGCAACTTCCGACATTCCAACTCCCCTAACCCAGCTGGGTGAGGTTGCAATGTTACAACTCGTACTCTTCAACTTCCAAGAGTGGTACCGGGTTTATTCAAACGACTGCCCGCCGATGCAGGTCAAGGTAACACGTTCGAACACGATGTGACGCGATGCGGTTATCACAAGTTCTTCATAACCCCGCAAAGCCCACCAGCTAGAAAACTGTTTACCCTTATCAAAAAACATCATCCGATTGATTTTCAACATTAATGAGCTCATGTGCTACAAATCTTGCAGAACTGCAGCACGGACCTCAATCCACGTGGCTTCCACTATCCTTTCATACAGTGGCGCAAGTCCTGGGGTAAGTTTCCGGTTGGGAACTTCTAGAGTGGGTGGTTGGTCGAGCGAGTGGGTTTGCAATGTCCAGGAAAGTCCCTCTGATCACGGACGCGACACTCGGTGGGTAGTTTCCGGCGCCAGGGGTGCAGTGTCTGGAGAGCCGCTTTGGCACGAGTGCATCGCCGTACGCTCCACCAGTTGAGAATGTCCAAGAAAAATCACCAAAAATGAAAGCTAAAGTAGAAACAGATTTGTGGAGGGGACGAATATAGGGTGGCTGAGTCTCTCCGGAAACGTTTGTCAGGCGATTTTCAAAACAGGTAGGCGCCTTTGCTGCCATCGGCCAACCTCTTTGGATGAAGGACTGAAGGACGGTCTTGAGTACGAATATCCGTAATGCTTACTGAGTTACGAAGACTTACGTGGAGGACGGCTCTATTCCATCAACTGTTGCACTTCCAGACGCCGTACATTTTGCACATTCACGCACGTCGCACACGCGAACGGACCGGACGGACGGACGAACAAAGCTGGCCGCGATCTTCCAGTTCACATTTCCGGCGAACGCGGAACCCGAAGCGAATATTATCACTTTTTCTTCTTTCTAATCAGATGCATTCGAACTTCTCCAGCGCACGACGACCGACTCGCTCCGCGCAACGAACACCAATTTCTCTCTGGCTGGCTCTGGCTGGTCGCGCCGAACCACCGAAGAGAGGACTTTGATCTGCTTCGCGCGGCGAAGGCGACGAGAAAGTGGTACCACCGTACTATTGGTCGTTAGACAATGACGTCATAAACAGGTTCACACAACCCACGAAAACACGACGGATTCGGTTCGCATTTTGCTTTGGTATTCGGCTCGCCTCGGTCTCGGCCTATTATCTAACTCCACACTCTACTCCAGTATCTTTGAAAAATCTGGTAATGTCTCGAAGGTTGCTCCTGTTTCTCGCGCCGCGTGAATCTTAGGCAATCATCGCTTTGTGATCAACCATCGAGGACGGGCGATCGACACGTCGGTCGGTCGCCGTGTGCTGGTTACGGTGCGGCGCGCGTTTCCGACGCCCGACGTGAGCGTCTCGATGGCCCGGCTGACACCTGGAAGGATCGACGGTTACATCGACCTTTACCCGCGCGCCGATGTTCCGTGGACGCGACGAATCGCGGTGATCGTCGCCGCCGGCACTGCCTTGCCGCGCTTGAGTGAAATGGCCCCGGGACTTCCATCGAGAAAAGTTTCAAATTTTCTTCAAAAGAACACAATTGCGGTTGTTTCCTCGTTTTTTCTTCTCGTTCTTCTCTTCTTCCTTATTCATTTTCCCTCTTTTCTATACTTCGTTTGGAGACTTCGCCCCCTAGCCGCTTCGGTGCTCAACTCCAGGAACTTCGCAGCGAGGCGGAAACAGAGGAAATTTCGCTCAGACTTCTGTCGATTTACAGTTTACTTATTGCATACCTTTTTTATTACAGGTTGATGGCCAAGCCAATGCAGAGCCACCACTTTCCCAGCCCATAGTGGGCAAAAGTCTCCTCTGTAGTCGCTCTCATTCCTGTCTGTGAGTGGCAATTTTTTGGAAGTTTTGTCGAATTCTTTTGAGGGTTTCATAAAAATTCATGCTAAGTTTCAGGTTGATCAGATAAAAGACAAACTTCAAGCCCCTCTCCTCCTTTACCTATCACTCTTTTATAAAATGATACAGAGAGATTCGACGTTTCTGACAGGATTTTCCTTTTCTCAGGCACTACCGGTGTCAGAAATCTATTCTTATTGATCTTAAAAGTTTTAATATTGATTAAAAAATGTAAAATATTTTGATTCCGGTCAGTGACCCGGAGGTGAGACCTCAAAAGAGGAAGAGGAATGAAGAAAAGTTAAAATTTGAGATAGGGGTTGACTTAAAGATTCCTGGCGTCGCTGAATTCGTTACTGGGGAGGGATGTAATTTTTACATATGGCCCTTTGGAGTACCACCAAAGGGGTAGTTGGTAGGGAGTAAAGTATTAGAAACTTTTCCGGAATAGTAGCCACTTTGTTAGTTTTCTAGGTTGCTAAATCCAATTCTGGGAGGTAGTTTTCACATCCTGCCACTAAAAGGGATGAGGTCAAATGTTAGCAGTTTTTCCGAAATGGTATTTTGTTATTTGGTGTTTCGAAGTCGCTGCATTCAGGGGTGAATTTTACATTGTACTTCCTGGGGTATCATTAGAAGAACCGGGGTCAAGTATTGGTCATTTTTCTAAATTAGTATTTCGATTCTTAGGTTTGAAGGAAGCGTCTCTCTTGCTTTCTTCCTTCCTTTTTTCCATTCTTTCTTTCTTTCTTTCTTTCTTGCCTTCCTTCTCTATGCAACCTTGTTTTCTTGATTATCCCTTTTTTTACCTCACTTTCAAGGTGACCCCCGCTCTAGCCGAGTGCTCAGCAGCTATAGCTCCATCGGCCTCTATTGTAAATTTCGATTTAAGCCGTATGGCGCAGGAGTTCCCTGGATAAGGATAAAGCAAGAGGTTGTGTACCCATGTTCGAGAGATTATCCGAAGGATTTTCACATGAAGGGAACCATCACCAGAAAACTTCACAAGGCAGTAACCAGGGTAGAGCAAACAGGAGCATTGTCTTCGAAGCTTGGTTACCACCCCGTCAAACAGAAAAGGAATTGAAGCCCTAATTGTGAAAACAACCGTAATCAGTTTTGATTTTTTGACTCAATGGCAGACTGAGCTATATCAGTAGCCATTATGCAAAAACACTGGGGTGTGATTTTTTAGCACGAAAAGGAAAGTCAGAAATCACGAAAAAAGAAAGACATTGAGCGGTTATTGATCATTTAACGAAATATAAAATAAATGAAACAGAAAAAATAATACATGAACATTAAGAAAAACTTTGAAATAAAAGAATCACGAAATAATAAAACATGGAACACACAAAAAAAAAATTATTGAATTAGCAGCGCGCGTTTTGCTTTGCTCGGCCTGTCTCGTTTACGTTTTCAGCCGAATGGAACCATTTTTGCTTCTGGTGGCTCGGTGAGTAGCTTTAATCGTATGCACATACCCACTGTGGGCTTGCACTGCAAACTTTTCAAAAATGGGAGGCATATGCACGTTGATTGAGGAAAAAGCGCATTATCAATTACGTTAACCCAAATGCCGAACTTGTGTGTGCTTTAAATTTATCGGACGTACGCCATTTTCCCTCTCCTTTCAAGAACTGGGATAACTGCTTTTCGGCGATTGACTTGTTGGCGTTAGCCGTGGGATGTTGAACGGAATGTAGGAGCGCTAATGTGCACTTCCTAATAAAAGGTTGAGTGATTATGGAGGGAAGTAACATTGTCGTGAACGGGAAATAGTGGTTTCTCAAAAATCATAATAAAATAAAAAAATTACGGACATGCTTTAAATTCGAACTGCAGGGAGCTACACATAAGAATTTGCGATTAAAAATATAATATATCAAGTAACAAAATTAATAGAAGTGCGGTGAGGTAAGAAATGACAGCCATATTTACAACCAACACTTAATTTTTAAGTGCCCCTAAATGGAGAAAATTACTTAAAATTGCACTTAAGTAACCTCCGGAGGTTACTTACGTGCAGTTTAAGTGTTTTTTTCAATGTAAGGTCACTTAAAAATTGAGAGTTTTTTCTCCATGATCGCTCAATGAGGGTTCACAAAACATCCGCTAGATGTCAGCCACTTTGATTCCGAGTCCCAGCTGGAGAATTGCCTTGTCAGCAGCAGCCCACTGATACGCTGCAGTTCACAGTTGCAACGTAATCTGTATGACATGTAGACCTACCTGTTTTCACATGCACCAGCCACCCGTACAACTCGTCATAGTTCTTCTTTTTTCGTTCAAAAACATTAAGTATTTCGTGCAAGGTGGTTTCCGTTAACTCTACTGACAATTTCGTTATTTTGAATTACTTTTTCGTGCCTCTACTTTTCGTTCAAATGCCTTGTACTTTTCGTGCAGTTTAATATTCCCCAAAACACTGCTGCTCATTTTATCAAGTCATTATCCGAGAATGAAAACAAGCAGGCAGTTCATCCATCTGAGCAGAGCATATAGCTCAGTCTGTCATTTTAGTCAAAAAATCAAAATTGGCTATGGTTGTTTTCATAATTAGGGCTTCAACTGTTGCCCTATCCTCGTCCCAATTTACCGCTCCAAAAATTGTTCTTGCCCCTCCTATCACAAAAGACTGGTTACTACTCTGAAACCCCACCGTCCCTCGACTTAGGTCTGACTTTTCTCAATCTAGTATTACAACTGCAGAAATGCAAAATCCTAGAAACTGTGAAGAGCCTCGCTGGCGTCTCAAATATAGTGCAGGGAAGCCTCGTCCATGTTCGCTGTCTTTCGCCTTCACTTCAGTCATAGGAGCAGAAATCTTACGTGTCCGTCGTATAATTTTTTTTCTGTAACTATTGCTTTTTCTGATATTTCTGCTATAAGCAATCGCTTACTCGTCTGTAGAGGAATGCGGCAATGATTACAAAAAAAAAAGCTCTTCATTAGAAGGCCGCGTCGTGGTCTGCCTGACGACCGATCGGCGATGTCGAGAGTTTCGCAAGTTTCATATCTGTAGTGAGAATCTTCTCAGCAATATCTCGACCAGTTCGGATTTTTGAAATCCTGTATGTCTGGCTGAGACCAGATATTTGTAATTCGCGTTATGAATCAGAATAATGCACAATAATGCATGATCCCGTGATTCGTGAACTCATTCGGATATTAGCCGTACGATGAGTAATATCGTCATTTCGGAAGCGTTTTTATTCCTTGTACCCGTTACGGTCAATTCTAACCTATCTGACATAAATTCCAGACGGTTTCGTGTTATGGAAATTCACGGCGTCATCGCGCTATATTTATCATCTGATATTCGTTGTCATAAAGTTCCACATTATTCAATCAACTCTGTCGAATTCCTTTCTAGATTTTCACGATCCTGATGCTCTATCAGTTACCCTAGTTATTCGCGGAAAAGTTACCCATTTGCAACCCTCAGTTACCCTCACATTACCCAGAAACTCGTCAGTTACCCTTGGTCCCCCTTTAGTTACCTGGGTAAGTTACCTATTTGCAACCCTCAGTTATCCGCAGATAACCCAGAAACCCGTCAGTTACCCTTAGTTTCTCTTTAGTTACCTGGGTAACTGGCGGGATTTCGCACATTAGGATAATTGTGTATGCCTCATTCAACTCTTGTGTTGAACTTTGAGGCTCGGGGGAAGGGTAGGGGTTAAAATTGTTCAAAACTTCTGGAAAATAGGTGACGTTACTTTCATCTTCTTCAAGTACCATATCCGATGCCGGACGCTGGCGATCGCGGTTTCTGACACGCGACTCTCCTGAGCAGGTTCGTCCGGTAGTTTGACGTTGCTTTCCCCACGGTTTGTTACGTTAGAGTTTTCCTTCTCTGTGTCGAAGAGTGTGCGAACGCAGTTCGCTTATTAGCCGCATGTTTTCACGACGCTAAGTAAGTTGACCACGACCTGCACACGCACAGTACCAAATCTTTCTGATCTGGTGGTAACACGCCCTGCGATGGTAATGTCTTGTTCTTTCGAACTGGCGAGGTCACAGAACACGCTGTCATAAGATGAAGAAAAACTTCAGGAGTGGGTTAAATTTTAAAAATAAGAGACACTCCTATAGATTCATTCGACAGGCAGCTAAGAAGCCACCCACCTATCTTCAAAAATTAAAATAAAATGGAAATCCAAGACCCAGTTTCCGAGAGGGATGATCTCTCGAGCCCTCTATACAATATGTCTTTGTCTCTGGACACAATAGGACGCCACTTTGTTGAACTGAAGATCCGATTAATTTAAGTAAGGAACAGTTTCTTATTTGAAAGATGAGAGGAGAACTGTCCTCCATTTTTACTCCCGTTGCGTCCATAAGTTGAGATGTATTTAAAAATTCTCTTGATGAGTTTTAAAGTGTTCACAAGCTTCAGGAAATCCTAAGATAGTCATTAACGAGCCTAAGTAACTATACTGAAAAGCCAAAAGAGTAAAAACCAAAGTTGTATGTGTCGTCTTATATCTCCGTCACCTATAATTATTACAAGCCATAAAAGTAGAAAAGCGTCATCGCGATTTTTTCTTCTCGTGGTCCGGCTCACTACAGAGTCTGATGTAAAAGTGACATTTTCAAGAAAATGACAAAAAATTGCGATTTTGAAATATCGAGAGTACGTTTTGGAAACACTTATCTCTAAAATTATCCGGGCTAAATTTCGTTGGTTAATAGAGCAAAAGGTACAGTTATGGACCATCCTAACTGTTTCCTCAATAACTCGATTCAAAATTATCCCATTTTAATGAGCAATCGGTCAGAAGGTGTAGCATGTAGTCTAGTTCTATTTTTTTTTTAGTATATTTTATTGCAGGAACAGCCCTTAAGCATTAACAAGCATTAGTCAAGTTAACATGAGTACAGCATCTTGCCCGCGTGCATTTGCTGTGTAATGACATTGTTGATACAGTTTCTTTCATTAATTTAATTTGACTTGGTTTCTACTGTATCTATTTATATCAATATCTCGGTTGGTAGCTTCCTTTTAAGTCTCACAATTGGCGGGTGCTCGAGTGGTTGAAGAGCCAGGTTGAAGGTGTGCTTGTATATACGTTTTTCGTACGACGTTGCAAGCTCTCCTTTACGATTTCTTTGGCAGTGGATAGGTTGAGGTCCTCATGTAAACAGTCGTTCCTGATGTACCAGGGAGCGCCGGTCATTTTTCGCAAAATGAGGTTTTGCAGTCGTTGCAGTATTTGTAGATTTGAGTCAGCTGTACATCCCCATACTGGAGCTCCATACGACCAAATGGGACGTAGGACCGTGACGTACAGCAACCTTTTATTCTCGAGTGAAAGTTCATTTCTTGCTCGAAATAATCAAAATCATGAACGTAGTCGGGCTATAAATTCCTCTCGTTTTTTGAGTATATGCGATTTCCTAGTCAGCTTTGAATCCAGATGCACTCCAAGATATCTGGCGTGTGGCTGTGTGGGCACTTCTTCGTTGTTGATGTAGATGGGTGCAGGGGGTGTGGTCTTAACGCGAAATTTACTCTTACTGATTTTGAGGCGTTTATTCGAATCTTCCAGCGGTTAGTTCATTCCAGTACTTTGTTAACTGCCGTTTGAAGTTGTTGGCCAAGTCGAAATTCTCATGCTGTGCCAGGATGGCCGTATCATCTGCGAACGTCGCAGTGACGGTGTTATTTGTGCAGGGGATATCAGCAGTGTAGAGTACATATAATAGGGGCCTGAGCACGCTCCCTTGCGATACCCCAGCTGTGGTTGATTTTATCGTGGAAGTAGCCTCCCCGTAGGAAACCACGAATTCCCGGCCTTGTAGATATGACACCAGGAGTTGTACCTGATGCATTGGTAGGTATTCGCTGATTTTGTGTAGAAGACCTCTCGAATCCGAACCCTATCGAACGCCTGCTTGACATCGAGAAATATGGCCGGACGGTACTTTTTGGTTTCTAATGCGTTTCTCGCTGTGGCTGCGACTCGATGAACCTGCTCGATTGTGGAGTGTGCTGTTCGAAATCCATACTGATGTTCCAGGATGATGTTGATGTTTGCTAGAGTTGCTGTGAGTCGCTTGTAAATGAGTTTTTCGAAAATTTTTGAGAGAATTGGCAGGAGCGGTATAGGCCTGTAAGATGTCGGATCGTCGAGAGGTTTCCCAGGCTTTGGAAGCATGGTTACTTTGGCTGTTTTCCACGGTTGCGGAAAGTAGTCTTATCTAAGACAGGCGTTGAAAATATGGATGAGAAGTATGATGACTTTGCGTGGACATTCTCTGCGATTATGCGTCCGGTGATTAGGTCGAGTCCTGGGTTTTTTTGCAGCTTCAGCTTACGGATGACTGCTCGTATTTCTTTGGGTTCGATGAATTTGAGTACTGGCCCCTCAGTGTGGCTGATTTGCGGTTTTATATCGGAGTTGATGTCGTTAGGTTGAAATACGTTTTCCAGGTGTACTGCGAATGTTTCGGGATTTTCCGCGTCGCTGCGAGCATATTGACCATTGT
The DNA here is from genome assembly GCA_031841125.1 of Acanthococcus lagerstroemiae. Lineage (NCBI taxonomy): Eukaryota > Metazoa > Arthropoda > Insecta > Hemiptera > Eriococcidae > Acanthococcus > Acanthococcus lagerstroemiae. Next base: position 19,482,309 of record CM063110.1, read on the forward strand.
GAATGGATGAACTGAGTGAAACAGCTTTTATTTTACACATTATAACACATGTTTGTAGTATTCTTTCATTCTTTGACAACTGACCCAGAAATCAAATTTAAAATAAAGCTACAAACAGTACAGTTTTTCCACTCTAGTGCGGCCCACCTTTGGGCATAGGCCGTCCCTACATTGGTCCAGCGTTCCCTTGCCCTGGGGTCTCTACTTCATACTGTCTTTTCATAACTTTTGATTTCATCCTCCCACCTTGTTTTCGGTCTGCCTATCCTTCTTATTCTCCCCCTTGGTATCCTCTCCAGAATTATTTTGTCCCATCTGTCTTCTCCTCTTCTGACTACATGACCCGCCTACCCCATTTTCAGTTTTCTGGCAACGTATCTATAGACTTTTTCTTTATTTCTTTCCTCATTTCCACATTACTTAGGGGAGAGTGGGAGCAATCGGACACGGGGAGGATTTCAAAAATCGCCAGTTTCCAAAATGAAACTTCATTATATTGATATCTATTCATTTATGCACAAAAAAAATTCAGACTTTTATCATTTTCGCGAATTTATAACAAAAAATGTACTTTTTTACTGTTTCTTTGCTCAGCTACCAATTTTTAAAAGTGAAATATTTTTGGCTTTCTGGAGAGATTTCAATTTCAATCGATTTTTGTTAGGCAGGTGGGATATTCGAAAATAAGTAGGTAAGTAATTTTTGTCGTTTCGGCTGAGTGTCGCTTCATGTAAAAAAAAGTGCATGAAAATGATAGGTTGGGAACATTCGGACAAATGGTGTTCTCACTGATTTTTTTCTGATCTCGATGTGATAAGAAGTGCCGGTGTGTGTTTTTTTCCCCCTAGGTGCGCCTGATCACTTTTATTTCTCAGACGTACCGGATACCTCGTTTGTGCCTTTTTCTGATATTATTGAAAAACTTGACAAGGTTAATGATGAAAAGATGAAAAAAACAAAAACAGCGACAAAATCGATATTAAATGATATTTTGTTGGTAATTAATCGTTTGAATGGTTTTTATGTTGTTTACGAAGTTTTCTTCAATTTTTATGGGATTTTATGTCGTGTCCGAATCCTCCCCATAACTTGTCCAAATGGTCCCCCCCCCCCCTCTGACAGGTTTCGGACAAAAAAACAAGTTTTTGAAAATTAATTATCATCGTGATAATGGAGATAAAAATGGGAAACAAAAATCATTTTAGATGTAAAAAAGTCCAAAATTTACGACGGTGGGGTGCAGTTGCCGTAAAATCTCATAGTTTCCACGTAAAACGTCAATATGCAAAAACTGTCCGAATCTTTCCCACTCTCCCCTACTCTTTCTTTTCTCATAACTCCTAAAATTGCCCTCTCCATGACAGTTTGAGCGCCTGCAATTTTTCGAAATTGATTTCAGTTGCGGCCCAAGATTGTACCCCGTATGCGAGTGCTGGAATTGTAAATTTTTCTGAGTTTTGGATTTTTTATTTTCGTGGCATTTTGCTTTTGTAAATATCTTTTAAGCCCCGAAAGTTTCTCCATGAGTTTGTTCTTGTTCCTATTGTTTATTTATTCAAGCTTTTTTGAAATTATGTAATTTGATCTAAATATGTGACTTTTTGCTTTACTTCGATTTTATTTCTTTCCACTGCAATTCCTGGGTCCGCAGCCTGGTTGGAGAAGAGAACAGTCTTGTCAGTGTTAATGCGGAGGCAAGCTTTTTTACTTACATTACAAAATTCGTCCAATATTTGTTACAGCTAATTTGCTTTTTGGATCGCCAGCAAACCGGAGATTGCAAAGCCATTTCCCGTCAGTTTTTACACATTTATTTTCAAACCCTATTTCCCGAAACACTAAAAAGTTATTTGAATGAAATGCTCGTCAGACAAAATGATCAAAAATCGTTTTGTCTAACAACACTGTCTGAATAACATGTTATGCCCTTCACCAAAGCCACTTTATTGAATCACCCCTGTGTGAATAGTTCTTTTTTTTTTTTTTCTTGAAGAAAAACTGTTTCCGTTATTAAGTATTTCCGGCGCTCATTTCGAATTCTCATAGTGACAGGCCTAACATTCCTTTCCTTAACGCGAGGCCTTATACGAGGGCATGCTTCAGCTATTCGTAACGCCTCCGCGGTGCACCAGAAATGAAGTCCACTTTATGAACCTCCAATACCAACGGATACCATGAAACCTGCGAACCGCTTCAATATTTCGCAAACGGAGCCGTGTTTCCAAATAATACAAAACGAATTCTCATCGGATTTGGGATCGTTATTGCTTATCATATGCCTTGTATGTACACAGGCTCGTTTAAAATCGATAAAATTGCGCCAGCAGCACACCACAGACTAATTAGGAGAAAGACTATATTATATGAGTTATTACTTGGCAGAAAGTAGGTTCACGTGATTCCTGACTCTTACACTTCAACGATAACGACCGGTTCGGTCCACTTTGTATTGCTTGTCCAGCTCAGCCACAGGGCTATTCCTACCACTCAGTGTTTTAGTTCAGCAACTGATATTCTCAAACAATATGTGATATGTGACTTGGCTGTTGAAATTTTTTGTACATTTGTGGGCGCGCGTACACTCGGCCATTGTACTGGAGCGCATGTGCACTTCAACTGCTCTATAGATTTTGACAGGCGGTGGGTGAATGTTAATTTGGTTTATTTAGCAATTATTGCCGGATTGTTTTCCGCATTAGAGAGTGAGTGGCTTTCGACAGGCGATGCATTCGTTGCGCCCGATCCGGCTGCTGATTGAGTGCTGTGCGGACGGAAGATTCTAGGCGATGTACCTACAATGGCTAATTGATAGCAGCGCTGGCTTGTCCTTTTTTTTTACTGAATCGCTATAAGTCAAGGTTGTCCGTGTACTTTCGTTTGGCTCGAAAGTAACAACGAATTTGCGCTAGAATGATGAAATCCACTTTGATGGATAATACACTCAATACAGAGACGGCGGTGTTATTTTCAAATGTCAAAGGCAAGAGTTATGGTCGAACACGGTTGACTGTGAGTGGTATACTTAACGGCTATATTTGCGACTGTTCTCGCGAAGAAGTACCGATACCTACCTACCAATGAATGGCATTGCGTCAGCTTTATAAGCGTTTGAAAGTTCGTCAAATTTGTGTGAAAAACTGGCTCGGAATGGCTTGGATAATAGACTGAAATGTGTACAATCAAGCAGCTATTAGGACACCATCGCCTCACCAAACTACCACACATCATTGGTGGCGACGGATTCAGGGATATACCGAAGAGTTTTTCCTGGGCGAGGGTAATTGTGGAAGTCCCAATTGACTCAACTTAAAACTCGCAGGTATCAAAGCAAAAAAAAAAAAAAAACCTTTTGATTTGTTGGATTTTTCCAGCTAACTCAACTCAAAATTCCCAAGTATCAAATCAAAAGAAGAAAAACCTTTCGACTTTTTCCTAACTTCTCAACTCAATTCCCAAGTATCAAAGCAAAAAAAAAACTTTTGACTTGTTGGATTTTTCCAACTCCGCCTGCTGACTGAAATAGTAAATTTTCCTAACTGCTGAGAGAAAAATTCCTACAGGGGAGGGGGTAAGTTGCTCCCCTACTCTCCCTATCGGTACGTCCCTGGACAGATTGCATTAACAAATTATACACCCTTGCTTTAGGAGAATCTTGTCACCATAGTATGGACACCTGGGCACTGTGGCATCAAAGTGAACATGATCGTAGGTAAGCTAGCAAAGGAGGGCATAAAAAAGGAACTGGCAACATCCAGGCCGCCGTGTCTTCCCCTAGCATACAGCTTCATAAAACCCAAGGTGAAGACTGGGATAAGGAAGTAAATGGAAATGCACAGGCGGATGGCCAGTGGCATGAAAGTCAGTTGAACACTGATAGGGAATGCCTCTGGTAAGTACGCCGAGTTTCTGATAGGGCTCGATAGTGTTTTGTCATTTGACTCATTTTTTTTTTGTTATGTACTTCCATTTTGTCATTTCCATTATGTCATATGACAAAACTAATGAATTGTTTTCACATTATGACTAGGGCTAGGATTTTTATGCGCTAAGAAACCAGTTTTAAGCGCTTATAAAAAGCAGTTAAAATGGCCGACAAAAGCAAAAATAAGGGCTAGAAGAACGAAAAAAGCGAAAATAAGCGGTTCATAAATGCATATCAAAATACAGGTATATGCAAAAGCCCTATTAAAATGAGAAACATTTTTAAAATTGTTTATTTAATTATTTTAAACGCAACAGAAATGACAACTCGTTTCTTTAGTCACAGATTAAAATGTTCGGAAATTTGTTTTGGTAAACATTCAATTTGAAAGCCTTTTTTTTCTGGGGGGGGGGGGCAAACAATAGTTTTAGGCCAATTTTTTATCATTTCTATTCAAATATGCGCGAACGACTTGAAATAAACGCTAAAAAAGTGATTATCGGCTATGTTTTGCTAAAAATAAGCAGTTTTAGTTTTATGCGTTTATGGTCAAATAAGTAAAAATATGCGCAAAAAATTTTGCAATAATGCTTAGAAATGCATGAATCGCAAAAGAAACATTGATATGCGGTATCTGCTACAGCGCATTCAGATAAGCATTTGCATAAAAATCCTAGCGCTAGTGATCACCATGCGCGTATTAAGGTAGGTAAGCTCAATAAGGCCCTAATTTAAAGTCTTGGCTCTCCAGACTTTCATGTAAGTTATTTCATGTTTTTCCTTTTTTGTGTTATATGGTCGTTGACTGAAGTATTTAAAAACTGGCTAGCTTGAAATTTTTCTATACTGCTCCACGTTCCTCAGATCTTCTAATAAAAATACCCCCTTTTCAAAACTTGATAAGGCCAGAGCGGACCAAAGACGGCTGGGCCTATAACCTAATGGTGTAGTGGGACCGGAAACTACCTTTTCGGGCATCACATCAGTGCCGAGGGGGGCCTATAACCTAACCTAACCCAACCTAATACCTAATAAGCCTGACCTGAAATTAGGTAAATAAAAAGTTAAGCCTGGTTGAAATAGGAATTTATGAGTATGTTATACCTGAAATGATAATCAATTGATCTTACCAGGTTGTGCCTTATTAGGTTACATAACACTATTTTTCGTGAGTATCGCATACCTCCGGTTCCAAATTGCTCAAATTTCACTTTTCTGGCATCGATCGTTAGCTAACTATCACTACAACAACTATCCAATGTTTGATCTCTGGATAAATTCCATTTGACGAAGATAATACTAGTAAATCCTCCAAGTTCCACAAAAAACATATCGGAGCCTTTTTTACGTTATTGGAAAATCATCAACCGACATATCTCGCACTAGTGGACTAATATCTTGATAAAAACAATTGGACAGTGTTGCCATATCACGAAGGAACAACTTTTTTGTACGTTTTAAAGCAGTCTAAAGCACAGCAGTCAAGATCGGTACATTGGGCCTTATATTGGGGATCCAGGCCTTATTGGGCTCGTCTACCTTCTGCAATAAAATTAGTTTTTTCCCCATGAAAATGTAGTATTATAGACGAAGAAGTATATTTAGCTTTAGTTTACTATTTTAGCGCATTCATAGCAAATTGGGGGGGGGGCATTTATTTTTAGATTTCAATTTTGTTAGACACCCTGTGTATGTGTATTGCGAGTTAAGTGTTTGTATGGTATGGTACTACTAATTGCGGTATCACATGACGCTAATTCGTTCACAAATTTTTTATAACTACAAGTATAAATATAATTAGGTATTGGCCATTGTTTTTTTTTTTTTAGGGGGGAAATTTTGATAATTTCTACCTCATCTACCCCAGAAACTTGGGGTGTATTACCCGTCTACCCTCCTAGCAACGCCCATGGCATACATGTTGCATTGAGGGCCAGCAATAAGACATACCCATGTCAAAATTTATGCCACTTGTGATGGACTGACAAAACAGGTATCAAGAACGCCAACAAATGCTGAAAATTGCCGACTGATGCCAAGAATGTTATTAGGGTGACATCATCAGGGCAACTGTAGCTTCACGGTATTCACCATCCTTCTCAGTTATGTGTGCGTTCAATATCAGATAACATCAACATTCCTATGTTGACTGATGGTACATTTACATTACAGTTGTCAACAAGTTGAAAACATGCCTGTGTGTTGGCAACATTGTCGATAAATTCGGGATGGATTTACATTGGAGATGTTTTGAAACAGATGTTGTCAACTGTAATCACTAATCTTTGCCGCCGAGAAGCGCCGAATCCTTTTTCTGACAGAGTTGTCAACACTTTCAAACCAACTCGAGTCGGTTTCCGAAAATCTTGTTCTTAACATGTCAACGTCACATAATCGCCAACATAGTATTTTCAACTTGTTGACAACTGTAGTGTAAAAGCACCATGAATGGGTTGAATGTGTTCCATAACCTTAAGGCATATCCATGTTCCAATGTATCTGAACGCAGTGTAGATACTCGGTATCAGTTTTTTCCCCCCTTTCTTTCCCCCCCTCCCCCCATTTTCTAGTATCTACCTCTCCTCCCCTCACAAAAAAATCGAAAAATAACAGCCATCATTTTTTTAACAAATTTTCTTTTAAAAAGTAATAACAATCAGCGAAATTTTGTTGACTCAGCATAAAATCTGGACTTTTTGAGGAAATAGTTTTTACGTTTTCCACATGAGAGTTTAGATGCGCAGGAATACATTTTTTTGTAGTTCCATTTTTGTGTCCTTTAGGGTTTATTTGGAATCAAAAGTCAACGTATGTTCTCATAAAATAGAGGCTATGTTAACTCCATCTAATCGAGCTCAAATTTTCAGGATATTACCCGTCTATCAAGTGAAATAATGACCAGTTTGGCACTGTTAATATTTCGACTTCAAAAGCCCAAAAACTAAATGACTTTGGGCAGTACAGCGTAAATAAAAACATTTTGAAGGGGACGAAAGATAACTTACAGTTTTATGAGTGAAACAAAAGCTCGTGTAGGTAAAACGATAATTGCGGGCGGAGTGAATAAATTTTTTCTTCAACCGTTTGAGCCGCAAAAATAAGTAATTTTCAACTTTTTTCCCAGCTCGGAGGAAGGGGATATCGAGCTATTTTTTAGTCTAGCGGTGGGTGCACTGAGGTTTCGTGGAAGAGCTGTATAGTGGGGGTTATAGTGAACGAAGATGACTGAAACTTGGTATGCCAGGTCCCAGACGTATGCCCAACCCGTTTTGGCGGGAGATAGCCCGCTCCCTGCCTGAGGCCCCCGTGAGTCCATGGCAGTTAATCACCGGTGGGTGACGATATTATAATACGGAATCGCACTCTATTGAGGAAGAGGAACGATTTTTATTGTCACCGATTTTTTCGTGTCACGCTTCCTTCGCGAGATAACGCAAATGCACCAGCTTATAAACTTTAGAGTGTCACCCTCCGGTGGGTGACATCTGACATGGCACCTTAACGTGTTAAAAATCATTCGCATGTAATTTACTGGGCAAGAATCATCCAGAATTATTCAAGGCCATCCCTAAAACTTTTTCATTCACGTTCAAGATTATTATTTCAGACTCTGCAAAGATTTTTTTAGACTCTTCCGGATTTTTATAAGACTTTATAAAATTCGTGAAGATAAGCAGTAAAATGGGTATTTTCAACTTTTTCCAGAGGAGATAGCGGAAAAAGGGAAGATCTCCACACTTCCTTGAAATTTTTTCAGATTGTTTTACTCTGGAAGACCCTTCTTATAACTAAGACTTTTTCGAATTTAAGATAACTGCTTTACGCTCTACACAAACTTTTTCAAACTGTTCTAGACTTATACAAAACCTCTCAAGACTCGTCAAATAACTTTTCTTTTTGTTCCCGGTTCGGTGCTCAAGCAAAAAAATTCGAAAATTTTGATATGAAGAAGAAGGCATTAAGCGAAACCAAAACATCGATATTATTTTCCAATAGGTATTAGATAAACGTTTGCATACGATGCCATTTTTATGCCAAAATGCAAAATTTTTGTTGGGGCCATCATTAAAATCCAGAAAACTTTCTCCTTTTCCCATTTTGATATACATTCGTGCTAGAATATTCGAAAATATTGATGACGAGAAGGAAGGGGAGTGTTAAGCTCTACTCGTCGCTTTGTCCATTCTTTTGTACTACGAAAACGGCCTCGCATGTAACTTTTGGCATGTCCCGAAAACGCTAAAGCTACCTCTGATGCACGAGTGTGGGCAGTCAGTAAATATACGAATAAAATGTGATTGAATAATCAAGTTCATCAAGGTAATAAAAAAAATTTCAGCAAATATAGTAACTAAAATATGCAGTTTGAGAACTGAAAACACATTAAAACTTAGATTACGTTAATGATACAAGTTTGGTTTGTTGACATGACGCACTATTCTCTTACATGATAAATAGACAAATAATGTAAGCTAATATTTAATCTGGACCTAATATTGGTAATTGGGGATCCATTGCATCTGTAACAGATTTAGAACATTCAGAACTTGAGTATGTATGTTGTTACTTTCTCAGGTCTCATAGTAAATTATACCTATTGCTACGTCTAAAAATAGTCGATCTGTAGCTCAGTAATAGTGGCGGAAGTCCCCGATGACCATATGCAGCAGTTGCTGCACCACAGTTGCTAAAGGGATCCGTGAAAATTTAGGGAGGTCATCCAAAACAGAGGAGTAAAAGTGAGAGGAAAGGAAACATAACTAACCTGAGATTCGTTGACACTGTTCAACAAACCTCCAGACTTTCTAAAGTATTTTCAAAATTTTTCATAACTCTGTAAGATTTGTATTAAGATGGCTTAACATTCAGTGGGACACCGTCTCCTGACATGATAGTTTGCCCTCTCTCTCTCTCTCCAGCAGAAAAGTCTAGAACTTTTTTTTTAGGCATGAAATTATCAATTTTATGCCAAGCCGCCCCAGCGATAAATAATCGCGTTACGAGCCTGGGTTGAGGGAGTTTATGAGGGGGTTAGTCACCACATTATCAACTTTACTATACTTCTCAGGAGACAGGCTTGCGCTACTGCTCAATCCTTACTTTCAGCATCAGAAAGCTAGTGAACAGATTTCACCCCCCCCCCAACATCCTGTCTAACAGAGCGACCACATCACGAATCGAGGTGGATAGATAGCGCGCTCTGCAGTCCTCCCTAGTTCTCAGGCACAAGTATACTCGCAGAGCAGGTTACTACCATGGTACATGAAAGATTGTCGCTGTGTTGTGGGTGACTCGTGAGACACTTACTCAGCGTTGTGAGACACGGCGCTCACTACCGATCCACATACCATACATCTTTGGCATAGAGAAAGAAATACGCTCTAACGCACCAAACGGCGGGAAAAGCAATGTCGAACTACCCCGCCTACCCGATGCGCAAAATCCCACTAGTTACCCGGGTAACTACAGGGGAACAAGGGTAATCTGAGGGTAACAAATGGGAAACTTTTCCGCAGGTAACTAGGTTACTAGAGGGAAACTGATTGCGCATCGGGTAAACTACAATGAAAGCTGTGTGACTGAAAATCAGGCGGTCACTGAGCCTTGTCGTAGGATGAAGGGACTGAATAGGAGATTATAAATGTAGGAAATACGCGCAAGAGTGCTAATCCTATAAACATGTTGATAATCCTCAATTGGCCATGTTCATTCTTTCGAAGGAGAGCCTCTCGCATGGTATCGGTAAGTACCATCAGATTTCTTTATTCAAATCTGTCAACGTCATTAAGACATCAAATATAGGTACCTACCCATGTATGCTAGATAACTAATATTGTAAGTATTGTTTAACTGTTTAATAGCACTCACTTCATTGACCGCGAACATGTAACGAATGGCAGTCCGCAATTTAAACAGCAAGACATCCGCAGAATTCATCATTGACGGGGGACAATTTGCATACACCGCTGTTTTGATGGCCGCCAATGTATCCGGATACAACTGTGGTACCATCGAATCCAGATAAATCAACATATTGATGTACTCTGGGGGGATATCGGACGGTAGGTACTGCTTCATTTCTGCAACCGAAACCTACAAAACGTTTTTTTCAGTACAAAATGGTACTCTGTAGTTTATTCTTATTAAAACACGACGACCAAGCCCTATGCGAGCCATGTAATTCCATTTTCAGTTTTGGCTCGATTCTCCAACCAAATTTGCGTTAGGCATTTCCCCACATCAAGTTTTAGAATCTAGATCACCATTTACTATTTAAAATTTTTTTGCTGAGTGACCGTTCATTACATTACAGTTTTTAATCATAAGTAAAATGAAAAAGTGAGTTCGAATTACCGACGTCTTCAAAGGTGATTTGTTTGAAGTGGAAGACACCATCTGTTTCTGCAAATCAATGGCTTCAGCCAGCCGGTGTAACATACTCAGAATATTTTCAATCGGTAGGTGGGGCATGTCCCGAATGATGAGACCGGTCAGCTGGTACAGGTCGGTGATCCGGATACCGTATATAGGTGATAACTGAGTTATCAGACTATTCACTTCGAAAATATTGATCAACTGCGACGGTATAAGGAAGTTGTTAGGGTTGTAGAAGGGGTAAATGGTTCCAACGTAATGGCTTCCAAGCTGGTCGTGGAACATGTGCGGGCTAGCTGTTATTATGAGGGGCTTTCCGTCTTCGTCGAAGTACACAGAAGATCCGGATGTTTGAAAACCTTTGGGATGGACACTGGCTTCATTAACCCAGTTTTGATCCAAAGCCTAAATATGCAAACAAGATTTAATTTAAGCTCGTAGGATTCATTTTAACTGCCTATTTTGTGGGTTCACTGTGCTTCTATAGCGCATGCAGATTCTCAGTCGACTTCAACCAAAGCCATGTATCTAGGTAGAGACAATTTATCGTCTATGTCCTGTTACGAAAGGCAGCAGGTACATGTAGGTAGGTTTCACGGCCTACAACGCTTTCTAGATCAGATCATGAGGCCAGGACTATCTTACTGTAAAAATATACACAACTGGGAAATATTCAACAATTTTAGAGCTGTCAGCTAGATACAGTGATTGACTAATGGAAACAGCAATATTGCCAAACCTTTGGTATGGTTTTCTGAAGATATCGAAAATATAATAACTTACATCATGCACTGATCTGTAACTGGACAAATGACATTTCCTCCACAGAGGACCAATACGTGACATGATTTACGAAAGATTCATACATCTAATGAGACTAACTATTCCACTCTCTGTACCAGTACGTATGAATTGAAGATTCAGATATCAGGACTATAAGTTATCGCTAACAAGTAGGTAGGTAATAGGTATCTGACCTGTACACCGAGTGCAAACACAGCAGTAATCGCAGGAACTATTTTCAGTGTCATTATATCAAATTATTATATAGTGAATTATCAGCGGAAGAAACTGACGATAAACTCATAAAAGCACTTTTGCATCTAATTTATCGATGCTCGTTGATTATTCTACGTACGTTGCGTTTATTAACCGGTGGATTTTTAAACACAAAAATAGGTACCTACTTAAATATTTACATAGTTGGGCCGTCAATCATGAAACATCTGTATCACTTTGGAAATCCATTGAACACGTCAGATAATTCAGAAAAATTCAGTTACTTGAAGTTATTATAGGTATTCAGTGGGGATACCTCAGTTTTTTAATAAATGTAGCAACCGAGGGAAAAAAATTATTTCTGAATTTGCATCTTGAGGCTATAAACAGTCATTAAAAATGAACGGTGTATATAATCAGTAAATGTTTATAATTTTTCATAAAATACGTTTACAAATTTTCTGCCCTTCATTCCTTCTCTTACTAACGGATCGAGGTGAAATGCAGCAAATCTGCAGTTTTCATGTGTCTAGCCCCCATTTGGAATTTTCAGTCCTGTCGACTTCAGTGAGCATCATACAGTAAAAACAATCAAAAGTTTTGGTTTCTCACAATTCATAGCCCTTGGAGGTCGTTCTTTCGAAGTACCTAACCTGACTAAAACTTTCAACTGCTGTATAAACAGACAAAAATTATATAAAGACCTCCAAAATTTTTAGCCAACTTACCTTATAAAAATGGAGAAAAATCAGGGACTAGAAACTATAGTGAGCATTTCAATGAAATTATATAGAATTGATTAAGTATATCTAGACATTAACGGTACCTAATATATATAATATAAAAGTAGGTACTTTTGGCCACATCACAGTTCCAGTTTATCCAGTCATTCTCATATAGGTACCGCAATTTTTACCTAGTACTATTGAAAGAAATGAGGCGTTATCTGTCAAATATAAGTGAGAATTGAATTAGAACTACGAATACAATAGAGTGTACTGTATCAGCAACAACACCTGCTACTTATTATTAGTCATCACCACTGTAAAAAGGTGTTCTATGTCACCAACTGTATAATGAAAAGTTGACTGTTTTAGGTCAATTTTCTAGACTTTTATCGCACTTTCAAAGTACCACCAAACACACATTGAAAATCTATGAATTATAAGATTTTAATGAGTCACTAAACGTAGATGTTAGTCCCTGAGTTCGTCCAGCTTTACATACCTTTTCAAATTCGTATTGTACAAATGCAACCTCGTTTCCGGCTCAGAATGCACATAAATTTTTAATTATGGCATTCTTAGTCACTGCAATAATCTGTTCTAATTGTGCAGTTTCATTACTGTCATGCAATAAAAATTGTTATTTAAAAAATAAATAAATAAATAAACCAATTTTCATTCAAATATTGTAATACAATTGGAATTTGAGTTACACACAACGAATTACGGACTCATTCAGTTACAGAAAGCATAAAGGTGTCAATTTATTATTAGCTGATGTTCTCACAAGTTCTGGTATGTTGAAAACTTCGCTCGTGATATATTCACCTTCTCAATTTAAAATAATTTCTTCATGGTATCAGTCTGTGAACAAACAAAACGATGTTAAAGATCATTTTTAATTAATACCTAATATTCGTATATGGTAACAAAGGAAAACACTCTGACATGATAGATATGAATTTCTTACATAAGAAATCTCTGCTGTAAAGTCTGGGAGGAGGCTAAGGAGACGATGCTGTCTGGAAAGTTGATTTTAGCCCCCATCAATGTACATTTCCAAATTTTCTGGGGAACTAAATTGACTTCCTGGTTTACTTAAGGTTTCTCAAGACCATCTCATTTTAGGTCAATTATTGAAAAAAGAAGTGCTGCTTTGCCACAAATTTGGGAATACTAGAGCATTTAAACATCCTCGCCATAACGGTTTTTATTTAATTCGTTCGTGAAAATAATCAATAAGTATCTATGTCTGTGATGTTGATCACATTATTAATTTGGAAATAGTGATTCCATGAGAGATAATATATTATGTATTAGGTACTCTAGGATACTCTGAAGTTAATCAATGTATAGTGTTCTTGAGAAGTATTTTCACTTTCAGTCTTATAACTCAGAACTAGACCACTCTGACCCTCCCCGCCAGATATAACAGATAACTTCGAGCTCTGCACTCTGTGATAGAAACATCTTGTAGACTTGCTAAGTTCAATACTTTTTTGTTATTATCATAAGAAACCTGTACGCTGGCTGTGAATTATGATTCCGTGTGAATCTAAATTTGCTTAAATGTGCTACAGTTTACCTATATAGAAGTTAGGTACATGTACAGAAGGAAATCAATGGTGATATGCTCTGTAATATTTACCATTCCAGCCATCATGTAACGAACGTTAGAATTCAGTTTGTCTGCTAGATTGTCGGCCATACTTTGGTCTTGCGGTGGAGCGTTCGATCCAACGATACTATTTATAACGTTTTTCATCGATTCAGTTGTTTGTGGGGCCATTTTTTCCGCAAAATTTAACATGTTGTTGTACCCGGATTTCAGATTTGAAGTCATATCGTTCATCAAAGAGCTTATGAGCTAAAAACAAACGAGTTCGTGAGATGAAGTGCTGATGCACAGTGTGAGGCATAATGTATGAAAGATCGAATGCTATAGCGAAACAATGATGGTGTCTCATATTAAAGAAAAATAACTTACTCCTTGTTGCGGGTCTCGTTTGTATAAATTTGGATTCTGATACTGGAAAATGAATGTGAGTGTGTCAGTGTGTTAATAATAAAGCACTTTTTGAGTGATATATAAATACTATACGTGCAGTGAAATTTCACGTTATTAACGAGAGGAAAGAGTGAGCTACTCCAACTCGTTACCTACGAGTATATATGTCGTTATTACAACAAAAACAGAATTTTTTTTTCTTTGATAATATAAACAGTATTATATTTTACTCCTTTTTTTGCTGATAATGTAACATTACATTAAATACTTCAGTTTCAAAATATTGTTAGTAGATTCATACTGGATATAGTCTGTCATTAGTTACATACAGGTACCTATTGTAGTAAGTCCCTACGTTGTAACTTACAAAACAAAACCTACTAAATATATTATGTAGTATAACATAATGGAGTGTTAAATTGAACTGATTTCACAGAACTAAAACCGAGAAGTATGTACAATATACACTGTTTGTAATTTAACCTGAGATTTAACCGGAATAAGTCATGTTCCGAGCTGTATAGCTACCATTTTTTTTAGGGGGGGGGGGGGGAGAGATTATTGACAGCAAAAATGCCGACTCGGTGCAAAAAATCTCAGTTGGGAGTACTGAAGTATTATTTTGTAAAAATTACTAATTAAATTTTATCCCACCGAAGATTATATCTACTGAATTGTCGGAGATTTATAACTTGATAGGCACTTGTAGTACTCAAATTACTTTTGTAAGAAGTTCAGCTGTGCTTGATGGATTGGCGCGGTGACATCATAAATGTCTGATTGCTTTCATTTTCATCTACTTTTTTTTTTTTTTTTTTTTTTTTTTAATTTAAACATTGAAAATAATAGGTAAGTGTGTTAAGAGTTCAAAGAAAATAATACGTTCAGTTTATATGTTTTCTAAATTATAAAGCCAATGTTCACATTCATTAATATTTTAAATTCTAAACGGAAAATTTATAATAACAAACATGTTGCTATCTAAATAATTCCTATTCATATTAAAATGAATGTTCAGTATAATCTCCATCGACTTCGTATAGTATGGAATAAATGACGTAGAAAGATAGTTTTTCTTTATCTTTTTTATAAAATTTTGAAATAATTAAAAAACGCCGATTTACTAACAAAAAATAAGAACGTCAAATGAACTAGAATATACAATGCTCATCAATTTTCAAAATATTAGTTCTTCCAACGTATATATATTTATGTATACTAACTTGTTCATATACACGTGTGGTGCAAACAAGACAGAATTAGCTAGATATGCGCGTAAGAATTCCCAAATAACAATTTTTTTCAACTGCACCCCTTCAAATCACACTTGATAAGTTACCCATCAAAACATTATTGATATTAGCGCATTTAAAATTCGTAGGACGTTCATCTGATCAAAATTTTGATGTTGACTCAGGCACTGTATTTTATCTAAAGCGGGCTACAACACTAACCAACAGTTATTTTCATTAAACTAGTTTAAAATTTGAGAAATGGATCTAAATAGGAAAACCATGTGTTCTATCAAACATTTTTGGTTACAGTAACCATAATATTCATGTAAATATGAAATTAAAGTCTACGAAAATGTTACTCGATTCTAAAATATTTAGAAGGATAGTAAGTCTCCAAGAATATAGCGTTGCACCTGATTACCTGAAGTTTTTGTAACCATGATTATGTGCAGAAAATATGTCGGAAGTTTGATGCACACCTTTGGAACGCTTTAGGTACTGGGTAAAATTCCAGATGCCGAGACTTTATTTATTTATTTATTTATTTTGCTAGCTAACCTAAATCTTTGGCCAAGAAATTTATTGAATTTAAATCCTCTCCTCTCTCCTTCATCCTGCGGAAATTGCCTTCGGAATAGTTCTCCCTGCACAAGATAATCCACCTTTTCAGTATGTCCTACTAGTTGTTCAGTCAATTTTAGCAACTTTAAAACTACAGTGACAGAACACATTTTCAGTCAATATTGCTTAGACATAGAGCAAAGCCCTATCCCCCAAACAATAAATTTGGCCAAAATTTTCATGATGACTTTTTTTTTTTGCCTATTAATTTCAAAAATCTTAGTCGAGTGATATAGTGAGGGTCCCAAAAACCTCGTTAAATCGGTAAATTAAAAAAAAATTATTTGATCTTATGGTTATATGTACAATCAAAATGTATGTACGAATAGTAAGTAAATTTCAAATTCTATAGTTGTAAACTGCACGTAGAGCTTTCCTTTGAGAAATCGTTTCAATATATCCCTGAACCCTGATAAGCTAGCTTACCCTAGCCAATATTGTAAAATACTGTCATTACTCACCTGTTGCATGTTCATTTGCATAGGATTCATTTGCTGAAAAAATAAGTAAAATCTCAATGGTAAACTGTTCAGAATTTCAAATTTAGTTCGAAATTGTTTCAAATCAAACAGGAGTTACCTGCCGGTGCGGAAAATTTGGTATGTTAAGATTTGGCATGCCTGGAAAATTCGGCATGTTTGGCATGTTCGGATGATAAGGCTGACATGGTGGCCGTCCCGATGCACCTGGCATGTCAAGTTCTTTGCGGATAGCTTGCGCCATCTCATTGATCATATTGACATTCTGGTCGGGAGTCATCGACATGAAATCTTGATCGATCATCGCATAGAACTGGTATAAATGTTCCAGCGGTATGTTGGTTTGACTTGCGATGTGTTTCAACTTCTGGTCGATCGTGTCACTCATGCCATAAGGTTTCGGGAATCCGGAGAACGAACAGTAAGGAGGCATGTTCAGCAGCGCGGTTGGATTTTGAACTGGGTAGTGTACGGCAGGGGCTGACTGCTGAGCTTCAGTTAGCTGGGGGAAAAAAAAAACGATGAATAGAAAAAATGAATTTGTGTAGAGAAGTGAGCAGGTGAACATGTCTTCAAAGTGACGATAGCAAATGGTTACTTAATGATAAGTACCTACTGGTACATAATTTTTAATGAGTTAACACTTTTAGTTTCATGTAGGTAAGGAATTTTATGCTTCAAGCAGGGACGTAACGAAGAGTTTTTTCTGTTTTTACACTCCCAACTGACTCAGGTCAAAATTTCCGAGTGTCAAAATTTGTTTGTATAAGCAAAAAAAAAAAATTAATCTTTGATACAACTGAATCAAACCAAAATTCCTAAAAGTATCAAACTTTGTTTGTATTAAAACAACACCTTTTGACTTGTTGGATTTTCCCAACTTTTGATTCATCTACTAAAATTTCCCACGGAGGCTTGGGGGCAGTTTTCATTCATAGTTTTCCTCTGGTAATATCAGGTATAATTATAAATTCCTTAAGTTTAGTCCTGTGCGATAGTTTTACATTTCACTCATTCGTATTTTATTTTCTTCCCAATCTCTCAAATAGGTTAAGAGTCGATAGCTGCATTTTGTAAATGAATTAATTTCAAAACTGAAGTTACCATGAGAAGTTTCATGTATTAAACTGCAACGCCCTTACGCTCCAGCTTAAAACATTTCTTATCCCAAAACATGTTGGCTGTCGGGTTTTTACACTAAAATACGATTCTGCCAGTTTTTCGTGGTATCTCTACCTCACACCGTGTATTGAAGACTGTCATCAAGCTGTCACTTTTCTTCTTCCAAGCTCACTTACTCTACTCGTGGCATGCCATTCTCTGGAAGGAGACCTTAGACGAACAAAAAACTTTTTATGGAACTGCTTCAGAGAGTTCCTTGGAGCTTCAATAACTTTTTCATTTACGCAACCCATTGACAATTACAATCATAATACTCACCTCACCCGCGAAACACGCCAAAACAGAAATCAATAAACACTTGGTAAACATCGTCATTGTGCACGGATCGACAGACTGGATCAGGAGCGGTGCGAATAACTGCTACTGAATTGAACTCAGCCCGAGAACCGGAGACTTTATATATTCTGGAGCTTATTTGTTCAGCTGAGATGCCAACACGTATCATCCTGTTGACTTCAAAATAATATGTCAGCACTCAGCAGTCATCATCTCTAAATTAAATACATCCGAAAATACGAAAAATCTGTTATTCGGTATTTCACTTTTTACGCGACACTTAACCTACGCATGGTGTCAGTCAATATGACATGTCTCGCCTTAGTCTTCAAATATATCCACTGCGATGTTTGGATACCTATATGGAATAGTACTAGAAATAAACAATAATTCAACAGACTTCCGTTCTAGTCTGGAATTGATATGATGAAGGTTGAAATCTGAAAATAAAAGCAGGTCCGTCTACTTTTGTTTGTTCAAAATTGGAATAGATATAAATCACTGTCGCATGAGGTTGATTTTTCTATGGGTTTGTCATTTGATCGCGATATAGAAGATCTGAGACTGGAATTTGCAGTCCAGTGTCAAGGATGAGAATAGAGTTTAAATAAATGCATTACCAAAGTGTCCCTCGGATAACACCGATCATCAATGGCCGCGACTTCCGTAATTCAGCTTGCCATTAGCGGTTTAATTGGTGCAACACAACGAAGAGCAAAAATGAGTAGGTAACCAATTCACACACCTCACTGATCTGTATGTGATTTTCCAAGAGAAATGTATGTAGGAGCCAAAAAAATTACTGGAAAAAAATGATCATACTAAAAAGTTTGGCAGACAAAAAATATACTGAAAAGATTGATAATTCAGAAAATACTGAAATCAGGATCTGGAAATTAAAATCGCTCGTTTCTGCAGTTCATTTTTCAAAGAAAAAAAAAAGTGTAGTGAACGAAGTAAAAAGCCACACAGTAATCAAAAACGTGAGCATTATCGAAAATAACTTAAGTTCAAGTTAAAAAATTATGTCGTTCTACTCAACCTCCTGGATCTCGATCTCCATGCACGTCTTCACAGCAATGAGTATAATTTTAACTTCTATGTTTTCAGTAATGCTCGGATTTTTGAGAGGTCACTACGTTCTGGTCTACCATATTCTAGAGAAAATAAACGGAAAAATTCGATTGTATTGGTGAGGGGGCTGAGCAGTGAAGCGGTCCAAGCAGGCCCATAGTGCACTCTTGTCAGTTAGGTAGGGCTGCTTGCATTTTAGGTCGGGCTAAAGCATTCACGGATACGAAACTAATAATTTTAGGGCTATCAGAAGTGAGAAGAAAAGTGGAAAAAATAATCTAATTAAAATCAGGGAATATATTATGTCATACCGACATGCAATGTGGGTGGCCAGAGGGGGGTAGGCTTTCTTATAAACAAAACCTGGAAAGACCGCATACTAGAGTTTAACCCAACCTCCGAAAGAATGGCTACTCTGAACGTTAAAATTAACGAGAGAGAAATACTAACGCTAATTCACGTATTATGCCCCTACCTCAGCTTCTGCAGAAGGGGAAAGCATAGAGTTCTATCAAGTACAAAGTAACCAGACAAAATGAAACAAGCAATGGAAATATAGTGTTAGTATTAGGAGATTTTAATGGTCAAAAAGGGGGGGGGCGACAGGAGAAGAATCAGTGTTAGGGAGATACAACTATGGGAAGAGAAACGCAAGAGGCTCAGCTCTTATAGACTTTTGTCACCAATTTAACCTCAAAATTATAAACACAGATTTTTAAAAAAAAAACGAAGTAAACTATGGACCTGGGTAGCGCCAAACCAGGAAGTCAAAAATCAAATAGATTATATTCTAAGCAATAAAAACAGGAATTCCTTCAAAGATTGTATAGTTGAAAAATTCAACTTTTACTCGGATCATAGACTATTAGCTTGTGAACTATTAATTAAAAAATGCGAGAGAAGGAAAATTAATTTCAATGTAAGTTTAAAGAAGATCACTTCAGAATCTGCAAAAAAATATCAGGAAATCTTGGTCAGAAATTTGAATACTGCAAATTCCATTGACGAGCTAGAAAATCTAATTATGAAATTAGCGAAGGAAACAATAGCAGGCCTATACCAACCCAAAACGGGAAGAAGTTGCTGTCCCGGGAGTTGAGAGCTGTGATAAATAAACGCAATAAACTAAGAAACAACAAGGATAAAAAAATTGAATTTAATGTTGGTTGTAAACTAGTAAAAACCAAGCTAAGAGAATTCAACCGAACAAATAAAAAAAGAGCAATAAAAACAATTTTGGATTCCACAAAAAGTACAAAGAAAATCAATAAATTGCTCTCTCTAGGAAATTAGACCACGTATATCATTGACAGAACGGGCAAAAAGACATAGGACTGAAAGGAGATAAATAAAATAGCAACAAAATTTTATTCTGACCTATATTCAAGTTCCACCAATAAACTATCTCCAAACTCGAATTTAAGAAGAAGGAATAACGAGAAAGAACCACCTTTCCTCATTGAAGAAGTGGAAGAAATTGTAAAAAAAAAAAATAAAAAAATAACAAAGCACCGGGTAGCGATGGAATCACGGCAGAACTAATAAAATACGGTGGAGCGCACCACTAGTAGAAAAGCTGACACCAATATTTAATAAAATTTTAGAGTCTCAAGAAATATTGGATTCATGGAAAAAATCAGATATTATTTTAATTTACAAGAAAGGCGATCCCCATAAAATTAACAATTATAGACCTACACAATCCTTGAGTTCCTAATGTCAAAAATCTTTGTCAAACTGATAGAAAATAGAATAGAAAGTGCAACAGACCCAGATTAAAGAAATCAAGCTGGCTTTAAGAAAGGCTACTCCACCCTGGACCACTTTCATATAGTAAACATGATTATGGAAAAATCAAGAGTATCAGCTTCCGGTCCACTTTGCATTTATCAACTATTCGAAGGCTTTTGACTCTCTAGACCATATCTATTTAATTAAGTCACTACGATAAATGGGCTCAACTGACCACCTCACGTCTATAATCAATAACTTATATTCAGGGTTAAGCGCAAGAATGAAAACCGGTCAAACGGGAGAGTACTTTGACATTATAAAAGGAGTGAAGCAAGGGGATCCTTTATCTCCGACCCTCTTCTCCATGAGAAAGAGGATTAAATATAAACGCGGTGATTATATAAATTGTCTTCAATTCGCTGACGATATTATTTTAACCTCACCCAAATTAGATGAAATTCAAGAAATGATAAGAGAACTAAACTAAGTCGGAAAAGAAGCATAACCTCAAGAGAATGTGGAGAAAAAAAAATCCTTACCCAAGAAACAAACAAGGATATTTACATGGACAACCAAAAATTATAAATAGTACATGAGATAATTTACCTAGGTCAATTAGTCTTTTTCGAAAATAAAACACAAAAAGAAATAGACGCAATTGCATGGAAAGAGTACCTACTGGAATCTTAAATATATGTTTAAAGGTCCCTTTTCAAACTTTCACAAAAGTAAGATATTTAATATGTGTATAGTACCGTCACTGATTTACCAATCTCAAGTTTGGACCTGACTATAAAAGACGAAAACAAAATTAGAAAAACACAAAACGCAATTGAAAGATCAATTCTGGGCTTCAAAAAACTCAAAAAGTTAGGATCATAAAAATCAAACAGAAACTAAAATTTAGCACCGATGTAGTCAGAACGATAAGAAGATTAAAATGGAAATGGGCAGGCCTTCTGGCTAGAATAAGAGATTCAGGATAACCATACAAATCCACATTCTGGTACTTGAAGTAATTTAAAAGAAAGCCGGGGAAACAATATGCAAGGTGGACCGATGAAATCGACACTCTCTTAAAACATAAGTTTTTCCACCGAATAGCAGCAGACAGAAAGGAGTGGGACAGGCTGCAGGAGGCCTTCGCCCTAAAACAGGGGTTTGAGTGGGGGAGAAAAGCTCCCATTCGCCGTACTACCTTATGATTATAAAACCTACAACAAGAAACATGTAATAAATGTAGTGTCATGTGTAATACGTAAATAAACGCTAATAATAATAATAATACAAGGGAGGGAAATTGAGGGAAATAACAGTTTCCCTCTTAGGGAAGAAAATTATTACTTTCTTAAAAGTATGCTGGGAAGAAACAGTGATACGGCGATACTCTCACCACGAAAATCTTATTTACACACAAAGTCGCGTAGTATGAACGCGAGAGGCGCAGGGTCATTAGCAAAAGCGAAAAAAATCGATGTTTGTGCTAAAAAGTTCGGCATCCCCCAAAAATGGAATGGTCGTGAAGGAAGCGCTCAGGGAAAAGGGGATGCCACTGTCTGCCAGTAGGTCTAGTTAAATAACGATCGTGCTGGATACCGAGAAATGTCCATCAGTCTCCCAAGCTGCTGCAGATTTGTGCTCTCACTTTTGTCAACGATTTCCATTGGCTGTCGGCGAGATCAAAGCGTTGTAGTTTTATCAACTCCATGTGTATTAGGCGGCATTTTCAACTGAACTGATCAATAATAGTCTGGGAAATTATTGCTCTCAAATAGCACAGGTGCACTCACTGTCGACTGATGTCACAGGATGTCACTGCCACCACACGCAGGGACGTACCAATGGGAGGGGGCACTTACCCCCGCAGGATTTTTCACTCAGTAGTTGTGAAAATTTACCATTTTAGTCAGGGACGAGAGTAGAGGGAGGGGCACGGAAGCCTCCACCGGAGTTAGGAAATTTTAGTAGATGGATCAAAAGTTAGAAAAATCCAACAAATCAAAAGGTTTTTTTTTTTTAACTAATACAAAAAAATTCTGGCACTCGGGAATTTTGAGTTCAGTCAGTTAGGACGTCCACAACCCCCCCCCCCCCGAAAAACTTTTCGCTAAGTCCCTGGCCACATGACTGTAACTTTCAACAATTCAAGGAATACCGCAAGAAACTCAAACGCTGGGTAATCAACGTTGTTTTATTTACATATACAACAAAACCTATAACAATGAAAAAATAACGAATTGCAACATGCTTCGTACGACAACTAATACCTGCGAATCGAAATAAAATGGGCAAAATGCTACCAACTACGATAAATATGGTCAACCCGCTTCTCGAGTTGGATAACATTTGGGAAGACAAAATGATTCCAAACGTATGTATAGTTCATGCTACAACAAGAATTCAAAACTAATAATAACTATAATAAGTTCACGAAAACTGAACCCTGCGATTAGTATACGTGGAGGCAATTATGAAACAGAAACAATAAATTAAGTGCTTTCGGGCCTTTTTCAAGTTACACCTTTTTTCCTCAAATGCAAAAAATCTTCGCTCCAAACAAATGATAAAGTGGGCGCGTACTTTTCACCAACACTGTCAAGTTAAATCACACTGATCAGTTTCATGTCACTGGTATTCCTCCTTGCAAATCGTACGCCAAAAAAATTACACCAAGTATAACCAAAACTAAAAACAACAATTAAGGGGTCTATTGTGAAAAATGACCAATAATAAAAACGACAATTACGAGGTCCATTGCAAAAAATGACCAATTAGTTTTGAAATTTCGGCATTACCGCCAGGTAGCGCTACATCCGCAACTATTACACTCGTAGCACTATCACGCATCTGTTAAAATACACTCGCGGCAGTTCATTCAGCAGAACACCAGTCGGCGGTAAAGCCGAAATCTCGAAATTTCAAACATAATTATGATCATTTTCACAATGAATCCCTTAAAACGTAGCTCCCTCTTCGTTTTAACATTACCTCACATAATAAAAAATCTACTGCGAAAATTCCCGATCAAATTAACACGTTTCTTCATGTCTTTTCAAATGACTTATCTGACTGAACGATCGGTTACAATGGGAGCACTTAAATGAATTGTATAGGTCGTGAAATACTACCACATGTAGGTTCAAATCTTTTTTTGAACAGAACGACATCGAGCAGTAGTAACACCGAAGAGATCTTGCAGAGCAATTACGAATATGATTCATTTTTTGCTTTTCGTTCACAAATAACTTACTACAGGTCGGGCACGAGAATTTTCCTGGGGAATTCGCCAATTTAGCACACTTGCTTTTCTTTTTCTTACTTTTGTTAGCGCCGATTCGCTTGGCTTCAGTCTAGAATTTCAAAAACATTTGACATTATTAGTATTATGTCAAAGAACGTTTGAGAAAGTGAAACAGTTGTAGACTAGAAGATCGAGAAGAAGACTGATAGCCCAAGAGTCAATGACTGCCCATACTGAAAATTGGACTAGAATCAAGATGAGGCCAGAGTACCGGATTTTTGACACCTATGAGATGAATTTGGAAGAGGACCTACACCTATATTGTTTTGTTTCGAACAAACTGATCTCGAAAAGTAATGATGTGAAACCTCCACTGCTGAAATGCACTCTTCCAAATTTCAGATGACACTTTTCGACGGCTACATCGTGCACATCAGATGACCCACACCACTAAAATAATATATTCCTGTCTTAATACGAGAGAAATTCATCGTTGGTTAAGACACCGATACTCAAGAGGTCGAGAACGTCAAGTCATTCAGGGGTATAAAATTATAGTTACCACCATCAGTGTCACCAAAGCTCTGTGTCTAGCCACATGATACTCGAAAAAGTGTTCCTTCAAGAAAAAATGCCAAAAACTTTGCGCTATCAACCTCCAAGTCCATCTCCAGTCTATCTGAAACACTGCCTAACAATGTTACCACTAACAGGCACAAGGAAACAATAATACAAATGGCACCAACCTTAACAGATTTAGACACTTGGACAGTATGTATGGTCGCGTCCTCCTTCCAAGAGACACGTTTTGTCGGTGTCTCCAAGAACGTCTGATTTGAAACTGAGCCTTGTTCGGGGTAATGCTGATTCTGCTTTACGAGTACGGATGTGACCGTAGTCGCCTGATTTGAAACTGAGCCTTGTTTAGGGTCATATCGATTCTGCTTTACAAGAACGGATGTGGCCGTGGTCGCGTCATACTGGCAAGCAGTGGCTGTGCTCACAGTCTGCGTCGGAGTGGGCAACATCGAAGCCCACCTTTCGGACATAAATGAAGACTGTTCACTGGAACGCGGAATTCGAGTTTCGGGGTTTTGTTCACCATTCTCAAGCGGCGGCTTCTGTGAAATAATTTACTATATCAACTTCGGAAATAAATAAGTTATCAACATTATATTCCAGCAAGAAACTTTTAACGGAGAGGCAACCGTATCTGAAATCGCAATTTCCAAACATGGGTTCGATCCTTAATTCGAACTCCATTATAAAGTAACTTTTCACCGATAGGATCCACAATAAAAGCAGAAGCAACCATATGCATGATTTTAATCTTCAATGACACAATAAACAACTAAATACTGGAGGGCCATCTTTCGGGGGGGGGGGGGTGGAGAATTTCGCTATCCAATCGTCATTTGGTCATTCTCTTGTTCCGATGTCATTCTAACACTAACCAAAATGAAACATTTTTGAGTTTATTTCACATTCATACTTCTCAAGCTATTTCCATGGTTTTCAAGAGAATTTCAGTCTCCATTTTCTTTGTGTAGAATCAGAAAACATACATGCAAATCTGACTGAAACACAAAGAAAATGATTCCACTGCAAATCTAAAACGTGATATTTTTTGATTCTACTTTCCCAAACACACATCCCACACTCTCAAAATATAATCAACGACTGGTGATTACTTGAGTTTCGGTAGCCACAGAGTCCATCTTTCTCCTCACGTAGTAAATCCAGTCATTCAAGAAATCCTGCGAATTAAAACGGGTCTTGAATTCAGTATTTTAGTAAGTACAGTCCATCATTCGGCCAAGAGTATAGTTGAAAGAAGTACTGGTATAAATTCAGTGGCGTAGCCAAGGGGGGGATTAGGGGGATGAATTCCCGCCCTCTTTAGATGAGAATTTTTTATATGCTGGCAGTATCACAGTAAACGCGCAAAATGAAATTTAAATTCAGATGCATAATTTTGAAGTTGGAAAGCACAACATACTGATACGTCAATGTAAAAACATACAGTTCATATCAAATGTACCCCCCCCCCCCTTGGAAAAATCCTGGCTACGCCACTGTATAAATTTACCCTAAAAAATGATTCGTTTCCTAATGTTTCTCACTTTTCTATCGAACCTTCCTCTCTTTGGGTACCTGTGGTGCTGTGGTAATGTCCATGGTGTCAACAAACAGTGTAAAAAATAACTTACATCCTTCACACGCAGCAGTTTTTGCTGCGTAGCCACTCTCGACGAGAGCACTTCGATTCTGTGCTTCAGCTGATCAAGTTCATTCAGTAAGTTGTTCTTTTTTTCCTCTTCCTCTGATAAGCGGGCTTCGTACATAGTTTTGAGATCGGCCTCTTTGGTAAATGCTTCAACTACAATTCAAAAAGAAGCGTGAATAATTTTTGATGTACTTCAGAAAACAAAAATCATTTGCTCGGGGGGGGGGGGCAGAGTTGATGTGTACTACACAAAAATACGTTGAAATCGAATCCTATTTAACACAATATGTGCTAAAAACTGATGAGCTTACCTTTAATAGTCTGAATTTGACCCTTACACTGCTTCGCTTCGGTTCGATACTTGTCAACGAGTTCGGTCAAAATGAGAACACGGTTTTTGGCCTGCTCCAGAATACCAACAAAGCTTTCTTCTTTCTCAGCAATCGACTTCCTGACAGTTTCGTTTTCATTCTTCAATTTCTTGATTTCGGCTTCACTCGAGGTTAGCTACAAATGGAAATTCTTGGAAAAATCGCGTTACACGTAGTCCGTGTATACTACTTAAAAATCACCCTCACTTTCTGTATCGGCGCCTTCAGCGGCCACCTTTGTAAAACTCCGTCGACAATTTTCGCTATTGATTTCTTTTTATCTCTTCGAAGGGAGAGTGAAGGTGTCACAAAGTTCCAAAACGTTCAGTGGATTAGCATTCTTACTTGATCGCTGAGTCGCTTCATCTGATCTTCATCGATTGCAGTGTGCTCATCATCATCGGTAAGCTCTGTCAGGTCAACGGTAGGTGGCTCCGCGCAATTCTGGGCAGCATCCTTCCCCGCATGTTTCACATAGTCCACAAGGCTCACGCTAATCGATGCCAACTGCTCATACTTCTCTGCCTCCTTCCGGGAAACAGTACCTTCTTGTAACCGTGTTCTTAGTTCGGTCATTTCATCAGTCAATTTCTGACATTTAGTTTTGTATACACGACAGGTCGATTTGATCTGTTTGAAAAAGGGAGATTAATACGCGGGAAACTGCTGGATCATCCGTATGCAATGGTTGGTAAACTTACACGAGGCGAGAATATGATACAGACCCTCGATCTTTTCCACACGGTGAGATGGGAGGTCAGTATAGCACGGGTTGGGGGACTTTTTCGTGCGAAACGCTTTTTAGTGTCGCACGTTTCACTTTGTCTATTGGTCGAGCTACCTCTACCATCGGGGTATATTATAAGGTGGCGAAGCAAAATTTCCAGAATCCCGTGCCCGATGCGCAAAAACCCACCAGTTACCCGCGGAAAAGTTACCCTTTTGTAACCCTTCGATTACCCGAGTAACTGAAGGGTTTCCGAGAGTAACTAACGGGTAACTGGCGGTTTTTGCGCATTGGGTGACTAGGATGCTTTCACCTTATTCTGTATGTGCGAGAACGGAGGGCTTGAGGGCATGCCTAGTCTCCAACTACCGCTGTCTGCCAAGATTCAGATTTTCACTCGTGCAAGAGTGAATGTAGTTGGGTTAGGCTATCATCTATACATCCATCTAACTTTCAGTCAATGTGGTAACCTGCCTCTCTTCTCGTCAGTTTGTCTGACTACATACCTGCGTGGCAATAACTATCTACCTCGAGGATTGGCCCATTCTCTTTCGGGTTGGATCTTGAAGTAACAGATATTGGATTTTTCAGGCATGCATCCACCAGAAGTTTTCTTTAAAAGAAAGAGCGAGGCGTTCGTACATGGAGATAAAAAATAATTCTCTAGGTATGTCACCCATGCGTGTGTACTATCTAACCTACTTTGAACTGATAAGAGACTCAGCTTTGAGCTTTCTTCAGTTGAAGCCTCCTTTGATGTAGTCAAATAAGTACTAAAGAACATAGAAACTATCCTATAACAATCCACCAAGCGATTCTCTCCCTTAGAACCACTCAAAAATGAAGGAAGCACTGCCCTCGAGCGGTACTTAAAGTGGAGGGCTGAATGCAAGAAATGGCGAGGTTGATTTTTTGCAGTGACAGATTACGTTGACCAACGTCCATCATAACATCGATTAGCATAGTCTGTCATTTCAAAGGAATTGATGTAAAACTACTTCTTGGTACTATAGCGAATTATGTACAATATTCACCTGCGAATGTTTAGATTTCATTTTCTTGATGACTACTTCGTGGTCAACCAGCATTTTCTGTAATTCTATGAAATTTTGGCTAACCTTCGCTAACCTCACTTTGAGACTACTCAACGCCGCTATCGAGTCATCTCGTTCCTTTTCCAACGTAGAAAGTTTCGTCGAAGATTCCGAGCGTAATTCTGCAATCTAGAAAACAGAACAGAAGTTTAAAGAAAGTAGTTTTCTTTCTCTGTTATCTAAGAGGCGACAGCGACATAGCTACCAAAAACATTTTCGAAAAGGAGTCTTCAACTTGGTACCTAACTTATTAGCTGTGTCGCACGTTGTCGTATTGAATTCCATTTAGGTACCTCTATTATGAACGAAAATTTTGAGATTGTCGGCCTAGGCAAATTACATACCCAAGAAAAGATATACGTATATTAGGTTTTAAACAAGAAAAGCAAGACGAAAACTCACATCCCGTCTTTTTGATGTAATCTAGTAATTTGTGAGCTGACATAATATTATACTAACAGTGAGCTATATCCCCTTACTTCGAAATATTGGAAATACAACACTAAATTCTGAAACAAAGGCAATCTGCTCGGCTATTCGCCATCGAATAACCTATCACTGCATAAGAATTTCACAATTTCAACTTTAGACCTCACGAATGCCTCAAGTTTCACGACACTAGAAATACTAATCAGTGGAAAGTATAACTTTTAATTTGTTCCACAAATTCTCAACACATCTTCAGCAAACTGAAAGCGTACATAGTAAAAATCTGATAATTATAAATTTCGCTATAAATTACCAATCATAAAGCAATATACGAACCTCTTCTTTCAGTTTCAGATTCTCATCCGTCGTCGCCTGCAATCCAGACATCAATGCTTCGGTCGC
Organism: Acanthococcus lagerstroemiae; assembly: GCA_031841125.1. NCBI lineage: Eukaryota > Metazoa > Arthropoda > Insecta > Hemiptera > Eriococcidae > Acanthococcus > Acanthococcus lagerstroemiae. Next base: position 19,511,430 of record CM063110.1, read on the forward strand.
TTCTTTTTCTATGCTCAGTTTCTGGGCCATTTCTTTACAACTATTCTTCCACTTCACACATTCTTTCTGGAGAACCGTCAAATTGTTCTGCAACGAGTTCATATTGCTCTGCAAACGCGTGTTTTCATCGCGCAATGGGGTAATGGTCTGCGTTTCTAGGTTCTGCAATTGCAATCGGGTATGTACCAGTTCGGTCGCATAATGGTCTCTTTCCACGTACAAATTGTAATTTGGATCTAGAACGTTATACAGCTCGTTTCCTTCTTGTATCTGGAGAAAACACAGGTTATCCTTCTTAAAAGATCCCTTTTAGAATCAGTAAATATAACAGGCATGAAGATAGTGAACGACAGGCGTACAGAAATTTCCTGGACTACTGCAGCATATCCTCCCGCGCGATACCGACATTAACTCGACTTTAATCTAGTATTTGTTCTCGTTCATCAATAATGTTATCATACAAAGGAAAAGATATCTAACACTGCAATTGTAACTTTCCAGACAGTTTTCACAACAAAATGAAACTTCAGGATATAACAAACACACGAAGAAAATGATTGTACGTACCTGATTGCAGTACATCTTGGCCGGACCATGAAAATGACCAGAACAATTTTCTATTACTTGGTATGGTGGCAGCTAAACACGGAGCAATCAGGTAAGCTGAGTATTATGAAGTCGGAATCTCAAATTATTTAATTACAAGGAGCAGGTTGGATGCAGAGAATGCAATTACGGCATGACTATGTCGGTGACCAATGATTATGACAATTAGGAGTTTCTGAGGAAGAACGAAATTCCGAATTCGTAGCCGCAGCTGCGTTCAATAGACTTGTAGAAACAAGTGTATACCAGAAGTTGGAAGTGAACAATGGAATGGTGGAAACTGGATTACAACGGAGTACACAGGTCCGTCATCCGTCTTCGTCTAAACGAGGAACATCGCAACAAAACCTGACTTCCTTTTATCCTTAAATCCTAAGTAGTGGGGATGTGGGACAAGATACAGTTCACAATCTTACGTCATGATAAGTACGTATCAACAATTCAGTGCGAAAAGATACTGTTCTGGCATTTCAGGTTCAGGAAAGAAAACTCATAGAAAAGGAACGTCAAATGTTAATGCGCCCGAACATGTGCGTCGTTTCTATGCGTGTGTTGTGGAATAAGAAAGGACGGTCAAGGTTTAATTCGGTGACTGCAACGTGAAATGAATACCTAGTAGGTAAGTAACCTTTTTAGCATTTTGGGTCTCATCATTTACTTTTTCTCGGGTTTCCTCCATTTCCATTTCGGCTTCTGGTTTGTGAATTGTGAGATTTCATTTTTAAGCTACAACAGAGAATACTCAACTATATAGATGTCGATCATGAGTATAGTGATAGACTGTAGGTATGTTAGGGACAGAATATTAATATTTAGAAAAGGCATGCAAAAGAATTTTTTTTTTTTCTCAAGCTGCAAAAGTACAATAAGCTTTGATCTGCTCTTGGCTCCTAGATGCTCACGACTTAAAGTTGCACTTGAACACGACCCACGAGGATGAGAAGTCAGCCGGAAGTCGATCGTCCGCCGGTTTTGAGCAACATTTTAAGAAGCCGGTAGCCGAGAAGCTAAAATAGTTGGAAGCTGGTAGCCGGTAGAGATAGAGAATCAAGACTGTTTTTCGGCTTCTTGATCAGCTTCTTATTCGCGACTTTTGCTTTTTGTCGTTTCGATTCGGATAGTATTTATGATTTCCTCTTTCCAATGAGCTATCCCACAGTACCATAAAGTGTCTACTAGTACATTATTTTGAGTCTAAAATGGTACCTTATTGAATCCAAATTTAGGCGCATTATCTTTAAAACGCTCTCCTATAAAATTACAATTTTGACGGACTTACCTACATGTTCCTTTATGGAAGTGGAAGGTTATATACAGAAAATTTCTAAATTCTCGAAAGTCCAAAAATGTTTCTTTTCAGCCGCTCTAGAATGTTGTGCCGACCCTAAAAAGTGATAACTGGTAGTTGATACTTGGTAGCCATAGCCGGGAGCTGGGTGCCGGAAAAATGGTACCCGGAAGTGTTAATTTTGGAAGGAAGTCGGAAATTGGAAGCTTTATAAATTTAGGGTAGCCGGAAGAGAAGCTATTGACATTTTTATGTGTTTACTTTGGCACACAAACTGGAAAAACGTTACTTTCACGCGCCACGTTGTTAATACATAATAATAATAATAATAAAACTACTGATTGGACTGACTGGACTGTTTCCTTTGAGCGATATATAGACAAGTTTTATGTTTGTCTTATGTCTTATCAGTAGGAAATGGGACTGTTGTAATATCAGTGGGGAAGGAGAAGGTAGCTGTCGAATTTATATCGGGTAGACTCTTCATGCCTATCGTATATCTTTCTCTGTCATTATGTCTCTTATCGGCCGTAGACTGACAGTCTCATGTCTGTCTTCAGGTCTCATCTCAATAATGAAGCAGAACGTGACTGATCTGCCCCAGCAGTTCTTTGGAATTTTTCTTTGTCCTATCGACGAGTCTCGTATCTGTCATTATGTCTTATCAGTAACAAAGGAGACAGTAGCTTGTCAATTTTTTGAATTTTCCCTTTGTCTATTATCAAAAATATATGGACAAGTCTCATGTCTGTTTGTATGTTTAGGAAAGGAGATTGCCTTAATACCTTGTCAGTAGGGAAAGAGAAGGTAACCGTTACTGATATTTATATCCGATACCGTGTAAGTCTCATACCTATCTTATATCTTTCACTATGTCGTTATGTCTTATCAGCCATAGACTGACAGTGTCATGTCTGTCTTTAGATCTTATCAGTAATGAAGGAGAAGGTAACTGATCTTTCTTTGTAATTTTTTAGTTTTTTGACATTTTTATGTTTTTACTTTGGCACATGATGGGGAAACGTGTTACTTTGGGAAAATAGCGTTATGAAAATCGCGCTGGCTAGGTTGGCTGACAACGGGAAAAAGCGTTACTCTAGAGCGTGACAAAAATAGCGTTATACTGGCTGGCTGGGTAAGTTGGCTGGCTGGCTAAACTGGCTGGCAACGGAAAAAAGCGTTACTCTTGAGCGTGACATTAATAGTATATTACGTGTCAGGTGCGGAAAGTAAACGATTGCCGAGTATGAAGTTTGCGGAGCGAGCGTAGCGAGTGACGCAATCGTACGAGGCAATTGGTTTACTTTCCAATCCTGACATGTATCATGCTTTAATGGAAGATGGGAGGAAAAGGAAGAGTTCTTTTTACTGATACATCAAAATGTTGTGACAAAGGAGCTCTTAGTAAAATCGACTTAAGAGCTTCTTTCTTAGGCCAAAGATGAACTGCTGCAGAAAGTAGCGTTTTCCGCGTGTTTACATGTGCTCGCGACATTTCATGGGCTACACCTGTAAATACGTACTTTCCGCAACGAAAATACCGTTGGAAAGTTGTCTTTTCCGACCATCTTACATTAAAAAGCGTTACGGGCTGGCTAGGTTGGCTCGCTGACTGACTTACTGACTCACTGACTGACTGAGCGAAATTTAAATCGTATGTACATATAAATCGAGGCTCAGGCGCGAGGCGCTTCCCACTCGCAACGCTCCTTGTACCAACCTGAGAGAATTACGTTCCTTGTATTAGCCTTCGAGTACTGGTGATGATTACGCACTTTGCTGATATGCTAAGGGAGACCAGTTATCGCTTCCAGTGGAGTGTGATGTTCACGCACTTTGCTGATATGCTGAACGAGACCGGCCATCGCTTACAGTGGCGTGCCCAGCTAAGCGAGGTAAGCAAGCGCCGCCTACCCTAAAAAATACCGAGAAAATAAGTTTTCATATGAACGCTATCCAGCGTTAAGGGAACGAACCAACAAAATCTGTTTTTTTGAGAACACGTGATTCGAAGAAATTTTCTGTATACGTACCACCAGGTTTGGAACTGTAAATGAAAACCTATCGAATAAAATATCGCAATATCGCAATAACTATCATTTGGGTCATTGATTTCAAAAATCGCATCAGATTTTTGATTTGGCGCCCCATCCGGAATCCCCAAATTTGAAAAAGTGGGTAAAACTAACTCGGAATAAAATATCGAGCAACGTATTGAAATAGGGTTTATTTGATTCCTCGATTTCGAGTATTACCTCAGATATTCGATCCTACCCCAATCATGGGGGGGGGACTGATCTTAAATAAAAAAATAAATTAAGGATCAAAACAAGGTTTTTCTGGGTCGCTGGTTTCGAATTTGGCCCAGTCCGGGGTCCCTAAATTTGAAAGAAATGAGCAAAACTAACTTGGAATAAAATGTCAAGCGAAGTACTTATCGAAATAGAGGTTATTTAAGTCTCTAATTTCGAATATTGTCTCAATTTTCGATCCGACCTCTTTCGGAGCCGCAAATTTGTAAAAGAAAGAAAGAAAAAAAAAAAAAAAAAAGGCAAAAGTGATTTGGAATAAAAAATTAAACAAGTTATCAAAATAAGGGTTTTATGGGTCGCTGATTTCGAATATCGTCTGAGATTTTTGATCCGATCCCCTCCAGAGCTCCAAATTCGAAAAAAACGCAAAGCTAACTTGGAATACAAAATTGAACGAAGTATCGAAATAAGGTTTTTTTGGGTCACTGATTTCAAATATCGCATCAGATTTTCGATACGATCCTAATTTGGGTTGAAACTCCAAATTTGCTCCCTTCAAGTGGGTCACTTCGGCTCTAAAAATTTTGGAAAATTTCGACCCATTGCCAGGGAAATTGGGTTGTCGAACATCTTTTATTCTCGTGTTAGTCATAGGACATTTGTGACATTTCAGTTGGATAAATTGAAAAGATGAACTTTTTCTACTTCTCAATTGAAAGATGTAAAATTTTGGTGGGGATTTTTTTATGCACCTCTCTCTTTTTTTTCTGCTCTCAGTCCGAGCTGAATCCGCTCTTTCGAGTATTACCTCAGAGACCTATGCAGTATGCACCTACACAGAAGCTTGTTTTTCATGGCAGCCCTGTTTTCGGTTACTCACATTAAGTACATTCACCATACCTAAGTCGTTATCATAGTTATTGATGAAGCCCTTGGGAGGTTGTAGCGCCCCCCCCCATAAAAAATTTGGCTTTAGGAGAAAAGCTCCATATTTTTTTTCAAATAAGAGTGTTTTCTCCTGACATTTTTAATTTCTAAAAGGAAAAGTTCATATTTGTGTAATCACACCGTCTTCCCTCAACGACATGAGAGATCGTCACACCATGATCCTGATACAACCCAACTAAAACTATAAAATTTTAATAAGTGACTGACTATTCTGCTACTAAATAAGTCTCTTCAAACCGTATATTTACAATTTAAAAAAAAAGATTATGAGCCACGGCGTGAACATTTACAAAACTGCGGTTTATTGAAACTTTACAAAGGTATTTACATTCATTTCAGGTAACTGGGTGCATTAGTATTGTTATTGATCCCAGCAAATCTTAATTTTAGTGGGTAGATTCTTCGACGACTGCCAATTCATCGGTTTCAAAAATTTTGTTATCATACTCCGCGTGGTTTGGCTCGTCACTGCATTCAAATAAATGAAACAAGTTAGAATAATTATAAGATTTAGATTCTAATTGTTTTTGGAAGAAATATGTAGAACTTATTTCTTCCCACCTCGACTTTGTCTGTGTTTCAGGTCCACCGGTTGATTCATCCGAGTAAGACGACTTAGAACTACTATCCGACGCGTCATCTTTCTCTGTCTTCGCGAAAAATCTGAAAAGGTAAGATAATAACGCAGTTGATGCTCATGGCTCAAATATGTTTGTCACGCAAATGTCTTTAAAATCGTTATGTATTACCTCAATATAATTCGCAGGAGCCGTTTCAGAATGCGAGAGAATGGAGCCTCGAAAAATAGGTGCAATAAGAAACCAACGAAGTAAATGTATATAGTATCCGAACAGTTCCACCGTAGCTAATGAGGGGCGAAAGAAGAATTTAACGTAGCGGAGTAAATTAGCCACAGTAGAAGATTGTTCACAGAGGACCTCAGTTACTTACCCTGTTGATGAATAAAGAGCTCGCCATCATAGTTTCTTGGCCGGCTGAAAACAGAAACTGGACCACTGTGCTCGTGAGGAAAGCGGAGTAAGTTAAACGACCCAGCGGTATTACAATCGTTTTAATTTTTTGTAACCATGCTGCAACACGGAAGAAATTACTGCATTAGTTGTACTTCAGAAAAGTCAGTGCTGTAATGAATGGTCCAATTTAGGCGGTAGCTGATGGCCCTATAGACTGAACCACTAACATCCAACCGGATCTGCTGTATAATAGTAGGCCGGTTGGTTTCATACGAGTAGGTAATAATTAACTTTTTATTACCAAAACATGACGTTGAGCAGATAATTATTAGAAGAAGATCGAATGCGACGTATAGCCAATGACTTGTAGCCGCGTAAATACCATTCGTTATACACTCCATGACACTAGACCCTCTCTCAATTTTATAAAACTGGGCACCGCAGCGAATGACTGCAGTCTTGATACCGAAACCGAATACAATCAACAGTAACTTTTGTTTCTGTAAACACGATATTAATTAGAATGAATTTTGCCGCAGGTAGTGAAACAGCATGCTTGACAACTTCCATTTGCTTACCTTCGAAAATTTATACTGTAATTCTTGTAAGTATTTCGCGGCGTATCCGGCTACGAATCCGAAAATATACGGAGGAATTCTGACGTAAGTTGAAGTATAGAAGTAATTGAATTCGTCGTGATTTCTGGGCTCTTGTAGAAAACTGTAATTTGTATTTACAATTATTTGAAAAAAAATCGGTGTAATGAACAGGTGTTCATATAAACTTGTAGAAGAATGCTCAATGGATACCTCTCCCCCAAGCTATCAAATATTCGGGCCGTCCATCCTACAGAGAGCGCTGCAATCGGACATAGTGATAAGTTATGAGAAGGTGAACCTTTTTGTACATGGTACCAAAAGCATTCACCTTTTTATATTATGATTAGGGCTAGGGGAAATATGAAAATGCATATTTTTATAGGGTGCAGCTTATACGACATATTTGTGTTTTCTTTATGATTCATACAATTTATTCTGATGACAATACTGAAACTTTATAGTGCATATTTTTGCATATTTTGACTATAAAATGCCTATTTTGCATATTTAAGCCATTTTTAGAGCATATTTGTGCACATTTGAGGGATTTGGGGTATATTTTCACCAATAAATAAAAATTATTGTAAAAACAACTGAAAAATAAGAACAAAACCAAGAGATTTTAAGTTTGCTTCGAGGGAAGTTTAATTTTCTTCATAAAACAGAACTGACAAAATGTTTTCGATTTTCAAAGCTTCATAGTGTTGCCACGTTATTCAGCTTAAGAAGCACTTTAATTTTATACCCATGTCGCTATCCAGAGTTTTCAGAGCATATTTTTGCATATTTGAGGTCAGATAACTGCATATTATGAGCGCATATTTCGACATTTTGAGTGCATATTTCCCCTAGCCCTAATTACGATATCAGCATTATCATTAATAGCGATACTAGCGCTGATCTGCCCGACTAGGTACCTACCTACTATCATCCTTTGGATATCAGTAGAAGAGGGCACGTACAGCACACCTTTTGTAAGTTTTTCGACACAAGATTTTTACCATGTAAATTTTCTGTTGAAACTAAAAGTAGCCACTTTTTCCAAACTTATGTAACCTTTTCGACATCACATTTACGGTACATTGCGAAAGCAGATAAGAAAATATCTAAATTATCTAATGATGACTTGACCTTTCGGATAACCCCTTGAAAATTATCTATAATGAGAACGATGCGGTTAAATGAATTTTAATTACTGTTATCAGCAAAACATTTTGTCTAGAAAAAAGTGCTCGCTAATTGGAAATTGGTAGCAGAGTTAAAGAAAATTATTTTTTAATTTCATCACCCATTTTTCGCACACTTTCGGTGGGCACTTAAAAGTAGCCCTATTAGTTTTATTATTTTCATGTTTTTTCACTTCAACCACACATTGTATTTGAAATCTTGAGTCCAAAAGGTTACACGAGTTTCGGGTTTTTCTCTGAGAAATCTCAGGGAATAACTTTCGAAACTGAATTGAAACTGTAGCTCACGTGTGAGCGGCGACTTTTGTATAAGCGTAAGGTGTACTATGCAGGATTGTCCACACAACATATATATGGACCTTTGGTCCTGAACACGTAGTGTGATAGCCTTAAAAGGTGACCGACTCAGCATCGGTCACAAAGTAGTATGAATTTGAAAGCTGACCTTCACATGTGAAGGGTAGCTTTATATGCGTGAGTTTACTTTGGAAAATTTTAATGTAATGTCAGAAAAGTTGCACTACTTAATTTCGGTTTAAAAAAAAAAATCTAGTGGTAAAAAACTTACATAACTTAATTTCGGTTTAAAAAATTTTTGCATTTCAATTTACTATTTTACTTTTAAATGTGATGTCGAAAAGATTACATAAGTATGGAAAAGTGGCCACTTTTATTTCCAACAGAAAATTCACACGGTAAAAATCCTGTGTCGAAAAACTTACACAAGGTGTGTTGTACGTGCCCTCTTCTACTGACATCTTTTTTACCAGCTTACCATGTAGGTCCTGCAACCATGAGCCACTACCTACCCGAATGCCTCTCACTTTTTTATGGGGATAAAGAAATGACTGGTTACAGTTTTTCAACCTATCACATAAATGTGACTGCAATTTTTCAGTAAAAGTTTCAAAAAAATGCTTAACATGTGTCTGAAAAGTGATTAGAAAATTTTTTAATTGATCACTCGTTATATGAGTGGGAAATAGTCTTAGATTTTCTACATATTGGTAAGTCACTTCACCTGTCAATCGGGTCTATTCATTGAGAAAATTTACTCATGCAGGTTGGTGTGGACATAAACAAAGTAATTTAGAAAATTTGCAGGATGATAGAGGGACATCAATCGCCTTCTCCTGAATCCCCTTATGTGGCGGGGGTTAAATATTTTTGAAATATTAATGTAAGAGCATAGAAATATGACCTGGAATACTGATATATGTCTTTTTTGCCCTACAACAGTGTGCCCGCCTTCTCACCTCAGATACAGCAACAGGAGTCCATTGTATCGCTTATTGAAGTAAACCACCGCGAAGATGATCACAGAACTTGTAATGAACATCGATGTCGTCGCGAATATACCGACTTTTTTATTCTTCGCCATTATCCATAATAATAGGCTTCCAACAATGGACAGTTGTACATCCACCATGATGTACCAGCTGGTCAACAAGCACTATGTGGAAGAAAGTAATGATTAAGAATAAGTCATATTGTTTTGGAATCCATTAAGCATCCTTTTTCAGCTACAGTGGAACCTCGATTATCGGGATTTACTGGGGAATTCAGTGAGCCGGATGATCGAAAATCCAGACAATACGGTTTTTTCTTCGTCTTCATAATAAGATGAGGTGGTAGGTGCGTACAGGATGTGAGCCTCATCTCTCATATGCCTATGTATATTACAAAACCGACGTAGTCACCGTTTGTGTGTGTGGGTGTCAACATCAGGTTCAGGACCGTAGTCTGAAAAAAACCGATGCGTAATGAAAACACTCATATTTGTTATCAGTATTCCCCTGGGGAGTGAATGATGAAACTTCGTATGTTCGGATATCAGGGAAAATATGTCCGGATGATTCGGTCATCCGCATAATAGGGAGTCATTTTCTACTGTCTGGATAATGCAGAAATCTGGATAATCGAGGTTCTACTGTACCTAATAGGTACAGTTAATATCGAATAAATAGCAATATTAGTTGCATAGGCGTAAATATTAGGTGAGGGAAGCCTGGAGGGCTTAGCCTCCCAAATTCTCTGAAAGTCCTCTAGAATATTGAAAAATTGCACAAGCGAAATAATTTTCAGCATTATTTTGATACTCCTCCCCCTCTCCCCTCCCCCATAAGCTCCACCTCAGTTCAGCTATTCGTACCTATGATCATTTAGAATTGTCCATTAACACTCAATGATGATGATGTGTTTCAGCAGTGCTAAGTTGGTCAAAAGAATAGTTCCCGTGTGCCTTTATTCACGTACTTGCTTGTCCGAATTGATAATATTACCGACTGAGAAGAAGCCAGCCCAGAAACTAGCTTTGCAGTTTTCAACTTCGATGTGGATTCGCTGATTCCAGAGTGGCCCGCTGTTCAGGTTTGGTAAAATATACATGACGAATAACACCACAATACAATATATTGGGATCATTCTGGAATTTCAGATACTTGGTCATAATCTTCATTTCGGAATTCTGTCCTCCTTTTGGTATTCGGTGCCTTAAATGTTACTGTATTCATTCTTCTTACCTTAGCCATCTGCACGCTGTACTAATGACAGCAAAGACAGAGCCTACTTTTTTCATAGGCTCGAATCCGTAATAAAGTGTGAGGAATCCGCTAATGGCGAATAGTACATCCACGCAGTTCTCGTTTGCCAGTCCCCCATTATATGTATCCTGTAATTAGTCGGATGAGTCTCATTTTAGCCTTAAAACAAGAAATCTCAGATTTAAATCGTATAACACTGCTTCTCCACTATTAATATCGGAATAACCTACGTCTTCTATATCTTCGGTGTTGAAGGTTGGGTATCCGTTGATGAATATTTGTTGATGGACTATAATAATCATTATCATACTCAGCAACTTAAGCAGGTGCAGGCACGGATTCTCATTGGATGAAGACGTATTCACGAGTCTCTTGTAATTGTCGATGAGAGACAAATCTTTCGATATTGCTCGCGGAGACAATTTATTTTCGTCTGTGATGACAATGGTTTTTATAAATTGTACTTAGGCAACTTGGCACCCAGGCGTTTTACGATTAAGGCATAAATGTTAAATAAGAGGAAAAGAGACCTTTGTCATCGTTTTCACCAAGAGAGTTATAAATGGTGCAGATGAAGACTGCAATGATGAAGGTTAACAGGAAAATGCTGAAATCAAAAACCAAAATCTAATCACAATTCTCAGAATGAGATATAAAAGCTATTAGAAGTTAAAGTTCTGAAAGTGCATATACTTTTATCAGTTTTATTTAGAAGGAGAGATAAACTAATAGGGCATAATTTGAGGCACCCGCAGGAATATCACTGCTGCTAGAAGAAAGAGTGGAGGGAAAGAATTGGGTTAGTCGGCAGAGATTCCAGTATATTCAACAGATAATCAATGACGTCAAATGTAAGTGTTATTAACGAAATGAAAGAACTTGCACAAGATAGGGTGAAATGGAGAGCTGCATCAGACCGGTCGTAAGATTGATAACCTTTTATCATCATTCTCCTCCTATAGTATTTCCACCTCGAATTCTAGTGCCCCTGCTTATAGTATGACTCATTGGGATTTAAACCTGCACTAGAGTGCGCTGCAGAATTACCTGCGCGGGTGTTAGCGGGTAAAAATGAGTGAGCGATCATGTGTACTTTCAAATAGAAACACTGCTATCTTGAGTAGGGCAAAATACCGAGTAAAAATTATTCTGCCAGTAGAACTGATTATAATTTAATTTTTTGCTGATGATGCAGTCGAATTTAGGACAAATTTTCTTTGAAAGTGAATTTCTAATCGATTTAATGATGGTTGAAGTTTGCTACACGCTTACAGTAAATCATACGTGATCACTCACACATATCGCAGGGCTGCCAACCCTTGAAACTCTTAAGTTTAAATCCCAATTGTATGAACCAGCTCTAACAACGTTACTGAAAATCAAGAGCCCCTTAATTATCTTCTCTCTTGATTCTCCTAATCGTGAAACATGTGCGGATGGAAATGTCAACTAAAATGTCTAAATTGAAATCCAAGAAATTTTTAGTACACATATTTTCATGTGCAGTGCACACGTATACAAATGTTGATGCTATGTTTACTGTTGACGGTGTAGCATACATTTTCGTAGACAAAATGATGAACGCGAGTGTTCAGTCAATGTAAAATCCAATGTTGACATTTTAGTCGACGAATATCTATACATGTATCGGACTTTAATAAACATTGTAATATGGAGCGAATTGACACGCGTTCAGTAGACGTCGATAGATTTTCGTGTAGTCGACATTTCGGTTAACGTTGCAGTCGACAAGTATCGACATTACGTATCAACATTGTAGCATCAGTGTGTATACAAAGGGCAGTCAATGAAATTGAGGTTCGCAATAATTTAGCACAACTTACGTAGTAAAAGCAATAAAACCGTGACCAGGTTCGCTAGTGTCGGCTCCTGAAAAGGTGATCAAGGTTGATGTTCCCATAAGAATAAGAGTAAAATTGATAAACTGTAAAGCTTTCGTAATTGCTGAAAACAGGTTTTTTGAATCATGTAACATGTCAAATTGAAGCTTGAAGTCTCTAGTTTATGATGAAAAGTAATTCAATGAACTTTATTCGCTTTAGTTAGATGAATAAGCTGATTTCCAAATCACTGTTTTCCCAGTGGAAGTTTATCATTGGTACAGAACACGTTAGTAAACAAACTAATACATGGAAAATGGAGCCGTTTCAAATTCATAAATGAAAACTAGAGACCTCAAATCTCTGAATTCATCTATTATATAACCCCAGAAAACATTTTAATGAAGGAGGATAAGAGGAAACAAAAGAGGGAAGAAACAAGGGTCTGTAAATAGAATACAGCAGCAAATAAATACGAAGATTTCAAAATTATTTTCATATGAAAAAATTTTCTGCATCAATCTTGCATACTTTTGTGGCACACATAAGTATCTGCATTGGTTTGTGGGTTTTGTTATGGTCTCAAAGAAAATTGTGGACCATATTCCATACCTTGAAAACTGAAGTTTTTGGCCACTAAAAATATTCTCTCCTTTGGTCATTTTCTCCCTACTTTTGATATCAGAAGCCATTGGTCAGCCTAACAATATCTTTTTCCGTTTTTCGACTTCACATGAAAAATATTGCATTATGGTCGCATTTTTACACCCGATGCTTAATGCATCACCCTTTTTATGCCCGCGGAAAACCCACCCTTTTTCAGCCCACTTTGTGCCTGGTTTACACCATCCTTCAATCAATCAGCGACGACTTCCCGGAATAAGCCCTCTTTCTCCCCTTTTTCACCCAGGCTTACTGAGGGTGTTTCAGAGTAGCTACCGGGCTCATTGCTGAATACGTCTCTTTAAGCCCTTTCACCCGGTTTACACCCGGGCGTAATCCGGGAAACCTGAGCATCAGGATGCCGCAGATCTCCGCGGAACATATATATCAGTAGCAGTATCAAAGCACGAGAACATACTTCCTCAGTCCTCACGCATGCGTGTAAGACATGGTTCCAAAAGTGATATTTGTCAACAAACGTCTCCTATAGTCGGCCTTAGTATGAAGTTGAAAGTGCCAGTGAAGGGTGTGTCCGGTTTTGTGATTGGTTCGGTTATCCTGTTTGAGGACGAAAATATGAATGGCAGCGAAATCTATCAGAAAGTGTGTGAAACGTTTGGAAATGACGTAATAAACGAAAAAAACCGGCCTGGCCCCCCTGTTCGCTACATTAAAGGAACCAAAGATATTCATCATCGATTACTTCTCAAATTTGAACGCAGTGTGTTACTCAAATGGAACTCATAAACTCATTGACCAGTACGAGAAATGTGTCTTTCGCATTTTGGAGATTATCTGAAGGAAAATCAGAAATTTTATACAAATTGCTAATATATTTTTAAAATATTTTTCCTGACTTTTTTTTTTTTTTTTTTTTTTTTTTCCCAATAACAAACCTTTTTAATTATTGACTGCTTCTCGTACAAAAGCAAATTCATTTGTACACTCGACATTTGCATTGAGATGTCAACTCGGCTACTGGTTTAGGCTGAATAATTTTCATATTAAGTTATTGTCATGATTCTTATATGGTTGGGTTTAATACAATCTCTTCCAAAGTATTTGGATACAAAAACTCAAAAAAAGTGGCAAAGATTATGTCGATACAAACGTCGATTTTCCCGTCAACTTTGACAAAGTGTTTTACGGGTATGTTGGAAAGACGCGGTATTAGTGTATATAATTTAGTCAGGAATGATGTAGTCAAAACTTCGACTTCCACTGTCACCGTGTTGACAAATAGGGCTAAAGCTAGAGGGGTCACCTGTCAATACCTACCAACCATAGCCCGCAAATAACACACGTTTATTCGAACAGTTTTTGCTTGGTTCGTTCGTGGACAGTTCTACATTTGTTTCTGAATAAATTCTAACTTTCAGTTGCCCTTATTCCGGTGACTTGGCTACTTACTGCCCTGCTAATAAGAGCCAGGATTGTAGCCACACAACAGGAGACAGTAAACACCCTAGCTAAAAATTCACTTTCTTTGCTCTTTTGTAGAAAATTAAGAACTTTTCGCTTGCTTTTTTGCTAGAGGCGACTCTTTCTTCGCCTCTTCAAACTTTAGCCCCTTTCGGACGACTTAACTACGATACAAGACGGAATTAGAAAGTTTCAGGTTTTGTGAAGCTCAGCCAGCTGGGGTGTTTCCTATTCATCGGCATGCTGTAGTCATCAATGATTTTGCAGTTATTGAAATGATCGGTGATGAGACTTAATTCTAGTCGGATAGATTACCACCTCCATCTGGCCCTGCTATTGTGCTTACAGGTACAGTTAAAGACTTCATATTTCATGGAAGTTGAGTGAATGCTTACTAATTTCTCCTCATGTGGGTCCTACATAGTTCTCGAGTTGCTACCAGTTACTTTGCCGTCATCGAAACAATTTATGGCAGTAAGTCTTTGAAGTTTACCCTTTGTTGCTCTCCCTCCCCCCTAAGAACCAATAAACATGAAATTTTATCTTCTTGTGCAATACATGTAGGCGTACCTGTCGTAACTCTCTAGAATATTCTGTTTGTACGTAATCATATTAGTTCTAAACCGCTTTGGAGAAAATAGGGATATCTGTGACATATTACCTGACCATGTAAAAACCAGCCGAGAAAGTTCGCGCTTCTTTACTATCACAGTTAACTGGGTTCACATTCACGGTGATGTTCAGTTCGTACTGACGAAATATTGGTTGCAGAATGTCACTCAAAGATGTCGTCAGTTCGGTAGAGTTGCATGTATGTGGTACACACAACGCCCACCTTAACTTCTGTCTGTTCTGTCTGATTGGAGCGTCTTTATACTGCAGAAAGAAAAAAAGGAATACGAATGACAAAAACTGATTGTACAGCTGCACAGTAAAATTTGGATATAAGTGAAACATTTTCTGAAGATATTGTTTCATTGCCGCTCCTATCGGTTAGGTGAAACTTCAAGGGAAAACTCGGTCGAGTGGTGTGGCAGTCGTGCTCGAATGGATTCCACTTATCTAAATTCTACGGTACCTATATCGCATGTCCTGTTCATTAGTGTATAATTGAAGATGCCTTCGCCCACCCATCTCCAAAAGAATCTAGTCCAGCCACTGTCAATCGATCATTTCTTCGTTTTCACTCCAGGTTACTGGCTCAAATGATTCGAATGCGTGAGGTCAGATTTACCTTTCTAATCGAATCCCACACCGATGCTTCTCCGTCTGGAGGCTGTACCCCCGATGAACCGTGATTCGTGTCCGCATTGGCTGCAAAATCGTAACTGGCTTGGACTAGGCAATACTGTCCTCGCAGGCCTCCCGACGATACTTTCAAACACTCTCGCCAGTTCCCCAAGTGATCGACCATGCCGGCGAAGAGGCCAACGTGCGGCCATTCCGACGACTCACTCACTGGAAACACAAAAGCTCGGTCTGTCGCTGTCGTCTTCGTGTCGAACAAATACACTACGTAATTATTTACTATGTGCATTTACTTCTCACAGCCCAAACCGACTGATTCCGCATATTTGTTTTGTATCGTTCGAAGTCACGCTTGCATTCCGTCTTCACGCCCGGAGCCAATTCGAAGCTCTTCTCCGCCTCTAGAAACAGCTGTTTCAGCCACTGTTTCTCCGTCGACTGAGGCTCAGCTTCCTGGTGAGTCTGGCCATTGCTGCTCCCAGGCACGGTCTCCTGCGACCCGACTCCATGGACCAGACAGGTCGCGACCAAATACAGAAACAGCGCAGCGCGCTGTTGTTGGACCGAATGGCGCGCACTCATCTACACGGTACGGCTTTTACCGCGAAAATTGGATGTTTCAGAACTGTCTCCAGGTGGCGGGAGAAAACAGATACAGATGAGGTCACGTTTTTAACATCACGCCGTGAATGAAGCACGATTAGCAGTTTCCTCCAATCGAGGATGTACACCGAACTAACGAGAACCGAGACAGCAACCGGTGCTGACGACTCATTGGGGATTTTATTCTAAATACTCGGATAGGAATACAACTCGTTACACGCAACTACAGAGCGTAAACCGAACGTCTGCTTGGGACGATATCCATTCTCACTAATCGTAATATTTTTTCTAATTTAGAAGATTGTAGACACTGAAATCTAAGTAGGTAATAATGTTACCGTTGCTTTTTAAGGTTACAACGCGATTTTTTCCGTATTTTGTATTTCAGGTTTGCGCGCTTCTTCACACTTAGTTGTTTTTTTTTTTTTTCGTAGTTAAAATAACATAATTTGCATACATACAGCGTGCAGCTGGCAAACCTACAGAACAAGTTCAGGTCCCAAAAGTGGTAGAATTCGTTTACTACATCTCGCGCCAAGTTTCGACTCTTGCGGAGAAGCAAAGAGAGCATAATGAAGGTTGATGTTGGAATAGTATCTAGGAACAACTACTTTCATTTGATTATTTCATTTCACACCAACACAACGAAGCTCAACTGATTATGTTGATAGGTATTCCTTTCCGCGAAAAAATTTCGATAATTATAGGTCGAGCAGGTGGGGGTCCCGGTGTTACTAAAAGTCTGGCTTACGTACTCAGTCCTAGCATTGGAGTTACGAATGCGTACACAACTACCTTCATCCATAGCAAGTCAAAAGTATGAGTTCAGTTTCTGTGAGACTGATCAGATAGGTATTCTGAAGCAAGAAGAAAAAGAACAAGTGATTTAACGAATTAGAAATGCAAATTATTGGACTCGAAACAAAACTAAGTAAAAAGTGGGGTGACATACGTATGTTGAAACGCTATGTATGAATAAAGCAGGTATAAGTAAATGTATGGAAAGAGAAGATAGTATGGAGTATAAAGGAAAGGAGGAAATTCTATTTTGTGATCAGAATTTGATGAAGCTCTGAAAGAAATGCAAGCAGATAAAGTTGAGGAAATTGATAAATTGTTGGTGAGATATTGAAGAATTCAAGCGAAGTATTAAAAAATTTATGCGAATTAATTTGCACTGTATGAAAAAGAAAAAGGGGTGTGGTTTGCCGAGTGGATAGTGCGCTAGTCTCGGAATCCGGAGGTTCCGGGTTCAAACCCACGTAGCAACTCGCTACATTAACGTAGGCAGGTATTTTGGCTAGAAGAGAAGGGGGCTAAGACAGTCCTACAGCCTTCCCGACGTCTCTGAGGTAATGCTCGGAAGGGCGGATTTCAGGGCTTGGGTTGAGAGTAAGAATTAGAGAAGAGAACGAGGAAGCAAAAATGCCAATAGATTTCCAGAAAAGCAGGTTATTCATGATCCATAAAAATGCAGGTGCAAGCAAATGTGAAGATTATCGTACTATAAGTTCATTTCGCATCATCAAAGATTCTAGCAAGGATAGTAAATAAGAGGATACAAAATAAAATGGAAGAAAGGCTGGGAGAAGATCGGTTTGGATTCAGACAATGTGTAGAAGAACTAGTAAACAATATT
Source organism: Acanthococcus lagerstroemiae (assembly GCA_031841125.1). Taxonomy (NCBI): domain Eukaryota; kingdom Metazoa; phylum Arthropoda; class Insecta; order Hemiptera; family Eriococcidae; genus Acanthococcus; species Acanthococcus lagerstroemiae. The sequence continues at coordinate 19,529,243 of CM063110.1, forward strand.
ATGTTTGAGGCTTTTACTAGAAAAAAGACTGAAAAAGGTTTGGATGTGTAAGATGTGTTACATACAAAGTCCGAAGTTGTACAACGGGAATTGCAGCTATTTTTGTACAGTGTGCGAAACCAACACGGGGAATTTTCCCAGTGACTCATTTTAGGTTTTTTTTTTTAGCATTTTCAAATGGGGAATGTTATACGACTCGACAGGAAAAAAGGGTTACACGACAGGACTTTTGCATACTAAATAATGGTATGTATAACGACAATATTAAAAACAACTATTTCATTAGTAAGATGATAAAAAATATTTTGAACGCCTTTTTTCTAAACGACAATTCACTATATTTCCCGCCAGTTATATTTTTTCTCTTGTGCACATAATATCATGCTATCTACCTAAATTTTGTATCACTAATTTGTTTCTGTGCGACATGGATTTATTACCCACATGGCGTTCATAGCCGCAGGCACCTTATTAAAAAAAAATCTGCGAAGCTTAAGCCAAATCGGAAAAGGTTAACCCCTAGGAATTAACATTGATTTACAGAATTTGAGCTTCAATCGTTGTGGGTACCTCCCGATATGAGCTTGAAAATTGAAGCGCTGCTTGGAAGAAGGGGCTTCGTCTCATGAGAAATACGTTGATTGAAGCCCCTTCTTCCACGTAGCGCTTCAATTATTTTCTATTCCAAATGAAGGTTTTAAGGGTCGCTGACTTCATTTCGGCGGTTATTCCCTCTCTCCTCTCCATTCAGGCTTCCCTTGGGACTAATTTTCAGTTACTCCAACTTTCCTCAAGTTTTGATGTCGGCGATTTTTAAAAAATACCTCAATTTTCAACTTTTTCCCCTGAAAAATCATCTTACTTTGCCTCCCCCCCCCTGCTGATTCATATAAATAATATATTAAATTTATCAAATAAATATAATATTAAAACTTATCATAAAATTAAATTTTTAATTAATAATTATTATAAATTTTATATTAAAAATAATAAATAAATAATTTAAAATAAAAATAACTAAGGGCTTCGCCCCTAGCCGCTTCACGCCCCCCCCCCCCGCCGTCACAGTCCTCAGTGTTAGGTCTAAAACTTTTGTTCCTGAATTGAGGTTTGCTTTGTGCTTCTTTTGCTCCCCCTTTATCAGCGGTCCTTAATCTTCCACCTTGAACCTTCTTCCATCCTTTCTTCATCACGAGTCTTCTCCTCTTCCTCCACCATGACCCCCTCGTTGACCATGGTTGCTTTCCGCCTCCACGGTCACACCTCAACAGTCGCAGCCCTCCTCAGCCACAAACTTCTCCCCCACAATGGCCATAATCTCCTACCAGAGGCTTCAATGCCCACCCCATGGTCTCTTACCTGCGCAGTATCCCCCCCTGCAGATCCTTTCCTTCTGCACATCCGAGGACTTCCTCCTCACCTCTATAATCATCGACCACCACAACCGACCTCCACCACCTGGGCTTTAATCCCTTCACATTACCCTCTCCCTCGCCCCATGACCTTCTCCATCCACAGCTTCTCCCCCACATGGCACCCTTCGTTCATCCATCCGATCATCACCCAGTCACCCTGATCACCTTCTTCCACCCGGAGACAACCACCCCTCCCCCACGAGAACCCTTCCCTCAAGACCACCTCCCCAGAACCAGAACCTTCCGCACCATGGCCTTCATTCGCCTTCCCGGCCGCCTCTCTCACCAAGGACTTCCTCCTCCACCAGTACCTTTTACTCACCATTACCCCCTCCACTCGGGGCCTTTATCTCTCGCTGCAGTCCCCGCCGCCACCATGGTTTTACTCCCCTTCAAGAGCTCCCACCTCCACCATGAGTATCTCTTATACCATCGGGCCTTTATATACCAAAGTTTTACTGCCCCTTCAGGACCCTCACCCACCACTACCTCCTCCTTCATCAATAACCACCACCAAGGATTTCGTCCACTATGAGAACCCCTCACCCACCACTACCCCTGGGCTTTATCTCCCTTCACAGCTCCTGTCCTCACCCCCTTGAAGATCCCTGGCCATCCACCCAGGAGCTCTCACAACCATGACCATCCCTCCCCTCAAGAGCCCGTAACCCTCAAGACCCCATCCCGTCAACAGCTCGTCCCGCACCAAGGCCATTTCTCTCCCTGTTCCCCTCTCTCACCGAGGACTTTCTCCTCCACTAGGTCCCCTTACTCATCTTAACCCCCGCCCCACCAAGGGCTACCATCTCCGTCCACAGTCCATGCCTCCACAGGGGCCCTCCTCAACCATGAACCCTCTCCTGAGGGCAGGCTACCCCTGGAAAATTGAGAAATTAAGGGGCAGGGTAGGCAACCCGCAGCGACTTGAGATCTTGGAGATTATGGGTAATTATGTCATTCTATGTCTTTTTATGTCTTATTATGTCGGTTATGTCTTAGAAGGCCGGGATTTAGATATCAGGCTCCTTGGACTTTTTTCTTCAGGGGGGGGGGAGAGGAGTTTTGGTTTTTAATATATAGAGAGATTTTTAAAAAATCTATTTAGAATTATTTGTAAATATTTTTAATTTCACAAATTAACTATATTTTATTTTTAATTTGGTCTCAAAATTCAGAATCAAAACTGATGATTCAACTAACCGACAACCAATCGAAAAAAATTAAATATACCTATCACGTGAAAAAATATTAACACTTTTACAACGATCAAACTTTCGAACTTTTGGAAGTAAAAAAATTCCATTTCCGTTGACTTATCGAGTTATCAGTTCTCAACCAGCCATTCAGGCATTTAGCGATCGATATTCAATGTGAACTGTATCGCGAGCCTACCACTGTGTTTGTGAATTGTAATGTGACAAGAAAAAGGCCTGTGTGTCTAAAACCGCTAGTTGGACACTCGGGTCCTTTTATTGTGACACGTCACATATAAAGAATGACAAACACACGATTTGTCTATCTTTCAAACAGGGATGCGGAAGCCGACGATATAGCTTCCGCTTCCGGCATCTCATCTTGCTTCTCGCTTCCATCTTTAGTATATGAGCTTCTAAATTCCAATCTTCTCTTCGGCTTCTGGCTTCTAGCTTCCAGGTTCTTTTACCTATTTTCATCCAAGGTTCTTATAATTAGGGAAGGTTCTTTTTAGAAAATGAGGAAAAATAAAGTGATGTGAAGTGGAGTAGAAGAGGTACATTAGTTTTATTTTTTGGGCTTTCGACTTTGAGTAAAAAAATCTTCAAGAAGAATATTGTAAGAAGTCAATTGGAAGCTAAAAATGTTCAGCTTCCGCTTCCAGCTTCCAGTTTTTAACTCATTCAGCTTCCAACTTCTGGCTTCTCGAAATTATCCTACAATTGCAAAAACTTTCGGTTTCTGTCTTCCAGCTACTGGCTTCTCCGCATCCCTGCTTTCAAAGCAAAATTAGTGTTGCCAAGCTTATAAACATTGAAATGTAGTGAAAAGAAAAGTTTTGAACAAAACTTTTTTTTTTTTTTTTTTTTAAATTTTGTTTATTAGCACTGCCCATCGGCATTCTCCAATACATATTAACTTAGATACTAGTATATATATCGTAACTAGCTATTCTTAATGTGACGCGAAGGAAGTACGGCCAGTGCAGTACCTAGCAGGATAGATCCGTCGGCTTTGTTCTTCTCAGCCGGCGGGTGATGGATCCAGTATCCAAGAGGACAATAGCTTCCGGATTCGGATGCTACTGACTGAATTAATTAATGAATGAATGAATGAATGAATAACTGAATGACTGACCTGACTGACTATGCAGGGCCATGCATACGCGAGGCTATGTATCCTACTTCTTCCAACCATCCTCAGCGTGATCTTCAGTATTAAAAATTTCCATGGAATTACCAACAAGGCTGCAGACTGCAGTTGCGCAGCAACTACACGGTTGCAGAATGCACCCCATCGTTTGTAACATCAGATTTTGAAGAAGTAGGAGATGAACTTGTAGACGATATAGCACAAGGGCATTGCGAGATGACGAACTGGCCCCTGAAGACAACAACTTAACATTAGCATCACGAGATGAGGCATTATAGCTACTACCGAAGAAAATACGAGGCTTACAATAGAACTCGCTATCAAAAGGAAACAAGACATCGCTTTCGGAGGGCTGCAGTCTCATCAAGCCAAACGAATGAAGGATGCCAGTGACTGGAAGTTTCCTGTTTTACAGCAAGGTACCTGTGACGAATTAAAAAGTTTGTGCTTACAAATTTGGAATAGGTTTTGTGGAACTAATCAATTTTTCAGAATGCTGAGGAAAATTTGTACTTTCTTTCGATCACGCAAGCCGTAGTCGGTTTTGAAGGAGCGGATTGGGAAGATAATGCCCGCCCTGTGACCGTCCAAAATGTAATTTGTTTATAGAAACTCCCCCAAAATCTGAAAAAATCACCCCTTTTGCTCGCAAATGAATGTTTTTATCACTTTTTTAGGAGTCTCAGCATCGTGAAATCCATACCCATCGGAGTATTTTGGTGCCAAGACTGACACGAGACACTTCACCCTCTTCAAAATCAAATTTTTAAATAATTTTTCCTAAATTTAGGAAGTAGAAAAAATTAATTCGCATGTCGACTTTATTTTGCGTGGTATCTGCGTCTAATTATACGTTTATTATGCACAGAAGTACGTATGTTTAAAGGAAATATGATAATGACTCATTTTTAATGATTATTAGGGATCGTATGCTGTATTAACGTGAGAAGTACGTTTGTTTTCGTTTCAAATTACCCATTGTATGAAATAATGGCTTCTCCGGTCTTCACTATCTTGTTACGTCATGTAGGTCACATTAGTATGAATATTCGAGTTGATGGAACTTCAAGTTATAAGACCTAATATAGATTCTACGAAAAGTAAAATCCTAATGGATATTGTGGAATTAAAATTTATTAGGACGTGGGTCTAGAGTCTTGACCCCTCCTTTGCGACTTCGTCAAATAGTGGGATTTCTAATTTTATCAACCCCCTTTACACTCCCTCCACCTTTAGATAAGACAAGCTACCCCCGAACTCTAGGCTGGCTACACTACTAAGTCAGAATCCAAAATTCCAAATCTACCAAAAAAATGAATCAGAACCAAAGTATCTGAATCCAGGGGAAAATGATTCTGAATCAGAATCCGGTTTCTTATACTTGGATTCTGTTCTGGATTCGTTCACTTCAATCCAGAGGTGGAATCATCAAGGAGCTGTTAGGGGTATAGCCCCTCCCCCAAAAAAGCTCTCAGCATTAAAAAAAAAAATCTCAGTGACTAAGCGAAATAATTTAAAGTGTATATGAACCAAAGAGATTGGATTTTAGAGTGCAGTTTTTTCTTATTTTTGTTTTGTATATAATTTCACTCACAATGTTTTTAAAAATAAACTTTTATGGAATTTGAACCTAAAAAATAAAAGTCTAGTATTTTACTTTTTTGTATAAAATCTACCCCACACTTTTTTTTGGTGCAGCCCCTCCTGGAAGTAATTCCTGGTTGCACCTATGCTTCAATCTCCGTTATTAGGTTCATTACCTCTGCACCTGATTACAGTCAGTATCAATGATGTATTATTGTTTTGCATGGGGAAAATTATTTCCATTTTTCATTTAAAAAATTGCACAGTGTTTTCTCAAATGTTCTGATGCGCATTTAACCTAGACTGACGAAAAGATGCAGGACAGATGGGAATGTTTGCCCCAAACCTAACCTTCGCAATTCTAGAAAGAGTCCAAGCATACTCATGTTCGACTAAAAGCAACTGAAAATGAGATCGTATAACGGTGTTTTCTTTTCTCGCATAAAATGGTGGACGTGCGAAAAACCTGTTTGTCGGCAAATTTGTGCGCCCCTTATTCAGTGCGCTACGAGAAATTTACCGCCTAGGGACAAAGAATGTTTGCCGTACTACCCTCCCACCAATTAAAAATTCCGTTTTGTAATTTTGTAAATTTTTTAGAAAAAAATCTGGTGAGTAAAAATTCAGTTTTTTGTATGATCGAGGAGCTTCCCACCCGAAATTTGTAACGTGTATACATACGTGTTTCGAATACATCCAATTTTAATGCAAGTCTGTTAGATTATGCACTCGTTTCATTTTTCCGCCGTATTATGAGTTTTCAGCCTTCAAATTAGATCAGTTTTCCTTGATCATAACCTCTCCCCTCTCTGTCCGAAACATCTCGATGAAATGGAGGTTCTGGACAAAAATGTTGCCTTCAGATACTCCAGCTCAGATCTTAACGACTTTTAGAAGGATTTGAGTACATCAAAGAATCAAGAACCTTTCTGCTGTCCAAACGTGTTTACTACTTTTTCCAGATCGTTTTGAACTTGAATGAACTTCAAATAATACCTCACTTTCCTTCGAAAAGTCGGTAAAACACGAGAGAGGGACCGTCACCGTCTCCATTAGTACATATATTGGGAATACGGACGCAATTTCTAGTCGAAAACCTCTTCTGGCCCCATACGATAAATGAAATGCAGCGCTGGAAACTCCTTTATAAATCGGAAAACAGAATTTTTCAGGAAAGCAAATTGCATATAAACATATATTAATATATAGAGAGACGTGGGGGCTTCGCGGCCCAACCCCACCCCCACTCCGCCGTCACTCGCTTCGCTCGTGCCGGCCGTACTCGGCGCTTCGCGCCTCGTCCAACCACCACAGTCCTCAGTGTTCGGTCTGAAACATTTGTTACTGAGTTGAGGTTTGCTTTGTGCTTCTTTTGCTCCTCCTCTATCAGCGGTCCTCAATCTTCCACCATGAACCCCCTTCCATCCTTTCTTCATCACGAGCCTCCTCCTCCTCCACCACGTCCCCCTCGTTGACCACGGCTGCTCTCCGCCTCCACGGTCACACCTCAACAGTCGCAGCCCTCCTCAGCCACAAACTACTCCCCCACAATGGCCATAGTCCTCCACCTAGTCTCCCCCGATCACCCTCTTCCACCCCGAGTGCCCTCTCCATTAGGACCACGTCCTTCGACCACCCCACACCACTATGGCCTTTATTTTTGTTCACGTACCACACCCCCACCAAGACCTCTTAACCCATCACTACGACCTCCCCAATGGCGGGCTTAGTCTCTCTCTAAAGTCTTCCCCTTCCGCGGCTCCATCACCCACGGCCTCCTCGCTCAACCACCACAAATATCCCCTGGTCCTCCAACCAGGAGCTTCCACCACCATGACCACCCCTCTCCACAAGAACCATTCCGTTCAAGACCGCCTGCCCGGGACCAGAACCTTCCACACGATGGCCTTCATTCGCCTTCCCAGCCGCCTCTCTCACCAAGGACTTCCTCCTCCACCAGGACCTATTACTCACCATTACCCCCCCACACCACCCAGGGCTTTTATCCCCCTCCTGAGGTCACGCCCTTCATGGATCGCCTTCCCATCCTGGAGCTCCCTCCAACATGAACCATCTCCTAGGGGTAGGCTACCCATGGAGAAATAAGCAATTAGTGGGGCAGGGTAGACGATCCACAGTCTCTACTCCCTCCCAATGGCGGCCTTAGTCCATCTCCACAGCCTTGGCTCTATCACCCTACGGCCTCCTTGCTCAACCACCTCGAAGATCCCCTGGTCCTCCAACCAGGAGCTTCCACCACCATGACCCCCCCACCCGTTCTAGAACCCTTCTTCTCAAGACTCCCTCTCCGGGACCAGAACCTTCCGCACCATGGCCTTCATTCGCCTTCCCGGTCGCATCTCTCACCAAGAACTTCCTCCTCCACCAGGACCCCTTCCTCACTATTATCCCCCTCCCCACTCGGGGCCTTGACCTCCCTCTACAGTCCCCGCCACCACCGTGGTTTTCCTCCCCTTTAGGAGCTCCCTCCTCTACCATGAGTACCTCTTACACTCCCGGGCCTTTATCTACCAAAATTTTACTGCCCCTCTTGGATCCTCACCCACCACTACCTCCTCCTTCCTCAATGGCCACCCTCTCCTACCAAGGATTTCCTCCGCTACAAGGATCTCTCACCCACCACTAACCCCTGGGCTTCATCGCCCTTCAGAGCCCCTGTCCTCACTATGGCCCTCCAGCCCTCTTGAAGATCCCTGACCATCCACCCAGGAGCTCTCACAACCATGACCACCCCTTCCCTCGAGGTCCCTTCCCCCTCAAGACCCCACCCCGCCAACAGCCCCTCCCGCACCACGGCCATTTCTCTCCCGGGTCCCCTCTCTCACCAAGGACTTTCTCCTCCACCAGGTCCTCTTACTCATCTTAACCCCCCGCCCCACCAAAGGCCACCATCTCCATCGACAGCCCACGCCCCCACGTGGGCCCTCCTTACCCTTCTGGAACTCCCTCCTCAACCGTGAACCTCCTCCTGAGGGTAGGCTACCCCTGGGAAATTGAGCAATTAAGGGACAGGGTAGGCAACCCGCAGCGACTTGAGATCTTGGAGATAATGGGTAATTATGTCATTTTATGTCTTTTTTATGTCGGTTATGTCTTAAAACTTGGAGATCTTTTATGTTAGAACAGATTATGTCCTTGAAAGTAGCTGATCTGCCCCCTGAAATTTTTCCAATTTTTAGGTAGGCAATCCGCAGTGAGTTTTTCCAGGAGGGGGAGGGGGAGGAGTTTTGGTTTTTATATATAGAGAGATGAATACTGTTACTTTTCGTCTACAAAGGATGAAAAAAAAAATTTTTTTCCTACTGATGATGAGGTTTTCTGAGCTGTATCATATATTCTGAAAATTTCAACCTTGTAACTCTTATGTTCAAGCGCTAATTTCTTACAAACAAACAATTTTATCAGAGTAGAGGTTGGTAATTGAACTTGGATAATTGGAATTTTTGAAAAAAACAAAGTATAAAGCACAACTTCATTTCATGACCATGAGAATAAATTATACACTTGATTCTATTACAGTCGCTCAGTCGCAGGCTGGCCAGACATACTCTTTTGGAAATTGGAACAATAATAAAAAAGTAGGTATTCTCTCTTTTCCTCTGAAATTTTAATTATACTCTTCTAATCGTATCATAGAAAAACGATACAACACAAGACACATTTCTCTAATGGATGAAAATATTTTGAAAATTTGACTGATTCAAGACAAAAATAGTTACAGTCGATTACTTAAACTGTACGTGAGATACTTTTCTGTAGTGCAACTCTATTAGCTCAACCAAACTGTAAGTACATTTATGTACTGCCAATTAGTAACATTGATGTAACAGGAGAAGTGCCTCAGTTGAGGGGCTATCTGTAAGAAGAGCCTCCGCTTAATGTATTCCTCATTGTACCCCATAATTACACCATTGCGCTAACCCCTTCATTTGGGTATACTCTTTTCTTTCTGAAGAAATCTCGCCAGCCTGCCTGCATCCCCATTCCCCACAGGGCTGGATGATGTGTGTGCAATGAACTAGGGAAGAGGGGGAAATGGTGTTGGATTGGAACGAAATAAATACTAGGAATGAAACAAGAACCAAAACGAAAGAAGGAGCGAAACTAAAATTATTTCGTCACGTTTCGTTGCATAGCTTTTCTCATTTCGTTCCCGCACGAGGAACAATAGGGAACAAGGGAACGGTATAAATTATAAAACAAAGGAACGAAATAAAAGTTGAAGTAAGAAAAAGAGAGCAGAATTGAATCATTCAAATTCGACCCTCGTACCGGAATGATAACGAAATAAAGAGAATTTCGTTGCACCCAGCCCTAGCTCACATCTCTATTTCCGTCTAGAGAAAGGAAAAGTTTAAAAAATGATGGATGAATTAAATTTATAATTTTGTCATTTTGTGTATCAATTTCAAGTTGTGTTGTGATTCCAGAAACATCAACTCCCAGTTGTTACTCATTAGGGAAGCGAAAAACCGGAACTCAAGAAACTGATCTTTCACCTTCTGAAGTCTAAATCCGCAGACCTGCTCTTCGATGTTGGTACACTGGGCAACACTGCTTAAAATCGGTTAAATGGTAACACTGACTTTCGTCTGTGATTTTATGTTTTCATTTCGCTGCGGCTAGTGCGGCTGCTTTTTCCTGCTGTTTGTGTCTGTGAGATGTGATGTGATTCGTACCTCGAACCTCAACAGTGAACATCTACAAAAACATAACAATGGCGTTTATCTTGATTACTGTATTGTTCTGAAATGATTGTAATTATTGGGCAGATGTGCGATCCGCGTTGATATTCTTCCGCTTATATATGTACGCGTATTCATCTTCTGCGAAACGAATATGTTGTAAACACGATCGATGATCCGGCATTTCTATTCGACTTATTTCTCGACGTTTGGAATCGAAATTTGGTAGTATGAGGTAAGTGCCCATCCCATGTTAATGTTTCGTTCGCACCATTTGCATTTGCACGTGTTTTGGGGTCGTTTCCCGTGTGGCCGAGGCCTTCGTCTGTCGCAAATACACTTACGCACTTGCATACTTGACGTTCCACCCATATACCAAATACGTAAACAAAGAACGCGGAAATTTAGCCGTGTCTCGTTTTCCTGTTACGATTGTTGATTGACAACAGTTAATTGGAGTATCTCTCATTCCTGCTTCGATGATTAGAATTTTGATACGTTCCCAGCTGCGTCCAAGTTTTCATCGTATTCACTATCTGTGTTTCTTATGTTTGCGTTGAGTCACGATGACGTGAGCGTTGAGTGTTTGTATGTGGTTTGAATCATCTCCGAATGCATTACGTTATCATGCACCCTTCAGGTGACTTCTTATCGTGGGGGTGTTCCACTTATGACGAGTAAAACGGGTGCCATCATTGGGAATTTGATGAGTTCGTTTCTGAATCTGTGTGCTCTCGAGTTCGATGTTCGCATCGCATATTGAAATGAATGCTGTGTACAGTGTACCTGTGAAACCTGTAGCCATGAGGTAACTAAAGATTTATTATTTTATTTGCCCTTGAATTGATAACGGGTGAGGTTGACTTAGGTGCGACAGGTTCTGAGAAATTTTTTTGTAAATGTAAACGGAAGTTCTCTTCATATCCGGATGACTGCTGTCGATACGTGAAACTCTATCGTATTTCTGTTTCGAGTACCAAGTTTTTACCGGATACGCCGAATAATTTGGCTTTGATTTCCGTAGACGGTTACTGAATGTAATTAATGTGCTTTTGTGTCTGCAGTGAAACCAGTATTGCCTCGGCTAGGGCGTCCGTAATGATCTACGATGACATCAATAAACGATGGATGCCTAGCGGAACGTCTCCTGGCCTCAGCAAAGTACACATTTTCCAACATAATTTCAACAACACGTTTCGTGTCGTTGGAAGAAAACTTGAGGATCATGAGGTAAATAACACTGTGAAAATTTCGAATTTTTATCGTAAAAGGCCGTATACGTTTGAGTAACACGAAGACTTAATCTTTCATTTCTCAATCTTGAGTGTATGAAACAGTTTCTGTATCTTTGTATTACGAAATCGGTGCGTTTATCAGATTCTAAGAACAGCGTGCATCTCGATTCGATGTTGAAACTATTCATTCTGAATTGCAGGTCGTCATAAACTGCATAATCGCCAGAACACTGAAATACAATCAAGCGACCAGTACATTCCATCAATGGCGTGACTGTAAACAAGTTTACGGACTGAATTTCAGCAGCAAGAATGACGCGGATTCGTTTGCCAAAGCGATGACCTACGCTGTCGAAGTAAATATCTTCCGTTTACGTTCTCATATTTCGAACCATTTCAGCCTTGCTAACTGTAACTGGTAACAACGTGTTCAAACCGCGACCGAAAAATTACGAGCATGCTGTGTGAAGCGGAGACGCGAGTATAATTTATCTGAATAGGATATCCTCTTTGCGATTGCGTTTCCTCTCGTGTCATTCAGTCGCCGTACTTTTGCGTCGCCGATTTTCGATAATATTTTCGATGCTCTAAATGGAGTGGGAAGAGCGGAGAGGTTACAAATAATTTCCAAGGGCTGCCATCGAATCGTGGAATGAAAATATGGTTTCAGTTTGATCACCGAGCTGCTGATTGAACATGCATTCAATCATATATCCAATTTTTGCCTGAAGGATACTATTTTTCATTGAGTTCCCACAATCCATGTGGTCAGCTTGTATCATAGTGTAATGCTCGTGTTCGCAGACCCTGGGTGCCATGAAATCCCAGCCTCCAGCCGTTCCGGTTAGCACTAGTTCGAGCTCGCCGAACGTGACCATGAACGGAGGTGGACCACCACAAATGGGACTCCAGACGAATGGACAGTACGACGAAGACATGGGTTATCGGTGAGTTTCAATTCTCAGTCGAGCGGTCAGTGGCCGGCGCCGATCGATCATTTCGAGTGACCAATTATGGTGGTGCGATTGACGCCCGAAACAGGCGACCATTTATTACGCCACTGCTAATTATTTTGCGGTTACGTTCGTTTCTCGGTAGTGAACGTGCCTCGATAATAAATGTTTAACAGTAATCTATTAATTGCATGTTTATACTATCGACGAATAATTTGATTCGTTTTACACGTATGTTGGTCTAGAACGATGACGAAAGAAGACATGGTTGCATTGCAGGAACGGCGTATGTCGCAGCAGTCGCAACGTAAGTAGCATAAGTAACACGTTCGTCTCTACTCCGGACATTGGTGGGGAAGGGGAGCTGAAGCGCGTTCTGATTACGCAGGCTGTATCAGAGGTACGCCGTGAAATGTTATAAACTGAAAATGAAGGTGACCAGTTTGTTAGGTGAGAAAGATTTTCAGGGATCTTCAGCCCTGAATGAAAAAGAGTACTGTAGCGAAGCAGTGGGAAATTTAATTTCATAGGCCCGTTTCACACCTATCCGACACATCGGTCAGCGCCATCAAGCCGTTTGTCGGATACGTGTCAAGGCAGTAACAGACATTCCTCAACATTAGGCCGACAAACTGACAGCATGTGAAAGGTCTTATTTCCTTGTGCGTATCAATTTTATGTCGGACCGACGTGTCGAATACGTGTGAAACGGGCCTTAGTCAAAGTAATGTAATCCCGTAAATTGTTAGTAATTGTTGAACCCCTGCCTTTAATCTTCTGTTATTCTTTCACCGTTCTCCCCTCCCCATCCAGCCGTAGGTATTGCACATTCTGTTTCCTGATCTTAGTTGGGTTATTGAAAAACTTCATTACTTGATATGATTACCTAAATATTTGTCCTTGTAAAATGTAGAACATCTGGATTATTGAGGTGCAAACCCCTTTTTGAATTGAGGACCATATCAGTATCAAAGCTCAATTCACTTGATGACCTGAAAATCCTAAAAAGTGATTCCCGAATTGCTTGGGTTTAGTCAGGGTTTTCACTTTCTGTAATACCTGGTAAAGTAATGGAGTTCTCATCCGAACACATGTAATTTTGATTCTCTGAATGACAAACGAGGTTTACGGCTTACATTCTATTTATTGTCAGTGACTAATCACGCTTAGAAAAGGAAACAGTTTCCCCTTTATTCATATTTAATTAAGAGTATGGCTGCTCGTTATTCGAATTGTTTTTGTGTGTAATGTGTGTCGATTGCTATATGCGAAACGCGGCGCCAGACAGACACAGTGCATTCTTGCTGGTATTATGAGAAGAATAAGTCTTGCCAAAATCCAGAACTCCTTCCCCACTCGAAAGAAAAAGTCATGAAAAATAGAAAAATAGACCTGGAAAACTTGGAAAAGTTTTCTTACAGTGGCTATGTTAGCATACAGTATGACGTCGGTTGGCATAGTCTGTCACTTTACAAATGTACTTGACCTCTTTTAACCCTGCACCCTCTACTCGTGAACGTTTTCATTTTGACTATTTACTTGGCAGGTAAGAGGCTAGGTATAGGGCCCCTCCCCCTCGCAAATTTTGAAAATGCGTTAAAAAATCTGTTATGGGGCTGACATTGACTTTTTGGGCAGAATAACCCCTAGCCCTTTGAAACCTTACAACCGAAATTCGCGTATGATCAGTCTGTGTCTTAACAGGGGGTCCGATTTTCACTTGAAAAATCAACTGATATCAGATATACGTTGAAACATGCAGAATGATCCCCTACATTTCTGCACCTGTGTTTTCGAAGAGTTGCCCCCCTGAACTATTTTAGTTTGTATGTAGTAAAATGCGAATTTGGAATCAAGAATGAGCGAATTACTTTCAAAGTATGGGTAATGATTCTCATATTTGAGAAAATTTCCTATCATGTAGTCCCCCCTCCCCTCCCTCATCCTTACAGCTTCCTTAGTTTTTGATGAAAGGCTCAGCTAGCTGATGTCGGAAATGATCTCACCGACCTTAAACGCGTGCAAAATGATGCGTGTTGTCTGTATTGTGTGTGAGGAAATTTTTCAATTTAATACTCCCCTCTCCTGTAAGGTCTTCCGTAATTTGTATTGGAATGTCAAGTTCGTATCAAAAACTAGCTCGCAAGTCTTCCAAATATTGGAAAAACCCCTTATTGTATTTGAGGAAAGTTTCGTCCACCTGCCTGCAGCTGCTTCAGTTTTCGATGACGGGTCGAAGATATGTTGAACAGAATGGCCTGGAAGTCAGGAAATTTGGAAGAAAATTTTATAATGGGAAAGTATTGTACAATTTTTTCTGTCAGACTCAATTGACCAATTTTTTTTTTTTTAAATAATTTGTTTGTACGAAAAAGTTGGAAAATGAATTGGAAAAATGTGAAAAAACCGGAAAAGTCAAGGAATTTCATCCACGGAGAAAAGTGGACATCTTGTTGAAAATGAAGCCAACAATTTCAAAATACAGAAAAAATGTGAAATTTTCGACCCTCAGCCTTATCGTATGTGTCTGACTTGCCTATTGAGGGTGAAAGTGTTATCGAATATGAATATCCAATCCGAATTCAGCTTTTATGGACCATTAATTACGGAGTGCGTGGACGCATCTCATGATTTGAACCAGTTGACCTTTTGGAACTAAAAATTTCGGTATATTATTAAAATTCCTTGTAAGCCAAGATACATTTTGGCACTTTCAAGGCCTTTTATAAAATGCCCATTTCCTTAATGTTACTCTTTTGGAATATTCCTGAGAGATTGATATAAAGTTAGTACTTGATGAGCAAAAACTTACTGAAATCAGATGCCATTTTCCAAGATACTGGTGAAAACTCGCGTGTGATTTTCTGATGAGGGTCTGGTTCCACAAACCGTTGAATTGAAATAAAAGTCGAAATTGAATAAAGTTAATGCTAACTTATTTTGAAAAGAGCCGAAGGGCGCATACGTCAAATTCAGAGGTTTCAAAACCTTGGGTGAATACAAAAGCGCAGTATTAACTAAATGAGATTATTCGTGGGGAACGAAAGATTAACCAAGCATTGGATTTTGCAATTAACACGAAATATGTTACCATAAATGATTTAAGAAATCATGAGTTGGGCTTTCTACGGATCTGAACTATCATCCCATACACCAAGATAGCTTGAAAAGCAGGAGCACGACGTGCAGTAAGATGGATCTGACTCGTTTAGAAATCGAAGACTGAAGTACTTTTTTCCAAAGTGGCCTAAGTGAAAAAAATTTTTTTTTTCGAAATACGATGAGAATTGTTTTCCTCCCCACTCTCTGCCGCGTTTTATTTGACAAAAATTAGAAAATGCGCTTGCACGGTGTATCTAATTCATAGAAATTACTCATGTAATTTGGTATTCCGGGGGCTATGAGGCATTAATGTTGGAAACTCCTTGACTTAGACCAGTTTGGAAGAGTAAAATGTGTTCGATGATGCTAAAACGTAGGTTTCTAGCTGATATAACGTGCGATTTTCTCCATAATAAATTGTACTATGTGGCACATTCTCGAATTCTACTTCAATTTTTTTTTTCTTACCCTTTTTAGTGCTGTGAAAATTTACGTTTTTTATTGCATTGCCTGGAAACTTGAAATGTCTGGAATTACTACAATACAGCAGTAATCACAAATCAGTTTCACATATTTTGGCATTACGTCACTCTGAAAGACTTTCAGCTTACTCCACTTTGGAAACTTGACTTTTTTTTTTTAAATCACTGGTAACGCTGAAACGGAAGGAGATTGGAATGTAGGGAAACCTATCGTTTATAGCTTCTATTTTGTACCACAAGATGGCGCATCAAACTCACTTTTGAAAAAACTGACTTCGACGATTTTGGAACAGTTCTTCAATTAAACATCTACCTTACTAAAATTTCGATAATAGGGAACGTTTTACTTGTCAAGTTTAGATGAGTACCCCTGACCAACAAACAGATGCTCAGTCGATGACTGTTTTGCTTGCAAATTTCCCGTATTTTCAATCGAGTCATGCTTTCGAAAATGATTCATAAAAAGAGTGAGTTTTTGGGAATTTACAAATTTCCTTGATAGCCCGTCCGTCTTGGCCCCCGTAAGATTGATAGATAATGGTGTTTACCAATATGAACTTATTTCCTGGACATGTCGGATGAGATCAAAATTATTCGTCAGATGTACGAAAAGGCGTTGGCGTATGTTAAGCTTGATAAAACAGGAAGAGTCTTTGCTGTTAACAGGGGAGTCCGGCAAGGAGATCCGCTGTCTTCCAATTTATTCAACTGTGTGCTTGAGGAAGCGATGCGTACGTTGGAATGGGAGGGAAGAGGGGTCAAAATTGAGGGCGACTTTTTAAATAACCTACGCTTTGCGGATGATGTTGTACTGCTTTCAAACAATTTGCCGGAACTATTAAGGAATGCGGAGGAGTTTCTAGAGGCGTGTGAGATAGCAGGATTATCCGTAAATGCACAAAATACAAAACTACTTTCGAACGCCGAGGAAGTAGAGGTACAAATTAATAATGAAATAATAGAGTGGGTGAAGGAGGTTGACTACCTAGGCCAAAAAATTTCTTTCCATAGTGAAAAAGAAATATCAAATCGAATTCAAAGTGGATGGAGGAAATTTTGGCAAACGCGGCAGATTTTCAAAGGCCGTTTGCCAATAACGACTAAAGCGGCGGTCTGGCGCAGCTGTGTACAGCCAGTATTAACTTACGGGGCTCAAACTTGGGCATTAACAAAAACAAATTATACGCGCTTTCAGGTTACTCAAAGAGCAATGGAAAGGAGCATGCTGGGAGTGAGGCTAAGAGATAGAGTGGAAACCAAAGAGATCAGGGCCAAAACACGCCTAGAAGATCTTGGTCTTGTTATCAAGAAAAATAAATGGAGATACGGGGGCCACATTTCAAGATTGGGGGTAAGAAGGTGGGAAAAAAGGGTGAAAGGGTGGACCCCGTATGACTACACAAGGAATATAGGTAGACCGCTGACCCGTTGGCGAGATGAATTCCGCAAGGAGCTGGGTCCCAGGTAGAGAAGACATACCCTGGACAGAAGGAGCTGGAGGGATAAAGTGAGGGAACTGGGGGAGGCTCGTACCCAATAATGGGTGGGTAGAGAAGGCTGAGGGCAGGGAGGGGCCCGCTTCCCCGTCTTACCCTTGGCACAGTAAGTGCAATGAGAAGTGTGGAAGAGAACGGAATACTCAACAAGAGCTGTAAATAAAAAAAATAGCTTCTATTTTGTACCACAAGATGGCGCATCAAACTCACTTTTGACAAAAACTGACTTCGACCATTTTGGAACAGTTCTTCAATTGAACATCTGCCTTACTAAAATTTCGATAATAGGGAACGTTTTACTTGTCAAGTTTAGATGAGTACCCCTGACCAACAAACAGATGCTCAGTCGATGACTGTTTTGCTTGCAAATTTTCCGTATTTTCAATTGAGTCATTCATGCTTTCGAAAATGATTCATGAAAAGAGTGAGTTTTTGGGAATTTACAAATTTCCTTGATAGCCCGTCCGTCTTGGCCCCCGTAAGATTGATAGATAATGGTGTTTACCAATATGAACTTATTTCCTGGATATGTCGGATGAGATAGTTGTGTGACAGTCTCATCACAGCTGATACTAACTTGATCTACACTATTTCTAAGTATCGTCATTTTATGCTGAAGATCACTAAAGAAAGTTCTGACTAGTTCTGCTTCAACATTGATGAATGGCAGTTATTAGAAGCAAATAACAAATGTTAACTTCCTGAAGAACTTCAGTGCTATTTGGTCCGTGGATCCATACTCCTCCGGCTTTGCGTGTAATAAGTTCAGTCCTTCTTAAACCCCTTCCCCCTCCTCCTCTACTTCTTGGTTACTATCTGCTCGCTGATCACCTTCTGCATTTTAAATAGCCCATTCAGAAATACTGATTAATTCACTCCACCGCTCGTTTCTGTACCTTCAGTTGAGCTTGTTAAGCAGGAAATCGAAAAGGTATTGGAACGTGTTCTGTGATTCGGTGATGATAGACTCAAGGGTGAAGAATGTAGCAATTGTGCGGTTGAGTATGATGAATGTTCGAATGTTGACGTTCTCATTTTCTAGGCTATCATTCTATGTCTGACCATCTTTTGTTTTATTTTCACTCTGTTTGCTTCCCAATTAACACGATCTTCGCTCCTCGTGTTGATATTATTGTGGCGTCTCTCCTAAACTCGCAGATAATGTCGGACGCAGTTGTGAATATATTGTATCGATGTTGTGTTACGATGCTGCAGGCTACAGAGGCGATTAAATATACGCAGTTATGTCGAGACTTTATCTGTAGTCAAAGCTTTTTATACTTCAATCCTCGCTCTCGCTTGTGCCTCGGCAAATCCTCGCTCGGGCGTGCTTGTAGCCAAGTCAGTAACACCGACAAATCTTCGCTCTGCCTGTTATCTGGCTGGCCGACGGATCGTAGCGAAGAGCAGGCTCCACAAAGGGGAGTGATCCCATACTGGTGACCTCGACGTCGCAAAGGGGTTCAATCGCGCATTTATCTGCGCCTTGTTTTCGATGACCGATTGTTTAGTACGTATCTGATCAGCGACCTTCCGTTTCAGATGTTCGTTTCAGATTAGAAACGTAGTACGCCAGCCACTTGTCTTTAATCAGTCCTCGTAGCGGTTTCCGGCAATCTGCTGCGGGTTGTCTCGAAACTCTACCGTATGCCCGAGCGCTTCTGGCATTCCAGCATCTGTGCTGGCAGCATCGTCGATACAAAGTATTTCCTTCCGCGTCTTTCTTATCGACGCGGTCGCGTGACCCATATTTCATCGCGTTGAATGTCTGCCGAAATTACCGTGCCTGTTTACAAACGCCTACGTCCAGCGTCCATCTGGTCGAACGTATTCGTGCCGCAGTTCCTTGCCCTATCATTCTGACATGTTTTTATAAAATTATTGTTCTCTTCGTCATCCGACGCCGTTTAGTACCCGTCAATCGACGACGTCGACGTCGTAAACCGGCGGCTATAAAACCTTTTACATAATTTTTCACGATTACTAGATTGATACGTGCGCGTGTGTGTGTATTCCGGCTGTGTGTTCGTTTTGGCTTCCACGAATCAGGCGTGTATTATTCGGCGGCACGCGCGTTTCGCTTAATGAAAACAAACAATGAGAACAAGGACTCTCGTAATCAACGCGAAAAGCGTTTATCGCGGTGATAAATGCGTGACTGACTGAACCCGTTCGACGATTGACGAAGTCGCGTTCCGTTTTTACGATGTACGTTGGAGACTGGAGAAGTCGTCGTGTCGGAACTGTCGCAGCTTCCATTTCCGTTGCTGGATGGCTCCTGCGGGTGCCACCGTCGACGGAGCCGGGGAGAACGTGCTGGTCGCTCGCGCTTCGACGTCGTTTGCATTCGGGTGTTGTGTGACGGTCGAAGGTGACGGGGCTCGGAGGAAGTCCGAATCGAGCGAAGAAACCGACGTACGCGCGTGAGGAAACTAGCAATGAGGTGCGGCGTTGAGCGAACTTTGGTTGACCTCGAACAGCGATAATTATTTGTTGATTTATGCTTAAATTTTCTCGAAATCGCGGTATCGCTTGTCCTGCGTTAGGTATTCTGGATAAACGAGCGACTCGATGTTGATTTAAGTATCATGCGAGAACCCATGCTGTGAACTCGCGATCTAGGAAAAGGGGCCGTTTTTGTTGTGCTGGTTTGTTCTGCCGCCGCCATTGACTCTGTAATTGTAAATTAGTTTGAACAGCCCAGTAAAAGAAGGGTATTATGGTCCATTTGTATACCATTTTCACTTTAACGCCTGGATATGTTCTCTAACGGAGAAGACATCGATCGGTAACTTTGCTATCTTCTTTGATCCTGTTCTCCCAAACACGGAAGTTAGGTGACCCGTCTTACAGGTCCTCCACAGTACTCCTCCATTCCTCTCGGGCCTCTGCAGCCCTGCTTCGTTCAAACACATGCCGGTGAAGACGTTAGCTTGATCTGTCAATCTTTTAGACGTTCCCCCACGGCTCCTCTTTCCTTCCACTTATCCCTGAATCATCGATTTCTCGAGGCAGTGTCCAAAACCCTTGTATTTCGATGCCTGTTCATGAATTTTGATGATGGATCTAACTATAAATTCCATTTTATTGGTATAGAAAGTGTGCAGAATTTCTATGTGTGTAGATTTCGTTCAGAAGTTGTCAGTTTGAGAAGATTTAATGCGGTTTGACTCTAAGCTTGATTGAATAATTGGATCCATAGTTGTTTTTGTGGTTTTGGTGAAAGACTAGTTATCGTTTTTGGAAATTTGTTCAAATTTCACTTCGAAAGCAGTGTGGTTTCATCAGGTTATCCCATGATCAGTGACTAGCTAATGAAGCAAAGGTTGTATGTAACACACGGTATTGGTCAAAATAGTACCGTATAGCGAACTCTCTCTTCCTGCGTTCTGATTTATTGTTGGTGAAGGTCAGATGAACCTTCCTGTTGTTGAGTTCTCTGTGTCCGGCAGCCATTTACAATTACTGCCACCGAGCCTTTACAGCACTAGACGACAACAATGGCAAATAAAAAGGGCCGAACAATGTAAAACAAATTACCATCAACTACCAACCACAAATTATTGAAACATACTGAAAGAATAACAAGACAGAAAAATGATCAACACAACAAACAGAGAATAAGATTCACTGTAAACTGTAAATGAGGGGGTCTGGTTGGCCGAGTGGATAGCGCGCTGGTCTCGGAATCCGGAGGTCCCGGGTTCGAGCCCACGTAGCAACTCGCTATGTTTCGACCTAGGCCGACTTTTTGGCCAGAATAGAAGCGGGCTGAAACACCCCTAACAGCCTCCCCGACGTCTCTGACGTAATACTCGAAAGGGCGAATTCCAGGGCACGAGCTGAAAGCAAAATTAGAAAAGAAACTGTAAACGATGAAGTTTTTGCTTTGTTAAAAAGTTGTAAGTTGAAATTAAAATGTTCAAGATTGACGTGGGAACCTGGCAGGGCCGTCCCGAGGTTAATGGTTAATAGGCGCCCGGGCGAGATTTTGATCTACGCCCCCCCCCCAACACAATTAATTGGCTTAAATAATTGTGGGAAATATTGACTTATTTTTTATTTGTATTTACTATTCACATTTACAAAAAGAGTTACATATTATGTAGGAAATATAATGAACAAAACTTCTGTTAACAAAACTTTTGATTTTACGAACAACTTGAAAATAATCAGTCTGATTCGTTACTACTTTAAACCCCCAAAGGAATTTTCCTTTTCTTGGCTTTCGCAAACGAAGTTAAGATGTCTTTAAATTCCAACTTTTTTGCAACATCATTCTCTATGGATAAAATAGCTAAAACATTTAGCCTTTTCTATGTCATCATAGATCGAAGATAGTTTTAATAAGTTTCAGCTTGCTAAAACTTCGCTCCCCACTCGCCACAGTCAGGGGGATGGTCAGCATTATTCTCAGAGCAAGCCACAAATTAGTAAACAGGTCTTTTTGGTCATGAGATTTAATACTTTTTAGCACCTTGATGGGAGACAAAACTTTATTTGTCTTATCTTCATCGTGAACGATACTTTAAACATGAAAAACTTCCTTATACAAATCTTTTCCATTTATGTTACTGATATTTTCAAATGTTAGACATTCTTGAAGATTTAGGCAACACTTCTTCAGCTCCTCATTTTCTGGCAACTTGCCCATGCCATACGGGAAGCCCCATAAAGAATAGTGCTTGTTTAGCTGTTTCGTTCGTTCCCTAAGAGATGTAGTCACACTATCAACCAGGGGCGAAAAAACATCTTTGGAGTGTCGCTAACTTCCAATTATTTTTCAATGCGTAGCAAGGGCGTTGGCCTACATACATATTTAGCCGAACGCAATACTATCATGATTTCAGATTTACTTGCACTGTAATAACATTTTTTACAGTTACTATGAATCAGTCGATATAGGTGCTCATCTACGACTTATTATTGTTTTGAATTTTAAATTATAATTTATGTATATAACCAAAGTTATAGAACGACTTGTTTTTAGAATAGTCATTGATGACATTTTACGATTGCGTGAAATATTCGTGCTCCCATAACGCGGGGGCGATATTTTTTATTTTTCACTTACACGGCCGCGGTGCCCGAGGCGGCCCTGGAACCTGGGAACATTAGAAAATTGAGTTGACAGTTCGATTCTCGATAGTCGATCCGCAATAAAAATAGAAATATTAATTGAAACCAATTGTGAAAACAATCAGTCAGTTTTGATTTTTTTGACTTAAATGATAGACTAAGCTATATCCGCCGCCATTATGCAAAAACATTGCAATTCGTCTTATCCTGGCATCTTGTGAAAATGAGAACCAGCGCACAGTTCATCCATTTGAGCAGTGGATATAGCTCAGTCTGTCATTTAAGTCAGAAAATGAAAACTGACTATAGTTGTTTTCACACTTAGGGTTTCGATTGAAAGCTAAACGGCTCCACTATTTTATAATTCGAGCACTGACAAAACAAAGTGAAACTGAAAATGAATACTCAATTCTCGTGCATTCAACGAACACTTAGTCATTTCTAATCGCTTTTTATTTCATTTTCATCCATGTCTGAACAAGAAAAGAAGGAAACAAGTTAGAGGTTACTCTTTCATTGTAGAATGCTGTAGAATGTAAACTGATGATGAAGAGGGATTTTGATACCTACGTATACGTTTATTGATACAAAGTCCTTTTTAATTTGGCTCATTACTTGATATTTGATCTCATAATTGAATGCGTCCATAGAACTTAGGCCTTTTTTCAATAAATGATGTAGTTCGATTCGGCAGGTCAAGAACACAATGCACACCTCACATTACAGCGCTATCTAGCGCCAAACGGCCGCAACAGGGGATCAAACATAACTGCTCTGAAAAATAATAAAGTGAGCTCCGTGATATCGGTGATTATAGTTCAGGTTTTGACTTCTTTTTAGTGTTATTATTTATTTTCCAATTAATAATATATCAACTTCAGAGCATGCCAGTGGCGTAGCCAGACTTGGTATGAATGGAAGGGGGGTTCGTTTCACTTTTACAACATTACAGGTGTAATACTTACTATTACCAGAATACATTTTAATTTTTACCCATTTTCGGCTGATGCAAAGGGGGAGGAGGGTTCGGATCCCATAAAAACCGTGGCTACGCCCCTGAGAGCATGTATGCGTATTTATTCTTTTTCAGTGTTCGTTTTCTATTAAGAATAAGTAGAATAAAGTAATCCAAGGAAAAAGGGCCTAACTTTCCGTCATACTTCTCAATCCATATCTCTACCTACATTTGACCTCAGCTCTTCATACTTTAGGATTGCATAATGGGACTTCCAATTTCATAATATAATATTAATTATTACCCAAATAAGCATTATTAGATTACTAGATATAAGCTCCAACTTTCAAACGCTTGTTTCTCAAAACGTAATTTTCGTACTTTTAGGCCCTTTATCAATGGACGCATTCAATTATAAAATAATTGGAATACGAAAAGTAAAATCACTGAAAGAAATGAAAAAAGAAGACTAAATAATGATCCTCTAATAACCTCACAGTGATACGTACACGGAAGGTCCATTTTTCTACTGGTATATTGCACTTTCTTCTTCAGGTGCCGTATCCGATACTGGACGTTGGCGGTCGCGGTTTCTGATGCCCGATTCCCCTGGGCGGATTAATCCGGGTAGTTTGCTGTTGCTTTCCGCACGGTTTTATTGCGTTAGATTTATCCTTCTCTGTGTGCCAAAGAGTCTGCAGCCGCAGTTCGCTTACTAGCCACACATTTCGCAACGTTAAATAAGCTGTTGACAATGTGCACACGCACAATACTAGTCTTTCTGATCTGGTGGTAACACTGTGCGATTGTAGTGCCTTATTTCTGTAAATTGGCGGGAATTACAGGACGCGCTATGTTTCCACCTCAACTGATATTGTGGTCACTGTGTTCGCTAAGATGTTAGTGGGGGTATTCGAGTATCACTAGCTAGCAGTGGTGTGTCTCGAACCCGGGGTACAAGGATTGCGAAGCGGGTATGTTACAACTTGGCCACACATCGACTTATATTGCACGTTAATATAATTACATTGTGAAACGATCACCTGTTGGAACATTTAGACTAAAATTGATTAGTAAACAAAGAAGTTTAGACATAGGCCTTTAACTACTACAACAAAAATAATAATGATAAAAAGTAAGTGCAATAAGGTATTTTTCTTCTCAAAAACCTCGAAAAGACGAATACAAAGAACCAATACCCTTTATAAGATGATATATGTATAAACAAAATAATGAAGACTTTCGACCAATACAACATAAAACTTGGAGTAAAGAATAGCTAACAAACCAGTAATCAAACTAATAACTAATAACAAAACAGAGGGAAAAGATAGGAACAATTTAGAAACAGCTATAGTAGTGTCTAAAGACAAGACTATGAAGAACGCAACATAACTTACCTGAGAGACACTGGATGGAAAACATGAGAGATCTCAAAAGAATGAAAGATGAGTGATCACAAAAGCTCGTGGATAAATAGATTTTTTTCTTCTTGTGGAAATCACATAAGTGGATGGAAATATGACAACAAACCAACTAACAAATTCAAAATATTGGTGATACAAAACATAGAGATTAACAATAGCTTGAAGCTTTATACTTTTCGCACTGATAACAAACCAATCAAAACTGACCATAAAAATCAGTCTGTCAACCACCAAACCTTTACCAACAACCAATAAAAACACAGGACGTGACAAGAGAGTTCACCACACGGTACTATTTTAACCAGTAGTATTCAAAACAGCATTTTACTTCAGTAGCTAAGTCACCAGTGATAACACCCAAAAAGGTTCTGATAAGAACTTGTTAATTTCAAAGTGAAATTGTTACAAGTTTCAAAAACTATTGGTGATTGTAGATCTTCAAGACTATTCCAGACTTAGTTATAACTCTACAAGACTTGCTCAGAATTTTCTTCTAGACATGTCTTATCTCTTTTTAGATTCTTCCAGACACCCTTAAGCAGGGGCAATAGGGCACTGCCTCTGTACCCAGTTTTCGGCAAATTACCCCAAAAGTGCCGGTTTCAGTTGTTTGTCAGGCTAATTTCTGAGTAATTCACAAATTTGTACGATACTGAAGAATATATGTGACTGGGAATCATGAAATGTGCCTCTTGTGCAAAAACAGGTTTCCTAGATGAACGAGTGTAAAGATGTGGTAGTGGTGCGCCCAGATGTACATAGTGTGTACATCTGTGGTGGCATTTACGCATTGCTATGACAACCGCGTTTCGAATTCTTGTTCTCTTGTTATCCCTGTAGGCCCATTTCACACGGCACCATGTAAACGGATTTTTTTTAAACTTTTGACGTAATTCTAAACCGCAATTTGTGGAAAAACTAATGCAGATACGAAGCTGCGATTTGTTTCATTCGAAAGAGCGTGATTTCTTTCTATAAGAAATGTCAAGAAAGTGAAAAATGATTTTTTGACACCAGAGGCACGTTTTATGATTCCAGGTCACATGTATTTGTAGAGCAGTTTTTTGTGCATTTATTCCCGGTCAATGATTGATTATGCATTTTGATCCATTGTATTTTCTTTCCCTAAAAAATGACGAGCCAATTAACTGTGTACTGCCTCTAGCAACCAATGACCTTCACGATCAGGGACGAAACTATGAGGGGGAGAGATTGACCCTCCCCCTAATGATTTAGCAGTCGGCAAATTTTGAAACTGTTCATTTGAATTTTTCGTTTTTAAAGAACGTTTTTTATTTATTTATTTATTTTTTTTTCAATTAAAAAAATATTTTGTTTGTGCTTTTCAATTTTTCTTACAAATGTCGGTAAATTTTTAGTTCTCACAAAATATTTGTCAGCAAATTTTTCTTCTTTACCCCCCCCCCCCCTCCCCCTCCTCCCTCAAATTGAAAGTTAACCCAAGTTCTTAACTTCAAATTCTTTTAAGATTACCTCAACCTTGTTAAATTTCCTGGAGATTTTTCTTAGTTCATTCAAGTCTCAAGAAGTCTTAATCAAGTTTGGAATAGTCTCGTTTGAATCCGTAACAACTTGAGTCGCATACAAGCTTGCAAGAATGTTGATGAACTGTCTTCTATATTATATGTCTGGATGAATATCATAGAAGTAATGTTATCTTAAACAAGTCTAAGTAAGCTTCAACTTATCTGAGCATCAATAATTGTTTGTTTTCCTTGTCTTGCTGTAGCTGTGGCTTATTCACAGGTTTTTGTTTTTGTTGTTTTTGTTTTTTTCTGACGATGTTACTAAATGTGTTCTTTAGCTCTAACCCGAGCAAAGCAAGATTATTGTTCTGTCGCTTTACTCACTCGGTACGTTCTTTAATTACTCAGGTTACTTAAGTAAACGGAGCGAATAGATTTTAACTCAAATTTCTAAACCTTCGGTCTTCCTCAATCTCAACGTATTGCTTTAAGTGTTAGGTTATGTGAAATACAGTCTTTAAATTACGAATTGAAGGTCGGCATGTCATCGTTGAAATAGTCTGCCTATCTGCGTTAATTAACACTTACAGTTGTACTTTTCAAATTTGATAACTTTTTTCTTCCTTGTACACATGCCTCGCGTATTACTGAGAATTGCCTGAAAATTGGATTATACGTGTGGACCAGTGTGCCGTTCGAAGATGAGGGTTTTCTCACGTTAGGCAGATGCTGTATTATGTAAATTACCCTTACAGACAAAGAAACCAGTTCTAAGCTGTAATTGTTTGAAACGACATTACCGACGTTAGCAACTTTGCTTGTTATTGTAGATGAGACAACAGATAGCCAAAGTTGTAAAATTATTGATTTGCAAACGCTTTGCTAAATATGCGAGTGCGGGCTACAGTAGCTGTTGGAAAGGTGAGGAGTTCATAGTGATTTTGGAAAATTTACATACACAAGGTGTGAAACGCTGTTGGCGACTCGATCAAGTATTCGATGTACCCGGTTGTCAGATTTTCAGTTCTGATTGTATCTGCCTAAAAGTACCATACATGGTCATAGAAGGGGGTGTATAGGATACATTATGATATGAGGAACAGAATGTTGTCTGAACTTCCCTCCTCTCCGATATCTCTGGATCCGTGTACATCGTTGAAGGCACGACTTGACGAAAAACTGAAATGGGCCATAATCAAAAACTATGACGATTAATTTTGAGAAATCGTGACTCGTCAATGGAAAGGAACGAAGATTGTGCTCTCCGTTATCTTCGTCTTTCAGAGCCAATCGGAAATAAAGCCGGTGCAAGAGTAGATGGTGGGTTGTGACTCCGCCATCTCAACTACTGAACCAGGAATAATAAACAACCAGTTAGGTGAATTGTGGAAGTCAGGACGCTGTTTTCTTTATCGGTTGAAATAGAAACTTAGTTGGTGGCACCCCCCCCCCCTCCCGTAAATCTGCCCGTTTTGAATTTTTTTGGAAATCTTTATGGGGCAGAAAGAAAGAAAAGCTTCTGTCCTACGGCGTATTCAACGCAAAATTACATGAGCGATTACGTTGGTAGTGAAGAAGGACCTATTTGCAAAATGGTTCTGAAGAATAGGTGCATTGATTGCCCCCCCCCTCCCCACTAGTATTGATATATAGATTATGTACTAACAACGTACTTTTGTATTTTTGATGTTGCAGTGTTGAACAGTCCGGGCAGTGTGTCCACAGTAAGCTCGGTCAGCGTGTCGCCGCAAGGGCAGCCTGGCCATCAGCGTACGTCGTCAGCACCGCCCGCTCCGCAACCTCCTCCTTTACTACTTTCAGCGCCTCCAACGCAACAACAGCAACAGCCGCCACCGGTAACCGCTCCACCACCGCCGTTGGCTCCGGTGGCGCCATCGGCGCCACCACCATGCCCTCCTCCGATGCCTAACAATCTCTCGAGATCGGGAGACGCAGCCGATCAAGGATCTCTGGCCGCACAACTACAGACTTGTCGCCTTCGTCGCTCCAACCGGGTAGGTGGAAACATGAATTTCAGATAACCTCTCGCAGATAGAAAGAGGAACCGAGGGGCTGGAAGAAAAGTGAAAAGTTTGGAGCAGCGTTTTTATTTCTCTATTTGATGCTCTGCCTTTTACCGTTGGATACTAAAGTCTGAGTGTAATCGTGCCTTTTCTTCTGTGATCCTGATTATCCTGTGATTTGTACTCAGTAAGGAGGTAGAGAGATTTGGTCTTTGATGCGTGCACTTTGTTCTACTGGTGTTTGTTGTTCCAACGTGAGGGGGGGGGGTGTTTATATTGCCTGACCTTGTGCCAGGATCAGTGGTGAAGAAAACCAAATCCATCTTCTGTTTTTGTTTGATAACCGAAGAACCTAACATTAGAAGATGTGTTGAGCTTGAGTCTTCACAGCTATGTGGATACGTGGAAGTCCTCCTAATCCGTAGTTCTAGTTATGTATGGTCTATGAAATTGTGTTTAATAATGGCGGACACTGTTGCAGCAGTCAGCTGAGAACAGCGGCTCATCGACCAGTAGTAGCGGTAGTAATTACGGCACCCTGGGTCGTGGTCAAGGAGGCATGGCGTCTATGATGGACGAAATGGCGAAAACGCTGGCCAGACGAAGAGCGGCTGTTGAGAGGAAAGAACCTGAGAACCCAACGGTAATGTACACATTTAGAGGGGGACGGACTAGATCATGTGATTACGGGATCGGAAAAATCGTGACGAAAGCACAAAATGGTCATCGGCCATTGGTTTCGTGATGCTGGAGATTATTTTGATCTTTGTGATTAGCTTCAATCATGAGCCAACGATCGCAAGATCTTGGTGTAAGACGTTGCTATTTCTAAAATAACCGCTAGATCATGATCTAGAATCACCGCTTTCGTGATCCTGTTCGTCCTTTCTTAGGTTATGCCAGACTGGATCAGGGACATAGCGAAGAGTCTTCTCTGGAGCTGCAAAAATTGTTACATTCCCAGCTGACTCAACTCTAAATTCCTAAGTATCAAAATTTGTATTGGCAAAAGAAAAACTTTTAACTTGTTGGATTTTCTCAATTAAGATGATCGCGTTTTCTCGCGAACGTGTACTGTAGATTATTGACGTGTTGATTATTTATATTCGCAGGAGGAAAACACGACAAGTGATAAGAAATCGTGGAACCGCAGTAATTCAAATGGTTGTGAAAGTCCGAAGCCGGCTCGAAAGCAGTTCATGACTTCTTCGGAAGAACTGACGAGTAAAGTGAATGGCGAAGTGACGCCGCTGTCCAGTGACTTGGAAAATTTGAAGCAAGAGATAGTCCGCGAAATAAAAAAAGAAATGACGCGGATGAAGCAGGAGATCTTGGACGGTGAGTTTTCGCTCAGATTGCTATAGTAAATTTAATTTAAAGAACTGCGGGTAATCGGATGCAAGAGAAAATGGTTTCAAGCGGAAGTGTGGAAGACAAACACGTTATCGTATTATTTGTCGTACTTGTCATCCGTCCACTTCGGTTTTGTAAAAGTTGAGTTGACTGGAATGAAATCACCGATAATGTAAAGCACTTTGTTTACTCATAATACGCTTGTGTCAATATTGGCACGAATGAGTAGTGGCTGTGTCTTCTTGGTATTGTCTTGCTGTCCGAATAATAATCGCATTGCTAGATATTGTGTAAGACGACTTGGGTTTTAAACACTTGATGATGAACTACTAGGTAGAACGTCGTGTTTTCGTGTTACTCCTTTTGACGCAATATTTTGAGAGGCTTATTATTTCCTAATTTTGTTTGTGGCGATTGTACTGCGTTTTTCTTCTTAAGTTACGGATGTGTGTTTTGCATTGATGTTTCTGTACTGAGCTGTCTTAATTGGACATTTGGACAACCTTGATTTCTGGGAAATGCTGAAAATGAAATTTGGTATAGTTCTCGCCAAACGGAACAAAAAATGTAATGCATGTAAATTCGGCCTATTCTCAGAATTGAAGGCGTTACAGGTCTTCGAAGTTCGAAAAATGACGAGGTTAGCTGTGAATAGCATATTGGAAATGTAACTTACATGATCACTTATTGTTTATTTTCTACATTGAGAAAACAGTATGAGTTATAAAACTCGAATCATGAAATTTGAGTAAAATTTTTAACCTCTAGAATTGGGTGGCCCTTTAATTTTCAAAATAGGCTGTAAAAAAAGCGATCATAATTCTTCTTGTTCCATTTGTATGGTACATACTGTTTACTGCTACCCTTTGAAACAGACTGCAACAAAACAGTGAATTTTCTACGTCATCTGGTGAAATTTTAGAATTCCAAAGTATCTACCGATCTTCGAGTCCATCAAACTTCGTAGAAGTCACCCATTTCGAAAAAGGTCCCCAATTCCCTCCCCCATAGCTTACCATTTTGATAAGAAATCATGATCGTGAAAACCATGAATTTTCTTGTAAAAGTCATGAAAAATCTACTTTCCAAAACTAAATTTTAAAAAATTCCCTTTCCTGAACGCGAAAATGACCTCTTTCCATCAACCAATAAGTAGTCACAGATTTTTTAGGTTTTGATTTTAGGAAATGCTCTTAATTTTCATGGAGCAGGACGTATTATTTATCGAGGATGACTCTAAATAGTACCTGATTTCGATATTAAACAAAAAAATAGTGTAGCTGTTGATTGCCCATCTTTAATATTGAAGGTGCATTTTAAATCAAAATTGATGTTAGACAATTTTATTCCAATTTCACGATTCGGATTTCGAAACTCGTATTTTCCGGTTTATGCTGCGGGTAGGCAGTAAGTAGTTACATTAATTTCTGTTACACTCTTGATGTACCATCAGGGACGCCCGAGATAGGGACAAGAGGGGCATTTCCCTCCCCACTCAACTGATCGCGGGGCAAAAGTATCATTTTGCCCCCTCGATCAAATTCAAATTACAGATAGATAATTGAATTAAAGTCCATTATTAATTACGCAGGCCTTCTGTAATTTTTTTCCAATAATATTTTAATCGCTATATCTACATACTACCTAAATTATTTCCCCTAAAAATTTCTTCGTTAGTGTGCCCCTCCCCCCGGAAAATGTTTCTTCCGGCGCCCCCTTGGTACCACCCGTTTCCTACCTTGAAATAATACTTCAAAATCTGTTGCAAGATAGCTGAGGTTAAGGTACTTTTATTTATTTGTTTATTTTTTTGTAATATTTGAAAAACAAAAAATAAGGCTTTCAAAATAGCATGAACTGTCATGGGATATGAAAAGTACAAATTGCATTTTGAAAACAGTTGTTGTGGTTTCGCATGTTCTAAGTCAAGTGTAACTTTTACTTCCATTAAAAACAACATCAAAAAGTCAAGGAAAAGTAACGTCAACTTAGCCCTCTTTTCACAGAAATTGCTATCGGGGGTCTGGTTGACCGAGTGGATAGCACGTTGGTCTTGGAATCCGGAAATCCCGGGTTCGAGCCCACGTAGCAACTCGCCAGATTTCAACCTGGGCCGGTTTTTCGGCCAGAAGAGAAGAGGGCTGAGACAGCCCTAACAGCCTCCCCGACGTCTCTGACGTAATATTCGAAATGGCGGATTCCAGGGCTCGGGTTGAGAGCAAATTAGAGAAAGAGTCGGTTCCAAAGAACAGAAATTGCTATCAAAATCGGTGTAAAAATTCATTGTTACCCAAATTTGAGATACTGAGACTTGTTCCTTCAAATTTAACAATTGGGCATGCATAGGATAGTACTAATTTTCGAACACGGAAATTTCATGAAAATTTCAGCTCGATGAGATAGGGAACACATGGCACTCAAGCTGCTTCCTCTTTTTAGAGGAAGTACATTCAGCTTTGAGTTCTCTTTTTTTCTCAACAAATTTTTTCTCGGCCGCCTGTAGTGATGCTAAAAATATAAATTTACAAATTTTAATCAAATGTTTGATAATCTTCGAACGTTTTTCTTTTTAAAGCGTTACGAGTTGATTATTTCAGGAGGGAGTGAACTGAGAAGGGGGCTCTTGAAGGTATACTTCCTTTTGTAGGGTGTGCTAATTCACTTTTCCTTCTTCTGTACTCCAGAGCGCTTTCGGCTGTTAAGCCATCATCAGATGGCATAACAGCCAAAAGCGCTCTGGAATACAGAAGAAGGAAAAGTGAATTGGCACACCCTACAAAAGGAATATTACCAAGTTCACTCGCACCCCAAAATGGACACTAATTGAAGGTATACATCATATTTTTCGATGTCAGGTTTTTTATTGGCTTTTATGGTCGCAGAATCCATTTTGGTGGTTAGTCTTTAGTTTAAACCTCCGGGGTGACGCTGCAGGGAGCTGAACCTTCATTCGGATCGTAGGTTCCAGTGGTGAAGCGTATGGCTATGCGTGCATGCCAAATTGGCTCTCCAGACACCGCACCCCTGCCCCAGAAACTACCCTTTCGAGTATCGCAGAGGAACATCTTGAGGCTGGCCCGGGCCCTCATTTTCGCCTCTCCGCTTCGGATTGGCGCTTTCCCGCCAGGGCCATTATGGGACACCTTACTGACCGAGGCAGCGCTCACTCAGCATTAACCTGGAAGTTGGGTGCATCACAGACGCGCTTCCTTCCTTCACCGCTCATCTTCACATCTTTGTACGTATGGCGACGCAGGAAGGTGGTGATGGTGGAGTGAACCCTGCCGGGAGGTCCGCATTTAAAAATCCCATCCACCAAAAAGTGCACGTCCAAAATACCTCAATTTGGGTATATCTCGCAGGAGCCAACTTGAACTTAGTGCAGTGTTCAAGTCTCAACCTGGAGGAACCGCCTTTAAGATCACAGATGCCAAGTAATTCTCGTATTCTTGAGGTGCTACTCGCAAAAACTAACTCATTTCTTAGAGTTGATATTTCATTTTATTGGTGTTGACAGTCATATTTTAAATCTGAAGCCGTGAAGTAATTTGAGGTGGTCGTTATTTGAAAATGTCAGTTGCTTCAGTGGTTCTTCAATCTGTACCCGACAGACCTTCTCGTTACAGTGTTGTAATCGGTTATTATAATGTTGAAGGGCGTTGTTTCATCATTAACACTGTTTTATGGAAATGTAATTATTGGTATCTATCGTACCACACAACACAAGCTACGCATTTACGTGTAACGGGAAGAAACATACATTCCGTAGGTTACCTTATTATTGAACTCCAGAATCACCAAGTAGCTTAAGCTGGTTAGATAACGGCATTTACTGCGAGGGAAAAGATTATTAGATAGGTACACATTTTAAGTGCAAACAAGGTTCATCTTACGTCATTCGATGAATTCCACGACCTCAGATTCAGAAATGCCATTTAAAATCTAATACAGTGACTATTAAGACCTGTAAAATGAAATATTAACTCCAAAAAGTGAGTTAGCTTCCACAAGTAGTGCTCCAAGGTTACCTATTGAAAAAGTAGCCTCAGCATCGGATTCAGCGAACAAGAACCTGTGACCCGAATGGGGGTTTAGTTCTTTGCAGTGGCACTCGAGGGGATCATAACTGAAAATTAACCCCAAAAAAACAGATTTAGCAATCTTAAAACCCAATACACTGACTACCATCTCGGAAAAATAACCTAAATGGGGGTTCAGTCAGCTCTCTGCAGTAGTTCCTGTTGTCTGAACCGAAAACTGCCCTCCAAAATAGATATAGCAATCTTCAAAACTTGTGAATAAAATCCCGTATCGAATAAGTGAATACCTATGTAGTATGTTTTAAACCACCTTTTCAGCTCCTTTTCCCTAGAGTTTTCAACTTAAAATACTTTTAGACGAAAACAGAGAATTCAGTGAGAAATCATCTATCCACAACTTCGAGATTTAGGTGTTTGAATTAAAAAAATCAAAAATCGATGTGTGGGTTTGAGGCACGTGTTCCCCTTACCGATCAAGCTATTGTACTGGAATTTAATTTGGTTGGAACCGACTTGGATGATCGAATCTCCAAATTTGTGGCAGAAAACAGAACCGCCTGTAAGGACCATTCAGATGGATATAAGACGTTGAAAGGGTGTCTAATGTTTACAGGTTCTGAAAGTCATAGAAGAACCTGAAATTCGAATCATTTTATGCCTTAGTTCTTTGTACATAACAATGAATCAGAAGGTGAATAGAAAATACACGAACACATGAAAATGTGTAAGAGAATGAATAATAGTCAGAAATAAACTGAAAGGAGTAATAGTTGGCAACTTCAAAAGAATACCTTTGAAGATATGTATAAGTGTATCCCTCTAATCTAGTTTGAAAAATCAGGTCCTCTTAGGCCGATTCACCTATCCCAACTATAGTCTTTGCGTTGAAAAATGAATTTTTGCCGGTCAAATGAGGACTGCCACCTCCTTCTCTCTTGCTAAGAGCCGAAGGAAATAGTCCCGGAAAGTCAGGTTTTTTTTTCATTTTTCAGTTCCAGTAGACACCCTGGTTAATTGCTCTTCTCAACCAATTTGATTTTATTTAAAAACCTTCTCCCTCCCCCCTCACTACGAGCTGTGGGAGAGCTCAATGATGGAGGAGGCTACTATAACCTGTAACATTTTGCGACTTAGCTTTAGCATTTAGCCGTTAGCTGACCTTTATTGGCTTGATATTAGCTAGTTGTTAGCTAGCCTTTCAGCAGTAAATTAGCATTAGCTTATTTGTTAGTCAATCAAAATCAGCTAACGCCTAAAAAAGAAAAAGAAAAAGGGGAAAAACAAAAATGAAATTCAATTAAAAGAGACCTTATCATAAGTGAACTTACAGGCCTTTTTAGTGTTCACATTTATTATCAACAGTGAAGTGACTACCTGAATTACAATTTCCCTTTTCATTGTAGTCTACTCATTATATATCCTCCCAGGAAAGGGACTTCAACATCTGTTATTTGTGGGCTTTTCTTATGAATAAGGTACTCAAGAACTTGAAGAAGAAAATAAAAAACTTTTATGTATATCCCCTAAGGCTGCAACCAGCCAACAACACGTGAAATCTAACAACATCGTACCTAATTCATATCTTTAGCTTTAGCCATTAGTTAGCCAATAAAATTGGATTAGCTATTAGTTTTAGTGTTGTAGCTGTTCGATTCCGCGGACATAGTTTTTAGCTAAGTTTTTAGCCAATACGATTAGCTGAGCACCTCTGGCTAGGACACCCTTATGCGTTGTACCTGAGTTCAGGGACGTAGTGAAAAGTTTTTCCCGGAGGGGCAGAAATTGTTAAATTCCCAATTGACTCGAGTCAAAATTCCAAAGTATCAAAATTTGTTTGTATTTTTAAAGAAAATAAACTTTTTGTTGTATTTTCCCAACTTTTGATCCAACCGACTCAAATCAAAATGCCTAAGTATCAAAATTGATTTGTATTAGGGGGCGGGGGTGGTTTAGAAACCTTTAAAAACCTTTTGACACTTATTGGATTTTCCTAACTTTTGATTCATCTACTAAAATTTCCCAACTCCGGGAGAGAGGCTTTGGGGGGAGCTGCCCCTCTTATTTTCGTCCTTGCCTGAGTTATAAGGCTAGAAGGCGTGAATAGTCACCAGCTATGGAAAGGCGCCGAAATTGAAGACACAGCTCGAGGGGCTTTGAGTATTCATGTATACCAGTATAGTGCTCTGGTCCTAGCTCCTCCTTAGTTTATGGTGCTTTTAGACGGATGGCGTAAATCTGTGTGAACTCTAACCTAAACCTCGATTTAAAAACGCCGTTATTTAAAAGTATTTTATTGGACATTAACGTACCCATTATTACATATTTATTCACGGTTCGGTAGCAAGAATTTCCAGGAATCGCACTAATGCCGCTTATTCTTGTTACCCTTTGAAACGGTCGAGTCTGATGTGCTGCGTCTAGCGGTCGAATTTGACGTGCTTCGTCCAGTAGTCGAATTTGATATGTTTTGTTCAACGGTCGAATTGACCACATTCAGCAGTGGCATCAGTCCGTCTCGCAGTTCGTCGAAAACGGTGTCTCCGTGGAATACCTGTTCGAGGACCGGTTGAAAGGTGTCGCGAAGTTGCTGCACTCTTCGGCGCGTATCGGTCGTGTTCAAATCGCGAAATATATCCCTTGTCTTCTCGACCGTGTCCGCCTCCTTGATGCGCTGTAGAATGCCCAGGCTCGTGTTCGCCATCGGGCTTGCCTCCGCTATGCCGTCTAAGTACGATCCCGCGGTATAGATCAGCCTGAAGACCGCGATGGTCGCGAAAAGTACGCGGCAATTGAGCATATCACGAGCCATATCTAGATCACACTTTAACACCCCGGCTAGAAAGAAGATGATCGAGTAGATTCGAACTTTGTGAAAACGAAAAATGATCGGCCGAACAGTGTGGTCAGGTTGTGCGAGAATTTGCTTGTAGAATGATGCAAAAATGAATTTCGTTCGCGGCCTAATTCTCCGTTTTGCTGGGGCGGCGGGTTAATGGGAGAATTTGAAATTGTGTAACGTGAAGTGACAAAGTATGTAATTCAAAACATTTTGTCCGCAAGTTGAAACCTTGGACGTGTTGGAACTATCAATGGCCCACATATTCGAGTAATGTACAAATGGAAAGTAGCGTGTATTGGCATACCCAGCTGAAGTATCCGGTCTTGTAAATCGTGTATGATGCCTAAAACCATTGGCATGTAATGTCCATCAGAGGCGCAATTATACTCGGCTGTTAACATGTTCGAATTCGATTTTCATTTATGACCTCTTTCCGTATCAGAAGCATTTTATGATGTAAGACAGTCCGCTTTCGTAACCAGCCCCCTCTTAAATTTGAAAATGCAATGAAAGAAAGTGTGAAATTCGGCAAGGATAGCTCCTAGGTTCTTATAAATGACAAATTAAAGGTGGAAAATGAAGAAGTTGATAGAGAAGAAAGATATGTCACAAGAACGGTGAGAGGAAACTTCGACCTACTACTGCTAAGAAGAAAAGTGAGATAGGAAATCAGGAAAGACGTATGCGCTTATGACATCAAAAAAGATTGAAGAAATCTTGGCGGAGAACAGCTCAATCAAAAAAGTCAAGAAGGAGATATATCCGGACAAGAAACGTATTCCTTGCATGCTAAGCGAAGCCGGAGAGAGAATGTACGAGCGCGAGGGAATTGTAGAGGTGGCAGCATGCTTCTGCGCTATACAAAGATGAAGAAGAAGATCCGAGGATTAGGCGGAATTAAAGGTTGAGGATGAAGATTTCCCAGGGATATTGAGTAGCGAGGTGGAAAACGCAATAGGCTCGGATGGGTCGAAAATCGTATACTCAAGCTCTTTACGGATGACATAACACCGACGGTGACAAAATTGTTCGACAAGATTTCGGCCACAGAAACCACCCCAATTCAGTGGAAGAAAGCAGAAATAATTATTTTTATTTAAAAATGGTAGTAAAGAGGACATTCGAAACTATAGACCGGTAAGCCTTGCTTCAAACATCGGAAAATCTTCATGAAAATTATGAAAGAAAGGCTGTACTCTCAACTGGACTATAACCAGGTCAGGGAACCGGCTGGGTTCAGGAAGAACCACTCAACCATGGACCAAATAATCGAAAAAGCAATAGAATGTAAATTCCCGATCTACGTGCTCCCGGTAGTTGACTTGATAAAACATGATTACCTCTGGCAGGCACTCTTGGCTTAAGGCATAAACAAAAAAGCAATCAAAATTATTAAAAATATCTATGAGGGTGCAACAGCATATGTTAAAACTGATGTAGAAGGTAGAAAGTTCAGAGTGGAAAGAGGAGTTCGCCAGGGTGATCCTCTTTTTCTAAATTTATTTAACTGTGTGTTGGAACAGTCTGTGAGACGGCTGGAGTGTATTGATAAGGGACTGAAAATCGACGGCGAATTTCTGAGCAACTTGAGATTCACGGATGATGTATCCCTGGTAGAAAATCCGAAAGACCTGGTACAGATGGCAGAAGAATTCATAGCTGCAAGGTTGCCGGTCTTGAGGTCAATACAAAAATGACCACTGTACTCTCAAACGCCCCAGAGGAACTTGTCATGATAGCAAACGAAAGGATCATACGGGAGCGCGAAACAAGATATCTCGGCCAAACAATAGGTCCTGGAAGTTCCGGAAAGTCCCGGTGGCTAAAAGTAGGTCCCGGAACCCTGGAAAAGTCCCGGAATTCACTCAACTATTGCCCGTGGTCCCGGAATTTCTTACAAATGTTGGGCACAATTCCCCCCCCCCCCCAATAGCTTGAACTGTTCCCCGATACATGAAGACTGCTTTGTGCATAGTCCAGATCGATAATGATTAGCGATGTCGCCAACCAACGTGAATTTCTAAGAATTTAAAACAATAATTTTTCAAAAATTAACTTTGGTGAACTCGAACGGATTTTTTGCAATCTTCAGACAATGCGAACGATTTTTTTTTTTTTTTGCGAACTTCGAACATTAAACGATGCAAACGAATTTTGTGCAAACGTTCAAATGAAATTAAAGTTCTCTGTTAAATTATTGCATTAAATAATTGAAATTCAAAGTGCGTGTGTGTTTTTGAAGGGTGATGGGACTACATTGTAAAAGAATGCAGATAACACTGTTGTGTAGTGGAGACTCGGGAAACCACATAAATATAAAAGACTGAAAACATTTTTTCGATGGTTGGACATGTTAACAGAATACATTTCTCTTGAGAACTGGTGAAAACACTGCAGAGCACGCTGTCTATCCACCTCAGTGGGTACTGCGGTTACTCTGTGTGCTTGAATGTTGCTGGGAGAGAGCAAGATCTGTTCATCAGCTTTCGAGCTTTGGCGTCGCAAGGATGCGAGGCGGGCACGATGCCACTGACAGAGCGGCCTTCCAACAAAACAGATACTATTCTTGATCGCCGAACACCTTTGGTTCCTAAGATTATATCACTGTTTTCCAAACCAATCATGTTTTTTTTTTTTAATGTGTTGCAGTTATCAGAGCGGAATTAGGACGCAGATGAAGCAATCGACTATAGAACAATTAACCGAACAATTTTCAGAAACTGCCTGTGGAACTCAATCGAGTTCGCGTTGTATGTGAGTTGAAAATATTACTTAAAAAAGTATACATCGAGTAAGTTTTATTGTAAAACAAATGTACACGTATGTACGTTATTAACGTGTATATATTTAACGATTATTAGTCTAACCATTTCCATAAGAGGAATCTTTTCCACTTTTGTATGTTTCTCCTCCACATGCGTTAGTCGTCTCCGAAATAGGCACACGAGCGTGCTTGGCGCTGTATGTGATGCGACTCGTGCTCGAAAGGACGCTTGGTCAGACATACAGGCGTCTTCAGACATTCCGATAATAGTAAACTATGGGGTTCGTATTGGCATTGTCATCTTTTGTGTGTGTGATATTGAAAATTCAATACATACGCATCGTTACAAAGGCCATATTAAATATAATTACGTTTAATTTCCGTTCGTCATCGACATGTATGATTCCACAGCCGTTTGGTGTATAAATGTGGAGGTGTGTGTGTGTGTGTGTGTAGGTACCGAATGATAGGCATCATCCATGAACATAGTTTTATTGTTGCATTGATGTTGATTTCTTTGTGTTTTTTTTTTCTATTCTACTTTCATTTCTTTTCCTTCATTCTCTTCTTCATTCTTTTCAACTGTTGTCGATATTTGTTGAGAATAATATTTTTTGTTATTTTTATACATTATTTTTAATATTTATTTTTGTACGCGTTAATTGTAATGTTTACTCCTTTATCCCCCTCCCCTCCCTCCTCATTGTTCTGTTCTGAGCAGCCTTTCGCGGCCTTGCTTCGGTTTGCAACCAATTTTGTGTTGGTATTTATGTGTACATTATGTGTATTGAGAATTTCGAATGATTGGTTGAACGTGCTCAATCGTTTGCTCAAAATTTTTTCCACCCCTATCGATATTTGGTCTTTTTTCACAACGAGATCGTGGAATTGGGTTTTCCTTATTTCTTTTCCTTTTTTGTTCTCTCTTTTTTTTTCCTCGTCTTCAGTCGGTGCTCGCCGACCCACGACGATGACTGATACGATTGTCTGAGCATTCGTAAAACCCGTTGTGTTTTAATTTTTTAAATTTACGTCGAGGTTTAATTTTTTTTTATTATTTTAAGTCACCGAACATTCTAACTGCCGTCGACCAAGTGAACGAAGTAAACGTGTACCTTTGTTTACATTTTACAAAATAGTCACTGTGCTTACTTCAGTATTCCGCAAGATTTGTAAATTCGTTTTATTCAATGCCGTAAACTGGTTTCTGTTTCTTCGTATCATAGCTTTAAACGGTTTTCAAAATTGAACTTACATGGTACGTGAGCAGTTCACAGTGTGAAGATCTATTAATTTCCCCTACTTTGGATCAGGCAAAGCAAAGATGTACTGCTTGAACTGCTATTACATATACTCATCTGGATGCCTCGAAATGTTGAGTTTATGAATTAGGTCCAGTTAGAGTCCCACATATCTGCAGTTCCATTTTTTGTGTGTATCATTTTTCAAAATGTACTAGTTTGAAGAAAACTATGTCTAACTTCGATTTTTGTTGCAAAACTGTCAGTCAGTAAAAGTCATATTATACAGTAGACAACCAACTATTCGCCCTAATTTGGGCTGAAGGTAGGGCGGATGACCTGAGTGTATGTAATTTTGATCCAAAAACATTGAGAAATTGGGAAAATAATTTGAATCAGGTACGCTAGTTGGTAAGTTATAAATATTGACACCAAAAAAATGGGCATTTTTGGCTTTTTTGGTCAATATGAAGGGAAAGAAAGACGATGCTGTAAAGAAGAAAACTAAAAAGGATTGCTAACTGTTGTTCTTTAAGCACCAGTGACTTTGCCAGCGCTGAAAATGCATTGTCAGGATCAATAGTATGTACCGACGCTTTTCCTACCAGTTCTTTATGATCACCATTAGCTGTGGTAATGACTGTGATTTTAGTAAGATATCGGATTATCCGTCCATGGTTAGGCGGATAATCGGGAGTCTGCTGTGGATACTGCGTTTTTTGGAAAAATAACAGAACAAAATGCATTTAGTATTCAGTTCCTCTATGTTCTTCAGAATCATTTGCTTCAAAGAATTTTTCAATGTCAGTGATACTCTTCCTTTGTTCTTGTTGATGTGAACCATTGATGTAACAGAAAAACCAAACCAACTACTTGAGTGGTATAACTCCTCCTCCGCCATTCACAATTACCAGGTTCTTGTTCAGTTCAGTGTTCCGACATCATTGATGATTACAAGCTCCTGTTCCCCGCTGTTATATAAAAAACTGTTCAAAGAGCTATAAATTCATATTTTCAGTGTAGGTTTGGGTTAAAAATTTGTAAAGTAATCTACGATTAAAGAAATCATCGAAATCAGGCTTAGTTGTAATCTGAAGATCAGAAGAATCACAGAATCATCGTCTTTTTTTTCTTCAACGATTATCCTTTGGTGTCTGGGATCGTTCTCAGTTTCTCAAATGATCTGTGGATTGTGTTCTTGCATTACTGGGGATTCATGATCTTGCCCATCATTTTTCATGTATGTCATATTATCATTCACATTTGCGAAGTTCCTGCTCTGATCAGTGTTTCAGAATCAGTAATGATGACGAATTCGTGCTCTATTCTGTCATATTAAGCAACTCTTGAAGCGCTTTTAGCGTATCCATTTATTCATTTGGTCTTGCACTAAAACAGAAAAACTGAACAAACTCACGAAATAGTACAGCTTCGATTTTATTATTCACATTTGCCGAATTCCTATTCTGTTCAGTATTTCCAGGTCAGTGATAATTAGTAATTACAAGTTCCAGTTCCAGGTTTCATTGTGTTGTTTTGAGAAGCTGTAATTAAATTTGGTATTGCGTTTGGGATGTGGAATGGAATGTAGGAGCGCTAATGTGCACCTTCTAATAAAAGATTGAGTGATCATGGAGAGAAATAACATTGCCGTAAATAGGAGATAAGGGTTTTTCAAATAATCATTATGAAGTGAAGAGATGACGGGCATGCTTCAAATTTGAACTGCGCAGGAAGCTACATATTCGAACTTGCGATTAAAAATTTAATGTACCAAGTAACAAAAAAATAGAAGTGCGGTGAAATAATAAATGAAAGCCGTATTTTCAAACAACACTTAATTTTTTTTTAAGTGCCCTTAAATGGAAAAAAGTCATTTCAAATTGCACTTAAGTAACCTCCGGCACTTAAAAATTGAGTGTTTTTTCTCCATGATTACTCAATTAGGATTCACAAAACATCCGCTAGATGTCAGCCACTTTGCTTTCAAGTCCCAGTAGTTCAGGAGGTCAAGATAGTAAATAGTGTAGATTTTTTCTAGTTTAGATCATGATTTTCTTGATCCCTCAAATTACCATAGAAGGTTTTGAAGTTTTGAATGTGATTTACAGATAATGTTCGATTCTAATCTGAAATTCAGTGCAGATGATGATGATATTTGTAATGATCTTGAGCGAACCAATTCAATTGGGAATCGGAATCGAAGTAGCTAACACCTAGTGGTAGAGTTAAGAACCTGTCTAGTTTGAGTAATCAAATTAATCACTCCCATAATTTTTTTTTTTTTTTTTTGTAACATTGAATACAAATTAAAATAATCATCGAAACAATTAACAGATGGAATCCTCATGAAACTAATCTTTGCTCCCTGCGTTAAAGGACAAGAAATAATATATCGATTCTGATCACTTAACCTGCTCAAATGTGTTTGTTAGTGTGTGCGTGTATGTGTAGCACCACGAGCGCTCTCCACATTTCATTCCAATCCAGTGTATCCCTTGAAGAGTGATCGGTCCAGTTGCCTGTCAGCTGACTTGTTTCTGAAACAGCCAGATATTGTGGAACAAAAGTTACACAGAAACTTCCATACCCCCAAAAAAATTTATTGTGGATTTTTGACCGTTTTTAACAGAAGATCTTCAGTTGTGATGTATATGATGACCTATGTTATTTAGACCAACATTTTTGATAGCCACGCGCTCATTTATTTATTTAGATCATTGTTTGAAATGAAGATTTTTGGCCCAAGAGCGCAGCATGGTCTGACATCAGGACTTGTAATCATCTTCGAGGTCGTGGACTACTTTTTGGGCGAGGGGGATCACATTGAGGCAATTTGCTGTCCTTGATAATCAGTACTGCTGATCATAATTCTAGATAGTATTGTCTATGAAGTATTGTAGCTTTGAACGGTCGCCTATTGTCTAATCCAACTGAAAAACGTATCCACAGTTCTGCTAAA
This sequence comes from Acanthococcus lagerstroemiae, assembly GCA_031841125.1. Classification (NCBI taxonomy): domain Eukaryota; kingdom Metazoa; phylum Arthropoda; class Insecta; order Hemiptera; family Eriococcidae; genus Acanthococcus; species Acanthococcus lagerstroemiae. The sequence continues at coordinate 19,572,733 of CM063110.1, forward strand.
ATTGCTTTCGTTATCTGTTTTCTAAATATTGCATTTTATTATTGGTCCTTATTTTCCTTCTTCTTGCTCTAGCTTTGAAATTATTGAAGATTATCGCAATTGACTGTTGAAAACAAATGATCATTGCTCAAGTTCACAAAGTTCTTGTTCACAGTTCCATAATCAGTGATAATAATTTGATCAGAATTGTGGATTGAAGAACCCTGCTCTCATCCGTGTTCAAGGTGAACATGTACAGAAGATGTTGGAAACTAGTTAACTGAGGCATTGAATTAACGAATATAAACACCACGGTGTTTCCAGTATGGCGGAATAATGATGCAACAAATGTGACTTCGAGACTAAGGAAAGAAGGTAGAAAAATGAGAACAATTTCTGAAAAAAAAGAAAAAAGAAAAAAAATGTTTTATATCATGCATTACCTGATGCGCAGTCGAATGCTCGTGTTGACAGTATTTTTTGAGTGGCAGTTGGTGATAAATTTACAGTATTACCGTGTTACTGTCGTGCCCAGCTGAACGCGTGTCGAAAATGTTTTTGATCCTCGAAACATGCCTACTTTCCTGATGTTTTCTCTTATGTAATCTGTAACTTGGGTAATCAGAACTGTTTGTGTCATCATCCTTGGTCGTGTATTATTTTACTAGGTTTTTATGATTTTTATACGGGACGTTTTCTATAATTTTGGTATTTCATTGTAGATACTCGCGTGTAGTTCACTGCAACTAGGCAATTCGCCCAGCCGTCGTGTATTTTCGATTCCGGTCCGTGAAACCGAATCGATGCTTTGTACAAAGACATAGATATATGTACCTCACGTTTTAGCTGCGGCGTTCGCTTAAGGCGACTTCTCCTTCACTCCCTGGTGCTGCTACTTACTCGGTTCGAGTGCAGGTTCTAGACTGTGCTCTCCAGTCAACGTGGTTCCTCATGAATCTATTCTTGGTGCACGTTGACATCTCTCTTAGTTCAGTTTGCATATCAAATAACGTATACCTAGTTGGAACAAATTATCTTGGAATAACTTATAGTTAGTTCTTATTCTATTTTCGTTCTTATTTATTCTCTATGATTTAGGTATTTATTTAGTCCTACCATTAGTTATATAAGGTTTGAAGGATATTCGCGAACGCAGGTGCAAATCGGTGCCCATGTAACTGTATCCGTCGTTGTCGCAGTTTGTTGTGTTGTTGCGTGTGTTTTCTTTGGAGTATAGATGATGTCGATAATGGTTCATCCGGTGGTGCGTACCAGTGTAGTTCACGCCCTCTAGTCCTATCCTATGCTTATGTTACCAGCTGAACGATACGATGGAGTCGGAGTCGTCGGTATTGTTGCGTTCGCTTTTTTTTATTTTTTATTTTTCATTTTTGCTCTTTTTGAAGCTCGCCGTTACATAACGTTATCCTTTGTCCACCGCCATCTTGATCTCAAGAACATTCCGACATCTTGTTGCCAACAGATCCAGTCATCCAGCAGGCCGGGTGCTCGTTGGGTTTCGAACACTTGTCTGGACTCGTCGAATTCGATTTGTGTGCCACCCGAACGTCTACTTGTGTTTGAGAACACTCGTTTGCCGTTTATCCTTTGGTTTGTTTACAGATGCAAGTCTGTTCGTTTGTCCTATTTACGCTTTTCTCAAGGTCAGGTGCCGCTTTTCCGCGTTTGGGTTTCTGTTGGAAGTTGGTTGGGTTACCGATGCAGGTTTACTCAGATAACAAATTTAAAAGCGAGGTATCGATTGGGAGATCACTGTGCTGCAGCGAACTGTTTCTCTAAGTAATCTTTACAGATGTACCAAAATGACTACCCCGTGCCCCTTTTCCCCGGGTTCAGCACTTCGATTCCCGATGCACTGTAAGGTTGATCGCACTGCGGTAGGATAAGACATTGCATGGATGTAATTTATTGGTGTCTATTATCATGAAATGCTGAAAATTACAGAGGGTTATTGGAAATTATGGTAGATTGTGGTAATGTATTGTAATTCACGGTAAATTTACAGTAATTTACGATAAAGTATGGAGTACTATACTGGTACCGGCACTATAAAACATTGCCCCAATATACTAATACCAATACCTGTATCTGTATCGCTTCCTGCGTATATTGATACCCGAACATACTGAAACGCTGCTGGTAATGCCAATAGCAACCCTGTAATAATTCATTTTTCGTAATAATGAATTGAAAGAATCGTTTTCAGTACTCGATTTCGATGCTGAAAATCATTTATTTATTACCTTAATGAGAACAGCAAATTAACGGCCATGTAATGAAAGAATGGCAAAAGAACGAGGATTAAAGTAAATATTTCATCCTACTTCTGCTGCCACTATTACAAAAAATAAACTACGTATCAGTGTGTGAGTGCAAACGCGATTCATTCTCGGCCGATGGCTTCTTTTGGCTTTGTCTCGTTCAGCAACATTCGCCCTTGAATGAAATCGCTTGCTTTCACGTACTGATATCATGTAATCTACTATTTCTGTATTCCTGTGCCATCTACTGGGGTAATATCGAACACCAGTAATATCGGCCACTCGTGACTTGTTTACTGATAAGTGATAACGATACTAGCGCTCCTGCAACAAGTCATGATAATATTAGCGTTTATTACCGTTCTGTTTACATTCTTTCTTTTCGTATGTTACATCCGGGCATACGCCCCCCGATTTCATGCCATTTTCCCCTATCTTCGGTGAACCTCCCCTATCCTGTCTCCAGGGGTTTCTGGCAACAAGTCATGAGTAGCCGATATTACCACCGGTGTCTGATATTACCCCAGTTAACTTTACTGATAAACAATCCAGCGCTCCTACAACAAATCATGAGTGGCTGATATTACCACCAGTGTCCGATATTACCCCAATTGATGGTATAGAATCAAAATTTGAGTCAGCAAAAAACAATGAAACAGAATTCTGAAAGATAATGCAGCTAGGGAGGGGGCAGTGTACATTTTATTGAATAAGTAAATATCCGAGGAATCTTTTAAGCTTAAACAACTATATAGAGAAAAATGAAAAAACAAACCAGTGGTTAAATACCTTGCCCCTGAAGCAAAACAAACCCTAAAATATTAGCACACAAGAACCCTGTAGATAAAAACCTCAAATTTCAAAGCCTGAACACCAAAACTGGCGAACACGTATCCGTAGAAACTGACCCTGAAACCTGAAATTCGTACTTCTTTCTTATAGTTGAAGTGCTTCGCTGTATGCTAGCATTGTAGAAGGATGATTAATTCCTGCGCTGTGATCTCCTATTTCGGTACTGAACCTTCTCGCGGATTATCCGAATTTGAAGCTTCCCATAGGGATTTGTATTGCTATTTGGACGACCCATTGCTTCTTTTCTAATTGGTGCAGATTCCGAGCATTATCTTACATTCCAGAACTGGAGTCTTTAATCACAGTGTTGTCGTACTGGGTCGCTTTATCCCCCACAATTGACTTGACATTAGTAGAGACCGGTCAAACAGTTGCCGCTGTAATTCCTTAATCTAAGATGGTTTTACAGATTTTCTTTTTCACCCTGCGCACTTTGACCACTGTGCTTCATTTCGTAGTTCCTAAGATCCACAAGTTCACATTCGGAAGTGTAATATCCGCAGTGCCATATATTTATTTCTCTTCCTAACAAATTGGATACTCATACGCCGAAACTTTTTTTACACCCAGTGTTCGGAAACATTTCGCCATTTTTTTCGCTCGATGTACTCCATTCACCTTGTAAGACTGGTTCTACGTTTTTCATTCTCGAATGCGATGTTTTGCTTTTGATGATGCACTTTCCGGCAGACGCCATCTCCGTTTCTGCTTTGTTTGGTTGTGTGCTCTGTGTTCAGTGTCAGAACGCTTTGATCCAGTGATCAAACCGAGCGTGTTCAGTCAGTTACACCTCGGTATTGTGAAAAATAGAGATCGACCAAGTGAGAAAAAAACATTTTCCAGTTTTCTATATTTTTTCCATTTTACTATTCCAATTATAAATAATAATTTTCTATCGTTTTTTTAAAAACTATTTTCTAGTTTATGTAGCGATATGCGAGATTCGTTGTGTAATTATTTGCGTACTCTGCTATCGATTTTTATTGAGCTCGAACTGCTAATGGTTAACGTTAAGACTGCGTTTCTAAACGGTCAAATTTATCGGTGTTGATGGTGAAGCCGAGCGAACGAATTGGCCCTGAACCGCAGCGAGCATTATCGGGTAAAATTGGGGAATGATGATTCGTTCCCCTGATGTGACCGCGAATTCCCCAATCATGCTCGCTGGTTTGTGGTCTCGGACCACAGCGCGGTGCTTCGTCGGATTACCCGGTGAGGCTTAGTGATGCGAAATATCAATAGTTTCGATAGTCAGCGAAAATCACTATCGATAGTATTGATACTATTTTAGGTTGATTATTGATGTATCGATAGCTCTATCATTGTTTTTTTTTTTTATGGAACTAATAGCGAAAAGGTTCCAAAATTTCTCTATCAAGAATGGGTTTGATTCTGATACTAAATAGTAAATCCTGTTCGTAGTTGTTTTAGTCTAACTGTAATAGCAAAATCGTGTCATTGAATTCATATTATACTAGTCAATGACCACGTCCGTTCGATTTGAAGGTTGACTGTCAGAATCCCCTCTGTCAATTTGTTTCTTCGTAGTTTTGTTCCATCTGGACAAAATAATTTTATCATTTTATCTTCCTTTTTGTTATGTCGCTTAGCATTGGCTATCATCAGTTATCATTTAGCATCGTTTATTTAAAAGTTGATAGAATGCCGTAACTTAATTTTTTTGTCGTTAGATTCTTTAATGTTCAGGGATAATTACGTAAGGCTTTGACTCGAAAAAGAATATTTAGTATTGAGAAGAAATCATATTCGGAAGGTTTAATGTTCATCAAGTAAGAATAAACAGCAAGATGAGTTGGTAGTGTTGGAAACAGCCGCCATTTTCTTCCCAGTTCGTTCATCAAGAGAAAATCCGCTGAGCAGTAAGCACCGTGTGTGTGACCAGTTCTCATTTCTTTGAACGAATTGGAAGGAAAGTGGCAGCTGTCATAGAGCCCTGAGCTGTGATAAAGAGCGCATAAATACGAGTATGTTCAGAATCTAAGTCATGTAGAAAAATGGACGGCCCCGTAGCTACTTTGCAAGAATGGGTGTAGGTAGCTGGCGCCATCTATGTAGAAATAACCGATTCGCGCTTCTGTGATGTCACTGACAAAATGTTCCTGACAGAAAACGGTTTAAGGTTTTGTCATATGACAAAATTTTGAAAATTCAATCGTTAGTTTGTTTTGTTAGATCTAGTAGCACTCCTGGCTGCAGGACTTATACCTGCTGTAAATGATCCCTAATAGCAAGAGGTAGGGTTCTGTTGTAGAATATAAATTTTTTCGTTCTACACACACATGTAGAATGTGCTGTGCAAAATTTAATCAACTATAACTTTGAAAGAGTAAAATGTATAGAATGCATAGAATGCTAAATTTGATTTCAACTTGCGGATCAATCCAAGGTTCTTATAACTAGAGAAGGTAGGCTCATTCGGGTAAGCAGTTCGCTACAATTCTTCCCGTCTCATCTGCGCCGGAATTCACTTCATAAGAAAGTAATGGGAAAATTGAATTTTTGTTGTTGAGGGCTCTTTTTTTCTTAAACAGTAGCCAATTCTGTTGCATGTCGTAAAAACCTAAAAATAATGGCACTTCAGTGACGTCGTTGCGCCCTGCTGAATGGTCCAACAGTTTATTCATAAGAACCTTGAGATCCATCAAGAAATGTGAAAACTTGAAATATTTGCATTGTACGTCGAATTCACATCATTTTATGCATTCTACACCTATTCTACCCTTGATGCGCGATTTTACACAGATATGTGGAATGTTTCATGTTACATGTGAAGACACAACCCTGGCTAGAGCTTTAAGCAAAGAGAGGTCAAGATCAGGGATGAAAAGTCAGCCGGTTTTGAGCAAAATTTCAGGAAGCCGGAAGCCGAAATAGTTGGACGCTGGTAGCCGGTAGAGAAGCCAATTGTTTTTCGGCTTCTTAATTGGCTTCTTGTGATATGTGACTTCAGTTTCTTTTCTTTTCGTTTTCGATGATATGATCTCTTTCCAATGAGCCCTCAGCCTATCACATTCGCACTGTACCATACGAAGTGTCTACTAGTACATTATTTTGACGTCTAAAATGGTACCTTATATAGTCAAAATTTAGGCACCTTATTTTCAGTACACTCTCCTGCAAAATTACGATTTTAACGGACTCAGCGACTTGGTAGCCAGTAGCCGGAAGCCTTTTAAAATGGTTGCCCGGAGTCTTTTAATTTTGCAGGAAGCCGGAAGAGAAGCTTTTTCAATCGGCTTCTCATCCCTGCTTATGATAGAGCACCTGGAAACAACCGAGTATGAACATCCGCCATTTTGAGTCCAACCGCTTCCGTCGATGCCGAATCCGACCATGCGGAGCTAGCGGAGCGTACAGAGTAGTCAATTCAGCATTGACGGGTGTAGTTGGACTCAAGATGGCGGATGTCCATACTCGGTTGTTTCCAGGTGCTCTAGTTGAGATAAGGCTGTACAGCTAAAGCATAGGTATACCGGGCCGCCATTATGGGGCACATTGCGCCCGTCGATGCCGAATTCGACTATGCGGAAGCGTATCGTCGCTACTGGGTAGTCAAGTCAGCAGTTAATCCTTCGTCCAATATTTCCTGGTTCTGTTGCTGCACTGCTCATCTCTTCCCAGGAATTGATATCCATCAGTTACACGAACATCAGGAGTAGAGAAATCTAAACAGTAATCCGCAAGTTGAAAACGAAAACCGCCCAAGTTGTTTGTTCGAAAACCAATTCCACAGCCCACTAATAGATCACAAATGTAGTAGTTGATTGTTGGAAGTAGAGGTATCAAACTATTAATAGTTATCAATATATATGTATCAATATCTTCACTTAGAAACTGATATTGGTATAATATTATGTCTTATTGATAACTGCATTGATAACATTAAACGAAGGTTCAAACACAGCAGACTATGCTAAAGCTCTAGATAGGCAAGTATACTCGTCTGCCATTATGACTTCAACTGCGCCCGTCGATGCCGAATTGACTACGCGCTACGCTCCGCATAGTCGGATTCGGCATCCACGGGCACGGTTGAAGTCAGAATGGCGGATGAGATTGTGCTTACACGAAGTATACAGAGCTCTAACCATGCTGCATATCTTTGGTGTGGTAGACTATGCTAAGCGACATATACAAATGACAAACTATGCTAAGCGACAGAAAAACGAAGAAACAAAAATTCTGATAATACATATATATTAATATATTAATATGCTAGGAAAAATTATCGATAGTTATTTATATCAATGTTTTTGATATTTTGGCATCTTTAGTTGGAAGCTAAGAGCTGCAAGAACAAAATATTAAAATATTGTCGACATTTGAAAAACCTATCAATGTTTTCCAATAGTTCTACTTTGCTATTGATATATCAATAGTGCCTAAAATTCCGAAAAATATCAGTATTTTGATAGTAATATCCGTAATCGTTGCATCGCTAATTAAGTTGGATGAATTTAAACACGTTCTAGATCAATTAAAGAAGATCGATTATCATTTCTTTTTTATTGATAAATTATTTCTTGTAATATGTTCCTAACTGTATAAAGTTTATTTATGATACTTCGACTATGTAGGTATAATTACGATGATGTTACGTTCGTATCGAATTATAATTATTAATCGTGTCTTTATTTTTTTGTTTTGTATATTTCTTTTTTTCTTTTTCTGCAAACATGTATGATATTTCTAAGAGATTGATTTTTTTGTGATTTTATTGTAAACCCACGGTGGTATATACCCGTTGTGCTCGATTTAAAATAACGTGTGTACATTGTGTCATGCTTCGCGTGTATATAAGACGTATTATGTAGTGCAGTATAGCTAGTATGTAAATTTTTTTTTAAATTACGTCGACGTTGCGCCAAACAGACGTCGACTCATCCGAGTGTGCTAGTTGACGATTCTTACTAATGTTTTTTTTTTTTTTTTTTTTTTAATTTTTCGCAGTAAGACTGCGTCCGCTCTATCTTGCTATGGTCTTCATTTTCGTTGTTATTGTTTTTCCTTTCTGTCTTCCGCGCTCCAGTTTTTCCATTTTGGTCACACCTGTGCCTCGTATTCCATTTAAAAATTGCCGATTTTGGTTCATAGAATTGACAGACATTTGCACCGAGATTGTGTGGCTTCACGAATTCCGCTGCCCGCGCTCAGTTTAGTTGGTTTTGAAGCGTGGAGTTAACCGATCGAAAATCTGTGAACACGAGTAGATTGTGAACCGCATATTCCATATTTTTGATTCAACTTTCGCGAGCGGATGAGCGGATATTTTTCGTATCTACTACTCTTGACACAATATTAGCTTAAACGGTATCCGCATTTAATATTTAAATGAATGTAATTATTACCATTATTAAAGTAAGTACTCATTATACTAATAAATATTTATGCTGACGCGATAAAATGTGTGGTTTCTGTTGGTAGGTGTTGGAAATAAGAGTCGGAAACTTAGTGAAACAGTGCCTATCATGATGAGGTAAGAAATGATAATTTGAAAATTGTGCGAGACATTCTGGTCTTTTGGTTATGAAGATGCGACTTGTTCTTCACTGCTACAACGAAATTAGTGGAGAAAAGCGAAATCGCATCGTTTGTATTAGAAAAATCGGTCACAGAGAGGTACTGTGATCCAGTGAATAAAGTGTTCCCCTACAACCCCGAGAACGCAACCGGTTTCACGTTGTTGAAGATACAGCTGAGTCCATGAAATAGGCTCAATATTGTATACTAAGAGAATGGAAAGTACCGAGAGGTACCATGGTCCGGTAGACTAATCATAGCCTTCAAAACTTCACAAATCGATACCTGTTTATCATTGCGAAAAGATTATCAAATAGTCTGAAGACTGGCTTTGTCGTGACATTTGTATTAGGAAAATACAAGTCATCGAAAGTCTACGGTCCAGATAACAAGATTATACCCTTTTCACTCTGAAGCAGTTAATTCAGCATTGTTTAACTCCGTCGCCGAGATATGCTGAAAAATTAATCGCAATGAGGGGTCACATTGGTGAAAAAGAAGTCAAACTCAATGTCGAAGGCAGAATGGAATTTTTCTCGAAAAATTAAGTAATTTCCGTTTGGTCTCTGTATCGAAGCTCTCCGAAATATTTTTCACTCTCAAAGACACATAAAAGGTACATTATGTAGTATGGAGAAATATTCAAAATTCAAAAAAAGAATGAATCACGTAATTCTACTCAATTTTGATCCTTGAGTTCGAACCTGCGGTCCAGATTCAGCGGAGACGCTCCGTTGTCGAGATAAGCTGAAAAATTTGTTGAAATGAGGAATGAAATTGGTGGAAAAGATTAGTGTAGTTTCGAAAGGAGATTTGAGTTTGTCTCAGAAAACTGAGTAATTTTCACGACGCTCACCGAACAAATTTTCACCTAAAAATCAAGGAGGAATTTTCAAAATTTCAAGGTCCGGTGTCGAAGCTCACCGAAATAATTTCTGCCCGAAATCTACAAGAAATTTTCAGAATTTCAAAAAAATAAATAAAATAAAAAACTTTTTACGATCAAATTCGGCAGCGACACTCCTGTGTCGAAACATGCTCAAAACTTTGAGTAAATGATGGTGAAATTTGTTTAAAAATGACACACTCAATTTGACAGCAGATTTATATTTGTTCGGAAAGTTGAGTCATTTTCACCAGTCTCGACGCTAAAGCTCTCTCCGATGATTTTTTCGACCAACAAATAGATAATTTATAACTGTGCGGTAGACGTTTCAAAATTCAAAAGTAAATAAACACTACTACCCGTAATATTGCGTAATTTTGAGTGAACTCAAATTTTTTGAGATGTTAAAATCTCTGTACATAAAGCGTGTGTTGTCTGCGAAAAATTTTTCACAGAGTTTCGACACCAAGACCAGGTGAACATTACTCAATTTTTCGAGACAAATTCAAGTCCACCGTGTAGAAATTGATTTAGATACGTGTCTTGCCCAATTTTACTCAATTTTTGAGCATATCTGGGTAACGGAGTGTCGCTGCTAAATTGAACAATGAATTTGAATTCAGCTTTCTAGAGCAGGTTCGAAACAATATTAAAGAGCCATTTTTATTGAGAATCGGTTTCAGAATAAATTTTGTTTGAAATTTCTCCTTATGAAGGCGATAGGAAGCCAGTTATAATCTGAAAGCCATATTCTAGGGGCTTCTTCCTCCTGTGGCACTGGAAGCCAGGGTCGGAAGGGCTAGGACTTTTTTCCCCTCACCAGAGTAGTAACCTGAATATTTGTGCGAAAAATTAGCTTTGTATTTAATCCTTTACTGACTGGATTAGTACATACTTCCTTTAGACTGGAAAAATTAGGTGAAAAAGAAAATCGGGGTTAGCTGATTTTCCGCAAAATGTGGGGTTGATAGTTCTAATGATCGCTCTAGAACATCTCCACCCCTACGCCTTATGTTAATTTATTAGTAATGCCCGATCGATTAATCGATTTTGACACAACCCACAAAATAGTCGGTCAATCGATCTTTTTTTATCATTGCGTGTTTGAGTGTTCTCTTATTATTTGTTGGGGGGAAAATGAGAATACAGAATTGCTATCTTCAGACAGTGCTCAAACCTAGAGTAAGAGCACTAGACATGGGTCTAGTATCTCTAGGGGTGCGTTCAGAAACGTGTAACCAGCAAGCGGTTGCGGTCACCCAGTGATTATTTACTACTCCAGGAGTAAGGTTCTCCAGTTTCATACGGGTATAATGGACCGCCATTTTGATTCCCAACTAGCCCGAACATCCTTGATCACCCGCAGGGTTGGGAAAGCCGAATCCGAATATCGAAGTTTAAGAAATTGGGCTGTCTCTGAAGCCGAATCCGGAGCTGAATGTAATCATACCTTGCGGGGGAAAAGCCGAAACTGAAGTTCATAATACAATTTTGCTGAAGCTAAAGCGAAGCCGTAATGTATCAGATTTTCGGCTTCGGTTTTGATTTACGTTAATGTCGTACTGCCGTGATCCGTGATAGGGGATTTTGACATTTATCCACTTGAAATGTCCCGGAAAAAGTACCTGAAGCTCGCTAGTGCTAGGGTCGTGTTTCTGGACAATTCCGAATGGATGTGCGTCAAATCGTCAAATATACATGAAAAACTTTGAAAATGACCTACTAAATAACAGCAAACACAAGAAAAACATAAAGCTATGGACAAGAAACGTAAATGACATATTAATCATATGGACAGGAACAGATAGAGAACTAGACCGATTGGACGCTGTTTAACAAAAGGGAACAAACCCACAAAATCCGCTTTTTGAGAACACGTAAATCGAAGTTCAAGAGCCATGTAGAAACTATATGGCATTGCGTTTATTGATGAGCTTTTTTCAACGTGAGTACACATTTTTGAATCAGGGGCCCAATTTTGAAAAATTCTACGTTTTACGCTCTTTCCAACGATACTAATAACTCATTTTGTTTACAAATGTGGGTTAGTTCCCTTTTGTTAAACAGCGTCCAATTCCTCACGGAGATAAATAGCATAAACAACAACATAAAGTTCACAATGGAAAAAGGCAACAAGACCATCAACTACCTTGACCTCACAATACAAATCGAAGACAACAGGATACAGTACAACATTTATAGAAAACCCACCCACACTAACGCAATAGTACCCACAGATGGGCGTTGTTCACTATTTAATGAACTTGCCCTTGCTCTTGTTCATTTGGTCTTCCAACTGATCTAGTTCATCGTTTGTTTATTAAAAAGAACCTTTGCTCTTGGTCTTGCTCATTTAAAAATAGGGTTTTTGTACAAACAAACTGCGAGCAAAATTTTTTCTTTTTTTTTGGAGGGGGGAGGGGTAACAGCCTACATCTGAGAACTAGGCTGTTGCCCAAACAATTATTTTAAATCCCTTTTGAAATCCTATGAGATTGTTCATTGTTGATTAAAATTTAAACATCAAATAAAAATTCAATCATGTTATAATTTGTAACTGTAACTCTGAAACCATTACAAAAGTTTGAAACTAAAGTCTAAAAAGTGGAAATATACAAGAAAAAGCCAAAAAAAAATTATGAAAAAATAGATGAACAGAAAATGAACAAGTTGATCAGGGCTAGAAATGTGAACTAGTTCTTGTTCTTGTTCTTTTTTGGGGGAGATGAACTAGTTCAGAACTAAGTAAGAGTAACGCCCACCTCTGATAGTACCCAAAGACCAGGGATGTGAAAGAAGCTGGAAGCGAAAGCCGGAAGTTTTTATGTATCTCCACTCAAATCGAGAAGCCGGAAGCCAATTCCAGTTGGAAGCCAGAAGCTGGAAGATAAGTCTTTTGTTTATCGGCTTCTTTTTGGCTTCCAAGTTCCAACTCAGAGTCAGCATTTAGCTTAACTTGTCAGTCATTATTTATAAGAAAAGAGCTCTTAAACTCGTTGCTTTAAAGTCTAAATAGATTATTTCATTTAAACTTGTTTCGTACTTCTTATTCTTTGGAAGGAGGGCGGGGGGGGGGGAGAGCTTAAAAGATGCTAGAGGTGAAGTAGAGTGAAATGTCGGGAGCTGGAAGTTTTTTGAAATAACAGAAGCCGGAAGTTTTTAAATTACAAAATTGAAAGAAGTCGGAAGCTGGAAGCTTTTTAAAATTATGGAAGCCAGAAGCCGGAAGAGAAGTTTTTTCAATAAACTTCTCATCCCTGCCAAAGACTTATTCCACCATTAAAAACACAAAATGGCAGCACTACACAGCTACTGCCATAGAACAGTCAGCATGCTAAACGACAACCTCAGAACAACAGAAATCAACAACAATTAACAACAAATACCAACCACAAACAGTAGACAGAATAATTAACAAACTACTTTCGAATTTTCCTTATCACTTATTATTTTCTCGAAATTCTGACTTCATTATTTGATTGCACTCAATTCAGTGACCTGTTTGGTATTCCCTGGGACCCTCTTAGTAAGCAGTAAGTACATCGTCAGCGTGTGTTACTTGTTCAGTGGGCCTCTATTCTATGTTTCTGATTCGCAATAGGATGACTTGTCAATTATTTCTACTCTGAAGAAGTGGCGGAGCGTATCAGGTAATTATGTATTTTGTTACTTCCTTATTGCTTACTTGAAACGTTAATGATGGATTTACACCAAAGTTACAAACATGTTATTAATAAAGTTGGTATGCTATGAACATTCAAAATGTTGGAGGTTTTGTTTACACCAAATATGTGTTTAAAGCATAGCTGATAGCTGCTATTAGCAATGTGTTGGAAAAACGGATTTGAATCCGATTCCGGATGTTATGAGCGAAGTATTTTACACCGGAGAGAATGTTATAGTTAATAACATATGTTTTGCTACGCTTTGATTTTAGAACAGCTTTTGCTATTGATAACAAATAACAAAAACATTTGGACGCTGTTAAGCGTAAGGGAACCAACCAATATTTGTAAACAAAATGATGAGGTATTAGTACGGTTGGAACTTACGCTTAACAGCGTCCATTTGGTGTAAATCCACCATAACACTCCATTGGCCGCTGTATATAATGGTAGACGAATCGCAACTCTACCATGGAGCATAGACACAACTTGACCTTCTATTAGGATGCTGTTGAGAAAAAGCTGACCAACCGACAAAATCTGTTCTTTGAGAAAACGTAATAGGAAAAACCAATAAATGAAGTCGTTTATTGATAAGCTTTTTTTAACGTCGATACGCATTTTTTGTATCGGAACCCAATTTTAGAGTGGTGCCACACTGGTCGGGACATAGACCTGGATGAATTACAGCGGTTTACCTTTACCCCAGCTGAGTTTCATCGCTGTAATCCTTTCCGTGATCCCTTTTTAATCTCAACTACACGGGAAGTCAGATATTTTTTAATATAAAACCCTACTCCCTTATGACCGCGGATGGACCTAAAGAAGTACAGAATGTTACCATTCAACCTTTCAACTAAACTGCCGCCTGCTCTTTTCGTTTCCGTCCCAATTAAGTTTGCTTAAGGCTGTATATGAAATTCGTCCATGCGACTATCACTAACCAGGCCTTGACAATTGAAGTGGAGAATTTTGAGTTTTTCTGTCTTAACTATACATGTTTTTTTTTTAGAGTTACAGCGGCTTTAGGTTGGACTGTGCGCGGTGGGATGTTGCAGGCTTTGGCCCCCACGAAGCTTGCTGGGAGACTTGTTCTGCTTTACCTGCTTTCATTTCTCTCAGAGCTTTATCAATTTCCGATCTCGTCCACCTTTCGATTATTTGAGTACCTATTTTCTTCCTTGCTACTAAATTCATTGCTGTGTTATCCACGCCCCTTTCAATATCATTTTCGTTTTGTGATTTACAAAGTTATTCTCTTATTTCATGCTGATATTCTTTTTTGTTTTCTTTATCTCTTTCAATAACTCCAAATTCAATTTTGTTTCTACTTTCTTATTCATCTTTGTAAATGTAAGTCTACGTGAACATTTCATAGCTACAAAATTGTGGTCACTATCTACACATCGTACAATCCAATATTTGATTTTTATACTTTTCTTCTTGTTATAATCTATATTTGATATGTTCTTTCATCCAAGGGTATTTTCATCTCATGATTTTTATGGAGTGTTTCCAATAACTAATTTATATTCTCCACAAAATTCTACATAATATAAACATCGACCCTTTAGTATTCTTACATCCCATGTCCCTATTCTCAATTCTAATATTTTCTCATTAGGTTGTCTCTGACCGGACCTCCGAATGGGAAACTTTTTACATCCGGAATAATTATTCTTTACTTTGCGAGGTACAATCATATTTTTCTCTACGCTCAACCAAACTCAGTTTCTTCAAAAATGTTACTTGAGAAGATTAGGCATGAGACCATCATATTTACAATAATTTTGTATTCATGGCTGTTTACCTGCGAAATCGTAGACAAACGAATTCGTCCTTCGTTTTTGTCTCATTGTTACCTGCAGAAGGCGACTGACGACCTTTGGTTTGTAACTGACCTATAGCCCTTTACGTCAGATTGTTACAAAGGCATCGGTATATTGGGGTTTTCCGTTTTTTTATTTACCGGGTTGGCCAACAATGGTGTTTATTCTCGGATAGACACGACTGGTATTTCCACGCAGTCCAGTTTTAACTCGCTCAGAGGGATGTTTGTATCAAATTTTATTCCGGCAGTCGCTTCTCCAAAACAAATGTACGTACTTTCCTATTTTTAATTCACTAATATTCTGCCAAATTTGAGATGAATCGGAAAAGGTGCACGATTTTCATTTTCAGTTTGCCGAAGACTTATCGAATACCTACGTTATAAATTTCTAATTCGCAGATGTTTGTTTAAGCGAAGAAGGTCATTGCCGAGGAAAAGCAGATGAGCAATACAGCAGCAGGACTAGGTAATAACGGAATGAAGAATTAGGATCATTTTCAGTAAGTGCGCATTTTGCTCTCTTATTGTAAGCTCTCTTAGCGCATGCGTTTTTACTCCCGATTTTTCTTTTTTCATGTTTTGATTGCACCTTTTGCACCCGTTTGCTGAACTTCAAAAATTTCAGTTTTCAAGGCTGATGAAGAGTATGAGTACTTTACTATTTTGAATTGACTAACATACTTCCACGATTTTAATTTTCTATTTGCCGAAGACTTATCAAATAGGTACCTACCTTATAAATTTCTAATTCGCAGATGTGTGTTTAACCGATGAAGGTCAATGCCGAGGAAGAGCAGATGAGCAACACAGCAGCAAGACCAGGCAATAACGGAATGAAGAATTAATTGTTGAAAAAACAATCATTTTCGGTAAGTACGCATTTTGCTCTCTTATTGTAAGCACTTTTGGCACATGCATTTACTCTAGTTTTTTCTTTTTTCATGTTTCGATTGCACCTTTTGCACCCGTTTGCTGAACTTCAAAAACTTCAGTTTTCAAGGCTAATGAAGAGTATGAGTACTTTACTATTTTGAATTGACTAACATTCTGTGAAGTTTGAGTTTTGATTGAAAACGAGCACCTTGTCTAATACTGTATACATTTCTAATTTGCAGATGTTTAACCGATGAACGTCTGTCGATGAAGAGGTGAGCAGTGTAACATCAGAGCCGAGGAATAATCGAATGAAAAATCAATTGCTGAAGAGTTATTTGCGGTATGTACACTAGTGTATCATTTACTTATAATATGAAATCCCCCCCCCCTTTTAAACATGGAGAGTATCGTTCCTCAATATGTAAAATACGTTATTTCATTCAAGAAATAATTTTTATAACGGAATCGTCTTCTTCGTCACGGCCCCCATATGGGATATAATATGGAGGGGAGAGTAATGTACATCGGACCACTTTTTTTTTTTTTTATCGGGCTGTGGGGACGTCGCGGATTTAATCTTTGGTCTTCAAATGTTGGCTCGTAAAGATGTAAGCTTTAATGAGTTTTTTCTGCAACATTTCCCGCGAAAATTGCCATTTAACCTAAGAATGATGAAGTCCAATCAAAGGTCCAAGGGTCATTACTAAATTTGTACCCGCCCCCCCCCCTACCTGAAACAAGAAAATGGAAATAAAACAACTTTCACGTCGATAGTTCAATCATTTTTTTATAAAATCATATATGCTGCTTTTGAAAATTGGGCATTTGACGATTTAACCCTTTCTCAAGAGATTTAGGTTAGGTAACGATGAAAATGAATCATCGATCTTTAGCATTTTCAAAAACAGTCTGTTAATTTGAATTTAAGATCGTAAGAACTCTCCACTTCAATAGTCTACTCGATTTGTAAAAACTAATTAGTGCCTGTCCATATCGATTCATGGGGTCTTTTAATACTAGATTTGTAAAAACTAATTAGTGCCTGTCCATATCGATTTATGGGGTCTTTTAAGCTTGAATCAGATTCAAAATTTAGCGCATGTTCGAATTCAACTACCCTTAAGGTCAGTAATTAATGTCGATAGTCTATCCACTTTGGGATCCAAATCTGAGTTCTGGAGTCCAGGGACGTACCGAAGAGTTTTTCTTGAGGGAAAGCGGGGGAGGGATAAAAATTGTGAAAGTCCCAACTGACTCAATTCAAAATTCCCAAGTATCAATGCAAAAGAAAAAAAAACCTTTTGACTTGTTGGGTTTTCCCAACCTCTCAACTCAATTCCCAAATATTATAGCAAGAAAAAAAAAATTTCAACTTGTTAGATTTTTTCAACTCGCCTGACTGAAATGGTAAATTTTTCCGTTGCCCGCTGCCCCCTTATCGGCACGTTCCTGCCTTCCATAATTTGGCAGTTGGCAAATTTTGAAACTGTTCATTTGAATTTTTCATTTTCTAAGAACGTTTGTTCGTTTGTTTATTATTATTATTTTTTTTCAAATAAAAATATTTTAATCAAATAATCGGCAAATTAAAAAAAATGTTGTCGGCGAATTTTTAGTTTAACAAAAAAATTGTCGGCAAATTTTCCTTCTCCAACCCTACCCCCCCCCCCCCAACTGAAAGTCAGGTTTCGACTCTGATTCTGATAGTAAGCCTCTAAATAAACTACCCTAATTTTGCTTCAGAAAAACTTAAATTAATCAGTATTACAAGGCATTACAGTCTAGGCCAATAAAGAAAATCGAAAAGAAGTTTGATAACAGGCGATTGCTCAGTATAAATTGCTTATAAGGGTCCTCGAAATATCAGGGAAAAACTTACGAATCCTCATGGTGCGAGGGGACGTATGACGATGCACGCGAGCCAAAGATGCCCTTGAGACACCGCATCTCCGGCCCCAAAAACTACCCTCGCGAGTATCGCATCAATGGCCGGAGGGATGCTTCAAGGCTGGCCCGAGCCCCTATTTCGTCTTCCGCTTCCAGTGCGCGCTGTCTTGCCAGGCTCTTAACAACCCTCATACGGCTAATATTTTTGAGGGGGGGGCGGGTGGAGAGCTAAACCCGTCAAAACCAAGCGTTCGCTACAATATTGAGAACCATCAAATTTCGGTGAAAATATTTCAAGCAAATGTTGCTTTTTGTGGAATTCTACATAATGAGGAGGTGCATGTTCCATGAGACGCTTGTACCACGGAACACACTGCTGTTTGGCAACTTGGAGGCAATCTGTAGGCAAATGAAAAATCTATGATAGATTTGAACTGTGACTGCCCTGCCTGTTTGAGATATGAATTGGCGTTTGCACACTCCTGTAGGTGCGCTAATGCCGTGGACGAAAAGATGATCAGGGTATATTTACCATATAAAAACATGTACAGTAGCCTTCCGATTATCCGCCCTGAATTCGGCCGCCCGCCCTCGCTGAAATAACCGCCTTGACCAGGGCGAATAAATCGCCTTCCCCCCCCCCCCCAAAAAAAAAAAATCAGTAAAATCAGAATTTTGCCGAAGAAAAACGAATAAATAGTACCTAAGGCTTGTCAAAGTCTCATCACAGAATTTTTATCAAATTTATCTCCTGTATGATATATTTTGTTATACCCTTCACTAAACTGCAAATAAAATTCGACTCCTGAATACATTTACTGTCAATTAATTGAAATAATATAAATATTTCGAATAAAATTTACTGAAGAAGGGTCAGAATTATTAAATAAATTCATTGTCATTTAATTTTAAATTGATTAATTTTAATTTTAATAAAATGTAACCTATTTCGGATTATCCGCCTTTTTGGTTATCCGCCCTGTCTTTCGCCCCAATTAGGGCGGATAATCGGAAGGCTACTGTACAAGTAAAATTAGCTCTAGCATCTTCAATATTGTTGTTTTTTATGGAAAACTGAAGAGAACTTAAGTGTCAGCCCTTATCATTTCCTTTCTAACAAGCCCAACGTTAGTTTTTTTCTCTTTTTTTCTTCTTTTTTTTTCAGAACATGTTTGTCGCTGATCAACTTTTTGCCCGAATACACCTATCAGCGCAATACACCTATCAGCGCGTCGCATTTTATTAGGCCGCTAGAGAGAGACTCTTTAGCGTCCAAACGCGAATATTGCTGCCATTGTTGGTTACAAAGCGTTCATTACCATCGACAATATTCACCGAGCGATTTTTATGATCTGAAAATGTGTTCTCAACACAGTGGGTAAGTGAATAAACAAGAGTATTTGTTGTAGCGTACCAATTAAGACATATACCTAACCATCTTTGTAAAGGATGTTATGAACACCCTTTGTGGAGGAAGGGTATCGTTCCTCAATATTTAAAATACGTTCTTTCATTCAAGAAATAATTTTTATAATGAATCGGCTTCCTCGCCGAAAAAAAAAATTTTACGGCCCTCATATGGGATATAATATGTAGGGGAGAGTAGTCTACCTCGGGTCGCTTTTCTTTTTTTGGGCTGTGGGGACTTCGGATTTGAAGATAGGGGCTGACATTTTAACCTGGTGAGGAGATAACCTTTACGTTAGTTACATACTGTGAACATTTTGGCTCAACATGTTCACGTCAACCAGTGTTATGAGCATTTTTCTGACTCGAGAAATTGTTGAACCAAGGTATAATACCCCTGTAGTACCTCGGACCACAAAAATTAAACTGAATCAAAATCGAACTTTTATTTCAAAATTGAAACTTATCGACAAAAATCAAAACTAATTTCTGAGGGTTATCCACATTGGTGCACCTTTTGTGGGCCTCATTTTGAAAACGATTCTTATTTTTGACTGTGTAGATGGGCCTTCATAAAAAAAACAATGCGTTAGCAAAAAGTCTATTTGTAAGGAAGTAATACGTATGTCGAAATTCATTAACCAGACAGAGTGAAAAAGCTATACTATTATGGCATTTGGAAGTTTTTGGCCGGCCATTTATAGACTAACGTGTTGAATTCTAATTTCCAGATGGTTACTCGACTAAATGGGAATACCGGCAGCGAGAATACGCGACTGAACATCAGAGGTGCATATCCAAGGCAAGATGAATCAACGTAGCACCAAACCAACCAATGGAGACTGCAAGTCAATAAACGTGCCCAAATTTAGTCACACATTTTCATGGTAAATATTCTATAGGTTATAATATTTAGACTGGAAATAATTTATGATGTAGCAAAGGACCATAAGAGTGCGTACCGATCAAAAAAACTAAAAACTCATGCAGCAAAAGTGCGATAATTTCAGACAGCAAAACTTATGTTTGTTTGCATCGGATTTTAGAACAATGATTATGATGAAACCCGTGGCACTTTTATTTCAAAATTTAAGCTATACGTGAAAGTACAACAATTTTCGCGAAGTTTCCAATAGTGGTATTTGTAGTAGAGGTAATAAGTACTTACCACGTTCAAACTGAATTAAGAGGGCATAGTTACGCCCAGCGGTCTATAGTGCAACATGGTCCAAGGTACACTACTCTCCCCTATTGTTTACTGTCTACTGGGTAATATCGAATATCGGCGGTGATATTGGCCACTCATGATTTGTTTACTGATAATGATACCAGCGCTCCTACATCAAGTCATGAGTAGCCGAAAGTATCTAATATTAACCCCAGTTAACTTTACTGTAGCGCTTCCACAAATCATGAGTGGATGATATTACTACGAATAGGTATCCGATATTAACCCAGTTGACAGTACGTAAACATAATGAGAGAGTGAGCTTAAGTAACTACCAAACTATCTGAAGGGGTTGAGATAAATTAATCATTTTGAAAACGATTCTTCTTTTTTTGACTGCGTAGATGGGCCTTCACGTAATAAATGCGTTAGCGGAAAATCTGCCTGTCTTAATAACTATATTATTATGTGTATAGCATTTGTAACATTTTAACTGACCATTTATAGACTAACGTGTCGAATTTTAACGTATACAGATGTTTACTCGACTAAGTGGGAATACCGGCAGCGTGAATACGCGACTGAACATCAGAGGTGCACATCCAGGGCAAGATGAATCAACTTAGCACTAAACCAACCAGTGAGACTGCAAGTCAACAAACGAGCCCAAATTTGGTCACACATTTTCATGGGTAAATATTCTTTAAGTTATAATATTTAGACTTGAAATAATTTATGATGGAGCAAAGGACTATAAAAGTAGGACAAAGGACCATATATTATAACACATAAATTACCCATTCTGACTGACATACATTCTGCATGCTACAAATGTATGAAGGCTAGCGCTGTTAAAGTGTCCTAGCACTGCTGGCTCCAATTAGTATTTTTATGTTTTATTTCTGTAATTCATTTTTTGAGTCAGGCCTATGTTTCAGTCTAAAAATCCTGCATTTTGATACCCATAATACCTTGTTTTTTGCATTAATATCTTCCCGAAATATTAGGTATTTTTTAGTATTTTTTCGAGAGGTTTGAGCGTATATTTTTGCAATTTTGATAGTATTTAAAACTTTCCGTAGGTATCTATCAATTATAAGGTTGTATCATCTTTGCAGTCGAATACTAAATAGGCACAAAATAATTGGGTTCTAACAAATTAACAGCGGTACCCACTTACACGTTTGTCTGCTGAATATGATTGCCTTTGCAAAAGTACTATTGCCAACTGAAACTTGAAAACGAACCTTACAGTGATATACTCGTTTGGAATACTAACGGTGAACCCAACTCGCTAACACCATCTAACAACAAACTTTACATCACTGGCAATAGTACCTATTATTACTAAAGTGTACTATATACCAAGTGCGGACACTCATAAAATTCTGTAATTTTAGTTTCTGGTGCCACACTGGTTGGGACATATTAAATAAAAAGCTCTACTCCCTTATGCCCGCGGGTGAACCTAAAGAAGTACAGAATGTTACCATTCAACCTTTCAATTAAACTGCCGCCTGCTCTTTTTGTTTCCACCCCAATTAATTTTGCTAAAATTCCATGGCCCTTCTCAGTTCTGATATTCTCTCATTAGGCAGTCTCTGACTAGACCTCCGGAATTAGTATTTACCTGGCTCATCTCCAGGGAAGAATGAATACTGATGTAGTTTCCCCTTGCTTTCATCAGGATCCGTTACGAGTTTTACCTCTCCAATGTGCCAAGGTGGCTCACATAAAGAACAAAAAAATTCAATTGAAAGTTATTTATATACATATATTTTTAATTTCACCAAAGTAATATTTTACTATATGTAAGTTACATAAATAAAAAATGGGGGTACAGTATGGACTCATGGTAAATTGAAAAATCGCAATTTTTGTGATGATTCATCATCAAAACGTAGAAATTCTCTTTTCATTTCACCCTCAGTACCTTCCACTTTCGTAACGACTCAAACACAGCAGAACTGGTTGGTCACCACTGTAGTGTGAGCAACCCAAACTCTCTTTGAGATTCATCACCTATTTACAACCTTAGAACTGCCCATATACATCATCAGAACTACTTGTTAGAATTCGGACCTAGCAACGTGGTGGCGTGCCAAAGTCGTTTTACGACTTCACATTGAATTTCTTATCAACGCTAGGATAAAAGAGTACAATTTATTTCATCCTAACGTTGATAGGAACATAAAAGAACTAGATGTTGTTGAAAACTTCTGATAGATGTCAGCCATTATGTTGCTAGGTCCAAATGAATACGTACTTTTGGAGTTGGCTAGGTAGTTTTTAGTTACACCTATTTGTGCGTGAACTAACGTGTAACATTTATCAATGTGTGATCTCTCATGCGACAGATGACAAGCCAACAGCACTGCCAATGAATGAATGAATGCGCCTTCAATAAGGGAAGTACTCGGTGCCAACCAAACCAATGAAGATGGAAGTTGAACAACATCGCTGATCAGAATCACAATTCTCGTAGTTGGTAAATATTCTCCCAAGAGCTGCAATATATGGCCCCTCCTCACCAGCTCCCCACTCTTTCACTCTTCCACCTTCCTCACTCCCTTACCACATTCATCACCCTTTGTCATTCTCCCACTCTTCTCCGTACCACCCATCAGCGGTCTTTCTCCCTCGCTCTATCTATAAAGGGGTGTTGAAAGAGATACTCTCCTCCTCAGTCTCTCTCTCTCTCTCTCTCCTCTCCTCTCTCTCCCTCTTCACTCTTCTCACTCTCCTATATGGAGGAGGAGAAGAGAGAGGAGAGAGAGAGTGAGAGGAGAGAAAAAGGAGGGGAGAGGAAGAAGAGAAAAAGAGAGAGACAAGAGACAAGGAGGAGAGAGGAGAAGGAGAACTTTCTCTCCTCCTCTCTCCTCCTTACACCCCCTCTCTTCTCCTGATCACACATCTCCCCTCTTCTCTTTCTCCTCCCTGTCCTCTCCTCTTTCCTCTCACCTTCTCCTCTTTCCCTCTCCTCTCTTCTTTCTCACCCCTTTCCCTCTCTCTCTGCTCCCCTTTCGCTCTTCTCACGTTTCTCCTCCTCTCACTCTTTCTCTTCTCTCTCCTCCTCTGTCCCTTCTTTTCCACTCTCTCACCTCCTCTCTTTTCTCCTCCGCCTCTATCTCCACTCCTCCCTCATCTCTTTTCTCCGCCCTCTCTCTTCTCACTCTCTCTCTCTCTTTTCCTCCCACTCTCGCTCCTCTCCTCTCTCTCTTTTGCTTCTCCTCCTCTCTCTCTTTTGCCCCCTTTTCTCTCTCACCACCTCTCTTCTCTCTCTATCCCTCTCATCTCTTCTCTCTCACCTCCTCCTCTTTTCTCCTCCTCTCTTTCTCTGCTCGCCTCTCACTCTTCTCACGTTTCTCCTCCTCTCACTCTTCTCCTCCTCTCTCTCTCACTCTCTTCTCCCTCACTCTCTTCTCCCACTCTCTTCTTCTCCCACTCTCTTTCTCTCTCCAATATGGAGGAGAGGACGAAGACAGAAAAGGGGGGGGGGGGGGGGGGGGGGGGGGGGGGGGGGAAAGAGAGAGGAGAGGAGAGAAAAAGGAGGAGAGAGGAAGAAGAGAGAGAGAGACAGGTGACAAGGAGGAGAGAGGAGAGGGGAGAACTTTCCTCCTCTCTCCTCCTTACACCCCCTCTCTTCTCCTGATCACACACATCTCCCCTCTTCTCTTTCTCCTCTCACATCTCTTCCCTCTCTCATCCCTTTGCTCACTCCCTGTCCTCTCCTCTTTCCTCTCACCTTCTCCTCTTTCCCTCTCCTCTCTTCTTTCTCCCCCCTCTCTCTCTGCTCCCCTTTCGCTCTTCTCACGTTTCTCCTCCTCTCACTCTCACTCTTCTCCTCCTCTCTCTCTTTCTCTTCTCTTCCTCACTCTGTCCCTTCTTTTCCACTCTCTCACCCCCTCTCTTTTCTCCTCCCCCTCTATCCTACTCATCCCTCATCTCTTTTCTCCGCCCTCTCTCTTCATACTCTCTCTCTCTCTCTTTGCTTTCTCCTCCTCTCTCTCTCACTCTCTTCTCCCTCACTCTCTTCTCCTCCCACTCTCTTCTCCTCCCCTTCTCTCTCTCCAATATGGAGGAGGAGGAGAGAGCGAGAGGAGAAAGAGAAGAGGGGAGGGAGACTCTTCTCTTTTTTCTCCCCTCTTATTTTTTGCTCCCCTCCGTCTTCTCCTCTCACTCTTCTCCCCCTCTCTCTCCCCTCTCTCCCTCTCTTCTCTTTACTCACACCCTCTCTTCTCCAAATTCACATCTCCCCTCTTCTCTACTCTCTCTCTCCTCTCCACTCTTCTCTCTCTCCTTTATGGATAAGGAGAAGAGAGAGGAGAGAGAGAGTGAGAGGAGAGAAAAAGGAGGAGAGAGGAAGGAGAGAGAGAGAGATATGGGATAAGGAGCAGAGGGGAGAACTTTCCTCCTTACTCCTCCTTCCACCCCCTTTCATCTCCTGATCTCACATCTCCCCTCTTCTCTTTCTCCTTTCTCATCTCTTCCCTTTCTCCTCCCTTTTTTGCTCACTCCCTGTCCTCTCCTCTTTACTCTCACCTTCTCCTCTTCCTCTCTTCTTTCTCACCCCCTCTCTCTCTGCTCCCCTTTCGCTCTTCTCATGTTTCTCCTCCTCTCACTCTCAACTCTTCTCCTCCTCTCTCTCTTTCTCTTCTCGTCCTCTCTTTGTCCCTTCTTTTCCACTCTTTCACCCCCTCTCTTTTCTCCTCCGCCCTCTATCACTACTCATCCCTCATCTCTTTTCTCCGCCCTCTCTCTTCATACTCTCTCTCTCTCTCTTTTGCTTCTCCTCCTCTCTCTCTTTTGCCCCCTTTTCTCTCTCACCACCTCTCTTCTCTCTCTATCCCTCTCATCTCTTCTCTCTCACCTCCTCCTCTCTTTCTCTGCTCGCCTCTCACTCTTCTCACGTTTCTCCTCCTCTCACTCTCTTCTCTCTCTCTCCCTTACGGAGCACGAACTCTCTTCTCCTCCTCTCTCTCCAATATGGAGGAGGAGGAGAGAGTGAGAGGAGAAAGAGAAGAGGGGAGGGAGAGGTGAATCTCATGCGTTGCCCCCTCATTCTCTTCTCCTCCTCTCCCACTCTTTTCTCCTCTCTCCCCCTCTTTCTCCCCCTTCATCTCCTTTCTCTTCTCTCTCTCCCATAGGGAGGAGAGGAGGAAGAGGAGGGAGTCTCACATATCCTCTCTTCTCTTTTTTCTCCCCTCTTCTGTTTTGCTCCCCCTCCTTCTTCTCCTCTCTCCATCTCTCCCTCCTTCCCTCTCTCTTCACTCTCTCCCATAGGGGAGGAGAGATAGGAGGAGAGAGGGAGAAGGGGTGAACTCTCTCTACTCCTTTCCCCCACCTTTCACCTCATGTCACATCCCCTCCTCATTCCTCCCCTCTTTCCTCCCCTCTCTCTCTCCTTTATGGATGAGGGGAAGAGAGAGGAGAGAGCGAGGGAAGATCTTTCTCTCCTCCTTTCACCTCCTTCCTTTTCCTCTCCCTTCTCCCGGGAGAGAAGAGAGAGGGTGGAGAAAGAGAGGAGAGGGAACGAGAGTAAAGAGGCGAGGACAGGGAGTGAGGAATGGGATGAGTGAGAGAGATGGGAGGGGAAAAAGGGAACAGGTTGTGTGGTCTGGAGAGAAAGGTCTCCTCTCTCCTCCCTTCACCTCCTTCTTTCCTCTTTCTTCTCCTGATCCCACAACCTGTTCTTTCTTCTCTCCTCTCTTCCCTCCCTCACCTCTCTCCTCTCTTCCCTCCCTCATCCCTTTGCTCCCTGTCTTCCTATTTGCTCTCACCTTCTCCTCTTTCCCTCTCCTCTCTTTCTCCGCCCTCTCTCTTCTCTCCTCTTTCCCTCTCCTCTCTTTCTCCACCCTCTCTCTTCTCTCCTCTTTCCCTCTCCTCTCTTTCTCCGCTCTCTCTCTTCTCTCCCAGGAGAAGAGAGAGGGGTAATTCTCTCCCGGGAGAAGAGAGAGAGGAGTAAGGAGGTGAAAGGAGGATCTTCACTCTCTCTCTCCTCTCCTCCCCCCTCTATAAAGGAGAGAGAGTGAAGATCCTCCTTTCACCTCCTTACTCCCCTCTCTCTTCTCCTGGGAGAGAAGGGAGAGGTCCCCTCAGCTCTTCTCCTCCTTTCTCGTCTCTTTCCTCTCCTCTCCACTCTTCTCTCTCAACTTTATGGAGAGGAAACGGAGGAAGAGAGACAGGAGAGAGGAGGAGAAATTTCTCTCCTCCTTTCACCTCCCTCTCTCTTCTCCTGGGAGAGAAGAGAGAGGGCGGAGAAAGAGAGGAGAGGGAAAGAGGAGAGAAGAGAGAGGGCGGAGAAAGAGAGGAGAGGGAAAGAGGAGAAGGTGAGAGCAAATAGGAAGACAGGGAGCAAAGGGATGAGGGGGGGAAGAGAGGAGAGAGGAAAGAAAGTTGTGGGATCAGGAGAAGAAAGAGGAAAGAAGGAGGTGAAAGGAGGAGAGAGGAGACCTTTCTCTCCAGACCACACAACCTGTTCCCTTTTTCCCCTCTTTCCTCACTCCCTATCCTCGAGAGAGTGAAGAGAGAGGGAGGGAGAGAAAGAAGAGAAGGGAGAGAGATGGGGAGAAGAGTGAGAGGAGAAGAAGGAGGGGGAGCAAAAAGAAGAGGGGAGAAAAAAGAGAGATATGTGAGACTCCCTCCTCTTCCTCCTCTCAAAAGAGAGAGAGAGTGAGTATGAAGAGAGAGGGCGGAGAAAGAGATGAGGGATAAGTAGAGATAGAGGGGGAGAGAAAGAGAGGGGTGAAGAGTGGAAAAGAAGGACAGAATGAGGAGAGAAGAGAAAGAGAGAGAGGAGAGAAAGTGAGAGTGAGAGGAGGAGAAACATGAGAAGAGCGAAAGGGGAGCAGAGAAGAGGGGGGGTGAGAAAGAAGAGAGGAAGAGAAAGGTGAGGAAAGAGGAGAGGACAGGGAGTGAGCAAAAGGGAGGAAAGGGAAAATGGAAAGGAGAAAGAGAAGAGGGGAGATCAGGAGATGAAAGGGGGTGGAAGGAGGAGTGAGGAGGAGAGTTCTCCCCTCTGCTCCTTATCCCATATCTCTCTCCCTTCTTCCTCTCTCCTCCTTTCTCTCCTCCCTCTCCTCCTCCTCCCTATGGGAGAGAGGAAGAGAGTGGGAGGAAGAAGAGAGTGAGGGAGAGAGAAAAAAGAGAGGAGGAGAAGCAAAAGAGAGAGAGATGAGCGAGAGAGGGAGAAAAGAGAGAGAGAGGTGTGAGAGAGAGGGGGGAGAAAAGAGAGAGGGATGAGGAGATAGAAGGGGAGGAGAAAAGAGAGGGGGTGAGAGAGTAGAAAAGAAGGACAGAGGAGGAAAAGAAGAGAAGAAGAGGAGAAAAGGGAGAAGAAGAAAGGGAGAAGAGAGAGAGGAAGAGGGGTGAGAAAGAAGAGAGGGAGAGGAAAGAGGAGAGGTGAGAGGAAAGAGGAAGCAGGAGGAGCAAAGGGATGAGAAGGGGAAGAAATGAGAGAGGAGAAAGAAAAAAGGGGATGTGTGATCAGGAGAAGAGAGAGGGGAGTAAGGAGGAGAGAGGAGGAGAGAAAGTTCTCCTTCTCCTCTCTCCTCCTTGTCTCTTGTCTCTCTCTTTTTCTCTTCTTCCTCTCCCCTCCTTTTTCTCTCCTCTCACTCTCTCTCTCCTCCTCCATATAGGAGAGAGAGAAGAGTGAAGAGGGAGAGAGAGGAGAGGAGAGAGAGAGAGACTGAGGAGGAGAGTATCTCTTTCAACACCCCTTTATAGATAGAGCGAGGGAGAAAGACCGCTGATGGGTGGTACGGAGAAGAGTGGGAGAATGACAAAGGGTGATGAATGTGGGAAGGGAGTGAGGAAGGTGGAAGAGTGAAAGAGTGGGGAGCTGGTGAGGAGGGGCCATATATTGCAGCTCTTGGGAGAATATTTACCAACTACGAGAATTGTGATTCTGATCAGCGATGTTGTTCAACTTCCATCTTCATTGGTTTGGTTGGCACCGAGTACTTCCCTTATTGAAGGCGCATTCATTCATTCATTGGCAGTGCTGTTGGCTTGTCATCTGTCGCATGAGAGATCACACATTGATAAATGTTACACGTTAGTTCACGCACAAATAGGTGTAACTAAAAACTACCTAGCCAACTCCAAAAGTACGTATTCATTTGGACCTAGCAACATAATGGCTGACATCTATCAGAAGTTTTCAACAACATCTAGTTCTTTTATGTTCCTATCAACGTTAGGATGAAATAAATTGTACTCTTTTATCCTAGCGTTGATAAGAAATTCAATGTGAAGTCGTAAAACGACTTTGGCACGCCACCACGTTGCTAGGTCCGAATTCTAACAAGTAGTTCTGATGATGTATATGGGCAGTTCTAAGGTTGTAAATAGGTGATGAATCTCAAAGAGAGTTTGGGTTGCTCACACTACAGTGGTGACCAACCAGTTCTGCTGTGTTTGAGTCGTTACGAAAGTGGAAGGTACTGAGGGTGAAATGAAAAGAGAATTTCTACGTTTTGATGATGAATCATCACAAAAATTGCGATTTTTCAATTTACCATGAGTCCATACTGTACCCCCATTTTTTATTTATGTAACTTACATATAGTAAAATATTACTTTGGTGAAATTAAAAATATATGTATATAAATAACTTTCAATTGAATTTTTTTGTTCTTTATGTGAGCCACCTTGGCACATTGGAGAGGTAAAACTCGTAACGGATCCTGATGAAAGCAAGGGGAAACTACATCAGTATTCATTCTTCCCTGGAGATGAGCCAGGTAAATACTAATTCCGGAGGTCTAGTCAGAGACTGCCTAATGAGAGAATATCAGAACTGAGAAGGGCCATGGAATTTTAGCAAAATTAATTGGGGTGGAAACAAAAAGAGCAGGCGGCAGTTTAATTGAAAGGTTGAATGGTAACATTCTGTACTTCTTTAGGTTCACCCGCGGGCATAAGGGAGTAGAGCTTTTTATTTAATATGTCCCAACCAGTGTGGCACCAGAAACTAAAATTACAGAATTTTATGTGTCCGCACTTGGTATATAGTACACTTTAGTAATAATAGGTACTATTGCCAGTGATGTAAAGTTTGTTGTTAGATGGTGTTAGCGAGTTGGGTTCACCGTTAGTATTCCAAACGAGTATATCACTGTAAGGTTCGTTTTCAAGTTTCAGTTGGCAATAGTACTTTTGCAAAGGCAATCATATTCAGCAGACAAACGTGTAAGTGGGTACCGCTGTTAATTTGTTAGAACCCAATTATTTTGTGCCTATTTAGTATTCGACTGCAAAGATGATACAACCTTATAATTGATAGATACCTACGGAAAGTTTTAAATACTATCAAAATTGCAAAAATATACGCTCAAACCTCTCGAAAAAATACTAAAAAATACCTAATATTTCGGGAAGATATTAATGCAAAAAACAAGGTATTATGGGTATCAAAATGCAGGATTTTTAGACTGAAACATAGGCCTGACTCAAAAAATGAATTACAGAAATAAAACATAAAAATACTAATTGGAGCCAGCAGTGCTAGGACACTTTAACAGCGCTAGCCTTCATACATTTGTAGCATGCAGAATGTATGTCAGTCAGAATGGGGTAATTTATGTGTTATAATATATGGTCCTTTGTCCTACTTTTATAGTCCTTTGCTCCATCATAAATTATTTCAAGTCTAAATATTATAACTTAAAGAATATTTACCCATGAAAATGTGTGACCAAATTTGGGCTCGTTTGTTGACTTGCAGTCTCCACTGGTTGGTTTAGTGCTAAGTTGATTCATCTTGCCCTGGATGTGCACCTCTGATGTTCAGTCGCGTATTCACGCTGCCGGTATTCCCACTTAGTCGAGTAAACATCTGTATACGTTAAAATTCGACACGTTAGTCTATAAATGGTCAGTTAAAATGTTACAAATGCTATACACATAATAATATAGTTATTAAGACAGGCAGATTTTCCGCTAACGCATTTATTACGTGAAGGCCCATCTACGCAGTCAAAAAAAGAAGAATCGTTTTCAAAATGATTAATTTATCTCAACCCCTTCAGATAGTTTGGTAGTTACTTAAGCTCACTCTCTCATTATGTTTACGTACTGTCAACTGGGTTAATATCGGATACCTATTCGTAGTAATATCATCCACTCATGATTTGTGGAAGCGCTACAGTAAAGTTAACTGGGGTTAATATTAGATACTTTCGGCTACTCATGACTTGATGTAGGAGCGCTGGTATCATTATCAGTAAACAAATCATGAGTGGCCAATATCACCGCCGATATTCGATATTACCCCAGTAGACAGTAAACAATAGGGGAGAGTAGTGTACCTTGGACCATGTTGCACTATGGACCGCTGGGCGTAACTATGCCCTCTTAATTCAGTTTGAACGTGGTAAGTACTTATTACCTCTACTACAAATACCACTATTGGAAACTTCGCGAAAATTGTTGTACTTTCACGTATAGCTTAAATTTTGAAATAAAAGTGCCACGGGTTTCATCATAATCATTGTTCTCAAATCCGATGCAAACAAACATAAGTTTTGCTGTCTGAAATTATCGCACTTTTGCTGCATGAGTTTTTAGTTTTTTTGATCGGTACGCACTCTTATGGTCCTTTGCTACATCATAAATTATTTCCAGTCTAAATATTATAACCTATAGAATATTTACCCATGAAAATGTGTGACTAAATTTGGGCACGTTTATTGACTTGCAGTCTCCATTGGTTGGTTTGGTGCTACGTTGATTCATCTTGCCTTGGATATGCACCTCTGATGTTCAGTCGCGTATTCTCGCTGCCGGTATTCCCATTTAGTCGAGTAACCATCTGGAAATTAGAATTCAACACGTTAGTCTATAAATGGCCGGCCAAAAACTTCCAAATGCCATAATAGTATAGCTTTTTCACTCTGTCTGGTTAATGAATTTCGACATACGTATTACTTCCTTACAAATAGACTTTTTGCTAACGCATTGTTTTTTTATGAAGGCCCATCTACACAGTCAAAAATAAGAATCGTTTTCAAAATGAGGCCCACAAAAGGTGCACCAATGTGGATAACCCTCAGAAATTAGTTTATGATTTTTGTCGATAAGTTTCAATTTTGAAATAAAAGTTCGATTTTGATTCAGTTTATTTTTTGTGGTCCGAGGTACTACAGGGGTATTATACCTTGGTTCAACAATTTCTCGAGTCAGAAAAATGCTCATAACACTGGTTGACGTGAACATGTTGAGCCAAAATGTTCACAGTATGTAACTAACGTAAAGGTTATCTCCTCACCAGGTTAAAATGTCAGCCCCTATCTTCAAATCCGAAGTCCCCACAGCCCAAAAAAAGAAAAGCGGCCCGAGGTAGACTACTCTCCCCTACATATTATATCCCATATGAGGGCCGTAAAATTTTTTTTTTCAGCGAAGAAGACGATTCCATTATAAAAATTATTTCTTGAATGAAAGAACGTATTTTAAATATTGAGGAACGATACCCTTCCTCCACAAAGGGTGTTCATAACATCCTTTACAAAGATGGTTAGGTATATGTCTTAATTGGTACGCTACAACAAATACTCTTGTTTATTCACTTACCCACTGTGTTGAGAACACATTTTCAGATCATAAAAATCGCTCGGTGAATATTGTCGATGGTAATGAACGCTTTGTAACCAACAATGGCAGCAATATTCGCGTTTGGACGCTAAAGAGTCTCTCTCTAGCGGCCTAATAAAATGCGACGCGCTGATAGGTGTATTGCGCTGATAGGTGTATTCAGGCAAAAAGTTGATCAGCGACAAACATGTTCTGAAAAAAAAAAGAAGAAAAAAAGAGAAAAAAACTAACGTTGGGCTTGTTAGAAAGGAAATGATAAGGGCTGACACTTAAGTTCTCTTCAGTTTTCCATAAAAAACAACAATATTGAAGATGCTAGAGCTAATTTTACTTGTACAGTAGCCTTCCGATTATCCGCCCTAATTGGGGCGAAAGACAGGGCGGATAACCAAAAAGGCGGATAATCCGAAATAGGTTACATTTTATTAAAATTAAAATTAATCAATTTAAAATTAAATGACAATGAATTTATTTAATAATTCTGACCCTTCTTCAGTAAATTTTATTCGAAATATTTATATTATTTCAATTAATTGACAGTAAATGTATTCAGGAGTCGAATTTTATTTGCAGTTTAGTGAAGGGTATAACAAAATATATCATACAGGAGATAAATTTGATAAAAATTCTGTGATGAGACTTTGACAAGCCTTAGGTACTATTTATTCGTTTTTCTTCGGCAAAATTCTGATTTTACTGATTTTTTTTTTTGGGGGGGGGGGGAAGGCGATTTATTCGCCCTGGTCAAGGCGGTTATTTCAGCGAGGGCGGGCGGCCGAATTCAGGGCGGATAATCGGAAGGCTACTGTACATGTTTTTATATGGTAAATATACCCTGATCATCTTTTCGTCCACGGCATTAGCGCACCTACAGGAGTGTGCAAACGCCAATTCATATCTCAAACAGGCAGGGCAGTCACAGTTCAAATCTATCATAGATTTTTCATTTGCCTACAGATTGCCTCCAAGTTGCCAAACAGCAGTGTGTTCCGTGGTACAAGCGTCTCATGGAACATGCACCTCCTCATTATGTAGAATTCCACAAAAAGCAACATTTGCTTGAAATATTTTCACCGAAATTTGATGGTTCTCAATATTGTAGCGAACGCTTGGTTTTGACGGGTTTAGCTCTCCACCCGCCCCCCCCCCCTCAAAAATATTAGCCGTATGAGGGTTGTTAAGAGCCTGGCAAGACAGCGCGCACTGGAAGCGGAAGACGAAATAGGGGCTCGGGCCAGCCTTGAAGCATCCCTCCGGCCATTGATGCGATACTCGCGAGGGTAGTTTTTGGGGCCGGAGATGCGGTGTCTCAAGGGCATCTTTGGCTCGCGTGCATCGTCATACGTCCCCTCGCACCATGAGGATTCGTAAGTTTTTCCCTGATATTTCGAGGACCCTTATAAGCAATTTATACTGAGCAATCGCCTGTTATCAAACTTCTTTTCGATTTTCTTTATTGGCCTAGACTGTAATGCCTTGTAATACTGATTAATTTAAGTTTTTCTGAAGCAAAATTAGGGTAGTTTATTTAGAGGCTTACTATCAGAATCAGAGTCGAAACCTGACTTTCAGTTGGGGGGGGGGGGGTAGGGTTGGAGAAGGAAAATTTGCCGACATTTTTTTTGTTAAACTAAGAATTCGCCGACAACATTTTTTTTAAATTTGCCGATTAATTAAAATATTTATATTTGAAAAATAATAATAATAATAAACAAACGAACAAACGTTCTTAGAAAATGAAAAATTCAAATGAACAGTTTCAAAATTTGCCAACTGCCAAATTATGGAAGGCAGGAACGTGCCGATAAGGGGGCAGCGGGCAACGGAAAAATTTACCATTTCAGTCAGGCGAGTTGAAAAAATCTAACAAGTTGAAATTTTTTTTTTCTTGCTATAATATTTGGGAATTGAGTTGAGAGGTTGGGAAAACCCAACAAGTCAAAAGGTTTTTTTTTCTTTTGCATTGATACTTGGGAATTTTGAATTGAGTCAGTTGGGACTTTCACAATTTTTATCCCTCCCCCGCTTTCCCTCAAGAAAAACTCTTCGGTACGTCCCTGGACTCCAGAACTCAGATTTGGATCCCAAAGTGGATAGACTATCGACATTAATTACTGACCTTAAGGGTAGTTGAATTCGAACATGCGCTAAATTTTGAATCTGATTCAAGCTTAAAAGACCCCATAAATCGATATGGACAGGCACTAATTAGTTTTTACAAATCTAGTATTAAAAGACCCCATGAATCGATATGGACAGGCACTAATTAGTTTTTACAAATCGAGTAGACTATTGAAGTGGAGAGTTCTTACGATCTTAAATTCAAATTAACAGACTGTTTTTGAAAATGCTAAAGATCGATGATTCATTTTCATCGTTACCTAACCTAAATCTCTTGAGAAAGGGTTAAATCGTCAAATGCCCAATTTTCAAAAGCAGCATATATGATTTTATAAAAAAATGATTGAACTATCGACGTGAAAGTTGTTTTATTTCCATTTTCTTGTTTCAGGTAGGGGGGGGGGGCTGTTACAAATTTAGTAATGACCCTTGGACCTTTGATTGGACTTCATCATTCTTAGGTTAAATGGCAATTTTCGCGGGAAATGTTGAAGAAAAAACTCATTAAAGCTTACATCTTTACGAGCCAACATTTGAAGACCAAAAATTAAATCCGCGACGTCCCCACAGCCCGATAAAAAAAAAAAAAAAAAAAGCGGTCCGATGTACATTACTCTCCCCTGCATATTATATCCCATATGGGGCCCGTAACGAAGAAGACGATTCCGTTATAAAAATTATTTCTTGAATGAAATAACGTATTTTACATATTGAGGAACGATACTCTCCATGTTTAAAAGGGGGGGGGGATTTCATATTATAAGTAAATGATACACTAGTGTACATACCGCAAATAACTCTTCAGCAATTGATTTTTCATTCGATTATTCCTCGGCTCTGATGTTACACTGCTCACCTCTTCATCGACAGACGTTCATCGGTTAAACATCTGCAAATTAGAAATGTATACAGTATTAGACAAGGTGCTCGTTTTCAATCAAAACTCAAACTTCACAGAATGTTAGTCAATTCAAAATAGTAAAGTACTCATACTCTTCATTAGCCTTGAAAACTGAAGTTTTTGAAGTTCAGCAAACGGGTGCAAAAGGTGCAATCGAAACATGAAAAAAGAAAAAACTAGAGTAAATGCATGTGCCAAAAGTGCTTACAATAAGAGAGCAAAATGCGTACTTACCGAAAATGATTGTTTTTTCAACAATTAATTCTTCATTCCGTTATTGCCTGGTCTTGCTGCTGTGTTGCTCATCTGCTCTTCCTCGGCATTGACCTTCATCGGTTAAACACACATCTGCGAATTAGAAATTTATAAGGTAGGTACCTATTACATAAGTCTTCGGCAAATAGAAAATTAAAATCGTGGAAGTATGTTAGTCAATTCAAAATAGTAAAGTACTCATACTCTTCATTAGCCTTGAAAACTGAAGTTTTTGAAGTTCAGCAAACGGGTGCAAAAGGTGCAATCGAAACATGAAAAAAGAAAAATCGGGAGTAAAAACGCATGCGCTAAGAGTGCTTACAATAAGAGAGCAAAATGCGCACTTACTGAAAATGATCCTAATTCTTCATTCCGTTATTACCTAAATCGAGTAGACTATTGAAGTGGAGAGTTCTTACGATCTTAAATTTAAATTAACAGACTGTTTTTGAAAATGCTAAAGATCGATGATTTATTTTCATTGTTACAAATATCCTAATGTCTTGAGAAAGAGTTAAATCGTCAAATGCCGAATTTTCAAAAGCAGCATATATGATTTTATAAAAAAATGA
This sequence comes from Acanthococcus lagerstroemiae, assembly GCA_031841125.1. Lineage (NCBI taxonomy): Eukaryota > Metazoa > Arthropoda > Insecta > Hemiptera > Eriococcidae > Acanthococcus > Acanthococcus lagerstroemiae. The sequence continues at coordinate 19,608,551 of CM063110.1, forward strand.
TTGAACTATCGAAGTGAAAGTTGTTTTATTTCCATTTTCTTGTTACAGGTAGGGGGGGGGGGCTGTTACAAATTTAGTAATGACCCTTGGACCTTTGATTGGACTTCATCATTCTTAGGTTAAATGGCAATTTTCGCGGGAAATGTTGAAGAAAAAACTCATTAAAGCTTGCATCTTTACGAGCCAACATTTGAAGTCCAAAAATTGACGTTGAAAACCCAAGTAATCTACTGAAACAGCGACTATTGTAATTCCTAATTATGGTTCAATTTCATAGTTTTTGATTTTAAAAGACTCGAATGTTCCTCTTACAATAACTCATACTTTGATAATTTTGAAATTTTTCCTCCAATTTGAATTTTGGTAATTTGATGGTTATGAAAATATTGAAAGATTAAATCAAGTTCGTTCAATTTCGACTCTCATTTTGGTGTTTCAGGTTTACCCGCGAGTCAATATCGAAAATTTATCGCATTGATGGAATTTCCAAATTAGGCGACCTCTCCTCTCCCCTTCCCCTTTTCGATATTTGATTCGGTTACCGGGAAGTCAATTTTAATCACTTCTGGAGACCAGTTTTGGCTTTTGAAGCCTAAATCGGGAATCTAAGAGGAATCTGATGAAATTTTCGAATTCAGCAACCCAGAAAATACTAATTTAACTTATTCGATTTCCTAAAAATCAGTTTTGAATTTTGGGTCCCAAATCGCAGTTTAATAAGAAAGCTCATAGAAGCTTTCGAATTCAGTGATGCAAAAAACTGCTTGTATTTTGATTCGTTACTTAATTTTTCATGAATAGAGAACTCTAAAAGTCAATTCAGGGTTTAAAGAAGAATCTTCTGGTGAAATTTTCGAAATTAACAACCCAAAAACTCCTATTTTAGTGATCTTTCCATAAGAAATTTCAAGTTGAGCTCTAGTCTTTCTTAATGAGAGCGATTTTTTTTTTTTTTACCGAAAAAGAAACGAGACCTTTTGCCGTCAGAGATGCCGAATTAAGGGGGAAAAAACTTTCATTCTTTTCCCATTCAGAATGGGCTCATCTTCACTTTTTGCGAAAAAGAAAAACAAAATAGGAAAATGAGAGTGAATGCATTCCTCAATTCAGCATCTCTACGTGCCTTTGGAAGACCCCAGTTTGTCCCACGTCGATCGGATTTTGGAATAAAAATGGGTGTGGGAAATATCATTTTACAGTTTGTATAAAAATCAACAGTTAGTGTTTTTATTCACTAACAAGGCCGGATTTACCTGACTGGCCGCTATGTTAATTTTTTTACCATCCCCAAAAATATACGTAAAATAAATCTCACTTTATTCGTTTTCAATTTTTCATCCCCCAAGCACTTGCATTTGCGTACATGAGCATACTCTAATCTGGGAGATCGTTATTTCCTCTTGGTGATACTTTTTTTCTGAATTTCCTCTGATTCGTCTCTCAAGTTGGTTCCAATAATAGATTTAAAAAAAAAACAAAAAAACAACAAAGTTTTAGGTAATCGGATGAGAAGAATTCGTGCCACAAGCTCCCTTTCGTGCTTATGGGAAAAACACATGGAGTTTTGACTAAATTTCCTTCCTATATTCACCAGGAACAAAGCCCGTAAATTGAACAATAGATCATTTGCTATCGGATTCAGCTTATGACACTGGAAAATAAGTCTTTTCCTTTCAACTTCAATAAAATGTTCAACTTTCTCAAATTTTAGGCCCGAAGTGAAACAAAGAATCTTGTAAAAAATTCGAAATTCAACATTTGCTACCCACTTTTAGATGTTCGAAATGTCTTCCATATTTCAGCTCTGTTTCAACCATTCAGATAACGTTCGATAGTCAGTTTGAGGAGGTGGAGAAAAAAAATTTGCCGACAAATATTTTTTTCTAACTAAAAACTCGTTGACAAAATTTTTGAAAAATTATAAATTTGCTGATTTTTTAATCGAAATATTTTTTAATTAAAAAAAAAAATAAACAGACATTTATAAAATCAAATGAACAGTTTCTAAATTTGCCGACTGCCAAATTATTTGGAGGGGGTATTTCAACCCCCCACACCACCCTATAGTTTCGCCCCTGATCAGAATATACTTAGCCAGGTGTGCAATTTTCAGTGTTTGAAAGGGGGAAAAATAATTTCATCTTATAAATAAATGATACACGAGTGTACATACCGCAAATAACTCTTCAGCAAAATTAATTCTTCATTCGATTATTCCCCGGCTCTGGTGTTAAATTGCTCACCTCTTCATCGACAGACGTTCATCGGTTAAACATCTGCAAATCAGAAATGTATACAGTATTAGACAAGGTGCTCGTTTTTAATCAAAAAAACTCAAACTTCACAGAATATTAGTCAATTCAAAATAGGTAGTAAAGTACTCGTACCCTTCATTAGCTTTGAAAATTGAAGTTTTTGAAGTTCAGCAAACGGGTGCAAAAGGTGCAATCGAAACATGAAAAAAGAAAAATCGGGAGTAAAAACGCATGCGCTAAGAGTGCTTACAATAAGAGAGCAAAATGCGTACTTACCGAAAATGATTGTTTTTTCAACAATTAATTCTTCATTCCGTTATTGCCTGGTCTTGCTGCTGTGTTGCTCATCTGCTTTTCCTCGGCCTTGACCTTCATCGGTTAAACACACATCTGCGAATTAGAAATTTATAAGGTAGGTACCTATTTGATAAGTCTTCGGCAAATAGAAAATTAAAATCGTGGAAGTTTTCCAACCCAAACTCAAATTTTACACACTATTAGTGAATTAAAAATAGTAAAGTACCTACGTACATGTTTTCGGTAAACGACTGCCCGAATAAAATTTGATACAAACATGCCTCTGAGCGAGTTAAAACTGGACTGCGTGGAAATACCAGTCGTGTCTATCCGAGAATAAACACCATTGTTGGCCAACCCGGTAAATAAAAAAACGGAAAACCCCAATATACCTGCCTTTGTAAGAATCTGACTTCGTAAAGGACTATAGGTTGTTTACAAACCAAAGGTCGTCAGTCGCCTTCTGACAGGTAACAATGAGACAAAAATGAAGGACGAATTCTTTTGTCCACGATTTCACAGGCAAACATCCAATAATAATTGAATACAAAATTGTAGTGAATATGGATGGTCTCATGCGCAATCTGCTCAAGTAACATTTTTGAAGAAACTGAGTGTATCGCATCAGCGACTAGAGGGACTAGTTGTGTCAAAAAAGTATTCGAATCCTATCGATAATTTGACTGGAGTATCGATACTATAATAATTTTGGGACCCATTTATCGGCCCACAATGGTAATGTTGAATTCACGAAAGAAATATGCTGTTTGCACGAAATATATAAATGACAAGCGCAGTAACAAGTACGAAACAGAAAAAGAAAGAGTTAGAAGAAAAAATTAAACTTCAGAACGCAATATAATTCACTTACACGATAAAATAAAATACGCCCGGAATTTTAATACCGTCTACACACAATGAAAAAAAGAGACACGATATTACTGCGCCCGAAATAAAAAGTTTAAATTCTCGGCCTCCATCATACTTGCCACAAATTTATAATTGCGCACAAATTAATGTCAAAATCAAATTTTGGAGCAATAAAAATCTATGAATCGATTCTCCCCCTCCTCAGGAGCCACAAATTTAGATTAAGAGCCAAACCGATATTAAAAACGAATTCGTTGAGTTCGAAACCCCTCGATGATCTCGATGAGGTCATTCGCATAAATAATAGGTCTAAAAATTCCTAATGTACTGTAATAAAGGGTAATTTTTACATGCCCACTCTTTTTTTGTTCTCTCAACCCGAGCCCTGAAATCCGCCCTTTCGAGCATTACCTCAGAGCTCCCCTCTATGGCGTTTCTAGAGTACTTAAGAAAAAATTCTTAATGACCGTTTTTATAGAAAATTGGATCCCTCTTAAACTCATGGATCTCCTATCTCTACGAGTCTGTACGTTATCCGCGATGACGTATAATTTTTGTGTTTAAACAACATAATATACCGTATGCAAGTCATTTCGTGATATCGATTTTAAAACTCGTCGTTCAAACTTTTTTTTTCGTGGCTTCACATTTCGTTCAATCACACTTTTTATTTCGTGCTATTTAATACTTCCCAATAATTTTTATGCCATACGTACCGTAGAAATGGCTCATTATGAAACAGTTTTCCGGGGAAGGGCCGTTTTCTCGGTCGAACCACAGAGTTCGCCAAAGCGGGAGAGAAAAAAGAAACAGGGAGAGAAAAACCAAAACAGGGAGAGAAACGGAGAAAACAAAAACAAAAATGGTGTCTTATCTCTTATGAATGGACGTGTTACAAAAAAAGGGCCTTAGTGTTCACTAAGTACACTAAGGCCTTTTTATTTTATGCAATAAAATACAGAAGATTATTCAGTATATTACTTCAGAAATATGTGATTTTTTTCATATTCTTCTTAATTTAACATATCACTCGTATACCAAATTGAATACTCTGATCTCAGTTTTATGTTATACTTTTTATGTTTTAATAATGAATGTTATAGTTTGAAGTTTTTCATCATTATGATGTTATTTGATTTCCTTTTTCAATTAAATTCTTGAATATTCATTTACTTTGGAGTTGATATTTTCATGAAGAATGTGATATTTGTCATATTGCGTGTAAAATAAAATAATCATCAAATTAACGTAAAAAATCCAATTGCAAACAGACACAAACAGCAATTTTAATGAAGCCACAAACGTTCATGTTACTTTTGTACTTATGGCATAAAATATTGTATGCACCACAGGAGTCAAGTGATCGTTCGCACTCGTGCGTTCGCTTCGCTCCTTTCGCGAATCTTCGCACTCATCGCAAAACGATCACTTCTCTCCCTTGATGCATAATATACTATTATAAAGCTATGATAGTGTTATAAGTGTATAAGTTGAATCGGTGATATTTTTTCTTCGTTGGTTTCTTCAGGTGTTTCATTATTCTAATTTTTATAGTCTTACCTGATAATTTTAAACCACAAATTTAAATTTTCATATTTTTAAATAATAATTTTTTGATTCATTCTTGTTAGTTCCTTCGCGTATTCTAGTTTTCAGTTTATAATTCTTACCATTTTACCTAACAGTTTTGAACCAAAACATGTAATTTTATGTAGTAAAAAATAAATAGTTGATTTTGACTCTTTTTTTTTTCAATTCTGTTTCAGCACTCAGCCTGGCAAGAGGTATCATTAGTATCGATACTTATTGATACTTTTGAACACCCAGTCGATACTAATTGAAGGGTGATTCTCCGAAAAATGGACAATTCAACGTGGACAAAAACCAAAAAAAATGAGGTTCACTTTCAAATTTTTTTCGTTGAAATCGATACTAGGGGTGTTGAGAAATCATATTCCGGTACAAGTCGGGCTTAAATTTGATTTTGGAGGGTTGTAAAGAAAAATTGTTGTCCACGTTGAAAGACAAATTTTTCAAGTTTACATAGTGTGATAAGATGAGGCTGTACGATCACACAGCGGCACCGTGGGTTACAATCTCACGGATCACGGTTTTATGAAGTACCAAAACTTCATCTAGGAAAGTAGTCCTCTGCACGAAGAAGATTTAAAGGCTGTTTCTACAGACTGCTTCTAAGTGTCGAAAGATTCACGTCCTTCAGCGTGGATACAAGAAATACGTGAGTAGCCACGTTGAATAATATTTTATGTCCACGTTTAAGGACAAAATCGTCTTTTCCCTTTTCCCATTGGGTAAATATGGGGAAAATATTTGATACATGTTGCTGAATGTAATGTGGCCAACATTAGTTATATTATTACATTTTTACAAATTCGGAGCTATAAATTCAATATGGCTGTTGATGTCCACGATGAAGGACACTTTTTTTTTTTTAGAAACCAGGATCTCAGCAATAAATGAGTATTTTAGCATACAAATTATCATTATTTCACAGAAGTTCTTACACAGCCTTCTAGAGGAAGTTATGAGGAAGTTATATGAGCATTTGAGAGAAGTTTATGCTTATAGTGGAACCCTACAGAGAGGGTTGAAAATTATCCAGGTTGAAGAACATATCTCTTCCTAGACACAACTTTGAGGTATTCTAAAGGTTACTTAACTTGGTTAGAAAAAGATTGTAAGACCTATACCGTGTTGCCTCAACTTACCTCTTCAACAATGGGAAACAGTAGTTCCTGAAAATGATGTATTAAACCCTTCCAGCAAGCAAAAAAAATCGGAACTAGGCCAGGTTGACACCCACGCTGATGGACATTTCAGGTGCATTTTCGATTTTCTAATGATGTTCTGCTGAACTTGGGAGAGCTTTTACCACTGTCTCCACCAGAAGAGTTCATTTCCTCAATTTTGATATATTGCGCATAGCATTCTGATAATAAGTGACAAGAGTTACAGCCTATTTACATGAATTGTCCATTTTTCGGAGAATTACCCTGATACTGTTTTGTTCAATACTTGACACCTCTAGGAGAGACTGGTTCTTTCCTTATGGAGCGATCTACATTAAATTAGTTCACCTTTTACACGTTAAATAACATTTCAGATAAGTGATAATTTTTAAAACTACATATGTACTTCTCCTGCATTCCTCAATAACTCACTCCAGGCCCATAGTCAGACTATGATTCTTGAGGGGGCAAATGATACAATTGGGAGAGCAGATTATGTTTTGAAAATCTGTCAAAATCAATACATACATAGATGCATGTCTATTTCTACTATAAAGTGTAAGTTTATCTGTGCGTGCTTGTTTGTTCGTTCGAGGTTGGCGGGTGAACCATAAGAGCTAAGGGGTTCGTATTTGCTGGATGTGTTCAGTTGAACCCGGAATAGGTTTTAGGCTACAAAAAATTTCGGTGCCCTAATTCGGAGGGGGCCACAAAATTTTCTCTAATTTTTTTGCAACTTGAACTTTTTGGAATTGTGTTACATTGAACTTCTTCACACTATGTTAAAATTTGGTGGTGGTAACTGTCTCCCTTCAGAAATTATTAGGGAATTGAAAATCTGAAATTTCCAAAACAAGCTCAAAATGCCTTCTATTTCTTTAATTGCGGATTAGAAGAAATATTTAGAAAACTCGAATGGGAAAATATGAGGATACAGATAAATGGTGAAAAACTTAACCATTTAAGATTCGAGGACAATGTTGTACTGATAAACGAGGATATAAAGAGGCTACAGGAAATGGGAGAAGAATTGACAGAGGTAAGTACAGAGGCGGGTTTAGAAATAAATACAAGTAAAACAAAACTATTATCCAACATGGAAGGGGAATGTAAACCGCAATACAAGGAACTGAAGTACAGAAAATCTCCGAATTCGACTATTTGGGACAATTGTTTGAAGACAAAACAAATAGAGAGATAACTAAGAGAATAAATGAAGCATGGGCAAGCTTCTGGACGTTAAAAAACATGTATGAAGGTAAAATTCAGATTGAAACCAAGACCAAAATATTGAAAAGATGCACTCTACCATTTCTCACCTATGGAGCCCAAACGTGGGCCCTAACGAAGAAGCAAATAAAAAGGTCAAGTACCACAGTAGTGAGAACAGGGACAAAACTAAGCGGGAGGCACTAGAGGGCAGCTCATCCCAAGCCTCCGCCGGAGTTGAGAAATTTTAGTAGATGGATCAAAAGTTGGGAAAATTTAACCAATCAAGTGATTTTATTTTCCTTCATAGGTAATACAAAAAAAATTTAACACTTGGGAATTTTGAGTTGAGTCAGTTGGGAATTTAACAATTTTTGCCCCCTCCCCTTCTAGGAAAAACTCTTCGCTACGTTCCTGAGTGAGAAGGATGGAACAAAGTATACTAGAGGGGGAAGACTAAAAGACAGAGTGAAAAAAATAAATTAAATAAAAATAAGAGAGAAAACTACGGAAGAGGTAAGTAGGAGGTCAAGAAATTAAAATGGGATTACGCGGGACATATCGCACGTCAAGAAGAGACACGATACAATGGCATCTTACGACAAGAAAAGAAGGAGAGAAAGCCCAGGTATAAAATGGCGTGATGATATCACAATTATAGGAATAATGTGGGGAAGAGCAGCCCAAGACCGAAAAATATGGAAAAAAACTGGAGAGGCCTATACTCAAAGAGTCTGAGTAGTTCGGTGTACGAAGTGTATATCTTCTTTTATCAAACTGTAGAACTACACAAATAAAAGGCTGATATTAATTACTATCCCAAAGATTTCAGTTTTTGGAAACTATATTCAGCATTTATATTCTAATTATTCGATTGAATTTTCAAGAACCGTAACATATTATTATCTGAACAACACAAACATAAAGCGATAAACTACCATCATATATATCTATTAAACAACGGCCAACCAACTCGACTGAACTCCTTCTACGGCACACTCTCAGCAATCGACCTTAGTATCTCCAGCACCACCATCAGTCGCGCCTTAACATGGACCACACACTCCGATTTATGCCACAGCGATCACTACCCAATCCTAATATCCATTCCAACATTAGACCAACATCTTCAAACTCATTCCAAACCACAGAAATGGCTGATCAAAAGAGCAGATTTGACAACGTACACAGACCTATGCAATACCCCTTACGATGAAGACCCAAATGCTGATATAAACACTCTCACCAACAATTTGAACTAACACATCATCAACGCAGCAACCAAATCCATCCCGAAATCGAGTAGCCCAATAAAACATAAAAATGTACCTTGGTGGAACGACAAACTCAAAATAGCAACTAAAACTCGAAACCAAGCCCTCAAAAAATATCGAATCACCAGACTACAAACAGACCTACAGATCTTCCGCCTAAGACGCGCCCGACACGCACCAGCAAAAAGAACAGCTGGAACCAATTCCTAGATGAAATTAACTCAAGACACAAACCCATCCACAATGTGGCGAAAAATCCAAATTTTGAACCGAGCGAAACCCCTCCACCAACAATTACACTTGAACAAAACGGCGAATGCATCCAAGACCCAAAGCTGACATCTAAACTACTAGCCGAAACTTTTGCCGCCGTATCATCTGATCGCTCCTCTACCAAAGAATTTCAAGAACACGAAGTACGTGAAGAGCGAAACCCCCTCGACGTAACCAGCAATAATATTGAAGAGTACTATGCTCCGATACCTCCAGAAGAACTCCAAATCGCCATTCAAAGCTATGTTAAAGACACCGCTCCAGGTCCAGACTCCATTCCAGCAGCTTTCATTCGACACCTCCCCAAAGAAATGCTCAACAAATTACAGTAAAAGTCGCTTATTATAATGACGTTGGGCAAAGAGGATTTTATGACATAAAGCGGCGTATTCCACAAAACGACAGGAAAAATTCTGAACATGATTTTATGATGTCAAAAATTCTTATAAACTGAGAATATAAGTACATACATACATACCTACTTGTACGTAGAGGTATGTTCGTACAAGTCACATTTTGAAATATTTATCAATATAGTCGACTGCGTCCCTCGATTCACCAATAAATTATTTATAAAAGTTTCATATCTAAAATGGGGTTGGACATCTTCAGATAAGCATTGAACCGTGCGTCGTAGAACATTGAGAGCGTGTTGAACTTCCTTGTTTGTTGGAGGGCACACAATCTCATCGTCATTACATTCTTCATTTTCCTCAGAAGACGCGGTAGATTTAGACATTATTTCGGCACAAATTTCATCTTCAGTTACGACGTATGCTGTTTGCTCGTTTTTATCGATACTCATCCAATCATCAAATTCATCAGTCGACATGTCTTCCGGAAGAGGGGTAGGGTCATCATTATACGTCTCACCAATAACGTCCTTGAAACCGCCTTTAGTGAAACAATTTTGAATCGTATTGCTTGTCACATTTTCCCAAAGCCTGCGCTAGTAAGTGGAGGGCACTGAGGAGATCCGTTTTCTTACTGATTTCTGCCGCCGACAAACCAATGCGTGAATCCAGTCCAGCTAAGATCCGACGTCGCATATGTGTACGATAATAAGCTTTCAAATTACGAATTGTCCCTTGGTCACAAGGCTGGATTAATGATGTGGTATTCGCCGGTAAAAAGAAATCACTTCGATATGTTTCAAAGGTTTTGAAACAACATGAGCCGTACAGTTATCGATTAACAACAGAATTTTACGTTTCAAAGTGGCGTCCCACTTCATTAACCATTCATTAAAAATTATAGTCGTCATTCAAGCATTTTGGTTTGCAAAATAATCAACCGGCAATTTCTTTACGTTTCTAAAACATCTAGGCTTGGCACTTTTTCCAATCACCAGTAATCTTTCTTTGCTACCGCTCATACTTACGCAACATAATACGGCAATGCGATCTTTTGCTACATTACAGCCCTTTGCATCTTCATGTTTGAACACGTACGAGGTTTCAGGTAGGGCTCTATATTATAGCGCAGTCTCATCTCCGTTGTAGATGTCGTCAGGAGAGTAATTTGCAATTATGTGTTTGGCCAACACTCTTTCAACCAAGATTGTGCAGCGACGGTGTCAGCATCACGCAGTTCGCCGTGCGGTTTCTTGTACACAATATTCTCTCTCAGAGCCCATCGCCGGAACCAACCCTCAGTTGCCGTGAAATCTGATTTTCCCTTTTTTTTTTTTTTTTTGCTAACTCCTCGGCTTTTTCGCGCATTAAAGGACCATTAACCCGCCCATCAGCTTCACGAACATGATTGAACCACTGTAACAAAGCCTCTTCGACATCACCATCTTTTCCTGTTCTTTTTCTTTTTCGGCTGCTGTTTTCATTCTTGGCAATTGCTTCCTGGATGCTATCTCGTTTCTTCAGCAACTTCGACAAAAAGGGTTGTGAAATACGGAGCTTGATGGCCGCTTCACTCTGCGTCACTGTTTTAGGCAATGCATCATATTCGCGTAAAATTTCAGCTTTCTCGGCGACACTAAAAGATCACGACGACGTAGATTTAGTCGACATAGTTACACGGTTGCTCACAGTTTTGTAACAAGACACAGACTGACCAGCGAGAAGCAAAGAAATGATAACATGTGAAAGAAAAAGTGCCAAGTAACTCATGTTTTTTCATGAAAATTATAGTCGTACTTCATTACAATAAGCGACTTGCCCATTCCAATAACCGGCAGATTTACAATGTATTTGTATACGGGAGGACGGGACTTGCTCATTTTTATGACATTAAGCGACTTATGCCACTATCAGACATTATAATAAGCGACTTTTACTGTACTACATACATATATAATAAAATCTGGTTTCCCCACTCTATGGTCAACAGCAATAGTTATTCCCATCCTAAAACCCGAGAAAAATCGATACCACACTACCTCTTACCGACCTATAGCACTGACCTGGGTGATGTGCAAGATTCTAGAAAAGATCATCTCTAAACGCTTCTTATGGATCCTGAAGAAACTTGAAATCCTCGACCCCAGCCAATGCGGATTCAGAAAATACCACAGCACACTAACCCATCTACTCGACCTACAACAGAATATCTTATCCGCCTTCGACCAACGCCAATACCTCGTTTCAGTATTCTTTCGACGTAGAAAAAACCTACGATACGGCTTGGAGATATGGCATCATCAAAAGATTAACATCCATAGGCATACGGGAACGTTTAGTCCAATTCATCTCAAATTTCCTAAAAAATCGATCCATCCGCGTGAGGATCGGAAATACCCTCTCTCCAACCTACCCAACAGCGAACGAAGTACCCCAGGGAGTGTACTGAGTGTATACTGTTTCATACTCTTCATCAGCGACATCGTTAAAGAAATACCAGAACCTATCTGACCACGCCTATTTGTAGACGATCTAAACGTAACCCTTCAGACCCACAACCTACAATATGCCGAAAAACTCCTCCAATTAACGCTACACGACCTCGAACAATGGAGTAATAAGACCGGATTACGTTTTTCGCCGTCCAAATCAAAATACATTATCTTCACCAAAAAACGGAACATCCAACCACTCAACCTCCAAATAAACAACACACCGAGTTCTTCTACAGATGAAACTAAGTTCCTCGGCCTCACCTTCGACAAAAAATTAGTCTGGAAACCTCATATACTTGCGCTGAAGAAGAAATGCTCACTGTCACTAAATCTACTCAAAATGCTGAACAACAGACACTACGGACCAACATCAAAGAAGCTGCTGAACATATATACCACATTAATCCGGTCTAAAATCGATTGTGGATCAATAGTCGTCTACTCCTCCGCCTCCCCAAGCGCCTCCTACAAACACTAAATCCAGTTCAAAACGCTTACTTACGCCTATCCTTCAGAGCATTTCCGACCTCACCGATACCAAGCCTCCACTCCCTCTGAGGCACGACACCTATCTCTTATCGTCGCAAAATCCTAACAACGAACTACACATTCCACGCAATCTCCAAACTTCCCCATTTACCTCAACACATAACCCCCTTCCTATCACAAACTTTCAACGACACCTTTAACCTTCCCCCTCATCCACCAAAATCCCCTCCAACACCTCCCTCCTCAAACCGCCTTTTGGCAAAATCCAAACCAACCGATCTTATGGACTTTCAAACATCAGCGCTTCAGAACCAAAAACCCCGAAATCATCGAAGCCATCCAATCCGAATACGAATCTCTTCTCATACAACACCCCAACCACATCCGATACTACACATCAGACGGATCCAAAACTCCAGAACGAACAGCCGCCGCATACCTTATCGATACAGACATCTCCACTTTCCAGCTACCTCAAATCCTCAATATCACCGCAGTAGAAACTATTGCAATTTATCAATGCCTGCTGAATCTTCCAACATACTGCTCATCCTTCCTAATACTCACCGATTCTGAAACTTCCTCACGAAAACTCCAAAAACAACCCGACCTTAACTCCGACGCTTTAATCAGTTATATCCAGCGTACTCCCACCACCATCTCTCGGTACACAACGTTGAGGTCATCTTCATCTGGATCCCAAGCCACTGCGACATCACTGGACATGATATCACCAACGCAGCTGCCAGAGCCGAGCCCGAGGCCACAATCCCCATACTCCACCCCGACGACCTCAAAATGTATCTCCAACACTAATCCAAAGAATTATGGAACACTGAATGGAAACACCTCAAAGAAGACTACTACAACTGGACCAGAATTATTGGAAACCTAAGCCCAAATCGCACCATCGAAACCGCTATCAACAGAATCCTTCTTGGCCACACAAAAATAACACATGAACAGATGTACACATATATCTACGCCAACCTGCACCCAACTGCGATACCTGCCACTCCCAACTCACCATCCAACACATCATCAATAGCTGCACCAAATACCACCGAACACCAACCCGGACAACCTACTTAAGCTACAGAATAAAAGCAATAAACTGCAAATAAATCAGGACACTCCGAATGAACGTAATATGACTTGAACACATGAAGAGTTGTTGAGGAGTTCTGGACCTCCCATGCAAATAGTTTTCTTTTTCTAATTTTAGCACCCTCCCCCCATCTAACTCACTAAAGCCAGCTCACTTTAGCCCACGGCCTAGATGAGCCGCGAAGCAAACTCAGATGGCTTTTAAAGAATTTTATCAAGAATCTTCAGGAAAAATTTTCTAAATTTCCGAAGAATTTCCTCAACATTACCGGGAAAATTTTGCGACAATTTTTAAAGAATTGCATCGGAAATCTTCGGAAAACAACTCCGATAATTTCCTAAGAATCTTATCGAAAATTTAAAAAAAAAAATTCCAATGTTTCTAAGAATGTTTATCAGCATTCTTCAGATATTTTCCTGACAATTTTTAAAGACTTTCCTAGGAAATATTCGGAGAAAAACTCCGGTGGTTTCTAATGCATTTCATTGAAAATCGTTTGGAACAGTGTTCGATAATTTCCGAAGAATTTCATCGTAAATCTTCGGAAAAGATCTCGGTTAATTTCAAGCAATTTCATTGTAAATTTTCGGGGAAAATTTCCAACAATATCGGATATCTTTAGAAAAAATCTCTACTGTTATTCAAAAAATTTCATAAAAATTCTTCGAGAAAATTTTCAGATAATTTTTGAAGAACTTTATCGAAAGCACTTGGGGTATAATCACACCAAGAGTTTTGAAAAATTGTACCGAAAATCTGCAGAAAAAACCTTCGATTATTTCCAAGGAATTTCATTAAAAATATTGGGACGATTCCTTTGATTTTCAAAGATTATTTCTGACGAACTTATCGAAAATATTAAATTTCCGATCATTTTCAATGAATTTTATCGGACATCATTGAAAAAAAACATTTTATCCGATGAATTCAGGAGAAATTTGTGGGAAATCTTAGGAAAACTCTGCAATTATTCCAAAGGATTTTATCGGAAATCATTGAGAAATACCTTCGATGATTCTTGAAGGTTTTCTTCAGAAAGAACTTTCTTGGAAAACATCGGAAATTTTTTCTAAAAATTTTTGATGAGATTCTTCGGAAATCATCGGCATTGTTTTCCGAAAATTTTCGATGCAATTCTTTAAAAATTATCGCAAAATTTTCCCGAAGATTTTCGAGAAAATTCTTTGGAAAACATTGGGACTTTTTTCGGAATATTTCCGATGAAATTCTCCGGAAGTCATCACCTTTTTTCTCCAAGATTTCTGATTAATTCCTTAAAAATCATTGGTGATTTTCCCCGAACACTTTTGACGAGAATCTCTGAAAAGTATCAGAATTTCTTTAGACCTTAAATGCCACACATAGGTTTTATTCCGATATTACCACACATGTGACAATTGTCACAGTATTTAAAAATTCATCAGTTTTATCATTAACCTATCAAATTTTATGGTGCTATATGTATTTTTTCATGCTAAATTCAAATTTGAAATTAAAATTTAATTTTAATATGGAAAATACGCACAAATTTGAAATTTCCCCCACCACTTCATGTTAATAACTCACAACCGATTTTTTTTTTTTTTAATTCATAACATTACTTTTGTCCTACGAATGCATTGAATACGGACACGCCAGCCGCGAGGGCTAAATAATTGGTATATAAACCTGCATTAGAGTGCGCTGCAAAATCACCTGTGCGGTGTTTTCCTCCCAATTTTGTTTTTAGTATAATCTTTACTTTACCCATTCACAGTTTCGGAATTATTTTCACTTGACCAAGAATTCTGTAATTGGACATGAGAGACCCCAATTATTTTTCAGTTTTCGTTAGGAAGAAAAAATAACTGGTTGTAGTACAGTAAAAAATATTTTGCTAAGGAACAAGAAAAAAACAACTCGCATGACAGTTTATTTCGCGGCTTTGGCCGAATTTATTTTTATTATCGTCCGTCACAAAATGTCTCAACCTGGGCCTTCCTCTCGACACAGTATTCCTCAGGTCCAGCCAACTCCAGATGATCCTGCTAATATCGATGATGATCTCAGCAGCATCGGAACGGCAAGCGACGATGAACCTGATGGTGTTATTCAAGACTTTCGGTGCGAACCAGGCGACGAAGATTCAGACGAATCTTCAAGCGAAAGCGAATGTCAGTCGGTATAATTTCTCGTATTTAGACCAGGGTCACAATAATTCTTGAAATAATTTTTTTTTTTTTTCAACAGATAGTATCGTAACAGAGTAGCGATTTTACGTGGAAACTAACCTACTGTCTTATGATAAATACAAACCTGTTGAAAAAATTTTATTTCAGGAATAATTACCTAGGAAATATTTTCTCACACTGAGTGGTATCAGAAAACCAACTCGAATGCGTAAATTAAACCACCAATATAATAAATTTTGGTCCAAATTGATTGAAAACCGAATTCAGTTCAACCTGTTAACCTCAAAATTGTACATAGTGCTCTGTGAGAGTGAAATTGGTCGGTGTGACAATTGTCACATCAGTGGTATTGACGATACTTGACCGAAAATCAATTTAAAAAAATCATACCCCTTTGGCAGTTTGAGTAGGCAACCAAACTCATACGCGAGAATGCAGGTAAATCATGTGCGCACGGGTACTAGGAGTTATGCGGCTGAGTCTCCCCTCTGACTCGCGCCACTGCTGCGAGTCTTATACCACTTTGACCAATGTCATATGTGTGGTATTGAAGGGACTTTTTCCAAAATCATCAGAGATACTTCTCGATGATTTTTGATAAAACTGTTTGGAATCATTGGAGATTTTTCCTAAAATTTCTGTCCAAATTCGCCTGAAAACATTGGAGATACATATATCTCAATAGTGTCCGATGAAATTCTTCGAAAATTATCGCAAATTTTTCCTGCATAGGAGATCCTTCTCGAAGATTCCCGATGGAATTCTTCGGAGATTTTGAAAATTTTCCCTGAAGATTCTTGATAAAATTCATCAAAGCCATATAGGAGTTTTCCCCAAATAATTCCCATGAAATTCTTGTCGACGAGTTCGCTCGCCTGGCAAAACAACGTGCACCTGGTTTCGCGAAAAATTAGTTTTCCTATGGCGGAAGAAAAACCGACTAATCCTGTATGTGAGTGCGCATACAAGAAGGGACCAATTGACCGATTTTTCGATTTTTACTTTTTTTGGCTAAATATATGAAAAACCCCCTTAGAAATCGAATAAAACTAACCCCAGACCTCGTATCTTGAAAACTCAGCGAGAAATTGCAGTTCTAAGTAAGGCAAATCAAAATTTATTATTTTAAAAATTTCAAAAAAAGTACAAAAAGGAAATAGCATGTTCTTATGTAAAATTAAATTGTTCGAAAAGAATTTTCCATGAATAACTGGACGTATTTTCTTCTTGCCCTTTTGAATGCGAGAGCAGGCAAATACATTTACCCATTGTCAGGATGAGTTGCCTACGTACGTCTGCTGAAGGCGAGTCTCACATTTCTCGCTGGGAAGCAGGCAGCTTTTATCCTGTTGCATGAATGCCTGTCTACTCTTACCGAGTAAGGGACTCGGATCCGAAGATTTTCGATGACATATTCTTCGGAGATCATCGAACATTTTTCGTGACAATTTTGCATAAAATTCTTCAAAACCATCGAGTTCTCCCCCGAACATTTTCTATGAAATTTTTCAAAATTTATTCCTTAAAAGTCATCGGAAATTTTACCTACAAGTTCTCGATGAAATTCTCCAGAGATCATTACACTTCTAAATTCGTTGGAAAACATTGGAAATTTTTTTTAAATTTCTAATAAGATTCTTCGGAAATTATCGGAAATGTTTTCCGAAAATTTCCGACGAAATTCCATAGAAACTATCATAGGAGATTTTTTCCGAGAATCTTCGACGGAATTCTTTGGAGAACATTTTTTCTGAAGATTGTTGATAAAATTCTTCAAAACCCATCAGAGTTTTCCCCCAAATATTTCCGATGAAATTCTTCAAAAATTATCGAAAATTTATCCGAAGATTTTTAAAGAAATTCTTTGGATAAAATTGGAAATTTTTTCCGAAAATTACCGATGTAACTCCTTAAAAATCATCGGAAAATTTTCAAAAAAATGTTATATGAAAATCATTGGAGAATTTTTCCGCTTCTGCGGAGATCATCAAACATTTAGATTCTTTGGAAAACATCGGAAATTTTTTCCGAAAAGAACGGACAAAAGATTAGGGGAGCGTGTGGTGGTGTGTAGGACCTGCACAGTTGAAACGTTGGTAAGTAACAGAACGATAATTACAAAAAAAAAGTACTCTCAATTTTAAACGCTTCTCCTGTAACATTTTACTTTTAATCAACTGGTCCCTTTTCGTATACGCCCTCACATATACTGTTTTTTGTAACTGCCCAAAGAAATTTTTAATTCTGAACGCATAAGTCACAGAGGTAAGAATTGAAAAATCGAAAGAAAAATCAAAATAGCTCGAGTAATTCTGATTTTCTTAATTTTAAATTCCAAAAATTCCCCCAAAAAAATTTCGTTATAAAAGCGACACTACCTTTCACGTTCTACATCTTCATTTGATAACACGGAAATTCTCATTGTTCATATTTACGCACCTATTTACGACCATAGAAAACTTAAATCTTAAATAATTATTGAACCAACCTTTTAAAGTCCAGCAAAAAAAGATACCATATTGCTTTCTTTAGAGCGCATATTGTTCTATTTTCATTTTTAGCGCATATTTTCAGCATATTTTTGAAAAATAAGCGCATACTTAATGCGCATAAATATTTTACAGTCTTTAGAGCAAATCTAGAAATCCAAGCCCTAGATATTATTTTAACGCGAAGTTTATACTCGTATGTATGTAGTTAAGTTAATCACCATTAAAATACATGTTTCTTTTTTTGCATTTTTCGTTACTCGGGGGGGGGGGGATAGAGGGAGGGTTTCTTCAATTTGAGGAGGAGGTGGTGTGAGGGCTTTGGTTACGGCGCTGAAACTGGATTTTTCAAGTCAAGTTTTCAAAATGTGTCTTCAGCGTGGACGTTTGTCTTTCGCGTGGACGTTTGTCTTTCGCGTGGACAGCAAAAATTTCAAAATTCTTAAACAACGACCTAGTGACCACCATCAATAAGCCATGCATAAACTGAGTGTCTAGAGCACCCTTTCAAAACATTCCAGTGAAAAAATTCTGAAAATTCAACGAAAAATTATTTCAACTCTGTGATGCTAAATCATTCCCCAAATTTGAGAATCACCCTGCTACAGGCCTGGAGACATCCTAATTGAAACTGAAAACCAAGAAAAACGTGAGAGGTATTCAATTTTCAGTTTATAATAGTACTCGATGAAGCCCGGAAAGTTTGAAGATACGCGGCCACGAAAACCTAATTAAATTCATAGTTAATAAACCTACCTACAAGATACACAAGAATGAACGTTCAATACGAGCCCATAAGCTATCAAATGTAAAAGAACAAATTAAATTGTAGCAAGAAAGAAAGAAAATTAACGAGAAAAAAAAAGAACACGAAAATTTCCAGGTGGAAGAGTAATGCCCCCTTCCACGCTACAGGCCTGGAGACATCCCAAATTGAAAACAACAAATTTCCATAAAAATGAACTCACGCATGTGCATACACGCTAACGAATGAATTATTAAACCAACAAGGAAACAACTAGAATATTGGAATAAAATAAACTTTTTTGTGCTTATGACTAGGGGTTCCAAAAATATGCTAGGACAGGTTTTTTCTGTTAAGCATGTTTTGGCATATTTTCTGCTTTTTTGGTGCCGATTCAAGAATATTTGGCCAGTTTCCACAATTGTTTTGAATATTGCGCTACTTTTTGTAAAACTGCAACATTTTTAAGAACCAACAATTTTTTCCTGCAAAGTCCTCCGCCTATGTAGAATTAGTACCTATATTACTGTTTTGATCCGGAATTTGGCACATTTCAGAATTTTTAGAGAATATTTTAGCATATTTGACAAAAAGAAAAGCGTATTTGACCCCTTTTGCGAGCACATTTTTGGAATCCCTACTTCTGATTGTAGCGATCATACGCGCACCAAGTTTGCCCCTTATATGAAGCAGCAGTAGGCAATTCTTTAAACTTCTCTGTTTGTATAAAATATTGTGCATTTGAAACGGCGTTAGCAAAGTAAACTACACGGTGCCTGTGGTGTAATGACGCTGGTGAGTGCCCAAATGAAATTAATGGGGATCAGTATATTTGATTCCTAATTAACATTTAAAGTCTGAAAACAATTTTCCATGATATAGACATATTTTCTTCTTGCCCTTTGAAATGCCAGAGCAGGCAAATACATTTACCCGTTGTTAGGATATGTTGCCTGCATACCTGCTGAAGGGGACTTTCGCATTTCTCGATGGGAACCTCCAATCTTGTAATGTAGGCAACTTATCCTGCTGCCTGAATGTCTGTCTACTCTTACCGTTTAAGGGACTCGGATCCGAAGATTACGTTTTTTGGAGATCATCGAACATTTTTTGTGACGATTTTTCATAGACGTGAAAATTACCCGCAAATCAACTTAAGAAACCTCAATACATTTAAGTCAATCCGTATCTCGAGTTTCATTCTCCACCCCTCCTCTTTTCATTTAAGAGTCACCCCTTGAGGCCGTTGACCCGCACTTCGCAGCCAAGCTATATTTTATGCTTCATAACATCGTATAGCTTCTTGAAAATTATGAGAAAAAATTTTCAACCCAATTAAATGTATTTCTTTATAGAAGGGTAGCAGGCATATGGCACGGGTTCCTCTTTTCCGAACAAGCTAAAACTTTACTGGATTTTTTTCGTAATTTGTTGAAATTGGAGGGGGTTTCGGTAGAGATTCCGGTGTTCAAAAATGACGATCACCTTAGTATCTATGTAAGTTAACTGGAGGTGGAAAGGATTGTTCAAATTTCTCAAATACTTCCAAAATTGTATTTTTTCGAATAAGGAAAACTGTAAAACTTTAATTTTTACTGGTTGCTTTTGTATGTCTTTTGGTTTCCCTGACCCCCTCTTCCACCGGAATCACCCTACAGCATACCTTTTGCTCGGAAGGAGGCACTACTGCTGGTCACCTAAACAGCCTGAAATTTCAGAGGTTCACATGAAAACGAGTAAAATAACATTTAAGGGGTAAAGGAAAGGACCTATGATATTTCTAAGTGTTTTCACGTTATGATTACAGGATCTGACTCCAGAATTTTCTAAAACCATTTTACCATTAACGGGTTATTTATATATTATGATATATATGTTAGGACTGACAGGTTTTGATTCAGCTCCCGTTTAACCATATGGGCTGACTGGGCTACAGCCCAGAGCGACAAAATTTTGGGACGGCAAAATTTGCGGCCCAAGAAAAACAATTATCTCAGTTCTCTGGAAGGGGGTGTAAGAAAATATAGCGGCAAAAATACTGCAGCCCAGGGCGGCAAAGTACGTAGAACCGGCCCTGATTCAGGACCTAAAATTACTAATGTATAAAGTGAAACATAATGTAAATCGAAATGATAACTTCAAATTCGATTCCGAGCGCATAAGTCACAAAGGAAAGGACTGAGAAATCGAAAGAAACATCAAATTAAGATTGTGATAAGAGCACCAAAAACCAAAACTCACAATATAGGAGATAAAATTGTAATCCGGAATAAAGTAAGCCACACAGGAAAAATTTTTAAAAAAATCGCCAGAGATATATCTTCCTTTTTTGAATAAAAAGTAGGTACTTAGTTTTTCTCTTTGAATACTGGTGTGGTGGGACGTATGGCGATGCACGCTTGCCAAAGTGGCCCCTATGACACCGCACTCCCGGCCCCGGAAACTACCCTTTCGAGTATCGCATCAGTGACCGGAGGGACGCCTTGGGGCCAGGCCCGAGCCCCCATTTCTACGTGCTGCAACGGGTGCGCACGTCCTACCAGGGCCACCATGGGGTTCCCTACTGACCAAGGTCCGCACTTCCTGAACGTTCGCCTGGAATTTAGGTCCCCACGGCCAGACGCGCTATTTTCTCTTTGAATAAAAAGAATAAACGCCCTTCCTTATCTGCCAACAAAGAAAGAAAATTGTTTTTTGATGCGAAAAAAGTTGTTGACTCGAAAATTCAAAGAATTATTCACGATACAAAAGTTTTACCCCCAAAAAGTGTAGAATAGTCATTCATTCTACATGGTGTATTCTACACGTAGAATAAAAAAATCTACGCTAGTTTATTCTACGGCACAACCCTGATGCGGAATGCACGAAAAAGGAATCAGTGATACCAAAATTAAGTTTCAAAAAATGTATAGTAATCCCTCGTATTACTGGAGTAACTAGAAAGTAAAGTCTTTCCCGATTTTCTCATGGGAGGGGGGTGTTGCCCCCTGGCTCAAACGTTAAGGCTAAATACTCTGTGTATACCTGTTTTACAAAAATGAAATTCAAAAAACGTATAGTAATCTTTAATATTATACTGGAGTAATTAGAAAGTAAAGTGTTTTTGCGACCCCTCCCCCCTGGCTCGAATGTCAAGGCTAAATACTCTGTGTATAAAAATAAAATCTGATTTTTAATGATTTTATTGGTGGTAATGGTACCTAACGGTAATTTTTTAGGGAGCAGGGGCTGTGTGTTCTCATATTCGGCATTTTCTGCGGGTATGGGTAACCGATTGACGATCGGCAGACAGTTTGTACTTCTATTTCTTATTTTTTTGATCGTTTTCATTTAGTGGAACTCACTGCCGGTGAGGGCTTCAGCTTACTTAAATTTGCCGTGTGATTACCTAAATTTGACTGAGTTGACCAACTGTGAATACGGCCTGGGACGGCCCTCTGGCCCCGTAATGAAATCAGGCCCCATTTTAACAAAACTTTCAGGTGAATAAAATAACGCTTCAGGGCCCGGGTCCCGTAGGTAAACCCCAAAATCCGGCCCTGATACGAATTATATCTGCTGTAGGTGTGCGCGCTATAATCTCTGCTGCTTGATTTTGTATGCAACCGAAATAAGAATTTTTGAATATTCGAACAATTTAATTTTACGTAAGTACATGCTATTTCCTTTTTGTACATTTTGAAATAATTCATTTTTACTTGCCCCACTTAAAACTGCAATTTCTCGCTAAATTTTTAAGATAGTGGTCTGGGGTTGGTTTTATTTAATTAAAAAAAAAAAATGCTGGATTTTCGAGTGTATTACAGTTTCTTTACATATTTTATAAACAACGTAAAAAACTTCAGTTCTCTACATACGTATTTACCTGGTATTTTACGCGTAGAAAACATGTGAAGTAAAATTTTACAGCACTACACTGACGCACACCACGTTTGTCCCTTATATGCAGCAGCAGTAGGCAACTCTTCAAACGTATCTGTGTGTATGAAGTATTGTGTATCCGAAACGGCGTTAGCAAAGTTAACTACGATAAACAGGTCCCGTGGTATAATGACGCTAGTGAGCATCCGAATTGAAATTAATTGGGATCAGTAGTTGACTCTTAGGTAGGAGAGGCCCATAAACGTAAATTGGTGCATTAAAAATTGTATAATTGTCTCCTATATTATTATCATACTGTCATAATGTGATGTAAAAAATAAAAAAAATAATAAAATATAATTCCTAATAGACATTCGAAGTCCAGATATTCAAAACTCTTATGATATTCTTCAAAATTTACCAGAAAATTTTCTGAATTTTCTAAAGATTTCCGATGGGATTCTTCGGAAATTATCGGCATTTTTTGCAGAAAAATTTCCGATGAAATCCCTTAAAACCATCGGAGATTTTACCTACAGGTTTTCGATGAAATTCTCCGGGGATCACTGAACTTTTAAATTCTTTGGTAAACGTTGGAAATATTTTCTAAAGATTTCCGAAAAGACTCTCTGGAAAGTATCGGAATTTTAAATTCCTTGAAAATCATTGGAGAATTTTCCGAAAGTTTTTCGATGAAATTCGTTGGAGATCAGCAAACATTCAAATTCTTTGGAAAACATTGGAAATTTTTTCAGAAAAGAACCGACAAGAGATTAGGGGACCTCGTGGTAGTGTGTAGGACCTTCACGGTTGAAATGTTGGTAAGTAGCAAAACGGTGATTACAAAAAAATACTCTCAATTTTAAACGCTTCTCCTGTTAACATTTTACTTTTGGTCAACTGGTCCCTTTTCATATACGCCCTCACATATGTACGTGTATCATACATCATCAAGCAAAACGAAGTTGTAAATGCAGAGGAATCCGGTCTCTAGTTATGACATTTCGTCGACGATTTAATGATAAACTATGCTAATCAACATAACTGATAACAGATTATGCTGAGTGACATTGCCAGTGACTCTAGACTATGCTAAGCGACATGACAAAAAGGACTGACTCTAGACTATGCTAAGCGACAAAAAAAAAGACAAAATGACAAAATAATTAACCGAATGACAAAACTCAGACGATGACATAACTTGTAACCAAAAAAGATGAAATGCTCCTCTGACAAAAAATGACGAATAATCATAACACAACAACACTAGATGAGTTCACACGACACGACACAATACATCACAACAGATCAACTTTATAAAAATCTAAATCTGAGTTCACATTACACTGATGTTTTATGTTAACACATCATATGACGTGGTAACACCACACAACACAACATAACAGATCAACTTTATAACAAGTAATCTCATTACTCGAGAAGGATCGACTCTCGACAATCTTGAACAATCGATAATTTTGTTTTATGTGAAAATCAATACATATTTAAGTATCATATAAACTTGACAGGGACGTACCGAAGAGTTTGAGTTTTTCCAGGGGGGGGGGGGGGGTAAAAATTGAGAAAGTCTGAACTGACTCAACTCAGAATTCCCAAGTATCAAAGAAAAAAAAAAAACCTTTTGACCTGCGATTTTTCCAACTGCTAAGTGAAAAATTACTACAGGGGGTAAGTTGTCCTCTGCCCTATATAGGTACGTCCCTGCAGCTCGATATCAATCTGTTACGTTACCCGTAAACACCCGGTCCTCCTTAGTTCATTATATTCCTATAGCCTGCTCAACATGCCCAACTAAAATTAATAGATAATTATTAACGACCTAATATCAAGCTGTTATGTTATGAACCCTTCGCTCCAAAGTGCTCTGAGAACTCAAACTCAGTTCAAAGGCAGGGTTTGGAAGTGAGAGTACTGAAAACTGAGAACGATTGAGCAGCAATGAGCGAAGCGTTAAGCCATCTTACAAAAGAAAACGGAACGTATTTTGCCTTTCGACAAGGAATAATAGAGGGGAGGAAGAAGAAATATGGTAAAATTCCTAATTTGACCTGATCCTGTCTTAATAAAATAAAAAATCCATCGAAATTTCTGTTAACAACATGAACGCACTCTGCAATCAATTCAATGAAACAATGGTCGGCTAACGAAAAATTTCCATCAAAATGTGGACCACTAAACTGAAGCACTGTGACTCAGATCATATGGTTGGAAGAAACGGAAACGTCAGTAGGTATATAATGAAAAGGAAAAAAGAAAAGGGAAAAAAGTGATTACAAGAGGCTTGTTACTGACCCAAAAAAGTGATTGCACGAGAGACGAGACTCCTTGCCGACCCTAAGAATCTCCAAACGTTTGGATTTGGACGCAAGGACGCTGTTAATGTTAACGTTTTCTCAAAAAACAGATTCTGTCGCGTACCTAGGTCCCTTTTGCTTAACAGCATCCATTTGCATGGAATGCGTGTTAATATTGGTAACCCGAGTTGTGACACGTATATTTATATGATGTTATAAGTGTTCCATCATCTGATGACATATGTATCATGCAATTTGAACAGTAAGTAAAATAGATGATTTTGTTTTGTCATGTGTTGTAAATACAAAATATCAGCGTAAGTGTTCCATCATCTGATGACATATGTATCATATGCAATTTGAACAATCTAATTAAAATATAGATGATTTTGTTTTGTCATGTGTTGTAAACAGAAAACGTCAGCGTAATGTGAACTACTCAGCTTTACGCAGAATGTAGATTAGAATAATTAAGGGGGAGGGGGCTTCTAATGTGATCCTTATAAAGGTATATTTACTTTAGATTTAGATTAGGAAAAAAAAAAAAGCTCATGGCTAAAGCATGTTCCATGCTAATAGGCCTATAATATTCCACTCTTGCGCCTCATCATTCATCAAAGTAATACAGATTCAAGCTCTAGCAATCGGATGCAAGAGATGCCACCGAATATAGAAAAAAGAAAAAACTGAGTAAAAACAGTAGCCAAGTGCTCGCAATAAGAGAATAAAATATGTATATACAGGTACAACTTACTACCGCAAGTAATCGTTCGTTCAGCAGATAATCCTTCGTCCATTATTATTTCCTGGTTCTGTAGCTGCACTGGGCTCATCTCTTCCCAAAGAATTGATATCCATCGGTTACGCGAGCATCTGGAGTAGAAATCTAAACAGTAATCCCAACGTTGAAAACGAAAACCGGAAAACCGCGCAAGTTGTTTGTTCGAAAACCAATTCCACAGCCCATTAATACGTATGTAGATCACAAATGGCGAAGTACTTACGCACGCTTTCCTATTGAATGACGGAAGTTATAGACACACGTCGATACATCACAGGCTTCTTCTTGTGCCATAACCGAAGGTAAAGAAACTGGAAAACCCCAACAATGATAAGTACACTTGCCGACTTGTCCCTTTGTGAAAACCGGACGGCCTCAACAACTATAGGTTGCTCATGGACTAAAGGTTATCCAGTCACCGCTTGATAAATAACAATGGGAAGATAACGATGGACGAATTTTTGTTCGTTCACGAAAATATCCGTAGACAGAATGCAGAGGTTTGTGAATGAAAAGGTTCGGGCGATAAATCAAAGTAATTTTAAGAAACAGAAAGGTGTGATTCGAAAAGTCGTTTGACTAAAAAATAATAATGTATAGCAGGAGACCTATTAGGTATGAAAATTTCACCACAATAGGTACCACAAATAGTTACAGTGGTAACTTTTGTACAGTAAACCGTATCAAGTTACCACTGCAACGATTGGTGGTATTGCAATAAAAAATTTCATAATATAGGTCTCCGGGTATCCAAATGAACAATTTGTTACTCATATATGGCTCCTACTCCTGGATAACAAAAGATGACTGTGCAATCAATTCTATTCTTATGTTTATTCTTTGTTATTGATTCTTGTACGAACGTGATACTTCTATCTTACCGTCCAATCGCGTTCAATAATCAGCATGAGAAATTATACAGACAAATGAACGCTATTCAGCAAGAGCGAACCAAAACTAGGTACATAGCAAAATCCGCTTTTTGAGAGCACGTGATTCGACGTTCAAGAGCCATGTAGAAATATAACACAGAGCGTTTACTTGAAAAATTCTACTGCCATGTTCTCTCCAACAATACGAATACTTAACTCATATTTTGTTTACAAATGTTAGTTGCGGTTCCATCTTCCATCTTGCTAAATAGCGTCCAAATATTATAGGCGAACATGTTATACGTATGTACTTACCTCTTGGTAGCTTCTTTTACTGACAGCAGTAAAAATCATAACACTACACAACGATTTGAGAATTAAAAAACAAAAATTGAGAATACATGTGCCTACATATGATTCGATGTGTTTTCAAAGAAGAATTGAACGCCGATATTGATTTTTTGTTTATAGTTCATTTTTTTCCCTATCTTCTATTATACAT
Organism: Acanthococcus lagerstroemiae; assembly: GCA_031841125.1. Lineage (NCBI taxonomy): Eukaryota > Metazoa > Arthropoda > Insecta > Hemiptera > Eriococcidae > Acanthococcus > Acanthococcus lagerstroemiae. The sequence goes on from CM063110.1 coordinate 19,635,660, forward strand.
AAATGCGAATTTTAGTATCATGAAGTTGATATCACTGATCGAACAACTAGTCAACTACATAATAATATATGAGGAGTTATCTGTCCAAAAGGGCGTCTGTTCAATGTATTTCTTGTGGAACGGACGCCCTTTTGACAGATAACTCCTCATATACGCGTTCATGTCAGTATTATTCAATATCAGTGTAGCCATATAGCTATTCGTGGACGACAAAAAGGAATAAAATGTGAAATTGTGATGAAATTTCAATTTTGAATATGAAAAACGAGAGGTTCTCGAGAAAAATGGTTGACGCCATCGTATTCAGTATTCAAAATATACCTATGTAAAACCATATAATCTCGTCTCATTGTATTTTATGCTGTTGTGAATTATAATTATCGGCGTTTAAGTGACAAAAATCAAATAACCGAGTATGCTAAATGATTATTAGCGTGCTCTGTCGTAGAATTTTTTAAAACAGTGACTACATGCGAGCTCTGTAGTTTTCAGAAACATAACTTCATTACTTGTAATGGGTTCAAAAACTGTGGTTACATCTAAGGGTTACACTGTAACGCGGTAAATGAATATTAAACCAGTCCTGAGTGGATTAAAGAACTGTAGTCGGTTACGGCCTGGTAACCCTGGCTAATAACCGCTGTGTTGGTTGCGAGTTCTTGAACGCGCCCCTGATGTGATTCTCCTTTTCATTCTGGTTTAATTGCCTGTGACATTTAGGAATAACAAGGATTTTTTTCCCATTCCTGGAATAGTAACTATTGTAATATGCTTCGGACATCATCAATTCAAAAAACGTAGGTATACTTTAATTGTTTATTCATAATTTATTAATTACAAAATATTCAGTCAATTTACGTACATATTAATATACTATGGAAATTGGCATACAATGTAATTATAATATTGAAATTAATATAACAACAACAGGATATTCAGCGGCCTGGAAAACCAAGGCTTCCCACTTCAAGTATTTTTTATGTGTTTTACCCTGTATACCGATTTTTCATCATTCGTTCAGAAACAGTTCAGCCGTTCCTATAACGCGATAAATGAACTTTCTAAATACGTTAAACCACCTCGCCAGTTCTTTCTCTATAAATACTAATGAAGACAAAATTTGACTAGTCGCTTTAACACCAGTAAAATGAACGTGTCTCCGAAGTTTTTTACATAGTTTGTCCGTAATTGGATGCAAGCAAAAAAAATTCATTAATTTAGTACGAAGAACGTAAATAATAAGTTGAACACATTGACAATTCTACGTTCGACAATTTTCGTGCATATCGTGTTTACCATAATTATACCGCAATTACATGAGATTTATTTATTTATTTTTTCCATAGAAGAAAAAGGAAGTGCCGATATTAATAATTAAAATGTATTACAAGGAAAACAGGATAATGTTATATACATTGTTATTATATACACACATGCACGTAACAAAATTATAACAAAACTTTTTCGCAATTAGTTTGTAAAAATAAATAAAGAGTCTCTCGCTCTCTTTCTCGCACGTGTTCGCAAAGGGGCACACGCTACCGAATGTGTATCCCAGTTAAACGAATTATACTAAATATTTCGATGACATTTTTAAATATTATAATCGGAGAGGAGAAACGTACACGGAGTACCAAACCAGCCCGCGAGCTACGACATATTTACTAGTTTCAAATCGATGTAGGATACTTGCGATTTCCTCAAATTTTTATACAACAGAAGAAATAATAAAACAAGGAGTAACTATATACGGTAACTAGGAAAGGAAATATACAAGTTTATTTTAGAGGGGTTATTCTAAATCTGCGGTTTTTGATTATCTGTGAAATTAATAATTGTGCCTTTCGATCGATTTACAAATACATTTGAAAAAGAGTTGCAATAAACTGACAAGCTGTACTGTTCTTCGAAACTCATTTACGTTATCAAAAACTTATAATATAACTTGGTAGGACAAGAATGAAAATAAAAATTTAGTTTTTCATTCTCGGACAACTATAACCTAACGGGCAGAAACGGAAATTTATCATTTTCATTGACTAACACAACACGAAAATAATTTACGCTAATACACAACGTATATACATACAAAATCAAAAATACAAGAAAATGTAAATACTAAAAAAAAAAATTGAACAGAAAACGAGGCCATTGCTTACGAAAAAAATTCATCTAAAATTTTACTAACTACACGTATTCGGATCCGAAGGAAAATTCAAGTCGAAAAAATTAATTAATAAAAAAAAAAGAGAAAACGAACAAATAATAATGAAAAAGGAAAAAAAATTACGCAGAAAAAATAATTATCACAGCGACAACGTGGCTCACGAAACCACAGCGAGTAACTTAAATAATTACCAACGTTTGCCAATCGATTAATGAGAAAAATCAATAACAGCCAACACACGTCATTGCGTTTTTGTAAAAGCACGCCAACAAACGAGATACAAAAAAAAAAAAAAAGTTCAACACCTACATGGAGTATCAATTTTGAAGACAAAGTGATCAAAACACGTTGAAAATAAATTTTGCATTTCTTCGACTGGCAAACACGGCGACATAATTCGTAAATATAACGGGCAAATAATCGACACATTGGCGGTTCGATCGTCCATCCTCTGGGGCTAACCAACTGTTAATTTTGCAAAAAAAAACCAAAAAAAACCAAGAGAATGAACGAAACGAGTAACAATTGATAAAGGTCTAGATGATGAATTATCATTATGTGTTTGACGTGCCGTATGTATTGATTCTGACTTCTTCGATTGCCTTACACCAGTCTAGAGCATAGCCTTCGGGGTCCTCAAGGTAGTATGTTCGGTTAGGCTGTAAAACAAACAGAAGACATTCTTCTAAGTACACAGTAACAGAATAGAAAACTTCTCTCAAGATCAGAGTTCAAGGTACCTCTGATTTTGAACACACGTCCATAATTGCGAATTAAAACACAAAGCAGATTTTGAGGTTTGAACGTATTCATTAGGAGGTAAACATCACTTTGAACACCCTCATCAAACCAGATGAGCTAATATACTAAGAACGTATTCATTAGGAGATAACATCACTTTGAACATGCTCATCAAACCAGATAGCCAATGTACTAAGAATTCTCAACATAGGTACGTTGAATTCGAACTCATCCACTCGGAGCAACAAGAAACTTCCGTCACGTTCAGAATCAATTCAAACACACACGTTGATTCGTACATTCATTTTAACCAAATTTCTATCTCGAACATTTGTGTATAAATTACAACATTCGATACACGCAACCTCTACTGTAAGCACACGTTCATTTCCAACACGTATTCATTTTTCATTCTGAGCATATCAGTTTTGCATCATGGACAATATGTCAAGTGAGAGCAAACATTAATTTTGCTCATATTAGTATATATCTATTCAGAACATACGTTGAATTCAGATATAGGTATTCATTCTCAGCAGTATCAATATAGGATCAGTGACAATGGCGGTTGTTATTTGAGAGATTAAATAGATGGAATAAATGTTGTTCATCGTTGCTACATACGACTGAACGAAGAAACAAAAACATTCATTTTAGTAGTTGCTTTCCTTCAAAGTGTAAATCTGGGTACCGCATCAATATAGGTACAATCACGAGACATGCAAATTACAACGAATGTGTCACCAGTGTTCTTTATTTGATCCGTTCGATCATTCCCAATTGTTTTCACTTCTATGATCCGAGAACAAGTAAAAACTTTTCCCATATTAATAAATGAAGGATCAAAATTTCAATAGTTCCAAATTCCGACATTAGCATGTTAAATCTGAACATATGTTTACTCCGAACACATTATTCTAATTCAAGTTATTAGCACTGGGCGAAGTTCACAAAAAACATTCACGTTCTATTTCATTTGCACTGAAACTACCTTATTCTATTCACATTCACTGAAAATGATATATTCCAAAATTTTGTTGCATTACTCATTTACAAAACGAACGTGAATGGGTCACTCAGTTTGTGAACAAGTGACCAGCTCTAAAACACTGCATGGAGAACGATGTTCTTTCGTTTGAAGGCTGAAGTAACAAGACTGGTGTTCACCACTATACCCAAAATACAAACAATTCACAAACATCTATCTATTCACATCTAGCAACTTGAAAACCAGATGCAAATTCAATAACCCAGCTGTTATCAGCATTAGTTATTTGATCCATTTGATCATTCCTTTTTGTTCACAACCACCTACAGGGTCAGAAAACTAATCCCCATTGGTAAACAAGAAAAATTAATAATGATCCAGACCAAAATTTCAATCAGTCATCATATGTTCCATCAGTATCTGAAGGTGAACAGGTATCAGTTTTGAATGAATCAAGTCTGACCAAATACCTGAACTGAGTGCATATTGAATACGTGTTTGCGCAAGTATCAGTGGTCAGTTTTAAACGGCGTATCATGTCCGAGTAAACATCAATTTTGAACACATCAAATTCAAGCACATACAGAATTATACACTTGTTCTATCTTCAAAATACACTGAACACATTTTTCACTGTAAGCCGACGCCGTCAATTTCTCAACATATTCCGATTATGAACTCATCTATTCTCAGCAAATATATATTCCGAAGTTCAAGTGCATCAATTTCAATGAAAAACTTCAATTTCACACGCATAATTCTGAACAAGGATCAATCCTGATCATATGTCTGTTTTAAGGGAAGGTATATTGTGAAAACACATTAACTGTGGGAAACCCTCTCACTTTGGTATATTAATCTGGAGCACGAGATAAACAAATCATAAATATGATCTCTGTAGGTAGATCAGAAATATCATACTCAAAGCACGGGATGAATAACATCATATGACATGTAGATCAAATATATAACAATCACCATCTGTGATTACTAAAAACCATTTGATTTGGGATCTTTTTCTGATTTCTTAAATGACCTAAGATCAAATAAATCACAAAAATCGTAAAAAATTATGATCCAACGATCAAAAAATCACAAGATCCATGATCTAGAACTATTTTTCAAAATGATACTTTGATCTGAATCTGAAATCTTTTTTCAATTTTCTAAACAATTAGCAGCAAATCATGCATGATCTTGGATCACTAGATGCACGATCATGCACATGCTAACAATAATTTTTGAAAAACAACTAATTCAGGGTGAACATCAATATTTTGATCATCGCAACTCAAAATCGCAGAAATTTTGAAAATTTTTAATCGCGATTTGAAATTTACAGGTTTCAATGTTATACTGAGGCCAGAAAAGGGCGTTGCTCTTATAGAGCAAGTTGTTCACTTGCTCTTGTTCACTATTTGGATGTTGTCCAGTAAAAGGGAGTCAACTAGCAAAATCCGTTTCTTTGAGAACACGTGATTCGAAGTTCAAGAGCCATATTCGCGTTTGGACACTCCTGCAGATGCGCTAGTGTCGTGGACGAAAAGATGATCAGGGTATCTTTACCACAAAAACATGTACAAGTAAAATGAGGTCTAGCACCTTCAATATTGCTTTTTATGGAAAACTGAAGAGAACCAAAGTGTTAGCCCTTATCATTTCCTTTATTCAGATGAGCCCAACTTCAGTTTTTTTGCAGAATATTTTTGTCACTGCACTAAACCATATGCCAGCTACTTTGTTACAGCCAAACAAAACCACCAGTTCTGTTTTGTCATCGCATAGTAACCATTCACAGAGATATACACGCATTTACCAAACAACATCACACCTCTTATCAACATCTACTTACAACTGAACCTCACCAATTCGAATTCCGCAGGCCTCGTGGCACGCTGCTGTCATCTTACTGATAAGAAAATGAAAGAGTGATCAAGGAAGTACCAAGTTGCAAAATAAAAGTAAGAATCAGAAGTAAAGTGTAATGAAAAGTGAAACACCGAACTAAAATGGATAAGAACACCAAACTACAACATTGGTAAAGAATATTCTCGAATTCGTATCGTTCTATCATCACTCTTTCGTTGGTTATAAAAACGTCCACTAGATGCCGCCCACTCTGTTGCGGAATTCGAATAGCCTCAAACATTACAACATCAACGTCAACACAGACAAGTACAGCAGTTGAGCGAAATATCAGTTTGGCTTACCGTATGCACGAAGAAGGTTTTGAAACTTTTTGGCTCTACTCTCAGCTCCGGACTCCAGGGAATTTCACCCTTTAGCGTATAGGTAACCGGGTCGGCGTAGTACAGATGCGGGCCCATCGTAAGCAACAGCATTCGTCTTCTCGAAAATAAACCCTGCGAACGCGGCCACATCGTGAGTCTCGCTGTTTTAACAGCATACTGATTCACCAATCAGATCATGTAAGCGCATTATAACTCACTTTTCTCTTATCGATTAATCCTTGTTTGAGGATTAGATTGCCTTGCACCATCGAGTCCCACTTGTTGGTTCGCTGTTTCTGCAACTGCTCTTTCATCTCTTCGGGGCTCAAGTCGAGTACGCCGGATTTCTTTCGCGGCCTAACGGCGGCTGGTACGGTAGGTTCGGCGCATCGAATGTCCAATCCAAGCAGTCTAGTGAGCTGGCGATCATTGAGGCCGGGCTCTAGGTGGTCTGGTACCTACGCAAACAGCATAAAACAGGCTCAACTTAGTTTGGAATACACTCGCGTTGTACAACCGACATATGTAGAACACGCAGACATTCGCCGGTATCGACGTAATCAAACTCACTCTATATTGACTGCGGAGTTCTTGACTGTCAGGGCTGGTGCCAGGCAGGTAAGGGTAAATAGGTGGCGGTGTCGTTTGCTGTAGGGTGTTGAAATTCAAGCCCTCGTAAAACGGGTGCTCTCTGATCGACGTGTATCGGACAGTGTCTTTAGCGCCAATTCGTTTCTCAGAGTCCAAAACCTGGAACAAGGAAAAGACATTCATTAATCACCGCGAACCAATTCACAACTGAGTGCACAGGACAGGGTCAAGATGCAAGAGACAGTGAAGGGGCACACTGAATCCTTCGATCACACCCCGGAACTACACTTCAATGCTCTGATTATGAGCATCCGGCAATTTTCCAAACGTGTCCCAATTTATAAGATTTGAATGATATCCAGAGACAGAAGAGAGGAACGAGGAGGGGGAGAAGATGGCGAAGGATTCCGATCAAAAACGTCACCAACTGATATATATCTTTTAGCACGGGCTCCGAAATCTGTGATCGTCACTTGAAAGTTTCTCGGGTCAAACACTAAGAAGCCAACTTTTTCAATCTCGCAAACTGAAGGTTTTCTGTCTGCCAAGACAATATCCTGTCTCAGACAGAGCAACGTGCCTCCATCAATCAGTGTTACTACTGTACGTACAAGGAACTGGAAAATACCAAATACGACATACCGTTCTCCTTGAGATCGAATTAGAGGAACCGGGACGGCGACACAAACATGCGGACACTTTTAACGTTTTTCGAATCCATCAGAGCCTATACAGACCTACGTCGACTGCAATGGCACGACATTCTCTCGGTTCACCTTTTCGCAATACCGACAATTCAAGTTGAAATTCCGCGACGAAAGTTCATGTAAATTGTTGCACCGTCGCCGGCGCGAGTTTCGATTCATGAAAATGCATACCAGGGCAACCAACTTAACATTCATTAGATACGAAATAATGAATTAATCGACGCCGACGGAATTCCACGCAAGAGTGCTATTCATATACCACCTCATTAAATTATCTTCATTCAGGAACAGTAACAAAATAGAGAAAAAAAAAACAACTTAATAAAGCTTTCACGGTTACTCGTTTTCCAAACGATATTATTTTCTGCACACACACACATACACAAGGAAACTCGTTAACGCGATATACTCGCACTTGGTAATTTAGATGAAGCCTATATATACAGCACACGCTGTACTCGTTGGCAATGAATGAACTCGCTAATTTTAATATAGTATATCATAATTATAGGAGCACACGATATGTACGTTGAATCGAGAAAATGAACCTCTAGGAAACAACAATGATATTAGCTTTAAGCTGGGGCGATATCACTCTCCCTGGGCACAAATGAGTTAATCTTCAATATTTTTTTCGTTTTCAAGTTGGCTCTCCTCAACTGACCAGAAAGTTCAATGATGGATTGTACACTTTCCTCATGCGCTGATCGCTGACCAGTTCCTCAACCCTGAACACTCATATGGAGCTAATCAATTCGCTATCATCTGTTTACAATCGCATCGATGTTTTGATTACCTCTTTTTTTTTTAATCTCGCTATTTACACGAACAGTTTCAACACACGTTAATTTGGTTACTAGCAGCATAAAATGAAATTCACTCGTCAGTAATTGAACAATTGATAAATAAACCGTGAACGTTCGGCAGAGACACGTGATTTACAAGATTTATCGAACAGACGAGGAAGTCATTAGCATTGGCGGAAAAACACCGGGATGCCACAACAGAATATTTCTGAAGCAAGATGTTGACGGTATGATGGTATCAACACACGAAACGGTGACTTGCTGAACAAGAATCCAAGGATACACAAGAATGCCGTACAACGTACATTACAGTTGGTCACGACTATGGGTCACAGAAGGCATTTATGGAAAATCAGACGACCGCATCCGCTTTATATGTACTAGACACACCTTATGCGAGTCAATGTTAACAGGAATCTTTTGCAGGGGCTAAACCTTTACCTCACTGCCGGTCTGCACTATAACCAGAGGGTACTCGAAAAAGGTGCACACGCATACACTCGGACCAAAAAACCTAACGCTAATCTACTGTTAGGGTTGTTTTCCGAGACTCATACAAACGAATACACGATGCAGAAGTATGAATGCATCTCGCTCGGCAACCATGTAACTTATCTTGAAGATATGTAGATGCCTGCCTACTCTCATTTCTGAAGGGATAGGGATACCGTCTCACATCCGTGCACAGGGTGACCAATTTTCTTCAAGTATGAACTTCCCTGATTTTTCCACATCTAGTTCTCAAATTTTTCTCAACGAGTAAGCCTACTGGTTGGAAGCTCCGGAAATGAAACTACACACACGAACATCGCTTTTCCAGGACCCGCGTGCATGAATATACACGTGAAAATGCCTGCTACGGAAACAACCCTATCAATACAATTCACACGAGAACCCTTTTGCTCAAATATAGTCCCTTTTACTCGTATCAACGGTAACAAGCACCTAAACCATTTCAAGCATGTATAACCCCTTTACAATACAGCATCAACAGTTCCAGGGACGTTAAGATTGGTAGGTTCTCTCACGGCAGCTTAAGCTGCAGGAGGGGTAGGGGTGCAAGCTGAGCTACGAGCCCGCGAAACTCACCAATAACTTTTCGACGAGATCTCTGGCGGTCTCGCAGAAACCGTTCGGAAATTCGTAATCCAGCTTCGTGATCTTCTGGAACATCAAGTACTCGCTCCTGCAACAACAATTAACAACGTTGAACTCCACATACAGGGAGGAACTAGATTAAGCGCAGGAAGTCCAAAGAACTAATCACCCACCTGGATCGGAACGGCGGCAGTCCGGAAATCATTTGGTAGATGATGCAGCCGAAGGCCCACAGATCGGAGCTCGGCGTCACCGGCTTGTCGGTCAGCAGCTCCGGCGACACGTACTGCGCGGTGCCGACGAAGCTGTTCTTGCGTCTCCGCGGCTCGTCCTCGTCGTCGTCCTCATCCGCCTCCGGCTTGCTGCCGTCCTTGCCGCAGCCGTTGACGCCGCCGTTGCGCGCTCTACGTTCGACCGCCGTCGGTTTGTACACCTTGGCCGAGCCGAAGTCGGTGATCATGATGTGCATGTTCTCGTCCAGCAGAATGTTCTCCGGTTTCAGGTCGCGATGGATCACGTTCAGGTTGTGCAGGTACTCGAGCGCGACCAGTATCTCGCCCGAATAGAATTTCGTGCATTCCACGTCGAACGAGCCGACCTTATTTATATGCGGCAGCAATTCGCCGTTCTTGGCGTAAGATAAAACGAAATCTGCGCGAGTTCACGTTAAGGAAAAAGAAAGACCAAATAAAAAAAAATGAGTACAGAACGTAGGTCATAATATTGCGAATGCGGATATCGAACGGAAGAGGAGCAAAAAAAAAAGAAGGGCGCGAGATCGGAAGTTCTGCAGCTCGGATGACATATTCAATTACACGAGTCAATGCACGTCGGGTTGCAACCAACTTCATAGAGTATCAATTATTTGCGGAACGGAAATTCGTATCGCGAAAATGGAAAAGGCGGGTACCACGGCGAAAGATATTTATTTTCTGCACGAAGATTAGCATCGCGACGGAGACTTCGAGATGATTGCGAGTTGAACGACCCATTTACCGGATTCGGGTTTCTGCCGTAAGTCAGTTTTAAAGCGGCTTGGAGAGCAGCGCGCCGTATCCGGCGTCCAATTCGACTCTCTCGAAGGTGTGCACATCTGATGCTCGAGGAGATAAAAAATTTCGGCCCACCCTCTCTTTTTGCATTTTTATACCTAAAAAGTGTAGATATTCGTTGACAATACGACTGCTGTCGAAAAATGCACGAGACGAGCCAAGTACGGGGAAACTAAGCGAAAGATGCAGGAGTCAATGAACCAGGGAACAGCCATCGCATATCTCGGTCACCGCCGTCAGAGCAGACACCAAAATCCAATGTGAGTGCCAATGAACACGACAACCGAGCAGGCAAGCTGGGAATGAATCGAACGACAACGGGAGGAGGCAGTTACCAACCGCGTACAAATCTTTGAGTTATTTTCCTTCTAAGTTTTCCAACCGTGTATCCTGATGGACCAAAACACGGCAAGACGCCACAAATGAGTGGTAAAAAAGTGTCGCCATTTTCAGCCAGTCAGAATGCGGAGTCATGTAAGAGTGGGCGGAACTGACACCATTTGGTCAAAAGTCTTACGCGAGGCGATTTCACGTCTGAAAGCCGTTACCTCAAGTGAAGCATTTCGTCAGTCAGACAACGATTTTAATAACCAGGGTTGGTGTTTTACACGTCAAATGATTTACTTTAGATTTTACGTTAAAATGCATGCAGAATGGATGTGAAATGGCGAAGATACATGATTGATGACTGATAAATAATAACTATGATAAAAAATGGGAATGAAAAATTGGAAATGAATTATAAAATAAACTTTTAATTGTTTTAATACTCATCTACGTATTATACTTCACTTTCACAATAAAATCACATACTCGTATGAAACATTCTACTTTCTTATAAGTTATCTGTAGCGAATTTGAGTATAAATTATAAAATAGAATAATAAAGCAGACGACTACTTGAAAGTAGTTCTCATAAGTTTCAAACTTTAATTGAAAAAATTGAACTTCAATTTTACTAATTTTGACTCATTTTACGTTCGTTTTATGGAGGTTAGCAGGTAAAATACATTTTCAAAACTATTGTATCCAAAGAGCGTTTTCTAGTAGCAACATTGCTTTGCAAAAAAAAAGCACTTTTCAAGAAGTTACTTTTCACTTATAGTACAACTGAAAAGTTACATTTTACTCATAGTATGATTGATAAGTTACTTTTCACTCATAGTATGAGTGAAAAGAACGAACAAACAATTTGTTCGTTTATTTGTCCACACGCTTTTGTTTCTATTATGCTTCCTTCTTATCATGTGTCATTTGATTATTTGAAACAAATTGGTTATTTTCAGAATTCCAATTCTAATTCTGTTCTAATTTCACCATTTTTGGATTGTAACAAGGATTTTAATGGACTCTGTTTTGGTCTTTTGATACATTCGTTTTAAAAATAGTATAATGCAATTCAAGTATCAAAAGTGAGCTCACTTTTCATGACTCATACATATGGCGCTCCATTCGCCTGCGGCTTGTTTTGCGCAAGCATGTACTTGTCATAAAAAAAAAGCTCACTTTAATACTCGTGTTTTAATATATTATTCACATACTCATTTTACATGCACCACTTAAATGAGTCAAAATGAGTGTTAAAAAAACTAAAGTTCAATTTTTCAATTAAAATTTAAAACTTACACACAACTGGAACTACTCTCAAAAATGGTCGTCTTCGTTATCATTCAATTTTATAATTCATACTCCTCTCAACTTCACTATGGGTAATTCATCAGAAAGAATGTTCTACTTTTATACATAATTTTAAACTTATACTTTCTGGTTTCTCAAAACTTATTTCAACTTAATCATTCCATTGTACTTGATCCTTTGATCTCCCCCCCCCCCTCCCACTTACCAATAGTCACATTCCTAATAGCCCACCAAGTTAATATTGGTTATTTTTACTATATTGTTTCTAACTTACACAAGTAGGTAAACTTGAATAATATTAATCTAATTTTCTATTTGATATTTGAAACAAGGATGAGTGAATAAATTTATCATCTATCAATCATTAATCATGTCGTTTTTTTTTTGCCATTTTACATTTTTTACAATACCTACATGATCAGAAAGACGATGTTTACTTTAGTTTTATGCAAGTGGAAAGTAGCACTTTTCATTGACAAATCAGATACAAGCATAACCTCAATGTAAAGTAAACGTGCCTCAATGTAAAAACATGAGTCACATTTTTACAGGCAGGCACGTTTACCAACCGACAGGATGAAGCGATACCAAATGCCGACAGATGCCAAGAATAGCCGACTAATGCCAAAGATGTTATTATTTTGATGTTATGATTGCAATAGACCTTTCCATGGGCAACATCTCATGCTGACTCATGAGGACTGTTGCGCAGCTGCTCCAGCATGCGCAGCAATTCACGGCCTGCAGGGTCCAGCTTGTTTTGTTTACATTCATTTTACATGTAAAACTCCATAAGCGAACATTCGTTCTTCTTTACAAGTTCGTAAGTATGAAAAAGAGCATTTCTTAATATTGAACGATGATTTAAATCAAAACTAAATACTTTTAGATCATAAATAAGCACCCGGAAGCATTAAGAAATGCTCTCATTCATATTTATGGACTACACAAAACAAGGTGGACCCTGATGGCTGCGAATGGCTGGAGCACCTGCGCAACAGTCCTCTTCATGACGTCACTGTGAACAGATCTATTGTTGCCTCTTGAGATTATTCACTATAGGAACTGTAGGTTCCCTTTCAGTTGGGAAAATGCATTATGCTAAATTTTTCAGTGTTGCTTTTTTTAACAAGACAAAGCTGTTAATGTTTTCCCTTTTGGATCATGTATTGTAAAATATGTCTTACAAAACAAGAACCAAAAGTGAGTTTACACGACTCGGGGAATTGTTCTACTCGCTATGCTCGTTCGCAAACTTTCCCTAGCATGTAAACACTCACTTTTGACTCTTGGTATGTAATACACTATTACCTGCCAACTCTGGATATATCCGTCTCCTTTAACCTACAACTGGTAAAACTATCCGGATATGACACGCACACGCATATAACACACAGTAGAGATTTGAAAAACACGTACTACAAACAAATTTGTTCTACACATGCATCGAAAACGCGTTTTCGCGTAGCAGTTTTCCGTAGCGAAAGAGACATTTATCGTTATCGCAGCGATCAGCACTGATAACGCGTTTTATCTGTACTAGGAGTGAAAAGAAATTTTTTTCTGTACACTAGGAAGAAAACGATTCGAAACGTTCGCAACGAACGCGTACTATTTTCGGGATACCTCCGTAGCAGCGGAATAGTATATTACACTGCAAGGATTGAAAGCGAGCTTTATCACGCCTGAGTGCAGATGTTAGCCAACAGACCAAAAGTGGCGAGTGAAGTCTATCGTGCGCGTTGATAACTCCGCTTCAATCCTTGACATTGTAAGATATTTTGTATTACCAAATGCAACTGAACAACTATATATGTACCAAGATATACACATCTGTGAAAGAAAAATATGTGACTCATCTATTTCAGTCCTTTACATCTAGGGACTGAAAAGGTCTTGCTGCGCTGGCCGTAGCATTTACAAACGCAGCTGCGATCTATCGTGATAACGTGAACTTTCAATCTGCAAAATGAGACTGTTAAACCGTTGTTTCGATGCATGTGTAATACAAACGCATTTTCGCATTTTGATGCATTTGTAGAACAAAATATCTTCCAAGGCAAGGAGCGAATGAGGTTTATCACGACTCATTCAATTTGCTCAACTCGCAACATATTGAACTTGTCGTGATAAACCTCATTTTCGCTCCTTGACATGAAATTGTACTATTGCTGCAACAGCTGCCAAAATGCCCTCGCAGATAACACGCAGTAAGAATTTCCGATGAATTAAAAGTGAAAAAAAAGGTGCCTGTTCATCCGGGAAAATACGGCATTTCTTATCATGTTATCGCATTAAACGGAAATTACGCGTTATCACTACAGTATACTTGTGGGATACTATCCAGAATAATTTCACAAATACAGGTGCGCGGACCGGACGAGCAGATAACGGAGACGGGCGTTTTGTAGATTCAATTTCATGAAAATTATTTAAACCTGCGTATCTATGAATACGTCCTTCTCGCATCCTCTATTATGAGACTATGAGGAGAAATTTTGGTAACTATAGGACAGACATGGCAGGTTGAACGCGACAAAGCGGCGGGGACCGGCAAGAAGTTCAGAAATTTGTACTCTGCACTCTCGCAATGGAGACACTGCGAGGGCATCCAACGAGATTTCGGGGTAGGCAGAGCAAATTCCGCGTTTCGCAGTCGATCCAATTTACTCGAGTGAATCACTAATTTACAGAGCTACACACATCGACGAGTGAAAAGGATACATAATCTTTCAGCATCTTGAAACGTGTAGTACAGCTTCACTATGAACGGCGTGTTACACAAGTGGAATAAAATGTCTTTTTCTCGCTTCACGTACTCGGATTTCTTCTCCCTGATAATGTAATGCTTCTCGCAGACTTTAACTGAAAAAAAATCAAACAAAAAAAGCATATAAGTAACATATACAAGATGTTTCAAAGGAAGACCAAAAAAAAAAAAAGTTTTCAACTCTCCCCTACTCGGACCAACACGTCGAATGGCTATAAGAATCTATAATGAGTAGAAAAAGAGGAGGAAAAAAAAAGAAACGGTACATCGACTGTTTGTTCAACACTTCCAATTTTTCAATGTACGTATTTCACTGGCACGCATACGTTTCTTCGTTTCTTCTGGAGTTTTTCAAATATTTACTGCCGTACGGTAATTCGAGTATGCACATTTCATTGTAACTGTACACCGAACACGTGGTGATTTTCTTATGCTCGAACACGTGTTACAAGCAAACGGATACACCGCAAATGGTGACGAAAATTCCTAATGCTGCTCTTTTTTTTTTCAATCTTCATTCGCAATTTTTTTTTTGCGCAAGCCGGATGCGTGGATATTAGGATGGCACTTGTTTCAACTTTTTTTCTCATTTCCTTCTATTTCTGCGCCCACACGAATAAGTAATGTGGTTAGTTTAAAAAAAAATTATCTTAGAGAAGAATTTTAAGGCTTATACGCAAGGGGGTTGAAGTTTAAAACATGATTCCACATAAGGGGAAAACATGCAGTGTTCCATCAGAATAACTTACAGGATTAACAAGAAAAAAAAAGGGTATAAAAAACTTTACTTTCCAAGTACAGGGTGCAGGGGGCTTCAAAATCGGACTATCGGAGGCGACTGAGAGATGAAATGATATTCTTCACTTAATCGTAATCACAAACAGCCACATGATAACTGATTCACTGATTCTGTTTTTAAAGAGGTTGAGTCACATGTGACGTTAAATGGAGCCATCAGCTAACTACTGATGTGACTCACGATTCGAAGCTACAAAATTGCGGGAAAATGTAAGCAAAGAGAATTTTTCATGTGGACGTTCAGGAAGAATCTTTTTTTGTAACAGGTTACATATGACTTGACCTGTTTTACATACACACAAAAATTAAAAAAAAATCGAATGAACATTATGAAATTTTTAAATTTGCTGAACCTTTACAGAAGTGTAGCCATTCATTTATTTTTATTTTTCTCCCCCCCCCCTCTTTCACATACGTCAGATAATAGCCAGATATGTAACCAAGTTAGGAAGCTGAAATTCTGATGTTGTTCACAAAAATAAGACGAAGGTCGAGTTCATAGATCAGTCTAATCGAATAATTGGGGGAAGGGGGAGTAAAGGGCTAAGATGTCTTCTCGAAAATACATAAATTTAATTTCCTTTACAAATTCTACCCCCCAACCGTAAATCCTACTGAACATCTGACGACCCAAAGTAAGAAATATTTTCGAAGATCCAGAACTTTTGTAATATTTTTGTCGTAGAATCAACGATTTATGAGATTTTTGACATTTACGTGGTTGCGAGACTCACTCAATATTTAGAGTCTATGTTGGAGTGTGAGTGAACTTGGTCAATTCTATATTCAAGGTGTGCCAATTTACAATTTCTTCCTTCTGTAGTCCAGAGCGCTCTCGGCTGCTATGCCATCTTCAGTGGAGTCCCCCCCCCCTCCCTTTTACAACTTTGTACGATCTTCCCAGACGTGATGAAGATTCTTCCAGACTTCACCATAACCTTTAAAGACTCTTCCATACTCATCCAAGGCATCTCAAGTCTCGTTTAAAATGTCTCAAGTTTCTCACAGAGTGATTTGAGACTCGATAAAATTCTTCTGCACTTGTGTAAGACACTCTAGTGCTCTTGTTCAAGATTCGCTGACTGGTCATGAATAGTTGCATAGCAGACGAAAGCGCTCTGGATTACAGAAGGAAGAAATTATGAATTGGTACACCCTGAATATAGAATTCACTCAATATTTGTTCAATTAAATTACATTAACGTGGACAGCGATATTGTACGCAAATATATTCTCTTCTGGTATTTAAAGTATGTAATGTCTGTTCTGCATTAGTGTGGCTCACACCCTAGAAGGCGGTGCAATTATAACCTACAACACGAACTAAATTTGTTTTCATTTTACCAAATGCACTGATATGTGTATAACAAAAAATGTTCCTGTCAGAGACGTACCGAAGAGGTTTTCCGGGGGGGGGGGGGAGTGTGAAAATCCCAACTGATTCAACTCAAAATTCCCAAACATCAAAGAAAAAACTTTTAACTTGTTGGATTTTTCAAACTCTACCGAAATTTTTCGACTTCTGTTGACTAAAATGGTGAATTTTCCCACCTGTTGAGTAAAACTTTCCTGGGGAGAGCTCTCCCTCCTATCGGTACGTCCCTGATTGCTGTTTTAAACAGAAATCAGGGACGTACCGAAGAGGTTTTCCGGGGGGGGGGGGGGAAGTGTGAAAGTCTCAACTGATTCAACTCAAAATTCCCAAACATCAAAGAAAAAACTTTTGACTTGTTGGATTTTTCAAACTCTACCGAAATTTTTCGACTTCTGTTGACTAAAATGGTGAATTTTCCCACCTGTTGAGTAAAACTTTCCTGGGGAGAGCTCTCCCTCCTATCGGTACGTCCCTGATTGCTGTTTTAAACAGAAAGCATTGTGGCTTAGTGGTTCGGGCGGTAACTAGATGCGCCAAATATGAATTTTTTCTAATACTTTTCAGGAGTTACGAGTTTGTTCTTCTGTCTTTCTATTTTCTGGAGAATATATTCAGTTTATTCACCAGTACAGTTTCTGTGATCTTAGCAGTGGCGTGATTTCATGTATCTTTTAGTTGGAGAGGAGAGGGGTTCAATTTTTAAACAGTTTCCCTTCTTTTTTTCAACCATCTCAGTTTAACGTATAGGAAAAAAATTTATTTTTAATTTCAAGAGGGAAGAGGGAGGGGGGTTAACTCCTATAACTACACCACTGGATCTTGGGTATTATTTACTTAATATTACTAACCCAAAAGATGGAGTAAAATCGCATGATATTGGACCCATTTACTCAATATTACTAACTCAAAAGATAGCGTAAAATCGCATGATTGGACGCTGTCACGAAAGAAGTGTCCGAGCGGTGTAAAAACCCCATGACTATAGTATGTCAACAAACATTTTTTCCTGTTTTTCAGAAGACTCTCATTATTTAATTTGTTTGTGTGCCACAGACACTCCTTTCATAAGATAGTGTCCAACTGACACGTAAAATTCTCAGATAATAAAACCTCTTCAGCAACCTCCACACTACACATAGGAATTCCCCTGCGAAGCAATCCCATTCGGAATGTTTTACCAACTAACTTCGTGAGAGAAGCAAGCGAAATCTCGTTTTAAAGTTTGTTTAGACACCCCCCCCCCTTGTCCCACTCTCAAAGAAATCACAGAAAGTCAACACACATAACAACTGGGGTTCGAAGCTCCCAATATATCAATTACAGGGTTCCTTGAATTGGACGACTGCACGCTTCTCAATTCTTAAGTCATTTTAGCAGCAACCCTTGTCCATAAGGTTCCCCAGGAAGCTCAACTTGAAATATTGAAAATTGAATTAGTAGGCATCAATGGCATCAAACACCTTTGTCGATTCGATGAGTTCATTTCTGAAGTCAGTTCAGCTGTAACTCCAGTCAGGAGACTCCATACGGAACTGAAACGAAATTTAATTTCAGCCTCCAGCTTGCAGGCAAGGACTATAGCTATAAAATGACCAAAGAAATTAACTCAGCAATTCAAGAAACCGTAGCTAGCATCGATATACTGGAACCTACTGACCCAAATGTTAATAAGTTGACCCCCTGTGAATTCTTTCGAGGTAACAGTGCACCACCTTCTTGCTTCGCCACACATACCAAGACGAAGAGGTGAGGAGGGGTGAAGGAAGGTAGCGCGTCCGTCTGTGGTGCACCTGAATTCCAGGTTAATGCTGGGTGTCCCACAGTGACCTTGGCAGGACAGCGCGAATCTGAAGTGGAGAGGCGAAAGGGAAGCTCGGGCCAGCCTCAATACGTCCCTCTAGTCACTGATGCGATACTCGAAATGGTAGCGTCCGGGGTCAGGGTGCGGTGTATGGGGAACCACTTTGGTATGCGTGCATCGCCATACGCTCCACCAAGTGAAGAACACTGCGGAGGGAAAACTCTTTTAAAAATGGGTTTTAAAATCTCTAGAAATAGTCTATCGTGCGACATTTATTCAATTTCCATTGCGTGAAGACATCATTTCATCAGTAGACTGTCGACAGTCCTACTTTGGAGCTTCCATGCAACCTCCAAATGAAATTCTTTCAAAAAATTTCCCGTCGAGTTTTTCATGTTAAGAACAGATTTTCCACTCGAATCACCTATCACTCTTACTTGTAAGATGTTTTAAAGGCAAACAGAATTTCTTTACGGCAAATCCGATAGTTAACCTTCGCACGACCTAAAACCTCTCTTCGAAATTATGTCGGTACCGAGTTTTTACACCTAAATACACTACATCATTTTCTAGTGGGAGCAAAAACAAAGGAAAAAAAAGTCACAAATCAAACAGGCGCCTTCATTCTACGAGCCTCTCCCTGGTGACATGTTGAAATGCCAGCTACTTTTCCGATCCGCGTAAGCGGCAAACCTGATATAATCGGAATCGGCGCTTCGTCCCCCGACCCATTTTGAATCGCTGTACCCAGAGCTCCACCTTGACCCCGATCGCCTCATTCGTATTCGATAACGGAGCATTATTTTCGTACACCGCTTCATACTAATCTTATCACGAAGGCACGCAGCGTTTTTCGATTGCGATGTAATAAATCGGAAATCGACGTTTGTGTTCCCTCAATCTGGTTTACAATTGCGACTACATTTGGCAAGTATAATACGCAGTCACAAAAAGTGTACCTATATATCGCACCAGTTACACACACACACACACACACACAAAAAAGATATAGCTGAATAGTACTCACTTGCGAATTCTTTGTTAGTGTGAATATCCTTCGTCAGATATACCTGTTGAGCAGAAAGAAAAAGCAAAGTCAATGTCAAGAAAAATAGAACAAATATGGAAAAGGTAGAATATACACATACATCTATACTGCGTTAGCGTATTATTACATTCATGTTTCGCGTTTTTACGCGTGACTTACGTCATTAAGCGTTCCTAGGTAGGACATAAAACATTTCAAACGCACGTGTACTCGAACGTTATATGCGACTGCAATGACGCAGGTACAGTGTGGCCGCAGTCAGTGACACCTACTTACCTGCCTGCCAACCAGCACGTTGGTAACATAATTTCGTTCACGGGCGCACCGATGCATTTTGTTGACCCAAAATTATCGTCATTACGCTGACGAAGTCTCTTTTATTGTTTGGCTAACGAGTTATCGACGAGCGACCTACAGAGCACACGAAGCTTCTGCCGCCTATTTAGCTTCTCGCCCGGACTCCGAGGCCAACATTTCGAATCGCAATTCAGACAGCAGATTTTCCTCCACTTTCGGGGTTCCATCGGCAATAATGGCTGCCAGCGGCGAGGAGCCCTTCCAAGACATACTGAAAGACCCTTCGCAGCATTTCACGCTGTCTTCACCTAGACGCGGCAGCAAGCACTAGACCAGCTCATCGGCGAACTTCGAAAACGGTTGCTGGAATGCCGGCACAAGCTGAAGCCTCCCTGCAATTTCGTTTTGCCCCGAAATCCGCCGTCTCTCTCCGAGAGTACGGGTGCGCGAGTCGGACCTAGGTTACACGTCGCCGCAGCGCCACGGCTCTTAGCACCTCCATAAATGTCACCTTTTCACCAGCTTCGAATCGTTGAAACGATTCGAGCTTCCCCCCCCCCCCCGATTTAGACCCATCGACAGAAATGCACTTGTATAAAGCGAGAGCTGGATCGTTTACTCACCGTGGAAAAGCTTCCTTCGCCGATCACCTTGCCGAAGATGAAGTCGTTCGGCGTTCTCTTGGTGGGCGGCGCCGACGCCGGCATGCTCGGACTCATGGTCGTATTACTGTTGGAAGCGGGCGGGGGCACCACCGTCGACCCGATACAACACGACTTTTTCACCGTCTCATTTTCAGTCATAGGTGACAATGGGGCCATACGTATGACTGGAATAATTTTCTGTAAACAAACGAAAAAGACTACATTAGTTTACGGAACATCCAATGCTGCAAATGATTAGGGCACATTGAGATAGAGCGTACTCAGCTCTTTGTGGTCCACATGCCTGTGGAATGACATATACAGTGCCCTATATTAGAAGCTGGAAGACAATCAGATGATCGAGTTCTCGGAGCCCCGATCCTCCTCTTCAAATGAAGAGCCTCCCTCATCAGCCTCAATATTTAAAATTTCGCTGTCTGTTATGTGAAGTACAGGAACACACATAGTACTTCAACTTCTGAAATTAGGTTAGATGGAACGATACTTCATCGATAGGCCACCCTGCACTTATATTACACCTTTCCTGAAAGGGGAAAAGCACCCCAAATCGAAATAAATCTTCGTCCTCATGAAGCAGTCCTAGTCGCTGTGGCCAAGTGGTAACGTACCTGCTTCGCAATCCTTGCGTCTCGGGTTCGAGTTCCACCAACGCCCGAAAGCTAATGGTATTGGAATACCCCCACTAACATTCCAGCGAATATAACGACTACAGTATCAATCGAAGTGGAAAAGCAGCGCGCCCTGTAACCCCCGCCAGTTCACACAAACAAGGCATTACAATTGCAGAACGTCTTACCACCAGATCAGACATATTTGTACTGTGAGTGTGTACGTCACGGACAGGTGAAACATGTGGCAAGCGAACTGCGGTTGCACACTCTTCAGCACAGAGACGGAAAAACTCTGAACGCAACAAAATCGTAGGGAAAGCAACAGCAAACTACCC
The DNA here is from genome assembly GCA_031841125.1 of Acanthococcus lagerstroemiae. Classification (NCBI taxonomy): domain Eukaryota; kingdom Metazoa; phylum Arthropoda; class Insecta; order Hemiptera; family Eriococcidae; genus Acanthococcus; species Acanthococcus lagerstroemiae. The sequence goes on from CM063110.1 coordinate 19,657,379, forward strand.
CGACTAATCTGAAACCGTGACCGCCAACGTCCGGCATCGAATACGGCGGCCGAAGAAGAAACAGATGCTCAAGAAACCCCTGAAAGCACACACGCGCATTCTGCGCTAATGGCCCAAAATACAATGGCCCCCTTCAAAGTTACATGCGGCAGCAATCCGAAGGCCATACTGAGACTGAACTGATTGCCTAACAAACGATGTTACAGACGCGGTGGATAAAAATTGTGGCTACTAATAGAAATTCGGTTCGCCAGCAAAGCCATGTTTTAACAGAAATGCTGGGACCCAAGAACGTTCGAACTGCTGTCCTCAAAGGGCTTTGTTGATCGAGGGGGTACATAGGCTGTCGGTAAGTAACTGAGACTAAAATTCGTACGGCCCACCAACGCTACCTATCGGCGTTTCAACGCAGTGGGGGAATAATTTGGTTCATTAGCTATCGATTGAGACCACACTGAGCTCATTTGATTGAAAACTCGCTGTTCCAGACCAATTTGAAAGAAAAACATCTGCGCCGCGGTGATGACTTCTTGATTCGTATTGAATTGACGACCGCGTAAGGCTGCCTTCAGTTGAGGAAATAACCAAAAGTCACAAGGGTCAAGGTCAGGACTATACGGGGGGGGGGGAGATTCCGTCCAACTCCTTCTATCAGGAAGAATTTTGAAGGGCCGTAACCAAAGTCGAAAACTCTGAAATCGGCTCCGGCTCCCCTGAAAATGGCCTGCTCTCGAACTCTAAGGCAGCACTGATCAATCATCACGCGTCACCCAGAGACAGGGGAGTAGTATTTATAGCACGGTGGCCCCACACCTCACCTCTGAAAGAATGACGTCATAATCAGTACGACCAGATTTACAAAAAATGCTGTATCAAAGATTCTTTTTCTCAATACTTGTCAATGTTTTCATTTTAATTTTTTGTTAAAAATCGGTGTTTTCCCCCCAATTTTTCGAAATTATATCACCGTAGAGAAGTATTTATGGAATATTCAAATGTGTTATTTACATTGGTGGCATAGCAAGCCGAATGTTAGGCGGGGTCTAATCTTGACCAAGAAGTTTTTTTTCCACGGCGTAACCTCTCCCTTTTTCTAATTTTACTCTCAACCTGAGTTCGAGAATCTGCTCTTTCGAGTATTATCTCAGAGACGTCGAGGAGGCTGTTAGGGCTGTCTGAGCCCCCTTCTCTTCTTGTCAAAAAACCGACTTGGGTCGAAATGTACAGAGTTGCTACGTGACCTCGAACCCGGGACCTCCGGATTCCGAGACCAGCGCGTTATCCACTCGGCCAACCAGAAAATCGCAAGGTGGGGGTCCAGACCTCCACAACCCCACGGCTACGCCAATAATTTACATGCTCGATGACTGCCGACTTCAATCAAATACTTGCTATTTACTTGTTCCTGTCGTTTTACTAGCCAGCAGACACCCTGATGCTCAAGTTCACACAGAAGACTAATCAACGTATCCGAAGCCAACGACGCTCAAAACATGGCGCGGTTTTGGACTTCAGTTGTTACGCTTCGCGACGTTAGCAGGTTTCGAACACACGAGGGTAAACCATCGAAGCTCGCCGATCGTTTCCCGAAACATCCTCAGTTGCGGGTCGCAGATCCTCGCAGAAGGTGGCGTTCACAACCACGAACACTGAGAAACCGAGTTCGTGCACCGCTAAACCACAGAAACCACTCCATCCTTCGAAATCGGACACCCTCGCGGCTCGGAGCACCGCACACCGACCACCGAAATTCCACGACTAATTCGTGCATGCTGTGGGCGCAAAACGGACACGAAAAATACGAGAAAACGAGGGAAAAACCTTCGCAACAGATAGTATATACTGCAGACCCACTCGTAAACGATTTTCACGAACTGCAGGCCGACCCTACTCCCTCGTAACGGGAAAACGCGGTCGTTGAACCCGACGCACCGCAATTGCGGGCCTTTCGTACTCAGTACACTCGATATACGTACCCCTCCCCCCTGACATATATAGGCAATAGCACGAACGTACGTGTGTACATACGAGCGTACGCACGCCCGCACGCACACCCACGATATCCTCGAGCTTCCGCCCGTGCTTCGAACACAGCGGGAGCACGACGGCACGGGAACACAGAAGACGCGGGACCGGGCCGCGGGCTGAAAAACGCCCACCCCTAAATTTCGCGCACGAAATGCGCGCGAATTCGCGACATCCCAGTCTTCCGCAGCTTCATTCATTCGGCCGTCGCTTGTCGACTTCGGCGTCGCTGCCGATCCCCTCCCGACTCCCTTCATAGCACCTTTTCAAATAAACGCGACAATGAAAAACAAATAATAACAAGAGCGAACCATTAGTCAAGTCAAAAAAAAAAAAAAACGAGAAGGAAAACTATAAACTCTTCTCTGGGCGCAAGCTCCATAAACAACTGCTACGAACTTATGACGTCATTGATGTAGCAGCTCCAACGCGACAATAAATACGCGTTCTGATTTGTAATTATTGTTTTTCTCCGGTTCGACATTTTCAATCATACCGTCGTCTCCACCCCCGTTTCCTTCCTCATCCAACTTCCCAAATTAGGTAGCGCGAAGAGGGCAATTGTAAATCGAAAAGATATTTCGCCTCAACCCCTTCGCCTTGACAAGAAGAATCCATAGTCGAAAGGCTGACGAATATGGAATCTCGAAATTTACGAAATTTTAGTACAATGAATTCACTCCCCACCCCCACCTCCGGTAAGAAAGAATCTTTCTCAGGATACGTGAAAACCAGAAACATTATTTCTTTCTGTGGAAGAAAGAGGAGCCGAAGAGCTAGGAATGAAGAGCCATGATGTTTCGACACTCGGTATTTCGTCGGAAACAGCAGAAAAGATATTCGGAAACAATTTGGAAAAGTCTCAATACATCTAATAATAAATTCCCCTTCCATATTCCATACAAGGAAAGTGAACGGGCAGTGTTACCAGATTGGGCGAATTTTCGCCAATTGGGCTATGTAAAGTGCCATCTGGCGACAACAAAGGGGTGCGTGTCGCCTAATTTTGGCCACCTCTATATAACTTTGTTGGGCGTCCGCAAATTTCGGCGATCTTTACAGTGCTTGCGGCGACACGGAGAAGTCGAACCGACAACTCCATGACAAAAAAAGTCTGGCAACACTGTGAGGGGTAACCAAATTCTTTTCAACTTTCCAAGTTGCTTTAAATGTGAAACGAAACACCCAATTTTCGAACAACAAAAATATGGATGACTAACAATCACATCACAGGGTGTCTACCAGATACGAATTTCTGAAATTCATGACCTTTCCATGACACGTTTTTCAAAGGCTTACAACACTCATGTAAAGGGGTCCTAAACAGCAAAAACAAAAACAAATTTAGACGCGTTTCGGTGATGCTTGTTCAATTTCTTCGTTGGCTAATATTTTGGAATTCACATTTAAGAAAAGAAGATAAAATAATGCATTGAAGAAAATCCGCATTAAAAAATTCATCCATAAAATCACACACCCAACAGAGGCCAACTCATGTCACCACCATACCCTCCAAGTCAACTACACTTTGTCATTTATCCGAATCATTTTTCGAAGATACATGATCAACATTTAGGCACACTGTGCTGCTACCTACGTTCTATTTTTTTTTAATTTCTTCTTTTTTCCAGAAAAATTTGGAGAGAATTTTTATAATTTTTGAGAAAAGGCAAATTCAATATACCATTGAATCCATGACTTTCGTGACTGGCAGACACCCTGTATCAACACAAGACTTGCATCAGTCATAACCATTTTCAAGTCTTGATAAATTTCAGCGAAATCTTAGTCAGTCTAAGTAACTCTCAGCAAAGTCTCGAACAGTTATAATGACTCCTTGCAGGGCTTGATGGGTCATTGCAACATTTCGACAAGTCTAAATGAATCTGAACGAGTCTTCATGTGTTTCAAAAATCTTACTAAATTTCTCACGTGTTCCAGTAAATCTGAATGAGTCTGAACAGAATTTTGATGATTCATATCCAGTCTTAATCAGTCATAACGAGTTTCAATACAGTCTCATGGTCTCCAAAAGTTTCACTGAACATCAACAGAGTAATGCGGTATCTTAATGAGAGTACTAATGAGTTTTACAAGTACTATGTCTCAAAAATTACCGAGTCCTATCAAATATCGATAAATCTTAAGTAGTTAATGAGATTTGAAAAGATCTCAACTTAACGAATAAGTCGTAAGTAGGTTTTAAAGAACCTCAACGAGTTTGAACAGGATTTTCATCAATCACAAGGAATCTTAATTATTGCTAAGGAGTCACAGCGTTTTAAAACATTCGATTAGCTTCTACAGACCCTCAACAAGCCTGATCATAGTCTTCGTCTTAAGAAGTTGTAGCGAGTTTTAGAGAGTCTAACGAATTGGAAATCTGTTATCATAGGCCGAATAGATTGGCCAGTTGGTCAATGGCTCTCAGCTGTAAGTGTGAGAAATTTTTGTCAGTTTCTACAACTCACATCAAGAAAAACAAAATGTATTCGCTCGTTCAATAGTGTCAGGAAATTTTGCCACCACCGTGTTGCTTCAGTATAACCTGGACCGTTCAAACAAGTCTTGATTTCAACGACTCTTAGATAGAAGATCCACATAATACTAACTAGTGTCCACGTAATCTTATGGAATCTTCATCATGAGTTATAGGTTTAAAAAGTCTGAAAACAGTCTAAAGTCTCATTCAGTCTTAATACATTCGAACTGAGTCTTAACGAATATCGGAAGATTCTCCGAAAATTCGTAACACAGTCTTAACAAGTCCTGATCAGTCAACCGAGTTCCAAGAGGGGACGTACTAAGCGGAATGAGACCCCACATTCTCGAATTGGCAAATTTAGCACAACTGATCCTCAGCAGGCAGAACTGGGTCTTCAGCAAGCAAAATCAAATCGACAGCTGCGACAAAATCCCAAAGTGACGATTTTGTTTTTGCCGATTCCAGAAATGTCCGACAGTTAACAAAATCGAAAAACGTTACATTTTCAACGGCCAAATTAGATTTTCACCTCCATGAAAAAAACCGTTTCGATACGTACACGGTCTCAAGCAGGCTCAACAAGGTCATGGTCTTAAGGAGTTGTAACAACATCCCAGGGAGTTCCAATGAATTCTTAGGATCAAAAAGGCCTAATCAACTGTGAAACCGTCAAAAGTAGTCGTAATCTGTCTACGAAAGGTGTTTCATGACATCTTCATCAAACGCTCTTAACGGATTCTCAACGGCCGTACTCAGTCCTAACGAATCTTAAGAGAACATTAACTACTAACTAGCCTTACAATAATAAACCCGTAACACGTCTTACGTATCATCGCTTACTGCCTCCATTTCCTCTTTATCCTCATCATCCCTCTCAGTTGTATTCACGTTCATACGGAGGGGGTTAGCCATGAAATAGCTAGTTTTGATGATTTCAAAATGCCTTAGCAATGTTACCTATACTCTACGAGGAGAGAGGGGCGAAAATGCTCAAAACCAATGGTACACTAGTAAAATCTTGTTCACCTACTCTTGAAATCTGTTGAAATCGCTGCTCAGCCGTACAGCTACCAGTCACCAAGTTCCAAAAGTCTCTTAGACTCATTCCAAAGGTCTTCAGGAAAGCTGAATTCAAACCAAGAGGTGTTGCCAAAACTAACATGGAGACAAACCATGTGCCAGCTGCTAAACCGACGACAATACGACGAGCAATACACTGATTTTTCGCCCGAAACTTACAACTTTCTTATCGAATGTACTCGGGCCTGGTGACATCAACTGCACCCATACAGAAACCGAAAACACAGCCGTGGTCGGTTTCATTCGGTTGTGGTCGTGAGTGCACTACCCGAGTACGAGTACATGCCGTACTAAACGAACATCCGCAACTGCTGTCCGCTGCACGGGTGGATGGCTAACCACTTTCCGACGTGGACACAAAAACGACGACAGTTGGTACAGTTGCGCTGGCGGCCGCGCGTCGACTACACACATACAATACTCGCAAATGAGTCGGCCGGAAGTGCTGGCAGGACACGGCTACTGACGCAGGTCACCAACCCCGGTCGACGCGATATAGGTGCACAACCCGACACACGAAATACACGCTGGTCGGGGGCACGACCCTTACGCTTCCACCATCGACGGAACACGCCGTATGCGATCACTCGCGGCTGGATGAGGTACGGAATCACCTTACAAGAAACACACTCCACTCACAGTCACCGTGTCTCCCTCGAGCACAAAATTTACCACACTGTACACAAATTCGCCACCGATCCGCCGGAACCGCGTTCATCGACTGGCACCTGGCGGCTGCGTTCGCAGTGCAACGGCCCAGCGACCGGAACGTGTCCGGTCTGTGTATTCGCGAGAAATCCAAAAATGCCTGGCCAACTTGAACTTGCACACTCGCATACAAACGCACACCGGCACGCCAGCACGATGCACAATCGTTTCGAAGCACCGGCAGCCATCCGCTAAAATGTATAACTCTTTCAATTTGAACGTATTCCCCCTCCCCCATCGACCAATTTTAACATTTCCCTCGCTCTCTGTCGGCCCACGGTCTTGCTCTCTCTCTCTCTCTCTCGCTCCCTCTATCTCTCATTTCGCACGCTAAACGAAGGCGAAACGAGGAGATAGCGATCGCGTTTTCGCGCAGAGATGTTCGAAATATTTTTAAAAAGTGACCGGGCCGACGAGGTTCTGCACGATAAACGACAACCGGCGGCGAACAAGGATCGAGAGAGCGGAGAGCGAGACGAGCAGCGACGACGTCGACATTTGCACGTCACGCGGTCTTCATCGCCGCGTCTCCTACCCATCCTCCGCCGCTCCTCACTGGCAGGTCGTCGACGAACAGGGCTTTTGAATATTTGAATAATACTAACGATCAGCTGATCGCCAGCAGAGCGGAATTTAGTTTCCGCATGTATTTTCGGCGCACGAGCTCACGCCCCGCGGTTTCGCGATGCGCCGGCCGCCACCACCATGTACCTTCGTACACGAGCACGCATTCGAGAAAGCGAGAGACCGACTTCCACACAGAGCAAGGAAACGGGTCTTGGAACGTGCGCCGAACTCCACATGGACGTCTCGCCCGCCTCATTAGCACTAATTACGCGGGTAGGTATACAGAAGAAGGCGTGCAGCGCGGGCGTCGCATCAGGTAAGCCAAGTGGACACGTCAGAGCGAACAGAATCTGCCGCAGAAAGGTCCACCGGTGGTGCAGCCACGGCGCGAACAGCGTTTCCTGACGCTCGCAATGTTTCGCGTGAAGCCGTATAAAAGGCCCCTTTCCTCCGCCATTACCGAATTAGTGATCCATGTAGCTTCGCCCGCGTTTCCGACGACGTCGAGAAGGCGGAAGGAGGCGCCGCGAAAAGGCTTCGCAAATCGATGGCGCCAGAATCGGCACCCAAAAAAAAACTTCGCATTGGTCGGGCCGGCGATGTCTCCTTGTGTCTTCCCAACGACGGCAAACCAGTTTGGCGTACGACGGAGTGCCGCCACCGCCGGGCCACCATCCATCGTCGACGCTTACGCCGCAGCCACGCGAGGAAAGGACTCGGACTGCAAAACTGGACAGCGAATCGTATCCAAGGGTAACATCACTCCGAGGGGAGTTTCTCCGATGCGTTTCAAGTTCATCTGCATTTCAGACGGTGGTTGATCAGTCACTACGTGAGAATATGAGCGGACCGTCTCTCACCCGTTGATTCCAGTCAGCAATCGCGAAGCATCCGATTTGAACGTCTGCTTCGCGTGCACCTCTATACTTCAGGGTTATGGTTAATTAAGTTCAGTTGGTCATCCTGGTTATAACAGATATATCACCACATCAACATGACCCAACACAAGAGTTAACGTTCACACCAGTTTGCCTGTAGTCAAGTTGGCATCCCTGGCGAGGGTAAAATGATCACCGGGGAGATCATAACTCATTCTGACCAACTCGGGTATCAGATTCCAACTGCACATTACAACAACGCTGGCCAGAATGCATCGAATATCATACCAACATTCGCACAGATTCGACGTTGGAAACCCCGATAGGTTTAGACATTCCACTAGCAGCAATCACAATGCTTATCATATTTGATGTTGTAATAATGTTCAATGCCAAAGTATGACAGAGTTGGGGGTGGAGTTCAATCAGCATCTTTACCATGAGATACCATATCCTCCTTTATTCATTCTCTAACCAGCAATCGCAGAACATCAGATTCGGTACTGTGGTAATGTTCAATATGCAGGTTTCCCAGTGGGAGTTGAGTTCATTCGGCCTTCCAGGTGAAGGCTGATCCATCACATCAACATGGCGAGACACCACTTCTTCCTCAATTCTGCGGCCAGCAATCATATCAAAACATCAGATTCAATGCTCTCCTACAGTTCAATGTTCAGGTTTCATAACTGGAGTCAAGTTCAATCAGCATCTTTATGATGATGCTTTCCTACTGTTCTATGTTCAGGTTTCATAATTGGAGTTCAGTTCAATCAGCATCTTTATGGTGATATGTGAACATGGCCGGACACCACCATCTCCTTTATCAATTGGTCAGCAATCACATAACATTAGATTTGACGCTGCAGTAACAGTCAATACTCAAGCTTCAAAGTTACAGTCAAGTACAATCAATATCCCTGGTGACTGACCAATCATGGTGAACATCAACAGCGGGACACCACCTCCACCATCAAACCCGTGGCTATCGATTACAAAACTGAGACTCCAGAGCTAGTTTTACCAACATTCAAGGGTGAGTTTAATCGATGTCCCTGGCAGTGTGGTGACTGGTGATGACCGCTAGATTCAAAGCTCAAATAATGTTTGCGCCTCAAGAGTTAGCGATCGCACTAATCTGCCAGTAGTTAAATTGGCATCCCTGGCGTGAACATCACTCATTCTGACCAACTCGAGTATCAGATTACAACTGCACATCGCACCAACATTTATGCAGATTCGACGATGGAAACCGCGGCAGGTTCAGATTTAACCTTCAATAGACCCAGCTCAACTGACAACACACGACCATCTTTTCAACTGGATGAAAGTTGTACGTCATACAACAGCCAATTCTATTTCGAAAACGATCGAGTCCGGTTGACCAAGAGCTCAAATATGATCCGGTACAATCGATCAGTGATACCCTCGATATTGTGCGAGACTCATGCAGCACATCAACGGCATCACAAAGATCAACTGAGTTTGAAAGACTGCCAAGCCAAGTCTACGACATTCGCTTGTCTTCGTCCTTCAGACCTGATCGGGAACACTCACTCAACAAACAAATGAACATAGCAGACCATCATTCAAACTGGATTAATAATGTCGAGTGACAGGAGACAATCGTCTGTATAATCAACCGGATTTGTAAGGCAGGTTGAACTGCTAATCAGGTTCAAGTGCCTTATCTGGAAGACAGTAGAGTTCCGGCTGATCGAGTTTCAAAACAATAACCAATCTGCATCATTCATATGAGAGAGGAGGGAGTGAAACGATTAACAAGTATAGTTAGTGCTTGAGATATGATCTTAACTGAGATCTAAAAAAAAATCGAGATCATTTGACAATATAGGTAGTCCTTCAAATCCGGTAACTAATATAAGATTACTAATCTGCGCTTAAGATCTGTAAAGCGAGCTTTATTAACACTGATAACTGGCCAGTGTTTTAAAATAGCGATATTGGATACTGTCATTCGAGTTGAATGGTTATAATCAGTCGGAATTGAATATTGTTATAATTTATCCGGGATCTCAAAGGGGCACATTTTCTTCAAAGCATCCACAGTCTGATAGTCATGGTAGAGGTATACCAACCCGATGCATAAGTTGTAGTTTGACACCATTATGTAAGAATGAGCATTGTCTGAGTTCTAGCACTTCAGGCAGAAGATACCTTGCGGACAGGCTCGATAAAAAAAGACGGTGAGCTTGCTGTTGCCGCTTGGTTTTGCATTTACTCCCTACTCAAAATACATTTTCATGTATCAAATTGTAGGACTAACAGCTGATGTTCTGTCCAAATAAACCGTATGTAGTACAGGATGAAATACCAGCATGGTTGAATAAGGTGTCATCTATCTTACTCTTTTACTAGGTGGTCGAATCCTTTGGACAAAAGGAATAGTTTCAGTTGGTGCATACATTGCGTACAGAGCTGGCGGTCCATTAGTAATACGCATGTACTGTGTAAGGTTGTCTATCCTCGAGACCTCTTCAAACTATTTATGGCCACTTTACTACTACCAGTAACCGTATGGTTTCACTTAGCAATTCCATCAGGCCTCCAGTCCAGTTCTCCATGTCCAGCTGCTGCCGTATGTCTCCCCGCTACCATGCCAACAGCTACCATGTGGCAAGTTCGCAGCCTTGACCAAGACATCATACATCAGTCACTTCTCTCGGACACTACATTCCTACCAATGACCCTCTCCCGCGATCTTTCGCATCAATCTGGCAACCGAATATCTGCGAATCGTGCACCCGGAACCTGTGAACGCCACGTGGCTCGGCTGGCCTTCTCGCTTGTCTCAAATTTGCACCACCTTGTATAAGCACGTCGGTCGGCTTATACCTGACATTAAACGCCGTTTAGCGCGACTTGTGGCGCGCGCGTGCAAACTGTACACACGCACACACACTAAACTTCCATCTTCGACCACTCTTCGACATTGTCACATTACATTTACGCGCGCCAACACACCCATACGCGCGCACGTACAAAGTAAAAATTGTAATAAAAAAAAAACTCGAGGTGAATACACCAAGATAAGAGTCAAGGTCAAGGCGAAGAGAATAAATTGCGAATTCGAATATACATAATATACCCGCGAGTTCGAAGGACGCGCGACGCAGAAATAAATTTTCGTATGTGTATTGACAATTCGGGCGAATAAATTAAAACAAAAATAGGAACGCGATGGCGGTGTCGGCGATTGCGTCAAATTCTCTGTCTGTTTGATGGGATCCTTGCGAAATTATCGCACCGAAGAGGAACCAGAGCTTGAGTGACCGCTGGCAGCAATGTTCAAGACTCGCGTCGAGACCTTCAAGGTTCGAGGGTTCGGATGTAAATGGTCGAAACTTCAAATTGATCCAGATCTTACCCCAGTGAGAGGCACGCTGCCTAGTCAGCTCATTCCACGGGTAGGGGGTTCAAGGCTCGATGATTTGGGTGTATCGAAAGATCGAAACGTATAGGAGGCACCGCACATTGACCACGGTTTTACTCCAGTGAGAGGCACGTTGACTAGCCAACTCATTCCATAAATAAGTTTATATCACTTTGTCACTGTATCTGGCTGACATCCAGTGGCGGGGCTGGCCCGTTGCTTATAAGCAAGTTGGATGAGGATATTAAGATCAGGAAGAACGACTAGCCCCAGACGAAGCACACTGTTCGGCCCTGCGCGCCTTCCTTCCCGTTTGTCAAGCTGCCTGCCTTCTTATGTGTCCATACATCGGCTTACTTCAGTGCTTCAGTGGCGGCAACATTTATACAGCGGAAAACGAAGTGAGGACTTTAGGATCCGGCATCTGGGCATGTGAACATAGAAAGAAGCCCCTGGACTAGGTAATGCTATTTACACTGCACAGAGTAGATACTACATAGATATGTATTGAGATCATCAAAACTATGTTCTGACTCATGAATACATTCATAGGACCGTTCTATGACTCATCAAAACTCCGATCACAGTCTTCAAGTGTCAGTTACTAGTCATTCAGACTATTAGGAATTATTAAGACAGCGTAGAGGCAAGTTAAGCCTTCACTAAGATTCATCGGAAGTCTTCAAGACTTTCAAGGTTTATCATGGCTATATTCGAGAAGACTGATAAGCATCTTCAGGATTACTTTCAGATTAATCTGAGATTACGTTAAGACACATTAAGATTACTTTATGGCTCGTCAAAAGTTGTTTCGACTCATTAAGGAACCCTCAAAAACATGTTAACGCCACGGAGGTTATATTGTAACGAAGTCAGTCTGTTAACACCATTTTCAAACTAGGTCAAACTGAGTTAACACTACAGTGTCCCAAGACTCGTCATCAGGACTCATCAAGATTCCACTTAGACGCCTTGCGATTCGTTTAGATAACGTAAATATTAACTATTGACTTTGTTACGGCTCATCAAGACCCTGATAAGACATGCACATATACTGCTAAATCTTACTAAGAGCTCTATGACCACCAGAGGACAACAGGGATAAAGTAAATTCCTCCAGAAAAAAAGAAACCCTCCGGAAATGAAAGTCAGATCATCGAGGTAGAGAAAGAAAGAAGGGTGACGTTGCTTGAAATTACCATCTTACTGTTTGGCAGTCTGTCCGAACAGTTTTGTCAACTGATTGACAGATGAACTAACCATCAGACTGTCAGATTACTTGCTTTCTTGCCTGCCTTTCTGCTAGTCTGTATATCTAGCCAGCTGTTCTGCCATCTGTCTGACAGACTGACTAGCTGTCAGTCTGCTTGTTTGCTTGCCTTTCTATGTACTTATTAATACATGTGGCTAACTGTTCACTTATCAGACTAACTACAGATTGTCTGACTGACAGAGAGACAAACAAATAAACCGACCATTAGTTGTTGGTCTGCTCTCTAGCATTCTTGCCTGGGTTTTTACTTGTCTGGCTGGCTATTCATTTACCTGACTGACAAGACTAACCGACCAACTAGCTGTCTGCTTGCTTTTTTACCTGCCTTTCTACTTGCTTATCAACCTAATAAGCTGTTCATTCTTATAACTGACTGACTGACCGACCAAGCGACCGACTAATGGTCAATCTGTTTGCTCGCTTGCCCTTTCAAATTATCAATCTATCTGGCTAGCTGTTCATTTATCTGACTAAGGACTGCCAGATTAACAAACAGAACACACAAACTGACCAACCAGTTGTCAGTTGGTTAGGTTGTTTCTCGCCAGCATTTCCACTTGTCTGGCTAGCTATTGACTTATCTGACTAACAGAATGACTGGTTGTCAGTCTGCTTGCCCATCTATCTGGTAAGCTGTTCATTCTTCTGACTGACAAACCAACCGACAGTCAGTTTGCTTGCTTGCTTTCCCGTCTGTCTTCCTACCTTTCTGTCGATCTGGCGAACTGTTCATTCATCAGTCCACTGATTGACTGTCAGTCTGCTCGCTGTTCATCTATGAACAGACTAACTGATTGATTACCCGTCAGTCAGCTTGCTTGTTTTCTGGCCTGTCTTTCTGCTTGTCTCTCTGTCCAATGTTTCTCTATTAGACTGATTGACCGTCTTCTTGCACTGCTTCCACAACACTTGTGCAAGTTCACACTCAAACAATCGAATTTCATTATAATCGAGCAAAAAATACCCCTAGCTTGCTTTTCGCCAGTTCAGTTTGCCTACATTTCTGTCGCTTCGTTCATCAATATGAGAGTAGTTGTTAGCTGTCTCTGCCCTTCTGTTTTCCCAATCGTATACGTTCCAGATCGACCACCGAATTATCAGTCTTCCATTGAGAAATTTAACCGGGAAACCCACCCTCCCTTCGTCGAAAAGCTCGCATCACGACATGAAATCGCTCGACCAGTTTTCCAGTTATATTTGACCCTTCTGGATGGTGAGTGAGGAGAGCACCTGCAAACAACCGAGTATGGACATCCGCCATCTTGAGTCCAACCGCGCCCGGCGATACCGCATTCGACTATGCGGAGCTAGTGGAGTATACCGGGTAGTCAATTCGGCATCGACAGGCGCGGTTAGACTCAAGATGGCGGATGTCCATACTCGGTTGTTTCCAGGTGCTCTAGCGGAGGTGAGATCCAAGATCTCAATTTCCCGACAGTACTGCGCTCTTTCTCACGAATGCTCGACTACGCTGGATCAGTGTAGACATCTCGCCGTCTTCATCGGATAACGGGATTAGCAAAAAGCCGTACAGGCCTGAAATGATTCGTCCTCCCGACACACTCAGTTTTCGGAGCGGCGGGTATCTCGTCAAGAGCACCGCACGCACAACGTACGCACCAACCGATTCCAGTTCGCCGGTTTCTCGATTCTTGCTAGGAAAACGGTACGCGCATTTTCGACTTTTTGCCGTTCTCAAGTATTTCCGAAACCGGTTACGCGCCGTAACCAGATTGAATCAGATTTAGTCGGATGTACGCTGGCTCCTGCCTGGTTCCCGGGCCGCGCGGCACTGCGCCACTCGCAGTTACACATATACCAGTTACATACCGACGACGGGCGAATGTCGTGTAGATACGGTTCGCGAAAAGTACATACATACGAGCACATACACACGTACATAAATATATAACTGTCGCTCGTTACAATTCGTTACCCATATATACATGTATACGAGGTCTAAAAATATGTGCACTCGAAAAGGTCGTATCGTATAATGGGCCGCGTCGTCCCGCGCACCCGGCAACAGGAGCCGCGCGACCGTTCGACGCTACCACGGTTACAGTGGCCGCTATACAGACGCCTCCAGCATGGCCGAATAAATCAAACCGAATTACGCCGAATCGGATGATTAATTACCGCGATTTACGAACCAGGATCGCGAGAGTTCCCAATTGAGCGCGAGAGAAGCCACCACCTTGCTGCGCCTCGCCACACTCCTGCGCCAGCATAGATAGTCTTCTTCGCGGCCCCGCTCTCGCTCCGTTTTTCGCTTCCTAAATTAGACTATTCACCGGCACCGTAGCTTCGCACAATGCACGTACACACATATCCATACGGGGGCCCACTTACTCCAATTCAAAAACGCACAGCTACCCCCGGAGCAGCGAAATGACAATACTCACGCTACAAGGAACCTAAATAGGAACACAATGCGACGCGTATTAGGTACATATTATTGAAAAGATTTTAACGCGATACGTGAAAACGAAGGAAATTCGAAATAAGGGCACGTCTGTACACGTGGAGCGATACGTATACGAGCCGACGGGGACGGGCACACACCCCGAACCGGATGTTCAAATGTCATTCCTTTACGAGCCGGCTTTCCGAACCGAACGACGGCTAACACAGCGAGTGTGTGAAACTTTCACACCCGATGCGGTCCGTCCCGCACGACCCCTACAAACAGGGTGTTTCCGGTGTGCACTCGCACCCCGATCGTGCATTCGATGACATACGTACATCTGCAATAGTGAAAAGAACAATCATCTTCGTTTCCGTTTTTCTGAAGAGAAAGAATAAGTTTGTACCTCCTTCGTGGGGGGAGGGGGGCGGAGAGAGAAAATTATAGGTGTCGACGACAACGATGAGTCGATTGATGCACTTCGGTGTCGACGATCGTGGTGTCGAGTTGCCTCGAATCAGCTGCGGATACACGAGGGGGCCAGCTGCCCCTTCGGCAGGGAAAAGCTCGAATTGGAAACACCTCGAAAACAGTTGACAAGTGAGAACATTCGATATAGCAATTGAGCCCACTGTTACAAGAAGGGCGTATCTCGAACGGGGATCCCATGTATGATACGCCCTTCACACAGCAAAGGGGTCAATTTAGCAACTTGCCCGAGGTACTAAACCACTGATTTTCACCTCCCAGCCGACACTGGATGCGCGTGACAAGTTATCTACCTAAAATCCGAAGCACACCAGAGGCAGATCACTACAACATCCAACCAGACAGACACGCGGGTCACACTGATAAACACGAAGAACGAAGATGAAAAGACAAAACAAGATAAGAAAGAAAAAATAAATTTTTTGGGCACTACCAAACCGATTTTATTCGTACTAACTTAAGCCGGAACCGGTCTCGAAGAGTCTTCAATAAGTCTGGAAGGGCTCACAAGTCTCGAACAAGTCTGAAACCACAATTTGGTGAGTTCTTCTGCAACCGTCTTTCGTGTAACCAGAAAAGGTACCTAATATCGGATCACGGAATTTTTCATTTTGCTTCATTATCACTTTTTCCTGCGAGAGAATACTCCTTGCTGGCTATCAAACAGACGTGCGACGTATGCAACTATTTTACATTTTGCTTAGCAATCTCAGCCTTATCAAGATGACTGATCCTCTGTTTACTGTTGGCTGCAAATCAAATCAAATGTGACGCCATCACACGCTAACCTACTTTACTTTGCGATTTCATTTTCCCGGGCAACTGTCTAGAGAAAGCCGATTTGCCGGTAGGCTATCGACAAAAGACCAACAAGAAACGATGACTACGCTAACCGAGATCACACGTATAGTTAACATAGTCGATCACTGCGAAAAAACGGGCTTCAACATTTCTGCCACTCAGCATATGCGGACTCAAGTTGTAAGATGAGAGGGGGCAGGAGCACCAGGAGGCTGTCTGGTTCAAAAAGCCGACTGTAGTCTGCCAAATACGCGAGAAAATTGGCTTCACCATTTCTTGCACTCAGCATACGCGGACTCGAGTTGCAAGGTTGGGGGAGGGAGGGGGCGATAGGCGGGCTATCCGGTTCAAAGGGTCGATTTTAGTCTTTCAAATCAACGAGAAAATTAGCTTCATAATTCCTTGCATTCAGCATACGCGGACTCAAATTACAAGCTGAAAGGGAGGGGTGCTAGAAAGGCTATCCGGTTCAAAAAGTCGAATTTAGTCTCCCAAATCGATGTTTAATGGATTTTCAAAATTTACTTGAGTCCTTGCTCCGTCCCCGCAATGTCCACTTTTGTTCAAATAGTAGAAATTTACGAAAATATTGTATTACGTAAGAATAGTTCTTTTTACAATTTCAAATTTTTCCATGTGGGGGTTGGCTATACCAGTCTTTAGGGAGAAGAGATTTAGCTTCCATCATCATTTTCGCAAACTCCGCGCATACCACTCAGCCTTCAAAATCAGGTGTGGTGTTGAAGAACAAGCCTAAATAAGTTTTCCGTAAGTCTTACCATATGGACACAGGCGGATAGGCGAATCTGTGCCGATGAAGACTCGCTACGACTAGTCAAGATCAAGCAAGATCCCATTGATAAAACGCTGTACTATTTCAAATACAGTACAAGCTTTATCAATAATCGTCAAGACTGTAGCTGAAACTCAGTAAAGAGAAACGGAGACTCATTCAGAGATGAACAAGAACACGATCTAAGATGACTTAAAAGAACATGAGACAGAGGGTGGCCACTTTTATCAATATCGATTTTCCCTGACTTTTCTCGGGTTTCCAGACCAATTTTCCAAAGTTCCCCTGACATTTTTTCAACATATATTGTACACAATTTTGAGGATACCTAGTACTGTTTTTGAGATCAAATTTGATATTCATTGACTACTGTGAAAATTGTGTATTCTTTAATTCTCAAAAAGTTCCTTGATTTTGGTCAAAATTATAGCAATTCCCTAACTTTTCCCGGGTTTCCAGAAAGTGGCTACCCTGTTAGATTCGTGATCTTTTCCTGTTTTCCAAAACAAGCGAGATCGAAAAGATCACAAAATTCGGGCGAAATCTTAATCTAAAAATTGAAATGATCACAAGATCACGATCATTTTCATAAACCAAGATTTTTTTTTTTTCAAAGTAATCTTTTCATCTGAATCGGTGGTAATACGAAATCTTTCAAATCATCGGCAAATCATGATCCTACACCACTGGATTCCTGCTCTTACACGTCTCTGGACCAAATACACCCCATTATGACTCACTGAGATTATGTAAATACAACTCAAGTCTTTCCGATTACTTTAATTACAGGATAGACTACATCAAACGGCATCAAGATAGAATTCATTCGTTCCCACTATGCAACGATTCTTTGGTACTGATCGTACAGTTCGGAGCTTGTTCACACGAATCTCATAGTCATAGAAAGGCTCAAACAAGTCACCAAGTGTCTTAAACGATTCTAAAGGGGCCTACACAACCCTAAGTAATCTTGAGTAAAACTGGAGATCTTAAAAAATATGAAATATTCACCGAAAAGCCTCGAAAAGTTTTCAACTATTCATGGTCAGTCAGCGAATCTTGAGCAAGAGCTCTAGAGAGTCTTACACAAGTAAAGAAGAATTTTATCGAGTCTCGAATCACTCTATGAGAAACTTAAGACATTTTATACGAGACTTGAGAAGCCTTGGATGAGTATGGAAAAGTCTTGAAGAGGTTTAGATGAAGTCTGGAAGAATCTTCATCGCATCTATAGGAAGGTCGTACAGCGTTGTAAGGGAATTTGAAGTAGTTTGAATGAGTTTTCAACAAGTCAGAGGAGGAGGGGAGAGAAATAGAAGAGAGTTATTAAGACTATTAAACAAGTACTGAAAAATCTTAGCTATTAAGAATTGTTTCATCCGCTCCGCGAGACATAAAAGTGAATGGAGCGTAGTGAACGTTAAAAATTCTTCAAAAATGGTCATCCACCCAGGAATCCAGTAAAATAAAAATGTTTGATAACGTACATTGTAAATTTTCTTCTTCAATATGACACCCCCTTAGTGCGTTTTTACGTGTCTTTGGAGGGGAGAGAAGCATCACATTCAACATACCGTCCGTCAACTTAGTGTGAACGTAGCTTCCAGTTCTCAATGGTTCTACAACATAAAGATGCGTTCACACCATAATAACAGATAGCATGTTGCATGCGGTGTTCTCAAAAAGGAAAACTTGACCCACTAATGAGGGTTTCTCATTCAGGGTCGCCAAAATCAACGAGAAAACGGTATGGAACCCCTCCAAAATTTCTCGCTTACCAACTCGACTACCACCTTGAATGCATAAAATGATCAGAACCCTGGCGCAAAGGAGGTAAGCAAAACCTGTTCAAAACAAACAAATCACCCCTTCCAAAACTGCTTCTAGGATCCACCACTGCCCCCTATGTCGACGATACGCATAGCCAACTGACGTAGACGGAGAGTCATGTTCACGCGCGTTCCGTTCAGGCCGTAAATCACGCGGCCAGAGGTGAGTTCGTGGTCGTGGTCGCTGGTCGGCCTCGGCGTGTGACTGGCAGACTGCTGATTGTGTGTCTGTGTGCCCCGATGTAGCCACTACATAATATGCACATATATGTGTGTCGCCGAATTCATTCTCGCGAACCGTTAAGCCGAGCACGTGTACTAATGGACGGTTACGACGTCATCGCGGCACTGCTCTTCACCGCGCACGCCTGCACTACAACCGCCGCTATCCATCAGCGGTCGCCGGTGATTTGAATTTTTCATATACGGCGAAAGAAACCGACATAGACGTAGACATAGAGACAGAGACAGTCAGGGACGAACGCAGAGAGAATGAGCGGCGGCAGAAATAGAAAGCCACAGAGCACGGCGCAGAGAAAGAGAATGACTCCATAAATTCGCTTCGCACCTCCTCCGTCGCATGTTCAAACGTTGTTGTAATTTTCGACGATGACGACGCCGGCGACGCCGACCTGACCAGACGTTCGCGTCGTTCGGCCGACCTACAAACCGCGGACGCACGTATAGGACGTGCAAAGAGGAAGAGGAAAAATATTTTCGTCTGGCGTTATTATTAACCCTGCCAAAGGCGTGGAGTAAATTCAGTACACAGAAAACGAGGCAGAGGCCGAAGCCGAAGCGCAGGCGGTGGCCGGTGGAGACGATAAAAGTGGCGGTTTGCGGATCGCGACCAACTCTTTCCGCACCGGTGCGGCGGTGGCGGCACTATTCGCTGGTTCGGCTAATTTTCTCCTTTATTGCCAACACGTGTAACGCGGCCGCGCGAATACGCGGCAAGGATCAGAAAGTCACGGACGTCGCACCTCTTCGTCCGCGAAAATCGCTTAGATTCCCACTTTTCGCGCCGTCTACATCGCTGCAGCCCATCCATCCATCCATCCATCGCTCCATCTCGACTGACGTGTCGGACCCGTCGATTTCGACATGCGATATCCGCCCACACACTCACACCCAGCGGAAACGTCAACTCGGTATTAGCGACGACTGCTAATCCTCGCGACACTCGTGTCACTAATCTATATTTCCCTTGAGGAGGGGTCTCTTCCAACTGCACCGGATTCTGGTGGCCCAGTCAAGAATGAACGGCAGAGACGGCGACAAAATGCAATAACGGAACTGCACCAAAACGTCATTTAGCCCGGCATACCGCGGCGAAACAAGAGCCATGTAACACTCGCGGTATATCAACACGGACATAGTCACAAGTAGAACATACGAAGGACACAAAGGCATGTCGCTGGTGAAACTGTCTAACGGTGATATCTAAACATATGGAGGGGGGGGTGATCCTGAGGGGTTTAGAACGTCTGCTACCTACAAACGAAACACGAAAGTCCAGCGCTGAATTCCTTTGGCAACACTCAGTTTGCTTATGTCAGTCTACTGCTCAACACTATGAGCCTTGCTTTCTGTTTGCAATTTGTCTACCCCCTAATTAGAGCGCTACAGACCCAAGTATGGTCATACGCCATCGTGAGTCCAACCGCGCCCGTCAATGCCGAATCCGACTATGCGGAGCGTACCGCAGGGTTGCCACTTTATTTCAAGAATAATTTTCCACGATTTTCCCAGGGTTTCCGAGTCTATTTTTCTATTTTTTCATGACTTTTTCTTTCGAGTGGGGAAGAAGTTATGGATTTTCGCAATACTTTTTTTTTTTCGTAATCCTGATTATAACGCCAGCAAGAAAAACTGCTGCATTACGCGTCCGGCGCCGTGTTTCGCAGATAGCAATCGGCACAAAACAATTCGAATGACGGACACGTAGCCTACTCTTAATTAAATATGAATAAAGGGGGAAACTTTTTCCTTTTTTAAGCGTGAATATTTACTGACCATAAAATCTGATAGAATATAAACCATAAACTTGATTTATCAGATTCGAACGAGAATTTCATGACTTTTCCCTGACCATCTAAATTCCATGACTTTTGCAGGTATTCTAGAACGTGACAACCCTGAATCAACCCAAATAATCCGGGAATCATTTTTTAGGGTTACCAGGTCATTATGCGAACTCAATGTTGATATTGAAACGGTCCTCAATTCAAAAACGGATTGACACCCCGAAGACCCAGATGTTCTACATTTTACAAGAACAAATATTTATCCCCTCGGTACTGATGCGATGCCCGAAAGGGTAGTTTCCGGTGCCGGGGGTGCGGTGTCTCAGGGGCCACTTTGGCATGCGTGCGTCGCCATACGTCCCACAACACCAAGTACAAATATTTAGGTAATCATACCAAGTAGTGAAGTTTTTCAATAACCCAACTACTACTATCAGGAAACAGCATGTTCCATATCTATGGTTGGATGGGACAGAATGGAAGGCTTCCATGACCATCCGAATTTCATGACTTGGCCAGGTTTTCCAAAAAGTGACAATTCTGTATCTGTCTATACACCTACATTACTTTTTCAGTATGAAGAAGAAAAAAATTTCACTCAAAGAAACTTTTTCAAATTGCAGTGTCTTCCTACTGTAGTTTAGAGCTCGAGTTCGAAACTAGATTTCATTTGTTGGCTCTCGCCTGTCTGCCTGCCCCCCAAGACTTCCCGACTGTTTGCCTCTTCACTTTCAGTCTGAAATGATAGAGGAATAATAAACCTTCTCACCTTTGTATGTTTCCTCGGTTATTCTCGATCTTGGCTCCTGCCTGTTTGTCTAACAGATTAGTGGAGTAGTAGACTGTCTTGGGATGGCTGGCTTGCTGGCTGTCTTGATTCTAGTATTTCTTGGAGTAACAGACTTTCTTCACAATCTTTCCGATTTCAGATGGATAATCCACTCAGCCTTTTTCTTCACTCAATAGGAAGAGGCAACCAGTGGCGTAGCTAGGGGTTTCCCAAGAGGGAGGGGCACAAGAAGGTTTTCAAGGGTGGAAAAGTCGGAAATTGCGGTATTTTTTTTTAAATTGCCGATATTAGAGGACTATGTAAAAATATTGGGAGGGCACGTGCCCCCCCCCCACGCTACGCCACTGCAGGGAACTGCCAAATGCAGATGAGCTCGATGTTCGAGCCCTGAATCCAATCTTGGCTCTAGCTGAGTTCCTACCTACACTGTCTGTCTGCCAGCCTGTTTGTCTATCTATCAGTCAATCGACAAATCTGACTGTCAAATTGTTCGCCGGTTTGCCTGGCGGATTACCTGTCTTTCGTCTCGCTAAATCTCGGAGTAAAAGCTCTCCTCCTGCAATCTCAGTTGAGAAGAGATTTACATATGTATCATTGTTCTGCGGCACCAGCTCGGTCATCGAGAGAAACTCCAGGCCCGGAGAAAAACATAAAACAGGTTGTACGATCTTCCATGGGCTCTACTCAAAAATCATGATTTTGCGCTCAGAGGGCAAAAAACGGGCTCCAAAACTCCTTCTCGTCAGATCTGAGCACAAGAACATTTCGAATGCTGTCATCGAATGAGTCAGTTTTGCCCCCTCAAAAGAAATCAACGACTGCCATTTAGTGAAGTTGAAAAACGGCGTCGCAATGTCTCTGAATACGACACAAGGAACCTACAGTAACAAAAACGTCTTATGAATGAAGGCTACATACCGAGTCCTCCAAAGGATG
Source organism: Acanthococcus lagerstroemiae (assembly GCA_031841125.1). Lineage (NCBI taxonomy): Eukaryota > Metazoa > Arthropoda > Insecta > Hemiptera > Eriococcidae > Acanthococcus > Acanthococcus lagerstroemiae. The sequence continues at coordinate 19,679,858 of CM063110.1, forward strand.
AATTAAGATAAAACAACACAATACAAAACGGAAACATGGAGCCCTGAACCATTTGTCGGTTTCTTTTTTCGTAAACTTTATCACCATTACCCATTCTTATCAGTTTCAACAGGAAACGAAAACATCGGACCGTAAGAATTTGTTTTTGGCGACAGCATATCCGATAATTTATTCTTTATCAATTTCAGTAGTTTCGGAAACACTATCGCAGAATTTCGGGGCACGTCAGCTAATACGACCATGCATACGAACTGGGAATCTACCCTCGCATTACGTCATCCTCGTAATTACACAGACATATCATAGACAACAGGAAGAAATGAGGCTGGAGATTTCCCTTCAGCACGCACCACTGAGTTCGAAAACAAATCCGCTCTCTTAACGCAGACAGTAACCAGGCAATGGAGACGACTAATGATAGAACTTAGAGAGAACTCAACTTGGTGGACACTGCACATTCAGCCAGAGGAAGAAACAGATGGAAGGAGTAGAGAGGGAGAGAAATGACTGGAAGACTGAGACAGAGAGAAAGCAGTTGCAAATTGGTGGTAATGCAAAGAAATTACTGGGAACACTATTGCGGTTGTCTCGAGTCTCTGGATCGACTCCTTCGAGAACTCGATCAGCTGGCAAAGAACAGTTAATGTCCGACTGAACCCTCGCCGTACAACACGATACCTCAACAGTCCAATCAGCCGGCACTGGGACCAAACTCACGGTAGCAGTTGAAAGACTAGAGCATTCACGCAGCGCACCTGATAACAACCGAGGCACTGACTTCAGATGTGCTCGAGCTGTCCCCATCCAACGGCCTCGAGTTAAATACACCGTGTTTCGCCCATCAGGTTTCGCACGGCACCAATCCAGCTCCGTGTCTATACCACACAGCGATTCGTTCCTAAACCCACAGAGACCACTGACAAACCGCACAAATCCAGTTGTTCGAGCAGCAACATAGTACATCCAGTTCATGTATGCGCTCTGCCCAACCCAACCTTGACGAGAGCATCGAGTGCAGACCACGAAAACACGCAGTCCCAATGTCAACTCTGAACATTTTTACTTCCAGAATTCGGCGAAACGGGAGGACACCGAAAGCGCTCCGAATATCCCGCCGGGCGACCTTCGTTCATCCGTCGCGCCGGTCCGTGCCCCGTGGTCGTCGCTATGTCCTGCTGACCGATCATTCCCATCCGCCTGCCTCCCCCTCCCTATTCGGCGGCATCCTAATTCAATTTCGTTAATTAGCGAGAATTCACAAATCGACGCGACGCGTCCATGCGTGCCCCCGTCGTTCGGATACACCATCGTCGCCGTCTTCCTTGTCCTCTAGCTTTTCTGCCTCTCCTTCCTCGTCCACGGGATTCTCATTATCGGCGCTCTTCTTCCTGCGCTCAATGTATCTACATTTTATGAAATACGTTACAATGAAAACTTGCATGCGCGATTACGTTCGCCCACGCTACGTCTGCATACTTCGAGAATAACGTTTTATCGTACGCGCGTCAATGTCACATCCACTCGCCCATATACCGAGTACGAAGCTGCAAATAACCCGAGTACACACACAACATACACACCGTATACATGCAAACACACGCGATATGTGTGTGTAGATGTAGGCCATGCACTACCATCAGTACACTCGTACCACATGTGCGCGTTATATTACAGCAGCGTGCAATGTCGCTTCAAGTGGAACGCGCACATTTTCCTCGGCTGAGTGTTTACCTTTCCCGGTATCGCGAGGAACGCGGAAAACATTACGAAATTCGGGAGCGTCCCAAATTGTTCGCCGTAGATGTCACAACGACCGGCAGAAGAAGAAGAACGGATAAGGAATCATTTCGATGGCGCGCACGTCCGCCTCCACTCGCCGCCAGCAGCCACCAATTATCGGACCTACATTCGCGAGACAACTCCTTCTCTTCAGCAGGCCCGGTTTCGATTTCAACGCACGCACTCCGTCCACGCCGACGTCCAGCTAAGGAGTCGCAATCACGCGGCTTGCACCGTCGCCAACGGACCCGACGGTCACGTATACACCGTGCACGCCCAGCGGCGCCGACGAGCCACAACCGAAGACGGACACTTCGGGACTGACTCCGGCTACCATCAACGGACTTGCTACGATCACCATCGCCTGTCCTTTTCAGCACGTGGACTGCTCGGGCCACACGCCGAGTGGACGCCCGGTCAACGAACGCATGCCGGCTATCGCGATCTCCAGGCTGCCAGCGTGGACCGTCTTGTTGTTCTCGCGTCAGCCCGCCGTCACAATAAAGATGGACGCCGGCTGACTCTGGCCAAAGGCGTAGCCAGCCTAATGTTCGAGGCAGAAGTCTGGTCTAGGAGAATAAACCACTATTCGACGAAATCGCAAAGGGTCTCCAGACCCCCCCCCCCGACTCCCTGTCAACACCACTGAGTCAGGCGCCCATCAATGGACAGGCTGCGACCACTCCTTTTTAGCACGTGGACTTGTCAAGACCAAATGCCGAGCGGTTCATCCGGTCAACGAACGCACGCCGGCCGTCTCGACCTCCAAGCTTCCAGCGTGGACGTTCCGTGTTCTCGCAGCAGCCCGCCGTCACGAAGAGCCAAGCTGCCAAGCCGTCTTCCAAGTGAGTACGATCGTAAAGCGAACGAAATGGAATGGAACAGAACAGAACAGAATGAAATGGTATTTCACGTTCCACGCGAGAAGGCGTCGACGAGCGCGGGCGGTTAGCGATACCGTTAATTATACCGTTGTCAAGTGTCTGCCTTATTTACGATGATGAAAAGAAGAAAAAAAAGAATAAGGAGTTGTACCATAATGATGTTGCGAATGTACAAAAGGTGGTCGCGCCGCGTTTATTGTACTCTGTGGCCAAGTGCGCCACACCGGTAGGCGCCTCCAGCCGCCGACGCAACCACTCTGTTCGCGAGTCGCGAAACGATGTCGAGCGGACGGTGTCGACAGCCCGAGTGTCCATTCAGCGGATGGATCAACGGTCGCGAGACGTAGTCTGGCTGCAGAATCGCAGCGTCAACGTGAATGGACGCCGAGGTGTAGACTTGGAGTGCGGATGGCTCCAGCGACCACCGTACGCCTGCGAAGCGGTTGGCTGCTTGAAGAAGTGTTTAGAATAGTTAGCGTTGCAGGACTGACCGACCTACCGACATCGAGTCTTTTGACAGGTACCGAAATGAAACTTTCGTGATAGTGGCGATTCGGCAGATGCCTGGTCATTCGGAGGGTAGAGCTAGCACCTTTGGTAGGTTGATATTCAGGACTTGGATACGCGGCGGTTAGATACGAGAAAACGTCTATGTCTGTTAGAAACTCAGCACTCCTCTGACGTGCCTTGGCGGTTTAGCAGATGCCTGGTCATTCGGAGGGTGGAGCTAACGTCTTTGAGAAGTTGATATGCAGTAGAACTTGGATACGAAACTCAGCACTCTTCTGACGTGCCTTGGCAGTTTAGCAGATGCCCGGTCATTCGGAGGGTAGAGCTAGCACCTTTGGCAGGTTGATATTCAGGACATGGATACGCGGCGGTTAGATACGAGAACACTTCTATGTCTGTTAGAAACTCAGTACTCATCTGACGTGTCTTGGCAGTTCAGCAGATGCCTGGTCATTCCGAGGATGGAGCTGACGCTTTTGACAGATCAATATTTAGCAGAGCTTCGATACGCGGCGCTTAGATACAAGAAAACCTCTATGTCTATTAGAAATTCAGCACTCCACAGACATGCCTGTTACCAGCATGGAGCTTCCTCAACAAGCGGTATGAGAATCGTGTTACCTAGCAATCCCATTAGTCATCCAAGTTCTATGTACTGTAGTATTTTGGCACTATTTCGGTACGTCGGCTGAACCAGGCACAGGAATCAGAAGAAGCGCTTTTGTCGAGTTAATACAAACTCTGAAATTTTCGGCATAGCAAGCCAAAACTGGTCAAAACGGACGAACAAAGACAAAACCACATTAAATAAAAACATTGATCAGATGACACGAAACAATCAAGAATGACTCAAGCCGGCTAAACGCGACCAAATATGATCGAAAATAACCGAAAAATAGGTACCAAAAACAGCTTGATTCACAAATGACCAAAACTGAGCCTGATCAAGAGGGACCAAACCAAAAACAACTAATAGCAAATTTATCCAAATTCAACCATAACTGACCGACAACTACCCAAAATTGTCACAACTGGACCAAAAATTACAAATAAAGATGACAAGCTGAACCAAACTTGACTCATAAGTAATGAAACAATTCACAAGTAAGCGTATTCGACTAAATCTGATAGATTTGACCTGAAAATTGACCAGAAAGACCGAAAACAACCCAAATCAAAGAAGAGAAGGAAAAAAACCAACGGTGCAAATATGATCGAAAACTACCAAGATGTACTCCAGAAAGTGTCAAATCCGCGCGGACTAAATTTGACCTAAATTCCCACATACGATGATCAGATTCACGTCCGAATACGATCAAACAATCGAACACAACCAGGAGTACCAAATTTTTATCACAAATACTCCAACTAAGCGTGAACAAGTAGACTAAAATCGATCAAAACCACCCCAAAATGATCGTATCTGACCGGAAACAATGAAACAGAATCTAAATTTGAAACACACACACGAACCACTTACAATCAAAAGCGTCTAAACGTCTAAAGGAACGATCAAATCTGAACAAAAATCACGAGGAAGTACTGTAAAACTGCGCCTAAAGCAATAAGAATCAATGACAACGACCAAATATAACGAAAATGACAGGGAAGCCAAAAATGACCATGAATACAAGATGCAAACAACTAAATTCGAAAAAAACAGGGCCAAAAATAAATACTACGAGAGCCAATCTACCTACAAATGACCAGATATACGAATAACTACTGAACATGCAGTAATGAATTCAGTAATCAACGATCGGGATCTGCATGGTCTTTGAAATTTGAAACAGATTCCGGGACGTACCGTAGAGTTTTTTGGCGGGTGGGGGGGGGGAATAAAAATTATGAAAGTCCCGACTGACTCAACTCAGAATTCCCAAGTATCAAAGCAAAAAAAGAAAAACCTTTTGCCTTGTTCGGTTTTTCCAACTTCTCAACTCAATTCCAAGTATCAAATGACTGAAATTGTGAATTTTCCTAACTGTTGAGGTAAAAAATTCCTACAGGGGAGGGGGTACGTTGCCCCCTGCCCCACTATCGGTACGTCCCTGAACGTTTTACGCTTTCAGATCAAACTATCATAAACATCATAATCATTCAGATCGCGAATCTAATGATCATAATTTTTTCATCTTTTACCAATCTTTACGACCATTTTCATCTAAAATCATATGATCTATCCCACATCTGCCACAAAGCACCCAAAGCGAACACAGAGCCGGACCCAGGCCCATAATCATGAAGCCATTCCATCAAACCCTTTTCCCTACTCGCTCAAAGAAAAAGTTTAGTTTATATTTTCAATAAAGTCGGACTGTCGGACTATCGTACTCTCTTATTTATCCTCATGATTTCTTCCTTTTTTATCCCCCGACATTTTTCCAGGCGCCCCTCTTCCAACCGAATTGTACATATATTCATTTGCCTATTTTGTTTTTAATGTGTAAATAAGTTTCGCCAACCGATGATTTTTTTCAATTACTTTTTTTTTGTTAAGCCATTCACGCAGTTGCTTTTTGAATTTGCCAAATCTTTCAAGTTTCTGAGACTAGAGGGTAACTCACTGAAAAATTTCGAGATCGCGTAGTCAAGGGCGGCTTTATCGCAATATTTTATGAATTTTGGTGCGATGAAGATTCTATTTTTCCTGTTCAAGTTTGTGTTGAGGGCCCGTTCTTTATGCATATAGTTCTTGCGAAATTGTACGATGAACTTACATTTTTGAAGCATCTCCTTGAGTGTTCCCAGTTTTTGGAACGTGTTGACCCCTCCCTGCTTGTACGTCACTATCTTACCTAACACTTTTTCAATAATATGACCTCGCATCTTCGTAAGTAAGCCCATCTTATGTTTAGCCACTTTACCCCATACTTCCAATCCATATCTGAGAGTTGACCCGAAAAGAGCGTAGCAGATATTTTTCTTAATATCGAGAAAAAGGGAATTTTATAAATAATATTTCTGGTTACAAATGTTTTTACCAGATACTAAAACCCACGATTTATTTTTTGACTGCTCACATGCAAATGAAGGGAAATTACAGACGCTGATACGCGGTAGAAGTGCAGATATTGGTTTTTTATTCGTTCCATAACCATTCTCACACATGTTTGATATCTCGACCTGAGTGATAAAGGTGGTTGCTCTGGTGATATTCCACGAGTGTATTCTGACAGGGAAATTCCAGTTTTCTTTAATCAACATACAAAGTTCTTATCACGAACCAGGAAGCGGGAAACGCAATTTACGATAAGGGTATAGTACACATAGCAGAAAAAGATGTAAAGAACATAACTGAGTCTCCTGCCACATGGGATACCTAAATGAGATTTTCTCTTCTTGAAACAATGCCTTAAATTACTCTCGACCATTCGACATACACGCGCTGTTCGAATCCCAAAATTTGTCAAAACAGATCTATTCTACACTCGCTTCTATTTTTATCCAAATTCCAATATTGATTTTCTCTCTCTGCGTGTCATTCGATCATCTCAAGGTTGCATTATTTTTCAAAATTACTCCTGTCGTTTTCAAGGGCTTCCATTTTCGACATTCCGAATTTTCTGTACACGCTGTACGCACGTGCATGTATGCGTGTGCGTGTGAACACTGCCGAACAAGAATACCATACATATATCTGTCTGAAACAATGATTACTAAGTATGTATTTATCTACAACTATATATTCAACACGTGCCTATAACGATATATATCATCGCAAATGAATAATAACTGTTTCGGGAGGGGGGGGGCCTCCGCATTCGCCAGAAGATAAATAGATGAATGATGTAGAGTCGTAGCGATTCTAGCGAATAAAATAAATATAATGAAAATAGTTGGGCGATACGTACACACCTGAGCTTTCCCTATTATCGCAAATGGCTTTCACATTTTAACCGAATTTCGAGAATAGAAGTGGATACGATGATGACTGCGAAACAGAGGCGGGGTTCGGATTGATCAGAACCGCGATGGCTGATTCCTTTCCGCATTCAATCGAAACTGTGACAGTACTTCACGAAGAATTTCAAAGCCTTCTGAACATACACCCCGTTAGGTAAAGGAAAGGACGTGCACAGGCCTGTCGAGGAGAGGTAAGGAGGGTTTCCCCGCGCCCAAACTTATTTGGGACCCAGAATTTTCATCGTCTGATTTTTTTCTTCCACTGTTCAATTTGGATATTCGAGCACAAAATCGTGGTTTCCGAAGAGGACCAGAGAGAAATCACATTTCTCTTTGCTTTCCCCGAGCCCGGACTACCTCTCGTTGGTCCTGCTCATCCAGGCAGCGTTGCAAGAACTCAAAAAATATTGTCGACTTCCAAAGCGCATGAATGATTGATCAACCAAAGATTCTCGCTTAAATGAGCCTGTGGTCTTATCGAAGAGCTGCCAATATTGTTTGCTCTAGAGACCCTGTGAAGCTAGGAGGAGGGAGGGGGAGAGATAAAACATAAAACTAAATAAAAACCACGTCAAAATTTCTACAATAAAGAGCTAAAGCCTATCTCCACCGAGTGAAAATAATGAAACCAGATTGAATCTCGAAAAACCAATATCAGTCTAGTTCCTCCTACATCCCCGGTGAGTCCTCCACGCCAATTCGATGTCGATAATACCACTTGAACCAGCTCCCCTTACGAGCACTCGACAATCACTAGCCCAACAACCCAGGAAGTAACACGTCCGCACAGTCCACACGCAGACCTGTCACTTCTCGCATTCGAAAAATGGCACCGGTACGCGGCACCTTCTTGTACATACCAGGTCGCGGCTTCCCAAACGCCACATCACGCCGAAAATCACTCCGTCAAGAATGTCGAACGACATCGGCAAACTACTTTCCCGTATAAATCGTATGCGGATCAGAATTATCTACCGATAAGCACGCAGTCAAGGTTGAAAAAGCTTATACACGGTTACACAGATAAGCTCGTCCGCCCGCGGCGGCTAATTTCGATACAAAGGCGCCACCGCCGCGTCATCCCGCGCCGCAACTGGGCTCATCCGCGTAGTTATATATACGTCGACGACGAGTACACGGTAGCTTTTTCGGCTCGAGCTGCAACAAGCCGGCGATGTGCGAAGAGAGCGAGGGGAAAAAAGCGGCGTTGAGGCTCCTCCAGACCGGACCGACGTCGCCGAACAAGGCCGCCGAACCGCTGACCAGCCTCCGTCGTCACGGCCTTTAATTAGGCACAATTAACGCAATCAGTGCAGCGTTTTTACAGCCTAGTTGCAATCCACTCCGGAGGGGGGAAACGGCCTACTGACCACGCCGCCACGACATCGTCGAGTCTCAAAAGACGTCCGTCGGCTGGCCGACGCCGCTTTGGCAGCAGCGGCTCAGAATTCGAATGCGGGAAAGCGCTGTTGCTCACGCCGCCGAGAACCGAAGTATGATTCTGGGAGGGGGCTCGACTCAAGTAGAGCCTCTGCCAGCACTAACTCGGGAGTTCCATCTTCAACCGTGGGCAGCAACCGTGGCTGACGCGATCGAAAACTGGAGTATGATTTTGCGAGGGGTCCCGACTCGAGGCCTTGCCAAGACGAACTCGAAAAGTTCAACTTTGAAGGACCTACGGAGGGTCAAAGACAAACGATCGGCTCGAAAAAGAATATATGACCAGAGACGAGGACGGAGGATTCGGGACCAGAAAGCAAGTACCTGGGTAATCAGCGATGGCAATCCAAGTCCACGGATGTTATTGCTTAAAGACCATAGATTGTCAGGACCAAAAGTAACGCAGTTATTCTCGATCCCCATTCTCCTTCCTCTTTCCAAATCACATGAACGTGGGATAATTTATCAAGCAAATGCGGTTTCGAAGTTTCAGTCTCTCTGTGCTGCATGTCGGCTCGGTTATGTAGCTGTGTAGCACTTGAGACTGGAGCCAAAATTGCTCTAACCTAAAAAAAGAGACGCCTCCTGTCAGCTCAGTTATACAGAGACATTGGAACCCTCCTTGCCATATCAGAGTTTTTCAGCGTGATAATCAAGGTTTCCTAGACAGATGGCGTGGATTGCCTTTTGCTCAATGTTGACACTGGAACCTTCACCCGGTACATGTGTCTTCTCGGTATGGCAATAGTTCGTGCCTCGAGCTTATGAATGCTTCGAGGGAAAATCGAGCCTCTATAACCGCTTTCCTACATTTCAAAAAACAGCCACGTGACCACCCCGCCGTTCAAATGCAAGGCGTGTTTCCAACTCTGCTGATAACAAAGCGGGAAACCATAAAAATTAGCACGTGTATACCTGCACACTGATCTCGACATTCCATCGTCGAAGCACCCAGTTCCCGGCATGAGGAAAAACTCGAGAAACGCTTTCTCGAGAACGTTCTACTCCTCGCCACATACACTTAGCAAATCAGCATTCTTGGAGCGTAAAAATGGAACTCAAACGTTTGGTTCACTTCCTCGATGAGCATCGGATGTCAGAAGTATTCCTCTCCGTCCTCCTTCCTTCAATGTTCCGGAGTGTTTTCGTCTCGAATAAATATAGCTTCTTCGGCTCGCGTTCCTCTCGAACATCATTTCTTCGAACGCGCACACTCAACTTCCGCTTCTGTCCATCGTCTTCCTCTCGGCGAAGAAATCACACGCGCGTACAAACGCGCTCGCACGTACCTCGAGGTTTCCTCTCCCTCGATCATACTCAACCGGTGCTACGTACCCGCGAAAATCCAAATGAACTCTCCGTTGGCGAATGATGGTTGAACGACCTTGCTAATGAGAGAGGATAAAGAGGAAGAAGGCAAAGAAAACGAAAAAAATAAAATAAACATCAACAGCGCAGTTTACAAGAAATAAAAATGGCGCAAGGATGCGTGCACATCGCAACAGGTTTGTGAAGAAGAAAACCATTCGACACATGGCACAGTGTAATATGAAAGGGCGAAATATGAAAGAAGGAAAGAAGAACAAAAAAAAAACTGTATCGCGAACAAACGCAATTAATACGAACTGGAATGCAGCTAATAGAACTGGTTTCGAGTAATTAAAAATGAAAATCCCTCGACGATGACCGTTTCCTCTCCCCCCCCACCCACACTTCGTTCTTTCAACTTTCTAAGTAGGTACCGAAGAATTACCGCCTTGGAGTAGAATGACTTTATAATTGTAAGTGGTGCACGCGAAATATAAAACGATAGGAAACGAACTACGACTAATTAGACCAAAGGTGGTGATGATGAGACTATAACAAGCAGAAATTGCTTCTGAGATTAGAACCATCAACAAGTCCCGCCGATGAGCCATTTTTTGGTGGATCAGTTGGCTCGGTGTTGTATTTCCAGGCACGGCCGTAAGGAAGTAAATTTATCGAGGGGGCGGAAAACTGCCAATCTGCTGACTCTGAGATGACTGGAAGTTCAATGCAACATCGCTTTATTGAATGTGGACAGACAAGGCATATCCGCCACTAGTACAACTCTTGCGAAACTAGTAGATTCTTGAATTTACTGCCCTGGATGTAGCTCAGTCGTTGGTGACCCGAATCCTGAATTCCAAAATATTCGAATGCGGACAGATAACGCCAGTACAACTCTTGGTGAAACTAGACGCAGCGTACCGCGAAAATTAATGGGGCAAATAGGATTACAGACCCAAAATTTTGATCATTATACCTCAATTTTTAGTTTTTTCACCTAAATAACATTTCGGAGACAAAAAAACGGTCGACATGAAATTTTACAATGAAAGCACTATTATACCCCCCCCCCCAGTCACGTACATCCACCCTCGAAAGTTTGCTAGCTACTAGCCACGGGGTATTCTCAGCTTTGATCAACTCTCTCTGAGATTCGGGGAGGGGGACTGCCTCTATCAACAGCAACAGTTACCTTTGATGTTGTGTTAAAGTTATGTCAATTATAGTCCTTCCAGCAAAGACCCTCGGGAAGGGGGGCTAGGACTTGTAACATCGACAGTTATGTTTTACATTGACATCGATAATGCTATTAGAGTAAGGAGTCAATACAACGTCAGACATGAATTCTATGATCCATATATTCAACAACACTCGTGCTAACATTATGTAAAACCATCAATAATAATAGTACCAGCCCCCCGCGGATAATAACGGGTGGGAGTAACGGCTAGAACGACCTTAAAAATGAATACGGCTAAAAAAAACTACCGACGTACTTGATGGAACTCAATCCAACTTTCAGGTTTTGACCCTCGGCAATTCTGAGGGATTGGATATGAATTCAGCTTGTTCAAAAATGATATACCACTTTGAAAAACGAATTAGATCACCTATCAGCAAGCCAATAAATTGCGATTCGTCAAAGAAAACATCGAGTGATGCAATGTCACATAAGGAAGATCAATGCAATACCTCTTCAGGCTGTTGAATTTCTGAAACGGGAGAAGTTAAGTTCAACTTGACCAAACTTTCACGTAAAATTCTGAGAGCCTAAAACCATCAATAATTGCATATTTTTTTTAATGAAAAAATCAAACTGCCAGTACTCCAGTGTTGGAAAAACAAACAAGAATGAAAAGGAAAACGGCGTGTTCTCGTTCTCAGAACAAGAATGAAAGAACGGGAAACAAGAACGAAAACAGGACCAAGGTGGGAACAAGAACGGCAACGAGAATGAGAACGGAAACGTTGGTCATTTTAAGGTAAGGAGAACAAAGAACTTGAATGAGAACCATGCAGTTATAGAAGAACAAACGGAAACGGGAACTTGATTTTTGCGTTCTTCCAACACTGGGGAAAACATCGCACAAGTTCAAGAGATACGTAACTCTTTCTTTGCCGCGCTTCATCAATTTTCGCGATGCGCCGAGTCCGGTCACTAAAGATTGAAGTCAACTGTCCATTTATGCCACGACAATCCTCTCCCTGATCAAGTTTAGGACTCGCCTGTTTCCCGATCATCAGTAAATGGACTAACATCACATACTAGATCACGACTGTTGTCAACAGTGAAAAAGTGCCATGTGCTCTAGCCCAGTTGTGCACTCACATATCCATTTTCATGTTTTTACGCGTTGTAAAACACAGCTGCGGGCACGAGACAGCATAAGCCTTGTTTTGGTTAATCACCGCAAGTCCAGTACCAGCATTTTCATACTTTGAACAGTGGGGATGGGGGAGGGGTGACACAAACAACGGAATGTCGTTCTTCCAACTCGTCAACAACTCATCTTTGGTTCTCGAGATACAAAGCTAAGCTCAACCCAGTCTTCCACGTGCAAGTCTCTTGCCTGGGTACTAAGCGCAGAGTTTCTGGGCGAAAGTACTGAGCGCAGGTGGTAGCCAGGTCCACCAACGTCCGAGTACCTGCTTTCTATCCACCATAATCCTGCAGCAGCGCAGTTACAAGCTTTACGATTTTGCCTACATCCTTTGCCGCATCTCTGCACGTCTTTTACACCTCATACTTGTGTCCACTGCTCGCCGACTGCATCGCGCCTGACGCCGTTTCCACCGAATAACAAACACGAACGGTTTTTCCCAGAATTATATAACACGTATACAGATATTGACATGACGCCTTTTGACACGACGTGAACACGCTTTCCCAGCGTGCCGCGACCGCGAAAGTTCTTCAACACACAAACTAAATAGAATTTATAAATAGCCGCGAGAAAACAACCGACGGCTTGATGAATTTATAAACAGTAGCGACGAATAAAACCAGGTGTAGGTACTCTCTGTGCACTTGGGCCTGTAAATACATCATTTTATCATTCGTACAGATGTTCTTCGACGAAATAAATGCTACTAGGAACTATGAATATTTTGCGTTCGCCGTATTCACGTGCCGAAAAACGAGAGCAGCTCGCCAACAAACAGACGTAACTACGTAACAACGCATCCATATGTCACAGTGTGCGTTCGTATCAGATAGAAGTTCAAAGATCCTGCCTGCAAAAGGCTCTTCTAAAGTGCACATTGAAACGTAACGTATTGACCCGGCGCCTGAGTGCCCATCTCGGTTTCAACATTCACGCTAACAGTTGCGATTATCAGTGAACTTCCCAAGATTCTACGTGTTTCGAGAGAGCCTCGGAAAATCTGGCGGTATCTCCTTACAGCGGAACACCCCACAGATGAAACATCCAATGCCACGGTTCTCGGGTTCTACAAGCATTTTGGAAAGCCCACAGGCAATCTACGCAGCCGACCGTGGAGTCGGTTCGAGGATTTGCCCCAACTCGCAAGTCGACACCAATACACATCTTCATGAAAGACGGATGGGCGAAGACGAGCCACAATGTCGTTCAACCACCGAACGAACCAAATGCTATGAGGGCCGACTGAAAACCCTGAAGGCATGCCCATCCTTCATTCGTGAACAGCTGATCAAGGCTGTACTCGAAATGCAATCAAGTTTGAGAAAGAACCGCGCCGATGCCGACCGGAAGGCTGAAATTTGGAAACTGGCAAGACCGCGGTCGCCAAACGAACGATGAAGCGAGACAGGAAAATCGAAACACATACAGGCGCCGGCTGATTCGGCCAAATTCCGAGAAATGTGACTAATTATTATCGGCTCCACGAAAATATTGAAAACCGTGCGACACACGAGGGGAGACGGGGACTCAGCCCAACCTGCGCGTTCCAACTCATCGAGCGTTTTTCTTCTTTCTAATTACCGCAACGATATACACGCGCGTGGTCGTGGGCTGCGACAGGGTGACACCCGTTGCATGATTCACAACGTGAACCGGCCGGACAGAATTAGTAGAAAGACGCGCGATAATGCGAGATGACATCGCCTTCTCGTGGTCTCTACCCCCCTTCGCCGACCCATTCAGCTCATCCACTTTTCCTAGCATTCTCCCTCGACGTGTTGTCGTTATCCGCTTTCGGCGTCGCCGTACTGAGGGCGCCGTGCCGCGCCGCGTCGTTTGCACGCACGCATCAGCCGGACGGACGGAGGACCGCTCTCCCTTCACCTGAAATGGGAAAGAAACGAATACTTCGCGCGAAATTGTTCCAAATATCACGCCCAGTCGATACATCGGAAACCCGTGGGAGGTAAGGAGGCTGGCGGCGTGGCGCGCGCGATGCAATCCCACGTTTACCGTTTGAGAACCCGTATCAAGTGACTCGGCTGTGGTGCCTGTGTGCCCTCCGATGACTGCGTCCACCTTCGACGGCGCTCGCCGAGACGACACATAACGGCAGCAGGTCCACCGCCCAACGTTCATCGGCCTCGTCGAGTCTTCCGCGTCAAATTGCGAGCTCGCTCGTCCGGTCGGCACCGGCGGCCGTAATCGAAACCCGAGACCGAAGACCTAAGGGACCACTAACGCCTTTATTCCACCGACCAATCCCCGAGAGGTTTTACACACGATGCATAAAACACCTACGCTATACTGCTAGCAAAAGAAAAAAACTTTACGGGCGCGAGGCGGGAAAAGTGCACTTTCAAAACGACGAGAGTGGGCGCCAAAGCGGGAGCGGTAGAGAACAAATAAGGAAGAAAAAAGTGCACACAAATAACGCCATCGCTTAACAGCGTATTCACTTTAAACAGTTGCAGAACAACCGGCGCAAATGGCAGTGAAAGGAGAACGAAAAGGGAGAGGCTTCGGTACGCCTTCTGTGCATACATCAAATTCGCAACTGCACCAACAAAAAAAATTTATAACCGTCGTACACAGATAGTGCAAATAACGACTTAATTTGGATTCGAAATGCATGAATGCTCAAACTGGGTTATTCTTCATCCATTGCGTCGAGGCTGCCTACCCGAGCATGGCTGCACTTCTGTAACTCAGATCTCGAAGAATACCTGTACGTTTTTCCCTGGTTAAGCTCAACCCAGACTACATCACCAGTCAATCGAATCTCCCCCAACTATACGGGAAATCGAATAAAATTTTGCTCATCCAGTGTGCAGAAATCAAGTTCGCCCATGTCAAGGAGTCGAGCTCGCTCGCCCTCTATTACTTCAGTCAATAATCTTGCCAGCAGCAGGTGAAAACTGAGTCAAATGGAATCGAAGGTGCCACTTGAACCACCACACATTTTTCAGTTTTCCTTTCATAGACTACGACTTCAGACCACATCAGTTCAGTTTAATCCTATCAGCTGTTCGAGAAAATACCACCACGAGACGAGGCGTTAGCAAACTACAACTCGAAAAAATACGATTTCGCGTTTCCAATTACGTCAAAGAATCAGATACGCCCTTTAATACACTGACAGTAACCTCCTGAGACATTCGATAAAATTGCATCAAACGCGGGTGGAGGGCAGTACTTGAACAGATTTCTGCTAACAGTAACCTGATGCGCATTATTATTTATACTAAGGAACTTCACAGATCAGTGTTGACAACATAGAAATATCGCAACACAAGCCAAGGAGAGTGCAAAGAAATTTGCATTCAAACCATATTATACACGATATGCAATTTAGGTACACGAGTATAGTCAATATACTCCAAGGAATAGCACAGAATAAGCTACATGGCGTACACAGCACACAAACTGTGAGACATAAGGTTTGACAACGCCATCTCCACAACAAACGATGCCTTCAATGCATCGAGTATACAATGCTTCCGAATTTACTTTATAATTTGCGGCATCGGGTATCCTGCACACACAGGAATATTTTCAGCAAACACCATCCAGACATCCTAACTGCCGCATACCATGAACCTGAGTCCTGTCAAATGCGACGGAATGACCCAGAATTCGTAAGTACAACTACTGACTACCATTTGCTTCATTTCGATAAGTCCGATGGCTATAAACCCGCGAGTCAAATTCGCTGATATCTGTTGCGAAAACTACAATAATATATAATTATTCTCATTCTTAAGGATATTAAGATTAGGAAACACTTATGGTAAGGGCAATACCATATGGTACAATGTGTACTGTCTTCCGACTGGTTGTTATGGTCTGTTTGGTTTGTCCAATGTCTTGTGAGTTCTTACAGTGAGCTGTGGTGGGTGTGTTGTGCTCTGTACTATTAGTTGTTGGGAGGTCTGTTCTGCTCATGTGTGCCCTGTACAGGTGTTCTTACATGATATGCCTCACCTCTTTGATTACTGTAAGTGCGCACAGATAATAATAGGTCACAAGGATATTGAGACTAGGAAATACCCTATCTTCCTACTAGTTGTTATAGTCTGGTTGGTTTGTCCACCATCTAGTGAGTTCTCAAATGTGCTATGGTGGGTGTATCGTGTTTTACACTACTAATTGATGGATGATCTGTTCTATTCATATGAAACCTTACATGTGCCGGCACGTGCTATGCCTTACCTCATTGATTTCTGTCAGCACGCGGATAATATTAGGTCACAGATAGCTCACTCATGCAAGTTTACCACAGAAACTTCAATGCTATATATTCATCTCATTATTACGGATCTCAAGACGAGGAAACACTTCTGGTAAAAGTAAAATCATATGGCATGATGTGTCCTGTCTTCCTTTTGGTTGTTATAATTTGGATTGGTTTGTCCAATGCTTGGTAACTTACATAAGTGCTATGGTGGGTGTGTTGTATTCTATACTACTAGTTATTGGGTAGTCTGTTCTGATCATGTGAGCCCCGTACATGTGTTGGTATCTAGTATGTGTATGCCTCACCTGACTTCTGTAAACAGGTCACAGATAGCTTACTCATGTATGCTTATCATCTCAAGACTAGGAAACACTTATAATGAGGGTAATACCACATGGCATGATGTGTCTTATCTTCCTATTGGTTGTTATAATCTGAGTTACTGAATGCTGCGGAGGATGTGTTGTATTCTGTACTATTAGTTGTTGGCTACTCTATTCTGTTCGTGTGAGCCCCGTACATGTGTCGATACGTGGTATGCCTCACCTGACTTCTGTAAGTAGGTTACATGCAGCTCATTCCCATAAATCATATCACCCCACTGATCTTTGTACATCAACGGAGCACCAAACTCCAAATCGCAAACTTCAAGTTAGTCCAACTAGATCATGTAAGCACTGACGAACCGAAATTCAATTTTGCGTAACAGCTATACGGCAATACCAACCTGTAACACAGCAGAAAGAAAACATCGTTAGTAACACGGTCGACAAACTACATACGCACGAAAGGTAAATAAAAATGATGTTAGAAAGAACTCCGAAGAGTATCCGAGAAATTCATCGCTGCCGGCAGGGGGTCAATCACGGTCGTTCGATTCCCGCCGGGGCCAGTTCAGTGTTTCCATTTTCGGTATCTTCGGCGATACACACTGCGATAGTACACATTCTACAAATGGCGCGCAATATACACACACATACGCACCACACAGTTCGATAATCCGAATGAATTTCTCGGAACCACCGACCCCCTCTCAGTCCTGGATGGCGCGGATGCGCCAATAATCAAGAGAGGCAACAATGAACTGCATTCATAGACATACAGACCCCGGCCATGCATATACACGAAACACAAAGTAACAATGCAGTGGCATTCCAGAACAACATTCCGCGAAGAATCATTCTCCCGACGACAAACGTGTTCGTGGCACATTAGCGTGTGTTACAGCTTCTTCTTCTTCTGCCACTTCTTCTACACACTGCATCTTGCTTCCTTTCTTCTCCTTTCATCTTTCACTAATTTCTCTGGCTCTTTCTCGGTCTGCATCACGATCCGCTGCTCGTCATACGGCCGCGCGATTTCAGGCCAGAAATTCCGCGCACACCTTCGCCGGCGAGAAATTCCAGCCGAGATTTGTAAAAAAAAGCGCTGGCACCGGCACCGATGGAGTGTATAAATACGAGATACGACGTATACCTACCTATCTACCTACTATGTAGTATGTACTATGTACCTTCTATACTACGAGGCCCTCCAGCTATTTCGCGTTTCAACGAACGCCCAACCGAAAATAGCCCGCCAAGTATAAATAATACCGTTTCATTCACACCGAGCAACGACCGACTCGACTCGAGCATTAAGAGGCTGCTGCAGAATGCGAAGACGATTTTCGTCGATACCGCTGCTTGACAGCCATCAAGCACAGGCGGCGAAATAGGCGCGTACGCTGCGGTCTGTGAATCCGTGGAATGCGAGGGAAAGTCGTCCAGGCAAATCCGAACAACGTTGGTATTTCGCGAATAGAAATCCGTTGCATCAGTAGAAGACATAAAAGGTAGTCGTGGTAGAAAAAAAAGAAAAAAAAAAGTACTAACGGAAATAGAACGCGAAATAGCTCGCGAGTTATAATGACAAGGGCCTAATTGATGGCTCCGCAGAGAGAGAGGTGGGACTGATTCGGACAATGATTTCGTCTGAAGTGAGCCGAAAGAAGGTTACGCTCGTTTTGAACCGCATTAACGGTAATTCTATAGTACGGCCGAGTCGCGATAATGCTTTCAAATATTCCACACGAAATCGGCCGATTTCGCAAACCAAATGGGCAACGGATCAAGAGCATCCTGTATGCCGAAAAACAATTAGTACGAATGCTCTAAAAGGAGTACTTCGCGAACGATAATAATACACCGAAAAATCATCAACGATGAAACCAGAAGGAAAATAACCTACAATTAGGAATTAATATCAGCCTATAAAACGGTTTTACATATACGCGCCTACTAACCTAATGCGCACAAATATACCCGGCAGACACGATAAGCGCCCACTTAAGCAAATACAATGAAATGGACAAATTTGTCAAAGCCGTTCACTCGACTGTGAAACGATTTACAGGTATCTACGCGCCTACTCCGAATCCAGCGGAAAAGACATTGACGTCAATTCACATTATAGAAAGATAGGCACTTACAATTATAGCCTGTAAGTGAAACCATACATAGAACAGATAGAGCGTCCAAATATTAAGAACAAAACTAGTAAAAACATGAATTAGTAAGAGTAACCCACGCGGTAAGAAGGTGACTGTAAAAAGCATTTGGTTCAAAACGTTATAACAGAATGCGAATTAAGTTGAGAGCCGCTAATAAAAGCCGATAAGAACCTTGTCGTAAAATAGACATCAGTCGCTTACTAAAGAACACTGAATAAGATATCCTATACAACGAAACAAAGGTATAAACCAAAACAGCTGTATGTGAATACAACCAATAGTACATTCAAAACAAAACTCCAATCTACAACATCAATAATCTTATTCACAGCAAAATTACAACATCCAAACGTAGAAACTATACCATATATGCAAAACCAATTACCTGAAAAAACGAGAAAACACAACGCAGAAGAAACGGATCCACTAACCAAAACAAATAGGCTCATTACTTAAACACTAAAAAGTACATTCACTGCTCAAGGGAATAAATTCAAATGCTGAAGAAACTACATACCGACATCCAAATCAAAGCTACTGTAACTGAAAGAGAGTATAAAAACACCAAAAACGAAATAGATAGTGTTCAAACATAAAATAGAACAATATTAAAGAATGTGACTAGTAAATTCCATTGCATTTGAAGCAGAACTCCAAAAACTCATTCATTCCTATTTACATCATTACCCCAATATCAAGCTTATTCACAGCAAAACCAATATATCTTGATATTGATAGAACTACACTTGCGAAGAAAACTGAATACATCTGAGGAAAACCAAATACTCGTATGAAATCGAATGTGCCCAAAGCAACCTAATTACATTTAAATGTAATTCTCACAAATTCACCAAAACTACTACATTACCTCAATGTTGCTGGATGTATTTGCCGCAAACCAAATACATACAAGCAAATTGAAATGCCCAAAACAAATATATTCAAAGGAAAATGAACACATCCGAAAACAAATAAATTAAAAGTAAGTTAAATACAATGACGCAAAATTGATACACCATAAGCGAAAATAATAGCTGTAAACAAAAACTGATACATTCGAAACAACACAACTACGTCAACGAATCAACAACCGAAAGCACTCATACACACACAGCAAATAGAACTTATCAGAAGCAAAATGAACATATCCGAAGTAAGAGAACTTATCTCGGGGGGGGGGGAATGGGGGAATACACTAGAAGCAAAACAAATATATACGAAGGAAACTGAAAATATCCGGAACAAAAAAGTCCGTTTAAAAGAAAATCAATACATTCCAGACAAAACAATTACACTAAGAAATACACCTTAGGCAAAACAAAGACACCAGAAAAAACTCAATATATCCGAAATAAACCGAACACACCCGAAACAAGACAAATACAACCAAAACCAAACGAACACGCCCGAAACAAAACGAACACACCAGGAGCCAACTGAGTACAATCAAGCAAATAGAATACAATACACCAATACACCCGACAGAAGACGAATACCACCAAATATGACTCAGAAATTCCTGCTGATGCATTCAAACATAGGCGCAACCAAGAATTTTCTCTGGGAGGGGTTGAACCAGAGAAACGTAGGAGGAGAATAGATTTTATACAAAAAAGGTAAAATACACTGAGATTTAAAAAAAACGAATGTTCAGAGTTTGGGAAGGGCTATAGCCCCCATAGCCTCCCCTGGTAGCGCCTGTGCATTCAAAGCGCCGTTCTAAAACTAATGTAATAATATTCCTACATGGCACAGACCTCAACCACAGCAAAACGATGGTATCAAAACGTTAGTAAAACTAGCAACATCAAAATAGAACTTTAGTACCCATACCTACTTACATACTGAAAGAAAAGCCAAAATCCCACGTAAATCATTCAGAGTACAAATAAAAACATATCCATCCATAAAGGGAAAGAGGGAGCAGTTGTCTGCAAAACTAGGCAGCTGGCAAAATTATCCTTAGTAAATTAAAGTTAATAAAGGAGCAATATTCGGCAAAACTACACGAGTATCAATCTACTTTGTTTCTTCTATTTTGGATCGAGAATTTTCGGCGTTCACCGTTAGAAAAATTTGATCCGGTAATACTCCCCCCACCCCCACCAAAAATTAAGATGCTTTGGTAGTCCTTGAACAAAACTTCTGTAACAGAACGAAGGGAAGTTCATTAAAACCACAATCAAGACAAGAACCGGTCAAGTGCCAACAACAGTATACCTATACAGTTGTACACATTGCTCCCAAGGACGTACCGATAGGAGGGAGCAACTCCCCCCCCCCTCCACGTAGGAATTTTTCACTCAGCAGTTGGGAAAATTTACTATTTCAGTCAGGCAAGTTGGGAAATTTTCTTGCTTTGATACTTGGGAATTGAGTTGAGAAGTTGGAAAACCCCAAAAAGTCAAAAGGTTTTTCTTCTTTTTTGCTTTAATACTTGGGAATTTTGAGTTGAGTCAGTTAAAAAAATTCAACAGGTTACGTTTTTTTTTTTTGTTTTTTTTTTTGCGCTTGCTTTGATACTTGGGAATTCTGAGTTGTCATTTGGGACTGTGACAATTTTTACCCCCCCCCCCCGAAAATCAGGGAAAACTGTTCAGTACGTCCCTTATTACTCCTTAAATTGAACTTCACCAACCAGTATGTGCAATGAAATTGCGATAAAAAGGTAGTTAGAACAGATCAATGAGATGAGGCGACGGTCACCTGAGGCAACTTCAACAAATTAGTGAGATGAGACAACGATTACCTCAAATCATTTCTAAAACTATGCTAATGTCGAGGTAGTTGCAGCTTCATAGGTTACTAAGACTTGAATATTGCTTTAGTAATCCTCGAATAGAACTAAGGTAATTAACAAAGATAAGTTCGTTCAAATCACAAACAAGCCCCCCCCCACAACAGTAATTCCATACCCAGTGTCTGTTATACTGATTTTCTCCAATCAGCATTCACGATGAAATTGAAAACAACACTGAAAAAGGTAACGAGAACATTTCAATGCGGTGAAGTGGTGATAATATTGAATCACGTTGAGAACTGTTACTGTGAGGTAGGTTAAGGCTCGAAGGGCTACCAGAATGATGCCGTACAGACCGTATAAGATGAGAAATCTAGAAAGAAATAGTTCCCAGGACGGTGACAAAGTGAGAGGAGGGGGGTTGAACTCCACTATCATTTCGCTTAGAAATATGTGACCTATCGAACACACATATTCACTTTTCCAGAAGGCAGGAGTAATTTGCAGAGGACACAAAATCGTGTACGGAGCTTCAAGAAGTCTCAGAGAGACTTTCGCCTCCTTCACGCAACTGAAGAGTTCCTCTATTGAGATACAGCAATTCGACCTGGATCCGATCCGTGTACGACTTTCTAGTCTCTTCGCGAGCTAATGGGAGTTATGGCGGCGGATAGCTCGAGATTTCTTATTCTAGGTACTTTGAACACGAGACTCATTGATCCAGTGGCGCTTGGGCCGAGATATTTCTTTTGTTCGGACTGGCGAACGATGGCACTCCGACCATGCAACCTCTTCGGCATCAGTGGCGCTTAGGCCGAGGCATTTATCTGGTTGGACTGGCTAATGATGGCCCAACAGCCAAAGAACCTCTTTCGTTACGATCACTGATCCAGAGTCGGTTGAGCCGAGGCATTCCTGTCTTTCGGACTGGTGAACGGTGGCACTCCGACCAAGCAACCTCCTCGGCATCCGTGGCGCTTGGGCCTGGCTAATGGTGGCGCTCCAGCCAAGGAACCTCTTTCGTTACGAGTTCGAAAGAACACAAAAACACCGGTGCATAAGAGTTTGTTACACGTATGTTCTCGCGGCTGGCATTTTTCTTTCCGAGTAAGTTTTCAAGCCGCGCACGAGCTGCAATTACTCGACTTGTACACCGTCGAGCGTGGCGCGTTGCGTCGCCCTCCCGCCGAGCGCCGACTGCTGGCGTGGAGGCATTCCGTCGAGCGTAATTTTACCGTTCCGAAACAAGGTATACGACTCCGGAGAGCGGCGGCGTTCACGTTCGTCTTTCACTCGTCGCTGCCGCTTTTCGTCCCCGACGGTGTTCTAGACGTAAGCTCGATGAAGATTATGAGGACATTAGACGCGAACTCATTCCGGTTTCATTTCGCCTCCGCTGGCAGCAAGAGGGGGAAGAAAAAACAATGAATGAATTTCACCGATTAACTTTCACCGTTTTTCTCTCTCTATATATATCTCTCTCTTTATTTATACGACGTAAACAAATAATATACAGTGCAACGATGGTGTAATGCTGTGCATGTGGCACTGAAACAGGAAACCTCGGATTCAAGTTTTTGCTTGCTGGCTAATTTTACGGCCACCTAGTTTAACACGATCTCTCCTTCATATCATTGGAGTTTCCGCGACCATCGTGCCCATTCTTCCGTCTGTTCTCCTTCTAATTTTTATATCGCCGCATATATTGTGTTATGTGGGGCTGCCAGACTGGTTAATAGAAAGAGTACATTCAATTCAGTGTCGTTGAAGTTCATTTCAGGGGGTGGGGGACAAAATGCAGAGCAATAAAAAAAGAGGATTATTCACTGTGAAAGGAGTGAGCAAACAACAAATCTCATAAATCTCACCTCTGAAATCTCTCTGAAAGAGCTTCTTCATCAACTTGCTGAACAGTTATTGAATTTTTTTGAATTTTCGAGGATATGAAATACCTGGAACTTGCTTACGGTTGGGTGACTGAAAACTGTGGAACATCTCGATTCTTCGTTCTTTATACGCTTCTTTTTTCTTCTTTAATAAAAAGGGTAGCGATTTGGAAAAGAGCAGCACTTGAGAGTACATGGAATGAAAAAGGAAAGTGTACTTCACAGTCGCATGATGAAAAAAATCACGGTTGTGCAAATCACAAACGAGACAGATAAAAGATAGGCATGAGACTTAAGACATACCGGATACAAATATTACTGATGGCTATCTGCCCCTTCATTACTGATGAGACAGACAGAATGAAACTTGTCTATACATTGCTGATTATAAATAAAGACGCAGAGACGGACAAGAAAGACATGAGATATATAGAATGTACGCGATACGAATATTGCTTCCTTTTCCTTTCCTTCTGATGAGACATATAGACATTGATCTCTTAGCTATATCCACTAAGAACTTGTCCTCCACCTATTCCGCTTCCAGAGGAGAAACACAAGGCAGGTTGCCCAACTAAAAATCTAAAAAACTACAAGAGCAGACTAGCCGCTGCCTCTTTCACTACTGATAAGACATATCGACAGACATGAGACTTGTCTATATATTGCTGACAAGACATAATGACATAGAGACCGATGAAAGATAGACCTGAGACTTGGGACGCACCCGATGGCTATTTTCCCCTTTCCTATTTGTAAGGCATAAAGACTGACATAAGACTTGAGACACTGATCTCTCATTTATGTATTACCGATACCTGATCTTATAGAGACAGACATGTGACTTACAACGCACCCGACAGGTTGCCTACCCGGGAAATACAGTAGGGGCCGACCAGTTATCTTGGAATCTCGGACTGCAGTTCTATGTCTTGTACCAAGCATTCCAGAGTAGTTCTTCATTTTTATACAAACATTTGTCTGGTAATGACATCCTCAGCTGTGTGACGACATCGCGATATCATCACCAGTTTTGTAGTTGTAATTCTGCCAAGCAACAGCGTTAATTTACGGAAATTAAACTTAGGTCGAGCAGGGGACCAACATGAGCGACGCGAGAGTCGATCCATGGGGGTTGGGCCGCGAATCAGCCAAGGAGCTAAGCTCCCAACTCCCAAGTTTATAATCATTATTTACTGAATCTCTTCTCTCTATCTACTAAAACCCTATATCCTCCTTCGCCTCTGGAGAAAAAAAGCCAAGATAGGTTGCCAACCTCAAAGCCCGAAAAATAACACGACCAGACTACCTCGAAGGACATAATCTGTTCTGACATAAGAGCGAGACAACATAATAATGACATAATCACCCATTATAAAATGTGAATATGCAGGGACAGACCAGCTACCTTGGACTCCGAGATCTCAAGTCCCAAGACATAAACAACATAATAAGATACAGGAAAACCTAATAATAACATAATCACCCATAATTTACGAGATCTCGTCTTAAGATGTAAGGTACAGTCTTTCTCAACACTTAACGGCATAAAGACAGATAAAACGCCAGATTCCCTGTCTAATAAATAACAAGGCCAAACTAGCAGACCAGCTACCTTCGACTGCAAGATCTCAAGTATCAAGGCATAAGACATAATCTTTGTGAAGACTTTAAAATATACATAATTTTCATTAATAGGGAAGACTAGCTAACTTGAACTTCGACATCTCAAGTCCCTATGACGTCATCATCACCTCAATAGATCCGTGCGGTGAGAATTTTCCCAAAATCATCAACGGCGGTGGCGAGACTACGCGGTGCCAAGTCTACATCTCATCAACTTCGACTAGCAATGTAGTTGAGGGAAAATGAGGCACGAAGCCTCGCACACCTGATCGACAAAAGCGGAAACAATTGTCGGTCAGCTGGTTCGGCAATGAAGCGGAAAAGAGGTGAAGTACCTTAAGGAAAAAGCAAAAGGCGTGTAGTACTCAGCAAGGAACCGACACGAACGCTCGACCATGGGTTGATGCCCTTAGTTCCAAGGAATTTCCACGACCAAAGTGATATTCACGATTCACCCAAAACAAGAAACCTGGGGTATGTCTTGGTACCTTTTTCTCAAACCTGACGCAAAACCGTCGAAATTCAAAAATGATTCGAATTACGGATCGAATCACAAGCTTGTCGATCAGGATCACGACGTGATCCGAAGTTGATTCGGATCAGCCCAGTCCTGAAAAACAATACCTACGTTTACTCCTTTTTTAAGAGAACGTTTGGTAACCCTACACCTATAAGTACGTATAATTGGCGCACGTGCGGCCAAAAATCACGGAGAGAAGGTTTAACCGGCGCTTACAGCGAATCGTTCTGTTTCAAAGTCGACCCTGAATCGAGGTCAATGAGCAAGAAACATCTGTCACGCGCCTTCAGCCACCATCCTTTTGCCGCGCCAGTGTGCGCGCGTGTACGCCGACCAATTTGAACGAGAGCCGCGTCGGGCAGGTGCGGTCCGATGGTTCGGCGCGGCTTTTTCGAGTCTCGTTCGCGGGTTCGAAAACCTTACTTCCTTCTTCACTTTCCTCCCTCACAAATTCGAATATTAAATTTTATCCGTCCGAACGCTCTATTCGTGTCTGTTGTATGTGTCCACCTTGTACCGAAATCCCGTTGCGTATATAACTCTCCAGCTGGTGCCGGCGCTGTATATACGGGTACTTAAACATTTAAGATGAACGGCTAATGGCTACCAAAAGGTAGGCCCGGAGTTTTATTGCTGTAGCGCCGAAATCACTGAGTGAATCTACATGATTACATCTGGCTGGTGAGCGCCGACCGTTACACCGTAGGTCGCAACGCGTGACGTTTGAATGTACCAATCGACGGTCTTCGCATACTGGACTGATCGCCGGCTGGCTGCAGCGTATGCGGGTTGTACCAGAGAAGCAGCAGGTCTGCAGCCTCCAGAACATGACGGCGTTTCGGTCTGCGTCTAGTCGAGCACACGGAGATCGAAGACGGCGACCGGTGGAATGCTCTGGCGCGAAGAAAATGCTTCTGTTTACTGAAGCGGAAAATGAACGACGATCAGCGGCCGCATTTCTATATGTACCTCTGTACCTGTGCACGTCTTCCAACAGGTACAGTCGGCAGGCTAGATCTCCGTGCACGGCGTGTAATTCGGTGGAATTCGCCGGCGAGCCCGTCAAATGTACGCCTTCCGATAGCTCTCTTTCTCCAGTACCATGTTTATAATACGCGTTCCGGACACGTCCTATCTGGAGCCGTAATCGAGCTTCGGATGCTGCGGGCGTAGCCGACGACGCTACACGCAGATGAGATATGAGATGCACACGCAGTGTATACGAGTACCCGGCTACACTTCCACGGTTCGGAAACTGTACACGATTCCATGAACTGGTGTGAAATTCAGGTGCGAGCTATGATGAGAGCCAGCTGGGTGGAACGTCGACGACAGGTATGTTCTGGCGGTTCACCGTACGGTCAGAAAGGGAGCACTCATCAAGTACGCGATGTGTATGTACACGGTACACGTACCCGCCGAGAAAACGGATTAATGCCAACGGCAATATACGAATATACTAGAACTTTTATAGTATACAACAAAGTAATCATCGTACCCGAGAGAGATCTGATAAAGAATGAGAAAAATGAAAATGAAAGGAGTGTCCCATCGTATACTCGTTCATATTTCATGTAAATCCTATAACCTGTCGTCTCTAGTCTCACTCTTACACAGCTGCTCTCCGACGTGCTAATTAACGCGAAGGAAGATTTCTTTCATTCGCACACTCTCTCTTTCTTTTTCGCCACCCCTGCCTACTGTAGTATACCTGTTCGTGCACTTCCTGTTCGCGTTTTGCAATTTATACTTTCTGGTTATTATGTTCAATCGTATTCATGTAGACGTGAATCAAAAGGGTTCTCGTAAGAATACCTTCTATGCAAGGTCGTGGAGATAGTATCCGAGCGCGAGGCAAAGTTCTTGCTGGGCCCATCGCAGCAGAATACGCCAGACGCGAAACATTTTTCATTTTCTTGGTAGTGCTAGTTGAAAATTTGCATCACGAGCCCTTTTGCGGAGATTGATGGGCAAGCATTCTCAGCTTCCCCTCTTCAGGCATGTTTAGATGATCGTAAATGGTCCTTCAAGGGTTTAAGGGTTTATAAAGGGTTGCTATCGCAGGACTTTGACCAAGAGACAGGCGGGACTTTAACCACAGATCACGAGAGCACGAAGAATGAGAACGGCGGTTCATGCTACTTTCAGCCAACTTTAGTCATGAAAATTTAAGCCGACATGAGACGTGCGCCGTGTTTTTGCACCGTCCACTAAATATGGTTCAGCGAAGATCTATCCATTCAAGACAGGTAGGCTACATTTATCTTGCAAAAATGTACAGTCAGGTACAAGTGCATCGTCTTCGACTTAACGAGGTAAAAGTTCACCAATACACTAGCCACATGTCCAGCCACTTTCAACTTCGATACAGATCAAAGCCTAAGTCAGGTCCCCCGGAAATCGAGGGACGTTTTGACCCAATTTTAAGAAGTCTAACCGAATCGCAACAAAACCTTACAGTGCCTCGACACTATCTGAAGCAGAGCACTTAGAAACACACGAGTACTTGCATCCGCCATTTTCCGTCGCATGGTGCCCGACGATTCACAATTCGATAGGTGGAATGTTCCGCGTAGTGAATTGTGAATTGTCGGGCACCGAGCGACGTAAAATGGCGGATGTCAATACTCGGATGTTTCTAGGTGCTCTATCTAGAGGAAGGAGTTCTAATAAGTGTCGTAACGAAAGAGGTTCTTTGGCTGGAGCGCCATCATTAGCCAGTCCAATCAGAAAAATACCTCGGCCAGAGCGCCACGGATGCCGAAGAGGTCGCTTGGTCGGAGTGCCACCGTTCGCCAGTCCGAACAATAGAAATGCCTCGGCCGAAGCGCAACTGGATCAGTGAATCTGAGTTTGAAGTACCTAAAATACCTAGAGATCTCGAGCTACCCGCCACGGGTCTTGATAAGCCTGAAGATAGTCTGAAAAAGATGATTCGGCAGATTCTACCGAATTTTGCATCACATCATCTCACTTATTAGCAACGTTCATTTGGAATGCCTTGGTCACGGTGCCCGGATTCCTCCTCACTGAGCATTCATTTAAGCATCACAATCCATTCCATACAACTCTGATTTCCGATTTCTTTACTGAGTTTAATCATTAGTACTCAATTCCATTACTCATCGTGTTTGGGCTCGAGGTTTGTTCCTTGAGGTACGACCGTCACTAGCCTCTCGTATCAAGGGGGAGGAGAGAAAACAAAGTGTTTAGAGGAACTATTTTCAGCAATGGAAGAACCGATCCTTTAGTTAAATATCATAATTCATTCCACGTAACTCCGATTTCCGTTTACCGAGTGTTACTTCATTAGTACTCGATTTCATTCTTGATCGTGTTTGGGCTCACGGTTTGCTCCGCGAGGTACGACCGTCACTAGCCTCTTGTATCAAGGGTTAGAGGAAAAAACAAAGTGTTTAAAGGAACTACTTCCAGCAAAGGAAGAACCGATCAGTTATATCCGACTTCTGCTTACCGAGTGCAACTTCACTAATACTCGATTCTATTCTTGATCGTGTTTGAGCAAAAAGTTTGCTGGATAAGGTCCGATCGTAACCAACCACTTGCGTCAAGGAGGAGAAAAGAGAACAAAACATTTGGAGGAGCAGCTTCCAGCAAGGAAAGAGAGTAACGATGGAGTTTCCAGCAAAGGGTGCAGATAACGATGGGTTTCCTTGTTGCTGAAGGAAACAAACTGAGTCGATAAGGAAAGAAATTCTCTCATTTGCATTTCCCCGCTCGCGGCCCTGCTACAAGAGTTTCATCAATTGCTCAATTCAGCTATATAGTCTCAACTTCCTGTTTTGTCCTACCCCGTGTCACAGTTTCAAGTTCAGTTATGTTTGTTATGTTCATGTTTAGCTTCCCATGAACTCTGTACTTTAGATTGGAGTGTTTTTGTTGTATTTCCTCAACTGGGATGATTGCCTACTGACGGTAATTCCTAATATTATGCAGCTGCACTCGAACTTTTGTCTTCAATCTCCTATTCCATAGTATCATCTGGCAACCTACCTTCGGTAGACTTCAATCTTCAGCATTTCATCTCACAACCTCAAACTTGGGTTTTCGATATCAACAAAGAAGTACAAAAAGGAAGAGACGATACCCAACGAGTCATCGTTTCCCGGCTAGGTACCGTATCTCTCCGTCAGGTTTGCAGCCACCGGACATCCAGTTTTCTCAGAGGGGTGAAGCGAGGAGGAATACGCTTTCATCAGTTTCCATTTCCAAGATCGTGTGGCAAGAAGGGTACGCATATGCAAGAGAGTAGTTTTCGCTGGCTACTTGGACTTCTGGACTTGGCTGAAACGAACTCGGTTCTCTCTTCACCTTTGGCCCAGCACCCAGCAGAATCACCCCTTTCTACACCTCCTACCTCGCTACACAATCTCTCGCTGCCCAGATAAGTTTCCTTCTTCCTTCCACACACAACCGCGGCCATTCACTTCGAGCCTACAACCCCAACGTCCGCTCCGCCGTGGCCGCGACTAGCGCAGACGAAATCTCGCCTCGTCTCGCGCCACTTGAAACGTCGCGCGGACTTCCGGTGCCCATAAAATGCCATTTTACGCCAACTTTTGCGCGATAAACTGCCTTCACCCAGCCACCAGCACCGGGTAAGCCTATGCATACACATGTACCTATACATAACCGACGCACGTGTTAGGTAACACGAGCGGACGACGACTTCGTCGCGAACCTTGGCTTCGGCACACGGGGGCACATTCAAGGTGCTCCAGTAAGGTAAGCCAGAAAGAGATAGCAACGCAGACAGACGGAGAGCGAGTGAACGAAATCAAAATTCAGCGGAACCTCGACATGAAATACGACTTGACGGTTGCCACAAATTCTTCCATTTTTTACGTTTTTTCTTCCTTCTCGCTACCTTTTTCTACCTATACAGCGTACACAAATTACTTATTTTTCTCTCTCTGTCTCTACCTGACACCCGGTAAGTCTCCAGCGATGATGTAGACGATGTATACGCGCGCACATACAGATAATTGTACAAGCTCGCACACACGAGCACACGCATTCGCCATCTTTGGGCCGGGCACACGTGCCATGCCGCACACTGATTTCGCGTTATCAGTGACCCTGTTGGGAGTTCAAAGTTGTCGGCCAAACTGTCGAGCTGTCACCGGGGCCCGAACACATACGACCACGTCTGGCTCGTAAATCCGTTCTCCCGTCAATAGGTCAAAATCGACCTGGAAAAGAACACCAAAAGTGAAGGTTACGAAAGGGAAAGGGGAGAGATGGCCAGATAGAGAGACCCGCAAAGGCGAACTCAAGTATTTCGACACACGTGACTGAAATGGCCTACACACGATACCCGTGAAAGGGAGAGGGAACAGAGAGAAAAACTTAACGACCACCTGTAATTAGCCAGGCACGGGGGTACCTTCTACCCACCGGCCACAAATTTGCCTCCCCCACTATTTACGTGCATCCGCTTTCCTTCGCCGCGCTCGCATACTACACAGATAACGATGATGATAATAAAAATAATGATAATTCACCGCCACGTAACACACACGGTGCGAATAATCGCGTGTACTAGTCCAGATACTTATAATGAACGAGAACCGGTTGCGGTTGGCCGCTGTTGAAACGCCGCGTACGAGTGAGTACACATAATATATACGAATCTAATATATATTATATTTTTTTTTTTAAATATATGAAAATATAAACGTGTAGATACACGCGATGATGCACAAAAAACCGGTTCACCTTTGGTCTGGTACATTACATGGCGGTGTGGCATATATACACTCTGTATCCGAGATTTTCGCACGCCGCGCCGATATCCGCGAACCGCTTGGTAGCCGAGCCAGGAGTGGGCAGTGATCCGCGCGGGGACGGGTCTTCGGGCCGGCACTCGGCACCGCGGAATGCGGGAGTTCAAACCTACGGCTACTGACAAGGAAAGGGTCTCCAGGCTCGACGCAGCTTGGCATGGCCTGGGCCTGAGAAAACTGAAAGAAATTCGAGGACAACGCCGATCTGGATCGCGCGGCCTCGGTGCGTAGTCTCTTCGGCATCGTCGAGTCGCCGGAGGCGAGCCGATTACATCAGTCGCGACTGTCTGCAGACGAGGAGGCGCACGTGTGAACAAAACCCAAACCGTATGAATAGCGGCGCAGGTGAAACGTTTGCACGCTCGTAGCTCCTCGGCTGAAGACCGTTCCTTTTCCAACTGCTTTGCGGTAATAAACCTGTTAACAAACGGCGAACCACCGAGCGGGCTATACAGGAAATTTATTCGCAATACCTCTATTCGGCCGGCTCGAAAGTGTCTGGAGTGTCTGACCGGCTCTGGACGGCTGGCACTGCCGCCGTGCTGTGTACGTTTCCTGCTCGCTATTCCTCGAGTCTTACGGAACGCAGAATACGTTTACCGATTCAACGAGCTTGTAACCGAATCTTTCACGGCTCACTGGCAGCATTCGAGAAGTGATACCATGTGAAAGCACGACATCTAAACATTACACGGTCTTCTTGAACATCGTCGGGTCCGTATAGTCAGCAAATGCAGGCGTTTTCGAAGAAAACTCCAGAGCCGAGATCCGGCAGTGGTCCAACAACTCGTTCCAAGTCTTTTGTACGTGTGTTCACAGGAAAAGACGTAGAGTAAGCTGTCCACGACATGCACACGCACAGTACAAATCTTTCTGATCTGGTGGTAACACGCCCAGCGATTGTAATGCCTTGTTCGTGTGAACTGGCGGGAGTTATAGCGCGCACTATGTTTCCACCGCGATTGATACTGCAGTTGCTGTGTTCGCCAGGATGATCGTGGGGTATTCGAATATCACTAGCTTTCCGGCGTTAGTGGGACTCGAACCCGAGACGCAAGGATTGCGAAAACGGACATGTTATCTCTTGGCCACACAGCGACAGGCGTAATATCTTCAAAGTTGCATGTTGGATCAAAGGTTATTTATTTGATAAATGCACTTGATCGAAATTTGGGCAAACAATTCCTCCATTAGCCACAGCCCATTTGATTATACAAGCCGGATTAGAGATTATTACATTCCAGGTAGAACAAAGTCGATGTACTTTGATCAGTTCGTAGCTACCGAACAATGTTCCAAAAACGAGGCCAACTTTGCACTCTACACCATATCGCTGGGTCGAGCACTCGAGCAAACTGGGTACTCGAGTTTTTCCAACTATGATGTACATGATTTAACAACAGACAGTTTACAGTGCCTCTGACTATCCTTGTGACATCTTACGAAGGGTTATTACAGCTTGATCATCAACCCGAGTACGTCATATATATCTAAGGTGAGAACTGCAAACTGAACCTCATGCGGATACTCAAGTTGTTAGAATGACGACGTATTTAAATTGAACCACAGCTAATCTACACCAGCTTCAACTGTCTTGCACCTCACGGAGTCATTAAGACTGCAATACCTGCACCACTACTCGATACAGAACTCACGAGCCATACCTCTGGAATCGGCCTATCATTACAAGCGCCATCTGAAGTTACTTCACTTCACGAAATTCGGCGACAGACCATGTACACTCAAGTTTGCACATG
Organism: Acanthococcus lagerstroemiae; assembly: GCA_031841125.1. Classification (NCBI taxonomy): domain Eukaryota; kingdom Metazoa; phylum Arthropoda; class Insecta; order Hemiptera; family Eriococcidae; genus Acanthococcus; species Acanthococcus lagerstroemiae. The sequence goes on from CM063110.1 coordinate 19,713,136, forward strand.
CGAAAACTAGCCTTAGCAACTCTATTTAAATTACAGCCACATCCAAACGGAGGTAAGGAGATTAAAATTAGTTGTACTCGGAACCCCTTTCGAGAATGCCCCGAGGCGTCGGATCCAAAAATTCTGTCAGGATTTATAACAGCGACCCTCAAATTCTATATATATCAACATCTATCTCAAATTTCATTTTCCCGAGCCTTCTCTTCTAGCTACCATGAGGGGGCACCGATTCAAATTGCAGGCACATATTGATCCGCGTCATCAGTATACACGGGACCTATAGTTAGAATTCGAATTTTTATCGCTTATAAGGATCGATAAAAACAATGATTAATTTAATTTATATGATTAGAGGGGGACAGGGTTGAGGATGTGGCTTCCATGCTCGAAATTTGGCAACATTTTATTCGATCTCATTGGAATCAATGTTAGGGGGAAAGAGGGGAGGGAAGATGAATCACCACGTTACTTCTTATCGAGTGTCTCATGCACACTTGACCTAAGTGACATTTTGACGAAAATGAGTTTAATACATATTCTTATAGATCCCGATGCCCTCTATCGGGCTACACTCGCAAATGACGAATTACTTCTTTTTTTAGCCCACTAGATGGCGTAAACCGTTTGAGCCGCGTATATATAACACAACGTCATTTATAATTTTAAAATCGCTCTCCCGAAAAAAAGTTTTTGTCACTTAGGTCAAGTGTGCATGAGACACTCATTATGGGCAAAATTTTTGACATCGAATTTAAAATTGGCTAGGAAAACTTCCTATATTTTTCGCCGAAATTTTCACATTGTTTGTAAATCAAAAGGCGAAAAATCGCCCTACTCGTCAAAAAAATGCAAACTTTTTTTTGTTACTCCATACCTTCTTTGCCCAAGGGCCATATTGAAAATTGAAGAAGGCCTGGAGGGCCAGCAATATTCCTGGGAGGGGGTACGGAATGTTGCTGGCTGGGGAAAAAATCGCACCGCTGCCTGTCAACAGCTGACTTGGATTTGACGCTAAGTAAAGGGGTTGGAAAACAAAAAAGAACGACAAGTAGACGAGTATTTCACCCGTAGCTGACGTTGAAATTTCTGAAATAGGAATACATTTTCAAAATGCCAAATATTTTACTACCCAACAATTTTCCCGCGGGCCGTCGTTTGGAGACCCATGGCCTAGCCTATCTGTCGGATACCAAATTGCTATTTAGTTGCCATTATTTGTCATCCAGTTACCATGGCGACTAAAAAGAAGTTGCTCCGTTAATTAGGTCATTTCGTTTACAAGTATGCACATATCTATATCTGCGTAAGAACACCAAGTTAGTTCACCCCATTTTTCGAGAGTCAACCCGGACTGTACGTACGGTAAGTAAGTAACTGACGAGTAGATGAATTCTGTGGATCTCTATTCACTTCAATAAACGGAACGTCTTTCCTGATGTATTCCGATATATCGCGCCGTCTTCACTGACCACTTGGAATTCCAAGTCTTAACACCCCTCAGCAATGTTGTATATCAATCTTACGGAATTTCTCTCTTCAGCCTCCAGTCAGTAGGACATAAACTCAATTCACTCCGCCGACCCTGCAGCTTCCAAGACAGCATCGCCCGTTGCCAGAGATGGACAAGATCACGTTTGAAATAATCTAGATCAAGATCAAAGATCATGAGCCAAAAAAGATCTTGGATCAGATCATGCCCATCTCTGCAAATAAGATATGTACTTATTTCTTGCGGAGAAAGTTTTGAAAAGCCAAAAAGAAAGAATTTGCATTTGTGTTTCAACTTTTCAATTTATTCTGACCTTTAGCTTTTGCCTTTCATGAAAATCATGGGCTTTTGGCTTTGAACTTTTAGCTTTTGGCTAGCTTTCAGTCCCTAGCACTAAAGTGTCTGGTCCAGTTAAGAAACATAATTTTTTCACGGCGCTGATAACGAGTTCTTGAACTGATCCTTCCCCTCCAACTTCACAATGCCCATTACCGATGTGTATCGCGGGTTGCATATTATGTTTCTTAACTGGACCAGACTTTAAGGCCCTTTTCTTGTTAAGTAAAAATCATGATTTAAAGATCAAAGATCACCGGATTTTTAAAATTATCTAGATTAGATCAAAGATCGCGAAAAAGATGATCCTCGATCATTGGCGGATCTAGAAATTTCCCAAGGAGGGTGTTTCGAAAATAAAACTTTTACCACCTCCGCCCCCTAAAAACCGGGGTGGATGTCATTTTAAATAGTTTCTGAAGACAAGTTTCATAATGTGATTAAATCGTTTCAATATGAACATTGTAGACTGTAGCGCTGCAGATACTCAAAAAAAAAAAAAGGAGAAAAACGCAAAACGCATGTGCTTTCGCAATTCTTTTTTCCTTCTTCGGCCCGAAGGGGGATGTCTGCCCCCCTCCCAATAGATCTGCAATTATCTTTGATCTAAAGATCATATTAAGATCAGATCATGCTCATCTCTTCTTGTTGCACGGTTGTATTCATGAAGATATTTGAATATGGCAAATTAAGATATTTATTTCATCTACCACAACTAACGGAGGTAGTAATTACGAGGGAAACTAGAAATCGGAAGCTCTCACTATGAATTCCAAGACACAAATCAGAGCCCTATGAGCGTAATTCCGTTATTCAGGGTGTAAGAAACTGGAATAAAAGTAATCTACCCCCTACGACGGAAGCTCTACGTTTCAACAAATTCTACTAATTTGATGAAGAAAAGACACATCTCAATTAGGTCCCCAACATCTGGTACAGGGTGGTAGGCTGGGATTGAGGAAAGGCATATAGTACGGAGGATGCATGATAAGAAGGAAGAAGGGAGCTATGTGTGTGTGGGGGGGTGAGAGAGAGAGAGATAACTTTCTCCGAATGGGTATTATGGGATGACAAACAGGCGCGAGTAGGTGAGCATAGGAAAATTATACGTCTGAGAATGCACGTGATGTAGAATCCAGTGGCACAGCCGGGGATCTGTACCCTTTACGATTTCGTCAAATAGTGTTTTCTGATTTTAGCACCCCCTCTAAAACCCCTCCCCCTTTGATCAAGACCAGATCCCCTCGAACACTAAGCCGGTTACGCCACTGTTAGCATTAGATTTATTGTCCCAAGGTAAAGTATAACGTGCTGAAAACGTATCTGTAAGGGGCTTTGTGGCTCCGTGGGGCCTCTCGAACAAAATAATAATAACACTCTTCCGGCCAGCGATCATGCAGCACACCGCGAACGTATTTTCCGACTACACACCGCTGACCTACATTCCAGCAGCTCTCGTCTTATGTGGCGTAACCTTGCCCCCATAAAGTTCGGCGAGAAGATTGCGATTACCTTTTGATGGCCGGCCGCGGAGCACAGTCGTTCTCGATTGCCACCACGCCAGTCCGCGTGTCTTCGGCACCATCCACCGCCACCAACAACCAACGACGTCGACGTCGTGCTTACATCACAATCGAAGCGAGACGATGAGAGGCGACCACAACGGCAGCAGCAGCAGCAGCAGCAGTAGCAAGGGCAATAACAACAACCGAAACGAGCGTTCGTGAAATGTATACCGCCTTTCGATTCGCTTTCTCTTCCCAACTGTTTCTAATATCCAGACACCGACACTCGCAAAAACGGGTACACACGAAAACGTAAAACAGGCAGGTATCGAGTCTATTTTTTCGCGTCTACGTGCGAACACGCGGCACTGCGAAATAGAAGCCACTACTCCATCGAACACGCACCGTCAGATACGAGTCCGCATGATGTTTCAGCGCGGGAAAACGGTGTAGAGTTCGCCGCCGCACCTCCCCCCCCCCTCCACCATGCACGAAAGCGATGAGGGTGTACGGCGCGCAGCACGAAAATCCTACGTAATTGTCCACCCCCTACAAAACACGCCGATGCCCTTAATTCGGTCGCCTCTTTATCTCTTACTAATTTTTCCGCAGCCACGTCCTCGTTTCGGCCTTTCTCGCGCCGCCACTACCACCACTACAATCACCAGCGAATACTGCACGTACACATACCACCACCACCACCGACGCACGCTGCCAACGATTTCAAGCACCGCGACGACTACTCGCAGCCGTCCGTGCAACTTTCATATATAGGTCATACGGTCTGCGCAATAACGCCGTCGAGCCCTCCGCGGTCGCCGCCACCGCCGCCGCCGAGAAACGAGGTACGAGAACGCGCGCGAATTTCATATACGCGTGTTTCCGTCGACCACCGTAAATCGTTTACAATAGGGGTGGGGGGCACACCGAGGTGCACCCAATCGATTGGCCCGACACTACACGTACATTCATTCCACTTCGCTGATAGTCGGCGGCGTCGCGACCAAGCAGGTCACGAGGGCGTCATCGAGGGAAGGCAGCGAACGAGGGGGCCTAAACTACGGCACCGCAAGCAGACCGAAATCGCACGTGCGAAACCGAAAAGAAAACCTATACCTACCTCGTGCCGACGCCCTGTGCACAACCTACACACTCGGAATCGAGAACCCCCGGCCGAAAAACTATAATACTACCACTCGACACACGAAACGGTAGAACCACTACCGACCGAGAGTCGGATGCCACACCTCGTCTTCTTGGATTGCATGTGAAAAGGGACTTCATTGAAATTTTCAATTCTTCCGAGCGAAGCACTTCGCCGAAAGTACGGCTGAAGACCGCTGGAGTCAAGCGAATGGGCTTTCCGGATTTCGGCACCAACTGCGTTTTGAAAATGACGTCATCCCAGTTGCGCACAGCTGGTTTTCGGATTAGTATCGTATTCATCTTACTATTCACACTCACATGACCAGCTCTACACAGTTTGATATGCAACTGGATCAAAAATGAACTCGTGGTAGGGAGGCCCTGGGCCACTTTGCGGCTCTACTCTCTCGTCGATACTCCCTTCGACTCATGTCGGCTCCCTGTCTGCCAGTGAGTTATTTTAGCTGATTGGCGTGGATCCATCAGTCTACTTACCTGTCAATCCGTCTCTGCAAGTACCCCTCCGAGGAGCAACAGCAGTGACAAACAGACGGACAGGTAAGACCAGACAGGAAAACAGAGCGGCATTAAAACGAGGAGACAGAAGAAATGCTAATAAAGAGACAGGTTGTTAAAGAAAGAACCAAAGGAGACAGAAGGATGAAAACATACATACAGGCAGACCAACAAAACAAAAACAAAAAACATAAGATACAAGAAAACTTGAGATCTCAATTCCCGGATCATGTTTCCAAAACTGCCATTGTTGGTACAGGGATTTTAACAGATCTGAAGGTTTTGAATGTAGCGATGTGGTTTAATAACATGGATGGGGGGCGAGTGGGTTGTGTTTAGTGTGTGTAGCGGAAGACTATAGGTTGGGTCATGCTTACTCGGCGGTATGGGTTCTACGTCCTGCAGCTATGGAAGTGGTGTCTGTGTACGTATTGCTGCAGTATGTGGTGTTCATTTGACTGTACGCGTGGGATACAGATAGTGTGTGAGCTGTAAGATACTGAAAACCTTTGTGTTATCTGCATCTTTTAAAATTGGCTATCCTGGATGTAACCGAGGGAGTCCACGGGTTGGCTAACTATTACCTCCCTCCAGGGCCGGATTAAGGTCGTGAGCGCCCCTGGGAACTCGTTTAGAAGCACATCCCTCTTCCTTCGAGCCGTTGCTAAAATAATTACTTGCCCTTGCCTTCCATTTGGATTTTTCTGATGTTTTTATGTCTTTACTTTAGCACAGAACTCGGAAAAACTTTACTTTTACGCGCCACGGGCTTGACTGACTGAACTGTCTGGACTGTCTACAGGCAGACAGACACGATGCCATTCTCATGTCGGCGCAGTCTATCCATTTCTTTGAGACCTCCTGGTTTGCCAGCGCTTCTCATAAATAACTACATGTTATGTTCTATCGAATCAAAGGCTTTACTAAAGTCTACAAAGATCATGTACACGTACACCCCAATTCAGTCCCGTCAAAAGTAAGAGTATGCAAAATATCTATATGTTGTCGAGGTAGATTGCCTGCTTACCAGATAGAAGGGGGGTCTCATAACAAAAGAGACACCCTGCATAATCTCGGAGAACATCAAATAAAATGGATTTTCATTCGATTTCCGTCAACGGCTAACGGCTAACAGTCGATGTCAGAAGACAAATTCATTCGGAAAATTTCACATCCACGTAAACACACTATTAAATGCGCAAACAGCGCGACAATTAAAAACGTTTGGTCAAGAAATTTCAAAATCAAGCCGTGTTACGCCCCCAATTGACATCTATTTTTTTAAGTTTCGCTTGTATTGGTTTTCAACTTGGGAGTTGCGAGTTGGGAATAAATTTTTGTACATTATACTCGAAAATTTTTCCGCCCCTCAAAAATGTTTCGCCCTGGGCCCGGCCCGCATTAATCCGGGCCTGCCTCCCTCGTTGAATCTGACTACCCAGACTGTTCACTGAAGGAATCAAAGGTTTTCATGCCTGATTATCTGCTACTGAATCTTGGGTTAATAAACCTACCTTGCAAGCATCATATTCCAATATTGTAAGCAAGCAACTCGCCCAGAATTTTTAGCAACAGGATGAAAAGGATGTGAAAGCAGGGTGTAGTTTTTTCAGTTTCGACATATAACGCAAAGGTATGTGAGAGAAACTTCAAGCCTGATTGTTTTCAGAGGGACTAGGCCCCCAAGTTCCTCTCTGGTCAGACTCCTGATATAGCATTACTCTCGTCGTTATGTTGCGAGCCAGGGGCGGACAGCACGCGAGTATAAGGGTGGACTAATCTACCCGAGTCAACTTGGTAAAAGGCTAATGGCCCACCAAAACTAGATGCATCTTCGACGCCTAAAAAAAGTAAAAAAAACGAGGCCGCCGAAAGAATTTCCCACCCTGCTGTAAATCCACCTCCCCAATATCCTTCTCCTCCGACGTGAATTTTTCGGATTTCAGCACCAGCACGGTTTCAAGAACAGTAACTCGTGCCTCGGAATACCCGGCTTTTTCAACACCTCTGCATAAATAAACCCTCAAAAGCTTCACGCCCGTCCTTTTCTGTCATTTACATTCAAATAAGCAAATAAGACTTCGCGAGTATAAGATACCTGCCCTTCTCAAAAGCGAATTCCTCGGGTTTTAGCATATGTTTCAACGGCCGACACTTTTCTAGCTATATAAGAAATGTCGACATTATTCTTGCTTTTACACCCCTCTGGTCACTGATGCGATTTCGGCACCGATCATGGGCGTAACCAGCGAGGGGAGAGGGGAATCGCCTCCCTGGACTTTGAAAAAAAATATGTTCCAGCGCTCGCAAGATTATTTTCGGATATATAAAGCCAAGTGAATAAAATTCGCAAAAAATAGGATGTGCCTACAGGCCTAGACAATGAAAATGTGTAACTGGCGATTCTACCTCCCCCCGGAGGGGGGGGGGGAGTTCTAGCTAGGCCCATGGCACCGATGCAGTTGACGCTCGTTTTAATCGCCGAATAATTCGAGGTTTTGAAATGTCTACCATTATTCTCGCTATTTCCAAAATGACTTCTTATTTACCTCGTTGACCTCGTGATCGTAATGGAGGAAAAGGCCCATTTCCATTTTCCCGACACGCCAGTACCCATAAAATATATAGCCATGGGACAAAAAAGAAACTACGGTATCTCGAACTTTCCCAATATTATTCTTGCCCCCTCCCCTCAATTTCTGCCGAGTTACACCGACGGACCTTTCTGGCTTTTCGAAAGCCACTGAACACCCTGCCGAGAGAATAAAGCGTATTTTCGAAGTAGCCACGACCCCTTCACCAAAGCAGTAACGATCTTCACCAGCTATACGGCTAGTATGAGCACGGCTATCATCTCTGCGAATGGCAAGCTGCACCCTCCGTCCGGTTCGAACTCGGAAGACCTAATTCCACCGGGGGGCATGGGTGTGGTTTTCAAAAAACAAGCACCATTTTATACGAACAGCCAGGCGTTTTCAGTGCGCAATGCTCGCGCGTTTTTCCGGGAAAAGGGTCGTGTTTTCGTCCGAAAAAGGGTTCTGTCTCATTTGTAAGCGTCCTACTCCCTTCTCCCCCAGTGGATCACAGTTTCACGGCATTTACGCATCGGAGATGATGAAAACGAAAAACGAAAGAACGCCAGTCAGCCAGACGATTCTCTCGTAAACGTAAACAACAATCCATACACGGTCCTCGAGAACGCGGAAGTACCCTGGAAGTCGAGCGACGGCGGCGAGTTTCGCTCATTATTCACACGGTCGCGGATCAAGTGAGCGGCGCGGGAACCGGTGGGCAGGGGAGGGGAGGGGGTTAGTAAACAACGCCGACTAGCGTACCCGGAAAGCGAAAGAAACACTTTGGACGAAAAACTCTTACGTATTATTTATTCGTTCGCGACGCAGTAAGGTGAAAACACGGTTTCGTTCACATGTAGACAATGTGTGTGTGTGTGTGTGTGTGTGTGTGTACACACAGAGGTAAACTATGTATACATAAAAGTCGCGAAAAGTCGGTGACGAGTCGAGCGGAGGTGGAAACGATATTGGCCTCTGTATACACACAAACACAGCAAGCAGTATGTAGGTCATCGAGTAACACAGAGCATTACCAACTTTGACACGTTACAAATTTGCGAAGGATATACACGCCGCTGACACCGCACGTTCCCACAAGGAATGGGGAGGTGGATAGTGCCAGGCCGTGTCCCCATCAACCCATTCACAGCGAAATGATCTACTTCGCTCCCTCTACCGCGCAGGTCCGCGCACTTCCAAACCACCGAGCGAATATTATCGAACACCGAGAGGTTACGTTATCACTGACCACAAGCAAACACGCGAGACAGGAGGTGGGGAGGGCCGCGAGTAGCCAGGCCAGGTAACAGGTCACCGTGCAGCATTCCAGACCCAGTGATGTAAATTATACATAACAAACAAATAATGATATGAAAAATGAAATGAGAACTCGGTTATATAGGAAATTCTGGAACGAAGAGGGGGAGTAGAGAGAGAGAGAGAGAAACACGAATGCTAAACTTACAACTTGCTGTAGCATTGCGTACACACCAAAAGTGGGTCGAGTCGATCGTATAGTAAAATCGACCTTGAGTGGGAGCGCGGGAAGACAGGGACTGAAAATCGAAAGGCTTTAATTTTACACAAACTGGGTCGTCGAACACGCTGAAATTACGTCGCGTTTTAGGAAACGGCGAGAGAGTGGGTGGGAGGCACGAAACGTTGCAACGCCTTACGGAGGGGAAAACTGAAAATGAAATATAGGTCATTAGGGTTCTGAGTTCACGGTAGGTACGGCCGACGAAATTTCCCGCATTTACGTCATTCGGGGCAACTGTTTAGTGTTTACCCGGAAGCAAAGTGAGGACCGCTGGCGGGGACGTACGGTAAAGACTTCAAAGCCAAGAAACCTTTTCAGGGCGACGAATTCGAACGAGTTTTCGAAAGCTGATCAAAGCTAGTTAGAACACTGGAAGAGGCCCCTGCTTCGACGCCGGTAATATTTCAAGTAAAACTCGAGCTCCTTTCAATTTCAACACTCAAAAATTTAGTCGCCTGTTCACAGTGATACACATCTGCTTTTTTCCTAGTTCAATGCGACTTCAAGTCCTAGCAACTGATTTTTTCCAAGTCTAGCACTTAATACCGGGGAGACCAGAAAATAATAGGCGATCATTTGATGACGAACATTTTCCTTACCCCCTCCCAAGATCGAAAAAGTGAAACTAACTAAGATCCGAGAAATGCTCGCGAGTAGGAGTATCTAAATTTTGGACTTGGGGGAAAAACTTGAGGAGTGGAATCGGGATCCGAGGTTAGAAAGTGATCCTCAGAGCGGAGAACTTATTAAAAGGATAAAATTAAGTCGGATTCGAGTATTACTTGCGGGAGGGAGGGGTGAGTAAGGACTATTTGTCTCGGAAAAAACTAAACACTGGAGAGAATTAGATGATGCGAACATTTTCTTTGCCCCTTCCCAAGTTTAACCCTTAAATGGCGCACGTGGTGAAATTCACCACCACTGCACTGTAATGCCGCGCGCTGTGGCTTTTAGTGAGAACTCGGCCAATGTACGCTTGGTGTTGGTACGCCTGAAATAAAACTTCAATCTCCGTTATAGAGTTGGTTGCATACTTTCTGTCTTGAAGGGGTAGTTCAATAATATTATTATTATTATTATTATTTAAATGCTGATAATAATTTCAAAGAATTTTTGACAAAAAATTCAAACATGGTATAGCATTGTTCATACTATTTGTAACAAAATACTTTGTAGACATAAATGTTTATCTTCAATATTGAAGGCGCAAAAAATTCACCAAAAATATCAATTTTTAATTAATTTATGGCCCCTTCAGTTTTGAGAATAGGCAATCCTTTTTGGGAAGATTTTTTGTATTTCTGTAAATGAAGTAACATACTAAGGTGAGTTTCCTCATTTAGAAGAATTACAGAAAAAAGAAGAAAAAAGGGGGGAAATGACGTGTGCTGTTTAAGGGTTTAAAAGGTGAAACGAATTCATAACCGAGAAATGTATGAGTGTGATTGAAGGAAACGGAGAGGCGAAATGGGGACCCGGGCCAGCCTCAAGACGTCCCTCTGATCACTGAAGCGATACTCAAAAGGGCAGTTTCCAGGGCCAGGAGTGCGGGGAGCCAATTTGGCATGCGTGAACCGCCATACGCTCCCCACCAACTGAGGTCCTAAGACAGCTGAAAGGAGAGCTAGAAACTAGATCTTCTCACCTCTAGAATACAACACACTGTGGCTGCAGCTCATTTGAAAGGGCAATATCAAAACGCAACCAGAAACCAAGTCCGATTCTCACCGCGCAGTTGAATTCCATCATTACTTCGTAAAAATGCTTCAGTGCGTCGACCGAGTCCGGAAACTGAAAATAAGGGGCCTAACGGAAAACTTCTTTGGAATCCGTTTTCTGAATCTGAGCGACTTTCTTCACTTTTGCGCGGCTGATTTTCAAGAACTTTTGCATAAAAATTCATCATTCTAGCTTTTATTCAGGAAAATTCTCCTCTTTCAAATTTTCAGTAGACTAAGGAACTTTTTCTTTCTTGAAAATTAGGCACTTTTCAGAAACTTGAGACACTCGAAAGACAGCCTGTGCTTCGTACCTAGGTGAACAAGGAGTTGGGCAAAGGCTCTCTAAATCTCAGTCAGCGGATCAGTGTATATGCCCACAAACAGAGATTTGAATCCGTGATCACGTGATCGATATACTCATCACCGAAAAACCAGTGAATCCCGATGATTCAGATTCAAGAGTGGCAGAGAAGTGGATCCGATCGACTTGACCAACGAGCAGCTCATTTGAAAACAAACCCAAGGTGCGGCGGTCGCAACATCACTGCCTTCCACCAGCCAGCATTTCAATGAGCACAAGAAAGTCATCAATGAACTGACATTCAGGAATCTATCTTTCACTTTGACTCCATAAGCTTGCCTCAGGTATACGGCGTCTCAAAATGTGACCGTCTACAGGATTATGAAGTGGGTACTTTTCTTCGAACTTCTACACAAACCTCTCTGAAAAAGTTACAGTCACATCCTCGTGACTCAAAAAAGTAGGTCATTTCCAAACATACAGCCTCGTTTGCGAAACAACCGCATTCCAGGCGGTTGTGAGGGAACACGAACACGGCCCTGACAGTGCACAGTTGGAAGGATGGCGCGGCCAGCTGTTAAAACACGACAAACATGTTTCGTGCCTAGCATACGCGCTGTACAAACCAGAATTGGGTACTGATGCCACCAATTCACGGAGGCACTTCGCGAATTATGTCAACCAGACCCTCGCAGCCATGACTCCTCAAATTTTGTACAGACCTACGAGATTTGTCGACTGTGCTAATCCTCGGACAAAGCGGTTGCCATTTTGTTGCGGTCCGAATGCAATCGCGATTACGGTCGGCGAAACACTACACGTAGAACCGTTTCACAAAACATCCGAACACTTCCGATTTTGTAATCATCTAGAGACTCTGCGTCACCTTTCGTTTCCATTTCACTTTCACTCATCTTCATTAGCACCTTCACACATTATACGAGTTTGTTCTCATCTAATTATCGGGTTCTCTCGGTCTCGTTTGATCCCGATTGGCGGCGGCTTTCTTTTTCTCAGACGTTGTTCGCTCGCTGGGTATATGGTCTGCGTTATACAATAGCGACAGAGAATTGAGTCGAATTTTGATTAAGAGAAAATGTATAGAACACAGCCAGCGAATATGAGATGTCTAATGCGTTATAATGAAATTATCCACAGGTAATCACTAATCAGTTACCAGAAAAAGGGAAGATTAGGTCCTGCGCGGATCTATCCGGTCCAGAGGACCAATTCACAGAATGATTTAGAAGTCCTTCCATTAGAGGGCGATTTAGAAATCTTTCGGGTTGGATTTATCATCCGGCCTGGTAGAACAGTGAAACAGAGGATTAAAGGTTTTTCAGACCTGACGAGTTATTCGGCTCGACAAACCAATTAAAAGTGATTCGTAATTCCTAATTGTCTATCCGGTCTGAAGGAAGGACCAGTTGAGAGAGTCATAGTGTACCTCTCTGGTCCTAAGCTTGACCGGAGATATTTCATCCGGTGATAAGAATGTTGTATGACCATGTGGTCGGTTATAAAATTAGATATTGAACTGGAGGTAGGTACAGTAGAGATGTTCAAATTTTCTAGGTAAGTTCGGACAGAAAGGACTCAACTTTGACCAAACACATCAGTCAGCAACAGTTCGCCGTGCACGTCAAATATCGAACAATCGTCGCAGCAATAGCTTTATAGCGCGAGCAGCAACTTCTCATGATACTCCATTCGCACTGAATTCAGAGTTCAACTTTCCGAAGTTACATTTCAGAAGTATCAAAACGTAGATATGACTACTCACGTTATCGCACAATGAGTACGAAATTCATCTTTACCCATATATGGGGTCTATTTTTAGTTCAATGAGTTACCTAACAAACGCCGCTAATCACTATTATTCAGCGATAGCGACATGTACGAGCTCTGTAACAGATCGACTCGATCAAGGTCCGAAAGTCACGAGACTCAGCAGGTGACGGGAAAACGGAAGAGCACGGCCGATACTGATGAACAATGCCCCGAACATCATCCACGATAATCGAAACCAAAGTTCTTAGAACTTGCAACCACGAGTACGCGATAATCAAAAATAGAGAAGTTCTTAGAACTGCAACCACGAGTACACGGGAGGCAGAAAGGACAATTTCTCTTTGATCACGTGTCGAAACGGCTTGTTTCTCACTGCACTCTCCGATTCCGGGTATTGGACGTAATTTCTCCCTGCCAGGGAGAAAACCTCACAGATAGCAAATTTGACCAAATAGCGAGGTAAACAGTCCGTTCTCATCTCCAAATTCAGGGCTACCTGCCACACAGATCCATAACATTCCACGGAGACAGGTACCAAACTACAGAATATGCAGAAAATTGGGTTCAGACAAACAATATTCTCTCTCCTTTCGAATAAGCTGGCGCACTCAAGCTCATGCGAATTCAGAGATACACGATATTGGCACAGACAACAACACAACCGTGAGAAAAAGCAACTTCGACCCAGTTTTACGATCCTATTCTACGTTTGTTTTTGTTTCGCCTTTTATCTCCATCCCGGCTTTGTTCGACCGTCTGGCATTCTTCTGTGTCGCTTATACAAGTTCAACCACAAGTCCACGTTTTCTTTTTCTATACCGTCTTCGTTCGGCTGGCTTTATTCGAGTTCAAAGTTTGTCTGCTTTTGCGTCGTCTCTTCCTCCATAAAGACACCATCAATCTTCGTGTCGTATTTCGTGTCCTCTGCCATCTCCGCGCCGCAATCTGTATTCACATCGCTGGACACCCACCATCCAAGGCCTACACGGTCGATTCAATGCCGAGTGAACCTCGCTCTGCACAGGGTAAAATAGGGCTTCTACGATTTCGGTTCTCACATCGCTCGAGACGAGGCGGGCACCGCGTACAAAATCGAGTGTACAAAAATACTCACGTTCTCCTGATACGGCACATAAATATGGTACAATTCAATCGAACTCACCTGAAACATGAAAAAAAAACACAAATATGTTACAATCGAGTTGAGATATTTTACAGTATCTTATAAACTGATTAACCGAGTACAAGGCCAGTACTATGTTGGCTTCACATTATAACCCTTACAAAAGTGAAGATACATTCTACGAATGTATATTGCTTGCCCAGTCGGAAAGGTCAACACTGGTACCGTTTGAAGTTGCACACTGCAATTTAATACCTGCACCATATGAAAAGCCTTCTGATTCGAATGAAATTTTACAATATTCTACTATTCAACATTCATATCGAGCATCAGTTGATTTCATATAGAAGTGACAATACCCCGACTTATACGAATTTAGGTTGCTCAATAAGTAAGGACACCTATAGACGTTGTACACTACAAGCCAAAACTTACAACACATAAGACGTCTTCTCAAGACCATAGCTATGGAGAGGAGCCAGAGCTTCCCAAAACACTTTCTTGCTTAAATTTGTTTCAAAAGAAAATCACAGAATACTACCTCAAAATGCTTTCCAACTTTCAAAGAGTTCGATAAGATAGCGAAAAATAACCAAAGCCGCTCCTGCTAAAATTCTTCAAATTGACTCTCATAATTCGTCAAGACTCATCATGGTTTCTTCTGTTTTAAGCAGGAACTCGGAAGAGTTACAGGACTGGAGCAAAAGCGGAAGTCGCAGCCAGAAACTGGGCTTCACACACACGTTTAATAACACTCTAAAATTGGCTCCTGCCCTAGCAAAATAATTTTTTTTTCGGATTCAGACACCCCTGGAAAATGGCCGGCTCAGGGCCTCCCGAGTTCCTGGTTTTCAAGTTTTGCTAAAACTTATCACGACTACGTCATAACCGATTGAGATTCGTTCAAGACTTCTCAGAATGGCACCAAGACAGTTAGAATTCCTCACGAGTGTTTTCAGACTTTAGAAAATGGCGTGAAATCAGTGTGAAAAACTTCTTTGACTGATAAGTCTCAATAACTATATGTCTCGCTAAGACTGTGTTGAGATTCCTCAAAATCTCTTATGATTACGTTAGACTCTATAAGATCAAGTGAAGATCCGTTAAGATTTTCTACGAGAAGGTCAAGTGCCAAATGTTGATCCTTTTTTCGAGGCTCAATTTGTCGTTTGGACACTCCTGTAGATGCGCTAGCGTCGTGGACGAAAAGATGATCAGGGTATTTTTACCACAAAATCATGTACAAGTAAAATGAGCTCTAGTATCTTCAGTATTGTTTTTTATGGAAAACTGAAGAGAACTAAAATGTTAGCCCTTATCATTTCCTTTTAGATGAGCCCAATTTCAGGTTTTTTTTTTTTGCAGAACATTTTTGTCACCAATCTTTTCGTCCAAATACACCAATCAGCGAGCCGCATTTCATTAGGCCGCTAGAGAGCGACTCTTTAGCATCCAAACGCGAATAAATCTTCGGTGGAGCGCCTGCAATTTTTTTTGCGGTGAATCATATAGAGTGAACCTTCTTCATCTGCCGTGCTATATAATCTCGGCTGCGAAAACGTGATTTGTTATCGCGTGATAATTTCGAAATTCCTGTGTTGGAAAATGTGCTAAGATTCAACCATTTTCAAGCTTAGGAAAAAGTAATTTAGAAATATCGAAATGGTAAATACGTTAATTCATTTTTCGAAATATGAGGGTGTTTATATGTACTGACATGGGTTCAAATGAAGTACCTTTGGCAGCTTTTGAAATTTGTACTTCGAACCGGCCATTTGCGAGTCACATGAATCCGAGTGAAAAAAAACAAAAAAACTATGAAACATGTTCCAATCGATGTTTTTCAGAAATTTGCAGTTTTTATCAGCTACCTTACCAGTATTATTGATATAATTCACACATCCGGTGTCAAGGTTCAAAATTTCGAAGTTTGAAAAAGGATACGTTCATACCTACTTGAGATAAGTGTCAAATGTTAATCTAGGTATCGAATGTTGACCAAATCAACGTTTGATATATTTTTTAAATGTGTCTGAAAAGGAAACTATTATACATTTTACCATCCGGATCGAAATGTATGAAATGTTTCAGTGTGTAAATAAATGTAATGAGACTTGAATTTGGACGTTTTTTGAAATCCCTGTGGGTCAACACTGGCTCAACTTAAAAAAGTTCAGCTGAGAAAAAAGAAAGTAGAAGGTGGAAATGAGGTTCCATACTCATACAAGGAGCAGCAGAGGCCATTTGAAAAAAGCACATCAACATTTGGCACTAAAACTTGTTAAATCTCCGTACGGGTCAACAAGACTGATTGAGACTTCGTAAAACTTCAAAACTCCTTGATTCGACAGTATTAACACACTGTAAAGTTGAACAAAACCTCCAGATCTGTCTAAGACTGGTTAGATTTGTTATGACTGATTCGCGAAGACCGTGTAAAGATCCTTTAAAATCAAGTTAGGACTTATTAATACCGCTCAATACTGTATACACTTCGTTGACACTCGTAATTAATTGCGATAAGAGAGGCCATGACAGAGTTTCAACTCGTTAAGACTCCTTAAGATTACATTAAAAGACTAGCTTTATTTTTATTTTTTAATGAGTTTAATCTGTTTTATACCGGCGAGGTTACTACGACTCTGCGTCTTCTGCAGATGAGCACGAAACACGTGACGAATATTCTGATTAAGTGAGCATCTTCCGGAAACTCATCTGAGGCGAATATGACTATACCTGACCAGTCATAACTTTCTGGGCGTTTTTCTCTTCTGTGGTATTCTCATGAAAAAAATTTTCACTGAAATGTTGGGAACTCCTTTTTGAATTGTTGAAACTATAGTACCAAACTTTATCAATTCAATTAAGTACGACTAGCACTCGACTACAGCTAAAGAATTAGGAAGATTATATGGCGAAGAAAACACTCAACTTTTTCGTTTCCACTTCGGGGAATTCGGGAGCCATCATGAATCACTTGTGAAGGAAGGACTTGCTTCACGAAATTTTCAAAATTCAGAGTTGGAAAGGCTAAATTGACTGACTGGTAGGAGATGAAAATTCACTCTTTTTCGCTTCCACATCGGGTAATCCGAAAGCCATTATGGGTCACTTTGTGAAGGAAGGAGGACTTACCTCATGAAATTTTTAAAATCCAGAATTGGAAAGGCTAAAAGACGACTTATTGGAAGGAAATGAAAATTCAGTCTTTTCTGTCTCCACGTCGAGGAATTCGAGAGTCATTACAGTTAATAGGCAGAGGTACAGCAGGGGGCACTAGCGTCCACGAAGTTTTCAAAATACAATACAACCAGTGACGTAGCCATGATTTTCCGGGGGGGGGGGAGTGGTAAGAATTTCAAGAGGAAAAAAGTCGAAAATTGAGGTATTTTTTAAAAATCGCCGATATTAGAGGACTATTTTATAAAAATGAGAGTAAAATTACTGCTCGAGCAAATTTTTTTCTCGAAAAAACGTGTTTTGAAGGCGCAAAATTGTTCATTTTTGTATATTTTACATTCAATTTCAGGTGCCTTGGGGCATTCTTCCCCTTCGCCCTCCTGGCTACGCCACTGAAATCAACTGACAGGGGGAAAAAATTCAATTTTAAACCTCCACCTCGAAGAATTAGAGAACTGGCATTCAAGACTCTTCTCTAGGATCTTCAAGGCTTTTTTACGCTACTTCAAGACCCTCCGAAATTTGAAAAGATCT
This sequence comes from Acanthococcus lagerstroemiae, assembly GCA_031841125.1. Classification (NCBI taxonomy): domain Eukaryota; kingdom Metazoa; phylum Arthropoda; class Insecta; order Hemiptera; family Eriococcidae; genus Acanthococcus; species Acanthococcus lagerstroemiae. Next base: position 19,730,891 of record CM063110.1, read on the forward strand.
CTTCAAAGCTCTGCTATACTTGTTCGAGACTGTCTGAAACCTCAAAAATCCGAGAGTTGCCATTCAAGACCCCTTCTAGGGTCATCACGGCGTTTCCACGCTTCTTTAAGATCCTCCGAGACTTGATACGGACTCTTTACAGTTCCCTATACTTGTTCGAGACTGTTTGAGACTTCTGAAGAATTGTTGAAGATCTTTCTTTCATCCTCCATCCATACCTGATCAAATTGTTTAACGGTTCATAGAAAGGAGGGTGGGCACTTGCTCCAAGGAAATTTCCAAAATTCAACAAGGGAAGGGGGAAGGAGGCTCAATTGACTCAGATCAAGAATAATTTCTGGGACTTTACCACCAGAGTCCAACGTTACCTAAATTCACATATAACTTGAGGCGGCCGTTTGAATAATTTCTGGGACTTTACCACCAGAGTCCAACGTTACCTAAATTCACATATAACTTGAGGCGGCCGTTTTTACTCCCCATTAATAATACAACTACTTAGAGCCATTTCACACTACACCCGATTTGTATCCGGCGTCGGATATCCGATATTGGAATAACGTCGACAGTAGCTTTCACACTGCATCCGATTTGTATCCCACATCGGATCTAGACTGGTACAAATCAAAACTCACAATCTCAGAAATCGGATGTCATGTGTGAAAGCATGGATTGCAACGTATGACCCAGTGCCGTCTATCCGTCGCCGGCGCCCGATAAAAATCGAGGGAACACCCGACTTCCCTCGACATTCGGCCGACATCCGACGGTCAGAAACATGTGTGAAAGCGCTGATTCATGTACATGCTCAACTTTGATGTCCGATGTCGGATATCCGACGCCGGATACAAATCGGGTGTAGTGTGAAATGGCTCTTAGGCTCATTCATAGATCGTTTTTAGGTTCAAAGGTGACGAAGACCCGTATACACGGCGATTCAGAACAAAGTGAATACATTCAGAGACGCAATACATGATAATGAGCGCATACTGCGTATCTTTGAGAAAAGTCTCATCCAAGTCATAGCCGCTTCCTGAGCCGCCTATATTACCTTTTCGGGCAGCCAGTCCGGACAACTCGTAACCAGCTGATCGGCGTTCGTCGCACACCGCACACGCGAATCAACAAGCCATTAAATCGTCATTACGCTTTTGTATGGCGAAACGGAAACCCATCAACGGCACAGAATTTATCGACATTTCTCAACCTCTTTCTAACACCCGTGATTGATTAGATATTCGATCAGACGTAAACGACTACAGATGGCGCAATCTGACGTTTCGATCGAGAGTCCTCTTCAGCACACACCGTAGACCGATTATGAAAATGGGGAAAAAAACGACCGAGTTTCACGAATTATTACAACAAAAAAAGGAAAAAGGAAAAAAATTAATGAAAGACGCCGGACTTCGACTACACACGTTCATAAAGAGCAGCGAGAAAATGCTCATCCGTTGCACACGATTATATTTAGACGACTAATGACTGCAGAGAGAAGACCGAACAGACTTGAATCGACGGCGATGATGTTATCACATAACCGAGATTATGAGTATCCCATGAATGGACGGCCTTATCAGCACGAGACCGACGGCGGCGACGCTGGCGCTGCGCCCTCGTAAGCTCGATTCCGTTATAAATAAAATACGAGCGCGGAAATTCCAACGAAGGATGATGTTATACATCCGACGATGACGTAACCTCTTCGTGATATCAAGGTGAAGAAACTGAGTCGTCATTAAGGCTCGCTGGTGCACCTTTAGACTCCTAAAAAAAAGAAAAAGTTCCCGGAGAATCGATTGAGCGTTGATTTCGATGTAAGTGAGACCCGGGCAACACGGTGCGGTGTCACCTCGCCGCTGCCACTATTTCAATACACGTATCCAATATTCCTGCATATAAGGAATATTGCGAAACGAAAACAAGCTCGCCATTGAATACATTTGCACGGATACAAGAACACGGCTCTGCCATCGCTTCCGTGTTTACCTAACGAGACGTCCTCCGCCGCCGAACTTCACAACTCGGCCGATGAATAGAAATCGTTAATTTCTCGAAGGCGACCTTCTTCCCTCACTCGGTTATAGAGTAAACGAATTTCATCCAAGGTATAGACCTCCGTGCGACAGATTTAAAAAATAATAATAATAAAAACGAAAATAAACAACAGCCGCGCCGCGAGCGCGCGCCGTGGCCGCATATCAAAACAAAACAAAAAAATAGGAACACTTCTAATTAGAGGAAAAATTGTCAATATACTGCAATCTGTTGTATACATATATGCCCTCGTATGTGAACGAATATACGGAGATACGACCAAACGTCGAGCGAAACAACACATATACGAAAGAGGCAAGGTCAAAGACGGTCTAGTTTATGAAAACGACGGCAACGACGACGCCGACCTTATACAACAATTTACTGTACAAAACGTCGCCCAACAGCAGCAAATAATTTCGCTACTCGTTCTGCTACTGTGGTTTCGCTCCGCTACGCCGTTACAACATTCCATGGGTGCCTGGTACAATGTCTACCAATCTATGAGTAGGCCCGACAGCTAAGACCCCCGCGGCAACACAAACGACTACTCCGAACTGAGGATGGAAGACGTTCATCCCTCAAAACCTTGTTACGAAGCTTCAGAGATCCGAGACACCAACTACTGGACACCGGGGTGCTTGTTCTCGGCTCGATCACATCGTAGTGATAAGATACTAAACAGCTGGTCAGAACAAATCACAATCCAAGTAACCACTGGGCGCTCGATATCATTCCAAAACACGTGAACACCAATAGCACATGAAGAGGAGACTTGCTCCACTTTAAGTTTCAAAATGCACTGTCAAATCAACAAATAATTGAGGAAGAAATGACTAGAGAAATAAGCAAATAACTCCATCCCACATTACAATGGCAGTCTGCCACTGACCAATAAGGTCAACATCAAAGCATTAACTTGTACATGAAGCAATAAGAAGCAGCACACACACTGCAATTAGTTGTACACGCTGCTGTAAGTTGTGCACACTGCAGTAAGTGGTGCACGCAGTAATAAGTTGTGCACCTTGATATAAGTTGTTCACACTAGAATAACTTGTGCACGCAATATCCAAATAAACCCTGCATAAACTTTGTATGTACTTTCAGCTCATTCCCACACTAAAATAGGGATTTTTATAATGTTAATCAAATATCGCATTACAGCCTTCATTTGCACTGCAGTACCTGATGGTCTAGTTGCCTTACATTGTTGTAATAATTTCACTACCATTACACTTCATCATAACTTCCTATAATATTATCCTTAATGTTACTTGCCATCCTTTCTTCTTCTGATTGTTCCCCCTCCCATCACCACACAACTTCCTCCAACCAACCAAAAGCTATAACAGGCGTAACGTTTACACATGATCCATCATCAATCTATTAAATCTGTTAGTTATTTTTTCATAATTTTGTAACTTTACTATCATGTTATAACACTCCTGCACCTTTGATTATGTAAATTCTATATTTACCAAGTTCACTCACACTCCAACATGGACACTAAGTTTGATTATGTTGTATGGATATCTAATAGACTCTAATTCACAACGTAAAACAGCGCGTCATGATCCTAAGGTGCAGTATTGGCGTGTGCGGTAATAGCAGAGGGAGGGGAGATATCAGTTTGTAAGTGTGTTAGGCTGGCGGCAAGAAGTTGATCGCGTAGGTACGTTGCTGGGCACCTTAGAATCATGATGCAGATTTCAAGCCACTATTAGGTACCTATGTATACATAATCAAAGTTCTGCACTCATCCATAGATAGGGAGTACATACATGCTCTCTCCAGGTGGGAGTACGTATACATACTCTCTCCAGGTCTGAAACATATGGCCTCAAAGTGATTCCCATAATACGAGTGGCTCAAGACAAATACAAATGACTAATGAATCAAATTATCATGAAGTATTACAAACATTTTCACACTGGGACACCGTACTACACTAAACGAAGGATGGGCGGGCATATATTCTCCATAGATCGGAGACAGGCAACTTCGAGGGGATTATTCATGATATTACAGGGTAACAAGATTTAAATGTGAAAATAGTTGACTGTAGTTGACCATTTTATCCCGTTCATTAAAAACTTGCAACTTGTTCGTTGCTCATAGTCTTAGACAGCACCTTTCAAATGATACCAATATCTCATTCATTACACTACTGAACAACTATTTTGCACTAGGCATTTCGAGAGGTGATTCTGAGGTACTTTTTAAGGCTGAACATGATACTGCTTCTCATTTTTCTCTATCACGTCACAATTCGGAGTTCTGAACGACTGGAATTCGTTTCCATTTTGTTTTTGCAGTAGAATAAGCGATACCACCGCTGAATACGACAAAAAACAAACAGACGGAATACACATCACTACACACACAACACGAATCAGTATAACCGCATTCAGTTCCAAACTTCTTTTTGAACACGTTTAGTTGAATTTTTTTATAGTTTTTGATCGAAAAAACTAGACGTGATAGAGAAAAACGGTCGACGGCACTGACAACGCTGTACTGAACTGAAGATGGGGAGGAGGGCAGACACATTATCTCTGATACATTTAGTCTTTAAAAAAGTAATATTCATCACACAATATGCGTCATATTAGGCAGATACAGATGACTAATGAAACTGATGAACAACATTACTAATACATCACAAAGCACTAACCTATGAATTGGGTGGACATATATACTTTCTAGAGTTCTGAAACATATAATCCCAACAGGAATATTCTTAATATAATACGCACGGCCTCTAGACAAAAAAACATGACTGGTGAATCAAACTGATCCACAATATGGCTACTGTATTATGCCACACTACACCAAACTACCAATACGGAGAACATACATACGTTTCATAGTTCTAAAACGTACGGCCACAAGGAGAATATTCATAATACACTAATATGCATAATCTCAAGACAAATACAAATAGCTGGCCAATACTGAAGTTACTTCGACTCAATCCACAGACACTCAGATGAACCGTCAGTTTCAAACACATAGTCTGAAGGAAGAATTCACCTGCAGGACAATTTGGTACACATGGCGGGGAAGAGTGATAGTTTAACCGAATTCCATAGGCAGATCAATAAGGAAGACCATAAAAATTTCAAAAGACGTGGAACGGGTAGAAGTGCTAACAATATTCCTCGATAAGCTGACCCCCCCCCCTCCCATCTATCTTAACTTGAATTATTCCGTTACTATATGAAAACCAAAACCAACAGCGAATTTTCATTCATTTTTCGAGGATTTCAATCTACATTCAAAATAATCAAGCTGAATTATCAAGGTGATGCTTTTCCTCTGAAAATTATTTTCCCTCATCTCTCATTGTAAAAGAATTTCCGTGTTCGCCAATGCCTACGCTGAGCTAAGCGGTTCATGTATAACAAGAAAAATAAGATACAAGACTCGATCGATACCTTTCAAGATTAGCATTCAGGACAGCAAGATATGTAGCTTGTACAGACAGAAAATACAGCAAACAAAATTCACACCACTGGTTGTGTTCCACCACTACAATTACTCATTCACGTATCCGAATTCAAGCGTGAAGAGTATATGTTATGCACGCTGTAAGTGGTGCACACTAAAAGAAACTGTACATGCAATTATAAGGCATACAAGTGGTAACACAAAATGTACGTTAGCGAGGCCGACCGTACGACTGAAAAGTACTACCATCTTTTACCAATCTATCAACAAAACCTTTTAGATATTCGGATATCAGAAAATAGGTTCAAATTATAGGAGAAACAGGTAACTGAAAAAGGCCGCCGAGTAAACAGAAGAAACCGCTTCCACCCATCGGCACTGATAATCACTGTCGCTGATAACTATGATAAGCCATGCACACGTGCTAGCCATTAGGCATGGGCACGCACTTAAGACACGTTTCAGTGTTATCCTTCCCAAACCGGTCAAAAAGAAGCAATTCATCAGCTTTATAATCATACCTGAAGCTGACCAACAGTCTGCCTGTTCACATTTTGGGTAGTGTGTTAACGCTGTCATTTCCGGCTATTAGTATTGATAACACGAGTTTTCAGGTGCCGAGCTTGGGGCTCGCCACTGAAAAGGAACTGCTAGACGTCAGTGGCGGTAACAGAAGAGAGTAGCCTCCCTTCAAGACCAGATGCTACCCAGAAAATATATTCATTCATCCGGAAAGTCAATAGCGAATACATTTTATGGATTTGTTTACATATTCCAAAACCTGCTGTCGTGTCTGAGAGTTATTGATAGCCTAAGCAGAAAAAGGTTGAGACTTTCAAAGCTACCAGGAAAATTCCACTAAATCGGCCAAACTTTCTCTCTTCTATCACCTCTTCGCCATGTTTCCTATCCCTCCTCCTTCCTTCCAACAGCGGCTCAAAATTTCAAAATGTACCCGCCCACCGGGAAATTTCCCGTTAACTTATAAGACGAACATCCCCCCCAGGGGTCTACATAGCCTAGAACTTGCACTTACATGTTCATGAATGAAAAGTCCAGGCGATCTTCTGCAGGCGATACTAAGAACCTAACCAATGATTGTCGTACAACAGGTACCCACTTCCCGGCAGTCAGTCTTTCGGCGATCTCTGATAGCCCCTTCAGCAGCCCCTCTCTTATCCATCCCGCGCATTTCTCATTCCACGCCGCACCCGGAAACACTGGCCACAACGAGGATGTCTCCGAACGAACATACGAGTACGTACTTCGAAAGTAACGCGGCGCTTCTTCGTACCCTGCAAGTCGCGCCAAACGTTCACCTAGTTTCCTACTTAATATCAAGGAGAACTTGCGTCACCGCCTCGCCTCGCCGCACCGCACCACACCGATGCGGTGCTCGGTGACAATGACGGTATAACGCTGGTAACTTGTAATGCAACGTACACCGCGTTTAGTAATAACGAAAATAAAAATGAGCGCGCTTGCACGGCGAGCGGCGCGGCGGTAGCGCGCGACCTTGCATTAAGGTTTCGCAAACTGCGAATCCAGCTGACGGCTGCAGCTCTGTGCGGAGCCTGGCAGTTCTCGCTTTCGCTATCCGCCACAGCGCCATGCCAGAGCAGAGAGCCTCTCTCTTTCTCTTCGCCGAGTACCTGCCCTACCTCGGCTCTCCGATCTGCACACGTTGCACTTTCACCTACACGCTACCGCTATTATACGCCCGCATTAGCCGGCCGTGCGATCGCCGCCCGAGTCTCTCACTCTCGCGATCTACCGACTGCCCAAATTAGGTGACCCGTCGACGAGCGGCCAGAATTGGCGAAACGCATCGTAACGGTACACCACCACCTCTTCCAGCCCCCTCGATACGTACGGTGTCCGAAAACGCCCCCGACAAAACGGTCGTCGCGCACACGTCGACCGCGATGACGCGCCGCATTACGTTCGCATAATCCACGCAGACGGTCGTTCCGCGTCCACCGTGGGCGTCTCGATTCTATTTTCGAGAGGCGTCTTCTGCTTCGCGACTCGCACCATCTCCGGCCACCATCAGGAAGACGCGGCCGCAAGATGGCCCGCCGCTGTTCCGTTTCTTCGAAACGCCGTGCGCCGCCGGCAAAGTCCCGTCCATCCGTGTCTGGCACTCGCTTCGTGACGAGACACTATCGGCTGTCAGGGCACAGGTATCCGTCTCGCCCAGTACGGCGTACAAATCGTCTCTCAAAATCAGGGTTACTACGTCGCGCGTCCCTCAAAGTCACGAGGCGTGCTACGGTAAACAAACATTAAAAATATACGCCGAAAGTGTGTAAGTGGGTCGCGGCGTGCGCTAAAAGCGTTACACGCTATAACGAGAGCGCGTTTCTTCGTTCGCGTAATTACATTCCCGTCCGTGTAACTGTACCGTTTTCTCGCGACTTCTCCACTCCGCTACCTCTGTCCCCGCAGCCCCCCCCCTGCCTAAGCCATCCACCTTACGCCCGATATACGAGATAACGCGACAGCGTACGCCGTTACGCAATCGGCGCGCAGGCAGCGAAAACAACTATCACCTTGGGCGACGCCGTCGAGTAGCGTCGCAGGTCACACTTACGGTCTGGCACGCCGCTCTACAGCCATCGACTCGACTGCGACCCGTTATTGGCCGTCACCGACCGGCCTTATGGAGGTATCCGAGAAGTGACCTACAAAGTCGAGCACAGCAGCAGGCACAGAACCCATTGTCAAATGCGGTTACAGTGGATGGAACTTCACTGAGGTTCTGAGTTGAGGATACGCTCGGGCGAACTGTTACCAAACGCACACCGACGAAATGCAATCGAGCAGATCCCAGTTGGGCATAAAGCAATTGGCTGCGTAAGTCCCGGCTGATCCCGGTCTTATATGTAGGCATCGAGGGATGAACGAAGCCCCACAGCAGCAGGCATAGAACTCATGGTCAAATGCGGCTAATGGATTGAACTTCACTCAAGTTCTGATTCTATAGCAACATAAACGGTCGAGATAATCTCGGGCAAAGGGTCACTGGACGCACACAGGTACAACCCAGAGTCTCCAGTTAGGCGCAAAACAACCAGTTGTTCCACTTCGACCAACCACGGCGTTATGTAGGCATCTACGTATGAACTACAAAGCCGGGCACACAGCAAGCATAGACTGCACTGTCAAATGCGGTTAAAGGATGGAACTTCAACTGAGGTTCGAGGAACATAACGGTGAAATAAGCTTGGACAAACCGTCACTGACTGCACACAGATCAAATACAACTAAATAGTCTCCAGTTAGACACAAAACAACCAGTTGTTCCACTTCGGCCAACCACGGCGTTATGTAGGCATCGAGGTATGAACTACAAAGCCGGGCACACAGCAAGCAAAGACCTTTTAGTCAAATGCAGCTAACAAATTGAACTTCACCGAGTTTCCGATTCGAGCAACACAAACGGCGGAAATAAACTTGGGCAAACCATCACCGAATGCGCACAGCTGAAATACAACAGACATCCTTCAATCAGCTAAACCACTCCGACCAATCACAACCTTTCCTAATTTAATAACTAGCTCAGCATACCTAATTCAATAACTATCAGTTCTAGTCTCGTAACATCTAAGTTCATTTTCACCATTTGAACCGAGCTCGTCCAACTCCCTCTCTACCAATTTCTGTACCTCAGCACTACACCAATCGTTAGTGTTTGGTAGGTTTCACTACACAGGCAGGCAGACAGGGCCAACTGCCCTGAGCCAAGCTTAATAATCTGTTCCCTTTGCATACTAAAACGCGGCTCCATCTCCTCCAGGTGAAACAAAAACCTCTGGCTCTCAAACATGTATTGGTTTACCAATCAGCCTGACTGTTTTTGAGACTTCTAACGTGTCTCTGCCACAGGCTTTCTGGTCTATTTATTTCAAAGTCATAAGTACAAAGGTCAGAGGTCTGTGAACGACCATCAGAGCTACAGAAAGAGATCTCTGCTTTCCTTCAGCAATTGTAGATGTCACAGTGGCCAAACGACAGCTTCCCTGAACAAAACCATATTCGAAGAAGAGCGAGCTTGAAGGCCAAGATCCAATATACTCGACTAAATTCTCTTCAATACCCCAGATGTTTTCCACTGTCAGCTGATATAACTAACGGCCGACCTGTAAGAACAATTAATGCCAACATATAACGTACTCTGCCACATATTGGAAGACTGAGAGGAGGAAAGAGAGTCCACAGAAATTTTACCTCGGGCTCCGTTTCCTTTCCACATCCCTGGCCTTTGCAGCGCAACGTTCCAGCCCCTCCCCCTCACAAAGAAAAACTACACGAGCGGCAGAATTGTTAACATTACTTTAATACATGCCACCCCTCCCATTCCAAGTAATTTGCACATATGAATAACAGATTCCGACGTTGCATTCCATGATAATGACTTCCCAACTCGTAAACAAGCACGGGAACTGAACACTAGGTTTTCTTAACCCATATTTAAAACGAGTCAACTCATCAACTCCCGAGTACCTTGATAAATCGAACTACTCTTCGAATGTTAAACACAGTTAACGATCGTTCTCTGCATCCTTGAAAACAGTACCACAGCGCCAATCGAGAATAACAATTGGACACTAAGCCCTGAAACCCTCTGACTTCATTATTTTCCCTCTCTATCTTTTCCACTCACGCGAAAGCAGAATCACTTTATCAATAACGTGAAACCTGGTGAATCCCGCTGACACCATTTACATTCTTCTTCCAAAAAAAAAAAAAAAAAAGTTAGTCTGAAAAGCCATTAAAATGAAGAGAAAAAATAGAAGAATCAAAGAACGATAACAATACCGGCGTTCTTTGTAAAGAGTCCCTTCGAATTCTAGAAAAATTGGTAAGAACCTGAATCGAATAATGAAAGGCAGATGATACACTCCAGAGAACGTGGATAAAAAGAAAGAAAAAAAAATAAGAAAAAAAGTGTAAGGCATCGGTGAGAGAGCAAACGGGACGAAGAAAACCAAAAGCCATAAGGAAAAAATTGTAACACAATAGGAGCACTTCGATCTCGTTATTCTCGTTTTCTATTTTATTCTGCTCTTGCTCTCTCGCTCTTATTGGTAATTACGATTCAAAAAAGAAAATCTTCTCTACTCTTCGCCATCCCTACACCAGCTCATCTAAGTACAAAACTACATCCAGATTCAATAAGCGACCGAAATATAAGAAACGAGTCTTATGTGGAAAATTTCAAAAATTCAATCATCTTCATCAAACTATATCCCAACTCTCAGCCTGTCTGAGTCCCTTGTTGCGGCTCGCCGAAGTTTCCGCAGCTTTTACATAGTCTCGATAGGTTACTGGCAAATCAAAAACCCACAGGCAGCGCTCTGCAAGTCCCAAAAACAGACCGGTGTCTTCACACCCGAGCAACTCAACTCAGCAGTCAAGTCACACATTTTGATTATCGTAGTTTGTCACTCAGTTTTACATGAAACCTCTACGAATGAGGTAGTGAGTGACAAACTATACGCTAACCGAAATGTGACTTGGCTACTTCTTGCATTCATAATATGTAAGTCATTGAACTACAACGGCATAGAAAATTCTAGAAACATAAACTGCTGGACTACTGTGGGTTCGTCAATCAGCCGTTAGTAATCTTGTTTTAGATTCGCGAACACTCAACCATTTTCAGAAACGATCTCGGCATGGCGGAGATGGACAAGATCACATGATCAGATAAAAAAAAAAGTGCATTAGATTTTGATCTAAATCATAAGGATGTTCAACCAAATTCCGAGATGATCTACAACCAAAGGTATCAGGAAAATCGGGTGAAAACTGGGATCTAAAATCGAAATGATCACAAGATATGATCTTTTCCGTGATCAAAGGTCCTTCAAGCTAAATTCGTGAACTTTTTCAATTTTTCAAATCGTCCTAAGTTCATGATCTTAGATTACTGAATTCATGATCCTTTCCATCTATGCACCATTGGCCCATCTCTTAGACAAGACTCCGCCATCGCTTCCGGTTATCTCTTCACTTTCTCCGCGATACGTTCTACTACATACAGTTTTTGGGGGAGAGATTGGGGACAATCCCTATTGACCGTCAAAAATAAAAGAAAATCACAGAAATTTTCCAAAAAATTGAAAAAATGTTGCTAGCTTTGCTCGCAAATTAGTGTTTTTTAATCACTTTCAAGGATCAACACCATGAAATCCACCCCTTCCCCGAGTAAAAGAATTCTGATCTACGTCTACTTCGTCCACGACCGTCGCTGTGCACTTCTCATCATCCACCCTGAGCACCTCGCGATCCATTTCATAAACCAAATTTCATCATTTTAGCGGCTATCCTCCAGCTTTCGGAGTCGCTTCGCAACCCCTAATGCAAACTAGGCCACCAACTTGACAATTCGACGAATCCAATTCATCTTCCCAAGGATAAGCAGCCACCGAGTGGAAAAAGAGTTCGTCATTTTGACAAGGGCCTACAAACTGACACGCGCGGCTGAAAAATAACATCTCGCACGTGCGAGAAAACCAAAAAAGAAGGAAGTTTTTCGCAAAATGAAATAAAGTAATCCCTTCGATAAACAGTTTAAACTCGGTTCAGGGTCAGCGTGGATAGCTTCGATAGGAGGAAAAGCATACTCATGACAGCCGCAGTCCTGAACCTTCAAACCTTCTCACGTTCATCATCTTTCTTTTGAGTTGATCCACGAGGAGGGAGAGACGAAAGAGAGTGAAACTGCGAAGAAATAAATATTATTCTGAAAGTAGTAAATTTCCACTTCGATAAGGACGTATCGAAGCGTGATCATTTGATTATACCTGTCACACGTATAGGTCTCCGCCGCAGGTTGTCCATCAAATAGTCCCGTTATTCGTACCCAGCCATACAGTCCTAGGGCTTGTTTCTACAGTAGGATTCACACAGACACACAGCTATACGCCACTCTGCCATCCAAGGTCCACGTTAACCCATTTCACGCGACTTGCCCTACATATCCAGAAGCGAACCGCTCAAGCCCTTTATTTTCCCTACTCAATCAGAACTTTCCATCAATTACAATTTTTCTACATCCCGCGTTTTGTGAACTGTGAGAATTTCGTACGAGAAGAAAATTTGTTAATAAAAAACCCATACACGGACGCCCTTTTAAATTTCCACCACACAGGTACCGTATCGAAATATCGAAACCGCAGAGTCACGACAGTGGTGCACCTCGCCTTGCGTTACTGATCTGCTCCAAATAATTTTTACAACGTCGCCCCCTTTTGTGCATTCTGTAGCCAGGTACCCTATCTGGCCCAACCAACAACAGTTTGGCGAACCATTTCTTTTCTCCGTCTGCGTCTGAAAGCCGTCGTGGGAACACATTTAAGGACCCTCGATCGAGGTTCACGAATACACTATCAAAGAGTCAGCACCTTGTTCCTTGGGTGCAGATTTGACTACAGCAGTCGAAACCGAGAGATTTCAGCTGTTGCTCGACCTAATACCGGGTCGAGCTGACTATTCTACATCGTTCAGGTGTGATCGACTTCGCGTAATACAATTATTAGTTCGCTGAGTCACGGACCCGAAGACAGCAGCCTCAAATTAGGAGGATGTGAGTTTAAAGGTTCGAACTAGCAGGTGGCCAGGAATGAAGTACGAAGAAACAAGAGATAACAGATGATGATGATGGCTCTTAAAATGTGACACTTTTCAATGAAGAGAGAAAAGAAAGGACGAAGGAGAAAGTGGATGGAAGGCGAGGAAAGTGGAAATGGGAAGAGGGTGAGAAGAGGGGGGGATAGAGCTCACCTAACACACATCGATTGGACTCGCCCTGCATTACTTCGTGTCACAGAAAAGCACCGAGAAACTTTCGAGTACGGACATACGCCATCTTTGGTATTTTTGGTGCCCGACGATTCGAAATTCGTAGAACGTTCCGCGCAGTAGATGTTCAATTACCGGGCAGGGAAAAACCAAACTTGGCATATGTCCATACCGGGTGTTTTCAGAAGGTCTCTACACATACTAGCCGAATCAAAACTCAACAGCATGGTTGAAAATGCCCAGAAACCTGGAAACATAGAAAGGGCATACAAGCGGGCGAGGGTGCAAACAGTAACATCCTCGTGCATTTTAGGTAGTTCCTTCCTCACAATCCGTCACCTGTGACGGAGGCTTAGACCACAGAGTAAACTGTAACCTGCTCGAATCGAAGACGAAATCGGAATAACACCCTCTAACCGTAATCAGATGCCTCCAAGAAAGTTTCTTGATCCCCCTTACTCCCCCAGGACCATTATCAAGGTGATGTAAATGAAGGCATTACGTCTCTAGCAACGTGGTCTGCTCCCCCAGCCAACCAGATAACCCGTTGTTACCCTCTCCCTTAACTGTAAGTTGCCTTTCAAACACTACTGTTCACTGCAAGTTGCCTGTCGAAGAACTTATTTTGTCCCCCCCCCCACTCTTCCCATACAAGAAGTTGGTTACGACCCTGCCACTCGTTACAATTCGAGCAAATGTAAACAAAAATGATGTTCCGGCATCCGAGGTCATCCGAACACGGCCGGCTGCCAGGATACGTTACTCCTTATACTCTGAGCGTCCCGTTTCACGAAGCTGTATAGCGCAGCTACGCCTACGCACGTCCGAGTCATCATCACTTCCGAGCACGAGTCGATACTCGGAGCGTACGCGTAAAGTGGCGGCGTGTGCTGCGTATACGATAACGGTGCGTGCACAACCGACAAGCGTCTAAAATCGTAAAAAAGAACGCCAGCGTGATCCTTCGATACATAGTAAAACACGTCTCGGTTTGGTTCGTCGCCGCATATCCACCGTTAACGGTTACGTCGACGAGAGATGTGGGTGTACAGAAGATGAGTGATAGAGACGGCGAAAGAGCGGAGAGGGACAACGAGAGAGAGAGAGAAAAGGCGAAAACGGAGGAAAAAATTGCTTTGACGTCACGAGCAGAAAACGAAACAAACCCAAACGGGTGAGGTAGGACGTCGAGAGAAGGCGTCGATGAAATCATACCATACACACAGACTGCGAGAGAGAGAGAGAGAGAGAGAGAGAGAAACTCTCGACTCAGCGAGAGACGGCAGAGGCGACGCGATCAAGACGAGACGGTGCCGAGGAAAAGCTATAGGCCGAGGTGAGCGTAGGCGTACTCGCATAGGCCTACATCCGAATATACGTGAAATTTTCAGCAGGTCGTGCCGTACACGCCGATGGGCCGGCGTGTCGGCGAGGGGAACGCGAAAAGGCGCTGACCAATGGGGGCGCAGCGTCGCGCAAAAATCGATAAGAAATTTCTTGCCGGCGAAATACACGTTCGGTTGTGTCACGTGCGCGACTATTCGATACTCGATTCAATTTTCCACTCAATGTTATTCAATATACGATTGCGAAGACGAAATGGTGCAGGAGCTAGTCGGCGCCTTCGCCAGTTTCTGAAAATTCTCAAAGCTAGTCAAACAGAGGTCGATGAGGAGGTGGCGAACCGAGAAGAGATTAATCGAGAATGGTGCTCGAATAGTGAGTATCATGATACACACTCGGACTGCGGAAGGCAGTGGGGCTCTTCCGGGGTGAATGGTGACCTGAAGTCAGTCACGGATACGCCACAGAAATGAATTCCACTTCAATCGCGGTTTCTGACGCACGAGTTCCCTGAGTAGAGTTAGTCGTTAGTCGGGCGGTTTCTTCCCTATGCTGAAGAGTGTGCCGACGTAGTTAGCTCATTTAGCCACGCGTTTTCACTACTTTGAGTAAGCTGTTCACGACCTACACCCACCACCCACCCACCCACCCACCACAGTACCGAATCATCTTTCTGATCTGGTGGTAACACGCCCTGCGATTGTAATGCCTTGTTCATTCGAACTGGCGGCGTTACAGGACACGCTATCTTTCCACCTCAATTGAAACTGCAGTTGCTGTATTCGCTAGGATGTCAGAGGGTATTCGACTATCAGTAGCTTCCCGGCGTTGGAAGGACTCAAACCAGGGACGCAAGGATTGCGAAGCGTGCACGTTACCATAACCCATGCACCGACCAAAAAAAAAAAAAATAACCAGGAAGAAAGTTTGTAACATGATCTCACCGAAACCTACCGACTTCGAAGAGCAAGGTATCCTTAGCTGAGTACGGAAGTCTCAAAAGAGTTTTGAAGTATCCTGAAATACCGTACGTAAATCTGGAAGAACTTTACAGAGTTTTGAAAAACCTTTGACAGTCATACAGATCTGGAAGAGTCTTCCAGAATCGAAAATGGTTCTTATCAAGTCTGTAAAAAGTTAGGAAGAGTCGAAAGGAGTCTTGCAAGGTCTTTTCTAACGGGCAGCTGAGTTTAATGTGAAGAATTCAAGAACATAAGTCGGGCTGTTCAGAAAACAGAATCAGGTGTCCACACAATGACTAAAGACTAGTTTTGCGACCCCCCCCCCCATCACCACGATGATCAGAAGGAAAGAAACGAGCACAACTCACGTAATCATATGTAATTTCCAGAAGTCAAATACGGAAAGGGTGGAGGTACGGTGAGTCCTTCAACGTCTTAAAATCCTGCTGGAATAGACACGCATGAAAATGGCAACTTTCACGGTTAAAAAACTTCAAAATTTACACAAAAATTCGCGGGGGTACAAAAACTTGACCTCGGCTGCTTTACAGTGGTAAAACTGACCGAGAAGTACAGAGGTACAGTATAAGGATCAAGATCTCCGTAAGACACTTTCTTCATTTGAAAAAGTACGTCCGAATCACGAGTACGCTCCTGTGTGATAAGCAACAGCAGTCTAGCATCAAGGAGCCGAGATCAAGACTCTATGAGTCAATATTGGTTTCGACAATAGAATCTTGTAACAGTCTGCTTACAGGATTCTATATAGGAATCATTCCGTCGGTTCATCTCAAGACTCGTCGAACATATCCGCTCACAGAGTCTCGATCTAGGCTCATTCCTCCCAAGGGGGTACGGGGTGTGATGCTAGATTGCGGTCGCTTAGTACACAGGAGCGTACGTCTGATTCGGACGTACGTTCTCAATGACGAAAATAACCCACAGGGATCCTGCCCTTGTACTTTACGTTTGTACTTCTGAGTCAGTTTTGCTGTCAATGGAGACAGCGGAGGTCAACTTTTTAAACACTCAGCAAATCTTTATGTAAATTCTGAAGTTTTCATACTCGCTCAGTTAACAATTCGAGGGGATGGTGTGGTAGGACATATGGCAATGCACGCATGCCAGAGTGACCCCTAAGACACCGCACCCCCGGCCCCGAAAAATGATCTAAATACTAATGGAATGGGGTGGAACTACTCAATTCTCCAGCATTTTGAATCGTTCCTCCTGGATTGCGTCCTCGAGTCAATATCTCGAGCCAGGGGCATAGGTCCACGGGGGAAACTTTGCTATCTCGTCAAATAGTGATACTTCTAATTTTAGCACTCCTTGTAATACCCCCTCCCCCTTTGGTAAAGACCAGACCCACCTTCGAACACTAGGCTGGCTACGCCATTGTCTCAAGTTCATGACGCCACAAGTCCACCCATGTCTTTCGATCACGAGGCTTCGCAATGACCCCGTCGACTTTTCCAACGCAAACAGGTTCGACACCACTCCAGGGGGAATGCTGCTACCACTCCCCCTCACTTCTACAACAAGCGAGTTCGCTAGAAGCTTAATCAAACAAGTGAACTGATACGCAAATTGAGGGCAGGAATAGATGGAGAAAGAAGCAAATTCGAGCTCGAGGTGTAGTCGAAGATCCTGCGACCGATCGAAATTCACTGTGGCGTTTCCCTTCGCTAGTTGAACAGCCGGCCAAAAGTAGATCAGCTGAACCAACTACCTCAGCCAATCAAGAGAGTTGATCCGGCACGCGCGTTCTTCGAGGCGCGAAGAAGTGGTCCGGCTGCACCGGTCCTGTCCTGTCTCGCATCTCGAGATTTACGAGGGCGCAGCCGTCACAAACGAGAGAATGCATCTGCGGATGCGATGCATGTGAAAAGAAATGATACATTGGAAAGGTCGCGGTGGCGGCGATTGTCTCCGGCGCTAAGGTGAGGTTGGTTCGCTTCGTACATACACAAAAGGGAACATTGAAAAAAGGGCAAAGCCACGAGGTGGAGAGCAAGAAGAGAGAGAAGAAAAAAAAAAAAGAAAAAGAAAAGCAGTCTGTATCAAAATGCACGGCTGTCTTTGAAGACGTTGTTGCTTTATAGTGTTAGCGGGTGGCTGGGTACAGTGCAGTGTATATGACGACACCTGGAATGCGGGCACGCGCTGCCGTTGCACAATGGTGCATCTCACCGTATTAACGCTTTTCACCTGCCGATCCCGGCTCACACTGCAGCTGCCCCGTCCGTGAAATCCGGGAATCGTCTCTCGAGGGGAGGTTCGCCTGACTGTGTGTGTGTGTGTGTGTGTGCGTGTGTACGTAGCTCTTCTATTTACCGTATAGGGCCCGCATCTGAGAGACGGAATGATGACGGATGAGAGGTGTAATCCGTCGATACGTCGAGCAAGTTCTTCGACCTTTGGATGAACGAACGAAAAAAAAAAACAATGCGGTATGTGTGTGCGCGTGTCTGTGTGCTCGCCACACCGGTGCAGCTGCTGCGTGCACGAATTTCCGTTTCGGTTATTCGATTACAGGGCAGCCCTGGCAAATAATTGGGAGTAGGACGACCCGAGCGAGATGCCGTCGGAATGTATCGGCGCTGCACGGACACATACGGCCGATTAGGGGTGGTTATGATCGAGTCGCTAAATCGAATTACGAAGTTGGGGTAGTTGGACACCTAGTACAGTCGCCGAAAATCGCGACGCGAGAGTTGCGGGGCAGCGGAACCTGAATACAAAAAGTCGACTGATGCAATCGCGAGTATAGTTGCGTCTGGCGTAGTGATCTGAACACGACCTAAATGGCCAGCTAGCTGGACTTGACTGACTTTCGGTTGTCTGTCTGGAATCCTAGAGTTGGCTTTTGGCGTAGGCTAAGGAGGATAAATTCAGGAAAGATTTTCAGTTGTACCACGTACAGTGAGTGCTGGTAAGTATGAGGCTCCATGGCGTAGCCAGGGGCAGCGGGCCTGGACCCCCTTTCTGATTGGTCAAGGTCACCCCGCCCCCGAACACTAGGCTGTCTACGCTACTGATAAGGCTTGCTAGCTCTCATCACAGGCTGGCCATCTTGTCGGCCTAGGATTCCAGAGAATGGCCATGATTTTACAGGTTTCTCCCGATGTTCAGCTCATAAGAAAAAGAAGTATGTGTAAAACTCCGGTAGCCCAAATTTGAAAAAGTAATATTTCAAGTCCGTTGAACATAAATGGCAATTTTCCTTCAACATTCCGTTGGTCGGCGTCTACAGCGGTAGACAAGCTGCAAGTTTACCAGAGTAAGCGATGCAAAATTCGGTCGCATGCCTACAATAGTAGACCTCTGATTTGGTCCCAAGTCCCATACCAATAAAAGTAACGCAAAATTTGGTCACATGTCCACAATATTAGACCTTGGGATTTTTTCCGCGTCCCGTCTGGCTATCTCCGCAGCTGACTTTGTTCGAAGTCCAGCACATAGTATCGGAGAGGGCAGAATAGGGAGGATTCAATGATGTGAAAATTTTCCTTATCCCTCACAAATTCAAAAAGGGTAAAACTGACTCAGATCCGAGAAATGCCTGAGTGAGATTTGAGGAGGGACATCTAAATAAGGGTGAAACTAAATCAAATTCGAGTGTGAAGCAGGAGTTCGTGCCTGAGGACTATCCGTCTGAGAAAAAGCAGAAAATAGAGGGGGAGGATTTGACAATGCGGGAGGATTTGACAATGCGAATATTTACCGCATCCCTTCTAAAGCCCAAAAAGATGAAACGAACTGAAAGAATGGAATCTAGATTTGAGGTCGGAGAATGATCCTTAGAGCCCAGGACTTACAAAGCGGGTGGAACTAAATCAAATTAGAGTATTATTTGAGCGAAGGGGGTGTGTGTTCGCCGACCATCTATCTCGGGAAAAGCAGAAAACTCCTTATCCCTTTCCAAATTCAAACAGATAAAACTAATTCAGACCCTAGAAACGCTTGAGTGAGATTTGAGGAGGTCCTCAAAAATCTGCCTCCAGCCTTAAGCCTAGATTCCACTAGTTCAGTTTTTCCCGAAAGTCCAAAATTTAGACGCTCCTACTCAAATCTTACTCAAGCATCTCTCAGATCAAAATCACGCATTCTGAACTTGGGAGGCGGTAAGGAATATGTTGGCACATCGAATTATTATCCACTATTTTCTGAAACCCATATACATAGGCTATCACGTGACGTTTATTTGAATAACATTGAGTGGAAAACATCATTTCATCAGCCCCCCCCCCAACACCGAGCATTCCTGTACAATTCTTTTCAAACAATTTCCTGGCAATTGTATTCTTTCTGAGTAGGATTACTTTCTTTTTCAACTTATCGAATATTTTAAGAAAATTGTAGCTTTCATGATGAAGGATGCTATGCTAAACGTTAATTCGCTCAACGCAACGGCTTAAAACTTCTCTTTTTCAACGGATTTTTTACACTAAAATACACAACTTGGTCTTTTGGCAGGGGGGAGGGGGGCGAAAATCGAATACGAAAGATAAAATAAGTTACCGGACAAAGGAAGATAAATCCAAAACAATTTCCTCTCGTCACGAGTTAGTGCCACTGAAACATAAAGCTTCTGGTTATCTGTCGGTCTAGAATCCCGGAATTTTCTCCCAGCAGCAATCAAAATTTCAGTATACACACGGAAAGATAAATCCAAACAATATTTTCCCATATGGCGATGCACTCATGCCAAATTGGCCCCGGGACACCGCATCCCCTATCCCGGAAACGCCCCGAATGGGCCTGCGTCAGAATAAGGGGGAAGCGTCAGATACACCGCTCCCGATTAACGCTGGTCAATCATAACTCATTCCTTCTACTCGTTGAACATGTTCCTATGGCATCATTATTTTGTCAAATCCCCTTCGAAGTACTCGAGAGTGAATACGTACAAATGTCCAACTTACAGCTCCAGCCAAGACACTAGAAACTATTTACAGAGCCCCCTCCCCCTGGCGAAAATATCAAGATACACTCCTTCAATTTTGGACATGATCAACATCACCTGACAAAAGTTTCCAACGATTATGTTGAATAACCCTGTAGGAAATAAAGACCCAGAGAATTTGTAGCTCCTGAATCTGTGACCTGGGCCCTCGGCTTGTTTTTGGCGGAGCGGAGGTCAGTCTGCCTACAAGTCAGCCTGACAGGCAACTTGTCATTCTGTCTGCCAACTGAGCTGCCTATCATCAGCCTGGCGGCTGGCCTGTCAATGTTCTTATTTGTGTATCTCCTACACGTTGACTAGATCTCGGGTTTCAGGCGACAAACCAAATCGAAACTTCATACGGTAACCTCCCGATCGTTTCGGTCTCTTCACCAATCCCGGAGGCTAGAACTTGTTCACAAGCACGGTCTTATCACAATCGAGTCTTACCTAGTTGAAAGTGGTCCCCAAATGAAGCCGGATTCACTCCGCACTCTCCGATCGGGAAACTTATAAATGATCCGACACTAGTTTGCGAATATCGCAATACGAATTGAGTTTCTGCGCCATATATAAATACACGACCAAGCCGCCGACCGTCAGCAGTACTACGTATTTCCACATAGTACTGAGAACAATATTTTGGCTCGCAACTTCGAACTACGACGATAAAAAATACGATATTGTTTCGCCACAAGGAACTACTATATGATACACTGAAACCGAACAGCAACACTATTTTCACATAATCGCATTCAAAATGATAGTAACAAAGAAATCGGGAGAAAAAACCGACGCAGAAGGAGAAAGTTCCAAAACTGAAGGAAAAAAAAACTATGCAAACATCAACATCGTGTGTAATCAACAGCTGCGTATATTTCCAATTCAACAATTCATCAAGTACGTCAGCACTAGACGTGATTCCGTGAATATAAATATATACAGTCGTACACCGTAAAATTTTCTTTCGCTACGAGAAAAACGATATTTTTGAGAAACGAAATCGACACCGGGGAGAAGTACACCACGTCTTACAAAACATAAATTTTATAGTACGTTTCGTCACGTGCTTAAGCGAACCAGAAAAATAAACTCGTTCGCTTTTCGGGTTCGTTCAAGTTCGACCGGACACGTGATTGGAAGACCACGAGACGGATAACCAATTGCGCCAAATGTACGTACAAGAGTGTGGTGCTGCAGTTGGTCCCCTGTAGCTGAATATGTTTCGGGACTGCACCAAAAAGACGCAGGAAGACTGCAGAATTGGTTTAAATACATCAAAAGCAGAGAGCAGTGTGCATAACCGACCTACAGTTCATTCAGTATAACTTTTCGAACCTCAAGAAACCCGAACTGAAGTAACACTCGAAGACTTGGGGTTTAGCAACGAACCGCGCTTTCAAAAGGAAACTGAGGCCAGGGAAAATTCACCCCTTCTAGCTACTCACAAGCAGTCTTTGGTCCTCATTAAGTCCGAATCAAGTTGATAAAATTGCAGCAACGATCAGGTTATGCAGTATAATGGTAAAGCGATCTCCTTCTAGTTGCTACCCATGAACCGGTTGTAGCCCTCGCAAGGTCTTCAAGTTGGTAACTTTACGAGGCGCCCTAAAGAACAGAGGCTAGAGAGAGACGATGCAAAACCTTTCTTTCCTTCAGTAATGCACATATACAGGTCACCAGAGCCCTGCATCCAAGTTCTTATGAGGATAATGGAGTAGGTAATTCATAAGCTGAATCATGCCCAAAGTTCTAGGCAGCGGAAACACCTCCTGTGTAAACTACTAGAATCTTGGATTCCACTGTAAGTTCCGAGTACTCACAAAGAGAGTTGAACTATCCAAATGATACAATCATCTCCAACGTTCAACAAGAGGCGGTTAACGAAGGTACTGCAAAAGCCACCGAAGTCCTACATCAAAACGAGAACCACCATGGTCAAGCCATTCTTATCTCAGCCAATCAGTCTGCAAACGAACGACTGAGGTTACTTCCGGTCGAGCATAACCGTCTAAGAATTCGAATAATCCAGAGATAAACTTTCCTCGAATAGAAAACAACACTCATCAAAAACGTCGAAGTCTCAACCGACTAAAGAATGCGATTCGGAAAACTAAGACAGGAACACCACCACATTCGAGATAACGGGTATGTATAAATGAAACCTAATTCGAACACCGTCTAGACGATGGTCAGGGATATTCCTTCCAAATAACCTTTTTTTCGCCTTTCGATCTATCTTTTCGGTTTACAGCTGGGCATCTATCTCATCAGATCTTCGCTCTCATTCATTCAACCGTGCCGCCATTCCGACTTCTGTACTCTCAATGATGATATTCGACTCCGTGTCGTAATCACCATCGTAGGGCGGATATGTCATAATTTATAATCCTTTTGAACTGATGTTCACGTCTGATTTCATAAAAACGATTTTACTTTTAATTAACAGATACCTTTGTAAAGTAATCTTAATTGTCCGATTAAATAACCCAATTTTTATCTCGCACAATTTCTCCTCACTCGAATGTACCCTGGCTAGCACATTTTTTATGCTTAAACTTTGGCTCGAGCATTGTTACACAACCTAGCTCAGTACAGAGTCCACATGCATGAGGCGGTTTCGGTTCTTAGTAGGGCATTACAACGTTATACGGATGGGTGCTAGGTGCTAGACCCCTCACATCCAAGAATTAGGAAATGAAGTTTTCGAGCAAACTGATCTAAGAGCAAGATGCGAAACACCAATGCAGGCCCAAACGACATGCCTATACGTCACTCTCACCAGCTTCCTGTTCAGGTCTATGACCTCACTTTCACCTGTCTGCTTACCGTCCTGTTAACCTGTTTTGTCTGGCTCTCGGGTCCTCCAGTATCACACAACAATACTTAGGTACATATTAGTCAAGTATCGCTGTTCCAGTTCTGATAATTATTATCAATAGCGGACACAAGGGATCGCCGAATCCACAGCTCCCTTCTAATTTATTTCACACTAGACAAAATTGAAGACACGACTAGTTGAGCAATGCAACAAGCTCGGAACATTTCAACATTTTCCAATACTGAATCAAGGGAAACTCTATCCTAAGCTATGCTACTCACTACAATGAAGCTCCCCTATTCCACAGCAGATTGGTCTGTACTGGGGCACCAACTCTCTTCCATTCCGAGGGGTTCGCTACTCTTTCCTCTCATTCACTTTCGTATGAGACGGTAGATCTACATTCTGCATTCTGTTCAATCAATCATAAAACGGGCACCATCACGGTGAATGTGACAGGCCGGCCACCAATTGCGTGGATGACTCAATTCAACAAACTACCACTATTTCACGCGTAGTTTCGTAATCACTATTACTGGCACTACGGAAAGAGTCATGAGCGTTTTGTTCCCAAACTTTCGAGAAAGTTGATGAACGAAAGTTATACACATGTTATACATAAATGTACATTCGAGTAAAGGTAGAAGGCAAACACGCGGATAACATTACATAATCGAACAGCTGATTGCGAAAAACGAGAACGACCTAGTTTGAACGATATGAAAGTGTTTTTCGCTATACATAGAGATGGTACGCGCACGCAGGTACTACACACAGAAAGGTTAGGTTCCATGGTTAGCTATCCCGATGTATACATTGTTATTCATATTGATAAAAAACAACTTTGGAGCCTAGTTTTGTGTTTGCAAAAACAAACCTCTCGGCCCAGGATATATTTACGCGCGAAAACGACCTTAGTCCAAGGCTTCCGCACGAGATTGCGACGGTATGAGGCTTGTTAACATGATGCCGAAACTAGGTATATACACAATTGTCTTCTAAGACTGATTGGTGTAATTACAAGACTAGAAGCTTGCGTATCGCAGAGATGAATGATCACTCGATCATAAACGAATTAACACGATCGTTCACCTCTTCCGGATGTTATAACTTAATGGGAGAACACGTATGGCGATGCACGCATGTCAAAGTGGCTCCTGAGACACACCGCATCCCCAGCACCGGAAACTACCCTTTTGGGCATCGCATCAGTGCCGAGGGGAAACAAATAAATCATAGGGCAGACGATCAAATTAGAGGGAGATGTTGTGGTCGGAACAGAAGCTCTGGATGGAGATTCACCGGAATAGAAATGAACGAACAAGTAAAAGCAACTTGAAGTGCGAAGAAGCTGAAGGGCATACACATACATAACTCAGTTCAATACAATCGCGAAAACAAGTCCCACTATGTGTCACATGGTATCGCTGCACAAATCAATGAGAAATACGATTTTAAGGTGCATGAGTGATGGTATACTGTTGAGCAGCGCTATGTGATAACTGAATTGGAAGGTATAAACACAATGAAGACATGAGGCACTCATGCAGACCATTTCAGGTTTAGACAGGCTCGTGAAATAGCCAATCGAATAATTAACTCGCAGTAAAAGTCATCCATCAGCCTGAAGAATCTGTGCGAAATTCAAAACGAACTTGAAACTATACACCCAAAATCATACTCTGATTTTTAACAGTAGAATATATAGACTGACAATAATTGATACCTCATTGTTTAGGTATAGGAAAGTATCTTGCAGGGTATTTTCGCGAATCTTACCCTAACAGATACGAAAATGAATTCTAAACATCAGAAGTACAAGAGAACATAATTTAATAGGAACACGACAATCAAAATAACGAAGAAATCAATGGTATATCTTCAGCTTGACATCAGTGACAGCTGAAACAATCACTCAACATTCTTTTCAGGCAATCGGAAGTCTTATTTCCCAAGACAAAATGTTTTCTCTTACCAGATAACAAATCATACCGGGAAATCGGAACTGTCCACATTCAGAGCACTGATATGACACTTTCAAGGGTGCACAACTGACCACCTTCGGTTTCAGCTGCGATTACGCATATTCAAACGGCACCCAATACGAAATCACGTGCCAGTTCGCAAACCAGACTGCCCGTGCATTCACTTCCGAAATACAATCCCACGCAATATCACGGTTGAGTCAGCAATAATGAAATTCTCGGGTTGTATTGCAAACTACGATGAGTAACGTCATGTTCCAAATATAACAAAATACTTATTGCGTTCCACTCCCACACAAAATGACGCTTCGGTCCAAAAACCGCGCCGTATTGATGGGCCACACTACTTATCCCAGTAGACGACGGCGACATTCTCCATTCGTATGTCGAGAAGATGAAATCAAATGAAATGGCCAAACGGTCATATGCGAATACGTCCTTCGCCTAACGGGTTTGGGTTTCCCGGGTAATTACTCGGCGGCAATAATCCGATGAAGTTATTAATAACTAATATTGTGAGCGAGGAGTAAACAACAAATAAAACATTTCGCACTACCGCAAACAACCGGCGGACCGGGACTACTCATCAAAATATTCATCTTCGAGCAGCGGAAATTCCTGCGTCGAATCAAGCGGGAATTCTAATCAGTACAAACGGAACGGGTTTTCATTTCGTTTCCGGCAGTTAGAATAAAGTTGAAACGTTGAAACCGAACTTGAAAAAGCTACAGATTCGAAGGGTGGGCTATCCCATGGGCAAACCTTCGTGAAGACAGACATACAGAACAGTCAGCTTAAAAAGAAAACAGAGTGAGCTGGAGGGAGACTGAAAGTATGAGTACAGGATTCAGACAAGAAACAGATCTTCGATCTCGATTCTCAGCTGTTTCCCACCAGGGGGGGGGGGCTGTCTGTCTATATGTTGGTACTTTGCCAGTCTTTCTCTCCTTCAATCTGCCAAACTACCAATCAGTCAGGCCAACTGGTTATTTCTTCGTCTATCTGCGCCCTCGAGTAACTTAGTTGCCTCTGCCATTTTTTCGAAACTTTCGGATATCCACAACCCACAAGCTGTCCAACGTTTCTCTTTTTAAAGGCATGCGTCGAGAAGGGAGCAAAAAAGCAAAGCGCAAATTCATTTCAAGGGACACCGCATCTACAAGAAACTCATGAGCGTTTGGTAGGAGGAGGTTAAACTCCTGCGAGTGAAGTGTCTGATCATAACGCTAGAAGGCAGAGATTTGCATTTGAGATTGAAAGTTACAATAAATCTAGCATATACAGTTTTAAAATAACACGAATCAGCCTCTATCCCCCGAGCAGGGGTAGGTTGGAACCCACCAGCTACCGAGAAAATGGTACTGCATCGGCTCAACTTTTCAAACTTTTCATCTCCCCCGCTACGAAGTTTTCCTTTTCTCGCTCTCTCCCTTCCAGCATTACCGGCCCAAATAGACTAACCCATCTGTTAACCGAGCCGATCTACCTAGTTTCCAAGAAACTTCAACGACCAATCCAACACAGCCCGAGTACTTTATTTAGCAATATTGATGAAACTCGAACTCAAAGGCAGAGCACTTCAGCAACATGGGAACATGTGACGGAAAATATTATGAAAATTACATGTACTCTTCCCCTTTCCGTATCCATCATTTGCAGTAAGGGAAAAATTATGAACTTTTGGAACATGTTCGATATACTCGTATTACACTTTACTGAGACTGGTAATAAGGCTCTTTTTTCTATTTCAACTTCCCAACTAATGGACCATCAATTAGACATTCACAATATTTCAACTACCTATAATAGACCATCAATTAGATATTCATAATGTTCAACTTTCCAACTAATGAACGATCAGTTGGAGGACGTACCGAAGAGTTTTTCCTTGAGGGGGGGGGGGGGGTGAAAGTCCCAATTGATTCAACTCAAAATTCCCAAGTATCAATCAAAGCAAAAAGAACTTCTGACTTGTTGGATTTTCCCAACTTTACCGAAATTTCCCAACTCCGGCTGACTGAAATGGTAAATTTTCCCAGATACTAAGTAAAAAATTTCCTACGGGGAAGTTCCCCCCTCCCCCTATCGGTACGTCTACGTACCTGAGTTATACATTCATAATAACAGACGCCCCAATATTCTGAAGGGTCAATCAGTAATCTCCAGAACACTCATGAACGCCTTCAAACGAGAGTCCAACATTAGCAGAAATTTCTATTTTAGTCCAAACTAGGTAGCTAAATTTTCGACCGCATCACATTTATGGGTAATATCCAAGATCAGGAGCAGCTACCATGATCTCGCATCGAATCAGAAAGAGCGAAAACAATGCTACAAGGTATAAATTT
This sequence comes from Acanthococcus lagerstroemiae, assembly GCA_031841125.1. NCBI lineage: Eukaryota > Metazoa > Arthropoda > Insecta > Hemiptera > Eriococcidae > Acanthococcus > Acanthococcus lagerstroemiae. The sequence continues at coordinate 19,758,598 of CM063110.1, forward strand.
AAAGGATCTTTCGACCAAAAATTTTTGTGAGTAATACTTGCGTAACATATGTTCGGGCATCATCTTTATAGCTTCCATAATGAAGAGAAAACCTGGCAATCGGGTGAAGCCCCCACCTTCAAACAGAACATGGCTGAAATCGGCTCCAGTAAAGAAATCCAAACAAATCACAGCTGTACGAATTCTGCCAAAAATTTATGCGTCTGGGTATTATACCCCACTTGCTGTTTGCATTTGGGTGTCTGCGATTTTCCCTTGTAATATTGAAGACTAAGAGCGGGGAAGAGTCGTCCACCAAAATATCATCAGTGAATTTCAGAAAATATGAAAATTGTTTAACTTTACTTTTACTCGATTTTAAAAATTTCCATCAGTTAGCCGACCTTTTTTGTGAGGAAAATTATAATCTCCCCTTCACCACCATACACAGAAAAGTTACCTAAGTATATCTTTGCTTGAATGTTCCAAAATATGTTGGCTAGTCTCTTGGAAATTTCATTTGTCTAGCCTGCGGCCTACAAATAAAAAAGCTGGGAACCTGTCTTTCAAGTTGGTATCCGGTGAAATTGATAATATTTGAAATTTGAAAACTTTCCAGTCGCATGTTGAATATAATTAGATCATGTACACACAAGTAGTGATAATATAGTACTTTATACTCTAAAAGTCGAACCGTAACACAGTAACAAAACATGAATATTTGTTACAGTGAGTTTTCATCATCAATTAGATCCAGCTAAGCTGTACAATTCCTAATTACACATAAAAACGATAATGTATACAAACGCATGATATAACTACTAACAACTTGAACATATTTGCTTTCAGTCGTGCATAATCGCAAAATACGACGAATGAATGAGAAAAAAAGGCGGAAAAATTGAAAAACCTTCCCAGTTATCAGATAAGCGATTACAAGCTGGCGCCAACATGAACGCGCACTGTTGTAACGTGAATGCAAGACTCGAATAATTGCCAGAACTACACGAAAAGTAAATAAACACTTTAAAGACGAACACTAATACACTACCTTGTGACTAACATAAAATACCAGACTGTTTTCAAGGCTGAAATTGTAAATTCAAAATCGATTTTCGAGTTGAAAACAACATTCGATACATCATTAGAATTAATTCGACAATTTTTTAGTTTTCTCGAGCAAAACACTGCAGCGAAATGATATTCGTCACGTGCAACCGAATTCCCCGACTCTTGGTTAGCCTACTCGTGTTTCAGTACGAACCTACTCAATTTCGAATCTACAAATTTTCACTTCGTCACAATGTCTACCAGCAGCCTCAGACTGCATTCTATCTTCCTGAATATTCGAACTTGCACGATTTCACACTCTCGGCAGTTTCGTGTCACGTCGAGTGGCACTCGAATGAAATAATAAAGTGCAAATACCTTTTTAGTTTTTTTCTCTTGACCGATTTTGAAGATTTTTGCGACAGTATGAACGAAAATACCACCAGTACACCAGTTGGACGTTTTGGTGGAACTATATTCCATTATAAACCAAAGAGTACGACATAAACACCAAACTAGAAGCCGTCGTATCCGGTCAACTAGTTTCACCACTCGACGTAAAAATTCGCACCCGCCATTCGCGAAGGCAATTTTTCGAAAAATATTTTTCGGCGTCGCGATCGAAATAACAAGAAAATTTTACAAACGAAAAAATTAAATACAGAATTCGCGCGAGAATTGGCGTACACTGAAACACATTACGGGCACCGTCGGATGAGCGAGCAAGACTGCGTGTGAGAGAAATCTTCGAACGTGGGGATATAGAAGCACTGGCTAGACGCGGCCGTATAGGCATAAACGGAATGTAGGACTAGGGTGGGGGAAATTAAAGCGCGGGAAACGTCCATAGGCCTTGATCGCGGGACGCGACGTAGAGAGACGGATCTGCGTTCATTCCCCTCGGAAAGAAAAAAAAAACTCCGCGACATTCTCGAAACTTTTATCACAAGCTTACGCGCTACAGTGTTGCCAACCAACGTGTGCCATCAATGTTGAACTTGCTCGCCGCTTCGCGGCGTTAATGGAAAATTCTTTCTCGACAGTTTCGCTTCGTTTTCTATTCCATCTTCTTGCTCTTGAGCTTGACCGTCTCGACATCTTCTCAACGCGAGTCTTCTCACGCTTTTTGCTTTTGTCAGTGTTTAAGGCATTTCCTTCCCTCAGATAATATTTTATTAATTTTGGGTATTTATTTATTTTTTTAAATAATCGATATCTAAGCACAACTTTATTTTTATCGTTTCTGTTATACTTGTACCATTGGATAGAGGACACGATAACATTGCACAACAATTCGACAATTTGAGATTTTTCCAAAAATAATGACACGAGAATATATGATTCTATAAGTATTTTCAACGAGGAATTTAATGCCGATGTTAATTTTTTGATTATAGTTCATTTCCCCCCCCCCTATCTCCTACCGTAAATGCGAATTTTAGTATCATAGGCGATAGAACCTGCGCTAGAGAGCACTACAAAATCACCTGCGCAGGTGAAACTGAAAGGGTGATCATGGATAATTTTTAATGGAAATACTACTATCCTTAGGAAGGCAAAAAACGGCCCAAAATTATTCCACCCACTTGCGTTGACTATTATAATTCTATTGTTTAGTAACAATTGGGATGTTAACCTGAGTTTCCAAAGTTGGTATCCCTGCCGGTAATAACGAGCTGATAAGGTACGTAAGGGGGATGATTTCACGAAATCGTCCCCTTTCAATTCTTATCAATTGTTTTCGCCATTGTCACCGTGCCGCGATACTAGCGCTACCTAGGTGAGGTTAACATCCCAATACAATAAAAATGTAGGACGAGATTTTTCTTCAAATCAATTTCTAATTGATTTAAAGACGCTTAAAGTTTGCCGTAATCTTATGGAAAATTGTACATGATCACCTTTTCAGTACGCAGGGCTACCAACTTTGGGAACTCTCAAGTTTTAGTGCCTATTAAGATGATACCACTGATCAAACAACTATAAGCGTTCAGTATTGTTATCAGTATCAGTGTTGCTATTCGTGGAGAACAAAGAGAAATAAAAAAATGAAAATTTTCGTAAAATGATTTTTTTGTTGATTGAGATAGAAATGACTGTACCGCACCCTATGATAAAAGCCAAAACATTCTAAAACGACTTCAAAATTTCTTAAGAAGGAATGAAAAAGATGTGTAACATTTGAATAAATGGCCCTCATCAATGTATTTGTCTCTCCTGTAAAATTTCCATAATGGCGCTTAGAAGGGTTTATAATAATTAAGCTGACGATATGGAAAACGAGAATTCTCGAGAAAAGTGGTTAACGCCTTAGTATTCAGTATTCAAAACATAGCTTAGGTCATAGATATAATTTCATTGTGTAATATCAAGATCTACAATTTCAGCTACAAATTATTATCACAATGCCGAATATTCAGTGGCGTTTCCGGCTTCAACAACCCCCCATGGCCAAAAAAATCTCTAAAAAAGAACAAAAATATGCTCATTTAACACATTATTTATTTATTTTTTTTTTTTTAGGAATACCCTCAAAATCAAAAGTCAACTCCCCCCCCCCATGATTTCATCCTAGATACACTACTGCGAATATTCACTTGTAATAAGCTCAACACAAAATTAAGACCATTTGTACTAAGGCCGGAGGACACTCGCCCACTCTCTGTTTCAAAAAAGAAAATGGAATAAATGAAAGCTCACACAAAATGATATGGCAGGGTAAATATGCTGGACGCCCATAGGTGAGAAACGGCTTATTTTCTTTTTCTTCTTAAAATAATTCATTATTAAGGCGGTGAAGGTATAGAATACTAAGTAATTTTGAGTAAGTCGAGCTTAAACTTCAGCATACAAGATCTTCCGTGCAGACGCGGATCCACGGCCCCAAAAAAAGAAAGAAAAAAAGAGGAAAATATCCGTGAGGGGAGGAGGAAAAATCTGTGGGGGAGGGGGAAATCTGCAGGGGGGAGACAGTAAAAAAAAATTCCGCGCGCTTTTCCTTTTGCCATTTCACTTCCCAAAATGGTCGTCCACGTAAACTCCATACACTGACAATTTTCAGGAAATAATTATTAAAATTGTGGTAAGTTTCTGCAGTTCAATGATTTCACGCACTCTTGCACCGAAAATCCTGATCATTTTTCTAGACTAAAATTCTGCTAAATTTTCCTGTAACTACATCGGAAAGCATTTTTATGGGATACAGAAATTTTTAAGTCAAGGAGACATGCGAAAAAAAGTTTTCTAATCTTTCAAAAATTGAGATTACGAACAAAAGATCTGATCTCAAGCCAAGGCGATTTTATACCTTGATAGTTTTCAATTTTTTTTTTTTTTTTTTTTTTTTTTGTGCGACGAAGGAACGAAAAATTGTACTCTGTACCGTTGGAAAAAAGAACATAGGAGGAGGTACAATGTACCATATTGGTATTGACGGCACTGATTACACTAATATTTACTAACATCTCTCTCTTCAGTTAAAGAGTACCCCTACATGAAATCACTGCACTACACAACAATTAAAATTTCTTAGAAAACAATGACATGAGAATATATGATTTTACGTGATGTGTTTTCAACGAGGAATTTTACTACCGATGTTAACTTTTTGATTATAGTTCTTTTTTTCCTATTTCCTGTCTTAAACGCGAGTTTGAGTGTAATCAAGGTGGTATCACTGATCAAACAACTATGCACGTGTTCAGTATTGTCATCAGTAGGTATCAGTGCAGCTATTCGTGGACGACGAAAAGGAATAAAAAGTAAAAAATTTGATGAAATTTTAATTTTGAACATGGAAAACTGGAGGTTCTTGAGAAAAATAGTTACCACCATTGTATTCAGTATTCAAAATATCGATGGCGCTAACTAACAAACATGAAATTTTTCAGGAAAGCGTTTTGAACATTTTGTCAACTTATAACTGATTAGTTAGCAGAATCGGAAAGCGCTCTCTAGCGATCCAAATAATATGTTTCAACTGTTTTGTGTATACCACCGGACAGCTTACACCTTTAGTTACAGATCTACATACGCAACTCAACTTTGACAAAAATGTTAGTGAGCAGAAGTGTTCATAGCTAAAGTCATATAATCTCATCCCATTGTTTTTATGCTGTTGTAAGGTGCTATAATTATGTTAGAACAGTGCGACCAGATGACTATTTTCAAATCCGCTAATGCGTCCTCAAATTCCACTTTTTCCACTACTAATTGTGTTAAGCGCGATGTTTTGTGATATTCTACAAAATGTTTCGAATTCTACCTGAATTTGGCCAGATTTTCTCTAATTCTGTTAGAATTCCGTGGGAACTGCCCTCCCAAAACATCTGCTGAGAATCCAGCAAGCTGCTAAGGTTGAAACACTCTGCAGAGGATAGGAGGATCCGCTAAATTTACCAGACATCCGGCTAAAATGGCAGCACTGCGTCAGATACACCCGAATTCCAAACATTTTTACCAGATTTCTTTCAATGCATGTCTACGGATTGCATACCAATTATGCAGGGACGTACCAAAGAGTTTTTTCTGAAGAGGAGAGGGGGCAAAAATTTTATCAAAAATTTTTTGTATTGGTAATAAAAACTTTTCCAACTTTTGATCCATCTAGATCTACTAAAATTTTCCAACTCCGGTAGAGGCTTCCGCACCCCCCTTATTTTCGTCCCTGACTGAAATGGTAAATTTTCTCAACTGCTGAGTGAAGAATTCCTATTCCTACAGGAACGGGGGAGGGAGTAAAGTTCCTCCCCCCCCCCATCGGTACGTCTTTGCAGTTATACCTACACTACGCATAATGTATTTAGTTGTCATCTCAATTAGCTTGACTCTGAGTGACAATCCATGACTCCGCCTAGTTCTGATGTCAATATAGCAATACTAACAGGTCATGAATTCAAATTCAGATAAAAATGATGTTTTTCTCGATTGTTCAGGCCAAGCCCACTATCCCAATTTGAAGGATGAAATTTTTATTTTGGTCCTACTTCAAATATGGGTCAACTATCTACAACTGATAGAACATTCGGGTTCATCCAAGCAAAAAATGGTCAATTGGGATAGATTTTTCGACATACAATTTTCTTTAGAAAGTTTAAAGTTGACGGATCCTGGCCCTGTGCAAAAGAGAGCGGATTTTTTGATTCTTTTCAAGAAATAAAGGTTTATCATTTTAAGATCCTAACTGATTCTCTTCTCAGATGCCCAGGGCCGTTAAGAGCAAATCTAAACCCAGTAGGGGGAGGAAGAGGTCGCGTACAAAATAAGAACCAGTAACATAGAATAAAATCGAGAAATATAGGCACTTGAAAACCCCGTCTGCAAGAAAAATCCGGGTCCAGGGTATACAGTGTATCGTTTCAGAATAAGGTTACCTCTGCTTGTTCTCGAATTTCGCTTGTACCCTCGTTTTCTGTCATCCCTCCACCAATTAAGATTGGATCCCCAACGAAGAGAAAAAAATGGGGAAGACGAATTTAGACTCTTATGAAGAATAATATCACTTAATTTGCTATCTGTGTTAGGAGCAATCAATGTTCTAAGTTCAAAGCAAATATTTTGAATGGAACAAGCTTGTCCTGACTCAGTTCAACGAGTCCAACTTCAACCCAAATAAGTAAACTAGAAAATTACATTCCAGTTTTTAGCTTGAAGCACTTTGAGGGGTTTGTATCACACCCTCAAAATTACTTTTGCGATTTCCGAAGATGATAAATGGGTAAATATGATTTTTGGATGCACGTTTGAACCTGGACAATTTCAAACTAGGTTTCTGGTCACCAGGTCTATATTGTCGGAAGCAAACAGAATGGTAGTACCGAAGTACCCCCTCCTCTCCTCGGACTGATAATTTGCCTCCCATGGAAGATATTAGTCATCCAACTTGAAGTAAAGAGTTTCTATTTTCTCTGCTAGAGAACTGAAATTGTTAGCCTGCCTCCCTCGAGTTATGGAGTTTTATGTTATTAACCACTTGAGAGCATACTCGGTCAACCTAAAGTAGTCTGTCGCGCCCCAAAATAAGGGTGAAACTCTCACTCCAGCTTCTAGAGTTCTGTCTTCTTCACTCAGCATCACCGAGCAAGGAGAATGGAAATATACCAGACCTTTGGGAATATATGCGCAGTTACAAATAAAAAAATTAAAAATAGCGATGATGATGCATCTTCGGAAAGTACACGGAAAGGCAGATGAATGGACACCGCGAAGATGGATAGAGAAAACGGAGAGTAGGTACGTGCGAAAAGCAAACGATAAATCTTCCGAGAGATTAACTTTTGAGTGAAAGTTTACAAAACGAGCTAGGGTGTCGGTTCCTCGGCTGTCGCCGATGCGTACCGTAAATCCGCATCAGCAAAAACAAGATAAAGCTGCGGATGTGTGGTTTTAAAAACAGCTATTTATTAAGAAATTTCGATTCGACTGTTTCATTTATTTCCTAACACGAGACAAGCCCGGTTTTCTAAAAGGATTACACCTATACCGAATTATTAATTTTCTTCTACGATATCTTGAGCTCACTCTATGTAATGTCCGCTACACACGTTACACGTATTCGAAAAATATCAGCTGAATTTTCATTAGCAGTGGTCACGACTGCAATTATAAATTTCAGTAATTTTGTCCCAGAGATATATAAATGAAATGGTTGTATATACCCGACAGAAACTTATCTACCATAATCTGTAAAAATGGGATAAACGTGTCTTCTTTTGAATGAGCAAGATTATTTTACCAGCTGTCCCATAAAATTTTTATAAATTTCACTTTTACTGTTGAAAAAAAAAAAAAAAACATATTATACTCCTCAAGTTCCAATTAGCTGATTCAATAGCGACGTTGCCATAAACGCGAATAAAGAGGGGAGGGAGACTGAGCCCCAATTCTCAAAAAACTGAAAAATAATACGAGGAAAAACATTTTAAGCATTATTTTAGTTCCACCCCCCCCCCGGTCGGCTATTGGCACTAATGGACACTGCCAAAACTTGACAATAAAGACGGCAGTACCTACTGCCGTGATGCCAATATTTGGGTTTGGCAATGGATTGACTATAGTCAATGGCAGTATGACCAGTGCAATCAGTAGTGAGCTGATGGCATGTGAACTGGCTGTAGATTAGCTACACTTGGTAGTAGCACAGCCGGCTTAAGTGGCAGCGAGGCTGGCAGTGGATTTAGTTAGCAGTATGACAGTGGCAGTACGGCCGACTTAATCGACAGTGAGCTAGCAGTAAAGTCATTAAAACACGGGTTGTGAGCTTGGCAGTCTGCTGCTATGTTATAGATACTAAGAATTCTTGAGCTACTACACAGCATTCTTTATGAAGTACCATTGAGTTCATGATATATGATAGGATTCTCAATAATACAAATGAGTAATTAATTACAGATGAAGTAGCTGGTCTTTCTTTCAGTCATGATGACAAATCACCTGCAACGACCAGGGACACAACAACCACACGTTGACAGAAAAATACAAATCCTACACATGGAAAACAACACAAGAAGAAGAAAATTAAAGAACAACTTGAGACAATGCAGGCAAAAACAAAACCACCTAATAAACATAACAACTACCTTCCAAAGCGAGAACCTATTCTAATTAATAAAATACGACTCACTGACTGGGCAGACTACACAACCACAGACAACCAATAGGAACACACCAAATAGGTTTACAATACGGTACTACACACCACTATAAATACAAGACGACAAAGAGAAAAGTGTTAGGGTACTCCACTGAAAAGATGGCATAGTAAAAAAATTGTGAATTGGCACACCCTGCATATAGAATGTTAATGAGACTAGAATACTTGTCAAAGTTCAACCATCTGGATTATGAAAGTTTTTCCAGTTCCAAGTAAACCTATCTGATGCCTGTGTACATCAGTTATACATCTGACAATAATATTTGACAAATTAGGTGCTGCTTTTGTGGCCCGGTCTGATTGTCCAATGTTAGTGGAGTTGTCACTCTACAAAGAAAGCAGCGGCCATACACCGCTAACGGTTTTACAACACACACCACTAAAGCAGAGAGATTGCAAAAAAAATCTTAGTGATTGTAAATATTTCAGTGAACTGCCAATCTCAATGCCACAGAATTTTGGCAGTTTCACTACTAACTCGCTGTCAATTGTGAATGTACATTTTAAAGGATGCTATTGACAGAATTTGGTAGAACTAACACGGGAATAGGACAAAAGGAAGGAAATTATGTTCGCGTATATGTCAATTCCCGAAAGTCCCATTGTTATGAGGATCAGTAAGGCGATATTGATGCGCCATCATGCGGTACATTCTCAACTAAGCCGACTGTACTGCCGCCGCTATAATGGCAACCTACCTCCAGCTCACTGTCACTCATTTTCAGCTGCCACACATGCTGGCTATATAGACCACTAACAATCCACTGCCAAAGCCAAACAGTGTCTGGCAGTAGAATTTCCACGTTTTTTCAATAGTATTTGTTGGACATCATGGCAGTAATACTGCCTTCTTTACTGCTAGGTTTTGGCAATGTTACTGCCAACTCTGTTAGTTGCAAAGTAGTAGCACATATTTATTTATTTTGCGCTAGTGAAATACACAAAAATCTTCATTGGGTAATGTAGTGACTGGATAAAGTCCAGTCTTCCTATTGACTGTTACCGCCTGCTCTGTTTGTCCAGTGTCAGCTGGGTTATTAGTACACAGGGTGGCTCGCTGTTGAATTTAGTTATTGTGTGGATTTTAAATTGTTGTATCCTGTTTTTATTTCATTTCCATTTGTTCTTGTAGTTTTCTTTTTCTTATGTTGTATTGTATAGTCAGTATTTGGATTTTTTTTTTTTGGATTTGTATTGTTCTTTCTAAACAGTGATTATTTGTCGTCTTGAGAGCCGGTGACCTTTCCAGTGGTGTAGCCAGGATTTTTCCAAGCAGGGGGATCAGCAAAATTTTGGGCGGGGGTACACCTAACATGATCTGTCTGTTTTTATATTAACGTATCAGTATGTTGTGCTTTTCAACACAAAATGAATGTGTACATTGTCGTGCACTAATGAAGTACTAAGTACTAACTGTTAGTTCCCTTCCTTGATTCGTAGAAAAGTTGTACCCGGGAGTTGGTGTCACCAGCAGGGTTGTATTTCCTTAAGTTGGTGTTACTAAGAGGACTGAGTACCCTGAAGTTGAAGTTAACAAGTGAACTTCAATGATGTATCTGGATTTAAATTTCATTTTGCGCATTTACTGTGATACTGCCAGCATATAAAAAAATTCTCATCTCAAGGGAGGGATTCATCCCCCTAATCCCCCCCCCGGCTACGCCACTGGATCTTTCACGTTCTTTCGTTCTGACTGTAAAAACTTCTGGCTTGTCTCTCGAATGTAAGTCACATTGCAGTGTTAGCAGTGTGGTCAGTAGACTCCACTGAAGTTCTTCTTGTCTTTTGTATCATCTGCGTTGTCGTCGCTTATTTGTTCGATCATTAATTGATGCTTGTTTCTTTCGCCATGTTCACGTTATGTTGGACCAGTATTTTGTCAGCGTGTTTTCCTACATTATTGCGCAGAGTATTTTCCTTTCTCTCCGGGTTATTCCTCTCTTTTTCCAGTCTCTTATTCCGCTTAGATACTACTTAGTCTACCATTTGAGGTAGGTAGTTGTTGTTGGTGGCTGTTTATTTTATTACGTGGGTCTGTTTTTTCTGCATTTGTAGCCTTGTAACATGGTAATCGCCTTATGACAGTATAGTCGTAACGCGTTGCCGTCTGTGGCGTAGGTCAGAGTCATTCGGTATTATAAAATGTTGGTGTGTTGGTTTTTCGTACATATTGTACTTCACTTGGTTGTTGTTTATTTGAATAACCCACTATTAACGCCAGTCGAAATACTTTGAAACTGCGAGTTATTTATTGAATGGTTAGTCTGTAAAATCAATATGGTCACATCACGAATCAGTTCAATGAACAGCTGATGATGCTGTTTCTAGCTAGACCATTGATTTCAACGTGGTCACATCACCAGTTCAACGAATAGCTGTTGATGCTGTTTCTAGCTAGGCCATTGATTTTTTAGTTAAATTTGACTGAATTTGCTGATCAGCGTCAAGCTGGCAGAAACATTAATCCACGTCGTTTTTCCCTGGTTCGCTTTTTTCATCGAACTTGAAGGTCTCGACTCGCAGGTCTATTAATTCTGACGAAAATTTTCGAATTCAGAACGAATTTAAAGTGACGATTGAACGGTAAAACTACGCTATGACGGTAAGATGTCGCTGACCTGCCGGCCATCATTGGGGGGCACGTTGAAAACTAGGTAATTATTCACATCTTCATACATACGTGGTTGCGGTACAGGAGCGTGATAACCAGCCAGTATCGCGTTACCATCGTCATTCTTTTTCAAATCGGAGCATCTCAGTTAATTATATGGAACCCAGCGCAGCCGTCCATGAACGGATCCCGCCATAAACATTATTAATGAATCAAACGTACACGGCGCGAGAACTGGCAGCACTGTTCAAACTGTTAGCGCACAACGTACACTTGTACTCGCAAACAGGACACAGCGCCGCGCCGAGGCACCAACACGAAGGCTGACGGTAGGCAGGTTCTTCCCAGGTTCTTCTTCAGATTTGATCATGCACAGAGCTGTCGGCCCCATGCTCTCACGTTGCGCGGCAAAGAGGCAGCCGTGTACCGTGTCCATGTACGTGTATGACTAGCGAGAGGCGAGTCCTAGACACTAACGAGCAAGTTGCCGCCAAAATCTCAGTGTGTAGTTAGTACTTCGTATACGTATATTTTGTCCAATGTCGAAGACATCCAACCGTGAGATAATTCAAACGGGTAGGGATTCTCAAAGCTACACGGCGTTAGCGTTTCCATTTCCACAGTCGTGTCGTCAGGAACCTCTGTGAAAATATAATCGAACACTCGCTGAATTCGGAATCATTATTCGCGGGGTGAACGATCATTTTCACGGTCCTTTTCAACGTCACCTGCTCACATATTAAATAACGTCGGTTTTTCGGCACCTGCGAGAGAAGACAAAATGGTGGCAGAAACGCAGAATGCGATATTTTCCACACTGTGACTGAAGATGCGACACGGCCATTATCTCACCTAGGCCCGGGGCCTCGCGACCAACATTAATAAATCTGACGACGGTTCAATTTAATTTTGTAGGTCATGTTAATAAAGGCGACGAAAGTCATTAATTTTAATTTCCAAACGATATATATACATTACAATGTGTGTTTTTCGAGGTGTTTACGATGAAAAGTCTCGAAAATATCATTATAAACGACGATTACTTGGACGAGTTATTTTTAGGTGATAGAATGAGTCGCTTTAAATGAGAATAAAGATGTTTATGTCGATAAGTTTGAAGCCGTTCTGCCGTGTTCTCTGTTCGGGGCAGCCAGAGTTGATAGATAAATAATGAATCAACAATTAAGTGAAAATGACGCTAACATGTTGTGTATTTTATGAATCAGTAGGTATTACCTACGATCTTGTGAAGATATGCGTCCAACTGTCGCAAATATTTGCACCGAATGCAGCACGTGGCTGGCTATGCACACTTCTACACATTGCATGTTTACTTTGAAGCTAAGATGCTATAAGAAATTCCAAATAAAGAGACGTTTTGATGTGAATGTTACGCGTGCAGCTAGGTACCTGCACTTACCAACAATGATGGATAATACAGTATAGAACTTCGTTAAATGCAATCGCAAGGAACACTGTTTTTCTTGCGCTCAACGAGTTTTTCAAACGAAGCTGCCCTTAGCATAAGTGGAAAAAAATTCCCTACATAAATCCTACTTCAGCCTCTTTTCGCGACATTGTACGGACGTCCTCTTCTACCTCCATTTCACTTGCACACATGAACCTGGAAAAACTTACACGTCAAAGGTAAGAAACCCTGCTATGTACTACGATTCCACTTGCAGAAGGAGTATGAATAAAAACTTCCAGTTTTAAAATAATATGACAACTTTTCTTCTAGGAGTGATCGCATGTGTCAAGGTTCTGTTGCAGATCGCGAGGCAAGATAAAACTTGCAACATTTCTGAAGATGAAGGTAACACAATTTTCATTGCATGTATCAAGTTTTTCACTTAACGAGGTTGCACTTAAGGAAGTTCTACAGTCTATACACTGTGAAAAAATGAAACATGTTCATATATTATCAGATCATCGCTGTAATCTAGAATCTACACAAGTTTTCACTCCCAGTTACTTCAGCACTCTAGTCGCGAGCTAAAAAATGAAACGTGTGTTCAGCATTATCGGATCATCCCTGTAATCTAGAATCTACATAAGTTTTTACTCCCGGTTACATCAGCATTCTAGTCGCGAGCTATGGAAACACTGCCCGCGAAACATATTCGCATGAAAGAACCATGTAATGTCTACGTGGAAAACTCGACCAGTCTAAACACTTGTGGGACGTCTAGTAGACACTTGTAGGCCATCTACTTGACATTTACTTGACATTTTTGTCTAGTAGACAGTCTACAAAGAATTCATGTCGACATAGAGATTCAAAAGAAGTGAATTTTTTGTCTAGTAGATAGTCTACATAGAATCTATGTGGATTGTAGAAATAAAGATTGAAAAAAGTAAACACCCAATAGCAAAATCCAACCAGTTACCTGGGTAACTAAAGGGCAACAAAGGTAACTACAGGAGAATAAGGGTAATCTGAGGGTAACCGAGGGTAACAAGTGGGTAACTTTTCCGCGGCGGGTAACTAAAGGGTAACTAACTGCGTAGTATCGCGCCAGTTACCCGGGTAACTAAATTATTCACGGTACAGGCCCGCATTGTCTAAGGATGACTGAGTTAATGGTTTGCCTCCTGGAAAATTTTATTTTCTAAATTTAAAAACAGAATCGAAGGTTGCCCATTATTTATTGAAATTTCAAGGTTGAAAGTGTATATTTTGTCCTAAATTATCCCCCAGGAACTCAAATTTCTTACTCTCTTCGGGGGGGGGGGGGGCATTCCAAAATTTGGCGAATGACAGCAGAAAAACTTTCTAATCACACAATATTGCCGAACTACTACCGAATTTCCTAAAAATAACGAATAAATACTCGTTCAGAGGTGGAATCCCAATAACGGACATTCCTGTTCAACAGGCCGGTGCAACACGACTGAATGCGAGAAAAATTTCCCAAAAACGAGCTTTAATTACAAAAATTGACGAATTAATCGAAACTGACAGCCAGAAGTAGGTATTACGAAACCGGAAACAGGTAGTCTAAAACTGGCAAACAGCGCAAAACTGATCCACAACCCGAAAATCACCAACATCTCCAAAATGACAAGCCGTTTAATACTACTAGCTCAAAACTAATAAACAGTCAAAAATCGATTAAAAATCCGAAAGTGGGCAAAACTGTCTAGTACAGCGACGAAGAGTTCAAAACTAAGCGACAGGCCAAATCTAGATGATGAACAGCCAGAAGACGCGAAATCCCCCTCCTCCCATATAGATCTAGAGAATTTTCCTTTTAAGACTTTGCTGGTCAGAAAAACGTCACTGACTTTTCAAAACAGGGCTAAAAGGGGTCATAATACTCTTTTTTCTGCATTCTCAAGAAAGCAAGACTCCCTCGCGAAAATTCTGTCTGAAAAGATGAATAATTGTTCCCTTGCTCCCACAGTTCCGCCGTCTGATCACAGTTACGTGCTACGACTCGCCATCGAACCAAAGTAAATTTCGCTTTCCAAAAAAATTATCAAGCTGATTTATGATATTTATTCTGTCAGTTAGTGTCACAATCAAGTTACTCTACTTTTACATTGTATTGTATAGAAGCTGAACATATTTTTCAGTTTTATTCGAGAAAAATAGGAGTCATTCTCCTGAAACTAAGAATATGAAGGTGGCATTTTTTTTTAAATCTCCCCCCCCCCATAATACTTAGTTAACCTGTAGTAGAGATAATTTAATAATTTTACAGAGCCGAAGCATCAAAATTTAGAGGGAAGACGACCTTTGTCCACGACAATAGACATCTTGTCTATGGCAAAAGCACTGATGTCCCTAACTACGGACAAAACAGCTTCAAGAATTTTCTTTTTCAGGGAATTTTGGAAAACTGTGCCCGCCAATGACACGATCTGGCACCTGGATCATCTGCAATCTGCAAATCAACTTTCTGATTTTAAAGCTTTCGATAGATTTTGAATACTAACGCTTCCTCTCCATTCTGCACGTAACATGCACGACTTATGCCCCCCCCCCGTTGTTAAACAACACAAAAACACACTAGCATGTTCAACGCGACGAAACCTGTGCGTTTGGTTGCGTTCTGGAAGCGCTTTGAGTCTGGCTTGGCTCGGCAGCTACGCACGAACATCGAAGTTGACACTTGACAGCGAAACGTGATTATGTTCTTCTACTAGTCAAGGTTATGTTGGAATGTTCCGGTTCTTTTTGCCCACAACATGTGTCCTAAATGACTTTATTTGAACGAAATATTTTGCTGATCATTGTCATTCGGGGTATTTCTCAGGTAAAATCGAGAAATGTGACTAGCTCTCATATAATGCAATGTAAAAGTAGAGTAACTCGACGGTGGCGCCACGTATGTTGGATCCAATTCATCTAAAATGTTCACATGCATATTTTTATGCCGTCCAGTTCGAATCAGACTAGTGGCGCAGCCCGGAGGGTGGCTTGTGCCATCTCCAGAAGGTTTTTTCGTTTTACTAGTACGTACTTCAAATTTACACAACAAGATTCCAAAGAACGAGTGAAACCGGAAATTTTAACTCTTCACTGTGTACTCATATCTGTGGTAAAATTACCTATCAGAATCAAAACGCATTACTTGACATCTTCTTTTAAACTTTGCAAGAATATTTTCGAATAAATTTTGTTGCATCCGATTAAATTTCTTTCTTGAATCTACTTTTCACCCAGAGACGAAACTTGACTTTCAGTTTGGGATGGGGGGGGGGGTGGAGAAGAAGAATTTGCAGACAAATATTTTTTTAAACTAAAAATTCGCCGACAAAAATTTTTTTAAACTTGAAAATTTGCCGATTTTTTAATCAAAATATTTTTTAATTGAAAATAATAATAATAATAATAAACAAACAAACAAACGTTCTTAGAAAATGAAAAATTCAGATTAACAGTTTCAAAATTGGTCGACTGCCAAATTATTGGGAGTATTTCACCCCTCCCCCCCCCCAAGTTTAGTCCCTGTAAATGCAGACTGAAACCTTATCCCCCAAGCACTCATATTTGCGCACATAAAGATACCCTAGTCTGGGAGGGTACGCTGGAAGGATGTTAGGAATACTTGACAGGAACACAACTTCTTTTACACATTAAGTTAGTCGTTATTTACCTTTGGTGATCTTTTTTTCTGTATTTCCTCTGATTCGTCTCCTAAATTGGTTCCACTAAAATGAAAAGGAAAAAAAAAACCTATAAAGTTTCAGGTCGACCAGATTAGAGGGATCGGTGCCACAAGCTCCCTTTCGTTCTTATGGGAAAAACACATGGAGTATTGACTTTTGTTCCGGACTAAATTTCCTTCCTATAGTCACCAGGACCAAAGCCCGTAAACCAAACAATAGAACATTTGCTATCGGATTCAGCTTGAGACGGAAAATAAGTCTTTGGCTTTCAACTTTCAGATTCTAATAAAATGTTCAACTTTCTCAAATTTCAGGTTCTAGGTCAGACAGAGAATCTAGAAAAAACAGAATAGTCACTGAATTTCGAAATTCAACGGTTGCTACCGACTTTCAGATTCTCGAAATGTCTTCCACTTTTCAGCTTTGTCGACCTTTCAGATAACGTTCGATACTCAGCTTGAAACCTTCGGCTTTTGACTGACTAGTCTCTCTACTCTAACAGGAGTCCAAGGTACTCCATTTTCAAAAACGAAATTTGATTTTCAATTTGGAAAGGTAGAAAAGAAAAATCTGTCGAAAAAAATTTTTTTTACCTAAAAATTCGCCGACAAAATTTTAAAAAAACGAAAAAATTTTCAGTTTTTTAATCGAAATATTTTTCAATTGAAGAAACAATACAAACAAACATTCACAAAAAATGAAAAATTCAAATGAACAGTTTCAAAATTTGCCAACTGCCAAATTATTGGGTGGGGGGGGGGGTCAACCCCTCACCCCCCGTAGTTTCGTCCCTGTTTTTACCGGTTCGTTTTTGTTCCCAAAACAGAGGTAATTGAACTGATAAGGTATACGCAGAAAAGGTGGGTAATCCAGGGAGTTCAAAAATATCGAGTACCCGTACCCAAACGAGACATTTTCAGTAACTGGTGACATAGAAACCAATGTGAACATTACAGTTCAATATTAGCAACCAACTGAGGATGTCTCATTGGGGTAATCAATTTTCTTGAACACTCTGTAGGTATATACTGAGTATAGGAAAAACCTGAAGCCCAGCCCACCTCATGAGAAAATCCTGGTTGCGCAACTGAATCAGACGAAACACGAAGCATCCCGACACTTTTAGAGTCTCGAGCAAGTAGCATATTCAACATATCAACAAGCCAGTGATCAGAAAGTGGCATTCCCGGACCGCAATATCCGCATAAACAAATAATTGTCCGACACCACTGACGCAAGAAGAAAGAATCGACGGAACGTCGACTTAGGCGTGTAAAAAAATCCTCAGCGCCGGCGATCAATAACAAGAAATTCTTTCGCAGTACGGTGCAACACTTAGACAAGATTCACGTTTCCCTGCCGTGACAATGCACTAAACAATGAAAATTAGGTTACACACATCTCTGCAAGATGAGAATCATATATTACGTTTTATTATGCAAATGGTTTCCTTTACTCGGGCGTCAAAAATTGTGATTTGACACGTTTACTGCGTGTTACTTCTTGCGACTTCAGCCCGACGGTATCTCAATATGTTACGGGGAAAGTACACGTCTGTCTACAGTATAAATTCCAACCTTCGAGGAGGACTGATATAGAAAACATAAATCTGTAGCTATAGACAAACATAAGCTTAATGATGTTCCTAATCAGTCGGTGATTTGGAGAGAACCTCTGAACCTCGGATTGCATTCGTTGCGTTTATATAGACAAATACGACCCTTCACCGAAAAACAATGAGGTTTCACATATCAGCTGTTTGTAACCGCATGACTCATGTTCAGCTTGTATGTTGTAATCTAATCACAGAAAGTGTATAGATTCCTCGTTCGTGTGGGGTAATCAGCACGAGCATATACGTTTTCAAATCGAATGATACGAGGTACAAGGGTTGGAAACAAAGTAGACGGTCATCATATGGACAACAGAGAAGAAGCACGAAAGATGAAAACAAATTATCTCACCCTTCGTATCTTATCTTGACCGCCTTAATTATCGGTTCGTGATTCGTGCTATCCGCCAGAATGCCCAGAATGAGCTTCCCGGAGGTCTCCCATCTGTTCAACAGTCAAATTAGGTCTCACAGGACACGGGCAGCGTAATAGAAGAAAAAGAAAAGAAAGACCATTCATCCTCTTATACTGAAGCAATCCTGCTGTCACGCTATATCTAATCAGTTCTCACAGGCTTGATATTAATGTAACGATCGTAGAAAAAAAAGAAAACAGTTTTGGAAACTATATACACACATGATCATTAATCTGAAACCGACTAAAAAATAAATGGTCAATTGAATACATTTCCGCATGTTCTGACTGAAGAAATTTCTTGAGAGAGTGCGTTATTTCTTATAGAGCTGGTAACCATATAAGGGAAACAATTTTTTAAATTCCGTTGCTTAAATACGCTAATTTTATAATCGAAAAGAACGGCTGTACCCGAATTCGCTCCTAAAAGACCCAATTCGCTCCCATCTAATAAATCATGAGTATCCGAATTTGCTCCCGGGAAATAAATATAGGCTGGCCGAATTCGCTCCCATGTTCCATTCAATTTAGAAAGGGCTGTGAACTATCAAAAATTAGAAACACACCCACAATCAATATAAAGCGTGCATGATTCCTACAGTCGACTGAAAGATCATCGTGCAAGACTGTGCATGAATCCGGGGAGTCTGCTGTAGGTTCCATTTGAGATAAAGTTGGTGACGGGCAATTAAAAAGCATATCTAGCTGAAATTTATAACGATAAAGAGAATGAAGATAATAAAGTTCTGCAGTACATTTTCGGATTACCTTTCTTCAGCAGTGAGGATGTAGGTAGAAGATGCTTTCCAGAGGCGAAACTTGACTTTCAGGTGGGGGGGGGGGAGGTGGAGAAGGAAAATTTGTCGACAAATATTTTTTGAAAAGGCCGACTAACATTTTTTGAAAACTAAAAATTCGCCGACAAAACATTTCAAAAATTTAAAAATTTGCCGATTTTTCAATCAAAATATTTCTTAATTGAAAAAAATAATAATCTCTCTATATATGTATTAAAAACCAAAACTCCTCCTCCTCCTGAAGAAAAAAACGCACTGCGGGTAGCCTATCTAAAAATCAGAAAAATTGCAGGGGCCGATCAGCTACTTTCAAGGACATAATCTGTTCTAACATAAAAGATCTCCAAGTTCTAAGACATAACCAACATAATAAGACATAAAAAGGCACATAATAACATAATACCCACTGCGGGTTGCCTACCCTGCCCCTTAATTGCTCATTTCTCCAGGGGTAGCTTACCTTTTGGAGGGGGTTCATGGTGGAGGACATAATAATAAAACAGAAGCAAAATATGGGCCCGGGGACTAATTCTAGAGAACGTCCTTGTACCCTCAAAAAAAGTCTGCCTTTTTTCTACTCTGTATTTTTTTCCTTTTTTCGTTCCTCTTTTACCTTATTTTTGAAGCGCCTTTTTTATAGTGAGCCGCTTGAGACATACTCCTTCCTCAGCCCTTGTGCAAACATACACTATCCGAAAGTTTTCTTGGATTCATATAATACATACTATTATAATAAGACTCTTTTGACCTATCAAGACCTCCTCCTCCAACTTATGTAAAACTTTTAGGACTCTTTCAGACTTCTCTGAGACTTCAAGGATCTTCTGAATTTGTTCGAGACTTTTTCAGGCTTCATTAAAACATTATACCTTAGGAAATGAAAAATTCAAATGAACAGTTTCAAAATTTACCGACTGTCAAATTATTGGGGTTTTTACCCCCCCCCCCTCCACCGTCCCCACTCAATAGTTTCGTCCCTGCAAATGCAGATTGGAACCTTATCCCCCAAGCACTCATATTTGCGCACATGAGCATACCCTAGTCTGGGAGAGTAAGCTGGAAAGATATTATAGGAATACTTGAAAGGAACATACAACTTCCATTACACATTAAGGTGGTTATTATTTACTCTTGGTGATCTTTTTTTTCTTCTGAATTTCCTCTGATTCGTTTCCTAAATTGGTTCCAATGAAATTAAAAACAAAAAAAACTACAAAGTTTTAGGTCGATCGGATTTAGGGGAATCCGTGCCATAAGCTCCCTTTCGTTCTTATGGGAAAAACACATGGAGTTTTCACTTTTGTTCCAGACTAAATATTCACCAGGACCAAAGCACATAAATTAAATAATAGAACATTTGCTATCGGATTCAGCTTGTGACACTGGAAAATAAGTTTTTTGCTTTCAACTTTTAGACAGCCCCGTAGCCATAGAGGGGCAAGCTGGGGCTGAGCCCACTCTAAAGGTATCTTGAGCCCCCCCCCCTGGGCAGAGATACCACAATTTAAAAAAATCATCATTACGCCAAGCCGCTAGCCAGACTGGTGCTAGTGGGTCCTGAGCAGCCCCTAACGCTCGCCGGAGCCTCCCTTGGCCAAATTTCATGAATAAAAATAAAAAATTCCTTTTATTTTTCTCGCTAGTTTTGTTCAAAACTTTTCGTTCCACTACATTTTAATGTTTATAAACTTGTCAATACTGATTTTACTTTGAATGATAGAAGAATCGTATGTTTATCGTTTTTTATGTGACGTGCCCCAAGAAAAGGGCCCGAATGTCCATCCAGCAGTTTCAGACGCACAGACCTTTTTTTTGTGTCACATTACAATATTCACAAGCACAGTGGCAGGCTCGCGATCCAGTTCACATTGAATGTCGATGGCTGAATGCCTGAACGGCTGTTTGAGAACTGATAACTTGATAAGTCCACAGAAATAGTGTTTTTTTGCGGATACTTCCAAAAGTTCGAAAATTTGATCGTTCTAAGAGTTAATTTTTTTTCACACGATCTATTCAATTTTTTTTTCAGTGGGTTGTCAGTAAGTTGAATCACCAGTTTTGATTATGAATTTTGAGACCAAATTCAATCAGCGGCGTAGCCAAGATTTTCTGAGGGGGGGGGGCAAAGTAAGATTTTCAAGGAAGACAAAGTTGAAAATTTAAGTATTTTTTCAAAATCACCGATATTGGAGGACTATTGTATGAAAATGAAGGTAAAATTACTACTCGAGCGAAAAATTGCTCATTTCTGCATATTCTACATTCTATTTCAAGTACCTTGGGGGGCATTCGCCCCATTTGCCCCCTGGCTATACCACTGCTTCGGAAAACTCTTCACATTATATACTATGGGTATCCTCATGCCCCCCCCTGGTATACAGTCAGCACCACCCACCGCAGATGGCTGGCTACGGGCCTGCTTTTAAATATTAATAAAATGTTCAAATTCCTTAAATTTTAGGCTGTAGGTCAAACAGAGAATCTAGTAAGAACAGAATAGTCATTGAAATTCGAAATTCGACGTTGGCTACCGACTTTCAGATTTTCGAAATGTCTTCCACATCTTAGCAGCTCTGTTTCAACCTTTCAGATAACGTTCGATACTCAGCTTAAGACCTTTGGCTTTTGACTGACTAGTCTCTGACAGGAGTCCCGGGTACTCCATTTTCAGAAACGAAATTTGACTTTCAGTTTGGGGCGGTGAAGAAGAAAAATTTGCCGAGAAATATTTTTTTTTAACTAAAAATTCGCCCACAAACTCTTTCAAAAATTAAAAATTTGCCGATTTTTTAATCGAAATAGTTTTTAACTGGAAAAAAAAACAAAAAAAAACAACAAACATTCAGAAAAAATGAAAAATTTAGATGAACTATTTCCGAATTTGCTGACTGCCAAATTATTTGGGGGGGGAGGGGGTGTAACCCTCCTTACCCCCTATAGTTTCGCCCCTGATGCTTTCGTTGCTTTAATGGAAATAAAACCTGCCACGTAACAAATGGACAACCTCTTCGACTCTATCTTCTAGAAAATTATGAAACCGAAGACACAGCCTGTTTTCACCTCGTTTATGGGCTGACATGAGTTTTATGCAGTTAAGGACGACGAACTATTGTGAGGCCTTCCACAGAAAATTCAACGCTGAATTCAATTCCTTAAAACCAAATACATATCTACTTAAGATCTGTATGCTACCAATTCTTACCAAACCCTAAAATGAAATAAGGCGAATAATGTAGAATGTTACCATTATATTTCATTGAATTTCGTTGTTTTTGACTCATTTACTTCAGTCCGTACAGAATATATTTAGTCTTTAAAAATGTTCATTATTTTATTTCATGAATTTTTGTATTTGGACAACTGTTTGATGTGTTGTGAAATTAAAAACGTTTTGTATTACATTTTATATATTGGATTTTTGAAGTAGTTCACCTTAACAAAATAATACATATCAAAGCTCGTTCACGGGAACGAATTAAGACATGATGTAGGAGCGAATTCGGATTTACCGAAAAGGACCTAAAAGTATGAAGGAAAAGAGGATTTACTATAAGCATTTCCTTTTCCAATTTCGCCGTCAATTGCAATCCTCGCGTTCTCTAGATCTCAAACTACAGTGCAGAGCTTCGTTTTGTTCTCTTTGGTAACAATTAAAAATACGGAATTCGATGAAAAATTACCAAACTGTGTTAAAAGTATTGCCTTCATACCCATCCACGTCCACACAAGGACAACGACAGTTCCAAGAGCCTGAATCTCCTTGTATCTAACATGTGTGTTGAGAAGAATCATTAGGTACCAGATACGAGTCTCTTTCTGTCGACCACCAGCCCTCGGAGTAACGTGATCCCTAAAATTTGAGTGCGTCCTAAATGCGTCTGAATGAATCCCAACACAATGTCAGTTAGTTTCAACAGTCTACCTATTTTAGCCCCAACAAAGTCTTGGTAAGTCTGATAAGCGTCCAAAAGAGTCCAGGTCAGTTTTGATCCATTTCATTTATTTTCAGAGCATCAGAATGTATCTGATGAGTCCTAATGGAATGGGCTTTGGATCAGTTCTTTTTAACAAGTCGTAGCAGAATCTTAAGAACATTTGACCATTTAGATGGACCTGAAGAAGTAACACACTACAGGTTGGTCTTAACAGTTTTAATGAATTCGACTGGATTAATCTCACGAAGTCTTCAGCGAGGTTGAATGAGTCCTAAAGGTCGCAACGGATCTTTGAAAAGTCTGTATATGTCTTAAAGATTGAGGGAATGTTAACCCTTAAACCACACACATCAATTGTGACGCGCCATGAGAAACCATACCTTCGGGTGAAAAAGTTGTTTTCAAGAGAAGCGCCAAAGCACGTTGAAAAATTGATTTTGATCAAAAATGACTTTTTGCCGGAAATGTGTTCTAGAGTATCTGAAGAACATTTTAGGCACCCATACTCACTTGTTTTGTGGTTTATTTGTTTAATTTTTATAATTTTTGTAAAAAAAAAAATTTTTGTATGATAGATTTTTTTATAATCAACGTCATTTACATACATTTTTTAATAATAAACTTTATTTGCATACATTTGTCAGTTTCATTTTAGCAAACCTGAAACCTACACCACTGAATTCCTCATAAAATTTTACTTGGGGGGGGGGGCTAATTTTCAATCATAATACCTTCGGAGAACTTGGTAATTTAAGCAATGTCCGAACGAAAAACTTTAAAGCTGTTTTTCTCAAAAAGTACTTTTTAGTAGTTTCCAACTTCAAAATGGCATATCTCTGAGAATTTTGCTCCGATTGAGCTGTGGTTTGCGGCATAGGATTCTCCATACTTTTCTCTATAAGAATCAGTCAAAATTTCATTTTCGACCCTCTTCACCCGAAGGTATGGTTTCTCATGGCGCGTCACAATTATAGTTTTTTATTTAAACAGGTCAAGTCAGTCAGCTAGGCCAGTCAGCCAGGTCAGCCAGGTCAGTCAGTCAATCAGTCAATCAGGTCGGTCAGTTAGTCAGTCAACTACCCAAAAATACGTGTCTCCTACAGAGACACACATTGTGTAACATTTTATATGCTTTAGTACCCTAATAAGAAATGAAGAGCGAAATTATATGGACTGGTTTTGTGTCGGAGGCATGGAGATTTCTATCAACAAAACGGCTGCAGATTGTAAATGTCAACCACTGAGTTTGTGTCGGGGGAGCGTTAGGTTTTTCGTTAGGTTTTTCGCTCAGGTATACCCAGTAGTAAAAGCATATAAAATGCTAAAATTCTGTAATATTCTAAATGGGGGAAACTCACCTAAGTATGTTCCTTCAATTACAGAAATATAAAAAAAATCTCCCCAAAAAAAGAATCGCCTGTTCACAAAATTGAAGTGGCTATATATCAATTTCAAAAATTGATATTTTGGTCAATTTTTTGGGCTTTCAATATTGAATATAGACAATATTATCAAAAAAGTATCTTGTTACAAATAGTACGAACGATGAAATACCATGTTTAGATTTTTTGTTAAAAATTTTTGAAATTATTATCAGTATTCTAAAAGAAATGATTAAATTGAATTTCCCCTTCAAACTAGAAAGTATGCAACCAACTCTGTAGTGGAAATTCAAGTTTTATTTCAGGTGCATCAACACCAAGCGTACATAGGCTGAGTTCTCACTAACAGCCGCAGCGCGTGCAGTTACAGGGCAATGGTGGTGAATTTCACCACGCGTGCGATCTGAGGGTTAACTAGTCTGAGTCTCTTCAATAGGTAAACGCAATTGAACAAGTCATAACAGAGTCTGAGGGCAAGTTGATTCGTTGATTAACAATGAGCATTTGATCACAAGTCAAGGAAAGTTAACAGCCTGATTTCGATTGATTAGCCAGTGGTGAACTCGGTTAAGACACGTGACATTGCTCATGGATTATGTAGGTACAGCAAATAGCCGTGAATAAGATTGTAAATGTCTTACCTTTCTAAAAAGGTATTACAGTGTTGATGAGTTTTCAGATAGAATCTCAATGAATCCTAAGAAGACCTAAAAGGGAGCAGAATGAGCCTCAAAATGAACCTTAACAGCGTAGAATGAGTCATAGCAAGTTTTAAGACATATAAGAAAGTTCGACCAAGTCTTAAAGGTTTGAGTAAGTCTTAATGAGTTTTAATAAAGTCTGTAGGCAGAGATATATATATATAACAAGCGACTGTATATGTGACGAGGCAAGATTTCAATTTTACCAACTAGGAAAATTTCGTGATCTGAACGAGGATCTCATATCTGCATTTCCAAACTACTGATAAAATTAAAACTATCCATTTTTGTAAGTCTCCCAATTTGCCAAATACAGATTCAATTTTGCCGACTAAACAAAATATTCATTAAAAAAAAAAAAAAAAATGAAGTAAGAATACGTTGTTTTTGATAATTTTTTAAACATTTTCTGTGGGTCCTATGCTGGCGGAAGCCTTGTACTTGTTGTGGCCTCTGACTCCGTGAGCACCTACTTAAATACGGCCATCAGAGTAAGATTTAAAAAAAAAATTGAACACCACAATTTTTGAGTTCGTAGTAATTCTAGGGTTAATACTCTTTTAGTCCTGGAGTGGATATCCGAAAGCATTTCTATCTTTATCTACTTATAATAAAATAGATGTAGCTGTAATTGGAATATAAATGTACATTCAGTGTTATACGCAAAGGCGCAAATAGGGGGTCTTGGGGGCTTACTTCCCCCTCCCCAGCCAAGAAAATGAATAATTATATGAACGACAGAATTTTTAGCTATGTGATATTTGTAAACTCCATAAGCCTCCCCCTCTTCCAGGTCAGCTATTTACGCTTATGGTCACACTCCAACCTCATTTACACGAAATTTATCACTCACAATTTAAAATCATCCTGGTATTTCGAGTTTCGTGGATAGGTAATATTTATAAAATTTTTGGATAGTTCATTTGGCTTGCAAAGTGCAGTAAAATATGCGAGTAATTTCAGTTTTGAAATTACTTTTACAATAATAAATAAGTTGAAATTGTCTTTTTTTAACAAACCGCGATTAACGTTTAGTTTTACGGTCATTCGCAACCTTTCTTCTATGTGCAATTGTCTTTCAAATTGGTGAATAAACAAGTTAATCACGAACACGCGCCTCAGTTTTGTCCGTCTAATGAGCCTATAACCATAGGTCGTAATCGGTTTTAATTTCCTATAATAGCTGGAGACCAGACCGGCTAAAGTAATTTTAGGGTTTGTGTATTTTAAAAAGACTTGGCGCAGAAATTACACCGAGCATTATGAATAATGACCCATAACTAGTTATGAATAGGAAAGTAGACGTTAATAGTATTCTTTAAATCCATCCGGTTTGTTAAATGTGAACTTGCCAATGGTAGCCAAATGTTGGTTCAAATGCACACCACTATACCTATACTATTTAAGTTACACATTACACGATTCGAATTTATTGCTGAACACCGGATGTAGAGCACGAGGAGCACATACGGAGGCGACTTCAAGGATTGAGTATGCGTGAAAGAATGAATCTTCGTGTTCTCGCTGTTTACATCTTTTTTAGAAATTCAAACTCTCAGAAGAAAACCCATTTCTGAAAACCGATTCCGAGAACAACATTTCAATTACGTGCACAAGCTTTTGTGAAAAGGATATAAGTGGCAATTCAGTATTCTGAGAAGTAGATTTGAGACACTTACAGCCCTCCACGTTTTAACACTTATTAAGAGGCTAGATGTTTAGGTCGAGGATTGAAACACTTCGATGAAACAGAAGCGAAAAGAATAAATGCAGTAAGTTGCAATTTGCGATCGGAAATCTAACGAAATCACAATTTTACATGTGTTATTTCTTGAAAGCTGTGATAGGGTTGAAAATGGATCCGCGCTTCAACGCATTAACTAAGAAACATACAACAACATTTAATTCTTCCTGCGGATCCCAAATACGTATCCATTACTTTTACTAATCAAAAAAGAAAAAGCTACGACCAAATATGCACACTCCTCAATATTGTTGGTTTTTTTTTTTAAATAGGTATATATAATAACATATTATACTTTAAAAATAACGCACAGTACGACTTCTAGGAAAGCTTAATGACTGAATACGATACGCAATCAGTTACCCTCTAGTTACCCAGTTACACGCAGAAAAGTTACCCATTTGTAACCTTCGGGTTACCCTCAAATGGCCCTCAGATTACCCTTGTTCCCCTTTAGTTACCCGGGTAACTGGCGGGATACTACGCAATTAGTTACCCTCTAGTTACCCTCAGATTACCCTTGCCCCCCTTTAGTTATCCGGGTAATTGGCAGGATACTACGCAGTTAGTTACTCCCTAGTTACCCCTTTGTTACGTTACCCTCAGATTACCCTAGCTCCCCTCTAGTTACTCGGGTAACAGGCGGGATACTACGCAATTAGTGACCCGCGGCGGAAAAATTACCCATTTGTTAACCTCGGTTACCCGCAGATTACCCTTGTTCCTCTTTAGTTACCCGGGTAACTGGTGATATTTTGCGCATGAGGGGGAGTAGTGCCTACAGAACGATTTTGAGTTCACTCCCAATATTGTCTGAGTAACAATTTGAAAAATACAGAATAGCGCTCAGTATAACTCCTAGAAAACCTTAACTGTTTGGGTATGGGATATTCAGATGCGTAGCGACTAGGCGAAGAAATCCCCCCCCCCCCCATCAAGTTGGCCAGTTGGGGAAAATTGAAAAAATGCGGTTCCAACTGGGAAAATCCAACCTGGAGCGCAAAAAATACCCACATTTGCCTGTTTTTCCGACTCAAATCATCAAGAAAATTACAAAATATTTTTTCGCTCGCTCCGCTTGCGAAATTTACAATCGTTCAATTCGAGAATTCCTCTCTGTTTTCCCATCCCAGAACGAAGTGCGATTCACTTCACTACCCTACTGGGAATAAATTATACCTGAAAATCCGAACAACAGATTTTGTAAGAGCCAAATTATAAATAATGGCCCATTGTTAATAAATACAGTTAGACCAAGGAGTTGTTCCTGCGTCGAATCCATTTCAGTTAAGTATCTATAAAAATAAATAGAAAATTTCGAAATAGGCTCAAATGGCTTATGCAGGTGCTTAAGTTAATTTATATGTAGGTATAATTTTCAACGACCTTTTAGCATTACTATTTCTGTCCTTCCACTCATCGGGTAATTATTGCTTATTATAATGCAGGAAATGGACTTCCAAAGAACCTGATCCATGAGTTAATATACAACACTAACTTACGCTTAAACGGTTTAAAACGGTACATAAAGCCTGTCACCCCTCAATGCTAATAACATTGAGTTTTCTGTATTCTGCGATAGTTAAACAGGTAATGTGTTTTTTCGAATGCCGTTTTAGCGCTTGATGTCGGTCAGTTTCAGAAGTATTAATAGGACATTTTATACCTCATTAGGTCTGATTAGTTGTGTTTAAGAAGTGTAAATTACAGTTTTCAGAATCGACTACAGTTACTGAACTGAGAAATCAAGACTTTCTAGAAGAAGTCAGAGAGCAGTAGGTACTGCGGAGTATGTGCCAGAATCAGTTTTTAAAGTCAAAGTCAGGACGAAAACTATGTGTCTTCGCAATCCTTGCGTCTCGAGTTCAATACACAACGACTACAGAATCAATCGAGGTGGGAAGATAACGCGTCCTGTAATCCCGCCAGTTCCATCAAACAAGGCATCAAAAAAGGTCGGCAAAGTTACGTCATCGCGACAATTGTTGTGCTTCTTGTCTGTAAAACACCAATGTAAACATTGCCTTTCTGATCAAGTAGTCTAAAAAAACATGAAAATGTCAAAAAGGTCGGCAACGTTACGTCATCGCGGCAATTGTTGCTTTATGATATTCGGTATCATTCTAAGGGCGTGTTACCACCAGATCTAAAAAGATTGGGACTGTCGGGTGCACGTTGTGGCTAGCTTACTAAACGTTGTGAAACACGGGCTAGTAACCGAACTGCCGCTGCACACTCTCCGGCATAGAGAAGGAAAACTCTAACCTCTAACGCAACAAACCTTGAGGAAAGCAACGGCAAACTCCCCGACTAACCCTGCCCAGGAAAGTCGCGCGTCAGAAACCGCGACTGCCCATGTTCGTCAATGGATACGGCACCTGACGACGACGACAAAGAAACGTTTCGTTAGTACAAAGAGTGCAGGGTCGAGCAGACTACCAACTGATTGATGTGTGTTCTTTACCTCTGCTCCAAGCAGACTGAAGCAGAAATTCGTGACGTTCTGTTTGAACATAAAAAGTGGACAGAGCCAAGCAGACTACTAACTGATCAGCGTGTGTTCTTTAACTCTGCTGTAAGCAGAGTGGAGCAGAATCTTGATGTATGGCGATGGCGGTCTGTTAGTACAAAGTGGGTGGGACCAAGCAGACTACCAACTGATCGCTATGTGTTCTTCATCTCGGCTTCAAGCAGAGTGGAGCAGTTATCTTGACCCCTGGTGTTCTGTTAGTACAAAGTGGGCGGGTTCGAGCAGACTACCAACTACTGATGTGTGTTCTCAACTCTGCTCTGAGTAGAGCAACTGGAAACACCCCATTTTCCATCGTCGCTTTGGTGCCGACAATTCACAAATTCGATACGCGGAACATTCTGCAAAGTGAATTTCGAAACATTGGGCACAGAAAGACTAAATATGACATATATACCTATATATGTCCATACTCGGGTGTGTTTTCAGAGGTTCTGCTCCTATAGTAGAATGGAGCAGGAATCTTGATGCATGACGTTCTGTTAATACAAAGTGGATGGGGCCGAGCAGACTACTAACTGATTGGAAAACTACTCGATCTTGATCTGCTCGACTGGGAGCAGAGTTAAAAAACACACCTTTTAAAAACTAAGAGTTGGAATCAGTGTTGCAACTGAACTGCTCGTGCATTGGAGCAAGCCAACATAAATCTGTCGACCAATTAACTTTAATTCAGGAACTAGCAAGAGCAAGCTCATTTGTTTTTGCTGGTTACCAGGTGAGATATGTGATTATGGTTGCGACTGTTTGCTTGCCATGTTACTAAGTTTCAGGGCACGGCATATTTAGCAGTTTATTCTTTGGAAGACACGCTACAAGAGGCGTCTCTGAAAAATACGGTCAGGGTTGGGTAGTTGATGCCAGAAAGCGAGTTGAAACGCTCAAAAGTCATAAAATTTCTGCGATCAAAGCCAGTTATAGCGGAGATTTTGAAAAGTAAAAGATTCGAAGTTGCAATATAATTCGCTTCTTGGAAAGCGAGATCTGAGAAGCACCTCTAGAAAACGACTGAACGAACTGCTGCTCAATACCAGAGTCAACAACACAAAGGTAATTTTGAGTTTGGAAATGATTGTGAGCTACGGAGTTCAAAGTCAATCTTCTGTGTAGAAACATTTTTGTCACAGAATCATCTACATATTTATCATGTTTTATACAGTATAGGAACCTCTTATAAATCTTATGATCATTTCAATGAACACTACTTTTGAAACGTGTGCAGTTAGAACAATGCATGAATTTTAATCAAAATCAAGAACAGAAGCAACTGGGAAAGACTAAAAGAAGCTCACGTTGACTATAGACAATTGAAAAACTGTTTCGAACAAAAGACACCCTTCATTCTTTCATCTGATTCAAATCACCAGCTCATGATCGTTTCACCGACCGCTAAAATTATCAAATTTTTCAAGAACCCGGAAGTGGTTCTTCAAACCTTTCCATTACCGCGACTATATGGTTCACTATTAAACAATGTATATTGGATGGTCTTTTTATATACTTACTTAATATTATTTATTACTACACGAAGAGGATACAAAAAAAGAATCAATCAAACGGTAAATACGAACCCTTTTTCTTTTCTTCACTGCCAGACAACCGTGCCGAATGTACAGGATGTGCAACGTTAAACCTGAAGGGCCTGGTGAATGAATTACTGATAGCTCTGTAGATTCAAATAGGTGGCAAGGTGGCAACTGCAGGTAAACGAAGTATGCGGTTGTGTTCCCTTTTTCAAACTTCATTCGGCAGTTCTTGAGTTTTTACATTATTTGTAACGAAATTTATTTTTCTAGAAATCTGGAACAAATAATAAAAATAATATGATTAATGACAGACTGCTGTAAAACTAAGGTATCCTAAACTATAAAGTACATGTCATTATTCATAGTCACTTCTTACCTCAAAAGTTAGGTAACTGATGCACGGGGGAAGCTAGAAGCTAACGCTACTCAAATCTTGACAGCAGCAAAAAGCTGCGTTTGTATTCACTTCTGTTTATTATTCATTGATCAATGATTTTCGGAACCGCCGAACAACAATTCTAATCTAAGGGGTATTTGCGAATTCACGAGTAGCTATGAAATGTTAATACTGAGAGGAGACTATAGAAGTTCTCTTGGTCAGATGGCTCACCCGATGTGGTACTCTTTTCCGGGGAACTCAGACTGGAAATATCGATGCGAAAAATGAAGCAGAATAGAGCTTCGTATATATTCTCCAACCCTTTTGTCTGTTCGGTGTACAACTGACTGTCGCTTGGGAATGACAAGAGAATGGAAATCGAGGATCACAAAGTATAAGCCACTGAATCTGTTTTCAACGAACTTTCGCGATTTCGCTCACGCTGACCATCCCTCGCTCTCGGACTGCTAATATGCAAATACACGTATTCGCTTCAGGTTAGAAATGAAAAAAGGAAAAAGAAGGCGAATAACCAAAAAATTAATTAGTAGAGAGGCGAAAGTCTTCACTCGTCTACCTGCTTCGTGAGCAGTACGACATTATAATTTCATATTAGCCGACGCCGACGAGAGAAGCATATTGTACAATGTATATTCTAGACATGATTGACCCGCTTCGTCCCTGTAATGTCGAGTGAATGGTCCACGTTGACCTTTTTAGAATACCCGAAAAACACCTCTTCGAAACAACTCGCGCTAAGGAAGAGTCTTACACCCGATGTGATACCGTTTTTAGAAATTTCTGTTGATAAAAATGCATATTTAACGGCCATCGACGAAGGACGTAGAAAGTCGAAGAGCCTATTTAAATGTTTAATTTATGGTAATGAGAGCGACTCCAGGTAGAAAAAAAAACAACAACAACATTATAATTAAATAATATGTCGAGCTTACTGTGAATACTGGCTCCCAATTACCATTACATTGTCAGACAGGCATCGAACAACGCATAATCAGCGAAGGTGAACACAAAAATTCGCTTTTCGTCGTGATTTTAAAATCCTCTTGTTCTTCGTATGTCTCAGATTGATTGAAATTCTGTTTAACGAACACATTCTCTGTTCTAAAAAATGACAACCGAACGTTGATTAATGTCACACTTTGAGAACCTCTTACGTAGCAAATATTGAGGAAGTGCCAGGAGCCCATGTTAATGCAAAATTTTCACTTCTTGTTTCTAATGTCTGCTATATGGCTTAGTACTTGCTCACTGCTCAAATCTGAAATAGGAATCAGGAGATAATATACTTCTATTTTAGGAAGTATGGCACACCGACATGGTTAGTCTAGAACATGGGAGGCAACGGGGGGGGGGCTACTGAATCAACCGCCCTCCTCCTACTATCATTTTGCCGCCCTCTAAAAATTTGCTGTCATTCCGTTATTAGACGTGTTATCAGCCAAGTAATACCTCCCCAACCATTATTCAGTACTCTTCGCCATCCAATATACAATTTATCAAATACCCCACCCCTTCTACAAAAATGACAATCCGTCGCCTGTGGTCTACAATATCGTAAATTTTCAACCTAGGAATACGCCATCCGCAAACCTTATCAGTCTAACCGTCTCCCCTTGTATTATCACCCCTGATTTCCTTTCATTCATTTCTTCAATTATTCATATGAATAGAATTAACTGTACCGGTGACAAACAGCAACCTTGTCTCACTCTTTTGAATTTTTACTTCTGTCACTTCGTTCTCTATTTGTATTTGAGCCTTTTTGATCCTTACATAAGTTCCATATTACTCTTCTTCCCTTATACTTTTAACTCCTACCTTCTTCAATATTTAAAACATTTTTGACCATTCAACATTATCAAAGGCTTTTTCTAAATCTATAAATGCTACATATGTATCCTAACCTTTTTCCAGTTTTTTCTCTTATAACTTCATGCTGTCCCCGGGTTGCTGCCCCACTGCGGGGGGGGGGGACTGTGGCTACTACGCGGATAATGGTCATGAATGACGTATCCACATGATAGGCCACTCATCTCGTAACCACGATGGTCGATCGAACCTATTTCGGAGTCATATGGGCTACAGAGGCAGACAATTCCTATATTACTGTAGACTGTGGGACCGTGACGTGGCCTTGGCTGTAATGTTCGCTTTATGTAAAAAATCTTAATCCAAAATTTGGGCGGAATATCGGGCTTTTCGGGAAATTTCGCTACATACTTATTGGCATTCATAGTGGAGAGGGGTCACGGTACATTTTACAAGAACTCTTTCTTTTATCATACACTTTCTTGTAGGAGTTGATAACTTCGGGATATTCGCGGAAATCTGTTCGTTTTTATGAAAAGTGGAAAATGTGACTGTGTACTTTCAAGGACATTTTTAGGCTAACTATGTGGCCTATTCAGTTCAATTCAATTCAATATCCTTTATTGGGAACCGTTGTTGTAACATGGTTATAGGGCTTACGCCCCTCCCGGCCCATAAAGAGCAAAGGATTTCTGTAGGCGCTCCCATTCTTGTCTATGGATGGCTATTCTTTGAAAATTTTGACTATTGAGGAATCTATTTATATCATCCGCCCATCTTGTTTTTTGGTGTCCTCGATTTCTTTTGTTTTCGAAAGGTTGCCAAGAGGCTGTGGAATACGTCCATCTTTTGTCTTTTAATCTTGAAATGTGTCCTGCCCATCCCCATTTTAGCCTCTTTATTGTTCTCAGTCCATCTTGATTATTTCTCAATTTCTTTTTGATAAATTCTAGTTTTTCTTTTTGTACCCAAAATTGATCATGCCATTGCGTTTTTTATTCAAAAGTTTTTAATTTAGTGACCATGTTTGGCATCCATATATGTATTAGAGTTGGGAGAACACACATATTGAAAATTTCACTCTTTTGCGAGAAGGTGAAGGAGCCTTTAAAAGTATTTTTAAGAGACCAGTACTTTGACCATGCCTTCGTAATTCTTGCGTTTATTTCTTTCTCCGTGCGATTTTCAAAAGATATTGATTACCCAAGGTATGTTGCTTCATTCCCTACTTCTATTTTTAAATTGTCCTTCGTTACAATTTGTTTCAAGTCTTCTGAGTTGGTCGAAATTTTCATTTTTTCTATATTTATTGTCAATCCTGTTTCATTTTCGAATTCTTTTATTTCGCTTATCATTTTTATCAATTCTTCTTTTGTGTTGGCAAAAAAGGCTACATCATCTGCAAACCTCAGGTTTGACATGTAATTCCCATTAACATTTATCCCTTTCCGTCCCAATTTATTTTCCTGAACATTTCTTCAAGAGCAGTATTGAATAAGATTGGAGATAATGGGTCCCCTTGTTTGACTCCTTTGCGTATATCAAAGTATTTTCCCCCCAACGTCTGTTATCATCTTTGCTTCTAGTCCTTTGTACATTTCTTTTATTAACTGTATGAAATTTTGGAGAATACCTTGGTTTTCTAATGCTGAGAACATGATATGGTGCTTTAGGGAATCGAAGGGTTTGTTATAATCAATTAGTGCAATATATAGTTCAATTTTTTTATTCTATACTTTTTTCTACAGTTTGATTCATTGCGTGTAAATGGTCCAGGGTTGAAAACGATTTCCTAAATCCTGCTTGATTTATAGACTGTTGGTGTGATAAACTTGCTCGGATTCTTGTTTCCAGCAAATTTGAAAAAATGTTTACTGTCGTAGGACTTAAGGTTATGGGGCGATACTTTTCGATTTTGTGTCAATCTACTTTTTTAAATAATGTTATTATATTCGAGTAATTCCAATCTTTGGGTATTTTTCCATTTTCTAAAATTATGTTTATAAATTTCGTGAGTGTTCTGACCATTTTTTCTCCCCTCCCCAATTTTATACCTTCATTCTTTATTTCATCGTGTCCGGGGCTTTTGTTTGGTTTTAATTTGTTGATCGTTGCTATTACTTCTTCAGTTAGGAATTTGGGTTCCTTCTCCATATTTTTTGTATCCTCGCTGTTTGTTTTTTCCTTATAATTACTTCTTCCCTTTTCTTCGTATAATTTCTTGTAAAAGTTTGTGATTGTCGCGTTAGTTCCTCTCCCGTCGTAAATTCTTTCCCCTTCTTGGTTTACGAAGTATGTGGTCCACTGGGTTCCTATACTGAGCTTCTTTTTCATGTTTCTAATATTTTTATTGCCTTCGAGTGTTTTCCTAATAACTTCTCAACTTCAAATACATACATCATTTTAAAGAAAATTTCACGAAGCATATTTTTTGTCTGGAAAATCATTGTCTAGGACTTCAACTTATTGAAATATTCGCAAAAAATTGATTTTGGGGGCTAAAACGTGCCACAGAAAAGTTAGCGCAGCTTTTTGGGAGCGGGATTTTTAATATGTTGTTTCTGACACCTAGCCTGACATTTTTCAACAAAATCCGCTTTCGGACCTCAAAATGTTTCTATTCACCTATTTTGTGCAGATATTACTTGTACTAGAAGAATGTACTACTTTGTGCAGATATCGCCTGCACTAGAAGAATGTACCTTTCACCATAGACATCATCAAAGCAGATACGCACGCAATACTTCACATGTTAGACTGAAAAAGTTGAAAAGTGTAGCAAATCACGCCAGTTGACGGTATGCATTCTCATCCTTACTTTTTCCGTAGACGAGTGAATGCGTCGTCGGCGATGATCGAGGCTGCCCGCGACGAAGATCCATGTTACACGGTAAATGAAAATATAATATGAAAATGGCCGATTAGCGTACTCGGATTTACACTGCTCTACAAATTCGATCATGATGGAGCGTATGGCGATGCACGCACGCCAAATTTGCTCCGGGATACCGCTCCCCCTGACCTGGAATCACCTCGATTGGGCCTGCGTCAGGATAGGGGGAAACGCTTTGAGGTAGGCAATCCTTCTGCCCCCATTTCTCCTCTCACGACGGCTGCTCTACAAATACAGGTGCTTCTACTGATACAGACAACATAACGTTATTCATTTGAACGTATAACGTAAACATAAGAGTGGGGACAGATGGCAAGAAGCGGGCAGGTGGTAATAGATAGTCAGGTGGCGAAACGGGGCGGCTTATAGTGTAGGAAGTTTTCAGTCTTGGTGGGGTTTCGTGGATTGAGGTAGGAGTGACTTCTGTAGGATGTTTTCCATGATTCTACGGTAAAATAGTACATTCTAAAATTCTCTTTTGACAGCATTGGGGGGGGGGAGGTTCTAACCCGACCCCACCCTTCTTATACCGGTGCTGAAGTTCTGCTTCAGCTGATTTATTTGAGTGGTTTGTTCACCATAACTCATCATTCACATACTTGTAAGATTTTCTCGCTATCAAAACTTAACGAAAATAGATCTTATGAGTAATCTCGTGTCGAAGAGGCATGATCGGCATTTCGAGCGACCTACATAGTAGAGGTGTCATGCTATTGAACACTGTGTTTACTTTTCATTACAGCCATCGTCGTCGTCGGCGTCGGCTGACGTAATAACAGTCTTATCAGACGTCATTTAAGCGCCATCACTCTGCCAGCCTCGAATAACCGTGTAATCTTGGCGACCTCTTTTTCCTCGCTTTTCTTCGTCATACATATATATACATATGTACAATCATACAACCAGCACGCAGGCATCTACAGCCGGTAGACATATACAGGTAATGTAAACAGTATATCTACTTCGGGACACGTTTTCAGCACCTGATGAAAATGTAAAATTACAAATCACGTTTGAGTTCGCGGTTCGTGCTCCACCGTATCACCATCATCATCATCGTATATACGTGAACAGATTTTCCGCAGCGAATTTTCCGGCTGGAAATTCCTGTAAACATGGAAAATAACCGCGCCGGCCTTGTTGTTGCTTCTTTATTTTTTGTGGAAAATATATACGAGCTCGTCAGCGAGTTCGGGAGCAAGGGACGTAGAGTTAAAGTCGAAACCAAAATAAAGAAAAACATTTTTCAAAGGCCGAAATATAATATCGAAAACAAGATCTCCTCATTAGCCTCGCCAACATTTGGAAATTAAACAAATGGCGACGCGGTTTAGAAAATCAAAATAGCATTGAAATGGGGCGGAGAGGCGCTTAGGCCACTCACCTCGAATGTTTCATCAGACTTTCATTGGAGTTTCAATTCCACGCGTGAAATTTGGATTTTGAGAACCGCCTGGAATCGGATTCGAAATTTGATGGAATATTTGAAACTAACGAGCTTACGAAATTTGTACTTCGATAATTTGGTCCACTTTCTCGGTCAAGTTAGTTTTTCCTCCTCAACCGTGAAATCTGATTTTAGGGGATCAAATCGAAACGGATCAAGAATGTAACACGGTATTCGAAATCAGCAACTGGAAACCCCTCAACTTATTTCAATATCTTATTCGATTTTTCAAGTCACGTCTAACTCTCCTTCTCTCTCAAGGGCGAAATTTTTATTTTGGGGTGTTCAAATCAGAACCAGATAGAATATTTGAAGAGATATTTTGAATCAGTGACCCAAAGAACCCCTACTGTGACACACGTTTGATTTTCACAGTGATATCACTTTCATATCAGTTCGATTCGAAGGCGTTGTCGCGGGGAAAAAAGGCATAAGTCAAAAAATACTCACCATCTACCTACGTCGTCACACGTACCAAGACGAGGAGGTGAGGGGTGAGTGATGAGGAAGCACGTCTGGCTGCAGGGGACCTGAAATTTCCAGGCTAGTGCTTGAGGAGCGCGAACCTCGGTCAGTAGGGTACCCGATGCTGGCCCTTGCAGGATGGCTACACCGGAAGCGGCACGGCGAAATGGGGGGCTCGGACTGACCTCAAAGCATCCCTCCGGGCCACTGATGCGATACTTGAAAGGGTAGTTTCCGGGGCCGAGGGTGCGGTGTCTTAAAGGCCACTTTGGCATGCGTGCATCGCCATACGTCCCATCACATCATTAAAAAAAAAACTATTTTACAGGAGAAGTAAAGAACGGATTCCAACAAGTTACATTGATCGACTGAAAAATTCCGAAAAATTGGAATTTGCCTCTAAATTAACGCGATATTGTGTGATGAAAATAATGAATTTCGTATCTTCTTTTTTTTCCAGACCTTTGAATGACTTACTGCCGTTAGTGCCATCAGACACATAGACTCACACCTTTTGTCGCCGAATCCATGACACGTGGGCGACGTATATAGACATATTTTCTAATTTTCTTCAACGGGCTCAGACTTTGGCTCTAGAGGAGGGGGGGGGGGTTCGTATGGTATAAATAAGCTTTGAAAAATGATTCATGTGTACTTGACATGGAAGGTACGGTGGTGACATGAGCCAGCCTGCTTTGTGTGATTTTGTGGTAATTTCGTGGAAAGGTCTTGAAAAAGACACGAATTTCAAAAATTTATACCTGATAGACCCCATGCATTAGAAATCAGACAGGTATGAAAAATATAGGGTATAAAATTAGGAGACTGAAGTATCAGGGAAAGGACCCCAAGAGTTCCCTCCTATCAGAAAAGATTTTATTGTTCAGTCAATTTTACATGGAATTTGCTGAAATTTTGATATAATGTGGAAAAACTATCAGTTTTTACTGGTTTTTTTCTTCAAAATTTCAAGCCATTAAATTAAAAGGATATAACGGTATTCCTGAAAACAAAAATCAAATACGCATTCTTGAGAACCCGGGTTCCTAAAAGTGCACAAAGTGCGTATCAAGTCATTTTACCGAAAATTCGTCAAACAGATAAGTCATACACATTGTTGGAATTTCGAAAAGAAATCTAATGTTCACGATTTTTAAAATTTTCAATTTTTTGGGCATTTTTTTAAAATCCATTTTATTTGAAAAAAAAAAAAATTGAAAAATCGTATAACCTTATTATTTGTTGTAATAAAGTATTTTGATTAAAAATTATCACGTTGTAAGGTAAAAGTGCCAAATGCTGATCTACGTTCTTCAAATGGCCCCTGCTGCCCCCATATTAGTAACCCCGAAATCACGATTAATAATTAATCTCAAACTTCTACATTCGCTTTTCTCAGTTGAACTGTCTCAAAGTTCAGCCAGTATTGAACCACAAGGATTTTAAAGAAGGTCCAAGAAATGTCGATCCCTTGACGAATTTCAATGTTCAATCTCAAGCTCATTACATTTACTGACACACTGAAACATTTCATACATTTCGATCCGGATATGGTAAAATGTATAACAGTTTTTCTCCAGACATATTTTTAGAAAATATCACATTCGATATCTAGATTAACATTTGACACTTATCTCAAATATGAAAATGTTTTGCCAAATATTTGTAACCGTTGGGCTTCGAGTAAAATAACTGAGATGAGAGATGATTGAATTTACTTTACTAAATCTTTGAGATCAACTTTACAAGTTATGTTGATATATGTACTATACGACACTATACTTTTAGGTGTACAATTATCATCGCTTACGACGTGTCTCTCAAACTCTAGTCCAACGATTACGCCCTCGTTCAGTAGCATCGCTCCCAAAGTTAACTACAAATATCGTTATCTAAAGGAGGGAGAATGAATTGAAAATAATAGAACTGCATAGTCAGTTATAATTTTGAAAGTCCGAAGAAATAATCAAATACGAAATCATAACATCGTTAATAATGTTGAAGAAACAAAAAGAATTTAGATTATGTTATTGGCGCCTGTACGTATTTCGAAAGTCGAGAGAGGTGTTGTTTAATTTAATACAGGCCGGAATAACCGAGCTCGGAGTCAAAAGTAGGTTAATGAAAGAAATGAATTTTGTGATCGAAAAGTCGAAATTTTGAGAGCTAAAAACTATTTTACAATATTAATCGGTGTCAAATGTTGATCCTTTTTCAAACCCCGAAATCTTGAATTTTGGCACCGGAAATATGAATTATATCAGTATCACTAGTAAGTTAGCTCGTAAAAACTATAAAGTTTTAAAAAAACATCGAACTGGAACACTTTTATTATTATTTTTTAATCGGATTCATGTGACCCGCAAATAGCCGGTTCGAAGTAAAAATTTCAAAATCTTCCAAAGGTAGTAGTTCATTTGAACCCATGTCAGTATTAATTGAAGTATTTAACATTCGATATTATTGTTGCATGTTAGCACATGTTTCAACATGGGAACTTCAAAATTATCACGCCATAACACAAATCATGTTTTCACAGCCGAAATTATAATTATAGAACGGTAGGTAAAGGTTCACTCTATATGATTCACCACAAAAAAAAAAAAAATGATTTGAGGGCTTCAACGAAAATTTATTGAACTTTGAAAGAAGGATCAACATTCGATACCTAGATTAACATTTGGCACTTTACTATTCATACTTTTGGAGGAATAGAAATACATATTAAAATTAGGTTCAGTTTTCCAAAACCTGTATTTTGATATCCATGAGGCCATAGTTTTACAGGGACTTTTTGGGAATATTTTACTTTTATTAGGGACTTTTCTTTTGAACTATTTTGATCTTGTTAGTGACTTTTAATAGGTCTTTCTTTGAGTTTTTAGCGTCTAAAAATCCGGGCTCTAGTCATCGGAGACGAAATAACTTGATTTTCAGTTTGGAGTTGGGGAGGGGGGAGTGGAGAAGAAAATTTGCAGAATCCACCGATAAGACTTTTAAAAAATTTGAAAATTCACCGATTTTTCAATCAAAATATTTTTAATTGAAAAAAAAAATGAACAAACAAACAAATGTTCTCGAAAAATGAAAAATTAAAAAGAACAGTTTCAAAACCTGTCGACTGCCAAATTATTCGGGGTATTTCATCTCCCCCCCCCCACATAGTTTCGTCCTAGCAAATGCAGATTGTAACCTTATCCCCCACTCATATTTGCGCACATGAACATACCCCTAGTCTGGGAGGGTAAGCTGGAAGGATGTTAGGAATACTTGAGAGGATCACACAACTTCCTTTACACATTAAGGTGGTCGTTATTTACTCTTTCTGATTTTTTTTTTGAATTTTCTCTGATTCGTCTCCTAAATTGGTTCCAATGAAATCAAAAAAAAAAAAAGTTTCAGGTTAATCGGATAAGGGGAATCCGTGCCACAAGCTCCCTTTCGTCCTTATGGAAAAAACACATGAAGTTTTGACTTTTGTTCCAGACTAAATTTCCCTCCTATATTCACCAAGACCAGGGCCCATAAATTAAATAATAGAACATTTTTGCAATCGGATTCAGCTTGTGACATTGGAAAATAAGTCTTTTGCTTTCAACTTTTAGATTTTAATAAAATGTTCAACATTCTCGAAATTCAGGGTCTAGGTCAAACAGAGAATCTAGTAAAAACAGAATAGTCATTGAAATTCGAAATTCAACGTTTGCTACCAACTTTCAGATTTTCGAAATGTCTTCCACATTTCAGCTTTGTTTCAACCGTACAGATAACGTTCGATACTCAGCTTGAAACCTACCTTCGGCTTTTGACTGACTAGTCTCTGACAGGAGTCTAGGGTACTCCATTTTCAGAAACGAAATTTAACGTTCAGCATGGGGAGGTGAAGAAGATAAATTTGCCGACAGTTATTTTTTTTAAACTGAAAATTTGCCGACAAAATTTTTTTAAAAATTTAAAATTTGTCGATTTTTTGATCGAAATATTTTTTAATTGAAAAAAATAAACAAACAAACATTCATAAAAAATGAAAAATTCACATGAACAGTTTCAAAATTTGCCGACTGCCAAATTATTGCGGGGGTGTTTTAACCCCCACCCCACCCCTTATAGTTTCGCCCCTACTGGTGATTGATGTTTTACTTATTGGAATGGTCGAATAGCTCGAAAATTTCAACTGAAGCTTAGTTATACAAATATTCTGAGAAAAACGCAATCACCCACATGACCATACGGATCTAGCTCTAGAATAGGAGGGGAAGAACTCCCCCACAAAATTTCCATCTTAATAAGTCCCTCAGCTCAGAGATCAACTAGACGCCTGCAAACTCGAAGCGATCAGCACAGATATTCGCGTCCAGAGACGCCGTTTGAGACTTCCCTCAGTATAAATCGCACACACAGGCGCACAAAAAAATGCGAACCAATTGTGGAGATATTCGGAAGAACGCACCGTGAGAACCGAACGCCGGAGACGAGGAAGCCGATGCGGCGCGGTGGACTCGCCCGTGCCCGCGCCACGCCGCCGCCGGGTCCCGCGTTAATCGAATCAAAAACGGGATCGCGCGGTTTCGACGTTTCGATTAACGGTCAATAAAATGCGCGCATATAAGAAAAGTCCCGAGTTTAAGTTCAAATTAGTCCGCAGGCCATCGACCTCGCCAGCGAGCGCGACTCACGCAGCGACGGGACCGCGAGACGCGCGCCCAAGCCGCGAGAGCATCCACCTTCAAACGCCGCGTCTTCCTTCTCTCTCGCTCCACATCGCTTTCTAGTACAAGGCTTGATATCTGCACAAAAAAGGTGAATAGAAACATTTTCGGGGCCAAAAGCGGATTTTGTTAAAAAATGTCAGGCTAGGGGTGAGAAACAATATATTAAAAATCCCGCCCCAAAAAAGCTGCGCCAACTTTTCTGTGGCACGTTTTAGCCTCCAAAATTAGGTTTTTGCAAATATTTCAAGAAGTTGAAGTCCTAGAAAAAAATTCTTCAGACAAAAAATATTCCTCGTAAAATTTACTTTAAAATGATGTATTTAAAGTTGAGTATAGGCCGCACAGTTAGACTAAAAATGTCCTTGAAAGTAGTCGCTTTTTCAACTTTTCATAAAAACAAACAGATTTCTGCGAATATTTCGAGATAATCAACTCCTACAAGAAAGTGTATGATACAAAAAAGATTTCTCGTAAAATGTACCGCGACCCCTCCCCACCAGGGATGTCCATAAGTATGTAGCGAAATTTCCCGAAAAGCCCGATGTCCCGCCCAAATTTCGGAATAAGATTCTTTTCATAAAGCGAACATTACAGCCAAGGGAGCCCGGCTGATACTCAGGTATCACCAACCCTACCTCTCGGTCCTAAGGACCCAGTGATTTTCTTTTTTCTAGGGAAAAGTCTCATACCCACGGTTTAGTGCAATTTCCTAAATAGAATACA
Organism: Acanthococcus lagerstroemiae; assembly: GCA_031841125.1. Lineage (NCBI taxonomy): Eukaryota > Metazoa > Arthropoda > Insecta > Hemiptera > Eriococcidae > Acanthococcus > Acanthococcus lagerstroemiae. The sequence goes on from CM063110.1 coordinate 19,802,098, forward strand.
CGTGTCGTTGATTTTCTGTTCGACATGATTTCTTAATTAACAACTTTATCGTTTCTACGTGCACAGATGTACCACTGTGTTTAGTATTTGATTTTGGTACGTGGCGCCTCTGGACTTTTTCAAAATTAGTTGTCCCTTTGGTGGACGTCTTTTCACTCAGGGACATGAAGAGGGGGTTCCCAAGTAGTTCACGTCCATCCGGATGGCTCAGGTCTTCAGCACTACTTAGCTAACGAAGTACGCTGGGGGCATGGGTTATCGTAGACTCACCCAGATCCCGTGGGTCTTGGTGGTAGTCTGTGGTTAAACACCCATAAGTATGGTGATAGTAGGCTGAACGTTCTCTAGCGGAAGTTATTAGCCCCCTTCGTCAACAATCTACTATCGGGAGTTTCCCATAGGTGAGATCCTTGGAGGGAGTTCACTCTTCTTTGGATTTTATTCCAAAATTTGGGCGGGACATCGGGCTTTTCGGGAAGTTTCGCCACATACTTATTGGCATCCCCACACTCTCAGACAGCTTGGTCAGCGAGAGAGTTAACGACCGTAACACCTCACCCAATCCCCTAACTAATTCGGCTGAAGGAAATAAAATTAAAGGGAAATCAAAACACTGACTGAATAACAATAAATTAACTGTAGGAACACTAAACGTGCGTACGTTGAAAGGTGAAGATAAACTAAAAGCACTAACAGATGCGCTCTAAAATTCAGAAATCGACATTTTAGGACTATTAAGAAGTAAGGAGAAATGAGGAGAAAATTCTACACACTCGTGATAGTTACACTTTTTTTCACAAAGGCAATCGCTTCGGCACAAGGGGGTGGAGTTACTAATAAACCCAAAACTGAAAAACCACATTACTGAAATAAAGGGTATTTCCGATCGCTTAGAAATTCTAAAAATTCGAATTAACAAAATTACTATTGTCATCGTACAAATCTATGTCTCAACTGCTACATCAGACGATAAAGAAATGGAGCATGTTTACGAACTATCAAGTGAAACAATTTATAATGAAAAAATTAAGCCTCCAAACAAATTAATTATCACGGGTGATTTTAATAGTCAAATCGGACAACACACCCAGGAAGACAAAGATATAGTAGGGACCTTTAATTTTGGAAAAAGAAACGAAAGGGGCTGGCGACTGGTCCATTTCTGCCAAGAGTTTGGTTTCAAAATTATAAACGGCTTTCTTAAAAAGAGAAGAGGCAGAAGGTGGACTTGGCTCAGCTCTAATCAAGAATACAAAACGCTGATAGATTATATTTTAGTACCAAAAAGTGAAAAAAGTACAACAAACTTTGAAATTTCAAACATATTTAATTTTATTACCGATCATACGTCATTCTTCGGTGTCCAACTACGCCTAAGATAACAAACAACAAGAATAAACCGATAAAGTTGATCAACCCCTCAAAATTCGAACATATTTTTTCAAAATTACTAACACCACTTAGGTATCCAGACCTTCTTAGCGTAGAAGAATATTATGATCAACTCAGTAATAGTTTAATTAAGGCACCGCTAGCTCGGAAACATCGCCCAACAACGTACCCCCACCACTCCCAATAGTAAATGATGACCTAAAAATCCTACATGAAAAACGGATCGAAATCTTACGAAAAAGCCAAAAAACATCGAGAGAACAAGTGGAGTTAAATTTGAATTCGAAAAGAATCAGGTCATTACAAAGGGAAAGAATCATGGCAAAAAGGGAGGCCCTAAAAAGGAAAACATTGGATAAGTCAAAAAATGTGAAAATTTTAATAAAAATCTAGAAGACCCGTGGTGCTCCGCAGCATTATTTGTTAATTGGAAGTATAATGGCTGAAGCTGAGAGCTAATCAGAATGAAGCAAGTGAGTGTTCTTAGAGCAAAACAAATTCTGTACCTCAATTAGAACCTGAGATATAGATATTTGAGTCAAGAAAAATCTTGAAAATATTAAAAGTCAAGTTGAATGTCCACTCACAACTGTCCACAGACTCAACCAATTTGAGTGGTCACAAGCTCAAATGAAAAGTCTTGATCTAGTGAGTATTCTTAGTGCAGAACAAATTCTTTACCTCAATTAAAACCTGAGATATAGAGATCTTTGAGTGGAGGAAAAGCTTGGAAAGATCATGAATTAAGTCGCGTTTGAGTATTACTTGAGTAGGGTCAAAGTTAAGTGAATTCCAATACTTGATGACATATCTACGTATAAATAACCTTCATTTTAAAAAAATGAAGCAAATCGGCCGGACAGAACTGCCGAACGAACTCGCATTAGTTTCTTTTGATGTATAGATTATCTCTCGGCAACTACTTAACCACATACCTGAAAAACGAATCCGGAGTTAAAATCTACGATCGTGACGAAATTAACCAGATGGCAACTAAATTCTACGAGAAATTATACGATTCGGAGGAAAACTCAACAGTACCTCCATCAAAGCCTTCCCTCCAATTGGAAGAACTCGCCGAATTCTGTCCGTTTTTGTCCTCTCTGAAGTGGAGATACTAGTTAATAATACGTTAAAAAAAGAGAAAGCTCCAGGGCGCGAAGGTATTAGAAACGAACATATAAAGGCCGGGGGTCAGATTCTCATAGAAGCACTAACACCGCTCTTCAACAAAATTATGGATCTCAATACCGACCGAATGGAAGCACTCCGATACAATTTCACTCCATAAAAAGAGCAATAGGCACAAAATAAACAACTACCGCCCTATAAGTTTATCTCCCACTATTTCCAAAGTCTTCTCAAAATTATTAGAGTTAAGGCTCAGAAAAACACTCGAGTACTGGCAAAATTTCTCCACTCTATACCACCTCCATACCATAAACCAAATCCTAGAAAAAACATACGACTATGGAACAAATATAAACCTCGCTTTCGTTGATTATAACAAAGCCGTTGATTCAGTAAACTACATACAAATTTATTCTAAAAGCTTTACACAACCAAGAGGTGAAAACTCCAATTACAAAAATAGTGAAAGAGATCTACTCCGATCTTAAAAGTAGGATTTTAACTGACAGACCAGGTACATACTTCGAAATAAAAAAAGGAGTCAGGCAAGGGGACCCCCTCTCGCCTATCCTTTTCAACTGTGCGCTGGAGGAGGTTTTCCGACAACTAGAGTGGGAGAACAAGGGACTGAGTATCAAATGGTAAGAGAATCTCAAACTTAAGATTTGCAGATGGCGTAATTCTAACATCAGAATCGCATTCGGAATTAAATTCAATGATTCAGTCTCTAAATGCAACAGGAAAAACAGCCAGATTAACTATGAACTTGGAAAACCCAAAATTATGTCAACAGAATCGGCCTCAACAAAAATGAACATAGAAGGCAGAGAGATAGAATCTGTAAGGGAAACAACTTACTTAGGTCAATTAATCCCTTTTGAAAATAAAATGGAGAAAGAAATTAACAGGCGAATTGGCTTAGCATGAAAAAAAAGCCACCGAATAGGGTAAAAATACAGTTTTATTTATTCAAAGTGTTGTTAATAGAAAATAACGTCGTAAAAATTTCTCAACTGAAAGGCACGGAAGCTTAAATTTGGCCCAGATTAAAACTCGGCAGCGATATATTCAAAATCGGCGACACAAAATCACCCCTATTTCGATGCTTCGGGTAACTTTTCGCCGGAGAAGCTGAATTCGTATTACGACAGTGCTTTGGAAGGGGTCGGATAAAAATCTGAGGCTATATTCGAAATCAGCGACTCAGAGCTTGGTTGGCTATCCTGTCCAAAAAATTGACTTTAGAATCTCGTAAAGAACTTGGAACTTGAGGAAAACTAGAGTAACCGGAATTAGCCCCTCCCTCGTGGAGCCTGAATGGTTTAGGGGGAGGGAACATAACTATTAAAATGAATTCTGAAACCCAGGTGAAAAAACGGCAGCATATCTAACGACAAGTGCTATGAAAGTAAAAAGGTGGTTAGGATCTGGAAAATTATGGCACCAGGGGAGGCGGAAGAGGCTCCAATTTAAGAGTATCGACAGATACAATACAAGGTCATATATTTGAAAACAATGGATTCTATCGTAACGCGATAATAATAAATTACTATGCAGTCTTTAGATTTTTTCAAATTCTGTGGATTAATTACTTTTCCCGAGTGACGTAGCGTCGGGGAAGGGGAGGGGGGACGGGCCTCCAATATTCTTACATAGTTCTCTAATATCGGCGATTTTACAAAAATACCTGTTTTCGACTTTTTCTCCCTTGAAAATCTTATTTGCCTCCCCCCCCCCCGTGGGAAAATCCTAGCTGGCCACTGCTCTTCTCCCAGAATCTCGGAAGTCCCTTTCATCCACCCTTATCTACATTTGCGAAGGAGAGAGGAACCGAAGCAAAACCCGATGGCAGGATGTCCCAGAAAGTGAATGCATTGGTTTTCAAATTTTCGATTCATTACGACTTCCTCAAAAAAATCTTTACACTGGGGAGAGAAGCTAGACAGAATATGTTTTCATTTTCGCGCCAATTTTCAAATTCTATGAGATGAAAACACGAAATACGAAACAGCTGATATTGGGAGAAGTGTATAGGGATTGGTACGCGTTTCGTCACATTCAGGGAAAATTATTTTATGTCCTAAACACAGTGAAAAGTGGCGTATAATATTCCCCAAAAAAGGCCAAAATATGTCAAAATATTCTTTCACGTGTAAAATATGCTCAAAATATTCAGTAACACAGTATAGTATCAAAATGCAGGACTTTCCAAGCTGAATAATTGTGACACCATGTCTATGGTCAAAAGTTACAAACACAAAAACTTCGTCCATCACAGATAAAGAAATCAACGCATGCCACAGATAACATAATTCAGAAGTACAACCCCAGATCCGCATTCGGATTTGAACCATGAAAAAATGTAGGAGCGCTAATGTACAACCAACCAGTTTCTACAATTTCATTTCCTATCGAATTTTCAGATGTTTTTATTGTTTTCCAGCAGAAAAGTAGAAATATTCCCGGAAAGTTTTCCAAAATGGCTAAATATTCCCAAAATGTGCTCAAAAACCGAGGAAAATAATACAAATATGCATTTGCAGGGGAAGCCGCTTATTAGAGACGCCGGATAAAAGGGACAGCCGCTTATTTGGGACAAAGCTATGAGACCCGAGTCAAACGTATTACAGAAAGGCAATTTTTGGTCGGCTAATAGAGACACGTATTCGGTTTATTGGGACAAGTTTTAACGAGAATGTGGAGTTTATCGCAAAACATGTAGGAAATGTGTGGAAAAGTTGAGGTATACTTCATGCAAGAGGGTAATGAAGATAGTCCAACAACATCCATTACATTCAAGCGCGAAGCATAGAACATTTACGCTAGATGTCTATTCGTAATTTTTTTGAATAATATAGGTACGTAGATGTACTAGAAGTAAATTTTTATATGTTATGTTAAAGACTAAACGATTACACATGAGAAGAATTACTTCGTTTTATTGAGACAGCCGGTTAATTGGGACAAAACGGTTCTGCCCAACGTGTCTCTAATAAGCGGCTTCCACTGTATACATGCTTTTAAGAGCAAAATATGTCCAATTAAGTTGGGTCCAATTGACTGCATATTACATGAATCATAAAGATACGATGGATATTCCCTATATGAATCAATAGGAAAAATATGTCGAAATATAAAATAATTTTCCCTCGTCATATTTTTTGTGAAATGGTTTGTAAAAAGTCACGAAATACGTCAAGTGTATAGGAGCCTTAATAGAAAGATGTAGACGCGAAACGAATACCATGGAAACGATTTCATCACACCAACACACTCTGTATCTACTACTGCGATTGAGAGGGGGTTGTATTACCCACGCCCTTCACCTGTGAAAGAAAAAATATAAGAAAATTGCCTACGTGAAGCGAAGGAAAATTTTTTCTATAACAAATAGGGTAAAATCTATTTGAAATACAACCGAATTTCGCAGTCGATTATTTTACAAATCCCTGACTTTCAGGTGAAAAATGCTGAAAATTCCAAAATTCCTTGACTTTTCCCTGACTTATCCAGACGGACAAAATTCCCTGACTTTTCCAGGTTTTCCAGAGAATGGACACCCTGTCATAGTTAGACCAAATTTTCCGCTTTGCTGCATTAGGTCATCCACCATCCCCTTCATTTCATTAAAATTTTTTGCTATTAGGACAATATCATCCGCAAATCATAGATTTGTTAGATTTTTTCCAAAAATTTTGAGGCCCCGTCCCTCCCAGTCTAATATAAAATTAGACTCAACTTCAAATACATCATTTCAAAGAAATTTTTACGAGGAATATGTGTTGTCCGAAAATAATGTGTCTAAGACTACAACTTTTTGAAATATTTCCAAAAAACTGATTTTGGAGGGGCTAAAACGTGCCACAGAAAAGTTAGCACAGCTTTTTTGGGGCGGGATTTTTAATACATTGTTTCTGACACCTAGCCTGACATTTTTCAACAATATCCGCTTTCAGCCCCCAAAATGTTTCTATTTCTCATTTATCGCCTGTACTATTCCAATTAATCGCTACGACGCCGAAAATTACAACCAAAAATGTCCGCCGGCCAGTTTTGGCCGCGGCGGTAACAGCGTCCGCCGGACAGCGCTGCCGCAAAAGCTTCGCCGCTTAGCCGTTGGCGGCGAGATCTGTGCACAGGCATGTCGCGGCATTGTCGGTACACGCTACAGCGACAACGCGTTTTTACGGCGTAGTTCCTGCGCGCGGATTTCTCTTCTATCGTTATTATGTAATTTGACCCATATTCTAGCGCCGTCCTTCCCCACCCCTGCCCCTCTACGTCGCGCTAACGTAGTCACGGAGATCTCCATTCATGTGAAGTTTCGCTCAGCCACTATACGCACGCCTGCATAGTAAACAAACACTCGACTATAACGATTTTCTCTTCTTCCTCTGTGCATTCCATCAAGCCGAAAAAAAAAAAAAAAAGATGTAACGTTTCCGGATTTTATCGCTCGTGTGAATTATAGTTGCCGCCACGCCCTGCACAAAAATTAAGGTTCAAGGTTTGAATTACAAAACGAGTTCCTCCACGTCTCGTCTCTTCGTCTGCCAGTGAGAGCGCATTGTGGAGAAAAAAAAAAAAAAAAACGGCGCGTGAGAAATGAAAAATTTAATTAACCGAATGTACCGAACATGGACGCGGTGTCAAATGCGCAGAGTGCACACCACGAACGCAGGATGCAGTTTTCCAATCGACGATTTCCGATTTGAATGTTCGTTCGACCTGCACACGCTGTATCCCCCTCGCCCCTTCACCCTTTCCAATAAACCGATGCATTCGTGTAACATTGCTCGCGAAACGAATACTCGTACAAAATGGGCAAATACCCTGCACTTTTTTCCTAATGGAAAGATATCACTCGGCCCATTGTAGTTCAGACCCAACATCAAGGACCACGATACAGGTCAGTAACCAAGAGCGTGGGCTGCAAATGGCAGCATCCCCTTCCTGAGAAAAAACGTCCTGTGAACTAGAAACGTTTTTGCAACCCCCCCCCCCCACACACACACCGATTAGCAGCAGAGACGAAACTTGACTTTCAGTTTGAGGGGAGGGGTGGAGAAGGAAAATTTGCCGACAAATATTCTTTTTAACTAAAAATTCGCCAACAAAATTTTTAAAAATTTGCCGATTTTTAATCAAAATTTTTCTTAATTGAAAAAAAAAAAACAAGAAACAAACAAACGAACAAACGTTCTTCGAAAATGAACAGTTTCAAAATTTGCCAACTGCCAAATTATTGAAGGCAAGGACGCACCGATAAGGGGAGAGGGGGTAACGAGAAAATTTACCATTTCAGTTAGGCGAGTTAAGAAAATCTAATAAGTTAAAACTTTTTTTTTTTTTTTTTTTTAGCTTGCTTTGATATTTGGAAATTGAGTTAAGAGGTTGGGAAAACCCAACAAGTCAAAAGGTTTTTCATCTTTTGCATTGATACTTGGAAATTTTGAGTTAAGTCAGTTGGGACTTTCACAATTTTTACCCCCCCCCCTTCCCTCAAGAAAAACTTTTCGGTACGTCCCTGGACTTCAGAACTCAGAATGGGATCCCAAAGTGGATAGACTATCGACATTAATTACTAAACTTAAGGGTAGTTGAATTCGAACATGCGCTAAATTTTGAATCTGATTCAAGCTTAAAAGACCCCATGAATCGAAATGGACAAGCACTAATTAGTTTTTACAAATCGAGTACACTATTGAAGTGGAGAGTCCTTACGATCTTAAATTCAAATTCACGGACTGTTTTTGAAAATGCTGAATATCGCTGATTTATTTTCATCATTACGAACATCCTAATCTCTTGAGGAAGGGTTAAATCGTCAAATGCCGAATTTTCAAAAGCAGCATATATGATTTTAGAAAAAATGATTGAACTATCGAAGTGAAAGTTGTTTTATTTCCATTTTCCTGTTTGAGGTGGGGGGGGCTGTTACAAATTTAGTAATGACCCTTGGACCTTTGATTGAACTTCATCATTCTTAGGTTAAATGGCAATTTTTGCGTGTAATGTTGAACAAAAAACTCATTAAAGCTTGCATCTTTACGAGCCAACATTTGAAGTCCAAAGATTGACAGAAATTAATTGACGTTGAAAACCCAAGTAATCTATTGAAACAGCGACTATTGTAATTCCTAATTTTGGTTCAATTTCATAGTTTTCGATTTTTAAGGACTCGAATGTTCCTCTTATAATAACTCATACTTAGATAATTTTGAAATTTTTCCTGCAATTTGAATTTTGGTAATTTGATGGTTATGAAAATATTGAAAGATTAAATCAAGATCGTTCAATTTCGACTCTCATTTCGGTGTTTGGGGCTTACCCGAGAGTGAATATCGAAAATTTATCGCGTTGATGGAATTTCCAAATTAGGCGACCTCTCCTCTCCCCTTTTCCATTTCGATATTTGATTCGTTTACCGGAATGTCAATTTTAATCACTTCTGGAGACCAGTTTTGGCTTTTGAAGCCTAAATCGGGAATCCAAGAGGAATCTGATGAAATTTTCGAATTCAGCTACCCAGAGATTCTAATACTTTATTCGATTTCCTAAAAATCAGTTTTGAATTTTGGGGCCCAAATCGCTGTTTAATAAGAAAGCTCATAGAAACTTTCGAATTCAGCGATGCGAAAAACGGCTTGTATTTTGATCCGTTACTCAATTTTCCAAGAATAGAGGATTTTTTCGTTTTGCGGACTGATGGTTCAAAGTACAAATTGAATGGCTACCGACTCCAAAGATTCATGAGGAAGTCATCCCTCTCCATTTCCACTACGACCCTAGGACTTCTCACGAAAACGAAAAATCAAATCGATACATGAACTCTGGGGGGAGGAAGCATGAGGGAGCTGAAAAAGTCAAATTGTGATATTGATTTAAACCGAAGTAGAAATAACTTGTGATACCGAACGGAAGGTACAGAACTGTCATAAAGTACAATACAGATATCAAACACAGGTTTTCCTTTAAGACCGCAGATTTCAGGTTTGTGTCGCTGTGCGGCCAAGTGGTAACGTGCCCGCTTCGCAATCCTTGCGTTTCGGGCTCGAGTTCCACCGACGCCAGAAATCTAGTGATATTCGAACACCCCCACTATGATTCTAGCGAACACAGTGACTATAATATCAGTTGTGGTGGAAACATAACGCGTCCCGCAACCCCCGCCAGTTCACACGAACAAGGCATTACAATCGCAGGGCGTGTTACCACCAGATCAGAAGGATGGGTACTGTACGTGTACACGATGTGGATAGCTTAGTCAACGTTGTTAAACACATGGCTAGTAGGCGAACTGGGGCTGCACACTCTTCGGCACAGAGAAGGAAAACTCTAATGCCACAAAATAGTAGGGAAAGCAACGGCAAACTATCCCGACTAACCTGGCCAGGAGGAAACCGCAACCGCCAACGTCCGGCATTGGATGCGGCGTTCAAAGAAGATTTCCGGTCCCATTGCTGCGAAAACTGGGGTACGAAAGGGAGAGGGAGTTGGAATAGAAGATACTGAAAAAATACACGTATCAATGTAATCGAAATGACCAATTCCGTTTGCAGTATATGCTTTTCGACAATTACTCGGTAGAGATCTAAAACCAAGAACCAATGTATGCTCATCCAAATGGTTGAAGTTCTTTTTATCGTTCACCACACACGAGGCTATGTTTTTGAAAATTACCGTCACGCATCAGACGTCTGCTCAAGTTCACGTACATACAGTCGCACGTGTTACCCAAATTTCAAGCTCAAGGTACTAAAAGAAACGTGGTCTCGTTAATGAAAACTTTTTCGAAATTCGAAAATACAGCTCACAGCTTTTCAGTGGCGACGCGTGCACCTGCGAGCCTCGTAAAAAATTTCATCAAATTCTCGGTTAGTGCTCTTCGCACGAGACTCGAAATTCCAACAGGACAATTGTATCGCCACACGTCGAGGGGGTGCAGGTTGTAAGCGTCGCAACACAACCTCATATTCGTCTCTTTCGTTCGCCTCCCCGCTTCAGCCACGAGGCCTTGAACTGGCCGAATTTGGCTGAAACTGAAAAAGTAACCGAGCATTCTTCGCCCAAAAGTCGATACTCTACCGTATTCTCCGTGCTCGCATCAGAGGCGTACGCAGGTACGTCGGAATTTGTTCAGGAGGGAGAAGGCATACGTTTTCGCAATTTTTCAAGGTAAATACTCCTCGCGTACACCAGCCGTATCCGTTTGCAATTTCCTGTATATTCTTTTGTCGACTTTACCTAAGACGTTGTCATTTTCAACTTCGCATGTATACCCCGGCATTCTTTTCTTTCAGTACCGTTTCTGACATTTCGACCAGGCGGCGTTACTTTTACTTTCATCTTTAACGTTTGCAAGGACGCGACAAATTCCACGAACCATTAGTTGGACGGTCGCACTCGGTGTCCCACAAACGCCCAGGTATTTTGATTTATTTGGCCGCATTCAGCAACTACTGACGTGCCGAAGCCTCCCAGCAGGTTGCCATTGCTAAGGTAGGGCCAATAATACAAACGTTCGCAATGCGCACGAAATATCATCGTGCGAATGACTAGAACTTCCTAAAGCCGGCTGCCGCGCCAGCAGAATATTTGTGTCAGTGTATCAGAAAACGGTCGGTCCGAGATCGAAATTCAACCTGCTCGTGCATAATGTGCATTATACGAGTATTTCATCGTGATAAACTAAATCGCACAGAGTAGGGATTGCTGCAAATTGGTACTCGAGACAAGGTGCACCGCCATTCGACACTAGTACAGTGTCCTAGTGTCTTCCATTCTTTTTCGAGAACCGGAGAGAGCAAAAAAAAAAAATGGTCTGGTATGCTCGAATCCTGCTTTTAATTGATGGCTTCCTGTTTATACACCAGCAGACGCTTACGAATACCGAATCGAAACGGTTACACGGATTACGGGGTTGTTAATATTCATCGAACATAACACGTAATTGTTCAAATCGAGGTATTCTTCTATTTATGGCTGCCATAAGCGACACATACATGCGCGAGAAGGAGTACCTAAGCCCGAAGCTTTCCTCGTTTCAATAGTCCTTGGTTTAGATGAGCTTGCTGAAATATAAAGGAACAGCCTATTTCAGGTTTTCATATACTATCCTAACAAAATCAATGGGCTAGATAACCGATGTTATGTTGCAAAAGGATCAGAATGCCGCCATTTTGAAATAATGGCTTTCGAACGTGCTCGTGGTGCCTATTTGGAACCCTTCCGTCGAACAAATTTAATAATAGTGCAAAAAACATGCCCGGTGAAATCAGATTACAGCGATGAGGAACAAGGCTATGGAGAAAGAAATCCTTCGTCCGCCCCCCCCCCATTTAAGTAGAATAATATGAAGTATCGACCTGAAACTTTGTGTGTTTTAATTTTTTATTTTATTGGAACCAATTTAGGAAACGAATCAGAGGAAATCCAGAAAAAAAGATCACCAAGAGTAACGACCACCTTGATGTGTGTTCCTCTCTCAAGTGTTCCTAACAGCCTTCCAGCTTACCCTCCCAGACTAGGGTATGCTCATGTACGCAAATGTGAGTGCTTAAGGGATAACGTTCTAATCTGCATTTGCAGGGACGAAATTATGGGGGGGAGGGGTGAAACGACCCCAATAATTTGGCAGTCGGCAAATTTTAACACTGTTTATTGAATTTCTCATTTTCTAAGAATGTTTGTTAGCTTGTTCATTTATTTTTTTTTTTAATCTAAAATTTTTTAATTGAAAAATCGGCAAATTTTCAAAGTTTTTAAAAATTTTGTCGGCGAATTTTTAGTTTTCAAAAAATATTTGTCGGCAAATTTTCCTTGTCCATCCTCCCTCCCCCTCCCCAAAAAGTCAAGTTTCGTCTCCGAGAAGAGTAAATCTATCAAATTGAATAAGTTTGCCAAACGTGTCTAGTTGAGTAAAATAAAATTATGTAAATTTGTCAAATAGAGTAAATCTGTTTAGTTGAGTAAATTTGTTGAACTGAGTAAATTTATTAAATTGAGAAAATTTGTCAAATTAAGTGATATTTGCCAATGGAGTAAAATTAAGTAAATGAATAAATTCGAGTAAAGTAATTAAACTGAGTAAATTCATCAAATTTCACAATGAAGTCAACTTTTCAAAATGAGATATTAGGTAAATTTGTTAAATGAGTAAATCTGTCCAGCTGAGTAAATTTGTTAAATTGAGAAGATTTGTCACCGTGAGCAAAACTACCTACTAAAGTAAAATTGAGTAAATTAGTAAAATTGTACAAATAAATAAACGGAGTGAATGAATTAAATTTGAGTAAATTAGTTAAGCTGGTAAATTCATCGAATTACAAAATTGAGTTAACGTTTTCAAATGAGAATTATTTGTCTAATTGAAGCACTGAGTAAATTTGCTGGATTGAAAAGTTGAGTAAATTTGTTAACTGAGTAAATCTGTCTAGTTGAGTAAATTTGTTAAATTGAGAAAATTTGTCAAAGTGAGCGAAACTACATATCAAATTAAGTAAAACTGGGTAAATTGGTAAAATTGTATAAATAAATGAACTAAAAGAATGAACAAATTTGAGTAAATTAGTTAAGCTGGTAAATTCATCGAATTGCGAAATTGAGTTGAGTTATTAAAATGAGAATTAACTGTCTAATTGAAGCACTGAGTAAATGTGATTAATTTAGTAACTGACTACACCTGTCCAACTAAAACAGGGGCGGCAACCTAGATTTTTCTATGTGTAGCATAACAAAAAAATTCAAGTTCAGTAATAAATTAAAGAGTATTAATTTAATGTTTTTTTTTTTTTTTTTTTTTTTTTTTTGAAAATCTCAAAATCATTCCATGAGTAGCATCTGCTACATACACTACACAGAAGTTGCCGCCCCTGAACTAAAAGAACTGACCAAATTTTGTGAAAATGAGTAAATTTATTACGATACGAAATTGAGCAAATTCGTCGGATTGAGAAATTCAGTATATTTTTGTTAAATTGAGTGAATTTATTAAACTGAGTGAATCTGTCAAAGTGTATAAATTTGTCATTTGCGCGAATTTATCAAATTGGATAACTTTGTTAAATTTAAAATTTAAAAAAACCTGTCAAATTGAGTAAATTTGCAAAGCAAAGTTGAGAAATTGAGTCACTTTGGGATTTTGTCTAAATTTATTAAATTGTACACATAAATTTGTCAAAATTATTGCATTTTTCTACTTCAGTTAATTTGTTAAATGCAGTGAATTATCAAATTTTGTGAATTTCACAAATTTCGTGAATCTATTAAGTACATAGTAGATTAGTTCAATTTCACTGATTTGTCAAATTTAGTAAACTTAAGGCAACTTGTCGAGTTCAGTCAGTTTGTCTACTTTAGTTATTTGTCAAATTTACGGAGTTGATGATGATGGGGATAAACGAGTTGGCAACCATAAGTGCAAATAGGCGACTTGGAGAGGGATCAAAATAATTTATGCTAAAAATTCTTTTACTCGTATAATTTTTCAGGCTTTCTGAGGTTTCCAGACAACAGGGAGGCTGGTAAGCTCTCCTCCTCCTCCTTATTCGCGTCTGTGGTGGCAACTTGATCTTTCTGTGATAAAATGGTAAAATCGAATAAGCCATAACTCGATGGAAATATTCACACGAGCAGGAGTTGAAGAAAATTGCCGAAGAGTTATTGAGGGAATGCAAAAAAGCTGGCTTCAAGCTGAATAGTAGCAAATCAAAAATAATCGGAAGAGGGGAAAGGAAAAACCTGATAATCGATGGGCAAGAGATAGAAGAGGTAACAGAAATCGAATATCTGTGGGACAGGTTATTAGTTTTGAAGAAAGAGATAACAAAGAAATTATGAGGCGTATCAAAAAGGGATGGAACAACTTCTGGACATTAAAATCTATTTTTTGCCGGAATTCCAACACCGCCCTCAAAATGGAAACACTAAATAGCTTAACGGTACCAGCCCTCAAGTATGGAGCGCAAACCTGGTCTCTTACAGGAAAGCAAATGGTGAAGCTACAAATTACGTTCACATCTATGTTGAGGAAACTTCTAGGACTGCGATGGGTAGACAAAATCTCAAATGCAAAGCCATACGAAATGGTTGGAGGCGGAGATATAGGATATAATGTCAAACAATTAAAGTGGAAATATGGCGTGGGCGAATAGTAACAGATGGGGAGTAAATGTATTCAACTGGATATGCTGCAAAGGAAAAGAAAGATAGGTAGGCCAGTAACTAGATAGAGAGATGAACTCGTCAGAGAACTGGGGCCTCGGGTGGCAAAGATTAGCGCAGGATAAAAGAAAATGGAACAGCTAAGTGGCGGCGTATGCCCAAAAATGGGCGGAGGTACTCACACACACGTTTGGTCGACAATCAGCGCAAAATGTACCTGCCCATTTAAATTTTTCAATCACTTTATTTCTTCTTAAATTGATCAGCGCTGCTGCACGTTTTTCGACTATCGTCGCAACATACGCTTATTTTATTTTTGTAAGTATTTTATAAACGCATACTTTTTTTTCTTCAACGTACCGACGCCGTAGCGTCAAAATGGCGGCGGCGCACCGGGCATTTGCCCGAATTGCCATATGGCCCATCCGCCTCTGAATGTAGGTCAACAGTACTGAAAAAATTACCCTCAAAACATTTTCCAGCGACGCCTCTGTTGCGCATCGAGTTAAGAGAGAGCTATGGGAAAGGCTGCATACTTTGGTCATGTCATTCGAAAAGTATCGCATTCTACAAGTTATCTGCAGGGAAGCACCGATGGGAAGCGACCCAGAGGGAGGGGAAAATTCAGCTGAATTAACAACATAAATGAGTGGACCGAAATATGGAGTTTTGAAGAACTGATGATGACAGCAAGAAACAGAACACTGGAAGCGGCCAACGCGTCACTGACATAGGGCATCCGGAAAAAGAAGAAGACATATTTATCCAGGTTGTAAAATAAAATAAAAACTGACGTATAACTTCCCTTCGGTTTAGACGATGCAATATCTTTGATGGATAATTTTTACGTCAAGAGGGGGAGGGGTGTGGTACCAGTACAAATAATACTCTGTATCCCGCGATTTCTGTTTTTCTGCGGAAAATATACACTAATATCCTATAAACCCCCCCCCCCCTCGGCGAGGGCGGAAGAAAAGGAAGCGTCAACGACGACGACGGCGTAATCAGCCGTCTCGCGCCGGACACCCTGGTTCCGGAGATGATGAAGAACGGAAGCCGTTGGAACCGGGTGTCGGCTTTTGTCTCGGTCATCATGAAGAAGAAGATGCAGACGGAGTGGTCGAGACAGAGGGCTGGCTATTCACCAAGCTCGGCCCACACCATCGAACAGGAGAAGAACTCTGTACCATCCTAGAAAAGCTGCCGCAGCTGCGTTGCGGACCCATCGGCAGGGCTCACTCGTTGTTACCACCTGCCTGCATCGACACACGGACCAAGACGAGGAGGTGAGGGGTGAGTGAAGAGAGGCAGCGCGTCCGGCCGTGGGGGACCTGAATTCCAGGCGAGCGCTCAGGGAGTGCGAACCTCGGTCAGTAGGGACCCCATGGTGGCCCTGGTAGGACGCGCGCACCGTTCCGGCATGTAAAAATGGGGCTCGGATGACCCCAAGGCGTCTCTCCGGTCACTGATGCGATACTCGAAAGGGTAGTTTCCGGGGCTGGGGGTGCGGTGTCATAGGGGCCACTTTGGCATGCCTGCATCGCCATACGTCCCACCACACCATTATACCCTCCCCCCTTCCAGGCGCAACGCTACTACTGTTCAAAAAATAAAAACTTTTCCAATTCAGTTCCACAACACCCAAGACGTCATCAGAAAGGCAATGCGACCACACGTGAACGATTTTTAGAATAAAACCGTTTTTTGAGGAACCCGAAGAATTCTCTTGAATTACATAACAACGAGCACGTTCTAAGTAAACCGTCTTTTCGTGATTACTCAGAACTGAGGAAATTTGCGTCGTTCGCCGAACAGTGAGTGTACGAACGCAGACGTACTTTGTTTACTCTACAAGACATCGAGTGGAATGTAAATAAATTCGTGTAACCCTGTCTGCGATTGGCGCCATCATTACGCCACGTGATGTTCGATCATTCACCCTACCACACGTCCCCGGATTTCGTCATCGGCGGACATCTTCCGGTCCTCTTCGGGCGCATAACAAAGTAATTCACCGAGCTGACTATATACAACTCAAATTAAAGAGTGAATCGAAAAAAGGTAGACGGTAATGCCTTTTGATATTCGATAATGCGGAAAACACGACCCACGGCAGTAAAAAAATATAAAAGCGCAGGCAGCCTTTCTAATTGACGATTACGGCGGCAACTTGGCATGCAAGGCATACATATAGTTAGGCCGACGAGGGGTTGCACTATAATGGCTATATCTGTCACAATAAATGTCCCATAAAATGTAATTTAAACGACTTTTTGTATCAATAGTGCGCCGCGGCAACGCGTTTTGATGGTTGTTTTAACGACATAATCACGGATAGGAGCAGCGTTCGCGCTATCAAAAGGGGAAAAAAAAAGTACACGCAAATTCCTGTTTCACGTTATCAAAGTACCATGTACCTGCTGATAAAGCTTCAAGAATGCATTATTATCCGAGTAAACATTGGGGGAATTACATATATCAACATACGCAGCAGGCACTCGATTGGAATGTGAAAAGTCAACACGACCTTCTGACCTAGTGCGCATACCAACGCAACAACTCGAGAAGACGAGAGGAATGGAGGTGTTAGATAGGTCATGGATGGAGAAATATGCTATCGCGGGCATTGGCGTAACAACTTTACTCTGGACACAGGTGTAGCGGCGCAGGGTGGGTACACGTTGAACACCAAAGTTAACTTTTATCTCCAGTGTCAACGTCAATACGGTTTCATCGTTCTCGTAATGAAAGAGTAGTTACAAAGTTCGTACCACTAACCGAGTAAGATGAAGACTGGCGAAGGCAACAGGTCCAGGGAGGTTAAAACACTTGCCGAAGATTGGCACCAGGAATCTCTTCTCTTTGTTTCTGTTTCCATGAGGACACTTTGTGAAAAACATCAACGAACACAGGATAGTACGACTCAATAATCAATACCCCGGAGCCTTAGGTCGTTCTGTTGATCCTGTAACAGTAAATAAAAAAGAAATGGAATCATATGTATCATCTTAGGCGCACTAAACGTCTCTCTTAAAAGAAGCTAGCGAAAAAAATATAAGTGAACAAATTTGTAGGATTATACACATTGATACTAGTCAACCCCTGCATAAGCCACTACACTCAAGGTAGACTATTTGCGCTTTTACATCGTAAATACGATGCCAATATCGTCAGTGTATGTATAATGGGTATCCACAATGAAGTTAATGGTCAGGTAGGCAAGGACGTACCGAAGAGTTTTCCCTGGGGGGGGGGAGTGTGAAATTCCCAACTGATTCAACTCAAAACCACTCAAAATTACCAAGTGCCAAAGCAAGAGAAAGAAAAAAAAAAGCTTTTGACTTGCTGGATTTTCCCAACTTCTCAACTCAAAATTCCCAAGTATCACGGCAAAAAAAAACAGCTTTTGATTTGTTGGATTTTCTCAACTCTATTGAAATTTCCCGACTTCGGCTGACTGAAATAGTAAATTTTCCCAACTGCTGAGTACAAAATTTCCTCCTATCGGTACGTCTCTGCAGGCGGGGATGAAAAAGCTGAATGAATTAGCTTCGTTTCCGGCTTCCAATATTCCCCCATTGAAACTACTTCCAGCTTTCGACTTTTTACTTAAGTACAAAAACTTCCAGCTTCCATTTCCACGCCCATCAAAATTTTTCAAGGGGAGTTTGTGGTTTTTAATTGAGCGCTCCGAGTTTTAATTTTTTGATTGATTTTGTCATAAAACTTATGATATTCCAGCGTGAGTATATTAATCGACCCAGACTGAGGTAAATGGAAAAAGTAATGGTAAAATGAACGTAAAATTCGCAAATGTAAAAGAACTAAGCAGTAGACAGAAGAAGCTAAAAGAATTGAAAAATAATTGACTTCCGCTACCAGCTTCCAATTTTTTACATCAAGCTTCCAACTTTTAGTCTCTGTTATTTTTAGATAAAATACATTGCTTTATGGCTTCCAGCGCTACCACCTGCTTGCGTCGACACACGGACCAAGACGAGGAGGTGAGGGGTGAGTGAAGAGAGGCAGGGACCTGAAAATTCCAGGCGAGCGCTCAGGGAGTGCGGACCTCGGTCAGTAGGGAACCCCATGGTGGCCCTGGTAGGACGCGCGCACCGTGCCGGCACGTAGAAATGGGGGCTCGGGCCTGGCCCCAAGGCGTCCCTCCGGTCACTGACGCGATATTCGAAAGGGTTGTTCGGTGTCATAATGGCCACTTTGGCATGCGTGCATCGCCATACGTCCCACCACACCATAACTTCCAGCTTTCAACTTCCATTTCCATCCCTGCCTGCAGGTAGGTGAATGCAAATTCAAGAATCAACAAGGAGACGACAATCCTTGAAACTAGTATTGATACGAAAAATCCGTCTTTTATTTGACACGCAAAATCTTTCACTTTTTCGACACGATATGGTAAGGGCCATGAATATGCCGCACTTTTTGTAGAAAATTCATCAAAATCACATATGGGACAGATCGTAAAAATTTTTGGTACGAATGAATTTTACTCTATTCTCTACCAACTTTGATAGAGGAAAACATTTTTTGAATGTTAGTGTTGAGGGGGGAGGGTTATGAAAAAAGGTCAATGGTCATATTAGCCAACCAAGTAGGTAGTATACCGCATAAGGGTAGGTAATATGGCTTATGGAAATTAACACGTTAACACACAGACAACTTTTAATCAAAATCTGTCAAATAAAACTAAAAATTTCACAACTGAGAGAAATGTACTTTTTTATACTACTTGATCAGAAAGGCAATATTTACGTTGGTGTTTTACGGACGACAAGAAGCGCCTATCATTCATGCATCGAGTGCTAACAAAACCAGGATGTACAGTAAACGTCCCTCAATGTAAAGCGTTTCTACATGAAAAAATTTCTGACCAGTAATTTCGCATCGGGGAATCGAACCTGCGTCCACTGAAACATTTGACTGAAATGCAGCGATTGTCTCCAACCACTCAGCCATGGAGCAAATAACAAAATAGCAACTTAAGAACATATTTAAATATTCACGACGTAGTACAGCTATTACCGTTTGTTGTTAACCGTTGTTACGTTTTTGCTGGCCACTACCTGTGTATGCTGTTTGTGCACGTGAACAAACTGAAGAGAAGACGGTGATACTGTACTTTGTAATAATTAACTGAGCAAATTAAATCTTTTTATTAATTACGCACACAAAAATCACCTGTCTATAATTTAAATAAATAAATAGATTAAAAAAAAACAGACCATGTCAGCGAAAAATATTGCCGCTTCTGATCAAATAGTATAAAAAATATCTTCCACAACAAGAGCCAAAAGTGAGTTTACATGACTCACTTTTGACTCTTGGTGTGTAATATACTATTCTAAAGTGGAACAAACAGTGCTGCCTCTGAGGTTGGCGAATTTTCATCCTGATATTGAAAAACGAGAGAAGTACCTGCGATCTCGAGGACGTGGATATCCTTCCCTATTGTCTAAAAACAATAAAAAAAGCACTTAGAAATTCATTTTGACAAGTTACCGGCTTAAAATAACTTAAACAGGGCGCGGCATATTATTACTATCATTAGCATTCACTAAAATGTTACAAAAATGCAAAACTATCGCAACTTGAAAAGGAACGAAAATAAACTGTCATAATTTCTTCACCACACTATCACACTAAAAAAAAGCACAGAAAATACTAGGTTGATTTACAAGAACTCTTCAACCACTAGATCAGAAGAACATCGGGTTGCTCACGCTGGTACCGTCAGATTTTGTCTGCAGTGCTGCCAGCATGAAGATTTTGAAAGTGGGGTGTATTACCTCCCGCGGCATATTACCCTCCCGTACCTTACTCTGGTCAAATTCGATACAGAAGTCGAGTTACCTTCTTAACATCGACGTTTAAATCGACCTTTGCATCAACTTCAATGCAGAATTCTAATCAAAAGTCGATGTTTACATAGTAACTCGACTTTCATATTGAATTCTGTATCAAATTCGATCAGAATATCACATCAAAAAAATAAAAGATTTTAAATGTTGACAAAAGAGTTGATTTTTGTATCAACTGTATTTCAAGGGCAATGGCATCTTTGATGCAGAATTATAACCAAAAGTCGATGTTGACACAGTAGGTAGCTTGACTTTATATCGACTTCTGAATCAAAATCCACCAGAATGTCATGTCAAAAAAGTGACAGATTTTTAATTTTAACAAGAAAGTAAATTTTTGTATCAATCATATTTTTGGAACACTGGCATCTTCTTCGATGCAGAATTCTAATCAAAAGTCGTGTCAACATAATAACCTAACTTTTGTATTGAATTCTACATCATATTCGACCAGAATGTTATGTCAAAAAGTGATAGATCTTGAATGTCGACAAAGGAGTCAATTTTTGTATTAACTGGGATTCAAGGGCACTGGCATCATACATGAACAGTGGTCCCTCCCTTTTCAATACAAAAAATTCAAAAAGAAAATTTTTCAGTTGAAGCAAAGAATGTTTTCCACGTGGTTAACTTGTTTCCAATATCGAGGTCAATATTTTATTATTTATTTTATTCTATTTAAAAGTTGGTCCATGAACGAAAATAAGGGGAGGGGGCACGGGGGTAGCGTGCCCCCAAGCCTCCGTCGTAGTTTGAAAATTTTAATGGATGGATCAAAAGTTGGGAAAATCCAACACGTCAAAAGGTTTTCTTTTTTTGCCCCTCCAAGAAAAAACTCTTCGCTACGTCTCTGAGTTGGCTCCCCTCAACAGACTAAAATGTCTAATGGTAGAGGGCGTGCAGTTTTAGGTGTTCTGAGTGGATTTCATTATATGTATAATCCTATACAACGTAGCCTGCAATTTATGAATTGGAATCACGATTGGAATGTTGCTTGGGGACAGGTTTCTCGTCCTTCCAAAACTAAGCGATTATAAGCTCATAGATAGACCCGGATAAATTTTCTTTTTTCATCGTCCCTTCAGTATCCGCTGGAAGTATCAACAGTAGTCTCAAATTTGAACGATTCTGATCGGCTGGATCGCTAGTAGGTATTAGGTAAGTCTCAGAATTATGGGCCAGATTTCAGAATAGAGAATTCCACACAAGATAAACTTGAGGGCCTTTATAAGTATTAATAAGCGGGCACCAGGAGTCAGATTTCAGAGCTCAGGAGCCGGCCATTCTTAAGGACAGCTCAAGCCAAAACCGAAGCTGAAGCCTAGGAAAATAATTTACTGGAGTCGGCGCGCTCGAATACAAAAAAAAATTATTTGATGCAGCCGAAAACTAAGCTCGAAAAATATTAATTGTAGCATCACACCGAAATTAAATATTATAAAAATTTACAAATTATGTGGAAACTTTCTGTAAATTCCATGATTTTTTAACGCGACGAACAGCGAAATTTTGACCTTTTTTCAGATAATTTAAACAACTTCCGACGAAAATTTGTGGTAAATTACGTAACATTTTTATGCAAATAACATCCAAATTTAGCATGATTTTGAAATATTTGTTTTTACGCAGATTATACAAAAATGTTGCATAAATTTTGAGAAATCTTGACCCAACTCACACCGACATTGAACCTTCACTTCTTAATTTCTTCAAGTAAATTACAACTTAAAATTTGGGATTATTTCAAAGCAAATTACGTCGAACGTTTTCATAAAATTTAGGTATAATTTTTTTTATAAGTAATACTTACTAAAATTTTGCAAAATTTCGGCATAATTTAAATAAAATAAATTACAGATTTTACACAAAATTTAGGTTCAGTTTGTGTTATAAGCTTTACAAAATTTACGCGAAATTCCGGGTAATTCGTGTACAACAAATTACAAATTTTACTCTAAATTTCGGCGAAATTTGTATAAAATAAATTGCAGACTTTGTATAAAAAATCTAGGCGTAACTAGCGTCAAATTGCCTATAAATTTTACGTAACATTCCGGCGTAACTTGCGTGAAATATGTTACATATTTCATGTAAAATATCGACATAATTT
Organism: Acanthococcus lagerstroemiae; assembly: GCA_031841125.1. Classification (NCBI taxonomy): domain Eukaryota; kingdom Metazoa; phylum Arthropoda; class Insecta; order Hemiptera; family Eriococcidae; genus Acanthococcus; species Acanthococcus lagerstroemiae. Next base: position 19,824,775 of record CM063110.1, read on the forward strand.
ACGTAAAATAAATTACTAAATTCACGCGAAATTTCGGCGTGACTTATCTAAATAAGTTAAAAATTGCAGGCAAAATTTCAGTGATAATCAAATACAATAAATTACAAATTTTACCCGAAAATTTCAGCGTATTTTGCGTAAAATAAATTACAGTTTTAATGGATTGGGTTCAGGACCGGCGCAAGGGCCATGCGAAACATGCGGGCGCATAGGGCGCCGCGCCTGCAGAGTCAGTTTTTTTTTTTTTTTTTTTTTTTTTCCAAGTTCTAAAATCATAATTTTGATTTTGCGGCAAAACTAAACTTAAATATAAACTTTGCGCCCCCAATATGTAAAAATACTGAGTTTTTTTTACATATTAGGGGCGCCAAAGCTTATATTTTAGACGGTTGATATTTTATATAATTGCTCAGCACTTATCTGAAAAACAAAAGACAATCAATTGTAACAACTACAAAACCCCTGCTAAAACAACGACTTTGGCTCAGATAAAAAGTCTTTTATGATACTTATTATTCTATTAGTTAGTTTTTATTTAGTGTCAATATAAAATATACGATATGTATTTGTAAATATTAAACAGTCAAATAGAAATTTTTTTTAGAAATTTCAAAAAATAAAAAGTTATTTTTTCATAAGGTGGGGGAGGGGGCTCCAAACCCTGTTCTTGCATGTGCCAAAAAAAAACCTTGAACCCCCTGATTAGGTTTCGTCGTATAGAAGGGGAAAAAAAGAAAGAGGGAGAGAGAGAAAAAACAGAAAGATAAGCAAAGTGAACTAAGACCAAACGAAACTAAACAAAACCATTGACACAAAACGGGGGTGAAGCTCGGGTAAATTACCTCTCCTATAAGAAATAAAAGCTCCCTCAAAAATTTTGAAAATTATACGAGGGGAGTGAAAGGGTAGGGCTATGTCCAACAAATTCGCTCCTGAAAAGCTGTTGCAATCATGAAGTGAAAAAAAAAAAAAAAAACGAAACAAAACTATTAGCGCAAATAGTGGAGCAAGCTTGGGGGCTCCTTCCCTCACATGCACCTACTGAAAGCCTTCTTAGAAAATTTGAAAACTAGGCGGAGTCATGCAGTCCAAATGAAAGGCTGTTTGCACCTACGGACAAAACCAAATGAAATGAAACAAAATAACTAAAATAAAACAAAATGAACTAAACAAAACAAATCGAACGAAAGAGAATAAAGTAAATCGATATGAAAAGAGACGAGTTAAGATTAGATAAAAATTGAACAAAATAAAGGGAAAAAAAGGAAGAAGGAAGGAAAAGAAGAAAACAAATGAAAGACAGACAGAATAAATAACAACTGGACGCTGTTAAGCGAGACAGAACCAAGCGACATTTCTTAACAAAATGTGTTATTAGTATCGGTGGAAAGAGCGCAAAAAGTAGAATTCTTCAAAATTGGGCCCTCGATTCAAAAATGGGTACTCACGTTGAAAAAAGCTTATCAGTAAACGCTAAGTCATATAGTTTCTACATGGCTCTTGAATTTCGAATCACGTGTTCTCAAAAACAGATTTTGTCGCTTCGTTCTGTCTCGCTTAACAGCGGACAATCATCAGTTAACGATGAAGAAGATAGATGGGTAGGTCTTGTAGTTTATAGGTTATAAGCACGTATCATTGCTCAGATGTACTTTAGGTAGGTAACAGTGACTATTAAAGGTTTTTTTCAATACTTTTGTATCATACTAGCAGCCCCCCCCCCTAGACCCATCACAGACAGAAAACCGCGGAGAACGCAGACCCGCCCCCAGGAAAACCAGTGAGCGCGAAGCCAGGCTCCCCCCCCCCAACAGCACCCTCAGTATCCCAAGAAGAGTTGTGTGTAGTTTTGAATTTAGAATCGGTGATGGCCAAAAGGAGAGGATACCATATTTCTAACGCCCCTGGATCCGCCGAAAGGGGCAGAGATAAACAAACACTTTCATGTATGTCAGAGATTACAGATTTTTACTCGTGATAATTTCTGAAGGGAGGCAGGAACAGCAGTCAAATTTCAACATAAATTGAAGGAGTTCAATATAAAATACTTCCGTCCAAGTCGAAAGAAATTAGGGGGTTCAGAGGGGGCGAAATTTGGATAAGGGTACCGTCGTTTTTTATAGTCTAAAACCTATTCAGAGTTCATACGAACACATCCAGAAATTACGAGCCCCCTCAGCTCTTAAGGTTCACCCGCTCACCTCGAACACACACACTGACAAACAAACACTTTTATATATACTAGAGACGACGGTTTGAGATTCGAGAATGTCTTATTTTACCACAGATGCTTGGACCATAGTACCGCCAGTCAGCTTTCCAGCGTGAGTGCGACATTCCTACAGAAGCAAAAAAACAAATTTGTCTGGGATACTCGATGAAAATACGGTTATTAAGTAAAGTAATTTGACAAGGTCCTACCGCTGCAAGAGAGGGCTGAAGGGGAAGAGTACCCAAACATCCCACGAATCTGTTCAATCGGTATTTTTCGAAAAATTCAACCGTGTAGTCCAGTGGCACAGCCAGGATTTTCCCAAGGGAGGGGGGAGGGACGAAGTTAGATTTTCGAGGGAGAAAAATCCGAAAATTGAGGTATTTTTTAAAAATTGCCGATATTAGAGAACTATTTTATGAATAATGAAGGTAAAATTACTGCTCGAGCAAACATTTTCCGAAAAAACGTGTTTTAAAGGCGAAAAATTGCTCATTTTTGCATATTTTACATTCCATTTCAGGTGCCTTGGGGAGGCATTCGCCTCTCCCCCGGCTACGCCACTGGTTTAGTCGGCATTCTGAAATAGTAGTTGGCAAATCAAAAAACATCGATTTTTTTTTGCTTGGATGAAAAATTTTCGTACCCCTGAGCCGGAATTTTTAACGCCAGTCAACAAAATTTGAAATTTTTTTTTGTTTGAACGAAAACGTCCACACCGAGTCGGTATTTTCAATCTACGTGCCGACAGGGCTCAGTCCGCTCCTATTTCGATCCAATTCTTAACAGAAATGAGTTTCACCGCCCAAAAATCAAATCATTGACACAGGGTGAAATAATGCTGTTTGCAGAAAAACCTTACAGGAAGCTAGCAACAAGTCAAGGGGTTTGGGCCTTTCTAATTCACCTCTGGCTACAGACCTCACAAAACGCTCCTTCACTATGTATCATGCATGTCTGTAAGGTTCTATCTCTGTTCCGTGGCATTGTTATGTACATATGGGCGGGGGAGAGGGAGAGGGCTTTTAGATTGTCCCGTACCCATATTTTGCTGAATAAAGTGTGCGGCTTAAAACGGCTCCCCTACCCTTCGCGGGATTCATATCTCCGTATAATACTCGCCTTCTTTCTAGCTGACATTTCGAAAGCTGATAAAATTTTCATATAACATTTTTCATCTACCCTGTAAGGCTTTCTGTGTATTATATCAGACGAGTAAACGACCTCGATGTTTACTTTTCCCCCACTCGTTCTTCACGAACGCGAGAACCACCATTTGACTTATTAGGCTCGTGAATATTTCCTTTTTTTTTTTTACTCTCTTCTAGGTACTCCGAGGCGACCTCGATGACGTTAATTTATTGTAAAAGCTGTCAAAAAATTATTATTAATTTCCTCCTCCGCCTCAGCGCCTTTTGACTACTTTTTTTCAGTAGAAAATAATTTTCCTGGCGTACCTCCGTATTTTTTTCCCTTCGTTCATTCTTTCTTCATTATTTATAGAGGGTGAGAACGAAAAAGGCACGGAGGATTGTCATACGTGCTGACGCTAATGGTGTTAGTAACAAAAAAGTTATACGTAATCAATGTACGCATCGAGTCACATCCGACACAAAACCCTTTTTCTTATTCTCAGCTCCTTTTGCCGCGAGGAATATATGCGCGAGTGCGTTTGATTGATTACTTTCTAATCGGAAGTACCAGGTGAATTCATTGAGGCACTTTGGTGTCGTGAGAGAATGACCGACTGACGATGACGTCGTACACGAGCGTACAATGAAGCCGACCTGGAACATTCTGGATCACAAGTCATCTGAGCGGAGAGATCCGGCGTTAACTAGTTCTGAATGGTTTTGGTTGTACGGCCAAGTCAAATTACTAGCTCGTGGATATTCATGTTCAAAACTAGAACGATAATGCTTAATACAATTAACATAATATTAACGAGTCCTAAACAGGACCTTAACGAAACAAATTCATTGAGGGGGCGAGAATCACCAAATTTTCCAACTGTAGAGCCAAACAAAAGCTCTTGTTGCGTGAATTATTTACCAACTAAGAATATCTAACAGAATTGCCAATTTCTGGAAGATGATTGGGGACGAGCGCTCCCCATGTCCCCATAGCTACAGCCCTGATCTCAAACAGACTTCGTAGAATCTTCACTGGACCAGATCAGTCCTAAGACGTACTGAGGAGCGGATGGAGAGTCTCTTTCCAAACGTTTCCGCTGTTGGGGAATCTAGCAAAATTGTCCTTCAAATTGGATCTGCAGTTGGCAAAATCGGAAGAATATTTACCTTCTTTACGAATGGGAGATGGAAGAAAGCACAAATACCAAGTTTAAGAAAACAGAAGATGAAGAGAAAATCCCTCCGTTTTTGGAAGGAAAAGTCTTCGCTGTCTTGGATGAGCCAAAGGCGGGGAAATCTGCAGGACCGGACGAGACAGGAATCAAGGAAATCAAAAACTTTGTTCTGTATGTACGAGTAGGCTGTGTCAATTCACAATTTTTTCTTCTGTAGTCCAGAGCGCTTTGGGCTGTTACGCCATCATTCCAATGAAGATGGCGTAACAGCCCAAAGCGCTCTGGACTACAGAAGAAAAAATTGTGAACTGGCATACCCTACAGACAGAATATTACCAAGATCACTCACACTACAACATGGACTCTTAAAACAAAAACCAAAAAAAACTTTGTTAATGAGCTGACTCTAGTAATCTTAGAAACCTTCAACTTGATCTTCGAGAAAGAGGTAAGTCCCAGTCAATGGAAACTATTAGAGTGTTACAATTCAAAAAAGGCGATAAAGCAGGCACGAACAACTACAGCTCGATAAATTGAACCTCTAATTTAGGAAAAATGTTTGCAAAGGTTATCAAAAATCGTATGTACTCCATTTTGGATTTCAATCAAAGCCCTGAACAGGTAGGCTTTGCATGCTCAACAGTAGACCACATCTTTGTTATAAAGCAAATAATCGAAGAAAAAAAAACGAAGGAATTTAATCAAAACCTGAATACACTGCTGACTGACTTTCAAAAAGCTTTTGTTTCGATCTTGCTCCCAGCATTATGATATAGGCCCTCTGAAGACAAAGTGTTCCGAGGAAGTTGATAAAAATAATGAAAGAAATGCATAGAAATTCAAAGGGAAGGGTACGTCTGGATGAAATGGGACAATACTTCAAAATCAAAAGAGGTGTAAAACAGGGAGACCCTCTATCCCTAAATCTTTTCAATTGCCTACTGGAGGAAATCTTCTATAACCTAAAGTGGGAGAAGAGGGGGCTGAAAATAAACGGGGTCTGGCTTAACATCTTAAGGTTCGCGGATGACATCGCCTTAATAGCACAGGCCGGAAAGAGGAAATTAATGGCCAAAGAACCGGAACAAGAGCAGCGCCGGTTTTACCATACGGGCTGACTGGGCTGCAGCCCAGAGCGGCAGGGGGTTTGCAAAAAAATAAGGCGGCAACAACACTGCAGCCCAAGAGGGCAAAGTACTTAAACCGGCCCTGAACAAAGGGGCGGAAAGTAGGTTTGAAAATCAATGCAAATAAAACGGGTCAATCACAAGTCAGGAAAAGCACCGAAAATTAATTTGGGAATAGAGGAAATTAGAGTTGAAGACAGCACAGTATATTTAAGGCAGACGATATCATTTGTAGATAGTATGGACAGAGAACTAAGTAGAAGGAGAGCACAGGCTTGGAGAAGTTTTTGGGTGTTCATAACAGGTGTAGCAAGATGCCGCTAAAAACAAAAATAAAAATGTTGGAAGGGTGTACATTATCGGTCTTACTGTATGGGGCGCAGACGTGGACAACCACCGAAGCGCAGAATTGGAAAATAGTGAGTACACATATCGCTAGGGTAAGGTCGATTCTAGGCACAAAAAAAGGATTGACCGAGAAACATCGAGGTGAGAAGGAGAACCGGAGCAGAAAACTGCAGATAAATCGCCAAAAAACTGATGTTCGACTGTGCAGGACATGTTCCCAGAGAAGGAAGGGAAACATGGGGAAGAAGAACCGAAAATTAATTTGGGAATAGAGAAAATTAGAGTTGAAGACAGCACAGTATATTTAAGGCAGACGATATCATTTGTAGATAGTATGGACAGAGAACTAAGTAGAAGGAAAGCACAGGCTTGGAGAAGTTTTTGGGTGTTAATAACAGGTATAGCAATCACCGAGGAGACCTCTGACAAGGTGGCACGACGAGCTAAAAAATATAGGAGGAAGGCTTAGGGTAAGGCGTGCAAGGGATAGAGTGGCCTTACATACGTTTCGATATTTCCAATAAGAAGTAGTATGTTATAAATTTTGTTTAGATTGATTTCATCTCTCAGTCTTATTCCAAGAATTGATGTTTTCTTTGAACTTTGGGTGATTTTCAAAAGGTTTAGGTTTTATTCTTTACGCGTCTAGGTTTAGCATACGTGCCATAATAAAGCGATGACACACATACTATTCCTCCCTCCCGAAAAAAGTTAGTTAAGGATATCAAATCAATATCAAAATACCTTCATAGGGGTACAATATTGCGCATTAATAAAATTAACAATATTAGGTTTCCAGATCAGAGCATAGTCCTCGCCACCCCGGCCCATACTGAGCAAAGGGTCCCCTAAGGCGTTCTCAGTCTTTTCGGTTTTGTGCGATTTTTTGAAAGTTGTTTCTCCTAGAATTTCATTAAAGTCGTCGCACCATCCAGTGGGTTGTTTACCGGATTTTCTATTAAAATGGGGGGGGGGGTGTCCTGTAGGTCCTTCGGTCACCTTTCATTTAACTTCTGTGCCCTCTCCAATCCCATTTCTGTCGCCTTACCGTATGTTTCGATGTTTCCAATGAGAGGTATAATTTATTATGAATTACCTTTTCTTTGAATTTTGGGTGATTTTTAAGAAGTTTAGGGTTTTAAAAATTTTTGTTTTTTAAACGTCTAGGCTTGGCACCCGTGGCATAATGTAATGATGATGCACATATTCTCTCTCTCTCCTCCCCCACTGACAAAAGTAATATGACGTTTATTAAAAAATATGTAAACGGGATGCCAGTGGGTTGTAATTTTTTCAAGATAGGTTAAGATAGGTTAGGTAACAATTTGATAATCATCAAGAAAAAGTAAGCGGATTAGCTAACAGTCCTGTAGCATTTTCTTAAGGTAGGTTAGGTAAAAATAATTTTGACCCCCCCCCCCCAAAAAAAAAAAAAGTTCAGTAAGGATACAAAAATCATTCAAAAATTTGTAAACGGGATGTCCAATGGTTTGTGGTTTCTTCAAGATAGGTTAGGTAAGAATTTGACGATTATTAAAAATTTGTAAACGGGATGGCTAACAAGGCTGTAACGCTTTTTGGACGGAGTTAGGTAAAGATACTAATATGATACCCATTTTGAAAAACTATGGGATCGCAAGTCAGAAAATGAAATGTAAGGGAAAGTGTGCAAAAAATGATTAGATCAGTTATGACATACATAAATGCAAAAAGCCGACCTGCAATGGGGGGGGGGGGGTCATGGGCGAACTAACAAGAATCAAAATAATGCTGAAAATTCTTTCGCTCCTATAATTTTTCAGTTCTCGGGGGAGGCGGAAAGGGGCTTCCAGATTGGGAGCTAAGCCCCCACAGTCACCCTGTTTGCGCCTATGATGATATAGCTAGATTACCTACTCTATTATTACTTCTACCCACTGTATTTTTGCCAATTCAGCGGATCTATTACTGTCTTTACACAGTCTTACCGGGGGTTGATCCGTGCAGAAGCCAAAAAAATCTGAAAATTTGGTGACGAGATACTTTCACACGACAGGGAAAAATTTTCGAGCAGGTCTGGTTCAAAATTTGAAAATTTTCAGAACAAGGGACCAGGGTGTCCGACTTCTAAGAACAACCCTCTCCGATATCCACAAAGGCCGAAGGCACATCTACTGGCGTAGAAACGGGGGTGGGGTTTAGATCCCTCAATGTTTTCAAAAATATTATTTCAGAATATATTCTAGTACATTATAGGCGAAGCCCATTAGCATTCAAAAAAGCTAAAAATTTGGTGACGGTACTTTCATCCGATAAGGAAACACTTCCGAGAGGGTTCAGTTCAGAATTCGAAAATTTTCAAAACAAAGGGACGCTCTGGGGCTCAAAGTTGTCCGACTTCTCCAAACAGCGCTCTCCAACATCCACCGGCGCAGGAACAGGGGACGAGAGAGGTCAGATTCCTCCAACGCTGTCGAAAGTAGTATTTCAGAATATATTTCAGTGCATTATGAGCGTAGTCCCCTATAGTATTCAAAAAATCTGAAAATTTGGTGATGGTACTTTTACACGATAAGGAAGATTTTTCAAGCGGGTCTGGTTCAAAATTCGAAAATTTTCAAAACAAGGAACGCCTTACGGCTCATAGTTGCCCCAATTCTCAGCACATCGCACTTCGATGTCCACAAAAGCAGAAGGCATATCAACCGGCATAATAGCGGGAGCAGAGGGGGGGGGTGTTAGATTCCTCTAACGCTATCAAAAGGAGTATTTCAGAATAAACAGTGACTCACAAAATTATGTAGATACATACTTCTTTTTTGACATGGATGTGTCTATTGGCTGGCCCTCCCATCCTATTTTTGACCGACACGGAACTTGATTCCAGTTCAGGTCACAGTTCAATTCAGTTGTGCGTATATTGCGTGAAGCCAATGAGTATGATTTAGCTCTTCATGGTTTCAGTTCAGTGGTCCACATTTCCATGGCAATTATTTTTCCTTCTAACAATGTGCTCATTGATCTTGATCTTTGCTGCGTGGCTGCACTCTGCAGCCGATTAATTTGCAATGCTTAAAAGTTTGACATCTTACAGTCATGGGTATCATTCAGCGAAAACTGTAACACTCCCCCCCCCCTGACACGTTCGACGCTCCATCCGACATTCTTCCAGCCATGTGCTCATTGATCTTGATCTTAGCTGCGCGACTGCAGTCTGCAGCCGTGTTATTAACAGAAATTTCCGTTAGGGTATGATACACTCCTGTTACTATGGCGTCATATTACTGACCTGAATATACTTGTTTCGTGATTTTTTCGCTGTATTCAAAGAGGAAATGGGCGGAAAAATGTGAAAAAAATGTATGAGGCAGAAGACAGTGTAGGGAGTCATGAAACACCAATTTCTTAAAGAAGGGTCGAAAGTCGAAAACTGAGCACAGAAGAAAGAAAAACACGAAATTTGTACGACACATATTATACGTAGACACCGTGTATTTTCTCCATAAGGAATTTGACTTGACCTTACATTTTGTTGAACAGAAATCGCAAAAACGTTTCTTTAATGGTCACAGGTTGATTTCTGTAAACTAGAAGCATTACAGAATACGATAATTTAACCCACATCACCAATAGCTCCATACACTGGTGAGTTAGAGACGGGTCGTAACTATTGTGTTTCTTTTCGGTTGCACGCTAATGCTGCTAATTATATATAATGGACGCAGGAGTTTTCATGTTTCAAATTCTTTCAACCCATACTGATTCCACATTCAATCATACTATACGATGTTGCAATATGATTTTCTGTAATTACGTAATCTTCGGTCCTTCTCCAAAAAAATTGGTGCTCTATGACTCCCAACGCTGTCTCCTGTCACATACAATTTTTTCAGATTTTTCCGCGCATTTCCTTGAATATTGCGGGGGAAAAAACACGAAAAAGAGAACGCTGTCTACTTACATAATTTTGTAAGTCACTGTATTTCAGTGCATTATGGACAGAGCCCCTTAATATTCAAAAAAGCTGAAAATTTGGTGACGGTACTTTCACACAATAAGGAAAATTTTCCGAGCGGATCTGTTTCAAAATTCAAAAATTTTCAAAACAAGAGAAGCCTCAATGCTCAAAGTTGTTGGACTTTTCAGAACAACGCTCTTCGACATCCACAAAAGCAGAAGGCACATCCACCCGCATAGTAACGGGGAGGGGGAGAGGTTAGATTCCCCCAACGCTATCAAAAGGAGTATTTCAGAATATAATTTCGTCCATTATGTGCCAAGCCCCATAGTATTCAAGAAAGCTGAAAATCTGGTGGCGGTACTTTTACACGATAAGGAAAAACTTCCGAGCCGATCCGGTTCAAAATTTGAAAACATTCAAAACAAGAACCGCCTTACGGCTCACAGTAGCCCAAATTCTCGGCACAGCGCTCTTCGATGTCCACAAAGGCAGAAGGCACATCCACCGGCCTAGGACCCAGGGGGGAGGGGGTTGAGTTAGAACCTTCCCCCGACTCTGTCAAAAAGAGCATTTCAGGATATATTTTAGCGTATTAATTACTCCGACCAAATCCACTACCCCCCCCCCTCAATATTAACACTTTTCTACACTAGTGGACACATCTCGCCGCACCACTCGTCTCTTCCACCCATCACACATCCATGGATACTCTACGTATAGCGGTATAAAAATGCAATTCACGTTTCGCCCTCGAACCCCCCCCCCACCGACCTCCAGCTACCCTTGTAACATCCAAGCGGTCTCCGAAAACCGCGTTCCGTGCCCGGCTCCAGAGATCGACGACCGTAAAACACTGTTCCCCGAAATTTGCGCCACTCGGTTAGTTTTACTCGGATCAGACGCCACTCAAGAGGCAAAAAGTCGGCTCCCTCTGCACCTTCGTCTGATGCACGGAAACAATCACACACCTTTTCGCTCGGCGAATGGAAACCGAAACGAAATGGTGTTAATTTTGTTTCATCGCCCCCTCGTCGTCTTCGCGGTATCGCATACGCCGATGGTCGTATACTCGTATTTTACTCCCCATGCCTCACGCGACCCTCGTTTTCAGACGGATGTAAATGAGACAAAGTGCATTGACCTTCGTCGCCGCCGTTCTTTTCTCTTCCTCTCTGGGTTTATTGTATACGCTCGTATATATTTATATAATAAAAGAGGAAGAACGATGACTAATAAGAAGTTCGATTTGGGGGCTACGACCATATGACGATTTCGACGCACAACCGAGAGAGCCAGGGTGCGCTTAGTACGCCGTCAAAATAAAAACTTCCCTCGTCGGGTATTTTTATTGGTCTGATGTAAAAGGGTGATAGGATACCGTCGGCGCGGTTAGTGGTTACCAGAGAGTGTTTTTAAACGTTTTTACGACCGTGTAAAATGTCGTAAAAAAAAAAGTTCGCGACGACCGTTTCACGATGGGTAGGACGCGATAGGAGTGAAGCGTGTGTACAAAATGAAAATAAAAATCAGAACGCTAAGCCGTTTCCGGAGTGGAGCGGCACGCCGGCTCGTCTGGCGGAGTCCCGGATCGATGGTCAGGTCCGGGCTTGGTTGAAACTGCAATCACCAGTAAGTTGGACTGAAGCGCTGCGTGGTGCGGGTTCCGGTCAGCGGCGAAAAGGCATCAGAAATGCCAAAGGGAAAATCAGCTTTATGGACCAAAACCGAAACAATCAGAGACCAACGATCAACATCTAATTTAAGGAAACAGTTGTGTATTTTTTTTTTTCTAAAAGAAATAAACTGATCCTTTAACTACGCTGGTCGAGTTCGAATACGCAATAGTGGGGGTGCCTGTGAGTCATATTCTTATAGGTGTTATTTTCGTCAAATTCATCAAATTGAGAATTTGAAATTCCAAAATTGTCGATATCCACCCTTCAGGGAAAAGAATTGTCCCTCAGCGAAAAAAGAACTTGTCTTTGCTCCCAGAAGATTCAGGTAAACGCACAGAATAAGATTACGACAAGGAGAGGTGAACAACTTAGCATCGCTATTCAACAAAATACTACAATCAGGTTCCTACCCATCTAATTGGAAAAGAGCAATTGTCATACCAATCCTAAAACCCTCCTCAGACGCCTCTCTACCCAAGTCATATCGTCCTATCTCACTTACTAGCATCCTTGGCAAAACGTTTGAAAAAATCACTAAACAAAAGGCTAGTCTGGTACCTGGAATCTAACAACAGACTTTCGGCGTCACAGTACGGCTTTCGTAAGTCTCGACCAACACTCATGGCCCTGGCTGATCTGCAGGCACAAATTTGCATTTTCAACCGGAAATCATCTGATCTCAGTATTCTTCGATATGGAAAAGGCCTTCGATAGAGTATGGAGGTATCACACCTATTCTCTGCTTCATAAATAAGGTTTATGCGGACACCTTCCTCTAATCCCACAAAGCTTCCTGCGAAACCGTTTCATTAGGGTGCGTGTGGGAGGACATCTTTCCTGCCCCCGACCGCTCGTCAATGAAGTCCCGCAAGGCTCAGTCCTCAGCGTAACCTTATTTTTGATTGCTGTTAATTAGATCACTCTCCAGGTTCGTACTCCTTTCACACAAATACCGATGATATAAGCACTCACCTCAAATGCAAAAACCCACAACGTGCCCATAGACTACTCCAAGGAAACATAAAACTAATCGAAACATGGTCTTCTAGACACGGATTCCGTGTATATCACCAAGCAAAACAGAATTCATGATGTTCCAGCATCAAACAATCTAACTCTCCCATCTCTTCTGCTCCACTTACGATCGATTCCTCGCTCCAATCCAGTCAAATTTCTCGGCCTCTATCTTGACGCTCGCCTTTCCTAGTTACTTCAAATAAAACACATAAAAGCCAAATGTATGCGCTCACTCAATGTTCTGAAGTGCCTTCTCACATCCTTCCGAAGGATGTAGCAGAGGACTACTCATTCAGTTATACCAGACTCTGATCCGATCTTTGTCCCTCCCTCATACTTAAAGCTTCCTGACGCTGTTCAAAATGCGGGTTTACCTATCGCCATTGGCACCTTTCGCACTAGCTCAGCTTTGAGTATGTGTGCCGATGCAGGAAATCCTCCTCTCTCTTACCGCCGAATGCAGCTCACTGCCAAACTTATCGTTACGATAGCACACATCCCTAACACCCGTGTTCCTAAATCCTTACTGCACTTACGTTCACACTTTGAAGGGACACTGTCCCGTACGCCGCACCTTTTCCTACAATTCACTGTCAACAATCCATACATCACCCCCTGGTTGTTGAACCTTCCCCCATGCAATTTTGAACTTACAGAATTCCCTAAAAAATCTACACCCCCACAAGTTTATAGGACACATTTGCAAGAAATTCTGGACCGCTTTCCTAACCGTATCCTATGCTTCACTGATGGCTCAAAGTACAACCGACGCACCGCTTATGCCTACTCCATAGTCTACTATACTCCTTCCGACTTAAAAACACAGTTTCCATCTACACATCCGAACTCCATGCTATCCTACAGTGCCTAGTCACGATCTGCTCGCTCAAAAACCCACCGTCCCCCATCCACTATCTGATCCTCTCAAATTCACTTCCCTCTTGAAGGTCTATTTCTGATCGCCTATCAACGCACTCTCTCGTCCAACGCATCCATCTCATTTCCTTCACCACCAAGAGCATTTCACTCATCTGGATCCCACGCCGTATTGGTATGCCAGGAAATGAGGCAGTTGAGCAAGCAGTACAGCAAGCTACACCGCGCTCCCATATATCACTCGACACCTCTCTATCTCAACAGATCTCACTTCCATCATTCGCCAGACCATATTGCGTAAGTGGTTCAAAGAGTGGCGACATCAAGCCTCTCGGCACAACAAGCTCGCACAAATCAAGCTTACACCTGTCCCCTGGTCAACGTCCCAACGTTCCTCACACCGCGAGGAAATTATCATCATCCGCCTAAGGATTGGAAATACACGCCCTCACACATACGCATCTTCTCACTAACCTTTATCCCCTTAACTGCCTACACTATGAAGATGAAGACCTTCTTACCGTGGACCACCTCTTCTCATGCTCCTCCCTCACCTGCCTTCGTAACTCTCACCATGTCCCCAATAGTCGAATTTTGGCCTTCTCCAACTCCCTCAAGCACATAAACAACACCCTCACCCACCTTTCCGCTACTGGATAACTTTGCGACATATAGACAACAACCTTTCCAAGCCCGTAGCCCGCGAGAGTGTAGCTCCGTAGCTCGATAATAATAAAATAAAACCAAAAAATAGGGGAGTGCAACTTGTCTGGGTTACTGTGTTCTTCACCGCAATATGGATTTGAGTCTACCAAGCCGTCTGGTTCACAGACTGGCTTCTGCGACAACTGACTGCTTGTCTATTTGCCTGGTAGGCTGATTGGATCTTGGGGCAATGGATCTGCCTCTGTAACTGTTGAGGCGGGGTGGCCTACCGGGTAACCGGGCAAATATCCGGTGGCCTGGCACAAGTATGGCCTGGCCAAACCACAGTGGCTTGATTATCCCAGATAGAAATGTGTTAACAGCCTATTACAAAAGTGTGCTAAGTTTTACCTCGAATTTAGGTTCCGCCAGAGGAGTTTCGATTATTGGGACGATCCAGATTTGATTAAATATCTAGGCTCCTTCAGAACTCTTCACGGCTTCTTTGAGATTCTTACTATGGTTTAGACTCTTCAAGACATTTAAGGCTTGCCAACTCGTACGGATTCGGTCAAGACTATCCCAGACATCGATTCTTCTACCAGATTTTTAAGATTCTTTAAAATTTTCAAAACTTTTATCAGACTTGCTCAGGTATTTTTCATAAGTGTTAACCTGTTTTAACACTCTTTAAGACCAATTTCAGATTTTTTAAGACCAACCAGACGGGTTCAGCACTCGTTGAGGTTATTTTGTGCTTTTCCAAACTTGTTTAGGACTTTTCACGATTCTCCCAAATATGTTTCAGATCATAACTAAGCTTTTCTCTTGCCACTGATGCCCTTTGGTCACTGATGCGATTCTTGAAAGGGTAGTTTCCGGGGCCAAGGGTGCGGTGTCTCGGGAGCCACTTCGGCATGCGTGTATTTCCACCAGTCCATAGCTAAGGCTTTTGGATTCGTTCAGGCCAGCCAGGGCCAAGCCCTGCCTGGCAAGCGCGTCGCCCTGGCTAGCACATTTTCAAGACAAAAAATAAAAAAATAATAAATAAAAACAGTTAAAAGTAAAAGAAAAAAAATTTGTCCTTATGGCTCATGCCCTAGCACACACAAGCGGGGTTAGCTACGGGCTTGGATTCGTTTCAAGACGATAATTTTGAGGAACCTCGAATGACAGGAAAGGAGGATAAGGATAAATGGTCAGCGGTTGAGCAACCTATGCTTCGCAGACAACACAGTCCTGTGGAGTAACAACATGGATGAATTGGACCAAATGGTAAATGATCTCAACAAAGAAAGTAAGAAAGTAGGCCTTATTATGAACCTATCCAAAGTGAGAGTGATGACAAATATGGGGGAAGAGGTCTGCTGGTTGGATGGTCAAAAGCTCGAAAAACTAGAGGAATATGAGTACCTGGGACAAACTGTTTACATGATAGAGAAGGCAAGGCGGGAGCTGAGAGTAAATACGGCTAATGCTAGGAAAAGCTTTTGAGGAGACAAAAGCATTCTAAAAAGCAATATATCCACGGCCGCTAAAATGAGAGTATTGGAGCAATGTGTAGTACCCTCGCTCATTTACGAGGCTCAAACCTGGGCATTGGCAGAGGCTCCAAAAGAGAAAATTAGGATAACGCACTACAAGATACCTCGCCACAATCAAAGTTAGGAATAAGATAAATTTAGAAACAATTTCGATAAAAACAGAGAGGGCAAAAGATATAGGGCGGGCAATTAGTAAATTACCCACCCTATATCTTTTGCCCCGCCTATTTTTGTCGAAATTGTTTCTAAATTTATTTTATCCCTGACTTTGATTGTTGCGAAGTATCTTGTAATGCGTTATCCTAAATTCTTTCTCTTGGGTGATACCTAGCCGTTGTGAGGAGGCTTAAGTGTAAAAAAAAAGACTCTCTATGAGGTTACATATCGTTGAAATCGCGACCAAAAGCACCAAGGAGTAGGCAAACTACGACAGATAAACCCTGTTGAAAGCAATGAAAAACTACAACAGTATCTACATTTCCAGGAAATGTAGTTTTCCCGAATATTAATTAGGTACTGATGATAGCTGCCCAACAGGTATGTAATTTTTCCGGAGGATGCCCGGGAGGGATCAACTTCATCGGCAAGTTTTAAAAAGAAAGGCGCAATTAAAATAGGAACTTGGAATGTGAGAAGTTTGAATGGAGTTGGAAGATTAGAGAATCTTAAGAGAGAAATGGAGAGGCTTGACCTAAAAATAGTTGGAATAAGTGAAGTGAGGTGGAAAAAGGAAAATGATTTTTGGTCAGGAGACTGCAGAATAATAAATACAAAGGGAATAAAGGGGCAAGCAGGCGTCGGAATTGTTATGAATAAACAAATAGGTAATCAAGTTATATATTATAAAAAATAGAATGAAAAGTGAAAGTTAATCTTGATAAAAACCCAGTACTTACAACAATAATACAAGTGTATACGCCTACCAATACTCATGAGGACGATGAGATTGAAGAGGTATATGAAGAATTAGAAGGACTTATATAGCATGCTAGAGGCGAAGAGAATATTATTATTATGGGTACTGGAATGCAAGAGTTGGTGAAGGGAAATAAGTAATAAAGTTGGGGATTTTGGATTAGGAATGAGAAATGAAAGAGGAGAGCGTTTGATACAGTTTGGTGTAGAGTATAACTAAGTTATAAGGAAATACTAAATTTAAAAATCACTATAGAAGAAGGTATACTCCGGGAGCCGATATTGACAGTGATCATAACTTGATAGTAAAATGAAATGCAGCCATACACTGAAGAAACTTAGTAGAAAAGAAGAGGTAAACAGATGGAATTTGAAAAAGTTGGAAAATATTAATATTAGATGGAAATATCAAGAGGATATTGTATTAGAATTAGAGGTTGAAAAAACACAGGAAATTAACAGTGTGGAGGAAAAATGGGGTAAAATAGAGGAGGGAATATTAAAATCAGTAGGAGCAAATCTAGGTAAAACTAAGAGAGAAGAAGAGAAACCATGGATGAAGAAGGAAATCCTCAGAACTATGGATGAACGAAGAAAATATAAGAATGCAAACGACAGGGAAGGTAGATTAGCTTATCAAAAGTTAAGAGAGAGTGTAAAAGGGCAAAGGAGAAATGGATGAAAGAAAAAAGTGATTATAAGATAGAAGAGTTTATGAATACAGGACAAATAGACTTGGCCTATAGAAAAGTAAAAATGGAGTTCGGAGAAAGAAGGAAGAAAGCAAGTAATATAACAAATAAGGAAGGAGAGCCCATTTACACAGCTGAAGGAAAAGTGAAAAGATGGATAGAGTATACAGAAGGACTATATAGTAATAATGGAGATGAAGAGATAAGAATGGAGAGGGAGGAAGATGTTGAAGAAGATGAGAGGGGAGACTCAATTTTAAGAAGTGAATTTGACAAAGCAGTGAGAGATTTAAGCTCCAGGAGTAGATGAGATACCAGCTGAATCATGACAGAAATTAGGAGAATGTGTACTTGATAGATTGTACAAATTAGTATGTTGTATTTATGATAAAGGGGAAATGCCAGAGAACTTTAAAAAGAATGCTATTGTAACTGTATCAAAAAAAGCAGGAGCAGATAGGTGTGAAATTTATCGAACAATTAGTCTTTTTTCGCACGTGTCAAAAATATTAACTAAGATAACTTTACAGTAGAATTGAGAATAGAATAGATGTAGAACTTGGAGATGATCAGTTTGGATTTAGAAAAAGTAGAGGTACTAGGGAAGCAATGTGAGCTTTGAGATTAATTGTAGTTGGGAGACTCAGAAAGGGGCAGGATACATAAATGGCATTCGTTGATATGGAAAAAGCTTTTGACAGCGTGAAATGGAATAAAATGTTTGATATACTAAAATAGGTAGGAACAAAATTTAAAGAAAGACGAGTTATTTTAAACTTATATAAAGGACAGAAAGCCGCATTAAGAATACAAAAAGAGAAAGGGGAAGAAAAAGGTTCAAAGCAAGGGGCTCCTTTTCACCACTCTTATTTTACACCACATGTGTTTAGTGGCCCCATGACCAGTTAGTAGTCCGACCATGAGCCTTGCATGTTTCCTGTCAAGCCCTAATAGGAACTTGGCATACTTACTGGGGGGGGGGTCCCTATCAGTGTTTTGCTGACTTTCATGCCACTGGCCAACCGCCAGTGCATTTCCGTCTGCTTGCTTATCCACGCCTTCACTTTGAATTTTATGACGCTGTATGCTACGGGAAGACACGGCCTGGATGTTTCCAGTTCCTTTTTTATGCCGTCCATCGCTAGCTTGCCAGCGATCATGTACCCTCTAATGCCGCAGTGTCCCGGAGCCCACAGTATGGTGACAAGGTTCTTCTGAGCAAGGGTGTATAATTTGTCAACACACTCCGCCACCACCAGGGATGTAGTTTGGTGTGACGATAGCGCCTTAATAGCCGATTGACTGTCTGTACAGATATAGATCTGCTTATTAACACGGCCCTTCTGCTGGCTTTCATCAATGGCTACCGTGATCGCCATTACTTCTGTTTGAAGGATAGTGACGCTTTCGCCCAGTGCCATTGAACAGTTGTTAGCGCCTTTTGCATTCGTGATTCCGATTCCTTACCTTGGTCATTCTTAGAGGCATCTGCAAACCACACATTCTCCTCTTTTCTTAGAATGCTTGGTCACCTCTTTTCTCAAGCCTCCCGTACGGGTATCAGCGCACGGTCCGGCTTGTCAAAGAAGTGTACCATCGCGATTCTGTCCTTCGGCATCCCAAAGCATTTGTCCATCGTCCCCGCCATCTCCCATATCCTTCTGTGGCCTGTTTTTGGGCCTGAAGGTTTGGTTAGCCCTGCTGATGAGCCCCATTATCGCAGCTGCTTCTACTATAGCAGTGTGAAGTGGTGACAACTTTAGAAGCCTTTCCAGTGTTTTAGTCGGCGCCGTTCTCATTGCCCTCGTTGCTATCACGCACGCGAGCCTTTGTAGGTGGTCTAGTTCCTGTCTGACTTCGGACACGTGGACCCGGCTCCACCACGAATATTGATTTAGAAAACATTTAAATGGAATGGAGGAGAGTTTATAGAATATCGTATGAGAATAAATAAAAGTAAAACTAAAGTAATGTAATCGATGTGAACATGATAGCTTAAATATAAATATGGGACAGGAAAAGATCGAGGAAGTAAGCGAATTTTGCTATTTGGGGAGTAAAATAACAAAATATGGACGGAGTAAAAGGGATATTAGTAGCAGAATAGCACAAGCCCAATTAACATTTTATCGAAAAATAAATCTGGAAACCAAAAATAGCCTTGTATGGATGTGAAATGTGGACCATAGGAAAACTAGAGAAGAGAAGGATCGAAGCTTTTGAGATGTGGTGCTATAGGCGGAAACTTAGCATCAACTGGACGGATAAGGTAAGAAATGACGAAGTACGTAACAGAGTAAGAGGTAAAATGGATATTAGGAATTGTCTGAAGAGAAGGAGAGATAAACTAATAGGGCATAATTTGAGGCACTCGGAATAATATCACTGCTGCCAGCAGGAAGAGTGGAAGGAAAGAATTCGGTAGGTCGGCAAAGATAGATAATCAAGAATGCCAAATGTAAGTTTCATTACGAAACGAAAGAACTCGCACAAGATAGGGAGAAGTTAGTAAATTAAAATTAAATAATGCGGGACATATAGCTAGAGATGATCAAAAATGGGCAAAAATCACGGAAGAATGAGCACCTTGGTACTTCACAAGGAAGAGGGGGAGACCTCCAACAAGATGGAGGGACGTATTAGTACGAAATTTTGGAATTCTTTGGACCAGGGTAGGGAGGGATGGGGCAGATGGGTAAAGACGGTGAAAGCCTATGCTCGCACCCGGGTAAATTTGGCAGCTTGAGACGGCTTCCCATACAAGGTGAAGCGAGGTGGCACGAATCAAGGCTGTAAATGAAAAATGAAAATGAAACATTCGTATAACTAGTATTCTTTGGTTCATCATCCGTTTCAATTGTGACATTAACTGAACTCCACTCAGAACAAAACAGGCAATTCTCCGGCTTAAGGGAAAACGGGCGTCCAGCCTATCTGCCCCATATACATCCCTTTTTGTGTAATCGAGCTCTCATTCTTACATATTCCTTTCCTGAAATTTAGGGGAGGGGGAATGATACCACTGCCCCATTAGCTTCACAATTGAGGAGAAGTGCCCCCGACCCCCAGGTTTCAGTGCCCGTATTTTGGGATCATTAGGTCAGGCCATTCTTGTGCAAGGCGACTGGGTATTTGCCCGGTTGCCTGGCGGGCCAATTCGCCGCTCAGGTCCAGCACTGGTATCCAGTTTCCGCACTACGGTTCGCTGCTAGTTCCGGTCCCGGCTGCCGGAGAGGTGTCGCGGGTCGCTGCCGTCTGATCCGGCGATGCTGGTGATACAACGACAAGTCGAACGGAACGGAACGGGTTGACGAATGGATTCCAGTACAGACGCCGCGTTGAGGAAACGCCCAACGGGCAGGTCGGAAGGTTGGAATGCGATCGATAATCTCGACGTTGTGCGGGTAAATACAACGTAAGAGTCGACGGACTGTGTGCAAAGAAGAAAAAGCCACGCTACGAAGATGCGTCGGGATATTCGCACCTTAGAGCTCCGTTTCACCGTAGCGCCTCTTCGCCTGTCGGTGCCGTTCCGATGTTCAGCCTTCGGCCACCCGCGGCCTCCGTTTCCCCGGCGGTATGACTGGAATTTTCTCGGCACCGTAGCCGATCAGGACGAGAATGAAGTCCCCTGAGACTGTGCGCCGCGCGCCAAAAAAAAAGGGTGTGTAAGCGTCGGCGATATTGCCGGCGAAAATCTGCGACGATGGTGCGGCGCGGCGCGCGCGTCCCGTCGTATGAGCGCGTCATTCGACCGACGTACTACCGAGGTCAACGCCCTTACATTATAATCTGTTCCGAAGAGACGAGTACGCATTTTCTTTTTACGATTGAGGGAAAATTCGTTTGCTCGTACTACGTTCATTATAGTACACCGTGTACGCTTTATGAACGTCGTTCAGCCGGCGATATTTGCAGTGTTGCAGCCTGCAGAAGCGATAAAATGGAATTCAAGGTGTAGCGGGGTTGTTGTACCAAGAGGATACGCCCTTCCAGCGGGCACTGGCTGCTGTTATCGTTTTCAAAGTGTAACCAAATTTTCGCATCATTCGGAACGACGACGTATACAAAGAACGGACAGAATAAATGATTTCACGGGGTGATTGAACGAAAGTGCGACGGATGTTCGACGGCTTGGCAAATGCGACTGCATCGAAGAAGTCGACGGAAATTTTATGATTTTAAAAACTGTGGGATGACTGAAAAAGAAACATTAAAACAGAACGCGGCTGAAATTTCAATGGTTTTGCGAACTTGGCAAATTCGGTGAATTCACGACTACGAGTACACGACGCCGCAGCTGAAATAATAACAGCAATCCACTGGTTCGCAAATTTTGGGTATTTGAAGAAATTCGCTCAAATTCGAGAAAATTTCAAGTTAAAAACATGTTTGTCCTACGCTAGTACCTATAACTAAATTTCTTCTCTTAGTTGTTGACTTCAAAAATATTCATCACTAAGTATAGATAAAATTGGATCCTCTTCTGCCAAATTGAAAAAGCATAATTTTTCTAGTTTATCAATTTTACAGTTTGAATTGACTACACGGACAGTCTTTATTTGGAATTGAACCGATTAATTGTGACATAATATACAGAGTCAATTTATCGAAATAGTTAAATCTGCCAATCAGGGTAAATTTATCAAGTTGACAATTTGAGCAAATTTATCAAATTAAAAGAACGAGTAAATTTATCTAGTTGAGAAATTGAGTAAATATTTCAAATTAAGTAATTATGAAATGCAGAAACTGAGTAGATTTGTCGACTCGAAAAATCCAAGGAGATTTTTCAATTTAAGGAATTGAGTAAATTTGTTGCACTAAAAAATTAAGTATATTAATTTAAGGTAAGGTAGCCTAATATGTACTACAATTTGTTTTTTGCTTATAAGTTGCTCCTTATGGGTCTGAAAATGTTAATGGTAGCCAAAAAAGGAAATTGCAAAAAAATAAAAATTGCATTTTTAATGATTTTTCTTTTTGTAAATGTCAAGATTTTAGGAAATCGAAAATTTGGGATGAACCTTCTTTTAAGAGACAAAACTGCAAAATAAATGTTTAATATTAAGTTAAACAGTTTAGATAAGTGAAAAAAAGTATAATGAATTCAAAGATAAATGCTGAGCTCGTAACAAATCGCTTAAGAGTCGTCAAAGGAACGGAATTTAGTTTGGAAGCTTTTAGGAATCCAGTTTCTTTTCTGAAAACGCTTAGAACAGTCGATTGCATTTTTTTTTCGGTTTATAATTTACAACTTTTTGCCATCTGCAAAAATTAACATCATTTTTGACCTCATCCTCTCGTGGTCCATACTGAGGTACCAAACAAAAAATTTTCAAAATGACTTACTGCCAGTTCTGAATCTTTAATCGAAAAACTCTACTTGGAATCATATTCCTTTGGGCTAATAATACACCTTCGAAAAAAATTTCCCATCACTTTTTTCCGAAATTATGACACAATACAGAAAACGTATTGTACCAGCATCTAAGAAAGGTCCCACTTTGTCGATTTTATTTACGAAGATAAGCGATTTTTCGGATGTTAGGTCAAAAATATGAATTTTGAAATTTTTAGCGTTTCTGGTAGAGTGAACCCTGCTCTTTCGAATGACGCAAGCCGCACATGATCGAAAGAGACCCCGCGGACCTTCGAAGTTCAAAATGCACTGATATTTTTCACGTTTTTCACTTGCAAATTGTAACAAAACTAAAACGCGTTTTTCTCAAAACTATGTTTTTTGACATTTTGACTTTGGAAGCGAATATATCTCAGCCAATTTTGAACTTAGGAGGTTCTGCGGGGTCTTATTCGATCAGAAATGTTGTCTAGTATAACGGACCATGCATAACTACACACCGACAAAGTGGAACCTTTTTAGATGCACGTACACTAATGACAATAAAAAAAGTTGAAAATATCAGAATCGTTTTTTCCTCCTTTGGGGGGGGGGGGCGATGGCTCTCAAGTTTGAATTTTCAACATATATCAAGGTAGTACATCATGAAGAAGAGCATAGATTTTTTTCCAGCAGGTAGCACCATAAACGAACGAGATAGGCCGGTGGTCCATATTAGGCTACTTCACCTTATGAAATTGAGTGAATTGGTAACTTTAAGAAATTGAGTAAATTTTTCAAAATATGAGGTTGAGTAAATTTGTCAAATTGAAAAACCAAAGTAAATTTTTCAATTTAAGAAACTGAGTAAATTTGTCCAACTATAAAATTAAGTAAATTAAGTGAATTTGTCATTTTAAGAATATGAATAAATTTTTCAAACCAGGAATTCGAGCAACATTTGTAGAATTGAGTAACTTTATCGAACAGAGTAAATCTGTCACAATGAGGACATGGGTCGAAGAACAAATTGGTCAAACTGAATAAATTGGTCATATGGAGTAAATTTATTAAACCGAAAAATTGAGTAAAGTTGTCAACTTGTAAATTTTCGTTTGTTTAAGCAGCCACAGCAGAATCTTCCCCATCGATGGCCCTTTATTCATGAAAGCGATTAAATTTGTCACCTCGAGTAAATTTGTCGAAATGAGAAATCAGGAAACTTTATCGATTTGTGACATCAATTATTGAAAACTAAGCAAATTTATCGAATTACTCGTAGATGTTAAGTGGTTTTGTCAAAATGAGAAACAGAGTAAATTTTTGAAATTGTGTGGATTCCTCGAATTAAGTGAGTTCGTTGAATTAGGTGAATTTGTCAAAACTGTAAACATGCCAAACTGATGAAATTAGTTAAATGGAATAAATTGGTTAAATTAAGTAAATTCATCAAACTGAAAAACTGAAAAAGTCGTCAAATGAAGAACTTCTGTTCTGCAATAGTCACTATTTGAAATTTCCCCGAAGCCCAATTTATTTTTAGGACTGGGGCGATTAATCAGGGACGTAGCGAAGAGTTTTTTCTGGAGGGGCTAAAATTGTTAAATTCCCAAGTGACTCAACTCAAAATTCCAACGTATCAAAATGTATTTGTATTGGCTCAAAAAAAAAGCCTTTTGACTTGTTAGATTTTCCCAGCTTTTGATCCATTTGATAAAATTTCCCAACTCCAGTGAAATTTGGGGGGACAAGCTCCCCTCCCCTTATTTTCGTCCCTGCGATTAATTTTTCAGCTTGACTAAAACTGTAAATTGAGAAACTAAGCAACTTTATCAAGCATAGAAAATTAGTAGGAATTTGTGAAATTATAATAAATTAATCGAATTATAAATTAAATTAATTTGTCGAATTGAGTAAACTTCAGTAAATAAATAAAAGTGAAGAATTAAGTATATTTTATTAAATTGAGATGTGGAATGGATTGGTTACTTCAGTAAGTAAATTTGTCAAACTGAAGAATTAAATAGAATTGTCAAATTGAAAAATTGAGTCACACTGGAAAGTTTATCTCATTTTAAGCTTTCAAAGTCAATCCATTTACAAGATAAGGTGACTACATCGATCAACTCTAGTAAATTTATCAAATTGAAAAGTGTAAATTTGTCAAATTGAGTAAAAAATGAGCAAAATTGAGTAAATGAGAAAAACTTAGTAAATTTATCAAATTGAGAAAATTATTACATTGTCAACGTAAAAAATTGAGTAAATTTGTTAGTTTGACTACCTAGATCAGCGATTCTCAAACTTTTTGGTGACGGACCCCTTTTCAACAGCAATGTATGTTATGGAACCCCTCACTAAACTTTATTTAATGTACTTTCGGTTTCAGTATGAAGAAAAATAGTATACAACACATGGCCAGAATTTTGGATGCCCTGGTGCGGCGGACCCCGACCAGAGCCTTTGCGGAGCCCCAGGGTTCCGCGGAGCATACTTTGAGTAACGCTGACCTAGGTTTATTAAATTAGAAAATTTAGTTTGTTTGTCAAATAGAATAAATTAAGTAAATCTGTCAAATTGAGTAAATTTGCCAAAAGTGTCTATTTGAGTAAAATAAAATAACGTAAATTTGTCAAATAGAGTAAATCTGTTAGATGAGTAAATTTGTTGAACTGAGTAAATTTGTTAAATTGAGAAAATTTGTCACGCTGAGTGAAATTTGCCAATGGAGTAAAATTAAGTAAGTGAATACATTTGAATAAAATAGTTAAACTGAGTACCGGGTTCGATCCCACGTAGCAACACGCCAGATTTCGACCTAGGCCGGTTTTTCGGCCAGAAGTGAAGAGGGCTAAGACAGCCCTAACAGCCTCCCTGACGTCTCTGAGGTAATGCTCGAAAGGGCAGATTCCAGGGCTCGGGTTGAGAGCAAATTAGAAAAGAAGTTAAACTGAGTAAATTCATCAAACTGCACAATGAAGTTAACTTTTCAAAATGAGCAATTATGCAAATTTGTCTAATTGAAGCACTGAGTAAATTTGCTGAATTGAAAAGTTAGGTAAATTTGTTAACTGAGTAAATCTGTCCAGTTGGGTAAATTTGTTAAATTGAGGAAATTCGTCAAAGTGGGCGAAACTACTGACCATATGATAAAAAAAACTGAGTAAACTAGTAAAACTGTATAAATGAATGAATAAATTTGAGTAAATTAGTTAAGCTGGTAAATTCACCGAATTGCAAAATTGAGTTGACTTTTTAAAATGAAAATTATTTGTCTAATTGAAGCACTGAGTAAATGTGACTAATTTAGTAACTGATTACACCTATCAAACTAAAAGAACTAACTGACCAAATTGTGTCAAAATGAGTAAATTTATTACGATAAGAAATTGAGCAAATTTGTCGGATTGCGAAATTCAAAAGTTAAAAGCAAAAGACGTATTTTCCATTGTCGCAAGCTGAATCTGATAGCAAATGTTCTATTGTTTAATTTATGGTCTTTGGTCCTGGTGAATATAGGAGGGAAATTTAGTCCGGAACAAAAGTCAAAACTCCATGTGTTTTTCCTATAAGAACGAAACGGAGCTTGTGGCACGGATTCCCTTACTCCAATCGACCAAAAACATCGTAGGTCTTTTTTTAATTTTTTTTTAAATTCTTTATTGGTACCAATTTAGGAGACGAATCAGAGGAAATGCAGAAAAAAATATCACCAAGAGTAAATAACGTCCGCCTTAATTGTGTAAAGGAAGTTGTGTGTTCCCAACATCCTTCCAGCTTACCCTCCCACCAGACTAGGGTAGGCTCATGTACGCAAATGTGAGTGCTTGAGGGATAAGGTTTCAATCTGCATTTGCAGGGACGAAACTATGAGGGGAGAGGGGGTGAAACACCCCCAATAATTTGGCAGTTGGCAAATTTTGAAACTGTTAATTTGAATTTTTCATTTTCTAGTTTCTAAGAACGTTTGGTTGCTTATTTACTCATTTATTTTTTTCAATTAACAAACATATTGATTAAAAAATCGGTAAATTTTCAAATTAAAAAAAATTTTGTCGGCGAATTTTCCTTTTTTACCCCCCTCTCCGCAAACTGAAAGTCAAGTTTCGTCTCTGCTCACGAATGAGCTGATTATAAAAAGTCTACCGTATTAAATCTAATATACCGTCACAAATTTTTCAACACTTTCAACCTAGCTGTACACGAAATACGATAAAAATATATATATATTATAGTCTGTATAATGTAATGTACATACACGATAGAACATACTTAATGTTAATACCGAACATGCCATTTCCGTGTTATCGGATATATGTTACTATCACTACACACTACTGCGGGGAGCTTATTCCGACACGAGTTCTAGAAAACATTCAAGGATTTTCGTTACATAATATTAAGGTCTTCGGCAAAGTGTCGTTAACGTTTTAAAACTTACTCAATCCTTCGTTCGACACAAGATATTACCTACTTTTTCCTTTCATTATCAATGAAGTTGCTCGTTTACCATTCGCACGTTCGCGATGACAGGGCAGGGGCAGGCACCCTCAGCACCCTTAGCTGCATGCAGGACCCTCACGCATTTGCGGGTCGATAGTGGCAAAAAAATGTTATTTTATCGGTATGTTCGATTTTACCGGTCGTAAAATAAACCCCACTGATTAGCCAGAACGATGTCGACGTCGACTCTAATTAAATTAGGCCGTATTTATGTTTCGCCGAACACGTGACCTGACGTGACATACGATTGCCAGAATTTTCTTGTTTATCGTCTCTGCTCGAGCCGACATCCCATCGACCTGCGGAGGTCGTCTTTCCTCGCCTCATATTTGCGCTCGACCGTTCGGCGAAGTCTTATTATTTTCGGGTTCCAGTTCGTGGAAACTGAAAATAGATTCAACTCGTTAAGGTGTTTACCGACTCACAAGCAACAACATGAAATTTTTGATTTCACTCGACAGGGCCGGGTTTAAGTACTTTGCCGCCTTATTTTTTCCCCCTCCCTTCCGCGGTAATTGTGTTTTTTGGACCGCAAGCTTTGCTGCCCCAAAATTTTGTCGCTCTCGGCTCTAGCCCAGTCAGCCCGTACGGTTAAACGGGGACTGAATCAAAACCTATGAGTCCTAATATGAATCGGTTTGTGTAGAAACAGGTTAAGTCACACTGTTATAATTTTTCAGGAAAACCAAAAAACTGTTTTAGGGTATATGGCAACATTGACGCTTCATTATTTTCATGTTGTTATATGATATTTGGGCTGAGGAAACCAATGCCACTATTCATTTTTATCAAGAGTAACCAGAAAAGCGTGAAATTTGAATTCAACTTGTAACTTAACCTGTTTCTCTACAAAATTGGGTTGTGATAACACATAAAATTGTTCAGTAATTTACTCCTTTACGTTTCACATGCACCGGCATACTCATGCAATTAATTGCTGATGCGCTTGCTTCATAATAATAAAACACTCAATGACGATAAGGAGGACTTGACCTGTTTTACTTCAAAATAATGTGACTTATCCTGTTTCTCTCCACATTGAAATTTTCAAATTTCTTTTTAGGATTTCAGTATTGACGAATCGAGTTGATTTTTTGCCAGCTGACGCGGCTTGGTCTTACGGTGTTGCCCATGTAAAAAATTCATTATGGTCAAAATGGGGACTTGACGTGTTTCTGCACAAACCGATTCAATCATATAAAAATCACACGTTAGTGGTAAAATGGTTTTAGAAAATTCTGGAATCAGATCTGTAATTATAATGAACGTGAAAACACTTTTAGTAATATTACCTATATACATATACGCTCCATTACCCCATAAATTTAATTTTTCTCATTTTCATGTGAACCTCTGAAATTTTAGGCTGTTTAGGGAACCAGTAGTAGGGCCTTCTTCCGAGTAGAAGGTATGCTGTAGGGTGATTCCGATGGGAGAGGGGGACTGGGAAGTCAAAAGGCATAGAAAAGCAACCAGTAAAAATTTTTGAATTTCAGTTTTATATCATAAAACCACGTCTAAACCCTGCTTACCATTTTTTTTTTTTTTTTTTTTTTAAACAAATGTTTTACTGGAAACTTGTAAACATACGTACAAAACCAAACTTAAATTGTTCAGAACGGAGTAAAGAAACCAGATGCCTGTGGTAGGCAGACTGATGTAAGTTAAAAATTAAAATAAGTAAAAAGTTAAGAATACTTATATGGTAATGTTGTGTGGGGGGGGGAGACACAAATGAAAGTACAGGATAGGAAGAAAACAAGTTTAACCCAGGTCGACGGTATCCAGAAGTCCTAGGGCCAGATCATTCGGTGGGAGTGGAGGCGGCGTTCGTGCTCCTAGGATAGCTGCTGGATGACTTCGGTGATGGCTGGAACCCTCAAGTCGGCGTGGAGGGTGTCATTGCGGACATACCAGGGGGCTCCTGCTATCAGCCGTAAGACTTGTTCTGGAATCTCTGAATGACGTTTCTGAGTGAGGTTGATGCACAGCCCCAGGTGGGAAGGGCATAAGCCCATACAGGACGAAGGATGGCCATGTACAGCAATCGCTTTTTGGAGAGCGACAAAGCTGATGCACGATGAAGGAGCCAGGAACTTATACGGATTCGTAAGTCAAGCTCTTTACGCTTGGTTTTTACATGGACTCGATACGTCAGGCGTTCGTCTAAGTGCACCCCAGGGTATTTAGCTGACGATTTGAGAGGGATAATTTCTCCGCCAAATGAGATAGGGTGGTAGCCATGTGGATGGAGTGTGTAGACAACATGCGTGGACTTTTCGCTACTCACTTTGATTTTCCACCGGGTAGTCCAGGTATGAAATTCGTCGAGTGAGTGTTGCAGAGTGGTAACTGAGGATATGTAGTCACGCGATGAAGAGAGAAAGGCAGTGTCATCTGCAAAGGTTGCAAGGACAGTGCCGTTATTGGAGCTTGGTATATCTGCGGTGAACAGGGCATACAGTAGTGGCCCTAGTACACTTTCCTGCGGTACACGTAGAGGTGTGCTCTCCGTAGACGACGAAGAATACACGGTTAGTTAGATAATTGCCAAGTAGTTCGCAGACATTTTCGGGAAGGAGGGAGCGGAGCTTGAATGCTAGCCCCAGGTGCCATACTCGGTCAAAGACCTGCGTGACATCAAGGAAGGAAGCTGCACAGTACTTTTTGTCCTCCAGTGATGTAAGAATTGTTGTTGCTATTCACTGAAGTTGATCTGTTGTGGAGTGGCGAGCGCGAAATTCGAACTGGTGATCTGGTAGTGCATCCGAGGGCAGAAGACTCACGATTTTTTGCGGATAAGTTTTTCAAGAACTTTGCTCAAGACGGACAGTACCGAAATTGGTCGATAGAACTGTAAACAATTTGGATTTTTACCTGCCTTAGGTAACATGATGACCTTGGCACATTTCCATGAAGATGGAAAGTGTTTTAGGCGAAGGATGGTATTGAATATACGTGTCAGCCTACTTACCGTATAATTTTTTTTTAAATATATACTCTATCGCATCCAAACATTCTCACCTTAAAGCGTAAGTACCCTAAAATGTTAGAATGTTACTGATTTACCTAGAGTTTTCCTTGTTAGAAAAAAATATAATTTTAGAAGTATTTAAAAAACATAATTTTAGAATTATTTAAAAAATTCGAACAATCCTTTCCACTTCTAGTTAACATAAGATCGTCATTTTTGAACATCGAAATTTCTACCAAAACCCCCTCCAGTTTCAACAAAATACAAAAAAAAAATCCAGTAAAGTTTTAGCTTGATCGGAAAAGAGGAACATGTGCCAGATGCCTTCTACACTTCTTCTATATGGAAATACATTGAATAAAAATTTTTAATTGAAAAACGTTTTTCCATAGAATTCAATTAAGTCGAAAATTTGTTCTCATAATTTTCAAGAAGCTATACGATGCTGGTTATGCGAGGTGTGGTTCAATGGCCTTAAGGGATGGCTCTTAAATGAAAAGAGGAGGGGCGGAAAATGAAACTCGAAGTACGGATTGACTTAAAGGTTTGAGTTTCCTTAAGTCAACTTGCGGGTAATTTTCACGTCTGATACCCCGAGGAATCACGGAAAGAGGTTGGCATCAAATATTGTTAATTTTTTCGCGATATCACCTCATTACAAGTTTTAAAAATTGCTGAAGCCAATTCGTATCCGACTCGTTTGGTTGCCCCAGTAAAGGTCCAAATTAAACTATAATTTTTTTTTTTTTTTTTAATTATTGAATATAGTGACTAGGACACCTTCTTGATCGACTGAAAAATGGTATCGAGGGACAACGGCATATGTAAGGTTGGACAAAGGGGGCGAAAAGTTTGACATTCAAAAAGGAGTAAAACAAAGGGATCCCTTGTCACCAAATTTATTTACTGCAGTTCTGGAATAAATTTGTGAGAATCTTGAATAGGAGAAAAGGGGGGATAAGGATAAATGGTCAGCGGTTGAGCAACCTACGCTTCGCAGACGAGACAGTCCTATGGAGCAACAACATGGATGAACTGGACCAAATGGCAAATGATCTCAACAAAGAAAGTAAGAAAGCAGGCCTTACTATGAACTTATTCAGAACGAAAGTGATAACAAATATGGAGGAAAAGGACTGCTGGTTGGATGGTCAAAGGCTGAAAAAAATGTAGAGGAATTAAGCACTTGGGACAAACTATTTCCATTGAAGAGGGGACAAGGCAGGAGCAGAGAGTAAGAACGGCTAATACCTGGAAAAGCTTTTGAGCAGACAAAAGAATTTTAAAAAGCAATATACCTACGGCTACAATGTGTAGTACCCTGGCTTATTTATGGGGCTCAAACCTAGGCACTCACAGCGGCTCAAAAAGAGAAAATTAGGATTACGCACTTCAAGAAGCTTCGCAACATATTAAATTTCAAGTTAAAGACAAAATTAATTTAGAAATAATTTCGGCAAAAACAGGGGCAAAAGATATAGGGCGGGCAAGCAAAAGCTTAACCAGAGGGACGTCGGATGAATCTGGGCCACCCTGAAAAGCCATCCATCCAAGTTTGGCTCACCCACACAAAAAACTTGAATACATGACATCTGAACATCAAAACCTATTTGGATACCTGAATTTTGAACGCTATTGCAATATACAAATTCAGAGAACATTTAATTCGTAAAATGTATTACATTCAGGGACGTATCAATAGGGGGCAGGGGGCAACTCCCCCCCTCGGAATTTTTCACTCATAAGTTGGGCAAATTTACTATTTCAGTCAGGCGAGTTGGGAAAATCCAACAAGTTAAAAGGTTTTTTTTGCTTTGATGCTTGGGAATTGAGATGAGAAGTTGGAGAAACCGAACAAGTCAAAAGGTTTTTCTTCTTTTGCATTAATACTTCGGAATTTTGAGTTGAGTCAGTTGGAAAAATCCAACAGGTCAAAAAGTTTTTTTTTTTTTTTTGCTCTGATACTTGGGAATTCTGAGAGTTGAGTTGGTTGGGACTTTCACAATTTTTACCCCCCCCCACCCTCCCCCCCTTGCAAAACCCTTTGGTACGTCCCTGATTACATTAAAAGGAATCTAAAGAAGAAAAGGTATCGATATCCAGATCATCAAAAATTCTCAGTCTGGTAACACTAACTGCTTCAAATAGGATGATAGCAACGTACAGTACTTAAAATGAATTCACTTTGAGCCCTTTTTTGTTGGACATAGTCGACTAGGACAGTATTTATTGAAAAAATAACTTCACAGAAGTCTGTAAAAAGAACCTAAAATATTCCACTATTAGGTCCTCCTTTTTGAATCGAACAATCCAAATCAAAACTGGAAAAATAAGTATTTCTATCAAGCTTCCTTATCGGGCACCGATATCTTACAAATTTTATTAATTTTGTGAATTTTTGCTTAACATCATAATAACCTTAGAATAGTGATATTGTAGCGTAACCAAGGCGTGGGTTGAGGAGGTCTAGACCAACTTAGCGATTTCGTCAAACAGTGGTTTTTCTAATTTTAACACCTCCTCTAACCATTTCTGGTCAAGACCAAATCTTCCCCCCCTCGAATAGGTTGGCTACCCCGCTGATACCACGCGTACCATTGGCTCTAAATCATATGACTGGAAAATAGTGATTCAACTACGGAACAGCCCTCCTTTCACAAGGGTCTGAAAGTCAAAAATGACCTACAAGATTGTTGTATCTCACTTTAGCCCACCCAGGAAATAACTTACGGTCACGCACCTGAAATTTAAATTAAATTATGCGGGCCATATGTATAGCTAGAGATGATCAAAAATGGACAGACATCACTGAAGAATGAGCACCTAGGTTCTTCACAAGGAAGAGGGGGAGACTTCCAACAAGATGGAGGGACAAATTAGTACGTGAAATTCTTTAGACCAGGGCAGAAAGGGATAGGGACAGATGGGTAAAGACGGTGGAAGCCTATGCCCACACTCGGTAAATCTGGTAACTTGACGGCTTCCCACACAAGGTGAACCCAAGTGGCACGGATTAAGGCTGTAAATAAACAAATAAATAAAATAATTGTCTGATACTGGCATTCCCTGAATCTTCGACAGGAGGAAGGAGGACCGAGTCAGAAGTCTCAGAGCTAAACTTCAGAGTACAAGATCGTGCCAACATTTGATGTCGCTGCGACGCCTTCATCTCGTCATTTCTCCACGAACTACAAACACCACCCTCTCTTATGTGGAAGAAAACCTGAACCGGGGGCAAAGATATAGAATTGGATACGCTGAGTAATACAACAAGCAAAGGGCTGAGTTCAAAGGAAGGTTAATACTTGGTGACGGGGCTGAAGTGGTGTAGCGAAGGGAAGGTCGAAGAGGTCTGGACCATTCTTTGCGATTTCGTCATAATAGTGCCCCCCCCCAATCTTAGCACCCCCTCTAACACTAGGCTGCCTACGCCACTGCGGCGAAATAAATGAGCCACTGAGTGAAACTCCTCGCAGTGACTTTAACTGAAATATTGTTTGACTGCTTTCTATAAATCGAGATCTTGAAGTCGCCCCTGAAGCTACTGTATTGTTATATAGGCGTTAAATCTTGAAATAGTTTAATAAGCTTTTTCAGTAAGCCTGATAGTTACATGACGAGATAGGGTCAGAAAAATGGCGCTTTCAAATCAAAGATAAATGTACTAATAAATGTTACGAGTCAATTTTGGAACCCCTGTTTTCGACCTTTCAGTGCGAGACACAGTGTGAAAAGGACGCGATGTATCCGGTCGTAATTTTGGCAGTTCAGTTGCTGATAACGATGTGATAAGAATATCGCCAGTAAACAAACACGATACATTTAATTGGGGCAGTGGTACAATTTCTAGTTTTCAACTTTTTCGCGTTTCTAAATTCAAGCTAATTTTGCCATTTTCAAGTTAAAAATTTTAATTTTGAGGTCTATGTCGTGGTCCGATGTTTGAAATCGTCGAACCAAAAAAACCAATTTCGTCTGACTCGAGTAAATTTCACCTTTTACAACAGTGAAATTTAGGTTTCAGAAGTCACACCGAAATCAGATCATAGATGCGGTATGATTATTTGATTATTTTTTTTTTTTTGAAACAGGTTAACCTACATTTTGAACATTTTTCAGGAAACAAAAAATACGTTTCGTACTTGACACAATTTCATTAACTCTGAGAACAATATGTACACAGATGGTACTTTCTATGCTAACTCCGAAGGTAATATTGAATTTCCTATCATCATAAAAATGAAGCTACGAGACACTTCAGAACAAAAAAAACAACAACAAAAAACGGACCTAACATGTTTTTGTACGGATTTTTTTGAAAATTTGCTTCGGTATTCTGTGATCATCAAAGCAAAATTATTGTTAAAAGAAGAATAATGAAGACTTGGAAAGAAAAACAAGTTTTATTGGCAACTAATATTATTTTTAATTCTTCTATAAGAATTGTTAACACGGACAACACGAACATCAAGTAATAAACTTGACCCGTTTCAGGAGAAAAAAAAAAGAACTTAATTACATTTTTATAATTTTCTCTGACTTTGTACACAGTATTGCTTCGTGTATAAAAAAGTGAAAATCGTAAAAGGTGTAACTTGACCTTTTTCTAAAAAATAAACAACATTAATTTCAAATTAGCGACCCAGGAGACTCATATTTGGATAGTGTGTTCGAGAATCACATTGAAATTAACAAAAAAAAAAAGAAAGAAAGAAAAAAAAATCATAAAACAAGAACCGCTCGCTTTGCTTGCAAGTTCTGGAGGCAAACGAAGGAACGTCAAACAGGGTTACTCAGGAAACTCACTTGCAAAGTCCCATGTACAGTGAGTCTGATGGAAAGGGGTGAGGTGGTTTACTCAAAAGATTTTGCTAGCAGAGAATTACGTCTACGTTATGAACTGAATTCTGCCTATCCTTTCGAATAGTAATAATGGGTAAATACGGAGTACATGAATAAATAAACCAGAACTGATAAATCGGATAATAATATTCCTTGGACAGTAAAGAGAGAAAAAGTAGTTCGGGAACCACACAAACAACCTTTGACATACCGGACTATCGCTGGTAATCATTAGGCCACAACACCGTTCGTGGATGACAGTCATGCTGTAGAGCACTACGTATTTGGCAAACTGGTAAACTGAAGAAATTTTGTGGAATAATTGCATCTTTTCCCCCAGTGTGAGTCAAATTCATGAAGAGAACAGTGTACCAACCAAGAGTGCATAAGATTTCTAAGTTCATATTGTGTTTTCGTAAAATTTCGTGCAATAATGCCGAAAATTGCCCTTCATGTTATTTCAGGGAAGGCACGTATTTCCAATATCATCGTTTGAAAATCGTTTTATTCAATAAAACGTGCAATGGTGCAATTTCAGTTGGGAACTGATCAAAAATAATAACATGCTAACATAAGTTTAAACGGAAGAAGGTCAAATCCATGGAAAAGATTAATGTATGTGCCCATAAAACAAGTCAAACCCCTGGCCAGCCTTTGTGTCAGAGAGGGAGACAACATTTTTGAGAAGGCAAATTGGGATAGTTGAAGGGAAGAGGTAACGAATGATCTTCTATTTTGCAAGGTAGTAAGTAGTGCTCCTTTGCTCTCAACGCCATGGGCTAAAAACTCGGAAAAATTGCAGAAGAACTGACCAAAAAAGAAAGAATACACTAAAAAAGAATGAAAAAAAGAGGTAACAAGCAACCAAAAAAATCTATGCTTGGAAAAAAGTCGTAAAATTCTGTTGTTTTTTTTTAGCGCTGAAAATGGTTTTAGGGCTAAAAACGGCATTTTTGCGACCAAATGCCGAAAACGCTATTTCTCACTACCATTACTTTTGGTCTTTGAACATCAAAACTAAATCTAAACATGAAAGTCATTTCCACAAGCGGCTCTCGATCATATTAATGGAGGATAGCGACTCAAGTACTCAAATAACCCTCCCTCTCTTCACAGGGGCCTGAAAATCGAAAGATATGAGAATATGATCCACCTAAAGATTGCTATGGCCCGCTGCGGCACATCCAGGAAATGATTTCTGGTTACACCCCGTTTAGGGATGCCTCAAAAAAACTTGACTTCGCCAAAATAATGGTTCACTTTAGTAGACATGGGACCCAATTTCAGGCGCGAACATCGGAACGTTTAAAATGAGTCTGATCGCAGCTATTTCCCCAAACTTCAGATTGCAATCCGCGGTGGCGGATTGCGTCATCCGTGGTGAGACTGCGAAAGAGCCCGTAGGTTAGGCCAGAAGCCAGTCGAACGCCGAAAACGGAGTACGAAATTTTCGGCACACTCGGTGCCTGGCGGTTCGCCGGCTGCACAGGGTGCGAGGACGGGCGCAGCACGCGAGCGAGCGCCGCGAAAGCGACGACGAAAGACGGCTGCGGGGGGGGGGGGAGAAAGACGCACGCACTCGCGCGTCCCAAGGACACGCACCCATTACCTTATCGTAGCCCAGGTTCGATGACCGTCGCCCCTTTTATTCTACGTGTGTGAGAACTCGACTCGGTTTCGCGCCAAAACGCACACCGGCACCGGCTTCGGCCCGCCTGCGTCCCACTCCCGTCCCCATTTCGTACGCTCGCTCGTACTACTACGCAACACACAGCTCCGGCGTTTCGCGCCGTTCCCGCTGCCGACTGCGGCGCCCCCTGGCACCCCTTACGACCCTCGAGACTCGTTTCCAACGACGACCCGGCCCGGGGTACCCGAACTCTCCTTTCACGCGGCGGTAACTTTACAAGGGGGAATTCTCGTCTGGTAGATGGCTCCACGTGCCGGAATCGAGCGAGCCGGCGAACCTCCTTGTCGAGCTGCTTATCTTCCTTCTTTTCATCCCTCGCCTTCGCCCCTGAGCAACAACGCTAAGGAGTCTGCAGTCAAAAATAGGGGTTCCAATAATGTCTCGGCGGCTACACCCCATCGAGTTGGCATCCGAAATTAGGTTCACAATAACTCATCGTAGACCGGCGAGACGGACGACAGCCCACCGAACCCCGTTGCTGAATACCGTACCTCGTTTTCGAAATTGATATACGCGTTTGGAAATTGATTTCTAGCTACAAGCGCACCAATCGGTGCAAAGGTCGACTGCAAACCAGTTTATCAATGGAAAGACAAACAAAAATATTTGCTTACCCGCTCTTCTACATCGAACGGGAAAAAGGAAACTAACGGTCGCGTTTGCTGGGTCGTTTGCAGAGACGGCGTTCGGGTTTTGCAAGGCATATGCCGAATATTACAAGTGAGGCCTTTTTTGTAGCTTAGAAAAAATGGCACACACAAGGAATGGAACTTCAGCCTCCCTTTCTCAAAATTTTCGAAATTTGTTCCATGAGTACCAAGATAGAATAAGTAGAAAGGTTTTCTGAAATATGATGGAAAGTCGTTGTCTAGCCGAGTGATAACGTGCCTGCTTCACAATCCTTGTATCTCGGGTTCGAGTTCCACCAACGCCGGAAAACTAGTTATACTCGGATACCCCCACTAACATCCTAGAAAGCACAGCGACTACAGTATCAGTCGAGGTGGAAAACATAGCGCGTCCTGTAACCCCCGTCAGTTCACAAAAAAGACATTACAATCGTAGGGCGTGTTACAACCACATCAGAAAGATTGGTACTGTGCGTGTGCACGTCGTGGACGGCTTACTCAACGCCGTGAAATACGTGGCTAGTACGCGAACTGCGGCTGTACACTCTTCGGCAGAGAGAAGGAAACCTCTAAGGCAACAAAACCGTGGGAAAAGCCACAGCAAAGTACCCTGACTACCCTGCGCAAGAGAGTCACACACCAAAAACCGCGACCACCAACGTTCGGCATCGAATACG
Source organism: Acanthococcus lagerstroemiae (assembly GCA_031841125.1). Lineage (NCBI taxonomy): Eukaryota > Metazoa > Arthropoda > Insecta > Hemiptera > Eriococcidae > Acanthococcus > Acanthococcus lagerstroemiae. Next base: position 19,862,731 of record CM063110.1, read on the forward strand.
GTGCTTCAAGGAAAGAACTTTGTAATCCTTAGCCGGGTACAAATTGATCGACTGTAATAAAACTTGGGAGGTCTAGTGGACATTCCTAGTAACACTTCACCTGAATCGCCTTCCCAACTATAAGGTCTGAAAGATTGAGAGAACTCGAGATCACGTAACTGAGTCTAGAAAAACGGACAAGATAAAGCTTATCGGGCCGAATTCCGGTGAACAAAACCAGCCGAGAGAATGTCAACAGAACTGCCAAAACTTGAGCAGATAATTTTGAGCAAGAAAACTGATGCACGTATGACGTATGCAGATCAAAGGCATGATGATAAAGGAAGAAGAGAATGGGTCGCAAGACTTCGAAGAGTTCCAACTTTTATGTAATAACCTTGTTTTTCCCCCTTTATTCTTTCTTTCATTCCTTCTTTCTCTTTTTTTCTTTCAAGTAAGGATGGTCTAAGAAATACAATTCGTGACCTTTTCACTCAGAAATGTCATAAATTTTCCAAAATAAAGCACTAAGAAATTTCATTTTTGGTATTTCAGAGAGACATTTCACACCCTCTGAGAAATTCTTTCTTTCTTTTCTTTAAAGTGATGATGGCCTAAGAAATACAATTCGTGACGTTTTCACTCAAAAATGTCATAAATTTCCAAAATAGAGCCCGAACAAGTTCTACTTTTGGTCTTTCAGAGAGACATCTCACACCCTCTCGGAAATTCTTTTTTTCTTTTCTTTCAAGTGATGATGGCCAAAGTAATACAATTCGTGACATTTTCACTCAAAAATGTCATAAATGTTCCAAAATAAAGCCCTAAGAAATTTTACTTTTGGTCTTTCAGAGAGGCATCTCAGACCCTCTTAAAAATTCTTTCTTTCTTTTCTTTCAAGTATTGATGGCCAAAGTAATACAATTCGTGACATTTTCACTCAAAAATGTCATAAATGTTCCAAAATAAAGCCCTAAGAAATTTTACTTTTGGTCTTTCAGAGAGGCATCTCAGACCCTGTCGGAAATTCTTCCTTTATTTTCTTACAAATAATAATGGCCTAGAAAATACAATTGGTGACCTTTTCACTTAAAAATGTCATAAATTTTCCAAAATAAAGACCGAAGAAATTTTACTTTTCGGTTTTTCAGATATCTCACACCCTCTTTGAAATTCTTTTTTTATAGTAACGATGGCCTAAGAAATATAATGCGTGACCTTTTCACTCAGAAATGTCATAAATTTTCCAAAATAGAGCCCGAAGAAGTTTTACTTTTGGTCTATCAGAGATACATCCCACGCCCTCTCAGAAATTCTTTCTTTTCTTTCAAGTAATGATGGTCTAACGAAAAACTCTCCTGGAGGGATCACGTCTCAGATACAATAAGAACAGAGATGGAGGCTCTTTGGGCTTGTCGCACTTTTCCTAAAATGATGGCCGGTGTAATACGTTCCCGAATCACATATGCGGCCATTGTGTGGTGGGGACGGGTCCACCTGGCCAAAGTCAGAGACGAACTTGACCACCTGTAAAGACTCGCACACGTGATGACAACGGGGGTAATGAGAAGGGTGGTGACTAAAGCACTAGAAAGGCTCCTAAACTGGCCACCACTTCACACTGCTATAGATGCAGTTGCCATAATGGGGGCTTATTGTCTGGGCCAAGCAAACCTTCAGACCCAAAACCAAAAAACAGGCCACAGAAGGATATGGGAGATGGCGGGGACAATAGACAAATGACTTGGGATGCCGAAGGATATAATCGCGATGGAACACTTCTTTGACAAGCCGGACCGTGCGCTGATACCCGCACGGGAGGTTTGAGAAAAGAGGTGATCAAGCATTCTAGAAAAAGAGGAGAATGTGTGGTTTGCAGATGCCTCTAAGAATGACCAAGGTAAGGAATCGGAATCACGAATGCAAAAGGCGCTAACAACTGTTCAATGGCACTGGGCGAAAGCGTCACTATCCTTCAAACAGAAGTAATGGCGATCACGGTAGCCGTTGATAAAAGCCAGCAGAAGGGCCGTGTTAATAAGCAGATTTATATCTGTACAGACAGTCAATCGGCTATTAAGGCGCTATCGTCACACCAAACTACATCCCTGGTGGTGGCGGAGTGTGTTGACAAATTATACACCCTTGCTCAGAAGAACCTTGTCACCATACTGTGGACTCCGGAACATTGCGGCATTAGAGGGAACATGATCGCTGGCAAGCTAGCTATGGACGGGATAAAAAAGGAACTGGGAACATCCAGGCCGTGTGTTCCCGTAGCGTACAGCATCATAAAATTCAAAGTAAATGCGTGGATAAGTAAGCAGACGGAAATGCACTGGCGGTTGGCGAGTGACATGAAAGCCAGCGAAACACTGATAGGAGACACCCCCAGTAAGTATGCCAAGTTCCTATTCGGGCTTGACAGGAAACATGCAAGGCTCATGGTCGGACTACTAACTGGTCATGGGGCCACAAAACACATGTGGTATAAAACAGGAGTGGTGAAAACCGGCTCCTGTAGGTACTGTGGAGAAGAGGAAGAAACCTCGATCCATATCATATGTCAATGCTCAGCAATAGCCGGGGCACGACGCAAGGCACTGCGACGAGAGTATCCAGCGACCAGTGAAGTCAAAGGGATAGAGCTCAGTAAAATTCTCATTTAGGCTATAAAAGTGAGGCTACTGAGCTGATCCTTAACAGCAACTTGAGGAATAGTGAATGGTCTACAAAGTCTGAGCACTCGGCGCATACAGCGCCACCTCACATACAAATGAATGAATGAATGATGGTCTAAGAAATACAATTCGTGACCTTTTCACTCAAAAATGTAATAAATTTTCCAAAATAGAGCTTGAAGAAGTTTTACTTTCTGTCTTTCCGAGAGACACCTCACATCCTTTTGGAAATTCCAAGAGAGTCAGGTCCCCTTGATTCCAGTTTTGCCGGCTATGGCGGAGTAATTGTCTTAAACTTACTAGTGTAGAAAGGTCTCAGTTTTTGGGGAAAGGGGGTGGCTTAGTGGTCGTTACAGCACATATCTCGTCATCGTACTTCTGGGAGAAATCTACCACCCTCTCGGAAATTCTAAGAGTCGAGTTTCCTTGACCCCAAATTTTGCCGCCTATGGTGGAAAAAAATCTTGAGCGACTGGCTTAAAAAGGTTTCAGTCTTGAGAGAGGGATCAGTGGTTGGGGTGGGGGTTCTATCCCAAACACCGCCATTTATACGCCGGTGTCTGAAGCAAACATCGAGCATAGTATTGGAAAAGGAATGATGTATGAGTATCGCTATCCCCCGGACATTTCTTCAGGTGGCAATCTCGAGACTGTTGATCGTTAGAATTGTTCCCTCGGCTACATTGGAATCTCCCGCCCCCTCCCCTGAATAGAAGTCATTGCGATAGGTTCAAGCATGGCAGAAACGTTTATCAGTGTGTAAAAGGAAAATTAAGTCAATTTTGTTTCAACGTTTTTTGCATAAAAATATCATCGGCTGTCGCACCTCGCACGACATATTCGGAGGCTTGTCAAGGGTGGGTGGTTACTGCCCCTCCGAAATATTTTCTCGCAACCGTTATTTTTGGCAGTTTCGGTACTCACTCAGCATGACTGTTAACGTGAGGACTCGTATTGCGCTTATCACATGTTTTTAGTTACTTCTCTGCCTATTCAACCTCCCCTCTCCATTGTCAAAAGAATCTTAGAGGCCACTGCTACTCTCTTGATGCTGGACATCAACGAATACTGAACTAACATGAACCATGTTATGTAGAAAATCAATCTTCACTTTGTAGTGCTCTGAAGTGTATCTACAATAACTACTTTCAAGAAGCACGAGCTTCTGAAAAGGCAAAAATAAAGGAGGAACAACACGCATGAAGGGACTGTAAACGCCAATTACAAATTCAAATGTCTGTGATGGATTTTATAATTCAAAAAACATAATTTAATATCTAACAATATCACTCATTGAAATAAATACCATCTTAAAAAGGAAGGAGAAACATGCGAAATAAGTATATGGGTACGGGATGTATAAGCTTCAGAATGACTAATCTAATCTAAAATTATAAGGTTACTTTGCTATAAGTAAATTGACAGAATTACTAGCAATGGTGCTGATAGTATTTCTCCAATCAAAACTTTGATTGGACTTCAGTGGCTCGATGATTCTACTTGATAGTGCACCACCTCACCAACCAGTATCACAGTCACATGAATGTAGTTGAATACCTTGTTGAAAAAGGTGCTGATTTGAATGTAAATGAAGCCTCTTTATTTACATTCAAATCAGCACCTTTTTCAACAAGGTATTCAACTACATTCATGTGACTATTTTCTACCGTCCATCAATAATAAAGTTGCTTCATTTCCACCATCCGCATTCAAGTGACCTCTCTTGGAGGCGTGAGATAAAGGCGCATCCTCATTATAGCCCTTCATTCTAGATAGCATTTAAGTGCATCTGAAGGATCCTCGCTGACGGTCTGTAGTAAAGATCCCTGCTAATTTATTTCCTCTGAATGAAATTTATTATTCATCAGGTGTGTCCACAGTGAGTGGCAGGTTAAGTTTGTCTTCCTCCTTTTCGGTTAGCACACCAACCTCGCTATCATTCGGATGGGTATATAAACCTAAAAGTACATAGAGATACCAATCAATTAGGTAGGTACATGTAGAGTGCCAGCGTAATACACTACGAAGCAAAAGAAACCAGTATAAGAGGGCAATCAACATTACCGTCGAGCTCAGCTGACGAGGGTAGACTTGTCGAGAACTTTCGCATTCGGTAGTCAGAAAAAGGCAAGTTGCTCATTTTTGCTGTGTACAAAAGTGAGATTTGTGTTTGACTCGGCGTTTGCCGAGAAGCCACCCTTTTTGAGCAGTCGCTCATAACCAGTCCTTTGGAATCGCTTTTTTCTCTTCGTTTCAAAAAAACGGGGAAGTGAGTTTTATATAATTTTTCTATAGTAGCTAATATGGTCACCAAGGTGCCTCATGACCGATGAGAAGCCTCCAACACACACTTTATATTCACAATCGACAAACTCTACAAGTTCAAGTGAGTGAGGACCTCCATTTTTCTTTTTTGTTTGTGTGAATATCAACTTGGCTAACTATAGTAGATTTTGGATTCCGTGAGTTCTGAACTGGCAAAGTTGGACATTCTACCCTCTCCCTCTCCCGCCCCCCACTCTGCGAGTATGACCTCGCAAGGCCCCTATAAGATACTGAAGGTTGAAAACTTATATTTTTCTAAGTTATCTCTAAATAAAAACAGTAAGTTTCAAAAATAAACCTTGTTACGAAGCAATGACAACTTTCTTTTGGAGAAGGGTATTACTCTTCCAGAAGAAGTTGTCCCCTTTATAGTCAACAATATAGAAATAGTAAAAATAGCATAAGTATGATGTAACACCATTAAGCCCCAACAGTCGTTATGGTTATGGGTATCTTACAAAAGTTCTATTTTTATTAGGTATTCGTAATTCAGCCAAAAGATATTGCAGTATTGCCATTAATGTGATTTCTGTTCTAATGCAACTCAAGAAACCGATCCCCTGATCTATTGGGTACGATCTCACCGTTTAGAACACTTATACTGATAGATAATATCAGTTGGTTTCTGTACATCCCTCATAATATAAGGGGTTTGAAATAAACAATGTTGTTTTCTGGGCATTAGACGGCAAGTTAAATGCTGTAGACGTACACATGTCTTTTAGAAAAGTGGTAAATACTTAGGGTACAGGAATATAATACATTTATGCTCCTTCTCTAAGCAGATTAGTTCAACATGAGAATCAAATCTTATGAACATTAATGATATAAGCCCAAGAAAAGTTATTAATTTGATGACAATCTACCAAATGTCGTTAAATAACTTGATTCGAGTGAGATTAGTCAATATTATCTATGCAGTCATCAATGTTGGCTGCTCTTACAATCCCATACATGAATAACTCTCTTTCTCTTTTTTTTTCTTCTTTTGTAATTAAGAAATATCTATGTTGGCAAGAATGTGCGAGAACAATTATTGCAGAAGAATGTTCACAACTGAATACATGGAAAATTCCTTATTTTGTATGTAAAAATCATTTCTTCCCAGCTAATACCGTGAGACCTAGTAGTGTGATTGCTAACCTAAACTTACTGTAAAATAGTACCAATAACTTACTTACAAGATAAATTAACTTTAGCAGCTATGACCACATAGTACAGGACTAGCAGAACGTGAAAATATTTGTTTCAAGATTGGCAGTGTTGAGGTATGGAATTATTGATGATATAAGAACAGAATCTACTATGCGAGGAAGCATGCGGTTAGCTCGTCTTAAAAGAAAACGCAACAAAAATGTTCAAAACACCTATTTCCAAACACAATGTGATTTGACAGGAAGAAAGGGACCTTAGCGCAAAAAAAATTTAGGATAACAACTGTTTCTGACTAATTTTTGGCCGCTCTTTCGCGTGGTGTTGTCGAAAAAATTCTAAAAGATTTTCCCAAACGGCTGTAAGTCTTCAAAGTTGAGTGTCTCCGTAACGTGAAAACGTTATCAATTTTGTTTATGCGCTCTCCTGTAAAATTTACATTTCTGCGCTCAGGTCCCTTTCTTTCTGGCAGGCCACATATATATATGATACCTTTACAACCGGATGATATCACAGATGACACAATAGTGAAATTCACATCACTGGTTCCCTACATTTTCTGGAGCACCTTTAGCCAATTCAAAATGCATGCGTTAACTACGGAGTTTTACGTCCAATATTACATATGGTCGAAGTAGGTATCATCAAGATATTCACAAAAAAATAGCACTGAGTTTGCCTATATCCAGGTAAAATATCAAAGAGACAGACTACCTATATCTAGATAAGAGACAAGTTCTAAGCATTATAACCCATGTATAAAACTACAGAGTCCTAGTTGTCGAAGCTGAATTATGTATAAAGAGTCCCTTGAGCAGTTGATACAAAAATTGATTCTTGTATCGGCAATCAAAATCCGTCTGTTTTTCGGCACCCGACATTGGGGTCGAATTTCATACAGAATTTGACACCAAAGTTGAGTCACCATTTTAACATCGACAGTTGAGTAGAATTTGACATCAAAGTCGATACAAGTTTTGATCTAAAAGTCGATGTCGGCAACTCGTTTTTTGTGTCGAATTCTGTATCAAATGCGACCAGAATGGCTATTGTAAAAGCAACTGATTTTGCAGGCCGACATTTGTTTCAAGGGCGTGTTTTGTCATAGATGGGTTACAAAAATCAAAACTTCCTTCGACGAATCTGAGTGCCTGAGAATAGTTCAATGAGAACATATTATGATGTACACATTCACGAGTACTAACCTTTTCTTGACAGATGACACGATAAATTCAAAAAATCAGTTTCGCACTGAAGATCACTCCGCTCCATCTGAACAAACTGTGGTAAATATTGCCTCATCCGCAACTTTACTCGTTCCGAATCGAAATGGTAGAACAGATAAACTGAACAAGAGCTATATATATAGTTCCAGTTTTGAGGAAATGTGGTAGATATTCGCGAGGGCTATCGCCAGCTATTTCGCAATGACGCAAAACATGATAGAATTATGATTACAAAACTCTGATGTACAAACTAACAGAACGGAAATGGAAAATTAAAATGAAGAGAAAAATTATACAGGCTGATAATAACTTGGTCGATAACGGACATTTTATATAACCTACCAACTTACATTATCCAATTTATCAACAGTAGTTCAATCGATAAGTAGACGGGTGCTGATAATGCAACTTTCTGAATTATTGAAGCCCTACATTTCATACTTGATAACAGTGCTCAATTCCTATCTCTTTTTTTGTACTTATACTTATCAATTATAAAATCATACATTTTTTCCATGTGCGTATGCATGTTTGCGGTATCGGATACCAACAAACCAAAAAACTCCTCTTTGGATAGTTTGCTCGATAAACAGAAAATTTGGAGATTAGTTCTAGCCTCCCTTGAGGGGGATGCAGGGCCGTATTTAGACATGGGCTGAAGGAGCTTCAGCCTAAGGCGGCAGATCTTTAGAGGCTGCCTGGGGCGGCAAACGAAGACGATTTTCAGCATTCTTATATTTTTTTAAGCGTATAAAGCAGTGACACATGACGTCACCAAAACGCTCTTTATCAATATTGGGGGAAAGAACTAAAATGAAATACCGGTAGTGTAATGGGAAGTTAACGAATTTTTCCATTTATGTCGAGATTTCTCGAAAGTAAGTGGAATTGCGTGAAAAATGATAAGAATGAAATTTGTAGGAGACGGTATTTACATTTTTAAAAAGCAACTTCCGTATAATTTCGAACATTCTCTCGCAAATTATTACAATTTAAAAATTGACTATACTAGTAAGTAGCTCAACATTTTGAATTATATATTTCGGATTTATACGTTATTTTAAAATTAATTTAGTAATAACAGTCAACTTTTCACCCCCGATTGCCAAAAACTCGGTTTAACTTGAAAAAAGCGCAAAATTATTCAGTCATTTTTATCAATTTTATCGGGGGCAAAATATGTAAACAAAGCCAAAGTGTCATTTCCCTATAGTTCACTCGAAAAGAGTAAAACGATAAATGAAGCAGACTTTGCAGTATTACGTTTGACTAAAAAAAAAGGAATTAGGGATTTTTTATTTCCAATACACGTTAATCACCACCTACATTTTTGTATACTTTGAGATCTTCTAAGCTCCACCTGCTTGAAAAAAAAAGAGAAAAATTAACGGAGAAAAGGCGTACAGAATTTCATAGCACAAAGGCGGAAAAAAGCCAAGTGCGGTCCCGGGGGATGGGGTGGGGAAGATCATTTACAAAAAGACGCCCAAAAATATTGTCTCTGGCTCACAGTATACAGAAATACCTGTAATTTTAGATTGAAGATAAAATTATGGGTCATGAGAGGCAACATATTATAGATCATATCCTTTGAGGTACAGACAGGGACGTACCAATAGGGGGCAGGGGGCAACTTACACCCCCCTGCAGGAATTTTTCACTTAGCAGTTGGAAAAATTTACCATTTCAGTCATGGAAGTTAGGAAAATCTAACACGTTGAAAGGTTTTTTTTTTTTGCTTTGATACATGGGAATTTTGAGTTGAATCAGTTGGAAAAATCCAACAGGTCCAGAGGTTTTTTTTTGCTTGCTTTGATACTTGGGATTTCCAAGTTGACGAATTGAGTCAGATGGGACTTTCACAATTTTTACACCCCCCCCCCTCCCCCCAGAAAAACTCTTTGGTACCTCCCTGGGTACAGACATAATTTTTGGCCTAAGACTTTCTCAGCTCTCAGGGGTTACATGAACAAATCCTGAGAATTTAAACCTCCCAGTGCTCGTAGTTCATGCGCTCCCCCCAAGTTCAAAAGGGGAGCATTTTTCCAAAATAATAAAAATGATGAATTCTTTGAGTGAAAATTAACCGTGAGCAACTGAAAAAGTAGTCTCAAAATCAGGATGTAACTCCTCCAAGGCTCCAAGTCCCTGTAACAGTCTCCTGTTTTTGGTTCTCGATTTCAGTGGGCCCACTGACATGATGCCTTTGGGAAACGCACTAGTAATTCTCTTCATTCTTTCCGTTATTATGTAGAGTATGATGTTCAACAGTGAGGCTTTCATCTTGCAACTTTGTAGTTTTGGGTGGGTTGCCCTATTCCAGCTGTAGCCGATACCATAATTTTCTTTGAAATGGGATGGATATTAAGACTGCGAACTGAAATTTCGTCAGGAAGCGAGTTACATATCAACCCATTTCGCGGAAAAATCACAAGTCAGTTTTTTGTTCTGCGGAACCTCTGGCGCCGGACCCATATGGAGCGAGGAGCAGTTGCTCCACACAGGAGTTTCCACGTGAAGCGCGGTTCCATACGGAACAAAATTGCATAAAACCAATAAAACTAACCAAAGTAGAAAAGTGGATTTTTCTCGAAAATTTTTCGACCACTTTACAAAAAAGTACGATATCAGCTTCAAAAATTTCATCTCGCTCCACGTGGGATTTACGAACTTTGGCGCGCTTGTGCAGAATTCAACTTTTTCTACAGCCAGAGACCCCGCTGTTCTCCGTATCTGTAAGCATACACACTGAACAGAGGGCTGCTTTTCATCCAGTAGCAACGGACTTCTACAGGAATCTTTATCAAGCGCCAACCGCGGCACAACCGGAGGAGAACGAACAAGAAGATAACAACTCCACGAGGATGAAAATCAGGAATCTCCCTCCCCCGTCTTGAGACGAGAGGTGGAACATACACTCAAAAGCCTAAAAACCGGACCTCGACATTAAAAGATTTCGCAGAAGTTTTGTTAGAGCCACTAACACACACCTTTAACCAAATAGCAGACCAGGAAATTCCACCAATACAATGGAAAACTTTTGAAATTATCCTACTCCACATGAAGGGGGGGGGGAGGATAAGATCCAACTGAACAACTTCAAGCCCATCAGTCTGTCCTCCAACATAAGCAAAATCTTCATGAAAATAATCAAAAATAGATTATACCCGCAGCTTGATGATAATCAACCCCCTGAACAAGCAGGCTTCCGGAAGGGTCTGTCCACAATAGATCACATTCACACCCTAAATCAACTGATAGAAAAGTCAAACGAATGTAATAGAACTACACCTGGTATTCGTTGATTAGAAATAAAACACCATTGGACAAAACTGAGCTAACTAAAATACAAAAATTGATGAAGAAAAATGTTAGAGAAGATATTAAAAAATACGATTAGGAAGAAATTCAAGATATTTTGGAAGACAGTTGGTCCACTAAAAAAGTTAGATTCGAACTCGGTGGCGGGAGAGACGTTATGCTGAAGCTGAAAGATCAGACAGGAAAAGTGACTCAAAATCAAGAAGAAATTGTAGAGGCAGTAACGAGTTTTTACGAGGAATTTTATCGCGAGCGAAACGAGCTAACAAAAATAGCAAAAACTGGACGGTGAAAGGAGGAAGGAATCCCGGAAATAATGGAGAGAGAGAAGAGGAATACGTACTAAATAGACTGAAAAGTGACATAGCCCCAGGACCGGATGGAATTACTAACGAAATGCTGAAAAGGTTTGGCGATCAGAGAGTGCTACACCTGGCTAAAATATTTAACAAAATTCTAATTATGAAAATATGTCCAAAACAGTGGAACTTAGCCGAAATAATATTATTATACAAAAAAAAAGGGGGGGGAACTCATTGAAAATTACAGGCCAATATGCTTAACATCGAACATCCGTAAAGTATTTTATGGCAGTCTTAAAAAGACGTATGTATAACCATTTGGATTCAAATCACCAGAGGAATGAACAGGCGGGATTCAGAAAAGGCTTCTCAACTGTAGAGAATATTTTCGTTGTGAACCAAATTATTGAAAAAACACACGAATATGATGTGGAAATTGAAATTCTTTGCATAGGCTCTCATAAGGCATTTGATTCAGTGGATCATAAATATATGTTAAAAGCACTGGAACATAGGGGAAAGTGGGTTAACCAAAGTCATACAGAATTGCCATGCAAATTCGAGTGCAAGAGCCAGTCTTAAAAGCAAAAGGAAACAAATGGAGAATTTCTAAGTAATTTAAGGTACGCAAACGATATTATCTTACTTGCAGAAAATAGTAAGGAGGTGAAGGAAATGCCAGAAGAGCTATTGAGGGAATGCAAAAAAGCTGGTATCAAGCTGAATGGTGGCAAATCAAAACAATCGGAAGAGGGGAAAGGAAAAATCTGATAATCGATGGGCAAGAGACAGAAGAGGTAACAGAAATCGAATATCGGTGGGACAAGTTATTAGTTTTGAAGAAAGAGATAACAAAGAAATTTTATGAGGCGTATTAAAAAGGGGTGGAAAAACTTCTGGGCATTAATAGTATAATACAACGTTTTATTCTACAGATGAGAGAAAAGCACAAACAAGAACAAAATTTAATCTGGAAAATCAAAATCGTAATGAGTTATCATGTTTTCTGTCATCGTTGAGCCTTCAGTGTAGAAACGCGCATGCCCGGAAACAGAACAGCTGTTTTATCAAACTCATTAATTCCCTAGACATTTAAAATTTCATTAAATCCTACTTGCAACGTGTCCAAGAAAAGGGTCTTAGTGGTAAGTGAATATTCAGACCCTTTTCTTGCGTCACATCACGCGCTTCTATTCTTTAAAATGATGACGCACTTAAACACTCACTTTAGCTCTTAAAAACTGTGAATAAAAACGTACTTTACCATCATCTGTAGAATAAAATCTATTTTTTGCCGGAATTTTAACACCGCCCTCAAAATGAAAATACTAAAGCTCAACGGTACCAGCCCTCAACCTGGTCCCTTACAAGAAAGCAAATGGTGAAGCTACAAATTACGTTCACATCTATGTTGAGGAAACTTCTAGGACTGCGATGGGTGGACAAAATCTTAAATGCAAAATTATACGAGATGGTTGGAGGCGGGGTATAGGATATAATGTCAAACAATTAAAGTGGAAATATATGGGGCATCTGGCGAGGGCGGATAGCAACAGATGGGGAGTAAAAGTACTCAACTGGATACGCTGCAAAGGAAAAGAAAGGTAGGTCAGCCTGTAACTAGCTAGAGAGATGAACTCGTCAGAGAACTAGGGCCCCGGTTGGCAAGGATTAGCACAGGATAAAAGAAAATGGAAAAGCTACGTGGAGGCGTATGCGGAGGACTCACACACACGTTTGGTCGACAATCGGCGCAGAATGTGCCAGCCCATTTCAATTTTTCAATCACTTTATTTCTCTTTAAATTGATCAGCGCCGCCGCACGTTTTTCGACTGTCGTCGCAACATACGCTCATTTTATTTTTGTAAGTATTTTATAAACGCATACTTTTTTTTCATCAATGTACCGGCGCCGCAGCGTCAAAATGGCGGCGGCGCACCGGGCATTTGCCCGAATTGACCTATGGCCCATCCGCCCCTAAGAGCTTGACAGGAAACATGAAAGGCTCATGGTCGAACTACTAACTGGTCATGGGGCCACTAAACACATATGGTGTAAAATAAGAGTGGTGAAAAGCGGTTCCTGAAGGTACTGTGGAGAAGAGGAAGAAACCTCGATCCATATCATATGTCAATGCTCAGCAATAGCCGGGACAAGACGCAAGGCACTGCGACGAGAGTATCCAGCGACCAGTGAAGTCAAAGGGATAGAACTCCGCAAAATTCTCACTTTGGCTATAAGAGTGAGGCTACTGAGCTGATCCTTAACAGCAACTTGAGGAACAGTGCAATGAACTACAAAGTAGTCTGATACTCGCCTCACACAAATGTAAAGGTCGCGTCGCGCATAGATAACGTCCTTTTTGTTTCGCTGGGCAACGTCGATCGCTTCACCTATTCCACCTTCGCGTCGGGGTATTTTGTTTCCAACTGCGAAGACGGTAGAATCCCCCCCCCCCAAGTTGGATTCTATTATTCTAGATTCTCCTTTATGAAACTCATTTGGCTTGGGTCTATGTTCCCCTGTGCGAGAGACGATTATTAGATCAATTTTAGCGTCTGTGACCTGATTATTGGAAATTTTCGCCTTCTTCGGGCTACACCGATTGCGATTTTAATTACGTCTGTCCCCACGGTCTGCGTACACAACTGAAATGGTAATAACTGTCGACGAAAAACGGTAGACGTTCTCGTTTTCTCGACATCGCAGACTTCCCAGCCGTCCTACGCGCTTTCGTGACGTCTAGACACGCTATAAAATCTCTTTGTGTCGACTGGTGCGCTTGTGTGCACATGTCGGCACGGGACGGGCGAAGGGAGCCGGAGGATGGAGACTGTCGAAGTGTTTTACATAAAAGTGGAGCGGTGTATCAGCCTCGTCGGCCCATCGTTTACCCGGGGTATACGCAGCGCGAGCAAGGTACGACTCCCGGTCGAGATACGAAGCCGAAACCGTACAATAAAAAAAAGGAGCGAAGCGTGTGGAAAGAAAGCCGAAAATGGCGGGAACGTTACCCTAAAAACCGATATTATGGAACACGTGGAACGAGAATCGGACCGATTTTATACTATGTAGGCAAGCAATGCAATCATTGTCGACGACCTTTATGAATGGGTTCTCAAAATGGGTTTCTGTTTTCGTTCCATCTAGGGCGCGGTCCGACTTCGCATTTTTCCGCCTTTTCTTTCCCGCCAAGAGTTCGTTTCGAGACGGTCGGAACGTCGAGGCCAATAACCCCGACGAAAAAAAAAGTCGCATATTCTCCGGAAATGTGGCTGCGCTTCCAGTCTGGCTAACGTTTCGAAAAAGGCTGTGTTATGATGCAAGAGAAGCGTTTCATTGCATCCGGACGACCTGCTTGTTTTTGGCGCGATCGGATCATATCGAGTTCAGATTCGTGGGCGCCCGAACTGAACTGAACGATTTGGCGGCTCCCTTTACACGGCCACACACCTCTAAAATGATTTCTCTTTCGTATTCAGTTGAGCGTTGATTCTATCAAGAGACGTATAAAATAAAAATATATGTACGTAGTTTTTTATTCGATTTCCCATCAGAATATACACACCTTCGCAGGTCAGTAGTCATGGATCAGCGGGGGCTCACAATGTCGGTGCCGGTCCTTACTGAATTTTTGCCGACTCTAGTCATTTCCGACGGTGGGCCAAAGGACATATTCCAGTAATAAAGCACAGAAATTTGGCTAAAAATGCAAAAAATGATACAGAGATGACTTACAGGGTTACTCCTTACCATCTCCCCACAATCCCCAAAAATTCCTCAAAAATCCGAGGTGAGCTAGCTCATAAAACTAATTCAAGTAGAGGGAAGGAGAGTAAGTATGAATGGGGGCAGGAGAATAAGTATAAGTGGTAGAACTGAATATGTGTGTAGCATAGGAGGGGTTGCCCTCTGAAGGATCTTATTTTTCAAAACTCGGGCGTAGAAATTGCAGGGCGGCCACTCGAAATTTCAGGGAAAATGGGAAAATTGACCTTATTCAATTCAAAAAATGACCACAATTGGAGACCATTTGTAATTTTTTCCTTCTTGTTTGTGCTTCTCTCTTCACACTATACTCGTCATCATTTATATTTTCAACTCCCTCCCCCTCCCCACCACCACAAAAAACTTGAATTTTTAAATAAATGAAGATAAATAACTAATACAACATTCGATTTTCTTCTCACTCTGCCGGTTATACCCTTGCAGTTATTTTATAATATTCAGTCACTGTTCGTCTCAGACACAACTGACTAGCTAGAGTAGCGTAGGAAGTTTTTGCTCCGATCTGTGAAAAAATTGAATTTCAATTTTATTTACACTGCACAGATAAGCGGAAGCACAAAATACATGAACAGAATGATTCTGCGTGAGAGGGAAATTCAAACGAGGTCTCGTAAAGCTGAGAAGAAAGCGATAACTGGGTGAAAGTGCATCAGTTTGCACGAGAGAGAGCATTTTCATGTCTTTCCGTTCCCGTTTGTGTGTCAAGAATTTCCATGGAAATTTCTGTTAACAACACGACGCAGACTGCAGTCGCGCAGAACACAGCAAAGATCAAGATCAATGAGGACACGGGTGGAATAAATTTCCATGGAAATGATTATTTCGTTCCTCCTCAAATGTAACGCGTAACACGTAATGTTTTTCCGGTTTGTGTGCCAAAGTAAAGGCATGAAAAGGTCAAAAATAATTTTCTTCATAATCATCAGAATTTCCAGAATTTGAAGGAGAAACTTCCAAAAATGACTTAGATTACCATTTTAGGAGAAAAATGATCAGAAATGACCTCGGATGACTTAAAATGGACGAAAATGACGAAGTGGTCACCCTGGAATGAGAGTTAAAAGGTTTCTTTTGCACACTCACTGAGTTGAAAAAGTCATCTTACCCCACATTGTCACTCCCTAGGTTTCAAGTTGCCCCCTGGAAATGCGGTCACATCATGGAGCTGGCGAGGATATAGACCCTATTTTGAAACAGTTGACCCAAAAAATGAAGGGCCTACCCAGCTCTTTATATTTTTATTTCCGCATTTTCAGGAAAAAATAAAATAAAAATCAGTCAAGGAAAGTCACGGAATCAAACTTTTCAGAATTTAGCCTTCCGTTTGTTCGTAATATTTGTTGTTAATTGGTAGTAGTTTTGGTTTATGATTTCTTTTGTGATGGTGGCGTATGCAGTTCCTTCTGTGTTGTTTTTGTGCTTGTTGTTCGTCAGTATTGTTGTGAGTTCAAAAGAACTACTTGAGATAATAAAGGCAAAAACAAAACAAAACAACCTAATAAACACAACAACCAATTTCCGAAGCGAGAACCTGTTCAAATTAATAACATAAGACTCACTGATTGGACAGACTAAACAACCACAGACAACCAATAGGAACACACCGAATAGGTTGTACTACACGGTACTAACTACACACACCTTTAAATACAGGACGACAAAGAGATAAGTGTTAGGGTGCTCCACTGAAGATGGCATAGCAGCCGAAAGTGCTCTGGACTACAAAAGGAAAAAATTGTGAGTTGGCACACCCTACATATACAAATAGAATGAGAATAATTTTTTACTAGCAAAATTTGAACTCTAACTTTTGATGTTTATTGGGGGAGGGGGTTATTTTGGATAACACAATAACATCCGCTACAAATTCCACCAATCTAAGTCATCAGACAAGGCAATTACCATCTGCTGAATGTGAAAAGCATAGGGGTGTGTCCATCAACGCGGATGTTATTATCTTGTCTCAATACCTGTTATATTTTTTAAAGTTTATTTCAAGTTGTTTTTTCCCAGTAAAATGATATTATTATACAGAAAGATTAGAGGTATATGTTAAGAAGTTCAGTTTGCTGTCAGTGACTTCACATTTCCCATTTTAAGATTATTGTATTTTCTGGTAGTTCCACCTATCTAATATCTGTGACAAAAATCTTGAATCGATCGGATCAACCGTTCCGCAGTATTTCATTTTTCTGTGAAATGTGTTATACGGCCTTTTGATTATTATCGTCTAAAATCGAAAACTACAAATAAAATTATCAGTTTCTCATATTTGTGATCAGAGGCGTAGCAAAGGGATGAGCATTGGGGGAGGGGGGATGTTAGTAAAATTTTCAACTTGAGTGGGGGCCGGTGGGGGCGTAGCCAGTGAAAAAATGTGTACACCCGACCCCACTTTAGAAGCAAAATATGGGTATTATTTTACAGGGATTTTGAATGAAGTTTATTTCTGAATTAGTAATAACAAATTTTCTTTTCTATTTCAGTCAATTTTAAAGATACAGACCTGCATGAGGTATGATTTGAGAGAAGAAACATTTTTCTATGCAACCCTGCTGTTGACAAAGATAGTATGAACGAATTGAAGCAGCATTACGCGGGAAAAACAGCCAACACTTGCGGAAAAAACCGATAATTTTCAAAAGGGCGTATAACAAATTTTTGGCGATCTCTGTTGCAAAATCTAGGAACTACGGGCTTGGAAATACATAGAAAACAAAATCTAGACACGTGTAGCAATAATTTAAGTATCTCTAGTCTAAGTAGTGTTGTGAGCAAATTAAGATTTAAAATGCGTTTTTCTCAAAACACACTTTTCTATTATACGCCCATCTTGCAGGCACCGGCTCAATTGTAGATTTTGTATTTTGTGAAATTTTACCTTTAAACACATCTTTCATACCCCAATATTTTTTCCATCCCTTCTTTATTCTAGTTTTTAGTTCTTTTCCCTCTTATTATTGATTGATACGATTTGTCCCAGGTAGGTAAATTCGTCTTCCCATTGCACTTCAGCCCCTTCTATTGCCACTTTTTCTACCTTTTTGTTCGATAAAATCCTTGTTTTCCCCCAGTGGATTTCCAGCCGTGTCTCTCTGCTTTCTTTTGAGAGCTCTGCCTCTAGTTCTTCGATTTCTGCTTTTGAATTACCAAGAATTACGACATCTTCGGTGAATCTGAGATTGTTCAAGTATTCCCTGTTGATTTTAATCCCTCTCCCTTCCCAATTTAAGTTCTAGAAAATCTCCTCGAGCCCACAGGTAAACAAGTTAGGGGAAAGCGGGTCACCCTGCCTGACACCCCTTTCAATTTTAAAGTTATACCCCTTCCTGCCCAGAGTTATAGTAGGCTTCAGTATTTTGGTGTAGATCTTGAGTTGTAATAGTTTTGGTCTACTCCCTGTTTCCTGAGGGCTTCCCACAAAAACCTGTGTTCAATGGAATCGAATGCTTTTCTAAAGTTCACAAAAAGCAAGTAAATACTTAAGTTATATTTATTAGCTTTTCCCGTAATTTGATTTACGATCGAGATTTGGTCCATTGTTGATCTGTTTTTCCTAAATCCTGCTTGGTTGCTCGTAAATTCTCCCATTGATGACTTTCGTAAATCCCTTGCTAAGATTAGATATCAAGCAAATTGGCCTATAGTTATAGATTGGCTTTCTACTCCCTGTCTTGTGGATTAATACAATTTAAATTTTTTGATCGAAGTATCCTGGATGAAGTAACTCCTAAGCAACGGAAAGTCGCAGAACTTATGTTGATTAAAGAGTGAAATAATATTCAAACGCTGGAAAAAATGTTTTTAAAGTTCGAATATGCGACTTGCTTCCTTCTTTCACCTCAAATTTGAAAAATGTACAGCGTTTGCTTAATTTCCTATAATTTTTTTGAAAGTGGTGATAAGGTCATAAGAGCCCATGTAATTCTAGATTTAATCACCGTTTCGTCTTGACCTTGTGAACATCGTGTCTAAATTTCGTTCGATCTAAATTTTTTGGATTAATTGTAGCTATCGAGAATCCAAAATGCAGTTGGAAGCTCAAGGTGTTTTGAATTTCTCGTCTGATACAACTCGATTACCAACCATGTATTCGCATGTTCAGGGTTCAGGAACCTTTTTCACGCATTCACCACGTGCTTCCGCCTTTGTATAATGTGAGCACACATTCCGCGTCAACTTTTTAGTCGGGAAGAATCAGTCTTTTTCCTGTTCCGTGGTGCAAAACAATCGCAGTAAATTACGAGTATAGAAGACCGACAGACGCTTGCAGATTACTCGCTTTTAATTTTAACCGGGCGACATTTAGTTAGATGCGTACGAACCAAAACAAAACAAAGCGGATTGTGCGAAACCAAAAAAAGTTCCTACACTTGGCAAAAGGAAGTAGTCTGCTGGCTGTTGCGCAACAGTAATAAATTAGTCTGCGGAAAATTTTGGTTATTTACGCGAAAGTATAATGTGTTTAAAGTTATTCCAACTGTCTAGAGAGAGAGCAAGCGAATTCGGTGTTGTATTCATGTCGGGGACAAGGTACGTTGCCGCTGTATGGAAATCACGATACAAAGGTCAGTTTCATTTAGTTCGGACTACGCGGAAACTTTTTAAACGCGAAGCCGAATGCTTACAGTGAAGATCTTGAGACAGTTCCAACAAACATCCGTAAATGACAGGTAGTTCAGATGGCGTATATAAGGTGTCAGAAGAGTGAGAGGGCACGAGTCGGAAAGCGCCGGCTTGAATGTGACGTCTGCTCTAGAGAAATCAAAATTCTTTCTAGTCCCACAAATCGGCTCAAAAGTAGCATGTTCCAAAGGTCTGCGCTAATGTGATGCAGTAAAAGAGCGTGACCTTCGAACGCGCAGTAGGTGACTTTTCTGGGAAACATTAACTAATGATTCAAAACGGCAACCAAATCCACCTTGTACAATCGGCCAGCGAAATCCCAAAGCTGGCTGAACTTTTGCTCATGGAAGAACACTTCATCTCCGCGGAAGGTTCCTCTACTGTGTAATGTATACGAGCACCTGAAGAATACCACGAATTACCTCAGTTTTTGAGAACAGTATTGCAATTTTAATTAGAGTATCACGGGGGGGGGGGGACAAAGTGCCTTATAGTATACAGCTTTGTTGCGTATTACCTCACCCCTACACTCGCTCCGGTTAGCTATTTCGGGAGTTCTACGCCTCAGCTGTGTTAGAAGGCATTTCGTGTTCTGTATCTTTCCTCCGGATTCTGTTTTTCTTCAAGTTCAAAATAATGGTGTCCAGTACAAACACGGAGATGTGGGATATAAGAACTAGCAGCATACGTGGAAACCATTAGGATATTGGGAGCTTAGTAGTCCTTAGGACTTACTCAGACTCTAATTCTATTAAGTCTCATCATGGTTCATCCCGACTCTCCTTCAGAATTCTTTTTCCAGACCCTGATAAGACTAATTCAGATTCTGCTAATACTCATTTAGACTCGAGGTATCATTACAAGGCTTATTTCACCCTTTCAAAAATCAGTATTGTTCAGGACTTACCTAGATTCTAGCTATATCAAGTTTCGTTATGGCTCATCCCGATTCTCCCTCAGAATTTTTTCTTCAGATCCTGTTAAGACTAATTCAGATTCTGCTAATATTCATTTAGATTCTTCCAAGACTCGTTAAGACTCGAGGTGTTATTACAAGGTTTATTTCACACTTTCAAAACTTAGTATTGTTCAGGACTTTCTTAGATTCTAGCTCTTTCAAGTCTCACTATGGCTCATCCCGACTCTTTTTCAGATTTCTAAATTCAAATTCTGTTAATACTGATTTAGATTCTTCCAGAACTTGTTCAATTTCGAAGTAGCATTGCAAGGCTCATTTCACACTTTCAAAACTTAGTATTGTTCAGGACTTACTTAGCTTAGACTATAGCCAGTAGCGTAGCCAGGATTTTTGCAAGGGGGCAGTAAAATCTGTTAAATATGCTTTCTTTTTATCGAGTTGCCCTAAATTTCTTCTTCGTCGTTCCGCCATCTCCTATTGGAGGTTAGCTAACCCAGATGGCTATCTGTAGTTTCGATACTGCTTTCCTGAATAACTCCGACGATGTGCAGCCCAGCCACCGGCGCAGGTCCTTTAACTAGGAGTTCTGCCGTCGGCCAATTGATCCCCGTCCGTCGATTTTGCCTTCCAAGATCAAGCGTAGTATCCCATACTTTTCGCCTCTTAGTATATGGCCCAGATACCGCAATTTTCTTTTCTTGATGGTGTTTAACAGTTCGCCTTCCTTCCCCAGTCTGCTGAGCACTTCGGCATTTGTCACTTTCTGAATCCACGGGATCTTCAGTATTCTGCGGAGAAGTACATCTCCAGCGCGTGTATTTTTCTTTCTGTGCTCGCATCCATAGTCCGACTTTCGCTTCTATACATGGACATCGAGAAGATCAAACAGCGGGGAGCATCCTCATACGTAGGTTTATGCTCAATTCTCGCCTTATAAAGAATTGCTTCATGTTGAGGAAGGCGCATCTCGCTTGCTCAGTTCTTCCTCGTATTTCTTTTTTAATATCTCCTTGTTCATTGAAATTTGGGCCTAAATATCTGAAGTTGGCTACCTGTTCCACGGCTTGGCCATTAATCTACTGTAGCAAAATCAGTAGCGTAGTTAGAGGATACTTATGGGAGGCCACAGCCCCTTGCCCCCCATTTTGGCTACACTACTGATTTCAGCACTATCAAGTCTCAATAAGACTCATTCCGACTCTCCTTCAGAATTTTTTTCTCTCTTCAGACCCTGATAAGACTAATTCAGATTCTGCTAATACTCATTTAGACTCTTCCAGGACTCCTTAAACTCACGAGAAGCATTGCAAGGCTTATTTGACACTTTCAAAACTGACACAGACTATTCAGACTAAGATATAAGATTCATGCTGGCTCCTATATAACATACAAACTCAATTCAGAATCGTTCAATCTCTTCAGTCTCATTCTGACTGTTTGAAGACTAATCAGACTGATTAAGACTGTCTTAAGACGATTCATATGACCCACTAAACAACAGCAAACACAAGAAAAATCTAAAGCTGTGGACAAGATATGTAGACGACATACTAATCATCTGGACAGGTACAGACAGACATTCTCACGGAGACAAACAGCATAAATAACAACAAAGTTCACAATGGAAAAGGGCACTAAAACCATGAGCTACCACGATTTAACAATAAAAATAAAAGACAACAAGATACAGTACAATATTTACAGAAAACCCACCCACACGGAAGCAAAAATACCCAATGACTCATTCCACCATCAAAAACACAAACTAGAAGGTAGCAGCGCTATACAACTACTGCAACAGAGCAACCAACATATTAAATAACAACAACCACAGAACAACAGAAATCCACAAAATCAAACAAATAGTCATTAATAACAAATACCAACCACAAAAATTAACACAACAAAAAAGTACAGACACAGAACCAACAACCACAAAAACAGACAAATACGCAGAAGCAATACCATTCACAGCGACATATATACATACAAAATATACAAAAATCTTCAACCAATACCTGAGGCGAAACTTGACTTTCAGTTTGGGGGGGGGGGGGGGTCGGAGAAGGAAAATTTGCCGACAAAACATTTCAAAGAGTTGAAACGATTTTTCAATCACAATATTTCTTAATTGAAAAATAATAATAATAATAATAATAATAATGTAAATAAATAAATCAGAAGCAAAATATGGGTCCGAGAACTAATTTTTGAGAACGCCTTTGTACCCTATAAAAAAGTCTGCCTTTTCTCTACTCTATTATTCTTCCTTCCTTCGTTTCTCTTTTTACCTTATTTTTGAAGGAGCGCCTTTTTTATAGTGAGCCACTAGAGACATTCTCCTTCCTCGGCTCTTGTGCAAACATACACCATCCGAGAGGTTTCTTGGATTCATATAATACTATGATAATAAGACTCTTCTGACTCATCCAGACCTCCTCCCCCAACGTATGTGAAACTTTTAGGGCTCTTTCAGACTTCTCTGAGACTTCAAATATCTTCCGATTTGTTCAGGACTTTTTCAGGTTTCATTAAAACATTATACCTTAGAAAATGAAAAATTCAAGTGAACAGTTTCAAATTTTGCCGACTGTCAAATTATTGTGTTTTTTTCACCCCCCCCCCAATAGTTTCGTCCCTGCAAATGCAGATTGGAACCTTATCCCCCAAGCACTCACATTTGCGCACATGAGCATACCCTAGTCTGGGAGGGTAAGCTGGAAGGATATTAAGAATACTTGAGAGGAACACACAACTTCTTTTACACATTAAGGTAGTTGTTATTTACTCTTGGTGATCTTTTTTTTTCTGAATTCCTCTGATTCGTTCCCTAAATTGGTCCCAATGAAATCAATTTAAAAAAAAAAACCGACAAAGTTTCAGGTCGATCGGATTTAGGGGAATCCGTGCCACAAGCTCCCTTTCGTTCTTATGGGAAAAACACATGGAGCTTTGACTTTTGTTCCAGACTAAATTTTCCTCCTATAATCACCAGGACCAAAGCACATAAATTAAACAAAAGAACATTTGTTATCGGATTCAGCTTGTGACATTGGAAAATAAGTCTTTTTGCTTTCAACTTTTGGACAGCCCCGTAGTCATGGAGGGGCAAGCTGGAGCTGAGCCCCCTCTAAAGGTATCTTGAGTCGTGAGTCCTGCCCTAGGCAGAGATACGACCATTAAAAAAATCTTAAAAATAATATTTTTAATTGAAAAAAAATAATAAAAATAAAACATTCATAAAAATGAAAAATTCAAATGAACTGTTTCAAAACTAGCCAACTGCTAAATTATTGGGGGAGGTTTCAACCCCCACACCCCTATAGTTTTGCCTCTGACCAATACAACATAAAACTTGGAATCAGAAACAGACCACCTCTGATCAAACAAATAAGCAATGACAAAACAGAAACACAGGACAGGAACAACAGCAACGGAGTAGACAGGCTGGACTGCGAACATTGTGACATGACCTACACAGGAGAAACAGGTAAAAAATTCACAACTAAAATAAAAGAACATGAAAAATTACAGAAGCTAAAGGATGACAAATCAATCTTTGGAAAACACTGCAACGACCAGGGACACAACAGCCTACAAGTTCACAAGTTGATAGAAAAATACAAAATCCTGCACATAGAAAACAACACAAGAAAAAGAAAATTAAAAGAACAACTTGAGACAATAAGGGCAAAAGCAAAACAAAACAACCTAATAAACGCAACAACCAACTTCCAAAGCGAGAATCTATTCCAATTAATAACATAAGACTCACTGATTGGACAGACTACACAACCACATACAACCAATAGGAACACACCAAATAGGTTTTACCATACGGTACTAACTAGACACCACTATAAATACAGGACGACAACGAGAAAAGTGTTAGGGTACTCCACTGAAGATGGCATAGCAACCGAAAGCGCTCTGGACTACAAAAGGAAGAAATTGTGAATTGGCACACCCTATGTATAGAATTTACCAAGTTCACTCACACTCCAACATGGACACTATTATTTCTTTGATGTTTAGTCTGTTCTGCTTGGGTCTGTCTGCGATCAAAATTCTCAGTTTCTGGAGATGACTTCCAATTTTCTTGGGCTAAATAGGGGAAAGATCGAATGAGACCTGATCTAAGTCCGCCTACGGTAAGTTCTAGATTAAATGTCACTAAATCTGTTCTTTAGTTGAATGTTTCCGCGCAACGTGATGACTACATGTTTTATGTAATTAACATACATACCTACTTATGCGAAAAATTATCAGCCACATTCGGAATTTCCGACTCATCGTTGCAAACTGCATGGATGTAGAACTGAAACCATTCCTCATTATTTGGTAATATCCCACAGCGAAGTATCCTTGTCTTCGTATCTGTGTTCTGTGTGCATCTGTACACGCACAAACCATGCGATGGTAGACTGACGGTGTAATGGTGTAAATTCTACGCTGATCTATTCAAGTTAATGACTCATGCATTTCGCGTTATTACACAAATTCGCGTTCGCCTAACAGTACGCCTATTACATTGTTTCAAATTTACGATTTTTCGTGTATGAGTCATAAATAATTGAAAAAATTCTCATACTGATGTGCGAAAATGACTGCGAAAATTTCCACGTTGTTTCCGAATTCCGTCTCGAGGTTGTTTCCACGTATGTACGTACACATATTCGTGAGCCGCGAGTGAGGCCGCCATTGATCTTCACTCAGGTGTGATGTACCATTGGATAAGAAAATCTGACAATTCCATTCCTTTTGCTTCTAATCGCGTAAGAATTGAGTCGGCGTCGGGTGTTCTCATAAGCCAGAGTGATGTCGATGTCCCGAGTGCGTGTTTTTAACGCGCAAATATCCGAGTCAAAACCTTAGCAATGAAATGCAGGTCAGTTCGCGTTACGAAATTCTTGTACCGGATCGCGTATTCGTGGCCCTGGACGCGAATTTTTAAATGGTTTCCAACCGAATGGCCCTGCTCAATGGCTACGGGTAAAAGTGAATTCATTAGTCATGCAACGGTAATGCGCGTATACGGATATGGTCGAGGATACAGACAGTTCTCCGTCTTGGACCGAGTGACTCGGTGTCTTTGACCTCGACCTCGCGAAATTACGATCAGTCGGCTGTTTGATACGAAAAGCCGCGTTCTGCGTACGCAAGGGCACAACTCCAATCCTTGGTTACATCAGTCGACAAAATAGAATCCGAGTCGCAGGATTCTGCCCGGCTAGTGGCGGAATGTCCGTCGGGCCACCGGGCAAATTCTCGGTGAAGGTACAAATATAGTCGGATGATCTGAGAATTGATTTAACATCTTCAAGCCTCTTCAGTGCTCTAACTCTACAAGACTTTTTTAAGGCTCTTGCTGTATTTTAGAATTTTTTTTTTATTCTTCAAGACATGTTTAAGACTCTACAGATTTTACGGACTCGGTCAACACTATCTCAAGCCTCAAAACTTCTTGAAGCGTTTTCAGCGGAAGATTTTCGCCGGTTAATAAATCAGAAATGCGCTAGCGAATTGCAGAGCCAGGCTGGGGAAATCATCAAGTTATGACAAGAAGTTTAGAGCAATAAAACAACTTTAAATTCGATAAAATTTAATATTGAACTTAATTCAATACGGGAGTCTTTCACGGACATACGGATTGGGGGAGCTTCCCCCCTGTAGGAATTTTTTAATCAGGTGCTAGGAAAATTTACCATTTCAGTCAACCGAAGTTGGGAAATTTCGGTAGAGTTGGGAAAGTCCAACAAGTGAGTTTCTTTTTTGTTTTGCTTTGATATTTGGGAATTTTATGTTGAGAAGTTGGGAAAATCCAACAAGTCGAAAGCTTTTTTTTGCTTTGACACTTGGGAATTTTAAGTTGAACCAGTTGGAAATTTCACCCCCCTCCCCGGAAAAACTCTTCGGTACGTCCCTGGAAGTCTTCAAACAACACGTATATATTTGACTATGATTCGTGGAAAACTGATGTCCTCCAATTTAGTGGAGTTCTAAAGCAGATACGAAAAACTGCAACGGAACATTTTTACTTTGGCCGTGTACACTTTTGAAGTACAACGCATCATTAAGAAGTTATTGAGGAAGCGAACGCTTACGATCTCCTGGGGGTCTCGACGTGAGGTCCGGGTAGGTAACATATTTCTTAAAATATTCCTTAGGGTCTTAATTATGTACGTGGTAAGTGGCACATTTGCATTATAAAGAATGCAGGATGCCTTCCATATTATGCAATTAGCATCCCGACTCTGAAGATGGCATCTGGAAAGCGAGTTGGAACCTGAATCAAGCAATTAGCTAATTCGTTCAATATGGAGACCTTGATGAAGAAAATTAACACCACAGCTTCTGTCGGAAAAGAGCCAAAGTGGATAAAAAACTGCATAAACCATGAAATTAATAGAGCACGGGGACGGGCGTGGCTGCTGGGGAAGGGGAAAGACCCGATGGCCTGGCACAAATACAGTCTGATGATCCGAGAATTATTTTAACATCTTTAAGCCTCTTCAATACTTGTGTATGATCCTTCAAGACTTCTTTAAAGCTCTTGCTGTAGATTTTCTAAAATTTTTCAGATCTTACGGACTCGGTCAGCACGATCCCTAGCCTCCAGATTTTTTACGTTTTTTTTTTTTTTAAATTCTTCGGAATTTCCTATACTTCTTTCAGAATTGCTGAGATATATTTTCATAACTCTGTTACCTGTTTTAGACTCTTTTCGATTCGTTTCAGCCTCTTTGACATCCAGGATAAACTTAGAATTCTTTGAGACTCTTTTGAACTTTCTTAATCTCGTTTAAAACTTTTCAAGAGTACTGAACATGTTTTTATCATTTCTGTGGATCCTCGAGATTCGTTTCACGACTCCTCACTTGATTGAGATTCTCAAACACTATTTTCGACATTATTAGGACTAATATTCAAGGTCTTTTGAAAATCATTCAGACGGGTTTAAGATTCTTCGAGATACATTAAGATTTTTCCAGTCCTGCTTGAGATTTTCAAGACTACTTTAGGACTGTTACAAACATAACTGAAACTTTTTGAAACTATTCTACGTTTCACTAAGACCTCTGAAATTCCTCCAGCCTAGTTAAATGCTTATAGAGGCGGGCTCAATATTTTTTATAGTTGAGTCTTACACATTTTTAAACAGACGTATAAGAGTCTCGAAAAAGTTTGAAAGAGTTTGAGAAAGTCTTTGTAGAGCGTAAAATAAATAATCATGAACTTATCCGAAAAAAGTGTAAAAGTAATCTAGTTAAATTCTGGATGAGTCTTTAAAAATAACGTAAACTTGACAGAATTTTAAATATGTATGAGAATTCACCCCCCTCCCTCTTGGAGAAAAAAGTTACCCATTTTATAACTCATCTCAGCGAGTTTCCAGGAGTTTGTAGAAGTCTGGAAGTGTTTGAAAAAGTTTGTGTAGAGCACAGAGTAATAATCTTACATCTGAAAAAGATTTTATAGACAGCTTTGAACGATTCTGGAAGCAGAAACCTTGCGAAGTTTAGTTTTTTTTTTTTTTTTTTGGGGGGGGGGGGAGAGAGATTGTTAAATTTCCAACAGACTCAACTCAAAATTCCCAAGTATCAATTTTTTTTTGTATTGATTAAGAAATTGTATCAGCCTGTATTCCCATGCGAGCATCACGGTCCTTGTACCAGCCTGGTGAGCACTATGCTCTGCTAGTGCATCATATTGCAGACGAGTCTGCAACCATGGGAGAGCATAGTGCTCGCAGGCTGGTACAAGGATGGGATGCTCGCATGGGAATACAGGCTGATTGGTCCCTGCAGGCGAATTAAGAGTTGAGTCAGTAAGTAAGTCAGTCAGTCAGTAGTTTTATTATTCTGATTTTTCGTAATGCTCTTTTCGTCACGCTCTAAAGTAACGCTTGTGTGCCAAAGCACAGACATGAAAATGTCAAAACGAGATTTCCATGGAAATGATAATTCCTTTTCATTACTCGATTTCGTTCCTCCTCAAATGTAACGTTTTTCCCGTTGGCAAAGGCGCTGACTTATGTGGGTGTGTGATCACTCATGTTAAAAAAATACGTGGGTGAAATCACCCACAAAAGATAAAATATGTAGAAAAATATTGAGGAAAAAATGCCAAATTCAAGATATTCCTAGGTACATAATAATGATATTCTGTCCCGCCAAAATGAAAAAATGTAGGTACAAAAAATCTTGCCTTCTGACACCCATATTGCCTTTTGAAGGAGGGGAAACAGCAGTCAGTACTCACCCACACAAATTTTGGAAAGTCAGCGCTTATGCCCGTTGGTGTTATACCCATAGCTGGAATGTGCCAAAGTAAGGACAAGAAAATGTCAAAATAAATTTCCATGGAAATGATTATTTCATTCCTCCTCAAATGTAACGCGTAACGCATGAAACGTGGAGCGTGAAACGTCCCGCGTGAAAGTAACGTTTTTTCGGTTTGTGTGTCAAAGTAAAGACATGAAAATGTCAAAACCTCGATATCACTTTGTACTTGTTGGATTTTCCCAACTTTTGATCTGTCTACTAAGATTTTCCAATTCTGGCAGAGGCTTGGGGGAAAGCTGTACCCCGTGCCCCCTCTCTTAGTCTCTTCTCGGTCTGGAATGGTCTTGAAGAATGAAATAGTCTGACAAAATTTCAAGGAGGTGCAGGAGATACATTCCCTCCTTCTTTCCTGTCCTCCGGAAATCGCCGAAAATATTCATAACAAATCTTAGAGGGTCTTATAAAAGTAAGTAGAAAAGTCTAAAAAAGTCTTTGTAGAGTCTAAAATAATAATAAAGTTTTAGAGATGGCCTTTAAAAGCATTTTAGAATGAGTCTTGAAGAATGAAATACGTCTGAAAGAATTTTATAAAACTATAAGGATATATCCCCCTTCCCCCTTCCGAGCCAGGAAAGGATTACAAAATATACATTTTATTGCTCATCTTGTCGAGTCTTAAAGGGTCTAGTAAAAGTTGAGAAGAGTCTTAGAAAGTCTTCATAGAGTCAGGAATAACAATCTTGAACAAATCCGAAAAAGTTTCATCTGGAAGACCCGAGTAAAATACGTCTGAAAGAATTTTGAAGAAGTATGAGGGTAAGTCCCCCTTCTTCCAAACTGAGGGAAATAATTGAAAGTCATCAATTTTTACGACTCTAATCGTTGAAAAAATGCATATATTCACTCGCTCCGCTCACAATGCAGTCTTACATATGAATTTTTTTTTAAGCTTATAAAATCATAAGCTATCCCCCTTCCTTCCAAAAATTTTCACTGTATGCTACTGCCCAGAGCCACTTAGTTTTTGAGCTTTCGAAGTCGGAGTACCAATTAACAGTATACAGTGCTAAACTGATTATTATTCCACTTAATTGACAGGTGATATCCTGAAAATTTGAGATTGATTTAATAATGTTAACAGATCCTCCATTTTATGAGAACATACTTTTGATCCACAAAAGACACAAAAATAAAATTACGAGAAATTTATGTCTCCGCATTCAAACTCTCATACAGAAAACGCAAAAATTGTTGTCCCAAAAATGTTTAGTTTCTATGCTGAGTCAATGAAATTTTGCCGATTGTTATAATTTTCAGAAGAAAATTGAAAACTTTAGAAATTGCTTTTAAAAAAATATTATTTTTTAAAGGTTTTTCTTTCAAGAAAGGGGAAAATGAAAAAAATGACGATCATGATAAAGAATGTTATTTTTTTTACGTTCTCTTGCGGACATGAAGTTTGGGAGGGCGGAGGGGGAGGAAGTAGAAACTAGAAAGGAGAGAGAAAGAAAGGGAATAATGAGAAAGACGACAATCATGATAAAGAATATTATTTCTTCAACTTTCTTCCGTGGACATGGCATAGGATTGTACAAATTGTTTAAAAAAAATGATAAATATTATTATTTTTTCTTCGTGGGGGGCGGGTAGAAACTAGAAGGGGCTAAAGAAAGGGGACAATGAGGAAAATGACAATCATTATGAAGCATGTTCTTTTTTCAACTCTCTTCTATGGACAGGGAGTGGAGGGGTATTACTCTACGATTGTGACGGTGGTAACCTGCAAAACTGATTTTCTCGATGGCCTGTCTGGTTCTACTCCGCCCTTGCGCTCAGCCCACCGCTGGTTTCAAGGGAGAATTAAGGAATAATCCATATGATCAGGCACAGTAGAGGTTTTTCACCAAAACTGTCTTAAAATTGAAGAATGGTGACTCGCTCGTTCAGCAAGCGTTTCGTAATCCTTTTAGGGTCAACACCATCAAATATTCTCATACCGGGCTTCGTTTAGCTAGTTTTAACTGTTATAGTTAACCTAGCACCAGAATCACAGCATCAGACCATCCTGCTCAGCTGGCTGACGAACTTTCATGCTAAAGCTCCCCTTCTTCACCTCTACTTGCTAACCAAGGAAAGGGTTTCTAGATATGACTTAGCCATCGAGTGTGCTCCGTTGCCAAAATAAGTTCCCAAAGATAGGAGTAAGTCGGTGAGTTCTACAGCATAACATGCACGAGGTGGAGGTCGTGTTTTGAACTCAACTACTCTGTCTCCGATATCATCGGCTTTTCGAGAGACGTTCCTGCATTTTTTTCGTTCTCTACATTTCAATATCCGCCAACCGTTTTCCAGGGCAAGAGATTTTCTAGAACGGTTTTTTCCCTCTATAGTCTAGAATTTAGCGTATAATAAAATATTATATTATTTTCCTTCAGTGTTAGTTATAATACAAGTTTCCAAGAAATTAGAATTATATATGAAACGGGGTTGGCGACAGTTTAGACACGAGACATGAATGAAGGTAGACTAGTCGTTTTCGCCAAATGATAAACGAGCCATTTTAATTATCGTGTTTCATTTTGGGTATAACGGATTTACCTTTTAATACTCGAGTTGACAGACTGAGACTGTTATTACAGTTTCACAGTCTGCATCCCGACCTTTCTTTTCCTCTAATGAAGGCGCGGATATAATTTATAATCGTTAAAGAATTAAAAACCGTTTATCTGCAAAAACCACCAGCATGTGTGAAACATCGCACCTGGTTTGTGTCATTGTAGTGAACACATCTAAGGGTCGGGTAGAAGTTGCATTTAACGAGCGATTAATTCTAAATAAGAGAAGAAAACACGTGAAAAGTTTTCGACGAGTACAGTCAAGTGATGAACGACGTATTGCAACTTGTTTACTACTCTAATTGTAAATCGGTCATAAATGTACAAAGTATTCAATTACAGAGACTATTCTCGCTGAATGAGGTAGTGCCGTACTATTACATTGCCCCAGTCAGTGAATATTCGCTGAAAAATCAGCGAAAAAGGTGTAAAAGTCGTCTCGCACAACAGCATAATATATTGATTCAAAGAATGCCCAGAACGTACTGATGTATTGTTATCAAGTTCCTGCTTAATCTTACTAAAGGTTACCACTAATTGAATCTGTACAAGGCTTATCACGGTTTCAAATTTAGAGAGTAAATTTTCCTGCTATAGTTCGGTAAAAATTTATCAAGTTGAGCAGAGGGAAACACTGTCGCCGCAAATATGATTAAAAACGACTACAAAAAATACCATGGATTACCAAAATTGACCAAACATAACCAAACAGACTCCTAGAGACGAAACTTGACTTTCAGTTTGGGAATGGGGCTGGGGGTGGAGAAGAGAGATTTGCCGACAAAATATTTTTTGAAAACTAAAAATTTGCCGACAGATTTTTTTTTTAATTTGAAAGTTTGCCGATTTTTTAATCAAAATATTCTTAATTGGAAGAAAAATAAACTAACGTTCTTAGAAAATAAAAAATTCAAATGAACAGTTTCAAAATTTGCCGGCTGCCGAATTATTTGGGGTGTTTGACCCCCCCCCCTCCGTTGTTTTGCCCCTGCCAATGCAGATTGGAACCTTATTCCCCAAGCACTCACATTGGCTCACATGAGCATACTCTAGTCTGGGAGGGTAAGCTGGAAGGATGTTAGGAATACTTGAGAGGAACATGCAACTTCCTTTACACATTAAGATGGTCATTATTTACTCTTGGTGATATTTTTTTCTGAATCTCCTCTGATTCGTCTCCTAAATTCGTTCCAATAAAATCAAAAGAAAAACCCTACAAAGTTTCAGGTCGATCTGGTTAGGAGAATCCGTGTCACAAGCTCCCTTTTGTTCTTATGGGAAAAACACATGGAGTTTTGACTTTTGTTCCGGACTGAATTTCCCTCCCGTATTCACCAGGACCAAAACCAGTAAATTAAACAATAGAACATTTTCCTATCGGATTCAGCTCGTGATATTGGGAAATAAGTCTTGCTTTCAATTTTCAGATTTTAATAAAATGTTCAACTTCCTCGAATTTCAGACTCTAAGTCAAACAGAGAATCTAGTAAAAACAGAATAGTCATTGAAATTCGAAATTCAACATTTGCTACTGACTTTAAGATTTTCGAAATGTTTTCCACATTTCAGCTTTGTTTCAAACTTTCAGATAACGTTCGATACTCAGCTTGAAAACTTCAGTGTTTGACTGACTAGTCTCTGACAAGAGTCCAGGGTAGGTACTCCATTTTCAGAAACAAAATTTGGCTTTCAGTTTGAGGGGGGGGGTGAGATATTTTTTAATTGAAAAAAACAAACAAACAGTTACAAAAAATGAAATATGGAAATAAACCGTTTCAAAATTTTCCGATTGTCAAATTATAGGGGGGGGGGGTCAACCCCTACATCCCCTATAGATTCGTCCCTGAAAAGACTCCAAACGTACCACATGCAACCTAAACTAAATGATATCAAATGACGACCAAAGATTACCGAATACGATTACGTTTGACCCAAATTTATAAAAGTAGGTACCTAAGAAACCTGAGTCAAACAAAATTAATTTAGCTGAAAAGGCTAAAATTAACAGGAAATGCCAAAAATGACGAAATCTGGTGGCTTGTGACACAAATCAAGCTAAAATTACGAAGTCTAGAGAAACTCGACCACATCTGACTAGAATTGACTAGAAATTGACCACGCATGACTAAAATTGATTTGAACTGACCAAAATTGATTGAAACAGAGTCCCAAACCCGCTAAAATCAACTAGAATCGAAACTGTCTAATTTTGAAGAACGACCAAAACTGGCACTAATAGGTAAAAACATCAAAGTGAAGAAGAAGAACAAGAACAACAACAAAGGAAAAAAAGCAAGCAAGCAAGCAAAAAAAAAACATGATCAGAATTTTAAAAGACCAAAAATAATAAAGACGACCAAAAATGAAATCCGAACAAATGTGACCAAAATCATCCTGACATGACCAAGTTTAGCCACACTGGATCAAAATTGATCCAACCTAACCAAAATTAATTGAAACTAACAAAAACTGATACAAAATGATCGAAATTTAAGCAAAATGACCAAATTTGATTAGAACAGAGCAAGAAACTCCCAAGTCAAACTTAATTAAAAATGTACAAAAATGGCTTGTAACAAATTTGATTGCAATTTGTGAAAACAAACTGAAGGAAAAACGTGAACGAAACATGATCGGAATGATTACTATTTAAAAATGACCAAAATTAATAAAATCCGGCTGAACATAACCGAAATTGTCCGGATAGTATCAAAATTAACCGAACTAGACTGAAGTTGATCCACTTAACCAAAATTAATTAACGCAGACCTAAAACCGCTTAAATCAAACATCATTAAAAATGTACGAAACTGTCGAAAATCAACTTAATCTGACCCCAATTAGTGAGAACCAATAGAAAGAAAATCCTGATCTACACAATTACAATAAAAAAAAAAAATGACAAAAAGTAACAAAATTAGGAAGAACCACAAAACATTACAAAATCTAATCAAATTTGACCGACATTGTCCTGACATGCTGAGGTTCGACCAAATATGACCAAAATTAATCCAAACTGATTAAAAATTGTTCAAAATGTACCACAAACAGTCCAGCAGAAAACGATGGCAAAGTCTGTCTAAAGTTTATAAAACAGATGAAAAGATTTCGCCAAACACAATCAATATGTAAGAATAATAATAATGATAAAAAATAACGATAACAATTAATAATGACAAAATCAGGCCACATTACCTAAACTGACCCAAAATCATGAAGTTTGTCCAAGCTCGACCAAATCTTCTCAACATCAACCAAACTTGACTAAATTTGATGAGAACAAGTTAAAACCCGCCTGCATTAAACATGATTAAAAATTTCCAAAAGCAACCTAATCTGACCCCAAGTGTTGAGAACACACAGAAGGAGAGCCCTTGACATCACAAGCTCGCTATCTTTAAGTAATCAAAAACTACAAAAACCACCGAGAATGACTTTTAATCCGACCCATTGTGACAAAAATTGACCTGAAATGATCAAATTCATTCAAATTCGATAAATATAATCAAACTGATCCAAACCTAACAAAAATAGATTAAATGGACCCCACAACCTGTACCAAACATCATCAACAATGTCTAAGACCAAATCTGAGCAAGAACGATTCAATCAAAGCAACGTTAACCAAAAAGTGGAAAACAGTCTGAACCAAACATGATCGAAAACAATAAAATGACCCTAATAGACTAAACACGACCAAAAATGACAAAAAACAGTGGAGAACAGTTAGATACGACAAAAATTTATAAAATAAGGCCACATATGCAACATGAATCAAAGTGGACCAATAACATCCAATAAAAATGATCAAATATGAATATGATGCAAATTGATGGAAAAGGACCAGGCAACCTAAGAGGTCCCTTGTAATATGTATCGAGTCATTTCTAAGAAATATATTTTCTTCCTTCTTTTTTGCGGTGTTGAGGGAAACTT
Organism: Acanthococcus lagerstroemiae; assembly: GCA_031841125.1. Taxonomy (NCBI): domain Eukaryota; kingdom Metazoa; phylum Arthropoda; class Insecta; order Hemiptera; family Eriococcidae; genus Acanthococcus; species Acanthococcus lagerstroemiae. Next base: position 19,897,888 of record CM063110.1, read on the forward strand.
CATTTCAAGGGGTGAAAGATTCATTAAATTGTGATAATAATACGGAAGACAAACAGCGCCAAGTTTCATCGATCTTTCATTTCAGTTATATTATTTCAAATGAAATAGTGTCTGGCCTACGAGCTTCATAATAACCAGTTTTGCGACCATATAAGATTCTCGGAAAAGAAATCAACATTACTTCAAACGCCGGCCCAAAAATTCGATATAAATCATATTTTCGAAAATTCATTTTTCATACCCCGACGGCTCGACTTCTAACCTGTAGACACGATGGCTGTAATCGATAAGTTGGAAATATATAGAAATGCCATCTGGAGCTGAAGAATTTCAAATGTAATATTCGTCTAGGCGCTCGACTGTATTCCAAATTCTCGTTCAAATTTATGCAAACGATTGGTACTTTAAAATCAATTTTATTTTTTGTACACATCTGCGACCGTAGAGTTTAATTAAATCGGCTGGGAAAAATTGCTAAACAAGCGTTGGAATGCAGTAACTAAATTCAATCCGAGGCGAAGCACGAAAAGCTGTCAACGAAAATGAGGGGGAAATGTTTTTCTGTGCATTGACGTTACTAGTACGACTAATCCAGGTGCTAAGAGCTGATCAGAATTCGTTAATCTGCATTTTATGAGTTGGATGTATCGAGTGCCCCGGATTCAGTATCAGGGCACGCCCTGACACCCTCAACTCTCTCGGTGATCGATAAACGAAGATGGTTCGAATCAACGCGTCATTGGAAAAAGAAAAAAGAAAAGGTTAACGGAAGTGAAAGCAGTTTGACATTCAATGGGATGCTGCTGGCTTCACCGGGAGCTTAAACCGGCCCGGTCCGGCCCGACAAATGGCTCTGTCTTCCTTCGCTTTTTCCATTTCCACCGATTCTGTCTGCGATCACACGTGACTTGAAGCTTGTTAGCCAGCTGTTCTAAGGAAGATCCGTATTGGTGGACGGACGAACGAATTATTCAGCGAATAACAAGTTTTACTTTCAACGACGGCCATGCATTACCGCCATATATATTCACATAATAAATGTACACACGTCGGCAATGTAATAAAAATTCTTGTTGCTCATCTTCGTCACGTTATACGAAGTAATTTAAAACCGTTCACTCTGGGACTGAATGCGAAGATGCTGTAGAGCAACCGGCGCCAAGCCATTATCACTCGAACTACCGTTAATTCTCTATTATTCGCCAATATGCAATCGTTTGGCGTCTACCCGATCTTCTCAGCCCATTTCAGAGTGCATTACCTAGCACAATTTGTAAACGTATCACGTTCCACACTCTCATTGAGTAGGTTATACCATCCGTCGCTTTCGCGCTAACGACCATGGCGCGATGGCGCGATTTTTATAGTTTTTCATATCAATCGGATGCTTACAGTAGTTGGACTGGTAGGCAAAACAATACAGTAAATATTGAACATAAGATGCCATTTAGCATCAGGTAAATATAACCCTAGAAGTCCTAGAGCCACCAACTCCACTTACAATCCAAGATAAGGCCTAAATTCTAAATTCAGTGTTTCTTTGATAACTCCAGAAAAATTGATTCTCCCGAAAAATGTTTCAAACAAAAAATGTTCACCATAAAATTTTACATCAAGAATGTTCTACGCACGAACTTCCGAAGATGTACTGTTGGGCCGTAGCGGACGCGCCAAAAATAGAAATCCCTCAACTGCGAACATAATTATGTTGTTCAATGGCCCGGATGGCGCCGGAACTGCATCGTGCTTCAGAACTGCATTGTGCTCCGGAAATGCGTTGTTATTGTGCAGAAGGAAGTAATGAAGGAAGTGTACATAATTGTACTGTTCAATGTATCGCAGATGGCTGTGCTTCAGAACTGCACTGTGCTCAAGGCTAATAAGCCGTTCCTGATTGGCTTAAACTTCCACATTGGCTTATAAGCCATTGGCTGCTGGGAATCAGCTTACAAATGACTTTGTTTCCATCAGCTGCTACTAGTTGTTCATGATTGGCTTATGGCTTAACTGGCACATTATGCATCAATTCAGTATATGTAGAATGAACCACAGAGTTCAAAAATGTCACTCTTTTGCATCATAGATTACACTAATTCACAGAAATTTCATCTCTGAAACATTAAATTTGACTACCACACTCCAAAGAGTTGATATTTGACAGGACACCTTCAATTGCCCATATTTACATGTTACAAAGCAGTAAAAACTGCCTCCTGCCTGTTAATGCCAGTCCATTGTTTTCTGCGTCAGTCGAGACTCAAGAGTGGACAGTCGTTTGTGCCAAGTGCCAACTGCCAAACCAAGGGAAAAAAGTAAGAAAATATCAATTGGCTATCAACTGCTTCAAATATATATCGGCTTTTGATTGGCTTACTGCTTTTGGATAGCTGCTAGCTTACAAAGCCGATCAAAGACGGCGGCTGCTACTGTTGCTACGCCGTTCATCGGCTTCGACTTATCAGCCCTGACTGTGCCCCGGAAATGCGTTGTTATTGTAAACAAGGAAGTATACACAATTGTAATGTTCAATGTAGCATGGATGGTGCCGGAACTGCATTGTGCCTCAGAAATGCGTTGTTATTGTGCAGAAGGAAGTAGTGAAGGAAGTGTACATAATTGTACTGTTCAATGTAGTGCAGATAGTGCTGAAATTACATCCAGAGCTGTATTGTGCTCTGGAAATGCATTGTCACTGTATACTTGTACGCATCAAAGTAGTGAAAAAGAAGGGTACACAATCATACTGTTCAATGTAAGGCAGATGATATTGGAACTGTGTCGTGCTTCACAACTGCGTTGTGCTCCAGAAATGCATTGTTATTGTGCACAAGGAAGTAGTGAGGGAAGTGTACATAATTGTACGGTTTCATGTAGTGCGGATAGTGCGGAAATGCGTATAGTGCTTTGCAACCGAATTGTGCTTTGGAAATGCATTGTTACTGTACACAAGGGAGTAGTGAAGGAAGTGTACACAATCGTATTGTTCAATGTAGCGCGGATGGCGCCGGAATTGCCAGGGTGAACTTGAGACTGAGAATTTCCAAAATCATGGTAGGTATAGGGGTTGTGCCATATGTGTATCAAAATGGGAACCTAACCTAACCTATAACGAGAATCTGTAGAATTGCAGGCAGTCTCAAGTCCAAAGACAGAAGATATCGAAAATGGAGCTGAACTGAATGCAGCAATGAAAAATTTTATACCAGGAAAATTTGATGAGGAAATATCGAAAAAGTATGTGTTTGAGGTTTTTCCACGCGATTTATGAATATTCTGCCTTTTTTATTAACCTTTTCAATAATATCTTGGAAGTTTGAATTTCGAATTTTAGAATAAATAAGAGCCAAAATGGTGGGTGCCATATTTCTACTGCTCCTGGCCCCGCCAAAAGGAGCCAAATCTAATTTGAACCTAACATTGAGTAGTTGTTTTCAAGGCGTTAACAAGTGATATTGATGTTCATTTTCCCAAAATGCTTCGATGAAAGTGTTGTATGCAATGTTCCACAGGTACGGCTATATAGAGTCACCGAATGTGTTACTTACAAAAATTTGCAGCGATTTGTCATCAGTAGTCCGACTTAACGCGGTCGTACTCTTTGGAAGGACAGGCTACTTTCTCAATACTGTGACTACCATTCGGCGGGTACAGACCCTCTGTAGCGGAAGCCTCGGCCCTCCAACGACGTCTGACCTACAACGAGAAGCTGTATAATTACAGACAGTCCTAAGTTTGTAAAAATGAGAAGAAAAATCACTGCATAGGGGTTGTGCCGCATGTGTATCCAAAAGAACGAATTTGGTTATTCAATGGCAAAATAAAGGAAACCAATTCGGTTATTAAATGGCAAAAAAAAAAAAAAAAAAAAAATCGGGAGCCATTTGGATATTAAAATGCATACTAGAAACGAATTCAGATTCTGCGATCCAAATACAAGTTTGAATGCATCTAAATAAAGTTTCAAAAGGAATAAACAGCAAAAACCTGAAAGTTATGCTTCTGACCATAGACCAATAGTTTCCAAGTTATAACTGAATTACCTTACTGACTTGAATGACCCCCTTCTCCTGTCCCTCCTACTCAGCTGATTGTCTCTAAAAATAACACGCTTCCTTTACACTAGTTGCTCTGATCATATTTGCTCATCAAGATACCTTACTTCAATGCGGCAGACAGAAATCCTTAAATGCCAGTACTTAAGGACGTTACTAACTTGAATCATCCCATCTCCTAAAAGCACGCCAACAAATATCATACTGCTTCCCTTGGATCGAAAAGACATTATCTACAGCATCAATGGACAAAATTTTCTCAGCGTCGATAATACATGGATAGATTAGTAGAACTTTTGAAGATTAACTATAGGCAAGAATAAATTTCTTTCTGTAGAAATTTACCGTCCTTTGAACATTTGTGGTTTTCAGTCTAGACACAAAGTGGATAAGTTCAGTTCGACTTAAACGGTATTTTCGTACACAAAATTCGACATCAACTTTCTGGATATAAGGTGGTCCGACAGAAACACTTCATGAATTAACCCTAATGCAAATATATAACTGATAATTTTTTACGGTTCAGCCCCCTGAGGCTTCTTATAGAGGAGATACAGGTAAAATAATCTCAGAAATGAACTCATCAACCCAAAAAATTCTATTCTAGACATAACTGATGCCAGTTTACGCGATACACAATTTTCATATTTCAGTCCTCTGTGGCTCCTTATTGGTGAGGGTTGCAGGTGCAGTGACTCCAAAAATGAACTCACGCGACTCAAGAATCACCTTCTTGGATATCACTGTTGCTAATATCTGTATAACTGACGCTATTGTATATTTTAGCCCATTGTGAATCTGTATTGGTGGGATATTACGAAAAAACCGACCTCAAAATGAAATCAACGACTTATAAAATCTCAATTTTACTTTATTTTGGGCTAATATAAGTGAAATTTCACATTCGTCTCCATTTTGACCACCTCAACCTTCGAATTCCCAGGGATGGATTCGTTGACCCCAGGTCCATTGAATACTCTGTAGGGTAACATTTACCGCAGTGCCGAGCGGCACCCCGTGTTCAGAATTTGTAGTATTCGATCTATCTATTGAAGGGCTGCAGCACTTTAAAATTTTTAAAATTGACTGAGCGATGCCGATATCCTTCAAATAAGATTGCATCGCAGATTATGATCAAAATTCGACCGATTAGTTTTTTGTTTAAAATATGAATGTTACTCAATCGACCAATGGAGGGTGAAGGACCACTTGGGACAAGGAAATGAATTAGAAAAATGCCATTGCATCGGCCCAATTTTCCTTTTTTATTACCTCGCTTTTATACCTCTTTTTCTTCTTCTCCCCCCTCCGACCACTACAGCGGCTCTAACTCCCAAATATAACGGCCCTAATTAACCAAGGAGTAAACATTGATATAATAAATATTTTCAAAAAGTGGTACGTACTACGTAGGGACAGTGGCATATATAAAATTAGATAAAGAGGGGGGGGGAATTCGAAATTCAAAAAGGGATTAAATAGAGTGATCCATTGTCATTAAATCTCTTCACCGCAGTGCTGGAGAAAATTTTCAGAAAATTGAACTAGGAAGAAAAGGGAATTAGGATAGGGGGTCTGCGGCTGAGTGACCTATACGTTTTGTTGATGACATCGTCCTGATGAGTAACAGCATAGAGGAACTAGGTCAAATGGCAGAACATCTCAACAGAGAAAGCAGGAGAGTAGGCCTTACGATGAACCACACTAAAACAAAAAAGGTAATGACAAACAGAGAAGAAGGATTGGCTAGATAGGGAGAAACTCGAAACGGTAGAGGGATATAAATATCTAGGTCAAACGGTGGCCATGAAAACAAGGGGGAAACATGGGCTGAGAGTAAGAATAGCGAACGGGTGAAAGAGTTTCTAGATAAATAAAAGCATTCTGAAAAGTACAATTTCTACGGCCGCTAAAGTAAAAATATTGGAACAATATGTAGTACCCTGGCTCATTTATGAAGCTCAAGCCTGGGTCTTGACAGCTGCACTTAAGGAAAAAATCAGAACAACACATACTCTCTTTTCTAATTTTGCTCTCAACCCGAGCCCTGGAATCAGCCTTTTCGAGCATTACCTCAGAAACGTTGGGGAGGCTGTTAAGGCTGTCTAAGCCCTCTTCACTTCTTGCCGAAAAATTGGCCTAGGTCGAGATGTAGCGAGTTGATACGTGGCTCGAACCCGGGATCTCCAGATTCCGAGACCAGCACACTATCCACTCGGCCAACCAGACCCCTCCAGAACAACACATACTAGGATGCTTCGAAGCATCATAAATGTAAAGATGAAGAACAAAATGAAGATAGGAATAATTTTGGAAAAAACTGGAGCAAAAGACATAGGATGGGCAATAACCAAATTAAAACTTAATTACGCGGGGCAAGTGGCCAGGAATTCGGGCCGTCCATTCCTACAGAGAGCGCTGCAATCGGACATAGTGATAAGTTATAGAAAGGTGAACCTTTTTGTAGATGGTGCCAAAAACATTCGCCTTTTCATGATATCAGCGTTATCATTAATAGCGATACTAGCGCTCATCGGCCCGAATAACCAAAAATTGACAAAATTGGCGGAGGAATGGGCTCCCAATTACCTGTCAAAAGGAAGAGGGAGGCCACCAGTTCGCTGGAGGGACGATTTGGTAAAAAGTTTCGGGGTATTATGGGCCAGGGCAGGGAGGAATAGGGAAAGATGGGTCAGGACGGTGAAAGCCTACAGTGTCCATGTTGGAGTGTGAGTGAACTTGGTAAATTTTGTAGGTATGTAGGGTGTGCCAGTTCACAATTCCTTTCTTCTGAGTCCAGAGCGCTTTCGGCTGTGGACTACTGAAGAAAGAAATTGTGAATTGGCACACCCTACATACTTACAGGAAGTGAAAGCCTATGTCCGCACCCGGGTGAATCCTGCAACAGGGCGACTTCCCACTTCAGGAGGAAGATAATTCTGTAAGGATCATGGTTGTAAAATAAAATAAAATCTCACGAATTGGACCGACTCGTCAGGAAATTTGATGAAAGTACAAAAAAATACTAGCATTTTACTTTACACAATTTTTTTTAGCGATGTGCTTTGATTCTTTGATTTATTGCGTTAACTTCGTTCATTCAGAAGGTAAAATTCAGTTTTGATAGCCAATTCGGGGTTGGATAGAAAATTTGACGGAATATTCGCAGTCAGCGACCAAAGAAACTTCTATTTCAATAGTTTGGCCAATGCGTTCTCATATATTTAAAATTTCTATGATGGATTTTCTCCTGTCCCCCGTTCTGTGACGAATTAGTTTGACCACTTCGGAAATTAGGCTCTAGAATTTCACTTGATCCTATGGTGATCCGATAACAGATTAAGATAATAAAATCATCCGTTTATTGAAATTGGTAAAGTAAGTAACATGTGGGGGCAAAGGATACTAGTACAATGGAACCGCTAAGTCGGAAGATATTTTGAGAAGCTGGAAAGTGTCGGTGCAAATTTATTACTACCGACACCAGAATCAGAGAGAAAGTAATGAGTTGCCGTTAAAGGTCAAGATAGTTGAGATTACAACCAGACAGGTACATTACCTAAACAACTTGTATATTTAGTTTCCATACAGTCCGCAGACATGTGGAATTCACGTAGACAATGTATTTTTCGCAGAAATTTAAGCTCAGTTTACTCAATGGTGCAACCATGCTGCTAGTATCCTCTTCCCTATCACTCGCCTCAATTGCGACTGAAGCTGGGGGTGGGGCAAAATGATACCACTGACCCCGCGCTTCGGCGTATTAAATTGATCACAGATCTTCATCATACTCGTCGAAATTTTTTTAACTGGTGGTTCGGCACTGGCTCTTACACATACACCTGTAGCCAAATATCAATGGCAGCATGAATTAGGTTCGCTTTACGCCGATTTAGTGCTCGCTTACATCAGCAATGTTCTCGCAGTCATAAATTCCACGTAACTTCTGTTCTGATGCGCATCCCATTCCCGACACGAGTCTACCATATAACGCCATCGTAAAACGAATTTCGTCAACCGAAAACAGCCATCAAATCTACTTGTTCTGCGTACATTGTATTGCAATGAACCTCACGTTGTTACTAAGTATATTTAGTTTCTCTCCTAGAATTTCCGCGGTCATTAAAATCAACTTTACAGATAGCAGTACACCAGAGGAGCCAAAACAATTCCGACGATAACGACGAATCGAGCAAATACGTTCGTTTTGTTTTGACGGAAGTGAAGAACTTAAAATAAAGAATTCGTGGAAAATGACAATTGAATTATGTGTACTATTCGACAATGTACAATCAACCGACGATTGCAGTTTCTACGAATTTTGAAAAAGAAAGACACGTGCGGTTCGAGTTGCGAGGTGTTCGCAGTGTCGACGTGCTCTAGTCTGCACTGACGGTGATAGGGGTAATTTGTTGAACATTGACAGGTGAAGACTAGCCCGAGACTAGTCAAATATCTGTTTATAAGTGTGCCACTACAAGCATACGGGATGTACGATAAATATGATGATGACCGAATTCATGATGAGAAGCCCTCTCTTAGCTTCCATACAGACAGCCGTGAATACCACACTTCAGATAACACCCCATTACCACCTAACAATGCACTCTGCATGAACTGCTCCGGAGGTTTTATCAGAAGAAGATATAATTTGCACGTACTACTATGTTCATTTTATGGCAAAGATGCTGTGGTAAGTAACTGGGGAAGCTCCTCGTTGTGGTAGGAAAGGAACTACAACAAATCTCGTTTCAGAACTCCACCCTCTCGTCATTGTCCCCGGGACTTGGAAATACACAGATGGCTGTGGCTAGGGCTCCTTCGCTTCAATTATCAGCTTTGCGTAAGGCTCGGATCGATTAGCAATTGATAACTTTTCGCAGAAGACATTAACATTGCATTCTGACTAATTGCATTTTTTTAAGAGTCAGTGTATTCCCATATGCGCAAGTTAATCCATTGCTAATCGATAAGAGCTAACTTTTTCAAAAGTTGTCTGAGACATTATGAGAAGTTATACGAGACACTGTGAACCCGCTTCGGTTGTTGGGTTCTTCTTTACAATCATCATACACGTGAATGTAACTCACAAAGAGTTGTTTATAGAAATCGCATAGGGTGAGGCGTCCTGTTTCATTTGTTTGAATGTATATTACCTTAGGCTTAAGAAGTTAAACGCACGAGTTGAACTTAAGGCGCTCGTAGGAAGTCGCATCATCCCCGAGATGATGGCAGAGGTAATGCTGGCCAGTCCGGGGAACTGATCAGTATTGATCCAATTCGCCTACCACGTGGGCTAAGAAAAACGCCGAGTGCGTAAGATAACGAACTCTTCTTCTTCTAACCAGTCTATTTTGGAAATTAGTTTTCTAGCAGTAATTAATAATGAGACACCGCGACAGTCCCGACAGTCATGCGTACATCACGTTTCTTCCCGCCTGGAAATCGTGGAACCAGCCCGAATTCCGGCATCGGCGCCAGATACACGCCAAGTGTACCCTCGATTCTGGCGCAAATCGAACACCAATCGAAAATTAGCGCTCGATTGGCGCCAGGAATCATAGCCAGGCCAAATATATGCCGGTCCCAACTGGCCCAAAATTCCGGCAACGGCGCTTGCATGTATTTCAAATAGAAAGGCGGTAAATTTGACGCTGCTTGACAATGTTAGCTGTTCTAAAGTCTTCTGGAACTATCCCACTGTCCTGGATTTTCAAGATAAGCTGCAGTAATACTTCTTCTAAGAGTAAGCCACCATGCTTCAGCAACGCAGCGATAATTCCATCTATTCCTGAGGTTTTCCCACTGGTTGTAGATTTGAGCGCTATCTTGAACTCTTCAAGGGTAGGCGGATCTCTCAAACTGTTTCATAACAAGATACTGTGAAATTCTAAATAATACGCCGGACTGACCTATTCTGATTCAGAGGCTTATTAAAGCGTTCTATCCTCTTTTTTTAATTTCATTCCTCTCTTTAAATAGGTTCCCGTTGCTACTCTTTACAGGTACTTCAGGTTTCTTTGGGGAGGGGGCATATAGCTCCAGTACTGCTTGATGAAAGCTGTGGTAGCCTTGCTAAATATAATAACTTTGCAGTTTCTCTGATTTTGTCAACAACCATGAGTTCTGAACTTTGATATGGATATCTAATAGACCTTAGTTCACAACGTGAAGCAGCGCGTCATGATCCTAAGGTGCACTATTGACGTGTGCGCTAGTAGCAGAGGGAGGGGAGACATCGGTTTGTAAGTATGCTGGTAGTTCTGTGAGGTGGCGCGGTGGCGACGAGAAGTTGATTGCGCAGGTATGTTGCTGTGCACCTTAGGATCATGACGAGGATTTCGAGCCAGTATTAGGTAACCATGTACATGTAATCAAAGGTTCTCAAACTGTCTTGTGACTTTCTTGAGTTCACTTCTTGTGCTGCCTTGAGATTGGCCGTAAGAACTTTGTTCTTAGAGCATCGATGTGGCATTTCTTAACTCTAGCAAGCTTCAGCTCAATAATACCCTCATTATCACCGAACCAGTCATGATTATTTTTCCTGCACCCTAATGCACTTCTTTTCCAGCATTATACACGCAGGCTTTAGTCCCCCCCCCCAAAGTCATCAGTTCTATCACGCACAGTGGGAGTGTCTAAAAGTTCTGCTACTCAGAGATTATCGATAACTGACTTTGATGTCCTTCTTCTTGAGCTTACTAACATCTAGGCACTTTGGTAGTTCTAGCCTGGCTGATCTGTTTTTCGTACGGAGATAGAATCTCTACTGACTAATAAAAAGCGATCAGTGTCGCAGTTGGCACTTTGTTTCACTTTAGTGTGAAGGACTTCTTTAAGGTGTCTCTGGCGCACAGTCAAGCATACGTCCATATTCGGATCGAGAATGGATCTAGGTAGCTTTATGGCTGTGGTATTTCATTAACTGAAGGTAAGTGTTGGTGATTGCTAGTCCATGGGCAGCACACAGTCTGAGTAGTAGTTGGTCTTTTCAGTTTACTTTTCCTATGCCATGAGGTCCGAGTACTTTCCCTTATTCTCTGTACTCGCCTCCAACCCAACTCTAGCGTTAAAGTTCCCGAGTAATATAACTCGATCGTCCTTCTTCACTTTATTGAGGATTTTGTCTAGGTCGTCGTAGAATTTATCAATGACATTGTTGGGCGACTGCATGGTTGGCGCATAAACACTGATGATGGTGAGGAAGTCCGTCTCTCCAATTTGCATTCTCAACTTGATGATTCTGTCTGATATTGGTTCAGGAAGTCCCACAAGGCTTTTAGTGATTGAGTTTCTAACTGCAATGGCTACACCACTCATTCTCTTCCCAGATTCTTTTCCTGGCCAACAGAAGTCGTAGTTCTTCCCTTGTAGTGGGCCAGTTCCATGATGCCGAGTTTTGCAGCAACGTCCAGGTTATGTCTAGCAGTTATATCTACCTAACTCTCTGTCAACAATGACTGATCTTCTTTCAGGTCGCTGTGCTTTATCTCAATCTGGCATAGTCTGGACATTCCAAGCTCCAAATATCATTCCACCTCCAAATCTCGTTTTAAATCTCTTGAAAACTGATGCAACCCCTTCCGGGAAATTCGAACGGGGAGCTATTGTACCTCCGAAATCTTTTACAGCAATTGCAGGACACACGCTGTTGACCAGACATATGCGCAAGATTCGTGCTGAACGCGCTGTGTTTCCACAGCCACAACATGCTTTTTCTATAGCAAGATAGATCAAGACGATCGGGTAATGCTGCAACTTGCGTGAGAGACCAACTAGGGCTTTGGATGCCACTGAATCTTATCTACAAAATTTCCACAGCCACCCTGAAGACAGATAGCCAGTCACTGTTTCTATTCGGTCCTTGGTGAAGCACCGTTGTTACAATTTTGTATTTAGAGTTGTTGGTCCAAGAAGGGTGGATACCATATTTCTAACGCCCCTGGATTCGCCGAAAGGGGCCGAATGGGTAGGTCAGTTCTGCAGCTCTTTTTGAATCTCTTGAAAACTGATGCAACCCCCTCCGGGAAATTCGAACGGGGAGCTATTGTACCTCCGAAATCTTTTACAGCAGTTGCAGGACACATGCTGAAGACCACGTCGTATATACCAGGTGATGCCAGAACACCGACGTAGTATGGACGAGGAGGATGGACATAATAGGGCGGCAGTTGGTTATTGGTACACCCAAAGAGAAAAAAGCTCAAGCAGTTATGTTACGAGTGAATTCCGCTCATATCGTGTCTATCTGATGCATAGAACGAAAGCTGAAGTGGATTATACGGTTGACGTTCCTAGGAATTGAGAAGGGTGAGGACCTGAAGGGAAATGTCACAAGAAATGAGTGCGGGAGCTTCTGTCATATGTATTGGTTTCAATGGTATTTAATAATTTGTTGTTACCGTTGCAATTCATTGTTGTTTGTTCCCCAATATTTTCTGATAATCGAAATTGGCTTGTCAAGTTACTTCAAGGGCTTTTGTTATCAACAAAACTAGCCGTGCACTTCTATTCAATACCACAAAGAATTTATTGATAAAATCAAAATCCTTTACCAGAGTTTGAATTAGTTTCAAGATTAGGACCCAACTCTTCTCATGGAACATATACCACATACCCACGTCGGTCACTGAGCCATACTGCGATCCTTAAAGGCTGTACCACGTCCGAAAAAGAATCTTGGTCCCTTTTCACGCTGTACACCACTCTGTGATGACGTTAAGACATTTTTCTGAAATCGAACTTCACATACAGGAGTATAAGGTTATAAAGTCTAAAACCGCCAACACACCAGATGGTCTCGACAGGAGGCACCAGCAACGAACATAATGTAACCGCAAGAAGTAGGAGACATTTGTCTAACTCATGGAATTCGAATTTTTTTATACAGATTCGATTTGGTCTCGGGGGAGAACGCGAATATTTCGACAAGCGACGACATTCCTCTCGTGCCCCTAGTACAGAAAGCATATACCATTACACGGCCCGAGTCAAACTGTACATTAAAATGGCGTCTTGCGTCGTCTAGTGAACACCACTTCCTCTTTCGCTTACATGTGTTGTCGATATCAACACACTTATCTCCTAGTTTGGAGTCGATCTGAGACACATTTTGATTTAGCTCAACTTATTCCTTGTGATGGGTGTAGTATACTTCGTTTATATGGCTTCAGCAGGTGACTGTCATATGAGAGACAGCGCCAAGACCTTAAAAGCTTGAATTTCTTCACGCGATTTCGAACTTCAGACCGCTTCCTCACTGGTCTACCTGCTTCGCCAACAGATACTGACGTGCCGTTGAACTACAATCTGCAGCCGTGTGTTATTAATAGAAATTTCCATAGAAATTTTTTTTATTAGGGTATGAAAGCATACAAAATGTTACATTCCAGCAAGGGGTATACTTGAGCGAAATTTTTGTATCGGGAACCCAATTTTGCTCGTCAACTGAGATTTTGGGATCCAGTCAGAAAAATTAATTTTTGATCCTGAATGCCCTCCTTGTGATCCGAACTAAACACGTTTCTCGTGCAAAACTCAAACTGCACTTTCGTGACAAAATGCTCGATTGTTCGCCAGTGCCGCACCAAAGTTCGAGATTACATCGCAACTGGATAGTTGTCTCAGGTCCTATTACTAATGCAAGTTCTGTAATGCCGGAGCGTTGGTGGTGCCCATCCTGTCTCGTGAATCTCAGGTCATTCATTCTTACATCTCGCCGTGTTACCGACACGAAGTGCGCGCCGCGGCTATTCAGCTAATCCGTCTATCCGCTCCGTACGACTAGTCTGACGGATTCCGTGTATCACGGCTTCCGTCTTATGACCTACTCCCGGCCACGGTTCCACCTACACGCTGACTAATTGAAAGATACGTAAACATCCGGTGCGCAGAGCGGCGCGAACTGCCGCCGACCTTTCTATCCAGACTCGATATCTCTAATGCGCTCGGACGCCGCGGCTGTGCCGGCCCACGCTACGTACCCCCGCGAAAAAGAAGCCGAACGCGGCGGCGTGATTCGAATACTCCGAGAGGCTCTCGTACCGCTCGCCGCAGATGGAATCGGGCGTGCCCGGTTACATTGTATCCGGCGATTCTCCGGCCTCAGCTGTGCGGAGTGCATCAACGAGTTCTACGTGAAACCATTAGGCCGTAGATTACCGTCAATTTTCGCCATCGTGCCATGTACCAAGGTAAACCTGACGCAGGCATGCGGATGTTAATTGACGCCGCGCGGCGAGTTGTGCGGGCGCGCGCGCGGCAGAGAGCGCACATCTTCTACATACCGCAGCCCGTTCTCCGTTCCGTAGCATGACGAATGATTCGCGCCGACTGATTGTCCACCAGCGAATTCCATCTACGGACGACCTTTCCGTCTGGTTTTTCGTTTCGGAGCACGTCGAAGAATTTGTTGGCGGCCGGCGCGGCACGCCTTCTTGGCTCGGATATTTGACACCGGTTTCGAAACCTGTTGTAACGGAACTTTCACAAGACAGTTCTATTAGATAACAGCAGTTTTCGATCTATTTTTACGAACCAGCCTGGCTAATCCGGAGTGGTTTCGCGATAAAAATATTTCTTTCGTCGGTGGAGAGGTATCCGCGCGTCACAGGGATGCCGTCTGTATTCGGAACGGTGCCGGAAGGCGGAGCGTACGATCCGTCGGAGTCGGAGTCCAACATGGTGCCGTTTGTACGATGCTTGACTGGGGAATTCGGAGTACGCAGATTCTTGGCAGGAAGTTAGGTAACGATGGTTTTTTTTAATTAAGTCGCTGTGTGGCCAAGTGGAAAAGTGCCCGCTTAGCAATCCTTGCGCCTCGGGTTCGAGTTCCACCAACGCCAGAAAGCTGGTGATGTTCGAATACCCCCACTAACATCCTAGCAAACACAGCGACTACAGTACCAATCGAGATGGAAACGTGGCGTGTCCTATAACCCTCCGCCAGATCACACGAACCAGGGTTGGCAATCTGAAACTGAATCTGAATCCGAATCTCGAAGGTAAAGAAATTGTTCTGTTTCTGGAGCCGAATCCGAAGCTAAGTGTAATCACCTTGCGAGGGAAAAGCCGAGATTGAAGTTCATAATACAATTCCATTTGTAGGGTGTGCCAATTCACTTTTTCTTCTGTTGTCCAGAGCACTTTCGGCTGTTATGCCATCATCAGTGGAGTACCCTGAATGAAACTGTTTGTCTCTTGTGGTCCTGTAGTCATAGTCGAGGGTAGTGCCGCATGGTGAACTTATTTAGTCGTGTGCTCCTATCAGTTGTCTGTGCTTATGTCGTCTGTCCAATCATTGAGTGTTATTAGTCGTGTGCCTATTGGTTGTCTGTGATTGTGCAGTCTGTCCAATCCGTAGGGGTGTTATGTTATTAGTTTAAATAAGTTCCCGCTTTGGAAGTTAGTTGTTGTGTTTATTAGGTTGTTTTCTAATGTTTTTGCCTTTATTATTTCTAATTTTTTTTTTTTTTTTTTTTTTTTTAAATAAAAGAACACAAGAAAAAGAAGATTAAAAGAACAACCAGAAATAATAAAGGCCAAAACAAAACTGGGTCATTCTCCAAATAAAACATAATTTAAGGTGTTTTTTCTCTCGATAATTCAAAAGTAATTTTTGTATTTTTTTTTTTTTTTTTTTTTAAATGAAATGTCGAATGTACACCTTCATGGAGGTGACCCAGCGGTCAAACAATCTCCCACTACTTTACTGAAGGCCGGGGGCATCATTTGTAAACAACGAAGGAATTTCTGCAAACTACGATGGAATTTCCAGTATTTTTGTAATTTTTTTCCATGAAATTTTGAACTTATACCTTCATGAAGGTGACACAGAGGTCAAACACAGGCCTGTGCAGAGAGGGGGAAAGGGGGTTCCCCTGCCCGAGTTTTCTTGAGAGGACCCACTAGGGCCCGCCAGTGCTAAAAAAATCTAGGGCCCTAAAACCTTTTTGTTTTGCTCTTACTTTTTACCCCCCTCCCCCCCTAGGGCCCGGATTTCCTCTGCACGGCCCTGGTCAAACAATCTGCCACTACTTTACTAAGGGAAACAACAAAAGAATTTCTGCAAACTACAATGGAAACGAGTTGTGTATTCGACGAAGGAAAAACTGAGGAAGTCACCGCCCAAGGCATTCAAGCATACCTTAAAATGAAGAATGGAGCATAGCAGTATCATCAGCAGTACTGAGTTGTGCCGAGTGCAGCATTAAGGCCCCAATTTTACCAGTCTGTCCAGGACATAACGTAACTCGAAATAAACCTACCCCCGCAAGTGGCGGAATGTTACCAATAATAATAAGTGCAGAATTAGTGATGGCCCCTCCATGACTGCATGGCAGGCCAATCACGTGACCTCTCTTGATCATATGTCTAGGCTGAATGCCCCCGGGCAGTTCCTGAATAAATAAAGATAGAAAATAAATCAAAAATGCAGTCTTAATCGGGATGAGTTTGATAAACCTTATGCTATGAATCTGACTTTAGTTCAGCGAGAATTAACGGAGTCCGAGTGAGACCGAAGAGCTAGACCGAGCATTATACTGAGTGTGGATGAGTCTTAACAACGTATACCTAGCTAATGCTATAATCTTATAATAGTTTGTTGTGGAAAGTTTTTCATTTATTTGTCTGCAATCGCTCCCCTTCTCGCCTCGTGTATTATACTATTAACCGCCTCTTCCAAATCGAGGTCATTAACCGCGCATCGGCATCAGCATCTGGTCCTATCCATGCGTTCATGTCACTGATATATTACAACGGTAGGGTGACTTTAGGGCAGGAGTAGAAGGTTTGTACCCTGTACGACAATTCTGCCGATCTTATAGAGGGTGCACCTGGCGGGCCTGCATTCTTCGGTTTTACCTGGACTGACTCATTCGACGTCAACAGAATAATTAGCCATCGACGATCCGCTTCTTCCGTAAACACGTTCATTGTCCGACCATCACCGAGTGTAAACAACGTTAATCGGAGCTATTCGAACGAGCCGGCGGCCAATGGAATTCCTCCGCAAATCGTCCTCGGCTTCGTCCGTGTAAACATCTAGCTGACCCACCATGTCCATATCAGTCATACGTGGATCTCGGAATTCTTCCGGATGGAAATAAATGAAAGATGAAATGAAAAAAAAAAAAAAAAAAAAAAAAGAAAAAGGTACAGGAAGAGACGTTACGCTGTTTACGATAAAAAATTAGCCGCCTCGTGTTCTCATTATCTCGCTACACGTCGCTTACATTAGCAACAAATTTTCGTGTTCACCGTAATTTGTTTACCAAACAATGACCAATCATATTTTGATGATTCATTTTACAATTTTTCGGAAGTACTCGCTTAGTTCTGGTAATTTTTTAAATAATACTTTTTTTCTCTCTTCTTCACGAAACCGACGATAAGGCATCTCGAACGCATAAAATGTAGACTGTATTAAATTCAAATCATTTCGAAAACGTACAAAGCGTGAAATAATTGGTCGTATCTTACGACGAAATACGAGCAATTTGTGTGTAGTTCGGCGTTCTTAATTTAAATTCGTTAATTAGATTTTTGGGGAAAGTCGAGTTTATTGAATGCGAGCGAACGCGAGCCTCTAAGCTGCAATCCCAGAAGGGGGAGGGGGATTTTCTAACATACCGGACGCATTAATCGAGTTACATGTTCGCTGAAGAGGAGTTAATGATTCCATTATTACTCGAATATTTACTTGGTACAATTACACGAGAAAAGTTTGTTTACCTGGTAAGACGGGCGATATTTTTCAAATAATAAAATTAATATAGAAAAGTTCGAGGGACTTCACACCTCACAGATTAGGAATCCATACGGCGAAACCCGTTCAGCGAGCGTATTTAGCAATGGGAGGTGGTTAGAGTGCCGGCCGGCAGGGGTGCAGTGGTCCACCGGGCCACCGGGTAAATGCCCGGTGCCTGGCACAAAGTGGCCTGGTCATCCCAGCAGGTTGATGTATTAACAGCCTATTACAAAACGAGTGCAAAGTTGTACTTCGAATTAAGGTGTCGCCTTAGGAGCTGAATATTTGGAAAGGTCTTGAAAAGCACTCTTGAGAATAATCAAGGTCATTACTGTACCACGTGTTAGATTTTCAAACATTGAAAATTTCCAGGTAATCGAAAGCTTGGAGATAACATAGGCAAATACAACTTTGAGAAAACTCTAAATTTGCAGAATAGAACAACTAAAAAGTGCTACATCTCCTTTTAAAATAAGGAAAGCAAAATGGCAAACTGGTGAATGATCAAAAAAGCAAAATTCGACCACCCGTTGCTCAATGTATAGAAAACTGTTAAGAAATGCAGAGATTTAAATATGTATCTTTCACTGTGGAGTCACTTGAAATAGGTTAAGGTGGGCAGATACACATACGCAAAAACCACAAGTGAAACACGATTTCGAAAAAAACAATTAAAAATGTCAACTCTCCGAAAAACAAGATCTATCCAAAATGCCTTGTAGATGTCATAATAAAGGAAATCGATAACACCGTTGATGAATGACTTTAAAAATTGTTAAACATGTAGTAGGATTTAAATGTTTCGCTCTCTTACTTTCCAAAATCCTCGGATACAAGGGTATCTCGTTATACCAGATCTGATCCGATTATATGGATTACGATACCAACATGATTGCCTCTCCTTACTTAAACTTCTTGACGTGTTCAAAATGTTTCGTATCTCCACTGGTGCTTGCACTACCACTTAGATATTTGGCGATGCTGGCATTCCTCTTTCTTACGCGATCACTCACTGCCAAGCCTCTCGTTACTAGACAAACTATTTCTGCCTGTGAGTATCTCTTTAACCCTTCAAACTACACACCTGTTCTTGAACCCTCACTACACTTACGTTCACACTTTGAAGGGATACTGTCCCGTACCTCTTCTCACAATTCACTACCAACAATCCATACATCACCCCCACCCTGGTTGTTGAACCTTCCCCCACGCAATTATGAACTTACAGAATTCCATACAAATCTACACCCCCCCCCCTCAAGTTTATCGGACACATTTGCAAGAAATTCTGGACCGCTTTCCTGACCGTATCCTATGTTTCACTGATGGTTCAAAGTACAAACCGACGGACCGCTTACGCTTACTCCATAGATAGCACTACTGAACAAAATGAAATTTTTTGTTTGCACAACGCATTTAAGGAAGTGATTCTTGAGTACTTTTCAACGCTGAATACAGTGCCGTTGGCCGTTTCTCTCTATCACGTCTAGTTTTTCTGATCAAAAACTATAAAAAATTCAACTAAATGTGTTCAAAAAGAGGTTTAGGAACTGAATGTGGTCATACTGATTCGTGTTGTTGTGTGTTGCGGTGTGTATTCCGTCTGTTTGTTTTCTGTTACTGTGGTCTGATAACACTGATAATATCAGTCAGTGGTACCGCTTATTCCAATGCAAAAACAAAATGGAAACGAATTTCAGTCGTTCAAAACTCCGAATTTTGACGTGATAGAGAAAAATGGGTCGCAGTATCGTGTTCAGCGTTAAAAAGTACCTCAGAATCACCTGTCGAAATGCATTGTGCAAAATAGTTGTTCAGTAGTGTAGTCTACTGCACTCCTTCCAACTTAAGAATACAGCTTCCATATACAACCGAACTCCATGCTGTTCTACAGTGCCTAGTCACGATCTTCTCGCTCGAAGACCCACCCACTCACACCCACTGTCTGGTCCTCTCACATTCACTTTCCTCCTTGAGGTCAATTCTGATCGCCTTTCAACGTACACTCTCGTCCAACGCATCTATCTCATTCTCCATCTCATTTTCTTCACCACCAAGAGCATTTCACTCATCTGGATCCCAAGCCATACTGGTATCCCAGGAAATGAGGCAGTTAATCAAGCAGCACAGCAAGCTACACAGCTCCCATATATTACTCGTCACCTCCCTATCTCAACAGATCTCACTTTCGCCATTCGCCGGATCATTTTGCGTATAAGTGGTTCAAAGCGTGGCGGCATCAAACCTCTCAGTACAAGCTCGCACAAATCAAGCTTACATCTGTCCCCTGGTCAACGTCCCAACGTTCCTCCCGCCGCGAGGAAGTTGTCATCACTCACCTAAGGATTGGACACACACGCCTTACATACAATACTTGTGCCTGGGCAAACGCCATTTATTTTCGCAACTTTTTTGTCCATCACCAAAAATGGAAAAACAAGTTACTTTTCTAATTCCCACAGAAGACGACAAATATGGAACACCAATTTTTTATTTATTTTTTTGTAAGCATATTATTCGTACAACTTTCTCGTGATCTGAACATTTCTGTTTGGACTTGCATTCATCGAACACATCAAGTTAAACAGGGTGGTACGTGGTACTTTGAAATGAGAAGCAGCCTTATAATAGCCCATTTTATGGCTTCAAACTGTTCTAATCGCATCGGCCATTTTTACAGGAGAGGACTGCTTCGTTTTGACTTCTGTTCTTTCGCCATTTCGATAGAATACAAAAAATCTGCAACATTAAACAAGAAACTTCGATGAACTTTTTACACTAAATTTACGAATTCCAAATTTGTAAGCCTTATGAAATTCACTCTTGATGGCAAAATTAAATTTCTCCACAACGTATGGAAATATTTTAGCGAAATTCACGTGATTCATATGAAAGAAGAGACTAACCTGATTACAAGAGAATTTTATTCCGGTCCATTCGATAATTTTTCGCTTTATAATTCGAATTTAACAAAAACACCGAAAACGACTTCGAAATTCTCAAAAACACACTTTACTATTTACAACTTTGTTATCAACTGATACTACCCCGTTCACATTAAACCTGATCATTGGCATCGATTCAACATTAGTTCCATGAAAAAACACTCGGGTGCGCTACATATCGTCGGAGAAAAGTCATTATTCGGTATCTGGCGCCCCTCTACGTTCTACATTCACACGCATCTGCATATTTTTAAACATACCCCCGCAAAATAATACGAAGCCAGTTTCAAGTATGGAAACAAAATGTGAGGGACACTGAGCACTAAATGGTTTGATCTAACTCACATTATCTTATTCGCTTTAGCCAACTCACTCAAATGAGCCGTGAAGCGGGTCAGCTAGTTCTTACATAAGTAGAGCACCTAGCAGGGCCTATTCTAAGGATTTTTTGCAGGTACGCAAAGTACTGTAAAAATCTCAAAATTCATGTGTACTCCCCTCCCCCCTTAGGAAAAAAAATTATGGTATGAACTGAAAATTGAAGCAGCAGAAGTCAAAATCCCGTATCACAGCACTATGCAGTATTGAGAATTTGAGAACACTGCTAATTACGGCTTAACCAGGAAGCAGATTGAAATTGCTAAAAATTCAGATTTTGTAAAATGAAAATCCGCAACTGTTTTTTCATTCAACCTTGAATACTCACAAAAACCAAGAAAATTGAAAAATTGGAGCAGAAAATTGCGAAGAATACCAAAACAAGAAAAAATTACCAAAATCACTGTCTCTGGAGGATTCAGCTAATACTTCGTCGGAGTGTGCTGATTCAGCTTTACCTACGGGTACTCTTTCATCAAAAATTGTGTCTACATGTGCTGATGCTGATTCTTCTGAATCGCTGTTTACGGCTGCTGATGCTCATCCTGCTAAAACTTCGTCTACACGTGCTGTTGGTGATCATGGTGGTGCTGATTCGGCTGTAGCTTCTTCCTCGTCAATGGGAATGGACAGATCTTGCTTCAAACATATGCACAGACATGGGAAACACTTTATCATGTTGAACCCTGTGCATCTCACCATGAACTTCTCTAACAATTAGCCCAATCATCGAATAAAAGAATACCAGGGATAGCGCAACCAAGTGGAGTTTTATATCGTGAAGAAACTGTCCTGAATCATTTGCAACAAGTGTACCATACTGAAGCTGTGAAAGTTAGCAGATTAGAAACATTGAATTCAGCTGAGAAATTACAATCGACACTTATGGGTGCACACATTTCTAAACAAAACGAGGAGCTGGCGAATAAAATAGGGCATTTAATGCTCCATACATATAGTGACGGGAAAAAGTTGACCCTTTCGGCATGGTCTTTTCCAGCCAGAGTCGTCACTGCACATATAGCAAATCAATTTTCTTTCAATTCTGACAAAAATTCGACAGATGCGGTTAAAAATTACGACTTTCAGTATTCAACTCCAGCATTTCATTTAGAAGCAATGAAGACCATTGTATCCCAATATCGGGAATCTTTTTTGAAGGATTTGTTGGAAAATTCGGTAGCAGTGTGGTTAAGATGCGATGGTTCCGTTGATTCATCACAGATTGACAAAATTTACGTATTAGTCAAATGTGTCCTGAAAAATGGCGAGGTGAAGGAGTTGTTTTTGGGAGCAGCAGAACCACAAATCCGAGGCGCTCAGGGTATATTGGAAGCTGTAAAAACTGCATGCGATTCTACCTTGAACTGTCCTGGTATATCTAGTCGGATTCTGGAAGCAGCTTCGTCTATGGTAACAGATGGAGCATCAGTCAATTCAGGAAACAAAAATGGACTGTGGAAGTTGTTGAAGAAAGAAAAAGATTCTCTGGCCAAAGTGTACCCTTTTGTCACAATCTGGTGCGCAGTTCATTGAACTAGTTTAGCATGGAAGCAAGTAACTAAAGATATACAAGAAGTGAGTCATTTAATAAGTCAGCTTTCATCGCTATCAACGTTCTTCCGTGAATCCGCGATACGTACCCGAGAATTAAGAGAAATTGGGGAGCAAGAAAAAATCCGAATTGTCCATTTCCCAAAATATTTTGAAGTTCGTTGGGCAGAATTCACTGCCGATCTATTTAATGCGGTTTTGTCCAATTGGCGAGCTCTTGTCATCTACTTTGAAAAAAATAAAGGTTCTTCGAAAGAAAGTCATGGATACTACCAATTTTTAACAAAAGAAGGAAATTTAAAACTGATAACTTCGTTAGCTGACATTCTAAGTAGTTTTAGTCACTATCAGAAAAAGTTGCAAGCAGATTCGACAACAATATTGGATATCTCGCGTTTTACGACTACATTGAAGAACCAACTGAACGATTTACATACCAAAAATCTCGTTGGAGGATGGGCTTCTACGTTCAATGAAAATTTGGTCAACCGAAATTCCAATGAAAATACAGTGCAACTGCATGGTGTGACACTGCAGTGTTTCGTACAAAGACGCCGGCAACAACACCACCTTTATGTCACAGATCAGCGAGGTTCACATGCGATTATTAATGAAACGATAGAAATGTTGAACAATTTTCTGGATGAAAGGCTATCTTTGGATAACGACATCATAACCTGTACCAGCCCGTTTGTAGATTTGCAGCCAAATGCTTTGTTACAAGAGGTACACAAAATGTGGGGCCCAGATTTGGATTTAGAACTGCTGGGGCTACAGTATAATGACTTGATGGACCATAAGGATATTGAGCTTTTGAGACAAAAAACGCTGAAACAACTTGTCGAGTTTTTAGCGCCAAAAAAGCTTTTTCACACTTTATTGGTGGTATTTGCTCGCATTTTAGCAGCTAAACCACATAGCGCTGATGTCGAACGCATGATTAGTGCGAATAATATTTTAAAAACAAACCTCCGTAGTTCGATTAATTTAGAAACCGAAAATTTATATCTATTCATTCATACCAACATGCCGGTGGTAGAAAAATGGAACCCCCGACCAGCTATAATCGCATGGATAAAAAATAAAAATCGACGAGTGAAGGATACACTGAAAGCGAAATCGCAAAGTTGGTATAAACACATTTTTGAAGAGGCGGCGACTGCGAGTGGAAATAATACAGAAGAAATCTTACAAAAAAAACATACCAAATCGTTTGTTTAAGTTAAAAAATTTAAAATTGTATTTTATTACTTGTAATACATTTTTTTAAACTGATCACTGATCTTGTTTTTTGGAACTACGCAAATTCTGTTTTGCAGTTGCGCAACGAACTTTTGGAACTGCGCAAAGTGTGCGCAGCTGCGCCTTAGAATAGGCCCTGGCACCTAGAAGCACCCAAATACTGACATCCGTCATTTTGAGCCGCTTGGTGCCCGACGATTCACAGTTCACTACGCGGAACGTTCCGCGTATCGAATTGAGAATCGTCGGGTACCACGCGACTCAAAATGGCGGATGTCAGTATTTGGGTGCTTCTAGGTGCTTTAACATAAGTGTTAACCTGTTTAAAACTCTTTTAGACTATTTTCAAACTTTTGCTGACTATCCAAACGGATTCAACACTCTTTGAGACTCTTTTCTGTTTTTCCAAACTTGTTTAACACTTTTCAAAACTCTTCGAAACATGTTTCAGATCGTCACTAAGACTCTTCCAGATTCGTTTTAAGGCTATTCCAGTTTTGATAGAGACTTTTTAAGACTATTCTAGACACGGCTAAGACTTCTTGGAACTCTTTCAAATTTATTCAAGACTCGTTAAAAATCATCCAGAGAATTTCTCAAACTTACTCTAGATTCGCCGAGACTTTTTAAAACTCTTTCAGGTATGATTAGAACCTTTTCAAACTGTTCTGAGACTATTGAACGCTTCACTTTCAGCCTAAGTACCTTTCAACACTCATCCAGGCGAAATTAATACTCTCCTTAGACTTTTATCAACTTGATTATGACTCTTTTAGCCATGTGTTATTGTCTTTTTTAAATGAGATTGTTATCAGTTTGCCTCTCATTCAAGATTCAAACACATACATAGGAACACGTGTATTACATGACGTACTTAACAATCGCCTTCGCAGTAACCACCAAAAAATGCGGAGTACAGTTCGCTAGCATCCGGACTAGTATGCCTCATCTTGATCCGACTTCGTAGTAAGAAGAAGTAGGGGGACCAATTTGTGAAACACCCTGCATTGTTATTACACTTATCAGATTACTATCGTACATCGTACACGCACACGACTTCTTGTATTTTTCACTGGAATTGTAAACATCGGTCTATGTCGTGATGGTTGCCACCGGTCGCCGTTCTGCCGTTGTTATTGTTGTTGTTATCGCCGCCACGAAAACAGCTCTGCGGCAGCGCCCGAACGTTGAACTTGGGCGAGAAGAAAATAAGAAAATAAACAAGCGGTATATGGTAAACGAAGAAAAGCTGAATTGAACGAACGGTTTCTCGATGACATGACGACGTGACACGCCGGGGACCAAACGACAAGCAGAGAAAACAAGCCGCCCAGACGACGAACTCCTCGTGTAGGAAGTTCGTGCGCGAACGGAGTTGTTTGTTCGCCATCCTCGGCGTATTTGTTCAGCGATTGTCTTTTTCGTGGTCGAGGACTCCGACGGTGTGACTGCGTGTACTGTGTGCAAGACGACTGTACGTGTGTACACGAAATAAATCAATTATTACTCACCGTCGTCCACATCGAATCCTTTTACCATCTTGGGTGTCGATTCGATGAGCGGCGTGTGTGCGTGTCGTCGCCCCTGCATTTTTGGCAATCCGCGACTGGCCACATCCACGCACGCCCGAAGCACGCAGCACTCGCAGTGCACAAGCAGATTATGTTTTACAGGATATTGTAATTCACCCCCCCCCCCTCGATATGTATGCTACCTTGGCGCGGTGAGGGGGCTTAAAGAAGAACTGAAGGCACAGAGGAGGAGGAAAACTCCGACAGATAAGCCCTGAAAGCAAGAGGAAACAACATAGTATTTTCCCTGGAGATGCATCTCCACCACCACAATTATGATGGCAACTCGCAAAGTAAATAATAATTCCGGATGTAAAAAGTCTCTCACTGTCCCATTTGGATGTCCGGGTTGAGACTACCAGGTAAGAAACTATCACAATTGAGAATATGGACATGGAGTACGAGGACACTGAATGAGGTAGGCAAATTAGAGAACTTAAAAGAAGAGATGAAAACATTAAAATTATATAATATAATAGGAATCAGTGAAGTGAGATGGCCCGAAGAAAATGATTTTTGGACGGGGAGTATAGAATAATTAATACAGCTAAAAGAGGGCCAGCAGGCGTATGTATTCGATGATAGAGGGGCGTATGACGATGCACGCATGCCAAATTGGTCCCGGGACACCGCACCCCCTATCCCGGAAACGCCCCAAATGGGCCTGCCTTAGGATAGGGGGGATCGCTTTGAGGTAGCTCCTGCTACCCCCATTACTCCTGTCGCCTCCTCACGGCGGCGAATCTACGGCGTCTTATTCTTCATCTTCGCTGTCGAGTTGCGCCGGATCATCTTCTTCCTCGGTTGACGGCAGCTGCGACATCGTCGTCGTCGTTATGGCGAGTGCCGGCATAGGGTGCTGCGTCCGCTGCCTTTGTCTCTACTGCCACTCCAGCTCCATCTTGTGGCCCAACGTCTTCTTGACAAAGGCAGCTGTCCGATCCCATCCCGCTCTGCTCTTCAGCATGGTCGGGACCAGGTTCTCCGGTGGCAGGCGTATGTATTATGAATAAGACTGTAGAGAATAAAGTGCCAAGGTACACCCAACATGGAGAGCGGAAAATGCGGATTGTCTTAACAAGGCTATCGCGGAAACAATTTACGAGGCCACAAGGCGTAGTACACATATACCCTCCGAAAACCTAAACAAAGTACAATTACAAACCCAAACAAAACGGGGGAAACGGGTAACAAGCCTCAAATGCAAAGTTCAGATTTTTATTTATTTATTTACTGCCTTGATTAGCGATTGCGTCCTTTAGTAAGTGGGTCGCTGCCTCATCTGCCCACCGTGGGGCAAGGACTTCTGTCACCCTATTCCCCATTTTCCTTTCCCTAGCAGTTGTTCCCCAGCGAGGGTCTAAGGTTTTCAGAAATTCATTTACCCATCGGGTAGCTGGTCGTCCTTGATTCCTTTCTCTGTCCAAGGGGATCCATAGAGTGCAAGCAGAGTTCCATTTTGTCGGTTCTCCTCTAATCATGTGCCCCGCATATCTGTATTTCAATTGTTATTTTACTTTGTACTTTATATTCCTCAACTTCGTTTGCTTCCTGACGAAACTCATTTTCACCCTATCCTCTAACCTGATCCCCAGCATACTCCTTAGCATTGAATTATTATTATTTTTTCAGACGATCAGTTTGTTTTTTTGTTAGTGACCATGTCTGTCAGGGTGGGAATTACACAACTTTCCAAGATTTTTAAGCATCATTTTCATTTTACTATTTAGAATATATGTTTTTGTGCCCAGAAGTATTTCCAGTCATTTGATATTCTTGCACTAATGATTTGGCCCATCTATCTATATATTTAAAATATGTTTGAAAAACTGGTTTCTGTGAAGTTCAACACCTATATCTCAGGCCCTAATTATCGCACAATGCTGGTTAAGGTCTTAAAACACTCGGTGAATCAAGCTCCTTATGAATATTTTCTGATCACTCACATCCGTTCACTCTCGGGAGAGTTATGAGGTAACAACCAACTCAACCTCACTACTTGCACGCATTTCTTTCACTCATTTGTCCATTAC
The DNA here is from genome assembly GCA_031841125.1 of Acanthococcus lagerstroemiae. Lineage (NCBI taxonomy): Eukaryota > Metazoa > Arthropoda > Insecta > Hemiptera > Eriococcidae > Acanthococcus > Acanthococcus lagerstroemiae. The sequence goes on from CM063110.1 coordinate 19,925,413, forward strand.
TCACGAACTACTTGACCTACAAAGTTCATCTTCGTCTAAGAACACTCAGTGAAGCAACCTCTTTCATATGCTTTTTTGATCACTCAAATCCGTTCAGTCTGAGGAGAGTTATGAAGTAACAACCAACTCAACCTCACTACTCACACGCATTTTCGCCCAGCTATTTTCTTACATATCTTTCAATCACCTGCGAATGCTTTAGATCTATGGAATACCTTTAGTGATGCAATGTCTGACGATTACCTGCGAAGTCAGCCAACCCATACCGCTCATCAGTTAGTTCTTCAAGATATCTTAGCAACAGTGAGGTTACATGGACATAACTTATCTTCCTTTGGCTTACCAGAAACTGACTTACATTCTCTACCTCAACCAGTGGAAACTTCTGGAAACAGTAGCGTATCTAGGATGAAATCATGGGGGGGGGGTTGACTTTTAATTTTGTGGGCATTCCTTTAAAAAAAAGTGTTAAATGAGCATATTTTTGATATTTTTTAGAGATTTTTTGGCTATGGGGGGGGATTGAACCAGGAACCCACCCCCCTAAATACGCCACTGTCTGGAAATAATTCTATTGATGAAGCTCAGGTTCTAAAAATGGTGGCGCGAGTAAACCATATTTTGGAATTGATGCTAAGAAATGACATATCCAACGCCAATGCATACTTCATTGATGGTCCGGGAGGAACTGGGAAAACTTCGCAAAGATACTGTAAATATTCCTACCGGCAATCAGCCAAAAAAAAAATGGTGTGGTGGGACGTATGGCGATGCACGCATGCCAAAGTGGCCCCTAAGACACCACACCCCCAGCACCGGAAACTATCTTTTCGGGCATCGCATCAGTGCCAAAGGGAACAAACAAAAAAAAAATCCTATCCCTAGTGATAATGGATCCCCTTGTGTAACTCCTTGCTTAACCTTAGGGTATACTCCTATATTGTCGGTTGCTATCCTTGCCTCTAGATTATGACACATGTTTTGAATTAATGGAACTAAAGCAAGTGAGTATCCTTGATGATTTTTCTTAGCTTCTATCGTAAAGTCATGTTTTAAAGAATCGAATACTTCTTATCAGATAATATTTTCAGATTACATGTGCCCTTTCTGCGAAAAAAGGTAAGAACCTGAATGTGGGGTTTTTCCCCACTATAACACGAGGTACACAGGGTCGGGGGAGCTGTTTTTTTCCTCTATTCAGGGTGCCATCCCCAAAAATTTCCAGCAATAAAATGTTATATAACAGTTTTTCCGTTTCAACCCTCATATTATACGACCAATATTTCCTGTGCCAAATGGTCTGGGTAATTTACGACTTCGGCAACTCATATATCACGAAATCGGCAGAAAAATGTCCGCCCAATTCGTCAGCTTAATTATAAAACCTTGTAAATGCCATTATGGCAAATTTTATGGGAGAGACAAAAAACATTGAGGAGGGCCATTTATTCAAATGTTAAACATTTTTTTCATTTTTTCTTTAAAAAAATTTTAAGTCGTTTTAGAATGTTTTGGCTATTGTCACAGGGTGTGGTACAGTCACTTCTATCTCAATTAACAAAAAAGTTATTTTGCCGAAATTGGCACTTATAAGGTTTTATAATTAAGCTGACGAATTCATGAAATACGCGAGCGATTCCGGAGAATAGGCAGACGCATTGCGCATTTCTCGAATCAGCGCGAGCCTGCATTTCATGAAACGAGCAATTTTCCTGCCCATTACACGGAATGAGCAACTTCACGAATTACGCGTAACATATAGACGTGAACAATTGGATACATTTGGGGTATTTGCAGCCTCCCACCGAGAAAAAAATTTATCTAAATCGCACAACACCCACCTTACTTAAATCCTGGGTACGGACCTAGATTTGGGAATGTATCATCATCAAATTTCGGGGCGTGGGCAGGGGCGAAACTATAGGGGGTAAGGAGGGTTACACCCCCCCCCCCAAATAATTTGGCAGTCGGCAACTTCTGAAACAGTTCATCTAAATTTTTCATTTTTTCTGTATGTTTCGTGTTTTTTTTGTTTTTTTTTGTTGTTTTTTTCAGTTAAAAACTATTTCGATTAAAAAATCGGCAAATTTTTAATTTTTAACAGATTTTGTCGGCGAATTTTTAGTTTTCAAAACATATTTCTCGGCAAATTCTTCTTCTTCATCTACCTAAACTGAAAGTCAAATTTCGTTTCTGAAAATGGAGTACCCGGGACTCCTATCAGAGACTAGTCAGTCAAAAGCCAAAGGTCTTAAGCTGAGTATCGAACGTTATCTGAAAGGTTGAAACAAAGCTGCTAAGATGTGGAAGACATTTCTAAAATCTGAAAGTCGGTAGCCAACGTTGAATTTCGAATTTCAATGACTATCAGCCTAAAATTTAAGGAAGTTGAACATTTTATTAACATTTAAAAGCAGGCCCATAGCCAGCCATCTGCGGTGGGTGGTGCTGACTGTATACCAGGGGGGGGGCATGAGGATACACATAGTATATAATGTGAAGAGTTTTCCGAGGCAGTGATATAGCCAGGGGGAAAATGGGGCGAATGCCCCCCAAGGCACCTGACATAGAATGTAAAATATGCAGAAATGAGCAATTTTTCGCTTTAAAACACGGTTTTTCGAAAAAGTTTTGCTCGAGTAGTAATTTTACCTTCATTCAATGTAATCCTCTAATATCGGCGATTTTGAAAAAAGACTTCAATTTTCGACTTTGTCTTCCTTGAAAATCTTACTTTGCCTCCCTCCCCCCGGAAAATCTTGGCTACGCTGCTTATTGAATTTGGTCTTAAAATTAATAATCAAAACTGGTGATTCAACTTACCGACAACCCACTGGAAAAAAAAAATTGAATAGATCGTGTGAAAAAGAATTAACTCTTAGAACGATCAAATTTTCGAACTTTTGGAAGTATCCGTAAAAAAACTCTATTTCTGTGGACTTATCAAGTTATCAGTTCTCAAACAGCCGTTCAGGCATTCAGCCATCGACATTCAATGTGAACTGGATCGCGAGCCTGCCACTGTGCTTGTGAATATTGTAATGTGACACAAAAAAAAGGTCTGTGTGTCTGAAACTGCTGGATGGACATTCGGGCCCTTTTCTTGGGGCACGTCACATATAAAGAACGACAAACATATGATTCTTCTATCATTCAAAGCAAAATCAGTGTTGACAAGTTTATAAACATTAAAATGTAAGTGGAACGAAAAGTTTTGAACAAAACTAGCGAGAAAAATAAAAGGAATTTTTTATTTTTATTCATGAAATTTGGCCAAGGGATGCTCCGGCGAGCGTTAGAGGCTGCTCAGGACCCACTAGCACCAGTCTGCCTAGCGGCTTGGCGTAATGATGATTTTTTTAAATGGTGGTATCTCTGGCCAGGGGGGGGGCTCAAGATACCTTTAGAGTGGGCTCAGCCCCAGCTTGCCCCTCTATAGCTACGGAGCTGTCTAAAAGTTGAAAGCAAAATACTTATTTTTCAGTGTCACTAGCTGAATCCGATAGCAAATGTTCTATTATTTAATTTATGTGCTTTGGTCCTGGTGAATATTGGAGGGAAATTTAGTCTGGAACAAAAGTGAAAACTCCATGTGTTTTTCCCATAAGAACGAAAGGGAGCTTATGGCACTGATTCCCCTAAATCCGATCGACCTAAAACTTTGTAGTTTTTTTTTTTTTTTTTAATTTCATTGGAACCAATTTAGAAAACGAATCAAAGGAAATTCAGCAGAAAAAAAAAGATCACCAAGAGTAAATAATAACCACCTTAATGTGTAAAGGAAGTTGTGTGTTTCTCTCAAGTATTCCTAATATCTTTCCAGCTTACTCTCCCAGACTAGGGTATGCTCATGTGCGCAAATGTGAGTGCTTGGGGGATAAGGTTCCAATCTGCATTTGCAGGGACGAAACTATTGCGTGGTGGCGGGGGAGGAGGAGAGGGTGAAAAGCCCAATAATTTGACAGTCGGTAAATTTTGAAACTGTTCATTTGAATTTTTCATTTCCTAAGGTATAATGTTTTAATGAAGCCTGAAAAAGTCTCGAACAAATTTAGAAGATCCTTGAAGTCTCAGAGAAGTCTGAAAGAGTCCTAAAAGTGTTACATAAGTTGGAGAAGGAGGTCTTGATGGGTCAAAAGAGTCTTATTATAATAGTATGTATCATATGAATCCAAGAAAACTTTCGGATAGTGTATATTTGCACAAGGGCCGAGGAAGGAGTATGTCTCAAGCGGCTCACTATAAAAAAGGCGCTTCGAAAGTAAGGTAAAAGAGGAACGAAAAAAGGAAAAAAATACAGAGTAGAAAAAAGGCAGACTTTTTTTGAGGGTACAAGGACGTTCCCTAGAATTAGTCCCCGGGCCCATATTTTGCTTCTGTTTTATTATTATGTCCTCCACCATGAACTCCCTCCAAAAGGTAGGCTACCCCGGGAGAAATGAGCAATTAAGGGGCAGGGTAGGCAACCCGCAGTGGGTATTATGTTATTATGTGCCTTTTTATGTCTTATTATGTCGGTTATGTCTTAAAACTTGGAGATCTTTTATGTTAGAACAGATTATGTCCTTGAAAGTAGCTGATCGGCCCCTGCAATTTTTCTGATTTTTAGATAGGCAACCCGCAGTGCGTTTTTTTCAGGAGGAAGAGTTTTGGTTTTTAATATATAGAGAGATTATTATTTTTTTCAATTAAGAAATATAAAAAAAAGGAGAAAATGATTTTGATGTTTTCAACTTTTTGTATTGTCATGTATGTTTTGTGTCATACTTTTGGAAAAAAGAGATATCGGCAAATTTTTAAATTTTTGAAATGTTTTGTCGGCGAATTTTTAGTTTTCAAAAAATGTTAGTCGGCATAATTTTAGTTTTCAAAAAATATTTGTCGACAAATTTTCCTTCTCCAACCCCCCGCCCCCTCCCCCCAACTGAAAGTCAAGTTTCACCTCTGGGCGGGGGACGTTAATTTCTGAAAATAGCTCCTCTGGCGCCCCCTACAAGGGAAAAAATCGGGTTATGACCTGTGGTACCAGCATGTCGAATGACACTGCTGCACAAGTAGGAGTATAATGATGTTTGTTCGGTCGTACGGCCGCGACCGGCGGTCCCGGCCGTGGACTTCCGGAAAACTCCTCCGCCTTCTGTCGCCGCCACCGCATTTTTCGTTCATAAACACACGTATCCACCTTTCGCTCATCTCTTGCATCACGAGTTTAGACATGCGTCTAAACAGAAGTTTAAGGTCCTCTATTATAAATCTCCGGTTTTAGGGAGTACAGAAAAGTACACGTAACGGCTGAACAGCGCAACCGATCGTAACCGCGATCGCGATTAAAGAATTCCTCTCTGTCTCGCTCCCTCGTCCCCTCGCCCCGTCATATTTATAGAAAATTAAAACAACAATAACGCACGTAGCGTGTGTATTAAAAACAACAGTAAGTATTACTCGGCTAATTTACATGTGCAAGTTACGATCTGTTTATGATAATTATTCCGCGTACTAAGTAGGTCGTTGAAAGTTCATTACACTAGAGCGAGAGAGAAAGAAGGTAAGCCTCGTAAATGCGACGGTCGCCTTTTCGCGAACGTTGGTGCATAAGGCTGTGCGCCGAGAAGGGTGCAGCGGGCCGGGGGCTCGTCGAGCGGTGCATCCGCACCCTCGTGTATGCGTGTCCGGAAATACGACGACAACGGGCTCTATTTCTGGCTACGATCGGGTCCGCGAGCACACAGGGTAGGGAGTGAGAACACGGAAAACGGAGAAACGGAGACGGAACGCGAGAGATTCGGGAGCATTTCGAGACCGTCTGAGGGGTTGTTGCCCTTGCATGTAAGTGCCCCAGCGCGTCGTTGCGAAGGGTGAATGAACTGTAACCGCCGGCGGTGGAAAACGATTGTGAATTTCTCGAAGATGTTTGGACGGACGACGCGGAGACGCGGTACGGTGCGGCGGTGAATACGCAGACTGCGCCCGCGAGGAACGACTGCATGCACGCGCGTCGGGCGAAGCAGCGTGTTTTTTTTTGGTGTCTTTTTTTTTTACGACCACCGTTTGGCGGTTTATCGGATTTTTACGAATTATTCGATTTATCAGATGCGAATGCACACAACACGTCGTCCGGCCAGTCGACGAACCGATAGCGAACACTTAACAGCGGCATCCTTTTCGCACATTCCCAACGTCACCTGACGCGTTAAGATCGTAAATAATACGGTTGATACGAGCGCCAAGGTTGATATTTATGACTTGTAAACAATATTGAAAAATAAAACCGAATCGTTCACCTTTCTCTTTTCTTTTTAGTGTTCGCTGGTTTACTCGAAGATACAGAATGCCAACAATGGTTCTCCGAGTCTTTCAGAAATCAGAAACTTACTGCTTTTACAATATTCAGAAACATACCGAAGGAGGATAAATAGCTCCCCCCCCCCACCGGCCGTAAAAAAACATGTTTCAGATTTAGGATTGGCAAATTTAACGAAATAGACCCTCAGTTGGTACACTCAGATCGAGAGTCGGCTAGAAATATTTATCCAGGGGCGGTAACTTCAGCGGTGCTCACAGGCTCCAGCACCTAATCAGAGTTTTCGAGCACCACATGGAAAGATCAATATATTAGGTGGATGTAGAGGGTAGAGGTACCTTAAAAGACTCTGAGAGGGGAGGAGAGAGTCAAACCAAGTCGAGCACCAAATGAGAAAAGTTGTCGCCTATGTACATCATCAGTTCAAGAAACTGACTACAAGTTGCCAAAATCACATCGGTAGTTCACAAAATTTCGAAAGCTTTGACGTTTTCATTTCTTAATTTCTTGATTTTGCCAGGAAAACGAAAGGAGGAGGCTGTATCTTACAGGCCAACTTCACTGCTCACTGCTCTACCGAAACTGTTCGAGAAACTCGTCCTGAAGCGCATAAAGCCACTGATTGTCCTACTCAGTCATCAATTCGGATTCCGGAAAGCATCACATGCTCAGGGTGTCCATTCTTGTTCGGAAATGATTTTCCCTGACTTTTCCAGGTTTTCCAGGCCAATTTTTCCAGTTTTCCAGACCCTTCAAATACAAATGGCACATGCAAAGGGGGGGGGGTGTCAAATTTTTTCGAACATCGTGAGCGGCGAATATCGTCAATCACTCGACAAACTTTTTTTTTTTACTATCGTGTGCTTATGGAGCTGTGGCAGAGACGGTGTGAAAATTTAATGAAGCATGGTGCGATGTCAATTAACGACTTCATAGATTTTTTTTTCGTGTGACTTAATGCCGACCGTGAAGAAGGGGATGAAAGAATAAAATTCGAAAATTGATTTACAGGTTTTCGAGGTCCCTGCATTCGATTTTAAGGATAATTTTTGGATCCTGTCCCTCCAGGTGCGACTAATGAGGTAGCAAGAGCGTAGGACAAGCAACGGTTGACTCGGAATTCACCCTTCCTGCCTGAAGTCACCGAATAGGGTAAAAATACAGTTTTATTTATTTAAAGTGTTGCTAGTAGAAAATAAGGCCGTAAAAGTTTCTCAACTGAAAAAGCACAGGAGCTTAAATTTGGTCCAGATTAAAAATTGAAAGCGATATTCGAAATCAGAGACACAAAGCCACCCCTATTCCGATACTTCGCGCAATTCTTCGCCGGAGAAGCTGGATTCGTATTACGACAGTACTCTGGAGGGGGTCGGATAAAAATTTGAGGCGATATTCGAAATCAGCGACTCAGAAGCTTGGTTGGCTATCCTGTCTAAAAATGTGAATTTAAAATCTTGTAAAGAATTTGGAACCTGAGGAAAACTAGAGGAATCGGAATTAGCCCCTCCCTCGTGGAGCCTGAATGGTTTAGGGGGAAGGGAAATAACTAAATATGAAAATTAATTCTGGAACCTAGGTGAAAAAGCTGCAGCATATCTAACAACAAATGCTATGAAAGTAAAAAGGTGGTTAGGATCTGGAAAATTATGGCACCAGGGGAGGCGGAAGAGGCTTCAATTTAAGAGTATCCGATAGATATGTAAGGTCATCAATTTGAAAACTATGGACTCTTTCGTAACGCGATAGTAATTATGTATTATGCGGTCTTTAGATTTTCTTTCAAATTTTGTGAATTAGTTACTTTTCCCCCAAAATCTCAGAAGTCCCTTTCATTCGCCCTTATCTACATTTGCGAAGGAGAAGGGACCTGAAGAAAAACCCGATGGCAGGATGTTCCAGAAGGTGAATTCAGGGTTTTCAAATTTTTGTTTCATTACAACTTTCTCAAAAAAATTTCTACACTGGGGAGAGGAACTAGACTGAATATTTTTTCATTTTCGCATTTTTTCGCGCCGATTTTCAGATTCTCGCGAACTGGATGAGATGACAACATGAAACACGAAACAGCTGATATTGGGAGAAGTGCATACGGATTGGTTCGCGTTTAGTCATATTTTTTGGAAAATAGTTTGTAAAATCACGTACGAAATACGTTAAATGTATAGCCGCAGTGGCGGATCTAGAAATTTTCCAAGGGGGTTGTTTTAAAAATGAAACTTTTTCCACTTTCCCCCTAAAAAATCAAGATGGATGTTATTTTAAATAATTTCTGAAGACAAGTTTCATTATGTGATTAAATCGTTTCAAAATAAACGTTGTAGTGCTGCAAATACTCAAAGAACAGGAGAAAAACTCAAAATGTTTTTTTCTTCTTCTTCTTCGACGCGAAGGGGGTATCCAAACCCCCAAACCCCAACAGATCCGCCACTGTATACCCGCCTTAATAGAAAGATGTAGACGCGAAACGAATACCATGAAAACGATTTTATCACACCAACACACCAGTGGTGTAGCCTGGATTTTTTCAAGGAGGGGAATCAGCAAAATTTTGGGCGGGGGCAGGGGTACACCTAACATGAACTGTATGTTTTTATATTGATGTATCAGTGTGTTGTGTTTTTCAACTTCAATTACGTATCTGGATTTAAATTTCATTTTGCGCATTTACTGTGATACTGCCAGCATATAAAAAAATTCCCATCTCAAGGGGAAGGATTCATCCCCCTAATCCCCCCTTGGTTACGCCACTGCAACAGATCCTGTACTACTGCGATAAGAGAGGGGGTTGTATTACCCACATTCTTCTCTTGTGAAAGAAAAAAGATAAGAAAGTTAGTTTTTAAAATGTTCGTTATTGATAAAACTGGCCAACAATTTGCCAATTTAGATAGGCAGTTAGAAAAATGTTTAAAATGTTAATTATTTTTCCTACTTGTAATCAGATCAACAGTTTGCAAAACTTTTAAAATGTTGACTTTTTATTTCCTAATTTTTCTTCCAAAAATGTTAATCAGTTGACAAAACTGAACAGCGCTGAAAAAGTTTTAAAAGCCTTGACTTTTTTCTTTCAATTTCAGAAATACACACCAGTTGACCAAAACTGAATACCAGAACAATTCTCTAGTTAGAAAAACTCCCAAAGCATCCAATTTTTTCACTCGTCAATTTTTAAAATGTTCGTTATTTATAAAACTGACTAACAATTTGCAAATTTAGATACAGGCAATCAGCAAAATATTTTAAATTTTGATTATTTCTCCTACTTGTTAGTTTCAAAAATGTTTGTCAGTTGACAAAACAGAGTTCCAGTTGACAAAATCAAATCAACAGTTTGCAAAACTTTTAAAATGTTGACTTTTTATTTCCTATTTGTTTTTCCAAAAATGTTCATCAGTTGGCAAAACTGAACAGCAGTTGACAAAATCAGATCAGCGCTGAAAAAGTTTTAAAAGCCTTGACTTTTTTCCTTCAATTTCAAAAATGTCCACCAGTTAACCAAAATTGACGTGCCAGGGACGTACCGATAAGAGGGGGAGGGCAACTCCCCCATAGAAATTTCTTACTCAGTAGTTGGGAAAATTTACCATTTCAGTCAAGACGAGTTGGGAAAATCCAACAAGTTAAAAGGTTTTTTTCTTTTTTTGCTTTGATACTTGGGAATTTTAGTTGAGTCAGTTGAAAAAATCCAACACGTCAAAAGGTTTTTTTTTTGCTTTGATACTGGGGAATTCTGAGTTGAGTCAGTTGGGGCTTTCACAAATTTACCCCCCCCCCCCTCCCGAAAAAATTATTCGGTACGTCCCTGCAATGTGCAGTCAAATAACACTGAATTTCATAAGAAAAAAATAAATCATTATTTTTCGTTGCGACGTTTTTAGATTTAGTGCTCATGGATGCAAAATCTGATGAGGTATTCAAAATAAATAACTCAAGAAACATCTATTTTGAAACCATGTTTGGTTTTCATTTTTCTTGAATCTCGAAAAAAAGAAAAAGGAAACAACGTTAAGGGCTAAAACTAGGACAAGATCAGAAATCTAAAGCAATTTTCGGAATTAGAGACCCAAAAATTCTTATTTCGGTATTTCGTTGCATTTTTCAAGCCAAGAAAATTTCGCTAGTTCGAAGGATTAAATGTTTATCAGAAGGTTTGGGATGGATCAAACGTTTGATAAGATATTTAGCGCAGACTCAGCGATGCAAAGAAAAAAGAAATATTCCTTTGGTTTGGGCGATATCTTTTCATTAGAACATTTCAAAGTTGGTGGACCCCAACCCCTGTTCGAGAACGGGAATTTTTGAATCCTCCAGGAATAGAATCGTACTATTTTAAGATGCTACTCGATTACCTTCTCAGCTGCTCACATCAGTAGCAGAAGAAGATTAATGCAAATGCAGTGAAGGCTTGGGGGCTCAGTCCTTCACATGTTTGAAAAGCCCTACCAGATTTTCGGAGACAGAAAAGGAGAAAAAGGGATTGATTACCTCTATGGCTAGAGAGTCATCTGGAGACATTAGTCTCCCAAGGCCTTTTTCTGCTCATAGAAATGACCTCTTCGCCGTAAGGAAATGGTAATTTAGTGCATCGGTGCAGAACGAAGTTAATCCCCGATTCTTATAAATATCACCTAAAACCCTTCGGCTTCTAACTCTAACCTCCTTTCCCATCATTACGATTGGGTTAAAAAAAATATATCTGCCACTTGATTTGCTCCTGATTTATGATTTCTTTCAAGCGCCTCTGTATCTACAGTTTTTTGTATCAAATTTTATGAGAAACCATTTGCAGTGGACACACTGTCTGATCCACTTCATGTACAAATAATTCCCAGATTGATCCATCTGCCCACGTTACTCCTTCTCTCGCCTAATAAGCTCGCAAAAGAAGCGAGCGAGTTCTCGGTCTGTTATGCTTTCAACCGTTCCCACTAAAATCCGCGAATGAGCACGCTCGTTTATTAATAATTCGCCGAGATTTTTCAATTTCACTCGCGGATCAAATTTCGTCTCTCTCCAGGCATCTCTCCTGCACCGCCAGCGAGTAATAATTGTTACAACTAAGTATAGCCAGTTGAAATTTCACAGCCATCGCCAACTATGGCCCTGTCTTTCGCCGTGTCTCCATTCTAACGTGCATTTTCGATTTCATTCATTCTTCGACTAAATAAATAATAGCTAGAAAAAGGGGGGCAAGTTGAGACGTGTGCGACCAGATGCTTCAATGATTTGGCAGAGTAAAAAGAACAAAACAAAAAAACCTATTCCAACATGTGGCTGCGGGCCAATCAGTAGCTCCATCTATTAAGCCGTCTCCGTGGTGTTTTTTTTTGCTCTTGCGCGAAGCTGGATGTTGGATGTTTGTACTCGTTCATTATGGTTTTACGAGCCGTTATGCAATTAACGAAAACGTTTTAAACGAAAAAGTTTTAACTGCTTTGTCGGAGGTCATTTCACGCCCGTATTTCATTTACGCCGACTGAATGAACGCGGTCCGGTGCCAAAACCAAAAGTTGACCGAGCATGCGTGTTCAACGCTCGACACTCAAATACGAAGTTGAACAACAATGGATTTGGTAACCCAGCGCCCAGGACTGGCACAGTTTTTTTCGAAGCACTCTTCTTACAGCCACAGAGATTAAATACCACAGTGGATAGACTTTTGTAGAGCAAGAGGGGGGAGCTTTGTACAATACAACAAAGTTGTACCGGGTCCGAGAATTTACTTTCCCCCCCCCCCCCATGATGACCCAACAAAAACCGATTTAAAAATTCTCCATTACAATTGTCATGGGCTAGCAGGTGAAGAAAGTGAAGAAAGACTACACATCGTCGGGTTCTCAGAAACCACAAGGGAAAAGGAAAATTCAATTAGAAGAAAAAACTCTTACTTTACATTGTCTAGAAAAGTCAGAGAAGATATTGAAAAATATGACGAGAAAAAAATTCAAGATATTTTGGGGGACAAAAATGGTTCATTAGAAACGTCAAGCGGGAACTTGTTGGAGGGAGAGAGGTTATGACGAAGCTAAAGGATCAGACAGGGAGAGTGACCAATAATCAAGAAGAAACTGTAGTGATAGTAACCAGATTTTATAAGGACTTGTACCGAGAGAGAAATGAGATGCCAGGAATAACAAAAATTAGACGGGGGACGGAAGAAGGAATTCCTAAGATAATGAAGAGGGAAGTGGAATATGCACTGAGAAGACTAAGCAATGACAAAACCCCAGGATCAGACGGAATTTCAAATTAAATTCTGAACGCGTTTGGCAACCTGATTGTGCCATACTTGACTCAAATACCATTTAACAAAATCCTAACTACGAAACGCAACCATAGTATCATCGGGAACAAGTGAGAGGCATACCGATGGCATAGGGACACCTCATGTATGCAAAAAATGCAGAAAAAGACCACGGGCACCGATATTCACATATCAAGTGAGCTGCACAGTAATACCGAGATTTACCTCAAGGGATCTTTTGGCGGCCATCTTGGAATATGAGGAGAGAGAGAGAACAAGAGGAAGGTGGTGATATGCCCAGCATATTTCCCATCAGATTCTAAGGACCCTCCCCCCCCCAAACTGATGAGCTCAAAGAACTGATGGAATACTGTGTGAGAGAAAAGCTGCTTCTCAGATGCGATATCAACTCGCGCCATACTATTTGGAGGAGCACAGGCACAAACCCGAGAGGGAAAGGGCTAATGGAATACCTCGCGATACAGGATCTGCTGGTTCTGAATGAAGGAAGCAAACCAACGTTTGTCACAAAAGTAAGGCAAAGGAGTTATAGACATAACACTCTGCAATTCCAAATTTAGGAACCGAGTCCAGGGATGGAGGGTGTTGGATGAACCGTCTCTATTGGATCACCAATACATCCAATACTAGATTCGGGCACCTAAGGAGGAACAAAGAGCTATTAGGAACCCTAGGAAAAATGATTTGAAAAAGACTGACGAGGTACAACTGGTAACGGATTCAGAATGTAAACGACCTGGAGGGTGGAGGCACAAGCCAGCATACTGAATGATGCGCTCAGGGGAGGCTAAGAGGAGAATTGTGAGGCCAAGATAAAAAAGAACGCAAAACCACCTGGTAGACAAGTACGCCCCCGCTCGAATCTCCGGGGGGAGACCCTATTAGGACCCCCGCATAATCATAAGAAATGCAGACTAATGCTAAAAATCGCCGCATGGAATGAAAGGACTGTGATAGACAACGATAACTGCCCAGAAAGAGGAACAGCAATTCTGGACAGAGAACTGCTGAGATTAGCATCAACATTGCTGCACTGAGTGAAACACGACTGGCTGAGGAAAGTTCTGTTGCAGAAAAGAACTATACCTTCTTCTGAAAGGGACGGGAAAGAGGGCAGCCTAGGCAACACGGAGGAGGTTTTGCGGTCAAAAACAGTTTCTTGGCTTCGACCAAATCAATAACCTCTGCACTAAAAGAGCGTTTGTCATTCTCGCCCAGAAAGACGAACAGCAACTCGGGACAGAGAACTGCTGAGATACAGCATCGGCATTGCCGCACCAAGAGAAACACAACTTGCTGAGAAAGGTTCTGTTACAGTGAAGAACTACACCTTCTTCTGCAAAGGACTGAAAAGAGGGCAGCCCAGGCAACATGGAGTAAGTTTTGCGGTCAGAAATAGTCTCCTGGCTTCGACCAAATCGATAACCTCTGGGTTAAATGGGCGTTTGTCAATCCTCAAGATCGACTCCTTCAAAAGCAGGCCAATCAACTTCATAAATATCTACGCTCCCAAGCAGAAGATACCGAGAGGGAATCGTTTTGTAGGCACCTCACCTCCTTCATTGATGATTACCTATTCTTGGTGATTTTAATGCACGTGTTGGACAAAATCACGAAGCCTGGAATGGCGTCATTGGAAAACACAGCATCGGCATGATGAATGAGAATGGAGAATTTCTACTGACCTTTTGTGCTTCGTACAATCAGTTGGTTGGCCAAGTGAATAGCGCGCTGGTCTCGGAATCCAGAGGTCCCGGGTTCGAGCCTACGTAGCAACTCGCTACATTTCGACCTAGGCCGGTTTTTCGGCAGGAAGTGAAGAGGGCTAAGACAGCCCTAACAGCCTCCCCGACGTCTCTGAGGGTAATGTTCGAAAGGGCGGATTTAAGGGCTCGGGCTGAGAGCAAAATTGAAAAAGAGAAATCAGGTTATCACCAACACGCTATTCCAAAACTGAAAGACATCTACAAAGGCACTTGGCGACACCCCAGGTCAAAACACTGACATTTCTCGGACCGCATCAGTTTTCATGTTCTAGGATAGGTGGGACTGTTTCTAAGTTGCTGGCCCATCCGCCATACTACTCTGCAATTTCCTTCTGGTTGGACCCCTCTTTGGAGTAGAGATTTCTGTAATATTTGGCAGCCGTGTTTACAATATCCTCTTTTCCGTAGACTTTCAGACCCTCTTTATTCTTTATACCTGGAATTAGTCCCCTATGACGATACAATTTCTTTTTGACTTTTTTCACCGATCTGGACTCCCTTATAATTTCTTATATTTTTTCCGTTTCGTAGTTCCGAATATCCTCCTTTATTATTTTTTTTTCTTTATGGTTTTCCTAAGTTCTACTAGTTCGATCCTATCAAATTTTAAACTTAGCACGTTCCTTCTATACGCGTTTTTGTTTATATAGAGAGCTTAACATCCAATGGTTCTTCCTTTGATGGTTCTAGGGCCCGCCCACCGATTGTTTTGATGGTTTTTTCGTATTCATCATAGCTCTTTTGGGTGTCATGATTCCTATCTGTGTCCACGCCTTGCATCGCTCTATTCATTTCTTCCTTCCAAAAGTTTATTTCATGGGTTGGGATTATAAAATGTATCCCTTTTTTATTGTTTTTTATCCAGTTTTTTATTTTGCCACGTTTTTGTATTTTTAATTTCATTTGAATTGACGTATGATCCGCAAAAATTATATTGTTTACGTGAATTACATGTGACTGCGAGTTGCCTAAAAATCGTACGTATAAACATTGATGGAAAGCCCGAGATGAGTAACGAGAGCCGCGACTTCACTTCAGCTTGAAAACCGGCCAAATGCACACGCTGGGGCCATAAAATTTGGGAATTTTTGATGACTGAATGACACGAAAACAAAACGAAAACAATGACTCGATAATCCGGGCCGTATTACCGAGCACGTGAACCGTGCCGGATTTTAATTGTTCAATTACGAAACAGGGCAACGATTTTAGAACTATATTTGTTGCTTTAAGCAGCACGTGACATAGTATTTACAAAAAAAGAACAGCAGAAGAAAAAGAAGATGGCGAGGCGAAAACGTGAACGCTTTACGAGCGGATAATAAAAATAATTCAATTCTTAAACTCTTTTTTTGTTGTCTCTTCTTTATCGTCGCCGTGTTTTCTTCTCGTGGAAAACGTTTTCAGAATGATGGCGCACGAGAGCACAGAGTGTCGCATAAAGAACAACTTGAAGTTCGAGTCCTTTCGATAAACGTATACTGCTGCTCTGCGCTCGACGACTTGCAATGAAATTGACGAGGAATGCGGACAAGGATCGAATGGAAAAGTTTAGCAATCGAAAAACTTGACTATCGAAGTGGCTAGGCCAGTAGAGATAAATGAGGCATATTGCCACCCCTTCTGCCCCTTGCTTCTTTTTGGACTATTGAATGTGAACCAAAAACATCCAATCTGTAGTGTTATCGTGATTACGTTAATTTAGGAACAACGTGGTCCTTTACTTTGGAACGGATGGTAAAGAAGCACCAGCGTAGGAACGGGGGGGGGGGGGTACAAGTCTCCCGCAGCGCGGTTGAAAATAGCATTTCAGACTATATTTCAGCGCATTAATTACAGAAATAAGATGACGGGATATGTGCTGCAGCAACTCCCCTAACCCCCCCCCCCAAAAAAAAAAAAAAAAACACAAAAAACACAAAAAACCTCCCAAACTTGAAAGTTTCCTACGCTGATGTAAAGAAGATTTATGTTTTTTAGATTTAGCATCTCAGTATATGCGAAGGGTAAAAAGGGAGGTAAATTTTGTTTTCCAGGCATGTAACGAAGGCAATTTTCTCATTCCCTTCTCTTTTTAACGCAGGGAGGAGGAACGCGGAAAAATGCCAGTTGATCAGATGAATTCTGCCAACAATACCTCTATTGCATCTGTGACACTTCTGCACGTGACCCCCATTCCTGGTGCCAAAATTTAGTACAGTAAGGTGAAACGGACGTCAGAAATGAGTACAGCGAATTCGGAAACCCCAAGACATTAGACGCATTGCATGTTTCATATTTTTCAATTTCAGCTCCTCCCAAGAACCACACTCATGAAGATCGGAGTCAAACTAATTACAAAATTGAATTCAGTGACCTTGAAACCCCTATATTCGATACCTATGCGGCGACCCTCTCCTCACGAATGTACATTTTTGTATAAATCGCCCTGCCTGGCTATTTTCTGTCTAGTACGATGCGAGCATCTAACAAACGTCTTTTGTCTCCTGCGTATCTGTACTTCCTGTCTTGTTCTTGTTCTTCTTATTCTCATGAGTCACTCTCTTTTTTGTCCTTCGATCGGCCAGGTAGGACATCCGTTTAGTCACAGTACAGTTACAGTTTATGTTTCGCACTCACGAAGATGTCTTTTCACTATTGATTACGACACACGCTTTTTTTCTACTCGCTCCGTTTCATGATTTTGAATGCCCTCGCTATGGTCCGTGCTAACAACTTCTCTCGTACCATCTCAGAAAAACCCGCACCTATATTGTATTTTGTGATATGTATGTCACCTTCGGGTTGAGAGCAAAAATGAAAAGAGACCCCTAGGGCCCTGGTACCACATTTTCGTATCTGAGGGCCAAGCGGATGTCTGAAATGAACTCAGCGACACTGGGAGCCCAAGAAATAATATGAATAGGTATTGTGCGTTTTGTTTTATTCAATTTCGGCTCCTCTTCTCTGTCCCAGCACCACCCTTACGAGAATAGAAGTCGAATTAACGTCGAAAACGAATTCAGCAACCTTGAACTCCCCGATCTTGAATATCTATATTTTGTGACATTTTTGCCACTGACCCCCCTCCCCCTCGCCCCCGGTGCTACAATTATAGAATTAGGCTAAAAATGATGTCATGATGTCAAAATTCAATTTTGGAATGCTGAATGCCTCACCTCCAGTACTTTGATGTAATTTCGATGCTTCCGTTCAGTTCGAAAACAGTCCGCGTAATAGGGTCTTTCTGCACCATTGAAACGCAAAAAATCGAAAGGTCAGAGGCGTGGTATCCGAGGGGGTGCGGGAGGGGAGAAAAATTTTCAGATGTAAATAGCTACAGTGGTGAATTCAATCGGATGTGCAATTAAAGTCCATACTCGTAAAATGAGAAAGAAGCTCAAACATTTTTTTTCTTTTCATAAGGCCTGCGTAAAGCGCACTGAAAAACGGTGTCAACTTTAAAGCCATTTTGTGGCATTTATAAAGCACTTAGTAGAAGCTGAGGATCTTCTTCTGTAAGAAATTCAATGTTCTCATGTCATTGTTTTTTTTTTTTTTTTTTTTTTTTTTATAAAACCTCTAATTGTTGTGTAGTGTAATTAATCCACTATATTAGCAAACTATATATATATGTAAACAATGTATAACATTGAAGTTTTGTATAACATTCGTAACAAATCGTAATGTGTTTTTTATTTTTTTAAATTTATTTATTTACAAGCTTTTGTTCGGTTGTGCGAGGAGTGCTCACGCCACCGAACGCGCCCATAGACAGGCGGTGCTCTTATCGTCCTTCTCCACCCCCCCTTTCCCTTCCTAATCTTCCCCACAGAATTCCAAAAGATTTTACAATTTCGTCTCTCCATCTTGTGGGCGGCCTACCCCTTTTCCTTTTCCATTTCCTAGGCGACCATTCTTCTGCTAATCTATCCCATTTTTTTTCTCCTCTCACCATATGTCCTGCAAAGCTCAGTTTCAATTTTTTGACCCTCCAGCCTATATCCTTGGCTCCAGTGGCTTTTATTATTTCTTCTAGCTTAATCCTGTCCTTGATTCTAACCTTCATTACGCTACGGAACATTTTAAAGTACGTTATCCTCAATTTTGCGTATTGCCCTCTAGTCAATGACCAGGATTGCGCTCCGTAAGTGAGAGTGGGTATCACACATTGCTCTAATATTTTGACTTTATTTTTTAGTGGTAGGTTACCTTTGAGAAGTGTCCTGTAAGCCCAAAAGTTTTTTCACGCTTTAGTAGCCCTCACCCCTAGCTCCACTTTTCCTCTGTCTTCAAAAGCGATCATTTGTCCCTAATAATTATATTCTTTGACAATTTCTGTATCTTCCCCTGTTACCTGAAACCCTTCGCACCCTAGGTTAGTCATTACTTTAGTCTTGGAGAAGTTCATTGTCAGCCCCACTTTCAGCTCCTCTGCCATATTTGTCAGCTCTTTCAGATTGTTACACATTAATATTCGAAGCGTAGGTTATTCAACCATTGACCATTTATTTTCACCCCTTTTGACTCCCATTTTAGTTTTTTGAAGACTTCCTCCAGGACTGTAATGAACAGGTCTGAGGAGAGTGGATCCCCCTGTTTTACCCCTTTCTCTATATTAAATACTTCTCCAACCCTGTCCAATCTTACGTACGCTTTTGTTTTCCCGTACCATCTTCTGAGTACTCTTATAATATCGTTGTTCACCCCCTACTTAGACAACGCATCCCACACCGTCCAATGATAAACCGAATCGAATGCCTTGTTATAATCGATAAACATGAGCCCCAATGGTACGTTATATTCTGTTGTTTTTTCCAAAATCTGACTCACTGTAAAAATGTGGTCAATCGTTGAATACCCCTTCCTGAACCCGGCTTGCTCCCTTAGTTGGTTCCAGTTCAAAATTTTGAATATTCTATTTTTCACTATTTTACCGAAAATTTTGCTTACATTCGATGTCAGGCTTATTGGCCTGTAATTATTTAGCTCGCTTCTATCGCCTTTTTTGTGTAGCAATATTATTTCAGTTTGATGCCATTGTTTCGGTGTAGAGCCTGTTTCGACCAATCTGTTGAAAAATTTTGCCATAAATGGTGCAAGAGCGTTTGCTAGGATTCACAATATCTCATTCTCCATTCCATCTGGCCCTGTAACTTTACCCTTTTTTGCTGTTACTAGGACTTTCCAGACTTCTTCTCTCAGAAGACATGGAGTATTTTCTTCTCCTCCCCTTTCTTTGTCCACTTCTCCCTCTTGGTTTCCCCCTCTTATCTCTATGTCGTTCTCCCGAAGGTTACCCCAACTTCTTTTGCTTCGCTATTGTTTTCGCTTGAGTAAAGTTCTTTGAAAAATTCAGTTGCCTCTTTAATTATCTCCTCCCTACCGTACAGCTTCATTTTAGAATTTTTTGCTTTGATAGCTGGGAGCAAATTTTTGCCGCAGAGCCTTACGCGTCTTCTTGCTCTTGATCCACTTCCTTCCAGTATTTCTGCAACCATTTTCTGGTCATACTCTCTTATATCCTTTCTAATTTTTCTCTTAATTAGTTTTTTAATTTCGCACAATTCTATTTGATCCCTCTGAGTCAGGATGTCTTTGCACCTTGATTCAGTACTTTTATCGATAAGGCCCTTTGTTTCCACGCTGATCTTGTCATTGGTTGTTGGCCTAGTTTTCCTTTCCTCAGCCAACTTTACCACCCCATTGATGGCGTCCTCCATCCAATCGTATTCCTCTTGTAGTCCAGGAAAAGAAGTACCTTTAGCCAACTCCAACTTCTCCTCGAGCATTTTATTCGCCTCCTCCCATTTGTACACTGTTATAATCCATTTCCCCTTCGCTTCCTTTTTCCTGCTATTCGTGGGGTCAGGGGGAAGGTCCACGTTTACTCTTTATCAACGTACGGTCTGATGAGAACTCAAATCTGTTTATAACTTCGAATTTCTTCACCATTCTCAGGTCGTTTATGAGAAAAGGGTCCAGTTCGCACCTTGTTATACTGTCAGGAGATTGCCAAGTCCATTTTTTCGTAAACGGTTTGTTCCAAAAGGTATTCGTAATTTTTAAGTTTTGCCCTAACGTCACTTCAATTAACAATTCTCCGTTTTCGTTGGTTTCCCCGATTCTAAATTCTCTCAGAACTTGTGACTGAGGAGAGTCTTCTCCTACCCTTGCATTCCAATCTCCCATCGCTATTGTGTGATATCCCCTCTCACTTATTATTGTTTCTTCCACTAACTTGAAAAAATCCTCTGCCTCCTCCGCTGGAGCTACACTGGTACCTGGTAGGCGCATGCACCTGGATTATTGATAGCAGTTTCTCTTTCCCCATATCTAGTTTCAATACTGCAATCCTCTCTGAAACCCCTTTTATCGTGACTATTCTTGCACCCCCCCCTTTGTGTGGCCCCTAGTTTGTCCAAAGTAGTATAAGAGATTTCCATTCTCCCTTTCTATCATTTTCTCCCCTTCCCTTCTTATTTCAGATAATCCAATCACATACCACTTTATCTTCTCCAGTGCTTTTTAAAGTTCGTATAACCTGGGTTCGCCCACAAGACCTTGGCAATTGTAGAGTAAAATTTGTAGGGGGCCTTGCCCTTCCTCCCCTCCTTTAACCCTTTATTACTTTTTTGCCCCGGAATTTCCTTTAACTTATTGGACGATAAGTTTTTGCAGGCTTCTGCCCCCGCGGCGCCTGCTTCCTGTCTTGGGAGGTATCGTAATGGATACACAACTATAATTTAAGATTATAAGTCGCAATGGATAATAAAGATTTTACCAAAACAGAACAAGAAAAAACTTTTTTTTTCGTGGCTCACATTTCGTTTAATCATACTTTTTATTTCGTGCTGTTTAATACTTCCCTTGCATAGATAAAGCTTTCCTGGACTAATAAAGAAATATGAAAATTTAAAATTCGTGCTACCAGTTGCTTTCTTTTCAATCATTCACGAGAGAAAAGTGTACCCGGACCCAGGACTCCCGGTATCAACGACGCGGACGATACTCGATTTAAAAGAATCAGCTGAAAAGGGCCCATTTCCTACATCGGTGGAAAACGAACTTATTCTCCGATTCGGTGGCGTTCACCTACGCGGCACTACTACCGTTGGACGAGCGGCGTGTGTGCCGTATGAGGACGAGCGGTGCGTGTGTGCCTTATGGTTTATGGTGAACAATCCTAGACAATACGTGTTATCGACTGGTTCCGAAGAATGCGAGCAAGCGCATTTCTGACGACGTTTTCTCATTTTATCGTGCCCGAATGTAGACATAAACAAGGTAAACGATCTCCGAGCGTACGTTTACCCGTCTGCGTACAACGTGCATTCGTTGGCACTCACGTGAATGCAACAACGAGAGAATGGATTTCGATAAAATTATCGTTTTGATAAGAAAAAAATACAAAAAAAAAAACGTCACAGCTTAGACGAAACGTCGTCCGGCAGAAGTTACTCGTAGTTTCCTCTAGTAAATATTTTCATTTAGCCGCATATTGCGCGCCAATGACGATGACAGCGATCCCGTGCGCCGCTGTACAGATCTGAGGACGCGGCCGGGTTGCGGTTTGCGATGGGAATTTCTTGGGTCATATCGGTTCGTCGCAACAATCGTCATCAGCGGATTCGCGGAAAATCCCGAGATGAATAATTATGGTCGACGCGCTGGCATCGCATCGGGTTATCGCGACTGCGATCGTCCCATAAACGGATGAGCAGAAGGGTAAACAGGAAGACGAACAGGATGGTGGATGACATGGTTTTATTAGCTGGCGGGGCATCGGCTGGTCTTTAATTAGGACATAACCAGCTGTATTATTTCTTTTCCCACGACCGTTGAATATTCGACGACCATTTGTGGTACCATTTCAAAGGCATCGCGAGCCCGGTCGCCGTGGATGGAGGGGGCTGGGGAGAGACAAAAAAAGTCGACTACGAAATAAAGTCCAAAATGACGACTTAATGGCCGAAACCGAACGAAAACTCGTGGAAAAATATTCCGTCTCGGTGCCGAAATTTTGCATATACTAGCAAAATGGAAACCCCTCCATAATTTTTACTTAAAAAGATTTTCTCGTTATTTATTTATTTATTTTTATGTTCTATTTGTATTTGAGTCCCCCCAACAGGTGCCCGAAGGTCCCATTGACAGGGAGGGACAGTAGTTACAATGTATAATTACATATTATTCATAAAACAAAAACAAAAATTACTTTTCGACGAGTGTAAGATGACAGAAAGAGGGAGGGGAGACAGGCACCAAAGCAAGGGCATAGTGGGGATGCGGGGCACGCAGGTCCACGGGTGACAGTTGAGAATAATTGTGGATTGAGAACTGAGGGTTAAAGGAAGCCGAGGGGCCATAACAAACCACACTTGTGCGGTATAAGGGAAAGAACTGCAGAGACTAGGACCTACATACCCTCGAGTACTTTAATGACTGATGAAATATACTGTTTCCTACTCACGAAGAATATGTCGATCCCAGGGTTTTTTGGGTAATATTATCATATAATGCAGGAGTATTGTCCATACTTGATGCTGAGCCTCTACGTGTCACAAATAGATTAGTATTTCTTGTATTAAATGTAGGGACCCTGAATTGAATACGTATTAAGTTCTTGGTATCCAAAATTTTGTTATTCAGAACATCCCTCAAGAAGATCAACTTTGCCAGACATCTTCTGTTGTTTAGACTCATAATCTCAAAGCCAACTAAAAGTTCTTAGTATACAATTTCAGAAGAATATTTTTGCAATGTAAGTATTTCACAAATTTTCTCAATTTTATCTTTCCCTTGTCAAGTTTTGAGATTCCATATAACAGAGGCAATATTGATCTGACAAAACTAGAATAAGGAATTTTCATAGTTTCTAAATTTTTATAACAAGTTCTATTTCTTTTTACAAAGCCAACTATTCTTTTAGATTTTAAAGTTATGTGATCGATATGCATATTGAATAATAATTTCGAATCCAAAATGATGCCTAAGTCTTTTACAAAATTTACACACCTAAGTGTATCTTTTTTTATTTTATTATACTCGTGTAAAATGGGGCATCTTTTTCTTGAAAAGGTAATTTTTCACACTAGTCAGTATTAAATAGTCACAAGTTACTATCACTCCACTCAACGAATGAGTCAAGATCTTGTTGCAGTTTAACACAGTCATTTTGAGATTTTATAATTTTACAAATTTTCGTGTCATCTGCATACAGCAATAATTTTGAATATTGGATTTTTTCAGAAATATCATCGACAAAAATTAGAAATAAGTATGGACCCAAAAGCGAACCCTGGGGAACACCTGACACACTCTTGTAACACGTAGAGGCCACTCCTTCATACTCGACAAACTGCATTCTGTTATTTATGTAGGAGTGAAACAGAGTTATTAGGTCTTTTAAAAAGCCAAAACAGCACAATTTTTGGAGTAAGATTTTGTGGTTGACAGTGTCAAAGGCCTTTAAAAAATCCGTGTAAATGGTATCTATTTGCCCACTCTTAGAGAGGGTTATACTGATATCATATGTGAAGTTCATTAGATTTCTCTGCACTGAATATCCCTTTCTGAAGCAATGTTGACAGGGAGATAAGATATTTTCGGAAAGATTGTATAGATATTTGTGCAAGACAGTTTCAAAAATTTTGGCCGTGTTGCCGATTGATCGTCCAAAATCCGACTAAATGGTAGAATTTGCCGAAAAATTCTGACTCCTCAGATTCGTTAAAAGGGAGGGGTACATCCTCGCACTAACACAGCCCAAAATTTGGCAATTTGACTTGGATATGTCTTATTGCTGGCCCTCTACGAAAAATGTAAGGAGTTTCGATGTCCTGTCGATTTTCTCGAATTCATTCGCAATTACTGTAAAGGGTTAATCAATGTTGACATTCCTATATTTACTGAATGCGTGGAACGTGTTCCATAGCCATACGACACAGGGGCGCAACCAGAACTTTTTATGGTGAGGGCTAGAATTTCAAAAAAGAAAAAAACTTGGGCAGGAGTGAAAGCTCGATTTGGTACCGACCTATTTTCATTAGCTGTAAATTTGTACGAGTATCGGACGCAACGTAATCGCATCAGGCCATCGGAATCAATTTTTTTCGTTTCAAAATTCATTTTGAAAAAATTTCAATTTTTTTTTTTGGGGGGGGGGGTAGCCTCATAGCCTCCTCCTTGATTACACCCTCGATACGACATATCCGCGTATCGATGTGTTTGTATCTGCACGCAATGTAAATACTAGTCATCAGTTTATGGATGAAAATGTTATTTATTATTATTATTAATTTTTTTTTTTGTATTCTTCGGATAGACATTTTTTAGACTCACGTATGATCAGGGCCGGCGATCCTTGATTTTCTCACCTGGTGCAAATACAAAACTTCCAAATAAAAAACCCTAGACCTCCCCCCCCCCACCAAGACAATTGAAATAAGAAACATCCAGTAAGCACCGATAAATTTTGAAAAATTGAATTTAAAAAAAGTGGACGTTTTCACCTGATGCAGTGCATTAGATAAAAACTGGACTTTCGCCGGCCCTCAATATGATAGAGACTTGTAGTAACACAGGAAAGAGAATTCTTTACAATAGTGATGGGCGACTTTAATGCGAAGGTAGGGGCTAAATTACCAGATGCGACTTGCTTGAGCCAATGGGGGAAAGGAAGGAACGAATCTGAATCTAAATTAGTAAATTTGGCAAATTAATCAATATTAAACCTCAAAATTGCAAAAACTTTTTTAAAGAAGAAAGCCCAACGGAATAGATACAAAAAAAGCTTGCTCTTGAAAAGATACTGTACAGGAAAAAATGAAATTATCCCCCCCCCCCTCCCAACCACATTATGAGAACGACAAATGCTTTTCTCGCAGAATGTGCAGAGGGAAATATATTCAATATGCCCAGGAGGTCAATATTTAGTTGGCTGGTGATGGGGTGGGGGTGGGGGTATGTCTAAGGACTGACTGAAGGACATTTCGGTTTTTTTTTCTTCCTTGTTTTCTTTGGTTTTTATTTTCTATTATCCTTTTATTTTGTATTTACTCACGTTACAGATTTAAGTAATACGCAGGAATGTTGTTCTTTGTTATATATTAACGGTCCTCTCTATGAATGGCTAACGCTGTTTTGAGGGGACCTAAATTGATAAATAAATAAATAGATATTTAACTCCCGCATCGTGTCCGTCCTAAGGTACGGCAGCCAAACATGGCCACTAAGTGCCAAAACATTAAACAAATTAAGAGTCACACGAAACGCAATGGAAAGATCGACGCTAAGCGTAACGAGAAAATACCAAATAAGCACAAAAATAATCGAAAATCATGTGGTTGGGCAGGGCACATCTCCCGGCTCAGAGACAACAGGTGGACATACACAGCCACTTTTGGCAACCATGGGATGGGAAAAAAGGGGGAGGCAGGATGTCAGATGGAAAGACGACATAAAACAGTCTTAGACTCAGTAAATTTCCAAACAATAGCGCATAACAGGGGGAATGGAAGCATTTACTTGAGACTTTTGCTCGCCACGGGTCGAGGAAGCTGTGAGTTCAGCTTTGGTGCCTTGAAAACACCAAAAATTTGTAAACTGAGAAACAGTCAAAGATCAATATAAAACTTCCTCAATAAAGATATCTTTGATTGATTGATTGATCCGGTATGAACGGTGAAGATTTGTCGATTTTTACTCCCGCTTCTACCTTCCCGACCATACATGAAGTTTCTATTCTTTTTAAAGTTGAATACAATCTGAACTAGTGTTGATCAAATCTATGCTATTTTACCTAACCTGTCTTTCTGCTTTTGTTCTTTTTGAATATCGGCTTTTTTAACCTGCCATTGCTATCAAACTGCTATTTTGCTCCTTCAGCTGTTTGTTATCTCTGTCTCTCTATGTCACCGGTCATAACACATGAGGAACATAGGTTATATTCCTGCTCTATTCAACGATTCACAGAAATTAACAACAAGAACGAACGAGTGACATGAGCAGGGTGAGAACGAGTATTCAAACAAGCAGCTAGCTGCTGGAAGAGGGTCGGCTCTCGACTGAAAAATTAGAGACTAGCCTATCTCTTATTGGCAGTCAGGCAGTCGTTGGAAAATATATCAGGAAAAAGACCTATTGGTAATCATGTTTAAGGTCTTTTGTTCCGGAATAAGAGCTGATAGATGAAAGCATGAAAGGTAACTGGGATGACACTACACACACACTAACAGCACACATAAGTTCAAAAGGCTTCAGACTGCGAAGCTGCAGGCCCCGCAACATTCGCACTTCGACCATTTGGTCGAAGATTTCATCCGATTTCTAATTTCTGAAGAGCAATTGATCAACAGATAAAACACCAACACTACTCCCAGCCGACCCTAAAAACATCAAATGATTAGCGAACAATTATCCACTTCTAAGCGAATGAAAACAACGTAATATTCACGCTAGAAGATTCTCTGTTCGCTTGAAGGCAACAGTTTGTTGATCTGCCCTTCAGTCTGTATTGTAACTTCAGTGTAAAGATGGGAATCAGCGCTATAAACGGCTTTAGTCTCAACTAGAAATACTGGAGAAGTTAAAATTTCGATTGCAATAAGCTCGGCTACTAGTAGGCGACCCTAAAAACGTTCGCCGTTCACTCTGAATCGAAAAGAGCAAAAGTGCAGACCAGGGTTTGGGAAGGAATAGCAAATAACAAAATCTGCTATTCTCGTTAACCAGCTTTTAAAAAACAGATTGCTCCCAAGCAGATCATCACTAATCTGAACGTTTACGCAGATCAATTACCGTTGAAAGAATGATGTCTTAGGCATAATTATGCATCGCCGACGAAGTCGTGGGTACTTAGCTAGTTCTTACATATACGTGTACCAAAACGGCTATACCGACTTACCCCTTTGCAGTAGCGAGGGAGAGATATGCATGTTTCTAAGCCGAGAAACGACACTCAGTTCCAAACCCAAATTTACATATGTACATATACACACGATTCCGATACAGAGAAATTATACGCGATCCCGAGCCGAGAATTTATACGCGACGCGAAACAGAGAAATTACACACGATTCCAAAACCGAGAATGTATAAATCCAAACTAATGCTCTGATTCCACAACCAAACCTAACTGCACGTATACGACCAATCTGCAAAAGCTACGTCATGCTGACTCACATTCGCAAACGCTTCAAGAGCCTATGCGATGAATCCTTTTCTCAAGTCCTTGCCTGCACAAGCTACATTCAATGCCGTCTTATCTGTTCGGGTTTTTTCGATGCGAGTAGGTGCTTGCCAAAACCAGCCGTGTCTTATTGTTCTCGAAATCATATCTGTAGTAGGATTTTACTTGATGCATTTTCATGTACAGTGAGTCACAAAAGTCATTATTCATGCATCAAGTTTTTGATTATTCGCAAATTGCAACGTGAAAATGAAACACGGGAAGGCTGGAAAATATGTACAGTAGACTTAACACTCTTGAAAATAAAACTAGGTACAACCTGCAGGGGAAAAAGTAAAATGAACAGGCTTCGAACAAGTCTGAAGAAAAAGTAATGAAAAATGAGATCATAAAAGTGAATACATGCGTATATGTAATACAGTATGTATTTTCCCCATAAGAAATCCGGAAATTATTTTTTTGAAATGTTTTGTTCCACGTGGTTAAACTTGTTCTTTTTGATCTACAAACTCACCATACAACATTTTTTTGAAATCTAACAATTTTAAGAGGTACCGCCGGGATGGGGAAGGTTAAATTTAACACAGGCTGCCTCACAAGGAAATCTGTAATTTTGCTTTGGAACTTGCCGAATTCTGAGTTCGGTCGAAAAACTTGGTTTGACCACAAAAAAAAATCGTTCTCATTAATACAAGAATGGAGCATCTACCGAAAATGTTCAGAAAACGTAAATTTAAAGGGCAATGGCCTTTGTTGATTTTGGGGTAACAAGTACATTTTTTCGAATTTCGAGCATTACAAACCACAGAACCAAAACAACTGTACACGACTGTCTACTCAAACTTCAGAAATACTAAATCTATTTAAGAAATGTTTTTGGTCGAAGTCTTCATTTTGAAGGCTCCATTGACAGGGAGAACTTAAAAATTACAGATAATTCCGTCAAGTGTCAAGTGTACAATATGTATATCAGATATGGAGTTTTTGGAGTTACCAAATTCGTCGTGGAAGGTTTTTTTTTTTTTTGTTGACGGTAATCTCTTTCAGTAGAGATCCACAGAAGGCAAGGACGAGAAAACTCAAACTTTAAAATAAATCAACACTACTTCCAGTACATCGACGATAGAGTTTTGGAAGTCGCTAAATTCGTTCTTGCGGTCAGTCCAACTATAACCCCTATAAACAATGATTCACAGGGGGCAGAGTCGTGAAACTTTGAAATTATTCAACATAGCTTCAAGTACATAAATATCGATACTAAGGTTTACATATGTAATAGCTGAATTCGTTCATGAAATTATACCAATGCTGTGTGTGGCTGACATTCCAGTGTCACTAAACTTCAGACCATTGATTTCAAATTCATCAAATCACTAATTTTTCAGAAATAGGAATTGAAGATAAAAAATTAGGAACTCCAAAATGGAGGGTAGTAGGACTAGAAAATGAAATTTAAGGTGGAAGTCGATTCTGAATAATTATTTAACTTGATCGCCCCTGAAAGAGAAATTCCCATTATGGGAAAAAATCCAGACGGCACCATGCTTCTTAGTCGTATCTTGTCAATTTCAGCTTCCAGCTAACGTTTGAAATCAAGACGATGTTTTTCTCGACCCCCCCCCCTCCCCGATAATAGTCCTAAGGGCCTGGGACATGAATTCAGCGATAACAGAAACCCCATTATCGATATATTATTTGAATCTGTCCGTCAACTAATTTCGAAGTTTTCATGTCACCAATGTTTTTCCTGGAGGGGGGGGGGGGAAATTATGAAAGTCCCAACTGACTCAACTTGAAACTCCCATGTATCAAAGCAAAAAGAAACCCTTTTTGGATTTGTCCAACTGACTCAACTCAATATTCCAAAATATCAAAACAAAAAAAAAACCTTTGACTTGTTGGATTTTCCAAACTTCTCAACTCAATTCCCAAGTACGAGTACTTATCAAAGCAAAAAAAAAAACAAAAACAACTTCTGACTTGTTGGATTTTCCCTACTCTGCCTGACTGAGATGGTAAATTTTCCTGACTGCTGAGTAAAAAATTCCTCTGGGAGGTGTAAGTTCCTCCCCCGCCCTATTGGGACCATTTTTAATAGGAATTACAGTTATAATAATCTTAACAGTGAATTCACCGACTC
This sequence comes from Acanthococcus lagerstroemiae, assembly GCA_031841125.1. Classification (NCBI taxonomy): domain Eukaryota; kingdom Metazoa; phylum Arthropoda; class Insecta; order Hemiptera; family Eriococcidae; genus Acanthococcus; species Acanthococcus lagerstroemiae. The sequence goes on from CM063110.1 coordinate 19,955,056, forward strand.
CAAAAACTCTATTAGCGATACACTCGAAACACTTTCAAGTAAGTTTTTTCATCCCTGCCCCCTGTGGACCATTATTGGCAAGGGTTACAGTCAAGATAACCTCAAAAACCTATTCAGCGATTTCAAAAAATCCATTCCCGATGTACTTAATGGTATTATCTGTAATTTTTAGCTTCTGCCTCCTCAGTAGTACTTTTAAAATAGGGACTTGGACCAAAAAATTTCATAACTGAATTTCAAGTTTTCGACAACCGAGTACGCAATTGTTTTCATGCTTTTATTCGGTTTCTGTGGTCTGTAATGTTCAAAAAGTTGTATTTGTTACCCCAAAGTCAATAGAGACCATTGCCTATTGAATTAACGTTTCCTCAAAATTCTCGGCAGATACACCATTCTTACATTAATGAGAACAATATTTTGAGGTCAAATCAATTTTTCTGACTAGACTCGACGTTTTTGATGTTTCAAAGCAAAATTTTAAAGATTTATTAATACGGAATCCTATGTTAAACTTGACCTCTCCTCCTCAACGAAAACATGACTGTTTTCTTCCTGGAAGAGATGAACGAATTCCTTTACATCCAGGAAAGGGGGGCAGTGTTGGCGTGTCCCCCTCTTTAAAGGAAGGAATACAAGTTTCTATTTCCTCCATGGAAGGAGGGAATGTTATTTTATTCAAACAAGGGAAAGGGCGATTTTCATCTCTTTTCTCAAGAAATAAGTGAAGTTCTTCTCATATCGGAAGAAAAGTAAACTTTTTATTCTACCCCCCCCCCCCCTATAAGAAAATCAGTAATGGAACCATTTGTTTTCTTTTTGCCTAGCCTTCCTCAAAAGTTATCCCTGATTTCTAAAAAAGAAATGAATAAAATGAAAATAAAATAAAAATAAAATGAAAACCAAATGTTTTTTTCTTCTTCCTCCTCCTCTTTTTATTCTTCTTTTCAATAAATTACTCATTTTTCAAAAAATTTAACATTTATTTTCCCGACTTCAAGAAAAAGAACGAAGGTTTTTTTCTCGTTCTAAAAAAAGAAGGACGATGTAACAATTTTTTTCTTCTTCTTTCTCAAAGATCGTAACAAAATACGCCTCATCTGAGACATTTTCCTCCGAATAAAGCAACAATTTTCTCCTTCACTTCTTAATTTCACAAATTTATTCAACTAGAATCTACACAAGCCCCAAAATCTAATTATACTCTTCCATAAGACTAAACTGCCTCAATTCGAAAAACAGAGCAAACTATATGCGCATCAGGTTTCTTTTGGGTCATAGATTTCAGAAAAACTTTAAATCTTGTTTTCGGCTCTATTCGAGCTCCTAGATTTAAATTTCTTACTCGACAAGAGCAAAATTAATTTTGTGAGACACACAAATGATCAAAGTTATAAAATAAAATTTTCGAGTTCACTGACACAGAAAACCACTATTGCGATACTTTGTTCAATCATTTAAGTTGAGGCATCACAGAAAATATGATTTTTTCTCCTTCCTCGTCGAAAAGAACTGTGTTCGTCTCATTTTGGAAGCAAACAAGGTTTCTTCCTGTTTTCGTTGAACACCTTTTGCCAGTTGGCATTTTAAAAGAGATTGTGATCGGGTTAAAGGAAATGATCATAAAAAGGCGCATCTCCTAAGAGTACGTATGGCTGATTTTGAATAAATTTTCGAATTTAGCAGAAATGAAAATCCCCTATTCTAACATTTATTTCTTTTCTAAGTCGAATCAATTTTGTCCTTCCAATGGACTTATTCTGAATTTTGGTTTGGGGCACACATCAGGTTATGATCGAATAATTCAGTAGGCTGATTTTTTGCGGGACCAACACAAGAACTATTCATTCCGATACTTTATCCAAGTTTTTTTTTGGGACAGCCAAATTGGTATCTAAAAGGAAAAAGGGAGGTAGAATTTGAAACCTAAATTTAAATTAGATCTGATCGAATTTTCGAACTCAGTGACCTAAAAATCCTTATTCCGATACGTCGATTTTCAAACCAATTTTGCCGTTTGAAAAGTGTTCAATTTTGATTTGGGAGAAATCAACGATCCAGAAAGCCCCTATTCCGATAACTGGTTCGTTTTTTTTGACGAAGTCAAATTGGCTGGAAAATTCGAACTTGAAACTAAATCGGGACGGGTCGAAAATTTTATCTCAAAAAAAGGTATTTTGATACCTCTTTCGTTATTTTTGCACTTAAAATTTCAAGACATCCTCACACCCTTTCAAGAGGAAAGGAACTTTTTTCACGTCCAAAATAAAACCGATCTGTTTCATATAAATCCCACTTCGCAATAAAAAGAAAGACAGGATCGTTGTGCCACATCTTTTCGATACTTTATTCGTGTTTTTCAATACAAATCAGTTTTGCCCATAAGTAAAATGTTTTGCAGCCCGAATTTGGGCTAGATAGGATGCGACGTTCAAAATCAGCAGCCCAAAACTATTTCGACACACTGTTCAGGTTTTCAAGCCAAGTCAGTTTACCCCATTTTAGACCCAGACTGTGCTGATTCAAATATCTGATATAATATTCGAAATCAGCGACCCCAAAACCCATATTTTGATATTTTATTCGATATTTTTCTCCAGAATTCCGAAAATGATGGTACGTTCGAGCACTCCTTTTGGGGAGAGGAATTTTTCTACCGAAAATGAAAGTAGACCTTGTCACTGGAAGAATTTCTTCGTCGCGATTTAAAAAAGAAAAAAAAAGAGGGGAGACCAATTCGTGAAACACCCTATTATTAATCATACAGTCGCAGTATTTTCACCTCGTTCTAGTAAAAACGCAACATTCGACTGGCGAAAAATATCAACCACGTAGTGTTGAAATCTTGAAAAACTGGCACTTGTTTTTCACATTATTTTCTTCTCAAATAAAGCTAAGCCTGCGATGAGCACCGCTCAAAGAGACAGCCATCCTCTTAAGTCAGCACAATGGAAAACTCCCTTTTCGTTCCCGGGATTACGTACACCGAAAACAGAAATTTCATTTCCATTTTCCGCCTTTCACGATAAAAAATCCAGCAGGTCGTTTCAGTTTCCATGTGTTAGTCTCGCACGCCGCCCAAATCTCAAACCAATTTAGCGTAAATTTAATCGTCGACAACTCGCTGCTCGCTGTTCAAAACATCTTATTTACTTCGCAAAAATATCGACGATTTAGAAGAAAAACACCGGCGACCGAGGCAGAGGAGCAAGGCTGTCGAATGTCAAAAACAGATCCACAGCCTCACCTGCACCGACATGGGAAGATACGAAGAAGAGAGCAAATGAAAATAGAATCTATATTTATCTCCGTATCTGCAATATCTGAAATATATATTATTCGAAAATTCTAAAAAAGAAGCGATTTTCATCGCCAATTCTCTCGAGCTTGTTTTCTTTCTCGTCTGCGGATCACGTAGGTTCGCCTTTTGTCTCTGCTGGATGCCTGACTGCTCTGTCGGAATATATTGTTTCGTTGACAAATACGTCGTGACAAATATGCCGTTGATAACCACGAGGCCCGGCTGTCAATGAAGTACAAGTACTTCCCCGAGAAAAGTGAAAAATAGAAATTGTAGAAGACAGCACGAGGAACCAGAGGCGAGGGAGAAAAGTTATTTATATACGCCGCGTGAATGTACTACGGCACGCCACATCCATTCATCCCCGTGACCATTACTTAGGTGCTCGGTTATCTCCCCCAACCTGGGGGTTTCCTTCTACCCTTACATACTTTCAAATAAAACACGTGCACGACCTTCGTACTGCCACCGAAGTGGTCCCAAGGAAAAGTAACTAAATTGAGTAGATTAATTACCAATGACGACGTGGTTGGAGTACAAACTGAAAGGTAAGAACGTGGAAATGGAGATAATTAAAAACGGAACAACAACAACAACTCACTGAACAGGAAAATATGAAACAGAGGTGACTGATTTATAGACAAACTGGAGGATTGTACATTGTACAATATACAGCGAAATGATGTAGAATGCCACTTATAAGATCGTCATCTCAGTTTATCATGACAGAATTTCAAATAGAGGTGGAGCTAGGGTGAGTTAGGGGTTAAGGTTTCTAAAAAGCTGCTATGCAATCCCAGAAAGTGTGATGCGATTACATGCTCACTAGCGACCACTACAGCTAGAACTCTATACTTTGTGTAAGCACGATCGTCGGCCATTTTGCCTCCATCGTGCCCGTGGATGCCGAATCCGACTATGCGAAGCGCACCGCGTGGTCAATTCGGCATCGACGGGCGCGGTTGGATTCGAAATGGCGGACAATTGTACTCTCCTATCGAGAGAGCTTTACCACAGCCTCTCCACTTCTACCAAGCAGCCGCCTTCTTGTGGTGCTCCTGTTAAAGCAGAGCAACTTAATAGAAAGTTGTGGTATTGCGTTTCTTTTTTTTTTTTGGGGGGGGGGGGGTTGCACGAAAGACGTGTTTAATTCGGACCGCAGCGAGGGTATTTGAAACCGCAGGCAGAGAGTGTAGAAAAAGTGCGTGTATTGATCAACCGATTGTAAAAACAGATCTTAACGTGAGTGCTAAAACATGAAATGTGACTAAACTAAACGGATGTCCTACCTGGCTAATCAAGGGGGGAAGGAGAAAGAGTCATGAGAACAATAATAAAAAGAATTTTATGGTTGGTATCCTTCGGTTTTTTCCATAATTGAGGACCTGGCTTCCGAAACGCACTTAGTCCAAAAACGAAATGTTGGTAAATTGAAAAAGAAAAAAAAAATTCTGACTTGCGAACGATAAGTGGTAACGCTGATTCAGTTGCGTGGATGGGAAGAGGAAGGGTCAATGCTAATACCACCCAAGTGGGTCAATGCTAATACCACCCAAGTATGAAGGTTGGCGTGCGAACATTTTTCGAGCTACGGGAGTGCAAAGTGGGGAAAGTCGTGGACTTAGCTTGTTTTGGTAGACCATGTGATACTTGTGAAAGGTCAAAATTCGTACATCTTCACCTAGAAACTGTCGGAAATCGGAAGATACAGCTTAGAGACGACCATTCCAGTGAACGAGGAACATGTGAACGATGCCCCCTTTCCTCCACCCTTCAGACACCCTTGTACCTCCCTGAACAGGAAAAAGCAAGTATGACTTACAGTCGTAAGAGTCTTATATCTATAAAATTTGAAAAACAAGTAAGTCAGTATTATAAAAAGAACGAAAGAAAGGTTTCGCTGGCTCTAAGTCGTGATAAAATCGTGAAACTACCTCTGAAATGTACCTTTTGACTTCCTCCACCAGACGGCGCTAAAACCTCAATTCTCGATTTTTTGGACTAAGCACGTTTTGGAAGTCAGGTAATTTGTTCTCTTGTAAAAATGTGATCTGTTGTTGAGAAACCTTTGCGAAATCCTGCTTGTTCATTTGTTTGATTTTCGTTAAGTGTTTATTCTGTTAATTTTGAAAGAATTTTTGATATGGCTGGTATTAAACTTATTGGTCTATAGTTTTTTATGTTATGTTTGTCCCTCTTTTGGTACTTTTTCGTATAAATCGTCCTGCCTGGCTACTTTCTACGTAGCACGATGCAAGTGTCTAACAAACGTCGTTTGTCTCCTGCATGTCTGTACTTCCTGTATGTGATCTATTCTAAACCACGCTATTCTTCTTACTCACCGTTCCTTTTTCCTGCCCTCGATCGGCCAGGCAGGACCATTAGTTTAGTTTAGCAGGGTGTATACCAGGTCATATAAGTCATATAATCGAGTGACTGGTCATATAAGTCATATCAAGTAATATTTTTTCCCTCTGAAGGCATATAAATTTTTTTAAACAGCGTGACTGAAACATTAATAACATGCTACTTCCTTCAGGAGTTTTTTAATTTTTTTCTTTTTTCATTTCCTGCATTTATATTCTTATACCTTATACTACAGCGCACTCAGCATTATAATTTATAATTAAGGATGCATGTCTGCCGCCTGTACCATCCCAGTCAGTATTGGGACGAATCGACTGAAAAATGATTCGAATCACGAATCATTTTGAATTTTCACGATTCGAATCTACGCGAATCAGAAACCTTACGAATACGCCAAAATATGATTCGAATTACGAGTCAATTTTTTTTTTCATTTGTTAAAGCACATTTGCTCAACTGACGATTTTGAGTTTTATCATTACATTCATCTTCATCACAGCTTGATTGAATGTAATCCGGATGAGTGATAGTTTCTTCAAGAATTCTGTAGTGATTATCTATGTTTAAAATTGAAATTCTGATCTTCGCTATGAAGATTTTTGGTCTATAGGCAGCATATTTTATTATTATTTTCCAATTCATTCTTTTTTAAGCCTTGAGGCCCAGATCAGATGCACATTTCATACTCTCACAGATCACAGAATACCACAGTTCATATAGACTATGAAAAGACGTTCGACTCGATTAAACACGATTTCCTAATAAAAACACTGGTAAACCATGGGGTCCCGGGAGTACTCATTTCACTGATCAAGGATATGCACTAAAACCTGAAAGCTTTGTTGGTTACCGAATGGGGCCAGGTAGGGAGTTTGTCGTCGACAGGGGGAGGGCTAAAACAAGGCAACCCCCTCTCACCCATTTTATTCAAAGCAGCTTTGGCAGAGATTATGAGGAAAATGAACTGGGATAATAGGGGCTACTCAGGCTAAACAACCTGAGATTTGCCGATGATGTTGTTCTATGTAATAACAGGCTCCAGAGCCGAGTTAGGAGAGATGTTAAATGAATTGAGCGAGGGGGGACAGGAGGCGGGTCTAAAGATTAACATTGAAAAACAAAAACTTCGGCGAATACATCAGGAGAAGCTTTCGCAATAGGGGGAGAAACACTAGAAACTGTGGGTGAAATTAAATATTTAAGACAAATGATTTCTGTTGATAAAACAAAAGATTTAGAATTAGTTTCGCTCTACCAATGGAACTCGAGTGTGTTATCAAAATAATTTTTCAATTTTTCTTATATAAAAAAATAAAAATGAATTCTTCACTTAACACTCTGCTTGTCGGCTCGCTCGATTCCAAAACATTGTCGGTCACGAGGAACGAATACAGCAAGGTGAGTGTGAGAATCGCTTTACCATTATTGTTGATGTTTATCAATTTTCACGTGATTAGAGCGCGATTATAAAAATAGTGTATTTTAAACCGTGAAAATACAATTACAACCGTCGAGTGCGGAACATTAAAAAAAGAACGATGTAGGTACATATATGCGTTAATAAATTGGTTCGAGCAATCACCTTGAAAATTGTAAACATTAGAACTGCGTTGTAGGCATATGCACGCTGCGTATTTTATGACTTACCTACACGATATGACAATACCAATACAGGACACGTTTACTATAGAAAGTGTCGCCTTCACTTAGATGAGTTGTTGATTTATTATATCTATATCTTATCTATACCTATGGCAGCCGAAAATAGACAATTCCCTCAGTCCGTTGCATCAATTTGGCGCAATTAAAATTTGCATTAAGTCGCACGTTTCCTCTCTTCTCTGCCTGCAGTCCTGGCAAAAAAAGAAGGACCACTTCCTAGAATTCGTTTCATCATTCGTACCTAAGTTAGACTGTACGCTCTTCCCATAGAGTGTGGCTCGAGTATCGAAGCTCTCTGCGGTGAGGTAATCTTGACAATGTATTTTTAAACAGAAAATTACCGACTTTCGCACGCCCGATGAGATAACAGCTTTATTTTTAGTCCACAAATTCCGCGTATTCTAACCGCACACGGCCGTCGTTAATTTCGACAATACGCTAATTACTTATTCGATTATTGTACTTTGGGGGAGGGTGGGGTGGAACTAGTTGCAAGCAGGACCGATTTAGGTGAAATCAGGGACGTTGCGAGCCCTGTGAAAGTATATGACGAGGGAGAAGGGGGAAGGGTAAATGAGTTCAAATTTCGACTTAGCAGAAAAGTTTACGCACGTAAGAAAAAGTTCAATTGCCGACAGACACCAGGCGCCGACTTGGCATTTTTTGTTGAGGGGGGGGGGGTCCCAATATTTTCAACTCAAAAATGGAAAAAGTACAACAAATTTTACCATCAATTTTTAAATTTAACAAAAAAGAAAGTAAAATATGATAAGTAATAATGAGAAGGGTATATGCAATTTTGGCACCAAAACAGATGGAAGACGACCATTCGAATTTTTAAAGAGAGGGATTTTTTATTGCTCCTGAGGGTGCACTCTGGATGACGCTGAATGGACTGGGACGCAATCAAACTCTACATCGGGCCGCAATGAAACCATTCATTTTCTTCAATAATTTATCTCCCCTTACTGACCCGAACGCATTCGGGCGACGCCCACCCGCCAGAGTGCTCTTGGAAGGTGGATTGAAGAAGGGGAGAAAAGGAAAAGCATTTTTAAGATGGCACATTGTAGTTGACATCACCCTGATGTGAATCAGACATCTCAACATCAGCTCAGAGGACGCTACAGAGCAGTTGAATAATTTTTATCAACAATTTCGGTATACTAGCGAAGTAGTGGCGTAGCCAGACTTGGTATGAAATGGGGGGGGGGGGTTGTTTCACTTTCACAACAGTACAGGTGTAATACTTAGTATTACCAGAATAAATTTAAATTTTTCCACATTGTCGGCTGATGCCAAGGGGGGTGGTTCAGACACCCCCGTAGCTACGCCCCTGTAGCAAAGACACGGCGGCAAACATGAGTCAGCCCCTGCCCACGACTCTGAACTCTTTCTAATTTTACTCTCAACCCGAACCCTGGAATCCGCCCTTTCGAGCATTACTTCAGAGATGTCGGGGAGGCTGTTCCCTCTTCCCTGTTGGCCGAAAAACCGGCCCAGGTCGAAATCTGGCGAGATGCTACGTGGGCTCGAACTCGGAACCTCCGGATTCCAAGACCAACGCGCTATCCACTTGGCCAACTAGACGACTCTGGACTAAACCAGATCAAAAACTACACGATAGTTGAATTATTCGCAGATAAAATACGCAACCATACAAAAAATACGATATTAATTTAGGTTATACAAGTCGAAATGAGGGGATATTTCTAGGCCCCCTCCCGTTTAGGTCCTACAGGGGGCGTTTTAGCTAACTCATAACATGGTCGGATATCGGACGAAAACCCTCACGATACGAAAAAATCAAATTTTAATTGGGGGCTAAACGCGAATATTTTTAACTCATTGCGAATTCCACGCCAAGTTTATGAAATGTATACACAACTAATGAAGGAAACGTTACAACCCCGGCTTGCTGCCCACCTCGGGGGAACCGGGGCTTCTGCGCGGATAATGGTCATGGATGACGTATCCACATGATGGAATACCGTCGGCCCCCTCATCCCGTAACCGCGATGGTCGATCGAACCTATTTCGGGGCCATATGGGCTATAGAGGCACACAATTCCTCCATTACTGTAGACTGTGGGCGTGACGTGGCGTACTCCTGATTCGACACATAGCGTGACTTGTAACGGAAGAAATCCCCGCCGATGGTGGTATAGGTAGGGTCGGTGGCACTTGAGTTTCAGCCGGGCCCCCTTGGCTGTAATGTTCGCTTTATGAAAATAATCTTATTCCGAAATTTGGGCGGGACATCGGGCTTTTCGGGAAATTTCGCTACATACTTATTGACATCTATGGTGAGGAGGGGTCGCGGTACATTTCACGGTCTTCCTTTTATCATGCCCTTTCTCGTAGGAGTTGATAATTTCGAGATATTCGCGGGAATCTGTTCGTGTTTATGAAAAGTTGAAAATGTGACTACTTTCAAGGACATTTTTAGGCTAACTATGCGGCCTGTGTTCAACTTCAGATATATCATGGTTAAAGAAAATTTCACGAGGAATATTTTCGGTCTGACATTTTTTTTTCTAGGACTTCAACTTGTTGAAATATTGGCGAAAAACTGATTTTGAGGGGCTAAAACGTGCCACAGAAAAGTTAACATAGCTTTTTGGGGGCGGTATTTTTAATATGTGGCTTCTGACCCCTAGCCTGATACTTTTGAACAAAATCCACTTTTGGCCCCCAAAATGTTTCTATTCACCCTTTTTGTGCAGATATCGCCTGACTACTAGGCCAATGGTTTTGCTTATTTCATGTAAATCCTTGGTCGTTTCCTGCATTCCCTTATGATTTCTTACCACCAGTACAATGTCATCGGCAAACCTCAAGTTATTTAGCCAACTACCGTGGACCTTAACGCCTTTACCTTCCCAATTTGTTTTCCGGAAGATTGGTTTCCTTCAAATTTCTGAGTAAATAGGGTTGATGTCATCCACTGGAATTATATTCTAAGCTATTTTAAGCTGCTGAGTGGCAAAGAGAAAAACGACTTCGAAATTCGATATTTCCTGTTCAACTGAATCTTTCGCTAACTGCAACTGTAAATTTACCAATTCAGAACGTTTTCGAACTCACCATGGAGAAAGCCACCATCCCTCCCGCCAATGACAAATTATATAAAAGTATACAACGTTCGGTAGCTCATCGTAATAACGAATACACGACACGTTCATAAATCAATTTAATTCGTTTTCATTTTAAACTTTTACCGAGTTAGATATTGTATTATTTTTATCGTAATCTGCTTTCTAAATCGGATTTGAAAAGCTATATATTTCATCAGTGTTGTTGTATGGTGTAAAGACGGAATACATTGCACGAGGTAAATACACGAGAGATAAAATATAAACAGGAAGTACAAGGCCTTTACACTTCGTTTACAACGCGATAATTGAAACAAACTCGTGTTGCAATTTGTTTTTGTTTTCATGGCGGAATTTCGGAATTATATAGAGAAAGATGAGGTAGTACAAAACGCAATAAATACATTGTAAAAGTGAAGCAATGGCCGCGGCAGTGGAGTTCCGTAAGCTTATAAGATTTAAAAAACATTGGCGACATGGTCGCCGACTTTTCATTTTCCCAGATACGGCTTATAGTACAACTCGCGGCGTGTGTGTTAAGAAGGCCAGAGACCAGTCGTTATGCCCTCCTTTTTGGTTTCACAGAAAAATTGGGTCTCGGACTCGGGTAAGACCCTAATATTCAACATAGTAGAATGAAAAGAATATTTGAAATTAGATAAGAAGCCCAAATACGGGAGAAAATAACGGGAGCACAATATAGCTTTCGAGTCTAGAAAATTTTGCTCATTGTGAGCCTGAAATTGTAGATGCAAATTGAAGCCGCATCAAGAATTTGAAAGGATCTGCCTAATCAATGACCCAAAAATCTCCCGTTGATCGTTCGCTTCATCTTCCTTATTTGAGATTCCAAATTTGTTGCTACGTTCTGGCCCTCCTCGTAGATGAGAGAAATTATTATTCTGACCTCTAAAGTAACTAGACTTTGCCACCGGACGATTAGCGTGAGTATCGCGTTGATTTGATGTAGCGTTAAGAAAAAATCAGACAGATTTTTTCACAATTTACCAAATCTTTACCATTACACAACTCATTGGTAAAGCTAACGAATACAGCTTTGAATTGCACCTACTTTTTATCGACTTCGAAAAAGCATTTGATACCATTAGCCACAACTTCTTATGGAAGGCTTTGGGAAACCAGGGAGTGAATGAAAAGATAATTAGGATCATCCAAAACATGTACGAGGAGGCAACAGCCTATGTCAAAACGGATAGGAAAGGAGAAAGCTTTAAAATTGAAAGAGGAGTGAGACAGGGGGATCCGTTGTCTCCGAATCTGTTCAACTGCGCCCTGGAGGAAGCAATGCGCCAGCTGGAATGGGAGAACAGAGGTTTGAAAATCGACGGTGTCTACCTCAATAATCTAAGATTTGCCGATGACATTGTACTAATAGCAAGTGACTTAGACGAATTAATAAAAAACGCTAACGAATTATTTGAGGTATGTAAACACGCAGGACTGAGCGTCAACATGAATAAAATTAACCTTATGTCGAATGGAAAGGAACAGGAAGTGACCATAGGTGGTGAAAGGATTGAGTGGGTGTCAGAAATTAAGAACTTGGGGCAAATAGTCTCCTTCGGCCACTCTAGGAAAAAAGAGCTCTCAAACAGAATAAGCGGAGGTTGGAATAACTATTGGAAACTTAAAAGCATTTTCAAAAGCAAAATTCCGATAAAAACCAAAAGCGAAGTCTGGCGAAATTGCGTACAATCGTCTATGGTGTATGGCGCTCAAACCTGGGTACCAACAAAAAAGAATATTCAAAGACTCAAATCCACCCAAATGGCTATGCAACGTAGCATGCTAGGTCTCAGAAAAACGGATAGAGTAGCGAATGCTACACCATCAAGGAGAAAACCAAACTGAACGGTGAAGAACCTAAAGTGGAAACACGCTGGCCATATCATGCGTCAGGTGAGCGAAAGGTGGGAAAGAAGGGTGGAGGGGTGGATACCCTATGGTCAAACTCGGAGTGTAGGGAGGCCCAATACCCGTTGGAGAGACGAGCTCAGGAAAGAGCTAGGACCTTTTTGGAGGAGGTATACCCTTAACAAAAACGATTGAAAAAAAAGGGGGAGGCTTGTGCCCAAAGGTGGGCGCGCAACTGAGATGACGGGCGGGCGGGCAAGAAGGATCGGGGCTAACTCCCCAGGAACCCATGACGCATAGGATTAAGTCTTGTTTCCTTTCAGCTGCCTTTTATTAGTTTATTATTATTTTATCTTATGGTACGCATTTAAAGTTGCGCAAGAAAGCTGTTTTTATTTATTTATAAGAAAAAGTCAAGATGTGGGTTCTTCAAAAAGTCACCCGGAAAAAGTTCCACAAAAAAAATGTCAATTTCAAGAATTCTGTCCAAAAGTATTCTTCGACATCAAATAAGTATTCGACAGAGTTTGGACTCAAGGGTTACTCCACAAACTCAGCGAGTACTTTCCTCAGCACTTCGTTCAACTGGTCGAGTCATTCCTACACAACAGACACTTCCAGGTACACTATGGCGACGCGACTTCTACAACCAAGCCGATCAGAGCTGGAGTCCCACAGGGCAGAGTACTTGGATCACTGCTATACGTCTTATACACAGCAGACATACCCAGCCTCAGGACACAGTGCTCGCGACTTTCGCCGACGACAATGCAATTCTGGCACCGCATTCCGATTTACAGACTGCCAATAACAAGCTTCAAGAAGCTGTGGACAACATCACCTGGATTCAACGCTAGAAAATTCAAATTAATATGCTACCAAGTCAGCAAAAGTTACATTCGCACTACGACCTCACCAACCAGCTCCTAAGCTCATTAACGGTGAAGAAGTACCGACCTGTTAATCTGGATTAACGAGTAACCTGGAAACCACACATCACCGAAAAACAAGAAGTGAAAGCACGACTCAGAGCACTCTTCTGGCTCTTCTGGGCCCAGAACAAACTGTCCCTCGACAGTAAGCGATTACTGTACGTCGCTATACTTAGGCCAGTCTAGACCTACGGGGGGCGCCCATCTGGGGCTGCGCTTCCGACTACAACATTCAAGTACTACAACGACACCAGAACCGGGTTATCCGAGAGATGACTGCGGCCCCTCCTGGTACGTATGGAACGACAGTCCCCACGAGGACCTCGACCTGCCAACGGTGAAGGATATCATAAGGAAGTTGGCGTCATCCTACGAGCAGCAGCTTCATCGACATACCACGGCCTGGCCCTACAACTTCTGGAGGAATCTCCAATCATTCGACTACGCAGAAAACTACCCACCGACATTGTATTATAAGCTAATATCACGACTGTCCATCAGGCCCGTACTGACGGAGGCTCCCCCCCCCCATTGGTTAAAAAAAACACGAAAAAACAACGGGTTGAGACGGAGAGGAGGGCGGATCTGTGACTGAGCCCCCCACCCCTACCCCAGGAAAAAATTTATCTTAATCGCACCCCCACCCTCTTTACTTAAATCCTGAGTACGGTCCTGCTGTCTTTTAGTTAGTCCACAACTCGATGCGACTGCGCATCCTGTTGTTTTCATGTTAAATTAAGATTGTTAACCCTTCCTGTAGATGCCTGTGGGCAGTTCACGAATAAAACTTGAAAAAAAAAATCAAGAAACCAAGTGCTTGAAAGCTGATATAAATCCACTGATTGCTGATATAACCTTTTGTAATCTACTGTGGTTCTCTAAACGCAAATAGCCGACCTACAGTGAAGGGAAGCTCATGGGGGCTAATGTCAAAATAATATTAAAAATTTTTTCATTTTTAGGGGGGGGGCCTCAAAGTCCCTCTGTGTGTGCTTCATTTAGAGGAAGAATGCTACACAAATTTACGATACCTTCGGTACACCCAATTTGAAAAAGTAAAAACATTTCCGTCTTCCAGTTTCGCAGAAGTCCACGTCATTTATGCAGGAACCATTAGCATATTTTTCGAAAGTTGTTTTCTGTTGTAGACGCTTACGGCTTTTAAAGTTATACGAACAAGAGCTTTTTAGTACAAGGTTCTCAAGATGGGATTGCACGAGTACTACGGAGTGCATACAAAGACAGCGCCGGATTTGACTTCTTCAATGTTTGGGCTCCACCCAAAACATCAAAAATAATTTCGACTACGTGTAACGCGATCTGTAAGGTCGAAAAGGAACTTCGCAAACATACTACCTCGGCTTTCTACGTTTTCACCGCAGCCAAAGGTTGTTCCGGAAGTAACGAAATAGCGTATGTCAGCTATCTCTGAAAACTTCGGGGCTGCTCTCGTATATATTCCCAATATTCCGTTTATGAATTTTACACAAAAAAAAATCAGAAAACTCATGCAAGTAAATTCAAAATTAATTTAAAGGACAAAAGAGGACAGATCGTGATTAAAACCCGCAGCACTGGGAGGGGATAAACGAAACTGTGACATGCCAGGAAGAAAGGGATTTATGCGCAAAAATGTAAATTTACAGGAGAGTGGATAAACAAAATTGATAACGTTTTTACGTTACGAGACACTCAACTTTGAAGACAGCAGTTTAGAAAAATTTTTTTCGGTATTTTTCGCCAATACCACGTGGAAGAGCGGCCAAATATTAGTCAAAAACAGTTGTTATCACAAAAAAATTTTTTTTGCGTAAGGTCCCTTTCCTCCAGGTATGTCACACATTACTTCTCCTCCTTCAGCCAGCAGTTTCCCTCTAGCAGAAAGGCCAATACCTTTTCTTTCTTTTTACCTATTTGTTTTTTATTTTGCTTCTGATTTTTGACCGTGAATTTCGCAATTTTGTCCCAGGTTACCTTTAAGGAAAAATGATCACATTACGCGCTCGATTTTGACATGTTCATTTATTTTAGAACTTTTAGTGTATTCAATAAGGACAAGGGCGAAGCGAAGGGGAGGGAGATCTTCGGAGTCAGCACGGCCACTCTTGGTCAGCATTGATAACACCATACCTTCATTCGTGAATCCTCGGAGTCGGCAATGTTCGACAAATTCCACCATTTAGTCGATATTTTGGACCAGGAAATCGTTAATGCGTTGACTTTCCTTTTTTATTTTTTTGTTTGGATGAAAAATGTTCGTATTATTGAATCGGCGCTTTCAACGTTACTTGACAAAACGTAACAATGGCTGTTTATTTAATTTTCTTTTTTTTTTACTTGCATGAAACACTGTACACCAAGTTGGCATTTCCGATTCTCCCCCCCCCCCATCAATAGTTTTCGCGACACTTCTGAATAAGGACAGTAGGTATCCGAAATTTTAGCAAATACGGCACTTACCGAATCGCTCACAAAATCAGAAAATTGATAATCATTAAATAACCCACGAGTTATTCATAGATAGTTAGTATTTGGATCCGATCCTTCGATAAGCCATCAAAGGGGGCTGTGATCAAATAATGGTCTTTTTTTGTGATGGTATTCAATGCGTAAGTTTTCAAACCACTGAACTCGATTTTTGACTCGATTTTGGATTTAACCCCCCCCCCCCCGCCCGACAGCTCACCAAACAGAATAAAACCATCTTAGAAAATTGACTTACATGGTCTTAATTACCGTACCCCATACGGTAGTACTTCAGGAATTGAATTCAGCGATTTCGAAAAACTAAACATTTAATACCGTCACAAGAAACTACCATTATTTGGTCTCAGCCCCCCGTTAGTGGCAAACCAGCATTTCGAATCGGAAAAATTAACCCCAAAATCAAATTCGACAATCTCGAAAACCTATAAATCAACTCTTATCGCGAATATAATTTTCGAACCCTCCTTCCCCTCTTTTTGAAGCTATTTCCACATTATTTCGGATTGTGGAGTCATGCTATTTTACATGGAATCGCCGTTCAACAATATTTTCTATTGGAATCCACTACATTTTTGGTATGGAGTCAAAGTTGGATTCGGATGAATACATTTGCCGCAACTGGGGTGCAAAATTTTCAAATGTTTAGGGTTCGAGAAAAACAATTTTTTAAAAAGGCAATGTATTTATAAGTGTAAATAGCCGACTTGGGATGGGAGGGCTCATAGGGGCTGACTATGAAATTTATACCGAAAACTCTTTCGCTCATAATATAATTATTCAGCCTTTTTTTTTTTTTTTTTTTTTTTTTGGATGGGGGCTTTTAGAGGAGTTGGAGAGCTAAGCCCCCCAAATCTTCTTCTATTTGCGCTTATGAACAAAACAGTACTTTTCCCGTAAGGGACGGTCTTGTATTACAAAATCAAAACTCAGCCAGTTTTAGATCCTCTCGTCCGAGTAATTAACCTGTGATCATTTAACTGACACCCCTCCTCGGATGATGTAATCATTTGTACACAATTTCCAGAATTTCACAACAACAACAAAAAAAAGTATTTCAATCATAAGCTCTATTGGTAGTAAGATAGGAAGACCCCCTCACCCCTATATTATTCAACTATTTGCTAGAGGAGATCTTTAGAACACTAGAATGGAAAGAAAAATAAATTAAAATAAATTGACAATACCTAAGCAACCTCAGATTTGCGGCTGATATTATTCTAGTATCCAGCAGTCTAAATCAAATCAAACAAATGATCAACGAGTTAGTCAAAGAAGGTAAAAAGGCAGGCCTAGAGATAAACATGGAAAAAACAAAAATGATCTCTAATAGCCACAGCGATGAATTCTTGGGGGAAAACAATATTAAAATCGAAAAAACTCATGAAACAATATATTTGGGACACTTATCAAGCTTAGAAGAAAAAGTGGAAAAAGAGGTGAATCGAAGAGTGACACTGGCATGGAATAAATTCTGGAGTCTTAAACGTATTCTTAAAGGCCACTTCAAAAACAAACTAAGAAGCGATATATATTTAATGCTTATGTTATTTCAACACTAGCTTATGGCTCACAAACCTGATCCCTTACTGAAGCGCAAGAAAAGTAAATCAAAATTACTCAGAATAAGATGGAGAGATCTATGCTGGGAATAAAGTAAAAAGATGAGATCCCCCTCAAAACAATTAAAAATAAATTCAAATATAATCACGATATAGGTACCGACATCAAAAGACAAAAATGGAATTGGGGGGACTCGTCGCCCGCTTAAAAGACAGCAGATGGACTTACCAACTAACGTTCTGGTGACCACTAGACCAAAAAAGAAATAAAAGCTGGTAAAGACAAGATGGCGAGATGATTTTAACAAGTTTCTCAGAAATTCCTACTACCACAGGGTGGCGGGGGAAAAGAAGGAATGGTGTAGACTGGGGGAGACCTTTACCAAAAACAGAGTATGGGGCGGTAGGAGCCGGTTAATGTATTAATCACGTAATATTATAGTGCTACTAATATGAAATGTAAGATGATCACTCACATACACGCTCGAATAAAGGCTTTATTATTATTACGAGTATTAATGGTAAAAAATTCACACACAAAGTTAAGGTCTGCGGTAACCGCGCCACATTTTAACCAAATCGTGATATCGCTGATTTAGTAGGTAATAGTTCACCAGACCTTCTTCTCCCTTGAAATCAAGTGTAATCAAATCTCGCCCCCCTCATTTGATTATGTAATGTACATGAACGGCTCCTAAGAAGGAGAGCAGGCTTGCCGCACTCGTTCTTCTAATGCGATCGATCTGAAACTTTCCTCGCATTTTCTAACTTTCACTGGAACCGGTTCAGAGGGAACCCGAGGAAATTTTGATGGTCAAAAATACCGGTCACCCTAATACTACATGTAACCCGCAGACATGTGGAACTGACGTACACGATATATTTTATGCTGAAAATTAAGCTCAATCTACTCAACGTTGCAGTCAAGTTACTAGTACCCCTTTGTGCACCATCTGCCTCCATTTGCAGCCCTGTAGAGAGAAAAAGAGGGCCTGGGGGAATTTCCACGAGCCCCTCTCCTTCCAGTTCATTTTGTTCTTTTGTCAGATGGAAAAAAATCATAAGCCACGAGATAAGAAGTTTCTTTCATGGTGTAAGGAGTGATTGTTGATTTGATGTACAGTATAATGTAGCCGTACGCGTTGAAATTCAGGCCTTTTAAAAATATCGGGTCCCCTGAAAGTCCGGGCCCGGGGTATTTCCCCCTTTCCCTCCCCCCTCGTCAGAGTTGCTCCATTGCAACGGTAACTAACTTTTTCCCCCGAAAAAAACAACATTTCTCTTCCTTGGGTTTGAACGAAACGAGGCATCCAATGGATTTGCTCAGTGGTGTTCCATTTGGTGTCAGGGAGCAGTCATTCTTACAATTTCCTGTTTTGAACTAGCAAGACAAAATGATACATTACCCCTGCCCCTCCAGCTCCGACACCCCTGGATCCCCTTATCTGATCGAGCTGAAATTTTAGTGGCAGGCTATATTTGTCACCCATCAGGGGCGGAAACCAAGGGTCCAAGGAAAGTGGCAACATACACATACAGCCTGTCTATCCCGGATGTGATTCCATGATTCATTCCTTCTAACACGGATACGGCTTTAATTTTAAATTCTACATTTTATAGCAACCTTTGCACAATACTTTCTTGCACATGATTCGTAGAGCACGTTAGACATTTCCATAAGAACGACCTTTCTGTCATTCGCAATGACTAGCCGATCTCGAGTGGCGGAATACAGGAACGGTATCGACATAGTAAACGTGTGCAGTTAACTGCACGTGCCTCGTTATCAGTATCTGAATAATAATTTTAAATTCAATTAGCACGCTTTTTTCACACACGATGAAAACTGATAATGGGAAATGAGTAAATTACACCGTTATAAGCGGTCTAATTGACGTCACACGTGTATCGGCATTTAGTGTTCGCATTCCTTTTCTAGCACTTTGTTGTTTACGACAATCGAATATGAGAAATTATAATTCAATTTTGATTGTAACTGCTCTCGATCGATGTTATTGTCTGCTCGGGAGAGTAACTTGCCGACTGCACATAAACAGAAAACTATAAAGTGAGGGGAAAAAACAATTCCTGTTTACTACTACCGCATACAAACTCTATTTATGTATTCGTCGAATTCGGGTAAAAATGATTACAGTTGCGATACATGTCTTATAATAAACGAAATCCAAGCAAGTACGATGAAATGCAATGAACTTATATTTGCCTCGTGTAAACGATGACAGCTTTAATCGGTCGTAAATCCGCGTTCGCGGGCACGTCGTCGTAAAATTATCGCAGTACGCGAAAAAAAAAAAGTTTTGATTTATCGTCTTTGAGACCGGTGTGCTTCATTCATGGAAGTCAAGAACTGAAGCCGGAATATTGCCAGTCGGCATCCAAGTTCAGTTTACCTTCAAATTCACAGTGAAGTGAGGTCGGGCTTTCCATTCAAATCCTCCCCACTTCTTCTTCTGGAGTGCCGTACACATTACTGCGCATTGGCTGTCGTAGGCAATAGATCTCTTTCCCTGACTGCTGATGTGACTTCTGAGATTCTATCTGGTCCAGTCCATGGGCTAACATTCTTCAACCATGATGTTCTTTTCCTTCTTCGGCCTTTTCTTCATTTTATTCTGCCTTCAATTATTTATTATAGCAGGAAGTATTTCTTTCCTCTGATCAGGTGGCCTAAGTATGCCAATTTTCGAGCCTGGATGACCCGGAAGATTTCTCTAGTTGTATTAGTTCTTCTAAATACTTTATTGTTTGTAACTTTCTTCATCCATGGGATTTTCGATAGTCGTCGACACATCCACTTGGATCCACATTTCCTAAGCTCTGCAACAGGGTATGAAATGAAGGAAAATGGCCGAAAGATTGGAAAATGTCAGTGTACATATCTTTCCTCAAAAAAGGCTCGAAAATGGGTTGTTCGAATTATAGGACTATATCGCTGACAGATGTGAAACTTGACTTTCAGTATGGGGAGAGGGGATGGAGAAGGAAAATTTGCCGACAAATATTTTCTTTTAACTAAAAATTTGCCGACAAAATTTGCTAAACATTTGAGAATTCACCGATTTTTTAATCAAAATATTTTTTAATTGGGAAAAAATAATAATAATAATAAACAAACAAACGTTCTTAGAAAATGAAAAATTCAAATAAACTGTTTCAAAATTAGCTGATTGCCTAATTATTGGGGGGGGGGGGTTTCCACACCCCCATCGTAGTTTCGTCCCTGCAAATGCAGATTGGAATCTTATCCCCCAAGCACTCACATTTGCGCACATGAGCATACCCTCTATACTGGGACCTTACGGGGAATGGATAATGTGAGTCGCACTGGAAGGCTGGGAGAAAGGAGTGACGCTAGGAGGAAAGAAGATTTCAAACTTAAATACGCAGACGACATGACATTGCTCGCACGGACCATCGAATAACTGAGAGAAATGCTCTAAAGGATTGAGGAAGTCAGTGGTGCGGCAGGCCTAAAAGTGAACAGAACCAAACCCAAAATAATGATAATCGATAGGGAAAATAACAACAGACCGGAGATCGCGGACATCGGCGGAATAGAGGCGGTAGAAGAGTTCGTATACCGAGGCTCTCTACTTTCGAATCAAGGCGGCTGGTCGGGCGAAATTAGAAGAAGGTCGGCCATAGCGAAGGCGGCGATGGGTAGCCTTAGCGAAATCTCGAAAAGTCGTGACATTATAAAAGCGACGAATCTTCGAATAGTAAAAACGCTGATCTTTTCCATCTTCTTATACGCGTCAGAGTGTTGGACCATACGAAAAGCAAACCAGGACAAAATCGACGCCTTCGAAATGTACTGTCACAGAAGAATGCTCCGAATTTCATGGGTCCAAAAAAGGACTAATTGGTCCGTACTCACAGACTGGACGTGAAAGGCAGAGTGAGCACGGTCATAAGGAGGCGAATGCTTCGATACTTTGGCCACATCATAAGACAAGATAACTTGGAAAAGCTGACCATTCAAGGGAAGGTCGAAGGAAAGAGATCAAGGGGAAGGTCCTCAACTAGGTACACGGACTTGATAAAGAAGATCACTGGCATGATGCTGAGCGAGTGCACACGGAAGGCGGAAGACAGAGAAGGCTGGAGGGAGCTAGTTTCGAAGACAGCATAGTCACGGAAGAAGATTTTCAAAGAGCGTATACGCAGTCAGTTTTTAACCATACTTATAACAAAAACCTGTAGAATTGTAGGCAATCCTAAGTTTGTAAAAATGTGAAGGAAAACCTCTGCATAGGGGCTGTGCCATGTATCGCAATATAAACCTAACCTAACCTATTTCTATAAACTTTTTGTTTTTTAATATTTTGAATTTTGAATTTCGAATTCTGAATAAATAAGAGCCGAGGGGGTGGGTGCCATATTTCTATCGCTCCTGGCCCCGCCAAAAGGAGCCAAACTTAATCTGAATCTGACTTTGCGTCACTAGCCATCTACTAATAAACAAGGCGTGGCCAGCGTAACAAGTGATATTGATGTTCATCTTCCCAAATGAGGAAATAAGAAATACATTGAACGGACGCCCTTTTAACAGATAACTCCTCAAATACTTTTAAAGTGTTGTATGCAGTGTTCCACAGGTATGGCTATACAGAGTCACTGAATGCGTTGCTTAGAAAACTTTACAGCAACTTGTCATCACTGCTCCAATTTACGCAGTCCTACTCTTTGAGAGGACAGGCTACTTTCTCCAACACCCACAGTGCGGCCACCACTCGGGGGGTATAGAACCTGTAGTGGGAGCCTCGTCCCTCCAACGGCGTGGGACCCACAACGAGAATTTCTATAATAATATTGTCTGTAAAAATGGGAAGGAAAATTACTGGATAAGGGTTGTGCCGCATGTGTAGCAATTGAATTTTTGAAAACACCAACATTTTCGCCTAAATAACACAAATATGAGAAGCGGTACACGCTACATTGCTACCCATCCACCAACACATGCATACATAGGACAGAAATTAGTTGTCATTGTTTGACTGTACTAAAAATGTGTCATGTGTACACATATAGGATAACGAATTCGGTTATTTAATCGAAAAGAAGGGAGCCAATCCGGTTATTAAAAGGCAAAAAAATCGGGAGCGAATTTGGATTCTGGGTTGAGATGATGGTGTTGGTGGACGTATGGCGATTTCTAAATTGAGACTCTTCTTCAGGCACCATATCCAATACTGGACGTTAGCGTTCGCAGTTTCTGACGTGCGACTTTCCTGGGCAGGTTATTCGGGATAGTTTGCCGTTGCTTTCCCCACGGTTTTACTCCATTAGAGTTTTCTTTCTCTGTGCCGAAGAATGTGCAGCCGCAGTTCGCTAACTAGCCACGTGTTTCTCGACATTGAGTAAGCTGTCCATGACGAGTACACGCACAGTACCAATCTTTTTGATCTCAGTTTGTTTGGATTTGCTTAAAGCTAAGAGGCATGTGCTCTTGGTTGGCCGAGTGGATAGCGCGTTTGTCTTGGAATCCGGAGGTTCCGGGTTCGAGCCCACGTAGTAACTCGCCAGATTTCGACCTAGGCCGGTTTTTCGGCCGAAAGGGAAGAGGGCTAAGACAGCCCTAAAAGCCTCTCCGACGTCTCTGAAGTAATGCTCGAAAGGGCGGATTCCAGGGCTCGGGTTGAGAGCAAATTAGAAGAAAAAAAATCTTTTTGATCTGATGGTAATACGTCCTGCTATTGTAATGCCTTGTTCGTGTGAACTGGCGGGGGTTACAGGATGCGCTATGTTTCTAGCTTTCTACCTCGATTGATACTGTAGTCACTGTGTTCGCTAGGATGTCAGTGCGGATATTCAAATATCACAAGTTTTCCGGCATAGATGGGACTTGACCCTAAGACGCAAGGATTGCGAAGCGGACATGTTACTACTTGGCCACACAGTGACTTTTAAATTGAGACCACTATTTGATATAAGCTTTCGTAGTTTATTGAAGGCTTTTTTGGCATACATGCATCGGTTTCTGTCTCTGGTCAGCTCCGGATTAAGATTAAGACCGCTTATAAGCACTCACGCCCCCCAGCCGTATAGCTAGCTTTTTATTTAGTGCCGTGTCTGGCTGATAGCATACGCCAACATGTTGAAGGCAAAAATGCTCAAAATAACACTGCCATACTCCACTGCGGAATGTTATTTCTTCTGACTTGTACTTCCATTGGTGCCACTGGTCATAAGAGCTACTTGCTTCCACTGTAGATAGTACCTTCTTCTTTTTTTTCTTTTTTTTTTTTAATATTGTTTATTGAGGAACTGTTTATGGACATTTATTTACCTTTACTGTAGATCGTACAGAATTTTTAAGTCGAATTCATGCATTCCAGGTTTTTCCAGAATATTTCGTAGATCATCATGTTGACCTTGTTAAATGCTTTTCAATAGTCACCCTTCTATAACTGGCTTTGGTTGCTGGAGGGACCAAAATAAATAGAATAAAATGTAGGAAAATATCTTCTTCTGGTACACGTATTTCTGCAGGAGCACATTTGATGTTGTTAATGCTTCTCTGTGCCAAAACCATTTTTAAACATCCTAATTGGCAAGACGAGGAGGTGAGGGGTGAGTGAAGAGAGGCAGCGCGTCCGGCCGTGGGGGACCTGAAATTTCCAGGCGAGGGCTCAGGGAGTGCGGAGCTCGGTCAGTAGGGAACCCCATGGTGACCCTGGTAGGACGCGCGCACCGTTCCGGCACTTAGAAATGGGGGCCCGGGCCCGGCCCCAAGGCGTCCCTCCGGTCACTGACGCGATGCTCGAAAGGGTAGTTCCTGTGGCCGGAGGTGCGGTGTCATAGGGGCCACTTTGGCATGCGTGCATCGCCATACGTCCCAGCACACACCATATCCTAATTGGCATTGACCAATATCTATCTCACATGCATTAGTAATACGGCCATGGATAACTCGTAAGAATATTTCCAGCAAATGACTCATCAAGCTTATTAGACGGTATTAATCGCAGGTTGATGCATTCGATTTTTTAGGAAGTGTAATGAATCTGGATTTTAACCAATCTTTCGGTAATTCGCCAACAAAGTATTACTTTTCATACTAAGAACTGGACACTCCGTTCTTACTCATAGCTATATCCTGAACAAACTACCCAACCAACCAACCTGCGATACATGTAATACTTATACCTCCATTAACCACGTAATTACCCAATGCCCAAAATTCCAATCCCAGCGAAACACACATATCCCAAACTCAACACTAGAATCCCTGTTCTTCGACAATCATACCCAAAACCTTAAACTCATATCATTCCTAAAAGCCACAAACCTCTAGTAGCTCATACAGTCTCCTCGTCTCTAGCCAATAGGCTCTGTACATCACGTGGCTAAACCAGAAGAAAAATAAATTGGAAGATAGTCAACTTTATCAGGCCTTCATCACGAAGCAGTTTTATCAGGTCTGTTGTTACATCTGGTCTAATTGCTTTTCTGACTCCTGTTAATTTTAGGGCATACTCCACTTCAGATTTTAGTATAGGTAGAAACATTACTTCCTCGCGATGTTGACTTCATACTGTGTTCCTTCATCCTGGAACATTGATTTAGTATATTCTGATCAGATATAAATTTTTCTTTTGTATCAATTGCAATATTTCCATTTCTATCTTTGATTTTTTTTGGTCCAGTAAATCTTTTTACTCCGCATAGACTTCACAATGTAAATTAAATTAATCATAACTGAGTTTTCTAAGTCTTTCAGTTCCTCCTCACTATTATGAGAGCATGTCAGTCAGGTATTTCCAAAAGCATCTATACATGATAGTGAGCGCACGGAGAACCGTCGACTCTTAGAAAAGTTTTCCTCCAATACAAGAGTGGACTGGGAGAAGGGAAATCGGAAATTTCCCGAGAAGCCGTTGTGCACACTGCATTCAAAATGTTCCGGGACTAATTTTGCATTTATGTATGGCTGGCGCTATCTGTTAGTCGACGCCGGAACTATGCAATATCATCCCTTAGCTACCCAAAATTGAAATATCAGTGCTGTAACTTCATGTAGGGACTCATTGCGTTCGTTTTCGTTACTTTGGCACAATGGAGCAGGCATGCGCACACAAATTTTGTTTCGAAGTTGGAAAAAGTGGTTCGGAAACATTCGAATTGTTAGAAACCGCAAACGGGGATGATTGTTAAGGCCGAAGAAAGGTTTTCCAGTGGGATGCACTATGAACTCGCTGGAAAATGATCTGCGAGAGGAGCGCCCTTACACTTTCTTTTTTCAATTCTCGCGGGATTATCCACAATGAATTTGAGGCCCCAGGTCAAAAAGTAAGCGCAGTATCCATCAGAAACAAAACTTGACCTTCAGTTTGGGGGGGGGGGGGTTAAGAAGGAAAATTGTCGATAAATAATTTTTGAAAACTAAAATTCGCCGACATTTTTCTTAAATTAAAAATTTGCCGATTTCTTAACAGAAATATTTTTTAATTGAAAAAAATAAAATAAACAAACAAACATTTAGGTGATTTTTTTAAATTTTCTCTGCAGTGGCGTAGCTAGACTTGATATGAAGGGGGGGTAGTTTCACTTTAACAACATTACAAGTGTAATACTATTAGCAGAATGAATTAAACTTTTTTTACATTTTCGGCCGATGCCAAGGGGGTGGGGGTTCAGACACCTCCCCCCCCCCCGGTGGCTAAGCCCCTGCTCCTCTGATTTGTCTCCTAAATCGGTTCCAATAAAATCAAAGAAACGGAAGAAAGATTTAAAAACCTACAATGTTTCAGGTTTATCTGATTCAGGGAATTCGTGCCACAAGCTCCTTTTTGTTCTTCTGGGAAAAAACACATGGAGTTTTGACTTTTGTTCCAGACTAAATTTCCCTCCAATATTCACCAGAACCAAAGCCTGTAAACTAAACAATAGAACATTTGCTATCGGATTCAGCTTGTGACATTGGAAAACAAGTCTTTTGCTTTCAACTTTCAGATTTTAATAAAATGTTCAACTTTTTTAAATTTTAGGCTCTAGGCCAAACAGAGAATCTTGTAAAAACAGAATAGTCATTGGAACTCGAAATTCAACGTTTGCTACCGATTTTCAGATTTTCGAAATGTCTTCCACATTTCAGCTTTGTTTTAGACTCTCAGATAACGTTC
Organism: Acanthococcus lagerstroemiae; assembly: GCA_031841125.1. NCBI lineage: Eukaryota > Metazoa > Arthropoda > Insecta > Hemiptera > Eriococcidae > Acanthococcus > Acanthococcus lagerstroemiae. The sequence goes on from CM063110.1 coordinate 19,981,477, forward strand.
GATGAGCACAGGGGCGTAGCCCCGGGGGGGGGGGCTCCCTTGGCATCAGCCGAAAATGTGAAAAAATTAAAATTTATTCTGGTAATAGTAAGTAGTACACCTGTAATGTTGTAAAAGTGAAACGACCCCCCCCCCCTTCATACCAAGTCTGGCTACACCGCTGGATATGCAGCTTGAAACCTTCGACCTTTGATTAACTAGTCTGTGATGGGTACTTCATTTTCAGAAACGAAATTTGACTTTCAGTTTGGAGAGGTGGAGAAGAAAAATTCGCCAACTATTTTTTTTAAACTAAAAATTTGCCGATTTTTTAACAAAAATATTTTTTAATTGAAAAAAATTAAATAAACAAACAAACAAACATTTATAAAAAATGAAAAATTCAAATAAACAGCTTCAAAATTTGCCGACTGCCAAATTATTATGGGGGAGGGGTGTGTTTCAACCCCCCACACCCCTACAGTTTCACCTCTGAGCATCCTGCGCCAGCCCATTCCTCGACACTCGTCACTCAATTTTTGGCTCAAAAGTCAGTCACCACGATTCATCATCCGCCCTACTCACCAGATCTGGCTCGGTTAGACTTTTTTTTATTTCCTAAATTAAAAATGGCGATGAAGGGAGATTGTTTCCAAAATGTTGAGGCGATTCAAGAAAATGTGACCAGGGTTCTGAAAGCCATTCCAGAAGAAGAGTTCTCCAGATCGTTCCAGCGACTCAAAATTCCAATGAAATGGAATTTTGATGAGAAATTGTCAATTGTATTGACGTCAATATAACGGATCGTGTACACCGGGCTTTAGTAATGAGCATATGCTTTCATTTTCTGCTCCCCCCCCAGGAGGAAGCGAACGGGTTGGGGTGAGGGACAAAATGACAATTGAATTTTCAAAATTTCCTCACATGACAAAACGTTAAACCGTTTTTGTCAAGACCGTTTCGTCAACGACATAACGAAAAAATAAATTCAATGATAAAACGAAATGACAAAAAGTGATGAAATTTTATCAACGTTTAAATGATGAACTATGCTAAACGACATTATAATTGATGATAGTTTATGTTAAAGGACATTGCAGTTGATGATAGACTATGCTAAGCAACATGGCAAAAAGAATGGCAAAATGACAAAATCCACATATACGACTCTTCAAGACTTCTTCGAGACTCGTTAGGACTCGCGTAGATTCTTCACGATACTTCAAGGTACGTTGAAGACTAACTGAGGCTTTTCAAAACCATTACAGACTAAGTCTTAAAATTGCGCTTCTGTTCCTTTTCCCATTTCTTTTCTTTCTTGCCACCTTCCTCTCTACAAATTCTTTCTTTACTCATTTTTCTTTTTGCCTTTTTTGACCTGAACGCTCCGAAGCGTTTCCCCCTTTTTGTCCCTCATATATAGATATATATATATCCAATTTATTGTATCAATACTAATCATTAGCCGAGGCAGCCATTCTCTCAAGAGGCTGCTTCGGGATGTTATCCGACATACCAGTACAATCTTGCGCTTATTAGGAACCTATTCGTTATTCAGTATCCGCACCAGGTTTTCAGATCAATATATTTTCGAAGACTGCTACAGAATAAGGACAAGGCAACGATATCAAAGAAACATCGAATTGATGGATTAAATGGAATCCATCACAGCCCAGAGAAAGCAGGCTCCCGAATAACTTTTTATTTTATTCCGGAGGTATCCTCGGAAAATCGAACTTAATGGATTTTCTCGAGTTCTGGATACGTTCGTTAAGGGGGCATCTTTTTTGTCCTTTTCTCCCTATTTTCGCATCCTAACTGACATTTCTGGTAACGAACTTGTATCACTGCGAGGCATGTCGCATTACACGAAGTCGTAAAAAAAAGTACCACGTAAAATTATTCGCCGGAAAATTTATTTAGACGTTGGTCTCGAATGAGCGTGTATCGATAAGACTGGCCAAACGTAAGCTGCACTACCGTCATCACATCAGCTACAGAAATGCACATGACAATCATTTCCTGTATGATCCAGTATTATTATGGTTTTCGCTCGACTAGAGAGCACATTGTCAACACAATATGTCCCATTAATGACGTCAATACTCTCCCACTGAACATAGATAGAACTACGTCGCGTAAATACATAATATTATCGTTTCGACGAAAACAAATCGTAAATATGAAATATAAGGCTCGTAAAAAGGGTTTCAAGAATAAATTATTATCAACCAATAACAAACACAACATGGAAAAATAAACCCACTTGGAGACAGGTTCGAAGGGAGCGTGGACACAGATTTGCAATTTCTCTACACGTGTAATATGTATTCAGTTTACTGAAAACTACACTGGTTGTATCAGGGTGAGTGATCCATAGGGGTATTCCACCCTAGAAACGAGTGACTTATCTTGACAACATGTGAATCTGTTTTTCCTTACTTCCAAGGGGTTGACAAACAGAGCTTAGCTCACACTCGCCACAACTCTGGGCCATCTTAGAGCAGCTGCAGCAGCAGACCCACTCGGCCGGGTTCACCCCGCCGTCACCACCATCCTGTGTCGCCAACACGAACCAAGACCAGGAGGCGCGGGGTGAAGGAACCACGGTCCAACTGAGGGCCACCCGAATTCCAGGTTAACGCTGGGTGGGCGCGGCCCCGGTCAGTAGGGTGTCCTGTAGTAGCCCTGGCAGGACAGCGCGAACCCACGTCATGAAATAGGAGGCCTCAAAGCGTCCTCTGTGGTCGCCGACGCGATACTCGAAAAGGTAGTTTTCGGGGCCAAAGGTGCGGTGTTTAGGGAGCCACTCTGGCACGCGTGCATCGCCATACACTCTACCAATCACGTGATATGATTTTGATCCATATAATAATTTACTTTCTCAACAAAATTTTCCCCATCAGATCTCAAAATTGGGAGAAAATTGTGAATCTTTCGGGTACAAATGGTTAACGGTTTTGCAGCAATCACCGTAAAGGTCATTCTCCAGAAACTGAGATTATCTTGTTACCAGCAAATTTTTACTTTTGACTTGTTTGCGCGGGGAGGGAGGGACTTAATTTTGGGCTAGAGGAAAGGACCGTAAAAGTACGCATTCGCCAAAAATTCTATCGCTCAGTCAGTTTTACATGAAATTTGTCAAATTTTTGGTATAATGTGGAAAAACTCTCTTCCCCCCCCCCACAAAATTTTAAACCATAAAATTAAAAAAATTTGACGGTTTTCCCAGAAAAAGTCAAATGCGCACTCTTGGGAACCAGATTTCCTAAAGGTGCGCAACACGTATCCCAAAAGTGCGCATGAAGTTATATTACCAAAAAGTCGTCAAATAAGAAAGTCACACACGTTGTTGGAATTGCTTTTATTCAAAATAAAAATGAAACACTAGGACAAGAAGAGATGGATCACTTTTGACAGCTTGGATACTCGAATTCTTCTGCGTCATTTTCAGTTAGTCCAACGGATTCTTCATGAACTTATATGCCACATGTAATACAAGTTTTGATTTTGCGACCTGATTTTCATTGTTTTTCGGCATCTGAAAACAAAATTTTTTAGTAAAACACGTTGCGCCCTCTTAGGATTGCTCGTGGTGGTGGAAAAAAATAATCATGAAAGTTTTCAGGTAATATTTGAGAAACGTCTGTTTAATGTAACGGATAGTAATTACTAATTACTTTTGTCTGTCGTTTGACCCATGAACTATGCAAATTCGTTCAAAAATCATCCAGGTAATTACGACCCCGAAAATATTACAATTAGAATGACCAAAACATTGAAACTTGAATATTTTTTTATGGCTAGTGTAACTAATCAGTATAGTAATTAGGTGTACTTAGATTCCATCATCAGCCGCAAGAGGCGCAGTTTACCGACAAATCAGTCATGCGCACTCTTGGGAGCTGAGCACTCTTATGAACCTTTCCCCTACACAGTAGCATCCCAAACAAATTCAACCAATTCAATTCATCAGATAGGATAATTACCATCTTCTGAAGGGAAAAAGCATAGGGAGCTGTCCGTCGTCGTCCTGGATGTTACCATTTAGTCTCAATACCTGTTGTAAATATATGTGACCCGGAATCATGAAATGTGCCTCTCGTGGGAAAACAGGTTTTCAAGATAAACGAGTGTAAAGATGGGATGGTAGTAGTGGTGCGCACAGATGAACATAGCGTGCACATCTGCGGTGGTGCGTTTACCCGTTGCTATGCCAACCGCGTTTCAAATTCTCGTTCTCTGTCATTTTCATAGGCCCGTTTCACACGATGCCATGTAAACGGATGTTTTCCCGTAGGCCCGTTTCACACGGATGTTTTTAAACTTTTGACGTAATTTTTAAATGCAATTTGTGGAAAACTAATGAAGATAGGAGGCTGCGATTTGTTTCATTCGAAAGAGCGTGATTTTTTCTATAAGAATTGTCGAGAAAGTGAAAAATAATTTTTTGACACCAGAGGCACATTTCATGATTCCAGATCACATATACATTTTTTTAAATCACAATGTTTAATTTCAATAAAGTGGTATTATTACTCAGGGAGATTAGAAGTATATGTTAACAAGTTAAGTTTGCTGTCAGTGACTTCACATTTCCAGAAGGGATGGCCTAGAGTTTTGTTACCAGGGTTTTCAGTCCATTGTCGGGGTCAATCTTTGATTGATGCAAAGATATTTGCCCTAAACATTTTTAAGCACAACAAATGGCAATACTGGTACAGCTTTGATCCCCGAACATGATCTAGGTGTCAGATCACAGCGGTTGGTGCACGTGATAGCGCAATTTTCAAAATTTCCTGGAAAAGGAAACTCTCGAAGCTGTTTTGTCCGTAGTCGTTGATATCAGTGCTTTTGCCATAGGCGAGCTGTCAATCGTCGTGGACCAAAGTCGTCTCCCTCCCTAAATTTTGATGCTCCGGCTGTGTAAAGCTTCTTGAATATTCTCTTATGTTCTTTACTACTTATAAACTAAGTATTATGAAAAAAAACACCTTTATAATCTCAAGTTTCTGTAGAAGGGCCCATAAATTAATCAAAATAGGTCCAACAGCGTGTTTATTCAGGGCCGTAATGAAACAAATTTATTACGGGGGCGAGCTTACGACATGTTTCAGGTTTTAAAGCCAAATAATGAAAATAATTTCCAGTTGTTGAAATTGCCACTTTGCCAGCTTGAAGGATAATGGGGACGAGGCGAGCCACCGCCCACTGTTACTGCATTTTGTTAATCTGTTCATAAAATCAATTGTAGCAATAATTATTTATCAGATATTGACATCTTTAGCACAGGCGCCGCCGGAATTTTTTTATAGTGGGGCCTTTTTTTTTTCAGGAGTGGCTAAGTTGAAAAATTATTGCGTTTTATTTAGTATGAGGTTACTAATTCTACCATTTTCGTATAGAGTGTGCAATTTGAAATCTCAGTGAGGCATACTGTAATCCATCAAAAGATCTCTTCGATTCGGCAAAATCATGAGCTAATTATTACAAAATCACAATTTAACATCTTCGTTACTTATGATTTTTTTTTTTCAACTATCAAAATGATATTTTCATCTAAATTATTAGTAATATTTTTCAAAATTTGAAATAATTCATTGACCAAGATATCTGCTCATCTCTGATAACTGCGCAAGAATTTTCATGAACTCTCTATGTATTACGAATCTAGTCGCCATCTTTTCTTTCCCCACCGTCTAACCTTCAAAAAAAACTTAATGACATAATCAGTCATTATTCTGACTAAGAAATTCCTCATTTAAAGTAACAGTTCTCCGAGAGAAAATTACCTCATTAAGACTTGCAACAAAATTGTGTTGTTTCCGACCAAATTGGTTTTTGTGGGCTGAAATTCTATAACCAATTTTTCTTCAATAATTATATCTTATTATGACTGATTGTGTTCCTATTATGTTTCATTATGGCTGAATTATATCTTATAATGCCTCTATTATATTTTATTAGATTATGTCTTTGTTATCTCTCATTTTCAGGTTGTATGTATATGATATCTAATTAGTTGACTTTTTTTAAATGTAAGACATTGAGCGAGCCTAAAGGAAGACAGACAGACAGATAAATCACTAGTGGTCCGTATTTTTAAAATCTAACCTTTTCCTCTACCTCCCCCTCATTCACCGAAAAAAAAAATCATGAAATAAAGACATACACATAAGTGTTGGAGGATGATGGAAACAGAAAATGTAGAAATACTCTCGTCAGAAGCCTCTGTCACAAATTCATCATTCCAGAGGAATAAGGTTAGTGCATGCGGAGTACCTAAGTCAGCGTTGGTTAAATAGACTAACTGCGTAAGGACTTATAGACTCTACGCTTGCGTGTCATTTGCCAACCTAAGAGAAGAGATGGGTGACAACAGAACCAACAGAACGGCGATCACTAATGCAGTTGCATTGTGGGATGAGGATAACAAAGCTAGCTGTCCAACACTCCTTCCTCAGCCGCAGCTCGGTCCAGTTCCACAAGGGAACGACAAGAGCATTTTGGCCTCAATGGAAAAGAGGTGAGAAACTGTGCAGACCTAGAACCAGAGCTCAGGGTCCAAGGGACCTCAAGTAAGGACTGAATCGCCTTCAATATCACATCACAATGTTCTTGCAAAAATGAAGATTTAGATAATGGAACAAAAAAACACAAAAACGCACTTGTGCATCAGAAAAACATAATCAACCTCACATAGTTAACTTGTGAGTTGACTCTCCAAATACACCCGATCTTCAACTGGTGGTATTCCTTACAGCGCTGTAGTAACTAAAACAGATTTGAACAGCTGCGCATGCACGGGTGTTACGTGCGACTGAAGTCTGGCAAAATTTTGCAAAGGTTGCAAAAAGTGGTGCCTTGATGAAATTGTCTACCACAAATAGTCTGTATAATAGCATTGCCATTGAATGAGTACTTCAAAACGTTTGTAATGAGAACACAACTTCTTAGTTATCAACTTGCATAATCATACACCCTGATTCACTATTATGTAGGCGGTGGTGCGCCCTAATGTGACACCCGATATCAACCACGCTTTGCTGCCATATTGGAGGGCGATGGGAAGAGAAAATGAGGAAATACTCTCGTCAGAAGCCTCTGGCACATATTCATCATTCGAGAGGAATAAGGTTCGTGCAAGCAAAGTACCTGTACTGAAGCCAGGGGGTGAGAGAAAAATTCAGAAAATTTGCAGCGCACTCATACAAGAAAAATAATTATAACAAAAGGCACATGTGTATGTTTTGAGAATAATTTAAGAAAATATTCTGCTTCAGCATTTCCCAACCATATTTGCTACATGCTTTCGAGAAGTCCGAATCGCATCAGTGGCGTAGCCAAGGGATGGGATTAGGGGGATGAATCCTTCCCCTTGAGATGAGAATTTTTTATATACTGGCAGTATCACAGTAAATGCGCGAAATGAAATTTAAATTTAGATGCATAATTGAAGTTGAAACGCACAACATACTGATAGTCAATGTAAAAACATACAGTTCCTATTAGGTGTACCTCCCCCCGCACAAAATTTTGCTGATCCCCTCACTTGGAAAAATCCTGGCTACGCCACTGAATCGCATTCCTCGTAGATCAACTCCAAGCCGTTCCTATTGAGAAATACATTTTTAAAATGCAATAAGTCCATTTTTTGTTTTTCTGTTTTTAGTGTCGGCTACGAGTAGCCGAGCCTACCCGATGCGTAAAATCCCGCCAGTTACCCGGGTAACTAAATGGGGATGAAGGGTAACTGACGGGTTTCTGGGTAATCTGAGGATAACCGTGGGTTACAAATGGGTAACTTTTCCGCGGGTAACTGGTTGCGTATTGGAATGCACAAAATCCCGCCAGTTACCCGGGTAACTAAAGAGGAACCAAGTAACTGATGGGTTTCTGGGTAACCTGAGTAACTTTTCCACAGGTAACTAGAGGGTAACTGATTGCGCATCGGGTATTGCAATCGCTTTTTTTTTCCTCTTCTCTTCTCATTTCCAGTTCAGTTCAGCTGGTTCAGTTCAGTGGCGCGTTATTTCAGATGTATGGTTTTTAGTAGGGTTCATTGATCAGAGTCACCGTTCAGTTCAGTGGCGTTTTATTTCGGAGAAATTAATTAGCTGAAAATAATGAAAATAATTTTCAGCAACAATTTCGATTTTATTAGGGTCGATAACGAGCCTCTGCAATCACTTTTTTTTCTCTTCATTTTTTTTTTTCTTTTTCAGACGTGCTCATTGATCTTGATCTTGATTGCTGTATTAGCGTTATTTTCAATGTATTGTGTAGAGGCGAGGAGATGAAATATAAAAAAAAAGCGACTATTTACGTTTTATTTTTATTTCAAATTTTACTTGGGACTGGACTGTTGTGCGTTTCATACTTCCCTCAGGAAAGTAAAGAAATTAACTCGATTTAGAAGAGCTAAGTGTGTTTTTTGTTAATGTATGAAATAGGTTCTCAGTTTAATTAGTGTAGAATTTCTTTGAATCGAACCAAGTACATAATACAACTTTCTGTGGTACTCTTATCAGTAAATTTTCCAAGAAACAATGCGATGTGAATTATGTCTCATAAATATGGTAAAAGTATTAATGGTAATTTTGGTGTTCTGTTACAGGTTTCGAGCGATAAGGCCTAGCGTTGTGGTTGTCTTCACCTGAAGAGGAAACAACGGCGTTACCCTCTGTGGCGATGATGGGAATGTGTGATGAGGCAAATGAACAATTAGTTAGTGAACAAGTATAGGATAAAGCCTTACTGTATAAGGCACAGAGAGTTGGTAAATGTAGATCAGAAGGCCAAAAGCAGAATCGTGTATATTACAAGAAGCATCCAGGAGAAATACTACAAAAAATACTACAGATTTATCAAACAACAAGCGAATCGAAATCAAATTTCGTAGCTTGCTGTTGAATATACATAGTGAAGATATTTCTCGTGAGGATGTATAAGTTGCGATAGATTGTTTCTCTGTTTCTTGATCATTCTGTGTCAATGCTGAAGTACATAGTTATGAGCTTATGACCAACAAATATGTTTCCGATGTTCTCAAAATTGGATGCCAGTTAACAAGTATTGATAGTATTGGTGATAATCTTAGTTATGCCTATTCAAATTGTAAACTTTATTTGAATCGAATAAAATTCCTTCTTTGTCTTTAGCGCATGAAGAATTACAGTTTCCTAAGATGCCACCTGAATTGTTCGGAATTGATTGAAGAGTACCTTCCTACTGATAGAGTGATAAGTGATAGAGCTGCGTAACTGCAGTCTGCAACTTTGCAATTTGAAGGTATAGCCGACCCTCTTCGAGTAGCGAAGTTACTTGTTTCAGGTTTGAGGAAGCTCCCGATCAATGCTGGATTTATGAACTGGCAGAACAGATAACAGCCTACAGTGGCAGCATTTGAAAGAGACCTCATAAGACCTCCTTCCTACTCTACTGGTTGAAATTTGTTCAGATCGTTCGCGACTTCCATGACGAGATGGTGACATCATGAGAGCACTTCCTTAAATAGTGTGCATTTATAGAACGAAGGATGTACAAATTGATACAAAGTGATCTTCAGTCGGATTTTTGGCAGCGTTATTGAAGAAAAAAAAATGTACTAATTACAACTTGCATCATTCATACGACGTTGGTGTCGCCGAGTGATGAAAAATAACTGCTTCGACTGCACTGCACTTTTCTCAGCTCCCAGCTGTACTCGAACAACTATGTAATAAAAAGTAAATTGAGCGAAATTCACTTTCAGTCGACAATTACCGAGATTAAAAGATCGTTAAGTTTATCTTTATTAGTTTTACGAACGCAATTTTTATTTTTTGGAAACTGCATAATACAGCACACGTTTCGCAGAAATAAGTGGAACCTGTTGTTTTGGCCTGCGTGATGTGGCGTTCATTTGGCACAGTCGATTTGATCGCGCCGTTTCCGCTAAAAACAATTAATAAATATTTGTTTAATTTTATTGTAACCTCGAATACAGTCTGCGAAATGGTGGTCTAAATAAACAGCCTTGTCACACGACCACGTATACGAGTACTCGACGTAAGATAAACATGACTATGAAGACGAGGGGACCGTTCCCGATTGACAAAACGCATTACTTAGGGGAACGGCTTTTAAACACAAAATTGCCTCATGCGACTATGAAGACGAGGGGGCCGTTCCCAATTGACAAAATGCATTACTTAGGGCAGCGGCTTTTAAACACAAAATTACCTCATGCGAGACTTGAAGCAAAATTGTGTCGGCTCCGCCTCCAGAGCTGTAGGAAATTAAGTTTATTGAATGTGGGAGAATAAACATTCTCCAACTATGAAGCAAAACAAATAAATACATAAATAAGCTTTTAAAATGCTTACATTTGCCAGCAGTTGAGCACCTGAGATTGCGAATTTGTCAACTCTAAAAGATCATGGGGGAAGCCCCCATGCTCCCATTAAAACGGCGCCGCCCGTCTCTTTGAGATAATCTTGCGTTCAGACTGGTTGAGAATAAAGACGCGTTTTCGTCTGAAGTCTGGTTGGCAGGGTTTTTGTGTGTTGAGACTCTGAGACCAATTTTTCGTCAGTCGGGTTGACAAGTTGATAGCCCGAAACCAGTTGGACACTATCATGAAAAAACGTCCAAATGCTGAGAAAATCAAATGACAGAGAATGCTGAAAAACGAGGAAGCATTTGTTAAGCATACTCTGTCATCTGATAGGCATGGATTTTTTCACAATACCGAACTGGTTATGCTAAGCAACTTTGAGAAATACTCGAAGTAAATAATTTTACATAATAAGTCATGAGTAATATGAGCACTAAGCTTTACCATCAGCCAGGATAGAAAAGCGAAATGCGAACTCATTTTTGTACAGTAAGTACTAGTGTTCATGCTTCCTAATAAAAACTTATTTTTTGAATTGTTGGATTTTCCCAACTTTTGATCAATCCACTAAAATTCCCCAACTTCGGTGGAGGCTTCCATGCCCCTTTATTTTCGTCTCTGACTGAAGCGGCAAATTTTCTCAACAGCTGAGTGAAGAATTTCTACAGGGGGTTCAAGTTGCCGCCCCCCCTATCGGTACGTCCCTGGTGCCAGTTTTACCATGTTCAGGATGTCGTTGCGGTCAATGTAACACAGGATCACTCGATAAAATCAGAATGAGTATGCTTCTAACGTAGCAGGTGAACAAAATTAGCGGGGTCGGAAGGTGTTTTTCTGGTGTGTGTGTGGGGGGGGGGGTAAAGAACAGGTTTTCTGTCTTACAAATGAAGCTAACAAGGAAGAAATTAGGTAAATCTTCAAAAATCTCGCAAATTTCTCGAGAATTTGCTGTAAGGAGAAGGAGGGACAAATGATACATTTTTAATATTTCGATGTTAAGTGTTCATAAATTAAAAAATGTTCACTTCTCTGGCGACCATATATGTTACTAAACGGCGAAAAACCAGTGTTGGCAGATTATTTTTCAATAAGTTATAAGTGACCTGGAATCATGAAATGTGCCTCTGGTGTCAAAAAATCATTTTCCACTTTTTTAACAATTCTTATTAAAAAAATCACGCTCTTTCAAATGAAACAAGTCGCAGCTTTTTACCGTCATTAGTTTTTCCACAAATTGCATTCAAAAATTACGTCAAAGTTTAGAAACATCCGTTTACATGGCGTCGTGTGAAACGGGCCTACAAGGAATGACAGAGAACAAGAATTTGAAACACGGTTGTCATAGCAACGCGTAAACGCGCCACCACAGATGTACACGCTATGTACATCTGTGTGCACCACTACCACCATCCCATTTTTACACTTGTTTATCTCAAAAACCTATTTTTGCACGAGAGGCACATTTCATGATTCCAGGTCACGTATAGGTATTCGTTTTATTTTTTCTTTGGGTGTGTATTGATACAAACTAGTTTTTTCCTCTCTATTCTGATTTTGTACTGATTTGATTCGGACTTGTCAGAGGGCTTACGCTAGACCAATGTGTAAAATCCCATAAATTACCCGGACTAAAGGGGAACAAGGGTAATCTGAGGGTAACCGAGGGTAATAAATGGATAACTTTTCCGCCGCGAGTAACTAGAGGGTAACTACTTGCCTAGTATCCCGCCAGTTGACCAGGTAACTAAAGGGGAACAAGAGTAAGCTGAGGGTAACAAAATGGGTAAATTTTCCGCGGGTAACTGGGTAACTAGTGGGTAACTGATTGCGCACCGGGATGTCCCACTGTTTTTGAGTAGGATAAAACTGGACAATAGCACTGGCAAAATGCTTAAAAGTAGTGATTTCATGTAAATTTTATCCGGTTTTCGAGCTTCCTTACTCGTAGACTAAATTTTTTCACCAAGTTGTAAATGTCAGTTTTCTGTTTGGCTACGCTCTCTGCAGGGGCGCTGCAGTCGTTAAAAACAGAGGCGATCACTGATCATTGGTCAGTGAAGATTTTCATACTTTGTGAACGTTACATTTAACGTGCAACCCTCGTATTTTTCATGTATGTTTTATCTCTCAAAAAATAGATTAGAAATCAGTATTTTATACCAAAAATCAGTTCGTCTACGAAAATTAGTACACGTGTACACACTCAAAATGTCAAGACACGTCCTGACGAATCAGTACATCTGTCATCACTGGAAAACGGACAGCCACTGTGATGGATATGAAAATGGTGAGACTGGCAAATTTCACACATTTATATTTGTAGACTGGCTCATTAGGCTGACAGTCAAAATATCATCAGTGGATAGTATTCTTATGACAGACTTAGCAGCATGAAACATAGAATCACAAAAAATGACCACGGCGATGGAATAAAAAGTAACTTCGCTAGCTTTGAGCTTCTTTGGAGGTCATATATGGTATACTTTCGTTCACCATCGTTCGGAACATCTTTACCCTCATACTCTGTAATGGAATCTTCATGTTTTTTTCTTTTCCTTCGTCAATAAAAATAATACAGTACGGGAGGGCATACGCAGTAACCATCACAGTGATCTTGGGTAGCTGGGGAAAGAGGCACTATGTATGGTAATGAGTGGAGCAGATGAAGAAAGCAAGGAAAAATCATGCGATGTATTCATCATTCGAGTCATATACCGGTTACTGAAATATGTCATTTTTCAGGAATTACCCTCATTACATACTGCTCGAACTCTTTTTTTTTAAACTGCCAATTTTCATTTTAGAATTACCTAAACACACAGGAACTGCCTACAGAACAACTTCTGTAATATTATAGAATTCATTATGCGAGTATAATACAACACACTACAACTATCCACCTCCTTAGCATTGTCAATTACCCATCCAAACACGTTAGACTCTCGCGGATATACTGTTCATGTCTGGTTCCCGTTGTTCGCACCCTAAATCGAACGGACGTGAATTCTCATAAAATCGAGGAACAACCAACTTTATCAAATTGAAATCGACGATCATTAACGAATGATTGCCTCGTATTCGTTTCCAAATCAAAATGGTCGGGAGAGTATAATTGGAGACGGTCTGGAGTGCATGTGTGAGTCGATCTGTCCTCTGTCGATTGTTTTCATTCAGCCGGGTGTTCACGCAACACCCATTAGCTCGTATCGATTACGGGACAAGGGAACAGGGAAGTCGCGGTCGGTGGAAAGTGGTGCACTCATTCGATGATGTCGCATGGCCTGAAGAGGTCAGTTAGGGGGTCGTGCCTCGTTGCGGATATCATCAGACGGGGACATTCCCACGCGGTTTTTCGGTTACCTTTTTTTCTCTGCTCGATTAATTGAAAGCACAATTAATTACCAGACGTTTGAAGGTAGCGCGGTTATCGACGAACAATTATCATCGAATGTTCGATTCCGAATTTCCGGCAGACATGACTGGCATTTTTAACGACCCATTTTCACGTATATCGACTCTGCACGTTGTATATGATCGAACTCAATTCAAAGAGAACTTTTTAGAGACAGTATCGACTGTATGTAAAAACTGAGCGAAGAAGCGTATCTTGATGACGACCAACCGTGGGCATCGGTGTAGATTTTCTGAGGGCGATGACGAGGGGTCTTCTCTAGGAGAAGAAACGTAACAACTCATGAAAACATAGGGGCAAATTCTGTTTCCTCCCCTGTTAGCAAGTATGCAGCTAATGGTGTAAGAACGGCGGGCACAGTGAGTAAACGTAGCGAACGCATTTTTCGGAGGTAGAAGAGGAGAGGAGGTAAGATTTGAAAATGTTAACTGACCGAGTAAATTTTGTCAATCATGTACCAAAATTTCAATCGACAAGAAAAAAAATTTACCTTTCTAAAATGTTTGACTGTCAGTTTTAGAATGTCTTCTGTTTGCACATTTGGGTTGGTTGTTGGTTTTAGACGGTTTGTCAATTTTGGCAGGGTTGCACTTATTTGGTTATTGTCACTTCGAGGTGTTATTTCTCTGATTTGACCTCTTGTCAGTCGAGAGCCGTTTTCCAGCAATGAATGTGGATTGACAACGGCTCTCCGGGCTTCGTGCCACCTAACTGAACATACAGTTTTGGTTGTATTTACAAATACTGTTGATTTTGTGAGATTACTTCAACCCCAGTCTCGCTCAAGTGGTTACGTCATCGCTATCAATATGGCCATCATCTCCATTTCAATCAATTTTGTCATTTTACGAGTATCTCCGTCGTTTTCTGTGGTTGGCACCAAGTTGATTGATTTTGAAGTTCATTATTTTTTAGATCCGCTTCGAGAATTGTTCTGTGTGGGTAAATTTGACGGTATGTTAACCCCCAAAAAAGTGATATAAATACTTAATTGCGAATAAAGCGAGCAAACATTGAGGAATTTTTAGGAGAATTTCGAGGAAAAAAGTACATTTTGAATGGTCATGGGGAAACTATTACTAAATACCCACCTCCCCTTCTCTTTCTTAAAACCGGCTTGTTACTTTTGTTTGTCTCTCACGTCTGTTTGACATTTCTATATGAAGAGTGGTATTCCAAACTGCCCTAAGTCAAAAAAAGTGAATTTCAGAAAAACGCAAAAAACATTCTCAGCGGATTTGGTGGTGATATAGGAATGTGGAAGTTGGCTGAACTGGTAGTATAACTCATACCTGAAAACATTTTTGTACAAAATATGAGTGAAACCCTGCTGCAGCGGTCTCACGGCTGCTAAGAAAACTAAAAACAGGTGACTTAGGGCAGTTTGGCATAACCAACCTGGAAGTTCCATGATATTCGGTGGATTAATGACGAGAAATTGTACACAGCCAAAACATTTTGAAAAACGAAAAAACTAATGTTCGCAGCTGATAACAATGTGCATTATCATTTTTCCTTGCTACATTGACTTAGTACAGTTTTGGAATAACCATTATTTTGTCCTTGTTTATACTGTTGCCAAAACTAGGCTTTCTGCAAAAATAGACGTAACCGGAGATTGGTAGGAATGTTGTTACCACCCTTGGCCACCAGATCGTGCTAATATCTAATTTTTTGTGATTTATGACTTAGGGCAGTTTGGAATACCACTCTTCATATATATTTGGAGTATAGCATTGTATGGATGTGAATCCTGGCCAATAGGAACACAAGAAATAAAAAGGACAGAAACTTTTAAATGTGGTGTTAACGAAGAGTAAAATAGAAAGAGAAGATCAGGAATGAGGAAGTATTGAGGTGAATAGGAAGGAAAAGAGAAATTTGAAATACACGAGGATCGTTTCAGAAGTAAGGTCACATGGTCTATAAAAGACTCACAACAAAATCGAAACATTTTGGACAAAAAGGAGTTCATTCGTGAGGAAATTTGACATTTTTCTACATAATCTTCCTTACAATCCAAACATTTGTTGAATTGGTACACAAAGTTTTCTATTCCGGAAGAGTACTATGCGCCGTACAATTTTCAGTAAACCGCTTCGATCGCATTGCGCAGTTCACCTTCATTCGCAAAGTGTTGACCCCTCAGCTAACGTTTCAAGCCTGGAAACCAATGGAAATCCGAAGCGGCCAAATCTGGCAAGCAAGAGGGATTCGGGAAAACGTTCCATTTCTGATCCTTGAGGAGGGGCTGAATGAGTTGGGATCTATGAACCAGTGCATTGTCATGAAATCACACTTCTCGCTGCAAAAATCCAAGGCGTTTGTTTTTGATAGCAGATCGAGTCGACACCTTAAAGCAAAATAGTGATATCTACATTTTTGGAGGGAAATGAGTTGTTGGTATCATTGGAAAAGAAATTTCACCCTCCATCATGTGCAACACTGCATGTTGATGCTGGCAAAATATCAACTTTACATAAGCATGAAGTTCCGATTTCGTAACACAGGAGTGATAAGCTATTGAAAACTTCTCCTTTTTCTGCCAATTTCAATAAAATGTAGATAACACTATTTTGCTTTAAGGTATCGAATGCTTTGGGTATATGGTACCGAACGTGAACTGCACATTGTGCACTTTGTTCACAGAAGTCTAACGAACATTTTCATTCTCAGCGGACTCAATGTTACCACTTTTCCGGTGTTTTATGGGCCGGGTAACCTTACTTCTGAAACGACCAACATAATTTAAAAAGAAGAATTAAAATGATAGGGGTCATAATATAACACATCCAAAGTGTTAGTCTCCTTCATCAAGAGGAGAAATGAGCTGCAAGCCAAAGTTTTGAGCTGCCCTTCTAATCAACAGTACCAGGAGAAATTGCGGGAGTCTAAGAGAGAACTCCAAAAGGAAACTAGAAGGTTCAAAAACAAATGGCTCAAAGTTAAAGTCGAGGAAATCCAGAGATTTGCTGAGGATCATGATCTCCGCAACTTCTTCCAAGCAGTAAAAGAACTATATGGCCCCCACCCCGAGCCGCTGCGGCGCCAATCCGTGATAAGACTGGCGCTCTCCTCAAGGAAGCTGGTGCCATTGAAGGTCGTTGGGTAGAGCACTTTAGTGAGCTGATGAACCAAAGCAAAGAAGTGGATAAGAATGCCCACAGTCTGCTATCGCAGTATGGAGTGGCAAAAGAGCTGGATCATCCCCCCACAATGACCGAGCTACGTAAGTCCTAAAAAGAATGCCAAATAACGAAGCACCTGCACCCGATGGAATCCCCGCAGAGCTGCTCAAGGCTGGAGGCAGGGAGCTACACGTTAGACTTTACCAGCTAATGGCAAACATGTAGACGAGCGCAGAAGTACCACTTGACGTTCAAGCTGCGAATATAGTCAAAATCTATAAAAGGAAAGGCGATGTGCCTGATTGGGGAAACTACAGAGGCATCTCACTTTTGTCCACTGCAAGCAAGTTGTTAATGAAAATAATCAATAACCGGCTGGTACAAATCATAGAGCGAGTAACTCCAGTCTCCCAGGACCTCAAACATGATATTTACTCTTCTTCAGCTTATGGAAAAAGCCAGGGAACAACATGTGGAACTTTTCATTTCCTTTGTGGACTTGGAAAAGGCGTTCGACACAGTGGATAGAGAAATGTAATGGAAAGTCATTCAGAAGTTTGGCTGTCCCCCCAGGATGCTACAGATCATTCAACAACTTCACACTCAAAATGTTGCTCACGTTATGCTTGGTGGTGGGCCTAGTGCCCCCTTCATTGCCAGCTGTGGTGTGAAGCAAGGCTGCGCGCTGGCACCAACGCTATTCATTGTTTTTACAAATGCTGTGATGCCTCTTGTGGACCCTGAGCTGTAATATAGGAGTCTTTGCATATCACATCGCGTGGATGCCAATCTGTTCGATCTGCGCTGCTTCAGAGCTAAAAACTAAGTACCGCAGGACTTACATCCTTGAACTTCAATATGCTGACGACTGTGCCTTAGTGGCTACATCTGCTGAAGCTCTCCAGGATACCCTAAACTGTTTCAATGAGACTTACACAAGTCTTGGCTTGAAGGTAAATGCGAGAAAGACCAAAGTGCTGGAAGTTGCAGAGATCCTCCATCAGTTTAATATAAATTAGGAGGCCCTAAAGGGAATCAACAACTTCTGTTACCTTGGCAGCATAGTCACAGAGCCTGGATCTGGGAGTTGAAATTCAGCAAAGAATTCAAGTTGCGTTCAAAGTCAGCAACAAGCTTAAGAATAGCGTACTCAACAATCGTAATATCACACCAGCCACCAAGATCAGTGTATATAAGGCGGCGGTGTTGCCCACTTTGCTATATGGGTGTGAGTCCTGGACCTTATATCGCAAACAGGTTAAGTAGCTGAAAAGGTTCCACCAAAGGCAGCTTAGGAAAATTCTGAGGATACGTTTTGGGACGACTTCATCTCAAACAAAGAAGTCTTGAGGCGAGCTCAGGTGCTGCCAGTGGAAGTCCTTATCGAAAAAACCCAATTCAAATGGTTGGGGCATGTAAGCAGAATTCAGGGAACTGAGTTCCCAAGGTAGTGCTGTATGGAGAACTAAGAGTCGGCAAAAGAGCCTCTGGGGGCCAGAAGCGCAGGTACAAGGACCAGAGATGAATGCTCTGCTCAAAAAGATCGGAATCTCAAACTCGTGGCAAGTCCTGGTCAACGACAGAGACCAGTAGAGAAAAATGATTGCGGCTTACAAGGGGGCAGAGCAGCCAAGAAGATGAGCACAGCGGAGCGCCTCAGCTGATCCTCCAGTATATGAGTGTCATCACTGTGGCAGGCAGATATCGTCGAGAATCGGGATGATTGCACACAGCAAGACCCACCTAAGTTGCTGAAAAAGTGGACCAGCAATAGTCGGAATCGACTGGCTGCGGTAAGGTAAGGACTGCTCATGGGAATGATTGGGGAAAGAACTGGAAATGAAGGGGGAAAAATGGGCTATGAAGAGCAGGTACTGGAAGATACAAAGTAGTGTAAATCCTTCTTAGAGATGAAAGAATTAGCGCAGGAGAGAGAAAAGTTGAGAGACGCCACCTACTAGTCTATAGACCAAGGAATATATCATCATCAATTTTTCGTGTAATCTTTACATTTCTGTATCGTCACGGAAATGACGAACCAGAAGGAAGAGACACTCCTAACTTACACCAATATTTTTCGATTGGCGTTTGGTAAAATCGTCCGTCCTCAGTTGAGACAGATTGCCAAGTCGGGGTCATCAGTTGGAAAAATCAGCATCCCCTGTCTCTGAAGGAATAAAATTGTTTTGGTAGATCTCTCTTCGATTTGATCTTCAACTTCCATCGTGTCTCTCATTTCCATAAATCCTTATTCTCTCATTTCTTTCACTTCTGCTTCTTGTCCCTCATTCCCCCCCCCCAATTCCGTCGTTGCATCACAGACCTAGATAATTATTAACATTTTCGTATATTTTTTCTATTTCTGTTCTGTATTACAATATTTTTTAGCACTGATGTACTCTCAAATTTAGAGTTATAAAAATGAGCGCATGCCAATAGATTCTTTTCTGACATGAGTATCTTAGAAGTGCGCCAACTTAGGTATCCTATATCCGCTGGTGCCAATTTGAAGCGGAATATTTCCGCTGGTTGTCGATGGCCTGCGGTCATTCTTCTTCTCCATTTTCAGCGCAGCCGACGTCCTCTGAATCAGCTCGGTCAGATAGTCTTTGCTGGCAGTTTCGTCTTGCTCGCGATAAACGGACACATTTTCGATGAAAACTTTCTTCCAACAGGGCGACGGCTGATGCAGCATAAAACGAATTTCGGTCACATCTGTCCAAGCCCCCGTCTCCGGTTCGAGCTGGAAATACGAGCGCGAACCGGTTTCATAATGTGGATACGGCATCAGCTGTCGATGCTGGATCAGCGTCTGCCAGTTGCGGAGGTTCACTATTTTGGCCAGCACACTGAGGTAGGCGACGTAGTGGTTCTGGAAGCGGATTCTGGCCACCGTGACCGGCTCTTTGAAGAACAAATCCAAGGCCAGACATCTAGGTTCCTGCTCCAGCGGCGTGTACAGCTGGTACACGTACGGCCCTTTTACCTCGAACGACAGCCGGCCGGGGGAAGTGTCGTCGGAACACGAGCGCAGGGGCACATCTTTCTCGGGTTCGGCGGAGTTGATACCGGCGTTATAGAATTCAGCTAGATTTAGTTTGCCTTTGGCGTCGACCGGGTGGCTGCCACAGATCCAGTGGAGGTCTTGAGATTTGGTTGAGGACTGCATACCTGAAAGTGTAATGACAATCATCAGATGAAAGTTCACTATCAGAGCCGCAGTGTGTAGGAAGCAATGCGTAATGACTAGTTCAGAGTTCTTACTTTTTGCTACCAATGTCGCGAACCCTTCATTTATCAATTTAATAAAGTCACTTTTACCTTTCATTGTTCATTCATTTCCTCTCAAAATATCACGCCACTCTTGAGCAGTCTCCGCGTGGCGCGGCACACCGGTTGAGGACCACTACTTTAGCTCCTTGTGTTGTTACTTGCATTAATTTATAACTTTTTGAGGGTTGATGGCTTTTCATTAAGGTAAATGGAATACGAACTAGTGAGTTTTCAAGGCTGCTGAATTCAGTTCTGTTAATGTGTGAAATACAATACAAATATCGAAACTAAGGTTTTGAAAGCCGGCTGAACTAGATTCCGAAATTAATTTGGGCAAAATTTTAATACTGAGGCATCTGCGGTGGGGGAGGGACTCAAAATTTAAAAATTCAACATCTCTAGAACATCATACACGCGGCTATGTACATTTGTATGCATTTTGAATGTTAATAACTCCTCTGGGCAAATAACTACCCACAAATTTGAGTACCGGTACTTACTTATGTCCCTGTGCGCTGCCTTTACTTTCCTGTATTAAGTAATGTACCCATGACTGGTAAAAAAATCGAATTTTGAAAGTATCACGATAACAGCGGGATTTTCTGCGCATTTTTTTTTCAAGCTGAGCTTGAAGCCTGAACCCCTGAGATTCTAATTTTATTTTACTCATTCACTGAACACAATACCTCGGTAGTATTACTAAGTGTAAAAATAACAATGGACTAACGGTTTTAACTAAGCTTATCGAGTGGACCAGTCTGACTCATAGATCCCATACTGAAAATCTTAATCCCCTCTACTGAAATCGGTCATCGCTTGCTCACGCAATCATCCCCGTGGCCGTTTGCCACGGCTTTAACTATCTATATCAGCAATGGCTCCAGATAACAAGCATTCTGCACAAGAAGATTTGTCAAAATAGACCCAGAGTTACCTACGTTGATAGAATCGGGTTAATTAGATAATCAGGTTAAGCAGATGATAGCTGTATAGTCTAGTAGTGTCAAAAAAGTACGATAGTATCGTTAGTTTCGATACTTATCGATACGTTGACTGGAGTATTGATACTATAATAATTTTTTTATACTACTGGATCAGAAAGCAATGTTTATGTTGGTGTTTTACGGACGACAAGAGGCGCCTATCATTCATGCATCGAGTGCTAACAAAACCTGCATGTAAAGTAAATGTCCCTCAATGTAAAGCGTTTTTACAAGAAAAAATTGTTGGCCAGTAATTTAGTATCGGGGAATCGAACCCGCGTCCATTGAAACATTTGAGTGAAATGCAGCGATTGTCTCCAACCACTCAGCCATAGAGCGAATTATGAAATACCGACTTAAGAACGCATTTAAATACTCATGACGTAGTACAGCTGTTACCGTTCGTTGTTAACCGTCGTTACGTTTTTGCTGGCCACTACCTGTGTATGCTGCTTGTGCATGTGAACAAACTGAAGACAAGACTGTGATACTGTACTTTGTAGTAATTAACTGAGCAAATAAAATTTTTGAATTAATTACGCACACAAAAATCACCTGTCTATAATTTAAATAAATAAATAGATTTTAAAAAATACAGACCATGTCAGCGAAAAACATTGCCGTTTCTGATCAAGTAGTATAAAAAATATCTTCCACAACAAGAGCCAAAAATGAGTTTACATGACTCGGAAATTGCTTGCTCACTATGCTCGTTCGCAAACTTTCCCTTGCCATGTAAACACTGACTTTTGACTCTTGGTGTGTACTATACTATTTTAATGCTATGACAATTTTGTAAATTTAAGTTGAACCGGTGATATTTTCTCCGTTGGTTCCTTCAAGTGTTTCATTATTCTAGTTTTTAGTATTTTTAGTCTTACCTGGTAACTTTAAACCAAAAATTTTAAATTTCATATTTTAAAAAAAAAAATTGATTTGTTATTTTACCTAACGGTTTTGAACAAAAAAATGTAATTTTATGTAGTAAAAAATAGATAGTAATAGTACATGACTTTGACTTTTCAGTTTTTTATTTTTTTTATTTGTTGACTTTGAATTACCAATTCTGTTTCAGCACTCAGCCTGGCAAGGTGAAGGTATCGACAGTATCGATACTTATTAATACTGTTGAACACCCAATTGATAATAATCGATACTTTTTGTCCGATACTTGACGCCCCTAGTATAGTCTGATCAGGTTATCAAGTATTTCACCATTGCGCTTAATGATCACTTCTTTACTGAAAAAACCCATTACAATGTCAGAACAATACCATAATTCCGAAGGTCAATGAATCATATATCCTCTTCAAACAGGGGCGGAGTAACCCGCCAGGCAACTGGAAAAATTCTCGCTGGTCTGGCACAAATACAACCTGATGATCCGAGAATTCACTTAACATCGTCAAGCCTCTTTAAGACCTCTTTAAGGCTCTTGCTATGTTTTAGAATTTAAAAAAATTCTTCAAGACATGTTTAAGACTCTTTACAGATTTTACAAACTTGGTGAACACTATTGCAAGCATCAATACTTTCTAGATTTTTATGATTCTTTGATATTTTCTATACCCCTTTCAGAATTGGTGAGATATTTATTTACAGTCATGTTACCTATTTCAGACTCTTTCAGATTCGTTTCAGCCGTTTTGACATCCACATGAATGAATTTAGGACACTTTGAGACTCATTTAGGCTTCTTAAATCTTGTTTAAAACTTTTCAAGACTTCTACACATATGTTTTTCTTGCCTCTAAAGATGTTCGAGATTCGTTTCAAGACTCTTTCTAGTTCGATTAAGATTTTCCAAGATTCATTAGGACTAACTAAGGCTTTTTCTTAATTATTCAAAATCCTTTGAAAATCATCAGGACGGGTTTATGAGTCTTTGAAACTCATTAACTTTTTTCCAATCCTGCTTTATATTTTTCAAGACTTTTCTAGGACTCTTACAAATATAACTGAAATTTTTGCGACTATTCTATGCTTCATTGAGACTTCTGAAATTCTTCTAGCCCAGTTAAAGTTAAGTGTTTATAGAGGCGTGCTCAGTATTTTTTGAGATTTTGTAAGATTTTTCCAAACTTGTTTGCTTTTAATGTCTAGTCCAGTTTAAAAAGTCTTAAATAGGTCTATAAGTCTAAGAGAGTCTGAAAAAGTCTTTGTAGAGTGTAAAATAATCTTAAACAAGTCTTCTTCTCCGGAAAAAATATTAAAATACCCATTTTACTACTTATCTTAACAAGTCTTAAAGGGTCTTATAAAAGTCTGGACGAGTTTAAGAAAGTCTTTGTAAAGTCTTGAACACGAATGAAAAAGATTTAGAGATGACTCTCAAAAATTCTGGAAGTCTTGAAAAATAAATAGATCCGAAAGAATTAAAAAAAAAACCTCTAAGGATATAATATTCCCCTCCCCCCGATTCAAGAAAAAATTACAAAAAATACCCATTTTATTGTTCATCTTATCGAGTCTTGAAGGCCCAGGAATAGTATATTACACACCAAGAATCAAAAGTGAGTGTTTACATGCGACGGAAAGTTTGCGAATGAGCGTAACGAGTGAGCAATTCCCGAGTCACATGAACTCACTTTTGGCTTTTGTTTTGTAAGATGTATTTTACAATGAATGATCAGAAAGGGAAAACATATTAACCGCTCTGCCTTGTCAAGAAAGCAACACTGAAAAATTCAGCATATATATTTTCCCAACTAAAAGGAAACTTACAGTTCTGATAACAAATAATATCAGGAAGCAACAATTGCCATGAGATAACGTTGTAATAACATCCTCGGCATTAGTCGGCCATTCTCGGCATCCGTCAGTATTCTTGGTGTCGCTCAGTTGTGTTGGTTGGTAAACGTGCCTCAGTGTGGGAAGAACAAACGAGAACAAGAAGAAAAACAACATGTTCTTGTTCTCGTTTTCAGAACAAGAACATGATGGGATTGAGAATGGGAACGGAACCAGGTTGGGAACGAGAATTAGAACGGGAACGTTGGTAATTTTAAAGTAAGGAGAATGAGGAACATATGAAGAAGAACCATGCAGTTAGAGAAGAATGAGAACGGGAATGAAATGATTCTTGCGTTCTTCAAATACCTTTGCAGCTGGCGCAAAGGTAAAATTCTGACAGCCTAAAACCAATTACCTATATACTTTTTTAATGAAAAAGTCAAACTGCAGTACTGCACCAGTAATGGAAGAACAAACAAGAACGAGAAGAAAAATGGCATGTTCTCGTTTTCAGACCAAGAAAGAGAACGAGAACATGATGGGATTGAGTACGAGAATATAAGAACGGGAAATGAGAACAGGAACAATATGGAAATGGGAACGTGTAGGTAATTTCAAGGTAAGGAGAACAAAGAACATATGAATGAGAACCATGCCATTAGAGAAGAACAAATGAAAACGGGAACAATATGATTATTGCGTCCTTCTAACACTGACGTGCCTGCATGTAAATGTGTGACTCATGTTTTTACATTGAGGCACATTTACTTTACATTGAGGTTATGCTTGTATCTGATTCTTTAGTGAAACGTGCTACTTTCCACTTGCAAAATACTAAAATAAATATCATCTTTCTGATCATGTATTGTAAAAAAAAAAAAATTCCTATTTTATTGTTTATCATAACGAATCCTAAAGGGTCTAGTACAAGTCTGGAAAAGTCTTAAAATAATCTTTGTAGAGTCAGAAATAATAATCTGAAACAAATCCGAAAAAGTTTCTTTTGGGAGACACTTGCCGAGTAAAATAAAATCTGAAAGAATTTCAAAGAAGTATGGGGATATTACATCCATCCTTGCTTTGAACTGGGAACAAACTGAAAATTACTAATTATTACGACTCAAATCGTTGAAGAAAAAAAAAAAAAGAAAAAAACACGAAAAATGTCCACTTGGTTTGTTCGCAATTGTAGTCTTTCCTATGAGCGCTTGAGCTCTTGAAGTCCAAGTACCAATGAGCAGTGCTAAACTGATTATTATTCCACTTGACGGGCAGGTAATACCCAGAAAATTTTGGCTCGATTTTATAAAGTTAACCGATCTTTTATTTTATAAGAACATACTTTGGCTTTCGACTCCCAACTGAGTCAATAAAATTTCGCCAACTGTTATTACTGTTCAGAAGAAGTTGTATAGAAAATGTTTAAAAAAAAAGATATACGTTATTTTTGGCCTTTTTTGTGTGTGCGTGTGGGGGGGGGGGGAGGTAAAAACTAGATGGAAGGTCGGCAAGAAAGGAAATAATGAAACAAAAATCAGCGGGAAAATTAATAAATAACGATCGACCTGATCCTCCCTAATTAAAAAAATAAAATAAATAAATAAGTACCTACACATAGTAATTTTACTACAAATTTCCATAGAAATTTCTATTAACGACACGAACACACTCTGCAATCAATTCAATGAAATAATGGTTGGAAAAAACGGAAGAGAAAAAGTGACTGCAAGAGACTTGTTGCCGACCCTAAAAAATGACAATCATGATGAAGAATGTTATTTTTTCAACTTTCTCCCATGGATAGGGAGTGGGAAAGGGTATTAGCCTGCGACTGTTACAGGATGACCTGCAAAACTGATTTCTTTTGGTGGCCTGTCTAGTCCCACTCCGCCCCTGCCTTCAAAGGTTGGTAACGCGGGCTAGAAATTTCATATTCTTACTACCCTGGTTATCGAAACGTACATAGATGTTGAAATTTGCTAAGCACAATTCCGACAGGAATTTTGACGCAGTTTCAGAGCCAAACGGGGCGGGGCAGGGGGTGAAGAGGTCTAGAGGAAGTTTCGTATACCGGTGTCGTTGCATGTTGGACAAGACTGACCACTGGGCAACGTACCGGAGGCACGTATCGAAAATTTATTAAAAACCATTTTTATGTAGAATCAGTATAGAGTAATTTTTGTCTGGAGTATTTTTCGATATAATCGATGTTTGAAAATGTATATAGGTATAATAAATATCCATTTTGGGACAATACTTGAAGGGGATTCTAAGAATTCTGCTTATGGCATTTTTTAAATCGGATTTTGCTTCCTTTCCATGCAATTTTCTTCGATTATAAATTGAATTCGAAAAATACTGACCTACATTTTCATTTTGATACCCTCACACTTGAGTACACAAAAACGTAAGCTAACCGAGCGGAACGTTTCTCTCCCCCCCCCCCGTATTAAACGGCTAACAGGCGTCGACGTCGTCTATTTCTGCACTTTTAGCAACATACGAGTACGTCAGCGCTGGAATACCGTAAATGGGAAACAGGCAACTGGAAATGGCGAGCAGGGGTCGCCGTCCTCTATTTCTGCATTTTTAGCAACATACGTCAGCACTGGAATATTGTAACTGAAGAACAGGCAACTGAGAAGTGGAACTGGTAACATCGCTCCGTGTCCCATCCTGGAGAGCAAGATAGACGATAACGACTTACTCGAATGCAATTTGCAGACAAGGCGATCGGTTGTAAAAGTTGTTGATACTCATGGCCGGTGAGACAGAGGGGTGCTATGAGAGTGCCCAACAATTTCATTGTTACATCGCTAATAAATTACATTCGGCTGCGGAAATGCAACGATATACGATGCAATAAGGTGCAATACGATGCCTTTTTGCACTTTCTGTGGGTATCGATAGAAGTTACAGAGGTCGATTACAGTATACGGTTAGCCGGATGACACGGAGGAAATCGCGCTCTGAAAAGGTGTAAAACAAGAGAGAACTGAGCACGTATGTGTGTACAAAATGAGTGCACGCGTTTCGCTTATCGGCGAAGTTGTCGCCTATGGAAGTCGTAAACCGTGACTTTCTGACACTTTTTAGAAAAGGCAATTAGGCGTATATGGGAGAGCCTCGCCGTCGTCTATGGGTGCGCGTCGGATAACGAGCGTAATTTATTGAGGACTACATGCAGCCGAGGAAAATTAACTAAATCGAACGGCAGGGGGTCCCGAGTACGGGCACCATAAACTGACGCAAACCGCTACTGCTATTGCCGTTCGCCATTCCGGCCGACCAGCAGCGGTTTCACGTCCATTGGTCTGGAAAGTGGAAAGGGCGTTCACTGTGGCACGAAAAACGTATACCAACTTGCAGCACCACGTGGGTACGTTTTACTCGGAGGAAAATGTCTGCATGGTCAGAGGTCAGCGTTTCCAAAGCTTGGCGTATCGAAGTGGAGCTTTCCTCACATCAGGTTGGTGACTAATACCCGAGAGCAGAAGCGTAGTTAGTCTACAGTTCGTGGGGGTCTGGACTTGACCATGGGGAGGGTGTTGGTGGGGGTGCTAAAATTAGAAAAACACTGTTTGACGAAGTCGCAAAGAGGGGTCCAGACCTCAACCCCATAGATACACCCCTGTCAGAGAGGGTAAAAAGGGTAAGCCAAGTTCAGCGAGAATATAAGGTTGCAATGGTTTTTCTCTTATGCTAGGAAGGACCGATCCAGTTATCAGAGCAAAGTACCCTCATTTGCACCCCTCCTGGTTACTGCCTTGCCGAAGAAAATGTAAGAAATCATGACTTCTTCTGTTGGTAGTTCACTTTTTCAGCAGGCAAAATTGACTCCCCCCTCAGGTAAAATCAATGTTCAATACCTTGTTACCCTCGTTTATTGTTTTCTGGTAATACTGAATATGCATCGAAAGGCGTGGTCGTTTCAGGTAGGCCGTAGTCATAAATGAACGAATGAATATATGAACAAGAGCGCAATCAAGGAGGAGGCTAGAGTGCTATAGCCCCCCCCCCCTAAAAATCTTCGAATTTTTTTTAAATCAATTTTGAAACGAAAAAAAAATTGAGGCTGATGGCCTGATGCGGTTACGTTGCGTCCCGGGTTCGTACAAATTTACAGCTCATGAAAG
The DNA here is from genome assembly GCA_031841125.1 of Acanthococcus lagerstroemiae. NCBI lineage: Eukaryota > Metazoa > Arthropoda > Insecta > Hemiptera > Eriococcidae > Acanthococcus > Acanthococcus lagerstroemiae. Next base: position 20,009,499 of record CM063110.1, read on the forward strand.
GTAGGTATCAAATTGAGCTTTCACCCCTGCCCAAGTTTTTTTTCTAAATTTCAGCCCTCTCAAAAAAAAAGTTCTGGTTGTGCGCTGTGTATGAATGAATGAAAGAACGAGCAAATAAATAAAGGAACGAATACGTGTACGAATAAATAAATAAATAAACGAACAAAAGAACAAACGAACGCATAAATGAAGGAACAAGCGAACGAATGAACTAATGAACGAACGAACCAATGAAAAGGTGAGTTGGTGGATGGGTGAATAGGCGGATAGATGGATGGATGGATGGATGGACGGACGGACGGACGGACGGATCTGGCCTGTTTTGTCTTCAACAGTCATTTTCAGATTTGATGTCATATATTCAGAATTAACACAAAAAGGTTTAAAAACACTAAGTTTATCTTTCAAATTATATCAAAGTATATAAAAATGAGCCCTGCATTCCGTTTAAAGGCCAGTTTAGAGGAGGGAAAAAAATGTAAGTATGTATTCGAATTCCAAGGTCAGATCAGGAACCTAAACGAAAAGATAATACCCTCTAAATTTGTAACAAATTCATAACAGTTTAAAAATGAGTCAAAGGGGAAAAAAACAATCGTCTTTTTAACCACTTCAAATGTTGCGCCTGTTAAGAGTATTTTTGATGTCCAATTTGAATTCAATGAAAAAATGATTCGAGAGCATGTACCGCATTGCTCTAGCCGTCTCCAATCAAGAGATTTTCGCGTTTTACCAGTCCCCCCCCCCCCAGGAAACGAGAAATTTCGAAAACGTCAATTAGTGCATTATGTGTTGCATTATCGTGAGTTAACGGTGTATGCGAAAATATCTAAAGTTGGCAAGTAAAAGGAAAAAAAAAAAAGATCCACAACAAACAAAAGAAAGGAAACAAAGGGAAAAAGGTTCCCGTATCTTGAATTTGAGTCGACAACTAAAACATCACGTCTCTGAAATCTCTTGAGACGCTCGCCGAATAATTTTTTTTTGAGAGAGAGGAGATGGTGGTACAATGTAACCCCATGAAGTTGGAAAAACTGAAAAAATCACAATGTTTTTTGCTTATCGATTAAGACTGAGTACAAAGTTGACAAAATTCAATCGATTGCTGGGAATTTTTCTTCGTTTAAACAACCCCTCCCCCTCAAAAAAATTGGGAAAAAATGATTTCGCCAAGTCCCTGGTTTTTTAATAATTTTTCTGTATTAACAGCATGTTTTTCTTATCTAAGAAATTTTTTGTTAAGCTAAACCCATCGGGACTGACTTGAAAGAGAGTAATTCAAAACAGACCTTCAAATTGAGCTAAGAGTATTTATGGCACACTTTTGGTTCGTATCTCAGTAATAGAGCTTTGCACCTAAGTGCGTCTAATGAATTTGGACTCAACACCTTCAAGAATAGTCAAGATCAAAACCAAACCTAAATTTTTCGATTTTTCTACAGTTTTTATTGCTTATACCTCGGGTAAAATCATTTTTACTAGGGGTGTCAAGTATCGAACAAAAAAGTATCCATTAGTATCGATACTATCGATACCTTCACCTTGCCAGACTGAGTGCTTAAACAAAATTAGTAATTTAAAGTCAACAAATAATAAAAAAAGAAAAAAACTGAAGAACCAAAATCAACTACTATCTATTTTTTACTACGTAAAATTAAATTCTTTGCTTCAACGCTGTTAGGTAAAATGACGAATCAATTTTTTTTTTAAATATGAAAATTAAAATTTTTGATTGAAAATCACCAGGTAAGACTAAAAATACTAAAAACTAGAATAATGAAACACTTGAAGGAACCAACGAAGAAAATATTACCAATTCAACTTAAATTTACAAAATTGTCATAGCATTAAAAACATTATTACAGAATCAATACTCCCGTCAAAGTATCGATAAGTATCGAATCTAGTCAAGTATCGATACTATCGTACTTTTTTGACACCACTAATTTTTACTAAATGCGACCAGAAAATATTCGAACTCAGAAAAATAATTCAGAATTAGTTGTTAATTCAATTTTATGATTTTTCATAGTATTAAAAAACTTTGGAGGGGGGGGGGTCAGCTAATAGTTTATCAGTGATTAGAAAATGAAAACTCAGAAAAAAGAACCCAAAATTAGTAAAGCTGTTAGTTCCATTTTTGGATTTTTCATATTTGTTTTTTTACTATCGGAAAACTTCGGGGGGGGGGGGGGAGGTTGGCTAGACATTTACCACAGTACCGGTCTAATCGCTGGGCCTGTGGGTGGATAACCAGCGATAATGTAAACGCCATTACCCGGTTAAAAGCTGTAGTTGCTCGTTAATTATTTCCAAATAATATACGAAAAGAACGGCCATTTGTCGTAGAAATCAGAGAGCAAATGTATCTTTCGCAAGGGCAAAGAGGCGAAGTGCCACCGGTGATTTTTCGAAATAAAAATGCTGCAGATCGAAATGAAAGAGCCGGTTGTTCATTCGCATTAGGTTACAAATTTGACGTTAAATATTACAGAGGCGTACGTACGGTACGGCAGTCAGCACAGTGCTAAACAAACGACCCATAAAGCGGCATTTAGGTCGAAGGGGAGGTGCAAAAGTTTTGAAAGCCCGTTAAGTCGAATGAGCTCGCGCCCAATTCCAGCTCAGTCAAGTCCGGGGTTTACGTTTTGCCGTCGTTTTGCGTCCCCAGTGATAAAATAAGATCGAAAGCGATCGGGTCCAAATTTGCGCGTGTCTCGTCCAGCTTCCGCGGCAGATTTTCACTTTAAGTAAATTTTCGTATTCCTTTTTGAAAGCGTACTTCGAAAAATTTCCGTCTTCGCTGTCCCGTTAGTTCGCCGGGGCGTTCGCGTCGCCATATCTGTGTGACGAAAAAGTACCGCGCGTCGAACTCGCCGGCGTAAACGCGAGCTCGTTACAGCATCGATCCGCAAAGGCCGTAATTTTACAGATGACTTTGAACGACAACAATCGCAACAAATTCAATTACGAGGCACTGATCAGAAAGGTGAAATTCTATCCGGCTGTATTCGACTCGAAACATGAAATGCACAAAAATCGGGCCTACGTTAACGAACTCTGGCGGCAAATCGCCGAAAGTTTGCGTTGTACGGGTACGTACCCTTTCTGGTATCTACGTGTGCAAAAAATTCCTTTTTAGGTACACGAAACATAGGCTTATTAATGGTTGCCAATAATGTCGGAATGAAGAAGTGTAAATATAAAGGTACAACCTCTAGAAAAACTAGAGGGGTACAGAGTATTATTCTTACCCCCCCCCCCCCCCACAAACATTGAGAAACAACTGAAAAGCTATTCAGCAAGTTGATAAAAATGTGCCATGGAAGAGATTCAAGAGATTTTTGGAGATAACTGTTTACTATGTACCTCCTATTTTGAGAAACAAAATGATCTTTACTTAAATTTTAAAATTTTCAACCCCCCTCCCCATAAAAAATCTTTCGATATTACTGATAATCACGATGTTTTTTTTTATTTTTAGGTTAACGAAGCATAGCTTCGTGCAATGATTGCAACGTTATTTATTTAGTTGCTCATTACATTTTTAAAAATTATTTTTTTAGGCGAACGAAATGTAGGCTTATTAATAGTCACCAGTGATGTCGGAATAGAGAAGTACAGGAGTAGAGTGTACCCCCTAAAACATTTGGGGATACAGAGTATTCCTCCCAATTGTAAAATAATTGAAAAACAATATAGCAAGTTGATAAAAAGAGGCCTTGAAGATTTCAGGGAGAAGATTTATGAGATTTTCGGAGATTTAAATAATTTTTTGCTCATTACCTCCCATGTTGAGAAACTAGATGACTTTTACTTGAATTCCAAATTTTTGCCCCCTCCCCCTCGAGAAATCTTTCAACATCACTGATAGTCACTATATTTGTATTTTATTAATTTTTTCAGTTTTAGGCAAACGAAGTGTAGTCTTTTGCAATGGTTGCAATTTTTATTTACTTATTTATTTATTACCATTTTATAATAAGTTTTTTTAGGCAAACGAAACATAGGTTCCTTAATGGTCACCAGTGGTGTCGGAATGGGGAAGTATATTGAGGTACAACCCCTAAAAAATCAGATAGTACAGAGAGTATTATTTGCACTCCCCGCCCCCCCCCCCAAACATTGAAAAACAATTCAGTAAGTTGATAAAGACGCCTCGAATTTATGAGATTTTTGGAGATTTAAACAATTTTTATTTTGTACTTCCTCTATTGAAAAACAAAATGACCTTTATTAAATTAAAAAATGTTATACCCCCCCCCCCCCATCACAAAGAATTATTCAACATCACTGACAGTCACGATGTTATTATTTTCATTTTTAGGTTAACGAAGTACAGCCTCGTGTACTGACTGCAATGTTCATTATTTATTTAGTTGTTTATTTTATTTGTTTTAATTTCTTTTTTTAAACAGCAAACGAAATGTAGGCTTATTAATAGTCATCAGTGGCGTCGGAACGGTGAAGTACAGGAGTAGACAGTATCTCTTAGAAAAAATCGGAGGCTGGTACTGAGAATTCCTCCCAACTGAAAAATAATTGAAAAACAATTCAGCAAGTTGATAATAAGGGACCTTGAAGATTTCAGGGACGTGATTTATAAGATTTTTGGAGATTTAATATTTTTTGCTCTCAACTCCTATTTTAAGACACAAGTAGAACTTTACTTAAATTTCATATTTTTGTATACCTCCTCCTCCCCTCCGCCGAAGAATCTTTTGACATGAGTGATAGCCAAGATAACAAAGTATAGCCTTTTTCAATGGTCGCAGTGTTTATTTATTTATTCATTACTATTTTTTTATTATCTATTTAGGCAAGCAAAGGTCACCAAGGGTGTCGGAATGGGGAATTACAGAGGTACACTGCATCCCCCTAGTAAAAATACGAGCAATAAAAAGATGCAGAGTATTATTTGTACACCTTCCCCTTCTTCAACTGAAAAATAATTCAAAAACTATTAAGCAAGTTGATAAAAAGGTGCCATGAAGTTTTCTCGGACGAGATTTACGAAGGCTAAATGTTCACTCTTTACCATATATTTTGAGAAATAAGGTGACCTTTACTCAAATTTCAAATTTTTGTATACTCCTCCCTCCCTCCCCCACGAAAAATTTTCCGATGTCACTGATAGTCATGTTACTTTTTCAATTTTTGAATTAACGAAGTATTGCCTTGTGACATGGGTGCAATGTTTATTTACTAATTTATTTATTACCATTTTTTTAAATTGTTTCTTTAGATGAACGAAACGTAGGCTTATTAATGATCGCCAGTGGTGTGAGAACACCCCAATCCTATTGAAAAACTATTTAGCAAGCTGATAAAAATGCATCTTGAAGATTTCAGGGACAAGATTTACAAGATCTTTGGAGATTTCAAAACTTTTTATTCTTTATCTCCCATGTTGAGAAACAAGATGACCTTCATTATTTGCATTCCATTATTTTATACCTCCTTCCCCTCCTCAAAAATTTTCCGACGTCACTGACAGTCACGATGTAATAATAATTATTTTCAGTTTTCGGCAAACGACGTGTAGCCTTGTGCAATGGTCGCAATGTTTATTTACGTATTTATTTATTGCCATTTTTAAAAAAATTACACTCAACAACAAATTGAGGTTTTTTCGGAACGACATAAAGGAAAACAGTCGATTCTTAATGTGTTCTTAACGCTGAATTCAAACATGATATTGAAAATGCTCAATTAGCTAATTATTTTTTATGTTAACTAGGAAAGGAAATAGCGTATTTTGAGAAGTTGTTTTATTTTGTGTGGCGACACTGATGGTGTATTAAACTGATATTACTGATAAGCTTCTTTGATCTTTGATATGGCTAATGACTTTGAATTTAATGGTGAACCTTTGATGTAACATATTGGCCCACGCCCTCCGCCACCCAGTTCACTGACCTTGGTATTTGTTTATTTGGTCAAGTTTCCAGTCAGAGTTCTACAACCGCAGTTGTCCTTTAGTTGTCCTTTAGTTTGCAAATCGTCATTAAGCCTCCACTCTCATATCACATTTAAAAACAGGGTCTGAATAAAACTCAAAGGTCTCGAGCAGTTCAAACCCTAACAACAACTGCTGACTTGAAAACAGGTTTCGAAATTCAGATTTTCATTGCAAGTAGGCAAATTAATATTATTCATTCAATTCCCCATACACTAATAACATGCCCTCTTCAGAAAGAAGAACTCAGCCGAAAGCCAACATTTAGGAGTTAGGTACAAAACCTCGACATCTAAGTACTCTATCAAAGATATCTAAATGACACAGGAAAGTTATAAATCGATGCTAAAATCGACCATTCCACTTTTTCTAGTTAGGGTCTTTCATGACTTTTTGATCTCATTGTGAAATCTTTAAATTTTTTCATGACCATTTCTTATGATTTACATTACACGTTGAAATCTTCATCCCATCTCTTTAGGTACCAAATACGATCCTCCCCTTGAAAAAAATTGAGCTGAAGCAAAAATACAAAATTTGACATGACTTGTAATGTTGTCGTACACTCAAGGTTTGAAGTCCTAAAAAAGGCGGACACATACAACAAAGCACGAAACAAAGGTCCGAGAACTTAAAAACATGTACATTACCAAAAAAATTGTAGGAAGATTGGGAAATGATAATGTAGGTGCCTCCTCGTAGTTTCGAGCCTGGTGAAATGCTATGGAAATCTTTAACTCGCACCCAGAGTTGCGAAGCCGGAAGTTTTACACCCAGTCACTAACTATATTTTCAACATTTTCCTAAAATGTCAAATCAGTTAACACACACTTACCTAGAATGGTCTGAAATCACAACAACTGCAACTATCACACACTTCAAATTTAAGTCGGACTCATTCCCAAAAATAAAGACTATCTCGTATTGTCGCTAAGAGAACAATGTTAATCAATATATAAATTCCCTATTATGGTAACCAAGGGCATGGTAGGGCCGACAACCGCTCAGCGTGGCTACATCAACAACTGAAAATAACTCGAGTATTTTTTGGAGATTCCTTGTTTTACAGATACAATGTGTCGCGAAAAATGGGCGAATTTGCGAAGCAACTACATGAGGGAGACCAGAAAGCTGAGAATTCGTCGGATCGAAGGCAAACCGCTGAAAGTTACATGGCCGTATTTCCACTTGCTGGAGTTTCTGAATCCCTGCTTTCACCGGTGAGCGAATAGCAACTCAAAAGTAGGAAACGAGCTCATATTTCTATTTCTCAAGATATAGTACCTACGCCACGGAGAAAATGAACGAGAAACTGCGGTACTGTAGACTAATAAATTAAATGGGTTTCAATCGATTACAAAAAAAACACAAAAAAAAACGAGTGACACGAAAATTGCTTCCAAATTCATTTCCTTTTCGTCGTATCTACAACAAGGCGAAGGGATGTTTACACTTCAAACGTCAACGAAATTGGTGGTACCACTTTTCGAAGTTCCGTTTACCGATTAATTAAAGAGAAAAAAAAGAGAGGTAAGATACCAGAGCGAAGCGAATGAGTCGATAAAAATGGCGCTTTTGAAATTGACGTCATTTCGCTGTCGAATGTGACGGAATATAATTTCCTTATCGGTGGTTTTTAGTAACGGGAAGGATGTTAAAAGTCCTGGTACTTCTCAAATTATCTCAAAAAATATGCGCTGATAATGAAAGCAACACTCCCCGTTGATGTAAGCAGAATGAGGAAATAGAAATCGCGAAATGAGGGGGCGAAACGCCTACTTTGAATCATTTTGAGATAGTCGACAAAATGATAAATAATGTAACTATAATATCGATAGCTCTTTCCCTAAATTCGGTAAATTTACAAAATAACATCATTATCGAGTAATCAGTAGGCTCTTTATTATCTATTTCCAACTCATTTCCTCGTTCGAGTCGCCAAATGACGATACCTAAAGGGCAACTTTACGATAAGTCAATTTTTATCGTTTCTAAGATAAGTACTAATATCATTGGACATAGGACGTGAACATCTCAAATTTCGGGCAAAAATCATCATCATAATGATGATTTTTGGCAAGTAATGAGCCAAAAACAAAATGTAGCATTAGCTAACACTCAACATATTCAAACTAATCTCTGTGAAAATCACGGCTAGTATGCAGAACGTTAAGAATTCAGTTCTGTGATGAAAAATAACCAAATCTGCTACTTATATGATATTAATTCAGTAAGTAACAATACGTAAGTTGAATTCAATGTAGTATATGTCTATTTTAAATTGGATAAGCCTGTTCTAATTTAATTTAGAAAGTGTCTTCAGCAATAGTGGTCTTCTTTATTTACAACCACAAAATGATGCATTTCACAAGGTAGAAAGTTAAGGGTGCCGAGGCCGGGGAGCAGTAGTATTGTTTTACCTCACAAATTTCAATAAAGGAAACGATAAGAATGAGGGTTTGCTTACGCAAAACGCAATATACAAAACATTGGACGCTCTTTTTTTTCAAATTGGAGAAAAAGAAATGGCTCATTTTCTTATGAAAAACTTCAATTACTGTCACAATTGAGGCGGGTGATAGGCAAAGGAATACTATGTATTAACAAGACAGCAACATTGAGTACATTGAGCTTAAATTTCAGGGGGAAAAAATTTTGTTTGTTAGTTCCACATGTCTGGAAAATTAACCATACAGTAACCCCTTACTTTCTTTTCCATGGCGAAGTCGGATCAAGCGAAGACCAAAGGGAATCTTCAAGGATTAAGGTCTATAGTTTATTTGAAAAAAGGTTCCCTCCCCAAAGGGAAATTTGGACATGTCACCAACTTTAGAATATTAAATGGAAACACACGAAGAAAAGTATCAAAATGAGGTATTTTGAGTCGTTGAATTCAAAAATGGCATCAAATGTTCTATATCACCCCGATTCGGGTTCCAAATTCGATGGAAGAAAATTGAACAAGGTAACCGAATAGGGGTGTTTCAGGTCGCTGAGTTCGAAAATGTTATCGACGTTTTGATCTAAGCCCGATTTGAGTCCTGAAATTCAAAGTTGAGTCGTTTAAAGAGATCCATTTGACTCTTAGCGAAAAAAATTGAACAAGGTATCCGAACAGAGATTTTTAGAGTCGCTGATTTTGAACATTCGATAAGGATTTTTAATCCGACTCCAATTCGGACCTCACAATTTAAATTCGATTTATTCAAATGGCAAAACTGAGTCAATTTAGAAAATCGACCATGATTTTTTGCGTTGCCGAGTTCGAATATTCAATCAGATTTTCGATTCAATACCTATTTGTGCCTCAGATACGATTTTTTCCGTTTCGAAGGGGTCAGATTAACTATGGCGAAAGAACTGAATGAAGTGTTAAAAGAGAGGTTTTTTAGATCGTTGATTTCAAAAATTTAAACAGATTTTGAAGTTGACCACGATTTGGACTCCAACATTCAAATTTGACTTTGCTGAAAAATTTGAACAAATTATTGTAATAGGTTTTTTGTGTGTGGCTGAACTCGAAAATTCAATCAAATTTTCAATATTGCCTAGATTCAGACCCTGAATTAGTTATCCTCCCTCATTTGAAGAGTCTAGTTCATTTTACTCGAAAAACTTGGGAAAAGCATTGGAATATAAGGGTCTTTTGGGTCACTTATTTCAAAAATCAAATTAGCTATTCGATAGAATCTTGATTCGGGCTTAAAAATGATGAATTCTGTTCCATTTTTTGAAGAAGGAAATCGCCACCTTTTAGAATGAGGAGAGTTCTTTCCCGATTTTCAAGTACGGGCGAAGATAAACTGTTCCCTTTTTCTTTGAAGAATGGGAAATTCATTGAAAAAGAGAAGAAGGAAACAGCCCTGTTCCCTCCCTCTCTGAAAAAAAGTTTGTCCCTTTTTAGAAAAGAGAGGAAAATTATCCCTTTAATCTCCTAAATACGAAGAATATGGTCCGTTCATTACAAGGATGTTACAAAACATCCTATTTCTTGAAGAAGAAGGAAAGAATCTTGCATTTCTCCTTGGTGAGAAGCGCTCTGTTCTTCACTGTGAAAAAATAAAATAAAATCACAACTTTTATTCTTTATCAGAAGAAAGAGAAATTTGTTCCCTTTCTACGGGAACTGAAGAAGATTGTCCCTTCCCTTTCCTCAATAAGAAACTTTTCTTCAAAGAAAAATAAGAAAATCATAACTTTTTTAAAGCAATGTACAGTACTTTTGATATTTAGCAAAAAAAAAAAATACTATTTCCTTTTTTTGTGAAAAACAGAAGAACATAATGTTTGTTTTCTTTTGTAAGAGGAAAAATGAGTACCCAACTAAAAAAGAACAATGAGTTGGCGAGGGGGGGGGGGATTTGTGATACGCCCTAATCCATTGACTGTTCGAATTTTCTTGGGTCAATTCAATTTTACGTTGTTCTATTTTCAAAATCGATCGATTTTTCCCATTAAAAAGAATGAAATTCAGGCGTCACGGCCCGAACTGGGGTTTGATAAAATACGGTAATTCGATTTTTAAAATGAGCGACACGAAAACCTCTTGTTAGTTGAATTAATTTTGCCAATTTAAAGAAGTTAAATTTGGGTTTTCAGGCCCGAGTCAGGAACAGAGTACAAAATCTACTAGAATTCTCGGAATTGGAGACCCCAAAACTTCTATTCCGGTACTTTGTTCAATTTTTCAGCGAAGCCAATTTGGGTCCATTTGAAGGACTCAACTTTGAATTTTGAAGTCAAAGCCGGAATCGGATCAAAAATTTGGCGAATTTTCGTACTCAACAACCCAAAATCCCTATTCTGATATGTCTTCAGTTTTTATTATTATTATTATTACTATTTTTTTTTTTTAAAATTTTTTTTAGCAAAGTTAAATTAGTTTATTTAATGAACCCAAATTTAAATTTAAGAGCCCAAACCCGGATAAATCAAAAATTTGATAACATTTTCGAACTAAATGGCTCAAAAAACCCTACTCCGATATCCTGTTCAATTGGTTCGCAAATTTAAACTTGCTCTTCAGAAGAGGAAACAGTCAAATTTGGAGCCCAAAAGCTGATCGCATTTTCGAGTTCAGTCACTTGTACTACTAAGTATTTCGATATTTTTTAGGGTACGTTTTTATTTAAGATTCCAAAGTTGGTGGCACGTTTCAGTCCACCTGCGGTAAGGACAGAAACTCTTTTCACTCTAAAATGAACTAGATCTGTGTTCTTGAAGATACCCGTACATTTCGTACTAATCCGACTGAGCAAATTAAACAAAAAAAAAAAAAAAAAAGGTAAGGGGATCAATTCGTGAATTGCCCTGTATAAGTAATCTCGACTACTTGACCTTGAGCAGCGACCCATTACTTCCCCTCTGGTTCTGAAGTTAGTAGCAATATTAGTAATAAAGCTGCAATGACACTAGCTTCTCGAAATTTCTGCAAACTCAATCATTCCACTGTGTTCGTACGTCTTGATCCCAAAGCTTTACATAACACGTATTGTCGGAAAGGGTCTCATCAGGTCTGGATTAGTCTCAAATGAGTCCGGAAGTATGTTGAAGAGTGTTAAAAGGATCCTGAAGAGTCTTAAGTAAGTTTGAAAGAATAATTTTACGTTTTTATTCTGTTCCACGAAATCTTAGTACCTCTTCCCCCCTACAGTATCTTTTACGTCAGTGATAGATCTCATAAATATTCTATTTTACTTCTGGCAGTTATAAAAATTTTAAGTATAACTACTGGGAGTACAACAGGTGAAACCTATAATACCGAGAGAATTCGCTTCTGAGTAAGATTTCATACTTATAATTTGTTAATACGAAAAATGACGTCCTAAATTTCGAGCCAACGCTTGATCTTTTCACATTTACACTTTATCTGCCCGCGAGTTAATCTTCGTTGATACGTATTTACGACTTGCTTTCTGTATCAAGAAGGAGAAACCATAATCTCTTCTGTTTTCAGTGTATGTGGTACACAGGTGTGTTAGGTACTTCTTCAGTTCACCGGTTTTCATTTATCATCTCTACAAAAGTATCAAGCCGCACATGCACATCTCAAAAAAGTGGTTTATTGAAATCACATGCCACCACGAACACACTTATAACGAAGATGAGCGACTAAATGCTGTACATCACTGACCTACAAACATGACATTATCTTGAAAACAATAATCGTATTTTGAACGATGTGCATCGTTGAAATTCTTATGGGATTCGATATCGCATTTGCTTAACGTCACCATCGGGTTTTCAATTCCTGTACACGATAATCGGCATCGGTATTTTATGGAAGTGAAGCTAAAGTACCTCGTACAATCGTAAACATTCATGAGAGAAATATATCGGACTCGAGACGAAAAACTGTACGAAAACCAAACACTGAGATTTTGCCGAAAATACGTATAGTTGCTATCGAGGATGATATAACCTCAGGGGCGCAACAACGGGGGGTTCAAGGGTGCCAGGGACACCCACTCAATTGTGATCGGCACCATCAGCGAAGGATAACGTTTTGATTTAAAAACTGTTTTTTTAATTAATTTCTTTAATTTCTTTTATTAATATTGCACATGCTCTGAGCACCCACTCAAAGTATAAGATTGTTGCTTCCCTCGATATAGCCGAAGTCGATCACATCTGATCGAACTCAGTACAACTGATCAAACTGAATGTGACTCGAGTAACCTGATCGGCATAATTGTAACTATTGTAAGGAATGTTAATTTTCGATACAAAAATTTTCCGGGATGTCACTTGGTCTTTGAATAAAATGTCCATATTGAGAAAAAGTAATCTCGTTACTTGAGGAGCGTCAGCAAGAAAGCACGCATCTTGACTCTCGACAGTTTTGAACAATCGATACTCTTGTATGAAAATTAATAAGAAAAAGAAAAGAGATTGAAAGAGGCTCGTTTCCGACCCTTAAAACATCATACGACAAATCTGATCTACCCGTTCCCATTTGACATAAAGCAAAGACCTTCTGTGTCTTTCTGTCTTCTCTGTCACCTCAAATCAATAAAAAAATGACAAAGACTTAAGGTATAGGACATGAAATTATAAGATCATCATATCACTACCCCTCCCCTCGATCATAAACTTCCATAGTAATTATTATTATTATTTTTTTTTTATAACAAATTTTCATAGAAATTTCCATCAACAACACGATCGCACTCTGGAATCAATTCAATGAAATAATACTGATGGTTGGAAGAAATAATGAAAAAAAGTACTTTTTTTAACAACAGATTTTCATGGAAATTTCTATCAACAACACGAAAGCACTCTGCAGTCAGTTCATTGAAACAATACTGAAGATGGTTGAAAGAAATAATGAAAAAAAGCGATTGCAAGAGGCTCGTTGCCGACCCTGAAAAGCCTGCGTTGCCGTCTCTGCAACATCTTTCTCTGATAGAAACAACGTCTGTTTTTATCACATATTTGCGGGCCAAGAACACAAGTTGTTTGAACCATTAATAGAGATCGAAATTACGGTAGGTCAAATTTCTTCCCAATGTGCGTGTCGCATTTTTGTAAAAAAAGGGCATCTAATGTACCTTCATAGGCAATCGATGAGGTTACTCAGAGCATCAAAACCAACCAAAGCCAAACATTATCCAAATCGACCAAATCAGGCCAATAATTTACACAACGATGAAAAAACGACCGACCAAATCTGATAAAAACGTAAAGAAATAAACTGAACCAAAATTTGATATGCAAAACGACCAGGAACATCTAAATCTGACCAAGATAAACTAAAATGACAAAATCTTCCAAAACTGACCATACCTGGCGCAATTCCACGAAGAAGTGATAAATCTGAATGAAATTAGTCAAAAAGAACTAGGAATAAACTAATCTTAGATGGGATACTCGATCACCTCTTAACGTTCTAGCGAACAGAGCGAAAACAGTGCCAATGGAGGTGGAAGATGGCGCGCCCTGTAATCCCGCTAGTTAAGTCAGGGCGTGTCACCACTGGTGTCAAAAGATATGGTGCTGTGCGTGTGCGCGTCGTGGGTAGCTTGCTCAGCGTTGTGGAACACGCGGCAAGCAAGCGAGCCCCTATCGGCACACTTTTTGGCATAGAGAAGGAAAACTCTAACGCAAAAAACCTTGAGGGAAGAGGCGAGGACAGGCTACCCCTACTAACCCTGCCCAGGTGGCGCACAGAGGTGAAGAAAGAGAGCCCATGGCTCAGAGAGCGGCTCTACCTGGCTCTGTCATTGGTAGGGGTCCTGGGGGTGTGGGCCTGTCTCCGGGGGACTGGTGTTTCCCTATGTCGGTTTCTCGGGTGCCTCTGTGGGGCGGGGTGGGGCCCTCGAGTAGAGAACTATGCATCCTTTTGGCAGATCCAAGGGCAATCACACTTTTGGCCTACCATCCGAAATTCCAAATTACAATGTTGACGACCTATTAACCTGACCACGGTCGTCAATAGAGGAAGAAAACTCGAAACAAACCATGGGGTCTGGTGACGTTCCTTAAGTCACAACTGTGTTTGATTCCTGAGCCACTTTCTCAGGAAGTAGGGAACAAAGGTGCGGCTTCGGCCAATCCTCCTGAACAAACCCAAGGGTGGGGAGGATGAGAGGCGATAGACGCGTTACGTGTTGTGGAACAACTGGTGGTAGTCACGCGCCGCTGTAAACAAAGTTGTAGTAGTTCCTGCGACAGAGGAGTAGTCCTCGAGCCGTAAGCATCCACGTCCGCCGTCGCCCATTCTGAGACCCTGTCGAACCCCGACTGCCTCTCCACTAACGTGGGGTGGTCACTCCCTACCCCCAATTCCAAACTTGGAGGTGAGACCTACGGTGATGAGACGCATGGTTAGTGGGAGACTAGTCGCTAGTAGGGGCCCGTCGACACCTGCCGACCTCGACGAGTAAGTAAGCCAACCTGCGTCGCACGCGCAGGTATGATTTTTCAGAGCAGTTACTCGTGAGATCAATATGGATTTCAATACTACTGCAAACCCCCCAACCATGATAGAGACGCAACAATCAGGAAGACCGACAGACTTGGCGGAAGGCGCCAATCCAGGTTCCGGTGAGCCGAAGGAAATACGCCCAGGGAAGAGGCAGCGAGCCAACTCGTCGCCCGAAATCACACCGGGACGGAACCTGCCAGGCGGCAAGTTGAAACAAGAGAACAAGAGGCTAGCAGATGAGAACAAGTGCCTCCGTGGAAAAATCGCCGAGATTGAGCGGCAGATGGCGGTCCTGCAGAAGGAGATCGCAGATCTGAGGCTGCAGCAGCAGCACAACAACAACAACAAAACAACAACAACAACAGCGTAATAAGAAGAAAGAGCAGCAGCAGAAGCGGAAGCAGCAGCAGGTAGAACAACAACAGCGAACGAAGGGGACGACAACAAAGCCACCTCCCCCGCCAACAAAGCCCTCGCCAGTCAGCGAAGAGATTGACCGAATGATGAGCGACTTGCAGAAAGAGAAGGAAAGAACGACGGCCCTCTTAGTGGAAACGAAGGATGAAGAAGAAAAACCAGCAAATTGGGCAGAGGTGACGCGGCAGAGCCAGAGGGTCAACCAGGACCCGGCACTAGCTCCTCCGAAAGCAGTTGCCCCGAGGAGAACAGCGGCGGCAGTCAAGGAGAAGCTGCTACGCAAAAGAAGGCCGAGGCAGGCGGCGGTAATAATCGCCAAATGCAAACAGGAAAACAGCTACGCCGCTGTTATCCGGAAGGCTAAAGAGAAAGTAGCCCCGCAACAGCATAGCCTGGAGATAGCGAGGATGCGCTATACGTGGAAAGGAGACATGCTGTTAGAACTGCACAACCAACCCGAAAAAGAGGGCGACGCCCAAGGGTTCACTGCGCAGCTCCATGAGGCCTTAGGGGCTATGCCGACGGGATTGTATTGAGGGGTGCACTGGAGGCCTCTCTGCTTTATAGCTCTGTTGCTTTCTCTGAGTTTAATGGTTTCAGTGTATTAAAGAAAACCTACGCTATTTATTTTGAGTACCTCTGGCTCCTAACCTAACAGATAGTTAAACGAATCTTCGAACTCGAATCATGTTAGGGTTGTAAAAAAATGTGCACAGGAATTTCAGCTCTTTAGGTCAACTATAGCCGACTACACAGCATCGAATAAGGCCGTTTCCACATAAAATCCAAATTTAAGCCCTAACTCCCTCATAATGGTCCGTCGGGTTCATCTTCAAATTCAACTTGCGTTTCATTACCACGTTTAAGCTTCTTAACGCAATTGTAACTTGCACTCTTGTTGAACGTAGGTCGGAAGTCACATAAGGCTAACATAAGGCTACATTTCATTTGTCTAATGAAATAAACATCGGAATGATTATACAAGGTTATAACGCTGGCTTCGTCTGCCTAAAAAGAGTTGTTAGTACAACGCATTTAGTTTTTCCGGGCCCCGAAAGGAGTGCAAAGCGTAATAACTCCAACCGACTATATTCCCAGATTCCCACAATCCCTGAGGGGAGTGTTCTTGTTTATCGTCCCAGTGATCTCTCTCCTTCTCTCTCTGTCTCTCTGGAATCACACTCGTTCGCATTTGCTGGTAATCAACTTTAAACTTGGCTGTCTGTATTTCAGGAAGATATCGAACGATCTAGCATTAGCGTCGGAAACGCACGACGACGACGAAAGGCTGGTAATTGATTTGAAAGCAGAAGCCACATGCCAGGAAACGGACGTTGATGAATTGACTTCGTCGTCGTCGGCAGCTGTGGCCGCGGTGACGGCGGCCGAAAGATCTCCGAAAGGGCACATGTACGGGGCGGTTCCGAGCATAATCGAGCAAGACCTTTGCGGCGGCGGCGTGAAAAGGAGGAAGCGCTCGTGGCGGCAAAATGATCCGGACCGAGATCTGATTGAAAATCTGATACAGCGGGTGAGTGTACGCGATGGTGGATAAATGCTGTGTACGTGGTGTTTGAGTGTTACTATTCTCCCGGGTTGCCGAAGCCACCTTAGTACGCACTTTTGACATGTAGGTAAAGTTGACACAGAAAAAGCTACAGATGCAATTCTCACTCAAAATTGAAGTAAAATTTGAAATTTTTATGTCAGTTAATAACCTATTCCTTTGTGCATAAAATGAGACTATAACAGTGGCGTAGCCTGGGGGTTCAGGGGGTCTGGACCCCTTACGACTTCGTCAAATAGGTTTTTTCTAATTTTAGCACCCCTCCAACACCCTCTATCGCTTTGGTCAAGACTAGACGCTCCCCTTCAAACTGTAGGCTGACCGAGCTACGGGACCACAATAATGATGAAATTTTAAATCGAGGCTGAGGTGTAGCGTAAAATGTAAGGACGCCTTTTTGTGTCACCTGAAAACCCCTGGCGTTAGATATGACACACAGCGGTAAATACCTGTTTATTGTGGAATTTTTATCTAAATTCAAGACTATTACAAATTAAATGCCTTTGAATCAACGTCTTTGAAATGAAACATCGAACGTAGATACATTTGAGGCTCTTGGAGTCTTGTGCGGATTTGATATAGTAGTTAATAACAGCGCGGTCTCGATTGAGGGATACATGTAGACGCATCCAGTAAAATTTCGTGTTGAAACCAGTCGAAGAAAGCTTCCGCGAAATTATCCACACTTTTATACATCCGAACGATAAAATTCTTGACATTTTTGCCACCTTATAGTGGCCACTCGACTAGGAGAAGATCTCCAGTTTTAACTTCAGTGAAATTTCTCACCTGCGAATAAGAAATTAAGGAGTTAGAAATTTTACGAGCAACAGTAAATTTTCAATATCTTACTGCTGGTTAAGTTTGACGTGCAGTCGCTTTTCCAATAGCAATGTTCTGTTTTTTAGCATCTGTAGTAACAATATTTTGCTTTTTAGCACTTGCAGTTGAGAGGTTTGGTTCACTTGTAGTTGAAAGGTTTGGTTTTTGAGCACGCTCCGAGTCGAGTCGAACCTGAAAAAAGTATAAACATACATTAAGAGAAATGCTCTGAAATAGAGGAAGGAACTATTGCGACCATTGAAAGGTTTAGTGTAAATTATATGTAATTAAAATGTACCTTTTCTAGAGTGTTGGTTAAGATGGCGCTCTTCTTTCGACGAATATTCGAGTTCTGCACCCTAACTGAAGCTTTTAGAAAGGGCAAAACTTTAGACGGACTAATTACGATTAAAGTTCTGGTGTGTCGAGGTGTAAGCGTATTGAGGAGCTGAAGGAGACGATAGCAAGGTGTAGGCAGATGAAGGTTTCTTGTATTTTCAAGCGACAACACCCAGCTTTACCTCCAGGAGATGAAGCTGAAGTTGAGACAGTATAGTTGTTGTTATATTCCTCAGTCTCTCGACCAGTAGGTTGCGTCTCTCCACTTTTTTCTCTCCTGAGCTAATCTTTTCATCTCTGAGAAGGATTTACACTTTGTATCCTTTATTATCTGCTCTTCATAGCACATTCGTTGCCTTCCTTTCCAATTCTTCCCCTCAACCATTCCCTCTAACAATAATAACAATATCCCTGGATGTCTTATATCATGATCTATCATTTTAACTCTTCTCTTAACGATTATATTACAAATTTCTCTTTTCCCTCCTATCAAAAACATATTATTGTAAATGGACGTTCACACACGGACTGGCTTTTAGGGTGCTCCGGAAAATCTGAGAACTGAAAGGGCGCTTCGCAGAAGAGAGGTGGCGACAGGGGCTTTTTTGACTAGTATTTTTTTTTTTAAAGGCATTTCGCAGCAAAGACACGTTGACAAGTTGAGATTTACGAATTTGGGGCGCAAATAGGCACTGGGGCACACCGAGAAATTTCCCGGCGTCCCGCTCAACCAGTCCGTGTGTGTGGACGTTTCAAGACTGAGCTAGGTAGAAAAAAAAGAAGAAAAAAAACAACTATCAGTGATAATATTTTGATTAAACAGAAAAATTCCGCTCTTTGCAAAACCTAATTTTATATTGCGGTTGGTTATGGATTTGTTGAACGCCATGCCAAAACCTTCTGCAATTTCGTGTAACATCATAGGAGTGCCGGCATTTCGCAGGTCTACTCTAAAATTATACGCATTTTTCACAATTTTATTCACTGTCAAGAGGTTGAAGACGATCACTGGTGTGAGGAGGTAAGGTGACAATGGGTCATTCTTCAAAACTGTTGATTTTCAGTCCCCAGCAGTTATCTTACACGTTATTAATAATATCTACGGGTATTGTCTTTCTTTCTTTCTTTTTTTAGTTGATAGGTATGACTGAATTCTTCTTTTTCAAGTTTTCAGAAGAAAATTTGATTCACTTTTAATGGATCAAAATTGAATTAAATATACTAAAATGTCCGTCGGCATGGTTGCTCCTCGAACAATTTTTATTATAATTACTTTTTTCTAAATTTTCAAGCTATGTATGGACGTTGTTAAGCAAAACAGAACCAAGCGACAAAATCTGTTTTATGAGAACACGTGATTCGAAGTTCGAAAGCCACATAAAAACTACATAACATGACATAACGTTTACTGATAAGCTCTTTTCAACGTGAATACACATTTTTGTATCGGGGGCCCAATTTTGAAAAATTCTACTTTTTACGCTCTTTTCAACGATACTAATAAGTAATAACTCATTTTGTTAATAAATGGTCGCTTGGTTCTGTTTTGCTTAGCAGTGTCCATACTAGAACAAACTGGCAAAATACATAATAACTTTAGATAAATGAATGAATGATTTGGTAACGTTGAAATTGCGTCTTCACAGATGAGTCAGTGTTGCCAACCTTGAAAATGGTCCCTCGATTTTTTTGTCTTTCGGCATGGCTCTTTTTTAACCAATCACAAAACAGGAGTTTCAGTAATTTTTCGTCGCAATTAATAGTCAAATTGTATATTTTTATCAGAGCAATACGGTCCGCATATCAAATCCCGTTTTTTTTGTGACGAGACTGGTGCATTCGCGTATTATTGTCTAAAATTAAAGAGTTTTGAAAAAAGTGTCTCTCGGCATGGTCATCTTTATACAACGATAGACGTTCATTATCCAAACATAATTACATCTAATTAATGGGTTAGTATGCCTTTATCAACTCTCCACACAATTTTTTGTTTTGGAATCTATTAATCAACGGCAGAACTCTTTTTGTTCACAATTGTCTTTCGGCATGGCATTTATCATTTTGATTGCCATGCCAAAATACAGAATCCCCTCACTTTCGGTCCAATCTTACCAATATGTTCTACAGAACGCCTCTTAACGACTCCCATCAAAAGAAGTTCAAATATCTCCTACTTTCCTCCATGAAAAAACATATCTGAAATATCAACATTTTTGAAGAATAACCCCAATAAACGCTGTTTGCTCTCGCTAGCGATATTACTTCGTAATAAAAAGCAATTCATTGTTATCATAGATAAGAATAGTAGGATTCTCTTTTGTACTTCCTGAATATTCCATGAAGTATTCCATGACTTTGACGAACAACTCCGAAATCACAACCAGTTGGAATTACCAGTCCGAGCATTCCTAAAGGTTCTCCTTGTATCGTATGGTTCTTGAAATTCTTTCGGGAAAAAATAAATAAATAATTCATCCGTGCAGCCATTCGACACAACTATAACCATATTTCAGCACCATTTCCACAACTTTCAACATCACTTTTGAGCTACATACATATAAGTGCTCCGCATGCTCTCCCATTGGTACCCCGATTTTGACTTTGCCATTATATCTACAATATGAAGAACACTCATTTGAATATGTATCACATCTAGCGCCAGAAATTGTGTCATTTCTAACCTTCGCTCATTGTTACTTCAACGCACAATAATTCACACAAAAGGAACAAATATTTATATTTGAATAATACAGTTCAATTTGTCTGCTTACAAACTTTCAACCAAGCATAAAATACTTACTTTTGGTTATTTCCACGTGGCTCAGGAAAAGATTGCAACAGCAAGAGAAAAAACTTTGCAACAATAAAATTACATTGTTAAATTTTCCCCAGAAAATGAAGCGCAAATGAGAATTGGCTTTATGCCTCTGTGCATACAATTTTCCATGAATCTAGCTGAATTTTCATGCACCAATTGATTGAACACTCCTGATATGAAATTATTAGGTTCGATTTTCAATCTTTTCAAATTACCAAACTGGCAAGATCTTCGAATTAATAGGGTGAATAACTGTGTGGAGATTTGGACCGTAGTTCGAAATATATTCTTCAATTTTTTCCAATTTTTTGAAAGGTATTTCTCGAGGTAGAAAATTGGAAAATTTTGGCTACCCTTATCACCAGTAAGGACTACAAGCTGATTAACATGTTTTCTGGTTCCCAGGTACGCGAAGTTTCAGACAGCTACGTGACCGATGAGGACAAAGACCGTCTGTTTCTGCTCAGTTTGCTACCGTTCATGAAACAGTTGAATACTCAAGAGAATCTGGAGTTTCGTATGGAAGTGCAACAGACTATACAGAAAAAATTACAAAGTAAATCTACGTACAATCAAGATCGACTCTGAATAAGTTTCCATAATTTTCCAACCGCTTCTCAGTGGTCAGTGGCTGGTAGGCTACCTGTACCATGCAATCGGTATATCATGTAGATTAGGTCCATAAGTCTTTGTAAATCATTTATAATTAGTTATTAATGCGTTATGTTATTTCTGTTAATTTAAGAGCCTATATATTGATTCCATTTGTAAATTTTGTACGATTATCCGAAACGGATTCCCCAAAATTTTTTTATTACAAGACAAAAGCTCTTATTACATTCTGTATTCACAGATACCTAAAACAGCTTCAAAGATGAAACGTCCCGTTTTTTGACTTTGAGAAACAGAATGCACGAGAGGTGGCGTCACAGGTAGCTAAAATATACCCCCGCATAAGGCCTCGCGCAGACGCTACGACCAATAATATGAAATAACATACTCCTACTTCAACTTCCTGCACACTGAAGAAGTTCACAGATACCGAAGCCAAACAGACCCTTCCCCTCGGCACCGCTTCAAGATGACGTTTTAATTATTTGCAATATTGTTCAATTTTCAAGCGAGGAGCCCACTTCCAAAGTGACCTAACTGCAATATTGTGATTTTTTAGTTAGTGGCGCCATCTGTCTCGTACGTAGCGGGTTTAGGAGCTGCAAGTATACGCAACCTCATGAAGCATTGTGAGAAGAGAAAACGGTGATGACCCTAAATAGGAAGCAGCATTTGAGTGTGAAAACTGAAAATGAGGTACGCTGCTAAATTTCATTGAAAAATACTAATTACTTAGTTTTTACCTCACAAGCTGAAAACTATTTAAAACTTTTATCCGAACTCGTTCAAGTATCTCAGACCTAATTCAAACTTAGGACTTTCCCAGACCCCAGTTTTGTTTGAGGCTCCATAAGTCTTCCTTCAGACTCGCTCAGTAACTTTCAAACACGTTCCAGATCTTATTCTTTAAGACTCTTAGATTTGTTCAAGACCCAGTACTCAGACATACACATTTACAATCTTTTGAAGCCAATCCTTTATGCATTTTCCCATAAGATGGGGAGGGGGCACATGGCACCGTTTCACTCATTCGACAAGCTGAAATTTTGCATTCATTTTTTAAATAATTTATTGAATCCGATTAATGGAGGGGGAGGGCAGAAATAATTCGAAAACGAAATTTTCACTAAGAGTAAATAAAAACCACCCTAGGGCACAGTGCGTTTTTTTAAATTTATTTCAACTTTAACGAGGTATTTACTGCCCGAGGGCTATGACCGATCTGTACCACACGTAATGAAGAATTTCATTGGGGGAAAACTCCGACGGTTTTTAAGAATTTTATGAAAAATTGTCAGAAAGAATGTTCGATGATCTCCGAAGAATTTCATCGAAAATCTAAGGGAAATTTCAATTATTTTTAAAGATTTCCGATAAAAATCTTCGGAAATCATCGGAATTTTTTCCCAAAAATTTCCGATGAAATTTCTTAAAATCATTGGATATTATTCCCGAAGATTCTCAATGAGATTCATCGGAGATGATCGAACATATTTCCTGAAGATTGTTTAATAAAAATTCTTCAAAAACCATCGGAGTTTTCCCCCGAATATTTCCATGAAATTCTTCAAAATAATCGGAAAATTTTGTCGAGTGTAAGACTAAAATTCAAAAATTTTTACTTTTACTGGTTGATTTTTTATGCTTTTTGTCTTCCCAGTCTCCCTCTCCCATCGGAATCATCCTCTTTTCCTAATTTGCTCTCAACCCGAGCCCTGGAATCTGCCATTTCGAGCATTACTTCAGAGACGTCGGGGAGACCGTTAGGGCTGTCTTAGCCCTCTTCCTTTCTGGCTGAAAACCCGGCCTAGGTCGAAATCTGGCGAGTTGCTACGTGAACTCGAACTCGGGACTTCCAGATTCCGAGATCAATGCCCTATCCCCTCGGCCAACCAGATCCCCCACCGGAATCACTCTACAGCATACCTCCTGCTCAGAAGGAGTCACTACTAGTGGTTGCCTATACAGCCTAAAATTTCAGAGGTTCACATGAAAATGATGAGAAAAATTACTTTTAAGGGATAAAGGAAAGGATATATAATATTTCTAAAAGTGTTTTCACATAGATTATGAATACAGATCTGACTCCAGAATTTTCTAAAACCATTTTACTACTAACGGGGGATTTTTATATGATACATTTTAGGACTGATAGGTTTTGATTCAGTGCCCGTTTAACAATGCGGGCTGACTGGGCTACAGCTCAGAGCGATAAAATTTTGGGACGGTCAAATTTGTGGCCCAAAAAAGCGATTACCTCAATTTTGCGGAAGGAGGTGTAAAAAGGCGGCAAAAATACTGCAGCCCAGGGCGGCAAAGTACTTAAACCCGGCCCTGCGCAAGAGTATTAAATAAGTCCTGCAGAGTCTTAAGCAAGCTTCTAAGGGTCTTGAATTCATTTACCTAAGCTAAGAAGAGTCTGACCTGTGCTTAAATCTTTCAAAACAATCAGCTCACTAAGCGAAACTTAAAAATCGATGTTAATTTTCAATATTCAATAAAATTTTACAAACGTTATTTTTACATGCAAAAATTCTGGCTGGAGTCATCATCAATGTACAGAAAAGTTTCAATCTTTTCCGTCTCGGTACTCATGCAAACAGAAAATTTTAGGAAGATAAGGAGAGGGGGTAAGCTTCATTCCTCGCTTGTGTTTATCTTTTTATGTATATTTATTTGGCATAAGGCCTCACAAACGTTAACACCGCCCCTGTTATGTACAGTGAGCTTCATTTCTAATGGGCAAGAGATGACCAATTGCGCTTATTATGCCAAACACGTGATAAACTCCTACCTCAGCACTTGCACAAGATGGCTCACGGATTGCACAAAATGACAAATTTCTGGTACCAGCCTGTGGACTTCTCTAAAATTTCGACATTCTGTCTTGCTTAAAAACTCGTATCGTTGGGACGACACGCGCAGCTCTGCGCGGCTCTATTCGGCCATCACGTGGTACGGTAAGCTGGTTCTAGATACCGCGTATTGAACGTCGTAAGCCGCCAGTCTGCCCACCTTGGGGTAGGTTACATACTGCAGGAAATCGACGAAGATGATTTATACGTGCATCAGTACCTATTATCTGTTTTCAATTTTTCCAGCCCTGCCCCGCCTTCTTGATTACTCGATCTTGCTAGCCTCAGATTCGCGCCACGGCACTCGGCAGCCGGTGACCGAGTGCCGGTGCGGAGTTCGCGCGCACGCAAACGAAAAACCACATTACAAACGGTTTAATAAAAGAGCTATTTAAATCACGAGTAGAACCAGTTAGAAAATATGCGAAGAATGTCGGCAATTGCAGAATGGAGTATCGGGGCCCGAAGGAGTCATTGACCATGATCCATGATAGGCACACCATAGCGCATATCGTAGGTCTGCTGTTGCTGTTTTGCGGTCTCGGGCGGAGACAGGGAGACTTCCCGACCGGCCGACGGGTACATTCTGTTCTCGGTTCGAGGCTTTCGAGTGTACGTTGGCGGGAAAAAAGATGATGAAGTCCGGAGACAAGACAACACAATGTTACGCTATTTGCGCGGGCATTTCCTGTCTTATTGTCCGGCTGCGGGCTGCGGGAGAAGCGTGGTGTGGAGGTGATTGCTCCGCACACGTTCTAGAAGCGACTTTTCGAAGAAAGGATGAAAAATTTCCGTTTCATCAGCTGCAAACATTTCGGCCGATAAAACAGATAACAGTTTTGCTTCTTTGGATTCGCCGATTGACGTTTTGGGAGCGGACTGTTTCAACCCCTTCCTATGAGCAGATTACTGAGTAGTTCGGATTTGATACACATAAGTTAAAGCGTAGTTTCGTTAGACTGTTTTTAGGTCTCTAATGCGATACCCCGAAAGATGGATCCCAGGGTCTACGGTGCGGTGTTGCAAGGGTCAGTTTGGCGTGCGTGCATCGCCACACACCCTAACAAGTGTTAATAAGACGAATGTACGTGATACGTGATCTTGAGATTTCTGTTTAATTAGCCGAATGGAATGCAAAGAACGTTTCTACAGTACTTGTACAATGGGTGGCACAAGGAGACGAACCCCTTCTCCCGTTTACAAATTTCGACTCTGGGGAAATTTTGGCACTCAGTCCGATGAAGTAGTTGGTAACTTTATTCAGGCAAACGAACGAGCACGATCTTAATTTCGTTGTAAAAAATTACTTCGTCATCGGAAGTTTGATAGGACTTACAGCTCACAAAATGAATTTTTCTAGAAATCCGACTTCACTCACTTTGAGTACTTGCTGTCTTCCGACCTAACGGACCGATTAGATCCATTTTCAAACTCACACCACATAAGGGTTGTGAAAGTTTATCAGAGAGATTTCAGCTTGTTAGATCAATTACAGCAACCTAGAGCGTCGAACAACGCCATTTCCTCCGTGATAACACACTTTAGTCCTCCATTCCCCCCCCCCTTTAATAATCCGAATGAGCCCTTCTTCGAACTCCAGCCTTTGCTTGATTATCACAGATAACATATAAAACTTCAGTTTACTAACTCGATTACAGCTCTCATTATCCTCATAAATCAGATTAATTAAACCAAAGGAAAAACATGTTGTTCATTACATAAAGCTACGCTTCGTTTGCTTTAAAAAAAAATTAACAAATTAATAAGATCTAGTTTTGCCAGCTGAGATTCGACTTGGCCACTGGATAAAAATCGGGGAGGGGAACTTTCCTACAACAGGTCTTTACCCTAAATTTTCAAAAGTTTTGATTGGCTAGCGGAGCGAACGTCTTCGACTATCACTGGATGTTTTGAAGAATGTTCCAGGAAGGGATGGCTTGAAATTCGGAGTTAATTACACAAAATTATACAGTCACTCATGACTTTGAAATCGAATGTGGGGATTGCATTACTCTAGTATCTCTCGCACAGTTCCGACTGGAATATCTGAGGACTGGAGTGAGCACAGAATTTAGGGGATAGTAGTATAGAATGGCAGAAAATTAAGACACTAGTTGCGACCATGAGTGTCACCAGTCTTAACTTCGAGTGGAAATATTTTAGTAGAGAATAAAATTCGAGATTAATAGAAGAAAATAGCATAAAATAGCATAAAATTACGAAGTAACTCATGTCATAACTTTGAATGGGGAGGGGGGATATCACCAGAGGTTCAAGAGGAAATATCTCGGAAGGGGAAGGAGCATAAAATTCGGAGTAAACAGTCAAAAATAGCACAAAATAATGATGCTATCACGACCCTAAGATTCGATTTGGAGGTGACAATATGTCACCTGCGTCCGACCTTGCCTCAGTATCTCTTTCGAGAGAGGAATGGAAATACTGGGGTTTTGGCACAAAATGGCATCAAATTACGACGTCACTCGCGATTTTGAAATCCAATTTGTAGGTCTTATGACACTAGTTCTCCTGACTGCCATTTTGCGTGGTTATCTCAGAAAGAGTTAAGCATCGAATTTGAGGTTAGAAATACAAAATAGTAAGAAATTATGACGCTGCTCACGATCTTGAAATCCAGTTCGGAGAGTTTCATATCACCAACCTTCCTACAATTATAAATCTACAATATCTCATATGAAGAAGGGATGCGCACAGAACTGGGACTTATCGACATAAAATAGTCACACTACTCGTGCCTCTAACCTCCAGTTTTACGGGGGTACATGTTACCAGCTCCGCCCCTTGAGATTTTAGAATATTTTGGAAGGTATATGAGCAACATTTAGGGTGAGTGGTAACAGCATAAATTAGGCACAACTTAATGACACCTGGAGTCCAATTTGATGTTAGAAGTTCCTCCCTTCTTCTTGATTTCAGATAACTCGAAGGGCAAAGAGGGATGAGACAATATTATGATTAACGGTATAAAACGGCAATAAAATTTTACGAACACTCAGAACCCCGAGCTCCAATGTCAGGAGAGGGTACTGACAGATTCCCCTTTCTTCTTGTCCTTCTCCCCCCCTCCTTCAACCGAAGGCTAGTGGGAAGAGCCACAACGCAGTCTACGGGTATTTTATAATCTGGTATCAGAACCGTAGAGAAGCGACTATCAACTGTAGATGCTGATGATACTAGCTCAGAAAAAATTCAACATATTTGAGGATTATTCCAATTGAAAACTAAAATTTCAACACCGTCGAGAAAATTCAATGTTTTCAACTGCAGCTACTGAATTCGCCAATCCTTGAAAATTTTAAATTATTGGAGAAGTTTCCCAACTGAAAATCAAAATCTGAAGATCGTCAAGAAGAAAGTTTGAAAAAAGAAAGAAAAAAATGTATTTTCATTTTAGCCAACTATAGCTCCTAAATTTATCAATTTTTGAAAATATTTCGAATTACTGGAGGGGTTTTCAACTGAAAACTAAATATTTCAAGATCATCGAGCAAAGAAAGGAAAAAGCACTTTCTGTTTCGCCAACTGCAAGTGCTTATATTTATGTTACCAACTCTCGAGAAATCTCAAATTATTGGATGGTTTTCCAGACTAAATAATAAAATTTTTCAAGATCGATCGAACTAAAGAAAAAGCTTGCAGCATTTTTAACTTTACCAACTGTAGTTCCTAAATTTTTCAACTTCAAGAAAAAAATCAAGGTTATTCGTGGGTTTTTCCAACTGAAATCCAAAATTTCAGGATCATCAAAAAAAAAAAAAAAG
Organism: Acanthococcus lagerstroemiae; assembly: GCA_031841125.1. Classification (NCBI taxonomy): domain Eukaryota; kingdom Metazoa; phylum Arthropoda; class Insecta; order Hemiptera; family Eriococcidae; genus Acanthococcus; species Acanthococcus lagerstroemiae. The sequence continues at coordinate 20,037,599 of CM063110.1, forward strand.
CAGCTGTCAAATTTACAAACTTTTGGAAAAATTTCAAAGTATTGGAGGGATTTTCAACTGGAAACTAAAATTTTAGGATCGTCGAACTGAAAAAAAAAAAGTTACTGACTCTTGAAAAATTTCAAATTATTGAATGACCTTTTCCGACTAAAAACTAAAATTTTTCATGATCATCTATGAAAAAAAAAAATTCAACATTTTTATTTTACCAACTGTAGCAGCTAAATTTACCATCACTAAAAAATTCAAGTTATTGGAGGGCTATTCTAAATGAGAACGAAAATTTTAAGACCATCCAGAAAATTTAATTTTTCCAGCTGTAGTGATTGAATTTACCAAATCTTAGATGATTGGAGGGGTTTTCAATTAATTTTTTTTATTACAAAAGAGACCCTTATTGCGTGGTGACGATATGACCTCTACTTTTTTAATAGCGTTAATGATGTTACATTCTTATTTTCAAAATTGTAGAGCGAATCAAATTTTTTCAACTGCAGTGCTCAATTTACCAATAATTCTTAAAATTTCCAAATTACTGGGATAGCGGACCGCCTCCTATATCCTTTATGACTAGGACCCTGTTTTATATCTTCAGTTTTCTGAACCAGCAGTAGCTACTTGATAGGTATTCGTACTCGGTAACTCCAATTATAAATTATCCCCAAGTTCTCGTACAAATATCCGGAAAAGGGGATTCTTCCGAAACTGAATGGTATAATTAAAGAAAGAGCATTTCTCAAGGCGTTCTTTTTTGTCTTTGTTGCTGGTTCCAGTTTCCTTAATAGTCTTACTGTCGCATGTCCTAAGTTTAGCAAGACATCTCCACTAATCGCCAGGCAACAACTTTCTACAAGTTTTTACATTGTTAAAGTACACCTCAACATCAACCTCCACAGCATTAGTTGTTAAATGGAAGTATAATGGCTGAAGCTGAGAGCCAATCAGAATGAAGCAAGTGTTATTTATTTATTTTTCTTTAATCTACCATTTTTTTCCTTCTAAAATTATAACAGGTGACGTTGAATGTCCACTCACAACTGTCCTCAGACTCAACCAATTTGAGTGGTCAAAAGCTCAAATGAAAGGTCTTGATCCACTGAGTGTTCTTAGAGCAAAACAAATTCTTTGCCTCAATAAGAAACTGAGATATACATCTTTGAGTCAAGAAAAATCTTGAAAATATCACAAGTCAAGTTGAATGTCCACTCACAACTGTCCTCAGACTCAACCGATTTCAGTGGTCAAAAGCTCAAATAAAAGGTCTTGATCCACTGAGTGTTCTAAGACAAAAATGAACATTGATACATTAATCAGAACGTGAGGCATTGATGTTTGAGTGGAGGAAAAACTTGGAAAAATCATAAATAAGTCGCGTTTGAGTATAACTTGATTAAGGTCAAAGTTAAGTGAATTCCAATACTTGATGATATATGTACATATAAATAACTTTCATTAAAAAAAAAATGCCGGATAGAATGGTCAGACGAACTCGTATTAGTTTTCATCAATTCTTTTAATACATAGATGACCTCGAAAGCGTATTTTGGAGAAATGCCCTCCGGTAATTAGAAGATTCAATATCGGGCTAATATCACAACTAACAAAAATCAGTACAAAGTCAAGACATCGCCCGAGAACCGAAAATCCAATTTGGAAGCGGGGCTGACCTCACCTTCAGCACTATAAAGCACAAAATGATGAAACCGTTTTTGACCCCCAGATCTACATCAGAGGCTGGTGCCACGGACTCAAGCTAAAGGCTACAAAATCGTCTTGGAATGGGACATTCATCGCTCAGCTGGTCTGACTTTGTTTCCGCTGCTGTTGCGAGTAAGTCGTGCACCACATTTTTATTGGAATTCGCATTTCGAATAATTTGGATCAGGTCCGTAGCGGGACTACTTTCACAAAAGTGAGAGGAGGGAGAGGCTCTGACAGAAATATAAATTTCACGTTCCAAAAGTGAACGATGGCATTAACAAGCAAAAAAGTACTGGTCTTTCTGTTGGAGGTGGGGTCGGTGAATCATCGGGGCTTGGAAGCAATCTCTCGGGTTCGAAACTTCTTCAGATGAATTCCATATTTTACGAGATCGATTCTGGGACGTTTATCGTCATTAACTCAGCTTGCCTTTGATTGGCGGGACTCCGAGGGGTCAAAAATCACGACATTTCTGGGTCGTCGTAACACGGTCACATTTTTCCTGAAATTCTTGCCGCCTCGAGAGCTCGATAGACTGATGTCCACGCGGCTACCGAGGCTGATAAACTCGTTGGGACGCGAAGCGTCGAAGCGTGAAAGTCAATTAATCAAGTGAGAAAATTATTTAAAAAAAAAAATTAATTAAATGCCCGTATTTACTCGCGTTAACACGTCATTTAGACGAGGGAGGTAGAACGCTTTACTTATTAACGTCGTCGTGTTTTTTCGTGTTATCTGCGCTCGGTATGTAAATTTGTTACATTAATTGCACTTGTACGGCGCGGCGTGGGTTATTAATAACCGAAGAAGCACGTGCTCATTGTTTAAAGGCTGTTTTAATTGGACAGGGTGTTGTGTACACACATCCCGGCGCTCAGCTCTCGGCGGAGCGGAACCGCCGATGCGTTCCAGATCGTCTGATGCTCCCAAGTGTGAACTGGAATGACAGTCTGATCGATTTTTAATCAACGCTAATCGTGGAGTAATTAGGCCGGCGTGGTTGAAAAACAATGGGAAGTCGAATTCCGGTCGAGAGGCTTGCATGACTGCGAGTGTGCACCCAGAAATTTTCTCTGGGTGGGCTAAGAAGTTGAAAGGTAAAAAAAAAATACGTGCGGAGGGGGCGAAAATTTGTTGCACATTTTTGACGCAATATTCGTTGGAAAAGAGGTAGGTGGGGGAGGTTCACAGCCCCACCGAGGGTGGGCGCCTGCATGACGGTACTGATAAACATATTGAAAGTTCTTGAACATTCACGTAACCTTGAGCCTGCCAAGTGGCAGAATGGCGCAACAAAATCAGTTTTTTCCGCTCAATTCGAGAACTAAGCACCGCAGCGAGAAAATACAGTCGCAAAAATATGCAGCTTAAAATGCTACGTGAAAGCGGCATCTGGATTCTTTTTACATCCATCCCAGAAACATCAGAAAAGAGATGGTTCAAAATAACCTTCCCTACTGCTACCCACTCTAATGCATAAGGCCTTACGAGGAACTTAGGAATTTGGATCATTTTTCCAGTTTCACCGAGTTTATGGTAGAAAAAGGGAGTTAGTCGCCATTAGATCCGCTTCTGAATCCCAGTACCGGCCAAATCCCGGACAATGTTCGTCCCTCGTGTCTTCCCTCACCCCTCTGATGCATACTTCTCTTTTTTTTAATTTGCTCTCAACCCGAGCCCTGGAATCCGCCCTTTCGAGCATTACTTCAGAGACGTCGGGAAGGCGGTTAGGGCTGTCTTAGCCCTCTTCCCTTCTGGCCGAAAAACCGGCCTAGGTCGAAATCTGACGAGTTGCTACGTGGGCTCGAACCCGATTCCGAAATCAACGCGCTATCCACTCGGCCAACCAGACCCCACGTCTGACGCATACTTATAAAAATGTTCGCTTTTTGTGTGCTTTTTAACTCTAAACAGGACGTCGGTGAGAGTACTTCTTGACCCAGGGTAATGCCCCCCCCCCTCCTGGAAATAAAAAAATCATTCCAACTGAAAATCAGATCTTCTCATAAGCATTTATGATTAAAAAAAAAGAACTGTAAACATTTTCAAAATCAACAAGCGAAAAAAAAAGTATGTAACAGTAAAAAAGAGAGCTGTTGCCAACTGATAAAAATATTTGAAATAAATGAGCACAAGAAAGGTGTCTACTTTTAAAAATTCCGGTACTTGATTTTGCCAACTGAGGGTCAATTTTACTAAATTTACCAAATTTGAGGTTATAATTGGAGGACCCCCCCCCATCAGTATGTCCTCGTTTTGACTTTGTATTAATACGAACAATGAAATCGATGTATCAGTGACCGGGTTTTCAAGGTCGCTAAATTCAGAAAAATACATGAGACGCCTGAAAAAATGAGGAAGTTTTTCCTCTTTTTCTTTTATAAATGTGAAAATATTTTAGAAATTACTTTGTATTTTTAGTAATTTGTGACCAGTGACACTCAGAAATATGCTGATGTGTTACTCGATTTCAAATTTTCTACACATTTTGTTTTCACATTTTATCAACTGATGTTGAAAATGCCGACTAAATGGCTAAAACCAAATGAAAAGTTATTGTAAAATGTCAATACGAAAATTTTTCATCCAAGCAAAAGAAAGCCAACAATTTTTTCTTGTTTTGTAGACCAAAACGTTGAAGGAATGGCCAACTCTAAAGATTTATGGGAGGTGCCTAAAGCCGGCTTTGTCCGCTTCCCATCAGCAGGACACCATTTTAAAAGTTTTGAATGAATACGGTAATTAGTTAATTGTCCAAGCAAATAAGAAAAATTGAAAAAATTCATGATAATAACCTGGAGTTGAGTGGAAATTATTCTGATGGGCCTCCCGAGTCTCAGAAAAAAACTACACAAAATCGGAGGGTTGCATCTTTCATGGCAGTATGTTAAGCTCACTAAAAACTGGTTTCTTCCAAAAACATTAAGAACCATTACATTTAGAAAAAAATGTTTTAAATAAAAATTATTCTTCGCTAAATTTTACATAAGAAACATTATTCCTTTTTTTCGTAACTACTCCAGAACTCTCAGAAAAAGAGAATTGAAAATTATCCCTTTCGCTGCTATACTTTAACACAGGTCTTATGGGGGAAAATGTAAAATTTTGATAATTTTTTCTGTTCCACCAATTTTCATGACTAAATAGCTGGGATGTCAAGTATTGAACAAAAGAGTATTGAAAAGTATCGATACTGTCGATACTTTTACCTTGCCAGGCAAAGTCAACAAATAAAAAAAACAAAAAAAACTGAAGAATAAAAATCAACTGCTATCTATTTTTTACTACATAAAATAAAATCTTTTGGTTCAAACCGTTAGGTAAAACGGTAAGAATTATAAACTGAAAACTAGAATACGCAAAAAAACTAACGAGAACGAATCAATTTTTTTTTATGTGAAAATTTAAATTTTTGGGTTAAAATCTGAGACTAAAAATACTAAAAACTAGAATAATGAAACACTTGAAGAAACCAACAAAGAAAATATCATCGATTCAACTTAAATTTACAAAATTGTCATAGTATTAAAACAATTATTATAGTATCAATACTCCAGTCAAAATATCGATATGTATCGAATCTAGTCAAGTATCGATACTATCGTACTTTTTTGACACCACTACTAAATAGGGGGCAAATTGACATCGGATACGCTTCTTAACCCATGTATTTCAGGGTGGAATGAAAACGTCCAACAATTTTTTTATTTATTTCCTCAATGTTCATAGTAGTTAAAAATCAATGCCAGAAATGAATTTTACGGTTGCGAACCCCTCATACTGCACTTAATGCAATATTTAACCCTCGCCTTCAGCTGGGAGCTCTACTTTTGAAGTTAAAGGCCAAAAGATATGAATAACTGAGATGCAAGATATGACCAACAAAAAATAAAGTTCTCCCTACTTCCTTCAGTTCCCCCCTATCTTGATGCAGGCCCATTTGGGGCATTTCCGGGATAGGGGGTGCGGTGTCCCGGGGCCAATTTGGCATGTGTGCATCGTCATACGCCCCACTATCATCGATTTCCTTCAGTTGGATCCATTTTGTCGTCCCCCAGATCGGGTTCAGTAAGATGAAGTAAAATTACTACCAAATTTCAGGTCGATAGGATGAAGGTCACATGAGCCAAATCCCCCCCTTCTTAAAATTCATCATTATAATTAATACATTTTTTCTCGATCCTCATAGGCCTTAGAAATTCAAACTCTTTAATTTCGGAATTCCAGTGTCTATTAATGACGCGGGTCACTATTGTGCTGCGATCTATATCGATACTCCTTCTGGATGTGTTCATGATGACGGAGGAAAATATGAAACAAATCGCAGCTAGGAGTCAATTTATAGGTTTCTTGGGTCGATGAATTCAATCCTAATAGTATTTTTCAAATCCGACCCATGCCACCAAAGGGGACTCGGAACAACTTACAGTCATTCATTCGCGATGATACTCAAATTATAGGTTGTGACTGAAATTTGGTCCAAGTCCCCTTAGGTAGCAACCAAAGGGGTCAGATCCAAAAAAGATATTGTTTAGAATAATGAATTTTGAGGGGAAGCGGTCTTTGACTCATGTGCTCCACCGACCTGAAAGGTCATAATTATTTTATTCTGTCTCATTGGAACCGATCTGGGGGTGGGTTCTGGACAAAATGAATCCACCTAAAGGAAACAGAGGGCAGTTTATTTTATATCAGTTAAATCTTAGATCTCAAATTTCAAATTAAGGTTATTTAGGAAAAATTTCTGTATTCTTCGCTCAAATTTTCTACACATTGTTTTTGGATCACAAGGCAACCAAATCGCCCTGTCCGTTGAGAAAATAACGAAATCTTTTCCCGCTTCATCCCTATGTACCTACCATTACCCAGAATTTTTCCCGGATAGCTCCCTCTATTCCTCAACTCCACAATTTTCAAAGTGCGTTCTTTATATTTCATCATATTTTGAAGTCTTCTATCGAAGAATTTTCTGATTTTTGTAAGCATGATAAAGAACACTGAGACAACAATAACCAGGTTTTTGAGGCCAACGAATTAGTTTTTCATATATTTTTGCCCCTAACTTTAAAATTGGAGCTCCGGCGTGGGTCGAGGGTCAAGAATTGCATCAAGTGCAATATAGGTGTCGTTGCACAGGTTTTCGGAGACATAAAATCTATATCTGGCATTAATTTTCAATTACCAGGGTGGCCAGTTTTTCCCAAAAATAAATTCCAGATTTTTTTCAGATTTTTTCAGTCCATTTTCCAACTTTTTCATAATAAACAAATTATTTAAAAAAAAAATGTTCAACTGAGTCTGACAGAAAAAATTATACAATACATTCGCATCATAACATTTTCTTCAAATTCCCTGATTTTTTTGATTTTTTATCAAAATTTCCTGACTTTTCCCTGACTTCTCCAGATCTGCTCACATTCCCTGAATTTTCCCGGGTTTCCCGAAACTGGTCACCCTGACTAGTATGAAATGTGAGGGAACCTATGATGAGTAGGGGGAGGGGGTTAAAAATAAGAAAACATAGGTAATACTATTTTGAGATGGGTATTGTTTCTTATGTTTTTGGGACTGTAAAATATACGAGTATTTCCGATGTTCGTTTTCAGCTGACATAAAAATAGAAGGTTCTAGAGGTGTGAGAGTTGGAAATGAGAAAAAATTTGTAGGTTTGATGTGGGTGTCGTTTCAGAGTGTCTACCAATTACGAATTTTCCAAAAGTGTGATTTTTTATAACTTTTGTGTGACTTTTTAATAATCTTTTTTCGGAACATTTTCACACCTGAACAGAATTTCCACTAGGAAAAAAGAATCAAAAACACGCTAATTGAACAGCCTTTTGCAAGAGTGTTATAAGTCCAATCTTGGCAGTTTTGAGTTAAGTGGTGTAACAGAAAGGACTTCTTACGAGGAACGCGATGGTACCACTGGATTTTCAGTGCGACCACTCAAAAAAAGAAAGAAAAAAAAGAGTGAACGATATCGGGATTTTGCAAGAATGTTATATTTGTTCAAGATGTTATAAGTCACGACACTTTTTTTTGCAGCTCTACAAAATGCGTTATAATCAACCTACGAGTAAAAATCTGAAATTAAAGGAAGCTGTACCGAACTACTGCTATTTTTTTCAAACTGCCAACACTACTCAGACACTCGCAATTCGTACAGGAATGTTGTTTTTGCTCTCCTGAAAAATTGCGTTTTTGGACTTATAATACTAGCAAAACAAAAACTTTGAAGAAACTTAAATAACGAACGAATTATTGCACAGAATGTTACAAAGAACACAGTTTTTCAATTAAATCTCAATTTGGCAATATTTTGGTAAGAAATATTGCGACTGTTCAGGAAGAATTACAAAATTTGTAAGTAATTAGAGACAATTGTATGACCTGTATGACCGCCGGTAGACACCCTGCGTTTCTTAGGTTTTTGGGGCTGTCAAATCCATTCGTGACATTGATTTTTAGCTACCGTGAGAATTCAGAAACCAAGGGTAGGGCTCAGGGTTGCAAATGAGGAACAATATGCAAGTTCGAGCTGGTGTTGTTCCTCAGTTTTTCAGGGACCATAGAATCAATCAATAACATTGATATTAAGCTAACTTGAAAATTAAAGAGCCTACGGTGGGGCAGGGTTTCGAAATGAGGAAAAATTTACAAGTTCGAGGTGGGTGTTGTTTCTCAGGTTTTCGGGGTATTCAGCGGGACCAATACGAATATTTTCGCCAACTCCAGCTTTATCAATAATTATTTTCACTTCGCCGTTTTGGTTCTAATTTATATGACCAGAGGTAAAAGTTGAAGATTCGATGAAGAATCAAATTCGAGATAATTACAACCGCTAAAGCCGGGAAGAGAGACAAATTCATCAAAATTAAAATCATATTGGTATAATTTCTGATAGTATTATGGTATTAGGAAAAACAAACAGAGTCCTGTGTGATGATAATGAGGGAGATAATATAATGATGTTCATACAACATAAATATGAACTTTATCGATTACAACAAAGCGTTCGACTCGGTACTACACAGGTTAGTATGGGAAGCGTTGGAGAGGCAGGGAATTCCAATAGAGTGGATAAGTACTATTCAAAAGCTATACAGTGGAGCGGAGGCAAGATTAGTCTGGATTGGAAAAGAAAATGGTTCCAAATAGTAAGGGGGGTCAGACAGGGGGATCTTCTGTCTCCCGATGTATTCAGTGCAGTTCTCGAGGAGTTGTTCAAGAAATTGGAGTGGGACAAGACTAAACTACCTCAGGTTTGCGGACGACATTGTACTGTTGAGTGAGGACTTGAAGGAATAGGAGAGGATGGCTAATGAACTTGGAGAGGAAAGTAGCAAGGTGGGCTTGGAAATAAATTTGAGAAAAACAGAATTGTTAACGAAACGGAAGGATATTGTATAATAAAGAGTGAAGAAATTACTATAGCCGATGAATACAAATACCTTGGGCAAGTAGTATCGTTACAAGATAGACAAGGAAAAGACATTTCTGCGAGAATAAAAAACGCATAAAAAAGTTTTTAATCCCCCCCCCCCTAAAAACAATTCTAAAAAGCCAAATAAGAACAAATAACAAGATCAGAATATTAGAAAGTGTCGAACTGAAGCTGGCCCCGAGCTCCTCTTTCGCTTCTTTATCTAAAATAGAAAATTTAAAAAAAAAAAAAAAACCCTGACTGATGGAGCTTAGACCTGGTCGCTTACCAAAATCCAATTAAACACGATACAAGTGACGCAGTGAAAAATGTTAAGAAGTGTGCTCGGAATAAGGCAGAGAAAAAATGAGTATTAAGAAGTTAATGGAGTAATCAAAAAACCGTGATATAGTTTACAAAATTAAGAAATTGAAATTTAATTATGCGGGGCAATTATACGGATCTGATCCAAATGACTAGGGCAAAAGAGTTCTAGATTGGGTTCCACTACACCATGAAAGGTAGAAGGGCAGACCCCCGACTATGAAATAATAAAAACGGCTGCAATGCTTTGGGGGAGAGGAGAAATGTAGGGGAGGCGTATGCTCAAAGTTGGGCAGAGTAGGGCACGCTACGTTCCCTTAATTCAGTATAGGCTGTATCATCATTATTGTCATTATTATCGTTGATGAAGTACATTTTTGGAAAGAATGGAAATTTCATTCTTCACAACGTGATACTCTGTACAGGCGAATAATGCACGTATCACATTCGGGGGCACTGCGATACGTATTTCGCCGTCAGTGTCTAAAATCCCGAACGAAGTCCATCAGGTTTTGTTCGAATGGTCCTCCTAATTTAGGCCTCCCAGTCCGGAATGAAGCAGCGAGCACAAGCAGTGCCTGGCTGTATACATAGAATCACAGGGAGAAAGGAAGCTTTTCGCAAGGGTGGCTAGAACTTCACCCCAGAGATACGATCTCTGCACCCCGACTCACTCGACCCCATGTTTAATGAAACCAGTTTCGCGGAAGGGCATTGGCTCCCAAGAATGTCGCACTCGCGGATTAAATACGCTCGTCGATTTCAGCACCATCCACGACCTTGACCGTGGCGTTAACCGACGGGTGAACGTTAGCTCAAGGCTCCGCGGCGGCCTTCGAAACGATACAGTAAATCGACGCCGCGTATCGGGGCTTACGTGCAAATTGTACACGCAATTTGAAGCCGGCAGAAAATGACCGCTGCCGCGCCGTCAATATCCGTCCGCTGTTTTTTTTCCCATCAGCGGCGAAAATATATCGTCGGAAAACGGAAACCAAAACCGTTCGACGACTGTCTGCCGCAGACAATGTATACAGAAAAAACAAGACGCGTAATTAATTATTGCTGGTACTTCGCGATACCGACGTCATTGAACGACCGCGGCACAGCAGCTTTTTCGGCAAAACTGTTTTCCTACATATTCTGCTGCGCCATCAATCATCGATAAAGTTCACGTTTATTGTGTACCTACGGAGCAAATACGCTGATTTACGATTTCCCAGCAACTATCTGTACCTTCTGATAAACAACACCAGGAGCTCCAAAGAAAAAAAACAACAACAATAATTTCGTCAATTCGAATTTTCTTTTACGTTTCACGAAGACTCTATGTATAACTTAGCAGAAGGGTAAACCAATAGACGGAGGGGCAAAACTAGAGCAGGATTGCAATCCCCCAACTTAGAATTTGCACACTAAAGCAGTCTCAACCGTTATGCCTTCGTTATTTTCGTTTGTGCTTCCCCGCTGCACCCAGTAGCGTGGATCGTCATACATAGGCTCAACAATTTTTTCGAATTTTTGAACGCGATCTAGTTAAAAAGTTGCCTTTGGTGAAAAAAATTTTAATTTTTTTTTAAATTTGTAAATTTTCCCTAAGGGATTTGTCCTTGAAGTTATGTCATATGTATTATAGGGCTGAAAATTGAATGTTACACAGCGCCTTAAAAATGCTGGTTATGAAAAATTTTTACATAACCTTTTTAATAGTGTTCATCGCGAACTTTGAATTAGTTCATGTACAAATTTTACCTATCTGTAAAATTGAAGACGCTAAAGCACATACAATATTTTGTTGCTTTATAGCGCTTTCAGTATTGGAGATAGGCACAATTTACATGCAATCTTAACAGTAGTAATGAATGAGATATACAAAATAAGTCATGTACAAATTTTGTCAATCTGCAATACTGAAGGCGCTATAGAGTGACAAAGTATTGTAAGTGCTTTAGCGCCTTCAATTTCACAGATAGGCAAAATTTGAATCTGACCTTTATTAATAGAACTAAAAAAGTTATGTGCAAAGTTTGTCCACCTTGCATTTAAAAGCAGTCGATCATTGCATAAAAGTACTGGTAAAAGTCAAAACTTCCAAAGAAAAAGGTATGGGGTGAAGAAATATAACTAAGGACATCAGTAAAATTAAACAAGTTTTATTTTAAATTCCTCGAGTGGACACCCAGGGAGCACAAGAGGAAAGCAGGCCGACCTAGGACGAGATGGAGGGATGCGATCGCCCATTACTGTGGGGTGGCGTGGCAGTGAGATGCCAGGGAGAGGGATCTATGGGTAAGGGTTGGTGAGGCATATTCCCAAAGGTGGGCAGAGGCATAGGGGCACAAGGTAGTCAAGTATTGTCTACGTTATTCCCACTTTGTACTATGCTTCAATAAATGCTAGGTTATTATTATTATTATTATTATTATTTTTTTAATTCAAAAAAACAAATAATAAGGTTAAATTACACGAAAAGATTTTTTTAAAATTTGAATTCCGAACAATTTTTCCTGTTAAATCAATAAAATGAAACATTTTAAATTTTAAATGAAAAAAAAAATGAAATTATCCGAAAAAATCTTTTTTTGACTTGAATTTTGGAAGATTTTCCCCGTTTCTCAAAATAGCATATATAAACCTATTATGTCTTTCTTCGCCACAAACTGTTACTGATGCCTTACTGGCCAATAGAATCTGCATTTCCGCTGATTGGATATGGCATGGGAGGGGAGATGGAGAAAACAGGTCAGACGTATCCCCGAAGCAAAAATACTTGAATTCTTTGGTTTGGCCGTTGAACTGATGCAAAAATACTGCTTAGTATAGATTGTTTTACATTATCAAATACGGCACCAAACATAACTTTTTTAAGCTCTAGCATAGTAAGCAGAGTGAATCGTATGAAATTCTTTATCTTTCGTAAGAAAGTAAGAGATAACGATAAGACGACACATTATAACTCCACCAAAAGGAGCGAGCACATATTATATGTATACATGTCATGAGAGAAAGATCTTTTTCAAATATTTTCCTCGACATTGCATCTAATTTTGTTCCATTTAATCCCTTAACCCATACCGCTTTTCTTTCGAAGTTTTGATTTTTACCAGTACTTTTATTCAATGGTCTATTGCCTTCAATATGCGAAATGGACCAAACTTGCACATTACCTTTTTAATAGTACTCATCGCGAACATTAAATTAATTCATACACAAATTTTGCCTATCTGTGAAATTGAGGGCTCTGTAAAGCAACAAAGTATTGTAAGTACTTTGGCGCGTTCAATATTGCAGATAGGCAAAATTTGTACATAACTCATTTTGTAGATCTCAAGTATTAATACTATTAAGGTTACATGTGAATGTTGCCTATCTGCCGTACTGAAGACGCTATAAAGCAACAAAGTATTATAAGTGCTTTAGCGCCTTCAATTTCACAGATAGGCAAAATTTGTATTTAAGGTTCGCGATGAATACTATTAAAAAGTTATGTAAAAATTTTGCATAACCGGCATTCTCAAGGCGTTACGTAACATTCTATTTTCAGCCCTATAGTACATAACTTTAAGAACAATCTTAAATACCTTCTCGGGAGTAGGCTCACGCGATGGTGTCGACGGACCCATAGAGAGAAAAAGAGGGTCTGGAGGAATTTCCATGGGCCCCCTCTCCTTACAGTTCAATTTGTTCTTTTGTCAGACGGGAAAAAATTATAAGCTATGGGATAAGAGGTTTCTTTCATGGTGTAAGGAGTAATTGCTGATTTGATGTACAGTATGATAGAAATTCAGGCCTTTTAAAAATATCGGGCCCCCTTGAAAGTCCAGGCTCGGGGTATCCCCCCCTCTCGTGGCCCATATAGGGCGAAGGTCTCTTGTAGGCGATCCCATTCTTTTCTATTTCCTGCAATTATTCGGTGGTTTTTTGTCGTTAGAAATTTATATATGGCATCTCCCCCATCTGGTTTTTTTGTATGTCCTCTTTTTCGTTTTCCATTAGGGTTCTGCCAGAATGTTGTATGGTAGGTCCATCGGTCATCCTCCGGTTACTGACGCGGTACTCGAAAGGGTAGTTCCTGTGGCTGGGGATGCGGTGTCATAGGGGCCACTTTGGCATGCGTGCATCGCCATACGTCCCATCAGACCATCCTTAAGTCTTGCTATGTGTCCTGCCCAACCCCACTTTTTTCTACTGATATACCTTGCTGCGCTTTTCCTTTATTTTCTCGATTGGTACTCGGCCTTTTCTTCTAATATTTAGCATTGAACTCTCGGTTGCATTCTGGGTTACCTACTCTAATTTTATGTAAGTTTTTTTTTTTTTTTGATTTAGGAGCCATGTTTCGTATTCATATGTTAGGGTCAGAAGGACACACATATTAAGAACTTCCCTTTTCTGGGTATCTTATAGAGGCCTTTAAATATATTTTTGAGGGTCCAGTATTTTGCCCATGTGTTTGTGATTCTTTTTTCTATTTCTCTTTCAGTTCGATTCTTCAATGCAATTTCTTGTCCTAAATAGGGTGCTTCTTTTATTATTTCTATCCCGTTTATTTTTTTCCCAATAAGTTTCTCGTTGTTTCTTAGAATTTTGGTATTTTTCTTGTTAACTTTAAGGACAAATCCCGGAGGAAAAATTAACAAATTTAAAACAAAATTTTAAAACTTTTTTTTTCACCAAAGACAACGGTCTACGTGGGTCGCGTTAGAAATTTCGAAAAAAAAAGTTGACGATCTACCCTATATTACTCAGTCTACAGATGGTCCATATTGTAATACCACTTCCACCTAAGAATATCAATCGAAAAATAGTCTCAATTGTTTGTGCTTCGTTTGTGTTAGATTGTGTTTTCATTCATTTCGTTTGCCCCCCCTCTTATCCTCTTCCAGTGGGGCCATATGTAACACAACTTACATTGAAGAATACCAATCCGAAAATAGTCTCAATCGTTTGTACTTCGTTAGTGTTACATTGTGTTTTCATTAATTTCGTTTCTGGGAAAATCTAGCTCCTCACTTTCGAATTTTAAAACGAAAATGGTGCCGATCTTTGTGCTTCCAATATTTTTGCTTGGGCTTCCCCGATTTGCTTCCTCTCAGGGGGTCTCTATTGTAATACAACCTCCACTTAAGAAAATCAACCCTAAAATAGTCTCAACCGTTTACGTTTCGTTTGCGTTTGTGTGCAATATTTTCTTTTGTGCTTTTTCTCGTCACACATTGTAATACAACTTCCACTTAAGAAAATGAATCCAAAATTATTCTCAATGGTTTATGCTTTGTTTATGTTCAATTGTGCTTTTCTTCATTTCGTTTATGCCCTCTCCCTTCGGTAAGAAACTGGTTGAGGCTGGGGAAATGTCAGCTCCCCAATTAGAATTGTGAAACAAAAATGGTACCAATCGTTTGTGTTCGTGTGTGCTTCCGATACTTTCGTTTCTGCTCCCCCATTGCCACCTCTCAGATGGTCCATATTCTAATACAACTTTCACTCATGAATATCAATCCAGAGATAGTCAATTTGTTTGTGTGTTTAATGATGCTTCTACTATTATCGTTGATGCCCCCTCCCTTTGGTAGGAAATTACGGAAAAGGGCTGAAAAACTGCTATACCCACTTTCAAATTTTGAAACGAAAATAGTTCCAATTGTTTCGTCTGTGCTCTCCACATTCCCACCTTTCTCGAAGACCATATTGAAGACAATTTCCACTAATGAATATTAATTTATGTTAATCGTTGTTTGCGTTATTTGTGTTCGGTTGTGCGTTCTTTATTTTCGTTTGTACCCCGCACTTCGGTGAGAAATGGCCGGGGGAGGCTGGGAAAATGCTAGTCCCTAGTTTCGAATTTTGAAATAAAAATGGTGCCAATAGTTTGTGCTTCGTTTGTCATTCTTTCCTCCGGAGGATATTTATCTATTTATTTAGATTTTGTTTCTTTTTTGTTGGAAATACAGTCCTAATTATGAAGGATGGAGAGAAGGGGCGAGCGTTAGACACCGAAGGGTAAAATCGAAATTTCAGAGCAATTCATTGTACTTTTTCAATGTAAATAGCCGGGATAGAAACCAAACAGGATCATGAAATGCTAATATCCGGTTTCTTAGAGGATCACAAAATCCATTTCATCACAAACAGGACTTGGAGATCTGCCAAATTTTCTCTTTCTAAAGAAAAGATTTCGAAAAATCATCAATGTGGAATAAGTGCCCCTCGTCCTCGACTCCACTGTCGTAATCTGTTTCCTGTACGAAGAAGAGCGAACAACATTTTTGGGAAGTGAATTGGGACAGATGGGGTATAAAAATGAATTCTCTGTTTCGTTAGGGGAGACAAATGAAGTTCCGAAGAGGGCAGTAACCTCAATTCCTTATCTCCCTTGTTTGCCATTTGCATCAAACGTTCACATTTGAAAAAGAGAGTTGAATATTTCTTAACTAGAAAAATCGAATTGGGGACCGAAATATTGGATCGAATACGCCATCCATTTTGCATTTCGCTATACTCGAATCCAGCTTCAGCGCTTGAAGAGGAGGGGCAAGAACTTCTTTTTAACTTAAACAGCCCTATAGAAGATCAAAATAGTGTTTTTTGAGTTGCTGATTCCGAACATCTTCTACTAAACGCTGACGTACGATAGTGGGTTTGAGGGTTCCACTCCTGTATCCCGAAGCTAAAAGAAAAACAAATACATAAATTTTTCTGGTGACCATCTTTTTTTAAGACTAAAATTGCTGGAGGTCAGGCCCGTGCGCAGGATTGTTCCAAGGGAGGGGTTTCAAGTTAAAAAAAAGAATTTTCTATTGTGCCATGTATGCCTCTTGGATAAATAAACTACCAATTATTTTAGGGTCCGTTTCCCCAGCAGCGCCCATTTCAGATTCGAAGTTCAAAATTTCAGGATCGTTAGTGCTGGTTAGTGCCGTAAAAATTTTCGTTAGTGCTTCCCCCTTCCATACTTTTTAAAAAATGAATTTGGGCGCTGCTGGGGAAACGGTGGCACCGCCCATGAGGCCTAGCTCATCGAAACACTCAGGATCGTTAGTGCTGGTTAGTGCTGTGCAAGCACTAATGATCCAGACATTTTGAGCTTCGATTCTGGAATGGGGTCCTCGATCCCTTATATTTTGTCCCCTATAATGGGGATGTGAAGGACTGCAGGGGTTGACGTTTTGCACTAAGGAAAAGTTGCCCAGCACTAACCAGCACTAACGTAGCACTAATGATCCTGACATTTTGAGCTTCAATTCTGGAATGGGGTTTTCGGTTCCTTATATTTTGTACCCTACAATGTGGATGTGGTCGACTGCGGGGGTGGGCAGGTTGCACTAACGAAAATTTGCCCAGCACTAACCAGCACTAACGTAGCACTAACGATCCTGAGTGTTTCGGAGAGCTAGGCCTCATGGGCGGTGCCACCGTTTCCCCAGCAGCGCCCAAATTCATTTTTTAAAAAGTATGGAAGGAGGGAAGCACTAACGAAAATTTTTACGGCACTAACCAGCACTAACGATCCTGAAATTTTGAACTTCGAATCTGAAATGGGCGCTGCTGGGGAAACGGCCCTATTATTTTATACGTACGTGTATTAATCAAAATTAACAATAAACGTCCTCACTGATATTTGTAAACGCACCACAATCAGTGATGACTCACAGATAAGCAATGGAATGTCGGACCGGATTTCATTCTAATTTTAACTCGAAAATCGTCTTTTTTAGCCATGGGGGGGGGGGTCAACACCCCCCCTTGCGCACGGGCCTGCCGGAGGTTCAAACTCTTTGGAACTTACTTATTTTATGTTCATACGTATATGAGTGTCTTATCTAATTTCCGCAAAAGAAGAAAAAAATGAGTGAAGTTAGATGTTCGTTTCACAGTTTCAGCTATCTAACTTAGCTCATGAGGCAATTTCGTTACCTAATGGTTTTACATAGCATTGGCAATTTTTACAATTACAAATTCTTACAATACGGACTATGTGGAAGGGGTGAAGAGGAGAAGCATAAATGAAAATAACGTGTGCGCATACGAACACAAAACGAAGTACGATTGCTACTATTTTGGGTTCGAAATTCAAAAGAAGACGGCTTCTATTTCCTCAGTTCTTCACCCTTCCCTCACTAAAAGGAAGGGGGAAGATAAAAATGATGAAAGCACAATCAAGTACAAATGAAACACAAACGATTGATACTATAGGTTCATGCTTATAAGCGTACTTCATAATTTATGTGGGTGAAGAGAGGAGGCACTAATGAAACTATTGCAAGCACAAACACAAAAGACGCACAAACTATTGACACCATTTTCGCATCGAAAGTCGAATGTGAAGTGGCCAATATTGCCCCAGCCCTTCCCCACCTATTTTTCACCGAAGGGAGGGGTACAAACGAAAATAAAGAAAGCACAATCATACAAAAATAACGCAAAAACGATTGAGATTATTTCTGGACTGATATTTGCCAAAGTGGAAGTCATCTTACTATATGGTCTCCCTGGGAGGGTGGAGGGAGATGGACAGCACAGACGAGAATATTGAAAGCACAAATAATTAGCACTAGTTTAATTACGAAATTTGAAAGTGAGCGGCTTGCATTCTTCCAGCCCCTTCCCCACCCATTTCCCACCAACAGGAGGGACGAAAATAATGAAAGCACAATCGATCACAAACGAAGCACAAACGAAGCACAAACGAAAGAGACTATTTTCGAGTTGATATTCATGAGTGGACGTTGTATTAGAATATGGATCTCCTGGGCGGAGGCAAAGGGGACACAAACGAAAATACTGTAAGCACAAATGAATCACAAACCACTGGCACCATTTTCGTTTCAAAATTGAAATTGGGTGGCTAGCATTTCCCGAGCCTTTAACATTTCTCACCAAAGGGAGGGGCTCAAACAAAAATCATGAAAGTACAATCGAACATAAACGATAGGGACTATTTTTAGATTGATATTCTTAAATGGAAGTTATATTACAATATAGACCCCCAGAGGAAGCACAAACAAACATTTCGAAAACACAAGCGACTGGCATCATTTTCGTTTCGAAATTCGAATGTGGGGATTGTATTTCCTCAGCCTCACACATTTCCTTCCAAAAGGAGGGGGCACAATCGAATACAAGCGAAGCACAAACGATTGAGGCTAATTTGGGGTTCAAATTCATGAATTTCGGGGGTCAGAGAAATGCCGTTAAACCTAGGTAGGGATTAGATGTAGATTTTGGGGAACCGAGGAACCACGACTATGCGTTGCCTTTCTTTGGCTGTATGAATCAGCGAGGGTCGCCGAAGTCACAAATCATACGGGTGACGCTATTTTTGAGAAGTCGAACAATAAAATTAGTCACCTAATTCGTGAACACTTGCTGATGGTTGCAGCGTCAACGACAAATAAACAAACAGAATGAATAATAATAATTGTTTTGCAGAATCATTACACCGTATTGGAGACGTACGTAAACAAAATTTACTTCTGTGTTTACCTACGAATTTTATTTTTTCATCTTTCTTTCTCGAAAATACATTGACGAAAGAACTGACGTACCTCGCACATTCGTTCGAACAGATCTTTTTGTACCGACATGGGTGTGATGAAGTCTAAATCTAAACACCGATTTGGATTCTCCGTTAATTATCGCATGTCAATAAGGATACATTACTAGCGGTATAACATAGGCATGTGAGTGGTCCTTGTCGAAGTTATTTCAAAAAATTCAAAAAAGTTCTCAAAAATGTTTGAACTGGCAGTGGCTTGCCGGACGACCGGACGCCCGGTGGTCATCGAAAATGAAATTATGATCCTAAAGAGTAATGTCTTGTTTCCAAATTTTATATGATTCTTGACTAGAACGGTGTATTTTGATGTACTCGTAATTGCAAAATTAACAAGTGCAAGATTTTACGTAAGATTTAGGTTTCGTCAGAGAAGTTGACTGTTTTTATTTGGACAGATTTAAATACTGCTTCTGTCTTCCAGACTTGACTGAACATCTCCAAGACGCTTCTAGCTCTGCTTAGGACTCCTCAAGGCTTCTTTAAGGCTCTTCCTATGTTTTACATTCTCTCAGATTTTTTAAAATATTATGTTTAATTAACGGCTCTTGCCGACTCGGTCAAGATAATCTAAATTCTCAAGATTTTTTCAAGACTTCTCAGTTTCTTTCAGACTCGCTCAGAAATTTTCTTCAAAGATTATCTGTTTAAGACTTTTGAAACTTTTCTAAACGTGTTTATGACTCTTTCAGACATGTTTCAGTGTCTAAAAGAATCTTTAAAATATTTAAATAGGTCTGAAGAAGTCTTTAAAAAATCATTCTGAGTTAAAAAGTTTCGTAAAAGTCTAGAAGAGTCCAGAAAAGTCTCTGTAGAGCTTAGAATAATAATCTTAAATTTGAAAAAGCTTTAGAGATAATCTTAGATAATGAGATATATTGAAAATATTACTGGAATGTTGAAGAAAATTTCACATTTCACTCACTCCGCTTGTGACTATAGTTGAGTAATGTTTTTCCAAAATGCAAAGTCCAGCTTTTTTGCTTTTCTCGGAATTGAGTGATTATCAATATACTGAACTCCAGAACCAAATGAAAAAGCTCATTTCCAAAAAACACAATAAAAATATGTCTGAAAGAGTCATGAACACGTTTAGAAAAGTTTCTAAGATTCTCTAAGAGTATTACATCCGCCTAGATGAGTATTGAGATATGTTGAACAAAGCTAAAATAGTCTCAGAAGTCTCAGTGAAGTATAGAACAGTCTCGAAAAATGTCAAATATACCTGGAAAAGACCTACAGAAATTTTGGAGAATCTAAAGTAGGCTTAAAGAAACCTTAATGCATCTCAAAGACCTTACACCGTCTGGATGATTTTCAGAGGGCACTGAATAAGCATGAAAGAGGCAGAAAAAGTCTTCACCGTGTCTAGAATAGTCTTAAAAATTCTCAGACGTGCTTGGAATAATCTTGAAATGAATCCGGAAGTTCCAGAGATAATAGAAACATGTCTAAAAGATTTTGGATAAAATTTGAAAAATCGAAAGGAATTTCGAAGGTACTGAACCTATCTGGATAGGTTTCAAAAGGCTGAAATCAGTCTTGAAAAAATCTTGAGAATTGAGATAGTCCTGACCGAGTCGAGCAAGAGCCGTAAATTAATCTTAAACATACTATTTAAAAAAATAAAAAAATAAATAAAAAGCCAAGAAAATGAAAAACACAGGAAGAGTCTTAAAGAAGCCTTGAGGAGTTCTAGGCAAAGCTAGAAGGGTCTTGGAGATGTTCAATGAAGTGTGGAAGACTGAAACAGTATTTCATTCTGTCTAAAAAAAACAACTTCATCTCTGGCGAAACCTAAATTTTACGCAAAATCTTGCAGTGTATGAAAAACGAAATCAGTCACTTCGAAAACGCGATTAGTGTGGTTTCAGTGGTTTTTTTTTTCGCGCTCGTACCAATTTGGAAAATTTTTCAATAAATGACTTGAAAAAATAAGATAAAACGAGAAACTATGAAGTTGAAAATGGTGGAATCAAGGAGGGAGATAGCTATCCGGAAAAAATTTCGGGTATGGGTAGGTAAGGAGTGATGTCGATTTGCACCAGTCTGGTCATAAAAATTGGTGACACCGGAAAAACGACCAATATTCTACATTTTACCCCATGTTCTGAAGCAGCAAGGGGGTTATTTTCAATTCCTTCTTCCTGAGAGTTCAGGAATGGTTACAAAACAAGTGAATATAATCTTTCTTATGTAATAACATTTGCGAGCAATAATTTGGTTATCTACGAGTGTTCTGAAATCTCGATTATATCACTCCGGTTTCTGACTCTCACCCCCCCCCCATTTATCATTATTAAGATTAGATTTCCAAATAGAAAGGATCCAAAAAAACAAAGTTAGTCATCTGAAATTTGAACTATGCTTCCCACTCATGATTCTCATTCAGCCGTCGTAACCGATGAGGCTTAGCCTCACAGTATTCTGAAAAAAAAATGTAGGCGGACAAAATTCAAAAAAACGAACTGAAAACTGAAAAGACATGAAAGAAACTCTATTCTGCAATCATCAAAGCACCTGGTTTTGCATATGCAGACTGTCACAGGGGCCTCGTGAAGTGGACAAAGTTTACTGCAAGCTGGTTTCGCTTTATCCCATGTGATTTTCAGAAACGCAGTGCTACATCCATCCTAGACTATGGGTCCATAGTATACTCGACAGCTAGCCAATCTACCTTGGAAAAGCTGAACACTGTTCAAAATCAGGCACTACGGATAGCCTCTGGCGCATTTCGAACAAGTCCCATAGCCAGTATCAACGCTAAAACAAATACAATGCCACTAGAACATCGCCGAAACAGTCAACTCCTTAATTATTATGGCAAGCTTTTAATCACTCCAGACCACATCAACTCGTACCGAGGGACTTCGGCAACTCCATCAGGAAGCCTAGGATGTACTGCTCACAAATTATTGCAAGACTACCAGCTGTCATCGGATCAACTAGTCACAACAACAAAACTCTAAGTCCAACGTAACATCGTTCACACTGCTGTACGCGCCCGTCTGCAGGACCTCTGGACGACAGACCCCCACCCATATCTGCTACGAATTATCAAGCCCCAACTAGAGGATTGGGCTACTTCGTACCACTCCTCACGTAGATTGGAAAGAATAATCACAAGAATCCGCATAGGGCACACACACTTCACACACATTCACCTCATTACACGGACTAACACACCGCACTGTGACTCATGTCAAACACCATCTTCACTTCTACATCTCCTTAACGACCGCATCCAAATACAACCTCCAACTGCAACAAATTTATGGCCAATCACCCCATAACGTGTACGGAGCACTTCAGGATGATAAGGAACAAGTAAAGCTCCTAATCTCCTTCCTTGAGAGCTCGCGGATATTGCCAGAGATTTAGCATACAATTACCTCGATAATTTTATGATATAATAATTAAGTTCACAATGTTGATCCGCTAATTTAATAATGTACTCACGGACGTAAAAAACCACAGCTGCTAAATTACGTCGATAAATAAAACATTTTAGTCAAGATTATATGTTAACGATTATTGTGAAAATGTATTCCTAATGCATTTCTCGTGTTCATTACGGTGGTGTATTTGTTTTTGAGTTTTGGAGAGATGCAAAGAGAGAATTTTAATTATAAAGTGAGTACTTTCATATTACCTCGTTTCTTTAAGTTTCTTAGATGTATAAAAATGTGTAACCGAGTGTAACGAAAATTTTTTTCACCGAGTATTTCCTTAAAGTGTGTATTTTCAGCTACCTTTGTTACTTTTCGCCAATACTTGCAATCTTATGAAAAAACGACATGTAACATGTCTGAAAACTAAATTGTTACAGTTAAAAGGAAGAATTTTGTATACGTTGTTTTTCTTTTTTACCTTCAAATTGTGTGCAGTTGTACTTTTATTTTGCTATTTTTCAACCCAAATTCACTTTTATTTAAGACAAGTGAGATTTCATACACCTTAATGAACAACACTTGGGGTTTTAATCGCAAACAGTCATGATGTTTTTTGGTTTCTAATAAGAGTTTTGTTATTTTCAACGCAGTTTTTGCTAACAGATATGACACGACGTCCAAAATCACAAGAAACTGACGAAGAAGAGATGCTCTAGAAAAATTTTTAATTTAAGTATTTTTCTTGTTTTTTCTTTTGCGCATTTCAGTATTGTTAATTGAACCTACATGCTACATGAAACGTAGTTATCCTTAAAAGTTGGTTCAACTACCTCCGCTGGTTGACAACTTCGATTTTATATAAAACAAACCATTTTCGGAAGTTAAAAACTCGTATTTTGATTCCTTATTTAATCATTTTGTAAAGTTTAATATTTTCCACAATCAAACAAAATAATTATGTTGTATCAAAAAATGTAATCAGAAGGTGGGAAGACCTATATTTTGATACCCTACTCAATAATTATGTAAATTTTGAAATTTGCTTCCTCTTCCTTCCTAGGCCCCGTTTGGTTTCAAAACCAAAATAGTATCATAAATGTGATCAGAAGGTGAGAAAACCTGTATTTTGATACCTCACTCGATAATTTTGTAAATTTTGAAATTTGCACCACCTCCCTGGGACCCCGTTTGGTGTTACGACCAAAATAGCATCAAACGTGTAATCAGAAGGTGAAAACCCCATATTTCAATGCCCCACTCGACAATTTTGAAATTTGACCCCTTCCCGGGTCCCGTTTAGGTTTCGTGTAAAAATAATTGAAAATTGAATTCTGTATATTCAACCCCCCCCCTCACCCCCATATACTCGGTTTCAGAATTCTGTCCATCTACATTTTTTCTTCAGAACATTGAGCCGAGGTGCGATTATTGCGGGTTGAAAACTTTCACTAATGGGCGCCTGGTGGACGTGAAATACCATCCGCTTGGCAATTTTTAGCGGCTCGATTTTTCACGTTTCTGCGTCGCCACACCTACCGACATGATAAGGTGAGGAGTGGAGGAAAGAAGCCCATCCAGTTGTGGTGCACCCGAATTCCAGTTTAATACTGAGTGAGTATTACCTCGATCAGGAGGGTGTCCCATGGTGGCCCCGGCAGAACAGCGCAAATCCGAAGGAAAGAGGCGAAACAGGGGCCCGGCTGGCTTCCCCACTGGTCACTGATACGATACTCGAAAGGATAGTTTAAGGGGTCAGGGCTGCTGTGTCTGGGGAGCAGCACTTTGGCACATGTGTATCGACATACCCTCCACCAATGGATTATGAGGAACCAATTGGACAGAGGTTCATAGAATAACAAATGGGTAATTCTCAGAATTCGGGCCTATCTCACTCACAATAAAATCAGTTTTGGAAAGCATCTTTCTTGCAATTTTTTGGGCAGTTTGGTAATAGACATAACACTGATACTATTTCAAGCCTACGGCTCAATTAATGCCGAAAAGGGGCGGGGGCAGAGCGTTTCTAAAAATCTATAGACACTACGAAAGAATTTCCATCGTAGTGGCAACCACTACAAAAGAATTTCCATCATAATGGCAACCACAACATTAAAATTTCCATCGCAGTAGCATCTGTTGTGTGAATTTTTCTTTGGCAGTGCAGTGGTGGAATGATGATGATCCAGACAACCAATGTGTGGGAAATCATGTACATGGTCTTCAGAAAGTCAATTGGCAAGGTATGTGAGCTACAAGTACACTTAGGATATGGATGTATAAATATGTACATTCTTACGTAGTGGACATTTAGTTCCATGGTAGTGGTTAGAAATATTAACTTGCCACTACGAAAGAAAACCAAAGATGATCCACTACGTAAGAAAAACAGTAGATAAATTGAATTTAAGACTTCAAGTATACTTTTATGAGCAGTTTTTAATATTTAAATGTCAATATACGTAATAATTTCAATATAATCCTTCTTTTTTTCCAGGATTTAGCAGCATTCCAGCAAGATGTGATCAGCCACTACAAAATACCTCAAAAATTGTAAATAAGCGCGTTATGAGATATTTTCATTGAACAACTAGATAGTAACATTGAGATCCAAGATCTGAGATGCGCATGGTATCCTTACTGCAGCACCACAGCGTTGCAGCCAGTTGGCAGCATTCGAGATTCAATCTGTGAGGCAGAGAGCGCTACTGAAAAATAGCCACTACGATGGAACCTCAAATGCAGAACCTCCCTTTTACCTCATCTTGAGGGCGCGTGATATAATCTGAGTTGCTGTTTTTGCTATCAACATGTATTCTCCCTCATACTCGTGAATTTCCATCTTGTTTTCCCCGAGGAAAACATTTCATTACATCATTTCAACAAACTTGAAATTTGAAAATGTGAGCCATAACAGCCACTACGATGGAATATTCTGAGGGTTTATTTGATTTTGTGGTGTATCTAGGGAGGGGGGCAGGTATGCCAATGTCAGGAAAGGTTGAAGAGATGATACTCCATACATTCACTAAAAAAACGATTGAAATTTTGAATACGTAGTCTCAAAAAGTTTGATGAACTGAAATATGTCTCAATTCTAAGAATTACCCAAATACATTTATGAACACTTTTACTCGAAATGTCTACGCATTATGAATGTGTTCAGTAATGTCAAAAACCAACGTCTTCGACTTTACAGACTCGTAAGCACGGGTGTATGACTGTACATAGTACGTGCTTTATGTTATGCAACATTACGCAACTAAGTGTAACATAACACGTTAACTACTCTCCATTCAAGCTTACCAATTTTTCCATTTTTTTTTGTTAGTTCAATGCGTCTTTCTTTTACCTTTTTTTTTTTTAATATTTCCGAAAAAAGTTGAACGTATATCTCGCCTGACAGCAATAATTAAATGTAAATCATATGTCTACGATTTCAATGTCACTACGTGACACAATACACACCATATATCAAATCGTCGACAAAATTCTTACATCATATTGGTTTTACGAAAAACTAGTTTCTCGCTTGTAAAACAAATTTCACGAACGTTTTCGTCGCGCGTGTATAGTTTTTACTTATGGTTTTCACTTGCCATCAATTGTTCGGGAAAACATCTTGCAACATTCTGTAGGTTGTTGCAACAGTCTACAGTCTGCAAGTCTGTACCTCTCTGTACCTACATAATTGTATCGAGTAAGGTGCCTACTAGCTACAACCCAGAGGTACCTACTGCGCACGTGCTCACATAGGCATCGTCCTCTTCGTCGTCTGATTTTGTCGATGAATGTAGAATACAATATATATTTTACTCTGTATAGGTAAACGGTATAGGTACATAAAAACTCAATACAAGCAGAGGAACTGGTTTGCTTTGTATGTGGTTATATTTGTATGTAATGTACCCATCTGCCCATCTTTACTCGAGAAGGAAAAAACGTTGACCCATGGCCTTGAATATGGTCGACGGTTGAGCCTATGTCCTTGCTAATTTCGTTATGTACGCGTTTCTCGCTCGATTTTACAGGGTTACGATCTCTTTTGTTTTGCGTATTGTATATTTTTTCGTGTTTCGGGTTGTCTTACTTTTTAGTTCGTTAAATGATTGCTCGTAGCGATAAAGAGGTTTATGTCTCACTTTTCTTCTTTCTCTTTTTTGTCAGGAATAATAATCGCGTAGTAATTGTCGAAAACGCGATTAGATCTACAGGGTGTCCAGAGTTCATACCGGTTGAGCGGTTTTTAGCAGGTGCTTTTTACGATGCTGCTATTTCAAACGTCACACGTTGAGTCAAAAGCAGATTGGCTACACAGGGTGGGTCAAGAGGTCCGTTTCGCCAGCCCCCCCAATTAGATTCTGAAATCAAAAAGTATCTCATAATTTTGTACCTATTTTGTACAAATTTGTACCACCAACCCCGAATTTTATACCCACATCGTTACACTCATAAAAAAAAATTGGGGTGGGGGCTAGCGAAACCTAGCCCCTTCCCAATTGAGAATATCGCACCGGAAGTGATACGGAAATGTTGTACCTATTTTGTACCATTTTGTACCAGCAATCCCGAATTTTGTACCCACCCCCTTCCTCTCTTAATCGCAAAACGAGTAGCCCTCCATGGAAGTATTCGGCACCCGGAGTAGTATTAAAATGTTGTGCCTATTTTGTACCATTTTGTACCACCAATACCGAATTTTGTACCCTCCCCCTTCCCCATTTATTCGCAAAATAAGTAGCTCCTGCCCCCTCCCCTCCCCAATGGAAGCATTCGGCACCCGAAGTAGTATCAAAATTTTGTGCCTGTTTGTTTTGTATTTCTTTGTATCATCAATCCCGAATTTTTACCCTCCCCCCTTCCCCACCTATCCGCAAAATAAATAGGCCCCACTCTGTGGAGTCGTTCATCTGCACCCGGGGTGGTATCAAAATTCTCAAATAAATCAACTTATACGAAGACTGAGTAAGATTCATCGAATGTTGTGGTCACCTAGGAAAACAATCAAAAAATAGTACTCGAACTACGACTAATATTAATTTTGAAAAATGAAAAATTTGACAATGTTTAAAACTGAGCTCTAATTGACATTACTAACTTTGAAATCATTCTAATGCAGAAACATATGCAAGAAATTAAGGGGAATCATTTTGAGAAATATTTTTATAAGTTTTTCGTGAGAAATTCAAATCCGTCGTCAAAATGGAACTACAGTCATATTTTGAACAATTTCACCAACATTTTCGAGTGTATCTCGGAACCGGAGGATCGCCGCCCAATTTGGACAACAAATTTGAACTCGCCGTAAAAAATTGAGTGGAAAACAGCATTAGACTAAAAATTTCTGATTTTTTCTCATTTTGAAAATTCCTCCATACACATCATGTGTTTTTTGGGGTGAAAAGATTTTTGGTAGAGCTTTGGCGCCAGAAATGGTGCGAATTACTCAATCTTTCGTGACAAATTCAAATCCGTCGTCAAAATGGAGCTAGAATCATGTTTTTGACCAATTTCACCAACATTTTCGAGCATATCTCAGAAACGGAGCGTCACCGTCCAATTTGAACAACGAGTTTGAACTCTGCGTGAAAAATTCAGTGGAAAACTATGAAATAATCTTTGGGAAAAATTTCCGACGATTTCCAAAGAATATCATCAGAAATCTTCCAGAAGATTCCTTTTGATTTCCGAAGATAATTTCCAAGAAATTTTACCTAAAATATTAAGGAAAAATTTCCGATAATTTTCAAAGAATTTCATCGGACATCATTGAGAAAAATCTCCGATAATTTCAGGAGAATTTTGTCAGAAATTTTATAGAGAAAATCTCTAATAATTCCAAAGGATTTTATCAGAAGTCATCGCGAAAAATCTCTGATGATTTTTGAAGGATTTCTCCAGAAAAACGTTTCGATAGGCCCCAATCTATAGAGTCGTTTATCTTCACCCGTGGTGGTATCAAAAATTTGTATCTAATTTGTACCATTTAGTACAACCATCTCACATTTTGTACGTACCATTGCCCATCAGCGATTAGTTTTTTAAACAAATTTGTGGGGGTGGGTCTAGCACAACATAGCTTCCAAAATGAGAATTTCGTATCGGAAGTGATACAGTCATTTTGTACCACCAGTC
The DNA here is from genome assembly GCA_031841125.1 of Acanthococcus lagerstroemiae. Lineage (NCBI taxonomy): Eukaryota > Metazoa > Arthropoda > Insecta > Hemiptera > Eriococcidae > Acanthococcus > Acanthococcus lagerstroemiae. The sequence continues at coordinate 20,066,127 of CM063110.1, forward strand.
CCGAATTTTGTACCCTCTCCGGTTTCCCATGGAAGCGTGCGGCTCTCGAAATTGTTCTAAAATTTTGTACACTTTTTTTTTTTTTTCTTTAACCATCTGGTACCACGGACCTCGAATTTTCTAAATATAATGATGTTGCGGCCGATTATATCTCCCTCTCACGCTTTATTTATTTGAAACCCTCATTCTTCCTTAAGGCCGAGCTAGACGATCAATATTGTTCTTATCAGTTAATTGACAGTTTGGTTGGTTTCACATCCAGAATTGATAAGATATTATTTTATTTCAAAGTGTCAATAAAATTCAAATCGTTTTGATTTTTTTTTTTTTACTCAGCAGTTGGACAAATTTACCATTTCAGTCAGGCGATTTGGGAAAATCCAACAAGCTGAAAGATTTTTTTTTTCTGAAAGTGAGTGTTTGCAGGTCAAGCGCGTGAGTTTGCGGAGCGAGCCGTAGGCGAGTGCCGCAAGCGCGCGAGTCCTGCACACTCACTTCGAGCCTGGCTGTGCAAGATATTTTTTAATCCAGATGTACGGAAAAAAGAAAATTTTATTTGTTTTTGGAGAATGGATCAGGTAATAGCGAATTAGAGATGTAAACTATCGGACATTTTCGTTATCGATAACTATCAATAATTTCGTGGAAAATATCGATAGTACCGGTAAAACAAAAGTCGAAACTCGAAATTGTGTACATCACGGTCTGAACTCTGAAGTCAAATGAAGCGCTGCGTAGAAAAAGGGCTTTCGACTGATAAGAAAAAAGAAATTCATTGATCGAAAATCCTTCTTCCACGCAGCGCTTCATAATGAAATGAGTAGCACATTAACGCTCGCGGCGGTGGTATGTGTAAGTTGATAAAGAAGCGGACTGTGAATTTTACTTTACAGAACAGTGTTCTGTAAAATAAATTACAGTCGTATCAAACTTGGAGCTACAAAGTAAGACTTTCGGAACGGTAAATAGACCCACAAAGAAGCGTTTTCCGTGCATCTGGATTAAAAAAGGTTTTACTGCTTTTGCTTTGATACTTGGGAATTTTGAATTGAGGAAGTTGGAAAAAGCCAACAGGTCAAAAATTTTTTTTTTGCGCTTTAATACTTGGAAATTCTGAGTTGAGTCAATTAGGGCTTTCACAATTTTTACCCCCCCCTCCCGAAAAACTCTCAGGTGCGTCCCTGATCAGGGGTTGGCTCGCCGGGCAAGGGCAAATTCCCAATGGCCTGGCACAAATATAGCTTGATGATTCAAGAATTGATTTAACACTTTCAAGTCTCTTCAATACTTGTATGTATATGACTCTTCAAAACTTCTTTAAAACGCTCCTGCCATGTTTTAGATTTTTTTTTTAAATTCTTCAAGACATGTTTAAGACTCTTTACAGATCTTAAAGACTCGGTCAACACTATCCGAAGCCTCGAGACTTTGAAGAAATTCTTCAGATGCTTTGATATTTTCTATACTCCTTTAAGAATCACTAAGATATATTTCTTTATAGATATGTTACCTGTTTCAGACTCTTTTAGATTCGTCTCAGCCTCTTTCTGACATAGAATTCTTTGAGAATTTTTTAGGCTTCTTAAATCCTGTTTGAATCTTTTCAAGACTTCTGAACGTGTTTCTATCATTTCCAAGGATCTTCGAGATGCCGTTTCAAAACTATTCTTGGCTTGATTGAGATTTCTAAAGATTATTCTCCAAACTATTAGAACCCTTGTAAAGCTCTTCAAGTCGTATTTGTCAGACAGGAAACAGTATTTGGTGTACAGGGGAGCTCGCTCGGGGGTATATGAGTGTCCATCCGGGGTTCCGCAAGGAGCCAATCTGGGACCGTACATGTTTCTCTTGTACATGGTGAATGTGTGGGAATTTCTCGGAACCTCTCACTGTTTACTGTACCCAGATGACTAGAAATTATGCCGAGAAATTGAAGCTTGGAGAGCTATTACAGAAGGACCTAAACGGGCTGGCACAATGAAGGGAGGAAAATCCTCAACATTAATAAGTGTGTAAAAATTATATTCACTCACAAAAGGAAGCCCATACAAAACACATACACCATCAAGGGACCGGCGCTGAAGTCGGTGAGCGTGGTTCGAGATTTAGAAGTTCGCTTGCAGGGAGATTTCAGATTTGAGTAACACTACCAACTGGCGCTGGCGAGAGCTAAGTGCAACGTAGGAATTATCATAAGGTACTCTAAAACATTTTCTTGCATAGAAACCTTAAAAATATTGTACTTTGCGCTGGTTCGATCGCAGCTGGACTTCGCTAGCGTGTGGTATGGGGCACTCCGAATCAATTTCACTCCAATACGCGGAAATAAACGCGTTTTTTAAGATATCTATAGTCTATACTATAAACACTTCGGTTACTACGAGCACTCTATAGGATACGAAGGATTACAGGTCAATTTTCCGAATCCGTTTTTCCGAACACCGAAATTCCGAATGGACAGAATTCCGAAAGGCAATTTTCCGAAGGACGAATTTCCGAACCCTTTTTCCGAAAAGACGAAAGTCCGAAAAAAATTTCGTCTAACACCTTCTTTCCGAATGGACGAGATTCCTGAAGCGTACTTACATTTCCATGGAAAAGCGAAATTGTAATATACGTTCTAACCTCAAGGGCTTGCAGCTGGCAAGTACGGGCGTGGCGCACCCGAGGACCTTACGCTAGTGTCTTAACTTCTTTCAGTCCCTATAGTTAAGCACGTCCCGCGCTCGGAATCTGTGCGCTAGGCGGGGAACCCGACGTTGGATGCGAAAGAAAGACCCGACGACGTAAAGTCAGAATGGTCGTGTGGCATAGACGGCAAAGCTGCTCCCCTCTCAAAATCGGGTATGTAGTAGTGAGGGCCGTCACCAGCGTCGGGTGACCCGTGTACGACAGACGATGAGTTGCCTACCCCCTTCTTTCCGTAGCCTGTATCTCAGTACAGCTACGGGCCCAATCCCAAGGTTGGTGTTACCTATGCCGAAGGGATGCATGGCTGTTGGGCTAAAACAGTCGTGAATAGGAACCTGAGGGATACCGGCTGACCTCCCTCAGTAAGTAAGCTTGCCGTGGTACTCGGAGCTCTGCCACGGTGGACGATATATTTCTCTGGTACTCGTGGGAACCGTATGGAAGAAACAAAATCTCTTTTTTTTTTAAGTAAGGAAAGCGGACCTGCTGGGGCTGGCGAAAGCCGGACCCGCAGGGACACTGGAGAGAAGCGTGCAGCGGAAGGGCTGTCAGAAGTGATGGACCGAGTGACACTGGGCGAGAAGATGGAGACGGAGACCAGGGAACCAGGGACACCCACGGTTGGACCAGCGGAACCGGAGACATCTACGGGTGGATCCGGTGAAGCAGGGACACAAGCGGGCGGACCAGGGAACCAGGGATCCGTCGCCAAAATAACAGAAGAGGAAAGAAGAAAACGTACAGGAGCGCAGAAAAGGAAGGCGCAGCGTGAGAAGCAGAGACAGCAGGAGGACGGTGGAGGAACCAAGGAGGGCACACCTGAAAAGGGAACCTCTGCGGGAACTCCATTGTCAGGCAAGAGACCGCGGGAAACCCCGTCGACGGGACCCGAGAAGGCAGCGCCAAAAAAGAGTAGGACGACGACCTATGCTTCGGCGGCGGCGGAGGAGGGACATAAGGTGGCCATCTTTCGGGACGGCTACCCGAAGACCACTCTGACGGCCGAGGAAGCAAAGGACGCCAAAGGCGTTATTCGTGAGATGCTTTGGGAACTACCGGAAACGGCGTTACCGAACATCAAACAAATAACGCTGTATCAAGGAACACTGCAGGTGGTATGCGCAGACCAGACGAGCCGGGAACGCTTCTTGGCGGGGCTCGCCAGCGGGGTGCGACTGGGGGAGGAAACTCTCGAAGTCGCACCCTGGGAGGGTCTGCCGAAGCTGACCAGCGCGTCGGTCTGGCTGCCTACAAGCGGGCGAACAGCGCAAGTGCTCCTAAAGAGGCTGGAGCTGCAGAATCAGGGGCTGTCTGCTGGGTCCTGGTACGTTGCCCATTGCAGGGAGGAACCGAAAGGTACACTTCTGGCGGTGGGTATCGACGAGGAGTCAGTGAAGTACCTGAGAAGAAAGGGCAACAAGCTGTTTTTCCTGGACCGCCTGGTTGATGTCAAGGTGACAGTCTGAGGATAACAGAGAAAAGCTATACACGGAATGATAAGGGTATTGCAAATTAATCTGCACCAATGCAAAGCAGCCTGTTACCTACTGAGCAGGAGGCTGCAAAAGGGACAAACAAATATATGCCTGTTACAGGAACCATGGTATCATCGGGAACAAGTGAGAGGCATACAAATGGCACAGGGGCATCTCATTTATGCAAAAAATGCAGGAAGACCACGTGCAGCGATATTTACATATCAAGTGAGCTGCACAGCAATACCGGGATTTACCCTACGGGATCTTGTGGCGGCCACTTTGGAATATGAGGAGAAAGGGAACAAGAAGAAGATAGTAATATGCTCAGCATATTTTCCATCCGACTCTCGGGACCCTCCCCCAACTGATGAGCTCAGGGAACTGGTAGAACACTGTGTGAGGGAAAAGCTGGACCTTCTTGTCGGATGCGATGCCAACTCGCACCATACTATCTGGGGGAGTACAGGCACAAATCCGAGAGGGAAAGGGCTAGTAGACTACCTTGCGACACAGGATCTGCTTGTTCTAAATGAGGGAAGCAAACCAACGTTTGTCACAAAAGTAAGGCAAGAAGTTATAGACATAACACTCTGTAATTCCAAACTTAGGGACCGAGTCCAGGGATGGAGAGTGTTGGACGAACCGTCTTTATCGGATCACCGATACATCCAATACCAGATCCGGGCACCTAAGGAGGAACAAAGAGCTATTAGGAACCCTAGGAAAACAAACTGGGGAGGCTTTAAGAATGACTTAGAAAGACTGACAAGTTACAACTGGCAACGGATTCAGAACGTGGACGACCTGGAAGCACAAGCCAACATACTGGATGGTGCACTCAGGGACGCCTACGAGAAGAACTGTGAGCCTAAGATAATAAAATTACGTAAAACCATCTGGTGGACAGCAGAGTTGGGGAAACGTAGAAAAGACACTCGAAGAAGGCTGAGGGCTGCACTGAAAAATAATACACCGGCTTACTGGGAATTATATCATGAGGCCCAAAAAGCATATAAAAAGGGGGTTAAGCCAGCCAAAACAGAGGGTGGAGACGTTTCTGCGAATCTATAGAAAAGGTACCGGAGACGGCACGCCTGCAAAAACTTCTCAGTAAGGAAAGGTGGGTGGCAGAGGGGCCGCTCGAACTCCCGACGGGTGGTTTCTCCACCACCCCGAGAGAGGCAATAGAGCACCTCATTGACACGCACTTTCCGGGAGCAAAAATTATGGAAAACACACAGCCGCTACCAGGAGCCGACAGTGTGCGAAAAGGAACAGATTGGGAAACGGCGAAGGAGGTGGTTACACCAGACAGGGTATGTTGGGCGGTAAACACATTCTCGCCGTACAAAGCACCGGGCCCAGATGGAATCTATCCAGTCTGCTTACAGACAGGACTAGAGACCATAATGGGAACGTTCATTGGGGTCCTCAGGGCATCATTAGCCCTAGGGCACATTCCAAAATCGTGGAGGGGTGTGAGAGTGGTGTTTTTGCCTAAACCAGGCAGAGACCCCTGCAAGGCCAAATCCTACAGGCCGATAAGTCTCTCATCATTCATGCTAAAAACCTTGGAAAGGCTGATAGACAGGCACCTAAGAGAGGTTACCCTGAAAAGATTCCCACTAAATGAGAACCAGCATGCATATAGGGCAGGCAAATCAGTAGAGTCATCACTGCACTCACTTGTTACAGCAATCGAGAGAGGGATGACTGGCGGAGATTATGTCCTGGCAACATTCATGGATATACAGGGAGCGTTTGACGCGACCTCTCATGAATCCATAGAAACAGCCCTGAGGGAAAGGGAAGTGAAGGAAAGCTTAATAAACTGGATTGTATCTATGCTAAAAGGCAGGGAGATCCGGGTAACATACCAACAAGAACGGATCCATGCAACTACCATCAGGGGCTGCCCACAAGGGGGAGTACTCTCTCCCCTACTGTGGAGCCTGGTGGTGGACAGCTTGCTGGAGGAGTTAAATGGGCAAAAAATATACACACAGGGCTACGCTGACGATTTGGTTGTGGTGGTAACCGGCAAATTTCCGGGAACCATCGCGGAGATAACGCAGTGGGGACTCCGATGTGTGGAAAAATGGTGTGCGAAAAAAGGGTTATCGATAAACCCGGACAAAACGGAGATCACTCTTTTCACTCGTAAAAGGAAAGGCAAGGAGTTGATCAAGGTGCAATACAAGGGAAGACCGTTAGCCCTCACAGGAAAGGTGAAGTACTTAGGAGTATATCTTGATGAAAAACTCTCCTGGAGGGATCACGTTTCAGATAAAATAAAAAAAGGGATTGAGGCTCTTTGGGCTTGCCGCACCTATGTCGGCAGGACCTGGGGACTCTCTCCCAAAATGATGCACTGGATATATACCGGTGTAATACGCCCCAGAATCACATATGCGGCCATTGTGTGGTGGGGCCGGGTCCACCTGACCAACGTCAGAGAGGAACTAGACCACCTGCAAAGGCTCGCGTGCGTGATGACAACGGGGGCAATGAGTACGGTGCCGACAAAGGCACTAGAAAGGCTCCTGAACTTGCCACCACTTCACACTGCTATAGAAGCAGCGGCGATAATGGGGCTTATCGTCTGGGTCAACCAAACCTTCGGGCCCATAAGACAGGCCACGGAAGGATATGGGAGATGGCCAGGACGATAGACAAATGCTTTGGGATGCCAAAGGATAGAATTGCGATGGAACACTTCTTTGACAAGCCATACCGTGCGCTAATACCCACACGGGAGGCTTGGGAAAAAAGGTGGCCAAGCATTCTAGGAAAAGAGGAGAATGTGTGGTTTGCAGATGCCTCTAAGAATGACCAAGGTGCAGGAATCGGAATCACGAATGCAAAAGGCGCTGGCAACTGTTCAGTGGCACTGGGCGAGAGCGTCACTATCCTCCAAGCGGAGATAATGGCGATCACGTGGCCATTGAGAGAAGCCAGCAGAAGGGCCTTGTTAATAAGCAGATCTATATCTGTACAGACAGCCAATCAGCTATCAAAGTACTATCGTCACACCAAACTACATCCCTAGTAGTGGCGGAGTGTGTTAACAAACTATACACCCTTGCTCAGGAGAACCGGGTCGTCGTACTATGGACACCGGGACACTGCGGCATAAAAGGGAACAGAATCGCTGGCAAGCTGGCGAAGGAGGGCACCAAAAAGGAACTGGCAACGCCCAGGCCGTGTCTTCCTGTAGCATACAGCGTCATAAAATCCAAAGTAAAGGCTTGGATAAGCAAGCAGACGGAAATGCACTGGCGGTCGGCCAGTGGCATGAACGTCAGTAAAACACTGATAGGGGACACCCCCAGTAAGTATGCCAAGTTCCTATTAGGGCTTGACAGGAAACATGCTAGGCTCATGGTCGGACTATTAACCGGTCATGGGGCCACAAAACACATGTGGTATAAAATAGGAGTGGCAAGAAGCGGCTCCTGTAGGTACTGTGGAGAAGAGGAAGAAACCTCGATCCATATCATATGTCGGTGCCCAGCAATAGCCGGGACAAGACGCGAAGCATTGGGGCTAGAATATCTAGCACCCAGTGAAGTTAAAGGGATAGAGCTAAGTAAAATTCTCACTTTGGCTATAAAAGTGAGGCTACTGAGCTGATCCTTAACAGCAACTTGAGGAATAGTGCAATGGACTGCAAAGTCTGAGCGCTCGGTGCATGTAGCGCCACCTCACACACAAATGAATGAATGAATGAATATACGTTCTTCGCAGGAAGGTTGCGTGGTCAATATTATACTTTCGGATTTCATTCGCTACTAACCATGGCAGCGAAAATAGGGAACGGTAAATTGCACGTCGTGGCTTCGTCTACTTCGAGTTAAAATCTGCACGTGGATGAATTAGGAGTGCCAGTTGGTGAAGCAGAAACAATGCTCTGCAAGAGCCGTTACCAATGACCCGTGACGGCTCGAAGACCTAGTCATTTTCAAAGGACTCACTGAATCATCTCATGCCCATCCACCTAACGACGAAGAAAGCGCTGCCGAAGGAGTAACGTCTCGGTTAAAACGACTTGCTGTTGACAAACCGAACTTGCCACCAGCACAAATACTTTGCACCGAGTTAGCTGCCCTTGCGCCAGGACTACTATCCCAACCCCAACTTCTTGAACAAGGCGTTCTGGCAAAAACTATGCGAAGAGTCGGAAGACTAAACTTGCTGCCGAATCCTTAAAGACAGAAAGATCTTCAAGAAATTCCCCCCCCCCCGGCGTTTTTGCGAAACATTGCTTAGTGAAAGTTTCTTACTGTTCGATTCGAGAATTCCAGATAACGACTCTGAAGTGGAAATCGGTGACGAAGACGAGGATGAAAGCCGAGTTCTAGTGTTTGCGACACGGCGAAAGAATGAATTACTGTGTTCCAGTAGCACCTGGTCTCTGGATGAAACTTTTAAAGCGTCACCAGGAATTTTCACTCAAATTTTCACGATTCTTGGACTTTGCAAGAGGGACATTGAATCCGGGGAAGGTGTCCTTCTTCCATACGTCTACGCACTACTATCGAAGAAAACACAAGCGCAGTATACGATGGTCCTGCAGGCTGTGAAAGATGCGGTTAACGACTTCAGAATACAACAATGCGTACCAAGAAAAAAATTGAGCGATTTCGAGCTTGCAACCATTAACGCATGTCAGGAAGTGTACCCCAATGTGCCCATAAGCTGTTGTTCTTGCCATCTAGGGCAGAGCTTATTTCGTCGAGTGCCGGCCTTCAGGTTGCATCAGTGACCCTGACGAACGTACTGTAAGGGATTTCGTCCCCGCCATTCTAGCTTTAGCGGTGATGTTGTCACAACTTTCATCATGCTCCGAGGTCAGTGCCCACATCCTCCACTCACAGTGATGGAATACTTCGATTAAACATACGTAAGAGGGCGACTAGCCCAAGGACACCGAAGAGCGGTGCCTCCACGATACAGCCTTCCAATACGGAACCAGTACGAAGCGGCGCTGAAGAAAGAGCCTAGAACGAATAATGCATCAAAGGGCTGGCACAGCAGGTTCCGCATCGTAATCGGAAAACATCATCCCGATTTGTGCTCTGGCCTCAGTGAGTTCCACAAGGAGCAGGCATTCACTGAGGTCTGTATAGCGGAGCTAGCCCTCGGAAGGCATGTCAGAGCAGCACCGCGCAGAAAATGGCATCAGGAGTTTCAAACGCGCATCCAGGGCTTCGTTGCACAGTGCACTAAGTATAAAGGTGCATGTCGCCAGCCCCCTCATTGTGAACATGAGGGAGAAAAATAATGTCAATAATTTGTTCTTAATTTGTTCAGTCATTTTTAGAATTTGTTCTTACCCCCACCCCCAAAAATTAGCAACCCAGTTTGAGGGGCTGGCGACATACTAGCACCCGACATTCGATTTCGGGGTTGTAACAAGTCTCAAACATTTGTTCTTAATTTGTTCTAATTTGTTCCGCCACTCTCCCCTATTTACAGCCACCAACAAGAGGGGCAGCATCAACTAATAGCTATAATCCCTCACGAATACTATTTGCGGCACACTAAAATTTGTTCTACACTCGTTCTAATTTGTTCTCTCATCTACACACCTAAGACCATTGCCACTATGCATTTGTCGACTATTCGAGTTCAGGGGCGGGAGTAAGTGACCCTTAACTCTTTAGTTTCCAAATTAATACGATTTGCTGCACACTGAAATTTGTTCTGTATACGTTCTAGTTTGTTCTCTTAACCCCACACCTCAGACTATCAAAACCTTATATTTGCCGACTATCTGAACTAGGGGGCGGGGGTAAGTAACACTTATGTATGAATTTTCCACATAAATTATACGATTGGCTACCAACTGCAATACTTATGTTCTCTATTCATTCAAATTTAATCTCTCATCTACACACTAAAATCCTTCGCCACAAAGCATTGGCCGACAATATGAACTTATGTGGTGGGGGCAAGTGGCCCTTATGTGCGAATTTCCCACATAATGGCGATTAATCGGGCACCAAAATTTGTTCTCTATTTGTTTTAATTTGTTCTCGAATCTACACACCACAATCCATCATCAATGTGTATTTGAGGACAATCTGAATTAAGAGGGTGGGGGTAACTGACCCATAAGTCTTAAGTTTCCATGTAAATGTGATTTCTTGCCAACTTTTGTTCTCTCATCTACCCCCTAAAGTCCGTCGCCACAAAGCATTGGCCGACAATATGAACTTATGTGGTAAGGGTAAGTGGCCCTTATGTACGCGACATAATGGCGATTTTTCGGGCACTAAAATTTGTTCACAATTTGTTCTAATTTGTTCTCTCATCTACACACTAAAATTCGTCGCTACAAAGCATTGACCGATAACATGACCCCATGTCGTGGCGGTAAGTGGCCCTTATGTACGAATTTCCCACATAATGGCGATTTTTCGGGCCCTAAAATTTGTTCTCTATTTGTTCCAATTTGTTCTCGAATCTACACACCACAATCCATCATCAGTGCGTATTTAAAGTCAGTCTGAATTCAGGGGGTGGAGTAAGAGACCCTTAAGTCCTAAGTTTCCATGTAAATGTGATTTCTTGCCAACAACTATTTGTTCTAATTTGTTCTCTCATCTACACACTGAAGTCCGTCGCCACAAAGCATTGGCCGACAATTTGAACTTATGTGGTGGGGGTAAGTGGCCCTTATGTGCGAACTTCCCATATAATGGTACACCACAAACCCTCATCAAAGTATATTTGAAGTCAATAGAAATTCAGGGGATGGGCTTAAGTGACCCTTTAGTCCTACGTTTCCACGTAAATGCGATTTTTTGCCCAGTGCGTAGATGAGAGAACAAATTAGAAAAAATAGAGAACTAATTTTAGGGCCCAAAAAGTCGCTATTATGTAGGAAATCCGCACATAAGGGCCACTTACCCCCACCACATAAGTTCAAATTGTCGGTCAATGCTTTGTAGCGACGGATTTTAGTGTGTAGATGAAAGAACAAATAGAGAACAAATTGTAGTTGGCAAGAGATCACATTTACGTGGAAGCTTAGGACTTAAGGGTCACTTACCTTCGCCCCCTGAATTTAGATTGACTTCAAATACACATTGACAATAGATTGTGGTGTGTAGACTTGAGAACAAATTGGAACAAATAGAGAACAAATTGTAGTTGGCAAGATATCAAATTTTTATGGATACTTAAGACTTAAGGGTCACTTAACCCCACCCTTTGAATTTTGAATGACTTCAAATACACAGCGACTGTGGATTCTGGTGTGTACATTCTAGAACAGATTAGAACAAATAGAGAACAAATTGTAGTGGGGGACAAATTGCTATTATGTGGGAAATTTGTAAATAAGCGCGACTTACCCCCACCACATAAGTTCATATTTCCGGCCAAAACTTTCTGGCGACGGATTTTAATATGTAGATGAGAGAACAAATTAGAATGAATAGAGAACGTACTGCAGTTGGTAACCAATTGTATAATTTATGTGGAAAATTCATACATGAGTATCACTTACCCCCATCCCCTAGTTCAGATAGTCGGCAAATGTATGGTTTTGATAGTCTGAGGTGTGGGGTTGAGAGAACAAACTAGAACGTATACAGAACAAATTTCAGTGTGTAGCAAATTGTATTAATTTGAAAACTAGGGAGTTAAGAGTCACTCACCCCCGCCCCTGTGCTCGAATAGTCGGAAAATGCATAGTGGTGATGGTCCCAGGTGTGTAGATGCGGAAACAAATTAGAACGAGTGTAGAACAAATTTTAGTGTGTCGCAAATAGTATTCGTGTGGGATTATAGCTATTAGTTGATCCTGCCCCTCTTTTTGGTGGCTGTAAATAGAGGAGGGTGGCGGAACAAATTCTGAAAACTGCGGAACAAATTAGAACAAATTAAGAACAAATGTTTGAGATCCGTTACAACCCCGAAATTGAATGTCGGTGGCTAGCATGTCGCCAGCCCCTCAAACTGAGTTGCTAAATTATTATTATTATTATCATTTTTTTTGGGGGGGGGGGGTAAGAACAAATACTAAAAATGGCTGAACAAATTAAGAACAAATTATTGACATTATTTTTCTCCCCCATTTCCACAATGAGGGGGCTGTCGACATACACCTTCAGGAAAGGATAATGGTGATATCATCGGGTACCTGAAGACCATTGGCTACAATATAAAAGTTACATAAATCACTTTCGAACAATAAACATTAATTGTTTTGAAAATTTTTCAGCAAACTTTCGGAATCAAGGACAATTGGAAAATTGTCTTTCGGACAGAGTGTGTTCGACTTTTCGTTCATTCGGATTTCAGTGTTCGGAAAAACGGATTCGGAAAGATGACCCAGAACGGATACGAAGAACTAGTTAGTTCTCGGATATGAAATGACAACTCTAATATGTATAGGAGAGATGTGACGCAACTGTTGTTTCTCAGGGACCTTCTCTACGCGAAAGTGGAGTCTCCAGTTAGATTGTGGGTATAGGTCTTCTTGCTCCCTCAAGAACCGTCAGAGCCCAGGAGCTGTTCTGTATACCACCTTGTCGTACGATTCGCAACACAGAATCACCCTTGAATCAAGTCATGCTGTTGTGCAACGAGGTTCTTAAATTGGACAAAACAATCGACATATTCCATGACAGCAGGCAAGTAATCATTGGTAAACTGACACAGGCTCTGAATAAGAAATATAAAAACAACTAACTTTGTTCGCCCTCGGCGGATGAGAAATAAGTACATAAAATGAAATGGAAGAATGTTGCCTAGGGGACGAGGGTGGAGCGGGTGTGGGTAACTATAATTAGTAGTAGTCTTATTGTATTATTTTTTTTTAGTATTTTTATTTCATTTTTTTTTCTTTTTACCCGCGTCGTCCTGTTATTGGCCATCTGGCTGTTGGGCAGTATTTAAAATCATTTTAAATAAATAAGCGTTCCTATTCACTTAGATGGGGACTCAACGAACCCAGTTTTAATCGCCGCTGATCTGCGGTCGCAACTCTCAGCGGCTTCAACTGAAACATGGATTTCCGGGAAGTTCCGTCAAATCGTATATCCAACTTTGCAGCCACAGATCGAGCTCATCTTCCACCAGCATCTTCTCTAGCTTCCAGGCCACTAAGTTCCCTTCAGGCGCCCCAAACCATTTCACGTGATTCATTCGTTCGCCATTCTAATTCGTTGAATGACGTCACCGATCAGTCATCGCTGGTTAACAAATAAAACGTACGTAAAACTGGCCTGTACATACACTTTTTGGCTGCTGCAGGACGCGACGTCAAACACTCGACATTGTAACGAGTCGTAATTACGGATAATTGTGTCCGATCGTATACACTGCGTCCAAGAGACAGAGAATCACCTCGGAGCGGCATGAGAGAGGCAGAAGATGAGGGGGAAAAAAAAAAGAGACAGAAAACAAAGTCTTCTGCCAGATCTCCCATTACAAATTGAACGACCCTGAACCTGTCTACTCTAATACAAAAGTATCGCTGGCGTTGGAGAGAAGCTCTACCGGTCGTAATACTCGAAAGGTTATAACTTCATTGATCCAACGAGAAAAACGGGTTAATAAACTCATCTTTGTTTAGACCGAACCAATTCTTTGTAATACTTCACGCTTCTCGAGTACTACTATACGTGTACGCGCAACGGTACTACTCCCGCCAAAACAGTCGTACCAACTTTGTCCGATCGGCCGGAATAGGTGATACAAAGAGCGAAGAAGAAAATTACTTCGCACTCCGCCGCTGCCTGATGCCTCCTGTCGCGGCCGCCGCTGCCTGATGCCTGCTGTCGCGACCGCCGCTGCCGCTGGAGGAGGACGCGCAGGTAACACAAAGATACTCGCGGTGTTTTTGGCCTTTTCAAGGCTCCCGGTTACATGGAAACCATAGCCGCGGAGACGGTTGGTTGTATTTGGACGTCTGCGCGGCGTTACAATGAACTTGGTTGCCAGGTTCACGGTATACAGAGTGTACCTATAAATATATACACGCGTTTTACCCAAACCTGTGTGCGTACACGTCGATTTCCACACCACCGGCACCGGGCACCGTTTCCAGGCAACGAACGCGTTTTTTTTTAATTGTCGCTTTTCCTTCGAATTTCGTTGAACCGAACTAACACGCTCGCTAAGCCGGATGAGAGCGGGCGCAAAAATGTACAGATATCCGGCAGATGGTCGCTATCTTACGAGCGACGTGCACGGCCATGGACTTGGCGATGATGGTGTAACGTGCCCCCCGAACGAGACTGATCGGCGAAACCGCGAAGGTCTGCATCTGCACGGAATCGCGATTCGCCGGCTATAGCGCTGAAAGGTCGCGGTACCTTGAGAGCAGTGACTGATCGCGAGCTCGGGCGCCATGTGGCGAGCACATGAAGAACAGGCCGCCTGAAATGGGTTGTGGTTGAAAGCTGAAGCGGCGGAGATCTTCACAGAATGCAGATGCCACACACGTAACGTGAATTCACCCGCTATTTCATGAGGCTAATGAAGGGGTTAGTCGAGACGTTCGCGGGTTTTCTTCTTACTCGTCGTCGTATTGGTCGCTTCTCTTGCACCAAGAGGTTGCGCACATCTATATTCTTCGATTCTTGGCACATCTGATCGTATCACGTAGATTCTTGCATGGAGAATTCATTGGCGAATTCGTGGTTACAAGCTCCGATCTTCTTCTACCTCTGATGGACTTTTCCTGAATTCGTCCTTGAACTGCCAGCCTGAAAACGCCATTTTACCGGATTTTGTGAGCTATGTTCTTCAGTTTTCGATTCTTGATGTCTTCTACTATCGTTTTTTCTTCTTTTATTCTTGCTAGGACAGCTACGTTCGTTACAACATCAGTCCACGGTATTTTCAGCAGTCTTCGATAGCACCACACCTCGAATGCGTTCAGCCTCTTTTCGCTTTCCTCATTCATTGTCCAGGTTTCACATGAGTATTTTAACACAGTCCACACGTAGCATCTCATTATCCTTTTCCGCAGACTGATGCTCAGAGTTTGGTTTTTCAAAACGCTGCCGAGGTTATAGAAGGCCTGCTTCGCCATGTTAATTCTGCTTTTAGTTTCTTTTAGGTCTCTACCATCCTCGTTTATAAGAGCACCTAGATATCTGAATTCTGTGACGTTTTCAATTTCCTCATTGTCTATCTTAATTTTTGCTTTGGTGTTATTTATTCTCGAGAATTTCATCACCTTCGTCTTCTTGGCATTTATCTTCATTCCATATTTTAGTCCAGCACGATTTATTTCATCAACCATTTTCTGTAGTCGCCCTTCTGATTCTGCTATTACTACTTTATCATCCGCATAGCTTATTTCTGATATTCTTTTACCGTTGATCTTCAGGCCCGTGTTTTCGATTTTTGCGTCTCGCATTATCTCTTCAGCGTAGATGTTGAAAAGTCTTGGAGAAAGTGGGTATCCTTGTCTTACTCCTCTCTTTATACTGCACTTCCAATCTTCTTACTATCGACTCTATTAACTTAGGACGCCCTACTTCCGTTATAAGTGTGATTGAAACGAACCATAGAGGGATCATTCTCTAGAAACTGAGAATATTTCATTACCAGCAAATTTTGAGCTCCAATTTTCGTTTTTTAAAGGGGGGGGGGTATTTTAGGTTACACAATAACGTCCGCAACAAATTCCACTAATCCAAGTTATCAGACAGAAGAGTTACCATCTTTTGAATGAAAATGCATAGAGGAGTCCATCGTCATCTTATCTCAATGCGTGTATTATATTTTTTCAAATTTTTGTTTCAAATTATTTTTCCCCAATAAAGTAGTACATATTATTATTTAGGAAGATGGGAAGTACATGTTAAGAAATTCAGTTTGCTGTCTTTGACTTCACATTTTCAGAAGGGATGGCGTGCAGTTCTGTTACCAGGGCTTTCAGTCCATTGCCGTGGTCAATCTTTGACTGGTGCAAAGATATCCTCATACATTTTTCAGCACCAGCAAATGACAATATGGGTACAATTTTGATCTCTGAACACGATCCAGAAGCAAAGTCGTGTTCATTGGTGGTAATAGCACAATTTTAAAAAATTCCCAGGAAAAGGAAATTCTTGAAATTGTTCGGTCCGTAGTCGTGGATATCCGTGCTTTTGCCATAGGCAATATGTCTATCATCGTGGACAAAAGTCATCCACCTCCCTAAAGTTTGATACTCCTACTCTGTAAACTTGTTGAATATTCTCCACTACATTTATAAACTAAGTATTATGAAAAGAAAAAAAGCCAAACAAAGAGAGTGTAGCGCGTTTGGAGCTACAACACGAGTGCGTTCCAGTAGGCGTGTTCCGTATAGGTACAATATTTCGCGAGCGGAGAAATGTATCGGAGAATAGAGGTCACCAGATGCGGCTTTTAGGGGGTTCGAACGTGGAGTCGCTAATCGGGGCTGCAAAGAAGTTATACAAAGTAAAAAAAGACGAATGTGTGCAAAGAGCGCGTACATTGAACGAGAAAACCGAGAGCTACAACGTATAGATTGAGGCGGTATCGAATGCCGAAATCGAACTCGAACTTGATAACTGAAAACTAATGATCCAGCCTGACCACCGAAGGAATGAAGACTTGAGGAGAATGAAGGAAAAAGGACAATGGGGAAGAAGAAGAATGTAGTATTGAAAAGATCACGCATTAGACAAAGGTATAGAAATGCAGGAGACAAAGGCGTTTGGATCGAGCAACGCAGGACGTGGTCAGGCCGGACGACTAGACGACATATATACAAATATATACATTAGGAAGAGGAGGATCGCCGCAAGAGAAATGTCACTTTAATGTTCTCAGTTTCTGAAGAATGAACCAAAGCAGCATTTGTATTAGGGGCTAATGGGCTACAGTCCCACTAGGGGCCAGATTTACAAATGCATACGCAAAATCACCACTACCTCTGGACATCAAGGGATAGACTGCCATCGTAGCTATTCAAAAAACTTTCAACCAATCAGAACAATTTCTGATTGAGAAAGTGATCCCACCAAACTACCATAATGGGATTTAGTGGCAATAGTTTGAAAGCAAAGCGGTGCCTGAGCAATATTTTTGATATCCGTTAGCAGAGAGAACTTTCAGTGCTTGGTCACAGTGGGAATTCTGAGTTGCACTGCTGGAGCCGGTAGCATGAGTTACAGAGTTAGAAGAGGAGAGAAGGGCTCACTTACTCAGGGGCAAAATGCCCAATAGAGTGGAAAATCTGACAAATACACGCATTCAGGCGTCAGAGTTCAGAGAGTTTGCCCAATGGTTTGCATACATATACATGTTCATTAGAATTGGCCTGAGGCCTGTCGCGTTTGAAAAATACAGCCAAGACGTGGTCAAGACCAAACCACACATTATCAGTTTATAAGTAACCTGATTTTATATTAAAATGTATTCGCAGATGTGAGTTGTTCATGTGATGCGGGAAAATGTCTGGATTGTTCATCGAGACGATACTGTTGTTCTGGTAAAAGCTTACGACACTACCGTACCCAAGTGGTTAAAGTACCCGTTTTGCAATCCTTGCATCTCGGGTTCGAGTCCTACCAACGCCGGAAAGATATCGAATATCCCCCATTATCATCCTAGTGAACACATCGACTGCAGTAGAGCTCTGTAACTTCGTGCGAGTACGATCGTCCGCTATTTTGACTCCAACCGCGCCTGTGGATGCCGAAGCCGACTATGTAGAGCGTACCGCGTAGTCAATTCGGCATCCACGGGTAAGGTTGACGTCAAAATGGCGGTCGATTGAACTCTCACGAAGTTATAGAGCTCTAACTACAGTATCAATCGAGGTGGAAAGATAACGCGTCCTGTAACCCCGCAAGTTCGAACGAACAAGACATTACAATCACAGAGCGTGTTACCACCAGATCTGAACGATTGAGACTGTCGTGTGAACGTTATGGACAGCTTACTCAACGTCGTGCAAACACGTGGCTAGTATGTGAACTGCGGCTGTACACTCTCCGGTACAGAGAACGAAAACTCTAACGCAACAAACTGTGGGGAAAGCAACGGCGAATTACCCCGATTAACCCTCCCCAGGAAAGTCGCGCATCAGAAATAGCGAGCGCCAACATTCGATAACGACCATGTATACAACTATTCTTTAGAATTTTAGATTGAATAACAACAGAATCTAAATCTATGGAGCCTACTGTTGGACAGTTGGCTGAATGAGTTAAATGATTAAAAAATATACAGACAAGGCTATGCTGACGATTTGGCTGTGGTGGTAACTGGCTTATTTTCGGGGATTATCGAGGAGCTGACGCAGTGGGGATTCCGAGAGGGGAATGGTGGGCGAAAAAAGGGTTATCGATAAACCTGGACAAACTGCGATCACTCTCTTCACTTACAAAAGGAAGGGTAAGGAGTTATCAGGGTGCAATACAAAGGAAAACGGTTAGCTCTCATAAAGAAGGTGAAGTACTTGAGAGTATATCTAGACGAAAAACTTTCCTGGAGAGATCACGTCTCAGAGAAAATAAGAAAGGGATTGAGGTTCTTTGGGCTTGATGTACCTTTGTCGGCAGGATCTGGGGACTCTCACCCCCAATGATGAACTGGATATACCGGTGTAATAAGTCCTAGAATCACATATGCGGCAGTTGTGTGGTAGAGCCGGGTCCACCTGGCCAAAATCAGAGAGGAACTGGACCGCCTGTAAAGGCTGGCGTGCGTGATGACAACGGGGGCAATGAGAACGGTGCCGACGAAAGTACTCGAAAGACTCCTAAACCTGTCGCTTCTGCACATTGCTATAGAAGCAGCTGCGATAATGGAGGCTTATCGTCTAGGCCAATTAAGCCTCCGAACCGAAAAAACAGGCCATGGAAGGATATGGGAGATGGCGGGGACGATGGACAAATGTTTTGGGATGCCGAAGGACAGAATCATGGTGAAACACTCTTCTTACAAGCCATACCGTGCAATGATACCCACACCGGAGGAATGGGAAAAGAGATGGCCAAGCATTCTGGAAAAAGAAGAGTATGTGTGGTTTGCAAATGTCTTACAGAATGACCAAGGTGTAGGAATCGGAATCACGAATGCAAAAGGCGCTGACAACTATTCAATGGCACTAGGTGACGGCATCACTGTCCTCCAAACAGAGGCGATGGCGATCACGGCGGCCGTTAATAGAAGCCAGCAGAAAGGCATTGTTAATAAGTAGATCTATATATCTATACAAGACAGTCAAGCGGCTGTTGAGGTACTATCGGCACACCAAACTACATTCTTAAAGGTGACGGAGTACATTAACAAATTATACACCCTTCAGGAGTACCGTGTCACCATACTATGGACAACGGGGCTGCGGCATAAAAAATCGCGGACGAGTTAGCGAAGGACAAAAAAAAACTGGTAACGCCTAGGCCATATCTTCCCGTAGCATACAGCGTCATAAAATCCAAGGTGAAAGCTTGGATAATGCAGATGGAAATACACAGGCGGATGGCCATTGGCCAATGGCATGAAAGTCAGCAAAACACTGATACCGGACGCCCTTGATAATTAAACATGGAGCCACTAAACACGTGTGGTATTAAATAGGAGAGGTGGAAAGCAGCACATGTAGGCACTGTGGAGAAAAGGAGGAAACCTCGATTCACATCATATGTCAGTTCCCAGCAATAGCCGGGACACGGCACGAAGCATCGGGATGGAATATCCAGCACCCACTGAAGTCAAAGGGATAGAATTCAGTAAAATTCTCATTTTGGTTGTAAAAGTGAGACTACTGAGCTGATCCTTAACAGCAAGCTAAGATCTGAGCATTCGGCGCATACAGCGCCACCTCATACAGAAAACTATTAATCCCTCCTGTGACCAAGTGCTGTAAGTACTGCTAGCAGCAATTAAAAATACTACTTAGCCATTGCTTTGCCTCCAAATTATTACCACTACATTGAGCGATTTGATGGAATCGTGCTTTATCAATCACGTAGGCTAGGTTTGAATGAAAACACAGAAAACAAGGCTAAAAACATGAACCACGAAGTATATAGTAGAGCGGTCACTTTCTCTTACTTTTCTCTCGGTTTTTTCGCTTCTTGTTAGCTTTCCTTCTTTCTTGTTTACATACAATTTGCCTGTGTAAATTTAGCCAAAATTGGCTGCCAGAAGCAGTGAGCTTTTGTCGTCTCGTGGATAATACGCTCCAGCACTCCTACTTGCTCGATCGGTCATCCACGATACTCCGGCCTTGTTCCAATGATCCATTCACTAGAAATGCCCAACCTGACTCTCTTCGCGGCCTTTCCAGGGTGAATAGCTGGAGTCAGTTGAACAGATACACGGCTAATGGTGACTGGGAGTCTGCACAGGTAACCTTTAACAGCGTTTTCTTTTGTTTTTCTGTTATAAGTTAATAACCTCGAATAGTATTTATCACGTACTACGCAGTAGGTCGTTGACTGGAAATACACAGGCGTTATACGTAGGTACCTACTCTATGAACTATGCGGTATACATATATATGATTTACACGCATTTCTATGACGTTCAAAGAAAAATGTAGATGAAAACGATTAGACCTCTGCGTGTCTGCGTCTTCGTAATATCGTATTTCCTACGCAACGTCACCGTCGTCGTTGAGTCTAATTATGAGTTCCACTCGGTAGATTTATCAGGTTTCGAAAGAGCGAAGAAGACTTTGCAATTTTTTTTTCTTTCTTTTTCGTCGGTCAACTTATTTATATCGCTAGTAGCGCCGGCCACAACCGGAACCACTAGATACAAGTGATGTCATGTAAAGCGAGAAAAGAGAATTAGATTCATCAACGTTTCTATATCGTTAAATGATCATTTTTCGAGTGATTTATGCGTGTATGTTAACCTCTCTTTAGGGCCGATGGCTCGAAGAGGCATGCGTAAGGATGTATGATCGTATGTGTTCGTGGTTAACCTGACTTGATTGACGTTAGAAGTACGTCGAACATCTGCGAATGTCGAACTGATCTCGTGGAGCGCATGAGGATTCCTTTTTAGCCCTTAGAGGTGATGGGGTTAAAAATAATCGGTAGCAAACACGAGTCGCTTTTTTCAAGCGAGAGCTGCAAGGTTGCGCAAAAAAGGTAGGCAAATACTCATCTTAGCAAACCATATCCTCGAGAAATTGGAGCATCAGTCACGGGCGGCAAATTTTCATGAACTTACACAGAAGCCTGACCTTCCCACCTTCTTTACTTCATAGTTTCCGAAGTTCTTTAAAGATTTTCGAAAGTACTAGTGTTTATTGTGGGGAAGAAGAAGAAGAAAAAATTGCCTCCTAGCTGCCAAGAATGGTGCAAGTCGGAAGAGAAGAGATTTTCTATCTGAATTTCGAGGTCGGATCTGAAATTAGAGCAAAATTTGGCTAATAAAACCCAGTTTTCTACTTATGAAATGTGAGGAGTCTAAATTTAGAAATTTTTGTTTTCTTAAAAAAAAAATTTTCAGGATACAAAGAGAACACAAATAAAAATAAGTTAGATTCAGAATCAGTATAGAAAATTAAAAAGAAAATTTCCCAAGTCATACAGGAAGTATACGATTGGGCCTTACTGACTGTTTAAATGACATTCAAACTGTCTATTGAGGATGAAAAAATATGAACTCGTAACTTCCCCATCATCTCCATAGGCCTAAATTGTTTTTCCCCCTTTCTTTATGTATGGAAGGAGGGGGGAGGGGATTCAAATCACTACTGGCGTTTTTTTTTTTAAACTGCAAATCATTACTCATTGTTTTCTATTCATATTTACTATTGATTCTCTAAAATTCCTCAAATAGTTTGACTCAGTTTTTTGGGATTCTGTAAAGGTTTTTTTTTTTTTTTTTTGAAATCTGATAAGGTCTTTTTATGATTGCTTTCAGATCTAACCGGTTATAAAGAGGCAATTTGGAGAACAATCCCCTCCATGACAGTCCTAAACATAATTTTTTCATAAAAATTCTTCCACAAATAAAAAAAATTTTGCTCGATCCGCTGGAAAATTAAATGTTTTTTTCTTTCTTACTTTTTGATAAAAATCAACATCATGACAACCACCCCTACAGAAGAAGTCTGGTACTGGATCTATTTTCAGAACCTTCCCAGCATATTTTAGACTCATCCTGTCATATCTAAGATACGTAAGGAATTCTTCTAGACGGGGAGGGGGAGCGAATAAGTTAAAATTTGTTGTGTGAAAACATGTTTGTTCCTGCTAGAGAGTGAGAGAGAACTTTTCGATCTCATGAAACTTTGAACTTACAGAATTCCCTAAAAAACCTACAGCTCCCAAGTGTATCAGACACATTTGCAAGAAATTCTGGACCACCTTCCTGACCGTATCCTATGCTTCACTGATGGTTCAAAGTACAACCAACGCACCGCTTACGCCTACTCAATAGATAGTCTACTAGACTCCATTCGACTTAAAAACACAGCTTCCATCTACACAGCCGAACTCCATGCTATCTTACAGTGCCTAGTCACGATCTCCTCGCTCGAAGACCCACCCACCCCCACCCACTAAGTGATCCTCTCAGATTCAATGTCCTCCTTAAGGTTTATTTCTGATCGCCTTTCACCGCACGCTCTCGTCCAACGCATCCATCTTAATCTCCATCTCATTTCCTTCACCACCAAGAGCATGTCACTCATCTGAATCCCAAGCCGTATTGGTATGCCAGGAAATGAAGCTGTTGATCAAGCAGGACAGCAAGCTACACAGCTCCCATATATCTCGTCACTTCCCTATCTCAACAGATCTCACTTCCGCCATCCACCAGACTATTTTGCGTAAGCAGTTCAAAGAGTGGCGGCATCAAGCCTCTCGGCACAACAAGCTCGCACAAATCAAGCTCACACCTGTCCCCTGGTCAACGCCCCAACGTTCCTCCCGCCGCGAGGAAGTTATCATCACCCGTCCAAGGATTGAACATACACGTCTCACACATACGCATCTTCTCACTAACCTTTATCCCCTCAACTGCACACTGGGAAGATGAAGACCCTCGCATCGTGAACCACCTCTTTTCATGCCCCTTCCTCACCTGTCTTCGTAACTCTTACCACATCTCTCACAGTCGAATTTTGGCCCTCTCCAACTCCCACAAACACGTAAACAACACCCTCACCTACCTTTCCGCTGCTGGGATACCTCTGCGACATATAGACAACAACATTTTCCGAGCCCATAGCCCGAGAATGTAGCTCCGTGGCGCGATAATAATAAAATAAAATAAAAACAAAAAACTTTTCGGGCTTTTCTATCATTTGAACTGGAATTTAATAGTTTTTCCAGACTCAGGGAGGAAACATTCCTAAATTTCCGTTTATATACGCTACTGGATTCTTACAGATTTATTTAAGACTCTTTACAACTCTTTCAAACTCGTTGAAGACCATTCCAGGCTCGATTGCGCAGCTGTCACAAAGGTCAAGAATTTGGCACTTGGTGAATTCCAGTAGCCAGCAGACAAAATTGGAAAAGTGAGGACCTTTCATTTTGTTTGTTTGGTTTCAAGAGACATTTTTCGTATTTCGCCTGTCTACGTCCCGCCCTCTGATTGAATTCGGCACTTAGCAAATTCCAGCAGAAAGTCAACAGAATTTAAAAAAAAACAACTTATTTCCCATTTTTTAAAAATTTATTTCGTTTTGAGTTTCAACTTCAATTTTTTATATTTTAGTCGACATTTTCTCTATCTGCACCCCTCCCCGCTTCTTTTCATACAAAAAATTTGCTAGTTACGACCTGCCAGGGTGCCCAGTTTTTTTTTTCTTTCTATAATGAAATTCCCCGACTTTTTCTTAACTTTCCCGGACACGTTTCAGAGTGGTCCAAAAAGTGGCTAAATGAAGTTACAAGGCGTGCGGAGAGATGTGAGCAATATTCAAATTTTTGCAACTTTATTACGAAGAATAACATAAAAGCAAAAAAAAAAGATATAAGAATTAAAAAAATTTAATTAGCTTCAACCACTTCAAAGAACAATACATGAAAGTATACTTTTGGAAGCTCTCTTATGTGTATTATCCTTTCCCCAGAAATATTTTCCTAAGATCCCTGACTTTTCTAGTATTTCAAAATTTCCTGACTTTTGCAGAACTGGGCACTTCACCTGCTTGACTCAAGATATTTTGAGGACGGTCCAGATTAGTTCAAAAGTTTTTTGGAACTCGTTAAGACTATTTTGACTGCTTAAGACCTATTCAAGGAACATTAGACACAAGATCGACTGTCTGGAAGAGTATTAAAGAACCCTTGAAGAGTTTTGAACCAGTTTTGAGTAGTCATAAAGTGTCTCAAAAAGTCTTTAATTTAGGTGAATAAGTCTTAGAAGAGTTTTGGGCAAGTTGGTAAATAAACTTCGAGATGTCATAAACGCATTTAGAATAGCTTTGAAAAATGTAAAACTGTAGCGTGGAGTAGTAACGCGTCAGAAAGAGGTATGTACATGGTCTTGAACAGGTTTTAGTCTTGAAGGAAACTCAGAGTGCTATGAAGGTGGTTTGCCCTCCCCCACCCCTTATCCCAATAATTTTTCCTCTTTCTTTTTCTTTAGTTACTTTTTCTTTCCTTTCTTTTATGTTTTTTTCTTTCTTTCTTTATGTACTTATACTAAGAACTCTTTGAAAATGCCCCCCCACTGTAATTGGCCATCAGGCTGTTGTGGAGGGCTAATTCTCAATAAATAAATAAATAACTTTGAAAATTTAAAGAGTTCATACGTTCAGCAGCTGCAGCTGGAAAAAGTAGAAATCTTGCAAACGCTTTTTTTCTACTCAATGATTTTGAAGTTTTAATTTTTAGAGCGGAAAACCCCTCCAATAATTTGGAATTATACAAAACTTAGCGATTTCCGTAACTGCAGCTGGTAAAATTAGAAAGGTTGCAAAATATTTTTCTTTTTTTACTTTTGTTTTTCTTGACGATTTTGAAGTTTCAATTTCCAGATCCCCCCCCTCCCCCTAAAAAAAGATTGACATTTTCCAAAAGTAGGTAAATTTTGTTGCAGATGGTAAAATTGAAAATGTTGCAAACTGTTTTTGGCTAAACAATTTTGACAATTTAGCTTTCAGCTGGAGCCGTCCCGCCCCCATAATTCAAATTTTTCAAGAGTTAGAAGATGCAGCTGGAGTTGGCAAAATGTAAAGGGTTGCAAGGTTTCTTCTTTGTGAATTTCAGTGGAAAAAATTCATCACCTCCTCCCTTTAAAAAAAAATTACTTCGCTATGGCCCTGAGGAGACGTCATGATAAAAGAGTCTTGAACTCGTTCGGAAGAATCTTAAATCAATGTGATACAACCGCAATGCGATCAAAGACCAGTTAGAATGCCGCGCCCGAAATCAAAAATTACTGTCCCTGATCCAAGTTCAAAAAATACGGATGTACGATTGTTTTGTTGTAAACCGTCTAGCCATAATTTCCGAGCTTTCCGTCCGTTTTTCAAAACGAAAAAGAAAAAAATCCGGAATAACCTCGACTGAGCCTTGTAGAGGCGCCAACAGGTCACGTACTCTAATGGAAGCACAACGAGTTCATGTTTTAATTGGAAAAAATGATAATTATTCGGTACCTAATAAGAGAATTGTGTTCGAATGAACATCGGCCACCAGCTGTTCGTTATTTTCTCTTTCGAATTAACAGGTGTTGTTTCTGAAACGGACGATGTTTATTATGTGCGTGTAAAATATCTATATTATACAGCTCATAAATACCTATGTACTTTTCGTGAACATAACCGCATGCTGGGACTTTCGGTGCTTTGGTGGCGTTTTACGTGCGCGACGGCGACCATGTGAACAGAGACAGACTTTTGACACCGCATCAGTAAGCCGCGGAATCTGCGGCGAGATTGATGGTTCATGATCTGACACTTACAACAGCCGAAGAGCGGGTTTCAAACTCAGAAACCTGAATGAGGGTATTATAAGAAATCTTTGTTCGTACACTGGAACTATCCAACTATCGGTTTTTCCTACTTTATAGTTGTGGGCGGGAATTGGGGGCCGTATCTTGACTGAATGGTCGTGTGGGATACTACCGGTTTCATTAATATTCATTATCGGCACCGAAACTCATTAAATTCTAACTTTATCCTCTTCAAGTTTTACAGAAAAGCTGAAGGGGGATCAGCCGGTTTGACAATAATTTTGATACAGTCAACTAATTAGTTTCCTTTTTCCATATAGTTGCTACTTACACCATCACTGATTTTAGAACTCACACTTATTTGATAGGTGAATATCATGGCATCAACTAAACAATAACACAGGAAATATGTAGATGCTCAAGTGAGCGAATGTATGTCCCCTTTCAAATCGACGAATTTCAAACGTTGAGTATTTGTACTTCTAATATGCTGCTACAACCATATCTAAGCTGGGAATGACAGCTCAAAGAAGGGACAATTTAAGTGGTATAACAATCTCAAGTATAGTAAGTAGGTGTCGCTACAATAGGTATAGATATACCTACTCGTAAAGACTAAACTTGGACCATAAGTTAATTAAGTAACATGGACTACAGTAAAGCACCGCTTAAGTCAAAACTCAACTACAACAAAGAAGGGAAATATCAGCAAAATACTTGCATGATACTTAAATAACCACGAATTCATTCTTATTTGGACGGTATCACCTGGATATCCATGGGCGGAGATGCCAATGTGGTACCTCAATGAAATATCTCAGATGATACATTCTGATACAAATTTGTGGGCTTTGAGGTGAAGGTATCATGTATATAAGAGTATCATATGTAAGTACACCAATTTCCTTATTACATACTCATAATATGTATTATGTATACTATCTGGGAATTCGCGAGTCAATAGTTACAAGGCGATATGACAGCGTTCGGGAAGAAGTCATGTTAGTTGGGAAGGAATACAGATATCAGCACTTGTCCAATGCACAGTATACCAACAAATATAATATTTATTCTTAAAGTAAATTACACTGAAAGTAGTTTCTGTTTCCAGTAGGTAGGTATACCTTTCATGAAACGTGCTCAAAATGATTTTTCTCCATAAAGTTTCCTTGATGAGTTTTCTTCATATCTTCAAAATTCTTTTACCACAGTTCATAGGTGATTTTCCAATACCTACAATATTTGCAGAAGTATACCACATTAATATATGCTATAAGACTGACGTAAATTTTAGTATCAACAATTAAAATAATAGTATAATGCGATTAAGTATGATATCAACATACCTGGTTTTGATGTCAAAAAAATACTATACTGATTTTGATATCAACATGATGCCATCAGTTTTAGTGTTAATACTACGTTTGGTGGAGCGTGTGGCGATGTACCTACGCATACCAAAGTGGCTCCCCAGACACCGCACCGTCGGTCACAAAAACTACCCTTTTGAGTATCGCATCAGTGACCAGAGAGAGTGTTAATATTTGTACAATGCTACTAATTCTAATGTCAACACGATACCGATATAATTACATCCATGATATTGATTAAGATAAATGATCATTGTCACTAGACAGATACCTACTATACAACAATGGGTGATAGGAGTATTCGAGTATTGGAACTCGTGTTTAGCAGATAGTTGAAGGGTAGAGAATCAAAACTCACATTTGCCATTTTACTTCAAGGGCGCAAGTAGGCAAAATACTGGGCACGGGTGCAGGAATATCTTTGCTGCGCCTATGAACGTGAAGTATGCCATACATATCGCACATTCACAAGCACAGCAAAGATATTCCTGCACTCGTATACAGTATTTTGCCTATTTGCGCCCTTGAAGTAAAATGGCAAATTCCAGGAAGGGGAAGGGATGAAGGACTGAAATGTTGCAAATTTTCATTGATAAAGGAAACTTCTGCATCAAATCTGATACAATGTGTTGAAAAAATGATGCATTGGTGTGTCAATGTTTTGATGGTACGAGCAAAAGAAATGGAACACTTTTTCTTTGAATGTACCTAATCCCGAATGGATAAATCACAAGGGTTTTCTTGAGTGGAACCGGAACAAACTGTTATTTGTTACAGTTTACAGCCCTGGTAGTTGGACAGTTGACGCACATGTCCGTTTAGTGAAAAGGTTGACAATTATGACCTTTACTGGAATCATCAAAATATCACTGAGTGCGGTAATGCTTAATACGTAAAGCATATTAAGTACCTTAATGATATCGGGCCTTCATGTCAGCTTGACAGCTAGTCCAGATATCCCGATACCGTGGTAATAGGAAGTATATTCACAGGCAAAGTGAAGGCAGGGCCGTGAGAATGAAACAGTTTTACATCATGTTCTTATTCAATTCACACACCCATTATTCCCAAACTACTTTTAGTTCGCGTTCGTTCTGCAGAAAGTTTCCGAGAACATTAAAATTTCCAGGGTTTTTCAAAGCGATGTTCTTGCGCTGCGGTTCTTATTCCGCTAACTGAGAAAATCAACTGTTGGTCCTGACATAATTCTGGGAGTAAGGGTGGGGTTAGCTACTTTTGAATAAATGGTTCATTCTGCGAGCAAAATGGGTTTTAATATCTAACCATTCCAAGCTATAGTACCTCGAGATCGAGCGCATATGCATTGGAAAAGTAAAATCATGGGTTATCTTCAGAATGATTTTCAGAGATGATATAATACGTTTGTAAGGAATGTAGAATCTTTAAGTGTCCTGCTCATCACCACCAAGGTTACTATTGAAATACAATATGGCCGAATTTTTGTACCCGCAGAAACGTGTTCGAGTGATCATTCACAGATGACCACCACGAGAGGCTGTCAAATGGAGGCGCTCGGCTGTAACAAGAAGACTAGATCATGATTCTGCGCTCTTGACAAACGTACTATACCCCTCAATATCTGCAAGGTTTCACTAGAATATTAACCTGATCAGGCTTATATCAGAAGGTTAAATCATTATCGTTCTAGGATATATTTATACTGTAATATCTCATCACTAGGTCAATATCCTGGTGATAACTTTTTGGGAAACGCATCCTGCTGGCATGAAGGGTGTCATCTGAGTATTAAAGTACTCTCACATTGTTTGTACACTGAATACAACATCACGTTGCACAGAATTTCCTAGTTTGCTTCCTCTTCGAGTGACCCGGAGGCTCATTCTCGAATTCGGCGGACTGAAGCCACGAAACGTCTCCCGATTATCAGCGGCATCCGTGTGGTCATGAACTGCGGCTACGCTTCGAGTAAGGATTTCCTGGTGCGGGTAATCGGTGTACCGGATTCGGAGAGGTACGAATTCCGAACGTCGCCCTTCTACACATACGATTTGATGGTCAGTCGCAATCGACGTTCTCCCGGGTGTGTCTATTCGCGGCCGTCTGCGTCTCAGCCATCGGCGCTCTATTATATTTTGCGCAATATTGCGAAAAATAGTCTGAAAATGAACGTCTTTACTGTAACAATATCCGTGCTAGTTTTCATCTCTGCACAATACATCTACATGCAGAAAAATTACACACGTTGATAACGAAAACGCCGGCGTCGTGAAGATGAACGTATGGCGTAATTCGAAATTTGGCGTAAGAGGGATTCGTTTGCCTGCATTTTGGTACCTGCAACAGGAATAAAATTCTCGATCATAACCGCGAAATCGCGGATGCTTTGCTTACGATGGCAGAGGGTACTTACTCGACTATCCATTTTTCTGTACGCTAGAAATATTAAAGGGATGACCGGAAAATACCTGCAACCATTAAAACCCAAAACGGGAAACTGTGAAGGCGAAAGTCTGATAATTACGTAATCTGATCCCTGATGGCTGGGTATTGTGGCTGACGAGTCAGCGGTTTCGGTGTCGCATGGAGATGAATATATTGTCCAGCCTCACAACTAGTAGGTTGCGTCTCTTCACTTTTCCCTCTCCTAATGCTAATCTGTTCATTTCTGAGACGGATTTACAATTTATACCATTCATTATCCGACTCTTCGTAGCTCATTTTCCGCCTTCCTCTCCAATTCTTTCCCTCAATCATTCCCTCTAACAGTAATAACCAGCGGCGTAGCCAAGAGGGGCATCTTCTACGATTCGTAGTTTTCCTAATTTAACAATCCTCTGACACTGACCCACTAAGCGGGTCAGCTAGACTGTGGACTTCAGTGAGTTGCTTTGAGTTCGATACTATCACCCTCCAATTTCAAGGGATAAAGAGTGTAGAGGAGCCTAATCGTGATCCTACTGATAACGAAACAGACCAAGGTAGATGTATGTGAGTGCTTAAAGTAAATAAAGTGCTAAGTTTAAAGCTGTGTGAGAACCTTTTTTCTAAAGTACCTATTAGTCAAAAGAAAACACCTACGAAAATCCACAATTTGTTCCTTACATTCCACGTATTAATGACCATAGATCTTCTTACAAATTCAAAAGAAAACCAGAACTTGTTTAGTATGATATGATAATGATGATGATAAGGTTATCAATCTTACGACCGGTTTGATACAGCTCTCCATTTCTCCCTATCTTGTGCAAGTTCTTGTATTTCCAAATAACTCTTACATTTGACATCCTCGATTATCTGTTCAACATACTGGAATTTTTGCCGACCGACTCGATTCTTTCTTTCCACCCTTCCTTCTAGTAGGAGTGGTATTATTCCTGGATGCCTCAAATTATGCCCTATTAGTTTATTTTTCCTCATCTTCAAACAATTCCAAATATCTGTTTTAACTGCTACTCTGTTAAAGTATTTTCTCATTTTTCACCTGTTACGCACGCGTAACTTGCGAACCCCTAATTTTAGAGAGAAACCCGGCTCGTAGCGCGACTATCGTCGCTGGCAACTAGTCACACGGAGGGTTATGTTTTACACCCTCCAGATTACATCACGACTGGTGAAAGCGGCCACGGTCAGGCTATATAAACTCGAACGGCGGCCGTTTGAGAAGCACTTCTTTTCGTCGAGTCGAGGCTCCTGTAGTCTGATTTGGCACATTCCAGTGCGCATGCATCCAGTCTCTGGTGCCCGTAAGGATATCCAAACGAGAACCTTCGATACGCTCCCGTAGCAGCATCCAGGTGTCTGGTGCTTTGGGCACGAACCGAAGCGAGGTCGCACATTCTGCTTCGATATACTCTGCTGCGTGCTGCATCCCGGTGTCTGGTGCACCATTGCAGATATTCGAACCGAGAATTTTCGATAAGCTCACGTCGCAGCATCCAGTTGTCTGGTGCTCCGGGACCGAACCGAAAGGGTCGTATTCTGCATTTGACATACTCCGCTGCATGCTGCATCCAGGTGTATGGTGCACCGTTGCGGATATTCAAATCACTAATCTTCGATACTTTCCTGTCGCAGCATCCAGGTGTCTGGTGCTCCTGGACAGAACCGAAGGAGGTCGCTCCCGGAGCCGACATACTCTGCTACGTACGAATTACTCTAGATTTCCGCCATTATACTCGTATTTAAAATATTTTCCAAATCAGTACTTCTTTCAGTTAATAAGACAATATCATCTGCAAACCTTAGCCTCTTTACATCTTTACTCGCTCTCCATGTACGGTTACACCTGCTTCAAATTTTTCTCTTATTTCTTTTATATCCCACTCTATGGACAAATTAAATAATACTGGATCTTTTTTCATATTTGCCTCCCCTTTCTCTCCTTCTATTCTTAATGTAGTTTTCTGTCTGTTATATAAGTTTAAAATAACTGTACTTTCTTCTTTATTCCTACCCTTTTTACGAGTAGAATATCAAACATTTTTCCCATTCAACATTATCAAAAGCTTTTTCAGTATCAACGAATGCCATACATGTATCCTACCCCTTTTTAAGCCTTCCATCCACAATTGAACGACATGGTTCAGAAACAACGTGAGTCCCAAAATTTTGAAAATGGGTTGGATTGATTCGCAATATTCCGAAAGATTATATCTCATGGTTCGTGGCATTGTAAATAACACTGTTCACTTTAAAAGGTTGAAAGTCAATAGCAGTAGAAGACTGAAAAACTAAAAAAAAAACCGTTCCATATATCTACATACATACGTTATGAGCCTTCACAACAGCAACAGTCGTGACGAAGTGTACTCTCTCTCCATTTCCACAGATAGACGAAAATAAGAACAACAACGACAGTCGTGAGGTCCACCTGACAGGCTCCCCGACACAAATTCAGTGTTTGACATTTCCATGGAAATGTATTTTTCTTCCAGCAATGGGTATACTTGAGCGAAAACCGTAACTCCAGCCACGTGCTCAGTGATCCTGATCTTTGCTGCGCCCTGCGCGACTACAGTTCTTCTTTTCTCTTCTCATTACCAGCTCAGTTCAGCTCGCAGTTCTTTAGCTGTTCATGGTGACAATTTAGTTCAGTGGTTGATATTTCTATTTTCTTCCAGCCATAAGGTACTTGAGCGAAAACTGTACCATGCCCCCCGACACAAAGCCAGTCCGTATGATTTAGCTCTTCATGGTAACAATTCAGTTCAGTGGCTGACATTTCCATGGAAATTTATTTTTCTTCTAGCCACGTGCTCATTGATTTTGATCTTTGCTGCGCCCTGCGCGACTATAGTCTGCAGCCGTGTTGTTGATAGAAATTTCCATGGAAATCTTTTGAAATAGGGTACGAAAACATATAAAATGTTAATAAAATGTGCCTCTGCAGGAGACACGTGCAGTTTGCAGCCGTGTTATTAGTAGAAATTTCCATGAACATGTCGACCACTGAGGCATAGTTTTCGCTCAAGTATACTCAGTAGTATGACGTCATAGTAACAGGAGCATGTTCGGGGAGCATACCCCACCCCCACTACTGCCCCCCATCGCGAGAGTGTATTGAACAACTTCCCAAAGTTTCATGGCGATCTGATGAAAAGTGTGGTAAAGTCTGCAGCCGTGCTGTTAATAGAAATGTCCATGGAAATATGAAGGACACACACACAGACATACATTAACAGAAATTTCCAAAGAAATATGAAGGCCATACCGTACACAGACAGACAGACAAACAAACATGCACTCATTTTTATATATAGAAGATTTTAGGCGCTGGGGCTTTAGCCCCCCCCCCAAAGTTTTCGCTCTATTTCCGCCTCTGCTGATAACATCAAATTTCAAAGCTTCTACCCTTTTCCTGGCTCGTGTTCCTATTATTCAGTTCTCATATCCATACAAAGCTATACTCCAAGAAGAAATCTCAGTCTTACTTCCAAAGTTACATTTGCCCCACGTCTCCTTTAAAAAACAAAAAAAAATTTCTCTTAGCTTATTTTATCCTACTCTTTATTTCTGTTTTACTTCTTCCATCTTGCATAATTGGACTACGAATTTAAATCCCTTTACCCCCTTTAATTTTTCATCTCCTATTTCCATATTATTTATTGGAGTTTGTTCTCATCTACTAACTACCATCACTTTTGTTTTATTCTTATTCATCTTCATTTTATATTTTACTTTCCATTTTTCATCCAACGTTTTTAACGTTTCATTTAGGTCTTTTTTACTACTTTCCACAATTCGGACTTCCCAAAATTCAACAGGAAAGTAGCTGACATCTGGCGGATGTTTTCAGTAATCGTATTATTGTCAGGGCATGGAGAAACTCTTCTGGTCTCTTAAACACATTTTCAAGAGCAAATTGAATATTGCCTCCAAAGTCAGGGTGTTCAGACACACGTCAAAATAGCACATATAGAAGGGGTATTCCATGAACTATCCCGAAATCTGACCGTAGTCTCTCCGGCCTTTATGTCCGCTTGCGACGACCAATACATGACCACTGCAATGGTCAAAAGCGACCACGCTTCAAAACGCGACTCCCCTGTAGAGCAGTTTGGTTTATACATCCATATCTCCGCAGGCCGCACGCTTTGGCGAATGCAAAAAAATTTCCCACAGATGAATCATCGCGAGCGCGGGCTAGGTTTTGTTGTAATCGGAGTGATTGTCTTCAAAGCGACCGAATTCAAGGATATTTGAGTGGCGCGAAGATCGGTATCCAGCTGGGCTGTGTGTCGTCTCAGCGTGAAGAGTAATTAAAAGGTACCGAAGTATCTTTCTTTAAATTTATTCTGCCGTTTATCCCACTTGGTTTTCATTTTCGCGTTTCGATTTCTTCACCTCTCAGGTATGTACTATACCTACGGATACACACTGGTACGGCGTAGGAACTATGGGACGTGCGTATTGGTGGGTGGCTTTTAAAAGTGCCTAAGAGTGTATCCACCTATTCCGGGAAAAGTGTGAACGTACGTGCTGTGGGAACAATTAAAGCGGATTGTCGGCGCCGCCGTTCTCGTTCGATACCCTCTCTGAGGCCGATGTCGAGCACAAATTTTCATCTCGGCTTTTCGGCGTACGAAAAACGAACAACTAATTTCGTAAACATCCTCCAAGGTTGCAGCAGGTTCGTTGCCGCCATTCGTTATAACCTTTCTAAGTTGATCTCCGCTTGTCCTTATACGTGACCGGCGTCATGTCGAGGAGATTCTGTTCAGCGACCGTCAATTCGCAACTTCGTTTCGCGTCTGCGGGTTGTGAACTTGTTGAACTTGAGAAACACAGCGGTCCCTTCGTTGTAGCAGAACAGCAAAGAAATTCCGGCAGCTGAATCGGAGACGCATTTCGCAATCAATCCTGGATGGGGCCACTTGGAGTATACAAGGTGTCCCAGCTTGAAGGACAGGCTGCAAGGAAGTTGAGAGATTACGTCACGAGGATAAAAAACTTCGTTACCTCATGTACATTCTCAAAATTGATGGGGCCTCGCTCTAAAGTTGAGAAAAAGTCAATATTCCTCGAAAAGTTAATCGCAAACTATTATTCAGAAGATTTTTCGCGGGTAGCGACGAATAGTCCAGTGAGAATGCAACAAGAACTTACGTAACTCGTTATTGCCTATTCTCAAAATTGAAGGGGCTACACGGGTTTGGTAATTTTTTTATTCTTATTATCGAGCCACGGAGCTACACTCTCGGCTCGAAAAAGGTTGTTGTCGATACGTCGCAGAGGTATCCAGCAGTGGAAAGGTAAGTGAGGACGTTGTTTATGTGCTTGTGGGAGTTGGAGAGGGCCAAAATTCGACCATAGGGACGTGGGGAGAGTTACGAAGGCAAGTGAAGAAGGGGTATGAGAAGAGATGGTCCACGGTGAGAGGGTCTTCATCTTCACAGTGTGAGCAGTTGAGGGGATAAAGGTTAGTGAGAAAGTGCGTAGGTGTGAGGCGTGTATGCCCAATCCTTAGGCGGGCGATGATAACTTCCTAGCGGCGGGAGGAAACGTTGGGACGTTGACCAGGGGACAGGTGTTAGCTTGATTTGTGCGAGCTTGTTGTGCCGAGAGGCTTGATGCCGCCATTCTTTGAACTACTTATGCAAAATGAACCGGCGAATGGCGGAAGTGAGATCTGTTGAGATAGGGAGGTGACGAGTGATAAATAGGAGCTGTGTAGCTTGCTGTGCTGCTTTATCAGCAGCTTCATTTCCTGGGATACCAATATGGCTTGGGATCCAGATGACTAAAATGCTCTTGGTGGTGTAGGAAATGAGATGGATGCGTTGGACAAGAACGTGCGTTGAAAGGCGACCAGACACAGACCGCAAGAAGGAAAGTGAATTTGAGAGGACCAGATAGTGGGTGGGGTGGGTGGTTCTTCGAGCGAGGAGATCGTAACTAGGCACTGTAGGATAGCATGGAGTTCGGCTGTGTAGATGGAAACTGTGTTTTTAAGTCGGAAGGAGTGTAGTAGACTATCTATGAAGTAAGCGTAAGCGGTGCGTCGGTTGTACTTTGAACCATCAGTGAAGCATAGGATACGGCCAGGAAGGAGGTCCAGAATTTCTTGGAAATGTGTCCGATACACTGGAAGGGGGGTGTAGATTTTTTAGGGAATTCTGTAAGTTCGAAATTGCACGGAAGAAGGTTCAGCAACCAGGGTGGAGGTGCTGTATGGATTGTTGGTGGTGAATTATAGGAAAATATACGGGACAGTATCCCTTCAAAGTATGAACGTAAGTGCAGTGAGAATTTAGGAACAGGGGTGTAGTTTGAATGGATAAAGAGACACTCATAGGCAAGAAAATTAGGCTTGTGTGCTATCGTAACGAGAAGTTTGACAGTGAGTTGTACTCGGCGGTAAGAGAGAGGAGGAATTCCAGCATCGACATACATAAAGCTGGGCTAGTGCGAAAGGGGCCAATGGCTATACGTAAACCTGCATTTTGAACAGCGTCTAGGAGCTTCAAGTATAAGGGAGGGGCAACTCCATATAATGGGTGATCCGTAATCCATGATAGATCGGATCAGAGTTTGGTATAACTGAATGAGTAGTCCTCTTGAAATGTGACTGAAAATACAAGTAACGTACAGGGAGACTCAATAAGACAGGTGCACTCAGGTGGGTAGTCACGAGAACCGCTCCAGGGTCTCTCAAGTACATTTCAGTGAAAAAGTACAAATATACTTCAATCACCCACATATTCTCTATCGATTGACGTAATTGAATTCGCCGGTGCGATTTCAGTGGTCCTAACGAAAACTACTTTTATCTTGATTTACAGATATTCGCCGGCATTCACATAAAACTCGTTTCATCTCAACAAGGAATGAAAACAGGTAAGTTAGAATGAGATAAATATTGGTTTATCATCGAATCAATTTCCATAAGCGCAAATAATCGACATGGAGTGGGAGAGAGACCGACCAGCATCAAAATAATTTTTTGTAGGGGACGGCGGCTTTTTGAGAATTTGGGCTGAGCTTCCCTAAACCTTATTTACGCCTATGTCAATTTTCCTGGTGTATTTTATTGTACCAATTAGGATTTCGGAGTACCATTCTGGAATGTAGATCAAGACATAGGTTCGGAAATTTTGGAAAATCGGAGGAGCTATCGAAAAAAACAGGTTTTTTTCACTGGTCTCGAAAATCACATTACTCCTGCCCCTTAGTCGAATTCGCGGCCTCCAAATCCAAATTTATTTTCGCATTACTTTTGTCATCTGCAGCCCCGTAGAGAGATAAAGAGGGCCTGGGAGAATTTCCACGGACCCCCCCCTCTCCTTCCAGTTCATTTTGTTCGTTTGTCAGATGGGG
Source organism: Acanthococcus lagerstroemiae (assembly GCA_031841125.1). NCBI lineage: Eukaryota > Metazoa > Arthropoda > Insecta > Hemiptera > Eriococcidae > Acanthococcus > Acanthococcus lagerstroemiae. The sequence continues at coordinate 20,103,325 of CM063110.1, forward strand.
AAAAATATAAGCATATATTCAAAACAAGAATGTTTTATTTTCCTTCCATTATGGAGTGATTGCTGATTTGATGTACAGTATGATGTAGCCCTAAGCGTTAAACTTCAGACCTTTTAAAAATATCGGGCCCCCCAAAAGTCCGGGCTCGGGGTATTTCCCCCCTTCTTCCCCCTCACTCGTCAGGGTTGGTCATAGGGCCTTTAAATCCAAATTATTTCAGTAATATTATCTATTTTCTTCATTCCAACTTTTGAATTGACTAAGCACGTATTAGTAGACAAGTGCGATAATCAGAACCCAAATCAGCGACAAACTCGAAAACTGTCCCATTTCTCAGTAAAGTTAGTTCAAATACAGATTCCAACAGACAAAAATACAATGAATTTCAAAAATCGACGTATCTATCGAAGTAAGGGTATTTTGATTTCCTAATTTTGAATATAGGACTGGATTTTTGATCCAAACCGGATCCGGGTCCCAAAATTCAAATTTTATCTTCGAAACGAATAATAACTAACTCCACTTGAAAACATCGATCAAACTATGGAAACGTGGAAATTTTCTGGGTGCCGAATTGAGCACCAGGCTCGTTTCAGGACTCAAAACTTCAAATTGATTTGAAAAATATAATGTTTTTATTCTACCACTGAACACTATCTTCACATGCATTTTCAAGAAGTTTATGTCGTCGAGAACTCAAATCTGTGAGAAAACCAGGATTCCTTCTCCCTTCGCACACTGGGTTGGCTGATGAATTAAGACTGACAAAATGGGGTGAATCTATATGTAAGTAAACGAACTATTGAAACAGGGGAATTTCATAAATCATTGGTCTCAAATACTGCATCAGAATTTGCTTGGAGTACCCAATTCTAAATTTGATATTGACAATCTACGAAGGAATTTTTCTTAAATTCATGAATACCTACTCGTTTTACAATATCAAATCTACTTTAATTTTCGAATTAGTTTCCCATTTTCAAAATTTTTTCAGAATTGCCATCGCAACTCTTTGAAATAATTTCTAAAAGGTGACCAAAATTTGATATGAATCTTGCAATATTTTGGTATACTAATTGTTTGAAGACTCGAGATACCAAATTGAGCTGAACTTTCTCATTCTAATAATCACTTTTCTTCAAAATTGTTGCCATAACTACTATTTTTCCAAAGTGATAACAATTTTCCACAAACAAGACGAAATTTTCGTATACAAATTAAGGACTTCTGTTAGTGATTAGGTTCAATTTTCAATTTTGTGGAATTTTCGAATTTTGAGATTTGTTTTGAAATTTTCGTGTTATTATCCTTTAATAATTTTTTCATAGTAATTAATGTTTTCGGGGAATTGAAATGAATTTGACATCAAAAGTCTTCAATCAACATAAAATTCAGGGAAATTTATTTTAAAAATTGCGATCACTTTGGAAAAATTATGTATCGGCCATGACAAACATTGAATAATTAAAAAAAAACAAAAGAGAGATTATGTGAAAAGATTGAAACGTAAACCAAATCCAATTCAAACTATTACACGAAAACTGAATTATATTCATGGGAAATTCAGATCAATTTGAAAAAAGTAATCCAAAAATTATAATAAAAATTGAAAAAAACTCCATAAAATTGAACATATTTGGTACACTGGGTCTTCAATCACTCTTTATGCAAAAATACAGCAAGATTCATGGATAATTTTGGCATCTTGGAAAAATTTCCCACGAGTTTAAAAAATTTTCATCTTAAATTTCGAAAAATTATTAAAAATTGAATTTATTTCAACATTACGAGTCATCAATTGATTCGAACATGAAAATTTAGCCCGATTCCAAAAAAATGGTACTAATACAGAAGACATGATCAATGAGTTATGACAAAAATTTTGAGAAAAATCCAAAATATAAAACATTGGACAAATATGAAAACTGAACTCAGTTGGATATTGTGTGTCTCTAACCAACTTGTACACGAAAACTCGGGTCAGATTTATGGAAAATTGTGGCATTCTTCAATAACTGATCAAGTGACAAAAATTCACCAAAAAACAGTCAAAATTTTGAAACCTAAAATAACCTAGTTAAATGTTTGAGGCATATTACAAACCTAGAATACTAAATTTCAGGAAAGATTCCTTGAAAATTTATGTAACGATTAACATAAACTGATTTCGAAGTTTGAAAGTTTTCCGATTCATTCCTACTATCTTCGTCCCGAGAATCGAGTGTCCACTCTTGGGAAGGGACAAAATAATTCAACTCGAGAACCCGAACAAAGCAGCAAGTTTGTTCCAACCTTTTTTATTTATTTATTTATTTATTATTATTATAATATTTCATTTATTTATTTTTGGTTGAGCGAGGGGGGGGGGTGTTTGATTGCGAATATTTCATGATCCACGACTGTGAAGTTTGCCACAGTCCCATCAAATCCATATTAAAACATATAGCCTTGGGGAGGAAGGGAGAGTCACCACCTCTTGAGTCTATAATATAGTTTACCACCCCAACAGCATTCATTTTAAATCGACCACAAAATTTGGCGTTAAAATCAAAGCCACATCTTTATGCTCGCCGACTAAAATTTAGATGATGAGATTGTTAGAATTGCCTCCTGCTGTAAAAGTGGTCACATTAAGGACAACGGAAAATAACTTCAGTAATATTCTCCTAATAAATGGTACCAGACCTTCTGCGTTGAAATGATGTGTATGAATTTGCATAGGTTCGGTATTTACGGCGCAACCAAGAATACCGGAAAGCACGAGTGCCCTTGTAAAATCGGTGCGGTGGCGTCTACTGGTCAGAATAACGATTAAGTCGAGGAGTTGTTCATGTTTCTCAACACGTTTTACTCGAATATTCTGTTTTCAATTTCTGAAAACAAACTGCGGCGTTGGTATCGTTATAATGGCTGAGTAGTTGGAAAAAGAAGGTTTGGCAGTTGGCAGTGGCTATCGAAAGGTGAAAATAGAAGTATCTTGTGCAAAATGGTTTTGTTTCCACCTTTTCTCCGTTTGACAACATGCAAGGATGTGTTCTGAACTCGTAAGATGAGTCCGCATTATACGAGTACACCCTCAAGAATTCCCAAGAAATTTCAAAGATGAGGCATTGCGTATACACTCGACACTTGAGAACTTTTGATTCAGGGCGGGCACAGTACCGGTGAATGCGCCCGAGGCAAATCTTAGGAAGCACCCCGTTATTCTATTTTCTTGTTTTTCTTTCTCTTTCTTTTTCTCTCCTTCTTGCTTTTCTTTTTTCCTTTCTAAGTATCCTTTTCGGCCAGGATCCTCGGAACAACGATCCCTTTGGCCCCTCATATAAATCCAGCATTGGACGAATATTATAGAACTCTCAAACTAGAGATGATCTAAAATTTACAGCACTTGCAAATAAATATTACGATTCAAAAATTAAATACAAAATAATATTAATTAAGTTGTGTACGATAATCTATAATAATTATTTATTTTGGTCATAGTGTCGGATTTATGTAAGGACCAAAGGGGCTATGACTCCGGGGCACTTGGCTGGAAAGAATGCCCAGAAAAAAATGAGGATAAATGAGAGAATGAAAAAAAAAGCGAGAAGGGAAGAAAGAAGAAAAAAAAAGGAAAAATGTTGTCTCTGAGAAACCAGGACTTAAAATTTCTAAGGGGAATAAGGTGATCGCTTTAGTTTGGTTTCGGTTAGTTTTGGTCCTTCCCAGGGCCGGATTTAGAATTCTCGTGCCTTTAGACAGAATAGAAATTGCCACACCCTCAAATTTTTGTTTACACCCCCTCAGATTTTCGTTAAAAAAAAAAAAAAATACATAGATGAAAAAAAGTGTCGAAAATTTAGGCACGTGCCTATGTTGCCTACATACGTAAATACGACCCTGGTCCTTCCTGGTCAGTTTTGGTAAGATTGACTTTAGACGGACTGGTCATTTTTTGAATCGTTCATGATTATTTTAGGTGTCTATTGTTCATGTTTGGTTACAAGTAGATTTTGGCTTTGATTGATTGATTCGGAACAGTAGGTCTTTCATGGTCAGTTTAGGTCGTTTTTGGTTATTTTGTTCAATTTTGGTCACGTTTTGTAAGATTTGGTCATTTTTGATAATATTTACATCGTTTAGGTTGTTCTTGATCAATTTTGATCAACCCTGCTGATCAGATCTGTTTAGATTTTGCCACGTTTAGCGGGGTGGTAGCGAAGCAACTTTTTTAAAACGAAGGAGGGTGGCGCCGACGAAACACAAATTCAAGATCGTTGAACGACGAGAAAAGGAGAAGTAGAGCTTGTAACATTTTTGATTTCGTCTACTGCAGCTAATGTTACTAATTCTTAAAAATTGCGAATTATCAGAGGGTTTTTTAAATTAAGCTACTCCCCCCCCCCAGAAAAAAACGCTGCTAATTGTACTCCAAAATTTACAAACTCTTGAAAAATTGCAAATTCATTATTTTTCCAGGGAAAATTGTTCAATTTATCTACTCTTGAAAATTTCAAATTAGGGGAAAAGGGCAATAACCCTCTCACGTCCTCCTCTAGGTTCCGGCTCTAATTGAATTATTTTCGGTTTGTTTGTCATTTTTGGGTGTTGGTCATGTTTCTTCCGGTTGTATTTTTGTTCTTTTTAGGCAGTTTTGGTTAGAACTGGTCTTTCTTAGTTGGATTAGGTGTTCTTAGATAGTGCCCGCTTTTGATTTTAACATACGGCAATTATTCCCTGGGGAGGTTCCTGTCACACAACTCCTATATCAAAATACAGCAGAACAAAGTAGTAAGATCTGTAGTGAATCGTAAACCAAGAATTTCTGAGGTCATGCATAATGAAGCAAATATGCCAAAAAGTGAAATTTTATGCAAGAAACGATTCCTTGTTTTCACTTTCAGAAATTAGGAGAGGCTGAAAATACACGATTATGTAGCCAGAAGAGGTCGTCGACGGCGCCTATTGCCTTTCCGTTGTCAGGGGCTTTATATGATTCGTGAATTTTCTAATAAAGTTTTACTCCGTGCGCTGGGTCCTTGATCAAAATTATTTCTCATTTCAAAAATAAAATCAACGAAATTACAAAACATTGATGAGGTGTGGGTGTTCCTCGGGTGTGGACCAAATGGCATTCCCTCCCTGGCTGGTCCTCTCCCCCCTCAACGCCTGCTCTGGTATATACTGGAAACCGAATTAAAATGTAATAATAGTAATCCCTCTCCCAATTTAGGCCACTCGGCCCACGCGGAAGGGTGAGAAAGTTGAAGGGTACAATATGCTCTTAAAGAATGAAAAAAAACCCTTTGATCATGCCTACTGTCTACCAGCAACATTTTGTTGGACACCCCCCCCCCTCTCAACACATTTCTTTACCGGAAGACAAGGTCTTGGATATCGAAGTGTTTTGGCAGGTAAAGTGAGGTACAGAACTTGGATCAGTTTTTTTGGACCTCCATATCTCCCAGTCAAAATGCATTACCTAAAGAGCACTTCCGACGGGCAGCTGAGAAGAAGGATCGAGTAGCTGGACAGCTGTCCCGCCTGATATTGAACGGGCAAAGTCTGACTCAACGCGCTTTCCGAACGCAACCAAACGCACAGGTTGTGTCACGTTGAACATGCTAGTGTGTTTTTGTGTTGGTAATTAACACGGAGGCGGAGCATAAGTACTGCAATGTTACGTACAGTATGGAAAAGAAGAGTTAGATCCGACGCACACATCTGTATGTGCGGGACCCATATCTTAAATGTGAACTTCTGAGTCCATGAACTATGAAAATGTAGAAAAAACGAATAAATAAAAAAAACAAAAAAAACAGGAAGGGTTTAATCACAGTCCTGCCAACTTAGCAACTGCATTGATGAAAGTAAACCAGTCATCTCACTATGTCCGAGTTAACAAGAGGGCGCCCTTTCTTACACAGCCGGGGTTTTCGAGGTTTTTTCACGTTTTATTTCCTTTTCATATCACGCCACCCAGAACCATTTTAAGACTACGTTCATAGTACACGCAGGTATAAAGAGACGGCACGGCGCTGTTGCGCCTTACTTTATTCTGACCCGGCTTTTTCGGTCCATAGACGAGTCGCTGATCCGCTTTTAGTACTTTACCTTAATACCAACACAGTTTTTGCTCATCTGTTAGCTGATAACTTTGAAAGGCCGCTTTAAACAGTTGATAGCATTGGGGTGGTGTGTCGTGCCTGTCTGTACTAATCCATCTGAGCATCTGAGGTATACAACTAGGTCGTTTTTCCTGTTCAATCAACGCACCACCACACAGTCCACACCTCATTGCACTCTCAACTCCGATGGGTAATTCGAATTGAAAATGAACTGGATACTCAAACACACCGGCGCAAATAGACCATTCGAAAACGTTTTCGATTTCAGCAATTTTCGGAATGTGCCAGTGGGGCTGGTCCCGCGATAACCAATACCCGTGAGACGATCAGACGACTTTAACGAGGACACACTTGACACAATTCCATTAGTCGATTATTTCGCTTGTGGGTGATTAATTATCGCCTTCGAGAATGGCGTGACGCCGAGTAAACAAACGACATTGAATGACACTTAACGATACCGTCGACGAGTTTTTCTCACTTTTGATAAATGATGAGAAAGTAGACGCGTGTTTGGCGGGTAGAATACTAAAACTCATCTACGTGTCGTCGACAAGACGCACTCAGTTAATTATCGAGGTGTACAGAAAAGAAAAATAGAATGCACGATTCCATATAGAAGGTTCAGACTAGGCGTGGAAAAGGAACTAGGATGACCCGAAGTGGTACTTTTGTAACGACAACATAGCCCAGGAGCTAGGATGAACTAACATAATGCGGACGTCCGGTCTGCTTTACTTAGCTTCTGCATTAATTGCACTTTTTGAATATTTGACTACTTCCATGTACAAATAGCTAACCTTGTATCTGGATCAAGGGCGTACAACCACACTGAAAACCGAAGGGAAGATGTTGGTCTTCGTCGTATAAAATGTATAATAATAATAATTATTAGCAGGCCAGTACATAATCTTCTTAATGCTACAATTTTGCGGAAAAAGGAGGGGGCTCCCTTTCCTTTAATTGCTCAGGTATGTCCATCCGCAGTCATTCTTCTCCAGAAAGATCCTAGGTGCTTTGCGAACTCGTCCCTCCATCTTGTTAGTAGTTTCCCTTGTGATCTTTTTACTACATATGGTACCCATTTTTCGACTTTCCTCTCTCATCTCTCTGTTATGTATCTAGCCACATGTCCCCTATACTTCCATTTTAGTCTTTTTATCGAATATCCTATGTCCTTTAATCTAGTTTTTTGTTTAGCTGTTTTGTTAGTTACTTTTTCTTGTTTCTTCATTCCTAGCATGCTTCTTTCCATTATGCTTTGGGTGTTCTGTAGTTTTTGTACATCTTTTTTGGTTAGAGACCATGTCTGGGCACCATATGTAAGTACTGAGTGGACGCAGCTTTCTCAGATTAGAGATTTTCTTTTTTGCGGCGTTTTCTCTTTAAATATTTCTTTCAATTCCCAATATTTTATGCCACAGATTGCCCGAGATAAGTAAATTCTTCTTCCCATTCTACTTCTCTTCCCTCTATTTCGACTCGACTTTCCTTGGCTTGGTTGGATAGAATTCTTGTTTTTTCCCAGTTGATCTCTAATCCCGCTTCTTCACTCTTATGGGAGAGTTCAAGCCTTTCTCTTGCTCAGTGTGCAATCAATCATTCATTCGTAAGAGTAGTTTGAAAAAACACATCATGGTTCATAATGACGAGAAGCCTTTCTCATGCTCAGCATGCTATCAGTCATTCACTCTGAAGAGTACCTTGAAAAACCATGTAATGGTTCACAATGGCGAGAGCTTGTCGAGTACACTTGAATTCTAGGGAGAGGAGCAAACGTTTTACTTGATTTCAAGATGGGAATGATTATTACACATTTCCAGGTATGGGGAATGCCATCCTTCTAAACATTCATTGACGACTATAGAACAAAATTTAGAGTGTTCCAAGAGAAAAATTTCCCTCTAAATTGGAGTACAAAGATGATTCTTGAGTATTATGAACTTTTACAAATACAGATGGAAGTTTCATCCTCGTGCTTCTCTTAGTTCAGGAGCCAACCTGTTGTGGCACATCATTCACGCATACACCCACAAAACATCCATTTACACATATTAAGATACTGTCTGAGAAAGTTTCCTGCTTACCCTATCGATTGTGGATCACTCTCAGAGAGGCCTTAGTCCGGACGTTGGCAATCTGCGGCCCGCGAGAACTCTGTATAGAAGGGGAGGGAACTAATTGACTTCGAATTTTGTCCAATAGATTTATAGACGACTAGCTCTTGATCTTGATAAATATTGACTACAGAATTTCGAGCGATGAGGCATCACGTATCCGGGTAGACTGAAGAATGTCGGAATATCACGTTCGTTTTTACCTTGATTACAATTTTCGCACGAATTTTAAATTATATTTCCGTGGGTAATTTCCCCACAGCAGAGACAATCCTGAAGCAGTCGAAAGCGAAATAAAAAAAAACTAATTTCGGGATGTACCTCTACAGGTATACAAGGCCTTCCTATACCTACGGCGACAAAAAAAAAAACAACTGATAAATTGCCGTATCAGTCGGGGACTACATAGTTGTCGTCGTTCACAATTCGCACAAATGATCATTTTATGCAAAACACGCACCATACACGTCGGCTATGATGAAAAGCAAAAAACACTGCGGGTCAGTGGAACATGCGATTCGATCGTATATTATCGTCAGTTTAAAAATGTTCGTGTACTCGCCCGCGGCTGACGAGCATTGCGCATAGACGTAGCCCGGCTCGTGTAGATAGACTACTGCGAAAATAGCGATTAGGATACATTCTCAAAACCTCATACTTAAGCGAATAAGATGATGTTCACTGAAGTGCACATCAAATAATCAAAACCGACTCCGAAAATAAGATCATAGTTTTAGAGTCACTCCAGTTCTTACAGACTCCGTAGACGCATACCACTCGGGGTACTTCTGCTCTTTTTTGTGTCCACTAAGTTCAAATGTCTATCGTAAGTTGGAGCGTAGAGTCAAATTTAGGAGAAATTCACTGGCAGGGACAGTCGGACAGTTATCAAAAAGTGTCTCACATCATCGAACGAGCAAAAACAATCTAAACAAAACATAAGCTCGAATGTGTTTCAACCAGTTCAAGTTGAATTTGGGAGAGCTGGGTCCCGGGATAGTCATTAAAAAGTGTTCCCACCTTCCAACGACTAGAAAGCACGTAAACCAAATGAACTCGAATGTATTCTCAGTCAGGGTTTAGAAATAGAGTTCGAAAAACTGCACTCCCTGCCCCACCTTTCTCGCCTAGAAAGCACGTAAACCAAATGAACTCGATTGTATTCTCATCAGCAGTCAGGGTATTTAGAACTAGAGTTCGGAAAACTGCACTTCCCGGTCCTAGCTTTTCTACGACCAGAAAGAACGTAAACCAAATCAACTCGAATGCTCATCAGTCAGGGTTTCGAACCAGAGTTAGAAAAACTAATGACCAGAAAGCACGTATACCAAACATGAACCGGATGTAATCTCATTAGTCAGGGTTTAGAACTCAGAAAAACTGTATTCCCAATCCCATCTTTAAACGACCAGAAAGCGCATAAGTTAAACACGAACTCGAATGTGTTCTATCAGTCGAGGTTCAGAACTAGAGTTTGAAAAATTGCACTCCCCTATCTCACCTTTCAACGACCAGAAAGCACGTAAACCGAACATGAACTCGGCAGTATTGACACCTCAATTTCATGTCAGGCATTCCAGATATAACTGCGAAACCTCTGGTCAGAAACGAAATTGGCTAACTAATTAAGGAATCGAAGGCAGCTGGAACTGACCCAACATACATTCTGCTTAGGACACACCTAATCAAGAACACCAAAAGAATATTGTACCAAGCCAAAATGCTGCAAAAGAATTGCCAGGTGAAATATATGTAAGGACCAAGGAAGGCATCGTTTGCATAAGAGACGATGGGAGCCGTGCACTCGAAACTGCGAACAGATTGTTAATGGAGAAATTCACGGAATCGTTCGGTAGATTCTATTAGATAGCGAAGACATGTAGACAAAGCTTCAAACCACAAACCAACGGAATAGCCGGGCTTTGACACCAAAAGCCACGTCCTCAAATTGTTTAGCCATTCCCCGTTAATTTTCATCCCCTTTCTTTCCCACTCCATTTTCTGAAACATGTCTTCCAGAAATGAGAAATTTTTTCATCATGTTATTACTGCAGTCTACAGGGCGTGATAGGGTTCTTCGGGTGTTTTGTTTGCGGTTCAGTTTTGTACCATAGTGTTATCTTTTTGATATAATTCAAAATAATTCAATTATTGCAACTTGGATACCAATTCATATTTGTGATTTCTTTATACTGTGTAGTCATTAATTATAAATTGATTTTCATTTATTACTGATATATAGAAGATTCTTATTTTCTTTACTAACAATTAAGGCAAACCAAATGTGTATGAGCCGCCCGAAAGGCGAGTAGCTCAGCTAGTAAATGTTTCAGTTGCTAGTGGGGTTAACTATATCACCGACCATAGGTTTATTCACGTTACCCTACGGTTAACGAAAATACACCAATACAATAAAAATACCAATAGGCCCTACACAAGCCTCTATTATTGGCGACACGAGAAGCTATAGTCGTGTAAGATCCAAAACACCTGGAAAGTCTTGCTAGAATCGAACTTAAATTCACCAATTATTCTTGAAGATTTTAATAGCCATAGTAGCAAGAAATATGTAGTGTGTTACCTAAACTTGTAACGTCCAAGAGCAGAGCGAAGTCAAAGGTCCTATGAACTACTGTTCTCGCTTTATGCTTCTTTGCTGTAGCGTATGGATGCTCTGTATGTGGTAAGTCAGCGCACACAAAAAAATGTTGATATCCTGCTGAATAAAACTTGTCGAATTACAACAGGCTATCCAAAACCCGCCACAGTGTGCAAAAACTTCACCTAGCCAATGGGATAGCCCCACCGGAGATATGGCGGAGTGTTATCAGAGATGCAGAAAGGACGAGACTTGAGACAGATGAAAAGCACTCTCTAAGTTGTCAAAACAGTGTCAGGCCTAGACTGAAATCTAGAAACAGCTTTCTCTACAGCTCAAACCCCGTGGGAGTACCACAACCACAAGCTCGGCTATAGAGATGGAAAAAGAAATCTAGACAGCATCAACTTGGTGCAGATCTGGACTTAGTAACTAAAGAGATGAAACTATCGCTACTCCTGACCTGGCAAGAATGGAAACCTTAAACCGCCTACGCATTGGATGTGACACGACCAAAGGAAACCTACTCAAATGGAACTTGGCTAAAGGCGATAAATGCTATTGCGTGGAGAAAGATAGGACCACAATTATACCTTTTCCAGTGTAGCTTAGAACAGACGCATGTCACAGAAAAAGAACTACCGTATAAAGGACAGAATTGAATGACGAAGCCGAACAACTGGTTAAAACTTGGATAGGAAAAAAAAATGATTATTTTATTTTTTAACTTTCATAATTAACATTTTTTCAATATTAGGTATATACAAATCACCCTATAAAGTAAGCGTCTCGGACACGATAAGAAGTGAACAAGAAGAGTGAACTGAACGTGAAGAGCTATTTTGCATAGTGAACTGAATTGAAAGTAAACGACATTGTTTCTGCAATGAACTGGACTTGACATTTTTCCCTACGTTAACTTTCTTGAAAGTTCATGAATGTGTCCATGCGTGGTGACAGCAGATGTCGGCCTTTCAGCTGAAGTCTGGACCACCCAGGAAACAATTTTTTTACGGCGCACTGTTGACAACTCATGATGTTTCTCTTCAGCCTACTTCTTATTAGGTTGACAACCGTGTCGGTTGCTACACATGACTTACTCTACTTTTACAAAACATTTCTCACCTTCAAGAAAATTCGCGCAGAACTTTATTATTATTTCCACTGCATACGTTTCCACTACGCGACCCTAAAAAGGAAATACCCAAATATCTGTTCATGTCTCAGACTGCTTATTCGATATAATGAAGGACTACGTCACATAAGAAAAGTGTTGGCCATTTTTTGGACCTACGACAAACTATATATTTTTGGGCTGACCATAAATACTGAATTCAACCACAAGCTTTTACTGGCTATTTTCAGCACTGAAGCAACCAGCGTAAGTCACGAAACACGTTTTGAGGAAATTCCTAGTAATTGCTGATACAGTTGAGTTAAGTGGTGCTTCTCGATCATATAATAAGTAATAAGGTTTACAGCGTTACCACTTACAACAGACAGATGAAAGGCTTTTGAAATCATTCATAAATATTAGTTATTCTGAAGTACATACACAGCAGCCTACACTTCATCGGATATTTGAAAGTTATAGTGTACGTATAGCAAAGGTATCTCACATCCTCAACACTTACACGTGAATTTTACATTTGTTTTCACATGTTCAAGAGTATTCGTTTAGTTTTGTATCAGTATACACAATGTGAGTAGGATACACACCAAATATTCAATGTACATGCAAGATAATATTAACTCTTTCCAGAAAATTGTTGGTATACTTTCATTCTCCCAAGTACAGATATTGAGATCGGATATGTACGCACATTCGTATAAGAAATTACGATAATTAACTCCACACATAACTCGATCAGAGTGGAAATGGGGCAACCCATCAGACATCAACTGTCTGAATCTTCACCAAACCAATCTACAAGCTCCAGAACAACCTTCCATTTCTAGAGCAGGCTTTCGAGGGCAAGAGTAAAGACTTGTGCCAGAATGGCGGAGTTTTTAAAAGTTTTTCAGTTAGATATCCGAGACCCTTTCCTGAAGACATTCTTACTCTGAAATCTAAAACAGTCCCTTCGGACATCGTTCCAGCAAACGAAGAAGGTTATTCTGACAATGTATACCAAAATAGAATACTACATTAACCAAAAAATAACGTACTTTATTCATGAAGGAATAAAACTACATTGTAGTGTTGAGACTGTTCTAACAACTAGTACACTCCACTTAGCATTGGATGGACACAGGTCACATAATGACGAGTTTCTAGGTCTATTAGATAGGACACTGAGACTCAAAAATTAACGTACACTGATGATCAATGCATTGTACTTCTAAGGATGTGTATTAGAATGGTTACAAGAATTCCATCAATATTGACCATCTGTATCAGACTCTGGAGCCTGGACATTATATGTATATGTGGTTCTATAATTTCTTCTTTACTGTTGTTTTGTACATCAACCATTATTCAATCATATTTTGTAATAACACTCATCCAGATTCTTTAGTTTTAATCTGCTGTATTCTTCAAGACATTTCTTATTATGTCATTTTCAAATCGTTGCAGTATTTATCCGGATCTATTCCTGTTATTCTCTTTCTCGGGATATCTCATCATTTTCATTGGCTTATTTACAATCTAATTTCTCCAAAAAGCTGAGTTTCTTTTCAGCATAGGCCATATTTTCTATACGAATTGGCGTGTGGGAGACGGAGGTTGTAGGCTCAACCAATCCGCTTAGTGATCTTGTACACGCCCGAATAGTAAATTTATCCTCCTTCTTGGCTCGCGTCTATTTGATAAATAAGGCGGAGCTTGGTAAATTAAAATTTTTGTCTATTGTGGTTCTCTTCGCGTGGGCATACATCAGCTCTCGTGATAAGACACTGAGGTGGTTGGTGGTACCTTTGGGCGGTTCCAAGTCTAAGGAAACTTTTATGGTATAGAGGTTTGAAACTTAAGAAAGAGATACTCTGCGCCCCTTTTCACTAAATCAGTTTGTACCTCTAATGAACTGCCGAACATATTCATTTCCACTGTTCAGTTTCGTCAGGTGAATTCAACGTTCACCGTGCGCAAGGCGTCACATCACAGCATTTGTTTCGTTATAAGAATCCCACATCTTAAAACGAATAATAGTAACTCCAAAATGCACGAATGAGTCGAACTGAATATCTTCTGTTGTTCTAATTTATAACGATCAGCAATCAATTGAAAATCAATCTTCTTGAATACCACTTTCCACCACATCAGAGACTTTCTTCAAGAAATTCTCATCCGGTAAGATTCTGGAACCCCTCAGTTTTACCAACGACGGTTATGTATTCTCAGAACTTGGTAAGATAAACAGCCGTGCTATGAATCCAGTTAGAATATGAAAACGCGATCGCGATGAGTAGGTTATAACAGCAGAACTTCTTTCATTATTCGAGTTAGATAATATATGCGTTAAAATAGGTGTAAGTATCGAAACCTATATTTTATGCAAATATCAAAATTACTTCGGATCACTTTTCTCGGCAGTATGATTTCGTAATCTGAAATGTATGATACCAAGTTAGAAACCATCAGTTATTTTCTATATTACCTCATACCAAAATTGCTCGAGAGCTATTACCTTTAATGGTACACAACCTAGCCATGATCTTGGCGACAACAGTTTACCGACCATATTCCACTCGTCTTTATCGGGGTCGTAACATTCGATTGTGTCGTGATAACGATCCCAGCCTTCTTCACCTCCCAGCACATAAATTTTCCTGTCTATCACAGCAATGCCTAAAACAAAAAAGAAATTTCTGATTTTAGTGCAATTCACAATGTAAATTGAATATACCTAGTCGAAATCAATACTCATTGTTAAATATATTCACTATACCGATTCAAGGATGACGACACACGGGAAAACTCCGGAGGCGAAAACAGAATGAAATTTTTGGGGAAATCGGGGTGAGGATGACTTGAAACACATGGGCTTACTTCTTCGCAGGACAGGAGAGGAATTCGAGACAAACTAAAATTCACCGAAGGAAGTTCCAGTCTCGAGAAAGGGACTTAGCCATCATACTCTTCTCTATCTCCGCACCAAATAATTAGTTTCTCTCAAATCGGTTTATAGACTTTCAACATCGGAGTTGTAACTAGTCTCTCGTATCTGAAAAGGTAAATAACATTTTCGGAAGGAAGCACACACATATTGTTAGAATTGTTTTATAGAGACCAAAACTGTAAAATTTCACTCTGTAACAAGTTACAAGGGAGGCAATATTCCACTTACCTCCTTAGCCGGCATACGTTAAGGTTATAGAGTATACACTATACAACCAACACTCAGAGTCTATCCAATTTTTCTTACAGAAATGGACGATGGAGGGGGAGGCTGGGCCATCAGGATATTGGTAGTGGTGGTAGGAGATAGTTGGATAGGGAAGCTGAAACGTGAATACACTATTTTTATGAAAACAATGCTATTTTTACGGAACAGTAACTGTCGGACAGTTTTGTCGAAGTTAGAGCAGCTGCTATTTTCTACCAATTATGTGGTGCTGGAGAAAATTGGCAGCCCCGGACTTCTGCTGTTGACAGATAAAGGTAATGAACCGCAGCACTCAAAAAACGCCCGAAATACAAGTAAGAACATCACGCACATAACGGCGCTGAAAACTCACCAGGCCTGTATCGACGTTCGTTCATCGACGACACCTTTTCCCAAACACTGTTTTTCACGTTGTATCTTTCCACTCGGTTGGTATTCTCAGTGGACGCATGCCAGCCACCTGTTCACAATTCCTTACAATGAATTGCCATTGAAACGTAATACCATTCAACAACTAGACTGTAAATGAAAGGCGAATATTCAATAAGCTTTTGTCGCTAGTGTCAAAACAACCTGCGAACCTATTATATAAATGTATCCGTCGAGAACACAACAAGCTGCTCCACTTCTCGCGATCAACATAGGCGGCAGTTCGGTCCACGTATCCGTTCGAGGGTCGTACCTCTGCACGCAGTTGATACCGTCACCATCTTCCAGCACAGCACCTCCTAGGCACACGAAAGTTCCCAGTAAGTACATCATTTTCAACAAGGATTAGCGTGTTGGAAGAGCGTCACCTCATACACCAGGCCATACCTGCCACGTATAGCATTTTATCGTATCCGATGACCGCAGCACTGGTGACCGCGATTTTCAACTTCTGGACGAACTGCCAAGTATTGGTACTCGGATCGTAACGTTCGACCGTGTCCAGTCGGTATGTGCTCTCCCAGCCACCGACCGCGTAGATGAAACCGTCCAATGATGCGAGTCCTGGGAACAGTGGAATTGAAAAATGCGAACGTTGAAATAACTACGGACTTGCAGAAAACATTCCCAAGAGTGGGACTGATTTACTCCCTACATGGAGAGGCTCCAATATAAACGAGAAGACTTTCCGGGCGATAGGCTAGTCTCAACACAAAACTCGCCGACATCACTTTTATACAAGCGCTCTTCTAGCAGGTACTTTCAAATGAGAAACATACGACCAAGAAACTGACTATTCAAACCGCTCGTTATTTACGCATGAAATGCTAACATACCAAGTTCAGATCTGCACACCGACATAGACGCCATTTCCTGCCACGTATCCAACACCGGATCATACCTCCAGAATCCATTAGAAACCTTGCCATCCGGATACTCGCCGCCGCCCAAATACAGGTAGTTCTTGCCGGAAACGATGACACCATGTTTACTGTATCAACAATAGAAACAAAACTCCTATTACGCCTCGTAAGTTGACCACTATCGCGAAGGCAGTGCACTAGGTGATACTCAGCGTCTGCTATTTTCACTTTCCGTACCTGATGGCGAAAGTCAAACTAGCGAGGGTATACCAGATATTGGCAGCGGGACAGAAGCACTCGACCGAGCGAAGGACCACTTTGTCGTCTTCTCCGCCGACAGCGACAATAACCTGTTCGTACGTCATTCGAAATGTAAATTTAGAAAATTCTCAGAAGAGCCGACGAAGTGAAGCGGATGGTTCAAGTAAGACTCCATAAGAATGGGTAAAGACACGACGCCATGATGGATCGGTAGCAATGGAACTGTCATAAGAACGTGTGTGACTTCAGTTGCTAATATCTAGACAAATATTGCCTTTTATGAATAACTGAAGAGAATAAAATTTATCGTACTTAAAATTTCCTGTCCACTGAAATATTTTTAAAGATCTTTTGGAGATCATATTTTAAAATCATTTTTCCTCTCTGCGTGTTTCACTGAGATCGCGTGGTACTGCCACCCATCGATCATGGCGTCGCGTCTTCACCCATTTTTATAGAGTCCTAGTTCAAGTACCATACAGCCACAAAAGTTTAAAAAATACTGCAATAACAAATTCGACAGTTCGAACTTGTAGGAGGAAAACGAGGTCCCATTCAGTGATCAGAGACCTCAAAAAACGCACTTGTATAACTCATTCAGGTTTCGTCAAGATTTATTGTAACTCTTTTATAGTCAAGAATTGTAAACATTTTCCACACGTATTAAAACTGGAGGAGAAAAACACATTGATATTATTTTAAACTCTATTCATGCTCATTCAGACTACCTGAGGACTTACTCAGGCTCTATTATGATTTATTAAGATTCAGGTCAATTCTTTTAGGATAACTGATGTTTGTTCGAACTTGGTTGAAGTTCATTTATAAGTATTGAGATTCCTCAAACCTCACTCAGATTCGGTTAAGATGATCGAACTCATTTAGACTGTTCCATCAATTGAAAGGGCGGCGACGGAAACGTGCTAACTTGAGTTAGCAAGTGTATGAGACCTTGATCGGAGATTGTTCTTACAGTCTTAAGTAACAGTGGTTGAAATTTAAAAACGTTAGATGCATTCCGCGCCCATAGAGAGCGCTACCTTGAAGACCTGGGATCTAAAGTTTGGTCCATTTAAGAAACATAATTTTTTCACGACGCAATTCTCATAAGGATCATTGCGCGCGATAAACTCGTCCCCCTCCAACTTCACAATGCCCAAACTATCGATGTGTATTGCGAGTTGCAAATTATATTTCTTAAATGGACCAGACTTTATTTTACAGTACTTTCCTTCTTATCAGAGCTATGGCCGCCTTCGTCGGCTTTCTACTTTCGTTGCCACAAAGTGTAGGTTCATTGTTAAGTGAAGCAGAACCAAGCGAAAAAATCTGCTTTTTGAGAACACGTGATTCGAAGTTCAAGAGCCATGTAGAAACTATATGACATAGTGTTTACTGATAAGCTTTTTTCAACATGAGTACACATTTTTGAATCGGGGGCCCAATTTCGAAAAATTCTACTTTCTACGCTCTTTCCAACGATACTTATAACTAATTTTGTCAACAAATCAACAAATGTCGCTTGGTTCTGTCTCGTTTAACAGCGTCCATATTATTTTGTCAACGAATCAAGAGTGGAAATTCTTTACTCTTTCACGACTTACATCTTGAAATGTTTATTGAAGTACTGCTTTATCATCCTGAATTATTGATTTTTCCAGCTTTATAACGCAGTCCACGGACTTCATTTGGGAGAAGAAGAAGAAGAAAAAAAAAAAGGAAAAAAAAACCGGCAAAGAAAACGTGCTAAGTCCGTTCCACTTTCAACTGATTATAAAAGTAGAATAGGAGAGTTCTAGAACAGAGTAAACACAGGATCTGGAAGCCGGAAGACGTATTTTTCAGTGACAAAATTTACAGGAAGTAACTGGGAACATTTTCTATCGAAAACTTGTTTACGAAACTTGAAATGAGGGTTCTCAAATCACAGAATTGTGAGTTAGCACGTTTCCATCACCACCCTTTCAATTATTTCGATTCTGTTATGACTCGTTAAAGCTCCTTCCGACTCCATTTCAGACTCTTGAAGAGTGAAGATATCATCGTTCGTATTATAGAAATAAATTTAAATATGAGGGGAGTTTTCACATTATCTCTGCCGCAGGTCTGCCTTTTGAATGTTGACTTTACCCCCTTTTCCCCTTCAAGAACGTTGGAGTGGAAGGTAGCTTGGTGGCAGATTAAGGGCAAGACGCGGGGGGCAACTCGACTGCCCCTCCCAATTTCAGCTTTCACATTTGAAAATGAAAAAGTTTCAACGAAATCTGAATTAATTCAAGTTTAAGTCCGAGAGAGTCGTAACTTGATGTGAATAATGCACATCAGTGTAAATGAGCTTCAGAAACCTCGCATGAGAACGTAAAATCTGAAAAGTCAACATAGGTTTCAAAAGAATCCGAATGAGTGACGAGGACCTTAACAGAGAATTCGAGAGTCCGATGACGCTGCTTAATAAATTCTAAACGAGTCTGAATGAGTTTCAACGCAGTCTTCAGGAGTCTCAGTCGAAATTAAAGGAATCTTAACAAGTTTTCAGGAAGTCATCATAAATGTCGAGAGCAGTGTTGCCAGATCCGTTTCATGAAAATTCTTGAGGTTTGGTTGTGTCACAGAAATAACACCGGGGTGTCTACAGAAACTGAAAGGTAAAAATGAAGTACTTTTTCAGGACCCTTTGCAGGACTGTAGCCGACATATTTTCCATCTTTTCCCCCGAGTGTGCAAATTTTTTTTTTTCTCAATTGTTTTATCCACTTTACCCCTCCTTTCTTTTTGCTTCCCCACTTCCTCCCTCCACGTGAATACAGATCCTGCGCTACAATTTTCAATGGCCAATCATAGGAATCGGGAAAATTTTTTTTTTAAGCATTGGAAATAAATTTATTATGTTGTACTAACAAAAATGAAGGATTTTTCATTTTTTTTTTCTTTCAATTTCAGCACTTTTAGGACCTACTTTCAAAATTCAGGACTTTTCAGCACCTATAGACACACTGTACACGCTCATCGGAGCTTACGCTCTTTATGTGCCAGTTCTTTTTTTAAAACTCGTGAGATCTCATGAAATTTCGTGAAAGCTGGTAACACTGCTCGAGAGTTCGAATGGATAGATATTAGAAGTTTGAATAAGTCATAGCAAAATTTGAAAGTTTTGATGAAACTTAATAGTTTCAATGATTTTCAATAGAGTTGAAACGAGTCCGAATGAGTCTTATCAAAATTAAAGTAATACTAAAAAATCTAATCGAGACTTAAAAGCCTGGATGAGTCCTACCAGGGTCTGAATGAGTCATTACTGTATCAGATCGAGTCTTAACGTATTCTCAATAAGTCCAAAAAATCGAACGAATGTCAGTTATCTCAGAAGAATCGATATGAATCTTAACAATCATAATACGTACAGCCTCAATAAGTTCTCATGTAGTGTGAATGAGCGTGAATGGAGTTAGAAATAATACCAATGTGTCTTTCTCTACAAGGTTTAATGCATCTGGAGAAATCTAGCAATTAGTGATTATAAATGAGTTATAATGGATCTTGACGGAATCTGAATAAGTTTTACAAGTGCGTTTTTTTAAGATCTGTGGTCACTAAATGGGACTTCATTTCGCTCTTACAATATTCCAATTGAAATTCATTACCACCCTTCAAAATCAAGATCGTTAATCCACCCGAAGCTAAGTTCTTTGTTCCAAGAAATATAGAACCCAGAGGCTAATAATCTGGGGATTTTAGTCCTTGGATCTTAGACTTTGGTTTTCGACGCTGTGCTCATCAATCAGTGTGCCAGAACATACAATGAGCTGCAGAAATTTTGGTTCCTGGATTCTGGCTCAGTTTTCCAGCCAAGAGGGAGAGGTTGGCTATCTAACCAATGGGATTATTGCTCCTTCTGATTTTTCTCTCTCTTTCTAGCCAGATTTTGAAGTAACAAAACTGCTCATGAAATCAACCGGATTCAGTGTAGGCCACCCACATAATGTTTTATACAGTGAGCCTGTCACTCTGTCTGCCAATCGGCTTGCCAGTGGACGCCAAAATTGTATTCTGGCGAAATACTAGTGCCCAGTCCATCAGCCTCTTTCACTTCTCAAAAAGCAAGGCAACTAGGAAAGTCAATGGTACACACCGTAATGCATTTAGCAACGGACAACTGCTTCATACCTGAATGGCTTTGGCTTTCGCGTTATCACGTTGCTTGGTTCGCTCATTCAACATCTCCGCGCTTCTGTCAGGTAACAAATGGAACGACTTGGCTTCTTCAATCAGCTGCATGCATTCCGGGTTATGGCTGACAGCTGGGAACGATTGGACACAGTCGTACAGGAAATACGGATCGATCAACGGCAATCTTACAGTTTCCAAAACCTACAGCAGGTAAATTCCGTAGTAGTATAGGAGGACGATTACAATCACAAGGGGAAGGGTTCAATACTGATTATAGGCTTATAACGGAACGATAATCACACGAAGCCATAATCGTCTGCAGATCGAATTGCATGTTTCTATTCAAGGGCGCCCGCAGAATTTTTTGATGCGGTAGCATAAGAGAAAATGCTGACGACCATAATTCAATTTTAATTTTTTATTTGAATTATTAGTGACCAGTTACATGGGCGTGGGTCACTGGCTGATAACTAAAAAAACGAACATGCAAAGTCCCTATAAGTTGACAAATGCATTATGCACAAAAAAAAAAATAAAAAAAAATATGAAAAGCTTATGAGGTAGCAGTCGCTACCTCCGCTACCCTCTGCGGGCGCCCATGTTTAGAATCAAACTACTTGAAGTAAAATCCATGAAAAATCACGGGTGACAGAACTGAGAAGATCCTTTTATGAATAGTTTGTAATTCTAATGCCTCTCTCACTTCTGATATGCTTAATGAAAATTTTCCTCACACGTCCAACTCGATATGATCTATTTGAATTTGAACGGAAGGGAAAATCAATTATTCTATTCGAGAGAGCTACAGTGTAAGAGGAAACGCCGTATAGTGGTCGGAGAACTTGGAACACAATGCGGCGCTTCGTAACATAATTACCACCTACCCAGCATCCATCACATTAGAATTTCGTTAGCTAACTGGTAAACTTATTTATAAAATGCAAAAAAACCATGTAACTTCAGGAAATATGTACATAAATACAGCCATTATAAACTGAATACAATCATAGAATCTCTATAGTTCCTGTACCATAAAATGAGAAAACAGAAAATGGAAATTTAATTGGATCATCGATATTGAATATTTTACAAGAATCTGAATTCAAAAGCTCAATCTACACTACGCTGATACGAAATTCAAGCCAGTATTCGCCAGAGCAGACTTTTCCATCCCTCCCTTGCCTTCAACTGAAACACAAATTGAACCCAAAGATCTTGAATTCATGAAAGTTAGAATGAAAACCAGACACGTGATAACACTTCTCAAATTACCTTTCAAATGGTATTACAAAGAGACAAAACGATCACTCACTTTGTGAAAATCTTGAGTGCGGTCCTCAGGCCGCTCGCTGTACCATCGTTTCACAGCCAAGAACACGAGTTCTTCTTTTTCGACTACGAGTTTGTCGCTACTCGTTAGCTCGATTAGTTTATCCATAGTAAGTTCAAGGAACTCTTCGTTTTGGGCAACGTTCCAAAAGTTTCTACGCGTGAAAAAACAAAACGTAACTCTTTTTTAGATACAAACTGATAAAATTTTCGAATAATAGAAATTTCAAAATATATGAAGTCATTAGGTGATATGGCGCTAAAACCGAATCAACCCATGTACGAACAGATGCAGTGACTAAGGTGATCATTGCAGCTCAAGGTACTAGAACATCATTCTACTCCAACCAGGAGTACACATTAATCAATCACTCGGTGTTATAATCAAATTCGACCACAAATCTTTACTCATTTACGCAGTTTCAAAGTTTAACAGATCTTGAACACTGGCTACACGTCAATGTACACTCCGAACTATCAAATTCCTGCTTCAACTCAAAAACTTGTAAAACAATATGTCCTTACTCCAGGGCAAAATTCATCGCCTTCTGCTGCAAATCGGTGCAAGAGTGCGACTCGGCAAAACAGTATATGCCCAAGCAATTGCTCGTGTCCATGTGACTCTCGAGGAACCTGCAAGCCGCGTTCCGCACCGGCATCACTTGTAATAGGTTAGCAGCTGAGAGCAGACTCTGACAATTCGTTCTCGTGATCGTGACTGAGCTCGTGTACGCGTAGTTCAACAGCAAACCCATCATATCAGCCTCAATACTCTTCAATTGCACGATGTTTTGTTTCGACTCGACGTATTTGCTTTGAAACATAGTCTGTAACCATGGAGCATGCGTTGAGAACGTTCTCACAAGTTGAAAACACAATACGGAAATCTCAGTTTCACATTACCTTAAAAAATGGACTAAATGCAGCCAGTACGTTCTTATGAGCAGGAAATTTCACATCGTCCACTTGCAACACGACGTCGCAGAACTCGGTTCTCTCGCGGAGGTTGTTGAGTCCAGCGAGTATCTGAAGGAATAGAATCATGAAATAACTGAAAAAGGACATAAAATTTGTTGATTGTTACTATACTTACATCTGAGCCGTGATTGTCTTCAGTGAACACAAATTCATTAGATGCGGGCCCAAACGGTTCTACATCATCAGAAGTGCTGCTGTCAGTGCTGGGTATCCGCTGACGCTGACGATTGTTGAACGAGTATTTCACAGCGATCATGATGGCAAATTCAACTGAATGAAAATAGAGCTCTGAAAGAAATAAGTAAATGAAACACGGTGACAGAAATGATGAAATATGAATGGGACGACAGAATTAAAAACTTCAGTAACTCACACTTCGTGGTCTATGGGTATTTATAAGAACTGTGATTATAAAGTAATACTGCAACATGGTAACAAGAATCTCGAATTTATAGCTAATCTGTGAATCGGTACCAATAAAGTACTACTGATGAAGTACATGCTATTACAAATTGTTATTCTATTTGAATAATTCATACGAATGCACTTGCTGTAACGTACCTTTGGAACTCCAACTGCCAAAATGCTACGTGAACTGAAGTAAAAACGACTAAAAACACCATAACAACGACGTTACAATATCAGGGATCACAACGGCTACTCTACAACTCGGAACATGAAAAAACTGTTGAGTCGATATTGGATAACATTAGGTTTGAAACCAATACACGAATCACAAAAAAATACAAATTATCATTTATGATATAATTTTGTAACCTCGCGACTTATTTAATAATCTGTAAGTTAAAATTACGGCACTTGAGATGCCTTTATGAAACAATTTCGAAAGCTGTAAAAACTGAAGCGGACCCACGAGACAACGACAGGAATTTTCATAAACCTTGAAAATCAGCTGCAAAAATTCTGGAATGATGGTGCACCAATCAGTGTTACCATTTTAGTAGTGAATTCATTCATCACGTTTTTTCGTAAAAACGTATTACATAATGCCCAAGAAAAAGAACCTAAAACTCTTCTCAATTCAAGTTCTTTTTTAGGATACAGTCTTCAAGGTTCCGGTCAAAGGAAGACCTGGTATCAATTGAAAAATGAAAAGGACTTTAAAGGCGACCGAAATCACACAATTATGGACTGTTCTTACAGGAAATGAAATTTGCGTATGAGAATAAATTATTCTTGCGAATGCCAAAATTGAAACTGAATTCTGAATCTGAAATTTTTAATTCTGTGTTCTTTTCGGAAATCAGCCTCGTGTCTCTTTCAGAGTTGAACGGTTCTCGTTGAAAAATAGAGTGAATTATTAAATTTAAAAATGGTAAGTACTTGATTTTCTTTGACTCGTGTCACTTAATATATTACAGCTTCATCGGCACCATTTGGCCATCAATTAATTGTCTTAGTAGCAGATGAAGTCGGAATCTCTCAACAATGTGTAGCTTGCCGCTACGTTTGCTGAAATCTCATACCACTTGATTTAATTATTTATAAGTTATATTCGATGTGTAGATGGTGTATAGTCTCATTTAAGCCTTACTCTCGTGAACCACGCTAAACTGGAATTATTGTTGTGATTCCAGGGTATCGATATTAAGGATAGGAACAAGAAGAAGACTCCCAGGGACTACCCTCTGTCTAATGATGTGTACAGATTACTCTTAGTAAAGGTATGTATTTAGTTTTTCAACAAATTGTATGCAATATCAGTCCTTCGCAATGCTGAACATGTATTTAAGCGGCTATTGTTTTATCAGTGCTTCCCTCAGTCGTGGTTGCAATTTGGAGGTGAAATTAATTTCCTATTTATCCTGTATCTACCAGGTGTTCTAACTTTATTCAGTTATACGAAGTTTGATAATACCAAATTGAATATTTCTATCATTCCTGTGTGATGAGAGCTACACTCTCCGTTATTCCAGATCCGGGCATTAGGGAAGACCTGAGGTTCAGTGTTCTGAATGACAAGGTCTCGTACAGTGTTCGTATTCTATAAAAGTGTATCTGTTTTACAGTTATACAGATTTTTAGTCCGCCGAACGAACTCCAAATTCAATCGTGTTATTCTGAAGCGATTGTTCATGACGAAGGTTAACCGCCCGCCTGTATCGTTGTCGAAGATCACTAAGCTGATGTCACATGCCGGACGTGAAAACCGTATCGCCGTTATTGTTGGAACCGTGGTCGATGATCCCCGTTTGTACTCGCTTCCGAAACTCATGGTAATGTATTTGTAAATGTCTCGAAGTGTGAAATTCCGCACAGTCGTTCGATTGATCTAAAGGAATCTTTGTTGTAGGTCTGTGCGCTGCGTGTCACGTCTAGAGCCCGTGCTCGTATCCTCAAAGCTGGCGGCGAAATTCTAACCTTCGATCAGCTTGCAATAAAGGCACCCACCGGTAAAAATACCGTCTTGATGCAAGGTACGTGAAATCTCGATGTATATGTTCGCACGAGCATCGTGAATACGTGTAACTAGTGTGATTGCTTGTTTTGCAGGAAAACGTACGTCGAGAGAGGCCTGCAAACACTTCGGTCCAGCTCCTGGTGTACCGCATAGTCACACGAAACCGTATGTTCGCTCAAAGGGTCGTAAATTCGAGCGCGCCAGAGGACGTAGACGTGGTTGCGGTTATAAAAAATAATTTTTTTTTAATCATAACCCCATTTTTTTGTTTTTTAACTGCTGGAAAACTTCGAGGTATTGTGCGATCTTTGTTTGAAGGAATTGATATTAAATTCCGTTGAAAAACTAAAGACGTTCGTATTTTGGCGTGGATTTGCTGTGGTCTTGGAATTCAGCAGAGAAATGTGGAAGTCCGTAGTATGATGAGCAGCTTTATCAATAAATCAACGATGTGTAGGTTAGAAGTCATTTGTGTAGAGCGCATCCTGCTCCTCGACGTCGTTCATCTTATATTTGAACCGTAATTCTCTGTCTCATCGAAGGTAACCATTGGTAAGATAGCCTCTGTCACACAGTAGTGTCCTTTTTGTATGAGAGGGATTTCACTTTGTGCCTTCCCGACGAGGATCTTCAATGAATAACTTGAATGAAAATTATAGTTTTCAAAGAAGGAGTGAACCGTGGTGAGGAATGGATACTCTTACGAATGTTTTTGTATTAGTAACGCAGCTTACACAGAATTATCTGTTGTACTGATATTCTTCCTTCGTTGTTGTTTCTTGGGCTTAATTAGCGCATTTAGAGAAAATTCACTATAACTTAATTTTCTTGAGATATACGTGAATCTATTCAAAATATTTTAGACTGAAAAACTCGATACTCGAGCCAGTCAAGTAGTTATTCAAATAAAACTGGGAAACCCGATAATAGCACTGGTATTATGACACATGTAACATGCACTGCTACCGAAATCGTTATAACTAATTTCCTGACAGTAGACCGCAAACCAATCACACAGACTATGGATCTTGACATAGAACCTGAGGTAAGGACAAAGATAGGAGCCATACAATCAAACTTGAAACTCGGAAGAACAAGAACAATAAAAACGAATTTAAGAGACGGCAAGAATACGTAATTACAGTGGAGTATGCAGGCTGGACTGTGAACCCTGTGACATGACTTACATGGGAGAGAGACAGGGAGCAAGAAGAAAAAGATGAAAGATTACAAACCTAAAATATAATAAATTATTATCCAGCTGTTATTCTAATAGCAAACAAAAACTTGACAGAAAAATACATGATCTTGATAACAGAAGGAAAGAACATTACAAGAATGAATTCGGGTTGCCCGCGCGAAGGAGTCGTCCTCTACAATTTTTAGGTATGTGAAAGAAAGGAACTACTGAAACCCTACACATTTTAGTGGGGGGATAGTCTCAATGGAAGGGAAATCTTATGTACTATAAATTTTGTTCTATTCATCTTTTCGATACAAGCTTTCGTTTTCATATTTTGAGATTTCCTCATATGCTTGTAAATAAAATATTCCCTTCGAACAGGGTTACAAGGTGAACGACAACAGCGCGCCACCGCTTTGAGCAGCTCAAATGGAAATTGTAAGAATAAAAACGACACAAAAGAAGATGAATACTGTAACAAACTCTGACAATGAAACACTTCTCTTTAATAGCACAGAAAACGTTGGACAACGCAACACCAGCAAATAAAAAACCAACATGTTAATAAGTCATGGACAAACTAACCGCTAGGGAAACATATCTCACCATACGGTACTACTAGAACTAACAATTATTACAGGCTTCTCATTGTAAGAACCCTTAGTAGTGCTCTACATATTATTTTAGATGGTGCAATTGATCGCCATTCTAATTGCAGAATGCCAGTTCAAAAATATATCAAAAACTTCCGACTTTTTCATAATTTTAATCAATGTTTTGGATTCTCGTTCCAGTTACAACCTCGTGACAATTTATTATTCATTTATGTCGGTTATTTAAATCAGAAACATTCAATAAAACGCCAATTTGCTAATCGCAAAATTTAAGAAAATTCAAAATATTGTTATATTAGTTGGTTTGCATTATTTTTGTGTGGACTTTAGAGTCCATTTTCGTGTATAATCCAGAACTTGAAAAAAATTTCAAAAAATTGAAGTCTTGTGATGTTCCATATTTTAAAAATGATAGTCTGCAATCAAAGTAAGGCGAGTCGATTGTACCCATATGAAACTATAGAGCCTTATCCTTAATAGTAAAATACCGCGTGACTGAAAATGGCTGACAGTCGAAAACGTTCTTGGGCAAATAAAAATGTGAGTTTCCCCCGTGTGTGCGCTATCTTGGCGTGATGAGGGGGCTTAAAGAAAAACTAAAGGTACACAAGAGAAAGAAAACTTCGACAGAGAAACCCTGATGAAAGCAAGGGAAAACTATATCAGTATTCTTCTTTTGAGATGCGTCTCCATCACCACAATTATGATGGCAACTCACGAAGTAAATAATAATTCCGGACATAAAAAGTCTCTCATTTAGATGTCCGAGTGGAGACTACATGGTGAAAAACTCAGAATTGAGATTAGAGACATGGAATGTTAGGACACTTGAGTGAGGTCAAATTAGAAAACTTAAAGAAAGAGATGAAACGATTAAAATTAGATATAATAGGAATTAGTGGAGTGAGATGGCCGGGGAGTATAAAATGATTAATACAGCTGCGAAAAGAGAGCAAGCAGACGTAGGCATTATTATGAATAAAACTGTAGGGAATAGACAGAGGCGAAACTTGCTTTTCAATTGGGAGGGGGGGGGGTGATGGAGAAGGAAAATTTGCCGACAAATATTTTTTGAAAACTAAATCTTGGCTGACGGAATTTTTTATTCAAAATAATTTTTAATGCAAATAAATGATCTTAAAAAAATGAAAATTCAAATGAACAGTTTCAAAATTTACTGACTGCCAAATTATTGGGGTGTTTCACCCTCCTCTTCCTCCCCATAGTTTCGTCCCTGCAAATGCAGATTGGGATCTTATCCCCAAGCACTCACATTTTTGCGCACATGAGCATACCCTAGTCTGGGAGGGTAAACTCGAAGGATGTTATGAACATCTGACAGGAACACACAACTTCCTTTACACATGAAGGTGGTCGTTATTTACTCTTGGTGGTATTTTTTTCTGAGTTTTCTCTGATCCCTGATCCGTCTCCTAAATTGGTCCCAATAAAATCAAAAAAAAAAAACTACTGAGTTTTAGGTCGATTGGATTAGGAGAATCTGTGCCACAAGCTCCCTTTCGTTCTTACGAAAAATGGAGTTTTGACTCTTGTTCTAGACTAAATTTCCCTCCAAGACCAAAGCCCGTAAATTAAACAATAGAACATTTGCTGTCGGATTCAGCTTGTGACACTGACAAATAAGTCTTTTGCTTTCAACTATTAGATTTTAATAAAATGTTCAACTTTTCCAAATTTCAATCTCTAGGTCAAACAGAGACTCTAGTAAAAGCAGAATAGTCATTGAAATTCGAAATTCACCGTTTGCTACTGACTTTCAGGTTTTCGAAATGTCTTCCACATTTCAGCTTTGGCTCAACCTTTCAGATAACGTTCGATACTCAGCTTGAAACCTTCGGCTTTTGAGTGACTAGTCTTTGACAGGAGTCCAGGGTACTCCATTTTTAGAAACGAAATTTGACTTTCTGTTTGGGTGGTGGAGAAGAAAAATTTGCCGACAAATGTTTTGAAAACTGAAAATTCGCTGACAAAATTATTAAAAAAATAAACATTTGCCGAATTTTTAATCGAAATAATAATAATAAGTAAACAAACAAACATTCATAAGAAATGAAAAATTCAAGTGAGCAGTTTCAAAATTTGTCGACTGCCAAATTATTAAGGGTGTACAGGGTGTCTACAGGTGCTAAAAAGTCCTTCAGACCCTTCAAGTCCTGAATTTTGAAAGTAGGTCCTGAAAGTCTTGAAGAGTGCTACATTTTTTTTTTTTGAATTGAAAAGTTCTTCATTTTTGTTAGAAATACCGTTCAACGGGGTTACTTTGTGGCTGGCGGGTAACTATGCGACAAAGCTGCCGCGCAGTCTTTACAACACGTCAGCCAGCGAATAGGAATGACTAACACGCTTTCTGTAGGGACAATCGATAACCAAGGTATAGCGTGCGAAGTCATTCCTGTTCGCTGGCTAACGCTATGTAAAGACTGCGTGGCAGCCTTGTCACAAAGTTACCCGCCAGTTAAAGTAACCCCGTTGTACGGTACTCAAAAATAATCATTTTGCGATTCTTCTGATTGGCCATTAAAAAGTGCAACGCAGGATCTGTATTCACAAGGAGGGGGGAAGTTGGGGAGCAAAAAGGAGGATGGGGTACAGGAGTTAAAACAATTGGAAACAAATAAAATTTGCACACTCGAGGAAAATATGAAAAATATGCCGGCCACAGTCCTGCAAAGGGTCCTGAAAAAGTACTACATTTATACTTTTCAATTTCTATAGACACACTGGGGTATTTCAACCCCCCCCCCCCCACGCCCTCCTATAGTTTCGTCCTTGGGAATAGAGGGCAAAGTTATAGCCAACATTGCGAGAGCATATTAATGGTGAGAATTTCAGCAAAATCGGTATTTTTAGTGATAGTCCGAGTTTATATCATGCCCACAGGAAGTTATAGGTAGTGAAGAAGAAGTAGAAAAAATGTACGAAGAAACTGTTGAAGTATTAAGCAAGGTAAGAGGAAAAGAAAATTTAATTATAATGGGAAATTAGACGCCAGAGTAGGAGGAAGAAAAGAATAAGGGGTATGCGGAGAGCATGGTTTAGGAGAGCGAAATGAAAGAGGAACGAGGCTCATAGAATTTTGTGAGGAATATAAATTAGTTACTGGATACACACTATTCAAAAATCGCGGGAGAAGAAAATACACTCGGGAAAAAGCCCAGGAAATGAAAGAAGACATCAAATAGATCATACTATGACGAAAAAAAGATATAAAAATCAAATATTGGATTGTAAGACGTACCCAGGAGCGGATGTAAATAGTAATCTCAATTTAGTAGCAATGAAACGTGGGTTTAAATTTATTAAATATGATTAAGGAGAAAGTAAAAACAGAATGGAATTTGGAGTTATTGAAAGAGGCAAAGAAAAGACAAGAATATCAAAAAGAAATAACGAAAGAACTTTGTGAATCGCAGGAAGAAAATGATATTGAAAGGGAGTGGATAGCATTAAAAGAAGCAATAAATCTGGCAGCAAAGAAAAAGTTAGGTGCTGAGCTTCTATAAGGATCAAAAGGCTCAAATACAAATAGAGGATGAAGTGGGAGAAGCGAAAGTCCAAAACAGAGTGAGACAAGGTTGCTGTTTGTCACCAGTACTGTTTAACCTATTTATAGAAAAATTAATTAAAGAAATGAATGAAAGGAAATCAGGTATAATAATACAAGGGGAGACGGTTAGAATGATTAAGTTTGCAGACGACATTGCAATAGTGGAAAGAAGTAAAGAAGAACTAAAGAAAACATTGAAAAAGTTGGATGAAAAATTGAAAATGAAATATAAAATGAAGATGAATAAAAATAAAACAAAACTGATGGTAGTTAGTAGATGGAAACAAAATCCAATGATTATGAAAATAGAAGGTGAAACCTAAAGGAGGTAAAGCAATTTAATTACTTACGTAGTTTTATAACGCAAGATGGAATAAGTAAAACAGAAATCAAGAGTAGAATGGAACAAGCTAAGAGAGCTTTTTTTCAAAAAGGAGACATATTCAGGGCAAATATAGATATAAAAGTAATGCTGAGATCTCCTCGAATTTATATTTGGAGTCTCGAATTTTATGGATGTGAGACCCAGGGACGAAAATAAGGGAGCACGGGGGCATCCCCCAAAGCCTCTATTGGAGTTGGAAAATTTTAGTAGATGGATCAAAAGTTGGAAAAGTCACACAGGTCAAAAAGTGTTTTTTTTTTTTTTTTGTTGCTAAAACAAACAAATTTGGATGCTTGGGAATTTTTACTTGAGTGAGTTGGGAATTTAACAGTTTTTGCCTCTCCAGAAAAAACTCTTCGCTACGTCTCTGGTGAGACCTGTACAATGGGAACACAAGAAAGAAAAAGAATATAAGCTTTTGAAATGTGTTGCTATCGGAGCATGTTGAAAATCAAATGGACAGGAAATATCAGGAATGAATAGTATTGAGGCGAATAGGAAGGAAAAGCTGGAATATAATCGTAAATAGGAGAGTCAACATGATAGGTTATAATATAAGACATCCAGGGATATTATTGTTATTACTGCTAGAGGAAATGGTTGAGGGAAAGAACCGGAAAGGAAGGCAAAGAAAATGAGCTATGAATAGCAAATAATGAAGGATATGAAATGTAAATCCTTCTCAGAAATAAAAAGATTAGCGCAGGAGAGGAAAAAGTGAAGGGACACAACCTACAAATCGAGAGAGTAAAGAGTATAACAAACAATGTGAATTCAGGAACTTCATCATTTATAAAGATAAAACAGTTTACATTTAATTATTGTCACGTATCGATCAAAGATTATCAGAGGGGCACGACCACGGTCACCGAGTAAGGTTTTCATCAACTGAAATGATTCATGAAATAAGGGACTTTATCGGTCTTATGCCCAACTGTGCTTCGTGGTCATTTGTGTTTACATCGCACAGAAACATTTTCAAGGCAAATAAGTACAGAAAATTCTCGCAATCTTTCATCTTTCCGAATGCACATCACTCTATTCACACAAATATCCAACAATAAAAAAGTATAATTTATTAACAAATAAAATTAAGAACTTATATTTACAATGGTTATTGCAAAATGACTAGAAATACTGAGATGTACTCTTTTCTTTGGTAAACTTCGCACATGTCACTATAGTTTTTTAATTTCTCTCACTTATCGTCGAATGGTGTTTTCACGAAATACGTGACCAGAGTTCCTTTGCCCTTTACGTAGGTGGGACCGCGACACTCGCACGTATATCCAGCGCTCATCAGTATTTTTGCGGTGTCTTCGGTTACCTGTAACATATCAAAGGCCTTACTTATGGGTTCTAAACCGTTACGATCACCTACCTGTACATCGGATCGGAAAAGTTTCCTTCACCTGTATCCTGCCCATCTGACCACAGCTGTCCATTCGTGAGGCCACGTTCACCGTATTACCCCAGATGTCGTACTGCGGTTTTTGAGCTCCCACGACTCCGGCTATCACCGGTCCGTGATTGATACCTGAGAGTACGTAATCGTAATTTAGCAACATGTCAAACGCAGACGCCATTCGATTGTCAAATATCGAAGAGATGAAAACGGTTAGGTACCTATTCTTAATTTAAATCTTTGGAATGATTCTCGGTTTATTTGATCTAACACGGTCATTAGGGCTACTGCGAAATCGACCAATACGACCACGTTGTGTTCTTGTTGTTTGTTTTCCTCCTAAAAAGGAGTAAACAGTTGAGTAATTAGTATAAGGTAGGGGCAATCAACGGGGTACTTTGATAGAATCTTCTAATTTAGAGGGGGTGAAGACGAAAATATATAAACTGATTTTAACTTATGAGAAGTCAAGTCGGTTGTTTCGACGATGGTTGAGAGTAATTGGACAATTATGCATGACTATTCATAAAAGAAGAGGGACACAGGCATCTTATGCTCCTTGCTAAACACTTGTTCACTTGTTCCCACAAATACCTCATTTGTCTCGAACACGCTTTGTAATCAGCAAAGATGTGCAGTAACGAATTCTAATTCCGAAAGTTGAATTTGTTCTTTCTGCAGTAAAAGTACCTTATTATTACACACGTTACATGAATTTTAATTTCATCGGAAATTGCCCCCCCCCCCCCAACTGATGGAAGAATTAATACACTATTCACTTTTGTAATCTCTCAATTGGGAAGGGAGCCGAAGTATTTATAAAACAGATTAGCCATTGTTAGTATCATAAAAGAGTTCCATAACTTATCTTATGAATGGTGAACGTGATTTTTAGGCATCTACATGAAAGGGTTATCTCATAGATATTGTATTATTAATAGTTATTTTAAACTTGAGAGCTATGTTTATGATTCATATTCGGTAAAGCTTTAGATTTTGATGGAATTATTACAAAAAAATTATTTAACTTTTTGAAGAACAATAAAAAAATTGAAAAATATTTAGGTAAAACTTAGTCAGAAATCCTCTTTAAATATGTACATAGACTGAATTTGGTCATTCCGTGATTAATCACTCAGCAAAAAGGCTTTAAAATAAAGTGATCCATATTTGGTACTTGGTCATAACTTAGTTCTAATCTTCTCAAGACATCGAAATGAATAAAATTGTCCATTTATCCACGATTTGGTGAAATAAATGTGTTGTTGTATAAAGCATTTTGAAGGGAAAAAAATCCAGTAAAAGCATTCTGTAATATACATCATCTGAGCCAGTAACTACTGCGCAAAGGGTGAATGAACCTGTTTCTAAAGGTCAATGAACCATCTGTGACCTCTCTATGTCCTTGAAACCGCATTACACTGAGTCAGAACTCTTATATTACCACTACTCTCATCAAAGCTCGATCATGATCGCCGTTAGAACCACATGCGTTCGCTGTATAGTTAGATAATCCAGGCATATTATGAGAAAAGTTGAAAAATAATTTTGATACCTTGGAATTAGGCAAACATTGTTCGTGTGAATCATCTGAGTCACAAAAGAAAGCCAAGCAAAATTAGGGAGGAGTTTCTTTTTTGGTATGGAGTTAAGCCTCTCCAAAAATTAGGTATTACTAAAAATACTTAGAACTATTACATTAGTGAGGTCTTTATTTACTCTTAGTGAAAAACATTCCACATTTTCAGTCGGATCAGCCCCCAGATCGGTTCCACGGATTGAAAAAACATTTTCTGCAAAGCTTGGGCAAGATTGGAAAAGGTTAACCCGTGCCTCAAAAGGGATGAAGTTCTCATGAAAATTAATATTGATTTTTGGAATTCCAGCTTTAGTTACGGCGGGGGAGGGGGTGGCTGATGTAAATTTGATATATTGAAGATGTTGGATCGTTTAAACTAACATCATACGAATGGCAAATGAAGGACAGAAAACATACTCCGATCTTATCTTCTTTTCCGGGTCGGAGACCCGACGCCAGCATGTACGTGCTTCCGATGGTTTTAATTTTTTCAATCGAACTGAACTTGGGTTTTAGCAGCAACTGCGGATTTGAAAATATAACAATAATCAACGTACTTCAGTAGTGAACATTATAATTTACTTAGAATAAAAGTAATATTATTCAGAAGACTACACCTAGGTAATGCTTTCCACTTTTTTTTTTTTTTTGTTAGAGGCAGGAACGTACCAGCGTTTTTTCTAGGGGGAGGGGGCAAAAATTGGGAAAGTCCCAACTGACTCAACTCAAAATTTCCAAGTATCAAAGCAAAAAAAAAAAACCTTTTGACTTGTTGGATTTTTGGATTCTTTCAACCGATTTAACTCAAAATTCCCAAATATCAAAGCAGAAAAAAAAACTTGTTGGATTTTCCCTACTTCTCAACTCAATTACCAAGTATAAAGGTAAAAAGAAAACCCCTTTTGACTTGTTGGATTTTCCCAACTCCGCCAGACTGAAATGGTAAATTTTCCCAACTGCTGAGTGAAAAATTCACACGGGGGTGTAAGTTGCCCCCTGCTTCCAATTGGTACGTCCTGGTTAGAGGAGAGGGAAAAGGGGGATTGTTACTTTGAGCTGAGAGCAATGTACCTTGAAAATTAAAAGAAAGTGAAAATCTATCAATGATTCGAAATCTGCAATAGTCCAGTCAATTTAACCTAAAAAGGATATCATGCAAAACTGATTTTTGGTAGATATGTTCAGGTAACAAAGCCGGGCTTCGATATCACAGGGAGAGAAGCCCCGAAAATGTGGGTTCTGGGTCATAATTCCTATTCTCATGCCTTTACGAAAAGAAGTTCGAATAAAACTTACTCTAGATTCGATTCTCTATAAAAGAGGCCTTTTAAAATTTTTTTCGTAATTGCCCGAGAAATACTGTAAAGGATGGCTGAAAATAACCCTGTACACTACCATACATCAATACAAGCCTTATGGAAAAAGGTGTAGAATTGTCGACATTTCATTAGTCTCAGTGACTTGTGCGAATAGAAAGGACGCAAGTTACTCACTGACCCGATTCTGCACGTCGGTACCTACCTTCAAACACCCCCATCTCTTTGTGCGTTTTTTTTGGTGTTGCATTGGTCTTAAAAGGAATTTCGAATGGAATTTCTGGACCTTTCACTTACGTGAATATCACAATCGCGGTACAGTCTACTCTTTTCTAATTTTGCTCTCAACCCGTGCCCTGGAATCCACCATTTCGAGCATTACCTCAGAGACGTCGGGGAGGCTGTTAGGGAGGTCTTAGCCTTCTTCTCAACTTGCCGAAAAATCGGCCAAGGTCGAAATGTATAGCAAGTTGCTACGTGGGCTCGAACCCGGGATCTCCGGATTCCGAGACCACCAACCAGATCCCTCGCGGTATGGTCTAGAAAGATTTAAAATTCGCTGAATTCATGGATGAATGGAAGCAACATGCAGGCACCGCGTGGGAGAGGGATGCCAGAGTAAAGGAACGGAGGAGAAAAGTGGGGGAGGCCTATGCCCAACAATGAACGCAGTTTTGATATCGGTATGAGCCTAATCTGAAACTGTGATTTCAGAGGAGGAAAGGAAAATGCGAGTGAGGTGAAATACAGTATAAATATCGACTTAGAGGGTTTCATAGCCCCAAATTCGATCCCGACCTTAATTTATCTGAAATTTCAAAATGTGGCATTTATAGCAAAGGGCAGGAGCTCAGGACTGAAAAATTCAACCGAGACAACGTAGGCATCATATTTCAGGTTATGGAAGTCGCTGAATTCATTTTTGATATCGGTTTGATCCTAAATTCAAAACTGTGATTGCACAGGAGGGGAAGAGGGGCGCAAATGTGGTGAAATACAACATGGATATCGATTCGTAGATTTTCATAGCCACCAAATTCAACTTCGACATTAATTAGCGATTGGGATTATCGTCTTTCACTATAAGGAAATGGATTTAACCACTTCCTGCTCTCAGCCCTTCACTCATAAGCGTTAAGTCAGAATTTTCACCACGCTTATCTGTCCAGCAAGAAGCCGTAGCGAGCTATGCAACTGCTATTTTGACCGGGTGATTCATTTGAATTAAGCCGATAACTGTTCGATAGGTCAAAGCGTCTTACTTTATCGAAATCGCAGATTATCTCATTGAGAAGTCGAAGACACTCCAAGCCTTGTTTATTCACGTCATTTTCGTCGTAAAATTCCTTGTAGTTGGGTATGGAGGCGAACATGACTGCTATACAGCTGTACCTCTCGTGATACAATTCCTGCGTCATAAAATAACAGAAAGAAAATCAGTTTCGACTTCGAGTTTCTGTATTATCCCAGTCATATAATGGTCAGTGGTTCAGGGCTCTTGACATGAATTACAGCCTTGCAGCCGGAAGGGATCAGGGAATGTGGTGTAGGTGTCAGGAAATACTTCATTCAAATAAGTACTTCTGTAGCAACCAGAAAATAAAATCGATCAGGGCTAGTACTGGATGTTCTCTCTCAGTTTGTTGGTCGTATATAAGCCTGATTCTCACATGTCTCCCACACAAACGCCCCCGGCATCAAAATTGTGTTTTTCAAGCCGAATTCCAACTTTAATTAGTCACCGACGACAGAACGCGAATATATTATGTATACTTCGCCGACGAATTATCATTTTCGCTCCATTCATGTGATATTCCGTCGCCATCGCTTTACCGGTTAGCGTATAATATGGTCGCAAACCCCCTTTGCCACCCGAACCAAGAACGTCAGCCAACTAGCCACATAATTCCATTCAGCGAACGTCTAATTAATGATCAACTTCCAGAAAGACAATGGACAACCGAGGAAGGTAGAAGAAAAACAAATTTTTCTTTCCGGGGAATAAATCAAAAATAAAAGGGAGAAAATTTTTTTTAAATAAGACGCATTAGGGGTGAAAGAAGTTGAGAAACGGTATCGTAAAGCTACGATGGCTTTACACTGTTCAACTTTGCTATCTTTCCGGCCCGCCGCTGTAAAAACAAGAAGAAAAACACAATTTTTTATCCGAAGCCCCGAAAAGTTTTAAATGACAACAGCGTCGGGTAAATTAACAACTCGGCTGTTCGTGTCGAGTGAAACGTTTAATTAGGTGATGTAGGTGGCGCGGTAAGGTGCGAAGGTAGGGCGGAGATGTTTTCACGAGCAGTACGCAAATTCGTCGGCCGCTGCAACCCCCCCTCCCCCTCTGAGTGCCCGTTTCTGGTCAAACGTTGTCACAGGTGCTATTATCCTCGAGTTACTCGTTTCAGAATTTGGAGAAGAACTCGACGAAGCCCGCCAGCCATTCAGTGATGGTGTTGTACTAGTCCTGTTGCTAGTTGAATGGATCCTGCATTTTATGATGCAAAGGTTCGTCTAAGCACACCAGTAACTGAGATCCAAAGGAGTGTTTCAAGAAATGTAGTCACCGATGGGGTCCACGTCGAGGTTTCCTTGGAGGAAATAAGAGCCCCTTCTCAGTTTTTCCTCAATAACCCTCCAACTGTAAATCATACTATTAAAATGTAAATAGCAAAATTAATCTATACGCTAAACTTTACGTTGAAGAAATATCTTGAATTTTTTTAAATCTATCTTCGAAACCCCGAGGGGGGGGCGTTGTCCAATCAATATAAAGCAACATTGTAACACAGATCTTATGGGGTGAAACTCATGAGAGAATGTTTCTACATTCCATAGAGTACAGTTAGTAGTGCGGATGTTAGTTTTGCTCGGAATGACTTCCCAACTACCGTGCGTTTCCATTCTTTGGCATTTTTTCACTCTTTCGGCCAATGCTCCTTCTTGTACCATACAAATGAGATCGTATTTTCTCGCTTTTTCACCGTTATTCGAATGAGCTATTTTAATGAAATAGATATACTAGCTCACGGGGATTTGGAACTACCTGACTTCACTCGAAATAAACCCCCTCCCCTAATCTAAATGTCCAAACTTCCACTACAATCAATGGCCTCAAAAACCTGCTAGTAGATATATTCATATTCTAATTCTTGACGGTATCAATTTTGGCCCACTTCTCCGACTACAAGGGTTCAATTTTCACATTAACGCTAAGATAATACCAAAAACGCAATCAGTGGCCTTAAAAACCAATTATTCGATATCCGTACTGTACTTTATAATAATTTCGTTCCTCGATCCTTGTCTCCTAGATACCACAATTTTCAGCTTGAAGCTAAATTAATGTCACTACTAGCTGGTTTGCCACGACATGGGTGCTATACGGCCAGAAAATGAAGCGCAGGAGAGCAGCCACCAGATGGGTGGACGAAATCATCAGATATGTGGGTCCCCATTGGGCCAACAACGCCCTTGACAGAGTCCACTGGCAGAAGTTGGTGGAAGCTTATGCGCGTAGATGGGCGGATTAGGCAATGGCTCACCGAAAGTTAGAAATAAGAAAACGAATTTGTCTAATCGAAGCTGTAATTAAATTAAATTATAAGACTAGCTGGTTTAAGAGTAGATAACGGTTTCTACATTAGGAAAACAAAAGAGGGTGGTGTTAACTATTTTAGGAAAACCTATATACGTGAAGGTTTTTGATCGAAAGTGATAACCCGAGTACCTACTTTAAATGAAAAGCACTTTCGACTGTGGGTAGACATCGCCGAAGTTGCTTTATGTAAAACGTTATTGTACCAGTGATCCCCGAGCACAAAAAGCAATGTCGAAAAAGTTACACAATATTTATTGTTAGATCTGAAAATAGAAGTTTCGTAGAAAAAGTTGCATTACTTTAGTTGTTTATTTATTAATTATCTTTTTAGAGAGTTTTCGATAAAGCTCGCCCCTTTCTAATATCAAGAATTAAATTTGCAGCTTTAAATCCCCCAGAGCTGATACATCGATTTCATTTATTGTTTTTGTAAAAAGTTCATAAGTTCCTTTCATATATAGCTCGTTTGAATACCAGTGAAACGCGAGAAAGCACAATTCATTTGCGTGGTACCAGAAGGGGACGGGGACAGGGACAGTGAAAAAATTCCAAACGGTGGAAAGCCGTTATGGTAGTTGCAAAGTCATTCCAAACAAAACTGACATCAGGGTTAGTGACT
Organism: Acanthococcus lagerstroemiae; assembly: GCA_031841125.1. NCBI lineage: Eukaryota > Metazoa > Arthropoda > Insecta > Hemiptera > Eriococcidae > Acanthococcus > Acanthococcus lagerstroemiae. Next base: position 20,143,201 of record CM063110.1, read on the forward strand.
GTGTTCTACGGAATGAATACTCCCTTATCCCACCCCACGTTTTACCACGTAAGACCTGTGTTAAAATATTGTACTGTAGGGACTCATTTTGGATCTCTCATTTTCGAGGTTCCTATGATGGTTACAGTTCACTCCAGGTGAGTGATACTTCAAAATAGATCTAGAGAAATTTTTGGCAGACAGGTATTTACGCCAAAAGGGACATTGTGAGGTCAAAAGAGTAGGACTTCGGGAAAAGCCTTTTTCGAACTACCCTGCTGGTCATCATTCCAGAAGTAGCTCGAAGGGTATTTCTGGAGAACTATTCGGGTCCCTAATTCAGAAAAGATCGGCTGAAAAATAATCTTAAGACCAAAAATATAAATTTAAAAGAGAAAAAGAAAAATAGAAGTTCTATTTGTTTTTGAACGTTGAACTTTTGTTACGTTCTTAGAATATTTTCGGTTTTCACATTTCTATTCACAGTGAAACTGCGTCAACGGACGAGTAACATCAGTGAATGTGCGCAACAAAAGGGACAACTTGGTCAGTCAGACAAATTTCACGAAAAGTACCTAAGGAGAAAATAGGCACATTGGGAAGTAAAATAAGCCTTTACCGAGCTTTATACCAATAATAGAACTTTGTTTTACAGTAGTTTGAAGTTGAGAATTACATAGAAGAAGCCCGTTTTGAGAATAACGACTTATGACACGCATGCGTACAAGAGTCCCCTCTCATTTCTCTGTATTCAACGCCAGGCTTAAAGAGAGGATCGTTAAAAATTTAGTTATTGTTTTTTATGAATCTTCCTGACTTGATTCAGGCTCTTTAAGATGTAGGTAATTAAAAATTGTTTAAAAGTGTAACCCTGGATGATAAGACCCCCTTCCTCTTTATATAGTATTTTTACTTTTTTTCGAGAACACCGCATTCAACATGCTCTCTGTAATGTTAGTGTGAACATAACTTTATGCCGTCGGCGAGTATAGAGTCACACCCAGCACTTAACAAAATGCTGATGTTACCGAATACACTGGATTACCAATACAGGAAATTCCGATCTTATGAAAATCCTGGTGGTAGGGTTTGGTGCTACACACATGATTTCATTCATTGTGTGTGTTTTCGCTCAATCTAGTGTTGGTGAGCACAATGCTAAATTAGCATAGTAAAACAAACCTGCCGCTAGATGCTGAGTCCAATAGCGCTCAATGTATTTGAAATGGAGTTTCCGGTATTGGTAGTCCAGTATATTTGATGTTACTCAAGTCCTAAACATCAATGGGATTTCGACAACACAATCGTTGACATGATTTCGTATAATATGATGAGACTATGTGTGAACATACTTTCCAAAACATGAGTCAACAACATGAAAAACGTCGGAAACAGTGTTCCTTGGTGCGAATCCATCATGAAGGACTGTTACTATGTAGAACCATCGAATAGACTTGTGTTCTCAGAAACCTTACAGAGAGCATTTTAAGTGCGGTGTAATCAAAAAACTGTAAAAACACACTAACAGTCTTTTATCATTTAGGAGTACAGTCTATAATCCTTTAAGAATCGTGTAAGACCCAGCGACTCCTTTTAAAACTAGCTAAGACTCTTACAGACTTCTTTGAAACTACGAGGGTCTTTGTTTAAGACTCCGATGGCCATTCCAGATACACGTTTACAATATAACTCTATAACTCTTCCAAACTTAATCAAGGCTTCTCACGTCTCCCATACTGAGTTGAGGCGTTTTAAGATTCTTTTCAGATATATGTTTACAACTCTGTACACAACTCTTTCAAACTTAATCAAGGCTCCTCAACGCTTGATCCAGATCATTACTTTCAAAACGTCTTCCATACTGAGTCAAGACATTTTAAGACTCTTTTCAGACTCTTCGAGGCTCTTCTAACAGGATGTGCTTATAGTCTGTCCGAAACTCGTTTACGTCAGACTTGACTAGAACTCTTTAAGACTTTTTAGGACTCCTCAGAACTTATTGAGACTTTTCAAGACTCGTTTCAGACTCCTGAAGACTTCTTTTAGGACTCTGTAAAACTCTTTCGGGCGTGTTTGAGACGCGTTTAAAACTTACAAGATTTTCTCGGAAACTTTCTTTCAAGATTCTTTGTTACTCAGTAAGGCGTTTGGGGTCTTTTCTTTCTGGCGCTATGCGACTCCCTTCTCCAAATATTTTTAAAGTATTTTACATTAGATACCTAAAATCTTCTCTAGAAAGAAAAACTGCCCAGTTACCCTGCCCTTGTATCCGCGCCCGGGCACAATTTTAGCGGTATCATTCCCATAAGTTTTACTTTCCGAACGATGATACTGTACCTGTGTTTTACGCTCTTGCAGAAAATGTTCCGCCACGTGCGCCGGCAGTATATTTTCTAATAAAATCTTATTGATACCGCGCATAGTTTCGACTTCTTCTTGCTCGACCTTCAGTTTGGACTGCCAAAGAAAATCCGTTCTGGCGGTGAACTCGATCTGTCGATCTAACACGTGCAGCAGCACCATGATCACAATGATTGGCAGTAACAGCTTCAGCTGCCAGGACAAATCTGGCAGGCTGAAAAAGTTGATTCCACATCAATTAACGCGAACTCGGCGAAATTCCTCGGTGGTCGCCAAATCTACACTTACATGTCTGAGCTGGAGCGCGAGTCGTATGAATCGGGCTGCTTCACGTAGATCAGCATGTGGAAGGCCCACGAGGCGGTCATCATGAAGAATTTCAGAATAAAACTAATTCGCAAGAACACCGACACTACAGCCAGAGTGATAATCGAGCAGTATTGATAATACTGGAACAGATACGAAGTAATGTAAGTTCACTCAATGGTACCTTAATTCTCGAAATGAGATAGGTCTATACTGATATTGTGACACATATATTGCATTATAATGATTGAACTCACTGGGAGAGAATGAACGGAACAGTTTTCCATGTTTTCTGAGTCGAAAATCAAGTCCGTTTCATTTTGGAAATCACTTTTATTCAGATTTGCTAATGATAACTCTTCAGTCTCAGCGAAGTCTGCTAAGCAGTAAATCTGAGGAAACAGAGCAAATTAAGAATCGAATTAAAATCAGGAAGAACCAGACTAGGTACCAGAAATGTCTTATGGGGGTTGGATTTCATTGTGTTAACCCCTAACAGTGATTAAAGTTTTTCAGTTCATCTGAAAATTTTCTATTTTGGACGGTCAAGGGGGTATTATTCCTTAATTCCTCCCTTAATAAAACGGTTAGGGAAAGAACGGACGAGGTACAAATTTGACCGTCCAATGTGTTTCACCGTTCGACTTGACAATACAGCTCTTTTGAAACACAGTAAAGACGAAAATCATCTCCTTTGTCCACATTCAAAATCCGTCACTTTTTGACATGACATTGTGATGGACTTTGACACAGAATGCGAAGTGGAAAATCAAGCTATTATGTCAGCATCGACTTTCAGACCGAATTCTAGATCAAAGTTGATGCAACATCGATGTCGATGTAGTGTATATATCGCGTATACAAGTTCCACCAGGAACGCTAATGTCGAAGACGAAAACATGATATGTGTACATTACACCCTAAGAACGTGTGCTCATAAGTGTTGCTCGCAGCTTTTATATTATGAAAAAATGCTGAGAACAAAAGTTTTAGCCCTTTTCATTTCCTATCAGATGAGCTTAATTTTGGATTTTTTGGATTACTTTTTTTATCATCATCTTCCCATGTCATGTTTTCGTCCAAATCCACCAATCAGTGAACAGGGGATGTTGTTTTCGGTAACAGTCACCTGGAGCGACTCTTCTGCGTGTATACGCGAATATCTACTTTCATATAGAATTCTACATCAAATTCGACCACAATGAAATATTGAAAAAGTGACGGCGTTTCCATTTCAACAAGCTGTTGCTCTCAGTTCAATAGGACCTCAAAGAAAGAGAATCATAAGGCTACAAGATTTAAAACGGAGTAAGTATTTCATGGAAAAATAATAGTCCGAGCCCAAAATAGTTTACTTGTGTTTCTAACACGCTTTTGTTAGGCAGTTGTTTATTCTATTATTTTTTCATTTTACTGTTTCGACGACGTAACCAGAAAACCAGAAGTTGCTCAGTTTGAATGCCAAACATCTGTGATCTGTACTTCGTCTATCAAGTGCACGCATTTCATTCTCCTCGATATAAATGAATGTATATGAAATTTATCACACCCTCTTTTATACGAAAAACGAAAATGGAAAGAAGAAATGTTGACGAAGGGCGGAAGCCCAACCTTTTTACCGAAAGAAAAACAATTTATTTTACCACTGTTTTATAGTCATTCGGTTTTAGCGTATTCGTAAAATTCACGGACGCTTCTGTTTGGTAGCAAAAGGTGTGGTTACGGATGTAATTTCCAGAGTAGACGCTATATCATTGTTCACAATTATGCATGAAATTGAATCTTATTTGGCTATAGGAGACAGTATGATAGAATGGGTAGATAAGTACTTAGGTTTGAGTAATCGAATAATATTATCCATAATATCTAATATACGTAGTGGTGATTGGTAAAAATTTTGAGGAAGAGGAAAATTAAAAGTAGGTACAAACATCTGTTGCATTATATTTGTAGGAATTCGTAGTACACACAGCCCATATGTCAGGCGCGGATACACCAAAGAGGCAAAGGAAACAATCATCCTTTTCGGAGAGAAAAATTCAGATTGAAAATACTTGAAGAGCATTTTTTTACCGAGTCACAAGTAAGCCTGTTGAGTTTTAAAAAGTCTCGAGGAATCCTAAACAAATATGAAAGAATCTCAAAAGTTGTGATAAGTCTTGAAGAGTCGTGGCGAGTTTTGGAAAGTCCAAGAGAGTCTTTCAGAATCTTGAACGAATCATAAAAAGCCTTAAACAGTCTTAAATGTCTGAATAAGTCGTTTTGAAGAGTCCTAATCAAGTCTAGGCGTCACTGTGTAGCCAAATGGTAACGTAATCCTTGCGTCTCGGGTTTGAGTCCCACTAATGCCGGAAAACTAGTGGTATTCAAATACCCCCACTAACATCCTAGCGAATACAGCGACTACAGCATCAATTGAGGTGGAAACACAGTGCATCCTGTAACCTCTGCGAGTTCCCACGAATAAGGCTTACAATCGCATGGCATGTTACCACCAGATCAGAAAGATTGGTATTGTGCGTGTGCACGTTTTAGATAGCTTACTCAACGTCATGAAACATGTGGATAGTAACCAAATTGCGGCTGCACATTCTTCGGCACAAAGAAGGAAAACTCCAACGCAACAAAAATCGTGGGGAAAATAACGGCAAACTACGCCGACTAACCTGTCCAGGAGAGTCGCGCGTCAGAAACCGGGACTGCCAACGTCCGGCATCGGACAGGGCGTCTGAAGAAGAATCATCAAGTGTGGATGAGTTCTAAAGATTCCTCAGAAGATCTGCGAGAATCCACTTCAGTAGCCATATTATTTAGCGCCGATTCCAAACTAGTTAACCAAAATTCTTCCCACGACCCTCGATTTTTCTGTAAATGACCTTTTAAGTGGCCAAGAAAGCCAATCTTTGTACTTTTTAGGCTCATTTCCAAACTATTTACAGATAAAGAGAATTGAAAGGTGTATGTTCTGAAATAATTTTTTGTGTAAATTCCAAATCTAATCGTTAAATGTGGATACAAAGTGTAAAATTGAGTCCCACTAGGTGCCGAAAGACTGTTTAGCAAGTAAAAAACTCTAGGTATCCAAATTTGAAGATCAAATTCGGAATGTACAAAAAAAAGTAGCCATATAGAAACACTTGGATTTCAGTTCTTTATTTGAGAAGTGAACCAAGAAAACGCGAAAAATAGGTCGGTGGCTATTTTAAAAGCTGTTTACAGGAAAACTGAGGGTAATATCAGCTTAAAAATAGGTCTAGAAAGGTTGGTTTACTTCTTAGGGTATTTTTGGTGTTCCACAATGTAATCGGTCATGTCAACACTAAAAGCCGATTCTTGAAGCCAGTTTGGATCTGCTTCATTCTTAAATTTTACCACAAACTCGAGGCAAGATGAGTTTCGATATTAATTTTTTAAAAGCAGTTTCTCAAATACTTAAAATTTTTAGTTATTTCTCAAAGTAGCTGCGGGCTACCAGTTTGATACCACTGATTCAAATTAATAATAATTCTTCCATGTACTTGTTTATAACAAGTTGATGCTTTTTAGGACGCTTCCAAAGTTTTTTAATATTCGCTAAAATGTCCAAGACTTGTTCAAGACTCTGTATGACTGTTCCAGACCTGCGAGGACCCTTTCGGAATCTCCAGACTTGACCAGAAATCTTTAAGTTTCCTTATGACTCTTTAAGCTTATGCACAACTCTTTAAAACTTTTCAAAACTCGTTTAAGATACTCGAAAACCTGTTTGGGGCTCATTTCGACTCTTCAGATCCGATACTAGAATTTTCCTATGGAAGTGGATTTCACGGTGTTGACTATAGCTGCGAACGAAGCGAACAAAATTTTTCTGAGAATTTCTATGACAAAATTTTTCATTTTGGACGGTCAAGAGTAAAAGGGTACTCGTATCGCCACAACCCTCAAACCGACTATGCGAGTCTTGAAGACTCATTTACTCAGAATTCCTTGAAACATAGAGACTCTGTAAAACATTACTACTTGTGAAGCGTTTCTAATTTCAGTATTTTTTCTGTAAGAGATAGAGGGTTGTTCCATTGCCTCTCGGTGTATTCACGCCTGGTTGGCACAGTTATAGATATGATTCATATACTAACACGACGTTTCCATACCAGTAAACTCGTTCACTCTTACCACTACAGGAAGCAGTTCAGAGCAGCAAGCGTACATATATTATGTGATAATGCTTATACGATTTCTATACTAAACAAATTTTTAACACTGTAAAAAAGATGTTTAAAGAAGCGGAAAAGGATAACACATACAAGGGCTATTCCGAAAGTAACTCCACATGATTTATAATCCCGTTTCTGGCAACATTGCCGCGACCGAAGTCGGAATTGGTTCATATGTTTAGTAGGTTGGGATAAGTTCGCGGTAAAAATTGTAAATTTTATTGGTATTTGGAATGAAATTCAGACAATACCGATATAGCTGCAAGTACTGTACACATATGCACTTACACTAACACACACACGCAAGCATTTAAGGGGTTTCACATCCGATTCTTCTATCTTTTTATATGGAGAGCAAAGATCAATTCGTTTTACAAACATGTCACCGCCCCCTGGAATACTGAAAAATTATACAAGCGAGAGGATTTTTAGCATTATTTGGATAACCATTAGCCCCAAATGAGCTCCATTCCCCACTACACGTTGACTATTTGGACGCTATTCAGCGAAAGGGAACCAACCAACATTTGTAAACAAAATGAGTTATTAGTATCGTTGGGAAGCGTGTAAAAAGTAGAATTTTTCAAAAATTGGGCCCCGATTCAAAAACGTATCCTCACGTTGAAAAAGCTTATCAGTAAACGCTATGTCATATAGTTTCTACATGGCTCTTGAACTTCGAATCACGTGTTCTCAAAAAGCGGATTTCGCTGGTTGGGTCCCTTTTGTTGAATAGCGTCCATTTACGCTTACAATGATGACACAAAATCAGTTAGGTTCGATTTAAATTAAGTTTTTTTTTTAATTTCTTAAATTGATTCAATTTATTTACTTCTAGGAAAAAAAATCAATCTATTATTCACATGATAAATTATGCTAAGTGACATAATAATCAGTGGTAGACTATGCGCAATGATATGATTATCAATAATGGACCCCGTTACATAACAAAATCAATTAATAGACTATGCTGAGCGACATGAGAGTGAAAAAATTAATTTTAAATCGATTAAATCAACTTACTCTGTCAAAAAATCGATTCAAATCAATTTATTGGGAAAAAAATTGATTTTTACCATCTAATATGGCTTAGTTTATCCATCAAATTTACATGGTCATTATATCTTTAGCCTTCAAAAACATTTCCCGTTTCAAAATTTATTCCAGATTCTGCCAGGTATGTGGAAAACCAAACAGCCTGCCAAAACACAGTGTTTATTCCTGGATGGGTGAAGTTTGAAGCGAAGCTAATAAGCACACACACACACGACGAAGAGTGAAAGCCAACTGACTCCCAATAACCATTCAACAACAAAACTGTCGCTTGTGTGCGCATTCTCTACATAGGAGCAAGATCGATACTACACTGTTTCAAATTTGCATCAACAGATGGCAGGACTTCTCTTTTCAATATTTTTCGGATTTACTACAGTGGTTTTGAATGTGGAAAAAGTGAACGCTAGGCAGGCTCGTAGCCAGAGAGGTGCTAGGGGGTGCTGAGCACTCCATAGCGCTTGTCGGAGCCCCCCTGGCAAAATTTCGTGAATAAAATTAACGAATTCCTTATATTTTTCTCGCTAGTTTTGTTCAAAACTTTTCTTTCCAGTACATTTTTATGTTTATAAACTTGGCAACTCTGATTTTGCTTTGAAAGAGAGAAGAACCGTGTATAATGTCGTTCTTTATAATTCACAAACACAGTGGTAGGCTCGCGATTCAGTTCACATTGAATATCTATGGCTAAATGCCTGAATGGCTGTTTGAGAACTGATAACTTGATAAGTCCAAATAGAATTTTCTTACTTCCAAAAGTTCGAGAATTTGATCGTTGTAAGAGTGTTAATTTTTATTCACGCGATAATTCAATTTTGTTTCAATGGGTTGTTGGTAAGTTGAATCACCAATTTTGATTATGAATTTTGAGACCAAATTCAATCAGTGTACGCGTAGCCAGGATTTTCCTAAAGGAGGGGGGGGGGGATTAGAATTTCAATGTAAAAAAAGTCAAAAGTTGAGATATTTTTAAAAAATCGCCGATATTAGAGGACTATTTTATGAAAATTAAGGTAAAATTACTGCTCGAGCGAAAATTTGTCGAAAAAAACGTGTTTTAAAGGCGAAAAATTGCTCATTTTTGTATATTTTACATTCAGTTTCAGGTGCCTTGGGGAGTCGCCCCCATCGCCTTTGCTACACCAGCGCCAGTCTTATCATACGGGTAGACTGGGAGCAGCAAAATTTTGGACCGGCAAAAATTGTGACCCAAAAAATAGTTACCTTAATTTTATGGGAGGTGAGGCGGGGAATGTAAATAAATGAGGCGGCAAAAATACTGCAGCCCAGGACGGCAAAGTACTTGTAGCCGGTCCTGGAGTACACCACTGACTTGTAGAAATCTTCACATTATATACTATGTGTGTATCCTTAAGCCTCCCCCCCCCCAGTAAACAGTCAGCAGCCTCTACCGCAGATGGCTGGCTACGTGCCTGACGCCAGGCGGGTCCTGCATGAATAGTCTAATGCCATGAAAAATAAAGAAGGGGTTCTCTTTTGAAAATTCTGGTCCACGACATGAAGAACAGAAATTTTTAAATTGCACAGTGACTGCAGATGAGACTTAGATGCATTTTTTAATCCTGAATCAAAATAGAAAGCTCGACTAAACGCAGGGATCAACAACGAATTTCAAATATTGGACAAACCGTTCTATAACGACGGAATACTAAAATTAATTTATAGATACTTTAATTACCTCCACAAAAAGTAGATAACCATGCAGAAAAGTGGAGTGTAACCTCACGAATAAATCCTAATCCGATATTTTTTTCATCGTTTTCTGGGGGGTGTTATCTTTTTGGAACGGCCCTCCATATTACATTCATGATGTGTCTTGGAACATAGAACATTAATCCGCAGGAGACTCAATTTTGAGAAAATTGTCGATGGACAGTTTCTGAGCTAAACGATTAAGTTATAAAAATATTATACCAAAAATTACTGAGCAATTTTGAATTTTTACAAGATTAGCAAACTAACTGGTGGTCATTTCATTTAGGCAAGCAAGCAGTAGCTTATGTTTAGTACTTTTCAAATCAATTTGAGAGACTGCAGCTATAAAGTAGAAAGCTTATTTTCTGGTGGGGGGGGGGCAAAGGGTAAACAGTAAAAATGCCGACTAAAATATGAAAAATTTCTGTTGAAACCTAAAAAAAAAACAACAAAAAAACAAAAAAAACTCTTCACTTTTCTTAAGTTTACCAAAGGGGTCTCCCGTCATGAAGGCCGACTGGAGGGGCAAGCAGCAGTTTCGGTTTATGGTTAATCAAGATATCACCAGTCACTCCGAACGAGAAAGTGCAAAACATTTTGCAGCGTTGGTTTTTCTTTCTGAATCCTCCACCCCGATTTGCCCGGACTCATAACTAACCCGCAATAATTGACTTTTTAGCCGGTTTGATTCTAAAAAGTCAAATTATCGGTGGACTTTCCTGCGCAGGAGCCGAGCCTCCTGTCCTGTTTCCGACACTTACCAACGTCACGACAGCGCACAGCGAAATCAGCGTAATCGTGACGCAGAATATGATCAGTCGCAGGTACACCGATTTGCTGACAATTGACTCAGGTTCGGCCATCTCGTGTTCGTGGTCAGGGTGGACGGACACCTGCATCTGCACGTCTTCGTGATTGGTTCGCAAGTGGCTCAAATAGACGAAAAAGACCAGCGCCACCAAAGTCGGTCCGTAGGTGCCGTACAGCAAAACGTTTCTGCGACAAAGTTGCCCGTTTAATCTTGATTTATACGACTCCAAAATTAATTTTTCAGTCGTAATATTTTACAATTAAGATATCCGCCGGAGCGATCTCGAGTCGAGTCGAGTGCCCCCCCAGTAAGCCGCGCCGCTCGCCGCCGGTACATTACGTCCCTCGGCCCCCATTTCTACGCCACACTATCGCCGGCCATAACGAAACGTTTAATTTAATTCAAAAAGTTATTTAAACTCGAAAAATAGATTCTAGCAAACTCGCTTTCGATGTACCTAGCTCGGTAGCCGTTTCCTCGACTTCGTCGTCTAAAAACTCTCGCGAATAAGCGTCGTCGGGTACGGAAGACTCGAGCGAGCTCTTCGAGACGCAACCACCCGCGGCAGAGGGCGGAGGCCAAAACACAGCCGAAATACGGAGAACCGAGCGAAGAAATATCGGCGAACGTGATATTATACGGCCGGCTGGCAATCAGATTAATTTCGGCTGAATCATTTCGGTCGAATAATTAATAACGTTCGGCCGAATTAAATTTGTATCGCGTTTATTTGTTTTTCCCGTTTGCAGCATCCGGCATCCGTTTGTTCGGTTTCCTCGTTTCGAATAGAATCGAATTAGGCGTAAATTAGACGATCGCCGACTGGGGAAAGTCGGGCCCTGCCTGCGACAGGGGCGCACTTGGTTAAGAGTAAGCCGGCGTAGATTAGGCCGCCGAATTCGACTTACGTAGGATTCAACAGGATCTGGATGAGCGCCATGCCGATGAACAGGACGACCGTGAAGGAGAGGTAATGGTGGAACTCGGAATCGGTGCGACTGCGGTAAGAATTCTCTCGATTCTTGTCCTTGAACCAGAGGAACACCGGATGCAGGTCTTCCGAGTGGAAGCATGTCCTGGAATAAAAAAGAAAATTGTAAAATAGGGTGCTGATGGCGATTTATCAATGGTGCTGCTTATGGCTACAACTTAGCAAGAATTGTTTCCCTTTTGCGGGAGTGTAGGGGGGCGGCAGGAAATGCACAATCTTTAGGAATGTCGATGAACGTTGTTTATATAAAGATGTTAAGAAAATGTCCAAAAAATGTTGGGAGTTATTGCCTCCTCACTCTTATGTTACGGATTTTATGAGACTGCGTAGCGCCGATCTGTATTTGACACGATATTTTAATTTTAAATCAATAAGCAAAAACAGAAAAGAAAGAAAGAAAAGAAAACGGAGTTCTTAAAATTTTCAACTTAGGTTACTTAATTCTCATTTTTTGACCAACGAAGTACTAATCTTATACTGCGTTCACATTATGACAAATCGAAAGCAAATGACTTCGATCGATTTGAATCAAATGGAAAGTCGCCCAAGTGTAAACGTGACGAAAAAGTTGCCTGAAAGTCGAATCGAATCGTGTAGAATGTCACCCACAAAAAGTCAACTGAATGGAGTCGTCCCTCAGTGTGGACACGTCATCCAAGTCGAACTGAGTCGGTCGATTCCATTCCATGTAGCCCGGACGCACCTGACTGACAACTGACGATGCTTTTGACTTCTTCGTCACGCGTTAATGTGCATGTGTGACGAACCGACCATGTCGTTCAGGGATTGACTCCATTCGACGTAGGGTGGACGTACCTTTATGCTCTGTCCACACTGTGATGAATCGAAAGCAAATGATGTCGATTGCGTGGAGTTGAATGGAAAGTTGCCAAGTGTGGACGTGACGAAAGAGTCGCCTGAAAGTCGGAAGTCGAATCGAGTCGTGTCGAATGCAACCCAGAAAAAGTCGGTCTGGTCAAACGGTCAAAGTCAATCGAATGGAGTCACCTCAGTGTGGACGCGTCGTCCAAGTTGAACTGAGTCGATCGCTTCCATTCCACGTAGTGCGGACGCACCTGACTGACAACTGACGATGTTTTTGACTTCTTCATCACACGCGTTAATGTGCCCGTGTGACGAACCTTGCCCGTGTCGATCAAGTCAGTCGAATCAAACGGTGACAATTAACTCCGTTCGATTCGACCAAATATACTGGACTACCAAGTACCAACACCGGAAACTCCGATGTTTTGAAAATCCTGGTGGCAGGGTTTGGTACTACATGTATTTCCTTCATTGTGTGTGTTTTCGCTCTATACATATAGTGTTGGTGAGCACAATGCTGAATATTATCATAGTAACAACCCCTGTCGCTGGAACAATAGGAGGTGAGTCCAAAAAAGCGCTCAATGTATTTTGAATGGAGTTTTCAGTATTGGCAGTCCAGTGTATTTGATTTGACTGACCTGGTCGCCACGGGCGGTTCGTCACACATTCGCATTAAAGGTGTGTCCACACTATGCCGAATGGAGTCGATCAACTCCGTTTGATTTGATGGTTCGTCACACGTCCACGTTAAAGCAGTGTCAACGCGTAATAAAGAAGTCGAAAGCATCCTCAGTCGTCAATCAGGAGTGCCCACTCTAAGTCGAATGGAGTCGATCGACTCCGTTCGCTTCGACAACGCGTCCACATTGAGCGGACTCCATTTGACTGACTTTGACCAAACCGACTTTTCCTCGGTTGCATTCGACATAATTCGATTCGACTTTTGACTCTCAGACGACTCTTATGCAATAGTCGGAGTATTATTATTACTTTTAAATGGCTCATAAAACACATATAAATTAATCGAGAGATAAGTAAGTACTGTGTTATGAAGAGTTCTGTCACTGGCTTATATTTAAGTTCGAGGCTGAAATACTATCTCAGTTATTTTCAATCCAGGCCCATAGCATCCAGAGAGTGGCAAATGGAATATTATTCGTCCGCTCTCTCTGAGCTGATGGTTCACTCCATTTCCTTCCTCTTAGTTATTAATTCTTTTAGAATTTTAGGAGCGAAATTTGCAATTTCACCCCAAGTTGACTTCTCCTGTGACCGTTGAAGTTCAAAAAGTATGGCACTTTGAGGCAGAACATACAAAACCCAACAACTTACTATTACAGATTTTTTGCTAAAAAATGTACTTAACATAATCCCAGAGGATTTAACGCCCATGACTTGCTTGCCTCCTCCCCCTCTCCAGGCGCGGAAAGACCCACACAATTTTAGTGTTCCAATTTTCCTATAAACGAGGAAGAAGTACGGGAAAAATACGCAAGAAAACATATCTATAAAAAATTGCGACAAACAAGTTACTTTAAGATTTTCCTGTATGTGATAAGGACGGCGCCAAAAGAGATTCAAAGGGACTCCTTATACTGCAGTACATCAACACATTCTTCTTACAGGCAAATTATAAAATGGTAGAGATTTTCATATTTTACCTAGTTCTTGGAATAAAAGGGGTACTAATTATTACTGATCCTTGCCGTACTTTTCGAATCTTGTGCTGTTTTTTCTTCTTTGTCTCCCACGTCCTCACTCCTCAGATGCCGCCAATTTAAAATAATATATTCTAGGGTTTTATTAGTTTCTAAGAAATGTAATCATGAAACTATTTGAGCATCTGTTTTGACTTGAAAACGAAGTCGGCATATCGTCTTCGGGGTTTTCAAAGTCACCGAATTCAATTTCGACGTCAGATTAATCCTGAGCAGAGGTAGCTGAATTCTTCTTTGTTACATCAATTTGGCTCTTAGGGGCAGATATTCCTAAATCGATCAATTTTGATTATGTTCAAGTCAGTTTTTTCCTTGGTTTCCAAAAACGAAGTTAGCAATTGTTAATCTTGTTTCTGAAATTTCTCAAGCGCCTTTCTGTTAACTTGCTGAATAAGGTTTCTTTTTTTTTCTTTTTTTCCCCCCCAAAGGTGGTACAAAATAATCGAAACAGAATAAAATCAACTTCACGCACTTTCAGCAAGAGTTGCGATTAAGTTAGGAAGCTCTGAAATTTTGATATGTTCTCGGAATCCGGAGGTCCCGGGTTCGAGCCCACGTAGCAACTTGCTACATTTCGACCTACGCCGGTTTTTCGGCAAGAAGAGAAGAGGGCTAAGACAGCCTAACAGCCTCCTTGACGTCTCTGAGGTAATGCTCGAGAAGTCGAAAGGGCGGATTCCGGGGCTCAAGTCGAGAGGAAAATTAGAAAAGAGGAAGAGTTACACTGCGACTAAAAAGTTAAAATTTTAATATATTATGTATCGTGTCACAATTACCAGTAAAGTTTAGGCTGAAATAAATCCTATTATAGGAAGAGGGCAGGGAAGAAGAAAGTAATTTCTTTTTGCTCCGTCTGTCCCCCATCAGGATCACCACCACTGATAAGAATAATATACTTCATCGTGAAATCGTGAAATTTGGTGCGTAAGAATTAATTTCAAAACATGCGTCACCCCAATCAAGTTCTTAGGGGGTTTACGATAGAGTGTGATGAAAATGTTTTTCTTTCTTTCTTTCTTTGACATTGATTAGGTTTCAAAAGTTACTTATTGATATAATGGCAGTGTACGAAATTTGAAAGTTTTGATTTCAGCTGATTTTATAAGGTTTAGTTTGGCTCACTGTCGTCGGAAAGGAGGGGTGCAGGGGTATACTATGCTTTCTCACATTCAAAAAAGTGCGTGTACAAAGTATCATTTGTACCCCCCCCCCCCCCCCGAAAAAAAGAGGGGAATGAAAAAATTAGCAGAAACGCGCTTTGATAAGTTTCAGAAACAAGATTAGCCCAAATATTTTGCTTGCCAATTCCGTTTTTGGAAACAAAGAGAACTTTTTATTTATTTCTTGTCGATTTAACTCACTGTAAAAAATAAACGCTAGAAAGCACACTAGGATGAATTTTATCCCAACTAGTTTTTCACCTCCAGAGTTGGTCCTAGAGGTAGGAAACGAGTATTCTCATTGAACATAATATGGACGCTGTTAAGCGTAAGGGAACCAACCAGCAAAATCTGTTTTTTGAGAACACATGATTCGAAGTTCAAGAGCCATGTAGAAACTATATGACATAGCGTTTACTGATGAGCTCTTTTCAACGTGAGTACACATTTCTGAATCGGGGGCCCAATTTTGAAAAATTCTACTTTTTACGCTCTTTCCAATGATACTAATAACTCACTTTGTTTACAAATGTTGGTTGGTTCCCTTACGTTTAACAGCGTCCATATCTAGTACGACTGTTCAAATATCAAAAACACAAATCGCGTGATGTGTATTCGGGCCATTCATCCGTTTGGAGCGCCAGCGTCGCACACCTGGTTGAGTGAAGTAAAACATGATACGTGCTGCTACGATCGTACACCTCTATATCTATACTGATAAACATGCTCCTAGAGCTCAGTTGAAGGACTTTATGGACCCCCTGTGGTACTTTTGGTGAGGGGGGGAGTTGAAATTTGACTTCAGAAATTAACTTCCCACCTTGGCAAACCATATGCAAAAGATATGTACTGGGGTAAATTTTACCCCACTGTGCTTTATTAGGTTTTTGAATAAACTCCACCGTGTGGCTCCCCAAATCACTCCACCCATTTGTTCATCTGTTTATCACATGTTGTATGTTACATACTTCCATGACGTAGGGGCAAGCCCCCCTAACCTTGAACTCACGAGCTCTTCTATTTCGGAATTATCTATACTAAAGATGTGTACTGGAGTAAATTTTACCCTAGTGTGCCTTATACGGGTTAAATTTTACATTCGTTTGAATTCATGTCCAGGTTATGAAAAACCCGAGAATCTTTGAAGTGAAGGACAAAAAAACCGCACCCAAACCGGAAAAAATTTACGACAAGAAACGGACTTGAGCCCAATAAAAACTGATACCTGTCCCTAGGTGTCAAACTGATATAAGAAAAGACGAATTCAGCCACCTTGTAATCTTTACACCTGATACTCAAGAGGTCTTATTTCATTACCTTTTTAACTTTGATCCTACGTATACTGCCATAATTTTCTGCTTAGAGTTAATTTGACGATAAAATTGAATTCGACGAATTTGAAAACCCCGAAAACGATATGCGGATTTCGTTTTCAAGTCAGGACAAATGCTTAAATAGTTTCATGAATTAAGTTTTTTTAGAAACTAATAAGACACTATATGATTTTTACTTCTATCTGAGGGACCAGGACATGGGAGACGAAGAAAATAACACAAGAATCGAAAAGTACGGCAACGAAGGCGGGGTACCTATCAGTAATAATTAGTAGTCATTTTATTCTAAGAGCTCAATATTGTATTTTTTATATACAAAAAGAGTGTATCAATGTACAGCAGCATTATGAATCAATTTGAATCCATTATGGCGCCTTCCCTATCCCATCTAAGAAAATTTCTGAAAAGCTTGTTTGTCGCAATTTTTTATAGATTTATTTTCTTACGTATTTTTCCGTATCTCTTCTTCGTTTACAGGAAAATTAGGAACCCTAAAGTTTTGTGGGACTTCACACATATGAGATGGGGGGGGGGGGGAGAAAGAAGCCAGTTTCCCGCAAGGAACTCTCCGGGATTTACTCCGGGACTATGTTAAGTACATTTTTAACAAAAGATCTGCAATGGCAAGTAAAAATTTACACGTCATCGAAATTTGATACAGAATATTCAAAACCCAACTACTATGGTCGTTTTTTCCCTTTTACGTAATTTTTGATGGCCGATTCTACAGTATTGAAACTTCCACCATTTTTCCTCCAATTGTTTTGTTGCACTGTGACGTCACCTGTTGCAAAGTTCCCCAAAACACGAGATAACTTCTTGTATCCCACAGTTTGTTTTTTTGATTGCTACCCTTAATCTTTCGAAAACGATCAAAGTTCGGAAGAGCTGAAGTCCTGCTTCTTGTTGGCATGTAATGGAAATAAGGACCAATTTCTCGACGTCATTACTTCACTGTTTTCTCAAGATGTCTCTCACAAAAACGTTTGTATTCCAACGTTTGCTGGAAGCCAGAAACTGTGCAAGAAACTGTGCAGAATTACCAATACCGAGTAACACTGTATACCTACTCGAGAGCTCGACTCGAAACTGCGAAATCTGTTCTCGGTTATAAATCATTTCGCTGTTTATTCGTCGTCGATAGTGAAAATGCGAATACCGAGTTTGAGGTACCAGACCTTCCAGCAGTTACCTTATGTATACGACTAACTCACGAGTTGCGACACGACGCAACAGCATAAATATGTGCAGCACATTCGGCGCAGAGAGAAAAAATTCATTTCCTTTCGCATCACGTTTTAATAAAAAAAAAAAAAATACGAGAACGAGGAATACACTTACTTGCACTCGAACCAATTTCCTTTATTCGGCAGTAAATTTGACTCGATCATGGACATACTCTGGAACGAGAGAACAAGAAGGGGACAATATATAGTCGACGGATACGTAATATTGATGCAAAAAAGTTTTCGAAGAAAAAGAACAAAAAAATAACAAATATTCTATAATATTCGACTGTACAAGCACGTCCGCTCAGTTCCAGCGAATTAAAAATTCGCATTTACAAAAAATGGAACACGCCTCGACGAGCAATTTTCAAAATCCCAGTTATTCGCTTCAGTACTTCACCCCTGGATCTCCTCTTCCGGGGAAAAAAATGGATGTGTATACTCGGCCGCCACTCGCATTTGCAGACAGCAAGCGCAATTTACGATATTGCGATTAACAAGAACAGTAGTCGGCATTTCGGTTACATTGCATGCCAATATGACGGATTAGTATACGAATCCCCAGGCGGTCATATTTCAGTTATATTGGCCACGGTGGACGTAAAATGTAAATTAGCTTCGAAAATCGATTCTAGAAAAACTGACGAAAGGGGGTTGATTTAACGATCGACTGAACTGTGATTGTTCGGGGTAGATTTATATTTCTCCGATTTCCAAATGAACACAACTATATAGTTTAATTTCAGATCTATGTCCAAGAAAAAGAGCACTTCAGGTTAGCAATTTCCACACTCGAACCAGGTGGGAGAGAATTGAAGATGGAAGCTGGCTGCAGAATTTCTGAGTCAGCGAAATCGCATTCAAGAGAGAAAGCCGAGTCATTATAGTCGGCAAAATTGAAACGACCAAAACTCATTTTTCTCCCAGACGAATCTCTTTTAGAATGTTGCCTGTTAATACAGTTAACATTCTAGTAAGTTAAATAAAAGCAGACCCTAGGTCCTTTTCCTGAGAAACATCGTTTTAGTGCGTACTGGCAAACAGCAAACTCCATAGCCAGGATCCTTTAGGAGAAGGAGCTCATTGGGGGTTCGCCAAGGACACCCACCTTATGAATTTTTTCTAACAAGGAGAGAGAAGGGTAGTAAAATTCATTTTAAAGAAATTTTTTTTTCGTTTTTAGACATCTAAAATTTTTATTGAAGTTTTGTTTTTTGAAATTCATCATTTTCTAAAAGTGTGCCACTGACTCAAATATACGTCTGTACTTATGTGTCTGTAGAAATTAGTCCCTAACTCTATTTTACATTATCTGTTGGAACTCGGATTCAAGACACAAAAACAAACAATTACGATACAAGATGAGGGTACCTATTATTTTTTCCAATTTTTTATTTTCCCCAATTGGTTCTTCAGGTTTTTCAACATTTTCTTTTGACATTCAAAAAAACAATTGAAAAAATCGCTGGGAGGGGCTCCCCTCTTGTCCCCCACCCCCTAATTATGGACCCGGCAAACAGTTCTCAATAACTCAAAAAAAAAAAAACCATTCTTTTGTGATGTCTGCTGCCTGTTCTGTCTTTTTCCTTGTGGGCTGTGGAGGGTGGTCGCGGCCCTCGCTCGTTGCACCTCGGTCAAGGTGGCTAATGGCTGATTCGTTGGCCGGCTGGTATGGGTTGCGTCGGGTCGTCCTCCTACTAGTAGACCAGCTTGGGGCATTCCTGTACCTGACCGGGCGGGTTGATGCTGGACCTCACCACGTTTGGACGGAGCTGTGCTCCTGATGGGGCCTAGGTAGCGACAGGCTACTCAGTGCCCTGGAACCGGGCGCAGGATCTCGAAAAACAAGGGATCTAGGGCAGCCATGAGTCCTTAGCAGTATATGGGTAGGATGACATACGTCGCTCTGTGGCAACGTGGCTAAGTGCTCATTATGCAGTCCCTATGTTATGGGCGCGGATCCTACTAAAGTCGGAAGCTAGCGATACTCGAGTCGATTGTCCCCCTAACATCATAGCAATAGAGCGACAACAGTGCTGATGAAGGTGGAAGTTAGCGCGCCCTGTAACCCTACCAGTTCACTGGAACAGGATGTGTTACCACCGGTATCAGAAAGAAAGCACTGTGTATGCGCACACCGCGGGCAGCTTACTCAGCGTTATGAAATACGTGGCTCCAGCACACTATTTGGCATAGAGAAGGAAACTCTCTAATGCAAAAAACCACAGGGAAAGCGAGGGTAAGCCACCCCGTCTACCCTTACCAAGAAATCGCCAGTCAAAAAAGCCGCCGAGGATGTGAGAGTACTGGCCATAGCCCAGCAAACGGCTCCACCTGGCACTGCACGTTCCCGGGGGAACAGTGTGGGTCGGGGCGTGTTCCCCCGGCGATGCCGTCCCGTGCTTCCCTGGGGTTGGGGGCCCTCGGGTGGAGAGACATGCACCCTTCCGGCGGATCCAGGGGCAATAGTAGTATAGGATCCACACTTTTGACATAACTTCCACCCGAAATTCAAAATTATTATTTTTTCAATTTTTTAATTTTTTCCCCCAAAACTCTTACCGCCTGACGGACACCTAGCCGTCAGATGGAGCAAGGGGGTTTAGCTAAGGCAAGTACTTAGCGCAGCCGGGGAAAGGCTGACAGAGACAGGTTACCTATCCTAGAGGCGGTAGTGGAAGACTCAAGTAGTCAAAGTAACTGTAACGTCTCAAGCCCAAGTCAGCAGGGCTACTGTCCTAGCCATAAAAAGTGACCTAGGTGCCAGCCGTCATAGCTTGCTATGCCACTGGATCCAGCCCAGGCTGCCTGTGGCAGTGAGCGGGGAAACCTCGCGCAAGCCGCCTCACCTCAAAACCCGTGGTCACCACCACCATTCACTTTACATTGTCACCTGGCATCTCAACCAGACCAAAATAGCCTAAAAACCGCGGATCCTCGAGAACGAGGTCGGACGACGACGATATACTGTCTGTTTGTCTCCTATATACCTGCTCACGTGTTTGTCAATCTGCTTAGGTTCTCGCCCTTTTAACAGACTGAGACAGAGATAGTAACCGGCAGGCAGACAGGAAGACAAGGACATAAATTAGCAGATTAGCTGTAGACATCCTTAGCCGCTTCGCGACTCAAATCCATCAGCAACAGGAAAATACAATTAAAAAAATACGGGTTACCCAAAACACCTTGTTTAGATCATTATTAGATATTTAAAAAAGTGACAAAATTTCGATAAATAAAATCAAACAAAAACTAAGACACTGCGAGGATTCAGTAAGTAAGCTTTATAAAGACAAAAATGGAGGTGGGCGAGACACGTCACTCGAATGAAAGACAATCGATGGACTTTCTCAAATTTTAAAAGAAGAAAGGGGCGTCAAAAAACCAGATGGGCTGACAACGTAACAAAATTTTTAAGAAATATTAATTACAGCTCAATAGCTCGGGATAGGTGAAAATGGGACTGTTTGCATGAAACCTTGGCCCACTATGGGCCGGACTGGCCGAATCCCACTCCACGAAGGTATAAAAAATGGCATGCATTTATCAGCACGCAAAAAAAAAAAAAAAGAAAAAGGATTTGCACGAAATCGCGGCCCTACAAAAGAAATGAAGAAGGAACGCAAACATGAATATGTCTGCACAAAATAAAAATATATGGAGCGCAATCGAATAGAAATCGAAAAATTGATCATTCCGGTGCTCTGCTGGGCAGTACACAGAGGTCGAGAGTGTCCAGCTGGATTATATTTATTATATCACGCTCAGTGGCGGACCTAGAAATTTTCCAAAGAGGATGTTTTAAAAATAAAACTTTCTCCACCTCCGCCCCCTAAAAAACCGAGATGGATGTCATTTTAAATAGTTTCTAAAGACAAGTTTCCTAATGTGATTAAATCGTTTCAAAATGAACTTTGTTGACTGAAGTACTGCGAATTCTCAAAAACAGGAGAAAAACTCAAAACTCAAGCGGTTTTTTTTCATCTTCGGCCCAAAGGGGAGTGTCTGGACCCCCTCCTTCCCGCCATAGATCCGCCACTGATCACGCTAACTCTGTGCAAGTGTCACTGTACCGATTTCGTTTAATATATTTTTAGGTATTTCATGCAGATTTTATCATGTTTGCGTTTAGGTTTTTCTTGTTTTGTAGGTCCTCGCTTTGCTTGCAAAACCTTTTATTTTTGCGTGCTATATATTTTTTCCCTAAAAAAATAGTCTGTCTCTCCATCATCTTGTTTGTCAGTCTACATGTCTATTTTCGTTCACTATTCGTAAAATACTATACCACATGGGTACAAATTTGTAGGAAAGCAATAATATGCATGCTTTTTAAAAACAGTACGTCACGTCTATTTTTTATTTTATTTATTTATTTATTTATTTATTTATTTATTTATTTTTTTTTTTTTTGGGGGGGGGGGGTGTTTAACTCATTAAATATATCTTTGTTGCAAGGCTACTAACTCATTTTCCTTCATGATATCACAATATCTGCTGAAATGAAAAAGTTCATTTCCAAAACGCAGTAAGTTGTGAAATTTTTCTCTGAATCGGGTGAGCGAACCCTCAACTCCTCAACTCATCAGCATTTCTTCGTAAAATTGCAAAAAAATTGTTTTCCTTCGTGTTATCACAATATTTGTTCACGATAAAACAAATAATACGACTATTCGCTATATATTCTAATTAAAAACGCAGTAAGTCCACTCTTCGGGAGTTTCCCGTAAGCTTATAATGTGAATACTTCGAATTAGAAAATTAAATTCTTAGGTCGTATTCGTCAAGGTGAGGCTCTTTTGTCAAATATCGGAAAAGAAAAGATCAAAATTGAGATTTGTGTCAGCTTTTGTGATTCTTGAATAATTTAAAAGTGGACTCATTGCGTTTTAGAAAAGTACTCGTAAAATAATCAAGGGCATGCAATAGTAATCAACCAATGTGCATTTCCAGCTAATAATTCTTAGCTCTCGCTCGAAATTTGCTAAAAGCTGAATCCTCTCTTGCTCTCTATTAATCTATCTAGGTATCAATTTATCTGTCTATCTGTCTTTCCGTCTACCTACCTACCTATGAATCTATCTGTCTATCTATCTATCTATCTATCTATCAGCCTGTTTGTCTGCCTGTTTATCTACCAATCTGTCTTTCGGCTGACAGTCTATCTCTCTATCTGTCTCAGACCTTGAAGTTTTATTAATGAATTAATGAATTAATTTATTTTGGAAGGCAGCGCGGCGGTGGCCGTGCAGCCGTGGAAGCCTGGGTTATGAAAATGAGCTATATTTCATAGAGAAAAGAAAAACTTCCCAACAGCAGATAGTTCTTATTTTAAAAGTATTTTCGTTTCTCGAGTAACTGAGAATGAGAAATTACACGGCACTATATTCAGAGGACGAGGAAGAGGAGGGGAGGGGGTCTAAATTTATTAATATTTCTCCCAGTCTGTGGGTTTATTTTCGTCATTACCTTGTCTCAATTTTGAAATCGAGGACATCGTGGACCGGGGGGAAGGGGGAGGTTGAACAGAAAAAATTGAAGAGTATAATTGGATATTACATCCCTCGAAGTTTGATGGCCATCGAATGATATCACTGTGACTCTGTTGAGAAAACTCGGTCATTGACCTAGGCAGACGGGCACCTGAGCACAGTGAATAAAAAAAAATACACAAAAATTACCTTCAGGGTTTTGATGTTTTATAAATTCGTTTTTAACACCTGTTTGATCCGAAGTTACACATTGAACCATGAGCTCTTATAATATTACATATATTTCAAAAATAATGTTCCAAGATTATCAAATTCTTTTTGAATTTTGGTACATATCATTTGTTGGTAGGTTGGTACTGTATTTATGAACCTAGAACACCAGGAGAGGGGGGGGGAGTGCAATGTGAAGTTAATGTAAGAAGATCGATATGAACGTTACGTCTTGAGTTTAACGGTGGTTGTAAACTCATTTTTGATAACTACTTATTGTAAAGTTGAAAATTGGGGCTCCTAATGAAAGAGGAAGTCAAGGTCCAAAATGTCTTGAAATGAAATGGACATCAATTATATTTATACGGTCATTAAATTCTTTCTTAACTCGTATTTAGTACCTATTTTGAAAACTTGGATACCGCCGGTGAATGTAGGGGCGGATGAGCTGAAGCGAGCAAACTTGAAAAGTACGAGTTGATATTACGTCTCATGTTTTAATAGTTGCGATAATCATTATTGATAACGGTTTGATCCAGACTTCTTGAGTAACCCGAAGAGAATGGTTGCGGCTATTCCGAAGGCCGATTAAAAATTTTTCCCGAAGCTAAAACCCACAGCCAGAGCTTTCCTAAAACGAATTCTTTTTTAATTTTTTTCCCCCGAACATGGGACCCGAACCTAACTTTTTACAGACCGACTCTATAAATTATTGAGAGCTCCTAGACCCTGGTCTGACCCCAGGATTACAAAATTAGGACCCTGAGGAGCAAATATGGTTCTTTAGGATCAAAACTTTCAATTTCAGAACAGTCGGAAGATTACGAAAAACTTAAGATTTACAAGAAATTAAAGCTCTATAACAAAACTAAAATTTTCAAAGAATCAAAAAATTCAAGATGCACAAAAATGATTGAAACGATCAAACTTATAGAAATTTTCTGAGCTCTAGTAATTTCAGGAATACGTAACACTCTCTCTTTCTCTCCCCCACCCCGACTGATCACCGCAACCACTCAACCACCGAACAACAAAACTATCACTTGTGTGCATACTCTACGAAGAACACGATGCTGTACTGTTTCATATTCACAGCAACAGGTAACAGATTCTCTTTTGAAAATATTTTTGGTCTCCTGCAGTGTTTCGTGTGTTGACTAAAACCTTAAAGAAGAGATAAGTGAGCACCAGATAAGTTTCGCATAAATGATATGACGATCATAAACAGGGAATGGGTTCTGCTTTGAAAATTCTCGTCCAATCACACCGAGGGGCAGAATTTTCTGACTGCATATAGAGACTGCAGATGAGACGTTGATGCATTTTTTAAACTCTGCATCGAAACGGGAAGAATAACTCTGATCGCGGTGATCGATTCTTTAGCGATGGAATACAAAACTTAATTTATGCACATAAGTGCCTCAACAAAATGGGTGACCATGTAGAAAAGTAGAATATACCCTCACGAATAAATATTAATTTTCACAAGTTGTTCCAATTTTTCTTTCATAGTTTTCTAAGGGATGGGAAGTTACTTTTGGAACGGCCCTCGCATGTACTCAAACTTTGATACTCACCGTCAGGCCGATATTCTTAGCCAGCGTGCTTTCGGTAATATTGGCGAAGGGTTTATCCGCACCCCAGCACTCCACGTATTTGGTCATCTTACTGGGAGAACGATTTCTGTTGATATTACCAGCTGTCGCTTCTCCGCCAACGACGCCATTACTCGTCTTGCGGGCGTCATTGACCTGATCGCTCGACTGTTTACCTGTTTTCTGCTGCAACAGAAATACGAATATTCGATGAGAAAAAATGCTCCAAGTTGTATAGGATTCACTTGGTGCTCACGAATATCAATTTTTTGATACGAGTAGCAGGCTACCCATCAATAGCTTATTTCGAAAATTTGTTACGTAAGTACCTAACATGAATGCTGAAAAGCTTCATGTAGAGTGGTTTAGAAAAGTTATACTGAGTCACATATTAGTCCTGCCCTCTGAGCTCGGATTTACGGACAAGAGAAGCCCCGCAAAATGGAGCTAATCGGCGAACTCTACAGTTCTCATATTTTTATAAGTTGCTCACAAAAATTTCAGCCTTTCATCTCGTAAGTTAGGTACTCGTTGCTCTGGGCGATTAAGTTGAGAAACTTAACCGAAAGTTTAAACACATTAATCCAGCCAAGTTCTGACGTATTATGGCGCGAACCTACTCGTTCGATGCAACCTTGAAAAATTTAATGTTCTCCAAATTTTATTCGAACTTTTCGGTTTCCATACTCGTACAGCAATTTAGTTCGAACAAATGCATCTTTTCTCGCTTCATTACAGCCGTTTTTCGATTTTTTTACCAGTTTTATTATACCCACAGGGAATATTTTCCGAAAGATTAATAAAGTGCCGGTTCTGGACCATCAGTGAAGCTTATCACGCCTATCTGGACACAGACATGAGGCGAACCTTCATTAGACCCAGGTTTCAAAGTCGGAATTCAATGAATTTTCCCTCGAAGGTTCATTTGATCCTAAAGCGGACCAGAGACCTGCTGAAGATGCAGTTGGATACCGCTAAATATTGTCAACGCTTATTACAAGTACTACCCTCTTTGCTTTGTAATAGTAATTCCAATTTTGCTGCGAAGCTGGAAGGAGGCTACTGAACCCACTGGGATGTGAAAGAGTCTGGAAGAATCTGAACGAGTCTGGAAGAATCTGAACGAGTCTTAAAGCAATCTTAACTGAAGAATAATTTTTACGCAGAAAAATGCTTGAATGAGTTAGTCTGAATGAGCCATAGTGAATTATAACAGAACCTGAATGAGTCAGGTCGGAGTCCGAGTGAGTTTTAGTTAGGTGAGACGTCTGAGTGAGTAATGTAGAAGAATGATAGAGTGTAATTTATTTATTTTATTTTATTTACTTTGGTCCCTCCAACAGCCGAAGCCAATTATAGGAGGGACCTTTAACAAAACAAAAAAACAATGCAAAAGAGGGCAGACTCGTTAAGCCTCACGACTGTTAATTTGAATGGATCTTAGTGTTGACCTAGTCTGAATGAGAGTGAATTCATCTTAATACAGCTCGAATGTGTCTGATTCGAGCAGTGGAGCCATTAGCGCAAGTCAACCTTCCAAGACTTCTACCCCCTTGATCTCGCCCACGAGAACCAGTTGATACGAGTAATAATTTAACACTCTGAATGAGGTTTCAGACTCGAGTTCTCCACCAATCCCCCACGCCCTCCTCCAATTCCACCATTAGATTGGTCATGTTTGAGTTCAGGTGATTTTTGTTACTTATGACTTGATTTGATCGTTTTGTTATTTTTATAATTGAGTCCAATTTGGTCGTTTAGTTATTTTTAGCCATTTTAACTGTGTTTGGTCCTTATTGATTATTTTTGGTCTTAACTGATCAGACTCAGTTGGACTGGGTTTTTTGGACATTTTTGATCAGACTTGTCATACGTGGTCATCTTGGTAAGGGTTGTTTCTGATTTTTATCGTTCAACTGCAATTGCGTACAGTCATTCTAGGTCTGTTTTGGCCATATTCAATTGAATTTGGTCGCTGATAATTTTAGGTCTCGTTTAGTTCTCGTCAATAAAATTTAGACTACAGCATCGACAGCTTGCCTAACCTTCTCGCAAGTGATGACATAGGCTTGAAGATTTGGTCAATTTCAATCGATTTGGATTGTTCTTGATCGTTTTTCATATTTCGAGAGTCGGCAATGAAGTAATGAAATGGGGAAGAGAAAGAAAACAGAAAGAAAAAATAATCATTCCGATTTATTCGAAAAATTAGAATAAAACATTATTTTAGGCTTTTCCATGATTGGTGTCGGAGTTTATTTCATTCAAATCTATTCTTCAAGAATGAATTTAACTAAGTCTCAATATGTCTTATAAGAGACGAATCCGTTTCAACAGCAATCAGATGGGTTCATAATCTGTGTTTAATGTTTATTGGAAAATGAATTAATTAATCATTCATTTTTGTCCATACCCTGAAAATGTATACCTGAAGTACATATATATTAAAGACCCGCAAGTCATGAATTATTGCTATTTCGGTACATTGTAAATGTGCCCCTCTGTCTCCTGATGTCTTCTTTTCATTTCCAGCTTTCTGATATCACTGCGGAATGTACATCCCCTCCTGTGCTTGTATCACTTTTATGATCTCATAACACTTTGATTTACTCTTCTGTATAGTAAAGATCCTGGGAAAAGACAGAACATAGAACAAAGAAGTCAAGTTCTGCCAGCTGATTTAGCAGTGACATTGCCAAAATATGACAGTATGAGTAAGTGTGTCAGTACCACCATGATGCCCAGTACTGACAGGAACACTGCTATTCCACTGTCAAATAATATTTGACTTTGGCGGAAGTTTAGCAGTGCTCAGTGGGAATGCAGTCAGTGTAATTGGCTGAAAGCTGACATTACGTGAACTGGCAACAGAATTGGCAGGACAGCAGAGACAGAATAGTCGGCTTAACTGGCAGTAAGCTGGCAGTAAAACCACCAAAATACTTTGGAAGTAAGACTGGCTGCTCACTGTCTTGTTTACAACCACAAAATATTTTTCAACTACCCTATTTCACATAAGTAGTGGCGTCAACAGCAAACACTCATCTGGCAGTACTGTGCTGGTGTGACATTCTCTAAGAGGTAGCTAAAGACAGCAGCGGGGGAGGTTGCTCGGGTGGCGCTTTATTTTCACCGAGGGAACCACAGAAGAAATTACGATGAGTAAATCCAAATATCCGAAATCTTGGTCACTAATCCACACTATACCACTGCTCTAGGTACTGACAACAGAAGGAAAGATTGTACCGATAGACATTCGGGCAATAAATTACTTTTTCCAGCTGTTCACTCTTCTACAAAGTCACACTCGAAACGGTGAACTTGAAACTGACGTTGATTGCTCAGCCCCCCTCTCCCACTTACAGTAAGTCGCCCATTTACTAATATTTTACATTTTCTCGACAGAAATCATCTGTTGCGCTATTAAGAAGAAAGTTCGTGACGCTTTTCTTTTCAGCTAAGTACGTATTTAATTTCCCGAGACAAAATGGGATCAAATTATCTCCAACGCAAATGCAATAATACAAATGATAAAGGCGAAAGAGAGAACATCGTCTGTGCGCCTGCTGATTATTCGAAGTAATTTTTCTGGCATTGGCCTGCAGGCAACGAAGATGACAAAAGACAAAAAATGTTTTAGTTAAGCTGAGGTAGAGGTAATTCTTATATCGTTTGCATAAAATGAATTTAAGAAAGAAGACTTATATACTTTGTGCTGTATCAAGACGGAGAAAATTGCTCGGAATAATTTAAACGATCTTCGTAGAGTGCCGGGTGAACTTATTTTCATTTTACGTTTGGATCTTTTGCGTTACATGCCAGCAACATGACTGGGATGCTTTAATTTCTTGACGCTATTATCGGTTATTGTACAGCTGAAAGCATTCTGTCTCTGGCTTACTGAAAGACGATGACTGGGAATTCTTCATTACGGAGTTAGACACTTCGTCATGGTAATAGTTACTGCGTTGTCAGGAGGACCGTCTTTACGTTATTTCAGATTGTTGAGAGTATGCGGTGGTAGTCAATTAAAATTGAGAAATGAGCAATATCAGTCGAATTCCGGATGCTGCAGATTTTTGGAAGAAAGCGTATCAGCATTTAAAAAAAAACGAAAACCATCAACTAAGCACTTGCAAGACGGAGTTGAAGCTATGGCTGGGGACCACGTCGAGCTCCCTAGACTGATTCATGTGCGTGCTCAGTTTCTCCCCCTCAACTCGTTAAGCATGAGGCGTATCACGAAAATTGGCAAACAAAAAATAAAGCTCACTTAGTTCTCTGCAAAAATATCGTTTACACCTCGTTTGTAATGATTCCAGTAGAAGCATAATGGAGATTTACGAAACCTCTCACACTGACACACATTACCGCAGGCCTTTTAACCGCTATTTTATGTCCTTTCAGAGACAGAGAGCTGGGATCAACAGTATTCCCATGCATGTGTAGATACTGAATAGAATTCATATCGAACACGCCGAATGTATAATAAATATTGTTCGTCAGTTCCGACGTTACCGAATGTAATCGATTCCTAGTTCCGGAAACGGTCGGGTGTTGTAACCTGCGATCTAGTTCGATGCTGTCGTTAAACGTGAAAAATACGACCCCAGCGTGGTTTGGGAAAACGAAAAAAAAAAAAAAACCACAGAAGACGAAAACTGGAAAGCACGCGAGCGACGAACAACTGTCGCCACGAATGACACGGTCTAGTTTTCCGTTCATCGTTAACGTACACGAACCATAAAAAGGGCTGCTACTTTGAGGATGAAAAGGTCGATGGTTGGTGTTCGTAGGTACGATTAGGGCTCAATCCCGGTATCTTCTCCAGAGATGTCGACCAGTCGACTGTCGAAATTACGAGCACGATCAGTACATATAATATCTGAAAAGGTACTGAAATGTACCTTGCATTGCACCCGGTGTACAGTGTACAGACGTATGTGTTCGGTGAAGGAGAAAATTGATGCAGATGAATGGAACAAATGTTATAGCCATTTAGGTTTGAATAGATAGACGAGCAGAGACGCCACTTGAATAGCAGAATTGCGCAACAGGATCGTTGGATATCGTTGTCGGTGTGCTGGGGTGCTGGAGAGTCGTTCCCCGTACGATATTTCATCCCTCCTGCCAAACGTTATCCAGCGTTGTTGTTTTTTTTCTTTTTTTTCTATTTACAGTTTATTTCGCATTTTGGAAGTATGTATTTCAAGTTGTTCCCGAATTACTGTGTGATTTAAGGAGGAGAAGCTCTGAATGGGTTGTATATTGTTATTACATTTGACACATCACCATATGATGGACATGGGAAGGTACCTCACAATTACACTACTGTAACACTTCAAGCTTCTCACATTGAAGAGCCCTTTCGAGAAACTAGATCGTACCACTATACAATCTTCTTTGGTCCCCTATCGAGTCCCTCTGGCCACTGATGTGATACCCGAAAGGGAAGGTTCCGGAGCCGGAGATGCAGTGTGTCTCAGGGGCCACTTTGGCATGCGTGCATCGCCATACGTGCCACCAGACATGTGGTCCCCAATCGAATCGGCCATTTGTTCAAGGAATACATACCTACAAGTGGAAATTATCCTTGCTTTATTATTTTCAAGTGTAACCTATAGAAGACAGAAGTTACAATATGCTTACTCAAAAACTATAAACATGAGATAGAAGACCCAGACCTTTCCAGAACTCTTTCCCTCAACATTACATGTTCGAAAATTCTAGTCGTACAATTTTGAGATACTGATATAGCCACGAAAATACGCATAATACATACATCAGACCAATTATGTTATCCCTTCTTTGGTGAAAATAGCCAATAAAGAGCACTTCTTGGTTTTCACAGCCTATGTTACCCTCGAGAAAAAGTTGGAAACTAATAAACTATTCTATTACTCAAACAGAGATTCAAAATTGAATAAAAGTTTCACAAAAACGTGATTTTAAAATTATTCAAATTTTAGCAATTTATTTTTAAAATTCTAACTAACATACTATATTGATAAAACTTGTACGAACTCGGAATTTCAACGAACTTCAATTTTCAAGAAAATTCTAACCAGAAATTTCAAAAGAGTTTCACGAACTTGATATCTTAACACAGTTTCAACACACATTAATTTCAACAAAAGTCTGACGAACTTGCATTGTTACCAAAATTTGAATGGATCTGAACATTCAACAATATTCTTTAAAATTTAAAATTTCAACAAAATTTAGTAAACATGAAGTTTTAGCCAAATTTTAACAAAAACAAGAAATTTCAACCAAATGTTGACTAATTTGAAATCTTGACAAAATCGCAACAAACACATCAAATTTTAACATAGATTTGATAAAATTTTAAATTTTAACAAATTAACGTTTGAGAAATTATGAAATTTTAACAAAATTATTATTAAAAATTTGAGTAAATTAGTAATTTTGAAAAATTAAAACTTTTGATGAATTTAAGATTTCAAAATATTGAAAAATTTGAAATTTTATTAATTATTATAAAACGTAATGCTATTTAGAATTTCTTTTTGGATTTTATCATAATGAAAAGATTTTCATAAAAAATATACATAGTTACACTTTTGTAATGTAATTTTACTATTCATTTTTTCAACAAAAAAAAATGTAAGTTATAGATGTCGATTGCTTTAAAGTTCGTCGATTAAAATTAACAACTATGTGAACGAGCAGTAGGTTTATTAAAAATTACTTTAAACTATATCGTCATTAGGACTGAAATTGTTGACTTTGTAATACTGAAAGATGAAATTATGCATTTCAAAAACTTGGGCAAAATAAATACTCATTAAAATTTTACCCCGCTTCCAATATTTTAATAAAATTAAATAAAAATACAAAAAATTTACTTAAGAATTTCAACAAAGTTTCTATTATAAAATATTAACAACGTTATAGAATTTCAAATTTTAGTAAAATTTCAAGATTTTAATGAAATTTAATTAAATGAAATTTATTATAAAATGTTGATTTTGCAAAATTCTGCAAAAATTTTCGAATATTGTAAAATTAGAATTTTACTAAATTTATTATAATAGAATCATAAACTATTCAGAAATGTTCAAAATTTAATCTGCCTAATTATAAAATTTTAATAAAATTTTAAAATTGAAATAAACTTTTAAAATTGAAATAAACTTTTAAATTTAAATTTACAATTCTCTAGATAAATAGATTTTTTCCCTTTTAATTTTACTCTCAACCCAAGCCCTGGAATCCGGTCTTTCGAGCATTAAATTTCAAAATTCCAGTAACATACCAAACTGCTAGCAGAATATATGAAAATGTGAACAAAATTCGGAGATTTCAACTGAATATTTTCTAAAATTGTAACATAAATTCAAAATTTTGATAAAGCCTTCAAACTTTTGAACAAGTTCAGAATTTTAACAAAATACTCAAATACAAATAAAATTTTAAGATTTCAAAAAATTTCAAAATCTTGGCAACATTTTAGTAAAATTTAGGTAAAATTTTAGCAGAGTTTTCAACATTTTAACAAAATTCCTGAAAAGGCGAGGACTACTTAGCGGTGAGGGTTACTTGCTCTTAGTTACTTTTATTTACGTAATTTAATTAGAAATGTGTAAAAACAGCCCCCAAGAAAAGCGATGGCTCAGTGGGGGCAGATAAACGTTTTATGAGATATATATTTTTTGTATTACACATGCATCGAAACAACGGTTTAACAGTCTCATTTTGCAGATTGAAAGTTCACGTTATCACGATAGATCGCAGCTGCGTTTGTAAATGCTACGGCACATGCGCAGAAGACTCTTTTCAGTCCTAGGACTTGTAAAAGGACTGAAAAAAGATGACGTCACATATTTTTCTTTCACAAATGTGTACAATCTAGGTACAATTAGCTGTTCGATGCATTTGTAATACAAAATATCTTACAATGCAAGGATTGAAGCGAGTTATCACGCCTCCGCACGACTAGCTTCACTCGCCTTCGACTCGCTCCGCTAACAGTCGCACTCGGTGTGATAAAGCTCGCTTTCAATCCTTGCAGTGTAATATACTATTTTCCAAGGGACTTAATGCTGTAGTGATATACCCAGCGTGTTAGAGTAGGTACATAATGTATTATCGATGATGGAGGGGCGTACGGCGATGCACGCATGCCAAGTTGGCCCCAGGACAACGCACCCCCTCCCGATCTTGGAAATGCCCCGAATGGGCCTGCGTCCGGATACATAATGTATGATACTATCACTTCTAATAGTCATTGTATGAATAAATTACAGAAATCTGGTAAGTTTTTGGTTCGAAAATCGGCGAATTCTCTCATGCCGATGTATTTCTGGCATTCTAAATTGAAATGAAATTTAATATTCATGGATTCGAGAAACAATCAAAAATTAAGTGACCTCCAATTTGACACGTTCAAATTTTCAAACCTTCATATCGAGGACAAGTAATTAACAGATGCTCAGACTTCTCTTTTAAATGTATTCCATGACACCGTGTAAGTGTGATATATTCAGTTTGTCAATATTTCTTGTTTTTTCTGTTTCACAAGTAATTTTGAGTGGAATCAGTCAATTTTTCTCAATCACTCAAATTTCGTGGGCCACCTTGGTAAAGCTTGCGGCACACCGGTTAAAAAAGATTACGTTAGATTCTCATTCATCGTTTCCAGAATGTTAACCCAAATTCCTAAAGTTGGCCTGCGTACTTTTCAATGACCAGAATTTGTGTAAAAGATTTCCGTTGTTTCGCCCAAACCGAGCACCGACTAATGCCGTAAGTCTGACTGAGATGCAGCGAACACAGCGCCGTAATTTGGCTAAAGTAGGCGAGCTCAGTAAGGCTCGCTTTCATATATAAGTGTTTTCATTTTTCCTTTTCTTTTTTGTGATAGTCTTCAACTGAAGTATCTAAAATTGGCTATCTTGAAATTTCTCTACTCTGCCCCATTTCCCTCAGATCCTCTACCGAAAATACCTCTTTTTCAAAACTTGATAAAACCCGGCGCACCTAAGAGAGCTCAGCCTGAAACTTAATGAGGCCCAACCTAGAACCTAGTAAGGCCCAACCTGAAATTCGGTAAATAAAAAGGTAATTATGATTCAAATAGAAAATTTATGAGTAAGTTATGAGTAAGTAAGAACTTATAAATCACTGAAATGATAAACAATTGATTTTACCAGATTGAGCCTTATCAGATTACATTCCATTATTTTTCTTGAACATCACATTATTTCGGTTCCAAAGTGCTCAAATTTCACTTCTCTGGCAGAGATCGTGAATCAACTACAACTACAAAAGTTATTAAACTTTTGATTTTTGTATAAATTCCATTTGACTAACATAATAAATCCTCCAAGTTACACGAAAATATATCGGGGCATTTTTTTCGTTCTTGAAAAAATATCAACCGCCATATCTCGCGTTGGTGGACTGATATCATGATAAAAAAATGTGGACAGTGTGGCCACATCATGAAGGAACAACTTTGCTGTACACTGTGATGCAGCTGAAACCTAGCAGCTAAGACTAATACATTGAGCCTTATTGGGGATCCAGGCCTTACTGGGCTCACCTACCTTAGTATTTTTATTATTTATATTTGAAATACCTTTTTCAAATTCGAATTAAAAATTTGGTGCTTTACAAACTCAAAAG
The DNA here is from genome assembly GCA_031841125.1 of Acanthococcus lagerstroemiae. NCBI lineage: Eukaryota > Metazoa > Arthropoda > Insecta > Hemiptera > Eriococcidae > Acanthococcus > Acanthococcus lagerstroemiae. Next base: position 20,177,825 of record CM063110.1, read on the forward strand.
CTATAAAAAATAAAAAATAAATTTTATTTTTATTTCACACCTTTGGACTCGACTCCGCGGCGCAGGTAAGTCGCTACGCCCTCGAGTCCGCCCAATTCCGGACATAGGCTTCCACTGTCCGTTTCCATCTGCTTTTGTCAATGGCAGTTCTGTGCCAGAGAAGTCCAAATTTGCTGACAAGCTCATCTCTCCAGCGGATAGGTCGGCACCCCCCGTTTTAAATTTCAGTGGCGTCCATTCCTCTACAATTTTGTTCCACTTATCTTCCCCCTTGCCATATGTCCCGCATACCCCAGTTTTAATTTTTTGATTGCTCAACCAATATCCATTACCTTCGTTTTTCTCCTTATTGAACTCACGCACACCTTATCCTTTAGCTTTATTCCTAGCACACTCCTTAGCATCTTGTTTTGGGCTGTTTTTAGGCCCTCAACTTGAGTCGTAGTTACAGCCCAGGTTTTTGTACCACATGTTAGTGTTGGTATTACGCATTGGTTTAAAAATTTGATTTTGTTGTTAAATTGCACTTACTTTTTAGAATGTTCTTATTTTACCAAAAATTTTTCCAAGCGTTAGGTGTCGTAATACTGAGTTCTTTTTTCGTTCTCTCATCGAAATCCAGGGTTTGGCTTAACTTATACTCTTCGACGAACCCAATTTCGTTCCCTTCTAATGTAAAGTCTTTCACTCCGACGTTTGGCATTATTTTTGTTTTGGAGAACTTTATCGTAAGGCCTACTTTTCTGCTTTCCTTGCACCGTTCCTTCGCCATGATTTTTAGATTTTCTAAACTGGCACTCACCGGAGCAATATCGTCAGCGAATCGGAGATTGTTCAGCCATTGGCCATTAATTTTGATTCCTTCACCTTCCCAGAGGAGTCTGCGAAAAACTCCTTCAAGCACAAAGTTGAATAGATATGAGGATAATGGGTCACCCTATTTCATTCCCTTGTTCAAGGTGAACTTTTCGCCCTTTTGGTTCAGACATACGTACGTTTTTGACTTTTCTAGAGTTTTCTCAACAATTGAATTATATCACTTTCCATTCCTTGGCTCTTAATTAAAAATATACAGGCTAAGTAAATTTACTTCGTGACACATCTTCTCCGGAACCATTTGTATTGCGCGCATGGGCTTAAGCGTCAAAAAACCTATCAAAATCCACACATTGTGATCCAAAAGCGAGCTGCACTTGATTTTTTTTCTTCTTCTACATAAACAAGTTTACAAAAGGTTTCTACATGGGATGACACAGAACCCTAAAATAATTTTAACCCCATAAAGAGCACTATGGCTTATTGATCCTAAACTGATACCTTATTCTCTTCAACCATATTTAAGATTACCAAAATTATGCAAAATGAGCAGGTTTGTTTTGTTTTCTTCAGGTAAAAATGCTGGGAATGAATAACATGATTACTTTTCAAAACTTACAACAAACGATGGACACGGGAGACTGACATCGCTCTCCCCACGTAGCGAATTGACACACAATCAAAAACTGCCAGAAACGCGAGTGCCTATTATTACGTCCAGCAAGAAAATACGTCTCGAAAATTGTACACCGGTGATTCGGAGCGAAAAGTCTTCACCGTCTGAATGTTAAAAACTTTTTCCTCTTTCCTTCTCTCAGTTTCATCTTATCTCATTCCTTACGCTCGTGACTCCACTTAAGCTGTTCGGACCGACAAGTGGTATTATGTAACTCGCGCTCCGACGAAGAAGGCGTTAGAACCGTTTTAAAAACTATTTTCCAAAGCTTGTAAATTACCATCATTTATCTTTCCCAGCCCACGAGGCAGAGTGCATCCTCCCTCCTGCCCACTTTCATTTTTTGTTTGTTTCAGTCGCTCAACGCGCGCCCTCGTTCTCAAGTGGAAGGAAAAAAAAATCGACTTTATTAAATCGCGATCATTACGGCCATTTGAATAACGCCGAAAAGAAACATTCTGGTAATTAATAATTTAATGAGGTTAATTGTGCCTGTAGCTGCTGCATTCGGTACGTATCGAGCAGGACCGAAAAAACGCAGCCACGAATTTCGAAGATCGAATATCCGGCGATAACTGCCGGTTATCGTTTTATCGTTTTCGTTTTTGTTTTTTTTTCCGGCTGTATTATAAAATTTTTTGAATACGCCTAAGTAGAAGTACTTTTTTTTATGGAAAATATTTCTATGTCACGCTTTCACCGCCGTATAATTCGACTTTTACGTTCGTGGTTGCTTTCTAAGTTATTTGATCGTTGGCATGATACAGCGGCCTTTTAACTAACGAAGCCGACGAATACGTTGCTCCGAAAAGTTCGAGTACAAGCGGCGAGCTTGGGAGTATATCGCTTTATTTAGTTTATGTCGAGCTTTATAACCGCAGACAGCGCAAGAGGTTCTCGTTTCGGTCTTTTTCTGCGGACGAGTTTTGGGCTCGTTTATAGCCCGGTGACACGATGGCCTTGCATCCAGATGAATTGTGAACATGTCGTAAAGCCGATATGAAGCTTGTGCAGTTTTACAACCGCAGGGCAAGGCTGAAAGGAAAAAGGAAGAAGCGAATTGAAAGCCAGACGGGTTCGAGCCCACGAGAGCAATTTTATTACCGTTGGAGATATCATCACTTTCGGGGACCGTTGTTTAAGGAGAGTTGATAATCTTTAATAACAGCACTCAAGAAAGCTTAGTGACCGAATTAGCTGTGCAAAAAAAAAAGATAAGTACGAGCGGAAATGATCAAAAATGGAATTATTTTTCAATCGTTTCATACAATTCTGGGCGCATAGGAGCACACCAACCACGAAACGAACTTGGAAATTACTCATTGTAGACGTGTTTAATTAGGAGAAGATGTAGAAATCGGTTGAATTCAAAACTAGCCATTCAAACGTACCATATTTCATAACGTGGCAATCTTCTCCTCGAGGAGATAATACAAATATGTTTCCCCTTCATCAGCGCAAGGCTACCTCCCTAATCTGTCGGTCAACCAGGGCAATCAACACGAACTTCGCCTCGACCCCGGTTTGGACACAGGCGCGCCTGCCTGTTTTTCCAAGCGAATTATCACCGGCCGTCTAACAAAGGGGAGGGGGGTAGCTCCACAGTCTTCTTAATAACAGATCAACAAACTACTAGTTACACTGTGCGGTATACCACGTTACAGACCTGGACGTATGTCGTTACGGGGGTTACTACGCGGTCATGTGCGCTCTAGTTCATCTACTTTCGCTACGCATACTTTCTTCGGTCGGCTCGACATCGCTCATTTAAAGAACTACATTTGCGTTTTTTGACAGAAATTTGATTCAACTTTCTGAAACAATCAAAAACCGCTACTCGACACGTTTTTCGATCTTCTAAGTCGGGTAAGTTTTGCTCATTCAAAGCATCGAATTTAAATTCTTAGAGGTCCAACTGAAATCGAATCAGAAATCTGATTTAATTAACGGCAGCTCGAGGATCCCGGTTCTGAATTTTTGTCCAGTTTTTCAAATTAGGCCGATTTTGAACCTTCAACGGGAGCTAATTTACATTTAGGAACCCAGAAATCACGGAGTACCGGAAAACTAACAGCAGATGATAAAGGAAACGTAAGGGGCCTAAAAGCAAGGATAAAAACAGATATAAAAGACCAATACTTCGATATAATGAGGGGAGGGAGACAGGAGGACCTCCTATGGCCGATTTTATTCAATAGCGCCCTCGAAGAGATGTTCAAGAAACTGGACCGGGAAAACAAGGGAATGAGTATAAATAGATCAAAATTATCGAACCTCAGAACTGCCGACGACGTAATCCTCCTTTCTAATTCGCGCAAGGAACTCACGGGAATGATAGAAGAGCTCATAGAAAAGGGAAAAGAGTCGGGGCCATCGATTAACATTAAGAAAACGAAAATACTGGTAGACGAATCGGGCCTCAAGGAGATACGAATAAAAGAAAACGAGATTGATACTATGTGAACGAAGCGACACGTATATAGGGCAAAAATTAGAATTCATAAATCGAACGGAGAGGGAAATGAACATGAGGATAAGTCAAGTGTGGTCCAAAAACTGGGCATTAGAAAAGATATTCAAAGGTCCCCATGGAAATTTTCATAAAAGTCAAGTTTTTAATATGTGCGTAGTCCCAAGTTGAACTTACGGTTATCAAACATGGTTTTTGTCCTCCAAAATCGTCAGCAGAATAAAAGTAACTCAAAATTCGCCAGAAAGGTTAATTTTGAACAATAAAAGAAGAGACTGCATACAAATAGCGAGAATAAAACAAAAACTGAAAAATAATATGGACGTAATTCATCAGATGACAAAAATGGAGATGGGCGGGTCACGTGGCAAGATTACAGGACGATAGATGGACGTACAGATCAACTTTTAGGTTCTTCTTTCATTACAGAAGGGAAAAAGGGCGACAAGTTACAAGGTGGGTGGATGACATAAATAACTTCTTGCATACGAAAAATTTTCAAAGAATAGCATCAGTTAAACCGGAATGGGAGTGACTGCAGGAAACCTTTGCTCTATACGGTTCGAGGAGATTAGCGTAATACAAGATACTTAAGCTTAGTAGGTAATATAGGTACACCTCTCCTTAATAAAGGTAGTTTGATTTTGTTTAAGGTTGGATCAGAAACCTGATAGCATTTTCAAAAGTGGCAACCCAAAAAAACCCTACTACGGCAAGTACGAAAATTACCTTAGCCTCTCGGATGGGAGTCAAATGTGAACCCAAATCGAGCTGTCAGACAGAAAAATTGATTATATTTTTGAAATAACCCTCCCCCTCCCTAGAAACCCCTATTCCGATCTTTTATTCGATTTTTCAGGTCAATTAGTTTTGTCTACTTCAAGGAGTAGTGGCGCGCTCCTGTAATCCGAGCTAAGGAAGTCTGGCTCCTCTACCTGCATCGTCTACTTACGTACAGTGGTAAATATGTATAATACCCAAGGCTAATGATTATACGGTGTAAAATATAAGATAAAATTTGGATTGAAGAATTCAAATCGGAAATCTGATCGTATTACTGAAGTCAGTGACCGAAGAACCCTATTTCAATACCTTGCTCAATTTTTCTTCAAAGTCCATCCGGTCATTTTGAAGGCAGAAAATCGTATTTGGGGCCCAAAACTGGATAAGAATAAACGCATATTGCATTTTCAAAATCAGCGACTCAGAAAATCTTCATTCCGATACGTTGTTCGATTTTTCGACTAAGGTTAATTTTGCCTTTGGGAGCTTGATCAGAAATCTGATTTGATTTTCAGAATCAGCAACCCCCCCCCCCCTCTACGAAAAATAGACATTCTATTAAATTTTTCATGGAAATCAATTCGGCCCCTTAGAAAGGAGGAACACTGAATTTAGGGCCCAAATCGAAGTCGGACCGTGAATTCGACTAAATTCTCGAAGTCAGCGACCCGAAAAGTCCTTCTTTTGATATTTTATTGAATTTTTCAGCAAAGTCAATTTGACCTCTCACGAGCAATTTTGAATTTGCGGATAAAATCGGGATCGGATCACAAATCTGACTGGATTCTGAAGTCAGCGACCCGGAAAGCCACTCTTGAGACTTTTTTCTGTATGTTTGAATTTGAAATCTCAAAGTTGGTTCCCATTCTATTGGGGGGAGGGAGGATTTCAAAATAAATTAGACTTTAGTACTAAGAGAACACTCGTTTGCATCGCGTTGATCCAACTTCGCAATAAAAAAAAAAAGTTAATGGGAAAAAGGGATTTTTGTGCCACGCCCGCCCTGCGTACATCATGGCTTGCGTTTTGTGTAATCTGAGTCTCACCCTTAAATGAGCCTCACAGGGCCTTGAAAATCGAGTGGCACCATAATTTACGGAATATTTGGACTCGAGGATCCGAAATACCTATGAATTGATGTATCCCAGTCTGCTAAGTGTCTAACTCGCATCATACTCAAAATGAGGCCTCAAGGGGGCATCAATGTCAAAAAAAGTAATAATTTTCTTTTAATTAGAACTCTTTGATTTCGAACTGATGAAGCAGTAAAAAATATTTTGTCTAACTAATCTACTTTTTGAACCACTGTGTACGGTGTTAATGGAATTGCATACCCGATTCGCCGTAAATACGTATGTACGAGTATGTTCGAATGACGATCCAGATATCCATTAGGTACGTAAAATTCGCGGTGTTCCACCAACATGCAGCAGCGATGTATTCTGGCTGAGGAGGATCCGAATGCCTTCGAATTTTTCTTCAATTAAAATGTGTTACTTTTGTTACTTAAATATAAATTTTTTTATAAGAGATTCTGTCCAGAGAACGTCCTAGATAAGCGGCTGGTCGGTCCGAATTTCGTCTCCAAACATGTCTCAATCATCTTTATTTTGTCTGAACAGGTTTGTATAGTATCAACGACCATGTATGTACACCAAACCCTAGTCATCTACAACTTAGGGTCAATCCGGCGGGTTGAGAAACGAGAGCCCCGAAATTGGAATTCTGATATTGAATTAGCGGCATTTGTGCAGTCCGCAAAATTTTAATTTAAACCCCGGGGAAATACCCTTCGTTTCTACGTCGTTTTTACGTCATTTGTACATCAACGCTTCATACAAGTTGTTTCACGAATTGGTCCCGCTTTTTTTCGGGAAACAATGGATTTTCAAGTGACAAGATGTACTTTCTTTTCGGATGCAAAAAATTTCCTCCTTCCCACAGGGACTGTACAGCATCGCCAACTTTAAAATCGCAAACAGGCAAATAAAATATCGAAATAAAGGTTTCCTAGGTAGCTGATATCGAATATTGCATCAGATTTTAACTCAGTCCCGATTGGGGCACAAGCATTCAAATTTCGGACCCAAAAAAGACAACATTAAATTAATTTGAAAATTAGAACAAAGTTTCAAAGCAGAATTTTCTTGGGTCGCTGGTTTTGAAATTGCAGCCGATTTCTGATACAACCTTGATCTGGATTTGAAAATCCAAATTTTGGACTGAAAATGAACCAACATTGAATTGTTTTTTAATTAGTTGTTAATTCCAATTGTTCTGCAGCTTAAACCTTGCTGAACCTGTCTAATAATCAGAACTGCTTATTGTTTACATCGAAGACTGTATCAGTGTAGTGAAATAGACGCAAAAAAAAAGGAATAACAATAACAAAATTGATTGCGCCAAGAATGGCAATGACGTACAACTCAAAATTTTCAAATCAAAAATAAATCATCCTGAAGTAAGAATTTGTCGAGTTTAGCAGTTGAAAATTGCTGAATCTGATGATTAAAACAAAAAATGGCATATCGACTACAACCCATATTTTTTCGAAAATGAGATCTTTATAGTTCCTGGTGCAGGTAGTTTTCCATAGTTGTGTAAAAAAAAATTTAGTCAAAATCAATTTTTTTCATAAGATTACCAGTTTAAACAACGCCGCGTATCCCATATCACAATATGCGCCTGTGAAATGTTTTTTGCCTCTCCTGTAAAATTTCATTTTCGTGGGTTACGTGGTTATGCATTCAAGCTATCGTGTTTCACTACTACACGAAATGACATCAAAATAAGAATTCCCAATGCGATTATCTTTAAACGTGGATTTCTGAGATACGCCATTCGTGTAGCAATGTACTCAATTGGTCCTTTGGGCCGGATATGATATTGGTAATGGAACAATCAGAAGAATATGACAGACAGTGAGGGAACGGAGGTTAAAGTTTTTTGGATTTTTATCTGTTATCACGTTAGTGGATTTACATTTAGAAGCAAAAAATGTAAGATTTTGCTGGTAAAAAATGGTGTGACACCTAATAATATGTACCTATAAATTTTTCAGATTGCAATACAATATTTCTGAGAATTCCTATCCGCTCAGTAAATGTTATCTTTTTTGTCGTTTCTCCTGCATTCGATGCTCTGACGAACCGGTCTCGATCTCCTTACGATCTGAGATGTATATTGGCATTTTCCATGAACTATTCGTAATTCCATTAGCCCTCGGACAATATTCAAAAATCGTGGAATTTAATTGCTCGCAAATCTTCTCCTTTTCCTTATCACTTGTTTGTCTTCGTTTTGCCTTCTTCGCTGTTTAAAATCTTCTCGCATCTTCGAGCCAGTTTCCTTGACCTTTGTTTTCAGTACGTATTTCCTATATTCCAGATGGTTTGATGTTGTATGGTTTTCTTTTCTTCTCCCCCCCGACCTTCTTTCTCCGGCTATGTCATGTTCTTCATACTGTATCCTGATTAGTTTTTTCAGTTTTTTATATGGGAAGACGGGGGTGCGGATGGAATCACTGGTCGGACCGCGAGTAAAGTTGCTTGTGGCAGTGACAATTTGGGAAGTTAAAAAATCGAAATTCGTGACTTCTATTTTGTTTTTTACGTTTGCAAGTGGAAATGCCACCAAGTCCACGCAGCGCCATTTGACCTCGTACTGTTATTGTGATTTGGGATCGCTTGTTTTAATACGAGTGCAATTTTGATCGGCGTTACTATTCTCACCGACTCGTTCTGTAATTTATTTCGAGTTTTGCTTTTGTTTTTTACGATTTTCGCAGTTCGGGTCATATTTCATTCCCACCATGCGTGCTCAAACGCCTATCGAGCGGCAGGGGCGCCCCCTTTCGCTGGATAAATGGGAGCGAGGGACCGAAAGCAACTCCTCATCATCATCGGATTTTCAATGCATACCAGTTTTCCAAATCCAACATTCATAATAAGCATCTCAGACCAGTATTCCATCCAACAGCCTCAGGTTTCAGCGGTTATTTCTATCCTGCCAGCATACTTTTTACAATTTCTTCTTCTCAGTTTATTCTTTTTCTATTTTTAAACTATATTTTAAATCCAAAATTAACTCATCATTCTAATTGTTAGTTTGGGGACATCCACTCCCTTCATTTTATTTTATTACGTGATTGGTTTAATCTGCGTAATATCGCGAATCTTTCCTAAATTAGTAGACATTAGGATAAAATCATACGTAGAACGCCAATTCTCAATGGAACAGGCAAGTTTCTGAAGTTGACCGTAGTCACAACATTAACCAGGTAATAGAAAAATCTCAAGAATACCAATTCCCAATTGATTTCAATAAAGCTTTTGCTTTAATTGGTTATAATTATATGCTAAAATGTTTTTAAAAAAATAGAGGTATCCCCCAAAATTTATAGACCTAATACAAAATATGTATTTTGACCTGAAAGTAAGAATAAAAATGGAAGTGCACGGAGATTACTTTGAAATTCCAAATGGTGTGAGATCTACTACCCCCTCAGCCATTTTCAGCTGTATCCTCGATGAAATGTTCATTTTCTGGATCGGGAAAACAAAGGAATAAGCATTAATGGGCATAGAGTAACAAATTTCAGATTTGTAGATGATGTAGCGCTGTTTGCTTCTTCTGTAAGTAACAAAACTAAAACAAATGCTTACTGAGCTGAAAGTCAAAGGAAATAGAGCAGGGCTATCTAACAAGATGACAAAGATAGAAATTCTGAACATCCTCCTACTAAGGACATTATACTGGGCAACAAAAAAATTTCAATAGAAAAGGAAGTAGTCTACCTTGGGCAGCTCACAACATGGGTAAGACGAATGGAGAAAGAGACTGATCGGCGAATTTCTTTAGCATAGACTAAATATTAGTCCTTGGAAAAAATCTTCGAAGGACTTTTTAAAACTAAAAATAAAATTAGTATATTCAATATGTGTGTAGTTCCCACATACGAGTAGCTCTATGAGTGTCAAACCTGGAAATTAAATAGCAGGGAGAGGAATAGATTAAAAGTTACCCAAAACAGTATGGAAAGATCAATGCTTAGTTAAAAAAATTTGACTCGTGTTTTTGGAAACTTCAAAGCTAGACTATCTAATGCTATTAAAGTAATGGAGTACTACAAGAGGATGAAATTGAAGTAGGCAGGCCATGATATAACTAAGGACAAAACAAGTGCTTCTTTCATGTACTAAAGAATGTGAAAAAATTTCTGAAGCCAAGCCGAAAAGCGTGCTCAGAGATTTGAAAGCAGACACGTAGTCTACAGCTGTGTAATGACGAAACAACATTCCTGAAAGCATCTACTCTGTGTCTGGACAAATGGAGGGCGGAGAATAATCACCGCGTTAAGGACTGCATCGATTACTTCGTAGTTCTGGAAATAACTTCTTTGTAAACCCTAATACAGCTAACTGAATTGAATTGAACGTGATTTTTCATGGTTTGTATTTCGCTTTCTTCGGCAGGGGGGCAGTTTCTTGTTTTGGAGTTTTGTTTCTATTTTTCCCGACGTCTTTCCAAGACTGGAGTGGGAAAAGGGGTCTATAGTCTTGCAGGCACTTTCGGTTCCTTTTTAGCTAGCTCGTACCTCAAGGCCTCGACAATAGAGTTTCGATCTTTATGAATTTTATTTGTCTTTCAGCCCGGTCCTTGAGCTTGGCCGGAAGATTCACGTTTAAACATCTCAATCATGCGGATATCTGAAATAAAAAATCGATATTTTTCGCCTCTTATCCTTGTTCTCATGGTTGGCCGACGTCATCCAATTTTCCGGCTCACGATACTTCGTGTTCGCCTACTTAGTTTCCTTCCGTTTCGGGGAACAGCTAAAACTCGCTCAGCTGATGGTGTTGACCGCTCTTTCTTTGCTGTGGCTCGGATACACCCGGACTCGGTCTCGAAATAAATCACAGTAAGAATGACTGACTACAGGAACCCGTTTCGGTTTCGGAGACGTTTAAACTATGCAGTTAATCTTCGCCATAATTGGCTAACATATTAGACTACGACGCGATTTGTCAATCTCTGTGTAACTTCGAAATAGAGGCGCCTTTTCTCGGATGTTTTCGAAATTCACCATAGTCATCTCTCATCTGTCAAACGAAATGTAGTTCTGGCGTTTTCTTCGACATTTTGACGTCGCCAATAAGCGGCGCCGACAGATTTATTTAAATGTGTGCCCCGAATGGTGTTTGTAACTCAAAATAAGAAATAAGATTACCGTTATGAGTGCAGTTTTTTCTCTTTTTTTCTTTCTTTACAAATGCCAATCCGATGTCTCTGCTGGGTCGTAATCTCCTTCAGCGTCAAGTTTAATTCGTCGATTGGGTTCTACTTGTTGTACAGCAAGCAACTAGAGCAGCCGGCATAGCTCTCATAACGTTTTCTCAGTTTCGAGTGAAATTTCATAAACGACTGTAACCTTATGAACTGCCGTAGACGTCACTGCATATTACGTTCTCTCTGCTTCGCTTATAACGCGCCCCTTTTAATAAATTGTTCTCTTTCGCCAGTTTGAATTCTCGGTAACTTAGAGGATTTATTGTTTTACGAAGGCGCCGCCATCGCCGCCGACGCCGCGCAACTGTTGCGTTATTTTGCTGCGAATGAATTATGGAAAATGGCAGTGTGTGAACAAGTGGAGGGTTCCTGTACCGTGCAAAGAATGCTTCCAGTTATGTCGATCTTTTCGGCTGGAAATATTGAGTGCTAATTAGAAGTTCGTCGGCGCGATATAGTCCAGCTGAATTATGGCCGAACCTGAACATAATTCCCAGCACAGTTATACATAACCGAGTAATACGATTCCATAATTCCCAGCACAGTTATATATAACCGAGTAATACGATTCGCACAGTTTCACGGTTCTGCCGCAAGACAGATACAACCCCCTGCCCCACAGCGGTGGGGCTACAGAAGTTAAAAACGAGAACTTGATGAATAACTAATCACGGTGATACATTAGACTGTTCCGCTTGAAAGGTTTGGAGATTGGGTTCTGCACAGCCCTCGAGTATGTGGGGGTTGTGGTTCGATGGGAAGCTGAACTTCCGAGAGTACATGCAGCAGGCAGCCGAGAAAGAAGTCTGAAAGATAGCCGCTTTCAGCGGGCTCATGAGGCTTCAGGAAAAGCAGGGAGATGAGGTTAGGAGACCGTTGATTGCGCTTCCGAGAGTGCATGCCGATGGCGGCTAAGAAAGCAGACTGAAAGGTAGCCGCTCTCAGCGGCTTATGAGGAACCTGGGAGAGCAGAGAGAAGCGGTTAGACTGTTGATGAATGTTTCCACACCGGTTTTCCAATACGGAACTCCAGTCTGGTTAGACGCCGTCAAGATCTCCTACAGGAGGGTAGAGATGGCGAAGGTCCAACGTAAAGCTGCGCTAAGGCGTGTCAGCGCCTACCACACTGTATCGACAAAACCAGTTAGCGTATTAATGTGTAGGATGCCGATTGACCCAGCGGCAGGTCAAAAAGAAGGCCAAGATGAAGCGAGAAGCCAAACGGGTGAGTGCGAGATCAGGCAATCGTCGCTCGAAAAATGGAGAGAACGGCTGTCCGTGGCGACAGTCGGAAAGTGGCCACGGAAGCAAATACGCGACCTCGACGGGTGGCTGAACCGAAGCCATAGCCACCTGAATTTTCACCTGACCCAGGTGATGAGCGACCAGGGATGCTTCAACAGATACTTGTTCAAGTTGCACATAAGCGAGTGTTCATACGCGACCTCGACACATGGATGAATTGAAGCCATGGCCAGCTGAATTTTCACCTGCCTCAGTAGATGAGCGACCATAGATGCTTCAACAGGTATCTATTAGTTGCATAGAAGCGAGTGCTCACACTTGGTACGAGGGCGGAATGATCCGTGGCACATCTTATTGGAATGCGAGATGTGGAGAAGCGAGCGGGGTGAGGTAGCTAGATCAGCAAAGAAGAACTCGCCCTGGAAAGCCAGGTTCTTATGTTGCTACGAAACACTGCTGGCTGGAGCCGGTTGTCTGCGTTCGTCTCTACTGCATAAGCGCAAACAGGGGGGGGGGAATGTTTGAAGGGAGATTAGCCCCAAACTTCTAAATAGCCCCCCAAACACTGAAAAATTACCAAAGAAAATGATGCGGGGGTAGTGTTGCTTCATAATAAGGGGGCTTAAGCCCCTCAAGTTCTGAGCCCTATTTGCGCTTCTGCTCTACCGTGATGCGAAAGAAGATGGAGATTGAGTGGAAGAGACGGAGGCAGTTCCTACTAGGTACTATCTCCGAATAGGAGTATGATAAACTCTGAGAAGGCAACGCCGTCGCCGCCGCCGGATGCGGCAGTAGGAAGAAGAGACGGATAGAAGACGTTCGTCGTCGTAATCAAGGTGGTAGAAGAATGGGGGCAGAAGGACGCTGCCCCAAAGCGTACCCCTAGGTCTCTGACGGGATACCCTAAAGGGTAAATTCCAGGACCCGAGGTGTAGTGTCCTAAGGGTCAATTTGACATACGTGCATCGCCCTACACCTTAACAATATTAGATGAATGATATGTCATTTTTTAGATTTTCAACAACGCTGAATTCAATGTTGAGGTCGACTCGGTGAAATTGAAAAATTGGTGTATATTGATATTAGTCACATCAAGGAAGTGGTTTTCTGGGTCGTTGAACTTGTTTCTGATGCTGTTTTAAGAGTCTCTCCCTTCTCTGCTGTATTACAGGAGAATATCGTTTGAAAAATTGTAAAATAGCAAAAACTAGCTTCAACGACGCCGAAAATTGTGTTTTCTGGGTTGCTGAACTTATTTCTGATTGTACACAGGAGGTTATAATTTGAAAAATTGTGAAATAGCACAAACTATAGATAGCTTCAGTTATGCCGAAAAGGGTGTTTTCTGGGTCGTTGAACTCGTTTTTAATGTTGTTTGAAACGTCGCCCCCACTTTGTAGGAGCACAGGCTGTTATAACCTAACAAAAATTGTAACATAGCCCTGGTTTTCTAGGCCGTTGAATTTTTGACTTTATTTTAAGCATTCCTCCTGTATGGTACCACATGGGGTCATAATTTAAAAATTGTAATCAGCATAAATTAACTTCATTTGTACCGAAGACGGGGCGTATTAGGTCACTGTACTAGTTTCGATATTGTTCCGGACGCCTCTCATATTTCTACATTTTTAAAGGAGATACTCTCGAACACAACGGAATAATTATGATTAATAACAAGTCCTCTATTTGTTCAGACATTATTACGTCCCTCCGGCCACTGATGCAATACTCGAAAGGGTACTTTCCGGGGCCGGGGGTGCGGTGTCTCAGGGGCCACTTTGGTATGCATGCATCGCCATACGTTCCACCAGACATTAAGTTTTTTTTACATTTAGCAGTGGCAATTAACGAATGTAAACAAGGCTACCCTTTTTTTCTTTGCAACGATCGTGAAATTTTTGTTTTCTGTTGGAAATGCCCTCAATGATTCGAAATATTAAGTCCTCTATTTGAACGTTCCGATGAACACCAGCTGTCGATGAACTTGCATCGCGCACCGCTACGTCCACCCTAAGTAAGCCTTCCCCGCCTTCTTGCATCCCCCGACAGAAGGCGCAAGTATCACAACTGGTTTTGAGTTTACTCTTTCCCCCTAATGAACGGGAGCTTATGGCCCTAGTTTCCTTGATTATAACGATAATAACTACATATAATGAACACAGCAGCCGCGATCTTACAATTCAACAAGTAATTATTCGAAACCACTGAGTAAGGACGAAGGGGATATGGGGCCACCGGTCTCAGGCTCCAGGGAAAGAGGCTCGTTCTACCTTCCCAGTCAGCATTTTCTGATCAACATCTGCTCTGCAAAGCACGAACCACTTTCGAGAAATATGCATCACGTAAAGGCAATTTTTTCTGCGTTCACTCCTTCCATGACCAAATTCGCAAGTATTCGCTGCTAGTCCGGTTGTTGTTCTGTCCAGCCTTTCCAAAAAGACCATTTGATGCTGGTTTCAATGGTAATTCTAGAAAATTTTAAGAATAAGATGACCGATATTATGAAAATCTCAAACTTTAAAACGTGAATCCACGTTGTAGTTACTGGTAACAACAATCAGCCACCTTGCGTTGCAGAGAGGGACTGGCCTTTGGTGAATTCAGGGGGCCGGGGGAGGGGCTGGCAGCAAAGTGCATCAATATATTTAACATTTTACCATATCGAATACCGCTTTACTTTTTAGTTTTCCTTTTCTTTCTTTAGTTTTCTTTTCTTTTTTATAATTGGATCTAATATGAGTCATTGTTATATCATGTGATACTCTCTTCTATAATGGCCGAAAGGCTGTAAAAGGGGAAATAAAATCATCATCATCATCATAAATGTACATAGGTCACATATCTTAGCCGATTTTCCACAGTGAAATAGGCAATTCCGCAAAATTCATTTTAGAGTTCGACGACCTCATCAGAGGCAGACTAACGCATAGTTTCTTAATTCATAAGGAATACTCTAAACGTTGTTTTTTTTAGCTACTATTTTTAGAATTGCAGGCATGAGTATAAGGGGTTCCTCTATCAGGATTTCGTGGTTTTCAAATACCGTCATTACGTAACAACCTTGCGAACACGGTGTGGCCCAGAAAAAAATTTTAACGGAAAAGCAAGTTTGACGATCAATAGCGGACATGTAGCTTAAAAATCCACAAACTTTCATGTTTCTATAAAAAAGTTGATAAATTGAATAAAAGTTCACATGTTTGACATTTAAAACCATTGTGTATATAGTTCAAGTTACTCTACTTTTACATTGCGTTATATGGAGGCTGGTCAGATTTTCCAGTTTTACTCCAGAAATGTTAGTTCCTATGAACAAGTAAAAATAACTAAATTTACGCAGTGTAGAATTTCACTTAGCTGAGTATACGAGAAAAGAGAAAATCACTCTAGTTCTTATCCGCGTTTCGTGATTTCTAAAACACAGCAATCTGCAAATACAATTTTGAAAAAAATCGATGATGGAAATTGACGACTGACCATGTTCAACGAAGTATTTTGTTCAAATAATGTTATTTAATTGAAATCTACCAAAATTTGCTTTGAGATCAGCAAGTTGTATTCGCAGATTGCATATTTCAGAAATCAGGAAACGCTGGTAACAAAACTACAGCGTTTTTTTTGTTTATTTTATACTCCCCAGAAATGAAATTTCACGCTACATAAATTTAGTTCTCGTCACTGTTTCGCAAAAACCAACATTTTTCGAGTACAATCGAAAAATATGACTAGCACTCATGTAATGTAATGTAAAATAGAGTAACTTGATTACGGCACTGTCTAACGAGAAAAATCAGCTTAACAATTTTTCGGAACATAAAATTTGCATTGGTTAGATGGCGAGTCGTAGCAACTAGTTATACATCACTTTCATTACGTAAAATTTTTTTGCATTTTCCTTGGGACGTGCCGCTGAATTACAGAAAAAAGTTCCCGCCTGTCCGATGCTTACGTGTCCCCCAAAATCAGTTTTCCGCAGTTCTCTCAAAAACTATACATCTTAGGCTACATTGTACTTGAAATTACTTGTAAAATGATACCGCAAATGTAGGTATATTTTCTTCAACCTTAGACCCAAATCTGAGGAAAGAGAGCTACTATATCCTAACGCAGTCCTTATAACAGAAAATGCAGATTTTTTGACAGTTTTGTGAGTTCACCGACTTCAGTGAACAGAAGGCATGCAAATCACTTTTAGACTCGTTTCTATTTATTCTCATCTGCCCAACCCTGATATTTTATTTCTCTTTACTCTTCCATTCTTCTATATACCTCACTTGATTTTTTTTTTTAGAGTGAGGGTGGAGGGTCCAGAAATATTTTTTTAAATTGAACTTTTCATACCATTCATTGGCACAAATCAATAAATCGAGACATCGCTGCAGAACTGGCGCTATGACGTGCGTATGTGTGTGAGGGGAGCTCCCCTCTGTTATTTCTCGAATTTTCCTCAGTAGTCGGAAAATTCGTTAACTTGTTAGTTCTTATTTAATTAACGAAACAAAAATGAATCAATAAAAAGCCTACCAAATATTTTTTTTCAGAAGGGCAACTCCACAGGAAATTGGACCAAAAACGCACTACTGTTTTGAATTAACGCATTCGGTTTGGCTTCAAAATTTTTGCATGTAATATCTCGGATTCTAACTGACATAGAAAATTGGATCAAACGCGACTCGAAAGGGGGAGATTTTTACATATTATTTTATTTTATACATTTTACCCTACCCTGCCGACAGGTAATCCCCAGGTTCTTGGCAGGAGTTATGTTCTTTTCTGCATGGTGAAGCTTACATTAAAGGAAAAAATTCTTATAGTTGAAATTTCTGATTTGCCTTACTGCGAGTAGCCACTTTTAAACTTGAGCAAACAGCTCAAATTGTTTCCAAAATAAATTTCATATAAGAAAAAAGGAAAATCATAGACTTGCAATAAGGTAGCAGCTCGAAAAAGTATTCGAAATAAATGAAATAAGAAGAAAAAAATTGGCTTCGATTTTTTCACTACTCTATACTGTTACGAATAACCCACTAACATTTCATCCCCATCCCCACTCCATAAAATGTGTGGCTCAAATTTCTTCTAAGTCAGATGTGAGTAAAATTTTCGAGAACCATCACATGTATGTAATATTCCAAAACTCTTTCTCGCTGAAATAAAATTTCAAATAAAGGCAAATTATTGTTAGAAATGATTTCAGCTGCTCTTTAAATCCAAAAACAAAATCCATGTTGCATTTCATGAAAAGTTTCCGCTTAGAATACTTTGCAAATAAGAAACGAACTGTTATCAGAAATAAATTCAAAGACTCTTTGAATTTATATAAAAACATTCATATTGCATTTCATGACGAGAGTAATTTTCGTCAGAAAGAATGTTTCGTCACCCAGAGCTGTAGGGAAATCACCTGCAGAGTCAGGTGAACCGAAACATCAATATCAAAAGCCATTTCAGTAAATAAAAAAACGTTAATAAAATATTCATCCTCTCTATTTCTTCATCATTACTGAGAGACCCGCGCTCAAATAACTTTTATACGAGTCTTCATGCTGTACTTCAAGAAAAAAATAAAATAAATTTTTCGAACTCAAGTCGAAAGAGTATTAAAAAATGAAATAACTACAAAGAGGAGAGATAACGGGGGATCCGATAACGAATACAAGAAATGGCGAAGTAGGTATTCGTAAACAGGCGACATTTTTCCTCAAAAAACTTTCTCACCGGCTCAGAGTAAACGAGGAAGAAGCGCTTCTCGTACAAATTATTCGAAAATAACCTCGAACATAAATTTGTATTCGTTCACATTTCTTGTTTATAGAAACAAAATGACCGACGGTTTGTTATCATTAAAAAAAATTTTTTTTAACTCTACTCGAAATGATTTTTTCCTCGGTGTATCTCTTTCTCAAATATACGAAATTGATGAGAAACTTCGATATTTCACTCGTCTGCTTTTTCTTTTTTGATAATTGCCGAATCTTTATTTGGAAACTGATGGTATGTAACGATTCGTACCTCGGAAAATGAAAATTACTAGGCTGTTTGACATCCTCTTAGGCTATATAGTCCCAGAGAGAAGGTAATCATTGAACCATGGCTTATTGACCGGTCGACGAGTATAACGACCCGGAAATGAAAATGTACGATTCTCGGGCCTTTAACGAGGCGCCGAAATTATCGGTACCTTTTGAAGATGATACTACTAACGAGTCCCACCATACGAAAGCTTGGTGAAAGATTGTGCTCCTTAAGTTTTAACATACAACAGTTCTGGTATCAAAATTCATCCGTGGGAGTGGCTATCATGGTGCTAACCCTTAGAAGTGATTAACACAAAACTTACTTGCGAGCAAAGCGGGAAAACTTGTTTCTATTCTTTGAAAATGAAAATTTCTATGAAAACATTACATTCTGGACAGTTCCGGAGGCAGGATTATCCCCCCCCCCCAAAAATAGAAAAATACGGCTGTGTGCGCGGAAAATGGGATTAAAAGTCGGTTAGAAATTGAATCTAGCTCAATTTCAACGACAAATTAGAATTTAACTTGAAAACTTGAGTAATTTCTGCCCCATCACGATGCCAAAGCTGCGCAAGGAACTTCTTGCCCGAAAAAACACATGATTTGCAACTCAAACCGCCATTATTTTCCAAAATTGATGGCATTTTTGGTGTAGATTGATATTGAGAAGTAAAGGGAAAATCAGTCGGACGGGTATTTGGAGTAAGCTTGGACAAAAATTGAATTTGGCTCAATTTCGAAAGCGAACGCGAGTCTCGAAAAATTGAGTAATTTCCACCAGATACCAGCGTCGGAGCTTTACGAAAAATTATTTTGCCAGAAAACATATGGTGTACAATTCAGTCTGTCATAAAAACACCAATTATTTTATAAATTTGATAAAATTGATGGTGCCCATTGTGCTGAATAAAGTAGGAGAGATAGTTGGACAATCACAATTTCAAGAATTTTGGGACTTAAACAATCTTCATACGGGTGGACAGGTCCGGTACTAAAAATATTCTATGGGGTGGATTTCATAGTGCTGTCCTTTAAAGTGATGAAAGAACACTTATTTGCGAACAACATTTTCCCAATTTTTGGAAGAATTTCCATGAAAACTTATGTTTTAGAATTTAGATGGTCACAGGGAAGATTACCCTCCAAAACCCCTACCAGCCATGACTTGCGTTCGGATTAGAGACAAAATTGCCTCGTAGTGCAATTTGTAACAAAACTGCATCCCTCCCCCCACTTTGAGATGACTCTGCGCTCTGATTAGTAGAAAATGAAAACACGTTTATGCCATATGTGCACTGAAGTTCAGAGACCAGTTTTGCGTTAATCAGGTTATTTCACGAAAGGGGCCGCTCTAGTATGGAACCATCCACTTTGAAATCATCACACAATCTAGAGTCCCAATGCGCAGAAAAAGTTACATTATTTTCGTCGAGCCCCTCCCTCTCTTCCAAAGAAAATGTCAAACTATTTTACTGTAACTCCTTATGCACTAAAAACGGTCTTACAATCCTGACAGAATTCACGAAAAGGGTCCGATTCAATGGGACTCTTTATTTGCATACAAAGTTCAGACGATGGTAATCCGGCATGTATGGATATGAGTCTTATATTTCTTGATTTCGTAGCAGTCGAGGGCCTACTTTGACTGGGTTCTCAGTTAAAGGGTCCTTTTGCTCGTCCAATTCCAGTATCGAGACACAGAGTTAGGAAGTACGTGGAAGGCTTCCAAAAGCGTCGAAATAATTATTTTTAAAAGTTGTACAACAAACATAGTCTCTTGTAACCGGAGTACTCGACATCATTGTAGTCGCTTAAACGTCTCCGCCAGAAAACTCGCTCATTCGACGAGAAAATTCGTTTCTAATATTTGTTTAGGACGGGACTGACAGTTACGACGAATTTCACTTCACTTTTGAAGTCGTATACGAGCACGGTGTGCGTACTTCACGCTAGTAAGTTACGAGGGCTGAATCAAGGTACTCGACATGAGCTGGACGTCAGAAAAGCTCTCGTCTCGAAAGCACTTATTAATGTACGATTCCAGCCAAATGTAGTTAAGCGAATTAAGTTCATGGGGCGAGAAACAGGAATACTCTGATTAATGAAGTGTCTTGCGATGTGAATAACAGGCTGAAAAACCGAGGACAGGAATAATAATTACAAAAAATTGAACGATTTGGAAGAATCATCAACGATCGGAGTTGTCACACAACTCCTACAAATTTTCGATATGTTTCTGTAAGCTGACGCGGACATATCAGCCGACAGATTTTTTCAGGGTCAGATGGAGAAATTCGCGTCTAACAAGCGCTCGATTGGCCGCTCAGTTACAGAGCTGCACGCTGTATGCCCGGTTCCACACCACAGCCGGCACTGTTCATGCTCTGCACTCATTTTTCACTTTCAAGTACATAAGGTAGAAGAAAAAAAAATCAATGTTCAACTTACGGCAGGAGGAACGATGAGAAAGGTCTCGATTTTATGATCGGCTAAGTACGATTCGCGCTCGCCACCGTTTCCCGGCTCGACCTGAAATCGGTCGTTCAGCTGCAGTAATGTCGCTTTCGTAATGTGAACTTTCCTGCAACAATAAACACAAAATGAACCGCTTTTATGGCTAGCGTCGAGCTTACAGTACGTACATACAAAATATAATAAAACGTTAATACGTAATTTTACGACGCCGTTTTAATTGCCAGAATCACTTCATTCGATAATTTCGATACACGTTTCCGCGAATCGGCCACGAACAATCTTCGTTTAGAATAACTGCAATTTCTATACGAACCACCGAGTGGGGAGACAAAAGAACTCGAGGCTGTTTTAAGTGCCCCGGTCTCCGGTTCGTAAATTGAAACTCGTCTGATCTTCAAAGTTAAGTCAAGGTCTCGAAAAATGTATGCGAAACCGGCATCGACCTGATGTTATCGTTCAGCCTCTGTGTACGTAATCGCCTTATATTATCTCGAGTACAGTTCCGTAGCTTGCTCAGTTATGGTTTTGGGAAAATTGGGCAAAAACAACAAAGAAGTTGAACAGAAAATGACGTAAGCTGGAAATTGGTGCAATTGATCAACGGAGCGCACTGATAAACATCATAAAAGTCCCAGTAAAGTCCACTGAATACCCTCCCCATGACGTAAGCTGAAAATTGGTGCAAATGACCAGTGGATTGTACTGATAAACGTTCTAAGAGTCCCAGTAAATCCCACTGAATACCCTCTCCATGACAAATTGGTGCAATTAACCAGTGGAGCGTACTGATAAACGTCCTAAAAGTCCCAGGAAATTCCATTGAATACTCTCCCCATGATGTAAGCTGAATTTTGGTGCAATTAACCAGTAAAGCGTACAGATGAACGTCCTAAAAGTCCCAAGAAATTCCACTGAATACTCTCCCCATGACGTAAGCTGAAAACTGGTGCAACTGACCAATGGAACGTACAGATAAACGTCCTGAAAGTCTCAAGAAATCCCACTGAAATACCCTCCCCATGACGTAAGCTGAAAATTTGTGCAATTAACCAGTGAAGCGTACTGATAGAGTCCTAAATGTCCCAGGATCCAATTGAATACCCTCTCCATGATGTAAGCTGAAAATTGGTGCACTTGATCGGTGCGGAGCGTACTGATAAACATCCTACATTAAAAGTCCCAAGAAATCCCACTGAATGCCCTCCTCCCGATAGACTTGGAATATAAGTACAAATTTTGATTATTGCTATTAAAAAGGGTTTCAAATGAATATTACTCTAGTCTGGATTCTAGATTAAAATAATATTTACGATTTTTCGACATCCCTCCTCTTTTGACACGGATTCCCGAGCCATACGGACGAAATTGTTGAATTTCGGTTGTTTCCGTTGTGTACCCGATTCCGCAAACCGAACGGACAAGTTTCTTTGCGCGTGTTTTCGTCCCTTCTACTCCCAATGGGGGGGGGGGGTCGTACGTATTGATGCCAAATTTGAAAATTTTAGATTTGAAACATAATAAAGGGAAAAGACGAGCATAGTATTCAAGTAAAAACGACTATATTTTATTATAAACAAGTCTTGAACCCTCTATTTGATTCTAAACTTTTCCAAAAATACCAAATTTCTCAAAAATCTGAAGATGTAAACGCAAAGGGAGGAAAAGATAGACATTATATCCAGTAATAACATATTTTATTCATCTTCTCATTTATACTTGAATTTTCTTCCCAAACTGTAAATATTTCGGAAAACTTGAGTGTAATAGAACATCGACTGCTTAGAGGCATAATCACAAAACCCACAAAAATGAAAATTTACAAGAAAGAAAAAAAAGTTTCACCGGCGCATATGGTACTATGGTATATACATGGCACTGCTTAAATTGGTAATCTTATGAAAAAATTGGTTTTGACTATTTTTTTTTTTTACACAACTGTATAGAAGTACCTCGAAGGTACCAGAAAACTGTAAAAACCTCATTTCCGAAAAGAATGTGGGTTACATGGTTATGCATCCTTACTCAACAAAACGCATTAATTTCCCCGTATTGCGGTTTCAAAATCAAAACTCAAATTTTATAAAAATATGACATTTTTGAATAATTGACGAAACGGTAGAGGTCACAAAATTTGATACAAGAAATAACACAAATTATGAGTATTCGTATTTGATATGATGCCTGTTTCTTCCAGCCCACTGCGCTTTCAAATTCCTCAAATACATACTCTACACGTAAAGTTGTGTTTTTAGCTGTTTTTAAAATCAGCTGTGACTTAATTGCGTGAGTGGAGAGTGGGGTAACCTTCTCTGGACGTTCCATTAAAAAAAGAGATTATTTTTGTACTTTTTTGATACACATTATTCATTTTCTATTATTTACTTAATTAATTAATTAAATATGCAACCCGCAGTGGTTTTTTTTCTCCCAGAGGCGGTGGCGGCGGCGGATTTTACTTTTTTAGTCGATAGATATAGACAGATTTTATTAATTTATTTTATTTATTATTTAATCTATCATTTAATTTTATTTAATTTACGCTATTGTATGTATTTCTTTCTACATATATACTAAAAATAATAATATGTCTCCTCCTCCGCCTCTCCATGAAAAAAAAAGCCAGACGAGCTATTTTCCTTATAAATCTAAAAAATTGTAGAGGGGCCGGTAAGTTATTTTCTCTACTGATGATAAGACATAAAGACAGACCTAAGATTTACGACAGATATTTTACTCCAGACGCATCCGACAGGTTGCCTACCCGATAAATACAGCAGGGGCTGACCACCTACCTTGGAATCGAAAACTGCAGTTTTTTTTATCTTCCTACAGAGTATTCCAGGTTGGCGTCACCAAACTACCTTCAACCCGCTCCTATACCAGTTATATATTGGAATCTGAAACTCCCCTATTTTTCTGTAGTTTCCAAACCCGGGTTGTCGGGCAATGACATCCCCATGGCTGCTTAGCTACGACATCATCATCAGTTTTACGACTGTTATTTTGCCTAACAATAATGTTAATTTACGAAATGAAAACTTGAATAATATCTGCTTGAGTGGCTCCGTGGCGCATAGCGCCAGTCGGTCCATGGGGACTGGGCCACGAAGCGGCCAAGGGGTAAAACCCCCCAAGTTTAATTTATTCATTTTTTATGTAATAAAAAAGCAAGATCTCTCCCTCTTCGCCCCAGCTCCTCCTCCTCCTTCGCCTCCCCCTCCAGTAAAAATTCCAACTGATAAGACATAATGACATATTTAAGTCAAGAAGGGAATACATTCACATTCAGCTAGTTAAATTATATTTAACAAAAATGAAAGAATTGATAGTAAATTCTACAATCAAGAGGTGGTAATTCTCAATAAACTGAAATTAATCATTCAAATCAAAAACAATCGCTATTTTATCGAATACAGTAAATTAATCAAAAATGATTCAACTTATCAAAAGTAATAAAAGGGACTCAATACTGAAGTATTGAATAAGTGCCAGAGAAATGCTGTTTCTCAGACTGTGAAATTTTGATGTCAGTATAGACGAAAGTTCAGAATTAAGGTTCCACATGAGAAGATGGCAGTCAAAAATTGCATGAAATAGATTATGAACATTGAAATTCAGTTTTAAATGTTACTTCGCTCGATGCTGGCACTGATTTTGGCGTATTTCCAAAACAAAAGCATCTAAGGGTAAAAAGAAGGGGCTCAAAATTTGAAAATCCGATTACAGATGTCACCAAATCTAATCCTGACATCAGTGGTTCCAAGTTAGAAGTGATGTTTCCCCAAAGGGGTAAGGGTTAAAAATATTGCGAGAAATAAAACGAATATCAAAACGTAAGCTTGAAAATATGCAAATCTGTTCGAAAATTCAAAATTGAGATGCACTTATAGGTACTTATAATGAGAACGGGAGGTCACGATTCAAAAAGAAATGAAAAAAATAGCAATAATTATATTACAGAATTCTAAAATAATTTGCAACAAACAAAATTTCGAAGTAGTTGTGAGTAAATGTCTACTTGATTGTATACCAGTTGGGGGCGCGAAGAACATATTCTGACGGGGAGAGGGCAGACACGAAAAATGCCAACAAAAATTTAGAGAATTCCAGTTAACAAGCAAGAAATTTAATAAATAAATAAAAGACTCCTCATCCTCTTAGTTTTCACAATTGGGTCCCAGAATTTTCCGAAGACAAGCAAAAAAAAAATCACTTCTTCTAAACGTCGGAATTGCTCGCCTTTTGGATATAATGTCCATACAATAGAGCACAATTTGAGACACCCAGGAATAATATCACTGCTGCTAGAAGGAAGAGGGGAAGGAATGAATTGGGTAGGGGTCGGCAAAGATTCCAGTATGTTCAGCAGATAATCAAGGATGTCAAATGTAAGTGTTATTACGAAATGAAAGAACTTGCACAAGATAGGGAGAAATGGAGAGCTGCATCAAACCGGCTGTAAGACTGATAACATCATCATCATCATCATCACAAACGGGGGACAGGGGACTCCGTCCTGAAGACTCTTAAAAATTGTGACTATCGTACGAGTGATCTACTCTACAGTGATCGATTTGCAGCGTCAGCTGTGTTGGTTCATACCCCTTGTACTGTCAGATAATGAAGACATAAGACAACATGTACATGTATACGTTAAAATGTTGAAGGTATTTTCCTCTGCAATTTTAATGCTCAGGCGTTCAGAGTTCATAACTTGACCGTTTGGATTTCACACCTCTTTCGATTATGAGCTGGGCATATCGTCTTTTTTACTCTGGATACCTCAATTTCGAAGTCACGCCAAAATTAATACCGAAAGCGAGTTTAGACTTTTGAGAGCAATTCTTCCATATCTTCAATATTGCACCATACTCTGTTCTCGCCCCCACCCCTCTTACATAGAACTTCAATTTTGAGTTTTCAGTATACTTTTTGTCGTTTTCTCTTCAACACCAAAACCAAGCATTAGTTATAAGCTGTGTACCTTTGATAATGCTTTCGGAAGTACATCTCCAATTCCAGGGTCTACCTCTACGTATTCATTTTCGAAAACTCGTTCGTTACGAGTGCATATTTGCTTCGAAAGAGAAAATTTCAAGTCGAAGGAAGACTACAACCACTCGGAGTTCTTCAACCAACGCACGCGTCCCGAGGGATCAGAGGAGCAGACTACAACCGGATAGCGAGCTAATGCACGTTTATATTTTATTCAAAAACACTTTCAAGCACAATTTTCTGAAGAGCTTCCGCATTGCTGTCGAAAAAAACTACTCCGATCAGTTTGGATTAATGAAGGATGTAATAATTGCTATCTACCATGCCGAACGAGCTGTAGTCTAATCTCTAATGAGTAATGGTCAGGTCGGGTAAATAATTAAATTAGCAACGAGCTGATTTGACACTGGTCGATCCCAAGACGATACCATGCCACGCGTTTCAATCGTACCTTTTTGGCGCCATGCGCCACCCTTGCTCCCTACTGCGACCGTATTTACTGTAAATCATCTCACGGCGTCTACCTTCGCGCACTGAAATATTCACGAAATTTTAATGACCGAATACCGGGTGAATATTACGCCTGTGTATATTAAATTTTGTTGCTCATATTTATGGAAGCGCGTTCGGGATCGTAAAATCTCGCCTAATGCTTTTTGTATACTTGTATACACTTCGGGGAACGTCGCTTCGCGGCGATCCTCGATGCTCCCGAACTCTGGAATCGAAAGTTCGAGGCCATTACGGCTGTTCAAAAGAAAATTCAATTCTTACCCTGGAACTCCTCCAGATTCCATGTGGTTGGCTAGCGTGACGTCGTCGCTCCACACATCGAACTGCCACTTCCGAAGTCCCAGTACGCCGCACAGCACATTGCCAGTATGGATGCCGATCCGCATGTCAACGTTGAAACCGGTTGCTTCGCGAACGAATCTGCAATGAAAAATTTATTCGCTGGTCAGCAAAAGCTTTCTAGGTCACTTTTACAGAGAATCGGACAGGAAAGCGTTCTTTTTAACGTCATTTTCTGTTTGACTGAAGACTGTCATAAAAACCGATCGTCTGTTAAAACATTTCATTGGTCTTCCCCTTCCGTTCAGGAAAACATTCCTGATAAAATTAGCTGCTCACAGAAGTTTTTAAGAAAATAAGTTCTTCCAACAGAAGACGACAAAAAATATTGAAGGAGAGCTACTGAATTGATCAACTCATGTTCTCACTTAGCGACAAAAACCGGCCTTGAAAATATCTCCGCCACCAGTAGCGACTAAAACCCCGGTTTTGAAAATACTTCCAACACTACCTCCCCGCCTCTTCCTCCTTGTCATCATAAACATTAGTCCGGGAATGAAACTCAATGACAAAGATAAAGACATAACATATAGGACATGAAGACACAAGACATAAAGACACATTGTTATATAAAGAACCAGATCTCTTCCTGCAATCTTCGAAATATAACGCTGACCTCCGCAAGAAAGTTGCTCTCTGAGCCATAAATGTAGTAATTCGAAAAGGTAAGGGAGGCAAGTACCCCCAGATACTTCTCCCCATACATTTGGTTTAAACAATAGAAAATTACCATTTTTTTGGTTCTTACGATTATCAGAAAATCTGATATTATTCTCTTTGAGACTCTTCCAAGCTTCATTAAAACAATCTAAGACTTTCGCTGATCTATTTAAAATTCTTCAAGACTTCGTCAATATTCTTGCATCAATATTTGGGGCCTTTCAGAATTCTTCCGGACATTCTTTAGAGGCACCGACAATTTTTTGAACTCGTCTGAGACTATTTCGGGACCGAGTGAAATTCGGTAAAGCTTTTTCTGACTTGGTTGGGATCTTTCAAGACCTCATGCGTACTCAGTGAGACCCTTTAAGATTGTTTTAGACCCATTTCAGACTCTTAGGATTAGTGTTCAATACTCATCGACGATTTGAGATTGTATGGGTGTTCCAAACTTAGTTACGACTCTCACGTTCGAGTCTTCCTTATTTTTTCGAACATGCTTGCATTAAGGTTTCTTCCGACTTGTTTGAGATTACTCTAGGCTTGGTTAGACTTTCTGCGGCTTGTTTCGACTTATTCAAAACCCTTTAGAAAGATTTTCCGAATCATCTTCCTCAAGGATCTTCCTGACTCGTCAAAGACTCTTTCAGGCTTGACTGAGACTTTTTAAAACTATTCTAAGCTCAATTCATTTTTTTTTGAGACATTACCAAAGTTGTTTATGACTCTTCAAGACGTCTTCAAAATTGTGCCATACATGTTTTGGACTACCTTTAAAATTCTTCCAGATTCGTGTAAAATTAACTTTTTGTTAGACTGGTCGAAAGAAGTTCTCTGAAAATTTTTCTGTATTGATTTAGAACCGCTGGAGACTTTGGAAGTATTACAAAAACTGGTTCAAGACATTTCTCTAGTTCTTTACGAGTTTTAAAAATATATTTTTGCGTGTAGAGGGATCTCACGTCTTGAATGGGCCTGAAAAAGTTTTAAAGAGTCTTGAATAAGTCGGGAAGGTTGTGAAAATATATGTCATGCCCAGAATGGTTTCTAGTAATTTGGAAGGGTCATAAACATGTCTAGAACAGTTTCAAACAAGTCATAATGAGTGTTAGGTGGTTTTAGGTAATTCTGGATAATTGAAGGGTCTCAGTCTTCAATCCAGTATCGTGTACCTCCGAAGGAGTCTTCAGATGATTCTAATAATCTTAGGCTTACTAAAAATGAAAAATCGGTAATATGCAATCCGATCTTCACTCCCTCATCAAAAAAATGTTATTTTTAGCGAGAGAGCCTGCAAAAGTATTTCATTAAAAAAACACACAATTACCCCAAGCTACACAACTTTTCAAGTTGCTGCAGACTTTTTCGCAGAATCTTCAACTCGTGGTCTATTACGCTTTGTGAGAAATCCGGAAATCGGATGTCCGGAAGTTTTACCGGGGACCATGATACCCCCCTCCCAAAAAAAACTGGAACAATCCCAGAAAACTAAAATAGTTAGCAAAGCTGAAAAATCTTGAACAAACCTGGAAAAGTCTTTAAGTCTTAATCAGACCTGGAATTTCAGAAATAATACCATTTTTAAGGCAAAGTTCTCCTACGTTTAGTAAAATTTTTACGGATTAAGTTTCGATGCGGAAGTTTAACCACTATTTTTTCAAAATGGTTCCTTTTTCTTGGAAGGGATTTACCATCGCTGGTAAAATGCTGAACACTAGATGTAAGAGGTTTATTAGCTCTGGCTAAAAAATCAGATCGGGAAATTGGTCGAATGGATGTGAACACCGCTTTCCTAAATAGCAAAAGTTGGAAAAAATAAGTTCGTGGAAAGGTCAATCTCGTATGTCCGGGAATGAAGGCAGACAAGCGCTTTGTACTACTCTTGTGGCTAAGTCTTGAAAGAAGAATCACTCCTTTAATCTTCAGAGCCGTCGTCTTCTTCAACCCTGTTTTTTTTTCTTTTTGTAAAATAAACACCAAACATTCGGTCCGCCTTTCTAACTTCAACTTTCATCTTCGGGCAGTATTATAACACTCTTTTCATGTTGATATTCGGTATTTTGAGGCCCCTCGCTTCCCACGCAGCTTTCAATTCGGGAGAACATGAAATAAAAATACAACGTTTTCTCTTTCGTGGTACTTTTTTGCAACTGACTGTATTTGATTATGAACCTAATTCGGGCCTCTGTTCCGTGATTTCATACGTAAGAATTTCCTCTCGCTTTTTTTTTTTTTTTATATTTCAAATGACTTTGCATTTGTTTTTTTAATAACATACTTTATTGCATTTTTGATGCTTTCGAGAACGAAAAGTGCTACAATTTTCAAAATATTTGCATTTGAATTCCCTTTATTTTTCGAGTAGTGTGTCTCAACTGTTAACCTAGATTCTTCTCCACGAATTTTGCTTGCAAACAATAACGTTTTCTTGAAGAGGAAATAATATTTTCGCGTTTCTTTCTCTTTCAACCGGGAATTAAATTTTCTCGCCGAATAAAAGTTTCAAACATTAAAGGTAAAAAAGTGTACGAGTTACGTTAAAAAGAAAATACCTAGATACTACCTGTCGAATACGAGCATGAAGATGAAAAAAGTAACCTTTAACAGATACTGAATCGTTGGATCTCCTGCAACCTATTCAAGTCAGTCAACGTATTTTAGTCGACAATAGCAGATTCAGAAATATTCTATGGAAAGTTCGAAAGTTTGACACATGCCTAGTGTTGCCATCTCTTACGAAATTTTGTGAGATCTCGCGAGTTTTTGACAAAACTGGCACATGAAGAAGTGTAAGCTCCGATGTGTAATTCCTGAGACATAACCAAATCTAAAGAATTTTCATGAAAGGATCTGTCAACATTGCATTTGCTCCAAGCCCATAGCATGACCAATTTTCTAGGAAGCAAACTTTTTTTTTCCTTTCTTCAGCAGAGGCAATTTAGGGCAAAATTGCAAATTTCGTACCAGAAAAACAGAAAAAAGCCAAACAAACCAAAAAGAAACGAAATCGAACACTTGCTCCAAACAAAAACATGTCGAACCGGTTACTCAGGCGAGTGTGGGGTGGTTACTCAATAGATTTTGCTGGCAGAGAATTTCCATGTAAGTTGTGCGCTACATTATGAAAGAAGTGTTTATGTACCATAAGAATCGAATAACAGAGTATGCTACAAAACGGAAAAAGATCCATTGCATAAGGCTGCCCCTTATTTGCACAAAAATTAATTCTGCGATCACTACATAAGGCTACATTTTGCTTCACTTCGTTTGTCTAGAAAAAAGATCATGGCCTTCCTGCTAAGCAAGGCACGCCGTCGAGAACGCTGCATTTACCCTTCCAATGCGCTACGGACTCAGTATCCTTACAATTCTTAATATCAATGATTACTTCTACGAGGGGCGTTCAAAAAGTAAGGTAACACGGGCTATAATGAAATAACTATAAATTGTAAAAATTTTATTTTACACAATTTGAAAAGATGCAATCTTAAACTACTTCTCAGCATAGTTACCTTCCCGACTGAGACATTTATTCCATTAGTTTACAAACTTTATAGATGCCTTCCCTGTAGAATTTTCCGTCTAACGAATCAAACCAGGCGTTCAAAAAGTAAAGTAACAAGGCTAGTTTAGTTAAAACCAGGGGACGGATTGGAAATCTGACAGCATAGCACGATTCTACTTTCTTTTTACGTGAGGGCACCACACTTTCCCTCCATTTTAGTATTCATGTGAACAGTTTCTTATGCTGCAAACAAAACGATGACATGCGTATTCTGGGATTCTTGTGGAGTTCTTTTGGTTTTTGTTGATTTTCTCCCTTATAGTATAATGGTAAGCTCATATGTATACTGCAAATAATTAAAGACCGCAGACCCGGGCTGTTAACCCGAGGTGTTTGCATTTTGCAAGACAGTGCACAACCATGCACCTTCTCGTGTCAGTATTGCTTTGTTGAAGTCGAGTTCAAGTGGGATGTTTTGCCGCATTCAGCCCACTTTCCCGACTAGGCAACATCTGATTTTCATTTATTTCCATATTTAAAAAGATACGTGGAACTCGTTTTCAAAACGACGATGAGCTGCAGAAAACAGTTCTAAATTGGTTTGATTTGTTAGACGGCGAAAAGACATCTACTAGTTAGTATATCGATAGGATAAGTGCCTTAATCAGGTAGGTAACTATGTTGATAAGTAGTTAACGGTTGTATTATTTCAAATTTTGAAAAATAAAACGTTTACTATTTATAGTCACTTCATAATAGTTCTTGTTACCTTACTTTTGGAACGCCACACGTATATATGTGAGTGTGGGTAGGAAAAGGGACCACTTGTCGATAACGTTATTTTCGAGGACAACGAAAAATTGACCCTGTTGCTATTTTTCGTTGTCCTCGAAAATGACATTATCGACAAGTGGTCACTTTTCCTATCCACCCTCACATATACATATACGAGGGGCATTCAAAAATTAAAGCAACAAGGGCTATTATGAAGTGAACGGGGTCAATAAAATCGTATTCGATAAAAACAGATTCTTTTGTAGGTAGAGATGTTGGCGAGGGCTCATTTTTCTCCCCAATGCTTTCTTCCCAGGTATTTTTCGTGAAATTCGTCTGACCGACCAAGCGGTTCATTGTCTTCGACACACCTACATATCTCACTTTCCGCCATCTCTGTTCTCAAATGTGGCCCGCGATGCTAAGCAGAGCAAATTGCTCCCTCAAACTTGCAGCCTTCACAAGCAGGTATTTTCGCGGCATCTGACTAATTCGGACGATAAAAAGCCGAGCTGGCGCGGATTTTACGCGAAAAAATTAAAAGCTTTTAACAATCTCATCGTACAATTCCTTTCTTAAACAGCGATCCGTTTCCAAGAGAGATAAAAGAACACTTGTAATTTTAATAGCGTTACTCGAAAAAGTTTTAATAGTATTCGCGATTAAATTACGATGAACATCTCTCGGGCTGCGTCTTCGAGTTGGCATAATTAATAAGAGAATATTTATTTTCGCGGTGAAACCTCGGCAAGAGTGAACCAACCACCTTCCGTTCTAATTACAATCTTTTTATTCCTTTCAAACGGATAATGGACTTATCGAGCCAGCGGCGAATTTTATAAGCAAATTGCAGAAAGGTCTTGCTGCCCTTTCGTGCCTTTATCTTACCTCTTTCCGCTTTCTTCAGGCGAAATTTACACGAACGACGGAGATGGAATTTATTCGTTTTAAAATTTGCCGCGAACACTTCTTGAATACGAATTTATCGTTTTGATAAATGCGCGCTTACGATGCGGGGCGAGAATTTTCGCGAAAAACTCGACGCTGCATTCGAGTCACGAAAGGCACCGAACTTATGATTTTATAATTCCTTCATCCGCGAAATGGACTGCGATTAATCGGTTCCGTCATTTGAGGTCGAGCTGGAAATTTGTATGGACTGGACTAAGATAGCAGCTTGCCGGTGCGGAAAGGAAATGGAAGAATAAAAGACGTAGTATTGAAAAAAAATAAAAAATAAAATAAAAAAAAACACCAAAAAAACCAAAAAAAAACCTCAATATTTTTACAAGTCGATGCTGTGGTCATCTGATTCATCTTCAATACCTAACAATGCAAGGAACTGCAATGTAGTCTATGATTTCTTAGCTTGGGGTCTGTGTTCGCTGCTGTCGAAACAAACAAACCCCCTTCAAGATTGCGGAAAGTTGAGTTACTCATTCGGGCACATTGAGACTGATCGAAATTCGTTTCAAGATTCCTGAAAACTCTATTCAGACTCGACTCGTCAAGGCTGAGTAAGATCCATTAAGAAAATTGTTGTACAAGACCTTCAGATTCTGCATGACTCCTCAATACTTATATAAGATTCTACTAAGACTTGTTAAGACTGAATCTGGTAATAAAGTGTAGGATCGTAAAATTATACCAACCACTAATAAGGCCCTTTCAATATATCGGCACCCAACTAACTCATTTTTGACACATCTGGTATTACTGATTTTTAGGTGTCAGTACCTCTCAACGTTTTATCCTATACACGGTATTAGCAAAATGACGAGCAAATTTGGTGAAAAAAGAACTTTCTCAGTTCATCGGATCTAATTAATTTTGATACCAAACAATGATTTGGAAATTTCTGTTTGAAATTATTTTACCTGTGCGTTAGGTATGAATTATAGATGATAATAGACACCTGAGACTGAAACGTTACGTTGAACTTGACTGTGAAAGGGACGATGGATGAAATATGAAAAGTGCTACCAGTTAATAAGGCCCCATGTCTTAAATGGAATGAAATTTGGTATCATAAGTTTATCAATTTCAAAATTATTTCGACTGCGTTGGTATGAAATGTGAGAATAAATTCAGTCTTAATCAGGTAAAGTGACGTAGATTCATGATCGTGTTCTCTTTTGGTTCCCCCATTTTCCGAATTTGAATTTTTCCGTTTTAAATTTCTCTAATATATATTTTTGTTAATTATCGAACTTGCCGTTTTGAATAAATGTATTTTTCGTCATATATGAGGTAACATTTTCTTTTCTATATCAATATTTCTGAAATTGCTAGTGCGACCGTGCGTGTGATACACATTCTCCATTCGAAAGTGCTTGTCAGTTTCCGCCGAAATTTGCGTCAATATTTTATGGGATGTGTTCAACCAAAAGTGCGGCAGTACGTGGGTTTTGAATTCACGAATCCATGAACAGATGTCAGTTTCAGCTCCGGAAGTCTCAACATCGTAAATACATCACCGCCATGTGGCTCAGTTGCAAAAATAACTTCTGCCCAGAATGTAACAATCCAAACCAATAAGCTAAGACCATGACCGAAGAAAAAGATAAAGAGATGGAGGAGCATCTTAAAATGATGATGGAACAATTTACGAAAACCCAGAAAATGATTGAATCAGTCAAGACAGATCTGAAACTGGAGACAGGAGGTGTCAACCAGGAAAATGAGTTATTCAAAGAAACAGTCTATTACGAGGTGGAAAAGTTGGAACAATACACGAGGAAAGATGATGCGACTATACATGGGCTACAGATGCGGAAGAACGAGGACGAAGAATCACTTATGGAAATGGTAGGTGACTATCAAAGCGTCTGGGAGTACCGTTGGAAGTATGGGAGAAAAACACACTTCACAGACTGCCATCAAAGAGCGAAAACAAACCGGTGATCGTGAGATTCAATAACCATCGGAAGAAAAATAAGCTCATTCAAAGCTCAAAGCACGGCAAAATTCCAGGTATTTTCAGCGAGGATCATCTAACAAGGCACGCAGCAGACATCTACCGAGAAGCTCGCGAATTGAAAAGACAGGGGAAGGTGTTATACTGCTGGGAAAAAGACATTTAGTAAACATTTTTCATACTTGAGATAAGCATCAAATACTCATGTAGGTATCGAATGTTGGCCAAAAAAAAAAAAAGATCAGTATCTAATATTTTTTATAAAAATGCGTCTGGAAAGGAAACTATTGTATAAGGAGTCAGGGAGTGACCACAGGTACATCACATTCAAGCTGGACCGAGGAACCAAAGTGGTCACTGCTCCGAAGAAGCTGGGAAAATGGGCGATCGGGAAGCTCGATGCGGATCGATTCGAGGTGAGCTTCCTGGCTCTCACCTGGGGAACGAGAGAGTGTCGGGCAGAAGGAGGAGAGCGCGGAGGCTGCGGTCGCGAACGCCATCCGGACAGGGGTCGCGGCCTGCGATAACGCAATGCCCCGAGTCGGTCCACCGCGCAGGAGACAGCCCGTCTGTTGGTGGACCGAAAACATCGCCGAGCTGCGGAAGGAGAGCAACCGATTTCGCCGTCGGTACCAACGCACGAGAAGAGACGAGGAAGCGGCCTCACAGCAGTACCAGCAGGCTCGTCGTACTCTTAAGCTCGCCATACGATAGAGCAAGAATGCAGCCTGCGAGGAGTCGTGTCAGGAAGCAGATGACGACCCCTTCGGCAAGCAGAGGGTTTTAACATAGGTATGTTTCGGGAGCGTTTTGTAACTTCTCATAAAATGGGACAAGTCCCACGTGAAAGAATACGTCTCCTGCATTCCCAAACACCCAAAAAGTAAAAACTGATTTTTGGGTGGGTTTTAATATAGAGGGTCTTGCTGCGTTCCACATAGTTCGTCATTATTTCCTCGTTTTCTCTGAAGGTCGCAAACGGTCGCAGCTGAATGATGGTGGGATCGTTGGATGAATGTTTAAAGAATAAAACTCATTTAGTATATTTTCGGATCGAGTTGGATCAGAGTTTTTCCAGTTCATAGAGAGAAGGTATTTGGTAGGGCACAGTGGACAGTGATGTTGAACTTCATATTTATTTTGATGTTAGAAACGTGAAGTTTCTTTTACAAAGAACTCATTCAAATTGAACTGTATTTATCAGGGAATAAAAATAAAAACACAAAGAAATTCTACGTCAAGCTCTGGCTTTAGTATCGTCATTTGAAACTACCCTTCAATTCATCATCTTTTAAAACAGTGTGCTTAAATTTTGAAATGTTCAAGTTGATATCAAGCTCTGCATTCAAATAATATTTTTGGGGAGATAAGTTGTGCTGTTTTTAGGTCATCTGATATTGAAGAATACTCATTTCCACCATTTATGTAAATTTGGCTCGCTTCATTTTATGGAGTTTTGGCTGCCTAAAACCAGCATTTCACTCAGTGTGCGTCCCAAGATTATTTTTATACCATAGAAGGTTGTCTAGACGTGTAAGGCGCAAAGACGAAAATGACGTCACTGCAGTGCAAATCATATAGGCCGCTTACGGGAATGCAGTTTTTTTTTACTCATAATTGATGCCCGCAACATATTTTTCTATTACGAGTATTTTTACGACATAAAATATTCAATTAGCTACCATTTAAAAAAAAAAAGAACAAGAGCCCTCTACAACAAAAATTCAATTTGTCCATTACTTTCTTATGGAGTGAATTCCGGCACGGATAGACGGGAAGAATTGTTGCGGGTTGCCTATCCGGTCTGGCCAATCTTCTCTAGTTATAATAATCTTGGATCCGTCCTGTTGCGAGATTAGGGAGTTTCGACACAAGATATTCCTCTAACAATTTTGTCAGTTGAAAGGGACCGCTTCTGAATCTTTTGGATCATTGTAACCAGGACTTGCTGACAATCACTGCGGAATCCTTGAACCTTTGTACTAGGAATTTTTTCCCCTGATGAAGCATTTTTAAGGGCCGTTTTGACAGAGAAACCTAAATGAATGATTTTGCCTGGAATCAGATTTTCCTTATTAATTTTATTCGCCATCGATTCTCTCTCGAGAACAGTTTTCTCTACTACACGCTCCATAAGAGCCGTGGTAAGAGGAAGTTAATGCCTTGAAGAGCAGCGGGGCAATAGGCTTTTCTGACTGAAAATTTGTCAGACATGGTTCTACGACAGAAGCAATAGAAGCAAAAAATGCAAGCTTAGCACCCAGGAGAGGATCGGAAAGACATTTAACAACTCTGCTAAAATTCGATGATTTTTGTTCAAAGGATTCTTGGAGCCCTCGCTCTGAACTTCATGTACCCAGCTGCGCAGATGAGGAAGATGGCTGATTGTTCGCGTGGCTGGCTTCTCATTCTCCGTCCATCGGGTACAGCAAAATGATTTGGTAATATGGGCACGCCGTGCCGGAGATTCATTAAAAATGTAATATATAGGGCAATCAAAAATTCTTCCAGGGCGAAACTGATGTAAACCCCGTCTTGAGTGAACCATGAACTTCATGAAGCCCACAACTTCCTAATTCAAGGAAGTAGGTATCTCGTCTTTCTCAAATTCTGTTTGGAGTTCTCGCAGCATCTTAAGATTTACAGCACGCCCATCCATCGATACTTGGATCACCTTTTCCTCATTATTTCCAACAGCTTTTTTTTTAGACCAGTACGAAGATGGCACGACTTTGCACCTTGAAGAAAAATTGATGTCATGCATCTAGTGACAACTTGATCGACTAAACTGTCCCAAAATCTAACCATGACATCTATTTGCTGCTTTTGGCAAAATGAATTTAAAGCATCATCGAATCCTATACTGAGAAATTCACAGTGCTCAAGTCTTGGCTGCAAATAAAAAAAGGAATAAGTAGGTTTTGACCCGATTGAAATCCGTGGAGTAATTGAATTGTAATAATTATTAATATTAAGAACGCGACGGCAGCGAGTCTGAGAGAGTAAAATGGCGTCTTACGAGACGCTAGCTTCAATCGGGTAAGGACCTACTAACTCCTTCTTTTATCAGCTGTACTTTTATATAAGATTATAATGCACTTTGAAAAGTTGTTGCTGAGATATTTGCAAATAACCCTATTTTTTTACTTATATTCTTAATTTTCGACTACTTGCACTAAGAATAAATGCTTAAAGACTTTTCCACACGAAAGAGTGTTTTTTTTTTGTACTACAGAGCGTCTAACAAAATCTCGAAAACAAAAAGCAGGACTTTTACAGGACCTTCAGCAGGACTTTTTCAAAATAATAACGTACCCCTCCTCCGGCCACTGATGCGATACTCGAAAGGGTAGTTTCCGGGGCCGGGGGTGCGGTGTCACAGGGGCCACTTTGACATACGTGCATCGCCATACGTCCCACCCCCCTCCTACAGAAAAAAGATTTTCTTCAAAAAACTGTTACGAAAATAAGTTTTAAAAAATAACATAACAGAAGTATTTACTTTTTTCAATAACTGTTTATTTATTGGCGTTCAAATTCAATGTTTAATTTTCGCTTGAGTGATAGGGTTTAAAATTTGAAAAAAAAGTAGGGCCTTCAACTTTTTAAAAGCAGGACTTTTGCAGGACTTCAGTACCTTAAAGCAAAAAAGCAGTACTTTTCAGGACCAGTAGAACTAGAAGGGCCGTCAGACACCCTGTACTACTTATAAGCCAAACAGATCTAATCTTTAATTTTTATACAAAAAAAAATTCAGGGCTCCCGGACTACTGAGCGATTTGGAGAACTTCCCCGTATGTTTGACAAATTTCCCAGCCTAATCCCCGTTATTTCCGGCGCTTTTAATTTCCCGGTCTTTTCCCGGGGTTTCCCGATTTATCGATCGCTAGACACTCGTATTAAATAACGGAACATAACAAACACTTACCTAATGGCGTCTATCATCTGCAGACCCATATTAACGCAATTATACGCGTGATTCGGGCGAGATACAGGCAGACCGGATACGCAATAATAACAGTCTCCCAGAATCTTTATTCTCATGCATTGATTATCCTGTAAAATTAAACGAAGAAAAATGAAAATCAAAGAAAACGAGTGACAGGCGAGTTGGCGCCCGGCGACGAAGGCTACGCGAAAATATACGAGAAATGCGTAACGGAGGTGGTCGTTTTATTTTCAATTACACAGGTGCACACCGAGATTACAGGTGTGGAATTAATTACACGGTATTCGCTACATGAAAGATAAAAGATAAGATACTTGAAACGACTATATATCGTTGGCTAATGACAGTGTAAGCGCACGATCAATGTACAGCTGCTCACCTCTTTTTGGAAAAGCATTGGAAGTATAGAACAAGGCAAAATGAACTCGGCCGAAATTACAAAACCGCCAGTTTCGCTCCAGGTCGCGAAAAATGTTCCCACCACATTTAAAATGCTTACAATGGGTGTCACGAATCGCGATAGGGCATAGCTAAGAACACTATTTTAAAGATTTCCATCCCGTTGCGACGTCGAAAGTCGAATTAGCGAACCCGAGCCGGGGCGGAGGTGCAGCGCAGCGGGTCTCGGACGCAATCGTCAAAATTTCAATACCTTTTCGCATTCCACCGAAGGTGCGATATTAACCCGAGCAAATGGCGTGAAAGGTTCTCCATTTCGCCATCTGCGTCTGCCGGCCTTTCATCTTCCTCGGCGAAACATTACGCGCGTTCGTGTAATTTGCCACACTTTCCATTACTCGCCATGTAACGTTTCCCCGGACGTCTTCCGAAAATGGGCCCGTGTTTTAAAAAATTAGATATACTAGGGTGGCTGTATTTTGGTGTTTTTTTTCTTCTTTCTCAAATTGTATACGGAACTTCCTGGATTTGTTTCAATAAAATAAAATGCATGCAAAGTTTAAGGTCGATTGAGAATGACTAATATTTTATGTCATCCCTTTCAGTGATATCCGAAGAGAGTGGGGATGAAAAAGACCCTATATCGAATTTTACTTTTTTATCATTCTCACTCTCCTTCTGAAATCACTCCTTCTCGGTCATTAGCCTTCGCTGGAAAATCAAACTACATAATTTTACCTTTGTTCTACATAGAATTAACTTTCGAACTTTATGATGAATCTTCAATGCAATTAGGAGAAGAGAAAATAATTTGTTAAAAATGTCAAACGGTGTATTTTTCCATAAAAAAAAGGAGAAGACCTGTGACGCGTCTTTCCTTCATACAGGATGGTGCGGTGGGACGTATGGCGACGCATGCCAAAGTGACCCCTGAGACACCGCACCCCCAGCCCCGGAAACTGCCTTTCGAGTACCGCATCAATGGCTGGAGTGGCCACTGATGTCCCCTCATCTTTAATTTTTCATCATTCTCACTCCTCTTTCGAGGCCACTCCCCGGGGCATTCGCCCTTATTGGAAAACAAAAATACCAATGTTACCTTTGATCTACATCGAATCAACTTTTGAACTTTGTGGTATGAATTTTCAGCGCTGTTAGGGGATGAGAAAAAAGTTTCGTTAAAAAATGTCGAACTGCGTATTTTTCCATAAGAAGGGGAGGAGCCTCTGATGCGTCTTCCCTTATCCATGATAGAGAATGGTATACGATTTATTGGTTTTCGAGGTTCCTGAATTCAATTCTGGAGGTACTTTCTCGGATTGAACCACTGGAGTACCACTGTAGGAGAGGAGGTCGAATTATACTCGATTTCCCGAAATAATATTCGATTTGCAGGTCGCGGTAGTTTTACTGAAATTCAGAAATTCGTTAGAGAATTTGAAAACTCGGAAGTCAAATATTGTCTCGGAAAGTTGATAAATTTTCGAACCACACGCACCTGCAGTGAAATGCCATGCCGTCGAACATTAAAACTATACCCAGAATTAAATTCAGCGACCTCGAAAACCTATAAATCGTATACGGTCTCGAAAAATTGGCCAACATTTTATCCCGTATAGTAAAAATTCCCCCCCAGGATTAAATTCACCGACCACAAAGAAAAACCTATAAATCTAATACTATCTAGGAAAATATTTGACCCTATCCCTCTAATGGTACCACAGGAGGATGTAAATACTGCCCCAGAATTGAGTTCAGCCACCTCGAAAATCTATACATCGGCTCCTATCTCTTCAATTTTTCGTAATTCTCATTCCTCTTTTGAGGCCACCCCTTCTGGGTTATTAACCTTCACTAGAAAATAAAACCATTTTATCTTCGATCTACATAGAATTAACTTTTGAACTTTGTGGGATGAATTTTTAATGCAATTAGAGGACAAAAAAAATTTCGTATAAAAAACGTCAAACTGTGTATTTTTTTTATAAGAGAGGGGGCTGTGACGCATCCCTTACCTAGAATGGAAGATGGTATTCGATTTGTAAGTTTTCAAGGTTACTGAATTCAATTCTGGAGGTACTTTCTCGGCTTGACCCAATGGAGTACCACCGTAGGTGCGGGGGTCAAATTATGCTAATTGTCTTAAGATGTCGCGGTAATTTTACTGAAATTTGGAAACTTGTGTTTGGAGAATTTGAAAATCTGCAAATCGAATGTTGTCTTAAAGATACGACAAATTTTCGAGTCTTGAGCCTGTAGTGGTCGAACCAGACTTAAATTCATATATCGGCCCCTATCTCGAATTCCAATTTTTCATCATTCTCACTCCTCTTTTCAGGCCACTCCTCCTCGGTCATTAAATTTCACTAGAAAATCAAACAATTTTATCTTTGATCTACATGGAATTAATTTTTGAACTTTGTGGGATGAATTTTTAATGCAATAAGGGGATGAGAAGAAAAAAAGTTTAAAATGTCAAAACTCGATATATTTTTCCAAAAGAGGGGGGGGGGGTGGTTGAGGCACGTCTTTCCCTCATTCAACCGAACTGAAACTTTAAAGAAATTGTAATTATCTTTATTGAAACCGTTCTCAGGGGGAGGGGGTCCATATACAAAATTAGGATGTTCGAAATTAGGGGCCACTTTAATTGTGGAGTCCAATTAATAAAGAAATACATTTGGACGAAAATCATACAAAGTTGATTTTGTGCAGGTCACAGCCTTGATTAAAGTACTGTACCTCGAACCCAGGCTTCCGGTGTCACGGTGGGAGAAGCCCCCAAAATCAAGTTTCTGGGTCATAACTCGCTTCTTACTGCCTTTATAAGAAAAAATTTCAAACAAAATGTGCTCTTGCCCATATTTTTCATAAAACTAATCCTTTACAATTTTTCAAAAATTGCTCTAGATGTGTCGCCAGGAGGGAAGGAGGGTTGAAAATAACCCTTTACATCATCATACATTAACACAGGTCTTATACGATCAGATTTACAATTTTAGATATTTCATCAGTCTCAAAGATTCGTGCGAATAGAAAAGACACTACTACCCACTGGACCCGCTTCCGTACATCGGTACCTACCCACCAATGGGAATTTGTCTGGTCCCTTACTACCTCTTCTTGCATAAAATAAATGAAAACTTGTGTTTTTAGTGTTTCATTGATCTTAAAGAGGATTTTGAAAATAATTTTCGGATCTTTCGTGTGTGCAGATGATATCAAGGTTAGACCATACAGGGAGATCTCAAACTTACTATTCATTTTTGGTATCGGTGCGACCCTGAAGTACAAAATGTGGTTCACAAGAAGGGGACGAACATGGGGAGAAATACAATATGGATTTCGATTCATAGGTTTTCACAGACCCAAACGTGACATTAATTCATTCAAAATTTCAAAAATGTGGCATTTATGGGAAGAGAGGCT
Organism: Acanthococcus lagerstroemiae; assembly: GCA_031841125.1. Taxonomy (NCBI): domain Eukaryota; kingdom Metazoa; phylum Arthropoda; class Insecta; order Hemiptera; family Eriococcidae; genus Acanthococcus; species Acanthococcus lagerstroemiae. Next base: position 20,220,075 of record CM063110.1, read on the forward strand.
CGAGATTAAAAATGTCAACCAAGATAACATAAGTATAATTTCTCAGATTATGAGGGTCGCTGAATTCACTTTTGATATCGGTTAGTCCCTGAATCCAAAATTTGGCAGCAACAAATTGATGTTGGAATTGAATTGGGGGTTACGAAAACCTACGAATCGATATCAATATTGTACTTCACTCCATTTTTGTCCTCCTTCCTCTCCTATGAAGCGACAATTTTAGATAGTGAGTCAAACCAATATCAAAAATGAATTTAGTAAGTTTGAGACCTCCGTGGATGATGCCCGGATAGCGTTATTCGCACAAATGAAAGAGCCAAAAATTATTTTCATAGTTCTTTTTCAAACATTGCTATCAGAATATGAATTCCAGAATCTTTAACATTTTTCTGGAATCTGTATTTATTTTAGTTTTTATTCAATAACGCAAAACTCAACATTTTATGTGGATCATGGAGGCACATCGAATCTCAAAGATTCACACAGCACATTTTTCATTACTTAAAATTGTAGCTCTGACAACTTGTCTAAACACCGATAGTAAAATTTTGCTGCACCTCGGGACAACAATTCACCCGAGATTCATCAAAATCAGTAATTCTTTCATTTTTCGGTATTTTTTATTGTACATGTGACGTTTGCTAACAGACCATGCCTTAAAGTAAACATTTTCGAAATCAATTTTTTGATGTACTTCGATAGTTTCTTGATAGAGTTCTAGATAAAGTTTTCAAGAGTTGAAGCTACGTCTTAGCTCTTTTTTTCTTAGAGAGAAGGGGAAGGAGGAGTTTTTTCCTCAAGATTTTAGGCATGAAGGCTGTTGTTCCGAATTTATTGGTATCAAAAGAGGTATTTTTAACAACAAGAAAAAAGTGAAGATTGGTGTCTATAAACCGAAAAATCCCACATACCAACGGTGAACATCGCAAAATGCATGACTCCAATTTTTTTGAAAAACTTTCGACGCCATCTAACGGAGTACTGTAGTACATCAACAGAATTCAAATTTTCATAAGATTTTTGTGTTCGTTTTGGAAATTTGAAAAGTGAGGAACTTATTTGAAATGAAGCAAAGTGCGTAACTCCGTACAAAATTAGTCAGTCGCTCTGAAGAGGCAAAGAGAGTAACTTTATTCTCCATTCGCATACTGTAATGGAAAAATGCTTAATTTAAAAAAAATTGTTCAACAATGACGGAAAAATACTTTTACGTAACTCTCGTATCTCTACTAAAAAGCTTTTTTTTTCCAGAAATGACAAGTTAATGCAAAATGGTATTTCATAACCAATTAATTTTTCATATTTTAGAATTTTTTAGCCAGCATAGCTCCAAAACATCAGTTTTTTATCTTTCTCCTAAAATTTGGAAAAGTCGAGTCACGTACTTAGCGATGGTCACCAGCAATAGACTCATATGTTATTATTCCTGTTAATGAATAGACACACCTGAAGGGCGAGAAGGGAGGAGGGGTTTGAGCGACAGAACACAAGCATTTTACGCTGAAATAAGCGAACCGCCACTCATGCACGGGCTCACTTCTACAGAAGTGGATGAATTTGGGGAGAAAATGGAATTTTCTAGGAGGAGGTTTCCGGAAGTTTTGGGGCTTAATCCATCACAAGTCCCCTTCTAACTTCAGCATTGTTTATGAAAGCTGGAAGTTCCACTACTGACGTTTACTGACAAACAAGTAAAAGCAAGAAAGTGGCATCCAAACAATAGGGACACGGGAGATGAAAATTTTCTGGGGACGAGACAGTACATACTAAAGTAAAAAATCATTCCAACGATGATTAGTCCTCTGTTTCTTCCCTAACCTCGGGGTAGAACTAAAAAAATGATCAAAATTTTAAATTTCCGTCCATAGAGTCTATGTTAACGAGTAGCAGCGAAGAGTGTTAATTTTGAATTTCCTTTTGTGATGTTTCGCAAGCAGACGTGAACAAGGTGCAAGACATTTTAGAGTAGATTTTGACCTGTGGTAGTGTTTTTCCGTTAAGGTTGCTAGTTCTCGAGAAAAAAACAACAAAAAACAGAAGAAATTGATTCTTTATTACTATTTTCTCTCTGGAGGGCTCGAAACCTCATGAATTTTCGGGAATTTTCAAATCATGAATCAGTGTTTATATCTTCTTCATACTCGTACATTTTTCATCTAATAACTTTTTTTTTTTTTTTTTTTTTTTGTAATTTTACTGGATTAATTATGGTTTACACATAATTTTGATGATGCGAATAATTTGTAAAAAATTATTACATTCGACTGATTAGAACACTTTTTATACCGCGATTACGTATACCTACAGCTTCCTGGGCGATCTATAGTAATCCAGATAAGCTGAGAAGGGGAATTAATACACTCAAACAGGTGCGGATGTATTTAGGACGTCTCCCTCGCGGTGAAAATTGGATACAGAAAAAGGTAATTTCGATAAAACGTTGCACCGTGAATTTCATTCGACGAGTCGCCTATAAAAATGATGGGAATATTCGTTTCGGAATACAGCGTGTTCTTATTAAATCCGATGAAATCTAAAAAGCAGATTAAATAACATTTTTGCACACCAAAGCTTTATTACCATCTTGTACTCCGGTTTGCCAATATGAAAGGCAGCAGAAGGCGAACGAGGGGAGGGTAAGTAATAAATTTTGAATAACGCCGTAACTCGACTTTCTGGTTTTACGGTTACATTACCGCAAGTGCAATTTATTACAGATGCGAAACTGCGAATACGTTCGTAATCGCGAAATTTCCTTCTTCATTCGAGAAAACTCATTTTCGAAGAATATTTCAGACATTCGGACCTGCCGTGACCGTAGCTGTTCTCATTCATTTTTAGTCCAGTCAACAAGAAAATGAATTCGGGCGAAACTCGTACAAAGCTTGCTTCCAGCAGAAATGGTCAAGTCACCGCTCTGATGAAGAAAAAACAAGTTCCCGCCCCTCCGACCCGGGCCTCTGGTACCAAAGATGAGAAGAGCTCCTAAATCTGATTTTCAAGTCACAACTCGCTTCCTATCGCTTTTGTAAGAAAAAGTTTAAAATAAACACACTGGAAAATATCGTAAAGGGGGGTTGAAAATAACCCTTCACATTACCATACATTAACACAGGCCGTACGCCACGAAATGTAGAACTTTCGACATTTTATCAGTTTGTGCGAATACAAAAGGATGCAAATTACCCACTGACCCATTTCCGCGCATCGGTACGATGTTTGCCAGAGAAACCTGTGCATATTGTGTGTGCAAAATTTCAAGCCTGTACCATTAACAGCATGGCAATGACAGCGGTCCATCAAGAAATGTGTTATTTTTTGTCACGAAAGATTTTCGGAAATCTGTGTACTTCCGCCCGTCACTAAAAGAGGATATTATATCTCTCAGCGTCAGGGAAAAAGTTCAATTTTGGATCTTGTCAACGAACATTTTAAACCCAAAAACGGTTTTTTTTTTTGTTTTCTTTTTTCGTTTTCCGAGTCAAAATTTAGACAAAATCTTGTACATTCGTTATTATTTTACCAATAAATTTTTACGTATCACTCTGAGAACTTCCTACACATCTTACTGTTCCATCTAATAAACACAGAGATGAGGATTGGGCGACATTGAATTGAGCAAATAAGGCAACAGAAAAATCAAATTTGAGATCTTTAATGAATTTTTTATGCTTTCTGAATAATTTAAGAATTTGCACTGTCTTCATTTTAAAAATCAATCCTCATTTCTATGGCAAGATTTTTATACTACGCGCTCAGTTCTCGAAAAAATGAAAAAAATGATTATGTGTTTCTATTTCGCTCCCTGAGGGGACTACAAATCGCCGAAAACTTTTGTTCTTCCCTGTCAAAGTTTAACTTTTTACAGTTTTTTCAACTATGAGTACTACACATAACTGTATAAGAGCTAGAAGCGTGAATCGCATTGGAAGGAAAGGGCATACGAATTTTTCAATTGAAGGCTCTCCATTCGCGAAAAAACTTTTCGAGGTTTAATTGATGATCTGAGTCATGAAAACACGTAAAAATTGGGTCTTTGGTTGTTTCAGGATTAAATTCTCCCGAGTCGAACGACATTTTCTCAACTTTTCCCAAATGACGAACTTGATTGAAAGAGGCTCCTCTCCCTCTTTAGTCGCTGTGCCCTTGTACAGGACTAAACACGATTTTGTTTTCGTAAATAGAAACTGCGATGAACGCTCGACATAACTTTGCCTTACTTTACAATTATTATTCGAGCTATTAGCCCAGTTAATTTAACCCCAAAAAGGTATCAATGCGGACAAAAATCATAAAAAGCTGATTTCTGACAGAAATGTTCAGGTCACTTCCCGTACCTCCGACCCGGACTTCCGGTACTACCGGGGAAGAGCCCGCAAAATTTGTTTCTTGGGACATAGCTCGTTTTCTAATGACCTTTATAAAAGAAAAAATTTCACACGAAATTCACTCTGGACCCAATTTTCCAAGGAAGTGGTCTTCTAAGCATCGGTTGAAATGTAATAACGATATCGATTCATGGGTTTTCATAGAATCCCAATTCGACTGCGACATTAATTTGTCTGAGATTCTGAAATTTATTGTGGTATTTATTGGGAGAATGGCTCGAAATTGAAACTTCTCATCGAGACATAATAGGTATTATTTGTGGTCTTGGCACAATTAGCTCTATTACAACCAATCAGGATTTGTCTTTGAATCTTTATACTTGACTGGTGAATTCTTTGTAACGTTGTAATGGAGTCGTGCTTATATTTTGATCCACTTTCCCTTCACTGTTGATTGCATTTTCATTCGAGTGGGATTAGAAAGCCACGGATGCTGACCCTACGGCAATGAAAACAGCTATCAAAATGATTTTGCTCAGACAAATGGCTACCATGAGACTAGTTAATTTAGTTCCATCATCTGTACACAGTGGTGGGGCCAAAGCTGACGACGCCAGGTCAAAATGTTATAAGTTCATTTTTGTACAGCGTTTATTGAATTTTCCAATTCTGAGTTCCCGTTCCCCATCATTACTGTCATAATTCTGAAATATCGACCAATTAACGTCGGAATCGAATTTGGAAGCCATGAAAACCTATGAATCAATATCCACATTGTGTTTCACTATATTTTCGTCGTCCTCCCTCTCCAGTGGAGCCATAATTTTGGATTTAATATCAAACCGATATCAAAAATGAATCTCGCGAGGTTGCCCCTGGACGGTATCTCGATTGCGTCATTCGCACAAATGAAAGATCCCTTTCAAATATTTTCTGTAAGACCAACGAAACATCCAAAAACAATAAATTTGTACGTACTTTATGTAAGTGGCAGGGAGGGGGAAGGGGGATACATTGTCGGAAAAACTTCCATTGGTGCGTACGTACCGATGTACGGAAACGGGTTAGTTATGAATAATTTTCTTTCTTCCGATTCGCACAAGTCGCTGAGACTGGTAAAATGTCGAAAATTCTAAACCTAATCCTGTAAGGCCTGGGTTAATTTCAAATCCCTCCCCATTTACGACGTTTCTAGAGCAGTTACGAAAAATTTGTAAGGTCGACGTTTACGGAGAATCGGGTTCTGAGTAACATTTGTTTGAAACTCTTTCTTATTAAGAAGATAGGAAGCGAGTTATGACACAAATATACCAGATTGTGGGGGCTTCCTCCTTGCAGTACTGGAAACCCAGATCAGAGGGTACAGGATTTTTTCCCTTCCGCATGGTGATAAGTTGAACATTTTCTAAAAATCAGCTTTTATGGTTTTGTCCAAAGTAAAACCTTTTTTTGGGTTGAATTGACAGGACTATTCCCACAATTTTGCATCATCGGTCGTGGCTGACTTGTAATTTCGAAACAGAAAAACGACAAGTGTCCACGGCGTTCGAACGAGTGACGAGATGTTATCATACGACTGTAACCAGCAAGCTGTATTTTATTTTTTTTTTTGGAGAGTGTACACACCGAAAATGGAGACTCATAGACAAAAAATCTCAAAATGAAAACCTAAAAGGAAAAAGTCAAGAAATTCTCACTTATTCAATTTTTTCGACGGGCCACTACAATTTGCCGAGTACCTATTTTTATAATAACATTGGGGGCGCCCCAAACCTTCTCCCGTCGCTACAACTCTGCGTTTTTGTAAAAAATTGATTTCGATTATCAGTGTTAGAACGTAGGTAGGTATTTAGGCCTAGCTGGCCAATCAATCACGAACAGAAGTTGGAATTAATTAAGCGCGGTATTATCGCGAAAGCCAGTAATCAGATTGCATATAGGCACATATTATACATGGAAACTCTTTTTGCGTATTTAAAAAGATTTGGATGAGCGATATACTCCATTCCATTACAGAGATTAGTTGGATGCAAAGAGTACCCCACAGATAAAGTTGGTTTCGAATACTATATGGAAACAACAATTTACCGGTGATTTATTTTTTTGGGCGAAGGGGCAATAACTCCCAGTTTGTCATTGGAGCAAACCAACCTCAACCCACTGTAACCGCTAGGATCATTTACAATCCGTAAAATATAATGTAGGTATTGCCTTTTTAATTGTTTTCAATTTTTTTATATTTATTTCAGGTACCGTAATCTGGGGTAACTTCGATCCGGCATAACTTCAGACCGATTCAACTTTTTTACTGAAAAAATTTTCCACAAAGTTCAGATTGAAGGAAATTCCATCAACAAGAATGATTTCCGTGACGCACATACAAAAAGCCAAAAAAATTCGTTTTCTCATGGTCGGATACAGCAAACTTTTCTGAATAATTTTAAAAAAGAGAAAGAGATCAAACGAATGAATGGAAATTGAATTCTCGGGAAAGTGACGAAAATTTGTGCACCAAGACGTTCTGTTATCTAATTATTGTAATGAAATTAAGTGTGAAAAATGACAGAATAGGTCACCACGACTTTGGCAGTGGAGTATATGAAAGTGTACCGCATATTGAATTTATATTTTAAAATTTAACATTTTTATAGCTAAAATTTTGATTTTCTTTTTTCAATTTGATTTTTTCAGAATACTTGTATACTTTAATGAATAAGAATGCCTTTTTATACTTAAGTGAATATTGATTCTTCATTCAAAGTTCATAAAAAGTGTTTTCAGAACTTTAGGAAACCAAAACATTATTTTTTTGAGGAGAAAAAAAATCCGAAGTTGATACCCCTTTTCTGGATAGTTTTTAGACTGCCACTTTTTGTCCTTCGGAGGGTTCAAAATTAAAATTAGGCAGATTTTACCCCATGTAGCGGTAAAGTCAAGACAAGATTTTTTAGTTACGTTCAAACCACCTTTGTACCACATGTTAGAGAGTTACAGGGACTTGAAGTTAAAAACAGTCCAAAGTCACCCCAGATTATGGTTATTCATTTTCCAAGTAAATTTCATCAATTTCTCGTAATCTATAATCATTTTTGGTGAATCTAAAAAGTAAATATTTTGTAACTTGAACAAATTAAATAAATGGCATTTGAAAGTTTTGTACTTCAAACAACTCATTGTTCATTGGATAATAGAATGTCCACGGGTCTGATGGTTGAGGGGGTCTGGTTGGCCGAGTGGATACCGCGCTGATCTCGGAATGAAGCAACTCGCTACATATCGACCTAGGCCGGTTCTTCGGCAAGAAGAGAAGAGGGCTAAAACAGCCCTAGCAGTCTCCCCGACATCTCTGAGGTAATGCTCGAAAGAGCGGATTACAAAGTTCGGGTTAAGAGCAAAAATGAAAAAAGAGGGGCCTGACTGGGCGAGTGGATAGCACGCTGGTTTCGGAATCCGGAGGTCCCGGGTTCGAGCTCACGTAGCAACTCGCTACATTTCGACCTAGGCCGATTTTTCGGCAAGATGAGAAAAAGGCTAAGACAGCCCTAACAGCCTCCTCGACGTCTCTGAAGTAATGCTCGAAAGGGCGGATCCCAAAGGTCGGGTTGAGAGTAAAATTAGAAAAGAGTATTTTACAAAAATTTTTAACTGACTTCATAACTCCTTAAACTGCTTATTTTTTATGACTGTAGATTTCTGTTAAAAATGATTCATATTAACCCGTGTCAATCAGCTGTCAAAAAAGAGAGCACGGGTTTTTGCAATTTCCGTATTTTACAACGGTTATCTGCTCCCTTCCCTAACCAAGTGTTTCCACGTCACGCAGGAAACTTTGAGTCTTCATCTCTCAAACCTACGCTTTATGACTTGAGGGAAAAAAAGAACCTGGATTTCGTTGTTGTTATATTTAATTTTCAGAGTAAATATTGAATCTTGAATATAAATTTGGTATTATTAAAGAAAAAATTTAGTTCTCGAATTAGCCATTTTTCGTACGTAAGTTTAAAACTTTATTTTAAATTACTGAAGTATGAAGTTTTCTATGTTTAGATTACTGATGTATGAAGTTTTTTATTTTTATTTTCAGGTCGTACAGCCTCGAAATTACCTGCAGGGTAGGGTGGCATTTATTCAATTTTTTTTCGATTTCTGTTCCCACCCCACAAGAAAGGGTCATGTATTTTGGAGTACAAACTCAGCAGCCAAAATTGTTTCGAAAAAAATTTTAAGCACGTGTGCAAAGGTATTGGAGTTTAACAAAAGAAGTACGAGGGAAGACATAATTGATAATGGCCAGAAATCTCAGGATATTGAGGTTAGGTGATTAATACTGTCTTTCTAAGCCTTGTTGCCTGTCATTTCAACTCTTTACAACTGGTCTAGAATCTTCTCGGTCATCACGGCATCATTAGGTTACTATTTTTATTTCCATATTATAGCCTCTGCGTCATTTTTGCTATTACGATGTTCCAATCATGTTCTCATGTCTATTTACACTGCTTTCTTTCTGTATCTCCAGCGCGAATACACAGAGGAAGTAAAGGGGGGCCATTATCCCTTCCAGAGAAGAACATTGAAATCAGAAATGATTCATGAATGGTAACGTCTTGCATGAGTCTTAAAATGAGCCTGCTACAAGAGCCTTTTAAAGAGTTGCAAGTAATTTTAAACATGTCGAAAAGAAATTGTCCCGAAAGTAGTAAGTGAGTATTCAAGAGTCGTGGCCAGTTTTAAAAAGGTTTGAAAGAGTCTTACAGAATCTTAAGTTTTGAAGATTCTAAATGAGTCATGATCAAGTCTGAGATAGTTCTGATCAAGGCTTGAAGATATCATAGGAGTCTTTAGCAAGGATGAAAAAGTTATAAAGAGTCACGAACGAATCTTGGACGGCCTCAGTGTATTGCAAAAGAATTTGGAAACGTTTTAAAGAGCATCTACTAGTTTTCAAACAAGTATGGAAGCATTCTTTCAAGTTTCTAACTCAGTCTTAAAATGTAGTAAAACGTCTTAAACGATCTGAACAGTCAGTGAGTTCTAAAGAAGAGCTTTCGAAAACCTTGAGCAAATATGAGAAGGTTCTAAATAAACAATGAATACTCTTAGTTATTTTGAGAAGAATCTTTAGTATTTTATACGAGTCTCAAATAGCTCCAGGAGTTCGAAAGTTTTAATCATGTCTCAAAGAAATATAATGAAGCCTGGAAGAGTTATAGAAGGAAAAGAATTGGTTTTGAATAGTTCTGGCGAGATTTTAACAAGTTTGGAAACTCCCTCAAGAGTTTAAAGAGTCTAGAGAGCATTGAAAATTGAATAATTTTAGCTAATCCTTAGAATTGCTCTTCCTTCCTTGATAAAGGAACAGTTGGATGGTACAGTGATGAATGTTGAAAATTGTCTAAAATCCTTCCTCAGTTGAGAATCAGTGAGTGAAACAAATTGGACGTCATACTTTGAAAGACATTTTCATGTTCATTTTAGAAAGAAAAGAGTTAAGAAAGCACGAAAATGATCGAAGTTTACAACGAGTCTTATATATTTGAATTCCTCTTCCAGGATACTCCCTGGATTGGCCACCACTTCATGTCGCTCCTACGTCCATCGAAAATTAAATTATTTTAGAAAATTTTGAACAGCGCTGATTTCAGAACATTGAAGGCCCGTCCGTTCGAAGTACCTAATTCGCGTCTAAAATTATACCGGAACACAGATTTTAAAGCTTTTCACGACCAATTGTTTCAGAAGCTGATGGCGTGTCCAAAGCGGTCATAAAGCCGAGATTGGAATCAGTTCGCTGCAGTTGGCAACGAAATATAAAAAAAAAAAAGTTAACGGAGGAAAACAACTGATTTTCCAGCTTACTACAGGGAGTGAAATGTAAACTTAAAAAGCTTGTTAACGCAACTCGAAATATTTTTCCACGAACAAAATTTCACCCGGTTAATAACAATCCCAAAAGGATACTTCTCGGCCCAGTATGGAATGAATTAGAAGAAAAACTATTTCCACCCACTCTTTTTCACACCCTATTTTCAAAGCATCCCGTAAAATTACAGTGAATAAATTATATCGTTGTAACACCTTTCCCTCTAGGATGTTCGCCGGTATATCGGTTAGGGATGAACGCCGGCGCCGGAGAAAAAGCAACAACCGACAAATTAAATAAGGTAATTTTATGAATTCAGATCGGCTACAAGTGAAACAGTTGAGGTGATTCGATGAAAGCACATCTGCGTCTTTCAGCCCACCCCTAATACAGAGGAAAAACCCCTAGTTTTATACTTCGTCATACCTCTGTGCGTTCGCGTAAAATAGAAAGTATTTTTCGTATTACCCTCGAAACGGAGAAAGGTATACCTGTGAGATTCACTTTGAAAATATTTATTCGAATGCCGGATCGAATTGGTTCAAAGAAAAATTTCCATTGTTACTCGAACTCTCCTTCGGATTTGATAAACCAGATTGTTCATTTCCATAAGCGCATTCACGAGCGCGGAGCTGATAGTTTTTCGCTCGATTTGCTCACGAATGTGTACACTAGCGTAAGAAATAGACTCAAAAGGCCGAAAATACCTACAACTCAATTCTAGTGGTACACTAATCAGTCTAGTAGTTTTTCGGTTGTAAACTACTGAAAGTAGTGAGTACTAGTTTGCAGGGCATGCGTGCATCGTCACACACCATCACACGCTTCCGTCACTGCAGAGGCCTGAATTGCTCAGAGGAGCCTTAAGCCGCTCAGAAGACGAATCGCGGAAGCACACCCCTGGTATCTGATATGTGATATCTTTATTCTGTTTTTTTATGGTTTTTATGTACCGGAATCTATTTTTCATTCGTTGCAAAAACATTCTCACTGCACACCTTGTGCTGCAAGTTTAATATTTTTCCAATAGATTTTTATACAGGTAGCGTGGATCTGCCCCCTTTCGTTGCCTACGTAATTTTCAAATTTTATAGAGAAAGGGTGGCTGGGAGTACAGGAGAGCAAATCTTCATATTTGCGCGAATGCTCATTTTCCTGACAACAGTAGCCTTTGTTGCCGCATTTACATAGAAACCAAAACTTTCTTACGAAGGTGGAAAGGTTCCCCAGTTTTCGATCATTAAAAATTCAAAATTTCAAAACCACTATGGTGCTGTGAATTAACCCACGAATGCTCGTAATAATAAGGTATTTCCATTTTAGTTTGTTCTATGTAAGTATAGAGAAAAGCGTCGTAGCGAGTTTCATTGTAATTATTAAATAATGTATTCGAACTTCTCCAACTCCTCGGGTCCCATGTCTTCAACTTACTCAAATACTTACACACATCTACACGAGTACACACGACCTGTTTGGGGAAAGTATCGAACCTTTTGTTCGAAAATGACTACACTAGGTAAGACGATTAAGAATGTTTTCTTTCCCTCGTTAGCTTTCCTCTGCATCGTGTGTCGTTGCTGCCTCGCAGCATTTCTAACCTGTTGATACGCCGGAAAAGGTATAGCAAAGTTTTCCACATTACCGGAAAATAATTTTCTAAATGTTTCCCAAAGAGTGAAAGTATTCGAAAGGAAACGTAGAACGAAGAAGAAAAAAAAAGAAGTCAGCGGAACACCTTGAAGAAAGATTGTTTCGCTTTTAAAAGTCGCGATAACGGTAATGGCCAACTTCCAAAATTTTCATCGTTAAGGTGTTTTTCTCCAAACTTCGTTCGATTTCGCTTTCTTCGCTTTAAAAAAAAATAAAAAAAGAGGGCGATTATTGGTATCATGCCATTGTGCCGTACGGTGACAGCGTGCCGCGAAGAATGATTGCAGTACTGATTGTGCAGATCGGTTTCAAATGGTTTACCAAAGGAAGTCCTAAGTGGTGGATTAAGGACGAGCGAAGACATTTGTCGAGTAATTTGAAATATAAGTTTCAGAGTAATCGGCGTTTCGTCGGTGGCATTGAGAAGCTTGCAACTTTTAACTGCCTGAAATTCGATTACTGTCGACCGTGAATACCCTGCACTTCCACCTCTGGAGGTTCGTTTCAGATAATTTCAAGAAATCTCAGAAAAAGTTTGAATTCGAGCGGTAATATTAATCTGTGTCTCGCAGGAATCAAAGCCAAAACTGACCATTTGCGATGTTTACAGAGGCGCTGGAAGGAATCACATAAATGGGGGACATAATTCAAATTTCTGATGACGGACTTTATTTTTCTTTGCTTCTTTTCCGCAGAAAATTCAATCCTACGATTAAATTGAAAGAAATTTTGACAAGTCAGGAAGTGTAAGTGCAACTTTCATACTAATACTGTTACTGACACCAGAACTAGGAGAGTAATAGGTCGTTGCTCGAGGTCAAGATAGTTGAGATTACAAACGAAATACCTCATACTCATTAAATGCTTAAATTCTATGCAACCCGCAGACACGTGAAATTCACGTGCAGAAATCTAAGCTCAATTTACTTAATGTTGTGGTCATGTTACTAGTCGAACATCCACCTTATTTGCGACGGTAAGTAAAGTTTTTTCACAAGAAAGGAAGCCATTTCTTTTTCTCCGATTTGAAGGAAAATCGGCGTCCAGCTCATTTGCTCACTCGTATACTGTTTTTTTTTTTTTTTTTTTGTTTTTTTTATAAGCGAGCTCTCATTCTTACAATTTCTTCGGTTGAAATTGAGTTGGAAAAATAAAATCAGTGTCTTCTGATTTTAGCGTCACTGCGTGGCAAAACATACATAAGATGAGAAATAAAATTTCCCAGGAGAGTTAAAAACCGATGTAAAGTCAATATTTCACAATATTGATTTTAAATTTGAATTCAGCAACTCAAAATACCGGTGAAAATATATACCATGTTCGAGTCGGTGAACTGAGGTAGTTCCTCTAAATTATGGCTGCAGACAGGGGAGGAGGGGAGATACGAGGTTAAACTGAGAAAATAATTTTTCCAACATTTTTCCAATTGCATAGTCCGCTAAAAACCTTTCTTCACAACCCCATTCGAGTACCTTAACAGTTATGAGGAATTAACATTTTCCAAAAATTCATTTCACCTAAGTCAACAATGTCATTCGCAGCACATCCAAAAATATTTCAACTGTAAGAGCTCGAATTAAGTAAGAATGAATAAATTTTCAGTTCAAGTCAAAATTATGAAAATCGAAAAGTAGGTTCTTAATGTTCTGCCCTTGATAAATTAGAAAAATAAATGGGTGAAATATAATATTAGATTCTATCTCTTGGTAATAGATTTAGCTTTTCCAGAAACGCAACTACCAACAGGAGAAGTCTTCCACAATAAAATTTTCCCCGTGTTGGAAAATTTAATAAACTCGAATTGATAGACCGCAAAATTTCAAAAGTAATGACTTTTTTTTTCTTTCTGTCTTTATTCTTTCAGATTATCAACCAAGTTGTTTGGAGCATGGGCGCCCGCAGAATTTTTTGATGAGGTTGCAAGAGAAAATGTTGCAATTTCTTTTCAAGTAGGTTTTAAATCTTAAGTATATATACCTTGCTCCTTGTTCTCACCTTTAAAGACTTTATTAACTAAAAAAAAAATTTTAATAAACGTATTATTGAATGATTTAGTTACCTAAATCACAAATATCCCTAATTATGCAAAAAAAAAAAAAATTAAAAGCTTATGAGGTAGCAGTTGCTACTTCCGCTACCCTCTGCGGGCGCCCCTGGTTTGGAGATCTCTCTATTTCCCGACTTCGAGAATAACCTTGAATTGTAGAATAACACAGAGTCGTGTACAAGAAACTATGCAACATACTGCATTCGCATTTATCTGGAGTCAAAATTTCCGTTTTGGGAGGGGGATACATTCCACAGCCCTCGGATCCATCCTTCTGTGTTCCATATAGAGGGAGAGGAAAAGGGGGTGTCTCGTCTCTGTGCACACGGCTGAATATGCTACACAAATGAGCTCAAATGGTGTACTGTAAATGGGTGACACTTGGTGTGGCGGGGCGTATGGCGATGCACGCATGCCAAAGTGGCCCCTGAGACAGCGCACCCCCGGCCACAGGAACTACCCTTTCGAGTATCGCGTCAGTGACCGGAGGGACGCCTTGGGGCCGGGCCCGAGCTCCCATTTCTACGTGCCGGAACGGTGCGCGCGTCCTACCAGGGCAATCATGGGGTTCCCTACTGACCGAGGTCCGCACTCCTTGAGCGCTCGCCTGGAAATTTCAGGTCCCCCACGGCCGGACGCGCTGCCTCTCTTCACTCACCCCTCAGCACCACCTCGTCTTGGTCCGTGTGTCGATGCAGGCAGGTGGTGACGACGGGTGAGCCCTGCTGGTGGGTCCGCAGTGCAGCTACAGCAGCTCTTCTCTACGATGGTACAGAGTTCTCCTCCTGTTCGATGGTGTGGGCCGAGCTTGGTGAATCGCCGGCCCTCTGTCTCGACCACTCCGTCTGCATCTTCTTCTTCATGATGGCCGAGACAAAGGCCCACACCCGGTCCCAACTGCTTCCGTACTTCATCATCTCCGGAATGAGGGTGTCCGGCGCGAGACGGCTGATCACGCCGACGTCGTCGTCTTCTTCTTCTTCTTCATGGTCGCCGCCGGGATCGATCGCTGTTGTGGCCGTCCCGCGCCTCTCTTGCTCCCAGGCCTCACACTCGAACAGGGTGTGCCAAGGTGTGTCCTCCGCCCCTCGATCACAGTGCGCGCACATGGGGCTCGGCGCTATCGACATCCGATGTAGGTACGTGCCGAAGCACCCGTGGCCGCTCAATACTTGGGTAAGGTGGAAGTTAAGCGCTCCGTGCGTTCTTCCTACCCATCCGTCGAGGTCGCGTATCAGCGTTCGGGTCCACTCATCCTTGGTCGAATGGGCGAGCGCGTCCTTCCACTTCCGAAGCGTGTCCTGCTGGATGACTCGCTTGACCCGAAGTGCCTCCCGTTTCGTCTTCGCTTTCTTCTTCGCACCGTATACCGCCGCAATTTCGCCGACCTTGAGTTCGATCGGCGATGTATACGCGCTAACACGCCTACTGCATTCGAGGAAACAGTGCGGTACGCACTGACACACCTCATTTATTCTGCCTGTAGAACTGATTATAATTTAATTTTTTGGTGATGATGCAGTTGAATTTAGGACAAATTTTCTTTGAAAGTGAATTTCTAATCGACTTCATGATAGTTGAAGTTTGCTACACGCTTCGCGGCTTTTCGCTGGATCTTCTCCATCTCTGCTCTCCTGTATGGTATGCTCTCCTGTACGGTAAAATGGGTGACACTTGTCTGAGTCTTAAATTTTGGGAGCTACGTTTCCATAGCCCCCGAATAAACTTATCTTTTTTTAATTGCTGAGTGGAGCGTTGATGTACAAAGTATACAAATTATACAGGAACAAGGGGTACTGTTCTGGGGTCTGAATATTAATTTTAGAGGTTGCATCTCCACAACCCTCGGATGAACTCTGGGCTGTACTCAAAGAGGAACTGTCATACAAAACGAAGAACGAAGAGATATGCTGTCCAAATGGGTACAAATGATTTCCGTTTGATTTTAGACATGAATTCCATTTTTGCGTGTTGCATTTCCTCAGCCCTCAGACCCACACCTTGGTGAAACCCGCACAGGGAGTTAATGGAATGGGCAAACAACGCAATATGTTGCACAAACGTGTACAAATGAATGGCACTGATTTAAGTTTTCAAATCCAATCGAGGGCTGATTTTCCACCCCCTCTCCTTGGATATACCCCATCGTGATTACTGTCGAGGATTCTAAGTGAGAATGACGGAATATGCTGTATAAATATGTACAAGCTATATACAAATGAATGCCACTTCACTAGTCCAAGGTCAAAATTTCAATTTTCGGGAGGCTCTGTACTCAATCTGTAGATTAACAGGGGTCGGTGTACAAACGAAGTACATCCAAGTGAGACTTGTTTGGAGTGAAATCCAAATTTCAGAGGTGAGGAAGAGAAGGAGACTCGACGAGGACCCGAAACTGTCTCAATCGTTTGTGTTTTCGATTTGGCTTTCATTATTTTCGTTTGTGTCTCCCTCTACACGGTACTATAACCTTGAAACTGAAATCAATTTTTGTTTTTGGCATGGAACAATTTTAGGGGTCTCGAAAAAGAATTCCCAATTCGCTGGAATAAGGACAACGCATAAACGTGCGTACAGTTGGACGAACTCTCACAGACGGTCGCGGTTGCCCACTTACAAAGAGAATACGAAGCATACATATTTTTTTAATTTCTACCTGAAATATATTATCCATCAGGTCGGCAATTTTCTGAAACTGGACCAATGCTAACATTTTTTTACGACCTTCTTACCTTTTCTCAAGCACACTATTCGAGCACCCGATGTATCACAGTTTCTGCATGTTCATGAACTATTCATATGTTTAGCTACAAAATGCTTGTTTGAAAAATAACCTACACGATCTCGTCTAGCAAGTTGCTCATTTCATTAATACGAAATGAGGGAGCGGGAATCGAGAGTAAACCAGCGAAAGTTCCAGATAGAGATTTACGTTCGACTGGGTCGAATTAATGAATTTGTTTTAACGTTTAACTTTTCCAGCGTAAAGGCTTTTAAAAAATTGATGTTTCCGAGTTCTCCATTCCCCTTGATTCATCTTCCTTCTTTTCTTTTTCTCTCGAATTGTACAGTTCTTCGCTCGTTTTAGGGTTGACATTAATCACTTGCCTCTATCTTAACGTCGCCGTGACGAAATTCCGGCCGCTAAAAAACGTATTATTTTGGTTCAGTACGTACCCCCGCCGTCCACAGCGATATCGAAGTCGAAAAACTAGGTATGTAGTAAATAAACCGGATATACGTGTCCGGGGTGCCAGCATAAGGTAGATTGGGAACGGTACATTCGAACACACCCCCTTCTCTGTACCTTCAAATTACAAAAATATCGCCGATAAATGAATGTATAAGAAAAAAAAAAGACATCTAGCGCTCCTTAAGTCATTTTTTCGAATTTATTAGCTTAAAAAATTACCTACGATGTTTTGACAGACCGCAGATATCGGCGCGAAGCTCTTCTCGATTTCTCCGAATAATAAATGCGAATCAGGTTCCCCGCAAGGAGACGGATTTCTGTGTATTATTTATAGCTATGTACCCGTTTGACGGATATCTTTCGCGGAAAATAAAATTCGAAACCAGGGGCGGAATAAATTCGACCTCACGTTGTATTTATAAACGTAATCCCGCCACATGAGCGCGGCTACCTGGTAATTAATTACGAAGTGGCATTTGCAGTGACTCTGGTCCGAAACAGAGAAAGCGAGAGAAGAGAGAGAGACAGAGAAATTCAGTACGAGAGCGCAAAAACGAATAACAGATTCGATTGTACAGTAAATTTTTCGTCCCAACATAGGTACCGATTGTGAAACATATTATATTTTGCCGAAGAATGGAAAAAAAAAACCAGCTGATCGTTTTATCGATTATGTACCTCCGACTCAAAATACTGCGTTAGTATTTTCTGTGAAATCAGAAGTCCAGAGCTGGCTGCCGGTTAGTGGCCCCTTTGGAATCCATTATGCGATTTGGGGCTATAGTTTGAACTCGTTATTACTGAATGACCACATCATCTGAAAGTGATGCGAATGCTATTCTCATAGTACAGCAGTTTAGAAATTAAAAAAGTGGAAATGGAAAAAAGTGTAATACGAGTATAAAAGATTTGTCTTCGCAAAGTTGTTGTGACTGCCGCCCTACATAACTTCGTAACAGCACCCGCAGTTCCCGGTGGATCTTTGTCTCCCAGAGGGCTGAATGTCTCCTAAAGATAATCCACATCTCCGCCCCCTCCTAAAAAAATAAATCTCGAGAAATATAAGCTGGAGGCAGAAATCCTCAAGACAAAAATTGTTATTCACGGAATTCTGTAGAAAAAAGGTCTTTCACAATTTTTCCATAAGAGCCTCCGAAATTTCGTAAATCGAGGATTAAAAATGATCCCTTACATTGCCATAAATTAACACAGCTTTTATAGATAGGAAAACACAGAAAATCTGACGTTTTTCCACCATTGAAACAAATATTGACACCCAAGAAATCAGTATGAAAGTAAAATTATCAAGTCGCCATCGACTTTCGGATCAAATTTTGCATCGACTTCGGTGTAGAAGTCGACTGCAATATCGTGTCGGAAAATGACGGATTTTGAATGTCGATCAAAATCAATTTCTGTGTCGATCGTGTTTCGAGGGCAGTCTTGTTAACTTCAGCGAAGAGAAAGAATGCTGTGATTATTTCCAGACCAGTTTCTCCACGTTCCCATCTACTCATCTCTAGAATTTTTTCCCTCCCTACTTCCATTAACCGCGGGTACCACACTTTTAAATTTGTGTTTTCTGTGTTTCATACAATTTTCAAACTTTCACTATCTGAAATTATCGCATCGAGATACTGGTTGGGAAGAAAAATAGGAGCAATGGTAAGATTACAGAATTCAATGTTGATATGTTGGTTCGTCTGCAAGTTGAAAACTGTAGTATCTGAGGAAGAGTTGAGAATTTTTATATAAATGTCATTTCATAGGTTTATAGGCTTGTTGAATTTATTTTTGATGGCTATATTCGACTCTAATCAACAAATGTAGCACCTAAAGAGAGGGGGAGAGGGCTAAAATTTGAGGATGTTAACAAGTGCAATATCGGTATTATTTTTTAGGTTTAAAGGGTCGCTGAATTATTTTTGTTGATCATCTGATCTTAATCACTAAATTGTGGCATGCACCAGGAATTAGGAATGGGCTGATATTTAAAAATACCTACGAACGCCTATGAATATCATTTCGGAGGTTTGAAGGGTCGGTGAACTTATTTTTGTCAACCGTTTGAACCTAACCAGCAAATTTTGGCACGCAAGGCGAGTAAGGGAGGGACTGTATAAGGAGATACCAACAAATTTAATACGGGTATAATTTCTTAGACTGAAAGGGTCGAGCTGAATTGATCTTTGATAACCGTCTGACCCTAATCAGCTAACTGTGGTACACATATGGAAATGCGGAGGAGGCTAGGAATCGATATCAATAAATGTAATACAGGTATCACATTTTAGATTCCCAATACGAGTAGAGATATCTTATTTTAGGTTTAAATGGTCGAATGAACACATTTTCGATAACCATTTACTTCGAACTAACAAACTGCAGTACGTAATTCGAGTGGAGAGGGGTTTCAGTGTCTGAAACTTGTTTTTACCTGCTGAACATGCCCAAGCCCGTAGCGTCGGAGAAAGGAGCAAATGAGGACACTGTTCCCTATCAGCCAACAGTCTACCCTCGTTTCACCTCGCAGGAAGGCCAAAACCTTTTTTGCTTCCTTTTACATCTTTGTGCGTAATATTTACAATTTCGTCCCAAGTTACCACTCTTGAAAGAAAGAAAGATAAAAAAAAACTGATCTCGCTCTAAGGGTGAATGTTTTACAGTTTGCTGACTAAGGTTAAATGGTAACAAAAATTCAGTTTTTTTTCCAAGAAGTAGTGTCCCAGTTTTGAGGAAAAATTCAAAAATTAACATTTTTTGTGGTACACTCTTCCTAAGGGAAGAAGCAGATCTGTATCGCATCGAGAATGCTCTGTGATTTGCTGATGAATCCACCCAAACATACTCTTCCAAGAATACCTTTGATTCAATTTTTTCATTTCTAAATCTACTTCGATATTTGGTTATCTACATACAATAATTTTTCTCATGGAAGGGGGAGGGGGTACTCACAAGCTACATGTTATTTGTCCTGAGGAGTCCGATACGAGGTAATTTCTTCTTAGGTATAAATTCACCTTCCTTCTTCTGAATCAAACCTTATCTTTTTAATCGTCTCTATTAATCAATGACTCGACGGTGTGTCCCAAAAAACGCAAAGAGAGTCAAAAATCGCTTAACTTACTTGAGCAATTTGATCGAAACGGCCGAACAGTTCGTTCAGCGTTTTTACCAGATCAGAGGCACTCAGCTTCTCGGACAGTGGCGTGAAATTGACGATATCCGCGTACAGAATACTGTAGACAAATAAAAAGATGAAATAACATCACGAGGCAATCGAACATCAAAACGTCTGTACACCGGTAAATCCGTAACGTACAATTTTCACAATTTTCCGCTGCCATGTTTAAATCGACTTTATTATGATTGACTGCTTACTGTGAACGCACATTTGCTTTAAAAGACGAAAAAAAGGTTTGAGAGGAGGCGTTAAATTTAATATATCATCTCTCACCTAACGCTGTTATGTCTCTGCACGTACATTTCGTGAAAGCGTGTCTGCTTGTTTGACATATCTTGACAGGCGTCCGCCATCTTCAGCATGATGCTTCTTTTAACCTGGAACATGCGAAATTACGTGAGATTACAGTTCAATCTGTAGTTTATAGCACAATTTTTAATATAGTAAGGGTACGAAGTTGGAGAGGCATTCAAATAAACTGAACCTTGCAGTGAGGGCTTGACCGTGAAGTAAAAAAATACTGACAAAACACATGAAGAAGAAAACAAGAATAACAAATGGAAATCATAAAAATTAGAAAAGGACAGTAAAATAATTTGAAGATAGCAACAAACATTGGTACCGAGCCCCCTTCTCATAAATCAAATCTCAAGACATTGGGCAAAACAAATTTTTGGCAACAGGGCAAAAACCAACAAAACAACGTTCAACAAGAAATGAACAATGACTGTAAATCAAATGACCATTATGAACACAGATAATTGCAATTGCAAGACGTGAGCTCTAGGATATCCAGCCAAAGTCCAAATACATCGGCTTTAATTTAGAATGTTGGAAATTAGTCTTCGTGAAAACACCTATGAAATTCACATTCTACATACATTCACATAGCTTATGTTTGTATTGTATAAACACCATACAACCATAAGAACTTTTGCCGAGTATTAGTAACAGCTAAGTGAGTCAAGCATGTTGAGAATCGAGAAGTTGGGTTTTTACTGATTCTACTGCAGTCTCCCAGTGGTGAAAAAATTCACCAAGGCAGTACTACCTACAACTTCTGCTGAACATCGTAAGAACTCAGTCCACATTTTCTGTCGAATGATGGTTCAGAACCGGAGTGCCTCTAACGTATTTCATATACTCTTTTAACACCTATTAATAGTTCACCATACTATGCTCTATTTGAACCTAGGCATATAGCTTTAAAAAATTTAGATTTAGGACATATATTTTAGAAATATTTTTTAGCAACAATACAATTACTTCAGGGAAATAGAAAAGGCAAATATTTTTGAAGCAAAAAGGACGCAGCAAGCAACAACGATATCCGCAGTAACCAGCACAGAGTCTGAAGAACTACTAATGGTAGTAGAAGATTTTTCAGCCCACTAATAAGTTAACACTGTTTTCCCCGTTCTCTACCGATTTTTTGACTAACCAGAAAGCCGTTCTCCCACTTCAGCGACAGTTATATAAGGCAGTGCAGGACAGAAAAAGATTATTCAGTATCCAGATATAATCAAGAGAGAGAATTAGAAGGGTATTAGTATTAACACAAGACATGCTTACAGGCTTAGACGGTGTATATGCAATCATGTGTGCTGAAATGAAGCTCTTATCTTCACTTACCTATTAATTAGTTTTCCACTCAGAAGGATTTTCATAGAGTAAACCGGGTTAAATGTCCAGCCCAAGTAAAAGTCTGTTTTTCATCTAGCGTTCTCTATGGTTTACTTTTTGAACTTTATTTTGTAGATGTATACTTGGCAATAGTGCGCTTGTAAGCAACTGGTAAAAAACCACTGTTTGTAAATATAAAAAAAGTCACATGCGAATTACGTTTTTGATTAGTTCATATCTAAAAATTTTGTTCATTTCGAAAAGTTTGTGAAATTTGTTATGAGTTTTATGATAGTTGAAGTTACATCGCCGATTTTTGTGTGAACTATAATGAGTTAAGTACTACACGGAAGTATCAGATTGAATGAATACAAATTTTTTTTTGCGAGTTATTCACACCAAAAAACTACAAAAAAAAAAAAAAAAAAAAAAAAAAAAAAACCCGAGAGACGACCTATAAGCGGGCAGTTTTATTGAAAAATGCAAAAAGACAAGAAGTCGAAGGTTTATCTGCGCCAGTAATTGCGAATGTTTTTTTAAATTCAGACTGAAGCATGGATCCAATGCGACGCGGGCCAGAAGTGGTGGTATAAGACCTGTGCCCTTACCACTGACGACCATGACCCTGAATTTAAAGATGATTTTTGTCGCGAATAATAAAACATTTTTCATGCTTAGTTTTTCTTCATTCTTACTAAAGAAAACAATTTTGCCATAGGCTAAGTGGGCTTTTACTCTGGTAACCTGGTAAAAGTTCTTTTCTGACTTTTTTTTTTGGGGGGGGGGAGATTGATGATAGATACCAAACAAAAGCTGTAAAAAAGCTCCTTCACCTGGCAGTAAATAGCTAAGACCTCAGTGTGTCACATTCTGTTAAGAAATTTGAAAAAATACGTTTTTTTTTTTACAATCACTCCAAGTTGGATGTGACTTTCTTGCCCCGGCTGCCCGGCTTACTCTGCTTCACCTTCACCCATGGGCGTAGTCAGCGAGGGGTAAGGGAGAGCAATTACCTCCCCCCTTGGGTTTTGAAAAAAATTATGTTTCAGTGCTCCAACAAGATTATTTTCGAATATTTAAAGCCAACTGAATAAAATTCGCAGAAAATAGGATGTGCCTAGAGGCCTAGACGCTAGATAACGCAAATGTGTGACTGGCGCCACACTGATAGCAAATAAGCAGCGACTTGCGCCTGCACAAATTCTGCCTTTTTGCCTCCTCCTGGAAGAAGTTCTATAGTTACCTACGCTCATACCTTCACCTTGCATTAAAATGAATAATTGTATCAATCCGATGTGCCTCAAATTACCGGATGACGCATCTAACTTTAAACTTGTAAAATTTTGCGCTTGATCTACTACAGAAAAAAACGTTTTCATTCAAAAATATAGGGGAGACCGGGGTTAGTTGTCACAATTTTTAGAAACTTCAAATTTCTGAAAAAAACTATTGAACCGAAAAACTTTAAATTAGGCTCAAATTGGTGCTACAACCCTTAGTATAAAATGGCATATAAAAAAATTTCATACGGTTGGCCCCAAACATTTTAAAGCGCGGCTACTTTTTTGTGACAACTTGCCCCATACCCGGGTAAGCAGTCATACATGATGGGGTAAGTCTTGGGCTAAAAAGTGCTAAAAATGTGCTGAAATGTCTTACGAACGTATATTTTCGTACCATTTTCTAAAAACATGTAACAAAATTCGCATTAATTGATAATTTCTGTAAGGAGACAACTTGCCCTGGATTGAGGGGGTTTAGAAAGTACAATTTTCGGGGGGAGGATACATTTGATTTTAGGTTCTAATACACCCAAAGATAGCTGAAGAAATTCTACTTACTACACAGTATTTGATTTTTGCCAATACAAAATATTACACTCATGAGAGTGAACTTCTTGTTTATAAAACGTGATTTTTTTCTAAATTTTGTGTTATCAAAAATTCAAAATATCAAACCACTTTAAATCAGGTTGGTTCCATAACCGCGAGTTCTATCAAGTGTGGATGAAGTGTGGGTACTCTAAGGAGTAGCGTGACGTCATCAGATTCAAAAAAGTACCTTTTCCACGGGAGACATAGAGGCTGAGACAACTTACCGCGGTCTCCCCTAGATCAAAAATAACATAAGCCAGTGTTGTGAGGACTGATTCACAAAATGTTTTGAATTTGGTTTTTAGGAAACGGGAATTCCCAAAACCATTTACGAATTCGCAATCTTTTGAGAAATGTGGAAATCGGAAATTTTTTAGATATTTAAAATCCTTGAACTGTTGCGATTATGGTACTACTACTTTCATGCACAGAATCTCATTATTTTCTACAGGGACCCGGAACTGGAGCTCGGAGCCCTCGAACAGATCATTTTCTGAAGGAGTCGGAGCTCGAAAAATACTTGTCAGAGTCGCAGTTAAATTCAGGTTTGCTCCGGAGTCAGAGACAGGCCGGAGAGGCTCAGATCTTCAGGCCGATTTCGGGATCCTGATTTTTAAGCTATTTTTTTAGGAAAACTGAAGAATAAAGAAAAGGAAACATAATAGAAAAAACTTTAGGAATCGCCAAAAAGACTCAATATTTTTCAGGAAAATGAGAATTGGGAATCCTTGTTACAAAAGTATCTCGAGAAAATGAGAAATGGGAATTCCAAATTAAAAATTGTTGAAATATCATCTCGGAAACGGCCTTCAAAGTTGTAGACTGAGAAACAGAAGATAAACAGAATGATTCGTAATGAAGATTGAGAGGGTAGCACTTCTTTGCACCTCTTTAGAAACCAGACCACACCATCGATGATGACAGTGCATAGAGCGTAGGCGATGCATGCATGCCAAATTGGCCCCGGGACACCGCACCCCCTATCCCGGAAATACTCCGATTGGGTCTGGGTCAGGATAGGGGCACCATATGCTAAATGTTGATCACAGTTAAGGGCTTTCGCTTAAAAGCGCCAATCGACTTTATTTGAACATGCGGTTTTTGATGAAAATCACCTCAGAACAACATTCTTTATCAGTTCAACGGGCCTATCACCACTTATGAAGGAAAAAATGTCTCACCATCCCTCGTAAAAGGGAGCTAGGACTTATACAAGTGTTTAAAGTATTTTAAAACGTTTCTTAAATGTACCAAATTTATAAAATTTGAAAAAACCTGGTGACTTCGGGTTCAAACTAAGACAAATTTGGGGTCTAGGAGAAACAACCGCGAGTGAATTCACCGCAGAAAATTGAACGCAGTTAAATCACCGCGGGATAAATTCCTAATTAATCGACAGACAAATACCCGAGAAGTGAATTAACCACAGGATTAATGAACGGCAGGACAAGTATTCCCATGACTACTTCTTGATTTTTCGTTTTTCATTGGTACGACGATGACGAATGCATCAACTCAAATATTCGAATACGTATAAATATTGGTTCATTTCAGAAAATGTTGATGTCTGCAGAAGTCTCAGGAAGTTCGATGAAATGGAGAGTGAAGAGTCTTAGTTTTAGCGACTTAAAGAGTTTGAAATAAGTATGGAAGAATTTAAAAAAGTCAAGTTTTGAGAAGCCTTAGTCAAGCCCAGTTAAGTTACTGAAAATCGTTAATAAATGTTGAACAGTTTTACCGGGTCTCAAACAAGTCTGGGAGAGTCTTAATGTTTCTTTAATGACAACCGAATAATTTTAGCTAGTATTAGGGGAGGGAGGGTCGCCTACCGTATTTCCTTACCTCTCCGGGGGGGGGGGAGGGATTGACTGATATTGGGATAAAAGTTGAAAATTAATTCTTCAAAAACTGTCGCTCAGTCTGGAATCCGCGGGAAACTGAAAAAATTTGATAGTATATTTTGGAAGGTATTTTCAATTTGATCCTCAATAAGAAAACAATCAGAAACGAGAATCGTTCAAACTACAAATATTTTTGGACTCTTCTATTGATTTAAAGACCATTCTGCGGGCATAAAAATGATTAAAATACTCAGTAGAGGAGGGCGGGTAAAACAGTTCAATTTTTACATAATCTCAACTACCCCTCCTAGAACTGTTTTCTGGAACCGCCACTGCTTCTTGTATAAGACTCGCGGTGTGGCACACAATTTATCATTCTAGTACACCAGGGATTTATTTTTCTCTAATTTTTCTTATTCGCCGTGAATACAATTTTTTTACTGCATTATTTTCATGAAGTCCAATTTTTGCGGTGAATTCGGCGATGAACTACGTCATGGTGATTTGTCCCACAATTAACTTGCCACGCGGTCAAGTTTCCTGCAATAAATGTTCCCTTGGTGAACTGTCCAATGGTAAATTTCCACGGTGAATTGACCGCGCTTAATTTTCCGAGGTGAATTCACCGGCGGTGAACTGTCTGGATCCCGGCGAGTTGACATGAAGTGACTGATTTAAACTCAACAGGGACTAACTTCGGCAACTGAAAGTCGATCGCTCTGAAATGATTTCCATCTCGTGGGTATGAAACGTATACGGACAAAGAACGCTATGGCTCGCTTCTGATCTCGCGAGTTCTGATAGAGGGCCGTGAGTCGCCACGGCTGAGTACAGCACCGATAATTGACCACGTAAGCGTATCGAGATTTGGATATGACGAGGTCGCTACCACATTCGGCAAGGAATATCTGCCGAATAAGAGTTCATTATCACGGCACCCGAAAGTGGTCATTTTCGGGTGTATCGCGAAATGGACACTTCGTGAAAACGCGGTGACACTCGCGGGCCCGGCGTTGCAATTACGGAGCGGCGGGTCACCGAGCAAACGACCCTTCCGACGAGGACTGAAATATGCAGCAGCCCTCTTTGACTCTCATAAACTTTTGCTTCTGGAGCGCATAATGGCGCCGCATTAACTTCAAATATACAACGTGTTCGGAGTGTAATAATTCCCACAAGACTCGAAAGTTTGACGTTGATTTAGCAAACCAACTCCGAAGATTCCTGTGTGGTCGAGCTAACTTTGATTTAAGGTTAATTCCGAAGCTCCTCGTTCACACCGACTTACAGAATGTATAACCACGATTTTAAGACGATGTAAATTAAATATAAATAACGGACCGGTATAAAAGGAGAACGCAATCCAGAACAGATGTGTTAATTCCGCGGTTAACGCAGCTTCATAGTCGGCTGTAAATTGCTGGTGTTCCAAAATTTGCGCCTAAATTCGCGACCATTAATTTTTATTTCAACTGATATTAACGAGCGGCGATTTTTTGTTCGGTTTCATCTTCTGCCGCGCCATCATCTTTCGTTTCTACGTTCTTCCATGCCACCCTCTCCACGGCCGAGTAGGACGAGAAATTAAATTTAATACGTGGGCTTTGATCCCGGTATTAAGATTAATTTGTGGTCTTCGGGATGGTTGAGCATTTATCTTCATATGCGATAAAAACTTTCTAAGAGGGTCGCCTCTCCGAAAGAAAAATTTTTTTCGCCGGCTCGCTCTCGTCCTGTTCGGTGCTTATCATGGTCTTACAGAAATTTCAATATATGAAACTACACAGAGTACATATTATACGCGTTTAGACGGAGCGATTTGGCAAAATTCTCGGGGTAAATAAGGCCCGAGAGGGGAGGACTGTTTGATTGATTGCGTGATATTTGACAACGCGACGATACTCGAAAGCCGACGCGAGATTATCTACTCACAGAGACGTAAAGCAGGACCAGCGTAGTCGTGTAGTCGGTTTCCATGAAAATAAAGGCGTCGATCACTTACGCCGGAATTGGGTTCAAAAATGGCAGAGGAGATGCTAAAGTGTGCATAATTAGATGAACGGATGGAGACGGCATACAGATACAGAACGCGCAGGAATTTGCGCACTGGGCTTAGCCTCGGAGGTCTATTTAGGAGAAAAGGTGGTCGAAAATCGGTTTTTTTTTCTTAATGGATGACCTAGGAAGTTGAAACTACAGTACCTACATATTAATACCTTAGATGAACATACATTTTACAGACCTGACCACTTTAAGAAGCAGGTGGTCCCCCCTCCCCATTTTTTGGGCAAGTGTATATAGCCTTCACAATGGTAATTATATTTATTTATTTTTAGCCAAATTAAGTCAGGGTGCCCAGTTTTTTTTCTAAAATGAAATTTCTAGACTTTTCCCTGACTTTTCTCCAACTCTCCCAAACACGTTTTAGAACGGTCTAAAAAGTGGCTAAAGGAAGTTACAGGGTTTGCGAAAAGGCCTGCGCTATATTCAAACTGACATTTGCATGTCTTTACTTTGACACATTCCAGTCATGGGTATAACACAAACGGGAAAAACGTTACATTTGCGGAGGAACAAAAAGGAATTATCATTTCCATGGAAATCATTTGACATTTTTAGGTCTTTACTTTGGCACATAACAGAAAAAAGCGTTACTTTGGAGCGTGACGAAAAGAAAAATTAATAATAATACCTAATAAAACTGCTAGACTGACTGACCATGGATGGACAGACTGGACTGACTGACTTAACACTTCATTTGCCTGCGAGTACCACACTCCTTGTATCAGCGTGTATTCTCATGCGAGTATCGCGTTCCTTGTACCAGCCTGCGAGCACTATGCTCTTCCGTGGTTGCAGACTCGTCTGCAAGATGATGCACTAGCAGAGCGCAGTGCTCGCAGGCTGGTACAAGGAACGTGATGCTTGCATGGAAATACAGGCTGATACAAGGACTGTGGTATTCGCTGGTGATTGAAGTGTTAAGTCAATCAGTCAGTCCAGTCAGTCCAGTTTCGTTTTAAAACGTTGTCTTTTTTCTCTCATTTATTTTAAGGAAATGTTTAGGGCCAAAGTAGTAGAAAAACCTCATTTTAGTGCCGAGAACAATGGCAAAAATGCCCTTAGCGCAAAAATGTCTCTTTTTACAACTTCATTGCATAGAATAAAAACATAGAAATAAAACTATATAAGATATAAGAATTCAAAAAACTTAATTAATTTGCTGCGTTTCGACTTCAACCACTTCAAAGGACAACGCATGAGGGATCTGGTTGGCCGAGAGTGGATAGCGCGCTGGTCTCGGAATCCAGAGGTCCCGGGTTTGAGCCCACGTAGCAGCTCGCTAAATTTCGACCAACCTAGGCCGGTTTGTAGACAAGCAGAGAAGAAGGCTAAGACAGCCCTAACAGCCTCCCCGACGTCTCTGAGGTAATGCTCGAAAGGGCGGATTCCAGGGCTCGAGTTGAGAGCAAAATTAGAAAAGAGGACGACACATGAAAGTACACTTTTGGAAGTTCTGTTCTATGCATTCGGCTTTTTCCAAAAATATTTCTAAAAATCCATGACTTTTTCCTGATTTTTCAAGAATTTTAAAATTCCCAGATTCTTCCAGAACCAGGCATCCTAAGTGCAGCCGTATGCATTGGTCACGACGGACATATACTGCCATCCGAAATTACAAATCGACTGAGCAGTATGGATTCATGGAAAGGCGATCAGTAGTCACAAATTTACTAAGCCTTGGTGACGTGCAGGCACGTACCGAAGAGTTTTCCTGAAGAGGGGGGAGGAATTGTGAAAGTCCCAACTGACTCAACTCAGAATTCCCAAGTATCAAAGCAAAAAAAAAAAACAAAAAACTTTTAACTTGTTGGATTTTCCCAACTCGCCTAACTGAAATGGTAAATTTTCCCAACTGTAGAGTGAAACATTCCTACGGGGGAGGGGGGAGGGTAAGTTGCCTCTCCCCCTACTGGTACGTCCCTAACCATGCGTCAGTTATTACCGGACGTTTTCTTGAAGCATTTTCTCGAATGGACATTTTCCCAACTAGCCATTTTCCCGAGAATAAATATCTCGAATCGAATTTCCAAAATTATTTTCCCCCGAACCTTTCTCCCGAAAGACAACTTCCCGAATGATTTTTTTTCCTGAAAATAAATATTCCGAATCAAATTTCCCAAATGACTTTTTCCAGTAATTTATCGAAACAGAATAATGTTATAGGCCGAGTGGCCGACCGACAAGAGGTGGTAGGGCCGCTGTCGCCCCTCACTACCCACCTTTTACTTGGAACATGTACGAAGCCACACTAAACGACAATCACAAAATCAACGACGCTAGCGTAAGCTGGCATAGTAGCTTCTGCCTGCTGCAGAGGAAACACCACCCCGATATGTACATGTTCCTCAAAGAAGTCCAGAAGGAGCCAGTGGACACCGAGGTAAGCATCGCAGAGCTCAGTCTCAGTAGAAAAAGAAAGAAGAAAAAAAAGTGAATGCTTCGCCTAAGTAGAAATGGCTCGGTCTCTGAACTCAAATTCGTTTCGTCGCTCTCGAATATGAAGATTACAAAAGCGGTAATCGCATAATAGATTACTAACGAACAATCGGATACAACGTACATATAAAATTCGGGAACAAAGGATTCGAGAAAAAGTAATTCAGAGGGTGTCTAACAAATTTGAAAATTCAAAATATTGAACTTTTACTGGACTTTCACTGAGCTCTTCTCGGGCTTTTTGTAGACGCAAAAATTGAGTTTGCAAGACACATAGTGATCGAAGCTGAATTTTCGACGTTCCTTGTCGTCTCTGCCCCATTTCGCCACTGTCTTCGTTTCTTGGTTCCTTTGATCTTCCACGCCTGTGTAGGTGTGTCTCGAACTCAGGCCTCTCCCTTTGATGGAGGAGGGGTATAAAAAAATCAGAGGTCGGAGTCGATTTATGGGTTTTTAGGGTCACTGAATTCAATGCTGATAGTATTTTTTCGGGGTGGAAAATTCTAGGGACGGCTAGATGGAGATGTTGAAAAACATGTACGGGGTGATTTGCATCCCTTTTGTTTGCTGAAGTCAGCAGGACTGAAAAAATATCAAAACATCTATACTGTATCTCGTCGGGGTTGTTATCATGGTACAGTCTGCAAAGTAATGTTGAACCTTCCTTTTTGAGATTCCTGGTACAGTTAGCAGAAAATTGAGAACAATCTTACTAATTTATTATGTAACATCGTCTCCTGAACATTTTCTATTGAAACTTTTTTTGATAAACAATATTTCTCGACTGATTGCGGAAAATTCAATTTTATGACACTGCTCATCTTTTAGAAGGCTTGGGCTCTCGGATTTCAAGGGACTTTTTGTATGTTGATCAATACTGTGATCTGACCCTCTGTGCCAAAATGCAGCCTCCCAACAAGTTTTTTTTAAATCTATCATCATGGCTAATTGTACTGGTCTACTGGCTGAAATGGCTTTTCAGCACAAAGTGAAGCTCATTCTTCCACTCACGATATCATTGGATGAATATGGAGCCAGTATTTTTCATACTGATTCCGAATCTGATTCTGAATCAAAACAAAGTTTTTAGCAATCTAATTTTGAATATTCAGCTGCTGATACACAAGGGATGTACGAGGGCAATACCCCCCTTGGTAGCGAGAAACTGAATTTGAAAGTGTTTCAAAAACATCCGAGTTTTATAGAGTCACATATAAGCCAGCTAGGGTTCAAATCAGTGTTGCCACTCTTTTTAAAGAATGATTTTCCATTACTTTTCCTGCAAATCTATTCTTCCTATTTTTACATAACTTTTTCTTTTGTATGGGGATTGAGTTATGGATTTTGGCAAGACTTTTCCCCCCTCATGATCCTGATCATAACGCCAGCAAGAGAGAAGTACATGAATACGATATTTTCTACAGAGGGAAACTTTTTACTTTTTTAAAAGCGTGATTATTCACAGACAATACATGTTGATAGAATATAAGCCATGAACCTAGTCTGTCATTCAGAGAATCAATGTTCTGTGATTCAGATGGAAATTCTATGACGTTTCCAGGTTTTCCAAAAAGTGAACCTCAAGGAAACCTAAGCAAGTATACGAGTCTTGTTTAAAATAGTTCTACAGAGATTTAGAAACGTTTCCAAGAGAAGGAGCCACGGGAATCTGTAGGAAAGGCTTTATATCTACACTATGACCGGGAAATAAAACGGCTATTAGTTCGTGAAAAATTTAAGATGCTATTACCCCTCTTCCTGCACTGAAATAGCAAAAATTTGGAAACACGAAGTCAAGTCTTCTAATTTGTTAATGGAAATATTCATTTCACAGTTCATTTACTCCAACGGCCACAGAGCACAGATACCGTCCATAATTTCGAGCGAATTACAGCGCCGAATTCCCAACTTTAATATAACGAATTGTTCTCGTAATTTTTGCATCACCAGAGTGGGGTACATAATTTAGCATTAAAAAAAAAAGATTTAATCGATGTAGTCTGTACGCGAATTTGCTAATCCATCATCTGTTTGCGAAGTCCGGCGATGTAATTTTCCGAATGACATTTTCATAAGATTTTCGCCCTTTTCTCTTTCTCTCAATTTTTCACTCTCTCGCGTACTCTCAGGTTTTTCGCGCCACTTCCAGTATGGATGACATTTTCACGCGACATTTTTTCCTACTTTATCACTGTCAGATATACGGGGGAATCGCGTTCAGGTTTACTCTCCGCTCTCCATCTCCATATCGCGTCGCCGACGAGCATACTCCATATCTGGTTGCTGAAGGTCTTAATTTTCTACCTTTATTTTAGGATTAAAACACTAAAGGGGGAATGTCGTTCATATTGAAGACGGTTTCGATCTCCTTTCAAGGGACTAGTGCCGATGAAAGGTTATCTTCGGTCTGATCCAGCATCTCTGGGACTTCGATACCAAAGAAAAAAAAAAAAAAGATATATCTATCCTCTCGTTTAAACGTATACGGAAGTGGCGTCCCATTTCACGAGGAAAGAAAAAAAAATCAAAAGAAGCCGCAATACGCCCTTAAGACGAAGGATGAAATTTCCTCTATTTCCCGCTATTTGCCGTCAATTATATACAATCTCGTTTATTTCAAATGGAACTCGCCAGGCTGAACACGAAGATGACTTTTTTCTCCTTTATACCTTCCATAGGAAACACCAGCCAAAAAGAATGAATAACTTTTGTCGTCGATGAAAAAATATATAAAGGTTTTTGGAGTATAACATTTGCAGCTGCGCTTTATTTCTTTATTCCCAAAAGATGTTCTCACCGTCTCCGCGTATATCTCGTTATACGTACCTACGTATGCGAAATAAATGATCTATGTCTTTGGCTGCACTTTTTCCCGCTAGTGCAAAAGCACATTACGTAGACTTCTGGAATTTATCGGTGTAAAAACTTAAAGATACGAATCGTGAACGTGTGAAAAGAGTGTTGACGGGCGTAATTTTTACGAACAATGCACTTGTCAACAACTTTTCCACACTGAATACATTCGGGTAGGGGAAGTCTGGATGATGTACATTCAGGAGGATGAAAAAGTACATTCAGAATTAATGCAAAGTTTAGAATTGACGCGGGTACTGAGAAATTCTGATTTGTTTTTGCTGTTGAGCTCGAGCTTTACTCATGTATCAATTACGAGTATTGTAAGCAGTTTGAGAAGAAAAGTAACAAAATCATGTTTTGTGAAAATTTGCTGGAAAAGTTGCTATGTTTCAGATGTCATATTGAGAGCTGAGGTGCGACGCTTCTAATTTTGCGTGGGTGCCAGATTATTTTCAGTAATCGGTCATCCTTGCATCCTTAGCATAATATGCGATCTCAGACAATTGCTGTGAAAGGAACCCAAATGTAAATTAATTTTAAGCCCCTTTTACGGACATCTTTAATGGCACATTAGGGCGTGCCTCCTAACAAATTTTTTTAAAATTCGGTTGGAACACTTGAAACACACTAGATGAAAGTACCAAATAATTCGAACACACACGACAGCCTGAAGCAATTTAAGGATTTTCTGAAAAAAGTAACATATACATTGTCACCGGAAATTATCCTCGAAGTTACACGATTATTTACCCTTACTCTCCGAAGTACAGGCCACACTAGTACCTAGCAAGAATGAAGAATTCAGTCGAATAGTTCATCGACTTTCCTCTCTGACAATGCATAAGGGAAGGAGGTTGTCATCGAGAAAATTCGATTGTCAATATTTTTGAGTTCATCAAGCAGCTTTTTCGCCTTTGACAATAATCAAGTTACCATCGGTGCAGATAATAGAACAGCAGGTATTTTTTTATTGTACCGTTTCCGCTTTACGAGAGAAACAACTATTCACACCACGACAGTCGAAGTTCGACCGTTTAAAGAATTCGTATTTTCAAAATTGCTCTTGAGAATTTTAAAATGAAAAGCGAAAAAAAACCTTGTATTTTACGTTTGTAATTTTCCAATTTCTTTTTTCCAAACGCCATTTTAATTCTTGTCGGCGAAAATAAAATTTACTTGGAATCAACGACTTATTTGCTCTATGTAAACAGTGGACAATAATGATTCTCTTATCACTCGGAATAATCGGCTGAGCTTCAATTTTCACCGTCGACATTCTGAATCGGATGGGGGGGGGGCTGGGGTACATGGCCCCCTTGGTTGAATATTCCTAACGCAATAATAGGAAAAAAGGAATAAAAATGATGAATTGTACGCTCATTACACGGCACGAAGGTCACCGCCGTTACTGTACCCCCATCTCTTTTTTCTAAATCTGCGCCTGAACATGTGTATTGAAGCAGTGATATATTTTTGCTGAATCCGATGTAAGTAAAAAAATTTCCTTTTTACTGGTATTGCAAAAAGTCTTGAAAGTGTCGTGAGGATTTTTAGGAAATTACTTCCTTCCATTCTATTTTAGCCATTGTGAAATTCATTCTCTATTATCGTGATACATAATACATAATATGCAAGTGTACAAACACTATGTGACTTGAGATCCAACAGTCGAGTGCGATAACGATGCAAGGCGTTGCCACCCTATTGGTGGGGATGGTGAGGGCAAATTGAAAATGCCGACATAAAAAAACTCAACGATTCTCTATTTTGTTAATTGTTTAAAATTCCGACCAAATGTCTGTACCGTATGGCATCAGGAAGTTCAGTGGTAGAACTACTTCCTGGTGGGACGGCGAGAAATGGAAAAACAGTGTTGACTAACACATATAGCGGAAAAAAAATCTACTTCACTAATTCCTGTTGCTGCAAGCCGCTGCAAGCAGCGGGGGCAGCTCCGTCGCGTCGTGATGGGTTATTATTTCTCGTTTCATTTGCAACGTTTGATTTTGGAGACTGAATAAAAAGGGAACCAAAAATCTCATACAATATCCGAAACCAGCAACCCAAAAATTCAACATGCTGAAAACCAATTTTGTCCATTTCCATTGTGAAAATCGGATTATCTGGACTCAAATCAGGATCAGATCAACCATTTAATACAACTTCCGTAGTAGTCAGTGACCTGATGAGCTTCTACTCCAGCAGTTCGCTCAGTACCTGATTACATTCAAAGTTCAGAATGGGTGACATGTACTAGTCCCCCTTCGTGAGGGGAGGGGGTTCTCCAGTGTTTTAAGCTAGTAGGAGGACTCTGAAGAATGTTATTTTTTGAACTATTTTCGCCAAAAATAGGATTTTTAAAAAAAAGTGGAGACGGTTGCCGTTAGAATAAAAGGCCTAGAATAATTTTACCGGTTTGAAAAATATCAAAAGCACCGTAAAAAACTTACCTCAGCGGCTATATACGCAGGAATAACGCTCAACAACAGCTGCTCCTGTTGCTCCTTTTCACACTCCAGTTTCACTCGAGATTCGATGCACGTTCGGGTACCGATGAAAGTTTGCCGGTGCGCGGATTCCGTCATATGTCGATAGTAGAAGCCGGTGCCGGCGGCGCACAGTAAAAATATTAAATCGCTAATTATCTGGAACATAAAGTGCGGGCCTGGTGTCACACACTCAGTTGGCCAAAAATTCATGCGAAGAATATTAAAACAGTACCCTCAAATTATTGTAAAAGTCTTGTACTGATGGGTATACAATACACCAGATGTCGAGAACAAGGCTACAGACAAAAGGACTGCCTAAATTTTTTGGGGAAGTATGCAGATTGATATTAAAAAAAGGCAGTCAGGCCCCGTAACAACAAAAAGTTAATTACACTGATCAATGGAGTAGTGAGCAAGTTCCATGATCTGCAAGTTCGTTTATTTGAGCATGAAACCCATTCCAACGCGATTCAATGGACAGCGAACAGGTTTAAGTAGCCAAGAAATCAACCTAATTGATGGGTAATTTTCTTTATAATTAAAAAGGATATCAACCAGGGCTTTTTAAATCGTCGGAAGCAAACTTTTCGTTTCCAGTGAAGATACATGCTCTCATTTTCCAATGGATCGAGAATGACGAGCGACAGAAAAGCACTAAAACGGCCCGTGGGATTGGTATTTGTCAAAAATTTGAATCCACCTTTGAAAATTTTTTGGACTTTGATTCAAATGACGAAAAAATGAACTTCATTCATTCAAATTGAAATGGGTAGTTTACTGTACGAAATCGGACTTTCCCATTTTACAATAGTACAAGTATTTTACTCAACGAACAGTACGATTGAAATACTTATTTCTTGACGTTCAATTTGCCATTCAATATTCTCCCGAGTGGTGTGCGGAAGATTATTGAAATGTAACTCCATTATTGAAGTTGATTTGATTCTCTCAACAAAATCTTATTTTAATTTAGTACCTATTATTCTTTTTTAAATGATGAAAACATTTGTTACCCAGCTTCTCAGTTTAAACCTGCTAAATGAAGAAGGATGGTCTTTTTTCAAAACTCAAAAAAATAAGAAAGCCCATTTTCAAATTTGTAAAATCAAGGCGTTCATTCAAGAATTAGAAAACAGAGAAAGTTTATTTTAAAAATTTTCTAAATGAGGATTTAAATCCTAAAAGAGAGGTGATATATTTACATATTTTTAAAATGAGAAATTCATCGTCAAATTTCAAAATAATAATTATTTTTCATATTTAATAAATAGGGGAGGGGGGGGGGTTGATTTATAAAAACGAGGTTCATTTTACACAACACAAAATGAGGAGTTTCACTTCAACATTTGAAGAATGGGATGATACAGTTCAGTATTTGAAAAATAGGGCGTTCATTTTAAAATTTGAAAAATTACGCGCGGTTTATTACGAAATCAGAAAAACTGGAGGTCTATGTATCATTTTTCAAACTGAGAGGGTTCATTTTAAAAGAAAAATGAAGACGTCTACTCATTAAGTTTCAAAATAAGAGGATACATCTAAAAAATTGAAAAATAAGGGATTCTACATGAAATCTTTAAAATAAGGGGGTGTTTCTTTAAGAATTATTGAAAAAATGAGGGATTTTATATCGTAAGCTGGAATATAAGGGGAGTTTATTTAAAAACTGGCGAAATAGGGTGTTCGTTTACTAACTGAAAAATACAGGGTTCATATTAAAATCTAAAGATGACAGTTAACTTCAATTCTGAGAAATGGGGGAGTTCACTTCAGAGTTTAAAAATAAAGTGGTTCATTTTGACATGAGAAAATAAAGGAGAGTGTGTTTCAATATAAAAAAAAATGCGAAGGTTCTTTTCAAACGTAAGAAAATGAAACAGGTTATTTAAAAATTTGAAAAATAAGAGGGGTTCATTTCAAAATTTAGAAAATTGGGTAATTCATTTTGAAATAACCAACTGACAGGATTTATACATCGATTTCAAAATGAAAGGGCAAATTTTGAAATATGAAAAATACGAAGACTCATTTTAATTTTTTATGAAAAATGTAGGAGTTCTTTCATTCATTTCAAAATGTGCATATTAATTTTAAAATTGAGTAAATGAGGGAGTTTATTACCAAATTTGGTCAAATTACGTGGTTCGTTTTGAAAATCGCAGGGAGTTCATTTCAAACCTTCTGAACTTATACAAAATGAGAAAGGTCACGCAAACTTTATAAAACATGAAAGAGTTTGATAAACTGTACAAAATAAATGGGCTCATTTTAGGATTCGAAAGCCGAGAGGGTTCATTTAAAAATTGGAAATACGAGAAAGTTTATTTCAAAATTTGGAAAATGAGGAATTTCATTTAAACTTGCGAAGAATGTAAAAGGTTAATTTTAAAATATTAAAAAAATCAGATGGTCCACTAAATAGTTTTCAAAATGAAGAAGTTCATTTGAAATTTTTTGAAATGAGAGGATTTATGATCAATTCTAAAAATCATGTTGTTCTTTCGAAAATTTACAAAATAAAAGGTTAATTTCAAAATTTGATAAACGGTGGGGTTCATTTCAAAATTCGGATTTATAAAATGAGGAGGTTCGTTAGAAAGTTTTGACGTAGGAGGTTTTATTCAAACTTGAAAGAGGAGGAGGTTCATTTCAAAATTGGAAAAATGAGAGGGTCAATAATTCTTTTTCAAAATTAGACGATATAATATTTTAAAACATGACAAATGAGGGGGATTCAATTTAAAATTGTTAAAATTAAGATGCTCAGTTGGAAATTTTTAAAATAAAACTGTTCATTTCAAAATTCGAAAGACGAGGATGGTCATTTTTAAAGAATTGATAGAATGAGAAAGTTAGTTCTAAGATTTTCAAATAGGGAAGGTTAATTTAAAAAGTAAAAGTAGGTAATTCATTTAAAAATTGAATAAAATGAAAAATTTTTCTTGAAAATAAGGAGGTACATTCTAAGAAATGAAACCTGAGGCGATTCAATTAAAAATTTCCAAATTTAGGTTGCTTTTTTTGAAATTTTTAAATAGGGGGTTCACTCTGATATTACAAATTGGGGGATTCATTTAAAAATTTTCAAAGTAAAGGGGTTCATTTAAAATTTCTAGAAATGATGAGATTAATTTTTATACCCGAAGGAGATAACTTTAAAATTTAATAAATTAGTGGGTTCCTTTTATATATTTTACAAGGTGAGTGGGTTCACTTTCAAATATCTAAAATGAGGAGATTCATAACAGAATTTGAAAATAGAATGGGTTTATTCTGAAACTGACAAGGAAAGATTCATGTTAGAATCTGAAACATAGAGGGCTCATTGAAAAATTCGGGTTATAAGGGGCGTCATCTACAAATTTTTCAAGACGAGGGGAGTAATTTTAAAATTCTAAACTACGAGTGTTCATTACAATTTAGAAACGTGAGTGGGTCCATTTATTAATTTTCAGAATGAGAGAGTTGATACAAAAATATAAAAAAATGAAAGAATTCTTCTCAAAATTTGGAATATGAGAGGCTAACATGAGCATTTGAAAAATGGATTTCATTTCAAAGCTTGCAAGACTACCCGCCGTCATCGCCATTCATCCTGCATTAAATCTTTTAATAAAAGAAGGTGTCTGTTTGAAAATTTCCAAGTAGGGGGTTAATTAAGTTCAGAGAATGAGTGTGTCTCGTCTGCAAAATAAGGAGTCTATTTTAAACTCGCAATTTTTTTTTAACGAGCAGAATGAGAGATTTTATTTTAAAATCTGGAAAGTAAGTAAGGGCGTTTATTTAGAAACTCGAAAAATGAGGGAAATAGGGGTGCTGATTATTGATTTTCAAGATATGAGGGGGGCTTATTTTAAAATTTGAAAAAAATGGGCAAATTCACGTTGGATACGAATTCTTTAAATATCGAGTCCCTATGATCCTCATCGGACTTTCCGCCATTCAAAACGCACTAGTTGCGAGCTTTCTGCAATTGCGATGCCATGGAACTTACCTGTTGAAAAAATCGCATGTTAGCTAGCGTTGATTGATGATCCAGAATGAAAAATATCAAGTACAACGTCAAGACAACTCCGGCCACAATAAATGAAGAAATTCGTGATATCGGTAACATTGCGTGCACGGCTAACAGCACCGCGAACATGAGAGCGGTGCTTCTGGACGAAGCAAAGAGGAACAGACCGCCGGCGAATACTACCACCGTCGTTAATGAAACGATAGTAGCCACCCTCTCTGAACTGAGCACCGTGGGTAGCTGACTGACCGCCAACATCGTCAAAAAGAATATGGAAAGACATGTAAACTCTATGATAGATACGAGGCTGGATTCGAAATTCTGTAAATGAATACAAAATCATTAGAACAAGGTAGCTCCTGAAACAACACACAATGATACTGGCAAAAGGGGCCAAACCACATGTTAATGAAAATCCAGTCTGTCCCTTTTTTGAGTCATGCCATTGACATAATTAGTCGTTATTAAAGGAAGTACTGTAGCACTATGAAAAGTGATAGCAGAGAATACTCTGAGGAACGAGTGAGAGATGCCGTTAAGCATATTTTATTATATTGATTTCTATGACACGTCAAATAGTGAGTAATAGAAATTTCTGGTAGAAACATAACCAGACATTCATTAACATATTGAAAAATCTGTACTTGCGCGAAATTTGAATGAAAAATTTACTTTACAGAATTTATACTATGCCAAATTGAGAGAAATGGTCAAATGAGAGTTCTTAGACTTTTCTCTCTTCTGCTCAACAGATCCATAGCCTATATTGATATTGAGATATTATGTTGACTGAAACGATGACTTACTCGAGAAAATATAATAATTAACGTCAGGAAACCGACGCAGCTGATAAATGCGATCATCAAACATGCTTGGAACAAGGAATGCTTTAGTCTAATGCAGTATCTTCTGTAGAGATCTTCCAACTCCATTGTCCACGGCCACGTGGTCTATTCTGAAAGAAAAGTAAATCATCAATTGGTTTAGTTACACAGTGTATATCTACACTTACATTTAAAGGCAGTTCTTTCATTTGTTAAGTATTTGATAACCATCACAAATTTGAGGAAGCAAACAGCCCAAAACGGATCAACAGAGCCCAAAATCGAAAACTACCAGATTCAATCACAACAGTCCAAAAATTACGAGTACCAAAAATAACTTAAAATAACCAGTAAAAAAGACGACGCTCAACCAAAACCGTCCAAATCCGACCAGAAATAACAAATCTGACCAAGAGAACTTGAAAAACAGTCAAAATGATAGAAATTGACAAAAGGGATTAGAAACAATTATGAACAACTATGTGTACATCTATATGGCCTAAAATGACCAATACTGAGTTATTGTCCAAAATTGATAAAGAGCTCAAAACCAAGGCACTGCCCATAATTAGGAAACAACTCAGAATTTACAGATAGCTCAAAATCGACAGACAGCTGGAATTGACAAACAATCCAGTATTGGTTACTTAGCCGAAATTGATGAGCAGCCAAAAACACACAAGCAGCCTACTCCGTATAAAAGTGACAAGTTAATGAGCAACTCAAAACAGTGAAACAGTTATAACTGACAAAGAGCTCAAAATGAATAGATAGCTCAAAACCTAATAATGAAAAAAAAAAGAAAAAAAGAAACGCCAACAGTTACTAAAATTGATGTTCTAGCTGAGTATGCCCAATTAATAGGGGGTGATAGTATTCGGCGAGAGGAACAAAAAACGTTACGTACATGTACGGCCTATACTTAAAAGAGGTAGGAGCTACAACTTTTCAAAGTTTGAAAAATAGCGAATTTTCGTTACAAGCCTGATTATTAATTTTAATTCAGTATTTTCCTCCTAAAGATAATGCCCGAATTTACTGAACTAAATTATTTTTGATACTGATGTTGGTAAATTAATATTAGAATTCTAGTCATAACGTTTTAGCATAGATTTTGAAATGCGTAACTTTGAATTTTCATTACCCCAAATTTTCGAGACTGGCGACGGGTAGGGATAATGTTTTGTGTTGTACTTTCAGTGTACTATGTACTGCTCTTAAAAAGTTCAGAAACTAGTTGAGGATAAAATTCAATAACAAAATTTGGAAAATTTCATACAATTTCGCAGAAGTTTAAGATTATGAATACAAGTTTACCAAGCCAAATGCTATTCTTTGTCAAAGATCCCTCAGGTCTCGGATACGATGCCCGATGCCCAAGAAGATGGATTTCAGGGCCTGAGGTGCGGTGTTGCAAGGGTCATTTTGGCATGCGTCCCAAACTGAAAAATAAGCAGAACCTGAAAAACTGCCCGACCTGGCAAAGAACCCAAAATTGGTAGTCTGTAATTTTGTATGTCAAACAGCTGCAAATTGAAAACAACTCGAAAGTAATGAACAGTTGCGGGGAGGGGGGGGGTATGGCCAGGTAGAAAATTAGAGAAATTCAGCCGGTCTGATCCAAAAATACATCAAAAAGTGCCAGCTCATTTAACAGACATTTTACTTGACGGCTGGACACCTCCATAATTCAAGTTCAATAATAAGTTCGGTTGAATATACTTATTCTCACTAGGTTGATCTACATCCACCAATCATCCCCTGTTATTTTCGAAGCAGTTGGGTAATTTTTTACCCCAAAACGTTTTGATATGTACAAATTTAATGTTTGGTACATTATAACATAATATAAATTTGAAAGTTAGACGTAACTAAATACAACAAGCAGTCGGCTTGAAACCAATAATTATTTTCTCGTGTCTGAAGCGCCTGTATCAGCTTTTTATTTCACATCGACAGATTGTATCAGGTTGCGGCGGAATCGATTCTCGTGAAAATTGTGAACGCATTTTCGATCGTGCTCGTATTTTTCGAATAAATCTGGTTCCTGTATTTTTCTTTACCATCTCTAGGGATTTAAACTTGAAATTCGGTTTTACTGCGGAAAAGTTGATTCCAGTGAAGATCTATTTTCCCTATTTTCCAAATTTTTTCCCACCAGTATCGTATACGCGGAGAAACTAGACTGCAATTCTCGACGGGGAATTTCGATGTATACAAGATTTGCTTTTGCGACAAGCTCCATAACCGAAATTTACGAGAACGGTTTGTCAGTTTCTAGCACTTATCCATTTCTACGAGCTATTTCGGTTACTCTCTCGTTGTCATCGTAATTCCTAGTCATTTTGTAATAAGATTGCGTACAGCGTGTTTGCATATCATTATATCAAATAATTAAGCGCTTTTTCCAAGGAATGTATAAGTATATGTATAACTAGTACATTTATGTACAAGAGCATCTTCAATTATCCGGATTTCATTAGCATGCAAATAAGATGAATCATTGTTTTAGAGAAGCAAAATTACTCCATCTTAGTTATAATTTGGCATTTCATACATTTTTATTAGATAGCTGCGGTGTTGAATTGACTGAAAATGGGCTCAGGGGACATGGAAGAACAGGTATACTGCTACTACTTCTAACCTGTTCCTGAAACAGTTACCTCCGTTGTATTGCACATTACACTGACCTGCGATTTTATAACTCGAATTTGAAAATTCCCATAACTCGAGGGGACATTCGAATATCATAAATGTTCTCTACTTTAACGCGCGTTGCAACTTATTTGATGTTTTCTCCAGAGGTATTTCTGATGCATCTTTAGCGCACGATTGATATTC
The DNA here is from genome assembly GCA_031841125.1 of Acanthococcus lagerstroemiae. NCBI lineage: Eukaryota > Metazoa > Arthropoda > Insecta > Hemiptera > Eriococcidae > Acanthococcus > Acanthococcus lagerstroemiae. Next base: position 20,263,200 of record CM063110.1, read on the forward strand.
ATTTTCCAAGACATAAGATGCTTTAGAAAAAATGAATGTTGCGGAGAAATGTTCGCAAAAAAATTATCAAGAAATCCATATCTGACAAATCGAATGAACTACTCATGATGTTCTTCCCCTAATACCTGCATCGATTCAGACAACATACCTATTGGTAATTTGAACACCATTCTGCTTTTGTGAGGAAGTCAACTTGATTTAAGCTTTACGCGAATGAAGCTATAGGTGGAGGGGATATGGGGCGATATTGAATAGAGTCTACTGTAATATTACAGCGTACTCTGAAGTAATTGTTAGAAATACTTTAATTAGGTATCAGGAGCGCCTAACTTTGTAAATCCCATATGGAGCGATAAATTTTCTGGGTTCATATTTTTTTACCCCTCTTTCCCTTCACCCTTTCCTCCCAATACAATACCTACTTTAAAAAACAAAGTCAAGTAATAGTCAATGTCAAGCGAATATATTTTTTCGAACAGAAATCTTGCCACGTGGAGCGACTGCGCCTCGCTCCATATGGGTTAGGCGCCACTGTTAGGTATGGTAAAAATCTACAAAACAAATGCGCCGATCTCGATGTTTTGGGATCTCGCAAGATGGAGATAGCGATTCGCTCGGATTATCCTGACATCCTGACTTCTCGTAGTTGTAAAGAAGCATTACGGTGTTGCTAGATTGCTCACCTAAATCCCTTGGAGATTCTCTTCATGATTTTTGAACACCCAAACAGGCAGAGAAATTCTTCATAATTGTAACCAAAGCGAGCATCAAATGAGCAAAGGCAGGTCCAGGTACCGCAAATGCGACGCCACCTTTCAGATTGATAGGTAACATCCTATCATCATAATTTTAAAAAAACTGACAATATTGTTCAGCTCGACCGTTGGTAGCAAAATGATCGGTGATCGCTCACTCCTACTGCTGCACAGAAGGTTCAGTGGGAGATGGAGATACAATGTTGACTAACAGGAAACGAAAAAAATATCTACTGTGCCTCCTTCATCAATTCTATAATATGTTGAATACAGGAAGCCCTTTTCCTGCGTCATCCGTATTCGCCTCAATTTAATTGCGATATTCTTTATCATGATGGTGTTTTATGGTGATGCAGTCAGTATTTTTTGCTAACCAATAGATGATTTGCAGTAGAATTGAGGTGGGTTTTTCCCCGTCCATTTAATAGAAGTGAACATGTTGGGGGGAGTCTGTAGAGTAAAAACCCCATTTCAATTCTACTGCAAATCTTAGTTTTGTGTATTACAGTATCATTAAAAATTTCAAAATTATCGTGAAATTCTATGTGTGACCCGTTTTGGGACAAGGTAACCTAAGTAGTCGGAAAATCCATTTTGACTTTTTTAATTTTTTGCATGGAGGACGTCACGCCAAAAACAGTTCAAGGCCGCTCGGAGCGTCCTACTAAAGTTTAAAATTTTAAGGAAAAATATTTATTCTTAAAAAATCGCATTCAAAGTTTTAGTTTCATTGATTTAACGAAAAAAGCTCGATTAAGAACATTCAAATACTTCGCAGGCTATAGCTTTCAGAAAAACTATGAAAATTATCAAGGTGGACGTTTTTTTCACATGCAGGTAATTTATTTACGCACCTCAATCATATTCGAACGGGACTCTGGTGTGAAAAATTCAAGAATTCATTACTCACAGCACATGCGCCACCGCAGTTCCTAATACTAGACAGAACAAACTTCATTTTAAGCACTAGAGAAGCTTTTCGACCGTAAAAATTGCTAAAAATTGAATTTGAAAGCATTGGTACATAAAACATGTACGTATTTTCAAAAAAGTGGATGTCTGACTTCAAAATTTATCAGATCAGCTGTTGGTTGACTTTTAAAACTATGAAAGTTGGTCTGGATGACCTCAATGCAATGTAAGGTGGAAAGTAGATTTCCCCCCAAAAAATTGAAACGGGTAGAAAGATGCACATTTTCCTATCTTGTTATCAGGGACTGAAAGCCGAACGATAAAGCTTTCGCTTTCGGCATTAGCTTTTGACCTTAAAAAATTCTGCTTCCGCTTTCGGCTTTGACTCAATCAGTTTTTGACTGTCGGCTTTAGCTTTCATGCCAAAATCGTTCGGCCTTCGGCTTTCCAGCTTCTGACTTTCAGATTTTCGGGCAGTTTCCACAATATTATTAGGCATTCCCCCCCCCCCCGGTTGCCGAGCACTTGTTGATTTATTTATTTAGAACGTGTTTTTCGGTCGCATATATTTTTTTCTATATTTTTTCACGCCACTTTTTGGTTTTTGGGAAAAAATTGAAAAAACCCGAAAAAGATTCAGCTTTTGCTTTCGGCGTTCAAACCCAAGCGGCTTCCGACTTTCGGCTAGCTTTCAGTCCCTGCTTATTACACACAGAGTCTACAGCTTTCAATTTCCCTCTACGTTGAGATTCAAACCTGCTCCTAAAAAGCTTTAAGAGAAAACCAAAAACTCATCCGGTAAATTACTCACGTCTTGAAAACTAAAGCCGGTTGAGTGAGTCCTTCGTGCTCGAACTGACTCATTTTATACAAACTACTGGAAATATAGTCTCAATATAGAATTCGGATTAGCTCAGTAAACGTCGAAACCTCTGAGCTAATTTACCTTCTTTCTTTCAGACTATTTCAACTCCTTCAATTCTTGTGATGTCGTGAAAGTTATACATTAGGAGACTTGAATGCAACTATACAATACAACATACGAAAGAGGCATTCGTCAGCTTAATTATAAAACCTTTTAAGTGCCATTGTACAAATTTTACAGGAGTGACCAAAAACATCGAGGAGGGCCATTTATTCAGATGTCACTCATTTTTTTCATTTCTTTAAAAAAAATTTTCAAGTCGTTTTAGAATATTTTGGCTATTATCATAGGATGCGGTACTGTCACTTCTATATCAATCAACAAAAAAGTCATTTTGCCAAAATCGGGACTTGGGTTTTATAATTAAGCTGACGAAATGTCAACGATTACCTGTTTTCCATTATATTCTTTAATTGCAGAACTGGCTTTAGCGAGGCGACTGACAACACTGGAGTCATGTGCAACTTTTGTAATTAATGCAGTTAACTTTTTTTTAGCTTTTTCTCCAACTTCATAACTTTTACGTGTGTATGGCAACTTTTGGGCTAACTCTTGAAGGGATAAGCCAATATAAATAAAATTTTCTATCATGTTTATTGACAATATAATATATGTATATTGTCAATAAACATGACAGAAGTATATTGTACTTTTAAATTTTGAAGAAAAGAAAAAAATCATGTCTAAAAACATACCGTCATCGATTGTACACCACTTTGAAGACATTGAAGACACTTGGGTTAAGATACGAATAAACTACAAAATTAGTGTAAGGACCAACGTGTGAGCAGTTTAGGTACCAGCAGATCACAGTGTTCAACTCCCCCCCCCCCACCTGTATATTACAGTACGGTTTCGAAAACTAAAGTGAGAATTCATTCAGACTGATTTCAAACAATACGACTGTGGTATTGATACATGTATAATACACAGAACCTGTTCTTGCTTTAGATACTACAAGAGAGAATTTTGCACATTAGCACGTATCCCGACATATACGGTATTCAACAAGTGCATTTTACTTAATTATGAAGTTAAAACGACTTGTGGCCTTTCATGATGTAGAACTTTCAAAAAGACCCGACGCTATTTAGAGTTACGACTTCTAAGTGCTTCAGAATTACATTCGCGTTTATAAGCTTTCAACGTACTCGGTATAGTCGATACCGCTTCAAAATTACTGCACTGGAAAATTAATTTCGGATTATTAGTATGAAACTAGTAAATGATACGGGCGTAGGGTATCGATTCGGTGGTATGCAATGTACATCCCGATAATAACCAACTGACAGATAAAACTCGGCCCAACCTTATGTGGTGTAATTCGACGTCTACACTGTAATAATAATAATTATTCGTATTTAATTATTATTTTCGGCGCAGGATTTTATCGCTCTGTCGCGTATACGGAACAATGCAGTATGTCACGATAATCCCTTCTCCCCCCTCCCCGTAATCAAAGGCAATTCGATTTTACGATAAATAGCTGAATTTTGAAGTACGGAGATGGTTAAGATTAATATTATTCATACAGACTGTTGAAACGTCTGATTCATCTACAGTTATAGAGAGAATAGAAAGTCAAAATCTAATACCAATTTCTTAAAAAGCAATATAATTTACAAGTTTGCTACCTCAAAAAATTCTGTATAAGTTAGGTTTGGCTAGAGAATCCTTCTAGTGGCTCCCGGTTCAAAGTTCGAAAGCCTTCTTGAAATCGACTTTAGTGATTTTGGAAACATTAATGGAACATCACAAAGAAAAATATGTTGGGGCTGAAGGTAAAAATTACTATCGAATCGAATTTGGCAACCTGGAAACCTTGCACAACGAAGTGTTGTAATCGACAGAGCGCAAAATTTCCTTTCCAGTGATACCAATTTTGTAAGATCCCTCAAAAAGCACGAGGAACCTTTTTGTACTAGCCCGACGACTTATCCACCTTCCTTTCTTTTCAGAATTACACCTTGAGCCGCTGTCAGGCTTGCAAGAGGACGGGGGAAAGCGGGATTCCCCTAGGCCTGGACTTATCTACGACCCGGTTTCTTCATCGTCTAATCTTTTTTACATCGTCTGATTTTCGGGGGGGGGGGGATCTTTAAAAACAAAATTGTAACTTTCGAAAAGAGCCAGAGAAAAAAAAAAGACTAATTTTTTCTTTCGGTATATCTCCCTGGACCCGGATTTTTTCGACAGCCATGAGCACTAATTGCCGAGCCAAACTATTTGAATCAATAACAATAACATTTTCCGTTGAAAATGTTAAAAATTCATGTATTTGTTTTTCAGAAGTGGAATGATTTTGTGACACGTGTTACTTTCTCATGATTGAAAACTGCATCGAGAGCCAGCAATGGTGGTGATCCTAGGATAGGGAAGGCAGAGGAGGAAATGCCATCTGAAATAACTGCAACTGAATACGATGATTTTCTCCGTGTTTTAAGCTTAAAAAATTTGTTTGAAAGCAGTTTGAAGAAACAAATTTGAAGGGGCTGGACTGAGAAAATCGAAAATAGTGATAAGAAGAGAGCACTTCCTTCCCCTCCATACTCAACTTCATCAAATATTAGCTTTTGTTTTGTTGCTTGGTGAAAAAATGTTTTCCCCACTCTAGATCTCCACCATAGTCAACATCTTTTAAGCTCGGTAAAAGTTAGGTATCGTGTTTTCTTCCTTTTTAATTACCTTAATTCCTTTTTTCCGCACTCATTTACAAAAGTACAAAGATGATTAACCATGAGAAAACTGACTTCGTTCTCCGGAAAACAAGTTTGAAAAAATGGAGAAGAGCATAATCATTGAAAAGTATCACCGGGACCAAGTCAGCGATGAAGAAATGTTGAAAGTCCTAATCAATCTTAAAGGACTTTAAAAAGCTGTGTACGCTTAAGTGAGTCATAACTCGTAAATTCTAACTAGTCTTAAAGAAGTTTCTGAACAAAGTTTCAACTGATTTTAAACAAGATTAAGAATTCATAACGAGTTTCAAACAGTTTCGAAGAGTCTTCAAGCATTTCAAAAAGTATTATCGAGTTTTAAAGAGTCTTTTCGTGGTGTGCATATTGGAGTGTGAGTGAACTTGGTAAATTCTATGTCTAAGTTGTGCCAATTAATACAACAAAAAAGTACAGACACAGAACCAACAACCACAAAAACAGACAAAAACGCAGGAGCAATACCATTCACAGGGACATATACATACAAAATACAGAAAATCTTCAACCAACACAACATACAACCCGGAGTCAGAAACAGACCACCTCTGATCAAATAAATAAGCAATGACAAAAACAGAAACACAGGACAGGAACGACAGCAACGGAGTATACAGACTGGGCTGCGAACACTGTGACATGACCTATATATAGGAGAAGCAGGCACAAAATTCACAACTAGAATAAAAGATATTGAAAGATCACAGAAGCTAAAGGATGACAAATCACTCTTTGGAAAACACTTCGACGACCAGGGACACAACAACCACAAGTTGACAGAAAAATACAAAATTCTACACATAGAAAACAACACAAGAAAGAAAATTAAAAGAACAACTTGAGATAATAAAGGCAAAAACAAAAAAACTACAACAAAAAACAACCTAGTAAACACAACAACCAACTTCCAAAGCGAGAACCTATTTCAATTAATAACATAACACCCACCCATAACACTCACTGATTGGACAGACTACACAACCACAGACAACCAATAGGAACACACCAAACCGGTTTTACCATAGGTACCTACTACACATCACTATAAATACAGGACGACAAAGAGGGAAGTGTTATGGTACTCCACTGAAGATGGCATAGCTGCCAAAAGCGCTCTGAACTACAGAAGGAAGAAATTGTGAATTGGCACACACACACTAAATATAGAATCTTAACGTGGCCTGGTAGTATCTCATATTGTCTTATAATGAGTTTTAATGACCTCAAACAGTCTCCGTTTGATTCTAGCAGAATCTTAAAATCCTATTATGAGTTTCAGGAGCCTCGACCAGTCATTTAAATGAGCTTAATGAAGTCTTGATTAGTTTAAATCTTGAAATGTCTTGACTGTATCATAATGAGTCTTGAGAAAACTGTACGGTTGAAACGAATCTTTAATCTGAACAAGTCTAACAAGAATTTCAACGAGTCTTACCACCGTTTTAACCAGCCTGAGAGAGTCTCAACCTTAATGAATCCTGGCCAGTTTTACTTATTTTTACAGGGTTTCAAGAATTTTGTTTTAGAAAAGAAACAAAACTTCAGTCGTTACTAGGCGTGAAAGGTTTTCATGAGTTTTGAAATCTTGAACATGCTGTATACAGTGATGTATTTAAGAGGAAGTTTCCAGATTCAACCCCCCATGGCCAAAAAAGCTCTAAAAATATCAAAAATATGCTCATTCAACACTTTTGTTTTTATAGGGATATCCTCAAAATCAAAAGTCTAACCCCCCCATGATTTCCTCCTAGATACGCAACTGGTTGTATACGAGTTTTAAAAGTTTTAATGAGTCTTAACAAGAGTTCACTGCAACTCTTAAGTTTCACTATTTTCTCATGGAGAGAATTCAGAACCTAGGATCTTTCTGTTCGTGCTCTTTACATATCTTTTGTCTTATCCATAGTTCGTAAGTACATAAAACCTCTAATAGTCTCTTGTCCTTCAAAGAAAAGTTCCGATGATAAGATATAACAACATGATTAACTATTATGCCATGTCATTATGTCTTCCTATGTCTCTTTATGCCTTCTTCTGTACTTATTATGTCTTATGGCTTGATGGTGTGGTGGGACGTATGGCGATGCACGCACGCCAAAGTGGCCCCTATGACACCGCACCCCCGGCCACAGGAACTACCCTTTCGAGAATCGCGTCAGTTATGGCTTACTATGTACTTAACTATTATGCCATGTCTTTATTATGTCTTCCTATGTCTCTTTTCTTTCTTCTGTGCTTATTATGTCTTATGGCTTACTATGTACGTCTTTATTATGTCTTACATATTGTGTCTCCTCTTTCCTATATCTCCTTCTCATCGTGAATACTCAGACAAAAGTTATCAAAAAAAGGGTGAATCGTTAAAATGGATAAAAATACTTATCCGTGTAGCTAAGGGGGGATTGCTTCCGTCAACGTGGCTCGTTCTTAGGGTAAAGAAATATCTGTTATTATCTCTTCTCCTAGCCCTGAAAAGTAACTCTCCTCATTCTAGAAAGTCTAGATACTCTGAGTGAAGCATACATTGGCTAAGAGGTTGGATGGCAAATCAGCCATCTTTCCCTTGCGACAATCTAAATCGCTAAGAACCAACAAAAATTCCCTCGTTCCATTCACAACATGCATAACTCATTCGCAGAGTTTCGGTTGCCTTTTAAACACGGGAAAGAAGGAAGCGTATTGTCTTATAAAATATCAATAAAGTATCATACGGTTGACACAAAGCGAGACTGTAGAGTAACCTTTTTCACAGGATTGCAGGAATTATAAGCTAAGAATGTTATTCAACACTTTAACACCACGAAACGCAAACATCGGCTCAGGATTTCAGATTAAAAGGCTTGTTCACCTTAGTTAGAAAGATTATTAGCTACAAGAATATAAACTATAAAAGGGAGACATGAGGTCTACTAGCAAGCAGTAACACAAACTTTCTCACTTCACAAACACACGCGGCAGCGCACAAGTGACAAACTAATGAGCAAACATGTTTTAAAAAAAAATAATCTGTCGAGTGTCGACCTACACCAGCGTAAACAATGCTCGAATTTGGGAGAGCTTTTCATCGTACAGGCGTAATTCAAACCATTTGTTATGGGAAAAACAAGAAACTCCAATTTGACTTTCTTTTTTTTTTTAATGTGCTTTGGAGAAATGCGAGTGGATTTCTATTTGATTTTTATTTCAGCCCCGAATCTTTGCTTTTATTTTCTCGCACAAAGCCTCGTGTTAACGAGTGAGGATGAACGTCGCTGTTTTCGATATTTGTTTAGTACGATTTAATTTGCAGGTAAATTAGACGAATGTATTTCTACTGCATTTACGAGCTACGAGTTTTCAGCTGAATTACCAACAACTGGGTACTTTCGAAATTCATGTGGCTTGATGCCTAAATGCCTATTCGAGTTAAATTTAATCAGGAAGCTACAATGCAGCCTCCCCAGGAAGTGGTTGCACTTGTCAGCCCGAACTTCAAGGGTCTTTAAACCACTCACATTTCTATAAGATCTGATAGAAGTCTCAGTGAGATATTTCCAGGGTTCTGAAACGCAGAAAACTGAGAGTGAAATCAATCGAAACCGAATATTCAATAAAACACAAGTTGTTGTAGTTCAGTCTAATTTGAGCGAAAAAGGCCGAACCTGGATCTAATTACCAAAGATTTTTTTTGGATTTTATCCACAATGATCCTGTGAATAATGAGAGAGACTCTACTTTTCGAGTATTTGCATTTCCCCGCATCGTATACTGCAAAGCCTCCCCCCCCCCATTCAGCTTTTCGTATCTTGCTCGAAAACTGAGCATCTTAGGGAAAAAACTATTCAATGATAAATGTGCTCCTTGTGATACCACATAGCATGTACTTGCTTCAACCCTAACTGCAGAATGGGTGATGCGGTGTTCAAATAGCTCTTCACCGTGGTATGTATTAATACTATAGCCTTATGGGCAGAAATACAGAATTTTGTGTGTATATCTTTTTTCACAGACTTCCAAGAGAGGGGCCAAATATGGTTTCCCTACCTTCGTACCTTCCCATTAGGATTCTTTTTCGAATTTCAAACCCCTCCCCGAACTACACATTCACAATCATGTTTTGTGTTTATTTAGACCACCTGACTTCTCGTACCACAACATTTCCAACTTTCATCAACAGAAAATTTAAAATGAAAATATGAATCATAAGGTTTTTGAGGTCAGTGAAGTCACTTTCAATATTAGTATGGCTTCAATTTGCAATTAGGAAAACTTACTGGAGGAAGCTCGAGGACAAAATGTTCGTAAGTAACAATAGATTTTTATACTGAATTAGTTCTTGATGTTATTCCCACTGTAAGATATAAAATTTGGGGTATTACTTACTGAGTAAGCGGTGTGGAGGAGGGAATTAAGGATCAAATTTATCAACCACTATCATACGGAAACCGTTTCTTAGATTTTAAGAATCGCTGAATTTATTTTTGATATTATTTCACTACAAGATGAAAATAAAACGGGCGGCGAAATGGGGAGGGCAAAAGGTCAAAATTGTCAAAAATCAAAATAATATGGGTATCGTTCCTCGGGTTTTTGGGGTTACTGAATTTTTATCTGAGATACTTTTGACCCCAAGTTGAATACTGAGGCACTTAATGAGGTGTATAGTGAGTAGAAGGTCAAAATTATTAATTGCTGTATGAATGTAATTTCCTAAGCTTGTGATTCTCGAAACTCGTTCAGTTATTGTCATAACCCTACTGTAGGACCTACAGTAAGGTGACTCAAAATTTTCAATCAATGTAACTAGGTTGCTGTCAAGTTAATAAAAAACAAGAAGGAGGCAGAATTAATCTCAATTCCCCCCCCCCCCCGAATATAGTTTAGGATATAACTTATCTATACGAGAATGTGTCATGAAATAGGCAGGCCTTCTACCAATCTGCAAAAGGATTAACTACGTTGATATTAGAAGAACCGGTCTTACCTTAAATAGGAAATTCGACTGTTGGGACCTCAAATACGAGCAAATTAAAAATCAACATGGAATGCAATATCTACTCCAAAGTAGTGAAAAAGTAAACTAATATGAAAATGATTATTTTCCTGTCTACAAGAAAGGGAATAAAGTTCTCCTCATCCAGAAAAAAGAGTTCATGTCATTTAAGACAGTTTTTTAATTTTTTCTCAAGGAAAGCGAAATTGATATCCTTCATACCGGAATTTCGATTATTTGTCTCATCGAAATATGTATCGAGCCCAGAAAATCAACGGTTCATATGAGTCAAACAAACTCAACTTGAAAAATTTAATAAACTACTAAAGCCACGAAACTTTGTTTCGGGCTCAGTCATCTCATAAACCTTAATTTCAAAACATTATTCGACTTTCAATGTTCGATCAAGTTTGCTCATTTATAGGAGTTAAATTCAAACTTTACAGAACAAATCTTGCTCTGATCGAATATGTAATCTGATTTCTGAAAGGAGTGACCCCAAAAACCTTTATGCCAGTATTTTATTCAAATTTTTCGAGAAGATCAAACTGATTCTTTCAATTTTGGATCCAAAGTGTCACAAAAAAAACCTTTTGTGTAAGTATTTTATCCTATTTTTTTAAAGGTGGATCAATTTGGTTTAGTTGAAAGAGTCAAAGTTGGATTTTGGGGCCTAAGTCAAGATTGAACCAAAAATCAGATTCAATTATCGAAAAAAGCAATTCAGGAACCCCTATTTCTGCCCACTTAAATTTTTTCGGCAAGTCAAATTGATCTCTTGGGTGGAAACAAAGTCAAATTAGACGTTCAAATGGGGTCAAATCGAAAGTTTGATTGAATTTTCAAACTTGGTGACCCGAAATATCTCGTTTCTAATAATTTGTTCAACTTTCTAAGATAGGCTGATCTTGCCCATTTGAAAAGATTAAATTTGGATTTAGATCTAAGTTGTGGTCGGATCAAAAATTAGATAAAATTTTCAACTTCAGCTATCAGGAAAACTACTAGTCCGATACTTCTTTCAACTTTTTCGAGGAAATCAAATTGACCTCTGAGAAGAAAAAAAGTTTAATTTGGAGCCAAAGTTGGGGTTACATTGAACATTTGATTACATTTTCAAATTTAGTGATCTAATTTTTTTGAAGTATTTTCTATTGAAATTTCAATGTTGGTGGCACGTCACAGCAAACCCTTCGAAGGGAAGGGGGCATTTTCCGTGTAAAATAAACTAGACCTTAGTCCTTGAAGATGCTCGTTTGTGCCATCTCGCATCTCGATCCGACTGCGCATTAAAAATAATAGGTGCGGGGGAGGAAGATTTCACGATACAAACAGTTTGTACAAGGGAGAAAATGTCCCACTTTTCAAGCCCTTGTGTCTCCTTCAATTAAATTGTGAAGTCCCTTAAAATAAGGAAGTTTCTCATCTCTTACTCACGAACTAAGCTTCTTAGAGGCAAAATAGTTCAGTAATTAAAAGGAATGCAGGGGTGATACCATCGTTTGTGAAATTTACCAAAATCGGGAAATTCTGACACTCAAAATTAAGTAGTAGGTGACTTTGCTAATTTCTTTTTTGTTATAGGAAATTTTGTAACATTTGAGTCGTCATTTACTGGAACGAAGGTCGGAAAACTTGGGAAATTCTAGGATCCAGTAGAAAAATTTAAAAAGAAAAGCTTTCCTTCTTCCTTTTTGTTTTTGTCAACTGAAATCTTTAAAATTTTAGACGGGATTTTTTGTATTTACACCCCCTCAGCAACGTCTTTTTTGACGTCAGAATGAGCTAAATAGGAAGATACATTTGATTTCTCAGTGAATTTGAATACTCGAAATACGTCGACTACCGAGGATGTTAAGAGGCTTTTTTTCCAATTATAAAAAAGAAACGCGCGATAAGAAGGAAAATTTTACTTTAAGTCCTAATAAGGGCATTTATGGGCTGTACCCCAGGCTTCAAAAAATACTAGCGAACGTAGTTTCTATCGTTCTTCTATAGCGAGATGCCCGGGTAATTCAACTTTTTAAAGCATTTTTCCCCGTACACCAAGTCACGTAGTTTTGACTCCACTCTTTCGTATTCTACAACGTTGATCGTCACTTCATTTCGTAGAACAATAAAAAATACGACTGGGGAAACGGGTAATTGCTCGGCAGTTTGAAAATATGATGCTAAGTGAAAATATCGCAGAAAGCAAAACTTTTTCGCAATACACAAGTGCAAAATTACTCCACGTACAAAATTCTAACGACGGTAGGTCGTGAACTCTGAAATGGATAGTTAAATTTAATAGAATGCTCGTATCATTCAAACACCATCAGATTTTTGCTGCGTATCCGAGTCGGGTGTTTCATGGCAGGGCTCTCTCACAGCCAATCAGCGAAGCCATTATAGTTTAGATTTTAGTGAAAAAGACGGGAGGGGCTTTATTTTTCGAAGAAAATGGGCCACTTGGTACGTCCTTAAGAAATATTTCAATGAATTGTGGCCACCTTCGAGGGACAATTCGTGTAATTTTTTCGTATCTTAGAAACCCGGGAAACAGGGGTCCAGAATAATTAATTTTTGGGGATACTTACTATTCACGAAATTCAGTCGCTAGTACGGTTGCAATTTCTGCCCTGAATTACTCCGATATCATACAGCTTTCCACCCTTGAATTTTCTTCACTGTCTCTGTCGCCGCCCCTCCCTGAACCACACTTTGTGTTTTACTGGTAGTGGAACAAGTTGTAATAATTTATACTTTCAACTTCTTTAGAAGATAAGAAATAATATCGATGTATCAGTGTTGGGGGGTTCAAAGCCGCCATTTCAACTTTTTAGATTTGACCCAAAGTTTAAAATTATGATACCGGAGACGGGTTGAAAATTACAACTATCAAAAAATACGTTAGTACCAAATACATAGCAGATTTTTGAGACCAGTGATTTCATTTTTGATATCATTTTAACCATATGACAGAAATTGGGGCACCTACGGTTGGGGAGGGAATCAAAAGAGAAAATACTGAAAAATACAATATTGGAATCAAATAGTAAGTTATCGAATCCGTTTTCAAAACTGAGTAACCGGTATAGGGGTTGTAAGAAATGTACAATAAAAAATGTCAACAAATGCAATATACCCTCGCTCAACGTTGTTTCACCCGACAAGCCAAAACAAACACGAAACTTTCGGCATGCTAAAATCTTAACTAACAAGCAGAAGATGACGAACAAAACAGTTGACAAGAAAAACGAAAGAAAAAAGAAAGGTTATCGGCTTTTACATTTAACTTTTTCCTCGGGCTATTGGGAGGATATCGTCGGTCCACAAAATAATACTATTACATCGTAAAAAACGTCATTACTCACGAGAAGCATTCCTTTCCATTCTTTATGACTGTATCTCAAAACTTAAAAGGGATTGAAACGTGTGGCTGAATCCTTTGGAAATCAGAAACGTTGTCCTCGATAATCCCAATGAAACCTGATTTTTGAGTTAACTTTAATCATGAGAGAAGATTTGTGAAGGCGCGTATCATAACCTGAAATAATATGATATGACTTGCTGAGATATGACTGTGTTCCACGTACAGATTAAAGTTATAATACTTTTTCCCATAAATGTGAAGTTAGGTGCTATGATAATATAATTGTATCAGTTTTACATTTTAAGATTGTAGAGATGTGATGAATTTTCAAAACACTTTTTCGTCATTTCTAATTGAGATACAGTTATGACAGACTCAGGATATCGAGTTACAATTTTATTTTTATTTTTGGCGGATTTTCAGATTTTGAGATTTTTTTTCAACACTTCTTGTCACAACTCTAGATCATTTTCCGAAGACGACCACAATTTTCGAAGAACTGAACTGAATTCGATACAAGAGTCCTTAACATACTCGTTTATTAAATTAATATTCACCGACATTTATTTAGAAAATTTTAATAAGTTTGGGGGAATGACTAATAATACCGCATGACAAAAACTGAATAAAATACCAAGTAAATTTCGAAAAAATTAAGAATTGAGCTTAATTTTACATCTTTAACCCTCGATATACTAATATACGAAAATCTGGCAAGATTCAAGAAAAACTGTAGCAATTTAGAAAACATCCCAGTTTGAAACAGAAAAAATGTCCAAAATTCGAAAAATGATATACAATTGAAAATTGAACCCCAATTTAATACAGTGCACCTTCAAACAACTTGTATGTGAAAATTTGACAAGATTCATGGAAGATTGTGGTCAGCTTGTGAAAATAATCAGACAGTTACATTGAAAATGTTGGGAAAATCGCATTTAATTCATTTCCATTTCAGCAGTCTACAACCAACTCAAATACAAAAATGCAACCAGATTTACGGAAAACTGTAGTCAATTTGGAAAATCTATCCCAGTATTATGAAATTTCCCCCCAAAAAATCTCAAAATTCAAAAAAGTGATGAATTGACTTTGATTTTTATGACCTTTTAACCAACTTGTACAGGAAAATTTGGTAAAATTTATGGAAAATTGTAGACTAATCAGAGGGGCATGGGAAAAATTTAGAAAAAAGTTTTAAATAGGAAAAATTTGTAGCCTGAAATGGATTCGACATCAGAAATGTCCACAAAACTGGTATACAATATTTCAGGAATGGTTCCTCGAAAATGTGGGTAAAGACTACATAGTTACAATGAAAATCAAATTTGAATTTTGATCTCATACATAGAACCGGGATTTAAAATCTGAAGCAATATTTGAAATCAGTGACTCATGTATCTCTGATTTTTGCATTTTGTTATATTTTCAAGCCAAGTCAATTTTGTCGTTTTGTACCTCAAAATCCGGCTTTCAGTACCCAAATAAGGGTCAGATCAAAAATCTGATGCCATATTTGTGACCAGCAATAAAAAATTAATCTCACGAGACTTTGTTCAATTTTTCAGGCCAAGACAATCTTGACCATTCAGGGTTCAAATCTGGACTTTTGAGCCCAAATCGGGATTCAATCAAGAATCTGATGCGATATTCTTAGTCAGCTGCCTAAAAGGTACGTACTTCGATGGTTTGGTCGATTTTCTCCACTTGAGTTGATTTGGCCCATTACAAGGGCAAAATTTTGATTTTTGGGAATAAATCGGGGTCGGATCCAAACTCTGAGATTTTTGAAATGAGCGACCCAAAAACCCCATTCCTATAATTTAATCGATTTTCTGAGGCCATGGAGTTTGGATTTTCGTGGGTCTGATCGAAACTTTGATACGATTCATATCAGCAGCCGAGAAACGCTTCATTTCGATACTTTGTTCGATATTTCAAGCCAAGTCAATTTTGCCTATTTCATTTCTAAAGTTTCGATTTTTTAGCCCCACATTGGGGCCAGATCTGATAACTTTGAGTAATTCTGTATCAGGAAAGCATTTCTGTTTCGATACTTTTTCAAGTCACTTTTGTCCTTTTTGAATTCGAAATTAGACTTCTTGGATTCAAATCAAGGTCGGGTCAAGAATATCTGATGCGGTATTCGTGAACAGCAATTCAAAACATCTGGTCCTACAAACTTCGTTCAATTTTTCACGCAAATTCAATTCAGATCATTTTGAGTGAGAAATTTGAGTTTTTTGGTCCGAATCGGGCCTCAATTAAAAATCGGATGCGATATTCGTAATACGGGATCCAAGATACGCCTATTTCGATCATATATGTATTTTATACTTGAAATTCTAGAATTGGCGGTGAGGCTTCTTTGAAGGAGATAAAATTTAGTATCTCCCACCCAAAAAAACCACTAAACTTTATCAATTAAGAACCCTTGTTTGTTCTATGTTTCCCAAACTTCTCGAAAATACGACCAAAAATGGGTGAGGGGCTCTTCATGACACATCCTGTACTTTTTCGCACTGAAATTGAGATGTAGGAGCCCGAAATGGGACCCAATACAAAGAATAATGTATCAACAACCAGAGAAACCTCTATTCAGATAGTTTGTTTGATTCTCAAACATAATTTCCTGTTTGCCTCTCTAAGTCATGTTTTGGCATACCTTGCTGCGAAAGAGAGGACTTGGGATTTTTTTTCAAAAAGTCGAATTTTGATTGACCCAAGATTCAAAATATTTATTTGCATAAAGACATTCTTTCTTTTCTGAATTTTTAACGAGCCTAAGTGGGTGATATTCTGATATTCTTCCTCCTTCTTTATTATTGAAGGGGAGGGGTAGTATTCTACTTAGTATTTTCAGTTTAACTCCTCGTTTTGTCAGAAAAAGAAGAAATGGAAGATTTCCTATGCACATATTTTTTAATCAAGTTTGTACGTATTTTTCAGTTTTACTGATTTTCACTGAAATGAATCTAAGGTGGGGAATTTGACCGAGACACTCAGTAGGGGATGGTCAGACAAACATATTGTGCAGTTGAACTGAGTCGCCAAAATGCACTAATAAAACGATAGACCTATAAAAATGAGCACAATTTTTTGAATTACCATGTATTGTATAGCTTATTTTGGACCTTTCGTTTGACAGATAATGAAGACTTATAAAATACCATTTTTATATACAATTTAGCGTAATTTCTTGATTTACCCTTTATTGTAAGACGGTTGAGGACTTATTGAGAAAAAACTAAGTATTGGGCACTTATGTTCCCCTTGAAGAGCTCAACATATTCGCCGGTGGTAGTCACAATTCATAAAATAATCCTTAAGGTCTCATCTACGAATGAACCAAGTGGCATATTTTCTTCTGAAAATGCAAATTGCCTTCAACTGGCATTCAGATTATTACAGCTCGTGGGAGCAGAAAAACATGCAGGATGAAGCATGAAAGTGTTTCCCCGCATTTGTTTTCGCCGAGGGTAAACGTTCGTGATTTACCCTCTGAATTTCACTCAAATTCTATTTGTTTGATGTATTTCGTTTCGCGATGTCTCGGAACTGCCAGTGTACCACTAATTTGCTATCGCATCGTCTGATGTTTGGGCTTGTTTTCATGTTACCGAAAAGCAAATAAAAATTTTCAAAACGGGCACCGACGCTTACGTATATCGAATTATCCTTCGTAATATTCCGACAATTTGTATACAAACTCCGTGAAAGACTACGTAGTGACTTCCCAGACTACACAAATACACAGTCGCTTGTTTAGTTACACGGAAGAGGAGAAAAAGGCGCAAAACTTCGTTTTCCAACTCGAATAGGCGTTCATCAGGGTTCGAATTTGTCAGACACATTCAAAAGAGAACGAATAACCAAAGACGAGAACCGACAAAAATAAATAACGAAAATGCGGACCACGTTGCTCCAAAACGGGGAGGGGGCATCGTGCGTATCTAATCCGAGCCTCGTTATAGATTTTCAGAAAACCGACAAAAAAATGCTAATCATTTTTATTCGAAATATGTAAATCGAATATTCGGAAGTATATAGACAACGAGTATAATTTCGAGTATATATTCAAGCGTTTAAAATTTGAATACATGAAACGAAATTTTCTCAGTGAAATGGATTTTCGCAAATACGATGCGTATATCAGAGTGCCGAAATAATCCGGTGAGTACGCTTTCGATAACGGGCGTAAATTACATAGCTCGTCAAATTTGGAAATCGAGGGAGAGCTAGAGGTAGCTTCGGCAAACCCGGAACGGATTGATTAATGGTGAGTTCCAGGCAAGGACTCATGTAGCATAATTACATCAACATATAGGGGTTGATAGGATGGTTGGGGCACGAGGATGATTGGGACAATTGTTTTTCTGAGCCAGTCGTTTAGCGTAATTTACAGTGGAAACTGGCTTACTGATACTAAATCGTACCAGTAATATAAAAATCTGGTATTTACTTATATTTTTAGAGAAATCAGCCAAACATGAATCATGTGTCAGAATGTTCCCCAGGAAAATTAGATGAAAAAAAAAAGAGAACGGTAGTTGGAACATATTTCTAGTAAATATTTCCTCTCACGAATTTCTTCAGATTATCCCCCCCCCCCAATTAACATATCAAGAGCCTCCAGTGATATCGGTAGACCATTTTCTCCTCAGGATCTAAAAGTTCCATAAAAATCATTTGTTCTTAAAAATTTTTAAAACTATCAACGATTGAAAATTATTGTTTTCCCCTACAAGTCCCCACAGGATCCTAGTGGGAAAGTTCATTTCCATTTTTGTACATAAAGTAGATATAATAGAATTTTTATTATCGCCGGAGGTGGGGGCTCAGTTAGACCTGTCTCAAACAGTATCCAAGATCCAAATGTTCAGATAGGCACCTAGCTCTTAAAAAACCAATTTTTGTGACTCCTAATTTCATGTGGAGAAAAGGAATAACCTAAATTGTTTTTCGTTTAATTTTACCTAAAACCGTCTTTTAAGATTTTTCGTAACTCCCCCAAAATGTTGTTAAGCGGGTTCGAAATCTAGCAATATCATACATCAACACAGGCCTTCTGGGCGAAAACTCAGGCCTGACGAAAATGTCTACATGTCTAGGTACTCTGGTTCACTTAAAAGAAAATTTAATTCTGTGTAGTCCAGGGCGATAAAATAGAAGAATGAGAAATTCTATCTACTCGGTTTTCAGATACCTACGGTAAATTCTTTTTGAAGTTATTTTAGTCCGAATCCCAGACCACAGGCTAAACTGACGGGGTGGAAGATGATATTACAGATCAATTTAATTATTCCAGTATCCTTCTCCTTCTCATTTAAGAGATATCCGAAAAAGGAATTTTACCCTTTCACGAGAGCTTGACGTGTAGGAGATAGGACCAAAATAATTTCAAAACTAAATTTGAAAGATATCTGAGAACTGAGTAGACAGAGTTTCTTATGTCTTCATTTTGTCTTAAAACTGTGACGTTTAAAGACTCCCTTTTTCTTCAAAAATGAAACAGAGTAGGTAAGTTTACCTCCAGCGAATTCCATTTATAAAATTCTTTGAGTACTTCACTGTTACGCTGATTAGAATACAATTTTCAACTCGAACTAGTTTTTTTAGCGAAACTCAATTTGTGAAATTTTCTGAGGATAAGGTGACTACTCGAAATTTCAGGAGGAAAAAAATGGAAAAATGCCTTTATTATATTTGAAAAATGACCAGAATTAGAGACCATTTGCAATTTCTTCCTTCTTCTTTGTGCTTTTTTCTTTACACACTGCTCGCCATCATATATTTTCAACCTCCCTCACCACAAAAAACTTGATTTTTTAAATAAATGGAGATAAATAAGGAGTAGAACACTTTTTTTTCAATTTGGTAGAAAAGTAATAATTGAGGACCTGACGTCCAAAACGCGCCTAGTCCAAAAAACGAAATGTTGGGAAATCGAAAAAACATCCTGACTCGCGAACGATAAGTGGTAACATTGATTCAATTGCGTTAATGGGAAGAGGAAGGGTGAATGCTAATACCACCCAAGTATGAAGGTTGGCTTACGAACAGTCTTCGAGCTACGGGTGTGCAAAGTAGGGGAAGTCGGGGACTTAGCTCGTTTTGGCAGATCATGTCACACTTGTGAAAGGTCAAAATTTGTACATCTTGACCTAGAAAATGTCGGAAATCGGAAGATACAGCTTAGAGACTACCATCGGTGAACGAGGCACACGTGAACAATGCCCCCCTCCATCCTCAGACATCCTTGTACCCCCCACCCCTGAGCAGAAGAAAGCAAGCATGACTTACAATCGTAAGAGTCTTATATTCATAAAACTTGAAAAAACAAGTAAGTCAGTATTATAAGAAAGAACGAAAGAAAGGTTTAGCTGGCTCTAAATCGTGATAAAATCGTGAAACCAACTCTGAAAGGTGCCTTTTGACTTCCTTCACCAGATTGTGCTAAGAACTCGATTTTCGATTTTTTGGACTAAGCGCGTTTTGGAAGTCAGGTCCTCAACTGTATTAATCGCAGTAGAAATGCTACAAAAATGGTGTTGCGTTGGAAGTTTTCGCTGCAATCTGTCGGAAAATTGAATCTCAATTTCATTTACACTACACAGCGGAAGCACAAAATAAAAGAAGAAAATAATATTCTGTATAATCAGCAGAATTTCCAGAATTTGAAGAAGAAATTTCCCAAAAATGACTTAAATAGCCATTTTAGAAGAAACATGATCAAATATGACTTTAGATTACTTAAAATAGAAAAAATGCCCATGTGGTCTCCCTGTGAAGACACAAGTTTTTGCATAGGTTGAACGTCACTCCAATTGAGCGACCCTAAGTTTCTTTTAGTTTTGAAAAAATGTTGACTGGTGAGTTCTTACACAAACTAGAACAAAATTAGCCCGCATCAGCACATTATTTCAGAAAAACCATTTTTGTAAACACACTAATGAGGGGGGGGGGCTAAGAAATTAGCAGAAGTGAAGAGGTGGACTTCTTGTTAGAGCATCTGCGACAAATTTTCATCAATCTTGCTTGTTATCTTGTTCCCCCATCACTATTTTTATTCTAATTTGTTCAGACTGTCTGGGCCTCGCAACTCGTATATCAGATGATGAATTTTATACTAAATCAATTGAAGAGCTGAACAAGAAGTAATTATGTTTGTTTTCTTGCCGTGACAGACTATGTTAATCAGTGGGAACATGATCACAATGAGCGTAATGTGTC
Organism: Acanthococcus lagerstroemiae; assembly: GCA_031841125.1. Lineage (NCBI taxonomy): Eukaryota > Metazoa > Arthropoda > Insecta > Hemiptera > Eriococcidae > Acanthococcus > Acanthococcus lagerstroemiae. The sequence continues at coordinate 20,284,066 of CM063110.1, forward strand.
ACTGCAAGAAAATAGACCTGACTATTTCTTGCATCGAATTCCCAAATACTGTCCGTGTGACTTAAACTGTCTTTGTCTTATTGAGTCTTCATTAGTTGGCTGTTCTCGCCCACCCCCTCCCCCTCACTATTCAGTGGTCTCGTATTGAGAAGACGTATAATACACAACCTCAGAGCTCAGTCTTCATAACTGATAACATTAAAAAAATCTGAAACAAACTGTAGAATAAAGGACGTGTATGGTTGAATGGAACAAGTGTGCGAGAAGAAAACTTTTTTATTATATTCCTCGCCCGTCGTCTGTGCCTGCCACGGTCTCGGCTACCCTACGTTCCACTTATGACCCGAAAGTAGACCGTCGATGTGGACACAAGTTTACCAAAGTCGCATAAAAGCATGCGAATAAGTTGAACGATAGAAATTTTCCAAAGTTGAGCAATTTACTTTGTTTTTCACGTGCTGCGTATAGCTCACGTTTCTGTAGCAGGTGCACACTCGCTACGTTCAGACTATTTTTCAAAATATGATGTACTTATATACGTCGTGCACTGATTCACGAAAAAGAAAAACAGTTTTGGGTACACATTATGAAAGTGAAAATCAACACTAGTTGAAGTATATGTTATTCACTTATGCTCACTGCTCAGCGGTGAGTGGTGAGTGGTGAATCTAATCAATACAGAGCTTTTATAGGAATCTAAACTGTAACATACGAGTATCATGATATTGAAAAATTAGATAGACTTATGTACTTTCTAGCAGTTTGAAAATTTAGTTCAGTAGGATTTTATGAAAATAGTAGAAAGAGAGCAGATGGATGATTTGTACACTTTGCACAATATTAAATTCTTTTTCAAAAATGAATAAGGCAAAATTTTACTAACTCGACATTGGTGTCGAACACGTTTGGATAAAATAGTTTCGACTTTCCCCGAGCGAGGACTCAAATTCATAAGATTCATGTTTTTTCAATTCCATTTTTTGTCGGAATGGTATTCAAAGATTCCCAGTTTCATGTATATAGGGTGGTTCCTTTCAAATATTTTTCTCACTACCTCGATAGATATCAATAAATTAATGAAAATTTAGAAAATTAAGAAGGAAGAACACGTATTTCAAGAGAATAAAATTTTAAATGGAGATTAACAGAAAAATTCTGGGTTTTGCGTTACATCCTTCGTTGAAGCTAACGGTTACAAGGCGTACGTTTCTTTCGTTTTTGAATGCAGATTCTCTAAGCCAATGAATTCACTTTTGAAGTCAGTTTTTCCCGATCCTCCCTTGCTGGCTCCATAGGGCTCCACAAAGGGGCTACCGTTGACCCGTCAATTTTGACTGCTGGTACGTCTGAGATGGGGCGTTTTGGGTTACCGATTCCATTTTTGAGGTCAATTTGTCTTCATCTCCTGTCCGTGAAGCTCCACAGGAGGGCTAATGTTGAGTGACATCAATTTCAGCTCATAATATGCTGAAATTAGCAATGTTCTAGGTCACTGAATCCATTTTTAAGTTTATTTTGTCTCGAATCTCTCCCGTCTAGACTTTACAGCTCTACAGGGAGGGTGGGCAGGCATTCACTAACAAATATTCACGTATTATGTTGAAAGTGTTTTTTTTATTTTTATTATTCAGTTCAATTTTGAAGCAGTTTTAGTCGAATTCTCTCTTTTATGGGCTCCACAGCTTCGCTGGGAACTAGTACTAACTAATACTAATTTTGGTACATAATATGTTGAAAATAGGGATCTTCTGTACTATTATATAATGGTATAGAGGATCCCTATTTTCAATACAGTTATTATGTATTGGAACTGATATTACTGGACATTAGTCCTTCAATAGACCTCTATGGAAAAAAGGATGAAGAAAAAACAATCTCCGAAATGAAGTCAGTAACCCAAAAATCTTATCTTGGACATAATTAGGCGTGTAAATCGGTGTTAGACAATGTTCGCTATTTTGTAAAGTATGTAGAGCCGACAGAGAAAGTGCGAAAAAAAAACTTGAAAATTAATTCAGTGATTTAAGCAGCCTCGATTCAAATATGAGAAAATGTATATTCATAACTGCTGGCTTCAGCAAAGGTAGTAACGCAGAACCTAAAATTTCTGTGTTAATTTATATTTAAATTTCACCCCCCTCCCCTTCAAGACAAATATTCCATCCTATCAATTTTTCTCAAACTTAGGAAGAACTTTTTTTTCTTTAAATATTTGTTGGCACCTATCAGACTAGGAGCGGGGTAAGAGAAGATTAATTCGAACATTGCTGAAACAAGGGTCACTCTAATGCGGATAATATTCTGATCGACGAACTGAAGCAGTGTACCCACACAGTAGCACGAAACATAAAATCAGTGAGCTAGGACAAGTTGAGAACAAGTAACCACGGCGATGGAACGAAAAATAAATTCGTTTACTTCGAACTTCTCCACGGGTCATATGATGCACTTTCGGTTGCCACGGTTCGCATTTACATTTACCCTCATTAGTTTTAGGGTCAGTATTATAAAACTTGGCTAAAAATAACCACCAGTTAACCGTAGATTCTTTCGGGACCGATTTTTCGGCACGTCAGAAAGGCGGAAATTAGCGACAAAATAGCTACGTGAAACGACCATTAAATTTTTTCAACATCCCAACAATAAATTCACGCCAGGATATAATATCAAGCAGCCAATGAATGTAACAAACGCCTGTACAATAATTCCACGCCACTTTAAAAAACTGAGCAGTCAAATTTCACTCCTGAACGCCGACGGTGCATGTCAAGAAAATGAAATAGACATGGATAGAAATGTGATAAAATAATCGTATATGTAATAATAAAGCGAAAAAATTACGGTAATGTAGGAGTACACACGAACTAATAGAGAAAAGACGAGTATTATTAATTTATTTATTATAGTAAAACCCGAATAAGAAATGTATTAGGCGGGAAGATAAAAAATACGAATTTATCCAAGGGACCAGAGGAAAGAAGTTTTATGCGGGAAAGGGTGTTTACTGTATTTTGAAGTGCAACATTTTAATTTTCAACGATTGAAGCATTATCAATTTAAAGCGCAACATTTTAATTTATTGGCGTCTAAACTGCAAAAAAAAAATGTCGTTCATATACTTCACCCTGACGTGGTCAGTTTGGCGTTCATATCTGACAGAATTGTCGCGCATATCATGGTTTCAGCTATTCAATGACCAGTCGTTGACGTTAGTTTTCCTGGCGTGCAAGATATTTTATCCCGATTCTTTCTAACCGAGTTTTACCGACTTTTATAATACTAGACCTTAGAAGATGATACTAAATGAAACCAGTACGAAGATGTGAAGGTTTGAGGACACACTCAGCAACTACTGCTCTGATGAAACTCTAAGCTTCTCTATTTGATTTGCTGGGGGTGGGGGAGTGGGGAGGGGGCACTAATGCAAATTGTTGGAAGTGGTAAAAAAGATAATGCTTTATGAAACCATTAAAAAAATTCTCTAGTATGTTCAGTACGAACCTCCACCCAATTGCGATACCTGCCACTCACAACTCACCATCCAACACATCATCAATAGCTGCGCCAAATACCACCGAAACACCAACTCGGACAACCTACTTCAGCTAAAGAATTTATCACTACTAATCGATTTCCTAGTTCAGAACTGTATACTATACCTAATTTAAATCTTAAGATGTACACCGCTTACCTATAACCATAAAACCCAAAATCTGTAACTATTGTAATTCCATGTAATTCCATTCCGAGACCATAGCCGTTAGGCATTATAAATTATAAGTCTCGTTAATGTAAAAAAAAAATAAAAAACACTTTTTTTTTCAAAGAAATATTTTTGTACGACGAACGCTATAGTACTGTTTGAGAAAATTATTTTTGCAAATGAGAAAAATGAGTTTTAATTTTTCATGAAACCGTTTCACACGTTTTTGACCCCTTCCTCCTGGTGTTTCATGAAGATAACTAACGTGACACTGACTATAGAGTAAAACATTGGCGCAGAAGGCAGAAAAATACCTACGAGCACGAGACCAATAAGTAGAATCATAAATATTAGCCAAACTCGCCGAACTGGGCGTAGAATGAATCTGCTAAGTAAAATACAACGCCGAGTCTTGGTACAGAGATAGAACAGAAAAAATAAAATTGGGTGAAGAGGGGTGACGCAAACAGAGAGTGTAAAAAATAATAATACCCCCGAGAAAGTAACGAAAATCAAGAAATAAGAGACGCGTAAGCTACCTCGGTGAAAAAGGTACCATGAAGTAATTGAAACTGAACTGTAAACTCGTATATTATTCTTTTCTTTTGAGGTTTCGCCTCGAACAGTTCAGCTGAAGCGAACAACTTGTGGCCTGTGGTAAGCTCTTTCATTCGTTTCAGCCTTCAGGTTGTCAGCAGCAAGGTGTAGAGATCAGTGGATCCGCAATCACTTTCCTGATGAAGATGCTTATAAAAACCGAAAAATTTTCAATATTTCTATTTCGTTTGTCGAGAACGCTACAACATTCTTGGGGTCGAGACTGAAGCCAGTGGGTAACAAATTTTTGACATTTTTCCGTGCTCCAGGATGAGACCTCATTTCTTTAAACGTATTTCTCATTCCAAATCCACTACGTTTCTAGATTCCACTTTCCATCATCATTTATCCAGTAAATGGTACTGAAAATTGTGAAAAATGAAATTTTCAATATTTCTACTGTCTCGAAGGAGGCTAGGCCTCCTTTGTGGCTCCACATCCTCGCCACCGCTCACTCGTGCTGGCCCCTGCTCGACGCAGCCTACCTCGCTTTGTGTTTCTCAGTCACCCCTTCCCCTGGTAACGCTCCTGGAAGCAAGCGAGTATCAATTATTGGTTACATTTTTGCTTGGCAACTCAAATTTATAAAATATTTTTGATACAGAAACTTTTCTGTCCGGTGAACACAGACTGTAGTGCCCCCCCCCCCATGAACAAAGTTCTGACGCTACTATTAATTTGCATTATTATTTTATTAATTCATTTATTTAGTTATGGTTCTTAATTAATTTTATTTTTCATTTTCATTATTTTGTTTTGTATCCCCCTTTTATCATTAGACTTTTTAGTCTGTTAAAGGTAGGTAACCTGTTAAAATAATTTGCTGGCGACGAAATTTTCTTATTCATGGGTGAATTGACACGGGTTGAGTTTTGTGCTTTTAGCTATAAGCTTACAGAAAGTGAATTTACCTACGGGATGAATTTCTCTCGAGGCAGGGACGGAGTAGAACAATTTGGCCCCTCGGGAAATGACCAGAAATGACATTTGTCAAAAATAGCGTTTTTAGCTCTTTGTTCTAGGCCTACTTCAATTTCTCTGTTAGCATATTCTGAATAAAATAGTTTCTCTGTTTTGAATCACCCTTGGACCTTTCATTTTCTACCTCGAAAAGCAACGCCAATTTTCTGCAAACCTTACGGACGTTTTTTATTGGATATAAAAAAAAAAAGTGTCCCATGATACCTAACTTAACACGAATCGGAGAGAATGGGGTTAGTACCGTGGAACATACGAAAAAAACGGGCGAAATCACTGTAAAAAGTTAATTTTTTACCAACAGAAAAAAATATAAAAAGAAATTAATGGATGTTTTGCGAAATTCTCGGGAATTTTGAGACCGACAGATATCCCTCGTCCATAGAGCAGTCCTCTTACGATTAAAACAATATCTTCTTTTTTTAATTTTACAAAATCATGAAATTTTGAGGAAAATTGAATACGTTTCCACTGAAACATCCCGATGACAGTTTAATAATTGTTAATTGATATAAAAACCGAAATTTCAAATCAAAATTTACTGCCTTGAAACGCATTTTGCCATTTTTGAAAAACAAAAACCTCTGAATTTTTTTAATACGATAAAAAGAAAAGTTGGTTTCCAGTTTTGTTACAATTTCCTAGATAAGTTCTTTGTATCCCACTTCAAAGACAAATGGTGATGGTTTTGTCAAATATGACGTCAGAGCCGAAAGTCCCAAGGCACACGTTTCTCCTCTACTCCTCTCTACTTGATTTTTATTTTCACAGTTAATATTGAATTTTGGTACGGACTTCACATTTTCTGATAAATTGGCCACGCGGAACATTTTGTATCTGTATTTACACAACATATCTCAATTATATAGACATTGACGGTTCAGGAAGTGTAATGGCAAGCGAAGGACATATGTGGCACACCTTTCCTTGAAACCTGAATAATCGCGAACGCCGAAAACTAATTTCTTTTTTCTAATTTTTCCTGCTTATTGAGAGCACGAAGGCCAATTTAACAATTTTTTAGCGCTACACCATTTTCAATCTTATCGAGTGTAAACTTGGATATGAGTGGATAGGCAGTGACCCTTGTGGTCTCTTTCGGATCTGCCATTGGTTTACTTTCATTTAAAATTTTCTCTTAGATGGTGCACACAATCTAGAAACATCATTTCTCATACTGAATACCTTCTCACGGACTTGATTTCTGATACATATTCGTAGATTACTAGATACCTACCAAGATACTCAGTGCGAGTATTCATTGAATATTCTTTGCACATTTTCTTTTACTTATACTTGCCCCTCCAGAAATTTCGGAATTAAGGGCACCCAGTCCGTCTCTACCTTGGGGATGAATATATCGGTAAGAATTTACTATGGATTAGTTGTTCGGGATTAACTTACAACGAGTATAATCTCTAGTTACACAGATGACGTTCTCAATTCATTGCAGAAATTTATCTACCAAGACAGCACTGCAGCAAATCATTTTTTTTTTTCTATCGATCAGATAAAATATGGAATAAAAACGAGGCCTTTACTCTTTGATAGTATAACGCTTACGTATATTTTCTTCAACTTAACACCAATGTTCAATTTGAATCGTGCAAATACCTTTTCAAATATTGTGCACTACGCGACAGTTATCGATATATACGTTCAAAAATCGAAATCCTTTCTTTCCTTTCAAAGGTTTTATCTTGCTAAACGTTCGAGTACGCCACTTTCGTATTTTCATTTTTATTAGAAATACAGCTATATGTATAGGATGCTCTGTGGGTATATAGGACAAACCTTACGCCAACCGTTTTCACCGAAAATCCATCTCAAATTCTCGCATTTTCTCGAGTAAAAAAAATCAGATCCGTTTTCGCAATAACCGCGTAAAAAGCTCAATTACAAGGGTGAGAGAGGGAATAGGTAAAGATAAAAGAAAACTATAGAAAATTCACTTTCTTCTTTCTCGTGTGCTTTGTGTTCCTTCCTCCGAATCAGATCGTTCGACGGGGATGTAAAATACACCCCGTACAGTAATGCGATGATAGTTTGCGGAATTACTTTTTAAAAGTACACGACATTTTTGGTTATAGTATGGGATAATGTTTCATTACCAGAGAGCCTTTATAGGACGTACACGTTTACACGTGATTTCGCTTGTTTTTCTTCCTCCTTCGAATAAAACTTTCTTTTTATTACAATTTTTATGGGTCGCAGGTTCGGATTATTCACCTTCTGCCCTGATATACGTGTAGATGAGACGAAAACTGTTTCCTCTATGGATAACTTGTTACTCCATCTTATATTTACTTTTGATTGGGTTGGTTAACGGGGGCTTAGAGACACCATTGCGCTGCAGTATGTTCGTAATTTTTTATAAGCACGCGCGCCGGAAGCGCAAAACCCTTATTTTCGCTTCTCTTAATCGAACATATGTTAATGTAATCTTTTTCGCCGCTGGAATATCAACTATATCGACCTCACTCAGTCGCACATCACTCTCCACTTTCCTCTTCTTCTGCACCAGGTCGCACCTCGCACATGGATTCCAATCCGCACCATCGAGGCTTTCGTTCTGTTAGATCCGCTTGAGCCACGATTCTTATTTCGGAAATTGTGTTCGCTAAAACGAGTTCCCACTTTCATTAACCCTCTTCACCCTCCACCCTTCAAGATATACGAAACGAATCGAGACATAATACCAAAATGGATTCGATTAGTTTGAGAAATTGCGATGGTTTTCGAATTCGAAAGAACCAAACGTATTCACCTACTCGAATTTGAAAATTAAAACGTGAACTTCAACCCCCTCTGCTTCCCGAAACCTGATACAACCATCAAATAAGAAAAATAAAAATAAAAGAGATTATTTGAAATTTAAAAATAAGTTACCTATTCTTACCGTGTAGAGTGAACATTATTTATTAATGTCACCAAAGTAGTCGCAAAAAGACTTTTTGGGAGGAGTGCGAAACTCAAATTTTATAAACTAAGTTGCAAAATGGTCAGTACAAAAAGAAGATGCATGCTACGAACATTTTTAATTTTATTAACTGCAGCGACCGAATAGCCTTTTCAAATGAGCAAATGATTAGAGGGTTTTCCACTTTGGAAAACTCAAAATTCAAGACAGTCAAACCACAAAAAAAGAGAAACCCTTTTACTTGGCCAATAGTGGAGCTTCAAATTATTTTTAAGTTCTTGGACTTTTCTAATTGAAAATGAAAAAATAAAAGTAAAGCACGTTGCCAATTGTAGCTGTAAAATTTACCAAGTGTTGGGGAGGGGATTTCCAATCAAAAACTATAATTTCAGGATCATCAAGTAAAAGAAAACAGAAGGGAAAAACTGGTAGTTCCTATTTTCAATTTTACCAAGTACAGGTAATAAATTTATCAACTTGTGAAAATTTTCAATTATTTTCAAATTACTGGAGGGGTTTTCAACTGAAACTAAAATTTTAAAATTGTCAAGCAAATTGAATAAAAAAATTAAGTCGCAAAATATTTAGGCTTGCAAACTGTAGCGGTTCAATTCACCAAATGTACACAATTTTCTAATTATTTTCAAGTTATTGGATTTTTCTAACTGAAAACTAAAATTTTGCATGCATTAAGAGACAAAAGAAAGAAAATAAAAAGTTAGAATGGCCTATTGAAACGGTTAAATTTCTGACTAAAAACTAAAATTTTAAGTTGTTCAAGTAAAAACCTTCTTTATTTTAAATTATTCAAATTGTAGCTGTTAAATTTATCAAGTTTTAAATATTTTCAAAGGATTGCGTTTTTCCAATAATTTCGAAATTGTTAACAATAAAATAAATAAATGAAAAAAAAAAAAAAAAGTTTGCAATCTCTATCTTTATGAAATACAGCTATTAAATTTATCAACTTATAAAAATTTCCCAATTATTTTCAAATGATTGGGGTGTTTCTTAAACTAAAAACTATAATTTCAAGATATCAAGCAAGAAAGGAAAGAAAGAAAAAATCTGGTAATTCATATTTTCAGTTTTACCAAATGTAGCAATAAAATTTATCAACTCCCGAAAATTTTTAAATTATGAGAAGTGTTTTCCAACTAAAAACTAAAGTTTCAAAATTGTCAAGCAAAACAGATTTTTAAAAAAATTTCAAGTAGTTCAAGTCTATCAACTGCAGTTGTTAAATATATCAAGTTTGGAGAGTTTTCAAATTATTGAGTTTGCCTAATTGAAAACTAAGATTGTAAAAGTATCAAGCGAAAGAAAAAGCAAAACAAAAACCCGGAAGATTTTTAATTTCGCCAATTGGAACTGTTAAATATATATGTAATTAAAAATGAATGTTTCGAGATCGCCATGCAACAACATTATTTTCTTTCTTAGTTTTGCCAATCAAAGCTGTTAAATTTGCCAAATTTTGAACATTGTCAAAGGATTAGTTTTTCCAACTGAAAACTCAAAGTAAATATTTGCCAAGTAAAAAATAAATAAATAAAGACCTAAATAAAAAGGAGCTTGCAGTTCCTAATTTTAATTCTATCAAATACAGCAATTAAATTTAACAGTTGTGAAAATTTTCAAATTATTTCCGAATTAGTAAGAGGGGGTTTCCAAGTAAAAACTATAATTTCCAGACCATCAAGCAAAAAAAGAAGATGAGAAAACCTGGTAATTCGTTTTTTTCAACTTTACCAAATGCTATCAAATTTTGAATTCGTGAAAATTTTCAAATTATTTTCAAATTATTGAAGGGTTTTTCAAAATAAAAACTGAAATTCCAAAGTTTTTAAGTAAAATCAATTTTTAAAAAGTTGTAAGACGTTTTTCGAACCGCAACTATTAAACTTATCAAGTCCAGGAACTATCACATTATTTTCAAGTTACACAGTTCTCTCAACTGAAAATTAAAATTTCGAAGGTATCAGCCGCGAGTTGGGAAAATGGAAAAATCCAACAAGTTGGAAAGTTGGAAATTTTTTTTTTTCTTTCTTTCTTTCTTTCTTTCTTTCTTCCTTTTTCTTTGATACTTGGGAATGGAGTTGAGAAAACCTAACACAGGTCAAAATCAAAAGTTTTTTTTTTTATTTTTTTGCTTTGATACTTCAAAATTTTGAGTTGAGTCAGTGAGTCAGTTGGGACTTTCACAATTTGTACCCTCCCTCCTTCCTCCCCTCAGGAAAACCTCTTCGGTGCGTCCCTGATTGCAGCTGTTAAATTCTTTATCAATTCTTGAAAATTTTATTTCCAACTAAAAACTAAAATTTCAAAATCACCAAAGATAAATTGCAACATGTATAATTTTGCTACTTGGCACGATTAACTTTACAAAGTATTGTGAAACTTCAATTTACAGGAAAGTTTTTCCAATTAAAAACTGAAGTTTCAAAATCGTCGGGCAAAAGGAGGAAAAAGAGCTTGCAACATTCTAATTTACCCAATTGCAACAGCTTAATTTACCAACTCCTGAAAATTCCCCCTTGGCTACGGTTTTGGATATTACTACTGCTCTTTGAACTCTATCACAGGGCCGTAAGTTGCCAATTTCGGGAGAAAGGGGAAGGGGTAACAAAAATGCCGACTAAAATATAAAAAAATTCTGTTGTCTTATTTTCCAATGCTACTAGAATGTGTCAAGTGTTGCCTTTTCAAATAACATTAGAACGGAGTATGACTCGTTCCTCCTCCATAACCCTCATCGCTTCTCTAGAATCCTGCCCTTTTGCTGACCATAGACAAAAACCATCTTGTGTGCACAAACTTTGTTAAAATATTAAACTGGGAAGTTTTGCTGCCTCGTCATGTTGAGGCCCCCCTCACTCAAGTAGCAGTCTCGACGTCTGTTCGACGCTTCGCGTCTGTTTGTCAGGATGAGAATTCTTAGAGTAAGCACTTTCGAGTTTTTTTAGAACCCCTTTTCCCTTATCGATTTTAATAAACTACAAAAAAATTCCTGCAAATTCTAGTGTCCTTTCGCTTTATTATAGAAAAGGTTCTGGCATTTTGAACAAAAATATGTTTCTGTAGCCCTTGATTAGGTTAGAATACTGTTTTCTCAGATTTCAGTAGCCTATATACGGTACTGATCAAGAGTACGATAGTTTAGCTCCACAATCTGGGTCAATGGCCCCGGCTCGTGGCTCCAAAAGAGAAGGAGGGTTTGAATAATACGAGTAAAACTGGAAGATAATGATTGATTTATATGTTTTCGAGGTTGATGAACTTGATTTCGAGGGTGGTTTTACATCCGACCCTTATGTACACTAACGACGGGCAAGACCAAATACATTGTCATTTTTCGAGATGGCACCTCATTCATTGGTTTTTGAATGTTACCAAACTCGATTCTGGGAGTGATTTTTGAATCTGACCATTAGGTACCTTCAAAGGGGAGTAGGTCCCGAAACTGAGTCATAACGAGCATATTTTTAACGACATTTCATTGCCTTCTTCTGATTAGTTATCTGTTTCTATTCTCATTTTTCATATTTCCATTAATCATGTTGTGCTCTCAGAGTTGTGTTTGTTGGTAAAAGACGACAAGAAAGAAGAGTTGAGCCACGATGTGTGTTCATCATAATTATTATTTTTTTTTCAACTGTTAAAAGAACTTGGGAAAGAAACATAAAAACGATTAAAGCCGGCAAACTTTTATTTCAAGCCTGGATATACGATCCCGTCTGAGCTGCGACCTATCCGATCGAAGAGTGTTAAAAAAATAAAACATTCTACACTTACTAGGTCTGGTAACTTCGACAAGGTTCATTAACACAGTAGAAGGCCGGCGCGATTCTGAATCCAAGACTAACTGGCATAGATTCCAAATTCCCTTCTTGTGGGTCGGCGTCTGCAACAAATACAATACCATGTTACAATAATCGAGATAACGGTTCAAGCCTTTTTTTTATTTTATTTATTATTATTACATCATAAATGAGATAATGATCCCAAGATGGGAGCTTATGAGTCGTGATTCGTGAACAGAAACCGTGTGTAACGTTTGTCGTTATAATCGGATACACTATGAGTGATCCCAGTAAACATTTTATTCCGAATTATAAAATACTAGACTGGCTCGCTGCCTAATAGGCCTATAATTTCTTTCGCGAAACTTACGCGAAGCGTAAAGGGGAAAAAAATATCGAAATGAACTCGTTGCCAAGTACGTAAGCTTTGCTGTCGTAATCCGTCTACCTGAAATGAGGATCTAAAAATTAATGACCGGTCGGAAGCCCACGTTAAAAAGTTGCTGAACTCGGGCACACAAAAGTGAAAAGCCTACTTTTATGCTGCACTCAAATGTTGGTATTGCGTTTACTTAAAAACAAAATAATTAAAAATAAGGTGCGTTACTAATGTAACATTATTTCAGAGTTGAGTAACTGAAAGGCTAACGTAGTTCCGCTGCAGAGCATAATCGAATTTCTTGTATAGGACTTGAATTAGAACTTTAACTGCACACCTGAGTATATCATTCAATTCGGCTACGGGTGTGCCTGTTGATGGCCATTTCGCCACTTACCCCAAGTTGGAAGTTTGAGTCGAAATTAGTACCATAATTTTATACCTACTCCTTTTGTACCATTTTGTACAGTTATTCCCAAATTTTTCATTCACCCGTTTCCTAAGAAATCAACTGAATCTGTAGGGAAGGAGAGAGGAGGCTCCCAAAGCAGAATTCTGGGTCGACATTGGTATCATAATTTTGCACTCATTTTGTACCATTAAATATCGTCGTTCCTAAATTTTGTACTCAAAGAAATATTGGCAAATTCAGATGGAGTTTTGGGGAAATGTTACCTCAAGTGAGAATTCTGGGTCGAAATCGATACCGTATTCCTGAATTTTGTACTCGCCTGGTTCCGGAGGTACTAGGCTGATTCTGTTCGAGGCGGAGACTGTAAAAATGTTAATCTCCCAATATGGGATTTTGAATCAACATTGATGCTACACTTTTGCACTCATTTTGTACAATTACGTACCGATTTTCTCACGTTTTTTGCTCAACCTTCTCCCGAAATATTAGCAGATTCAATTGGCAGGAGGGCATTGGGAAAATGCTACTTCAAATTGGAATCTCAAATCGAAGTAAGTACGTATATTATATTTCTATACTAATTTTGTACTATTCTATACAGTTATTTGTGAATTTTATAATTAACCTTTTTCCAAAATATTAGCCGATTTGCAAATTCAGTGCGAGGGCGGGTAGCGGGGTTGGAGCTGAATAAATTCTAACCTACCATGTTGAAATTTCGAATGTTAAAATTGGTAACATAATTTTGTATCATTTTGAACAGTAATTCTCAATTCTTATACTCTCCCTTCCTCAAAAAATATTAGCAAATTAGGTTGGAAGGAGGAGCGTAGAAAATTTTACTGACAAATGAGAGTTTTTAGAAAAAATAGGAACCATATAATTTTGGACTGATTTAATGATATTTTGTACGTTATTCCCAATCTTGTAAAATTATTCCTCCTGATATCAGCCGATGCTCTTTTGAAGCGACGGAAAGCAGGTGGGGGAGTGCCAATCTTTCAAATTGGAATTTCGGATCGAAATTGGTGCTGCTATTTTATATGAATTTTGTACAAATGAAGGGTAAAGAATCAAAACTCACATTTGCTATTTTACTCCAAGGGCGCAAATAGGCAAGACGGGTGCAGGAATATCTTTGCTGTGCCTGTGAACGTGGAGTATGTTATACATATCGCACATTCACAGGCGCAGCAAAGATATTATTCCTGCACCCGTGTACAGTATTTTGCCTATTTGCACCCTTGAAGTAAAATGGCAACTGTGAGTTTTGTTTCTTTACCCCTCAAATACGTACCGTTTCCCCAAATTTTGAACTCAACTCTCCTACTTCCTCATCCGAGCACCTCATCCTCGTTGAGTCCGATGCAGTTCCTCGGCACTCCGGCGTTTTACAAGAGTGTCGCATTAGCAACATCAATGGTAGTTTTGATATATTCCTAAAAAAAAACAAACTTAGTTATACTAGAGAAATGTTATGCCTAAGGGGAAATTTCAGGTGAAAATTGAGACAGTCATTTTATACTTATGTTGTAACATTTTTCACGATTATTCCCGAATCCTGTACTCATTCTTTTATTGAGATATGACTCTGTTTTGAAGGAACAGGATCAGGAAAAATGACTATCCACCAAATGGAATTTCGGGTCGATATTGTGCTAAAATTTTGTTCTCATTTTGAACTATTTTATACGGGCATTCTCAAACTGTATACTCAACTTCTACCCAAAATATCAATAAATGCATTTGGGACGCTGGAAGAATGCAACCACCAAGTGGGAATTTCAAGCCAAAATTGGTACCTTAATTTTGTACTAATTTTTCACTCATCCTTTTTCACTGCTATTAGCTGATGTTTGGGAGGCTGAGAAATGCTAACTGCGAGTACTATGTTGAGATTCTGGGTCGAAATTGATACCCTAATTTGGCACTTGAGTTGTACCATTTTACAATGTCTTCCTCAAATTTTTTACTCAACTATCTCCCGAAATATTAGCAAGTTCAGTTGGGAGGCGGAGAAATGCCCCCCCCCCCGTGGAAATTGCTGCTAGTGTAATTAATTTTGTCTCATTTTTTCGATTTTATACAGTTTTTCCGAATATTTTCCCAAGATGTTAGTTAATTCGGTCGTTTTGGGGTTGGAGAGCTGGAGAAACGTTCACTTCTACAAGCGAAAATTTTTGGTTGAAATTGGATCTATAATTTTTTTCCTTATTTTGTATCATTTTTGTACCTTTGTATTGCACTACCTCCTAAAATACGAGTATTAGCAAAATCAGTTTTTTTCTTGAGTGGCGGAGGGGGGCTAGAAAAATTCTACCTTTGAGTGAAAATTTTGGTTCGAAATTGGTACTATAATTTCGTAATTATATCGGTCATTTTGCACTCTCATTCCTAAATTTTCAACTTAATCCCTTGCCGAGGTATTTGACCTAGAATCTACTAAGGGGCAGGTTGACACGATGTAAATAAATGCTGAAAATTAGCAATGCAATCTTAATTTTATCCTCTGAAATACACACTTTTATACAGGCAAAATTCCAAAATTTATGCGTCAAAATTTGTCTTTATTACTCGTTAAGACTTACCACTTTTCAAGACTCATTCGGCAATTTATTTTGTTCAGTACTTATCCAACCCCAAAGAAGACTTGTTTAGACATTTTAGCCTCTCTCAGACCCTGATAAGATTAGAAGTGGTTCAGTTTCAGACGAGGGTTAAGCTCATGAGGCTCATTTAGACTTATAAGAGAGCATCATAAGCGGTGGCTATAAGTCAGCTGTGGGGGCGCTTCATTCATCCTATATTCAATTAGGAAGTTAATATCGTTTTATTCCCCCTAAAAGTTGATATCCTATTTATTTAGTTATTGCTATTCTTCTGATATTACACTCGACTTGTCAAGCACTACCATCTCCCATCTCGAAATTACTTTAGAACCTACTGTTCACCCATTATGGGATTCTTTTTTAAATTTCCCCCTACAAAGACACTTCGTCGCCTGCGGAAAGCGTCAATACTCAATCAACCCCCTCCCCCTCTAGCAATCCTAAATATTCTTCGATAACATTATAGACTACTGTGTTCTTACACGAACAGGAACAAGAGTTCATATTTTGAAAAAACAATTTTCTTTCATTTTAACATTTTACTCTTTCCCTAGCATCATAAGTGACACTTAAGGGATGAATCTAACCATAAATATTTGAATTTCGCTGATGTACAAATGCAGATACGATAAAACATTATAATCGCATAATTGACTTTCAAGATTCGATTGTAACATATCAGCAGGCCCCCTGAACTTGATAAATACTAGTATCTCGAGAGGGGATTGCGTAAAAAAACTTGGAAAAGCTGGTACAAAATGGTGAGAAATGAGTAAAATATTATGATACCGACGTCTACAGGGAATTTCAACTTGAAGAGAGGGTCTGACGAAATGGACCATATAGTGATAGTTTTTCAGTTTACTCTTACTTTGTAACCCCTTTCCACGAGTCTGTTAGGTGTTTCCTTTTACGAGAGTCGCAGAATTCAGTCCTTTTGTGTCCCCGATTTACCTACTCCACATTTGAACAGGGCAACCAAACTCGAGGAAAAAGTTATACGAGTGCACGGCGACCGGCGACAATCCGCTAAAAACAGCACAGCCCTGAAAATGGGCGATATTTTTATTTAATTTTCCGGAAAGGTGACGGGGGCTACGTAGGCAGGGCTGCCGAGTGTTATTCTCGAAGAGTTAAGCTCGTAATACGATTACACGTTAAAGGAATATACAGTTTTTGTTGCGGAGACATTTTTTACTAGAGTTAAAAAGTATATTGGAGCGGCGGATCGAGCCACGCCGGTTTAATAGAGGAAATATAATAGCTATTTATTATTAGAGATACTAAAACCGTCAAGAACACTTGTTGGCGGTGTAACCGAGGTAATAAAAAAGTAAAGGCAGCGAAGAAATTTGTATAATATTCATTTATCGCTTCAGATTTTTCTCCTTTTCGCCCTCTGGTCGGATAAATTACCTTTTTGAATTGGTCTTTCGTTTGTAATATTCATCGTACGAGTATACGTAACAGCCCTTCTGATGCGTTCACTTATGTGATTAGATTGCTGATATTCAGATATCCGGTGAGATGGCGCGAATATGGTAACGGTAGACATTACAAGGGGTTAATTTGGTGGCATGAATGGCAAATAGCACAGGGTGATTCGAAAAAATGTGAATACTATTTGGCCATTTTTAGCTAATGGTGCACGTCCGTTTCGAATGATCGGAGCTGATTACTCTCTTCTTTTTATAACGCCAATATACATTCGTTTTATTTGAATATGCCGGAAAAACGAATTTAAGGTAGGCTTACCTCTCCCCAGAGATGAAAGGGAAACATGTTTGCATACTTTTCACGTCATTTCAATGTCCGCCGCCCCCTCCATTTCAAAACTGCGATTATAAGTTACACCAATAGTTGGTACTTCGCTGATGTATGCTAAAAGACTCACTTATTTCGTCAGTATTCCACCCCTTCACTCAGATTTCGCGGTGGAGTCCAGCGAATTAGTACCCCATTCCGAATTTTGGGTTGAAAAGTACATAAATAGTCAGTATTTCGTTAGATTGAATTCCCTTCCTAAGTAGTCGTACGTATACACTCTAGTATGGTCCTTATTTTCGAACATTCGAATTTTAATGAAGTGACCTCCATCCCAAATCGGTTCCAATAAAATAAAATAAATTGTGCTAGATCGGATAAGAGGAACTCGTACCGAGAACCCCCCCCCCATTTTATTTATTTTTTCAACCTGTAATATCGCTAAAGGAATCCGAAAATCTTTGGTGCCAAAACTTTATTTTATCATGAAATCGGCAAAAAAGTTTCGTCGTCAAGGACTATAAGATCTGATTTTTTTCAACTGATATACTAGTAACTAGAGTCTTAATGTCCTGAACTTTTGCACTAATGACAATTTTGAAACTCGACAAGGTAGACAATTTCCCGCTTTTCCAATACTTCTAACTGATGCTTCAATCCCCCCCCCTCCACTGAAGACCTGAAGGAAATGTTGCTAGTGGATAGCATTGTGTGCGGTGCCAGATTCCGACGAAATTCACCCTCAGCCTGAGATAAATCGAGAAGCACCCACTCCCTCTCAACTACCAAGAACCTTTTTGCTCGTTTAATAAATTTCGTTTTTTTTTTGTTTTTTTTTCCTTTCCGTTCTCTTCCTTCATTTATTATTCTGTTTGATTACTTTCTGATAACTTTTTTTTCTGGGCGCTGCGCTGCAGAGCATTTTGCTCTACGCTTATGCGCTTCTCCAACACATTTGGTAACTTCAATAGCTACAGAAAATTTGTACAAGTGGAAAGATTTTTGATATTTTCATGTCTTTGCTTTAGCACACAAAAAAATTTCAGCACCTGTAACGCTCCCCTGACATGAATTTAATGGTTGACATTTCCATGGAAATTTATTTTCATTTCTTCCAGCCATCCCCGACACGAAGCTAGTCCGTATGATTTAGCTCTTCATGATGACAATTCAGTTTAGTGGTTGATATTTCCATGGAAATTGCTATTAACAACACGGCTGCAGACTGCGGTCACGCATCAACAATTTCCTTATTTCTTGTCGAGAGTCAAGATGTGTGCTTTTTTGCAGGCCCTCCTCGAGGAATAAGGTTACTTGTTTTCTCTTCTCGTTTCCAGTTCAGTTCACAGTTCAACTCAGTGGTGCGTACTGCATGAAGCTAATCCGTATGATTTTGCTTTTCATGGTCACAAGTCAGTTCACAGTATTCAGTTCAATGGTCCACATTTCCATGGAAACTTTTATTACTTCCAGTCATCTTCAGTATTTAATTTAGCATTTTATATACTTTTACTACTGGGTATACTTGAGAAAAATCCGTACCGCTCCCTCGACACACTCCCCCCGACACGCTCCTGGTCCATATTTCCATGGAAATTATTTTTAGTATTTTATATTTAGTATTTTATATGCTTTTACTACTGGGTATGCTTGGGCGAAAACCGTAACGCTCCCCCGACAATCGAGACATGAAAATTCGGACTTAAACCTAAGTTGCAGGTGTTGACAACACTGTCAGTATTTTCATTGTATTCTTATCAGTTTGGGGTGATTACCCCAAACTGATAACAATATCCCGCCTGCCTGCAAAACGTTTGCCTACGGTAGCGCTACCTAGGTGAGGTTTAAGTCCGAATGCTCTCCTGTGGTTGCAGATCCGTCTGCGACATGTCACTACTGTTTACATAGTTAATTTTCGTTTATGTGCCAAAATTTCAACAAATTGTAGGTCCTCTAGAAACGATTCTGAAAAAACACGCACGATGGACTTTTCTGCGTTAATTTATGACCCTCTGTGGCACTTATAGACTTGTTTAAGATTTAGTGGCTGTTCAAGACTTGTGTGAGACTTCATAGACATTTCTAAATGTTATGTTATATTCCTTGAATACACGTGACTCATTTGAAACTCTTCCAGTTCCTTGCAATCTGGTTTAAGACCTAGGGTCGGGATAATGAGACGGCGGGAGGGGACGGGAGAAGATGATATTCTCTAATCATTTTCCAAACCATTATTTTCATTCGTTTTTGTATTTATAGTATTATCACGCCCGTTATTTGGCAAATTTACGCTTCACATCCCTCCTATTGTCTCAAAAGTTTTGCAAGGGCCTTGGTGTCAGACTTACTTCAAATTCTGTATGGCTCCTAGGAACTTTTTTAAGGCTTTTCCAAAACTGATTCAAATTTTTTCAGACTATTCCAAAAAGGTTCGATACTTTTTCACACATGTTTTACACCCCTTTAATAGGATTGAACAGTATATAAGACTCTTCAAAATGCTTCAAGTCTCTTGCGTAAACTGGTTCAAGAACCGTCCTAACATTCTCCGGTAATACTTTCGAAACATCGTTAAGATTTTTCTTGATTTGCTTATCGAGAATTTTCAAGCATCTTCAAGACTTATTCAAGACACACTAAAAATGTGAATAGGGGTGTACAGAAGGACAGTAAATTTTCGATCATCCTTCGCGGTCAAGAAATTGCATTTTACGAATAAATTCTTTGCCAAATTCTCAACACTTTTCGCGCTTCTTCATGACTTTGCCACTCAATAAAATTCCTGGGTATGCTACTAATTGTTCAAGACTTCTTTAGACTTTTTGAGACCCATTTGATATTAGTTCAGATTCTTCTAGAATTGTTTCCAAGTTTCTAGTAGACTTGCTTTTTCAGAGTTGAACTTATTTTAAAGTCTGCATGGTTTCCAGACTTGGCTGAAACTCTGTAAGACTACTCAGAAGTTCTCTTAAACTAGTTAAGGCTCGTTTATTTTTCTTTCAGACATTTTTAAACTTATTAAAATTCTCTCTAAAAACTCTTGAAGACATTTTCAAAACTAACTCATCTTTCAAGACCCATTTATGATGCGTTAGGACTTCTTAAAACTTTTCTAGACATGCTCAATGTTATTTCAAAGAGGTTATCCAGAATTCTGTTAGACTTGTTGAAGACTTTTCATGACACAGCCAAGAGGGTGTAAGATTCTTCAGGAGAGATTAAGTATTAAGACATTCTTAAACCTGTTCATTTAGCATAAATTACAGAGGTTCTTTCAGACTTGTCTATCTTGAAACAAATAATAACGGTTTTTGTAATAGTTTCACGGTTCTGCTGCAGGACAGATACATCCGTAGCGTCATTGTCTAGTTACTCTACTTGTACGTTGCGCTATTAGGAGTTGATCACATGTTTCAATTTTACCCGGAAAATATTTATTTTTAAGAACAAATGAAGAGAATTAAATTTATGCAACCCTAGAATTTCACTTCAGCTTGGGGCACAAGGAACGAAAAAATCACTACAGTTCTTGTATTATCGGCGTTTTATGATTTATAAAATCTGCAATTTACAAATACAGTTTCGGGGGAAATCCATGGAAATTGGCAAATGGCAATATTCAGCGAAGTATTTCGTTCTAACAAAGTCATCTAATCGGAATAATATACAAATATCAAAATTTGTTTTAAAATTAGGAAGGTGTTTGAACAGGTGGCAGACTGCAGAAATCATAAAACGCAGATAACACAAGAATTACAGTAATTTTTTGGTTCATTGTATACTTATCGGAAGTAAAATTTTATGCTGCATATTTTTATTTATTTTTTTTCATTGTTCCGTAAAAACTAATATTTTTGAGTAAAATCGAGGATTATGACTCCGCTTTCATATAACGTGAGGTATTAAGTAGATAGTGTGTCTTGATTGTGACGCCATCTGACGGGATAAATCAGCTCAAAAGTTTTTCGGAACACGAAATTTTTACATCATTTAGTTGACGAGTTGCAGCATTTGGTTATGCATCGCTTTGATCGAAACTACTTATTAATAGTATGCCTTGCTACATGTATCTTGAAAACTTCTTAATGCCTTCTCCGAAATATGATCCTCACACAGAGGCAGGAAACATGGTCTTCATCCCCGTCGAAGCTCCTTCCTAGTAAACCATTAGCCCTCTTCCTCCAGCAGAACTGAATCCATCCTCACTCGCCTGAGAATAGGTCACGCCATATTGACCGACTTCTTTCCCCTGTCGGGCCTAGAGCCTACTACCTGTTCCTTTTGTCACTTCCGAAGACCCATGCACTCACTGTGTCCCACATACTTTGCGTTCGATCTTCTCATTACCCGATCTCTTATGCCCTCAATCCCTCACATCCAGCCTGTACTTCTCTTCCTCACCAACCTTGACATCCTACACCCCCTGTAATCCACCAAATTATACGGTACATAAACGTTAGTGCAACTAGTGCCAAACATTTAGGTATCAGAATTTCACGATTTGAAATGCGTAATTCTTCTACTCTAAATAAGGAGATACGTTCGAGGAAAAATGATATGCAGCCTTACAGAATATTTGCCTTTTAATAATGACGTTGCTATATGAATCTACCCAGATTACCAATATGCATTGTACACATGAACTACAAATAGGATAGTTTCAAATCGCTCGATAACTCGCAGGAAAATGGAACCGATACATATTTACAAATATTAGCTCGCATACGCCAGTCACGTATTCTCCTAAACTCGCTTACATACACGACAAAAAGTCCCCTTGTACTCGATAACCGATAAAACCCCATAATTTCATTAGCTTCCGCTATATTGTCGGGTGTGTGAAGTTGAAATTTGCGAATCTGGATCGCAACCTCGGCAGTTCCAGCGCCAATAACGCCGAAGTTATCGAAATTCGATTAGTTATCGATTAGAGTGAAAATTTTTAATACCCCCGAATCTGAATTTTCGAATAATCAATTCGGGGCATAGGGTAGAAAAACGAGTACTCGCATTTGTTTTTTTTTTCTGTCAGTTAAATCAAGCCTTGTCTCTTCTCCCTCTATTTTTTTTTTTTTTTTTTTAAATAAAATATTTGTAATTTAGTTAAAAACACATGGAACGATTCTCACAGTGCGAGTGCCCCAGAAAAATTAATGGCATATATCGTTCATTCGGTGGCGAATAAAAACAAATGAAAGGGAACCGTGTTTCGAAGCGTACGTTCAGAATATATTTTAACGATGTGTACGTAAAAGGGCCTAAAGGGATAAGTCGTGAAAGTTTAGACGATACAATCAGACCAAGCACCCTTTGGCTCGTTATTCACTCAGTCGTAATTTTTATATTGGTCATTTAAATGGATAGATTTTAATTATCTTCGTTAAGTGTCGCTACGACGAGTATATTATTGTTTCGACAATCACGTTTTTGCACGAGTATGTAGGCTACAAACGCGCTTATGGCGCTCTTTGAACCGTTTCAGCACTATAGCCTTTGCAGGGTACTTCATTTGATCAGCATTCGAATCTTAGCGGAAGCAATCACCCGGGGCTACCGACCACAGACGTTCGTCATTTTACCCATTTTGGAGGTAGGAGTCAAAAATGGAAGAGTCTGTCAATAGAAATTGAAGGCAGTTTAATTTAGGGATTGGCGCGAGGTTTTCTTGAATTCGCCCTATTTGAAATCTTGATTGTAATTGCGAGGCAGTGAAAAACTGAAATAAGACTCGCCGGAGCACCGGTCCAAATAATTCTGAAATTGGCTCTGGCTTTTGGTAGTTGTTCAGTCGAAATACCGACATATGGGCCTTTCTCTAGAAATTGAGAATATTTCGTTACCAGCAAATTCTGACCCCTTTTGGGTTGGTGTGGTGGGATGTATGACGATGCACGCATGCCAAAGTGGCCCCCTATGACACCGCATCCCCGGCCCCGGAAACTACCCTTTCGAGTATCGCATCAGTGGCCAGAGGGAAGCTTTGGGGCCGGGCCCGAGCCCCCATTTCACCATGCCGCAACCGGTGCGCGCGTCCTGCAAGAGCCACCATGAGGTTTCCTACTGACTGAGGTCCGCGCTCCCTGAGCATTCGCCTGGAATTCAGATCCCTCGCAGCCGGACGCACTACCTCTTCACTCACCCCTCACCTCCTCGTCTTGGTACGCGTGGCGACGCAGGCAGGTGGTGATGAAGGGTATTTTGGGTTACAAAATAACATCTGCAACAAATTCCACAAATCCAATTCATCAGACAGAACAATTACCATCTTTTGAATAGGAGGAGTATAGGAAGGTGTTCATCGTCGTGGAGGTTATACCATCTTGTCTCAATACCTGTTATATTTTTCAAAACTTTGTTTCAAGTTATTTTTTTCTGATAAACTGATATTATTATTCAGAAATATTGGAAATATATATTAAGAAGTTCAATTTGCTGACAGTGACTTGCCATTTCCAGAAGGGATGATATACATTTTTGTTACCAGGGGTTTCAGTTCATTGTCGCCGTCAGTTTTTGACTGGTGCAAAAATATGTGCATTGTATATTTTTCAGCAATAACAAATGGCAATACTGGTACAGTTTTGAAATCTGAACACGATCCAGATCCCAGATCTTAGTCATTGGCAAATGTGATAGCACAATTTTCAAAAATTCCGTGAAAAGGAAATTCTTGAAGCTATTTTGCCTGTAGTCGTACACATCAGCATTTTCGCCATGGATAAAATGTCCATCGTTCTGGTTGGCCGGGTGGATAGCACGCTGGTCTCGGAATTGAGAGGTCCCAGGTTCGAGTCCAGGTAGCAACTCGCTACATTTCGACCTAGACCAGTTTTCTCGGCAAGTAGAGAAGAGGGCTAAGACAGCCCTAACAGTTTCGCTGGCCTCTCTGATCTGAGTTGAGATTGTGAGCTAGCTGTGGTTTTCACTCATTCTGTCACCATGCTCGAAACCGATAATTAGAGAAGGAGGGGTCTGGTTGGCTGAGTGGATAGCGCGCTGGTGTCAGAATCCGGAGGACCCGGGTTCGAGCCCGCGCAACAAATCGCTACATTTTTCGACCTAGGCCGATTTTTCGGCAAGATGAGAAGAGAACTAAGACAGCCCTAATAGCCTCCCCGAAGTCTCTGAAATAATGCTTGAAAAGGGCGGGTTCCAGTGCTCGGGTTGAGCGTAAAAGTTAGAAAAGAAGGTAAAGATGTCCATCGTTGGGGACAAAAGTCAGCCTTTCCCTAAATTTTAATGGTCCTCCTCTGTAAACTTGTTGAAGATTCTCTACATATAAACTAAGTATTATTGGGGGGGGGGGGTCTAACAAAAAAAAGAAAAAAGAAACGCCTCCTTAATATTCTATGAGTTTCTGGAGAGTGACCCGAATACAACTACGCTGGTGACTAACGGAGAACCAGAAAATACAAAATCGGTTAAGAATCAGATAGTGACGACTGGATGGGGATGTTCTGGAGTGCTGATCTACACGCACTTCTGAAATATCAAATAATTATTTTACATTTGATCGGGGAGGGGGGAGGGTATGCCAATAGGTTATCGCCTCCTGTTTATATGACTTATCTATATACGTCTAAGCACTGTTTATAAGTGGGGTGTACATGGTCAATAAAAGTGACGTTATGAAATATGATCACTGAAATTGTCGTCATTAAAATTTCAAATCGTTTTGAATTTTTAATGACGCTTGGATAATTTTCATGATCTCTTATCATTATAATGATAACGTTCTTCTGCGTACACGTTCACTATTATTGACGCAGTGCCCAATAATGATAATTTTTATTGATCGTGTACACCCCGTTATAGATAAGTACTATGTATAAAGTCCATTAGTTTGTGCCAGTTCTGTGGCTGGGCTATTGAAAAGAAATCGATGAATGGTAAAAGCTGAAGTTGTTGGGCATATGATTGGAATTCTGTGATGATGTGTTGGATTGTGAGTTGGCAGTCGCAAGTAGAGCAGATTTTTTGGTGACTGTTGACGGTTAAACAGGAGTAGGGTTACCATCCGTCTAGAAAATCCTGGACATGTCAGGATTTTGAGCTCCAGGGAAAATGTCCGGCAGGGATTGCAAAAAAAGTCCGGAAAAACTTTAAACTTTTACTTTTCACACATTTTGCTAAAAACAATGAATCAAATAATCAAAGAGATAGTACATATTATAAAAATTACTGTTTTGAAGTATATTCTCGGTATTTGTATGTGTCCCACGTTTATTCGGTATTTTTTTACGTTCTCCTAGGTTTGTGTACGTTTTTCTGTTTTTATAAATAAGAAGTAAATCGATTTTTTTTTGCTTGTCGCGAATGAATGTGGCCGGTATACTTAAAATTCACTTTAAACAGGAATGTATGCGTACCTTTTCTGTGGCCAAGATAGAGATACGTTTGATGGTTATTTCTATGGAGTTGTAGAGTGGTGTGGTTATTTGTACAATTGTGATAGTCCAGTTGAGTACATCTGGTTCGACTGTTTGGAGTTTACAAGGAAGACGGTTCCATTCAGTTTTCCATGTTGATGTGATTTTCCTTTTAATATCTTCTTTTAGTGCACGTGGATGTATAATTAAGATAGCTAATTCTGGTTGGGACTGAACGGCAGTGTAATGTAAGTTAAAGGAAAGCTTGTGGCTGCAGTGTAGTTTGGGTGTTTGGGTTGGACAGGTACTGGGAGACATTCTCTGGTATTGTTGATCAATAATAATAATCAGCCTTTATTAGTACGTGGACATAAACAAATACGTTCTATCCCACATACCGAGTCCCTGTATCGTGGACATAGGCGCCCCTATGTTACGCCAGACCTGTCTGTCCTGTGCAGCTCTACACCAAGGTGTACCTACTCTCTTGATAATTCCGTCCCTCCAGCTCGTTTCTGGTCTGCCTCTTTTTCTCCTATGGCCGTACGGAACCCAGAACGTCGCTTTCCTGCATCATCTCTCAACCTCCATCCTCAATTTCAATTTTTTGAATTGTTTATCGTTCGCAAAATGTCAAATTATTGGCTTCAATCTTCTTAGCTTTTTGAATCGAAACTCAACCCTTTAGGATGATTCTTATTTTACAGATAATCTCCCAATATTTCCTCCGTCCCCCAGATCAGTACCTATAATCAACAACACGCAGCATCTATAATTTTTTTTCTACAAGAAGTTTAAGGTGGCGCTGAAAAATGTTGAAGTTTAATATCAGGTTTCCAATACAAAACTATACGACTGATCTTTTACGACATCACAAGCAGACGTGTGAGATAATTAGCTCAATCCAAAACAGATTTGTTCCTTTCAAACTCAAACTCGATTGAAAAAATGAGTCGAAGAGGTACATACATAGAGGTTACACAAAAGGACTCTTGATAAATTAACAAAACGGTGTATTCTAGTCGCAAACAAATTTTTACACCTTAATACATCCATTTTTCGTAGGGGAGCGAGAATCATAAGAAAAGAAGGTGAAATAAGCGCCATCCTCAAGGATGGATCATAGCCTCTGCTGAGGCTCAAGCCTTCCTATATACGTCACTCTGTTTCCACCCTAGACGAGTGAGAATGTTCTCCACAGTTTTTCGTTCAAAACCTCTTTCACAGAGTGTTACCTCGAATTCATAATCCATACGACTCTCGCCGCAAAATCCATATGGAACACCCGGACAGCAAAACCGATCGGCATTTGTTACGGTTAAGTAGGAAGGCTACATAATGCTGATTTTGCAAGACATTCGCCTCGGCTGAATCGTAAACAAATTCTCGAGACTGAGCCCAAACGCATGAGGATTTCGTCTGTCACGAGAAGAAACAACAACAAAAAAAGACAGTAAATGTTTATCGTACCACAATGTACATACTAATTGCTGGATAAGAATAGAGACAATTAAAAGTTAACGAATGCGAATGTTTTACGAGTAATTTTTCGTTGTTTATTTATTTTGTATGTATTCCAACAAATGGGAACTTAAACGACGGCGCATTTTTTATATTCGTATTAGTGGCGGAGTGCAAAGTATGTAGAAGCTCATCGCGAAAATAAACATAATTTCGTACACGGTATTGAGAAATTCAAAAAAGCTTTATCCACTCGAGCCGCCAGCCATGAGCCGAATTTGTTATGCATATTCATGGCGGTGTAGAATGTAGTGTGTGACGCTAAAATCGCTTTTTGGTTTAAACGAATGAGGAATAGAAATCGGATACTAAATATTTTTGTGAATCCGTAAGATGGTAACCTCTTGTACAGTTAGAAATTACTGCAAACGAGTTTTAAATACAAAAACGATGAACATCAAGAAGCTATGTAAGTACCCGCCGAAAAGACGGCGATCGCTACAGATTCGACTAGACGAGCATAGTTGTTAATGAAAATTTACAGAAGAAATTTTCTATCTATCAGAGTACCATAAATTGTCGTTACATAAATCATATCACGACCTTCCAGCCTTCAGTTTTCCGAACGTTAATGTTGCAAACTGAGTCAGGCGAAATCTTACTCTAAAGCTATTAAATGTGCGCCGTATAGGTCGTCCAGAAATTAACCCCGCAGAAATGAAACTTTCGAATCACTTTTCAAAGCTCGCTCCTAGGGTCTATCTCTCTTGTCGTGGCCGTACTGGCGTCATAAACCACACGAGAATGTGATTACAAAACTGGAACTAATAATACGAAGTCCATTAACGTCCTAATTAGAAGCAACTTACGCTGTGGTTTTAGTTATATTGCTCTCAGTGTCGATTCGCGAAGACGAGACGGGAAGCATTTCGGGTCAAGCGAGTCATCCAGCAGGACACGCTTCGGAAGTGGAAGGACGCGCTCGTCCATTCGACCAAGGGCGAGTGGACCCCGAGCACTGATACATAACCTCGATCGATGGGAAGGAAGAACTCACGGAGAGCTGAACTTCCTCCTCACCCAAGTCCTGAGCGGCCATGGGTGCTTCGGCATGTACCTAGATCGGATGGTGATAGCGCCGAGCCCCGTGCGCGCGCACTGTGATCGAGGGGCCGAGGACACACCTTGGCACACCCGTTTGAGTGTGAGGCTTTGGAGCAGGTGAGGCGCGGGACGGCCACAACAGCGATCGATCCCGGCGGAAGAAGCGACGAAGACAACAGTGTGATTAGCCGTCTCGCGCCAGACACCCTGGTTTCGAAGATGATGAAGAACCGAAGCAGTTGGAACCGGGTGTCGGCCTTTGTCTCGGCCATCATGAAGAGGAAGATGCAGGTGGAGTGGTCGAGGCAGAGGGCCAGCGACGAATCAAACTCGGCCCACACCATCGAACAAGACAACTCTGTATCATCCTAGAGAAGAGCTGCTGCAGCTGTGCTGCAGCAGCTCTTCTCTAGGATGATACAGAGTTGTCTTGTTCGATGGTGTGGGCCTCAAAGCGTCCCTCCGGCCACTGATGCGATACTCGGAAGGGTAGTTTCCGGGGCCGAGGGTGCGGTGCCATACGGGCCACTTTGGCATGCGTGCATCGCCATACGTCCCACCACACCATCAATTCAGTTTTAAAAGTTTTCGAAAATCATTCTACGAGAATACAATTAACTTTCTGCAGTACAATCACGTTGTCCTACATTGGTCACTGGAATGCGATAAATCGCGGTCTCATAACTCTCACACTCCTGTGAATTTATACTGTGTTTTGAATCAACATCAACATCTCATACGTACATGAGCGAAAAGAAACCGAAATGGCCTTCGAGAAAATTCAGTTTTATCAGACAAAAGTATCTGTAACCATCAAGAGTGGGAATTTTAATCAGAAGGGTGTCTGTGATGACCCGAAGATTAATAATGAATGCGCAATGCTCGAGTGTTTATTGCACAAGAGCGTGTTCAGTTCTGATGGAGAGCACGTTATTTGTTTCTTGACCATAGGAAACAAAAATGAGAAATTTTCCTGAATTTTAATCTGCAAAAAAATCGTTATTCTAGAGTTGTCCCAAGTATGGGAGCATCTAGAACCTTCCATGTATGGCAAATTTAGTAAATGCGATTCTCAGTTAGCAAAACCGGATCAACAATTGACAAAATTTGGGAAGTATTGATTATTTTTTACTTGCAGCAAAAAATCATATTTTGAGTTGGCAGTATTAAATCGGTAGTACGTAAAATTTCAAAAATGTTGGCCTTCCTTTTCTTTTCTCTCTCTCTCTCTCTCTTTTCTAACTTGTCTATTTTGAAAATAAGTTCGTCAGTTAACAAAATTTACATTTTCATTTGGCAACATTAAATTTTCTTCGCCTCTTGATTTTAAGAAAAATACTCAATAAATAAAATAGCGACAATAGCGGAAGATGAAAGGAAAACTGAAAAAAGAGAAAAAAGAAAGTTTTTTTACCATCAGTTTTACCCAAGTTGTGACCCACAATTAAAAACTATAAACACAAAAATAGAAGAGTGAAAATAAAGCAAAAAATGAAAAGGGACGCGATTCCGATTGGTACTGACGAAAGATGAAGTGACAAAACATGAAAAATGGCGGAAAGAAGTTCCAACTTTTCTAATTAATTAGTGATACTGAAGAGAAAAAAAATTTGTCAACCTCCACTATTGGCAAGCCAAACATACTTAAAAATGATGAGGAATAAAGTGGAGGGAGAAAAGTTTTCATTTTCTCTGAATTCCGATTACTATCAATAAAAAAGATAGCCTCCAATTTTGGTCAAAAAGGAAATTCTTTATCTCGATTTCAACTCAAATTTCAATAACTGATCGGTAATGAGCGCAGAAGAAGAAATTTCCAAGTTCATGAAAGCTGATTTCCCCCTAACATAAACAAACAATTTCATTTTAGATTTTTGAATATTGGCGAATGCTCAAGTGCTCAGGAATAGGCAGAATGACCAAAAAAAAAAAAAATTCTCTAGCTAAGTCACTTAATTTTGTCTTAAATAATAGCACGTGGCAAGTCCACAGATTTTTATTAACTAAAAAAACAAATATTTTTGCAAATGAAACAAAAAAGTTTCTAGTCCGATATTTCTTTTCTAATTTGTCTAATCCCAGTTTAGAATCACCCTTGAACCATTATCGATACAAAAATTGACTTACTGATTGAAATCCGAAATACGCTACTTTTTTGAAACAGCAATTGTGATCGAATTTGATCCTATTGGGATTTAAACTAGGAGTTTCAAGTGTAGGCAGCCCTGCGATTTGTGTGAGTGATCATGTATGATTTACCGTACCTAAGCGTGTAGCAAACTTCAATCATCATTAAATCGATTAGAAATTCACTTAAAAAAAAAATTTGTCCTAAATTCGACTGTATCATCACCAAAAAATTAAATTATAATCAGTTCTACTGGCAGAGTAATTTTTACTCGGTTTTTTGCCCTACTGAAGATTGCAGTGTTTCTACCTATTGGAAAATACACATGATCACTCATTCATTTTCACCCGCTAACACCCGCGCAGGTAATTTTGTAGCGCACTCTAGTGCAGGTTTAAATCCCAATAGCATCCGAAACACAAGTCGAGCTATGAACATCGAATTTTGGTTAAAATAATTATAGGTCAAAATCGATTCGAAATTCGATTTAATTGATAGAGTGTACAACGTACTTCTGGCAGGACGTTGCGTCCTACCGGTCCTACCACTTACACAAATTAATAAGAAATTCACTGTCCTTCCAGCAGGACTGCAGTTCGTCTCACTGTAGTCAGTGTTGCATGTAGATGCAGCGCAAAAAAAAAAACCACTTTGAATTCCAATAATTCTAAAGTCTAAAACGTACAAAAGTACTACCCGAAACGCTTCCGGCAGGACGCAGTGTTGTACACTCTATCATTAAAGGTCAACGCAGACAAGGGAGCTTGATTTTTGTACCTATACCTATTGATTTCTATATCAGATTCGATCACAATGATAGGTCTAAAAGTGACAAATATTTGTTTTAACGATTGATTTGATAAGCAAGAAAAAATTATATTTATGTTTTGATTTTATTTTAAATAATTGACTAACAAACGTAAAAAGAAAAGAAAATCTTGGCTTCGATTTTCTTAATGATGGATAAAAAATTGAAAGATAAAGAATCAAAACTCACATTTGCCATTTTACTTCAAGGGCGCAATTAGGCAAAATACTGTACCTGAGTGCAGGAATATCTTTGCTGCGCCTGTGAACGTGGAGTATGGCATACATATCGCACAATCACAGGCGTAGCAAAGATATTCCCGCACCCGTGTACAGTATTTTGCCTATTTGCGCCTTTGAAGTAAAATAGCAAATAAATGTGAGTTTTGATTCTTTACCCTTCAATTATCGTATCGAAATTAACTACAAGTAAGGAGAAAGAAAGATGAATTTTGTTTGGATTACTCTTATTCAAAAAATTATTTTCGCTTTATTTTTTTATGAGTATTTTGGTTTTAGAGGGCACACATATAAGCAAGAAAAGGTTTTGTGTCTTGATTTTTTAATGCATAATTGACTAGCAAATAAAAATAAGAAAACGGAAATTTGTGGCTTTGATTTTCTTGATGATAAGCACAAAATCATCACGCGGACAGTCAAAATTGACAAACAAGGGAAAAACTTACTTTCAGTTCGCTATCATATGTTCACCAAAAGAACTTACATGCATAATAGTTTCTCGACTAGTAGGTTGCGTCTCTCCACTTCTTTCTCTCCTCTAGTAATTTTTTCGTTTCGGAGAAGAATTTACAATAATTTATATCCTTCATTATCTGCCCTTCACAGTTTATTCTTTGCCTTCCTTTTCCCTTCTTTCCCTCAACCATTCCTTCTAGCAGTAATAACAATATCCCTGTCTATTATGACCTATCATTTCAACTCTTTTCTTTACAATTATATTCCAGATTTCTCTTTCCCTTCCTATTTCCTTCAATACTTCTTCATTCCTGATCTTTTCCATCTATTTAATTTTCAAATTCTCTGATAACATCATATTTCAAAAGCTTCTATGTATCCTTTTTCTTTTATATGTTCCCATTATTCAGGTCTCAAATCCATACAATACTCTACTCCAAATACACGTTTGAAGAAATCTCAGCCTTACTTCCAAATCTATATTTGCCTTAAATATGTCTTCCTTTTTGAAGAAAAAGCTCTCCTAGCTTGTTCTATTCTTTACTTCTTCCATCTTGCGTTATCAGACTACCTAAGAATTTAACTTTCTTTACCTCTACATACACAATTTTTTGTTTTCATATTCTGATTTTCAGGCAAAATGAAATTCGCAATAACAAAAAAAAAAAAAAAATTACTGCAAATTTATTCCAGATTCCGATGCTTAAGCCATGTCAACAAAGGGAAGGGCTGTATTACGGACCGAAATCTCCTGAAAATACGAGGTTACTGGGATCATTGATAGTGCAATTGGAAAATGATGATGAAGGTTATGGCTTATGGATACGCTTAGAAGCGCAAACAGCTGTCCTGGGTTGGGGTGGGGGACTCACGAAGGGCTGCTATAAAAATAACACTGAAGACTCCTTCGCTCGTGTGATTTGGGGAGCTTTCAGGGAGGGGGCTAAGACCTCGAGCTCCCACTGACACACTCAACATCATTTTTCTGATTTTTCTAATACTGCTTGCATTTTTAAGGTCTCTAACTTCTCCGCGACGCTTTGTTTCGTTGATGATTATAGAACGAACAAAGTCAAAAGAAAAAAAAAACAACGAAAAAGACATCGTAACTTTAAAAATTTTTAAGGATTATGATACGCAGGCAAAACGAAAGTAGGCTCTAAAGCGAAACTAAAGAAAAGAGGGAGACATCTTTACTTCAGATTATTTTCGATTCCGGTAACTCTTTGTTGTGTACTTTGCGTTAAATCTTGATTGACGAGCAGAGAAAAGATTCTCCACTGCAGTTTTTTTTTCTTTTTTTTTCCCTAAATGCTGGTTTGTAGGTACAAGAGGAAAAAATAGTCCTCTCATCGATCAAATTAATGCTGGACAATTATTAAGTATAAATTCAGAAAATGTTCTACCTATTTTCAATGTGTTCCAGCTAAATTGATCAAGTATTCCCGTTTTTGGAAATAGAAATTATCGTGGCCTACAGACCACAACTCTTCAGTCGGAGGACACTTGGCCTCAGCTTTTAATTCAATCGGTATTTTCATCGCCTGCCAGGTCGAATTTCCAATTGTTAAGCGGTCTCAACGAATCTACATTCAACAGAGATCATAAGGCCATAATTAGGGATGGAGGCAAATGAATCATCTCCACCCCAAGCTGTTAGCCCCTGGCGAGAAAGAGCATTCACTGCCATCCTCTTTCCCGATCCCAAACATCCGATGCGCCGCTGAAATTTTTCACATTCTGATACAAAATCGTAATAATTCTTGTAGATTCAGTAGTAGAATTCTTCTACGTAGGTGTATTTCATAATATTCATCCTCTAAAGGTGATACCTACGTATTACGTAACACTCATTTGTCAGCGAAGCGAGCAAACAAGCAAAAAATATTTCCGCTTCTCAGGAGAAGTTTGAAAAGAAACAATCCATTTTGGACGGTCACGGGGGGCTGGACAGGGCCGTAGAGAGAAAATTGGAGCCCGGGGGAAATTTTCTATGGGGTTCGATTGGAAGATTACTTTATCAGAACAGAATCACTTGCACTCAGGCCTCAGGGTCAGGGGGACTAAAAAATCATCGAGATACAAATGTCACATTACATTCATAGAAGTAGAGGGGTAAAGGAAGATCGCACGAAGTACAAAAGCACCTATCACCTGTCAGCATATCAGCTACTGCGAATCACCCAACCGCATTGATTACTTATCAATGTTTTTGTTATTGTTTTCGATAATTTTTGTATATTTTTTTGCCTTTTTGGCATTTTCGGTGGGCCTCCTCCCAAGACCGGGGCCCGGGGGAAACCTTTTTCCCCCTCCTCTCATCAGGATTATTCCTCATACCTCTCCTGCTTAAAATTCGCTATAAATTGTTGTCAATCAAGTTATTACTCATCTCGTAAAGTAAAACAGAAAACAAAACAACGTTTACCTGTTATCCAGAATGTGATTCTAGGAGCGATACGAGGACTTGATTGTGGTTTCTAGAATTCATTAGTTTTCCGTGTTTCAGCACAGGTCGTCTTTCATTTTGGTTTTTGGTTTCCTTTCCAATCCTGGAATCAAACAGACAAGCAAGAATTACACATAGATCTGTGTATTGAACACGTGAGAGTAGTATGTTGCAACATGGTTTTTAAAACTTTAAGAAGTTCACTAATCTAGATAAACAAAACACTACATTCACCCTGTTAAGACTGCTGCTCAGATGAGTTACTTTCTTGGCATCGAGTAAAAAAGCAAATTATTTTGGCAATTCATTTGCTCGTACTCTTATTTTAGCAGAACTCGTAAACTGAGTATTTCAAAGAAACCCCTTCTTAATATGTGGAAACGCAGCTAAAACTGTTACATCTACTGTGTTCTAAAAAGCGCCATTATAGGGTTCATTTTCATTTTAAACGCTGCGAATCGGCGCAGGCTTATAGTGTTCACGATTCACACATCCGAGAATGAAATAACAACTAACAAAAACAGCATCTGTCAAGTCATTCCGCACAAATCTGGACCCTATTAGCATTTCACGCCTACATTAACCGGTGCAATTTAAAAGTGCGAATTTCGTGCTTCGAAATACGACTGAAACACGTGACTGAAACTGTACGTGATCTATGATGTCATTTTTGTACATTTGGGCAGATGTAATTATCTAATTTATCTATAGTCACGTCAGACGAATAAAAATTCGCTGATCAAACTCAGTTTTATGAAGGATCATGTATATTTACAGGAAGTGGTCCTTAAAGTGTAAATGAGTGCTATAGGTGGAGTCCACAATCTGGCGATGTTTGAAATCATTCGCTCCAAGTGGCTAAGCTCGTTTCGACGAAAAATGATAAATAAATAAAAGCAACTATTCAATTTTTTTGAAATTTAACAGGATTTATAATCTGTTTTAGATATTTTCCGGATTTCACTGGAACGACTCTTTCAGATGAAAAATTGAAAAACAACTTCCACATTAGAATCAAAAATGACCTCATTAAACGCAGCTGCACCATGTACACGTACTTATAATGGAAACGTAGGTGGTTACATTAGGAAGAAAGTGGTCAGATTAGGGATTAACCCCATTTTTTGACCAACTAATTTATTTTATTTTTCAATTCCCAAGGGTGTAAAAGTTGGCAACGTTGTTTTTTTTTCAAATATAGAAGATCTGCATAATAGATGATGCTAGATGATTTATTTAACTTTTAATTCACTTTTGAAATTAAGAAATCAGCTCCCAGTAGCCACATTTGGCACATCTTATTGGCTTTTTCGAATAGCATTCTGTATTTTAAAGAAAGAAAAACTATTGGTGTTTTGAATGTCCTGAGCTGAAGAAATGGTAGCTGCTGACTCCTACTTTTACCAAAAACAGAAATCTTAAAATATTTAAAATAAGGCGAGTGTGTGCTGAGCCATTGATATGATGAAGAAGCCTTCTATTTTCCGGAGAAAAAAGGACATTTACTGCCGAGAACATCAACACGGATGCGAAATTGCGGTGGGAGTGACTAAAAGATATTTGGATGCTTTTCGAAACCAGCTATAAAAATAAATTATGCATGTTTACAATCTTCTGACATAATAAAAATAGGAAAAAAATAATAGCTGTTGTGGTTCTGAGACGAGGGGCTGACATCAGTCGATCACTATAACTGTACACAGCCATTCGCATACAGGCGAAATTAATTTCAATTTCCTCTTACGTTATTGCACAACTGGGTCAAAAATGACTGTTTTCACAAAATTAAGTCGTTAAGGGCGGAAAGAGGGCAACGGCTTTTTTTTTAAAAAAAAACCTCGCGGCTATCGGCTGGAAATTCGTATAGTCGATAATTTACATGGGGCGTATGAAGTACGCCAGCACTTCGAATATCATTCGGAGATAAAGAGTAAATCAGATGCTTAATTGTTTACGGAGATCTGCCAAACTTGAGAATCTCTTCGACAAATTAGGTACCTAACATGGAAAAGTATTGCGCATAATGTCCAGAGTCCCGAGGTCTGGATTCCGAATTAATGAAATATAGAGGGTGTACCATGACACGCTTCAAGGAATCATAAAGAAAACTTTTAAATTGCTTTTCATCAAAAAAGAGTTTCTCGAAAAATTTTCCTTTGATAGTGTTAGAATAAGGGTAGCCAACAAGGCAGCAACCCAATTTTGAGAGCAGATGGAAGCAAAGCAATACACACTTAATATCGATCGAGCTCATCCAGTAACTAGCAACAGCAAGGATGTTTGCTGTCAGTTGATGAGCTTTTCGAATTGAGGAAACCTCAAGGGAATGAAGAATAAACTAAAATTTTTAGATGCGTTAAGAAGGCTTAACAACACCAATATTAATATTCTGGAAGCATGTTTCCATTATGTAAACAGCAAGCGACGTTGTTCATTGGCACTACCAACAATCAGCCCCCCCCCCCCCAATGTCGAAAAATGTGCTTTTGTGCTATTTTGGGAAACGTATTCCATAAATTTGTTCACCATTACCTACTGATATTACGAAAATAAGATATGAAGGGTTAGGGGGGAGTGAAAAACAAAAACTGAGAGTGATGCGAAAAAATTGTTCGAATTTTGTGATTCCCTGTGCGCGTAGCTATTTTCCGAATTTGTGCACCTGCTGAGAAAGTATACAATTTTTTATCCCTCCATATAATGCGAATTGTTTTAAGAAATTAGGCTAATTTCGTGCATTCGTGTGTGCTATTTTCCTCAATTTACGATACGAGTTTTCCATTCATGAGCAACACATACCAGTGTTAATCAAGGTTCCAGCCTCTTTTTTTCTACAGAGATAGACGCGCGGTCTGATCAAGATGATAGGTAAGTTGGGACAAGGGATCAGTCAAAGAGAAAGCGTTACAGAACCAGAAGCCTTAGCACCCCCCCCCCCCAGGTAAAATTTAAAAGCAATCGATAATTTTGTGGTCATTCTACGGGCAACACTGTTTTCCCCATTTCACATCACCCAACTTCAAAAACCTGAAGATGAAAGACAGAAGAAAATTCATTCAGTATCCAGCAGTTATCGAAGAAGAATCAAAGGGAGTATTAGTATAAATACCTGTCTAGACTATGTATACGCCATTTGTATTTCTCAATACAGTGCTCTCATACTTTTGTCTATTAATATTTTTCGTAATACCAACACTGAAAGTAATTTTGTGAACTAATTTTAGTTTAAAAAACGACTGATTCCTAAATAATTCAGAAATCAGTTTTCAGCAAAGCGAAAAGTGATTGCAGAGTGTGCCAAGTTATTGTACTAAACTCCCGACAGATGGTGCCGGTATTTGTCCCACACTGATTCCCAAATCATTCAGAAACTAGTCTTCAGCAGTGCAAGAAGTGATTACATAGTGCAGGAAGTGAATACGTAATACGAGAAATGATGTACAATTTGATTCTTTATGCCTTACGATACCCATTTTTTACTCATAATTCGCAGTAAAAAAGATTTACTGTGTTGTCCTGGGTAACTTCAAGTGTTGGAATAATTTCTACCTAAGGGTCTCGAGTAATTTTTATTCAAGTACCATAAATAATTTTTACCGAAGTATCATGAATAATTCTTACCCAAGTACCCTGAGTAATTTTAAATTTCTTTAGTTATAACTACCCAAATTGTGAGAAAAATTTATCAACTTTGGGGTAAAATTTATTCGGTATGTCTTTCAGTGCTATTGGACGCCTTTCTTTTTAGCATCAGTCTAATTAAGGAACTACAGGTATGCGCACCATAAATGTAAACAAACGAATTATGAAGAGGTTGCATGGAAGCCGCATGCGGTTGCATCGCGTAACTAGGATATTTGCCGCGCGCAGCGCTGTAAGCACCCTATTGCAAACCCATGCCAAACCCATGCAACTTCTTCATTATTGTTTGTTTACATTTACGATGCGCATACCTGCAATTCCTTAGTCTAATTATCTTCTAGATTCGTGAAAATTTACATCGTTATTGTTATTATCATGTCACTCCATGAACGTACTCGAGAAGCTTCCTTCGGACACATACGAGTATTTGTTCCTTAGTATGTACCATGGCCCTGAGTAAAGAAAAATCGCGGAAAAATCGAATCATTAGTGGGTAAAATTGAAAAAAGAAAGACTACTCCATCTTCTTGATTGTTGACAAATTTTGATTTGTTGATAAAAGCAGATCCTTGGTTCGTAACATATGGAAACCATTTCCCCAGGTGGATAAATTAACGTTTTGTAGTTGGAAAAATGAAAAGTTAAACTCCCTCTCAGCCCGATGATCTCACTTGGATACGTTCCTATCCGAGTCCTTTCCGAAAAATTGGGAAGGAATTACGCACTCACGTTCGCAAATGAAGCTAACCTGTAAGTATTCGGAAGTAGGTGGGGGGTATTTTGTAATTGATGAAAAAAATGAATAATAGTTGCTCTACAATTCAGCCAATCGAGGATCCAATTTTGCCAAATAATCACCATTTCTTAATTGAAAAATCAAGAAACAGAAGAAAATATTTTTTAAAAAAGGAAAAAAATTTTGCCAGCTAAAAATACATTAAGTTATCTACAGAATTTTCTCTGTTCTTTCAATTAATAATACTGAGTACATATTACCGAAGTGCGTAAATAATTGAAAGAGCTAAGATAAGTAGGATGGTATAAAGGAAGAAAGAGAGAGGATAAAAAGAAAGAAAGAGAAAAAGAACAAACAAGAATTCTCAACTTACGAAATGCCTCACTTGAGACAACGATTTATTTACCAATTCGTTTCATTTTAGAACTCAAGTCACATGACTTACCATAAATATTTTAGCTTTATAGGTCAATTACATCCGACTGGAGAGTCGAACAATGTCATCCCCTTCCCCAAGAAAACACACGTTTCGTGTTTCTCCCCCCACTCCCCATAGTTATCCTATTGGGCCCATCTTTGAACTAGACTTTTATTCAGTCATTGCGGATAGCATATCCAAATTTTAGCTTTCTTTTTCTATCGCTAAGCATGCGTACGGACCAAACAAAAAATGATAAGGCTCAGCCGCACTTGTCGGAAAAACAATTAGGTGAACTTCGTTGCCTCAAAAAAAGAAACCGGTCTTTTAGTACGATGAAAATTATGGGAAAACATTTTTTCATGGCTCTAAAAGGAAAGGAAGGGTTGTAAAAAGATATATAACTGACATATATGTGACCCCTTTTGTAGAACCAGAATTCTACAGTCAAGTACAGAGTTCTGAAACGTAATTATTTCTCATCAATTCTACAACTGTTTTTTCCTCAGGAATTGTAGGAGGTGGATAGAAGATTTAAATTGAAATCAAACGTGAAAAACAGTTGTACCAATCTCAGAATAAGGGGCCCGAAATGGTAATTCACATTTTTTCGAAGTAAAAATATGAATTTAACTTATTGGAAAAGTTTAGAAATGAACAAGCAAAAGAAAAGCCAGCTATTTACTTTGTATATGTATTTCGAAAATTATCTATTAAATTTGATTAAATGAAAATGCGATGTGATCAATTGACGGGCATTTATTTGAAATTGACAAAAAAAGCAGGAAAGGAAAAAACACTTTATCTTCGTGATTTTACCTTATTTATTTTTATTTTTTAGGAGAGGGGTTCCTCTCCCCTTTCCATGACGTCTCATTCATTTGATTTCGTTGTTTTTTTTTTAGTCGGCAAAATTGTCTTTCCCGTGTTGAATAAATTTCATCTGTATTATCTCTAGTTCTGGAGGAAAAGAAAGAATATTTTGGGAAAAGGAACTATTTCGTTGATTTCTAAGCTCAACTCCTACGCAAGACGACGAGACAGAACATACCTACGGAAGTCGTTCATTTGGTATATCTTATATGTAATGCATGTCCGGTTTTCATTTAATTATGTATCTTAATGTAAATGAGGCAATTTATCCCAGTTATACCAGCCCCCCCCCCCAGCAGTAAATAATTTGAGAGTGCATTCAGTTGAAGGAATCGTGTCCTTAGTTTAGAACATAGAAGGCATGATGATCTTTTCTCGCTCTTTTTTTCACTTGTTGTTCTTATAGAAATTTCCCAACTGGGAACTTCCCATTTTATTGTCAGTAGAAGTAAAATCCCCCCCCCCCGTCCCAATCGAATAACCTTGGCTTCTATGGATTTCTGTATCTTACAGGGCATTATAAATTTGAACAAAAAAAAGCATAAAAACAGATGGGCACATTAAGAAACAGGCAGACAAACAAAAACACATTTTAGGACTTGAAAACACACCGAAAACGAAAATGAATTACATCGACTGACTCCTATTCATGAACAAATGTAAGTCTCACGCGTTCATAGTTTCTCTTAGCTATTTTTTTGTTGGTAGAACATTGTTGAGCAACGATTAATTTGAAGAATAAAGACCTGACAATTTATTTTTTGGTCGAAAGTTGAAATTGGCCATAAATATATTATTGAAAGAAAGTCGTTCGACGTTCCTAATTTGCTGCATTCCTCGTAGCTTATTTGGACGAATAATACAACGACGAGAGTGTGTGGAGAAAGTGTTCATTTTTAATACAAGTGTACAATACATAGTCTGAAGACTCGAAATTTTGAGAACCCCTAACCTAAAACAACTACTGAAAATTGGATGTACGCTTTTTTTTAGATATTATTCGCGATCGGCTTACACTTTCGTAAACAGCTCGAGTTTCCCATTCATTCCACTCGAAGCAAGTAATCAGTTCTTCAATATGTCAGGCTCTCGGAGAGACTGTGACTCAGTACAGTATCGTGAGAAAAGACCTTACCACACCACTTGCAAAATGTATCCTTTTTTGATTGATGTAAGAGAAATTGATAACCTTTTCTATTTTGAAACCGCTTTATAGACTTATTCAGTATCGATGAGCAGGCAAAAAGAAAACTCATGTAAGAAGCTTGCATATGAAAGTCTCCTCGACCGCATTCGCAGTCGTGTGTTAGGCGCAATAAAAAGCAAAATGAGAAAACCTGGCGTGCTTAGTTTGTAACTTCAAAATAAATCTTATTTAGCGACAATTCTGGAGTGTATAAGGACGAAGCCAAACTTCACATCAGTAACAGCTTAATATTCGTACCGCATGCTCGTTTTCGTTGCCCCGACTCATACTCAGTTTTCATAATCACATTCTGTAAAACTGGCACAAAAGTATCTAAGTATTCTTTATGCAAAACTTCCAAGTAATTTCAAGAATAACATTTTCTTCCATATGCCGTATGTCTGTCTAGTTTGAAAATTGTACTAAATAACGAAACATGATTACTACGAGTATATAACTTTTTTTGCGAAAGTAGTAGCGCAATAAAATATATGTCTGTAACTAAGGAGCAAAAAGCATTGTGCCCTAATCCCGACTTTTATACCCGTGAAATTCGAGCTATACTGTCTTACGAAAAAGTAGAAATACTCGTTGCAGGGGCGCAACCAGAACTTTTTCTTGATGGGGGGCTAGAAGTCAGGAAAAAAAACTTGGATAGGGGTGAAAACTCGACTTGGTACCCACCTGATTTGGTACCTATACCTATATTTTCATGAGCTGTAAATTTGTACGAACATACGACGCAACGTAACCGCATCAGGCCATCGGAATCCATTTTGACGT
The DNA here is from genome assembly GCA_031841125.1 of Acanthococcus lagerstroemiae. NCBI lineage: Eukaryota > Metazoa > Arthropoda > Insecta > Hemiptera > Eriococcidae > Acanthococcus > Acanthococcus lagerstroemiae. The sequence continues at coordinate 20,325,883 of CM063110.1, forward strand.
TTCAAAATTAATTTTGAAAAAATTTCAGTTTTTTTTTTTGGGGGGGGGGAGGGCTACAGCCCCTATCTCCCTCATTGTAGCGCCCTTGACTAGTTGACTCAAAAAATATAGGAAAGAGCAGGGTTAATTGTCTCTGGAGAAGTAAACGGTGCTCGATGAACTTTAATGATGTCCGGCAAGTCTACAACTCCATCAAAATGTCGACCCCATATCTCCAACCCATACTTTTTAAAAGTAGTAATGTCCCAATTTAGGCACATTTGCACTAAAAGCCAGGCCCCTTAGACCTTAGATCAATCTACAACATAGGCTACATTAAGCAATGAAGCCCTTTTTTGCTTTTTAGTATTGTCCATTATCTTTCGACTGTTATGACGATAAGAATGACAGATCATTGAGACTGAAATTGGTATTTGAGATCTTGAGGTTTGAGGTGTGAGGTATGAGCTATGAGTTGAGACGAGAGATCACGACATCACCTGATTAGAGAAAAAGCAAAAAACCGAAACATGGAAAAATAATTCGTAAAAAAATCTGTGATAAGTAATAATACGTAATTCTCATTTTCAAATATAAGTGTAAAGCAAAGTGATTCTTGGTGCCACATAACTCATCACTCTGACCCTGGGGAGTCAAAATTAGGTGCATTTCACTTACTCTGACTCCAAACGCAAAAAATGGTAACTCCCACTCTAGGTCACTAATACAATATTGTATGTACCTGACAGACACCACTTGTGTGTAATTACTATAGGTTTGTGAAATGCATTGCTTATCAACATGCAATTGTTTCTAATTTTGGTAATTTTTTCATGTTTATTAAAAAAAAGTATGCTTAGTCTTAGTCAGAAATTGTTTGGTCAAAACTTGGTCGACCAACAATTGGCATATTTTAATTAATTTTTTGGAACGTATGAAACAATATTTTATCCAGGTTATAGAGAACGGAAGTGGTAAGGGACGGGAGCGAGCTGACCGCTAAAAAAAATCTGGGGCTGTAGTTGACAGTTCAGCGATTTTTAAAATTATTTGCTGCAGATGAATCCAAAGCCTAGAAAAAATTATTTGCTGGACCCTGAGCCAATTTTAGAACACTACTAAAGCCGAATCGAAGTCAGTTTTGGTACGGTTAAACATAACCTACTGTAAGCTAACATAATCTAACTCAATTTAGCACTACGTGTCCTGTCCCACCCCTTACAAAAATTATAATTATTGAGAAAAATGTTTCTTTATTCTGGTGAGAAATTATAATTTTAGGAGAATGTTGTTCCGAATTGCTCTAAGTCAAAAACAGTGATGTCAAGAGAAACAAAAAACGATATCTACGTGATAGATGACTCTTTAAGAAGGTGAAAGTTGGCTGTACTGGTAGTATAATTTGTGTCAGACAACATTTTGTATGAAACCTGAGTAAACTCCTCCGCTATTGGTAACTACCTTACCCCACTAGATCGCGCTCTCACCTCATTATTTGTGACAATTGACTTGGAGCATTTTGGATTAACACTCTTCTAAAATAAAACATTTTTTAAAAAACTAACTTCAGTCTGTTAATGTTTTCCATCTTTACTATCAGTTGAAACAACTTGTACACACACACACACACACACACACACACACACACATAAGAGACAATCCGCATATACAATAAGTTGTCACAAGAAAGGCACCTCAACTTGAAATTTTTTGAAACCGTATAACGCAGTATTGGTTATTCTCATCTTAAAACATGAGAGCCAACAGTGTTGCTTACGATTCAAGTCTTTTTCGGGTTTTCTATATTTTCTCACAATACTCACATCAGAACGGTTACAACTGGCTCAACTCTCCTCAACGTATATTTACATGCTCTCGAAAGGCAAATTGTGCGCATGTTCTTGAATCACCCGGTATAGTAACCTTCGACTCAGCGAAACAATATCCTCGCTACTCGAATACCGAAACCCTCCTTCCCATTTTCAACCTCGAACTCGAATCTCATCGAAGTTCATTTACCTAGTGAACCATTCATCTTTATTAATTCAAGTTCCTGACTCGACCTTCATTTGTCAAATAAATTTGTCTATACGAAACCCAACGAATAAATTGCATAGCCGTCGAAACTGCTCAAAGTGAAACACATTGTATCCTCTGCTAAAGAAGCTAAAACGATACTCGACATAACGAGCTGCCAAAATTCAAACATTATTGTTATTAGTGTCGGTAAATAATCTCAAACGAGGTCGACGTCCCTTTATTCGATTCAAGATGTATTTTCTATGTACGGTTGACGTAATGGCCGGAAGCCAAATTCGGACTAAGATAAATTTGATTTTATTTTGTCGTATTTATTTAGACAAAATATAATAACACCAGGAGTAAGATGAAAGTTACCGCCTCCGCCAAATACAGGTCACTGATGTTGTTCGTTCTTTATTGACCATCTGGTATGCAGAGCAATGCAAAGTTTGGCTTTCGTTTAGTAATTATTTTCTTCTTTTCAGTGCTGCCGTGAAATATCACACAGATGAGAGAAGTACACCAAGTTCCAATGTGTAAAACTGGCCGTTGAAGTTAGAAGGGGCGTAACGACGAAATTTTACTGGTTGGAGGTTGAGCATTGGAAAATTTTGCTATTTCAACTCGATTATTACCTCTTATTTCGTAATATTTTATACAACTTGGGGCTTCGCAGTCCATCCCCGCTTGAGTTGGAGCTCTAGCTGAGAGATAAAGGGACATAAAAAAGGATTATTTCTTCTAGCAATATATCCTTCCGGACTTCGGCATTAGGTACTAGGCGAGAGGGGGTGGGAAGTTTGTCTTTGCTTTCCTTTCAATTTTTTGTGTTAGAATATTTCCTTTCTTCTGCCGAAGACGCGTGTGAACCTATCCACGTGTCTGACAACCTTGGGGAAGCACACACCACCAGATCCTACGCTGCAAGGATGTAAGGTGGCCCGATCCGCACGTTACCACTTAGCCACAGAGCGATTTCATAAAAATATTAGAGACCAGGTGATGGCTCAACAAAGGTGTCGAATGAGATACTCGTCTCAAGACTTATATGGCTAATTAGGTTTTAGAACAGACTATCGAAGGCATAATGAAACTCATTGAAACTCCGCTGAAGACTCGACTCATTAAGATTCGTCTAAGCTTAGCTAAACTTTCTGAAGCTTGTTCAGACTCGTTCAGATTTTGCTAAGGCCGTTTCATGGTCTAACTTCCTGTTCAACACTAAGTAGTAGCTAGTTATTAATTTCGGGGCGACCGTTTAGGGTGATTAACTTGGTGTGTTACATCGTTTGAGAATGTATATTTTACTTTCAACAGAACTTAGAAAGCTAGGGAAATCTTATTTTTTACAGGAATGAAAGGGGAGATATTACTCAAAATACCGCACTGCCACTCGAGTATTATGAATTATGATTAAAATTTACTTCAAGAATTCCTATATATAAGTGCAGGCTAATCCTGAAAAAGTTAACGAAATCGAATGCTCGAGGGATTGATTCACAAGGAAATTCTGACATTTTTTCATACAGAATGATACATTTTGAGAGAAAAAGCTCGCTTAAGGCTTGGCCTGAGAGTGAGCAACCTAACAGAACATGAAGTAATAATAAATAAACGTTACCTATACCAAAATTCGGAGTTGGGAAATGAGAATAATGTTTCCGGAGAACAAGCATTCTGTCGTTTTACGAGCGCGAAATTAAAACATGAATAATGCATATTTCACGCGTCGCGTCGTGTATTTTTCGATTTCGATTTAAACATAAAATATTTTTATATTGTTTGTTTACGCGAGCAGTGGAAAACGAGAGTAAAATTTTATACAGTAGGTCCCGGCGAAAAATTCGCACCCCGGTGCTGCATTTTATGGAACGATATTTCGATTTCGCAAAATAGGACGTAACAATCAATCTTGCTCAGTTTTTTTCAACATGAATGTGGTCTCCAGCTACTGTGTCGATTGAACTTTTCGTAAAAAGGTTTTTCACCTAATCTTTAGTTTCATCGCTGAATATTATGGGTTCGTAACCACACTCCGGAATATCTTATAAATATTTTAAACCGAAAATTTGCGACACCACCGACGTCAGTACACGTTGTGCACGCATTCCAATTCGAATTTACAACCATCTCTGACAAAATCTTTGTAGTCAATATTCGCACCCACTTCCTGTTCCGAATCTTACCCTAACTCATCGGTTAACGGGGATTCTAATCCGTCGTCTCATATCTTAAAACACAGAACTGAGAATCTTCAGCTTTCGAAATTGCGTTCCATTCCTCCGGGGACTAGTCTCGTAGCTGTAAAAGATATGGTGTTCCTTTTACAATCCTGGTGGTTTTTGTATTTATCAAGCGACACACGCCAGAGAGTCGGGAGTTGAAAACGGTGAACGCCAAAATAAATAATGATTCAATTTCGAGTGCTTTAGAATGTAGTCGAGATTCAAACAGCGAACGAGACAGAAGAAATATCAACCGAGATAACTCTTCGACACTGTCACCAAGTTGACTGATACTTCAAATTTCAATTCCTAACAGGACTGGATGTGTAAATGAATACAACAAACCAGTAGACATTTCAATTTAATAATCGAGTTTCAACCGCAATGATTAGAAGAAACGACTGAGGAGATCCAGAGGCCTATCTAAATGACTATTTTGGAGGAGGGGAGTGAAAGCCCTATTCTCCCACAACAATATGTCAATTTTTCTGATTGAAAAAAGGTTTAGTTATCAAACAACTCAAATGAAGGTCCTCACCATACCAAATTTCCCACCTGAAAGCCGATGGTTTTCCAAGCACGTCAATTTCGAACCTTATAAGTCAAATTAAGCTCAGGTGTCTGCGACAGTAGCCTACAGATGCTCAGCACTGCCAACATCATCAAGACGAATTACAAGTGAAATAAATAACGCAGCCCCAGTGAAAGATTCAGAGGGATGCCGGTGAAGAACTACTGTTCCTTTCAAAATTGTGGTTTCATGTAAGAGGCGATGAATATACTTATAATAATCACAGACGTGTGCATGATCTTTAGAATACATAGATTATAGAATACAAAAATCGTCACTGTCTGTGCGCGGGCCTATATTACAGGTTGAAAATTTAGCCTCCGTCGCCTCCGCTCATTGTAGATACCTTGATCGAGCAAGGAACTAAAGTTCAAGATCTAAACGATAAAATTTTTCTCGTTAAAAAAAATTTATACTCGGTACACAATTTTTCCACTGAGTATTAAAAACCTGGACTTAGCATACCCCACCCTCAAACAAATAGAACTATAGCTTATATTCAACATCAGGCCTGTACTACACACTGAAAATTTAGCTCCTGTCGCCTCAACAAACTGTAGATATGCAGATCAAGCAAGAAACTAAGATTCAGGATCTACGCGATAAAATTTTTCTCGCTTTTAAAGGAAAAATGTACTCGATACACAATTTTTCCCTTGAATAGTAAAAACATGGACTCAGCACACCTGCCCTTCCCCCTCGCCCCAATAAAACAGAACCACAGCTTATATTGAGGTTCTATAAGCCATTTAGGAGGGTAGGGAAATCTGAACGTACTTTTCTAACTGATTTCTCATCCGGGTTTGGATTTTATTCTACACTTTCAATGTTTCCATAAATAATTTACTCTCACAAAAGCCTAGATTGCCAGTTTTGGTGTTTTTCAGATCTATTTTTGAACCTCGTAGGAATTTATTAAGAAAATAAGGAAATTTCATTTACAGACAGGTTTTTCGACAATATTTCCAATTGGCTTTTTTCCAGCGTGTTGGGCAATTTAAAAGAAGCCCTATTTTACACTTTTGATGCCACTGACGAAAAACATTTTTGACTAATTCCAAATTCTAAATCTGAACTTAAATTTCCGATACCAGCTTTCCAGTTTTAAAAACAGCATTGCAAGACCGAAACTGCTAATATTCAGATTTTATAGAGCCCACCTGCGCTGATTCCGAATCCGACATTAGAATCTGAATACAAGCTTTCTGGAGTCTGAATTTTGCATTTTTGAGTTTCCAAAAGCTGCAAACGTAAGAAATAACCTTACTTGGAGAATTTCCTAAAATGGATGGAGGTCAATTTTCGGCGATTAATCCATAAAATCGGCCAAAAAGTCATAAATTATTGAAATCTTCAAAAAAAAAAACCACCAAATTTTGTACAACGCATGAAAAATTCTCAAATTAAAGAAATCCTCAGGTATCCTACCTTACTTCTGCTTGAGAATTCAAAAAGAAACTTGAATTAAAATTTTAACAACTGACTTGAAATCAGCGTATGAAATTGGTCATTGGTCCGGAAACAATTATTGTACGTTTGGTTTTGTAAGTTTTTTTTTTTTTTTTTTTTAAATATTGAAAAAAGGTTGATCTGGAAATTTTAAAGTCAGATATGGATTCAGCGTGAAAAATTAGTCCAAGGAAGCTGATTTGCCCCTATCTTAGCCCATTTTTTTCAAATCTAAGTTTTCAATAAAATTTATTAAAAATTCAATTCGATTTTGAACCGAGGAACGACTTTATTCCTTGAAAATGTTCAGAATTTCATCTACTTTTACGACATAATATTTATTGCAATTGTTTTGTTTTCTTCTATTGAGTTATTTTTGATTGATGAAATGTTTCCCAGATAATCCTTATGTAAATTACATGTTAAATTTCAAGAGAATGGATTTATCTCTCTACATCTTAAACAGGTTGTCTCAGAGTACAAATATCTTGGTCACACAGTAGGCATTCACTAACAAAACAGAAAAAGAATTAAAAATTCGAAGAACAAATGCGTGGAAAGCTTTTTGGTCATTACAAAAAATTCTTAAAAGTAATCTAAAATTAAAATCAAAAATACGTATTCTAGAGAGCTCAGTTCTCCCAGTCCTCACATATGGTGCTCAAACATGGGCTACCACAAAAAAACAAATCTGTAAAATTCAATCTACCCATAACTCCATGCTACGAAGCATTTTAGGAGTTAAACTCAAAGATCAAATAAAAGTAAGTTCAATTTTAGAAAAAACTAATGCCAAACAGGTCTGGGTCCATGCTAAAAGGCTCAAACTAAAATATGCAGGACATATAGTTAGGGACTCCTCTTATAAATGGAACAAAATATTGACATTGTGGGTCCCTCATGAGGGGAGGAGGAGAAGGAGGAGACCCCTAACAAGGTGGTCAGACGAGTTGGTTCAAAATTTCGGTCAAAATTGGCTCATGGTGGCCAAGAACCGAAGTAAATGGAAACAGGTGACGGAAACCTATGCCCAAAAATGGGTGATCGAAGGCGAGGAGTAAAATCTTGAGGGGGTTTCACTTACCTACTAAATGGTTTATGTTAAATTTTTTTGTATTCTTTTTTCTATCCTCGCATTGGATCATGGTGTAAAAAAAAAATAAAAAATAATCTTAAACAGAGGATTTTCTCCTCCCCGCCCCTTCGGTGAAAAGAAACTCTAGCTGATGAGACATAACGACATAATCAATAATTAAATCTGGTCTTACTACTCATTAAGTCACAATACATTAATTTAATTACGTCTATATCATGTCTTATTATGCCATTCTATCGCAATATGCCTCCTTTATGACTTTATTATAATTTATGTCTTCATTGTAATTTCATTTTAACTGAGAACACAGAAATATTACATGACAATTTTAACTCCTTTCCCTCTAACACATAGCATAGACCTTTTTTGTCTTTCTGTATTTTCTGCAGCGCCAAATTTGAAAATAAATTCCATGATATAAAGAGATACGACGTAAAGACATAAGACATGGACACACGATACACAACATAAAATATACGGTATCAAACCATATAAGGACATAATCAGACATGAAAAAAGCATGAGATTATCATCAGTTCATCACCAACCCCCGATCATAAACATCCACAGTAGTTGTATTCTTCTACAGTAAATAATTTCCACGAAACTAAAAGAATATGTACAACAGAAAGGAAAGAAAGAAAAACAGTTTTCAAAAGAAGAGAGAGAACTGACAAAAATAATTAAGAATAAAATTGTTCATAAACTTGCGAAGACGTAAAGGTACACAAGCCAATTATGGATTGATTTCTTAAAATATTATCTTACATGGAGAAATTGAGCTGCAAGGGTGAAATAAACGTGATACATATGTATTTGAAATTTTCTCATATCCTTGAGCGCAAATAGGGGGGCTTAGTCTCCTAAATTCTCTGAAAGACCTCCCCCTCCAAAAAATAAATAAATGAAAAATAATAACGAGCGAGTGAATTTTTAGGCTTATTTTGCTACTTTTCAGCCCCTCCGTGAACTCCTGCCACTTCAGGTTAGCTTTGCCCTTATGCTCATATCCAAGGGAAAATGAAATGTTGGCTGATTTTCTACGGGGGTACCGTTTATTTGAAATAGGATGCACGTACTATAATTTGGATGACAAATTTCGCGAATGATAATTGGATCATCAGGGTAGAAGTTAAGTAAATTTACATTTATCTCTCTTCTCGTTAGATATTGAAAATCGGCTTGCCCCCCCCTCACTCACTCAAGAAAACCTCCAGCTGATAAGATATAACGATATAATAAACTATTGAGTCTTATTCTGTCAGATTATGTCTTTATTATGCCTTATTGTTTCTCATCTTACATTATGTCCGTTATGTCTTCATACTATGCTACTGAGGCTGGGGCCCTGTAATGGTCAAGGGACGGAGCCCACTGACACTATTAAGAAAAAACAAAAGAGACGCCCTGCTACATGAAAACAAAATTGCACGTAGTAGTAAAAACCTTCCCTACCCGAGTAAGCTGAGATGATGTCAGATTCTTTTTATGTAAACATGACAGTGTTGCCAGATCGCTCGCCCAAATGCCTTGAAGTTTGCCTCCGTAATTTTTCAATGCCTCACACATGCGGAGAAAATTTTTATTTGACCCGAAGTTGGCATCACACCACACGGGAGGTAAGTCTCATCAAGATGGTCGTTCATCTCGTTATATAGTAAAACCTCAGTCCTGAGTGAGCTGAAGTGATGTCAAATTCTTTTCATGTAAAAAAAGACACAACGGTGTTGTCAGATAGTCCACCCAAATCCACTGAAGTTTGCCTCCATAATTTTTTAATACCCCAAACATAAGGAAAAAATTTCTGTTATTTATTCTTAAGTTGGCATCACATGACACTGGGCCATACGTCTGATCAAGTCCGTCGTTAGCTAGTCCTAGTCGACATAGTGAAATTCCTGTCCTGAGGGGGCTGAGACGTTGATGTCAATCTGTCTTAACGTTAATACATACAGCGATGTTGCCGGATTGCTCGCCCAAATCTCTTGAAGTTTGGCACAGTAGTGTCTAAATGCCTAAAACATGCGAGAAAAAGTTTGTTATTTGACCCAAAGTTGGCATCACCGCGCGGAGCAAGAAGTCTAATCAAGTCCGTCGTTAGCTAGTCTACATCTACATAGTACGTAAAATCCCTGTCCTGAGAGAGCTGAGATAATTATGTCAGATTTTCTAAACATAAATATAACGATGTTGCCAGATTGCTCGCCCAAATCCCTTGGAGTTTGCCTCTGTAGTGTCTAAATGCACCAAACATGCGGGAAAAAGTTTTTTATTTGGCCCAAAGTTGGCATCACACCGCACGGAGCAAAAAGTCTAATCAAGTCTGTCGTCAGCTAGTCTACATAGTAAAACCCCTATCCTGAGAGAGTTGAGATGATTATATCAGTTGTCAGATTTTCTAAACATAAGTGATGTTGCCAGATTGCTCGCCCAAATCCCTTGGAGTTTGCCTCCGTAGTGTCTAAATGCCCCAAACATGCGGGAAAAAGTTTGTTATTTGACCCAGCAATAAGTCTGATTAAGTTCATCGTTCTGCTAGTCTACATAGTAAAACCCTTGCCCTATGTGAACTGAGATGCGTAAGGCTGATGAGGGTGCTGCAAATGCGGCACTATAATCCAGCATGTAGAAGTATAATTTTCGAATATCCGCGTTCATAGTACCAGCTATATTGTTTTAATTAAACCTACTGTTCGGTTTCCATTTCCATTTCGATTTAAAAACGAAACGGGCGTAATTGTCGAGGCGATAGGCGGACGGTTCGAGCGAGCGTCCGTACGTTTTCTCATTACCCGAATTAACGTATTTTTGTCGTAGCCCGCAACCCCCATCACAGCCGCTCAAAAATATCAGGACAGTTTATTTTGGGAATATTTTGAACGTCCACTCTCCGCCCATTACGTGCGTATACTGCGCTTACGTGTGTTATGATGACTGTGCGTATGTGTGCACTCTGTGCAGAATGCGCCACCTTCGGCAATTATCATAATTAATTTCGAACGTACCCAACGGCCAGAATTTATTTTTAACGTCCGTTTTTATACGTAGAAAATTATTTTTATATCAAAGCTCGAATACAAATTTACTGGCCCGGCGGTGCTTGTTTGTTCAATTGAGAGTAGGTACTGTATCGCATGGTTTTATTGTAGGTAGGTTTTTTTTATGTTTTATTAGCTGTACATACGAGTAGGCTGTTCAGGTGAATATTGTGTTTGCTGAATAAATATACAACGTTGTTACTACAGATGACGAGCCAATTGGTGGTTCGATGTTTGAAAATTGCTGACTGCTGTTGGCTTATTTAAACAATTACGCCAACGTGTTTGGGTTTTGACGTTGAGCTGAATTACAGACAGCCTTTCACGGGAATTGTGACAGTGTTGATGTATCAAATGGAATGCGAATCGAGCACTGGCGTTCCTGCTATCCTCCGAAGCTCGTGAAATCAACCACAGTTAGATTAATTGGCCCCCAGTCTAATGGGTCGAGTTTGATGCTTCTAGATCAGCCGAGAAGCGCAATGTAGGCGTGATTGTTTTGTTTCGCGAGTCGAGAGGAACGGTAAAGAAATTTTAACTAGAAATTCTCATCATGTGGTCATCGTGTCTTCTACTCCCCCTCGCCCCCTCCCTCCGGGTTATCAGTTCTCGAATGACTGTATTTTTCTTTCAGAACTTCACACTAATCTTGTCATGGCTAACCAGAGCTTCGGAGAACCCGGAGCCAATAAATTTTGAAGGCCCCTATCTATTGATGGAATTCACCAATTTTTTTGTTTTCATCACGGATACGTTCTTTTTTGCCGGGAAATATCATAAAAATATTTTTTTTTGAGACGTTAAGATTACGTCATTATTTAGGCGGGCCCATACTATCATGGGGCTTAAGGAAAGCTACCCCTTCCTCTATGCGAACCTGTACCTTGTATTACCCGGCATATCCAGTCCTGTATCTTTGTTTTCGGCCCATTTTTCCCCAGTAGGGGAAAAGCGTTGGTACAAAAAAATCAGATAACTTCAAGGTGATAAATAGGTGACAAAAATTCATCAATAGAACATGAGATAAATCCTTCATACGGGTATCAACAAGCCTTCAATGGAGCACTGAGTGGCGAAAGAGAACGGCAAGCATTCGGAATCAGTATTAATTTACAACTTTTCTACGTCGTTTGGATATTTTTCGTTTTTTGGGCAGAATACAGAGAAATTTTACCCTTTCACTTTCGTTTCAGCTTTTTCCGAAAGGGAATCGATGAATAATTCATTTCCTGCGAAAATATGAATCTCAAACTATGGTATCTAATTATCCCATTGCTGTTGAAAATCTTTCATCTCTCGTCAGATTCATCGAGACCAGTGTCATATTTAAGGTGGATAAGACGACTGCCTACAGCGCAAAAGTGAAGGCGGCGCAGCGGCAAGGCCTTCAAAAAAATCATTATTCATGTTCTGGGGAGGCGTCAAGTACAAACATGAAGGAAAAGGGATCCGTCCTCCCATTCCTATAGTGAAAAGAGAAAGTATGAAAAGGCATCAATTCCCGGTCTACTTTTATCACGCTATACAATGTGTAAACCTGTCTTTGATTTAGATTCTACTATAAGACGTTAAGACCCGTTAAAACTCTTATCAGGACTTATTTGTACTTGTAAAAGACGCTTGCAGACCTGGATAGAACTCATTGTGATTCGTTATGCTTCAGTTAAGACTTATTGAAATTTGATTTGACCCCTCGGACTCTGTTAAAATGCATCCAGACTCTTGTAGATATAACTTGATGAATAGGTTGCAATGAAACAAAAAAAGAAATACTCAGAAAGTGGATGAGGCTAGGCTACGAAGTTCTCTTTTTCTAATTCACTCTCAACATGAGCCCTGCAATCCGCCCTTGCGAGCATTACTTCAGAGACGTCGAGGAGGCTGTTAGGGCTGTCTTAGCCCTCTTCCCTTCTGGCCGGGAAACCGGCCTAGGTCGAAATCTGGCAAGTGGCTACGTGGGCTCGAACCCGACACCTCCGGAATCCGAGACCAACGCGCTGTCCACTCGGTCAACCAGGCTAAGAAGTTGCATTTGGTAATGAAAGTAAAGCGTGCAAAATTCCATTGAAAAACATTAAAACCTTCTCCATGGCACAACGTGAGTGAAGTTTCAAATAGAGCTTTACATGTATTTAACATGGTCACACAGTTATTTTCTCATCTAAATATTTTTAAATGAGGGAAATTAACTTTATTAACATTTTGAGGAGGGTTCTGAATACCTTCATGTTGCCACAGGGAGCTATGGCCTACTCAAACTGGTAAAGCAGCACATAACAGCTTCAATCATATCATTCTGTTTTTCAGAGGGGAGGACGTTTATTATTTTGTTGGTGTTGTTTCAAGTGTAACCCCTGCCTCTGTAGAACTACAAAGAGCTTGATCTAAGTATTGGAACAAAAGCGGTAAAGCAGTTTTGAATTTTGCTCATTTATAAATATTAACGTCAAGCTCCCCTGTGGCGTCACAGGAGCAGGGGTTATGCTCAAACAAAAATGAAAGAGGTAGCCCACGAAATCGAATTATGTGATTGAAGTAGTTATGTTTTATTTTAATAATTCAACTAGGTCATAGCCTTCAGTAGAAACATCAGGGTACGGGTTATTACAGTCAAAATAATCTCAAAAATCATCTCCCTCTCAAGAAATAAAAAAGGCCGAATTTGCTCATTTGTAAATATTTAGATCAAGATCCCCAGTGGCCCTACAAGGACAGGGATTATGCTTGAAACAACATCAAACATGAAAAAAGCGACCAAAAAATCCAAATAATGTGATTGAAGTTGTTAAATTTTACTTTATCAATTTAAGCAGATCCCAGTCCTGTGTGGCAACATTAAGGTAGGGTGTACGGCCAAAATAACATAAAAAAACGAAGCTGGAGACCCCAATTCCTCTCTCTTCCTAGATATAAATAAAGCCGATTTTGTTGATTTCCAAGTATTTAGATGAAAAAAAACTACATGAAATTCAAACTACCAATGCAATTACTCGTAAATAAAAAGCTCCAGTATTCGTGTTAAGCCATGAAAAATTTCAATATTTATTTTTCAGTCGAATTTTGTACGCTTTATTTTTATCTCCGATTGCAACTTTCCGGCACTATCCGACCTTTGAATTCTAGTTTTTTTTTGTTCTTTTGGCAGTTTTTGTTTCGCACTATTGTTGCGATTATCGCTCTTTTCAGATTCTACTTTGATTCTTTTGACTCCTTCAAAACTTTTTAAGACTTATAAAACTGTTTCAAAGTTTACTAGAAGGTTTTGACTCCTGGTCTTGTTTTTCTCTCGTAACTGTCTTTGCTTAGACCATTTTTCTTCAATGCTTTGCATCTAGTTATACTTGCCAGTCTATTCTTCCGAAGTCTACTTGCCTATCAGTCTGCCTGCCTTCCCGCCAGTGTGAGTGTCTGCCCGACCCCCTGCTAGCCGTTTGTCTGGCCTATCTATCTGTTTGAAGTAACGAACTTGTCTCTGCAGGTTTCCGAGGAGGAGGTGTAGACGGAGACGGAAATCAACTTTTCAATACACACTGAAATCAAATCCATGAGAAAATCATCGGACTTTGTTAAGCTCAGGCTGGATCTATTATACCTTAGGGTCTCTGATCCTCGGACCTATGTTATGTGAAGGCCTTGAAAAACATTAGCTTTAGATACCAGCTAGAGGAGAGCAGGCCTCATGTCTTTTCTCATGAGGCATATACGACAAAGTGAAGCACTCAATGCGCACACGATTTCATGTAGCAAACTAGAACTAAATACCAAGACAAGATTTTAGCTTCGTTCTCAGTTCTGATGTCAAAATTTTCCCATTGCTTTTCGACTTACACTTCGTTCGAATGAGTTTCATTCCCATTCAATGCCATTTTGTTCCCTGTTCCGCGACGGAGTCGTGTCTTCACGCCCTCGCCGAGGAACATTCGCACGTGTTAACGGGCCCTTAAATTCCTTCGAATATCGCGTTTGGTTTTCAATTAAATAGCATGCTCGGAAACCGGCTCCGCCTAAATATTCCGAGAGCCAAATTAATCGACGTCGTTCTTTAATCAAATTTCTTTGTAATCAAAATTGCAAACTGAATTTATGCTACCTCCCGCCTACTAAGCGATATTATCATTGTCTTAGCGTGCGAAAAAGAGCATAGACTTAATACGTCGTTGTCGCGGTTAATTGTAATTATCTTTGGTGTAATGAGAATCTCATCGGTCAGATCCATTTCACAACGCTCCAGGTTAATAAAATCGAACCATTTTTGCTAAATGCTTGCGCAGAGGGCCGAGGACGTGATAGATAATTAAGCGCTAGAACCAACGCACTGAAATTTAAATACCAAAAACGTAAATTTAATTAATTACTAATCATGGTAATATATCACATTCACGCAATATATAATCTTTTGGGTTTCCAACAGTTTTGAGGTTATTCAGACGTGAGCCCTACGCCAAAAAAGTATTACAGGAAGCAGTTACCTGGTAACATTAGAAAATTGTGGTATATGCTCGTGCATCAAAAACTGGATTTTTTGTGATACTGAACTCGTGTCTGATATTTTAAGCGTCACTCCTCTTCCTGTAGTACCACAAGGGTCATAACTTAAAGAATTATAAATTAACACAAACTAGCTTGAATTACGTAGAAAAATGGGTTTCTGGGCCACTGCCCTGGTATTTGATGTTTTAAGCGTCACCCCTCCCCGTAATCATGCAGGAGCTTATGACTTAGAAAATGGTGAATTAGTACAAATGCGCTTCATTTGCACCAAAGCAGAGGTTCATTAGACCATTGAATAAGTTTTGGCTGGATTTGAATTTATTCTTCTCCCCTCTGCTCAGAGGAACGTATAGTGTCAGTTTTCACAATTATGCTCTGTAATAACTAAACGTAATAAACACCAGTACGTATTCGCAGCTAATTTGGTTGGTGTTCGATCTGACTTTTCGCAAATGATGATTCGGAGCAGGTTTCAACGGTAATTTTCAGAGGCGTATTTAAGGGGAGGGGATTCCCGGTTCGACCCCCCCCCATGGCCAAAAAAAGCTCTAAAAAATATCAAGAATATGCTCATTTAACATTCCTTTTTTATAGGAATACCCTCAAAATGAAAAGTCAACCCCCCCCCCATGATTTAATCTCCTAGATACGCTACTGGTAATTTTTATTCGCAGCTTTGGTTAGAAACTTGGTTACTAAGTATAACACTTGTAAGTAAGAAGCTGCCTAACCTGCAGCGTCTGTCACCCTTTTCCACTTCTTCTTTCTCTTGCTGTCGTACCCCAACATGGACCTAAGTCAGCATCTAGCTGGTGGGCCTCGTTTTCTATTCCTGTCCATAGAAGTCCACACCGTGAACGCCAAGTTCCATTTTGCAGTTTCTTCTCTTATCATGTGATCCGTATATTTATATTTCAGTCTATTAATTTTATATCCTATATTTTTCACACCATCTACTTTCTAATGGAACTCAGCGTGACCCGGTCCCCAACATAATCCCCAGTATACTCCTCAGCATTGAGTTGTATGTTTTTTTCTAAACGCTACATTAGATTTTTTTATTGATCATGTTTGGTACCTATATATCAAGACAGAAACTACACAGGGTTTTCTTATTTTCATACTACTTTTACTACTTTTGAGAATGTGTTTTTGTGTCCAAAAAGTTTCCATCTTTGATATTCTTGAGCTAATCACCCCCCCCCCCGGGGGCCTCATGTTATTACCAAAAAGATGTAATTTGTCCCAAGTATTTATACTCCTCCATTCTATACTGTTTTTTGCACCTTCAGGTAAGAATTCATCGACTCCTCTTCTATTTGATAGATTCATAGAAAGTCCAAAATTTTGGCTTGCCTCTCTAAGGTCTTTGGTCACTTTTAACATTTCCTCAAACTATTTTGCAGTTATTACTATATCATTCGCAAACTTAAGGTTGTTGAGTCAGCGACCTTGAACTTGAATTCCTCTTCCCTCACGTGCTGAAGTTCTAAAAAGTTGTTCCAGTATGCTGTTAAAAAGGTTCGGGGACAAGGGATCACTCCCCTTTGGACTAAAAATTTCGTACCATTGACACATACCGATCGCACATAAACTTCCGATCGCTTTTGATAATAATGACTGTCATAGTTTATTGTTACATAACGAATCAAACGTCTTATAAAAAATTTGCAAACATTACCCAAACCTTTATGTTATACTCTTTGGATTTCTCTAAAATACTCTGGTTCAATGTTTCAATATTTTTTTCTAAATCCTCCTTGCTCGATAGGTTGATGAAAATTCAAGAAATTTCAGATACGTTCCTTCAAAATTTTCATAAAGCGTTTAGCTATGTTCGGGCGGTAATTGTTGACATCTGATTTATCCCCTTTTCTTAAGGAGAATGACAACTTCGGCGATATTTTGCTGATATAGGGTCTCTCCTGAATCCAGAATTTTGTTAAACAAATTTGTTATAGACTTCGTCATTGCCTATACATTCAAATTTTTATCATGTCGTTTTGAATACCATCTGGATCTGGTCTTTGTGCCTTTTAAGAGCTTTTTCTATCTCTTGTTCTGAGATGGAAAAGACCTGGCCCTGCCCAGGGGCAGGAATGTACCGAAAATTTTTTTTAAGGGGGGGGGGGAGTGAAAATTATAAAAGTCCCAACTGACTCAACTCAAAATTACCAAGTATCAAAGCAAAAAAAAAAAAAACTTTTCACTTGCTCGATTTTTCCAACTGATTTAACTTAAATTCCCAAGTATTAAAAATAAAGAAGAAAAACCTTTTGATTTGTTGGATTTTCCTAACTTCTCAACTCAATTCCCAGGTATCAAACCAAGCCAAAAAAAACAAACAAAAAAAAACCTTTTGACTTGTTGGATTTTCCCAACCCCGCCTGACTGAAATGCTAAATTTTCCCAACTGCTGAGTTAAAAATTTTTACAAAGGGGATATGTGCCCCCTACCCCTTGTCGGTACGTCCTTGCCGATGAGGGGAACGCATAGGGCCGGTTTCACGATTATGCTTCATAATGACTAAATGTAATGAACACCGTAGTCACAATCTTACGATTCAAAAAGCAATATTATTTGAAAACACTGTACGTATGTGGATGTGTGTATGTGGGGGGGGGGGTACGACCACTGTTTCGATGCTTCACAAGGAAAGAACCTGTTTCTATCCTCCCATTCAGAATTTTCCGATCAACATCTATTGAGCCCCGCAAGAATCACTTTCGGGAGCGCGCTACCACGAAAACTCACGGTCAAATTCTGCACAAGCATTCGCAGCTAATTTGGTTGTTGGTCTGACCTTTTCCAAATGATCATTCGGTGCAGGTTTCAACAACGATTATACCAGATAATAAATTCACACAGAAAACATTTTAGCCGATTTTTCGCAATAAAATGGGCAATTCTTTAAAGGTCATTTCAGAGTTCAACGACCTCTTTAACGCATAGTTTGTAATCAACAAGAAATTCTCTGAACATTGTTGTTGTTTTATATTTTGAACATTGTTGTTGTTTTATATCAACTATTGTCTTAAGAACTGCAGACAGGAATATAAGGTGTTCCGTTAGAATTCCGTGTTTCCAAAATACCGCCATTGTACAACAACTTTGCGAGTATGATATGGTCTAAAAGAAATTCAAACGGAAAAGCAAGCCTGACGACAGACAACGGACATGTAATTTCACTATCAGCAAAATTTTCAAATTTCTACAAAAAAGTTGAAAATTGAAATCAGAGGCGAAACTTGACTTTCAGTTTGGGGGGTGGAGGTGGAGAAGGAAAATTTACCGACAAATATCACTGAGTCACTGAGTAAGTGAGTGAGTAACTTAGCGAACTTGGTGAATCACTAAATGGTGAGTCACTGAGCCACTGATTGAGTGAGTGACGGAGTAACTGAGTGAATAACGAAATAAATAAGCGAGTGGCTCAGTGAATTGCTGAGTCACTGAGTAAGTGATTGAATAACTGTGTAAATAACTGACTGAGGGAGTGAATCACTGACTCAGACTCAGTGAGTGACGGAGTGAACAGATTTCGGGCTGCTCAAAGCCGTGGCGCGCTGTAGTCGTTTACCTTGTCACCCTGATCGAGGGGAATATCTCATTTACAGGCGTACGAAGATATCTCAAAAGATTATGAAAACGAAAGCGTTTATCGAAAAAATGATTAGGACAAAATTTATAGCACATAAAATTTTTCTTCCATTGAAACCATTTTCATTTCAATCTGATGAATTTTTCTAAAATATGTAGGGTTTCAATTGTTCCTTTTTTTCACGAGCCTAAAATTATAGAGGGCGACTCTTTCGCGCTGGCAGTCCGAATAGTCATTGAAATTTGAAATTCAACGTTTGCTACCGACTTTCAGATTTTCGAAATGTCTTCCACATTTCAGCTTTGTTTCAACCTTTCAAATAACGTTCGATACTCAGCTTAAAACCTTCTAATTTTGACTGACTAGTCTCTAACAGGCGTCCTGGGTACTCCATTTTCAGAAACGAAATTTGACTTTCAGTTTGTAAAGGTGGAGAAGAAAAATTTGCCGACAAATATGTTTTGAAAACTAAAAACTCGCCGACAAAATGTTTAAAAAATTTAAAATTTGCCAATTTTGTAATCGACATATTTTTTTATTGAAAAATAAAATAAATAAACAAACAAACATGCATAAAAAAAATGAAAATTCAAACGAGCAGTTTCAAAATTTGCCGACTGTCAAATTATTGGGGGTGGGTCAAATGAACAGTCTTAAAATTTGCCGATTGCTATAAATTATTGGGGGGGGTCTATCCCCACACCCCCTATAGTTTCGCCCCTGAATGAAATGCAGCTCACGTTTTTGGCATTTGAAATCACGTAGCAATGGCAACGTTTTATAAGCCGAAATGTACCTCCGCAGCAGCTCGAGAACCAACCACACAAGCCGCAAATTCTTGGTGCCTTTCAAAAATTAATGTTGAATTCACAGAATAGCCAAGTCGGGTCAAATTGGACAACGTTCTTGAAATTTTTGAAATCGCAGCTGAACAATAACAGTAAGCATCGGCACTCCGTTTTTTCCCCATTTTTCTTCGCTCGTCTCGCCCAGCTCATTTTTCGCGTACGGGTGGCCTTTTTATACACGTCAGTGAAAAGCGATACATGACGTCGAATGCGAAAGAAATGGTTTATTTTACTATTCTACATTTATGTATACAGTACATCGGAGAATTAAGGGCGTTTTCGTATTTTGTAGCCTCGCCATTCGGTTGTTACATGCAGTCCGTTTGTTTAGCTCGATATTTACGACCGAACTTTGAACCGTATTAAAACGTCGGATTCCTACATACGACGTACACCATAACTGTTCGAGTAACTTTAATTAGCTGTATGTCCTCGCTAGTGATTCAATTTTTTAATCGGACGTATGTGCACGTATTGGCTCGCCGAACCCGTTTCGTTCAGTTCCGTTCGAGCTTGCGATACACCCACCGCTTTGCCAAAATGGGTCACCGAAGGGTTTCACACGCTCAGATAAACAGCCCAGGCAATTTCATCCCTCACGGTCCAAATTAATCTCTATACCCCCACCCCCGACAAGTACTGACTCACCAATCGATGTTTGAATAAATCAGCCGACCGGGACATTGAATTTAAGAACTACACCAGACTCAGCTCCTGGAGATCCAAGCCGTTTTTCTAAACACTCCGATTTCCTCGAATTTTTCCTTAGAAACATATGTAAACGGACCGTCCCCATAAGTAGGTACCTACTCGTACTAAAATATATGTAAAACACAGAATTTTTAAGAAGGCGGCTCATGAACAGAGAGCCAGTCAGTACCTCCGTGACAAAAGAACGAGAGAAACTAATGTACGTACCTGGAAACGTACTTTAGATGAATTAAATAAGCCCCAAAATATGGTACTTCCGAGTTCTACATATGAAACAATAACCAAAATGTGCAGTTTTGCGTTAGGTGTGGTGGGACGTATGGCGATGCGCGCATATCAAAGTGGCCCGGAGACACCGCACCCCGGCCCCGGGAACTACCCTTTCGAGTATCACATCAGTGACCGGAGGAGCAGTTTCGAGTTTACTCACGCACTATGTTTGAATTCAAATCAAAGAATCTACTTTTCAAACGAACGAGGAACCATGGTCTCATGTAGCGAAGGAAGAGAAGATTCCCTCGATGTGTAAAATAGCCCGGGGGCAGGGGAGCACTTTGCCTTTCTTTTGAAGCTGGGGAGGCAGAAGTATCAGCCTGCCCCTGCTACAGTTTCAACAAATGAAACTGTAAGAATGAGAGCTCGCTTACACGAAACGGAGCATGACTGGGAAAGTACGCTGAACCCCCATCTTCTTTTAAACCGGGGAAAAAGAAATGGCTTATTTTCTTCTGAAAAATTTTTCATTACCATCACACTCGAGGCGGGCGATAAACAAAGGAATACCAGTAACATGACTGCAGCGTTAAGTAGATTGAGCTTGAATTTCAACAAAAAATCTATTGTCTGAGTTCCACATTGCTGCGGGTTGTATTGAAATTAAGCATACAATAATGCATTCACTTCTCATCTTGACTACCTTGACCTTGAGCACCAGTCCATTATTCTCCCTCTGGTTCTGGCATCACTAGCAATATTAGTATCAAAGTCGCCCTTATACTTCGTGGCTTCTCAAAATTCCTTTCAACTCTATCATTCCATTGTACTTGCAGCCTTTGATCCCGAAGATCATTTACCCATTAATTTCATAAGCACAGATAATTTTACTCTCTGAACGCGTTGTCGGATCAGCATAGGACCAAAAGAGTCTTGAATTTCAAGTATGAAAGTCTAGTTTCTTCAGGGGTCAAAGTAATTCTTCCCCTCGCCAACAGAGGGACAAGAAAAGGTAAAAAAACATGGAAATTTTAGATGTATGAGAACACATTGGACAAATCAACCAAATAGAGGTTTCTTCGGTCGCCAACCGTGATTGTTCGTCAAATTTTGGACTGAGCTCCGACTTGGCGATGAAAATTTAAGTTTTCCCATGTGAGTGGACGAAGTGGACTTAACAAATCAAATCCATTGCAAAGTTTCGGTTTCTGAGTGCAAAATCTCATGGGATATTTGAACAAACTGGCCTAAAAGACACCTATTTCGACTGTTTGACTTTTCACATCAAATCGGTTTTGCCTCCCTTCAAATGTGAAATTTCAATTTTGGGGGCTGAAATTCGGATCTGATGAAAAATCTACGGCAATTTTCAAAATCAACGATCCAAAAACTTTTATTCATATATTTTGGAGCCAAGCTGCTCTGTTGCCACTTCGAAGTATAAAATTTTTAATTTTGGAGCCTACATTAGGTGATGGATCAAACACTTTCACCTGGTAGGATGTTCAGGAAAGCAAAAGACAAACAATTTCGATAGGTTTTTCGATATATTTAGATAGAGTGGACCCTAGCCCCTGTTTGGGACAGAACGGAGGACCCTTCAAGAAACTGGTTTAAGCATTTCAAGATCTTGCTTCGTTCCTTTCTCAGCTGCTTACTTATAAAAAGTACAGGGTATCGTTGCAAAATGAGGTTACCCTGATGGTTCTGAAACTCTCACCCTCACTCTAAACTACCCACCCACCTTCATTAGGATTGGATTTCCCACAGAAAAGAATCACACACACAAAAAAAAGAAAAAAGTCAATTATCAAGGAACAGAATCACATAGCCCTGAACATGTAAATAGGAGTCCTGTAGTAAGAGAACTTGCGGCGATAAGAAACACGTGTGAAAAATGCTTAAAATATAGGTATGCATATAATTTTTACTATATTCAAAGATAATATCAGATGAAATTCCAGCTCTTAGACACTTCGTAAGGTAAAATTACTACTACACTGAAGGGAGAAGTAGAAATACCGATTCCGAAAAAGAAATGCATTATATTGCGTTTTGGAAATGATGTTTTTCATCAGCAAGTATCTATTATGATATCATGAAAGAAAAATGACTTTTTTTACAATTCAACAAAGAGATATTGATAAGCTGAGGCTTCCATCATTTTCTTCTGGAAGGGGGGGAAAAAAACCCTACTCAGGTATATTGTGGAAAAGTATACTCCTTACTCCTCAATCGACAGTGCTCCTATATAAACCATTGGTAACAATCGCCACTAATTATAATCAAATAAGTCCCGCTAAATGTAATCAATATCAGTTTCCTCGGAATAGTTTTTGGTTATTTTGAGTCAATGTTGTCTGAATCTGATCGGTTTTTAGACATATAAGTACAGTCATTGTAAACCAGTGCAGGTTACACTGGTCACACCTGTGATCGGATTTGCCCGTGTTGGGTTGATTCGTAATTCTCGGTCACGCTCAGTTTAGCTTGTTTTTAAGACTGCTTCTACACTCAAACTAATGAAGGAAAAGGCGGAGTTTGCAAAAATAAGACGCAAGATATCCCTAACGATATCAGTAAAATCATGTTTTCGTCTTGAATCATCTCCGTTTGGGCCCCTTCTGTTGATGTGTTGAACAGGTTCGAATGTACAAACCTCATCGTCTGTTCTGTGCTTTAAATGTAGTTTATCAAAGGGGGCTACGTTATTGTTTTTTTATACTACTTGATCAGAAAGGCAATGTTTACGTTGGTGTTTTACGGACGACAAGAAGCGCCTATCATTCATGCATCGAGTGCTAACAAAACCTGCATGTAAAGTAAACGTCCCTCAATGTAAAGCGTTTTTACATGAAAAAATTGCTGGCCAGTAATTTTGTATCGGGGATCGAACCCGCGTCCACTGAAACATTTAACTGATATGCAGCAATCGTCTCTAACTAATCGGCCACGGAGCGAATAATGAAATAGCGACTTAAGAACGCATTTAAATATTCACGACGTAGTACAGCTGTTACCATTTGTTGTTAACCGTCGTTACGTTTTTGCTGGCCATTACCCGTGTATGTTGTTTGTGCACATGAAGAAACTGAAGACAAGACTGTGATACTGTACTTTGTAGTAATTAACTGAGCAAATTAAATTTTTGGATTAATTACGCACACAAAAATCACCTATTTATAATTTAAATAAATAAATAGATTTTAAAAAAAATACAGACCATGCCAGCGAAAAACATTGCCGCTTCTGATCAAGTAGTATAAAAAATATCTTCCACAACAAGAGACAAAAGTGAGTTTACATGACTCGGGAATTGCTCACTCGCTAACACTCACTTTCGACTCTTGGTGTTTAATATACTATTACACACTGATGAAAGATAGCTTGCATGCACCGGTCTACCACTTAAAAAAGTTATAATTCTTTTCAGTTATTCTTATTTTAATCCTTGAAAGAACCGACCAGACCGGCTCAATTTTAGGTATTTGGACTACAGCCCACTGTGTATGTCCAACCTTAGGTAAATGCTTGATGTTATTGTAACTAATCCTCTCAAATTGATTACACTAGCATCTTTACACAGTTCAAGAATGATATCCCAGCCTGCATACGGAACATTCTTTTATTCATAAGCTTGATTTATATGATAAAATATGCGCACTCTAAACTGGCGTCAATAAGTGCAAACTTTCAGGGAAAAATAATTAAGTATGCGCCACTTTACCTTCATACATTTATACTACACTTGCTTTTTTGAGTTCGTACGAATAAAGCTGAGCCTATTATTAATGCACGCCGGAAGTTACCTCACGATTCGGAGAGTATACTCTGTCTCGCTGCGCTGGAAACGAGGAAAAGTAAAACACAAAAATACGAGTGCGAATTCCATGTGTAATGGAGACGTGGTGGAAGGATTTAGGGATGATGAAATGATCCTGTGATGACGGCTACTATCTGGACTGTATATTAAATCACCGCACAGTCGCCTCACCTTAGATTTACAGGTAGCAGCTTTCCTCGTTTTTGACACGAAGAAGGAAAACTCGCCACCAAAATAGGTGTGCGAGTTTTCTTTGAAATACTGGTGGCAATGCTGTGCACGAGGAAGGGGGGAGCCTCTCCATATTTCCAAAGTGGTCGAATTCAGGAAATCAACTCTCGATTGAAACAATTGTATCCATACGCAGTAAAATCTCAACAGTGTGAACTCTGTTTTTGCACACTGATTTCAAAAGTGCATATTAGTTAGCAAAATTTACATTTCCAGTTGATAACATGAGGGAGTGTTTCTCCTCCTCCCATTTACCGTGAGACGGATCGAAATCCTAGGCGGACAAGAATTCAAAAAAATTTGAAAATAACTAGGCAAGGTGAACTAATACAGAATTTCTTAGTCTACCTGGTGTTTCCCCTCGGCACTGATGCGATGCCCGAAATGGTAGTTTCCGGTGCTGGGGGTGCGGTGTCTCAGGGGCCACTTTGGCATGCGTGCATCGTCATACGTCCCACTACAGTACCAGTCTACCTGGTGTATCAGTTCTATTTTGTTGTGCGTTAACTTGTGTGAGCTGATGAATTTTAAATAAATCTAGTTGTTGTTCTTTTTTTGTGTTCCAAAGTTCTGAGTGTACTTTATACACTGATGTATACATCTTGCATTATATTTAATTGCTTTATTACAAATATCAACTAATAATTGTACGATAAAATCGTGCAAGAAATCGTTAGGTACTTTCTTTGGAGCCGGAGAAAAGTTCCAGCTTTATCCTTGTTAATGCTGCCATATTTACGTTTCTTGATGCGTCTTTTTTTGATATTCATATTTTTGTTTGCCCCTCTTAGCACTGAAATAAGTTATTCATTGAACGATTTCGAATTTTTTGTACGTTTTTTTACCCAATATTTAGTCAGCTCTGAAGAAAATTATCGGTTAATTGGAATGAGAATAGTGTAAACTTGATTTTGGTTTCCCTGCGCTGATTGAAATTCGAGTTAAAATTTTAAAACTATTTTTCCCGAATTTAACTTTACTTTTCATGGGATTTAGAAGAAAGTAATGATTTTGATTTGAAGACTCAAGTTGTTAAGGATCTGAAAGCAAGAATATGTGTGTTTCAATTGGGAACAGCCGAGTCTATATTTCTAATTTCATTTTTCGGTAGAATACAAACCTTGGGGAGGGGGGGTAGGTAAACCTACATAAAAATAAATGAAAAATTTGGTACAAAAGATCTAAAGTTTCCATTAACAAATATATATCATAGCTCACAATGACATAACTGAAGTTTCTACTTCCAAATTAAAGCCTTGAGGGGGGGGGGGCAAAAGTGAAGAAACGTGAAAATTTGTGGAAAATTTAGGGTGTCATTTAATCGTCGATAAAACAGAGTGTACGAATGATAGGGAAAAAATGTAATGATTGAAAAATGAGTTCTCCGGGAAAAGAAGTAACGAGCCATAGAAGAAATGGCTGCACGATAAAATATTTCTATTTCAGTAGGAGAAAATGTTAGTTACAAAATAAGTTGAACAATGAAAAATATTAACTAGCGATATATATTGCATGTTCAAGTAATTGAAATTTTACTCCTAGATGCCTACAAATTGGGGAAACGTACTCATTTCTCGAAATACTTGAATGAAACTTGAGGAGGGCTACTAGAAACGGGTACTTAGGATGAAGTGAATAAGTAAATGGCGGACCTGAGGATAGTAAAGGATCCTTAGAATCGAGAGCGGCCCAAAAATGTGACAATCACTCGGGTCGGGGTCATACTAGCGGGAGGAGACGGGCGGGGAAGATTGGGTTATTATTCTGGGGAAGAGTAAAAAGAGGTAGAGGACACTTTGACGGAATGGAATTTTTCTTTATCTTTCATAAGCTATAGGAAGGTGAAATTGAGTTGGGTCTGAAAAACACTTGAGTGAAACTTGAGAAGAGCTGTTAGAAAAAGGCATTTTGGGTAAAACTGACAAAGTGAATAGTGACCTACGATGGTGAGAGATTTTTAAGGTCAAGAAGAGTCCAAAACAGTAAAACTGATTCGGATTCGGGTCATATTTGTGCGAAGATGCCAGCGAGGAAACATGGCGGGCTAATTATCTAAGGAAAAGTAGAAAAAGATAGGTGCCCTTTGATGGTGATACATTTTTCCTTATCCTATATACCGGCTGCAAAAAGGTAAAACTTGGGTTTGAAAAACAGTTAAGTAAGACTCAAGGAGGGCCTTTGAAAGAGGGCACAAGGGTACAAAAGCGTGCAATGTGTAACGTTAACTGGAACATTCCCTATCGTTCATACACTCGATTTTATATAGTCATCTTTCTATCGTTCATTCACTTTATTTCAACGTGCAATTAAAGTTTCCCCAAAAATTTAGACTCAGTAACCAAGGATACCCTATGAATCAATTACCCTAAAATTTAGTTCTCAGGTGTCTGAAAATGAAGTTAGATAAAAATAGATGAGAAATTGAATTCAACTTCCTGAAATACCATGGATCGATGTATGAAAGTCTCGGAAGTTAACTGAAGGCAGGAATGTAATTGTGGCCCTAGGGGTAAAAATATAATTTTTTAAACTTCTTTTTCATAGTCAGTAATCCAGTTTCAGTTTACTTAACCGATGAAATGACTTTTGTCTGCCTAGAATTGCAATCCGTCGCAGAGTGTCCCCTCAAAAAATTCACTCTATAGTATCACCTGAGCGGAAAAAAGAGGAATAAAACATGAAAAACTAAAATGAAAACCAAAATGAAACGCTATAGGCCTAATATTCTTCATTTACAAACACACAGAGAGGAACACACAACCAAAAAATTGGAATCAAAGAAAAGAAATAATCCTGAAAATTCAACAAATTAACATAAAAATAATCTAAAAAATGATCCGAACAAACAATTTTTACCAAATCGACAGACGAAGTGGAAAGCATTTTTTTTTTTTTTAAATTAGCTTTTATCTCGCGGCACCCTTGCTTGAGTTTCTTTCTCTTTTTAATAATTTAATAATTTTACCAGCTCTTGTCAGCTTTACACAAAGAATATCTGTAAATCCTCGGAACAATCGCATCTCACATCGCGTCTTCGCGACTCACCGGGTTCCAAATATGTCTGCCCCCCCCCCTTCTTCCAACCATCCCACTAAGAGTAATACCCGATTTTTTATTTTAAAAATCAGCTAACGGGAACATTAAGTCAAAAAGGTCAAATCAAGTCCAAAAATACCAAAATATATGTACGGTGTATGGTAGATCTTGGAGGGAAGGGGAAAGAGAGCAATTTCCGCTCCTTGGAATTTTCATTCTGAAGAAGCTCCTCTTTTCTTTAGAAATGGAAGGGAAAATATATGAGTTACGCACTTCTAAGAATTTCCATAGTATTGATATTGAGACGTCGGCAATTAGACAAATTAACTTTTCCTACAAATTTAATAAAAATCATTCATTTTCCATGGATGAAATATGTACTGCTGAAACTAGATAGTACAATTAATAATATACAGTTCATATTTCATTCAAAAAAATATGCAGTGGCCCCTTTGCAAGCTGACAAAATTCTTCTTCTTAGTTGAATATTGTACATTTATTTAGTATTCAGTCTCTATCATTTTCCTCGTTTTCGAAATCACAATTTCGCTTTTTCGTTAGCAGAACAGAGTGAGTAGGGAAAGTGAAGTGCACTTCAGCGTGTTATCTGAAGGTATTAAAATGTAGATATTACGGAACAATAACCAGCGAATGAAGGGGGCGCGGAGGGAGAAGACCGCAGCAACAAAAACTGATGAATGTCACCACCGAAAGCCTCGTAAGCGACAATGGGTATGAAAGAATTCAAATTCAGATCATTCGAAGAACTTGAAATAATAACGTGGTAAAATCGTAAATTCAAATTCTGGGATGACGGTCTCCGATTCCCACGCCATTTATATTAAAACACGAAAAGAAAAGAAAATTGGGCTACCTACCAATCAGAATTCGTAATTTGTTGGGAGATGATTAATGCATGGCGAACGGAATAAAATATGTATTTATTTGTAATCACTCAGAAACCAGTAAAGCATCGTCAAAACTTTTGTTAATTTAGATTACAGGCACAGGGAGGAAATCATAAGCGTAGGGGCAGTTCAAATATCCCCATTTTCTCCAAAAAGTCTGTAAAATCGAATGACTGAACTTTTTTTTGGTTCTTTTCTGCTGGAAATCTAATCTTAATTGAAGTGGGTAGGGGTAGCGAGAATTAGAAATCGAGTGGTAAAATCTAAATTTCAGAACAATCGAGAATAACCTCCTTCTGTAACAATACATTGTCCTTTTTTAATGTCGAATTGCAGCCCCAAGAATTGAAATTTCACTTTTGAAAGGAGGGAAAACCGATGTACAGAATGAAAGAGTTAGAATAGGTGTTTTTTTAGGTCATTATTTTGTTAGAATATCTCATGAAATTTTACATTCAGGGGTTTAAAAATTAAACTTTGCAATAGAAAGTTATAATTATTTTTCCTTTTAAATTCAAAGTTATTTTCATGCATATCGCCGGGAAACCTAAATCGACTGAAACACAAATTTATGAAAAGACTGAATTTCTCCATAAAAGACAATTTGAAATTGGCGAAATGGGCTGGACCTGAAAAGCGATGAATAAATGAAATATAAATTGGGGTTATCAGTCACTGATTTCAATCACTGCATCAAATTTTTATTGTAAACTTTCATCTGGATCCTTCAAATCCAAATCTCACGTTACACTTCTCTTAATTTTTTTAATTTTAAATGGAGAAATTGCTCTTAACTTAAGTATGTTGTAAGAAAACTTAAGACCACGAGAGTACAATGTCGTAGCGAAAAATTGAAATTTCTTCCTTTCACCTCACAGTACGCCAAAAAACACCACGAAATGGGTAAAACTGACTTGAACAACATACCAAAATTAGGGATCTTGTATCTTGTCACGGATTCAGAATATCAGAGTGTCTAACAAATTTGAAAATTAAAAATATTGGAATTTTATTGGACTTCCACTGGACATTTTTCGGGCTTTTTATATGCGCAAAAATTGAGTTAGCAATATATTATATTATAGTGATCGAAGTTGAGTTTTCGACAACACTACATTATTATTATTATTATTATTATTATTATTAGTAGTAGTAGTAGTAGTAGTAGTATTACATTCCCCATTTTTCAATTTTTATCGAACCTATATTAAAACTATTGAACTTTTATTGAACTTATTGGACCATTTTTCAAATATTGGGTTTTATTGGACTTATTGGTCCGGTAGACACTCTGGAATATTATTGTATGATAATCTTATTCCGTCTCGACTCAAAATCTCTGAATTAAAATTTTACAACGAAAATATTCTGTTTTATTTACCTGCTGTTTCATTTTTTTGTACCCTACCATGTTTATGTTGGTCGTATTTTGATAAAAATTAAATGGAAATTGATACTTTTACATTAGATATCATCTTCCTCCAAACACTTAAAAGGCTTACTGTCAATTTAAATCGGCAAGAAAACGTGAAAAAAATATTCTTCTAAAAAAAGAAAAAATCAGGATAACAGAAATTTCAAATTTAAGAAGTTGAAGAAAGTGAGAAGGTTGTTTCCAAGGTTGTTGACTTTGAAACAAATTAAACTCCATCTCACGTGTTAAAATAAGAAAAATGCTCTGCTTCTTGCGTAAATATGAACTTTGAAAAATCAAACGAGAGTCGAATGAAAACTTTTGATATATAAATCTAAATAATAGATGACTAAAATAATTCCTATTTCAATAATTTTTCAATTTGTTCAGTCAATTTAAATCTGCCCATTTCAAGTTCCATTCTAGGACCTCCTGCGCAATTCAATACACTGAATCTCAATTCTCCTCCAACATTTGTAACTTATTATGAGAAAACCTTTGGACAGTAAAGGAGTTTTCTCATGACAAATCACATTTTTTAATTTCATTTCACACAACCTTCATAGAGACATTTGCGAAGATAATTCAGGTACAAATAGTAAAACCGTTACTTCATCATGAAATTTAATTTTTATGGTCTCAGTTTAGGTCTAGATCAGAAATTTGATGTAATATTCAAAATTAGTAACAGGGAAAACTATTTCAAAACGTTTTTAATTTTTGTAGCCTAGAGTTTGGCTCATTACAATTTCTCATTCGTATTTTAAGAGACACAAACTTTCCAATGATGTTCTTTGATATTTTGTTTGATTTGTCAAGTCAACTTCGTTTATTCAAACGAGTATGCTTTGAGTTTTCATAACCAATCATAGCTGGATCGAAATCGACAAACATTCGCACTCGACGTTCCAAAGAACCTCTATTTCGATAGTTTTTCCAATGAGTTCTCACAATAAATTTTTAAAATGTCCACGTTGGTGGACCTTTTCCTGGTCCTCCGTTGGCGGGATTGGGACAATTTATTTTACTCCTTGAAAAACTAAACTTACACTTGACAATGTAAGATCCTTCTTGGTCCTATCTTGATTTGGCAGTGCGTTAGGATAATAAAACCAGCAGGTCTGATTGGCCGAGTGGATAGCGCGTTGGCTTCAGAATCCGGAGGTCCCGGGTTCGAACCCACGTAGCAACTCGCCAGAATTTTCGACCTAGGCTGGTTTTTTGGCCAGAAGGGAAGAGGGGTAAGACAGCCCTAACAGCCTCCCCGACGTCTCTAAAGTAATGCTCGAAAGGGCGGGTTCCAGGACTCGAGTGGAGAGCAAATTAGAAAACGAGCTTATGAAACTGATAGGTAAACTTTGAGGTCAAGGGGTACAAGCTCAGTGGAATGATTGAGTACTACGAAGTTTTAAAGAACCAGGAAATATAAGTACAACTTTGACAATAATACTGCTACGGACACCAGAACCAGAGGGAGAGTAATGAGTTGCTGCTCAAAGTCAAGATAGTCCAGATTACAACCAAATACATACATCATACTTATCCTATGCTTAATTTCTATGCAACTGGCAGGCATGCGGAATTCACATAGACAATATATTTTTTGCGGAAATTTAAGCCTAATTTATTCCACGTTGTAATAATGTCACTAGTATATCCCCTTGCCTAACATCTGTTTTCGTTGTGACGAAAAATCAAGTATTTTTCAAAAGAAAATCAGCAATTTTTTCTTCTCCGGTTTAAAGGAACATAGGTGTCGAATGAATTCACCTTATCATGTACCGCTTCGTGTAAGCGAGTTCTCATTCTTAGAACTTCTTCTGTTGAAACTTGGCGGTCAAAATGATAGCACTGCCCATCGAGCTTTATGAATGGGAGGGGGTAGAAGTCTCCCCTCGGCTACAGCGCTACTGATCAATACATGTTCTATTTCAACTGCTTCAATGGTCAGAGTGACTGCTTGCTCCCAGTTGATTTCTATCCTTCCCGCTCAGGTGCTCCATAGACAGTGGGTTTAGTTGGGTCCTGCACTAATTAAGAGCTGTGATATGTAGTAAAACTTTCAAGCTCTTCATACAAAACTCAAACAAAGTCATCAATAACTGTTACCATTGGCTGTTGATTCTGCATAAGCTCAGTCTGAAAGGGTAGATCTAGAAAAACATTTTGAATTTATTACATTTCAGAATTTCAATTTTCGAGGTAGTCGGGACATCATCTGATAATTCATCTGATGAGCTGTCAGACGCCGGCCAACAGATCGCGCATCTCCAACCCCCATTACGTTGTGAGTCTTTTGTGCACTTTACGGGTGGTTTTGACCCATTAAGAGCCTCCTCGCATTAGAGCCCGGGTTGAGCAGGAAAACGAGCGCCCGACGGAAAAACAACAACCGTAAGTCAGTTAAATCGTCCGCTCATTACTGAAATGACAGCCAAGGAGGAATGAATGCAAACGGTAATTATTATTTAATATTTCAAGTGCATAAATATTTTTTTGCCCATTTTCAACCCACTGCGGACAGAAAAGCAGCAGACAGGTAGCTAGGCCTACGTGCGCCGGCCACGGCCGCGACATTCACCGCACGTAAATTTATCGAGTAATCAAACATCTTCCTTTTTTGTATACATCTGAATAATTAAAAAAGTAATTAACTGCACAAAAGGCAACGCTATTCGCTGCAACGAGACCATTGAAGTGGCTTTTGGAAGACAATAATGTTCTACGGTGCGAAGACGTTCAGCTAGCACGTTTCCATTTTAGCGTGTATATTCACAAGACCGAGAGAAAGAGAAAGACAGATACAGAGATAGGGAGGAGAGAGAGTGAGAGTGATAAGCAGGGAATGCCTAAAGAAGTGTTATTCACATTTCGAGATCGATCTCTCTAGAGTATATAATAATGTATCAGTTGTGGATTAAACGGGATTACCGTGTCGGTATTTAGGAGTACCCAAATGAACTGCCATTAAACTGATTTACCGCGGGAAGATTACGGAACCGGGGGCACGAGGGGGGCTGCGTCCTTCGCGTTCTGGTCGCTTCGCGGCTCAACACCTGCTTGATAAAGCATGTACTGGCTTCGCCGGCTCATTTCGCGAACTCACGTCTAAGTGGATCGACCACAAAAACGTTTCAAAGTTTGAAGTACAGCAAACAATATCATAATTTTCATATACAGGCTACCAAAATCGATTTTCTAATTTTCTATTCCGATAGGCGGCGATGATGACGAGTTGTTGCGAAACTTCCTACGACGAGTTGACGTTATTTTCGTTCACCTCTCACTCATCTAGCGCTAATACTGATTAATAACGCTTTTAAAACGAACTTAATGGGAATAGGACCCGGGGTGGTTGTCCATCTTGGGTGGGCACTTTGCAACTTCCACGCAGCTAAGTGATCGAGTAGAATACTCATTTTAAGTGGACTAAAGATGAAATTATAAGGTCAGATATTAGATTAGAAGTAAAACTTTGGGCAGAAGTTTTTCTTTTCTTAATACTGGGACGTTTCGCCTTCTGGTCGCACTGTAGCCCAAACTGGCCCTCGCTTCGTTCTTGTCAAGTTTCATAAACAATGAACTTAAAAGACTACTAAGATTATTTAGAAAACGCAAAACTCCTTCATGGCTTCGGTCCTCGCTTGTATTGAAAAGAAAATACATCAAGCCCAGTTTTTTTAAGTGATAGAAACATGGGGTGTTTTTTTTTTTTTTTTAATAGTAAACTCGAATAATGCAGACGGAAATAAGATGCGTCGTCAGACTACCTAGATGTCTACAGTGTTGGGTAAGGTGACATTATCAGGTCAGCTGACTTCTTCTCGTCATGAGTACTAAAAAACTTGGAGATTCAGCTTAAAAGTTGTAAGTCTCGGGAAAGGGAAGACTTGGATTTTAACAAAGGCATGACCAAAACACCAGGTTCAAGAAATAAGATGTTCAAAGTAAAATTTTATTTCATTTTTTTCAACCCAAAACCTCTCTACGTCTCGAAGGATTTGGACAGAGCACTAGCAGGTTTCGAACACGAAACAAAACGTTTAACTTGAATCGTTTTCATTCCTAAAATGGAGGTACAATAAGTGGGATACGATGGTAACAGACTACTCAGCTAGAATCACTGGCTATTCGCACGGTGTGCTGACGTAATCAGTATGATTGGTCGGCAAAATATCTCCCTTTTCCGTATCATCTTGTAGCAAAGTAACGAAAAGCTTAAAAGGTTGAGACCCATCTCCTCACAGGTACATTTTTGAAATAGGGGTCAAATTGTTATCAGAAATTAATTCAACGACCTTTGGAACTTATAAAACGATATCCATGTGGCATTTTTTTAAATTTTGGACTTCCACACTTCAGACAAGTACCCTACTTTTAAAATAGGAATCAAATCTGTATCAGAAATGAATTGGGTGACCCTAAGAACTTATGAAACGATACTCAAATTGCATTTTTTAACATTTTGAGCCGTGCCCTATCAGGGGTACCGCAATTTCGAGGTTGCAAGCAGAAAAATACTAAAATGAAATTCTGTGACTTTGACATCACTTTTCCCGTCGGTGTACCTCGATTGGATGATTCGGGCTAATAGAGATTAGGTATAAAAAAGTAGGAAAAATGTCGCTTAGAATACCGAAAAACATAAATTTCAAAGTACGGTATGTAAAGATGGGGGGGGGGGAGGATTGAGGGAACTATTTCAGAGATTGGCAGACAAGGATTTCGCAAATTCGGCGAGACCAAAAAAATGACGAAAATTCCATATTTTCTCTCATGAGACTTCTTTTTCTAATTTGCTCTCCATCCGAGTCCTGGAATCCGCCCTTTCGAGCATTACTTCAGAGACGTCGGGGAGGCTGTTAGGGCTGTCTTAGCCCTCTTCCCTTCTGGCCGAAAAACCGGCCTAGGTCGAAAATTCTGGCGAGTTGCTACGTGGGCTCAAACCCGGGACCTCCAGATTCTGAGACCAACGCGCTATCCACTCGGCCAACTAGGCCTCATGGTCTCTCTTCAGTAGGAATAAATCTTTCGCCTTTTCCTCATGAGACCTGTGTTAATGTATAGCAAAATAAAAGGTTAGACTGATCCCCTGAATTTGTGCACTTTGTGGCAATTCCAAAAAAAAATAAAAATATAAGAGACCTTCTGTGTGTAGAATTCAATGAGAAACACCCCCATTTGTGGCATTTTGGGGGCAGTTACAAAAAAAAGAAAAATTAAAAGAGTCCTTCGATGTGTAGAATTCAATCAGGAACTTTGTTTGAAAAGCTTCTTCCTATAGTTATATTTTTCGAGTTTTTTGAGAAAAACTGATTTTGGTGGGTAGTTTAGTAACCGGGGAACAGCTTGAGGACACTCGGATTCTTAGGTACTTTTAGAGCGTTAATCTGGCGTACCAACTCTCAGTACCAACATTCGGCTTGCCGGAAAATTTTTCCGCTACGTATGTCTCATTGTACTAGTTCATTAGTTCAATAATTATAGAATACTAGGTCAACAATAATTAGGATTATTAGAATTTGGTCAATATTTATGTAAAGCTGCCAGAGATGAGCATCGTTCCAGGCCCACAGTGGAGCCACTTTTTAGGGAAGAGAGGGAGGGGCCATTTGAGGAAGAATTGTAAATTTTAAATTTCATTTCCAAAAATTCAAAAAGAAGCAAGCAAATCTTTACCTTTCTGCAAGGGAAACAAATCGTTGGCTCAGGGAATCCCTTCTTTCCGACGCTACGTACTGGCATTGTTCAAAATGAACGCGCTTCACTTCTTTTTGGGAACTTGAACGTGAACGGAACTACGACAACACTGAACTAAACTTGAACAGAACTACGTTTAATGCCAACTCGAACCGCACTTCGGCCCAATGCAACTAGCCACTTTCGACCGCACCATCAGTAAAATATACGAGTATATAATGATGAACTCATTTAATTTGTGAACAGTTCGTAAACGTCTTCATTTATCAAGTGAACTGAACGGGAATAGAAAGAGTTCAATCTCAATTAAACTGAAGGAAAAGTAAACAATTCACGAACGTGTTTATCGCTGAATGCTGTCTTGAGAAAGGTGTAGTATAAGTCGACAAAATGAATTTTTCTCCACATCCAAAATATATATACCCAGAACTGGATTTAGGGGTGTTCCCCCCGGACCCCCGACCATGGGAAGACTCAAAAGATCGAAATAACAACACGAACTATTTATCGATCGCCAACCGATTATTCATATTCACGAAAAATGTCGACCATGACCCCCCCCCCCCGTAAATTACAAAACCTGAATATTATTATTACGTACCACTGCTAACCAATTAAAGTATTAAAAATCAAATATCAGTTTTTCTTTTTTAATACGTATACACATGTTATTTCAGCTCTGACACCCCCCCCCCCCCTCAACCTTTGAAAAATTACAAATCCTAAAAAATTACTATTAGGTACTATTATCGACCAATACAATCATTGAAAAATTAGATTTTTTACAAGTATACCCATACAATTTTAGACCCAGTTTTTCTGCTGGGGGGGGGGGTAAACAAGCTTGGGTTTCGGGGTTAAAAAATCTTAAATCTGGCCCTGTACATACATACCTCTGGAATAATTACTGAAATCATCAAAAATGTTGACTTTTACTGCTAAAAGACGGCAGTTATAGATGTAACTGGCAATTTTCAATGTTATGAGCAATTACCATTGCCTTCAAAAGTAGGCCTGGGAGTCCCATCAACTTTGAAGCTCTGAATGGAAAATTATTAGGACAACTATCGAAAAGGAGTTTCAGTCGCTGAGTTCGACCAAGACAACTCTATTCCACAGTACTGACTATATGATCTCCTCCTTCTTCTTTAGAATTCTTAGAACACATTTAATTGCAAACTGTCACATTAAGGCCTAGAGCCACATTTGAAACAACAACCCCATCAAATTTTCAAACTTTATCCAATAAGAGTTAATATACGTGAACGCGTGCATTCCAAGG
Organism: Acanthococcus lagerstroemiae; assembly: GCA_031841125.1. Classification (NCBI taxonomy): domain Eukaryota; kingdom Metazoa; phylum Arthropoda; class Insecta; order Hemiptera; family Eriococcidae; genus Acanthococcus; species Acanthococcus lagerstroemiae. The sequence continues at coordinate 20,362,522 of CM063110.1, forward strand.
AGATAGAGTTAGTGATATTTATTTGAGCCTTTGAGCAGCTCGCCTTTGAACATAAGCTCAGTGAGCGAAAGATTGCTGATTTATTTTGATTATACAATCTTTCTGAGACGAGACTGAGAGTACATAGGATACGTAAGTTTTGATAAGATGTATATCTTCTTATTAAAGTTGGATGAAGTTTGTGGATTTCAGTTGCGGATTTGAACAAGGAATATACACGCGAATCAATCTCGCCGATTGGGGCTAATGAAATAACAAGGGTGGGGTTGGGGGGTCGTACCAAAGTTCTACAACAGCTACACTTCTTCGCGAACTATATACGAATGTATACGAAAACGGTTGCTATTAATTCTTGAAGAATACAAATAACGCGCAGCAGATAAATAAGCTTCCCTTCTGCGAACACTGAACTTCGTAATGACACTAGTTAAACATAAAAGAAAACCTCCCAGCTTCTTGTAACAGAAACTTAATACCATTATTAATGCTACTTTCGTTAGTTCGCTTCTTTAATTACTTATTACAGTACGAAGAGGGAATGCAGAAAAAGAAAAATGAAAAAGGAGATATCCTGATTAATTTAATACACCCAACTAAATAAGTTTGTAAAATCTGAACAGTAATGACCGGGGTGTAATGAAGACATATCGGAGTGATAATTCAATGTCAACCACTTTCAGCCAATTATGGCATTTTCTGCGGCAAAAGGAATATACAACCAAGCAACAACGCCAAAATTGAAGCGTATTGCGCATCAAGAACATATAATATGAATTAAGAGTCACTTAATCGAAAGAGCAGAAGTACAAAGCTAACATAATATTTGATTTTAGAATCGCGAGCGTAAAGAAGGCCAATCAAACATTGTTCGGAATCTGAGTAGAAGTAACGGAGAATCAGAAAATTAAAATGAATTGAGACAGCTGTCAAAGAAGTTGGAGAGTTCAGGAGGAAGAGCAAGTATAGTCAAGTAACATTCCCGGTCAGCACACTTGTCGTTACTCCATCTTTACGAAAATGGAAGAATCAGTAACAAAAATTAGGTATACTAGCGAGAAATGTCCCTGAAGTTCCTGTTTCACGGAGTAACTTCAGAGAGAAAAACGTTTTCGAGGGCTAGCCCACCTTCAGTAACAACCCTGACGAGAGGGGGGGAGAAAGGGGGGGAAATACCACGGGTCCGGACTTTTTCAGGGGGCCCGATATTTTTAGAAGGCCTGAATTTCAACACTTACGGCTACATCATACTATGTACATCAAATCAGCAATCACTCCTTACACCGTGAAAGAAACCTCTTATCCCGTAGCTTATAATTTTTTCCCATCTGACAAAAGAACAAAATGAACTGGAAGGAGAGGGGAGCCCGTGGAAATTCGCCCTAGGCCTTCTTTTTCTCTTTGCAGGGCTGTTCAGTAATCAATCATCTTACTACTAGGATATGTTATGGTTATATAATTCAGGAAATACCTGCAAATTAAGCCATTAAAATGATGCCACATGGTAAGTCATTTTGTCTACTATGTCCTATGGGTTGCTGTAGTCCTGTTCGCCTGTACAAACTAAAAGGTCTGTCGTGGTCAACAGTCAAAACACGTATCACACTCGAACAACTACTCAACAGATTGAGTAAGCAAACAAAACTCCAGCAATTTATAATACGAACATAGGTGACAAAACGGCTTACTATACGGCATGGGTATCGCTGGGGGGAGGGGGATAGACGGGCAATACTTACCCCTTTTTTGGAAGGGGGTAGAAATGATTAAAATTACTCCCCCTCCCAATTCAAAAATTTGTAAACGAATGAAATCTGAAAATAAATGACCCCCCCCCCCCATTTGCTATGAATGCGCTAAAATAATAAACTAAAGCTAAATATCCTTCTTCGTTTATGATACTACATTTTCATGGAGAAAAAGACTAATTTTATTGCGTCAGGTAAATGAGCCTAATAAGGCCCGGATCCCCAAAGGCTCAATGTACCAATCTTGACTGCTATGCTTTAGACTGCTTTAAAACGTACAGCAAAGTTGTTCCTTCATAATATGGCAACACTGTCCAATAGTTTTTATCAAGATATTAGTCCACTGGTGCGAGATATGCCGATTGATGATTTTCCAATCACGTAAAAAGTGCTCCAATATGATTTTTGTGGCAACTTGGAGGATTTACGAGTATTATGTTAGTCAAATGGAATTTATTTTCAGAATTCTACGATTCGTGAAGATCTTTTGAAACTTATACCTATACGCCATAGATAAAAATATGCATTCGCACATCAATTGCAGCCCTGGTCATTATAATAGAATTTTCCAATTCTAAATTATTTGTTTTCTCTTTCAAGGTATAATTTGCTGATTCTTAAATTATTAAATGACCATGACTGAAAACAAATGACTTAAATGACTGTTAGACACTTTGATACAACATACTACACCCCTCACCCCGAAAAATCCATAATTTCCGATGAATGTAGGTCAACACTACTAAAAAAATTACCCCCCCCCCAAAAAAAAAATATAAAAAATTCAGCGACGCTTCTGCTATACGGTATTACTTAATTCAATCTACGCACCTATGTACAATCTGTAGTTATGTATGCTAACTATAACATATCTACATATGCTAGTAATAAGATGACAACTGAGTACGGGCTAACCAGAAAACGTTCTTGTCAACAAAGTTAGGTACGTACTTACAAAACAGGGATGGTTGAAAGAATGAACAGATCGGATGGAACATAACCTAAACCAATCATTCTCACTGAGTATACCGAGAACGAAAACTAAACTCAGAAATGATTTCCCGTTTGAGATGAAAATCCATAAGCGCTAATGGGGGACTTGGCCCCAAAATCCTCTGAAAGTCCCTCAAAAAAAAAAAAAAAAAAAATTATCTACGCGAGCGAAAAAAATTTTAGCATTACTTTGATACTTGTCAGCCCTTCCTCCATGAGCTTCCCCAATCTAGATAGGCTATTTGCGCAGTCTGAACGGAACGGAACGTTATCAAATTAGAGGTGAACGGTTCGGAAAGGAAGCGAAGAACCAAAGGGAATGAAATATCTTGTCATGTTCGGTTCGACCATCTTTGGCATGAAGGGAAATATGAACTTTTTATTTGAAAAATGTGAAATAAAAGAAATTTAATTTACACTTTGTAGAATTAACTAAAAACATCATTTATGTTTTTGTTTTTTTTAATGTCTTTTCCATCGAATGCCTGTATTACTCTGTCTTAAGGTAATTCAGAGAAGATATCGCATCTTTATAATTTCTATAACCGGATGCTCCGATTTCCAGAAACGTGTTCTGTTATCAGATTCCATGTATGTTGAGATGATATCATCCATGTATTTTCAAGTCCATGGTGTGATTGCGTAGAACCTTATGGCACGTTCTTCGGCAAGTGACACAGAATCGTTAGAAATTGATGGAATTCAATGATTTTTGAACGAACGGGAAATAAAAATATAACTTTACACGTAGGCCGGGGGGTCCGTAGCACAGCTGAAGCAGCTCTCCTAGGATGGTACAGAGCCGTCCTGTTCGATGGTGTGGGCCGAGCTTGGTTCGTCGCCGGTCCTCTGCCTCGACCACTCCACCTGCATCTTCTTCTTCATGATGGCCGAGACAAAGGCCGACTCCCCGTTCCAACTGCTTCGGTTCTTCATCATATTCGGAACTAGGGTGTTCGGCACGAGACGGCTGATCACGCCGTCGTCTTCGTCGCTTCTTCTGCCGGGATCAATCACTGTTGTGGCCGTCCCACGCCTCTCCTGCTCCCAGGCCTCACACTTGAACAGGGTGTGCCAAGATGTGTCCTCTGCCCCTCGATCACAGTGCGCGTACACGGGGCTCGGTGCTATCCGATGTGGGTGGTGCCGAAGCACTCGTGGCCGCTCAGGACTTGGGTCAGGTGGAAGTTCAGCTCTTCGTGCGATCTTCCTGCCCATCCATCGAGGTCGAGTATCAGCGCTCGGGTCCATTCGCCCTTGGTCGAATGGGCGAGCGCGTCCTTCCACTTCCGAAGCGTGTCCTGCTGGATGACTCGCTAGACCCGAAGTGCTTCTCGTTTCATCTTCGTTTTCTTCTTCGCACCGTATACCTCCGCTAGTTCGCCGACCTTGAGTTCGATCGGCGGTATACACGCTAACACGCCTACTGCCTCCGAAGAAACAGTGCGGTACGCACTGACACACTTAATCGCGGCTTTTCGTTGATCTTCTCCATCTCCGCCTTTCTGTAGGGAATCTTGATGGCGTCGGCAAATACTGGCGCCCCGTATAGGAGGACTGACATGATGACGTGGACGTACATCGTTCTCCTCTTCTCCCATGGTCCCTCTAGGTTCGACATCAGACGGGACAGCGGTCCAGCTACTCGATCCGCCTTCTCAGCTGCCCATCGGAAGTGCTCTCGGAACTGCAACTTCCCGTCGAACCACAGCCCCAGGTACTTCAGAGCTGAACAGAGCGTAATCTCCACACCTTTTATGACAAAGGTGGGTGGACTGTACTTGCGTCGCGTTGTGAACAACACAGCTTCCGTCTTCTGTACCGCTAAGCATAGCCCTACCGACTCGATCCAGTGGGTCAGCATCTGAAATGCCTGGTTTACTCGTCGTGTGACCTCTGCTGTCGACTTGGTTTGGCACACCACCAGTGTGTCGTCGGCATAGCAGATGAGCTTGACGCCCGGTGTATGATTATGAGATAGGTTGCAAGTTAAATTTCATAGGACTGAAACCAGAACCAAAATATTCTCTAAATTGGACCCAACTGTATCCAGTTCTCAAGTCATTTTCCTAGTAAACGAGTACTCGCCTTTTGTTTTTCTTCAATAATGTCGTGTGTCTTCGCATCTTTCTTCCAAGTTGTTGTAAGGTCCACCTATATCCAGCATGCAACAGCTGCAACCCTCTTTCCAGTCAGTTAACCGAAATTAACTTCGGGAGAAGGCACGAGAGTCCAGAAAATAATATTAGTAATAAGATAGGTACTCCTCGGAAAGTTTGAAATACCTATATTCGTGAATTTTACATTAACTTCGGGGCATTTTCGTGTGGGCAGACATTCAATTATTAATTCACTAGGACGCCCAATATATAGTGTCGTCGAAAATGGACCTACTCGTACAGTCGTACACGTAGATACAATAATGTCACGAAAATAGTTCGATGTCTCCTTGCGTGTTCAGGGTCCGTTTGAATATTGAATATCATGTCGCAGGTCAACGACAATGGCGCTGCATCGAATACCAGCATAGAGATATCTACTCTAATTTAACAACTGACGTGAGACACATAAATTGAATTCGGACGGCTAAAACGAATTACGCGTACTGTTAAAATACATTTGGTGTCTCACGCGAAGGATGACTCATTCGTTTGCTCAAAACATCCTTATACCTGCTACATCTGCTATAACCCCATTTTAACTAAACCAATCCTCTTAATTACTAATTACGATGCACATCAGCATACAACTCATTCGACTCCTTCCCCCTAACCTTTCACATCTAAAGTGAAGTTTACACAACGAGGGAATCATGGGTATATCAAAAAGGAACCGAAATCAAAATTGAAGCCTTCATGGGAAGCAGTGTAAGTGCCATCTCTGCTAAAATTGACTTTATTAGTGAAATGGATAGTATAAATATAATGATAAGTCTCGATATAAACAGAAGCCCATACATGATGGTGAGGCGTGTAAGTGTTAATACCTGTAATATTATGATAAAAATCATTCTTAGTAGCACGTGCCCATACGATGGTGAGTAGTGTAAGTGTCAATACCTGTAATATTAGTACAGAACAATAATTCCTAAATGGCTTTTCTCCCAAGTGCGTTTGTTTCTTTTAATTCACAAAAACAGTTCTGCTGAAAAATTTGAACAGTGGCATTTACACTACTTCCTATATTAATTTGGATTCGGCGAAATTCTTCTACCTCAAATTATGAATCAAAAAAGAGCGTCCGAGCACATGTTATCTCCCCTATGCAAAAAACACCGTCGGAAATTTTTGATAATTGCTCGGCAGCGTTTATCTTGTTTGCCATAGACGAAGATGAAGGTCACACACAGCGGCAGCAGTTACAGAAAGCTTCGTCGAATAAATTATGATTTATAATACAGTCTCGTTATAAAGTAATTTATAGCTGAGATACGTCAATGAAACCATTCGCGCCGACTGTCGCCAGGCTCGATGAAAGAATTAGCGCGATTCCATAATGTTTTTTACGCTCCAACACAAGGTCTAGGTTGGATATTGGATTACCAATTGGTTCCGAGGCGGTAAGTCAGAATGAATGGTACCGAGCGAGTAGGACAGTAAGAGAATTTCAGTGACTATGCAGCCCTGTTTCATGTTATTGAGCAAAAAGGAGCATAATAAGAATCATATGTGTCGATATTTCTTTTAATTGGAGAGCAGAACAGACTAGAGAGTTTTTAAAACCAAACTGCTGCATTTGTATGCCCATTTGCTGGACCAATTGGTTGTGCATTCAAGAGACTGAACTATTAGCTGGTTTTGATGGGTGGAGCAGAGTTGACATATGCTACCAGCATTGAAAATATGTTCCTATAGCAGTTCAAATTACTAATTCATTCAACAAATACCCAGTCTATTACCTGCAGTACAATCAAAAGGACACTAGGTGCAATCATTAAATAATAGGGTATGAAGTATTCGATATGACACGTTTCCTCAGGTATTAAATCAAAAAGAAAATTGGGGTATCACACAGAGAAAATTTTGTAGCCCCCTCCTGATTGGGGAACGAACCTACTTTTTAGTTTACATTTTTCTTAAGAATTACACAAACCCATCCCAAAAATAAGAAAACCTGGTTCTCATAGTGCATATGCTGATCCCGAATACGTACGAACAAATGATTTTATACGGATAGAAATATTACTATCTACAAAAGTTTTCAAGAATTAATGGAAGCTTTCATAGAAACTTTTTTCTAGCTAAGCCCACAGATAATAGAAGTGTGATATGCGATTGAATTAGAAAAGAACGATCCGCATATTATCAATTTTGATTTCTCCAGAACTGATGAAGGGAATGAGATTTCCTTTGGAAAGTGTTCGTGTACCGCTGGAAATCTCGCCCAGTGTAAGCATGCTGTGGCGTTTCTCCTTTACTTAACAAAGTACGTTCATGAGTTCACTTATCCAGCATGTTCCTAAATGGAAGTTTGATCGAATAATGTAGTTTTGTTTTGTGAACAGTACTGAATTTACCCAAGGTTCTCATAACTTTAGAAGGTTCGCTCACTTAGCAAGGTGCACAGACGTCAATGACATCACTGAAGTACCAATTATACAGATGGCTCACGGAAATACAGCTGTTTTCAATCTTTACTCATAATTAATGCCCTCAACATATTTTTCTATTATTTTTCAACATACAACATTCAGTTGGCTACCGTTAAAAAAATCTACTGCAAAAATTTAATTTTCCCATTTCTTTCTCATAAAGTGTATTCCTGTACGGGTGAGACAGGACGAATAGTTGCAGGCTGCCTACCCAAATGAGCCAACCTTCTCTAGTTATAAGAACCTTCTAATCTACCACTGTACATGTGTTCAAAGCTCCGTTTCCAAAAAGTGCTTTGAACCGGCTTGGTTTTATGTTTGGAAAACAACCGTTTTGGACTAGGTAAACACGTTTTGGAATTGGTATCTTCAATTTAAAAGTTTACTTCGCTAGCGTCTTTTCAAACGCGGAAAAGACGTAAAAATACTGAAGCCGAGAAAAAAATTGGTGGATTCAAGTAGCAATTATATACACATCGAAAAAAATAAACAGTCCATTTTCTAAGATAGAATTTTTGCGCTGGTTTTGGATCAGGCCATGAAATTTTGAAGAAAACGTTTCCATTTTAAACATCATCTTTTCAGCTAAATTTCAGAATCATTCGACTCTGGAGCAGAACAATTACCTACATACTGATTTTCTAAAATACTCTTCTCATCTGCAGGATGAGAAAATAGACTTTAATATGTTTCTCCTCTGGAAGACAAAAAATTGAAAACTGATTTTTTGAAATATTTCTCTCATTATTTTCACTCTAATTAAAATAAATTCAACGAAAGTGATGAACCTTCAGCTAGATTTCGGATTCATTTAATCCTCGGAGGACCAAAAATTAAAGATTGATTTAAAAAAAAAAAAAATACTTTTCTCATGTTCTGTACTTTATTTAGAAAAGACTTGGCAAAAATTATGAATTTTCAGCGAGATTTCAGGTTTATACGTCCTTGAAGGACTGAAAGAGGAATTGTCATTTTTTTCAAGTATTTTTGTCACATTTTGAACTCCTTTTCTAACCGATTTACGGAGGTAAGTAATTTTTTCCGACTAGATCGGAGATCTATCCCATTGTGCTCTGGTGTACGCCCCGTATTACCTAGCCAAACTACCACAATCTCACCAACAAGACGAGTCGAGTCGTAAGTCATGGGGTTATAACACAAGAGCAGTATGCAAGCTGGAGAGGAAGTAATTATTTCAGCAATCATTAGTAAAATGCCCTATCTTCCGTATTCATAAATACAACAATAAATATCCTCCGTGTCAATCACGCTATAAATCTTCAGCAGATCTACGAGTATGCAGTGGTGACTGGGTTCGTTTGTGGAGCCGGACGGCTGAGCTCAATCGAAGTAAAATCGGAAGTTGAGACGTTGAGAGAAAAAGTTCTTATTCAGCTATATTTGCTTCTAGCCGAGGTACATTGAAATGCAATAACGAAAATTGAACATTGTCATATAATAAGTACGAAAATAGCACAGTTAGTGACATTCAAGGTTAGGACTACTTTAGCACAGAAACTAGAATCAACTTCAAGCGCCATATTATTCGGTCTCAAGTCATTACCTGGTCACAGCTACACATCTGAATTAGACATAGTTCTCCAAATCAGAACTTTATGGATTAGATTATAAGGTCAGGTCAAACAGCGGAATCAGAATGTAATAACTACTCTCTTCCAAGCGGAAAGAGTTTATTCAGGGAGTTTATCTTGAAGATTACGGAAGCCCCGATAAAGAGGAGAGGGCTGGTGAAACCTATTATGTAAACTGTCTTAGCTGAGAATGAAAAAGATACTGTCTATGATTGTGATTTGGAGGTAACCCGCTCGTGATTTATGGTTGGTTCAATGATTTTCGCCGTGCGTTTTGAGGAAATATCTATGGTAGGTACTAGGTACTTCAGGATAGGGCGAAGATTAAAGAGCAGATATGGCAGTGAGAATGTCTGCAAGCATGTAGTATGCGTGGCAGAATAACGTAAGGATCGAGAAGCACAAGTACTGATAAGAACGTTTGCAGACGTGTGGCATGTACATTAAAGCAGGATCAACCGCAGACTGGCTGGGGGGATGAGGGAATCCCCGGCCGGGCCCCTTGGACTGCGGGCCCACCCAAAATATGACTTGTTCCAGGAATGGAAAAATACTGGTTGGGGCCGGCCCCAACCAGTAATCCCCCTCTACAATTCCCTTGTCAGTCCGCGGGAAGCAGGATCAAGAACGAGAGCTTTCAACGTGAAAAATAAGGAGAAAAATTACCGAAGTGAAGATGAGCCGAGATTTACGATTGTATGCATTCCAGAGCATTAGTGTGGTTTTAAAGTACACACTTCAAACTCTCAATTGGAGTTAATATCGGGTTCGGATCAGAAGGACTATCGATTTGCGGTTCAAACCCATAGAGCCGGGAAGAGATGAGCGAAATTGTTGCAAATTAGGCTCCCTGAGCTGACGATTCACCTTTTTTTTTTTAAATTTAATTTTATTTTTTATTATTTCTAAGATGTGGAGGAAGAGGAGGGCCCTTCAGTGCCATGTTTTTCTTCAGGGCCCCCTCCCTCAAAATATTATAATAAACTCAACATTAACACATACGATGTTTTATAAATTAACTGGTGTTATTTGTGTGCGATGTCCTGCTTTTCGTTTTTTGTTTATATATTTCTTTTATAACTGACATCGTGACATGAATTGGTTTAGTTTTGTTAGAATACTATATTTTAAACTCAGATGCAAAAAACGAACTTAAGAGTTCTTTTTGATTGTTTATTGAAATTTGGCGACGAAATTTGTCATTTTACCCCCCTTCCCCACTTTCCTCTGGAACCCGAGTTTTCATCTTTGGAAAAGTGGTCAGAACAGCGGGCTTGCCTGTATCCTTGACGATGTCGATTTCAACTTATTTTCCCCAGACCCACCAGTAGCCAGTGCTTTCTCACACTGTATAATAATTTCTGTGTGTGTGTGTGTGTGTGTTTGACTACCCACCCGTAGCCGGTGCTTTCTCACACTGTATAATAATTTCTCTGTCTGTGTGTGTGTGTGTTTGACTATCACAACTTTTGCTTACCAGCAACAGTAACAGTAGCGTTAATGGAAAGTTGTTCACGAAGTTGAATTTTTCTGAGTAAAGTTATGTTATACTGGATCGCGAACGGAGCGAGGAAACTTTTTTTAGATTTTTAAACTCAACCGTGATGAGAGAGGAAGGAGAAAGAGGGAAAATACCCTGGGCCCGGACTTTCAGGGGGACCCGATATTTTTGAGAAGCCTGAATTTCAACGCTTACGGCTGGCTACATCATTTTATTTTATTACAGCCTTGAATTAGGTAGGTCCCTACTGATTCACCCGTCTTTGGGTATCGGCATCCGTCACCCGTTTCTATGCCCCCTCTTTTACGCTGTACTTACCCAATAAGGACCCACAAATTTTATTATTTCGCTCAGTCATCTTGTGGCTGATCTACCCTTACGTCTCTTTTTGTCATAATATGGTACCTAATTCGTTGCTGCTCTACTCTATTTCCCCCTTACCTCCCTGGCCATATGTCCTGCAAATTTGAATATCAATTTTTTGATGTTACATTCTATATCTATAATCCCCATTCTTTCCCTGATTTTTGTTACATTAATTTTATCCCGCAACCGGATACCCATAATACTTTTTACCATTGAATTTTGAATTATCCTGAACTTTTGTATTTGTTTTCTTGTCAACATCCATGTTTGGGCCTCATATGTTGAAATGGACAGTACACAATCTCTGTTTCGATTTCTTTTTCCATTTTATTTTCAATTGATAGTGTTTGTCCCAAATATTTGAAGTCTTTTACATTTTCCATTAGCTCCTAATATATTTCTTTATTCTTTGATAGTATTTTTGTCTTTTGGGCATTCAGTTCCAGTCCTAATTTTTGGCATTCGCGTGTCAATTCCCTTGCCATCCTCACCAGCTCTTCATTAGTTTTACCTATCAGGACTATATCATCAGCAAATTTGAGATTGTTACACCATTTTCCATTTGCTTTGATTTCCCTCTCGTCCCAGCCCAATTTGCGAAATATTTGCTCCAGAATACTATTAAAACTGTTGAGAGAGAGGGGGTCCCCTTGTTTGACATTGTTTAGGGATTTTTCCAGTATTTAGAATTTCGTTAAATATATCAGTCAAAGGTTTGGAGATTTTTTCCGAAAATAACTTCAAAATACCATTATCAATTTTATCTGGGCCTAGTGCTTTATTCAACTTTAGTTGCCTTAAAGCTTTTGTAACCTCATCTTCCAGAATTGGTTCTGCTTCATCCTGATTTCTCAAGTTTAATTCTCATTTCTCCATGCCTTACCCAGCTACAGAGCTTTTCATAAAATTCCGTTGCTCTTTTTACTATTTTGTTCCCTCTCAAATATGAAACCATTATTACCCATAATTTTGGGTACGATGTTACTACTCTTTGAAATTGCTTTTTTTGCCTTTTTTATAGACCATGTTTCCTCCAGTACATTTCTTATCATTTCAGTTTCGTATTTACTAATATATATTCTCTAATTTTTCATTTGATTAGCTTGTTGGTCTCTGTGAACTCAACACTTTCTACTCGATTTTTTAATTTCTTTTTCTTGACTGTCATTCTTCTTTCTCTAAGTTTTGTTGTTTGTATACTCAGTTTGGCATCTTTTGTGTCTCGATCTTTAGACTCTCCATTTTTCCCACATCGTTTCTTTAATGCATGTCATCTCAATTTAATCGTATTTTGCTTGCATTTTCCCAATGGTAACTACTGTTTCCAGTTTGTCTTGTAATATGTTCAATGCTTGTGGTATTTTACAAATAGGGATAATGTACCTCTTACTTTCATTTTTACTTTGATGTACTGAAATGTTCGTTTTATTTGGAAATTTTAATTTGCTCCACCCTATCCTCTGATAACTGAAGTATAAATTTGAAATAATATCCGCGTCCATTATAATTTTCATTTCATTGATTAAAATATGAAGGGTAAAGAATCAAATGCAAGATACTGTACACGGGTGCAGGAATATCTTTGCTGCGCCTGTGAATGCGCGATATGTGTAACATACTCCACGTTCACAGGCGCAGAAAAGATATTCCTGCACCCGTGTGCAGTATTTTGCCTATTTGCGCCCTTGAAGTAAAATGGCAATGGTGATTTTTGAATTACCCTCGATTTATGACCTATTTCATTTTTTGACTTCTCATCAGGTAACTTCCAAGTCCATTTCTTGTTACCACTCCTTTTAAAAAACGATCCAGCTATTTTAAAATTATATTTATCAGCTAACCCTAACATACTTTTCCCATTTTCCTTTGTTTTTCCTTTAGTATATTTACTAACATTTCTTCTATTTCCCCTATTTTCACCCATCTTGCCATTCAAGTCCACCGTTATTATTGTGTATAGTATTCTATTTCATTTGCATAAAGTCGGCTCAATCGGTCGTAAAACTTTTCGATTTCCACCACTGAAGAGTTTAAGGTGTAGGAGCATAAACTTGGATTATCGAAAGTTTGGTTTCTTTATTTATTTCAATTTTCAACACTGCTATGCGTTCATTTATACCCTTTATTTTCTTTACGTGAGATACCCACTGTTCTTTGATATAGAAACATACTCCCCTGTACCCTATTGTTAACCCAAAATAATGAAAGAGATTACCATTTCTCCTTTTGGATACATTTTCCCCTTTCCTTTTTGTTTCTGATACTCCAAATATATCCCACTTTAGCCCCTCCGACGTATTTTCCAATTCCAAAAATCTTCCCTCGTTCGCTAACCCCTGGCAATTAAAGAACAAAATTCTCATATTTTCTGTCTTTATTTTTATTTTCCCCATTTCTTCTGTTTTGAGGTTTGGGTGATGGATCTTCGTGGGCTGACAGTCCGAAGGTTCCCACTTCCCAGGTTGGTGGGGCTCTATTCCTTCTGTGTTATTTCTCCCATCATACAGTTTTTTTGTGCCTACGGCTATACTGTACATCAAATCAGTAAAACCCTCTTATCCCGTAGTTTATAATTTTTTCCCATCTGACCAGAGAACAAAATGAACCCGAAGGAGAGGGGCCTGTGAAAATTTCCCTTAGGCCCTCCTTTTCTCTCCACGGGGCTGTTTAAATTAGGAAAATCAGTTTATTTCAGTTTATTTTCAATGTCTTCGCGAGCTGTGGAAGGATATATCCCTATAGTCTCTTTGCCGAGTATGCCAATAAATAACGAGAATAGAACTAATTATGCGTCAATTTTCACCCCAATCCCTTTTGTGAACGTGTAGTTTAATTTCCTATTCATCAAGCTTTTAAATACCTGCTTTACGTAGTTACATATTGCTTCTTGAGGTTTTGCATTTCGTCATCAAAATGAACGCACCGTAACAAAATTACACAGTCAACGTTTGTTCTCTCGCAAATAATGAATTTGCATTTGAAAATGTCGATAAGTGCTGCCGAGAGTGTCTCGGCAACACTCGCTTTGGCTTTTAGAAGTTGAAAAGTTGTACAATTCAGTCTTCACAAATGAGCTCCAGTCAGTTGAAAGCTAGACAATGGCGGAACCAGATGTACATTATGATACCGTCTTTTTCAAAATTTCAGAATTTATAATGTTTACTCCCCCGCCCCCCCCCCAAAAAAAACACATTCTGTATCAGGCAAATTTTTTGAAAGTGAAAATCCACCAATATACAAAATATGCCAATATCATAAACATAGAACAACTTTTTGTTGTTGAAAATGAACAGGTCTGCCGGTGCTCACTGTGCACACCGCCTGGTTCCGCCAGTGAAGCTAGAAAACGGATTCTGGGGAATCGGTGTCAGTTTTCTCCCCTACAAACAGTGGCGCAGCTAGTTCTCAGTTGGGGGGGGGGGTCCATTTTTGTGAATGACAAATCAAACGTCGAAATACATAATATCACTGTCGATGAATCCTCGATGTCGTACATCTTCGTACATCATTCTGTTTTCAGAACCGCAATTTATTCTTCAAAAGACTTTTTTAGTTTTTACTTTGGGAGGGGTTTAAACTTTTCCAAAAACTCTTATACTCCTACGCTACTGTCTACAAATGGCCGTGACATAACTGTTCATTCATTCGTTTGTAACATTTTAATATCGACTCATAAAATTATTCCTAGAAGGAATAACTTACTTGAAAAAGTTTGAAATATATGTTGAACAACACTGGGTTTCTTTTGGAAAATTCTAACAGTCTCCTCTCGTGTCGAGTAAAAAACAGACCAGCTTATATTCGAAAATACTCGAATATCTAATTTAGTTAGTGGGGTGAGGGGAAGAGGGGTATCCTTATATTTTTCCACTCCAATTGATATTCTACGACGGTACCCTCCCCGTAGAACTGCTCAGACATTCCAACTAGCCGGCATTTAAAGGCAATCCATTATTTTCATCTTTGACGCATTTTCAAAAGAAATGAAGGCAAAAAAATTATCTTCAATAAGAAAAATATTTCTATTTTAGTAAGTCCGGACAGCGTTCCCCGCCATTTCACGATTCAAGTCCCACACTGATACTTGCTTCGCTCGTGTTGGTTTTTTGTTCGGCAACACGTGTCTCATTTTTAATTTGTCAATTCAATCTGCTTGCCTAGCTACTTAATTGTGTAACTGGCTGTTGGTTCGTTTGGTGTCGCTGAGCCTGAAAATTTTTCCCAACATGGTCAAGGGCAGGGAAAGAGCCCACAGGTTTCTAGTATCCATTGTTCACATCATTATCTCTCTTGTCGGCGTTCCTCAATATTTTGCCTCCTTTATATTTGTCTACTTTGATTCTGTCTGTCTGTCTACCTGTCTGTATACCTACCTACCAACTTATATCATCCGAATACCTGTTTTTCTGCCTAGGTGCCAATCGATCTGCCAAGCTAATAGGATCTGCCCCCACAATTTTTCGGATTTTAGATGAGCTAACGCCTCAGCATGTTTTTAGTATAGCATATTTTAAATACTACACTGGAAGTCAGTCATAAAAATATTATTTCGTTGGTATTATTGCGCATAAATGTAGACTGTAGACACCCCTGCTCCTCGGTTTATAAATTGGGAACAGGTATATTTTTAAACACGCAAACAGGTACGTAATATGTATTCGCCTTTCCAGAGAGAAGGTGACTAAGACAAAATTAAGTAAGCAGAAGAGCTGTGGGAAGTCTCTGGAGACTCAACCCCCAAAAAACTTATTTCCACCTGTGTATTTATCTGAGTTTGTAAATGTCGTAGTCCAAGAAGATATAATTCTAGTTTTCACTGTCCAGAAAATATCCTCATCCGTTTGAAATCAGACTTTGCTCTGCGAATGACGTCATATTGTGTATTACGTTGTATATGTGCGGATGTGGTGAAATTAGACTATTTAAGGACCTAATTTAAACCAATATTGGTTCTTAATTCTACAGTAGCTCCTTTGTTTGAATCTCCATTGATATGGGTATCGGGGGGGGGGGGACGCTAGTTCGAAATGTTCTCTATTAACCAAGAATTTTACAAGCCATCGTTCCAATCGCCTCTAAAATGTGGTAATACGTTCACTTCAGCAATTTTTTAAAATAAATCGATAGTTCCATAGGTATGGTAAAAATGAAGAAACATGATACAATCTTATGAAATGCTTTTATCAATTAACCACCGATTATTGATTTTTGTCTAGGTTGCTGGCCAATCAATTAATTTTAAATAGATATAATCGTATCGAGACCGAAGTCTACCTCTGCCAGCCCAGAAATATTATATTCATTCATACTTTTTTTTTCTTTTTCTCTTTTCAGAAGTGATCGAACTCGTATGTGGAAATTAACATTGACGTTTATTCCACGATAAGAGCGTTTATCTGGCGCATAGTTATTGCACAACGACGCTAATAAGCTCTTACAGTCAAAATTTACTTCCAGAATACCATATCACTTCTTTCGAAAGTATTGTGATTTCAAAAGCGATTCCTCAGTAAGCCTCGATTTGCTATTGACATTGGTGTCTGGTGCAGAATACAATAAGCAATATAGAATATTCATATACGCACCACATATTATATCTTACAAGGCAGGTAATTCGAATACGTGTAGATGTCAAAATTAACCCAGATTTTTCAAGGAAACGAAAATTCAGGTATGCATTTTTCAAAGACAATGGAATCGAAAAGACAAAGAAAGAAGGGGAGGGCAAACATGACGAATTTAATTAATAACTGTTAGCCGGTTCTGATTTCACGAATACCTAGGTTACGTACACATTCAGCTATATCCTAGACTAATGGAAATAGTATTTATTAGTAGTGTAAGACTGAATATCTGTGCATCTATACCCAAAGACTGCTAAAGACTGTACCAGTTAACTATAGTCACACAAATAGAACTTTTTCCATCAAATTCGTGTGTTTGTTATCTGATGTGTGACCCTGGGGCTGGCTTACACAGTGACCGCACGTTTGCTCTTTACTGAGTAAATAAATAACACCTCATAAAAAATTATCCCGCCAAACACATCACATAAATGTACCATACAATGTCCAATTGTCCATGTGGAAAATAGAGACCAGTCTAGGGTATCAACAAGACATGACGGTTTACAAAGAATTAATTCATATTGACACAGACATAAGCGTAGCGTGAACCGAAGGATTGGGGCCCAGTGTGGACAATATTTCGAACGGAGTGAGCATAAAAATTTTACCATCTTTTACGCACAAAAAAATACTTTGGAGAGAGAGAGCCGGGTCCCCCGACACTACATGGATACAGAGGTGGAAAGGAAGTGAACATTTTTATCCAGTAAACAGTATACATAAAATTCTGGTAGATATATACAAGTTGAAAAGAAGGGGCCAGTCAGTACTCCATATACACATTTATACGAATGGCATTTCAGTGACCACCTGAAGTCAAGTCCGTATTCCTGTATATTTATGTCGGCATTTTTTTAACTTTGCATAATTCGATGGGAAATTATTTTATTGAATTATTTTTCAAACCAGTTATGGTACTATAGCACTACAATTTACAATACCCATACAGAAATTCATGAAAAAACCGTGTTCCTGTCCACTAATCTTTAAATCACGAGTAGCAATACTCACATAGGAGTACAGTAACCGCCATTTAATGCGTCAGTGGTTAATACGATCAGCCGCTTATTACGATCAAAATAGCTAGGAACAAAACGAAATAAGTCTTGTGTACATTTTTCGCCCGATATTACAATCATGAGCGCCGTTTATTCAGTTCAGAAAAATCTAGGTTTACCAAAGATAAACCTTGATTCATCTGGTAAAGACATGTTTTTTTAGCAGAATGATTATGAAAAAGAGTGTGACGCTTGAGGCATAATGTGTTTGGAGAAGAGTTACAGAGTAAGAACACATAAGAAACGAACATTTTCTTATGTGTAACAACTTACAATCCATTTTAACAATGGCTCTCTCACTAAAGCAGAGTAAACTTACTCAATTTTTCAAGTAAAAATACACAGTAGATCGTTTTCCTTCATGCACAAATGTACTCGAGTTTTCATTTTGAAAGAAATTAGTCGTTTTCAAAATTTCCTCCAAAAAATTTTCCGCCGGTTATAGCGATTTTCGGTTATTACGTTCATTTTGTGTCGGTCCCAAACGTGATCGGATAATGCGGCGGTTACTGGGTTTCAAAAAATAATTCTAGGTCAGTTTATTTAATCTTCGCAGGACAAGCAACCCTTAGATTTGTGAAAATATTGGTCTCCAAAATCAAATGCAGAGGAAATTGAAATCGCATTCGATTTATCACAGGCAGTAATATTGAAAAATTTAGTATTGCTCATCACTCGGGTTCTCTTGTCTATTTACAGCCTCAAGCTCTGAATAACCCACTTTACTCTTATATTGAGTTCTCAACGACAGAAGGAACGTGCTTAACTTCTTAAACTAAAAAAACAAAACAAAAAAACACTCACTCGACGATTCAAATGCCAGAGCAGCCCCGGGTAGATACAATTTTTTAAACAAGCAAACTCACAATAAAAGTCACCGAAACAAAATTAATATCTAGGTACTTTATTTGCAAGTACATCTACTGAAACGAACAAACTGAAATCAGTGATCAAATAATTACGAAAGTTATTACGAAGCGAACCGCAAAATATGAAACGTGGAAACCGAGCAACCGGCGAAGAGAAAAACCGAGGGACTACTGAAGATTAATCAAATGCGTCTGAAAATTTGACGCGTTAGCACTCGTTAGTAATTCCGCCGTACAGTGTTACCAACCGGCTACTATTCGTATTTCCCATCGACAATTTATAAGCAACAAATTTCGACCTACGCGGTGTGAAAGCGCAACAGGCAAACAGCCCAACATAACTACCGAATAAATCGAGAGAAAATTGTCGTCGTGCTCAGAGGCCTTCTAACGGTATATCAAAGCTAGTTCATCCCGAATTTGAATCTTGGGTAGTGAATGGCGATCAGAAAAGAAATCACTAGGTATGATGATGGAAAAGGGAACAGACGGGGGCAGGACCAGCGGGGAGCTTTCCTCCTTGAAAAACCTCTAGCCCAGCCACCCCTTCCCCCACATAAATAACTGAAAAAATAAGGACCTTGAACTTATTTGAACTTATACTAATGGGAATGAACTACATTCATGCTAATAAGAGAACATTCTTTTTTTAAGGATGAATTTAAAAAAAAAAAACAACATAAATAAGAAATATACTGATACTACTATTATTGATATTCAGTGGCATAACCAGCCAGCCTAGTGTTTGAGGGAGGGGGATTTGGTCTTGACCAAAGGGGGAGGGGTATTGGAGAGGTGCTAAAGTTGAAAAATCCACTATTTGACAAAATTGCAAAGGGGGTCCAGACCCCTTGCCCCCTGGCTACGTTACTGTTGCTTCACTGCTGAGGATTGACAAAGCCTTCGGTATGAAACCCAAATCAGGCAAGTTCAACTTTAATAATTAGTCTTCTCGTGATTAATTTCTACTAATAATTATGTAATCTCCCTATGATTAATTACAACATATTCAGGTGAAATAATTTAATCGTAACTGTCATGATTTTGAAATTCTGAAATATTAGTCATGATCTTCTTTACTCTACACCTACGAATTATTTCACATGGTAGCAGAGCGTGGTTGTACAAAAGTAAAGTTGCGCCCATTATCGGACACCATTAGTCGGGGCATGCCCCTTTTGCTGGTAAACCGAACAATGGCCAGTAAGAACTGGTCCCCAGATAAGTTGCTTACTGTCTCTTAAGTGTATAACTCGAGTAATAACCAGACAGGTAAATATAAGACGCCATATGTTTTGACTACTGTAGAAGGTAAAGTTGCATCTGTAGAACGTACATATGGACGCTGTTCAACAAAATGGAACCAACCCACATTTGTAAACAAAATGAGTTATTAATATGTAGAATTTTTCAAAATTGGGCCTTCGATTCAAAAACGTGTACTCACGTTGAAAAAAGCTTATCAGTAAACGCAATTCCATATAGTTTCTACATATGGCTCTTGAATTTCGAATCATCTGTTCTCAAAAATCGAATTTTGTGGATAGGTTCCCTTTTGTTGAACAGCGTCCATATATAGAGGTGACCAAAGCAATCAACACCAACATTGACAAAGGGGCTACGGGTGTGGTCTTTTCAAGAGGCAATGGAGGCATTGGGGGCAGTTGGTAAGGACCACCTTTCCAACGTCGACACACATTGCAACAGTGTATTACCGAATTCACCACCGAGCGAGTTTTGGTGATCCAGAAGCGTTCTCGGAACTTTACCAGTCACTTCAGCACCTGAATGACAAACACATCGATGTAAGGCAGAAATTAACGTTCGAACTAATGGGCTTTCACGAAGAAGGAATATGGGATGAGTCATATTCCATTCCAGAGGGGATGTCTCATAACGATCACGACAACTGATAAGACCGTCAGTGTGTAGGAACAATAAAATTGTAGGTCGCAGTTGATTTTGCAGCCATCCTCTAGATGCTGAAAATGTGCCGAAAAATACTTTCTTTGAATCAGGCAAATCAAAATTAATTCAGCCTGATCAAACGACTGTACATGTGAGTTTCCGGATTTGAAACAATTTTGCCACTGGTGGAATGCGCAGAATACGACGGACGCTGGCATTCCAGCATGAATAACGTTTTTCGAAATCATCTGTTACAAACGGAGTCAGAAAACCTTATCATGTCGGGATAGTCTTTAAAAAAAAATAGTGTAGGAAGTTTTTCTTTGAATTATCTAGGCAAACGCTCTGGGAGCGCGGACCTCGGTCAGTAGGGAACCCCATGGTGGCCCTGGCAGGACGCGCGCACCGTTCCGGCACGAAGAAATGGGGGCTCGGGGCCAGCCCCAAAGCGTTCCCCTCGGCACTGATGTGATGCCCGATAAGGTAGTTTCCGGGGCTGGGGGTGCGGTGTCATAGGGGTCACTTTGGCATGCGTGCATCGCCATACGTCCCACCACACCATGAATAAGGATTGAAAAAAGTAAAATTTCTCACATGCCATTGTATTAATCCAACTTTAGTGCTTTCATTGAAGTTTTGCCCCTGCCAAAGTGGACCAGCCTTTCAGTTTTATGATAAGCTTGATGGCGAAAACAGAGCAGACTTTGCGAACGAACGTAAACAGCAGCGTTCTCGATTTCCATTTTGCAGGAATAGGCTGAGTAACAAAGAAATTGAAGATACGGTTTCCAAACTACCCTTAGTCCAAAAAAATCGAAATACGGTTTTCGTGGCTACCTAGTAGCCAATGCAAGCACTACAAAAGTAACTTTATAGAATCTCGATACCTCGTTTGATGGCCATTCAAAGAGCAGCGGTGAGCTGACAGGAAGAAAGGGACCTTCTTGTATTACGTCCAGTGCCAAACTGCCCTTTGTCCACGACTTTCGACAACTTTTCCTTCAATAATTCTAGATAGGCTGTATTCTCACTTTCGTGCATCTTTGGCAGTATGGTAGATGATTCAGGCTACTCAGCTGTACCATTTACAGAAGTTTTAAATGAACTGGTATAGTCTAACATAGTTTTTAATTGATTTAAAAAAAAAAAAAATTTGGACTAAGGGTAGTTTGGAAACCGTATCTTAAATTATGATCCGAATCACAAACCACGTCCAAAGAAATTATTTGCGAATCAAAAGAAGTACATTGCTCTTAAGGGAAAAATTACAAGTATATGCTTGGGTGAATAACCCTATTTTCCACCTGCAATTAACAGTTTTAAACGTTATTATTATACTTTTTTTTTTCCAGAGTCCCCTACTAGCCAACAAATTGTAGCCTTGTGCAATGATCGCGATATTTATTTTAGATATTTATTTCTTTTGTTTAATCCGTCGAGTTATGCCAGACAAGCACAAGAGCTGAAATTTCAATAGGTAGCTAAACGAAGGTCACGTTCATAGATGGTCCCAATTGGACCATACATGGCGGAGTGGGAGGGGAGACAAAATGTATTTTTCGAAGGGTGAGCAAAGTCGGTTTTCTTTTAAAAAATGCTATCTTGCGAACGTGAACTTTTGAAGATGAAGAGTAATATCATTTTTTTAAGATCTACAAGTTGGGTATTAACTATTTTCAGTAGGATCATAGTTCACACGGGGAAGGGATTGAGGAGAGAATGAATAATATTCTGAAGACGGTGGGTAAGTTGATAGATATCTAATTACAAATCTTTCCTTCCCTATAATTACAAATAAATTGAAGACACGTCCAAAATAGCATTGAGCATTTACCTATATTCCCAAAAGAAAGTTATCATTTTGACTACATAAGAAAATTTACCTCCCCTCCGCGTAAAGATTACAGCCTGGGTTTTATTAGGAAAAGAGGTTCCAATCAGATTTTCATGGCTCCCAACAAAATATGTTCTGGTTAAGTACGTTACTGAGAGCACGGAGCCTCCTCCCTTGAGACGAATCTCACGGATCCGAAATAATGCACAAATATCTTCAGGAATTTCTATGTATTCGCGTATACACGCAAAAGAGTCGCTCCAGGTGACTGTTACCGAAAACAACATATTATACTGTTCACTGATTGGTGGATTTGGACGAAAACATGACATGGGAGGATGATGATAAAAAAAGTTACCCAAAAAATCCAAAATTAAACTCATCTGATGAGAAATGATAAGGGCTACAACTTTTGTTCTTAGCATTTTTTCATAAAAATCAATATAAAAGCCGCGAACAACACTTTCGTTAGCATACGTTCTTAGGGTGTAATGTACACGTGTCATGTTTTTGTTTTCGACATTAGCGCTCCTGGTGGAACTTGTATACGCGATCAGAGTACACATAAGTAGGGTAACACAAGAATATCCAAATTTTGGGAGCGTAAGTCAAGGTAAAGAAAGTAGGCGATAAAACCTGCACTAGAGAGCGCTACGAAATCATCTGCGCGGGTGAAGCTGAAAGGGTGATCATGGATAATTTTAAATGGAAATACTGCTGTCCTTAGGAAGGCAAAAAACGGCCCAAAATTATTCCACCCACTTGCGTTGACAGTAATTCTATTGTTTAGTAACAATACAAGAAAATGTAGGACGAGGTTTTTGTTAAAATCAATTTCTAATTGAATTAAAGACGCCTTTTAAAGTCTGCTGTAATCTTATGGAAAATTGCACATGATCACCTTTTCAGTACGCAGGGCTACCAACTTTGGGAACTCCAAGTTTTAGTGCCTATTTTTTGAAGGGAAAAGAAAGCAGATATATATGTCGGTGGAATCATTAATGAAAAGTATTTTCCTAGGTCCATCCAATTTCGAAAAACAGCCATTCACCCTAAAGTGCGCACAGTTATCATACTCTCTTTCATCTATACGTACTTTCACCAGCCTGAATAAACTTGTAATTCCAGCTCTCTCGTTCCTTCAAAAAACTGGACCCTCTACACGATGAAAACGTTTGTCATGTTCGATGATTTCCTTCTATTAGTTAAAAAACAGACGATCATACTGATAAGACCAATAACTTAAAACTGCCTCTTTTGGAACTACAAATACATATTTATAAATTGGTAGTAAGTATAGTAGACTCCCGATTATCCACCATTGGTTTATCCGCCCGCCTTTCCGGGTTATCCGCCTAACTAAGGGCGGATAATCCGAAATCTTACTAAAATCAAAACCTTAGTCCTTACTACAGCTAATGATGATGATAAAGAACTATGTAGTAGGAAAAGCGTCAGTACATATTATGGATCCTGACAATGCTTTTTTTCAGCGCTGGAAAAGTCACTGGTGTTGAAAGAACAACATCTGGCAAATCCCATTTAGCTTTTTCTTTACAGTATTTTCTTTTTTCCCCTTCATTGACCAAAAAAGCCAAAAACGCCGATTTTTTTTTTAAATATTGCTTTTTTGTGTATAAAACAACTTACCACCCTAATGTACTTGATTCAATAAAAACTATTTTATTCCCTATTTCTCAAAGTTTTTCGATCAAAATTACATGTTTTCAGGTCATCCGACCTTTTCGTTATCCGCCCTACCGTCAGCCCCAATTAGGACGGATAATCGGGGTGTCTACTGTATTCAAAATACAGGACCTTATTTACGGCGACTTCAGGTCAGGGACGCAGCCGATTTCCGGCAAGAAGAGAAGAGTGCTTACGCAGCCCTAATAAGAGGCTCCCCGATGTCCCTGAGGTAATGTTCGAAGGGGTGGTTCCAGGGTTCGGGTGAGAGCACATGAAAAGAGGTCAGGGACGCACCAAAAGAAACTTTCTGAGGGAGGAATTCAAATCCCTAAAAGTCGGCAAGCGGAACAGATGAAAAATTTTCTGAAGTTTCTTCATTGATTTGAGCAGAAAAATGCTTCAAAAAAGTTCCAAATTGTTCAACTGAAATCAGTTGTCAATCTTTAGAGGAGGCTACCCGTCCCCCTTCGGAGCACCCCTATTTCGGATTCCACCGTTGTCAATCATCATATTATTTGTTCATGGCTTGATTTATGTTTGGCCAGAACTAATAATCCAACCGTGTATAATTTATCCAGAAAAAATACTGATTTAACAATGTTAGCTTTTTAAACGTTCTGACTAAGCAGTTGCGTTTATCATGAAGCCTTGCCGCTATACAGCCTAATATTCGCCCTTGAGAAAATTTTGCTGGTGACAGATGCCAGAAAATAATATAAACTTATTTTTCAGAAACCGAACGTCATATGCACGCTGACAAATCGTTAACATTTTGTACTACAAAAAAAGGTTTCTGCATCATTTCAAAAGATCTGGTACAGATTGAACGGCGGTGTACAACGACGCGAAGTCGTTTGTAAATTATATAAACTGATGCGGTTGATTCATACAAGCGGACATGAAAATTTTCAAACGTCATGGCTAGGAGAGGATTCGGAATTATTTAGAAAAATAAGAGGATTACTGGTCCGAATAAATGTGATTGTTTCATGTTTTTGGGTTGTAATTTAGGAGGTTGTCTGAATCTGACACTCTAATCTAATGATTTTCGAGATTAAAGACTTATTTTCACTCTTTTACATGTGGGAGGTAAGAGTTATTATTTGCTCAGGTTGACGGAATTTTCACAGGAGAAAAAAAAAAGAAAGAAAAAAAAAGAGAGAGAAAATAGTCGAACGGTGAAAGTATAGGGAGGAAAATACTTAGATATGGAAAGTCAATGATCATCGCGCTCACTAGGTTATGTTCTTTGTTATATTATCACATAGCTACCCTGTTTGCCTTCAGATATATCTTTCCAAAAAACACTGACTTATTGGTTTTTTTAAGCGGCAAAAGAGGCTACAAAGAACATCTGCCCTCTCTCCTCCCCAAAAAAAGGGGGAAAAGGTCAAAGTCGGAACAAATTAAAGATAATTAGGAAAATCAAAAAAGCATAAAATCTTGAAAAGTGAATAAAAAATAACATGAATAATAAAAAAATACCTCTCCCCCCCCCCAAAAAAAAGGAAGAAAAATAAAAAAATAGGGCAGAAATAATTGAAAAACCATGAAATCGGCCGAGGAAACTGACGCTGAAACAAGTCGTAGCGTGATCACTTTTACGGGTGGGGAGGTGGGAAGGCATGGGTCAAAATTGCAGATTTTATGACCAAAAAAGTTAAAAGAAAAAGTTTTAGCGTTTTTTGAAGGTAAACTGTCATCTCGGGGGGGGGGGGGGACAACGCCCTCATTTGCGGAGCTATTTTCTTTCAAAATCCATTCTAAGATAGAAGATGTACAAAGATTCAAAACTATTTTAAAAGCAACAGTTAAGCCGATGGCCGATACGGGGTTTACCACGAGGGTCAAATAGAAATATGATACAAACGCAGTTTTACCAACCTAATATGTTCTTAGATATAAGGGAAGAGGGAACGAAGTTCCACGTTTCATTTTTTCGAAACTCACGATAATTTTTTCAAGGAAGTCGAAGTAAGTGCAGGGATCAACGACGGTTCTAGGAGATTTTTCATTTCGGATTTACGCAAGGTTTTTACAACAAGGAGGGTGATTCACTTTGGTCTTCGAATGCGAACTGCAACGATTTCCCTCGTTTCACTAAAGTTCATATCAGAGATGGCAGAATTAAAAATCAAATTCAGAAAACTCATTATAGTCAACTGATAGTGAATCAGTTTATTTTTGATTTCAAAATCATGATTTTGAAAATCAATCAGGTTTTGCTCATTGATTTTAATACTTTTGATTTTATAATGTACATTTTCCCCCCAGGTTATTTAGGATTTTCTCGACTTCAGAATCACAAAACACATAAGTAAAAATTATTTTCATCATGATTTTTAATCATTTTTGGAAAAATAATATTCAAATTCTCAGATTGTGATTTTTGAAAAATTTTAAAATCACGACTTTCAGTCCTTCTAATTTTACCCAACTCCGAGTCCACTGTGTAAAAAAAGAAAGGGAAAATTGAAATTTTTTGGAAGCGAGCTCATCCTATAGTATAACAAGAAATTTTGGTCTTCCAGTAAGCGAGATGCGAAGCTTCGAGCTAGTTTCTTTTTTAAACGCTGTAATAGTCATAGATGAATATAATGAGGGAGGGGAGGGGGGAGCTTGAAGGTTTAGTCTCCTCAATAATCCACTGAAAGTCTCCCGAAAATTTGAAAAATTATTACAGCGAAAGAATGTTCAGTATTATTTTGATACTTGTCAGTTCCCAATGAGCCTCCTCCCTCACTCCAGATAGGTTATTTGTGTTTATGAATGCTGTATTAAAAAATAATAATAATATACTGAGGGTACCCATTATATAAGTAAACAAAGAAAAAAACCAAATTCTCCAATCTCCAGAAGCCTCTGTAATCTGTACTTCTAGTAGAGAACCTATAAGCACAAGCAGGGATGTTAAGCTGAATAATAAAGCTTAGCTTCCAGCTTATAACTTATGAAAAGTATCGTTTTAGCTCAGGCTTACAGCTTTCAGCTTAAGACTGAAAAGCTTGCAGCTTATTGCTTTTAACTCAATCAGAGAAAATACGGCTGAATACACCTTTTGGCTTAAAGCTTATGGCTTACTGATGAAAATTTTCAGACATTGGAACAGTACATTAAAAAAAAGTGTAAACTGAAAATGAGCCGAAAGAATACAGCTTAAGCTTACAACTTTTAACTCATCATGATACAGCTTATGACTTACAGCTTACAGCTCAGTGCCCAGAAATACGGCTTTCACCTTATAGCTTACAGCTTATTTCACATGGCTGAGTACAAGTACGCGCATACGCCATATTGGAGCACATCGTGTCCGTGGATGCCAAATCTGACTATGAGGAGGGTACCGCGTAGTCAAATTTCCAAAGTTTGTAGTCCTGCGCTGAAAAGGTGATCGTGGACGTTATCACCATAAAAATGCATGTGTGGGTTGACAGGAAGAAAGGGACCTCAGGGTTAAAAAAAAAACATTTTTGTGATAACAACTGTTTTTGACTAATTTTTGGGTGGTGTTGTCAAAAAAATTCTAAAAAATTTTCCCAAACGGCTGTAAGTCTTCAAAGTTGAGCGTCTCCGTAACGTGAAAACGTTATCAATTTTGTTTATCCACTCTCTTGTAAAATTTACATTTTTGCGCTGAGGTCCCTTTCTTCCTATCAGCCTACAGGTAACTTGAATTCGCTTTATTTTTCTAGTCAATAAATTGTTCTCTTGCGGCATATATAATCGATGAATTTATTGAGGTCTCTAGTTTTCACTTATGAACTTGAAATGGCTCCATTTTCCTTGTATTAGTTGTTTACAAGCGCGTTTTGTACCAATGGTAAACTTCCTTAAGAAAACCAGTAATTTGGAAACCAACTTCAACTCACTCATTCAACTAGAGCGAATAAAGTGCATTAAATTACCTTTCATCATAAACTAGAGACTTCAAGCTTTAATTTGACATGTTATATGACTCAAGAAAACCTATTCTCATCAATTACAAAAGCTTTAAACTTTAAAGTATACCAATTTAACAGGTATTCTTATGGGGACATCAACGATTATCACCTTTTCAGGAGTCGACACTAGCGACTCTGGTCATGGTTTTATCGTTATTAGTAATGAAAACCTTGGAATTTATGCTTTCGGTAGGGCTCTATAGTTTCACCTGGGTATACTAAGCCACCATTTTGGTTCATACTGCGCCCGTCGATGCCGAATTGACTACGCGTTACGCTCCGCATAGTCGGATTCGGCATCCACGGGCGCAGTATGAACCAAAATGGCGGCTTAGTATACCCAGGTGAAACTATAGAGCCCTACTTTCGGTTGCCCAATGTGGTAGCACTGAAAAGAGCGGCAACTTGCTTATATTTTTATCAACGTGTTATCAGTAACAAACAAGAAATAAGTTGTAGAGGAGTAATATTTTTCTCTTGTTGTATTACATCCGTTTCCATGATACCCAACTAAAAGATAATCAACTCTTTAGTCAGAATCAGTCTTTGTGAGTATAACACAACGTTTGGATTATTTGCACACTGACACAGTACTCGTTAGTTCAATATCTCCACTCACTAATAAGTTCACTAGAATTTATAAAGAGAGAGGAACTTGGTTCCAGGTTGTCACGAAACCTGGATTTCACAAGTTCATCGTGGAGATACAAATGTCTCCATTTTCTGTCATCTGTAAACTACAATGGTTGGTTCTTATTTCAGGTCAAGCCATGAATGTTACATCGAAAACGCCGGTCTCTTTCCTGCAGGAACTATGCACTAAACGCGGAATCACTCCTACGTATCAAGTTATTAATAATGAAAGCCCGTCGCACATGCCGACTTTCATATACGAAGTTACTTGTAACGATCATGTTACTCAGGGCAAAGGTAGTTCGAAGAAAGAAGCCAAACATGCGGCCGCGGACAAAATGCTCGAGATTTTGAAAAACTGTCCGGAATTCAATTTCGACGCAAATACGAACGAAGCTCCTATTCCAGAAAATACGGCCATACCATCTCCTTACGAGGGTAAACTGAAAGTAGATGCAGTCGGGCCTTTGTCCGATTATTGTAAGGAGTACGACTTGCCATCTCCGGAGTATGTTACTGTACGAGAAGAAGGTCCGGCTCATGCTAAAATGTTCACACATCGATGTTTTGTGCACTCATTCGGAGTGGAGGCCACCGAGAGAACGAAGAAGCAAGCGAAGCAACAAGTAGCTTTGCAGATGATCACAATGTTAAAAAATGTTATTGATCCTAGAGTGAATCGAGGGACAAAAGGTTCGTACTTTGGAATAAATCTTGAAAATAGATACTGAGAACATGCATACATTTTTCTTGACTGGACAATTAGATATTGTAGCATCAAAGGTTCTAGCAAGGATAATAAATAAGAGAATTCAAAATAAAATTGAAGAAAGTGTAGTAGAAGATCGGTTTAGATTCAGAAATCGTAGAGGAACTAGGGAAGCGATTTTATGTTCGAGGCTTTCATTACAAAAAATACTGGAAAAGAGTTTGAATGCATACGTACCATTTGTAGATTCATAAAATGCTTTTAATGATGTTGAATGGTCAAAAATGTTTCAAATATTAAAGGAGATAAGAGTTAAGTACGTATAAAGAAAGAAGAGTAATATGGAACTTATATGTAAGGATCAAAGAGCTCAAATACTAATAGAGAATGAAGAGGCAGAAGCGAAAATTCAAGAAGTGAGACACGGTTTCTGTTTGTCACTAGTACTATTTAACCTATTTGTAGAAAAAGTAATTGAAGAAATGAATAAAAGGAAATCAACAACCTACTAGTCCAGAGAAGAACGAATATATCATCAACATCCCATCTTTTTGATATTTTAAGTAATTCCAGTAACTCAATTTAATTGACTAAACTGACTGCATATTATGTACTTCAGC
Organism: Acanthococcus lagerstroemiae; assembly: GCA_031841125.1. Taxonomy (NCBI): domain Eukaryota; kingdom Metazoa; phylum Arthropoda; class Insecta; order Hemiptera; family Eriococcidae; genus Acanthococcus; species Acanthococcus lagerstroemiae. The sequence goes on from CM063110.1 coordinate 20,392,198, forward strand.
TATGTAGATATGTCCAAAGAAATATACCTGTTGCATGGGTATAAATCATGTTAGAGTTGCTTATTAACGAATTTGTGACATTTTCAGGGCCTACATTCACCGATTCCGCTGCTCAAGAAGACTTTCAAAAAGCTTTATCAAAATTTCCCGACGTCCAGACTACATTCAATACCAAGTTTCAACCAAAAGACTTGACTCACCCTATAGCAACCAACTACACGAGATATCGTGAATATTACGGCAGTATGAAAGAACTGTTCGATATACAAAACGTATCCGAAATTGAAAACCCCGAAGAAGTTTTAGGTTTGGTTTTAAGGAAAGCTGAAATAAACTATAGTTTCATACCTATAGACAGCGACGATCCACAAGTATTCATCGCTGTTCTCAACATTAATTTCATACCGGATTTGAATGTGTATCAGTTTGGGAGCTCGTATGTTGAAGTTGCCAGGAAAATTGCTATTAAAGCAATAGAATTTATTCGAACTTTCTGTTCACCAGAGGAGTCAAAATATTATAAGGAAGATTATGCGACGTTCGAGGACTTAATTAGTGTACATAAAACAAAATTAACGTCTTGAAATTTTTATAATTAATTAATTATTACTTTTAAGAGATTTGTATTTTTGTTACCAAAAGAGAAACGTATTCGTACATTTGTGTACATGTGTTTTCTTGGGGTATCATGTGTTGATTTCTGCCTGAGCATAAAAAATGCTGATAATACAGCACATGCCTGGTTTGTTAGGATTTTAATGAAACTGAGGCTTCAAACTGGGGTGAAGTATCGAAAGCTATTTAAATGTAACCACGACTACTTGAAGATAAATTTCCGCGTAATTACATGATTAATTGACTGAAACCACATACCACAGATACGTTTAAAATTGAAACACTTTTCACCAGTCAGTTCTCATCACAGGCTCGGCTAGAGAAATGATGGCTAAGGAATACAGCTATGTGCATTCGATATGTTCTACATTATCATACCAGGCACCACTAGTTCGAAGATCACCCAGGTAATTATTACCACACTTTGACATCCCCCCCCCCTCTGAATATTTTATTAACTAGAAATGCTAAATGAAAAATTCTTCATAGTTATTTCGAGCAGGGACGTACCAATGGGGGAGGGGCAACTTACCCCCCCCCCTCTCCCACCTGCAGGAACTTTTCACTCAGCAGTTGGGAAAATTTACCATTTCAGTGAGGCGAGTTGGGAAGATCCAACAAGTTTTAGCTTTGATATTTTGAGTTGAGTCAGTTGGAAAAATCCAACAAGTCAAAAGGTCTTTTTTTTTTTTGCTTTGATACTTGGGAATTCTGAATTGAGAAAAACTTCGGTACGTCCCTGATTTCGAGTATACCTATTCTATATCTTCCACTCGTAAAAAATAACGTGCCCACTCCTCTGATTGTGGAAAATAAGCCATATTAAAGAGTCTATCTTCGTAGCTGCCTCCGGCTGGTTTTTGTAGATACCCTAGTTTTCAATTCCCCCACCCCTCAGGTCGGAGCTCTACTCAGCATTTCGAGTTGACGTCCTCACCCGCTTCCATCTTTTGGGTCGCCAGTTGTTTAGGAGTTAAATATGCTTTTAGCATAGTTCCTACCCAGAGGCGTAGTCAAGGGGGTTGGAATCCCTCTTTTACCGCTTCATCAAATAGCTATTTTTCTATAATTTTAGGACCCCTTCTAACACTTCTTCTATTTAGTCAAGTTCAGACCCCCCCCCCTCTTTGAACGCAGGCTGGCTACATCACTGTCCAGCCCACTTCAATCCCCTAATGATCTCAGTACGGGGAAGTGAGGAAAATAAGACTTGTTTTACTGTTTTCATCAGTTTATCAACTTAATAAATGTTCAAAAATGGCTTGGTGTTTGGTGTTTAGTGTATAACTGCATAAATATTGCGGCTTTCACTTTTTATAACACTAAAAACTTGTGCAGTTATAAGTCTAGTTAGTATCCAGTGTGACTATCAACGACCTACATCTATTTTATCACTCGAGCTCATACCAACCACGGACTTGAAGCCATTTGAAAAAGCTTCTCTTCCGACTCCCAGCTACCCCAAATTTATAAAGCTTTCGACTTCCTTCCAAAATTAAAAAACTTCCGGCTACCAGTTTTACAGCTTCCGGCTTCTGGGTACCAAGTCTTTGTAAGTCTGTTAAAATTGTAATTTTACAGGAGAGTATTTTGAAAATAATGTGTCTTAAATTCTGACTGTATAAGATAAGGTAGGTCCCACCATTTCAGATGTCAAAATCTCAAAATAATGTATTAGTAGTAGACACTTTGTATTGTATATGGTACACGCTACACGGTGCAGTGCGAGCGTGATAGGCTAATAGCTTATGTGAAAAGGATCATACGACAAAACACTGAATTCACAAATCACAAGAAGCTAGGGATGTGCCTTGGAAAGAAATAATGGAAATTCGGGGAAACTTTGGAAATTTTCAAATTTTTGCATGAAAACACACTCTTCTTTCATGTTTCATGTACACACCTTCTTTGATAAAAATCTGAGCCATTGTTAAAATTTAAGCTATTTAGTTTAACTATATTTTGTTCTTCAGTTGAGGGTAGAACTAGTATTCGATTAAATCGTATTCAACAATTAAGGGAGTTTTATGTCAAAAAATTCTTCAATACTTATGGATTCAACCGAACTAATTAAAGTCCAGTATAGTAGCTAGTAAATGGAATAAAAATTGATTCTTCGGTCTTCACTCAGTACTAACTTATATCCGTGAAATAATTTTAAAAAATGATAATACTTAATTCGTATTATTTTCTCTCATGAATAATTACAAAATTACAATGTCTAATGAACAAGAAGAAAAAATTATAAGTTTGACTTTTTATGTGGTCGTAGCTGCTAGCTAGTACCATTAGGATCGAGAAAGGAAAAAAGAGGAATTCCAAGAATGCACAGCATCTTCTAAAATGTTCTAAAGCTTATTACAGACGTCCAGAGATTAAATTCAGTGAGAAAGCCCAAAAAAAAATATATATATTTTAAAAAATGGAAATTTTGTAAAGAAATAAACGATATATTTCTTTCCAAAATTTCTTACTGTTCCAAGTAATATTTCCGGAAATATTTTCAAGGCACATCCCTACAAGAAGCCGATCAAGAAACCGAAAAACAATTAGCTTCTCTACCGGCTACCTGCTTACAAGTATTTTGGCTACCATGCTTCATCTGGCTTCCCAAAATTTTGCTCAAAACCGGCTATCCTGAATCCTGATACGAAGTACGAACATAATTTCCCTTCTCTTCAACAACACTATAACACAAAAATGGCGTTGTAACTTTACCCATATTTATAGAGCCTTAGAAAAATGTAACTCCATGGGAAACACAATTTCATATCGCTTCTGGCAACACTGATCACGAGTTACAATTATAAATGTAAACAAGACTCCTGATTAAAAAACTAGTTATCAATAATTATTTCGAAGTAGGGATTTATTGCATGGAACAGAGTCGTGTGAGATAATTAGAATTAATTTTTCAGTGAAAGTTTTTCAGTAATGTTGATTATATTTTATATTTAAAAACTGGATTCAAAAAATCATCTCTGAAAAATCATATTGTTGAAGTATCTATCAAAATCATAGGTAAGTTTGTGTTCTGAACAAATTCGTCATATTTATTAATTATTATCTTCTTATTTTAAATACAAGGTTTCAGCTGTGCACGCCATTATTCTCGACTCCATCTCACGGTTTCCCATTATATCTTAATTCCTGACTGAAGAATTTAAATACAAGAAATTTATAACGTGATTTTGTTTCTAGTTATACGCAATGGCGTTGTCAAAGCCGTCGTACTTCTTACAAGGACTTGTTGCGTCGTACTTTGAGCAGTTATATGTAAGGCCGATAAGAACCAAAGCTTTAACAAGGTAATGCTTAGTTACTGTTTCTTTACCAGAGTATTTATGATATTTATGAGTAAATGGTGAACCTTACTTTCTTCCGAATGTTTTCAACATTAGAAATTGTATAGCAGCTATTGACATGAAACTACATAGCATCTTTTAACAGAAACGGAGGGATGGTAAATGGTGAGGCTTACGTTCTTACAAATAAGATGTTTTCAGCATGAAAATTTTTATATAGCAGTTGTAGAAATGAAGCTATCCTCTTCTGACAGAAACTGATTGATGGTATTCAGATGTTGAACCAAAAAAGACTTGGATAATGAACATAATACCTAACTGATATTTGATATCGAGTACTATCTTGTTAATGTACTTTAATGTTTGTTATAGCTGTTTTATATCGGCGTTTGGAAATCTAATTGCTCAATACATCGGCGGAGCGAAAATGATCGATCAAGATAGTGTAATTGCATTTGGTTTATTTGGGTAAGATTAAATGATTTCCATCAATGTTTATCATATATCAAGACTAGTGAATTAAATTTCAGACTAGCTATTGATTTTCTGAATTCACACTTCATGTATTCAGTAACACCACAGACTGAATTACCCCATTAAGAATTCTTCAAGGCCATACTACCATTCAACTGATTTTTAAATGTGTTATTTCAGATTGCTATTTGGTGGGCCTGTTCCTCATTTGTTCTATCAGTTTTTGGACAAACTGGTGCCATATGACTCAAAAAATGCGATTTTCAAACAACTGTTTATAGAGCGACTGTTGTTCACCCCTTTCTATCAATACTTCGTGCTCTACACCATTAGCAGGCTTCAGGTAATCATTGTGATCTTTGCCAGGGTTATGGAATCTGAGCCGGAGCCGCGAAGAAACTCAGAGACACTAAATTTATATGGTCAGAGCTGAGGTTTTGAAATTTGAAGGACAGGGATGCGTTGGGCGGAAGCCGCTGTCATCAAAATTTTCAAACTACGAATCAGAGCTGAGGTTCTAGAAAGACACAAGATTTGAAAAGCAGACGTATGGAGCAGGGGCTATCAGGTTCCTTAATGTCAGAGCCACAATCGGAGCCGAGGCTCTGGAAAAAGAGCTCGCACAGAACTTTACTGTATTCATATTTTCAAGCCTGAACTTAAACTTTGAGTTGCTTTCTAGTTTAAAAAGCTCAAATTCACGAACAAATTTAATCATAGTGTAAAACGAAATACGAGCATGATTTTTAATGTATTGTAGTTACTTCATCGAGTGATTATTTCTGAGTGTTCCCGTATTATTTTCATGTTAAGGTCTCCTATCTCTGCAACCACATTAACGTTCTGAAGAATTGGCCTTCAAGGTTCATGTTTGCTGAATGCTTTTCCCTGTTCGAAATAACGTATTCTTAATTCTAACTTCTTAGTTATTATTCATCCCGTCATTTTCAATATTATGTTGGTTAGCGATCAGTGAGTGCGTTAACAGTACATGACAATTTTTCTATTTTTAAGGTGTGCCAATTCACTTTTTTGTTTCTGTTGACCATAGCGCTTCCCACTGTTACGCCATCTTCAGTGGAGTTCCCTACTATTTCTTTTTGTTAGTCCGGTATTTATATAGTGATATGTAGTACCGTATGGTAATTCTATTGGTGTGTTCTTATTGGTTGTCTGTGTGTCGTCTGTCCAATCAGGGAGTGTTATGTTATTTAGTAAATTGGCACACTCTAAACACAGGATATTACCAAGTTTATTCCCACTCCAACATGGACACTAAAAATAACAATTTTTGTTCATGGATTTCAAATTCATCTGATTGTCTTGACGTATTGACTCTCTAAAAGACTACTGGGCGATATGAACATTAAGATGCAAAATATGTTCAACGACATTGATCCTCCTATTATCTCACTTAATCTTCAGTTTCAGTATTGTTTAATAATATTTTAACTCAACATGAAAAAGAAAATTACAAAATTGAAAGCTATTAATGCTTATCTTTTAAGTTTTTTGAACTCTGTTTTAAGCAAAAACTCTCTTGCAATAAGCTGATAACTCAACTTGTTTTTTTCTTTCTTTCTTTCTTTTCATTTATGAAATTTATTGATAATTATTGAGTTTGCCCAAGTCATTAAATATGTTCTCATAATGTTACAAACGTTTTAATTGTTATTTTGCTTCGTAATTGCAGGGGAAATCGCATAAAGAAGCATGTAAAGAGCGCGATGAACTGTACTGGACCTTGTTGAAGGCAAATTTGCATGTCATCACGTTGATTCAATTTATTAATTTGAAATACGTCCATCCAATGGTAAGTGTACCTTTCAAATTGTTGTCTTTTGAAACAAATTATCACTTTTTTGGCTGGTTCTGTGTTAGTGAACTATGACAGCTAACACTTCCTTTCAAGAGAATTGGAAACTGAGTAAAATCATTTTATTTATCTATGTTTCCAGCTGAGAGTACTTGTCGGCAACTTGGTCGGTTTCTTTTGGATAATTTACTTTGCCCATAAGAAACAGGCAGCCGCGAAGGCGGCAGCTGCAGCTGCCCGAAAGAAAAAAGTGACACCTACCTCCAAGTAGTCGTCAATATTCCAAATTTTGACTTTCAATTTTTTCTTTTATAATAAATAATTAACTTGATTATCTATTCGTCGCATAAAAGGTTACGAATTCGAGAAATAAGTGATATTATTATAGGTAGGGGTTGATTTTACATATTGTTCTTTTTTTCTTTCTGTATCATAGGTTAGTCATTTTTACTGTGTTTGTTATACATTCGGTTGAACTGAAAAATTTGTTTTTTTTCGGTCAGTAAGTTCATGTTTGTATTGGAAGTGACGAGGTTTTGTTCTCCGGCATGAAATCAGCCGATTTAAATGTTCATGAGAAAATTTGTTCATTGCCGACAAATGTTCGAGTTTGTAAATTTACAGTTGTGTATTAGTGGATGTCCTAGAACAGGGAACATCCACGTAACATGTCCATCAGTTTCGGTTTGCATGATCTGTCACTTGTGCACTGACTGACTATCGATAATGACGGAAATAATAGGGCTGTTATGGTTGGACAAGTAATATTTTGCTTCAGCTTTATCTTATTGATGGTGAAAATGCCATCAATCAAATTTTGAAATAGGAATAAGTCAAGATCTTCTAAGCAAGAGGTATTTTTGGTCTGAAATTGAGAATTCACATTACTGCACAGCATTCCTCGTTCAAAATATGGCTGATGATTTTCATCATCAGCGAGATAAAATTTCAGACAAAACGTATACAAAATCGAATGGTCTAATTGGCACTACCTTCACACCCTTTTACTGTCAGAGGTGATATAGAAACCAAAATCTAGCTCTTTGGAAAGCGTGAGAGGTAAATTTTGAGACTTAAGCTCTTCAAAAGTGCTAAGCTCTAACATTTTGAAGACTGAGTTCTAAAGCTGAAATTCCAGATTTGACCGATAAACAAAAAGAGCGAAGCTACCAAAGAATAAAATGATGACCACCTCTGCCTGTCGGGGGGAACGATTTTCAATGTTTGCTACTGAGGAACACAATGCGTAGTAAAGTTGATAACTTGTCTAACACGTCCGAACTTCCTATGATTCAAAAAATAAAATAATGCGAATCACAGTTAAGTTATTTGTTATTTCATTGATTGATTGCGTATTTGTATTATGAAGTCGGTAATGGCTGTGAATTGATAGTAGATTTTCAGATTCTTAATCACATACTTTTTACAATATTACACTTTATTGAAAATGTATGACGTTTGAATGTTATGTTTTTTTTTTTTAAATTGATCATCCGTTTTCGAGGTTCTATCTAACTATACATATCCATAAGCGATAGGACCTTCTTGAAAACAGTTGGTCCTACGTCCAGTTCTTGTTCCGTAGTTAATGGTTACAAATTTACTGTTATTAATTTATTGTAATTATATTTAATATTACCGATGGCTGAAATTCTGTTATTTTTCATATTGCAATACATTTTCTTTTTTATTAATGATTAAACTATTGTCGTTATTGTTAATATTAATATATAAAAATTAGGCCACTTCACGATTCAAGAGTTTAGAAGAAACCGATTCGACTTGACCTTAAACTTGCAATGATAGGCAATTGAGTAGTAATTTTTATAAATGTATCATGTTCGAGTGACAGTATTATACATTATTTGGTGTTACATTACAAGGTGATGATTTCTAGAAAAACTAAGGGGGAAAAAAGTTTTGTGAAGGACCTGACAATCTCCAGCATAAATGATTGGACTGATGACACGGACTAAGGTTCTTGATTCTTACATACAAAAGAAAAATCATTTCGATCTCTGCTGGTATCGTCAAACATTTAAAAAGTCTGCGACGCCTAGCTCCAGAAATAATGAAAATAAGTGGATGACTTTGTCAGTTGACATCAAATAAAGAATTAGGTGACTGGCACCAAATTTTACCAGCTCTCAGTCTGAAACCGAAATGGTGGATAAAAATAGGGACGGAAGACCACAAGACCATACATTTTCCAAGTCGATTGTTTCTTATTGGCCAGCTTGTCAACCTTCAGATCACTGGCTAGGGTAAACGCGATATAGTCCATTGTGCTTGATCAGAGCTGAATCCCGGTCCCACATCACCCATTTGCTAGAGAATTATTTTGGGTCCCGATTTTTCATCAGTAAGTAACAGTATTGAATCACTAACTGAAGACAGTAAGGATTAGGCTACAAGTTCTGTACTTTTGCAGTTATAATTTTTGAAATTGGATGGAACTGGGAAATCAGAAGACCAAATATTTAATCCAACCTGCGACCTTTCATGGCTAGTGGTTTTTTTTTAAGGAAAGTTTTTTTTTTTTTTTTTAAATATTTATTTCAAACAAGTTTTTTATTCACAAAAATAATTTTAATTAAACAAATGCAGTTTTTATGGAAATGTCTGACACTGTTTCTACGTTTTAGACAACTAGCAACACTACCGTTGAAATAACACTTTCATTTCTCAAAAACAGAGATTTGCTGTTGGCATTAACATCAGAACCGCTCCGATCTGGCTAACTTCGAAGATAAATTGAATTTACTTTCGGCTCGGACTAAAATTTTCAAAATTGGTTCCAGTTTCGGCGACGGCAAGTATCGAGCTCTGGCAAAGAATTGTTGACGGCTCCGGCTCAATTAAAAATGAGGTTTCTGTTTCAGCTTCGATTATTCTAAGAGAATGGGAAGATGTGAAGGAGATAAGGAGACGGGGTGACATTAAAGGGCCGGACCAAAATCAAAATTTGGCATCGGTTTCAAATTCAACTCTCATAAAATTCTGAAATTGGCTTCGGCTCCGGTTCAAATGATCCCTTCACGTGCCGAATAACATAAACTGACTTTTAGAACATACAAAATGTTTTTAGATCGAGTCCAATGTAAATTTTCTATGTGCAAATTAATTGATGACAAATTTATTCAACAGAAACCTCACAAAAGTTTTAGATTTTTAATAATTTTCCAACTACTGAGAGCCGCTGATTTTCTAACTGAAATCAATTATCAGATCTTTGGGAGAGGCTCTTTCTTTGATAACCCCCTGGATGCAAGGGATAATGGAACACGGAAAGACAGGGAACGAGTAACAAACCACAGAATGTAACTAAAAACTAGGGTGAAAGTTTATTTTAATTAATTAATTAATTTCATTCATTATTTTATTTTAATTATTTCAATTTTTATCAATTTAAGTAATATATCTTTTATAGAATTACTTTCAAAACTTTTCCATACTATGAGCCGAGAAAATTAACATGAAAACACGTGAACTAGCATAGCTTACTAAGTTCAACTTTTCCTCAGTAACGATATCATTTAGATTTAGGTAATGGTAATGGTATTTAGAAAAATGAATTTGAATCGACATCGGTTCTTGCAATACAAGATATACTGTGCACTGTAAATTATATAAGTAACACCTTTGGCTCTTTCAAAATTTATACAAGTTGATTTTACAAACATCCGGGTTCGAAAGGGGGGAACATTAAAAAACAAGAAAATTGAGTCCGTATTCGATAATTGACCAATAAAAGTAGAAATTGAAAGCTGAAAATCTATAGGCTAAACAATTTTACCCTTCATTTCTCTGACTGCCATGCACCAAGACCATAAACAAGTAATAGCAATAGACGCTAATCTTCCTTTGATTTTTCTCTACCTTCAATCGATAAAGCTGATACTTTGAATGCGATGGAAGGTTTACTACCACAGAGGGTTGTTGAGCGGGAAGGAGTCCCACCGTACATTTATAAGGCATATAGTTAGTTTCTATGTACTTCCCTCACACACACTTTTAATCTAATACTGAAAACCTCCACTTTTCCAACAACATGGAAAAACTCTCGAATTATTCCCATTCCAAAAGTCAGAAACATTAATGATATTGAATTAAATAGACCAGTTACTATTATTTCAACCCCTGGGAAAATTTTCGAGTTATTAGTTCTCTTGGAAAAAATGTCTCCTTAAATAAATAATTTAATTACGGATCAACAACATAGTTTTGTATCAGGGAAATCAGTAGTTACAAACCTAAAATATATTTCACCGACTTCCTATCCCAGAAGATTGATGAGGGCTCACAAGTAGATGCCATATATACTGACTTCCAAAAGGCATTTGACTGAGTCGATCACAATATACTATTGTTAAAATTTATTACATTAGTATGTGTTTTTAGACAAACTTACTTCTCTATTCAAATCATACTTGCAAAATTGCACTCAAACGGTTTCTTTCCATAACACCACAGCCGAACCATATATAAGTGTATCAGGAATTCCATAAGGATCCCATCTGAGACCACTACTTTTTAATCTCTTTATTAATGCCTTACCCGCTGAAATTAAAAACTCGGAAACCTTGTTATATGCTGATGATCTTAAAATATATAAAGAAATAAAAACAAGAAACAACTCAGATAAATTACAGGAAGACCTTAACTCTTTGGATGCATGGTGTAGAAGGAATAATAACCTATCATTAAATATAAAAAAATGCCATCATTCATAACTTAAAAAACAACAACAAAAAAACAATCACAACCTCGCATACAATTGAAGGAGAAAGATTGGACATAAAAATAGGAAGAGGAGACCTTGGTGTAACTCTAGATTCCACTCTTACACATTGCAATAACATAATAACATGAGTGTTTGTTGAAACTGTGTTGATCCTGAATGGTGGAGGGGTGGCTGGAAATGAATTTTGAGAACTGGTGAATGAATGTATGAATGCATGAATGATTGAATGAATAAGATATGGATGATAGTAAGAGAGAAGGGCAGATTATGAATGGTCAAGTATAAGTGGATAACAACATATAAATGTGTTGTAAGTTAATTTTAGTTCAAGATTAAATGTTAACATAGACTTAGGTAATAAACGTCCAGAATCTGATTATTTATAATCTGTAGGAGGGGATTAAATAAAATAATGATTTTTAAATTATGTTTGTATGTGCTATTGGTGCATGTTGGTAGATAATGGTATAGGTATGAGTGTTGCCTGTGTTGAGCAAGTGTGTGTGTGTATGGTGGGTGTGTTAACGGATAAGTTTTTTCCCCCCTATTAATAGTATGTATTATTATTTTTATTAGTTAATACTTTATTTTATTTATTTATTTGTTTTCTTTTTATTTTGATAATAACGGTGTGTTTTCTATGTTCCAACACACAGCAGAAGGGCTCAAATATATCATTATTTTCTTTTACAATTTGATAAACAATTATCTATTCAATAGAATTAACTGACGGGTACAGGGAAAGAAGCAGGTAAGATTTGTACGTGAATTTAGCAACCCGTTTTTCTGGACCCTAGCTTCCTTTCAGGCATCCTACCATAGCTCAGCTACTTCTACTCATTACTCCCGTTCCAACGGTATTAATAATTCGATTTTGCCAAAAAAGTGATTTACATGCTTCTTTCCCTGTACCCTTCAATTGCTAAGCAGGAAATAAGATGTACAGAAAAAGAAGTCTTTTTTGATGTCACACATTCTTATGTTGCATAGCTCTCTATGATGATTCATAGTGTGAAATTAGAACTATTAGAACATAACCTTATTGGAAGATTGGAACTCGGAATTGATGTGGCTGACACCTAGCGGCTGAGTTGAGAACCTGTCTACTTTGAGGGATCAAATAGGGAAATCGCTCCAATAAGAAATGTACAAGCGATGATTAGATACTTTGGATTTTAAAACATTTAGAGTTATTAGAAGGCAAATTCGTAATGAAATAACTTTTCTACAATATTGACTATAAAAATTAAAATAGTAGGTAAACAAAACAACGTAACAAGTGAAATCCTCATACAAGACTGATCGTCCTTCCTGGTGTTAAAGATTAGGAAATATAGATTTTGATCACTCATCTACTTCCTTACATGTGGACGCTGTTCAACAAAAGGGAACCAACTAACATTTGTAAACAAAATGAGTTATTAGTATCGTTGGAAAGAGCGTAAAACGTAGACTTTTTCAAAATTAGGCCTCCGATTCAAAAATGTGTACTCACGTTGAAAAAAGCTTATCAGTAAACGCAATGTCATATAATTTCTACATGGCTCTTGAACTTCGAATCACGAGCGCTCTCTACATTTCATTCCACATCCCAATAATACAAAACAGGTGTAAAAGAAAAAGAAATCTAAAATTTTGCTTTGTTTTTGTTTAAAATACTACTTTTTTTTTCTTCTTAGAGTCGCTGAAACCACATTAAAAAACAAAAAACAAGCACACATCAGTAAAATTTTCTATCAGAGTGTATGTCCATGACATTGTTCTCCACCAAAAAATCCCGATTTTCCAAGAAGACATTTTTATAATTTGTTTTTGATTAATACATGTTTGAATGTGTTTTTATTATACTCAGATTTTGTTTTATTGAGTAGTTCTCAGGAAATTTCATATAAGATGCATATTATTATGTCTTTCACATCTATTCATCTGTCCCTTTAATAATGCTTCAAGTTCTTTATTCCAGCAACATAATTCTTATAAAATAATAAATTCACATGTTTTTTTTTTTTTTACTTCCAACTTTACTTAAATGAAATAGTTCAAGTCAAGCTTTATCCTCATTATATTCATAACACTTAAAATTCTTTCACTTGTATAATTTCCGGAACTTTCAGTAAATTGGGGCCGTGCTCTCCCCCAGCTACTCATATTGTCAACTTTGTTCTGTACTCACAGATATACTTCTCCCTCAGCTACCCATATTGTCAACTTTGTTCTCTACTCACAGATATTTGTATAATACGTGAAATACAACTTAAGCTACTCAATTACTTACTATTTATTGTACAGCTTTTCCCAATGATACAATCCATTCAACGACCTATTGGCAATCCAGTTCTTTGAAGAGAGGTTGGTTCATTAGAGTATTTACAGTTTCGCATACAATTCAACATGGTTGATGCCCTTATTAAATCTTCATAAGGAGTAAGAACTCTACTCTGATAGTTTCTGGTACTAGTGCTTCACTGTATTCACATGTAATACCAAGATACCAAATGATACGTGTAAAAAACACTGTAACAGTTATTCAAGAATTAGCATAAATATGCAAAACAAGAAAATAATATAAAATTATTAATTATCATTGTACTCACGTGAGAAAATATATTCAGAGATGGATACTGTATTTGCGGCACAAACACAAATAATGCAAACAAGAAAACACTAACACATAGTTTGATCAAAAACCACCAAGGTACGGACATTAAACCACAATCACATATACATGTATTAATCCATACCTACACTGAGTCATTATGTACCTATTTAATTTGCAACTCAGTTTTGTTATACTATCCTTAATTCTTAATTTGTAACAACCAACACCAACTAACTACAACAGCGTACCTACTCTTCCATTAATATGGAAATCAAAATATACGCTGTTAAATACCCGATAATTGGAAAGGACTCACCGACTGGAACACTTCAGGCAAAAAAAGGTGCCCAACGCGAGAGTAATTTAAAAAGAATCAAAATTCGAATAAGAAGGCTATGCTTTACCGCTAGAGCAAATTTGAAAAAAACGAAAGAAATATCGGGACGTACTCATGATCGACGAAGTCCGAGCACAATAAATTCCAATAGAGCACGATAAACGCGAATGGAGCGCACTAAAGAGAAACGTAGCACAAGTCATTATGAATTATCGCGAACACTTTTCACTTCACCGCACTTCACTAATACTCGATTCTTCAAAATGATATTCTACATGTAAAAGGTCTATAAAACAGGCACGTTAAATTTGATTGAATTTACGTTACAAATGCTGTAACACTTTTGATCTTCCTTCTCATAAGAAAATAATAATCAACAATAGGAATGGCCTTTGTGATCATCTGAACGGTATTCACAATTGTTGGTCTCCGAATACAACGCACAATTCACAGGTAGAATGCTGATACAGGTAGGTCCACATTCCTGGAAACAATAGAAGAGATACTCCTATAAGTTTTGAAGACAATATAGACCGATTTCTTTCAGAATCTGCATGAGGCTAATATATTTCCGCACCATCGAATAAAATTATTTTAGAGGAATGTATGCCACTAATAGCATCCCATTTATTGATCATGACATCATGCTCACGCGGATTCAAATAACAATTGTACTATTCCATTCAAGTTTTATAAATGGTTTCACAACTGCGCTAGAAGCAACATAAAATATTTACTTACCAAAACATCAAACGAGACACCCAGAACAGAATCCTTAGATCCTTACCAGCATCTTCCACAGAGTTGGAGATTCATGGTGTATCAGACAGCATTGCTGTAACATGAAATATTCCTATGGTTCATCGATGGGGTTACCTACTTCAATAAAATACGCCGACTTTCAACAATATACTTATAAATATATAAGCACTGAACTTCCAATAACATATATTGTCTTCACACAGACATTTGACATAGATGCTGAGAACCCTGGATCAGTCAAGTTTTTGAAATATCCAGGGAAACATATTCGCATTTAGAAATGTAAATCCCATGAATTTATATGCTCTGATTTCTCAGTGCACAGAGGGTAATGGACAACCCAACACGATTGACATGAGTATCAATATACGGGCAATTTCACGAACTCAGCCATTCCAAAGCAGAGTGTTTATTAAATGTGATGAAAGACTGAAGCTTACCGTAACTATTTTTCCGACCAACGATGACTCTATTAATAATCAACCACAGAACATCTTATAATACTGTACTCCATTAGACGATTGCAAGTACTTTTGTTAAGAACTAAGAACACTTGTTATCTACAAGAAGTTGGTAGAATAAGACGAACTAATTCTTCACATCACAATAATTAGGTACATCTTTTTAACTTTTCCTAAGAAACTACCAAAAAAATGTCCGACAATCCACGAAAACTCACTTCTTCCCGCGTTTTCAGAGCTTAATTTACATTATTATTTTTGGAACATTAATGCCCACTAAAACCCTAGCATTGTTATTTTTGGAACATTAACATCACATCATTGACTTTCAGGAACTGCAGGTATGCGCATTGCGCTTTGCGCACGGTAAATGTAAACATGTAAGATGTAAACATACAAACCAGCGACACTAGCGCGCCACCATCCTGAAGCAGAGGTTGAAAGTCAGCCAAAAATTTAAGCCGAAAAGCCGATAGCTGTTAATTTTCATGGTATACAGTTGAAAGTGAAAGCCAAAGTCTAATGTAAATGCTTTAAGCTTATGCTAAATTTTATTAATCGACTTTCTTTCGATTTCCTTTACTGGTCACACACTGTATACTACACACTCGCATTTGCTGTTTGCTCGCAGAGCTAGCTAAGCTAGCAGCGTTTAACGTTTTACTTTGCCTAAAGCTCTCCTTTGATACTAATAAAAAGGGCCGTACCTCCATGTAATCTAAGGCTATTTTCATAATTGTTTGATGATTCTCTGGTTCTACGTTCTAGTCAAAGTCATAAATCGGCCATTCGACTAGCTTTCGTCATGCCTGGCTAGGCTTATCTAACTCAAGCCGAAGCCAAAAGCCGACATGTAAAAAGTCGAAAGCCAAAGCTGAAGTTTTATTCTTGAAGGTCTTAAGTTTTTAGCCGAAGCTGAAGCTTTGTATACAGCTTTTCACCCTCTGTCCTGAAGAGACGAATGTGCTCTACACGTGCTCTATCTATGCTGAAGTTTGTAGTTTCTAGAGTCTTCATTTCTTCAATCTCTATGTCTCAACGTCACTGTTGCTCAATGCCTTCAAAATTGAATTCCAAGTCTGTTATTTGATT
Organism: Acanthococcus lagerstroemiae; assembly: GCA_031841125.1. Lineage (NCBI taxonomy): Eukaryota > Metazoa > Arthropoda > Insecta > Hemiptera > Eriococcidae > Acanthococcus > Acanthococcus lagerstroemiae. Next base: position 20,408,403 of record CM063110.1, read on the forward strand.
TTCCAGCAAATGATAAAATTATTGCTGTTCGTTGCTCCGATGTTCGTTTAAAATTCAGTTGTCCGGTATTTTTGTAAATTTATGCAATTGAAAGTATCTCGCTCGCTTCTTCGTCATTATTTATTTTTTGACGTCGCGGATTCATGTGGGCGATCGAGAACCGCCGATAGCGCAGTTCGCGACCATGTGATAAGTCAGTTCAACTCGACTATGATTGATTTCGGAGGTAATGATAAGTAACAGCTTGTTGCGAACATCTAAAGGCGTTAAAAATAATGACGCCCCAAAATTCGATGAGGATAAACTAGCGCAGAAACCGGATAAAGATAGAAGTAAATCGTTTTCGTCTAATCAGTATCCGTACCGTGGGTACAAAAACGTGCGATACAGCTCTTACGGCAACAAAGTCTCTCTTGAAATTCGTCAAAGAGATGATTATAAAATGGCACGAGGCAGTTATACACGAAAAACAACTCGGGGAATGTCGAAGCGTGAGTACGAGACTTACAGCACCCGAAGGAAATTTCAGGATTCTGCTAAAGGTAAATTGTGGTGCAAATGCGTTGAAATTGTTTGTATTTGAAGAATGTAATCTTATCTACTATGTCGGCTTTCGTGTGTAGATTTCGGAGCTACTGAGGATACCAGAATATCAAAAACGTTACGGCGAATGGTGCGAGAAGATGATCCGGACGCGTTTTCATCACTATGTGTCCAGTTGCAGGTAAATATATTTGTCGGCATGTGGATTGAAGAGACAGTACTAAGAACGATTCACCGATGTGCTAGAATGTTTTTCGTGATATTTGACTACATATTTTAGAACGTATCAATTTCTAGCGCAGTTTGTTGGTCTCTTCTTGCTTGTACCTAAGTATGTTAATTTTGAGCGTGTATTTATAGGAATCCATCACAGTATCAGAAAATGAACGGTACATAAGGAAAGCGATGGAATTTATCTGCGAGTCAATTCTAGATATGTTGCATAGTGGTCCTTGCTATGAAACTAAATTTATGGCCGCCAAATGCCTTTCTCATTTGGCTATCGCCCTTGAATGTGACGCAAAAAGGTGCTGACAGAATCTCGTGATTTAAATGGAATTTCACTTCTGTAATAACCTGTCAAATGACGAATATTAATGGTATTTTGATGCGTTTTTGCAGGTTTTTCGATTGGATTTTCACGAAGTACTTTGAGGAGAGAAATTTAGAAGTTCGCTCGTTACTTATGAAAGCCGTATTACACGTAAGTCTTCACTGTTGAAATTTACACGAGATGACATATTCTGTAATCAGGAACTTGACCTAATGACGTGTTTTATCGTTGACAGATGCTTCAGATAGATAAAGAACGTGTGCTCGCTGACTTCATAGGAGTAAGTTGACCAGTTCCTCGTGTTGTACATTCACCAGTACATTATTGGTCTGCCTAATATGCATCAATTTCCATTTTTAGTTGATTGTAGGTCAAATCCAGAATATACTGGAAAACGCCGAAGTACCGGAACTTGTCTTGATCACCGGAAAAATTTGTCATCTTCTGATGGAAGATTATATTGAAGTGTTCACCGATTTCTTCAAGGTTGGTTTGACCTTTGTTTTTCCTGTACATTTTACGAGTGACATTGAGTCTGTACTATAGAGGGTCAGTTTTTACACTCGTGTCTTGGAGCTACCTTCTGCTGTAATTTGAAATTCAAGACTATTTTCGAAAACAGTCTTATTCAAAATTGTCGGACTATTTCTCACCCATACATCACAACCAGTGAATTACCAATTTCAGATATTGGGGTAATGATCATATTCTGAAAACCTCGAAGTATTGTCTTACTGAAGACATAATGAATGATTTTGTTTTTGTTAAGGACACCGTGGACATTCTAGTCGGCTGGCATATTGACATCGAGCAGTCCCAGTCTGTTATTTGCGTGATGTCAGCTTGTCTACAGAGTTTGGCACCATACTGGATCTC